>CM059497.1:17500000-20000000 GCA_030378355.1 Eleusine indica
GTGTGAATCAGTGAATGAACTAATTGTTCCTTGTTGAATTTCACTTATGATTGGGATTAACATAGGTTGGTGACAACCGATGAAAATCAGAACTGAATTCAATGAATTTCAGAGGAATATAAGAAGTATACTCTTCAATGCATAGATGTAAAATGATCCCATGCTGATAACGGAGGTTTTCCTAATTCCTATTTTGCTCCTGTATGCAGCATTTGCCCAACCAGCTTCAGAAGGTGCAGTGCTGTTTCGGATGGCATGAATCGTTGCCATGGCATGGGAAGGAATATTCTATGTCCCGTGAGTTTGCTGAATGCTGAGATCCTTATGTGATTCAAATTACAAATTTTGATCTTGGTTTGTTCACAACTTTTGCTTGATCACGTCCAGAAAGCTACTCTTTACCTGAAGAATTCCAGTTTTGGTTTCTAAGGTTGTTGGCAGTGTATTGTAGCTGATAGTTATCATTATCAAGGAAGAAATGATTACTGTCCTATGGATTTAACATCTTATGGGTTTTAGTAAAAAATCCGTTCTCTGTTATTTTCAAGTGTTTTAGAATTTAGACCCTGAGGACTTTGATCCAGTCCTTGCTGCATATGCTTGATTTTTCCTATTTGATATTTCAACTATCAATTTTTAACTTAGTCATGCTCTAGGCTTTACCTGGTCCTGCAAGCTCAATATGCAACTTGAGTGCTACAGAGATATGAATGGCATTTCGGTGATAAGTAGCATGGTCTGGTTCATCTCAATCAATTTTCTTCTGAAATGTGGTCAATATTACCTTAAGCCTTTTGCACATTCATTTAGCATTTTCAATTTCTTCTTCCCTACGGGATCGATTTACCTTTTGACCTGTTCATGTACATTGTATGAGTCAGTGTCATTGATCTTACGGTAACAAAGTCCTTAGATTGACATCTCTGTGGTGCTCACACTTTATTGTTAACAGTTTGGCACTTTTGGATGCTTACACCTTTTTTTTCATTTGGATTCACTAAAATTCGTACAAATTATTTGTTAGGTATCATCTACAATTGTGACATTCTTCTGCATGTGGTGTTACGAGACAGAAAACGGTTGAGAAATATGCTATCAGCTTTAGGTATCTCATTATAGTAATTTAAATCATAAAAAAATAATTTTATCAATATAGTAAAAGTTTATGCTTCCGTAATGTTAGTAGAAAACCGGGCATTTGTTTCTGAAGAATAAAGCATCTGATAGCATGTCTTTTTATTCAACATATTACCAGAGCATTAGCAGTGCAGGGAACCTGGTTCTTATGATGCGAAGAATCATGTATGTGCTAGGTCGTTGTATCATGTATTATATATTTTTTACTTATGTTTTCTAAAAAGAATCATGTTAATCATGTCAACAAAACGGATCTTATCTTGTCATATGCTTCGATTTTGCCCTGTCCTATCTTGCCCCAATCTTTGTCAATCTTTGGATGTTGAGTGACTTTTGATGGCAGCAAAGACTGTAGCGCCACTAAAACAAGAAGACAAGTAAGGTGTTGGTCATGGTACCCATTTAGGAAACTAGTGTGATTATTATCTTAATGACTATGCAGGTGGCTAGCGCCACTATAATGACATTCTGCATGGTGTGATCAACCTGACGAGCTTTTCTACTGCATTGTGTCTATTTGAAGGAGTTCTTCGCACAACCGGCCGAGATAAAATAATTTGTAATTTATACTTTCAAGCTCATTCGTAATGGGTCATACTCAGTATGACAATTGAAAGCGTATTCCTACTTTAGAGTCATCTTGCCTCTTGTTATTCACATGTATGTTATATACCACATATTTAGTGTGGTCCTGTTCAACTATCCAGCTATTTGTAGACACTCTTTCTCTATTTGCACGACTTATTGATCGAAAGATGTTTAGACGCTCCTGTATAGAGCTGTTGTATTAGGAGAAGGAAGATACTACAAATCATGAAGCATAAACTTCGATGACATCTATAGTTAATCTCATGCTTCATTAGGAGTAAATTTGTTTAGTCATCATGTCTATGTTGTACTGAAATCTAAATTTGTTTATTGTTATTGACTAAGTTTTTTTAGGTTGCAGTTAAAATCATAAATTAAGGTTTATGTTATTGACTAGGTTTACTTGTAAAATATTTTGGTGGAACCTATACATAGGATCACCTCTCATAGGATATCCCATGCCTTCTGCTCCATAGGGATATTAGTAGTAGTCTGCTGGAACATTCTATTTTTGTCAATTGTGCAGTGCTATTCATACCAAGCCATTTTGTTCATAGTGGTATACTTACTGTTCAGCTGGAGAAAGACAAGGAAGGGGAAGAAAAACAAGAGAGAAGCAACAGGCTATATTTGTTTCCATTGTACTGGATTCAAAATTGAATTTAGGGATAGAAAGCCGAAGAAAGGAAGTTAAGATGGTTTAATATGACTTTCTCAATAAAACATTGTTAGCATATATATTGTTTGAATGAAATATCGTACGTGCGTGTCGCATGTGCAAAAAACTAGTATGGTCTAGTACCTAACTGGTTTTGGCAGGTTCTGAAAGATTACAGGGGGGATCATGAGAACCAGCTTTGCATGAATATAAGCTCTTCTTCCGGAAGTATATGTACTTCCATGTTTGTTCATCCAACGGTTCATGGTGCAAGATACGAAATGAAATTGAATTTGCAACTCAAAATTCCCTGTAATTTCTTATGACTATATATACTACACATACTAGCAGAGACTGTGATCCACAGTTAACAAAACTTTATAGTGTGGGAGCTGCTGGAGAAATGTTTGGCTGCGGTCACCACCCCTGCCGCTCCATCGTCACTGCTTCGCCCTCTGGAGCCCGCCGTCGTAGCGCCGAAAACCCACGCGAACCATGACGCCACGGCCGAGCAAAGACCAGCGCTCTCACTGCTTTCCATCGGCTTCACTCCAGTGCCAACTGCCAACCAATGAAACTAGCTACGGAAACGGTCTTGCTTTAAGCTCTCTGTGCTCCTCTGCTTATTTTTTTCCGTAAGCTAGCCTTGCATTGAGCTGCACCAGCTGTGGTAGGCGCAGGTTTTATATGGGTGCGGTGAAGTGATGGTTAAGCAGCTTGCTTCCTTCCCAAGGTAAAAGTGAGGACTACTGGATAGCGGTTCAATGACGACCGTGCTTTAGCAGTTGAGCTTGGAATAAGGTCACTGTCATCTGACCTACTGCAGAAGCAGAACATCAGCTTTTTACGTTCATACTCCCTCCGTCCCATAATAAGTGTCGTTCTTGTTTTTTGAGGAGTCAAACGTTTTAAACTTTGATCAATTATATATGAAAATATTAATATTTATAATATATGATTAGTATTATTAAATAGATTATTGAACCTATTTTTATAAGGAACTTATTTTGATACATAAATGTTATCAATATTTTCTCTAAATATAGTCAAAGTTAAAAAAGTTTGACCAGCACGAAAACCATAGCGAGACTTATTTTAGGATGGAGGGAGTACTACAACTGATAACTGATGTCTCAAACTTGCAGGCCAAGTAGCCAAGATGAGATGGGAATGGACTAAGGAACCTTCGTCGCCTATACTGATTTGATACGACAATACACAACGTGATTGGTTTGACTGATTATGCTCGATCAGCATTGACTATCAGTTGACCAATGCTTTTGTAGTCCACACAAGACACGAACATGCGAGGAAAGAGGGTACAGATCGAGGGATCTAACGTGGACCTTCGTTTCCAGAAAGCAAGAATAATCAATAAAATCAGTCACTAGAAACATGTTTAGCTTGTGTTTTAAGTTACATGTTTGATACAAATCGATAGGCACGGCTGAGCCGCTCTACCCCTACAGGGCGCTGAAGTTTTTAGATGTAGGCGTATAGTGAACTCTTGCTTAAATCATATGGGCCTATCAGTGTTGGACCTACGCTAATTACTGATCTCTGTGGAACGCCATATAGTGAACTCATGCTTAAATCTTGTCTTGCATCTTTGAACTGTGGGATCCAGTCACTGAAAATCGAATTATTTCTTTTCACCATATGCTTCAGGACATAATGAGATAACATGTAGAATGTAATAACTAGTCTTCTTTCGAAGATTTTGAATACTTGCAAAGGTTACAATCCCATTGGCACCACCGGACCAATCAAGGCCCGTCAGGTTTATGTAAAACTACATCTCAGCAATAGGTAAATGAGTGTTGCTTTCGGTTGCAAGATGCACAGGCCACAAGTATATCTAGGGAACGTACCCGCAGTATGCCCCTCCCCATTTGAAAGTATATGTGCACAGTAACCTTGTAATCCTTACAAACAATTAGTTGATTAGTTAAAAAAAATGTGAACTATCTACATCCTAAAATATAGACATTATAGTAGCTATAAATTTGGGCGCAAATTCATAGCTAGAAATAATGCTTACGCTAAGTCGTGAAACAATTGTTTTAGTGATAAAATAGTGTAAACGCACCCCAGATGCAACTCACGTTTCTATAGAATTATGACTTGGGCTCAGATACATGTATATGTGCGCAGTAACCTTGTAATCCTTACAAACAATTAGTTGATTAATTAAAAAAAAATGTGAACTACCTACATCCTAAAATATAGACATTATAGTAGCTATAAATTTGGGCGCAAATTCATAGCTAGAAATAATGCTTACGCTAAGTCGTGAAACAATTGTTAGAGCATCTCCAAAAGATTAGTTAAAAATGAATAGCTAAAATCTTGATTTAGCTATTATGTAAAATAAAATAGCTAGTCAAAAATTGATCAAACCCAACTGACTATCTAAACCTGGACTCTCTTTTTTTAAAGAATAGTACTCGTCATTTTTTTTTCAGACCCGATCCTGCGTGCATCCTGCGCTCGTTTCTTTCTTCCGCTGATGCCAGCAGTCGTGCGTGCACCCCAAATCCAAACCCAAACCCAAGCATAAAGCGTAGCAGAAGCAGTAGCAGAAAGGAGTAAGGAAGGAGGGAGCAGTATTCACTGTTGAGCTCTTGGAGCCAGTGGCCGATGTTATCGAAGGTGGAGCGCCGGAAGATGTCGTAGACAAGGAGCGGAAGCGCTCATGGCCTGCAGTGTCCTATATCTGGGATTCTCGGCCTTGACCTCATTGCGTCGATGTTCATGTTCTGGCCTTCTGGGTCTGGAACTCGACGCCAATGGTGGCCTTGGAGTGCAGGTTGAAGTCGTAGGTCTGCTGCCGCCGCCATGCGCTCGTGTGAGAAGAATTGCTGCCTCATCTGAGGATAATCGATGCCTTCTTTCTTCCGCCAACGCCAACGCGACGCTTAACTTGGCGGCAGTGATTTGAGCCAAATCGGCGAAGTGTCTCATGAACGCGCGGGAGGGAAAAATGGGCGCGGGAAACGGGCCTGCGCGCGTGTGAGGCGAGGGATGGCGAGCGCGCCGGACTCGGTAAAGATGGCGAGTAGGGGAGGGAGGATAGCGAGCGGAAATTTTTACAGAGGCGGATAGCGAGTCTGTTGGAATGGATTTTTTCTGCTTTTTTCTAAATTTAGCTAGTATATTTGGTTTACAGAGTCTGTTGGAGATGCTCTTATAGTGATAAAATAGTGTAAACTCACCCCAGATGCTACTCACGTTCTTAATTAATGCCGTTAAGACCCGCGTCATAACGAGCTACAAAGTCATCCACGAAACTACGCCACTCTCAAGGGGGTGCAGTCATGCACGGCACTAACCAACTAATATCACAGGGAAGGCGTGATCTAGGATATGTGTTCAAGGTGAAATTATCATTGTGGATGTAAATGGTGCGAAGATGGCCGAACCATATGTCAGGAGGCGTCCAGTTCCATAAGAAATGACAGGATCAGTTGAATTTCTCGTGATCTGTTGAATAACTAGTCTTCTTTCTGGTAGCGATGATACACCACACTAACAAGCAGACGCGAAAAAAAAACAATAATCATATATATGCTATGTACAATATTTTTTGTAGCCCATGTATGAATGATCACGCCATATATATATATGCTACTAGTTAACCAAATTTTACATTGTGAGCGCTGGAGAAATGCTTGGTCGCTGCGACCATCCCGTCCACCGGATCATAACCAGCGGCGCGCCTGTTGCCAGAGTCCTGCACCTTAACGGAGCCAAAGCAAGCAAACAAGGATGACACGACCGACCAGAAACCAGAACTGGGCTTCATCTTCCTCTTGCTTCCCATAACCAGTAAATTAACTTACAACACACTTAGCAAGATTAACTCTTCCTCATTTGGAGCACTGGGAAGTAAGCGTGGACTTGTGGAACAAGAGTGTGTGTGATATACAGTTCTCTCTGTGTCGATAAGGGGACTGAGTTGCATTTAGTAGTACGGTTACAAGCTTTATATAGCCCTGCTAATTGCATGTGCCGTTCCAGCTTTTGCTTGGTGGCTACGTTAGAACATCTATAGAGTGGAGGTCAGCTAATAATGGAATCAATAATTGATCTTGTGGCCAGTCAATAGACATCCTGATCAATGAGCAAAAATAACTAACTGCAGAAGACAAATGGAGTCAGAGGGACACGCATTCCCTGTTTCCGTCATCTGAAGAATAAGTTTTCAAATCAAGGAACGAAACGAGAACCTTCATTTCATTAACTTATTCAATGACGAAAACGTGTACCAATGTACCATTAGTTTCTTTAGGAAGACGTGTTTAACTAGTTCAGTGGGGGACAAACCTGAGTTGGTATATGTGTGCCAGGATTAGAAAACCGACATGTGCACTTACAACATTTAGGGCACTACGGGAAAACTCGTCTTTGCTGACTGCCCCGCGCTTTGTCGAGTGCAATTGGTCGGGCACTCGGCAAATATGAGGTTTGCTGAGTGCCACAGCACACGGCACTCGGCAAAAGAGAGACACTGGACAAACGTAACTCTTTGTCGAGTGTCAGCGCCTAAACACTCGGTAAAGGTGACAAAGGCACTCAGCAAAAGAGAAGCACACGGCAAAATTGTCATTTTGGTTGACAATTTGTTGAGTGCTCTAGACCATGGCACTCGGAAAAACGCATGCCGTTAAAGAGTGTGCCATCTGTCAACTCTTTGTCGAGTATCGGCTATATGGCACTTGGCAAACAGGACAGTTTGTCGAGTGTCTTGATCTGACACTCGACAAAGGATAGTTTGCCAAGTGTTTGGTTGGACACTGGGCAAACTATAACTTTTTTATGTTTTCTGCTCCCAATTTTTTTTCTTAGCCCCACACATAGTGCATGCTGAGCAATGTTAAAATTTGGTATATTTCTCGGTCCGTTTGGTATATTTAATTAATTAATTTTGTTAATTGTAATTATTTGTGAAAAGTTAAATTTAAACTGCAAGTGATTTAGAGCAAAATTTAAGGTTAAATTTGAGTTTGACATCAAACCTTTTTGTATAGGCAATATATCATATTGATTGTGTCATGTCAAAATTTCATTATTTTGGAATTAGTATGATAATTTTTAATTTTGTTTGGAAATATTGATGTTTAATGTTTGTCGAGTGCCTTTGTGTAGGGCACTCGGCAAAGAACTAGGGTTAGCCCTTTGCAGAGTGTCTCCACACTGACACTCATCAAAGGTTGTCTTTGCCGAGAGCCAGATTTGTTTGCCTAGTGTCTCCACCCCTACATTTGGCAAACTAATCGACCCGTTGACTCTATCAGCTCTGCCCCTCTCTCGTCTCTCTCGCTCACTCTAACTCTGCCCTCGTCGTTGCCTCCCCTGCGCCGCCTCTGCCTCCATCGGCCCCACCTCCTCCTCTACACCCCGGCACCTCTCCCGATCCTAGCGCCTCCCCCGTACCCCGGCGCCTTCCGCGCGCCACGACGCCTCCCTCAGACGCCACGCCCTGGGCGTCGTGACCTCCCTAGCACGTCACCGGGCCACCGCGCCCCAGCCTCGACACCGCCTCCCCTCCGCGCTACCGCCCCTGAGCTCCGGTGCCGCCTCCTTCCTCCCCCCATGCCCCCGCCCCGAACGCCGACCCCATGCCCCTACCCCGACAGCCTAGCCCGCGCCTGCCTCGAGCCCTCGTCCCCGCACCCACGCCCATTGATGCCGGTCCTGCACCCCTGCCTTGGTAATAGGGCCCACGCCTCCCCTGGCCGGCCCCGCGCCTCAACCCCGGCATAGTCAAGAGCAGATGTCGCAGTTCGATAGCTGCATCCAAAACCTTTCTATGTAGATGTGTCAGACTCCACTGCCGATGCCGCCACAGATGCCCTGGGTTCCACTACCGATGGGTTATTCTCCTGTGAGCCTCTTGATAACATATACTTTCATTTCAACTAGTTGGTTAACTTAGAGAACTTAGAAACTTAGAAAATTTAGAGAAACTTAGAAACATAGAGAAACTTACTTTTTATTTCAACTAGTTGGTTAACTTAGAGAAATTAGAAACTTAGAAAATTTAGAGAAACTTAGAAACCTAGAGAAACTTACAAACTTAGAGTGCTAAGAAAAACATAGAAACCTAGACAAACTTAGAAACCTTGAGAAATATAATATGCTCTCCTTTGTGCAGAATCCTCCTCTCCATCAACGGCATCGAAAGAAGTGCCTCCAGAAGACCAAGATCCGTCGCTCCCTCGTGCTCTGTTTCCGCCACCTCCTCCTTAGTGACCTTGCTTATCATTTGTGTTTATGAACAAACATGTTTATTTGTGGATTTAAGTGTTGTTGAACTATGTCTGATGTTTATTTGTGGATTTGGATACTATAGAACAACTTGTGTTGCTTATTTAAGGATTTATATGTCGTTGAGCAATTTGTGATGTGGGTTATTCATTATGGTTGTAAATTTATACATATGAATTGCCTAGGATGTATATTTTTATTAATATGAAATGCATGTGATAATCTATGTTGGTTGATGCAGCGGAAATAAAAAAAAGGCTCTAAAGGTCACTTTGTCGAGTGTAAGTGACCAAACTTTGCTGAGTGTAATGGCCCTGGCACTCGGAAAAGTGACGAACCTTTGTCGAGTGCAAGGGCCATGGCACTCGGCAAAGTCACTATTCTTTGCCAAGTGTCTTTAACCTGACACTCGGTAAAGAGTGAATTCTTTGTCGAGTGTGTTTGACTGGGGCACTCGACAAAGTGTTTTTTTTTTGCACCGTTACCGTTATCATGGCTTTTTTTTTTGCCGAGTGCCCGATAGAAAACACTTGGCAAAGAGGACTTTGCCGACACTTTGGTCGTCGTGTCCTCTTTCCCAACTGTAGTGTTTTATGGGCTTTTGCCGAGTGGTTGAAGCATTCGGCAAATCAGGTCCCGTAGTGCGCGGGGGGGGGGGGTATCTTAACTACCTATATCTTCCGAACGGATGACATAAGCCCACGAATGGGAGAGAATGTGTAGTGTAACCACATATTAGCTGCAACCCATGGCGATGTCCACTTATGCGATGTCCTGCTCTAATTTTACCAAGACCTTGTGTGATGAAATTAGCGCTATGATCGGACGCTATTGGTGGGCGAACAAGGAGACTGACAAAAAAGACACACTGGATCTCTTGGGAAACACTTTGCCGAAGAAAGGGATCTCTTATGCATGGAGGAGCATTGTTCGGGGAATTGAAGCTCTCAAACAAGGCCTGATATGGTGAGTAGGCAATGGTGAGCGGATCAACATATGGTTGGACCCGTGGATACTGGATGGAGCAACAAGGAGACCGGTGACTCCGAGGGGGCAAAACATGCTAACAAGGGTGTCAGATTTGATAGACCCGACCACAGGAAATGGAATGCACGGTTGGTGGAAAAGATGTTCTGGGATATTGATGCCAAACTTATCCTTACAATTTCGGTGAGAATGGATCAAGAGGATACACTAGCCTGGCACCATGGTACTAAAGGAAACTTCACTGTCAAGTTTCAATCTTGCTAAATGAAAAGTTTCAATCTTGCTAAATGAAGTCCTTGGAAAACCTTTCAGTTGCAAAAGGGGTGTCAAGCAGGGAGATCCACTTCTCCTCTGCTATTTGTGCTGGCTGTTGAATTATTACAGTGCATCATTAATAAAGCCTTCAGACGAGGATTGCTCTCGAAGCCAATCCCAGACCCTTCAACAAAGGATTTTCCAGTTGCTCAGTACGCTGATGACACTATTCTAATTATGAATGTCTCACAAAGAGAGCATTTTTGTCTTAAAGGAATCTTGCAAACTTTTTCACAATCCACTAGACTTGAGGTGAACTACAGCAAATCCTGTCTAGTACCTCTAAATGTCTCTGAAGATGAGGCTACACATCTTGCTGGGGTGTTTGGATGTCAAATTGGTAAAATGCCTTTCACATACCTCGGATTAGCAATGGGAACCACAAAGCCCAGGGTAGATGATTATGGCCCCATCATGAGTAAAACAGAGAGGAGGTTGACTGTAACTTCAAAAATGCTTAACCATGCTGGAAGACTTCAACTTGTAAACTCGGTACTTTCATCAATGCCTACATTTGCCAAGTGTACTGTATAGGTCCCAATTGCAGTTTTTGACTATATGGATAGAGCCAGAAAGCATTGCATGTGGAGAGGATCTGATATCAACGCCAAATCCAAGCCACTTGTTGCCTGGAAAAATGTACGAGACCAAAGAACAAAGGCGGTTTGGGTATTATATGCTGAAATTATATGGGCTTGGCTCATTAATATTTACAATAATTCGTGAAAAATCTCAAAGTTCCATTCATGAGTGGTGCAAGTGCAAAGGTTTAGTCCCACATTGCTAGTGGAGATGGAGGGAGTCCAACTTATAAGGTTGGTTGCTCTAGCATCTCTTGCAAGTCTGTGGATGAGAAGAAGGAAGAACACACGCGCGCGCTCGCTCGCCTCGTCGGGCCGGGCGGGGCGGGGCGGGGCGGGCGGGGGCGTGGGCGATGGGCGCGGCCCCGCATCACCTGCTTGAGTGGTCCGCTGAATTTTGCTGCGTGTTTCATATATTTCCATATATTTGGTTATGAAAACCGACGTATTAATATGGTAACCGACTCAGTTGCGGGACGTCCAACCTAGCGGTTTCTCCCTATAAATACGTATGGATATCACCGCAAATCACATCGCGCAATCGCCTAGGGTTTTTCCTCTCGCTACTGTTGCGCCGCCAAGACTTCTCCATCCCGATCGTCGGTGTGCACCGGCGAACAGGAGAGTAGGTCTCCGAAACCGTCGTCCTCTACGATCCTGCACTGGAAGAGGGCGAATAAGGTTTTTGGGAAGTGCTCTGCACGACTGCTCGATCGCTTCCTCGTCTTCGTCAAGCTCGTCGCCACGGCTCGTCTTCCTCATCATTGAGTCGGTCTCATCCGCCGTCGCCAACAACGTGACGGTGCTGCACGTCGTCGCCGCCTCCTCTATCCAGTCCAGAAGGAAACGTACATACTCTCATCTCAAACCATGTCTTTCATACTAGCTTTCGTGATCTATTTATCTATGATGGATGTTGCGAGTATGGTAATTGCTATATTTTTGTCTGACCTTATAGACCTGTCTAGATCTTGCGTAGACTTGTCTAGTTCGTCATGCAATCTGTTAATCATGCTTATGATTTATTTCTAGATTAATATAAAACTAAAAGTGCTAATTTATCCAACAATCCAAAAACTATATTATAGGCACTTTAGTTTTATGGCTGGATTTGTCGATGCACTCAGGCCAGAAAAATTCACTGGCGTGCACTTTAAGAGATGGCAAGTGAAAGTCACTCTATGGCTTACTGCCATGAATGTGTTCTGGGTGTCCACTAGCAAACCTGAAGGCGATCTCACTACAGATCAGGAAAAGGCCTTCAGTGAAGCCAACACAATATTCTTGGGCACTGTTATTGGAGCTTTGATAGATCGTCTTCAGAACATCTATATCCATCATACAGTCACAAAGGAATTGTGGGACGCTCTGATCGCTGACTATGGTGGTTCCGATGCTGGCACTGAACTGTATGTCATTGAGCAATACCATGATTATAAGATGGTAGATGGTAAATCTATCGTCACGCAGGCTCATGAGATACAGTGCATTGTGAAGGAACTCGAACTGCTTAAGATTGTCGTACCTGAGAAGCTTGTGGCTGGGGGCATGATTGCCAAATTGCCTCCGTCTTGGAGGGATTTTGCCACTACTCTTAGAACAAGAGAATGAACATATTTATCTCAGATTTGATCGTGTCTCTTGATGTTGAGGAGAAAGCTCGTGAGAAGGATGGACGTTCTAAAGCTAACGAGGGACACATTGTTGCCAATATGGTGTATCATCCACAGTAGTCTCATGGCAGTGGTGGTAAGGGCAAGGACAAGAACAATAATCCTAAGCAGACCACTACCTTCAAGAAGAAGAACAAGGAGAAGGGAGCATGCTTTGTTTGCGGTTCTAATGAGCATTGGGCAAAGAAGTGTCCAGAATGCAAAGAAAAGAAGCCTCCACAGCAGAAGACTACGAACATGGTGACCAGTGCTGGAGAAAATAGTGGGTATAGTAATTTACCATATATTTTTTCTGTATTTCAATCTACTAGTTGGTGGCATGATACTGGTGCTAATGTTCATGTGTGTGCTGATGCTTCTTTGTTTACTTCTTACCAGGTCGCCTGAAATTCCTCCGTCCTAATGGGGAATTGGTCACATGCTTCTATTCATGGTGTTGGCACAGTCGAGCTGAAGTTCACTTTAGGGAAGAACGTACAACATGTCCATTCTATCAAGAAGAATCTCGTTAGTGGCTCCTTTTTATGTAGGGATGGTTTTAAGGTAGTGCTTGAGTCGAATAAAGTTGTCGTGTCTAAGAGTGGACAATTTATTGGTAAAGGCTATGAGTGCGGAGGCTTGTTCCGCTTTTCCCTTTTAGATTATTGCAATAAGTCTGTGAACTATATTTGTGATGGTGTTAATGAGAGTGACGCTAGTGTTTGGCATTCACGTTTATGTCATCTAAATTTTGGTTCTATGTCTCGACTTTCCAGCTTGAATTTAATTCCAAATTTTTCCATTGTCAAAGGTTCTAAGTGCTCCAGTTGTGTGCAATCTAAGCAACCTCGAAAGCCTCACAAGGCTGCAGAGGAGAGACACTTACCACCGCTGGAACTTATACATTCAGATCTTTGTGAGATGAATGGTATATTGACTGAAGGTGGAAAAAGATATTTCATGAATTGGATTGATGATGCGACTAGATATTGCTATGTTTATTTGCTAAAAACGAAAGATGAGGCTCTAAACTACTTTAAAATTTGTAAGGCTGAAGTTGAAACTCAACTAGAGAAAAAGATCAAAAGAATTAGGTCCGATCGTGGTGGCGAGTTTTTCTCAAATGAGTTTGACTTATTCTATGTGGAACATGGTATGATACATGAGAGGACACCTCCCTATTCTCCCCAATCAAACGGGGTTGACGAAAGAAAGAATCGCACCTTGACTGACTTGGTTAATTCTATATTAGACATGGCTAGATTATCTAAGGCATGATGGGGGAGGCTTTACTGACATCATGTCATGTCCTAAATAGAATTCCCATGAAGAATAAGGAGAATAGCCATATGAGGAATGGATTGGTAGAAAGCCATTGCTCTCTTACTTACGCACATGGTTGTTTGGCCAAAGTTAACATACCAATCAACAAGAAGCGTAAGTTAGCACCTAAAACTGTGTATTGTATCTTTCTTGGATATGCTCATCATAGCATTGCCTATAGATTTTTAGTGGTTAAATCCGAGGTGCCTGATGTTCATGTTAATTCATTAATGAAGTCTTGTGATGTTACTTTCTTTGAGAACATATTTCCTATGAAAGATTTACATAGCATGTCTAGATTATCTTCTGATGTGATTGCTGAAACAACTCCTGAACCTAGTGCATTTTCTGATCATGCTGAACAAACACTTGAACCAATCCATGAGGAGATTGAAAGTGAAGCTCCTAGGAGGAGCAAGAGACAAAGGACTGCAAAGTCTTTTGGTGATGATTTCACTATTTATCTTGTGGATGACACTCCTAAAACCATTTCAGAGGCATATGCATCTTCTGATGCAGATGACTAGAAAGAAGCTGTCCATAGAGAGATGGACTCTATTCTTTCTAATGGAACTTGGGAAGTTGTCGACAGACCATATAGTTGTAAACCTGTGGGTTGTAAATGGGTGTTCAAGAAAAAGCTTAAGCCTAATGGTACTATTGATAAGTATAAGTCTCGGCTTGTGGCTAAGGGTTATACTCAGAAAGAAGGCGACGACTTCTTTGACACTTATTCACCTGTTGCTAGATTGATCACTATTCATGTATTACTTGCCCTGACTGCCTCACATGGTCTTATCGTTCATCAGATGGATGTTAAGACAACTTTTCTTATTGGAGAGTTGGATTAGGAAATCTATATGGATCAGCCAGATGGATTTGTTATAAAGGGTCAAGAAGACAAGGTGTGTAAGTTGTTGAAGTCTTTGTATGGTCTGAAACAAGCTCCTAAGCAGTGGCATCAGAAATTTGATTCAACACTTCTAGCAGCAAGCTTTTCAGTCAATGAGGCTGATAAATGTGTGTACTACCATCGTGGTGGGGGTCAGGGAGTTATACTGTGCTTGTATGTTGATGACATACTCATTTTTGGAACAAATCTTGACATGATCAATGAGGTCAAGACTTTTCTGTGCTAAAACTTTGATATGAAGGATCTGGGTGAGGCTGATGTTATCTTGAACATCAAGCTAATCAAAAGGAGAGAATGGGATTACTCTTACGCAATCTCACTATGTTGAGAAGCTCTTGAACCGTTTTGGTTACAAGGATAGCAAGCCTTCTCTAACACCTTATGAACCTAGCTTGATCCTTCGAAAGAATAAGAGAATTGGCAGAGACCAATTAAGATATTCTCAGATTATTGGATCACTTATGTATTTAGCTAGTGCTACTAGGCCTGACATCTCGTTTGCTGTGAGCAAACTGAGCCGATTTACTTCTTGACCGGGAGATGATCGTTGGCGTGCGCTTGAGCGGGTAATGCACTATTTAGTTGGTACTATGGATTATGGAATTCATTATTCTAGATATCCAGTAGTGCTAGAGTGCTATAGTGATTCCAATTGGATATCTGATGCTGACGAGCTGTATGCCACGAGTGGATATGCATTTACTCTTGGTGGTGCTGCTGTTTCATGGAGATCATGCAAACAGACCATTTTGACGAGGTCTACCATGGAAGAGAGCTTACCGCACTAGATACAGCTACAGTTGAGGCCGATTGGCTACATGAGCTCTTGATGGACTTGCCTATTATCGAGAAACCTGTGCCGGCAATCCTCATGAATTGTGACAATCAAATTATGATAGTCAAAGTGAATAATTCTAAGGACAATATGAAGTCATCAAGACATATTAAGAGACGTTTAAAGTCTGTCAGGAAAATGAGAAACTCCGGAGTCATATCAGTAGAATATATTTCAACTCGTGAGAACCTGGCAGATTAATTCACCAAGGGGCTGTCACGTAATGTGATAGACAGTGCATCGAAGGAGATGGGTATGAGACCCATATGTGCTATTTCATAGTAGTAACCCAACCTATGTGATCGGAGATCCCGTGAAGTAGGACCTGGGAAGAACAAGCTATTGGTTAGCATGAGAGTAACCTTTTATAACCCACTCGAGAAGTGATGCATTACTCTCGATATCTGTATGGCAGTTTGGTTGTTGTCTTAATATATTCAGTTGGCTTTAAATAGCAAGATGTTGTCCTACAGAACATTCTTGAATGAATACACCTATATGAGCCCGATTGTTGTAAGGTCGCAAACTGTGAGATTTGGGCGATCTCTATTAAGCTCATGAAAGACCAAGGGAGTATGACCTATATGCTCCACCCGTGGAGAAGCCTACTGGAGGTCTAGTATCAGTTAAGACAGTAAGTGAAACTTGTTTGCACAAAACTTGCAATTTAAGGCATAGTCCATTGTTCAAGTTGTGAATGAGTGTAGCTTATTATTCTAGGTGGAAGTTCAACTTAACAGTCTCCACTGAAAATACTGGTATATTAAACAACAGTGGGGTGAGGCAAAGTCTAGCTGGGACTTTGAGATCTAGTGGGGGATTGCTGGAATTATATGGGCTTGGCCCATTAATATTCACAATAATTTCTAAAAAAACTCAAAGGCCCATTCATGAGTGGTGGGAGTGCAAAGGTTTAGTCCCACATTGCTAGTGGAGGTTGAGGGAGTCCAACTTATAAGGTTGGTTGCTCTAGTATCTCTTGCAAGTGTGTGGATGAGAAGAAGGAAGAGCACACGCGCGCGCTGGCTCCCCTCGCCTCGCCTCGCCGGGCCGGGCCGGGCGGGGCGTGGGCATGGGCGATGGGCGCGGCCGCGCATCACCTGCGTGAATGGTCCACCGAAATTCGGTCCCTTCCCTTACGGGGCCGCAGCTTCCTTTTGCACTTTCTTTTTGCTGCGTGTTCCATATATTTTCATATATTTGGTTATGGAAACCGACATATTGATATGGTAACCGACTCGGTTGCGGGACGCCCAACCCTAGCGGTTCCTCCCTACAAATATGTATGTGTATCACCGCAAATCACATCACGCAATCGCCTAGGGTTTTGCCTCTCGCTACTGTTGCGCCGCCAAGACTTCTCCATCCCGATCATCGGTGTGCACGGACGAACGGGACAGCAGGTCTCCAGAACCGTCGTCCTCTGCGATCCTGCACCGGGAGAGGGCGAATAAGGTTTTTGGGAAGCGCTTTGCGTGACTGCTCGATCGCTTCCTCGTCTTCGTCAAGCTCGTTGCCACGACTCGTCTTCCTCATCGTCGAGTCGGTCTCACCCGCCGTCGCCAACAACGTGACGGTGTTGCACGTCATCGCCGCCTCCTCTATCCAGTCCAGAAGGAAACATATGTACTCTCATCTTAAACCATGTCTTTCATACTAGCTTTCATGATGAGTTTATCTATGATGGATGTTGCTAGTATGGTAGATGCTATGCTGTTGTCTGGCCTTATGGACCTATCTAGATCTTGCGTAGACTTGTCGAGTTTATCATGCAATCTATTAATCATGCTTATGATTTATTTCTAGATTAATATAAAACTAAAAGTGCTAATTTATCCAACATTATAAACCTTAGAAATCAAAATGTAGCCCTATAGTTGAAGCATCTAGACTAATGTTATAACAAGAGAGATATTCCCTGGGTCAATCTCATCTGGTCAACTCACTATAACAACAACAAGGTACCCCATGCAACATCAGAGAAAGGATCCTTTTGGTGGAAGGATGTTCTCAGTCTACAGACATCTTTAGAGGTATAGCCACATGTACAATCGGAGATGGATCAACAGTGCTATTCTGGGAAGATGTCTGAAATGGTCAACACCTTGAAAGCTTGCTACCAAGACTGTACCCTTTTTCAAAACACAAAAATATCTCTGTCAAAAAATTTCTCCAAAGTAACTAGACAGAATCTCAATTCCATCTGCCATTATCTGAACAAGCATATGAAGAATAGGAGCAACTCCAAATCATAATTCAAAACCTACAAGTTGATGAGGACAGTATGGATCAATGGCATTATATATGGGGGTCAAAGGAGTATTCAGCCAAAAACATTTATGACCTACCTTTCAAAAACTTTCATCCCATGAAACCAATCACATATATCTGGTTGTTAACCGAGAATCCTAACCATTCTATCCACGGTTGTTCTGGATAGTTATTGTGTAGTTTATCTAGATTAGGTTGTTGAGATTAACTTGACTTGTACTCTAATCATGTTGTACTATATAAACTAAGGAATACAATGGTTATGGCTGAGTGAGCCAAACATATCTTCTGACTTGGTATCTCAGAGCCAAGATCCAATCTATCCCACCCACCCTCGCCATGACGACCCTTCATGTCATCTCCACCTCTGCCGGCGCCATGAGCTCCTCCTCGCCTAGCCTTCCTGTGCCTTCCACCGGGAATGCTATCACCGTGCACCTCTCGCGTGACAACTTCTTCCAATGGAAGGCTCAGGCCACTCCGGTGCTACGTGCCCAACAGCTCTTCGGCTACGTCGACAGATCCATCCAGGCGCCGCCACAATTTGTCACCGAAGGCACTGGTGAATCTGCATGACAGGTCCCGAACTCCGCGTTCCTGTGTTGGTTCACACAAGACCAGATCATCCTCAGCGCGCTTGTCTCGTCCATGAACGAAGACATGCTGGGGTCAGATGACCCAGTACAACACCTCTCGTGCCGCCTGGACGGCGCTGCACGCCATGTTCTCCTCGCAGAACTGCGCCCAGGTCATGCAGCTTCGTTATCAACTCTCCAACACCAGGAAGAAGGACATGACGGCTATAGTCTACTTCTAGAAGAATAAGGCCCTCACTGACACCATGGCCTCCATCGGGAATCCTCTCACTAATCAGGAGGTTCTTAGCTACATGCTCGCTGGCCTCGGTTCCGAGTATGAGCCTCTCGTTGCCTCCATCACTGCTCGGGATGACGACATCAGCCTTCACCGCTTCTACGCTCAGCTCATCAGCCTTCACTTGATCGCCTGAACGTGCATGACCGCTACACCGGCAAGGATTCGGTTCAGGTCGCCAACGGCTCAGGTCTGTCGTCTCATATTAGTCATTCTATGCTTCCTGGCTCTTCCCGGCCCCTTTATCTTTGTAATGTCCTACACGTTCCTGGCATTAGTAAAAACCTTCTTTCTGTTCAGAAACTAGTCTCCGATAATAATGCTTTTATTGAGTTTCACCCAAAGTTTTTCTGTGTCAAGGATCAGGAAACGAGGAACACCCTCCTTCATGGTAGAAGTCATAATGGGCTCTACCCGATGCCATGGTCGTCGTCTCCCCATCTTGCGTCACTTCAAGGTCTCTCCAGTGTCACAGCTTCCCAAGACTTGTGGCACCGTCGTCTCGGCCACCCGTCTACGGCCGTAGTAGAGTCTATTGTTAGATCGAATAAAATTGCATGTGCACCCAATCATCAGTCTTCAGTTTGTGATTCGTGTCAGCGTGCTAAAGTTCATCAGTTGCCCTACAATAATTCCACCCATGTTACAACCTCGCCTCTTGAGCTTGTTCACTCTGTGTTTCGGGCCCTGCCACTACTTCTGTTGGTGGTTTTAAGTATTATGTTAGTTTTCTTGATGATTTTAGCCGCTTCACTTGGATCTACTTAATCAAACGAAAATCAGATGTTGAACATGCTTTTCATTTGTTTCAGAAACATGTTGAATGCCTTTTGAACACCAAAATTTATGCTTTCCAGTCAGACTGAGGCGGCGAATATCGTCGTCTTTCTCGTTTTTTCACCGAGCAAGGCATTCAGCACCGGGTCACTTGCCCTCATACCTCCCAGCAAAACGGCATCGCAGAACGAAAGCATCGCCATATAGTCAAAACTGGCATTGCACTCCTTGCGCACTCATCTCTTCCTGTTCGTTTCTGGGATGAAGCTTTCCTCACCGCTTGCTACCTCATAAACTGCATGCCCACCCGCACCTTGCAGCACTCCACACCCATCGAAACCCTTCTGCACGAGAAGCCCAACTACTCTTTTCTCCGAGCCTTCGGGTGTGCTTGCTGGCCTAACCTCCGCCCCTATAACAATCATAAGCTCAAGCTCTCCTTCAGATCGATGCAATGCATTTTTCTTGGCTATAGCTCCATGCATAAGGGCTACAAATGCCTTGACCGTTCCACCGGCCGCGTTTATATTTCACGAGATGTGGTGTTTGATGAAAATCTTTTTCCCTTTGCCTCCGTTCCTGCATCACCTTCTCATACTCCCACCCAGGCCACTTTCCCCTCCAATGAGCCAGTAACACATTTTGACAATATGCAGACTGGACTGGTTGCGTGGATGATCGTCGATCCACAGGCGGCTTTGCTGTTTTCTTTGGTCCCAATCTCATTTCATGGAGTTCTCGCAAGCAACCTACAGTTTCTCGGTCATCCACAGAGGCTGAGTACAAAGCACTAGCAAATGGAACGGCTGAAGTCACATGGTTGTAGTCTTTGCTCAAGGAACTCTGTATTTTGCAACCTCGAGCTCCTGTCTTATGGTGTGATAATTTGGGTGCAACATATTTGAGTGTTAATCCCAGATTCCATGCACGGACTAAGCACATAGAAGTTCATTTTCATTTCGTAAGAGAGAAGGTGGCTCTAGGAGCGCTGGAAGTTCGCTTTATTTCTACAGGTGATCAGATTGCAGACATCTTCACCAAACCTGCTACTAAACAGATGTTGGAAGGTGCTCGATCCAATCTCAACCTTGTGGCACTTGGTTGACATTGAGGGGGGATGTTAACCGAGAGAATCCTAACCATTCTATCCATGGTTGTTCTGGATAGTTATTGTGTAGTTTATCTAGATTAGGTTGTTGAGATTAACTTGACTCGTACTCTAATCATGTTGTACTATATAAACTGAGGAATACGATGGTTATGGCTGAATGAGCCAAACATATCTTCTGACTCTGGTCTACCAAGATTAGCAACAAATTAAATTTTTCAGTTGGCTTCTCTTCCTTGATCGACTGAATACAAGAAATATTGTTAGAAGGAAGAATCATATCATCGAGAACAACGACTATAGCTGTGTGCTTTGTAGAAGGTGTGAAGAGACTGCTATGCACCTCTTCTTCACATGCCCTTTCAACAAAAACTGCTGGGAATGGCTGGATATTATTTGGAACAAACATTCCTTTCTTTGAGATGATCATGCACAATCAGCAGGATATGGCAAATAACTTCTATATGGAGATTCTCATAATTGCCATATAGAACATTTGGAAGCAAAGAAATGCCAAAATCTTTGAAAAGAAAACTCCCAGCTTCATGACATGGAAGAAAGGTTTCAAAGAGGACTGTATAATGCAAGCGAACCGATTCAAGGAAAATGAAAAGCTCTCCTTTCTTGCTTCGCTAGATCTGCTTGTATAGTTCTCTTTTGTTTGTCTTCTCCTTTGCTGTTTTCTTTGTTGGGTCACTTCGTGTGACCCTGTTCTTGTTGTACAGTTTGTGTGTTTTGTCCTTTTTAATAAAATTTTCTAACAGTGGGGCTCTCCCTTGCTGTTAATCTTGGTTCAAAAAAAAACTGTCAAGTCTGCCTACCATATGATGAGGGATGATCAGGATAGCAAAGCAAAGAATCAGGTCGAGGAGTCATCTGCAGGCACTGTTAATCTAATTGTCAAGTGGAACAATATTTGGAAGCTGAAATGCTAACCAAAATTTCTGCAGTTTCTATGGCGGCTCGCGCATAATAGCTTACCAGTGAGGTGAAACATCAAGAGACATGGTATGAAGGCTGAGACGTTTTGTCCAGCTTGCCTTCGGCTGGATGAAGATGGGGGGTATCTGTTCCTCAAATGCAAAGGAGTAAAACAAATTTGGAGGGCGCTAAATATCGAGCATGTGAGAATTGCATTGATAGAGCAGAACATCGGGGTGGCTATGGTTCAACAGATACTGCGTATGAAGGAGGAAGATCGATTACTCATTGCCCACATGCTATGGTGATGGTGGGACGCTCGCAATAAAGTGAATGTGGGGTAATGTTTGCCAGGGACATAGGAGGTGGTGCACCGGGCTCAGAGTATGGTTACGAAATACAGCATGGTGTCTAAAATGGGGCCCCCGGTGGTTAATTAGCTGATGCAGAGTTTGAGATGGAAGCCACCATGAGAGGGGTTCCTGAAAAAAAAAACTTCGATGGGGCCTTTCTTAAAGATAACAGACATGGTGCATGGACTTTCATCATCAGAGATCATAGAGGTGGTGTTGTAGCAGCTGGGGCTGGAGCCTTACGCAATGTTTATAATGCCATGATCGTTGAAACTGAAGCATGCCTCGCGGCACTGAGGTATGCACATCAACTTGGTATCTCGCGAGTGATGCTGGAATCGGACTCCTCAAACCTGGTGGCGGCCCTCAAGACTGATGATTCAGATTTGGGATCAGGGGGAGTTCTACTCCGGGAAGCATGCCAACTGCTCTTAGACGACTTTGTTGTCCTTGATATTATACATTCTGATAGATTATGCAATGGATGTGCACATGAACATACTCGCTCTGCCTTGTCAGGAGACCCGGATCAACCGATGCGTTGGGTTGATCCCCTCCCGACTTTTGTAACCTCACTTTCGGTTCGCGATTTGGTTGAACCCGATAATCTATAAATGAGTGGGCAGTTTGAGATTAAAAAAAACATATTACGTGCAACCATGCAAACTCTTCCAAAAAATATATTTAGAAGTTTTGAAAAATTATGAAACTTTGCATGTGTATAGATGAGATAGAGAGAGATATGGACCCAAAATGGTAAGCCCAAATACATCATTTTTTTTAAATTAAAACATCATATTTTAAAATATATAAAAATAACAAATCAGATGCAAAGGAACAAAAAATACAACACTATACACAAGTTTGTCCTTTTTCTCTCTTCTATCATGATTTTGTCATTTTTTGCTCTTTAATGATACGGAGGTTTATACGAGTTCAGGCCTAATGATAAACAGTAGCCCTGTCGCTATCTTATTGTTCTGCAAGGCTGGCTGTGTGTAGCCTGGCTGACTACATTTTTTTTTTTTTGGAATAATGGATGAGCTTAGGACATCTATCCAAAGTGCAGTACTATTACAAGCAGCACGTCGTCAACAAAAAAGGAATAAAGACTACAAGAACCTATG
This sequence comes from Eleusine indica, assembly GCA_030378355.1. Classification (NCBI taxonomy): domain Eukaryota; kingdom Viridiplantae; phylum Streptophyta; class Magnoliopsida; order Poales; family Poaceae; genus Eleusine; species Eleusine indica. The sequence goes on from CM059497.1 coordinate 17,522,690, forward strand.
CTAAATTGGTCACCCATTGGTAGTGAATAAGCTCATGGCCACCACCTCCAATGACTGGTGGCAAACATCATTCATCACAATATGATATTGGTTTAATTTGCAACGATTTCTGTCTGGTTTTTACTATGCATCTAAAATCCTCATCACTAAATTGAGTGGAATGTCATAAAACATATTGCTCTGTGATGTTTTTACTAAATGCAACTTTATAATTGGTGTGGAAGGTTATATATCTTGTAGTGAACATGTTCTTTTTTTTATGATGTCCATGTGTGTGTCCTTTTGTAAAAGTATCAACAATCGAAACTAGTATGTCACTCTGAAGAAACCTTTACTTCCATTGACAAGATGAGGCCCATAACCATTTGAAACTTTAATGCATATATGCATGCCTAATCATATGCTTGTATGCGTTGGCGGAAGAATAGTTTGCCGTGCCTCATATATAAGTCCAGATATGAGATATCCATATCCTGACTGGTGACTCACGCCCGATCATGTTTTTCTATGTATAGCAGGTCAGCTTGACTGCTTGAGTACGGTTTAACAAATCGGAGAATAAATTTGTTTTGCTTGATAGGAACCGCGGCTCACTAAAGTCATTTAGCTTGATAGGAATTCCGGACATGAAAGAGTAAGTACTCAATTATCACTGACCTAAGGTTACAGAATTGATGATCTGTGATAGAAAAGGAAAGAATACGATGGATGTAAAACAGTGTTGCTTTATGTATTTACGCCGCACTGCATGGTCTGACTGAAGAATAAACGACGACCATATGCAATGTAGTAGCGAATAGGTCACAAATACAATCAGTATCTGTACAGTGCGAATTAATTTTGTGTAGAATGTTATGTCAAATCAATACAGTATGTCAGATACTCAGATACACTAATAACCAAACTTTATGTTGTCAGCACCGGAGAAATGCTTGGTCGCTGCAACCAGTCCAGCTGCCGGGTAATACCGGGTTCGCAACGTTCGCTTGCCAGAGTCAGCAGAGCCAAAGCGCGCGAACCACGAAATCATGGCGGGCAGCAAAACCATGACTGATGACTGGTTTTGCTCTTTTCTTGATTCCCATGAACAGCAGATCAACTAAATGTACATTTTTCCTGACCTAAAGCGCTACAAAGTAAGCGTGGACTGATGTTCGAAGCTCTCTGTAGTTTGCATTTTTACAATCTGCTTTCTATTAGCATCGATGACTATGCTGACTGCAGCACTAGGTCACGTGCAGTAGTTCCAGCCAACTTGCTGGCCACGGCAGGAGTTGTTCGGAGCTTGGAAGTCAAAGCATTTAATTGTTTGATCCAAAATAAGAAACTAAGATGTTGAAGGCTCACGACTATTACCATGTCTTGTTTGAATGCCATAAAGTTCGTTTTGTTTGGGCATGCATTAGAGAGGCCTTGGGGTGGAATAGTGCACCATGTAACATGAAAGATTTTCTTGATAACTGGCTCCCTTTTAGAGAACGAGAATATGAACTTGATTCTGCTTCGGCGTTGTTGCTTGGAGTTTATGGATCACTAGAAACAAAATAGTAGTTGGAAAGAAATTCAACAAATCTCCTGCAGAGATCCTTTATAAAATTATTTTTTTTACATTACAGAGATGAAGGACCCTGTTGAGGAGCCAAGACCAGGAGGGGCTGGACGTGAAGCTGGAGTTGTAGCAACGATGGTTCAGTGATTTCAAGACCAAAAGAAGAAACGTCCATGGTGATGACTTCATGTAGTAGGAGTAGTCTATTATATAGAGTGTTTCTTACATGATACAGTTTGTCTGGTTTTTTCGTCTGTAAACTGGCAACCCCAGTAAAACCCAGTTGTACCTCTTAGGCCAGTCTTAATAGAGTCTTTCATCGCATAGTTTCTAACAGTGACACATCAGCTTTGAGATTTTGTACTATGAAATAAAACTACGTCTCTCAGTGCTTAGTTTCATATCACAATTTCATATACTTATCAAAATATTAAATTGTTGATAGGTAATCTTCAATGGTTGGTTGGGATGAAAGAAAATACATTCAATGCACTTTCATTTGACTTTCATTTTGTTGGAAAGAGTACACATAGCCTTTCATGGGGATGAAAGACATTTACTTTCTTTTATAATAAATTCTCTGTCATGTTACCACTTTTGCTGATATGGTAACTAATTAAATACAAATAAAAGACCTATTGAGACTGGTCTTATATCGCTTCCAACAACAGAGGGAGTAATTATAGTTTAAATAAAAACTCAGTCGTCGTTTGATCTGAAGACCAGTCAATAGTCGCGATCAGCCAATGGAGCAGAGTTTCACGTAAAGTCAGTTGCAAACGTGTCTTTTTCAAGAATGAAATTAAAGTAGCCGTGGAGCCAGATATAACAATGCTTTTTGGACACAAGTTCCTCGCCAGCATATATCTGCATATTTTGGCTGGAAAAAAGTCACATCTGCAGAATGGAGAGGCAGGCTAACCAGGAAGCCTAGCTCCAAGCCTCGAACTTCGTTTTCATAGCTTGATTCATCAGCAAGAAACAAGTCATTGAGCAAAAACGTGTTTCATTAGGGATTTTAGCAATTAAACGAGTTTGTCAGGTTCAGACGAGAGAATGGATGAGCGCTGCATTTCGAAAGTTGGAATCATATCTACATATACTAGTCTGAACCTAAATTAACAACCAATAAAGGACTAATTCGAACACTTGGGCCGCATGTGGGCTGGAAATTGACCACTAATGGACTTGAACGTGGGCTGCAATTGACAACTAATGGACTGGCGGTATTACACTCCTATTATAAAATACTAGTCACAGCCCTTGCTAACGCTGGATGATATTTTTTATAATAAAAGTAAAAAATCCAAAAGGTGATGTTTGTTTTGAAAATCAAGCATAGAATGATCTACATTTAAAATTCACACAAAAAGGAACAACACATAATTCTCATATTATTGAATATGTAGCTTTGTGTGTGAACTAACAGTGCAACTTTGTATCTTTCAAAACCATCTCAGAAATCCTGATGCGTTTAAAACTACACAGCATTTGAAATACCTCAATTCCACAGATGATAACTATAAGACGTCATGAAGTAGAGGGCGTGGCACCACTGGATTTTGCCACTGTGTGCAAAAAGGAAGGTTCCTGGTGAGATAAAATAATTGAACAATAAAAGTATTAGGAATAGTTTTGTCGAGACCACAGGTTGGAAGGACCCAGCAAACGAAATCAGTAAAACATTGATTAGCGGTGCCCTAATACTCATAAACAAAAAGGTCAGAAACAAATTCATTGAGATAGCAGTTTAACTGATACCTAAACATACCTAGTCCACTGCTGGCTATTCAATCATTCTAACACGCTTCAGTTGTTCAATAGTAGAAGCAGGACATGAGCAGCTGGTGTTGACCCAGGGTACAATAGAGTAATGCATTGAATCATAATGACAAAAGTAAAGCATAAGGCAGCTGAAATATTAAAAATGAGAAGTACTACTCACAGGCTAGTAATAAAGAGCAGCATATCGCCATTAAATTTTCAGATAGAATATTATCTTTATCCCAATCAAATGTGATACAGAATTTTTTTTTTTTGACAGTAACAGGTAGCTCATTGATTAAAGCATATCGTTACAAAGTTTTGACAAGATAAATTCAGATGGTACATCAAACCAAACTGATTCATACAAATGATCTGCTGACTTAGCCAAAATATGTGCTACCTCGTTACAGTTTCTACTGACATGAATAAAAGAGAATACAACAGGGGAAACTCTTTTGGCTTGTTTGATGTCTTCAATAATAATCCCAGTATGAGAGCGATCCACCGTCCTTGATCGTAATTTGTTGATCAACAGGAGACAATCGGTAGCCATCATAACCTTTCTGAACGGAAACTGCATGGCGAAGTGAATTGCGCGCCTGAAAGCAATCGTTTCCACCATCTCCGGGTTCGTAATCTTGTCAATCCCCTGCTTGAGCGTGGCTAGGAACTTTCCTCTATGATCTCGTATAACCAGGCCCGACCCATACGATTTGCATAATCAAAAACAGCTGCATCTACATTGACCATAACCCATCCCTCAGGTGGTGGACTCCATTTCTTAGGCTTGGTGGATTCACACCTGTTGGAGGTGACAGGTTGATAGCAGTGCATGAACACCATCTCCACATATCCAAGAGTTTTTTCAACCCAGCACCACGGATGACACTCCGCTTCCCCATTCCTTACTGCATTTCTAGCTTCCCAGATGTGCCAGAAAGAGATTGCTAGAATTGTTGCTTCTCTTTTCGTGCACCTATGCAAGATGTCAAATAGCCAGCTCTTTGCTGGTCCAGACCAATCTTGATTTATCTTGAACCCAGTTCTTTTCCTTAGCTCCCTCCAAATCTCACACACATATTGGCAACCTATAAAAGTGTGACAACAAAATTCTTATGTTGGAATGTTTCTGTTCTTCAATCGTTGACCTGTGGGAAGGCAGTCATGAGCAAATCTCCACAAAACTGTTAGCATCTTAGGCGGAGCTATAATTGTAATGGGGTAGGATAATTAGGCCTTAAGCTTTGCCTAGAGCTTGGGAGACATTGGGGGATTGGGAGAATTGTTTTTTTATTGATTGATTGCTTCTAAATGACTGTTGCACCTCTGTTTATATAGAGGTAGAGCCGGCGCTAAGCCTAACCAATTGATCCTATCCCTAAATAACCTAACTTGAGGGCTAAGTAAGGGTGGCGCTACAGTATCCACGACGCTACAGTACCATTGGCCGCTACAATACCACGGCCCAAAGGCCTGCCCATAACAATAATGCTCCAGAGCTTCTTCCAATCTCTTGCAGTTTGATCTTGGTTCGATGTTGCTCCTTTTCCTTGGACACTAGTCATCTGATGTACCTTCTCACACTTCGCCATAGTATATGCTGATTTGACTGTAAACATCCCTGTCTTTGTAAAGGGCCAAGATATACAATCTGTGGCCATGCTGGTGCCCAATGGGATGTTTAGAATTCTTTCTGCATCAGCAGGTGAAAAGCAGGCTGCAACTAGTTCTTCATTCCATTGGCATGTATTCCTGTCAATTAACGCACTTACTCTTAGTTCATCAGGAATATAGACCATAGGTTTTATTGGATAACACGGTGCATCCAGGACCCATTTATCTCTAGTGATTCTTACATTTTCTCCATTCCCTATCCTCCAAATAATACCTCGCTGTAACAATTCCTTGCCAAACATCAAGCTTCGCCAAGTGAAAGAACATGATCTAGTTATACCAGAATCTAAAAAGGAGCCTCCTGGGAAGTATCTTCCTTTCAATACCATGGCACATAAAGAATCTGGTTCCAATAATAATCTCCAACATTGACGAGCCAACATCGCTTGATTAAATAATTTCATGTCTCTGAATCCCATTCCACCATGAACTTTGGTGTTGTTAACCAGTTCCATGATTTCCAGTGCTTTTTCTTCTTCCCTCCCTCAAAGCCCCACCAATGGTTGGAGACAGTAGCTCTCATTCTTTACAAATATTATCTGGAAGCTGAAAACAACTCATCACATAGGTCGGAATAGCCTGAGCTACAGATTTAAGCACTATTCCCTTGCCTGCCCTTGACATGGGTCTATCATTCCATCCCTGCACCCTTTTCCACATGCTCTCAGGTAAGAAATTAAAAGCACGAGCCCTTGACTGACCCACAAAAGTTGGCAAACCAAGATAACTTGAGTGGACTGCTTCATTGTATATCTCCAGGGAATCCATTACCCTCTGTTTGATATGGGTTGGACAATGAGAGCCAAAAAACAGAGTAGATTTTTGAAGATTTATTTTTTGTCCTGATCCTCTGCTGTAGGTCTGTAAAACAGATTTCAAACTATTACTACATTTTGTAGTAGACCTTGTAAAGAAAACACTGTCATCTGCAAACAAGTGCGAGATTGTTGGCCCTAAGATGCCATTTTTCAACCCCATCAGATGGCCCACCTGCTCTTCTTTTTTCAATAAACATGAGAGACCCTCTGCACAAAGAAGGAACAAATAGGGGTTTATGGGGTCGCCCTGTCTTGGTCCTCGTGATGGTATGAACGGTTCAGATAATTCCCCATTTACTTTGACACAATCTCTAACTGAGGTAACACAACGCAAGATGCTATTAATTCAACTCTGCTCGAACCCCATCCTTTGAAAAACTCCCTCCAAATAGCTCCATTCTACTCGGTCATATGCCTTCATCATATCAAATTTCAAGGCAAAGAACGGATTCTTTGCATGCTGCCTCCTGATAGTATGCATGCACTCATAGAAAATTAGAACATTGTCTGTGATCAACCTTCCCGGCACAAAAGCGATTTGTTCTTGTGCAATAATATTAGGCATCACACCTTTCAGTCTATTTGCCAATACTTTAGATGCTATTTTATATAGGACATTGCAAGGCTAATAGGCCAAAAATTTGTTAATTTTCAGGATTTGACACCTTGGGAATAAGAACAATTATTGTGTCACATAGGCCTTCAGGAATTTCATCACCTTGTAAAAAGCTCCTGATAGCATTACATATATCATTTTCTAACAATGCCCAATGCTTTTGATAAAACATTGCTGAAAAGCCGTATGGCCCAGGAGCTTTTGTAGGGCCTATTTGAAATAGAGCGTCTTTAATTTCCTCATTAGAATATGGTCTGCAAAGCTCTTCATTTGTGGTTTGATCAATGCATGTTGGAATCGACTCAAGCACCTTGTTAGCATCATCATGGGGTTCTGAAGAAAACAATTCTTTGTAAAAGGATTGTGCCATCCTTTTAATCTCTGACTGATTGTCACATCTACTGCCATCTTCCCGTAGAATATATTCTATTTTGTTTGTTTCCTTGCTGTAGCTCTCGCCTAAAAGAAGGATGTGTTACGATCCCCTGCTTGTAGCCAATCCACTCGAGAACATTGTCGTGCCATGATTTCTTCTCTTTCGAACAACTCACATAACTTGTGTTCGATTTCTTTTCCTCCTGACCATAAAACCTTGTGGTGCTATTACATCTAAGCCACGACAACCTCTTCTCAAGCTTTCGGATCTCTTTTCGAGGGTTCCCTAAAGACTCTCGACTCCAGGCTGCAAGAGAATTTGCCATACCATTCAATTTTCGCCATGCTGTCTGCAGGTTTTTTGGTTCCTCTGCACCATCTGCCCATAATTTTTCTACTGCCTCTTTGTAACCAGCTGTTCTGCACCATACTGCTTCATATTTGAACTTATGGTTAAAGTCTGCATCTTGTCTTCTTTCCTCTTCCTTTGTGAGGGACCGCAACACTGCATAATGATCCGAGGATGTAGTGATAATATTTTCAACTTGAACATCCTCGAAAATGTTAGTAAAGAGTCCATTAGCCACTGCTCCATCCAATCTGACCCGTATATTATCTCTCCCTTGCTGTCTATTGTTCCAAGTATATTTGGGTCCACTAAAACCCAAGTCCACAAGTTGACAGTCTTCCAAGCATTCACGAAATTGGCGCATTTGCGCTTCGTCTGTAGCAGAAGCTCCCAAGTGTTCTTCATTGCATAACACTTCATTAAAATCTCCCATGCAAACCCATGGCCCATTCCATTGCGCCTTGAGAAAACGCAGCCTATCCCAAAAGATATGTCTCTGCTCAGTCTTTGGCTCACCATACACAAAAGAAGCACGCCATGTCAAACCTGAATCCTCCTTGATTTTTACGCCAATGAAGTTTTTACATAAATACTGCAGGCAGACACAAGTGTTATTTGTGGACCAAAAGAGAGCCAATCCCCCACTTCGCCCTTTACAATCAACAGCCAAGCAAGCATTATAACCCAATGACCAAATAAATTTCTTCACCTTATCTTCCCTCATTTTGGTTTTAGATAAGAACAGGAGGGAGGGGCGGTAGTGCTTCACTAACCAGCGAAGCTCTCCAACTGTTGAGTCCTGCCCCAAACCTCGACAGTTCCAACATAGGAGATTCATGGCTCCCGGCGGTGCTGCTTTGCAGTCGCCGCCGATATATCATCACTGGGGACTTTGGATTTCTTCATTCTCCTACTCATCTCTTCAAGCTTTTCATCTAGGTCACATTCCATACTTTGTACTTGGTATGCACCATGTTGTCCTACTGGAGGGCTTGCGATAATCAGTGTCATTGAAACCTGTTCATTCTTCTCTAGTCCACTCCGGTTAGCGCTATTAGCCTGTAAACAAGAGATTCTTCGGGTCCGTTTGGTATAGATTATACAACAGCTTATGCAACCTCTTATGACACTGTAGCAAGAAGTTGTTTTCGCGCACGTCAGCCAAGCGGGTATTTTCAGCTTATTACCGCTCACCTTACTGTATCCACATGCCCATAATCTGTTTTTGCGGAATCTCCACCAAACGGACCTTTCCCTGCTTGCGTTTCACACCCTGGTTCTTAGTTATGCTCAGGAATAGTTCCCTGTTCGTACCCTCTTCTATGTCATTTACCTTATGTTTTCCTTTTCTGAATTGCCTGTCCATAGATGAAGTTGCCCCTTTCTCTGGCCTTTCCGGGCCTCTTCCACCAGATCTTAATAACCCTCCTGGATTATCTTGAAAGTCAACTCCTTTTGCATCTTGATTGCCTTCACATGAGCCTCTCTGCCCACCAGATGTTGAACTAACACCTGCAGAATTGGGTTGTTTCTCTTCTGAACCTCTCCTCTGCTTATTGTCATCTGATGCCCTCAAATCTTTCCCGTATGGTAACAGACCTTTCTCATCTCTCTCTGCTGGGGTTGGACATATAAGAGAGGAGTGTCCAATAAGCCCACAAGAATAGCAATAGTTTGGTAATTTTTCATACCTAACTTCAAACTGCTATGTTGTTTTCCTTTTCTCTGACAATATTGTCACACATCGCAAAAGTGGCTTAGCTATATTAATTTGCACTTTTGCTCTAAGATAGGGCCCCCAAGCTCTCCCTTGAGAGTCAGTTTCGACTTTCATCACGGAGCCAACCTTTTTTGTCAATTCCCAGCCCCATTTGTTGTTCATCAGCCCAAAGGGAAGATCATGGATTCTGATCCATACTGCCATTTTGTCAAAAATTACCTCTGAAGGTCTCAGTCAAATTGCTGCACCAGGACAGCTTTATTACCTACGCTCCAGGGGGATCCATCCAGTACTCGCTCCCAATCCTGTTTGGAGCTAAATTCAGCGATGAAGATATTATCCCCTACTGATTTCACATCCAAACCTCTTGGATTTCCCCATGCTGGTTTGAGAGCCGACATGATTGTTTGAATGTGCAGAACATTTGGCGACAAGACTTTACCGATGATGGCCAGGTCCGAGGTCGCCATGCTCTCCAAAGATACATCATCTACTGACAGCGCGTTGCTCTCCTCCGCCGTCAGCTTGAGACGCCCCATCAACTCTGTGACATTGGAGTTGGAACCACTGGCCCCTTCCTTCTCCTTGTCAGTGCGAGAGTGTTGCTTGCATTCTTCAGCTACAGCCATGGAAACTACTTCCTTCCTACAGATCCAGCAACCAGGCCACATTCACCCCTTCCCCAACGATGCCACAAGCCAAGGATGGGCGGCAAAACTAGGTTCACCCCTTGGTCATCCCGAACCGCGACATGGAGGAAGGGGAGAAATAGACCTCGCCGGGATGTAGGTGTAGGGAGATAGTATAGAGAGAGTGCACCTCGCTGCAGACGCGAAGGCACAAAGATTTCCCAGTGCCTAGATCCGCCGTTCGCCGGAGTAGCGTCGGGAGCTAGACCTGAGGAAGCTTCCAGTCCAACAACGGACACCCTGAAACATTGTGCACGTGATACAGAAAATTGCCACATAAAGAGGATCAAAGTCGAGGACTAGAACCAGCTGCTACACATGTTAAATGGTTCCTGCACAATGAAGGAAATGATCTCATAGTTGTGAAATCAATGTCACACTGAGCAACTGAAAGCTAATCTTAGCTGCAGGAACTACTACAGACAGTAAAATTGATATTGATCTATAAGAGGATAAGCTAACTGATAGTTTCCGGTTACGCAGTTTGGATAGAAAGAAATGATCTGTCTTTGCAGCTAATCGTTGAAGTACAAGTTGACTCCATAATAGCTGCAGTATAATAGCAATGGACTGCAGGTAACTATAGTTCCCTGCAAGAAGATTAAAATAAGAAAGGCAACTGGAACAATGACATTCTCTTTTTTATTCTGCTATAATGCAACTAAATCTCTCTTATGAACTGTGTGAAATTACACAGCCAACATGGAAGACATGAGTGAATTTGGCAGTTGTGTTATCATAGTAACACAATTTCTACTCAACATGAAAAATATTGCCAAGCAAAGATTTCGAGAAGGGCCAATACATCAAAAACAATGTCAAACAAGACTGGATCGATGTTAAAGTGGTATTATGTTCAATCATAAGCAAATTATTCAGTCTTCCTTATCATTGCTCACCATTTCCTGTCAGCTTAGTCTTTTGGATGCAACCGGTTGGTGCATAGTAGCTTAACACGGTATCGAGCCAGAGGTCTTGAGTTCAAGTCCTCGTGACCGCATTTTCCGCTGTGTCGCTTCTATTTTCACGTTTGCTCCCCGAGGGAGCTGCACGTGAGGGGAAGTATTGAACCATAAGTGAATTGTCTAACTTTCTCCATCAGCTTAGGCTTTTGGATGCAATTAATTGGTGCATAGTAGCCTATAAATGAACAAGCTAGAAGAACAAAATGATGACTAAATATGCATTCCTCAAACCAACAAAAACATGGCTCCTACCAGTAGAAGATGCATCTATGTGGTGAGCCAAAGCTGGATCTTAATTTCTTATGTGCAACAATTAGGAAGCAGTTTTTCATCTGACCAGAAAACAGAAGTCAACTATAATGCCTAAAGAGATAGTATCACTACCAGAAACCTGGTAGTTGTCGAGTGCTTTCCATCGTGCACTCGGCAACTACCAGGTTTGTCGAGTGTCTAGCAGCAAACACTCGGCAAACATCAAACACTCGGTAAACATCAATGTTTGTAGAGTGAGTGCTATTGTAACAGCTCTCGACAAAACTGGCTCCGACACTCAGCAAAGAGGCCACACACGGCAAATATAGCACATGTACATCACATGCTGACGTCGATCGCCTTCCGCGTGCTGGCCGTTAGGTTTTGCTGAGTGTCCGTTATGGGCACTCGACAAACCTTCTCTCTTTGCCGAGTGTCTTCATATCACACGCAGCGATGATTTGCCGGTAAAGAGACCTTTTTGCCGAGTGTATTGCATAGGCACTTGAGAAACAAATTTTTATTTTACTCCCTCTCCCTCGAATTTTTTTCCTCTCTCCTTACACTAAGTGCTACTACATGTTGAAATTTTGGTACCTTTTTAGTTCTGTTTGTTAGTTTTAATTTATTTATTTCATTTAATGATATTTTCTCGAATTACTTCAATTTAAACTACGGGTGAGCCGAATAATGGTATAGAATGAAATCAAATATGTTATTCATGATATTGAGTCTATTATGAGATCTTATATATGAAATGAAATAAATTTTCAAACACTTTTTTCCCCGATACCTGACTATGAACGTGTGATCGAGTTGTTTTAAAATTCTATAAAATGAAAACGAGATTTGAAAATCATGAGATTTGTTAGGATGTCATGATATCATGTATGAAGATTGTGCTAAATAGTCGAGATGGTTTCGTGCAGTACGACACTTACAAACCAGACCATCTCCGAAGATGGTTCATCGAGTTAAGAAAGGATACAACTACATTTCGGGTCAAAGTAAACATTGACTTGGGATTTGACTTTATTACTTTTTCATTAGGTAATAGACAACAAAAATTGTTTTATTTGAGACTTTGATAATTTTCAAAATGTGTTTCATGCTTTAAATTAAAAGTGAGCATGAAATGATATATTGTAAATTTTTAGGTAGTAACATTAAATACATTGGAAGGGAACCGGATTAGAAACTTTCTAACTGAAGGGCAAGAAAAAAAATTTGTAATACTTAGATATCAACATTAGAGATAATAATAATGAATGATATTTAAAAAAATATTGATGAAATAGATGTTTGTCGAGTGTCTTAATCTGGACACTCTGGCAAACGAACTGTTTGCCGAGTGCCTTGATCCAGACACTTGGCAATATTGGTTTGCCGAGTGCTTCGGTCGGCACTCGACAAACCGATCTAGGAAATTACAGGTTTGTCGATTGCCATGTCCCGACCCTCGGCAAACCAATATGTCCAATAGAGCCACCATCATGCCTGAGCACGCTAAACCAAGCAAAAACAAATCCCGCGCGCATTCGTCACACCCGACCCCACGCTCTGACCCTACCACGGGCGCCCCGCCCCCTACCGCCGTCCCCGCTACCCACGACACCGCAGCCGGCGACCCTCCACTGGACGCCACGCCGGCCCCCTGACCCTGACCTCGGCCGTCGCCCCCGACCCTACCGTCGGCCCTCGGTCCTGACCCTGCCCTCTGGTGCCTAGCACCACACCCGACCCCGCTGCCGGTTGCCGGTCTCGACCCCTACCCCCGGCGCCCTGTCCCTGGCCACCGCCCCCGACCCTGCCGTTGGCCCCCGGTCCCGATAGTCCAATAAGAAACTTACTTACGTTCCACGATCTGATTAGAGTCCTAATCTTATTAGGATAACAAATCTTTTGGCAGTGGCTGGGAGTTGGGTTGTCTCCAATCTTTTTTTCTCTGGTTGCAAGAAAACAATTAAGGGACTTTGTGTTTATATGAGCACTATCATTTTGTGAAGGACCGAGAAGGCGACCAGAGGGGGGGTGAATGAGAGCCAATTAAAATTCTTTATAAGAACTTGGCCTATATCCCAATTATAACCCAAGCCAACCTCTAAACTGATCCTCAATGCCACACACACCAACTTGTGACGTGCCAACCTTAGGGGTGATCAACAACAACAGTGGAACACAACAAAAACAAAGGAGAGCAGTAAAGACTTGACACGATTAAAGAACAAACTCAAAACAAGTTACTGGACGATCATCGGCAGTGCCGATCACTGGCATCGGTAGTGTCGATGGGTATTATCGACAGTGCCCATCATGTCCATCGGCAGTGCCGATGCGGGGTTCGGATCCAAGCCATCAGCAATGCCGGTCGTGGCATCGGCAGTGCCGATCCGGGTTCTGACCCACCGGCAGTGTCGGTCCAGGCGATCGGCAGTACCGATCGACCCACAACAGAACAGAAAACTGTCACGATTTTCCCACAAATCTCTCCAAAACTCAATCAAATGATCTCCAAAGCGTGCGATTTTTTGACCAGGTAATCCTCAATACATCCCAATCCTAATCCAAAAAGATCCACTCAATTGGCTCAAGGAATCATCACGAATTTCAGATCTTATGCCAAGAATACCAAAAAGGGGAAACTTGAGAAATCCTTCAAATCGAAGGTGCTAGAACTCTTGATTAGGTCAAAAACCCATGAAGGATCGTTCTATCTCATCCTAGCACTAAGATCCCTAAGAAATCCAGCCTAAAAACTCACTCAAAAAGAAGATTGAAAATTCCCATGAAAGTAGCTCCGAAAATAGAGAAAAAGAGAAATTCAGGATTTAGGGAGAGAGGAAGATATTCAGCACAAAAATAATTCTTATATCATAAAAACATGCTTCAATATCCATGGATACAAGGCTAGAAAGCCACCCTCTTCCTCCCAATGTTTGGAAGAGAAGGAGATGTCTCTCACACACCCTCTCCTATCCTCTATTATATGAAGACATCCTCTAGCACTTTGAATGAATTTCTAACAAGGCTAATGGAAAGAGGCATCTCTCCCACCAGCCACACCTCTCCTTATATAGGTCTATGGTCCAAAACAACTCTACCCTTGACCTATAACTCATTGCCACCTACCACTATGGGTAAAACCATCCAACTCTTTTTCCTTCGTCCGAACACCATCAAGTCCTTCATAACTTTGCTTCGTCTCAATGCAAGATCCATGATGGTGCCACGTGCACCACCAACCACTGCCACCGGTTTTAAGGCCCAAACCGAGAAACCGCCTTGCACGCTTCTCAAAGCGTGACTTCTTGATCTTGACGCGTGTCACCTCGTCCCGTGATCCTCCTCGTCGACAAGTATCTGCCGCCTCCGGTCCATTGGAAGCCTCTACTTGCACCGACGCTCGATCACCTTTGACTTGGTCAACCCCGACGTCTTCATCACCACCCACGGTTTTCAGGCTCAACTGCGAAATCGTCCGTGCTTCTTGCCTCTCTACGTGTACGGTGTGGATCACCCTTGACTTCACCCGGCCTCCCGATCGTCCGGCCCCAAGTCTCCTACTTGTGTCTGATCCTCTCACCGTTGACCGCTAAGTTGACTCCAGTGACCTACACATCATGAGACAAGCAACACATTTTCCATCTCCTGTAACTTCTCCAACATCCTCACCAACTCTGGTTAGTCAAAACCATGACATGCACCAACTCATGCAATCCCCAAATTCCCGCATTTCAACTCAAACATTAAACTCAATCAATGTCAATTACTCATCACATATTACAAACCATGACACATATCCACATGGTTTCTCAATCTCCCCCTTGATGAGTACATTGACAACATCAAATGCATAAAGCATAGAGATTTAAAATACGAAACCGAATAAGTACATCCAAATGAATCAAACCCAAGGAAAAGGTGAAAAGTAGCCATCTAGCATAAGAGGGATCTCAAAACCAAGAGTTGACAAAGAAAGCCACTCGAGAACACAAAGATTATGAAAAACGCATGAAAAACGCTCAAGGACATGATATGCTCCCCCTCAACTTGTGGTAGGTCTTATGTAATGTAAAATGGATCATTTTAAGTTTCTTAACATTATTTGTGAATGACCTAATATTTTCTCTTCTTTTGACAAAGAACTCATCAAAGAAGCAAAAGAACAAGCAAACATGCAATGTATGAAAATGCAACCTAAGGAGCTTCAACAATTATGCAAACAAGCATTTAACCTTGCTAATCACAAGGATAGAGCTATGAAATGTAAAAGCAATAGCTCACCATCATACAAAACCAAAAATAGATAGTAAGGCATAAACACCAAAAGCTATACAAGCTAAGTAAAAAGATTGACTAGCTTAGATAGAATCAAATTTGCTCATCATGAGAAAAGCTACCACCACATATATAAATACTCTCATCCAAGATAAAACAAGCATCAAGTTAATCAAAAAAAACTAGTCAGTCTTAATCTTAACCAAGACAACAAGCATTCGTAAAAAATAAACTCTACAAACACTCACATATACAACAGAGACTCATAAAAAAAGAAAAAAATGTTATTCTTATGTTTTCATCATGTATCTTCTAATCTGTTCTCCTTGTTGGCGCGAGTGATTGATGGATCGCTCGAATCCCCTTTACCCCGCTCCTCTCCTCCTCCTTGATTTAAATCCGCGCCGCCAGCCCTGGCGGCTGCTACACGGGGGTGATACGAGGTCACCCGGCATGGGAGCTGCGGCGGCTGCGCGAGGGCAAGGCGGGGGTCCCTGGCAGGCGCAACGGCTACCTAGAGTGAGGCGGCGCGACCCAGACGCGGCTACAACGGCTGCGCGAGGGCGAGGCTTGGCCACCGCCGCCACTTCTTGGCCATCACACAGTCAGCATTGGTCTGTGGCGTGCGCTGTGGGCATTAGGGAAACGGCGACGGGCCAAGCTCAGATCTACGGTACGGTACGGGCTCGGGCAGGCCCGTGGCGAGCCGTCCGGATCTGCGTGTTTTGCGCTCCATGGCGGCAGGTGGAGCACGACAAGGCGGTGGACTACGACTTCTACGAGGACAACGAGCTCCGCTACAACTGCTTCAAGTCTCCCTTCGACCGCCGCCCCCTTGTCGGTCGCCGTCCACGCCTCAGGTATGCTGTGGTTCTGCTCGGCACGCCTGCTCCTCTTTGTTGCTCTTGTTGGTACGGTTGATGTGCTCGCGCATGACGGTGAACTCGGGATTTCATGTGGGATGAGTTCAATTATAATTTGGATGGGTTTGATCAGTGGTGTTTTTGCTGCCCGCGTGCAGGAAGAACGAGGGGAAGCGCACCCTCCGCCTCGTCGGGAGCAGCAATCCAGAGTACATGCGTCAGTGGTATGTGCGCCACTTGATTTGCTCGTTTCGATTTGTGAAGGCGATCCCCGTGATTCCAGATCCAGTGTTGCTAATGATGTTGCAATCTGTTTGTTTCACTGAGGAGGCTGCATTTGGTGATTTCAGCAGGGGTGACTGGAATTGGAAGTACGGGGACGAGCAGTAGAAGGGCCATAAGGTTTGTGATCTGTTCAATCTCTACTGGAGAAGTGCTATGGTTAATTTGTTTGCTGCTGTGGATATGAACTGTTGTAGATCACTTAGCAAGATCCATTTCGGTTTGTCACTGCAGTTGTGATGTTTGATCGGCCATCTGAATAAGAATGCCTTTCCAGAACGTCTTTGCAGCCTTTTAAATTGGCAATGACCTGCAGAGATTGTCAAATTGGACCGGAAGCGTGTTGAATTGATGTTGCAATGTGTTTTTGTGCGGCACATAATATCATGCAGTCTATTTAAGATCAGTTAGTGCAAAACATAGACATAATGAGCACTATGGTAGCTGATTCAACCATAATTTGAGCTTTGTTATTTGATGATTTCTGGCTAGCAGAGCATGTGAAATAGTATTTTGGTTGTGATCCTGCAGACCCTTGGAATTTTTTTCTTTCTTCTATGGAGATGAACTTTTGCAAAGTAGTTAGTTGCTAGAGATTAATTCCACCTAAGTTGTTTAAATTCCGGTAGTAATGTGTTCCCGGCTAAAGTGATCTAATCAGAGGTGTGAATCTGCACCATCAGAACACTTCCATATCTTAACTTGTGACTAATTTAAAGAACAACTTCGGGTTATAAGAAATATGTGAGTATAGTTGTAAAAAGCTAATTTTCAATCAGCTTGGTTAAATTAGTTTATTTCTTACGGGTTTCATGCCTGGATCATTTTAGATTGAGCATACACTTTCTGATTTCATGACAAGCATTTTGTTCTAATGCCTATTGTGTGTCCAACTATGAAATCAGACAATCATTTTTTTCATAGAACTTTTGTTGCAGGTTGCAAAACAAAACGGACACTTTTGACGAGCTTCGTATTTTGATTCTCCAATCTCCATTTTCTCCATTGAAAAAAAAAACAGATTGATAGGAGCATATGGTTGTTGGAAGATTTAATCTAGGCAATCTGGATTGGTGTGGTTGAACTGTAGCTATAGAATCCTGCATGCTTTAAGAATGTATCATCTTTGGTTCAGAACTATTCGCAAAAGTATAAGAAAATGGCCTGATGGATTTCTACATGCTCTTTAGGCTGCGTATTTTGTTTTCTTCTCTGTAGGTACATCAGAATGATTTCATATCTTAACTGCCTTTTAGCTAAAACTATATGGGCGCAAATATGTAGAGTAGGGATTTCTATGTGCCCATCAATGATTTTATTATGATTTTTTAATAATTGACCTCTCATTCATCTTGCAATCCTTCTGATCCTGTCATAATGCCAGGACAGCTGCATTGTCAATTGATTCCTATTTTCCTCTTGCATTCTATATGTGTATATGACTGCATATGCATGAGTAATGTCTCTAGAGTTCTCATTTTTGCACTACATGGGATGTTTAGTTGGTTATCCAACTTGATTTGTAAAGAGGAGTGCAAGATTCAGCAGTGTCTACAACACTACAATCTCTTGAATGAAACCTGTGATGCCAAGCATTAACTCTTTTTTAATGTAAGTTAAATGTTACTTTTGAATTTCTAAGAAAAGCCATTGTTTTTGTACTGCAGGTTGCTAAAGAGATCAAATCAGAGGCAAACATAATGATTTCATATCTTAGTCGGTGACCAATTTAAAGAACAACTTTGGGTTAGAAGAAATATTTGAATAATTTTAAGATAAGCCTTCTGTGTTGCTGCAACTCCAGTTCACTACTGCAATATGAATAGGTACTCAACTGTTCATCACTGGAGTTCCTAATTACTTGAATAACAATATCAGTTTATGATTCATGAATAATTATGTTGTTATTATATTTTACTAGTTCTTTTCATAGTCTTAGGGCACTTACTCAACAAATAACTCACTAGAACATATTTCGAATCAGGTAGACTATTGAGACATCGACTAGGATAATGACGAGCTTTATCACCAGCTTTCATTTCTCATGTGTATTTTGTTGTGGCATGTTTTTTTTATGAATTTCTGTTATAAAGAATATCACATAAATATATACTTCTGTGTTGGCTTGGATTTTTCTAGCTCACTGCTCACCAATTCAATCAGCACCAAGAAATTTGGTTTATCTTTTCCATTGAAGAGAAACTAATATAAAATTTGCTTATAAGTTATAACTATCTCCAGTGGCACTGATTCAAAATTTTTCTCTGATAATTTCTTATTCATATATTCTATATGTGCAATATATAAATATGTAGGGTTCCTGCAATAATAACTATAGAGGATTTGTGTGTGTGCAATAATGTCAACTTGAATTTCTTATTTTTCTATCATTATACAAGCCACATTTTGGACTATTAGCATGAAAAGGCATTTCTCATTTTTGAATGTCTTGATTTCAGTTTATTTCTTCCTAAGATGAACATCTGGGGTGGAAACTTAGGCTTGAGAGGTATGAGAATTTGGTCTTCCTTTCAGTACATGTCTCCTATGCAATTTGTTTTGTGCTATTATGGATGTGTACTCCAATTCCCCTTGGTCATATTTTCTATCATTTATGTCTTTGTTGGGAGAAGACAGGAAGAATATATGAAGAGCTTGTGTTGTAGCGGTGAGTTAGCATTTTGGCATTGTCCTTTTATCATTTCAGTACATATTTTCTTATGTGTGTTTGTGGACTTGCTCAGCTTGAATGTACTGCCAGTTTTTCTTCTTTGTATTAGCAGTCTTTATCACGATCGAATAATTCTTGGCTCAAGTAGATTTCCTCTGCACCACCTGTTTGACCAAACGCCCCTCTGAATCTGACCATGTAGTAGAGGCGTCTGGTCATATCCAGTCATTTGTTGTGGTCTGCCATGGCTTCTTATAAAGGAATAGATCCTTCTCTCAACATCAATTAGGTTATTAGCTTGTCTGATTCTATGTATATTGATGGTATTGATAAAAATTATTGACACATTAATGGTATGTTTGTATGTAGGATCACACATCATTAAGGAGAAAGTTCCTTATGAAATTATTTTCTTTCGACGACAATGGAGCAATGTTCTTCTTGCCAGAATATATTGAAGGTTGTCTCGAGCGAATAAGAATACAAATTTTTGAATTTGCTCTTGATGATTTGAGACAAGACTGATGAATTTCGCCTGTAACGAACTATGTAAAGTGGAATAGTCACTTGTCATATGTTTTGATATGTGTGTAATATTTGATCTTTATATTAATCAGTCTACATTATATTTGGCCAGCTATTATGACGTGTCGTTTTATTAAATATATTTTTGATATGAGGATAGCATGTGTATGCTGCACATGCAAGGTACTAGTGCAAACTAAAAAGACCCTTTAGTGGCAGCATAAAAAATGTCATAGAGGTGGGTATAAAGAAATCCGCTACTACAGTGCTAAAATGATTTTTAACGGTGTTCCACATTGTCAACCGTCTTTAAAAATTAATTTTTAGAGGCGGGTCACAACGTCAACCACCACTAAAAATAGAATCTATTTTTAGAGAAGGTTGATATTATGATCCGCTTTTAAAAATCAATTTTAAGAGGCGGTTGACAATGTGAGCCGTTGTTATTAATATATGTGGCCTAGTTTTGTTTTTGATTCCACTTTGGCCCAACCGACCCCTATAAAACTTCAGCCTCACCAAACCCTAACCTCATTCTCCTCCATTCTCTCTCCACTCAGCCATCGCCCCTACTCTCTCTCTCTCTCTCTCTCCTTCCCTACACAGGCGGACTCCCTCGGTGACAGCCCCTCCCCCCCGGCGCCCCGGCCGCGCGTAGCCCCTGGTGGCATGCCCTACCTCCTCTCCTCCCCGCCTGCACGTGGCCTCCCAATGGCGCGCCCTATCCCCTCCCCCCTCAGTGGCGCGCCCTCCCTCCCTGGCGGCGCATTGACGGTCAGGGCGGTCGGATCTATGCACCCCCTCTTCTTGGCGGGGCGGCGGTGGTCGGGCTGGCCGAATCTGGCCGCCCCCTCTCCCTGGCGGTGCGATGGCGGTCAGGGCGGCCGGATCTTGCCACCCCCTCTCCCTGGCAGCGTGACAGCAGTTGGATCTGCCCCCCCCCCTATCCCTGGCGGCGTGGCGGCGGCCAGCAGCGAGCGATGGGTGGTGATGGGGTGTTTTTTTTAATTTTTTCAGGTTTAAGGGCAGCGATGGATGAAGATGTCACCCGCCACTACTAATACTTCTATAAATATGGTTCTTTTCGGTCAAACCGCCACTACAATGAATTTTAGAACGCTGCTAATGGGCCTTTTGTGGTAGTGTGGCCATTGTAGACATTAGCAAATCCTCCAAGTTTGCTTTTGCCCAATGAACATGGCAGATAAATCAGAAGTCACCAAATATGACATAACACAGTAAGAAGTAATTATGGAAAATAAAAACTGCCTAGTCAAAAGATGGCATCGATCAACCAAAAAAAATATTAGCGATAGAAAACACTTTCAACATTGGTGAAGTATAGTTTGACAAATAGAAGTCATTTAAAAATTGAGGGTATAATTTGTTAAGATAAGAACATATTAATTGCAAGGGAATAGAAAACAACCAAAAGAAAAGAAGGATGAACATATGAGAAAGCAAATATAGTTGCAATTCAATTAAACACAAATAGAAAAATTGTAGTACAACTTCGAACTCAATGAAACATGATTTGAACTTAACATTCCAGTTTTTTTTTAGAAAAAAAAATCACAGCATTTTGGAACTTGAAGTTTTACTTTTTAAACTAAAAGTTCGGGTCACATGTTTTAGCCATCTATTGAGTTATACTTACCAAACGAAAATGGCCAACACCACCACTTAAACATCAGCTCAACAATACTAAGTACATTTACAAATTCATGACACTTAAAATGAAAGACCACCAAATTAATACACCCAAACTAGATAGGTATAGTGATAACAAGAACAGGGCGTCTTAAGCAAAGTGTAAGGGCAAACAATGACACCGCACAAAAAGTATCAAATGGCTATTTGCAATACCATGTCAAGGGAATTCGAACCATAAGTTTTGAAATGTTTCTTGACACTAAGATATAAGCTATAAAATGACCATCAAAGCCCCATTATACCTATCCATAGAAAAGAAACTTCTGTATAGATACTCAAACACAGGAACTCCAAAAATATTTTACATTATCTTTTTGTTTTGTTTGTTGATTTCTACTTCTGGTTGAAACAATTAAGAGCACTAACCTCTCTTATATTTTGGGAACTCAACTATTAAGCTGCTTATATTAGCCCCAGCTGATCTTCATTGTGATATTCTCCTAGTGCAACCAGTTCTTCATTGAATGAGAATTGAGATGTTTGATGGTACCCTTCGTCCTTGATGTGTTTAGAAAGCCTTATGAACTCTTCATTGATACTTTCCACCTCAGGATGTTGATATTGTTGTTCCCCAACAACAAACACATGAACTCGACTATTAAGCTCAACCCAACTACATCCTAGATATTAGTTAATTCCATGAAGTCTCATCAAATGTCTCACTCCCTCAACATCATTCCATTTTTTTTTGGGAAGCATAAATGTTTGATAACAATATATAAGCTGAGGAATCCTCCATACCCAGTTCCATCTGCCGCTCACCTGCATGGCTGCATATGCTCCAACATCGAAGTCCCGTAAACTACGACATGCTCCTAGGACTATACGCCATAGACATGTTCCATGTTCAATAGTAATTGACTCTATGAATTCCTTTGCTTCCACTAGCAAACCCGCTCGGCTAAGAATATCAACCATGCAAACATAGTGATCAAGCCTTAGAGTTAATTCATACTCCTTGGTGATGGACCTAAAATAAATTCAACCTCTATCAACTAGTCCCATGTGGCTACAAGCATAGTACATTAATGAATGTTATATGATCAAGAGCAGTACCTCTAGTTTCATCTCCTCAAACAGTTCAAGTGCGCCATTGCCATCCATTTTGTGAAAACCCAGAGATGATTGAGTTCTAAATAATAACATCCCTCTCAGGCATCCTTCTGAAGACAACCATGCCATCTTCTAGGTTCAAACACTTTGAATACATAGTATACAGAGCACTTCCAATTGAACCACCCAAACCAAAACCAAACTTCAAGATTTGTGCGTGCAGTTGCTTCCCTGGCTCCAATGCTGCAAAGCACTCGCATGCTGTGAGAGCACTATTATGGTCAAATTACTTGGCATGATGCCCTCTTTGTCCACCTGGCATAGAGCATCATGGCTTCCTCATGCTCCCCATTCTACACATGCCCAACAATCATTGTTGTCCAAAGGACAACATCGTCAACATCATATAACTGAAGAAACACATCTTTTGCATCGCCAATATAACCATACTTGACATACATATACACAAGCGCACTCTTTACATATACCTGCATTTTAAATCCAAGCTTTACCATCAAACCATGCGCCTGCTTCCCCATAACTAACACTCCCATGTCACTGCATGCATTGAGTACCCCCAACAAAGGTGAACTCTGTTGGCAAGAATCCCGCAACATGCATCTGTAAGAACATCCTAGATGCGCTCTCTACTTCCCCTTAAAGATGCACCTAGGTCCCCTCTAGTGGGTTTTGGTGATTTATGATAAAAGGTTAATTGATTTAATGAGTTTATGAACAGGATAACAAAGGATTATTTACCCACAAGGTAAGATGATTGATCCCCTGAACTAACAATAAAAAGATTGACTCAATAGAGCTTTTCTTGCATATCTTTATTTTTTTGAATCTAGATATGTTGAACTATTAAGAGGGGTAAACTAATCTTGCTTGCAGGGAATTACTGGGATCAAGTGAACTCAGAGTTTTAAGAGAAAACTTAGCCACAAAAATGACCAAAAAGAACCAACTCACTAATGCCAAACTAAGAGCGATAGAAGTTCCTTCGTCCAGTGACGGAACTTCCGTCACTGGAAAACTTAGTGTCGCGAGTCACGAAAGTACCGTGGGTTCACACTTGCCAACCCGAGAGCTAAAGAAGTTATGTCGTTCAGTGATAAAAGTTATGTGGTAACTTTTTGCAGTGAAACACTAGCCCGCACTCCACTCTTTCTGAACTTATGGAAGTTCGGTGGGTGACCACAGAAGTTCCATCAGGGTCGATTTAACACTCAAACGACTAGTTTTTTAGGCTTGTCTATATATACCTCTCCCCATATCCCTTAGGAGAGGTTGGACACTTAGAAATTTCATTCATCTTCAAGCATCAGCTCTCCTCTCTCTCTTTCTCTCTCCATTCACTCTTGAGATCCCTAGACTTTGTGAGAGATATCCAATCAACAAAATCTTGCATTAATCCACTTCAAAGATTGAGCACACTCATTCCCTCATAAAGAAGACGGCTAGACGTCGCTCTAGAGCTCCCAAGGATTGTGAGAGATTGCTTGTTACTCTTGAAGATTTATTCTCCTAGACGGCTAGGCGTCGTCCTAGAGCTCCCAAGGATTGTGGTGAGCCGTGGGACATTTGTAAAGGTGTGATTCACTCCTTGAGGGAAAAGAATCAAGTGAAGGAAGAACCTAAGCTTGATCTTTATCATCGTTTGGCGGGGACAAGGGTTGAGAAAGACCCGACTACTTTGTGTGGCTCCTCAACGAGGACGTTGGAGCTTGTTAGTGTGGCTGACAAATCTCGACAAAAATCACTTTGTCTCTCTTGTTCTTGTACTTGTAGTTTTTCTTTAGCTTGTTTCTTTCATTTATATATATTGTGTTTGATCTCCTTGTGTGTTGTGTTGCTTGTTATATCCTGCAGGATTTGAGCTCTGCATCGTGCTAACAACACTTCTATTCAAGTAGATTTTCTCTACCTCATTAATATCTGCACTCATTAAGCTTTCTCCTCCTAAACGAACTATCATCAACTCATAGAATTTCTATGGTCACAGTGTGAATACTGACGGAAGTTTAGTCGTTTATTAAATTTTGCATTGAGTGTTTGTTTTAGGGTTAACTTTTAGATTGCCTATTCAACCCACTCCCCCTATAGGCAACTTTCATCCTGTGCATTCCCGGTGATCATCGCCGACCATGTGATCGAGTTCCTCTCCTTTGAGGACTCAAACACCTGATCCCGTGCTGCATCCATACACTCAACCTTTGCATATATTGTGACAAGTGAATTCTCCACAGAAACAAACTCGACCAACCCATCCTTCACAACTGACCATGCACCTGCACGCTCATAAACAAACCTGTTGGCACACTAACTGCGCTAAGAACTGTCGTGGTGACAAACTCATTCTTCTCTAACGGGCACTCCTGAAGCATCAGCCGAAAGAGATCAAACACCTCCTCAGAGCACTTCCCGGCAGCATAACCAGACATCGATGCACTCCATGCACCGCATTCCAAAGTGGCATTTCATCAATCACCCTGTGGGCATCAGAAGTGATACCCAACTTGCAGTACATGTTGAGTAAGGTTGTCAAGACAAACACATTGGCGGAGCCACCGGAGCAAGTCAGCTAGCAAGCGAGTGCGTGGGTCGCAGCGGCAAACACGACGGCAAAGGAGTGCGGGGGCGGGAGGACGTCGGGGAACGACGAGAGCATCGAGCGGAAACGGGAGAGCACCGCGAGCGGGCGGTGGCGCGAGAATGGGTTGAGGAGGGAATTCCATGAGGCGATGTCACGGAAGGCGTCGGGGCTGTCGGCAAAGACGGAAAAGGCAACGTGGAGGGACCGCGGGAGAGAGCAGCAGAAGGTGATGAGGGAGTTGGAAACGGGCGCCTGGGAGGCGGCGCCGGACTTGAGCCCCCACGCATGGAGGGCCTCGCCGTCGCGTAGGCGGGCGGCCCCGCGGCGGAAGTGTTGTGCTCGATGAATTGCGTGTGGGACATGCGCCGCGCGGACGGCCGCTGCGCTTGCCATGGCGTGGAGTGGGCGAGTGGAGGCTGGAGCCGAAAATCAAATAGGGTGACGTGTTTCTTGTGACAATTCAAACAGTGGTTCAAATAGTTTTGCCACAACTGAAGTAAGATATCTTTGTCAATAAAATGAATGTTTTATACCATAAGTTAATCACCTCATCACAACTTTGATTTGTGACTAATCTTAGTTGCAACAAATTACGGGTTAACAAATAGTCTCGTCAAATTATACAATCTGGATTATATAATCCAGATTATTAAATCTGACTGGAAAATAATTAGTCAAATATATATGAAAAGTGATAAACCTAAATCACGAATGAGTAAATGAAAAAAAAAACAGCGCAACAGTTGTAGTTCTGAGTATTATGATGAAAATGGGTTAAAAATTAGTTTAAGTAAGTAAAGTTTAGAGTTGAACTTTACATGCAACAAACAAGGCATGGTTAATGTTTCATGATTTTTGAAAACTCCCATATGTAGTTTCAAGTTGAATATTATTTGGATTATTTTAAAACTAAAGTTCCCTGCCAGGTAAAACAAATTGAAAGAGTTAAAAGTTAAACATAATAATGACATTAGAATTTGAATAAAAAATCATAGAAATCCGAAATTGGGAAGACTCGATCGAAGTCAATCTCCTCTAACTCTAACTAAACCTCACAGGTCGGCAGACCTAACAAACCGCAGCACGGAAAGGACGCCCCGACGATGGGCAACACCGGGAGCAGAAGCGGCGCTCCTCCTCCTCCTCCACCGCCGCCTCATATCCAGGGCCTTCTACATCGGGTGCCGCCGACGCACTACCACCGGTACCCCGGGTGGCCGCCCGGTGCCGCTCCGCCGCCGCCGGCCGTGCCAGCGCAGCGGCAGAGGGCCGTGGCGGTGAGCACAGGCGTCAACATCAAGGGGGATTCCCTTCGGATGGAGCCCGACGAAGATGGTCGCGGCCTCCTCCTCGCCTTCTATTTCGACGCGGACGCCCCTGGAAGGTCTGGCTGCTGCTTCTCTTTCCCCCCATCCCCCCTCCACTGCGGACGCGTCGATCTCTCGTAGGCTAGTTGGTAGAATCTTTATTAGCTCCAAATGCATAGGGCATATTGTGTCGGCAAAAGGATGTGGTTACTTTGCCAATTTACACGTTATCCATCTTGAGTATATGTTAATTTGCAGCAGCATAGTGTTTCTCGTGAAAAATTGGGAAGCTGCACGAGACAAACTAGGGTGCGATTTTATAGAGCTTTATTATTCTTTGATACTAAATATGTCAAACTGGAACTCATGATGCGCTACAGGACTAGACTCAGTTGAGTTCAAAACTCTCAGCGGAAGTCATGATGCTGTTCTGCTTCGTTTATAATGTTATAAACCTTCCCTCGACCTGCCTCAGGTTCATCATATACTTCATCATATCTATGTATATGTTCTTCAGTGTGTTTATCCTTGTCACCTGCCTCAAGTTCCCACCTATTAGGCTATCACACCCATAACATATATATGATTTTCTATAAAATCAGTATTTTTAGAGTAACAGGGTTTCCCCCAGTCCATTATGCCGAAGCAGGCAAGACCAGAAACAATTTTACAGCGCCAATTTGATACTCGAGCCAACTGCTCAAGTCTCACTTTCACAGTGGACGTCAAAAGATTCTCTCAAACAGGAAACCAAAACATGAAGGCGTAGCCTCTTGGTCGATTATCTTACTCCTATAATTCTTGCGTCAACATCAGGTTCAGTAGCCTCCACCCCCAGGTCCGACCATTTCCAGCCTCAGCACAGTTTCCTTCAGAAGTGCCAGGGAACTGTCCAAGGCCTCCACTTCATCACAGGAATGCCCAGCTTCTCAGCATGTTGACATTATTGATCACCTGGCTCCAGACAACACCCATATTCCTCCAGGAACCATTCTGGAAACAAAAACTATTTCTCAGCTTCCATAAAGCCCTTATAGCGGCTGCTGTGAACATATTAAGCTACACTGCACGGATACGGATACGGATACGTGTATCGGTATCCGGCAGATGCGGATACGTCGATACGCCATTTTTCTAGAAAACCCGATACGTGGATACGTTTTACTTTTTTTATATAAGAAAAGTAACAATAATTTGAGCTATAATATGGGCTTACAAGCCTAGCAGGAGTTAACGGTTCATAAGACAACCCAATTTAACATGAGAAAACATTGCACAGATGCTACAAATCATGTGAGGCTGGCAGGAGAGCCAGTACACAGCCATCTGGTGGGCTAGGGATCGTACCATACTAAGCCTAAACGTATCCCCTAGCAGGCCAAACTGGCCCAATACGTATCGGCTGAAGTATCCGATTTTCTGCTATTTATTTTTATTCGGATACTTGGTGGATACGTATCCAAGACGTATCCAACGCGTATCTGTATCGGATACGTATCCAAGTATCCGATACTCTGCACCTTGAAGTATCCGTGTTTCATAGATATTAAGGACAATAAACTTCTTTCTACTTAACCAATAAGTAGCCAGCAGCATTTCAAAGTTAATAATTTTCCTAATATCAAACACTATAGAAATCTCTTCCCAGATTCTACTAGCAATCACGCAGTCAAAAAACTGGTGGTGGACTGATTCTTGTTCACAGCAGAATAGACAACTGTTATCTTCTATTACCCTTCTTTTAGACAAGTTATCTCTAGTGAGCACTTTATTATTTGAGATAAGCCAGAGGAAGAATTGGACCCCTGGTGGGATTTTCAAGCTCTAGACTGCTGGTGTAAAGACCGGAGTAATACCTCGAAAATTAATAATTCCATAGAGGGATTGAGAAGAGTAGACACCAGAGGTGTTGTATTGCCAAATAGGAATATCTTCCTCCTCAGTTAATCTAATGAGAGAGGCTAACTGCACCACCACCTCCCATTTCCTCATCAGCTGGGCATCAACATGCCGTCTAAAGGTGCATTTTAGCTCAACACCATTCCAAAATTCTGCTACTAACTTAGATTGTTCATTGACTAAAATGTATAGATCCCAATGTTGGACTAGTAGGCTAGAAGGGCCTAGCCCATTATCCTCCCAAAACCTCACTCTCTTGCCATTACCTAATTTCCATCTAAACCCGAATTTAACAGCTTGTGCTGCCCACAAGACACCTTTCCAAAACTGTGAACAACCACTGTTTGCACAGGTGAAGATGTTTGGGTTATAGGTATTATAATTAAAGTCAACTATTTCTTTCCATAACTTCCCATCATCCCTAAAGTATCTTTTGATCCAAGAACCTAAAAGGCATAAATTCAGGTCAAGATCTGGGATACCAAGTCCCCCATGCTCTTTCTTTTGGCACACAGTCAGTCAGTTAGCTAGATGATATGACCTATGCCCATCAAAGTTGTTCAACAGACAATGTACCATGTGGGTGTTGATGAGATGCATGGCCCACTTATGAAATTTGATGAAGGAGAGTAAATAAATTGGCATACTTGATAGTCAGGTCTTAATTAGGACTACTCTTCCAGCATAAGAAGGTAACCTCCCTCTCTAACCAGCTATACGTGTAATAATCTTATCTACTAAGGATTGTACATCCTCTCTTCTTAGTTTGCTGTAGTGGAGAGGAACCCCAAGATATTTCATTGGCAGTTCACCGGTAGGACACCCCAAAACATGTGAGATCTCATGAACCTGTTGCTCAGGCTTTGGTCAACATTCTAGTCAAAACATCGCCACTAAGTTAAACAGCAAAGGACAGAGGGGATCTCCTTGCCTCAGCACCTTGCCGGTTTTGAAGGTATTACTCTCAGCCCCATTCAACATAACACTCACTGAACCATCAAGCACAATGCTTTTGATCCAGCCTATCCACTTCTCCACAGCCTCTAGACACAAGAATCTCTATGAGGAAGTCCCAGTTAACTTGATCGTATCCTTTCTCATAATCTAAGTGTTAGTGTAGCAAAGTTAGGCCTACACAAATCTAGTTTCCCCTCATAAAGACACAGACATATTCATAAAATCCTGTTTAACCACGTCCCAAAACTTTTGATAAAAAATAAATGGGAGACCATCCGGTCCAGGGGCTCCATCTGAGTATGAGCTAAACACTGCCTGTTTGACCTCATCCTCGGTGAATGGAGCCTGAAGCAAATCATTTTCTGCTGTAGAAACTAACTCACTATCCTGCTATATGTTTGCATCTATGGAGAACTCTCCCTATCCTCCCTTTTGAAAAGGTCCTTATAGAAATCAGTGGAAATTTTAAGCATACCCTCTGTGTCATTTATTAACCCATTTGGTCCTTCTAGGACCACAATCGTTTTCTTTCTACTTCTCTGGTTAGCCACCGCCTAAAATTAGGCCGTGTTTCTATCGCCTTCTAGAATATTTCTATCTCTTGACTTTGTCTAGCCTTAATTTCTTCTAAAGCCCAAAGTTTATCTTGCTGTTTAGAAATCTGGTTTATTCTCTGTCGTTCTACTCTGGTCAGCTCTCTAGATTCTGACTCTATGTCAAGTTTGTTAAACTCCTCTGAAATACATTGTTTGTGTTTATTCTGTTCAGCCGCTACGTTGGCTGCCCAGCCTCTAGTGATCCTTCTAAAGGTTCTCATCCTAAATTGCCAAATATCTGAAGGATCAGTAAAGCTACATTTCTTAACTACCTCTTTGAAATCTGGTCTTTCCAGCCACCATTTTTCAAACCTGAACTTCTTTTTACCAAAACAAAAACATATTGTCCCCCGAGTCAACTAGTAGAGGGGTATGATCACTATTATTTTTAAACAAAGCTCTAACTGTAGTAAGAGGAAAAGCACTGTCCCAATCAGTGGAAGTAACAAATCTATCTAACTTTGCCATAATTGAATCCTGCTGATTATTTGGACCAGGTGTACAACCTATTAGCAGTGTGTAGTTCTAGCATAGCCCACTTATTTACCCACTCATTGAATTTGTCAGCCCATTTTTGGTTATAATTCCCATTGCTCTTGTGTCAGAACTACATCTAGATAAGTTAAAATCTCCTCGCACTAAAATAGGGCCTTGCCTAGAATGAGAACAGAATCTAATTCATCTAAGAAATTGTGTCTACCCTCCTCAGGGAGAACCATAGACCACTACTAGTTTCCACTGAAAATTAGTCTTCCTATCTTGAACCATAATAGTAACTGAATAGTCTAATTTGTCACCTACTACTATATCAAATATATCAGTTCTAAAACCAACCAGGATGCCACCTGCAGTCCCTTTAGCTGGTAAAAAGTGCCAAGTAAAACCAGTATTCCCTGCTAGAGCTCTAAGGTAACCGTCAGTAAAATCCTCTCTTAGTTTCCATGACTCTCTTAGAGCTATAAAATCAGTATGCCATTTGTAACTAAGAGACTGATTTGTTGATGCTGATCCTTTGTACAGTGTGACTGTTTACTTCTTTGCACAAGAAGATGAAGAGTGTATCTTGAAGGCTACAAAAGAAAATTTGCTCAAACCTGTGACAGTACCTTTCAAGGAAGGTCATGGTCAGGAGTTCAAGCAACCATGTGGAACGGGAATCGATGTCTCTCTGTTTGAGGAATCTGATCTAACTAAGGTTGGTGAAGGTGGTATATTCCCTGTTGCATTCAAAGTGGAAATGGCTGTGTCAAGAAAGGAACAATTAGAAGAGCAGCATGAGAATGAAGCATCAAAGTGTCTGGTTAAATTTGCTATATTTGTGCTGAAAGACAATGCAGAATATGGTATTCGAGTTGTGCAGCAGATCTTATGGGTAAACGGAACTAGATATGTCTTGCAAGAGATATATGGTATTGGCAACACAGCTGACAGGGATAGTGATGGGGATGATTCTGGGAAAGAATGTGTTATTTGCCTTTCAGAACCAAGAGATACAACTGTTCTTCCATGCCGGCATATGGTGAGCTATCTTGTCACACTGAATGTCCTCTAGATAAAGCAACATTAGTCTGTAACACTGCCTATCTAAACTAGTTTTGAATGAGGTTATGGCTCCCTTCTGTATCCCTCAAACTGTAGGGAACACTAATTGATCAGTGGATTGTTTTTAGTTATTGTAGTTGTAGAAGTAAAAGGAAGATTAAGGCTGGAAGCAAGGAATAGGGTATTCAAGCTAACAGTTCCATGTGTATTGTCAAATGTCAACCAAACCTTAAAATATGATTACAACTACCATCATGTTAGTAGGCATAGTATATTAGCTCTCTTCTTCCATTTTCTAGTTCACACAATGTCTACCTACTTCTTTCTCTTACAGTTGAAACAGGAAATAATGTGAGCATAATACACTTTTGTTATTCATTTCTGGGTACAATACTAGTCTACTTTTCTGATGTAAGAATGTGTACTTAATATCTCGTTTTGCAATATGATTTTAAGACATAAATTAAAAGGCTGCGCTGGAAGCAAAACTCACCCAAACAGGGTTGTTTTGTATCTTTCTAGTGCTACCTTTTAACATTATGCGATGTGAAATGAGCCTAATTGTAGAGTCTAACATCAACGTTCCTCAATTTTTGCATTTATAAATTTCACCTCAATTTTTGCATTTATAAATTTCAAATTTTTGGGAAAAAATCAATTAAGAACTTAGAAGCTGCAATATTTACTGCTCTTTTGTCATATGCTATACCTTTCAGATGATCTCTTAATAGAATGCTATTCCCTCCGTTTCAAAATTATTGTCGTCATTGACTTTTTTTGTTATATTTGATCATTCGTCTTATTCAAAATATTTGTTCAAATATTAAATGTTATGAGTTATATTTAAATTTTATCTAGTGATAAATCAAATCATGAGAAAATATATTATATTTTTAAAATATTTTGAATAAGATGAACGGTCAAAGGTAGCGAAAAAAGTCAATGACGATAATAATTTTGGAACGGAGGGAGTAGTATGCTACTACCCTTGGGAACGACCATGGCTTGTGTATTCTTGAAGGCTTGAACATTTTTAGCCTCTTGTTTTTGAGAATCTGTCAAAACATAATATGTTTTTCATTTTTGCAGTGTTTGTGCCGGGAGTGTGCTCAACTTTTAAGGATTCAAACCAACAAATGCCCAATATGCAGGCAGCCTGTTGAGCATCTTCTCGAGATTGAGATTGATATGAAATCCGGTGGTCATCAAGGAGCGCAATTGTTAAGAGAGCATGAAGTCTAATACAATCACTAGCAATTTGGCTGTATATTCTGTGCATGTATAGGGTTTTAGGTGTACATTTCCTGTTGGCTTGAACTTTTATAGCCTTGACTTAACGTTTAGTTGCGAGACAGATCTCTATTCCATAACATAGTTTGACCAGAACAGAGATCATGGTTTTGGTTTGCGTACTTAATTTAAATGGTATGCTATGAGTCTACCTGAAGATAAGGAGTACCTTGCGGTTTCCTAGTGGATGTTTTGTGATGCTCGGCTACTGAATCTGGTACGCCCTCAACAATGTTGAGATAGGCCAAGCATTTCTCAACAGCTTAAGATACTAGCGTGTGCCTACGGGTGTTCGAACACGGAATCAAAGTACTCTAATATAAAATATATCCTACAAGGTATTTGCATATATCAAAATATATCTTGAAACAAAGCGCTGAAAGTCGGTAGTTGAAGTTAATTAACATTCTAAAAGGTAGTCCATGTTTGTTAACCAAAGTACACTATTGTTTATTATCACGTTCAATATTCAAAACGGTGTCATAAGAATATTTGATTTACTTGGCTAATGCATGTGCGTTGCTACGGGTGATGAAAATTTCATATAACACGAGAAGAATACTGACTACTATCTTTGTTCAAAAAATAATAATATTTTAAAAGTTCATGGCAGTACCTTCACATTCTTCATGTTTTCACATTTAGAATAGGAGTAGTAATTCAAGACCCATGCTGCCTACTCTAAAATGACCATATTCGCTTTGTCTAAAATAAGAATTTTTTTTTGCAAAAGTTACTGGATCAAAACTGGAAAGTGTATAAATTAATATATCTCAGAACAATAATCAGCAACAGTACCATTGACCGAAAAGTGTATGAATTTTTCTCTCTATGTAACAACATTATTTTTTCTGTAAAAAATGAGTAATTCTCACATTTATTAGAAAAGGATATCATAATTTATATATCCAAACTGAAAACATAAAAGATGTCAAATCTATATATTCAGATGCAGACTGGGTACCAACTCTTACGAAATATGGTTGAGTTGTGCTGGTAGTGTTCTTCCATCCTGCTAGTGCAATAGTTTTTCATCTCGACTTTCAAAACATGAATCTCATGCCATCATTGAGTATTTGCTAGTGTAGGGACCATGGCAAATAAGAAAGTCATTTCAAGCAATCTTTAAGAATAAGACAAGGATATGACAATGAGATAACAATCTGCATACTAATTATTAGTGGATAGATCCATGCATAATTTTCTTGGATGCCAAATCCATAGCATGACAATAGGTGAATCCAAGTGCCTAACCAGAACCATCAGTTGTTATTGCTATAAAAAACATATGGTGTATACTACAAGTCGCACCTATTCCTCGTTGGACCTCTCCGTCGCCGTCTCTCTGTTGCCACCGTTGAGCTCCATCCGGTGAGCTTCTCTCCTCGTGATCCCTATCAGCATGCTCCTTGGTTCAGGCGCAATGCGTTGGTGCGCATGCGTGTAGACATGGTCGCCGCACTGCCGTCACCGCCGCCGAGCGCCGCCATGCCCTAGCTCTGGTCGTCATGGCCACAGAACGGGCTACACGGCCTAGATCCCGTGTGAAAGCATGAGATCTGCTCCCTAACTCTATAGCCTCCTTTGTTTCTTGGTTCTGATTGGACCACCCCGTATCTGATTGTCTGAGATTTAATAAAAATCCTTAAAATTGCTAAAAATTTAAATAAATCATAGAAATCAACCAGCAGTCAAACTGAGCCAAACTAAATTTTATTGGATTCTATTTCATATGAGCTTTTTTTTTAAAAAAATGCTAAATTGCAAAATTTCCTCATGTGAATTTCTCTGTATTTTAATTTATTTAAATGCTAAATAAATTCACTAGTAATTTTCTATACTTATTAAAATCTTAGGATTTTTCATGATTAACAAAATGTGTTTATGTATCACCATGATTTATGCATTGACCATATCTGTTACATTTTAGGCTCTAGCATTTATTAGGCAGTTCTATGTGTACAAATTCCCGTAAATAAATTGCTTGGAATAAAAATGTGAAACTTAGTACAAATGTTGTTCATGCATGTATCTATCCATAGTAAATCACTCATGTATGGAAGCTAAGTGAAAATACTTAACATAAATTAAACATACCTTTAAGCAATAGCTAAATTAATTTTAATATAAGAGTCCATGAAGAAAATACATCGAATGGTATTTTGAGCATATTTTCAATTCTGGTCAGTACCATGTATTTCATAATGTGATGATTTGCTACATGTTGCATGACTCATATTGTTGTATTATTTTCATTCTTAACTATTGACACATGCATATTATAGGAACTCTTGTTGATTGTTGACGTCATTTCGAGCACCATTTCATATATCAATAGGGTCCTATTTAGAGCATAAATGCTACCATTTTTATGTCACTAACTCCTGATAATAGCAATATATTTGTATATATGTCATCCTGGAAGTTTAATGCAAAATAGCAAGAACGACATTATGTACACAACAACGGACTTGGAACCAAAAGAGACAAGTTGTAGTAGAAAAAGCCCAGGTGTCGATCAGCACAGGGGTGATTTGGGATGATCAAGGCTAGCCCACCTACCAATTCTTCTAGAAGAAAGTTATTCGTACCAATTTTTGAACATATTCATCATGAAGAGATAAAAGAAAACTCCAAAATTCAAAACATGCAATGCAAGGCTATACTTCGAAAAACCTAACAAACAGTCTTACATGAAAGCTACAAAAGACTTGAGAACTGACTTGGAGAAGACGTCATGCTGAACACTAGTCGTGACGATCGGCATTGTTTCCCAAGAAACTGACTCTGTCTCGTGGTGCAAGCATATAAATACTTGTAAAACCTAATGATGCGAGACACGCCGTCGGAGGGACAATAGAACTCATAAGTTTAGAGCCATTGGGGCTTGGCCTCGTTCTTCATGATCTCTAGTTGCTAGGGCTTAGCTTAGCTAACCTATCCAAGTCAACAATCGCAAGATTGAAAACTTGGAGTTTCAAGGACTGCTTTTGCTTCAAGTGATCCATTAAGTTAGGACTATTAGATGGTGATGTATCTTGTACTATGTATATCAAAGTATTATTGAATATGTTGATGAATGGTTTTCATTTTTTGATTATCAAGATTTTATGGTCTTACATGTGCTTGTTTTAATGCTTTGTACATAAGCTAAGTGCTTAGATGCTATCTTGATCGTACTCCGGATCTTGTATACACTATATTTGCATGTGTCTCTACTTATGCACGGTAGTAGATGTGTGTAGAGTAGAAGTTGGTAAACCAAATACGACAACTGGTCGTGACAGAGCTTGTCAGAAAAGCATCACTTTTCTACTGATCTTCAGTTCCTAATATCCAAGTAATTTCATTTATGATGCTATTTGATTATATTTTATGGTTATGATCTCAACTAGTAGAAATAGATTAACTCACTAAACAACTTTTATAAGTCTTTCTACGAATTTAAACAAACTTCATTAAAAATTCTTTGTGTTGATCAGCAAATCAGTGTGCCGATTGGCACAACCCCTCCCCCCTCCACCCCCCTCCCCCGCTCTTCGAAACCAACCTCACGCTCACTAGAAACCTACACTTTAACTTTTACTAGTAATTTTGCTTAGTTCTCACTGGTCTCTATGAATTCGATTAAACCTTAAAATACTTTGAGAGAAAAAGACTATAATATACACCGTCTACTTGCGGTATATAAATAAGTGTGTATAAACGACCAAAAATTCTGTCGTACCGCGAGTCGGTACTTTGTTGTCGCACACGAAAAATTGGGTGCCAAGTGACCAAGTGAAAACGCAAAATGTTAGATGAAATTGACACTGGCTCCGTGAAACGGTGAGCGATTGAACAAAGGAAAGATTGTCGGCCGTATTTTTAAGCTCCTATCAAAGAAAGTGGCAAAGAAATAGGTTGTGGAGTTGGGCCATATGAAGGATTCGGCCCTTCAAAAATGGAATAGCAACATTAGTGACAAACATTGTTATCGCAGATTTCTTGAGACAAAAGGTGGGCCCGTAGCTGAGAATTATTGTAATGATGATTTTTATCCGTTAAAAGCATTATAAACACCAACATATGGGACCAGACATTAAATTAAGCTGAAAAATGGGCCCCTTACGTTATCCTTAGGACAACACATGCGTAGCGTAGCATGAGTGATGGTGTCGTTTCATCAAGAATGGTTGTTGGATCCGGCATGTGGGACTTAGCACGCGGATGTTTAGTGATGGTTTGTTTCGGCAAAAAACGGCGAAAGCACCCGACAAGTGGGCTTATT
This sequence comes from Eleusine indica, assembly GCA_030378355.1. Lineage (NCBI taxonomy): Eukaryota > Viridiplantae > Streptophyta > Magnoliopsida > Poales > Poaceae > Eleusine > Eleusine indica. Next base: position 17,559,306 of record CM059497.1, read on the forward strand.
GTGACATCATGATGATGTACACATGCTACTGTTTATACCGGTGATGATTATTTCCGTCACTAGTGCCCGAGGAACCGCGACTGGTGGGTCCGCTTGGTGCTGACTCAGCATTGCCCGCGTTAGTGACGTATCGTTCTGTCGCAAATGATTGAAACAACGATGATTGGTGGGCCCTAAAAAATGGTTCACATCAGAAAAGTGTTATTGATGTGCGTTTTAGTGATGGGCCTCAAATTTTCATCATTAAATACTCGAGATTTCTTTAGTGACAAAAATCCATCACTAATTAATGATGAAATATAGTTTTGTTACTAAATTATTGTCACTTATCATATAATATCTTGTAGTGTAATATCACAAACTAGCAACAGTTTAGAACACACCATAGATACTAACTGGCCAACAAGAATGTGATGTTGATGTAAACCAGAACTTGATAAACTCTCCAACCTATAACTTAGACAAGCATGATCTAGAGATGAGGAACCACAAGTTCCGTATGCACCTAGGAGAAGAATCATCTAATCACACACTTCAACAACTGGCAAGATCGGCAACAACAATTGATGTCCTACCTTACAGGGGCGCTGACCCTAGACTATATGGCATGCAGGCTAGCCAAAACACCCGGCCCGACTCGAACGCAACTAAAAATTAAATCGGGCTTAACACAACCTGATACTGTTTTGATGCCTGGGACTTATATGAAACTAATTTGAGCTTGGGGCTGGATTGATAACCTTTCCAATGAGCATTTACTCAACCTAGTCCAACTCTGAACAACTCAATTATGGTATTTTTACTCCGCATATGTTTGGTTGAACCCGTACCAAGTCCGAATTGAGTTAGAATTCTGTATGTTGTGATTTCGTGATTAGGTGGATTCGAGGACATATAGAACTTGCAAGGAAGGTATTTCAATCCTTTAGAAAGGCCTATAGCAACTGAATATGATCCTTAGTTTCTATAAATAGCACAACCATTGATCCAATCTAAACACTTTGCTTCTATCCTCTATTGTTTTCATTCTTGTTCACATTAGTCCCATGAAAATCCTGTATGTCATAGCATGACTAGCTGATAGTACCTCATTATTCCTTTCATGATCCACACCCTTTGAGAATGAGGCAAATAGAATATTAAAAGTCTTAAAAACATCATCTTCTGAAATATATGGAAAATGACACTTGTTTTCAGTATTGGCAGCTGTAATGATTTGATGAGTCCAGAGGGTACGTTACCAATGAAGTGTTTTCAGTATTGGCAGCTGTAATGATTTGATGAGTCCAGAGGGTACGTTATCAATAAAGAATTAAATAGGTTAAGGGGTAAAACCCTAATCTCTCTCTCTTCTCCCTCTGCGCTACCATTTCTCTCTCCATGTGCCTCTATCCTCTGCTTTCCAGCCGCACCAGCAGCAAGTAGTGTTGCCGCAGCCCTTCCCTCCTCTCTCAGTTTAGTTCATAACACGACTAGATATTTAGATGGATGCACTTACTTCTAAATATATTTAGCAGCTACAAGATTAAGATAGAGGCACATACTTATTGCAACAAGGTCTACCTTGATATTGGTTAACATGAGCTAAGGGTAGCCTCTCCTTCCATGATAGCATCATCTACTTCTCTGTTGACTAAACTATGACATGAAAATTAGCAAAATCTTAGAACAACGAAATAGTGCATAACTGAGAGCAGACGTTGTTTACTGCCTAAGCAGTAGTAAAAAAATATACACACAGTGACCTGACATTGACATCATAGTTGACCTAATACACTGGGGAGTGACCTTGGATTCTGGCAAACCAGACTATTATGTTGTCTGGCAAAGAACAGATAGATTCCTTTGTACAAGCAAAGATTTTTAAGTCAACATTCATGTATAGAGTCTCAGCTGGAGTACTAGTACAAAAGTAGGCCGACTAAAGCGTAGAAAAGGTCATTCCTCTCAGCATGTCCATGCCTCTGCATTCAACCAGAATAGCAACAGTAGTAGGGTAATTGTGTCCATAACACTGCTCTATTGACGAGCATTGTAGCGTTGAGACAGGTAAAAAGTAGAGTTCACAAACAAACATGTGAACACGATAGTATTGAGGCAAGACAAAGTGTCATAACGGTTAGTGTTAACGTCATCTACTAACATCAAAGGCAAGACAGTGTGCCACACGCTCGAGATGTTGAGGGCGTGCGTCACACTGGGCGCCGATGAATTATCGTATTTGTATGATCCAGGCCTCCCTAATCAGATCAGTTGCAGTCTTTCAAAATTGATTCACCTCATGCTTCTACAAGTCCAACTCTTTTAGATATACTGGATTAACATAATTTCTTAGGAAAAAATGATACAAACACAGAAAACACATGCACCAGAAGGTCATCATTCAGACGGCAGTCAACATCTGATTGATAGAGGGTACCGACAACTGATATATAAATCAATATTTAGAAATCATTTATAGAACCCTATAAATGAATAAGTAACAAGAACTCATGATTATATATCACTATATAACCCTATGATGAACCCAGCTAGTTGTCACTAACGGCTAAATTAAAGCAGGCAGGAAGCCGATTCACATGCTAACTGACAGGGATGAGGTCGGTGTTGGAGATATGCCCAAGAGATAATACGGATTTGATCCGTATGTGAGGTTCATATGGATATTGATTCGTGAGGGATTAGTACACTAATGGACCAACTAGTCGAGCCCATTAGAAGGGTCTATTTAAGTGGAGGAGGGATTAAGGCTTAGGGTACTCCTCCAATCAAGAAACTCTGGCCACTGCCACCTCCCTCCCTCTCTCCTACATCACCCTAAGTCGTGCCGCTGGTGCTAGCACACCGCGCACGACCTTTAGCCTTGTACATGTGGATACCGCAAGGAGGCACTGCAGTTGTAGTGCTTTGGCTAGACTAGGAGGAGATGGTTGCTGTGAACGACTATATCCTCTACATCGACCCACGACTACATTGAATATTGCTTCTCCAACCTTGCTTCCGCTCCGCCTGCGCGTCTAGTGGTAATGATCTATGATTCCCTCCTGCAAGGTTTCCTAGGTGAACGATAGAAATTGTTTCTATCTATCGTAGCCTTCCGTTCCCTTACAGTGGTATCAGAGCCGACCTTGTGTAGTTGTAGATATGGATCTTGCGCATATAATGAATATGCTTGTGTAATAGATATGATCTATTGCATGTTTCTGTACGGGTTGATAAAATCAATCGGTCATTAGGAGGGTCTCATAAGGTTATGAGATGATAGCGTCACATGTGTCCTTGATATGTTCGTGCTCTTTCTCCATGCGCTTGCAATATGTCTCTTCTGGCTGGAATCACCATCGGGACTAACTGCATATGCCAGTAGATAGAGCCGACAAGGTCAGGAGTATATGACGCGGTCCACTCATAGAAACCTAATGAAAATACGAGGCATTGCGAATAATTCAAAATTGGCTAGATGTGATCTATCCGATGAGATTTTCATTGAGATTTCATGGATACGATCTATGTAATCCTGTGAGGTTTTCAGGGCGCCTAGATGGTTATACCCCTTATGATTCACACGATAGAATCCGTTCTTGCCTAACTTGTTTTTGTAGAAAATATTGTGAATGGTATGGCCTAGATTATGTATGCGATGCATGTTTGTGTTCTTCCATGGCCTGCGAGTCATGTTTAAAACAATCAGGTTGAGGCTGTCATATTCAACCTGTCATATTATTGTATAGTGACATGCGTGTCGACTTCTGATGCTTGATTTCTTCATGTAATTCACTACTAGCTATTAGATGTAGTAGCTTAGTACTTATTGAAAGGACCGAGTGACCGAGGGGGGGGGGGATGAATTGGGAACTCACTATATGTACCAAATTCGTCAATTCCTAAAACTAAACACTCAATCAACTCCTATAGCAGTTCTAGTGGTGATCACTCTAACAAGAGTGTAATCCTATGAAAGGAAAGGCATCCTATGCATACTAGTAGATCACACAAGGCAAACAACTCCTATGCAAGCTAGTAATAAAAAACACGTGAAAGCACACAACAGGATAGCAAAGGAGCCTACTCATGCAAAGCTACAAGATAAAGAACTAAACCACACAAGCATAAGTAGCACGATACATATAAGGGTGATCAATCAAGCCAAAGCAACTCCTATGCATTCTAGTGATCAAATGCGGAAGCTTAAACACTACTAGCAAGCAAGAAGCCTATTCATGCAATTCTACAAGTCAACTAGAACAAGGTAAGCACACAAGCATGAATGGCATGGTATGTAAATGCAAAAAGGTAAAACATCATATTAAGCAGAGGGTCAAGGAATGCTCATAATTTTTTTTGAGGTCTCGGAAGGATGGCGCCTTCCCCTAATCCTCGTTAGACCACTCCCGCCAGAGTCCGATCCCTCCCGCTACCAAGTGGAGTTCTCGTACACGAGCCCGCAATCACTCCCGGAGTGAAGACACGGTTGCAACATCACTGCCAGCAAGGCACAAGTTCGCCTCCCTCGAGAACTTGCCAAACTCCCCAAGCCGACACGACCGCTCACTATCGATGCCCCTTTCAACGACGGGCTCTAATTGTGTACAAACTTGTGATGACCTTCACAACCAATCACGATAGGCTTCATCACCGACAGCTAACCAGTCTAGGTCTCACCATAGACCAAGAGTAATAGCCGAGATCACACCGTCAAGGATGCCATAGCCTTAGATGTGGATAGATTCTCAAGTTACTCTCACTAGCACTCTTAAGATATCTAATATCCTCTCCTAGTGCTTCTCTCTTTTCCTTTTGGCTTCCAATAGATGGTCCCAGCAATCCTAATGGCCAAGAGAGGTCTCCAAGACCCCAGCAACGAGTTTATATAGGCTTACAACCTCAAACTAGTCATTGCTCCATGAAAGCAGCTTTCTGGGCACAGTGATCGTACAGTCCGGCCACTGATCGGACCGTCCGATCTTCATCTGGATGGCTCCTCCAGAGCCGTTGGCTCTTTCCCTAACTGATTTCCATATGAACTGGACCGTCCAGTCAGTAGACTAGACCGTCCGGTCTCTCCAGCTTTCGCTCATTCCAGAGAGTGTCAAAAGCTGTTCCTCTCTGTTTTCGCTCCCATCCATACAGACCAGACCGTCCGGTCCATAGACCGTACTGTCCGGTCTCTATGGACCTTCACGCTGATAGATTCCTTGCAGTTCATCTCTCTGATCTTCTGATGACCGTATAGTCCGGTCTCTCCAGACTTTCTGTCCGGTCACTCTGTACAGAAGTTGAAACTTTTTATCCTTGCTTGACTTTGTTTCACGGCTTCTTCCAATAGCTTCTTGGCTTCTCCACTGTCATCTAGTGCCTGTGATATCCCTGAGAATCCATGCACATCACCAACTAGTGTGACCTAAGAGACATGACCTAAACCCCTTGATAGTCCAATTTTTCCTAAGGACTCAAAGCCCTAACAACTAGACAAGTGTTCCAAACACTTGCTCCTAGCTTGTCCTTAGCCTTGATCCATCTCCATCAACCCTTGGACTCCATCAAGCTCACCAAGCTCCATGCTTGTGGTCATTGTCATCAACCGCCAAGGCAACCAACAACGATCATCATTAAGTAGAAGAGGTTTCCTACACGCACAACACTCGTGTAGACATTAGTCACATTTCATGTTTGTCGTTCATCACAAAAATATTCATACCTTGGGGTGACCTCAATGGTCATGATTCTTACAATCCCCCCCTTTTTAGTGATGGATGACAACCACTACTTATGATGATCCAAAACAAACGAGTCCCAAAAGAAATAGAAGGAAGGGACAAAAGACTCGAACAAAAGCAAGGAACCAAGAGAAAAGAAAGGTTTAAAAGGATTATCTTGGTCCTTACCTTGGAAGTAGTCTCCCCCTTGGAATATGCTAGGTGTTGAGGGAGAACTACCCAAATACGTGGCGCACTTGTTGTTGAGCTTGAGTTGAATTTGGCGCCCGCCATGGTGCCATGGTAGTTGATCTTATTGACGTAGACACGCACCATGGACGTAGACGTTGATGTCGGTGTAGATGTTCATTGTTGTTGTAGATATGCACCATTGTCTCGATCATCTTCATTTGGCCATCTCTCCTTCATGTGATCCCACCATGGTGCCATGGTAGTTGATCTTGTTGACATAGACACGCACCATGGATGTAGATGTTCATGTCGATGTAGATGTTCATTGTTGTTGTAGACATGCACCTTTGTCTCAATCATCTTCATTTGGTCATCTCTCGTTCATGTGATCTTCATGTTCTTCTCCCCTTTTGGGTATATCTTCATATTCTTCTCCCCCTTTGTGCTCGACTTAACTTTTTGGATCTTCATGTTCTTCTCCCCCTTTGTCACCTATCACAAAAAACCAAAAACCAAGACCAAAACACAAGAGAACCAAGGAGCAAATAATAAATGACAAGAGTTAGAAAACTCCCCCTTTCCTTGTGCTCCTCCTTGGTCATGATGGCTTTTGTTGGTAGTTCTTACGATCACAGATAGATCCGCAAGCGCACGGATACCGATATAGCACTTCACCTAGGAGTATTCAAGGTTATCGAATCATAGGGAACGTGTGTATTAATCTTCTAAGCTAGTCCGTCCAAGGACAACAAGAATATGGTAGGCAGAGGGTAGAGAGGATTCCTATGATCAAGGATCCTATGATAAGGTAGGTTCAGTCTATACTGCTTACTTCGGGCACCGGTTTACCCCTGCATCCACAGGTGACTTCGGCCAACAGCTCTACAACGTACCCAAACATGGAGGATTACTAAGGCCGGATAGGGCTGTCACCACCTACCGACTACCTCCACAAACCGTGGGACGCGCGGCAAACAAAGGCAACCTCTAGCCTAGACACCACGTCTACACTATCAATTACTATCAAAGTCTCGATACCATGCGTATAGAAGACTAAGATACTCTAACTAAATAGAGCAATGATCTCGTAAGCAATAAAGGAAAGAACTTACTTAAATACCAAAGAGAAAACATGAACACTTACTTGAAAAGGAAAGCATCTGCCGAGGTACAAGCGTGGGGAAGATCACCGACAAGCCCGACGTTTCCTCGAACTCGCCCTCACTCTTTCCCTATTTTCTAAGCACTTTGGCAGTGCTAAAGCCTTTTAAGTAGAGCTCTAAACTCTCTTGTTGTGTGTGTTGGGAGTGGAGGCACTCCCCTCCTTTTATAGGTCCTAAAGACGGCTCCTGGAGGCGGTAACTCCCGCCTTAAGGAGGAGAACCGATGTAGGAAAGGCGATGGGGAACCACCAAAGAAAGATGGGCCCCATTGGGCCGACTCCACCTTCGGCCGAACATGGGTGGGGCCCAATGGCCCCCACTATTCTCTGGCGCACTGATAGGTGGGCCCTCTTGTCCCGTGACACCCGTAGGTCGGTTGTTGAGGCGGTATTCTTCTGTAGGTAGGTCATTCAATCCGTGTGCTGTCCTCTGATTGGTCGGGAGTGTGTTTCCTCATCAAATTACTTATGCTTTCCTTCTAATATGTGGATAAATCACCTACATACAAATATTCACCAACACTTGTGAAAATTGTTAGTAATAAACTCCTACCACTATGTTGGTTATTTATTTTATATGTTTTATGTAGACAATTGACGGTCGGATTTGGCATTTAAGGACCGTCAACAGCGTTCCACCATAGCTCCCCCTACACACATGACTCAACAAAATATTTTTTCAAGTATGCAAAAGTTAGTTGTTAGTGTGTTGGGACTGTATGAGTCACTTGTGTTTGAACCACGTGAGTATATTTAACCTCGGTACTCGTTTGACCATGACTCAATGGGCATGAAACACAAAGATCACTATGTGATCATCTAGAGGGTCATATACTTACATTGTAAATAAGCAACTCCCCCTAGAAACATGCTTAGAAGCATGTAAGGTATCATGATGCAAGAATGCATGAATGCAAAGACTGCAAATGCAACAAGTATACAAATGCATGATGCGATGCTAAAAGAAAGAGAGAGAAAGACTACAAACGAAAGTGCCAACAATGAGTTGTTCCCTTCTCGAGCTTACTCATAATGGACCATTTTTCAAAGCCTTGGGCATATCCTGAACCACCTTCCCAAACTTAACACATGTCCATTGCTATCTCAAGGAGGTCCGAAGTGGACCTACAAGAGGAAGAGAAACAAGCACAAAACAAAGGCAGAAACAACAAACAAAGCAAACAAAGGCTATACATATTTACAAAAGACAAGGTTTAGGATTACTCATGTGAAGTTTGAAAGGTCAAGAACATTGAGTTCTCCCCTTACCTTCCTGAAGGTCTTCTCGTCGAGAGGCTTGGTGAAGATATCTGCCAATTGTTCATGAGTCCGCACACTCACCAATTCAATGTCCTTCTTCTCAACATGGTCTCTTACGAAGTGATGTTTGACTTGAATATGCTTTGCATGACCATGATCTTCTGTTTTGAGAGCCATCTTGATTGTCGTCTCACTATCACAATATAGTGGCATTTGAGTGTAGTTGAGGCTGTAATCCCACACCGTTTGCCACATATAGAGAAGTTGGGCACAACACGCTCTTGCTGCCATGTACTATGCTTTAGCTGTAGATAGAGCCGTCGAGTTTTGCTTCTTTGAGCTCCAAGATACAAGAGATCTTCCAAGAAATTGGCAACCTCCCGATGTGCACTTCCTATTCACCTTGCAACCCATGAAGTCCGAGTCCGAATACCCAAGTAACTCAAAGCTTGTTCCTCTAGGATACCACAATCTCATGGTAGGTGTGTACTTGAGGTATCTAAGTATCCTCTTCACGGCCTTCAAGTGTGACTCCTTTGGATTTGCTTGGTAGCATGCACACAAGCACACACTAAACATGATATCTGGTCTTGAGGCAGTGAGATAGAGCAAAGAACCAATCATTGATCTATAGAGCCTAGGGTTCACATATTTTCCCTTCACATCATCATCCAAAGGTTTGCTTGTCGCCATAGGTGTATTCAAAGGCTTGCAAGTTTCCATGTTGAATCTCTTGAGAAGGTTCTTGGTATAATTTTTTTGGTAGATGAAGTTTCCCTCTCTCAATTGCTTGACTTGAAAACAAAGGAACAAATGCAACTCTCCAATCATTGACATTTGGAATTCCCTTGCCATCATCTCTTGAAACTCTTCATTGAACTTCTCATTGGTTGATCCATAGATGATATCATCCACATTGGCTCTCAAACTTCCCGGGCTTCCTCCTCTTCTTGAGAATGTAGCAAGTGTAGCCAAAGACCCAAAAATAGGAAACATTCAGTTTCCATCCAACTAATAGCTCATAGGGTGTCTTTTTCAACTAATGATGGAGATATACGTGGTTTGAAGTGTAGCAAGCCGCGTTGATTGCTTCAGCCCAAAACCTCTCATGAGTCCCATACTCATCAAGCATTGCACAGGCTAGAGTGATGAGTGTCTTGTTCTTCCTCTCCACTACTCCATTCTACTCGAGAATATATGTAGTAGAGAATTCATACTTGATTCCCTTTTTGTCACAATATTCCTCCATAATTGTGTTCTTGAACTCAGTCCCATTATCACTTCTTATCTTCACAATGCTAGCCTTGAATTCATTCTTTTCTCTCCTTGCAAACTTTCTGAAGATATCACTTGCTTGAGACTTGTCCACAAGAAAGAAGGTCCAAGTGTATTTTGTGAAGTCATCCACAATCACCAAACAATAGAGATTGCCTTCTAGACTCTTGTAATTTGTTAGCCAAACAAGTCCACATGCAAGAGCTCTAGAGGAGGAGATGTTGACATGAAAGATTTGGTGGGGTGTGAAGATGCAACATGCTTTCCAGCTTGACAAGTACTACACAGTCTATCCTTCTCAAATGTGACATCCTTGATTCCTTCCACTAGATTCCTCTTGACCACTTTCCTAAGCTGACTCATCCCAATATTTGCCAATCTTCTATGCCACAACCATCCCTTGGTTGCCTTAGTGAATGGGCAAGTACTTGGTGGCATATTGCTAGATTTAAAGTCTATGACATACAAGTTTCCATGTCTTACTCCATGAAATACTAGCCCTTTCTTTGCATTTTCAACCATTGTACCATCCTCATCAAATGTACACTTGAATCCCATGTCACAAAGCTGACCAATAGACATGAGGTTGAAGTTGAGGGTTTCCACAAGAAAGACCTTGGAGAGATGGAGGTCATTCGTGATAGCCACCTTGCCCGAGCCTCTAACTCTCCCTTTTGAGTTGTCCCCAAAAGTCACCTTCTCACTGTCTTCGTCTTCATCAATGTTGGTGAACATGGTTGGCTTCCCGGTCATATGTTGGGTGCACCCACTATCAAGTATCCAATGAGTGCCTCCGCTCTTGTAGTTGACCCTAGTAGCAACCATAAGATAAATAATAGAGGAAGAAGGGTTAGTATCCAAAGCATTGCTCAATTGACTTGCACTAACCTCATCATGTCAAACCATGAGACCATCCTTATAATTAGGGATTCTTGCAATCTCTTCTTGAAGTCTTCTCCTTATAGGATGGTTGGGAGCATGATACCTCCAATGTACATAACCATCCCCATATGCACATTGTCGAGGTCAACGTAGTAGTGGGGAGGATCATGAAGTCTAGTGACGTGCTCAACCACGTGTCCCACTTGTGTGTGGAGCACAATTATCATCTCATTGTTGTCTCAATTGAGAGCTCATGTCTTCTGTTGATCACCTCTTCAAGCAAGAAACCCCTCTCAGAAGTTGTGTTTTACAGGAGGCACTTGTCAATTACTTCATGTGGTGGAATCCTCCGTAGACCTCTAAAAGAGTTAACCCTACACACAAGATCATAAATGCCCAAGAGAGTCTCACAAAGGTTGTCATTCGGATTTCTCACAAATTCATCAAATTGAAAGAAGAGATCCTCTTGGCGAGCTCGACGAAAATGCCAATGTCGATCTTGTGGTGGAGGACGTGGAGGCGCCGGAGCAGCAGTGGTGACGTTGATCATCTCAAATGATCGTGTGAGCATTGTTGTCAGCGCTCCCCCTACACCATTGCGTGGTCCACCCAAAGTGCTTGGAGTAGAACTTGGAATGGCACTTGAGGTAGAGCTTGATGAAGTGCTTGATGAAGAGCTTGGTGTAGGTCTTGATCCGAAGGGGTTGTAGAAGCTGTTGCAAGACAATATTGTGGAGGGATCAACAAAGTTTGAGCTTGAAGCTACTTCTTTTCCTTTGCTTGAATATGCTTCATTGTTTACCTTGAATGTCTTCTTCACTGACAAGCTTGCAGTGATCTCCTCATCCTTGAAGAGCAGCCCGATCACATCATCATCGGAGAGGTTCTTGTCCATGATGAGATCAAGGGTGATGTAGAGGAGCTTGCTGCTAGGGAGCAAGGTGAGGATCTTCTCAACAATCAATATATTTGGGAGCTTGGAAGGTCCTTCAGTTGCTTCAGGCCTATCCACGATTCCTTTGCAAGTGAATAAGAGAGTCAAGTAAGTCCTCATTCTCATAAGCATGAAAAGCAAAGAACTCCTCAACTAGTGACTCACTAGCAAGACCAATAAAAGGCTCACAATCATCATCAATGTAGTCATGCTAGAAGAGTGTTGACGGTCGTTAATTACCAATTCTGACCGTCAATATAGCCATAAATAAGGAAAGACTTAGCATTTCATACACGCATGTTAGCTAGGAATAATAAGATTCCACTTGTCCTTGGAGATTTTTGTGCATGCAGAGAATATATATAAAAGGAGTGGAGAAATCGAGCAAGATCCGTGAAATAACATTTCAACCAATGGGAGAGCGCCAACCGGACTCCCCACGGATCAATGACATGGCTGCACAGGATTCCTACGGAGAATACTAACCTAAATCAGAAGAGGACCCATCTGTCAACCACCTCAAGAAAGAACAGGACCAACGGGCCCAAATCTAGGTCAGGTGACCGGGCCCTCTGGTCGGCCGACCGGGTCTTGAGGCCTTTTCGGTCGGGCTTCCACGTGTCAGCTCCTCAGCCCTTTGGCAACGTCTGTGCATGGTGGTTCCATGGCAGTTACTCTTTAGTACTGACCTATGGCCCCTATAGATAGAAGGGGAGAGCTCCACTACAACACACACACCAAGAAGTATTTTCCTCTCTTGCATGTAGTTGTAGTTCCAAGGCTCTAGTAGAGTTAGGCTTAGAATAGAGCTATTCTCTAGTTCCCCAGTCTTGGGAGAATTCAGTATGGCTCAGGTATCTTATTCTCTTTGTAAGACTTTATTCTATTTAGTGATATTACTCTTTCCATATAGTCTTGCTTTCATTAAGCGTTCCTTGTTTGGTTATGGATCCTTATCATGCTTATTTGATAGAGTAATTATAGTCTTGCTATATAGTTATGATTGGGATATGCATTCCTTGTTTGGTTGCATGTCTCATTCATATGCACAGTTGTTATTATGCCCTCATAATAGTGATGTATGCTTACTATACTACTCTGATCGTCATACACCTACACAATAGCACGAATATAACATCTATGTACATACTTAGGTTGATTGTTTTATGTGCAAGCATAGATCATCGTTTGCTATATTAGTGAATGCTTTAGCTATAAGACTCTGGATAAAGAAGGATGTTCTTGCGCGAGGCTAAAGTAGTAACTGATAGCGTAGACATGGTGTCTAGGCTAGAGGTTACCTTTGATTGCTGTGTATTCTACAGTCGTAGAGGTAGACGGTAGGTGGTGATAACCCTATCCGCCCTTAGTAATCCTCCATGTTCTGATATGTAGTAGAGTTATAAGCGGGAGTCGCCTGGCAATCCAGGGGTAAGCCCGTACCCGAATTGCTTGAGTACATAAGTGTTGACCTTAGTCATGTATGTGTATGTGTAGATGAATGCTATGCAACTATATAGAAGCACAATAGGAACTTAGCTCTTTTCTTTGTTCTTTCTCCACTTGGCTTAGGATGTATAGTAGAGTGGAATCTTCTGTGTGTCACACTACCCCTGCATATTAGCTTTAACCCTGTTAGGACATTGGTCTATTGTTACGATATGATTATGGACATAGTAATTTAATCTTGAGAAGGTCCCAACCCTGTTAGAACTTCATGAAGAATCCCAAATCAATCTTGAGAAGGTCCCAACCCTTCTCAAGAACAATTTATCGGTAGCTGAACCAGTCATCATCACACCACTTCAAGCTGGTGTGAAGTGGAGTTATCCGCATCTTCATCTCCGAGATCGGACATCACATCAGTGAGCTTAACGCCATGGAGAAAAGTCCCGTCCGTCAGACTTTAAACTGACGAACCCTCACCGACAGGATAGGCGCTATTTATCTCATATTTCCCTTCTTAGTTTGGATTTCCATCAATTCGATTTTCCTTTGCATATTTGAATTCTTCGACCACATTAGCATGTTTGGATTTTACACTGCATGTTGGAATTTTTTCCAACCCAATTTTTAAAAAAATGGATTTTTTGGAGATTATCTTTTTGAGATTTTGGGTTTGCAGAAAGATTGAAAATGTTTTTCTTTGAAACATATTTTCTTTGTTGTGGGCCACCACCAGTGGAGCCCACTGCCAGAGTAGTGGACCAGAGGGGTCAGCCCCTGGTCAAGCAACCAGACCATTTGGTTCGCCGACCAGAGAGCAACGACTCTCTAGCCCCACTTGCCCCAAAGGCTAGAAGATAATGGTCACTCTTCAAATTGACCTTCGCTATGCTCTGCTATTTAAGGCAATGGCCGGGAGAGGGAGTTATTCACTTCATTCACATTTTTCACCTCTCTGCTTTGCTCTAGTCATTTGCTTCCATTTTCTCCATGCTCTTGCAATGTTCAACACTCCGAGATTCCACCAAAAATATTTGCTTTGATTCTCAATTGCATTTACAAGTTGGTTTGACATTTGCAAGAGTTTCCAACGGAGTTTTTGTTTGGTGTTTCACTAACCTTAACCCCCATTCTAGTTGCTCTAGTGTTTGGTTCGCTCACAAGTGCAGCAACAAAAAGGGTGAAGGCTGCTTAAAAGAAGGTGAAAGGTAAGTTGGCAGGAAGCTCAAGCAATGCACCAATCGAAGCAAGTCCTACACCGTTAATGGTGTACAACACGAGCGCACACCGCCATCGGCTGATGAAGGATGTACCCATGGAGGAAACATAAATGGAGGAAGAAGCTACGGCCTTGCCGGATGCATGCAACATCGATATTAAGCTTCTGTTCGACAACAACCTCAACTCAGTTGGAAAGATAGAACGTGATATTCTTTGGGCTGTCACCGGCCGGTCTTACACTCTTACGCGAGGGTATGATCCGGACTTTCCTTCCAAGAAAGGTATAGATAAAAACTTTGCTACTGTCTTCCTTACTGTAGGGTGAAATGCTTTATTGCCGGTAATTGAGACTTGCTCGTGCTTGCTCATAATCCAGTTTCTATGTACCCTTGGCTTGGATGACAAGAGGAATTTATTTTAGTTCACCGGAATTAAATTCTCTCTGGCATGGAGGCAATTTAGTGACATGCTAGGCTTTTCTTCCTTATGCGCTTTAAACAAGGTGCTGCATCTGAGTGTTTTTTAAAAAGCACATTTTGGGAGGATCTCGGCAATCATGTTGCGCTTGGCCTAGAACAAGTAATGTCCATAATCCTACCTTGCGTTCTTTGCAACAGTGGATGACTATGACTCTATTTCCTAAAAGAAAGATCTTAGGACCATGCTTGATAATAAAATTAAATTTTTATTCTGCATGGTTAATAAGATTGAAATTTCACTAATCATAGCCATGGTTAGATAATGGATTAAGAGCCTTGCACAAATATATAAAATTGAATGAACATCTTTTATCTCTCGCCTTGCACGTAATCTGGGGCTGCTCAATCGAGCTGAATTTGGTGCCTTCACCAAATGTCCGCTTTTATCTAGGCGAGAAGTATATTTGGTCGGGGCATGCTCTTAAGTATGCTCTCAATGGCTCTTTGATTTATTTCTTCTCTGGTTATGCGAATGAGATTCGGTTACCTAATCCGGATTATCATTTATATAACCATAGGAAATAACAGTCCCACTGCAAATGACCACCATTCAAGTGAGCAGAAACCAGCTTGGGGGGAGTCCCTCCCCCCTAAATGTGAGGTAACTTGTATCATTTCCCTTTCCAATCACCACATGCTTGATAAAACTAAAAACAACCAAAAATATTTGTTTCCCTTTCACATGCATGATAAAAATAAAACATAAATTTGCTTTTTCAATGCGCGGTATGAATGCATAAGGTTTCCTATGTTGAGATGATGAATAGTGGCTCTGTATTTTATTCCTTTCATATGCCCGGTTTACAACCTAGCACTCTATCTAGTTTTGGTTTGTTGGTATGATTAAATTTCACCTCAAACACACTAGTGGGTAGCACAAGCATTATCCTGTCCAGGTTGTTGGATATGATATAGTCAGTGAGGCTGCTATGATCTTGCTCAACTTGTGAAACTTGACACCTGGAGAATTAATTTGATAAAAAGGACAAGTTCCTCAGTGATATAAATTCCTACCACAGCCATATGTTGTTCTATATTGCAAAACCTTCTACATATGCTACTTGTATTTTTATTGGGCCTTGCCAAAATTGTGTGACCCTAGTGAGAAATTATTTCTGCATTTATGATCAAGTCCGCGCACATCACGCTAAGTTTCCACACTGGAAATTAGCAATTATCCATGTCACACCATCCATCCACAAAATAAAGACTTTGTCTTTGTGATTGATCTCTCCCCAAGGCAATCAAGGTTATGGCCATAAAAAAAAAGAGAGAGAAATAGATTCTTGCTCCATGAAGCGCTTGATAAGAAAAACTCTTGCTCCATGAAGAGCTTGAGAGAAAAAGAAAGAAAGAAAAGATAGCCAATACTTCCAAATAAAGGGAGAGACAAATAAAAAGAGTCTCCATTCGACTCCACCATATCCACCACACATGCACATCTTGAACATGCTTGTAGGAAATGCTTTCTCCATGGATCCACTCTTTTGACTCGGCGACATATGAAATAGAGGTATGCCACATTTATCCTTACCTAGAGCTCCACATATCAGCCTTTACAGGTAGGATTTTTGAGGCATCATAAGCCTTGATGAGGAATATATACACTTTGAGCGATATGAATGAATCATTTGACAAACTTAGATTTGTCACTAAAATTAATAACCTCCAGGCTAAAGTCGATCAAAGAGAGTTGGTGAAATAGGAGTCCTGCAACTATTCTATCTTCCAACAGCTCAAGATTTGGAGAAGCTACAATGCCCCACAGGTAAATAAAAAGGTGATTTACTCGTGCCAACTTGTTCAATTCTATGTAGAGTGTCTTAGTTGTGTACTTGGGTATATATTATGAGTAAGACATTGTAGCAACTCTTGATCAACAAAACCTAATTTAGCTTTGCTCGGGATGAGCAAAGTTTAGCTTGGGGGTCTTGTTGACGGTCATTAAATACCAATTCCGGCCGTTAATATAGCCATAAATAAGGAAAGACTTAGCATTTCATACATGCATGTTAGTTAGGAATAATAAGTTCCACTTGTCCTTGGAGATTTTTGTGCATGCAAAGAATATATATAAAAGGAGTGGAGAAATGGAGCAAGATCCGTGAAACAACGTTTCGACCATTAGGAGAGTGCCAACTGGACCCCCACGGATCAATGACATGGCTGCATAAGATTCCTCCAGAGAACACTGACCTAAATCAGAAGCGGACCCACCTGTCAGCCACCTCAACAAAGCACAGGACCAACGGGCCCAACTCCAGGTCGGGCGACCGGGCCCTTTGGTCGGCCGATCGGGTCTTGAGGCCTTTTCGGTCGGGCTTCCACATGTCAGCTCCTCAGCCCTTTGGCAACGTCGGTGCATGGCGGTTGTGTGGTGGTTACTCCTCAGTACCGACCTGTGGCCCCTATAAATAGACGGGGAGAGCTCCACTCCAACACACACACCAAGAAGTATTCTCCTCTCTTGCAGTTAGTTGTAGTTCCATGGCTCTAGTGGAGTTAGGCTTAGAATAGAGCAATTCTCTAGTTCCCTAATCTTCAGAGAATTCGGTATGGCTCTTGTATCTTATTCTTTTTGTAAGACTTTATTCTATTTAATGATATTACTCTTTCCATGTAGTCTTGCTTTGGTTAAGCGTTCCTTGTTTGGTTGTGGATCCTTAGCATGCTTATGTGATAGATGAATGCTATGCAACTGTATAGAAGCACAATAGGAACTTAGCTCTTTTCTTTGTTCTTTCTCCACTTGGCTTAGGATGTAATATTATCCTTAACCCTATTAGGACATTGGTTTATCGTTACGATATGATTATGGACATAGCAATTCTCTTATGTCACCGCCTTCTCTTGGGAGAACGATCAGTGACAACCGTTGGATTATTCCAATGGTGAAATGCTACAACGGTATTATCCGTGCGCTTACGGATGTTACCTAATTGACACTAAGATACCTAAATAGATTATTTCTGACATCACCATGAGAGGTGATTTATTTAGTGTGACTTAGCAAATGTCAACAAGCATTTCTGGCACTGTTGTCAGGGATATTAATATTTCTGGTGCGACGTTAAGAAATGTCAACAAAGAGCAAGCAAGATCAAGACGCACACCATTATCAGTCATCACATTAGGACGCTAGCAGAGCAACCAATCAAGTTATCATTAGAAGAATCTCGGCACTCAGTAGAACTAGGCACATCCACACAATCATCATCATACACACGATTAGTGGTAAAGGTATTAGAAAAGTCCACAAGAGTATCCATCAACTTATCCAGAATCATGGCATTTAGGTAGCTTTTCAAGCGATCCTTCCATGAGCTATGACCCGACCCCAAATGGGATGACATCCCAACTCAATGGTCATCACTCAATGCGGTTAAGCCTTATGATGAGCACTTGGCTCCGATACCACTTGAAAGGACCAAGTGACCGAGAGGGGGGGGGGGGGGAGGGTGAATCGGGAACTCACTATATGTACCGAATTTGCCAATTCCTAAAACCAAACACTCAATCAACTCCTATAGCAGTTCTAGTGCTAATCACACTAGCAAGAGAGTAATCCTATGAAAGGAAAGGCATCCTATGCATACTAGTTGATCACATAAGGCAAACAACTCCTATGCAAGCTAGTAATCAGAGACACGCGGAAGCACACAACAAGCTAGCAAAGGAGCCTACTCATGCAAACCTACAAGATAAAGAACTAGAGCACACAAGCATGAGTAGCATGATACATACAAGGGTGATCAATCAAGCCAAAGCAACTCCTATGCATTCTAGTGATCAAATGCAGAAGCTTAAACACTACTAGCAAGCAAGAAGTCTATTCATGTAATTCTACAAGTCAACTAGAACAAGGTAAGCATACAAGCATGAATAGCATGGTATGTAAATGCGGAAAGGTAAAGCATCATAGTTAGGAGAGGATCAAGGAATGCTAATAATTTTTTCCCGAGGTCTCGGAAGGATGGCGCGTTCCTCTAATCCTCGTTGGACAATTCCCGCCGGAGTTCTGATCCCTGCTGCCACTAAGTGGAGTTCTCACACACAAGCCCACAATCACTACCAGAGTGAAGACACGGTTGCATCACCGCTGCCACCAAGGCACAAGCTCGATGCCCTCGAGAACTTGCCGGACTCCTCGAGGCGAGACGGGCGCTCACTATCGATGCCTATTTCAATGGCGGGCTCAAACGGTGTACAAATTTGTGACGGCCTTCATAACCAATCACGATAGGCTCGATCACCGACACCTAACCGGTCTAGGTCTCGCCATAGACCAAGAGTAACGGCCTAGATCATACCCTCAAGAACACACTAGCCTTAGATGTGGATAGATGCTCAAGTTACTCTCACTAGCACTCTCAAGATATCAAATATCCTCTCCTAGTGCATCTCTCTTTTCTCCTTTGCTTCCAATAGACACTCCGAGCAATCCCAATGGCCAAGAGAGGTCTCCAAGAGCCCAACAATGAGTTTATATAGGCTTCCAATCTCAAACTAGCCGTTGCTCTATGAAATCAGCTTTTTGGGCACAGTGCCTGTCCAATCCGGTCACTCCTTGATGGGACCATCCGGTCTTCATCTGGACGGCTCCTCCAGAGCTGTTGACTCCTGCCCTGACTGATTTCCATACTGATCGGACTGTCCAGTCAGTAGACCGGACCATCCGGTGTCTCTAGCTTTAGCTCATTCCAGAGAGCGTCCAACACTACTCCTCTCTATTTTCGCTCCTATCCATATAGACCAGACCGTCCAGTCTATAGACCGTACTATCCGGTCTCTATGGGCCTTCACGCTGATAGATTCCTCGCCGTTCATCTCTCTGATCCTCTGATGATCGTACAGTCCGGTCTCTCCAGACCTTCTGTCCGGTCACTCTGTCTAGAAGCTGAAACTCCTCGTCCTCGCTTGACTTCATTTCCCGGCTTCTTCCAACAGCTCATTGGCTTCTTGTAAGGTTCATGACCATTGAGGTGACGTCAAGGTATGAGTGTTTTAGTGATGAATGACAAACATGAAATGT
Organism: Eleusine indica; assembly: GCA_030378355.1. Taxonomy (NCBI): domain Eukaryota; kingdom Viridiplantae; phylum Streptophyta; class Magnoliopsida; order Poales; family Poaceae; genus Eleusine; species Eleusine indica. The sequence goes on from CM059497.1 coordinate 17,578,885, forward strand.
GACTAGCATCTACACGAGTGTTGTGCGTGTAGGAAACCATATCTACTTTATGATGATCATTGATGGTTTCCTTTGAAATTGATGACAATGACCACAAGCATGGAGCTTGATGAGCTTGATGGAGTCCAAGGGTTAATGGAGATGGATCAAGGGTACAGACAAGCTAGGAGCAAATGTTTGGAACACTTGTCTAGTTGTTAGGGCTTTGAGTCTATAGGAAAAACTGGACTATCAAGGGGGTCTAGGTCATGCTAGTCGGTGATGTGCATGGATGCTCAGGGAAATCACAAGCATTAGGTGACAGTGGAGAAGCCAAGGAGCTATTGGAAGAAGCCGGGAAACAAAGTCAAGCGAAGACGAGGAGTTTCAGCTTTTGGACAGAGTGATCGGACAGAAGATCTGGAGAGACTGGACTGTATGGTCACTAGAGGATCAGAGAGTGGATTGCGAGAAAACTGTCTGTGAGGAGAACAACAGAGACCGAACGTTCTGCTCTACAGACTGGACGGTCCGTTCTGTATGGGAGGAGCGCAGGACAGAGAGGTAGCATTTTGGTCACTCTCTAGAATCGACGGACATGAAGAGACCGGATGGTCCGGTCTAACCGGACTCAGCAGGCCAACGGCTCGAGTGGAGTCGTCCAGGAGAGACCGGACTGTCCGGTCTAGCAATGACCGGACTGTACGGTCATTAGGTCGAGAAAGCTGATTTTGTGGAGCAATGGCTAGTTTGAGTTTGGAAGCCTATATAACTTCATTTTTGGGGTCTTGGAGACTTCTCTTGGCCAGTGAAATTGCTGGGAGCATTTGTAGGGAGCCAAGAGGAAAAGAGAAGAGCGTTAGGAGAGTGCTGTGCGTGTAGGATATCTTGAGAGTGCTAGTGAGAGTTACTTGAGCGTCTACCCACATCTAAGGCTAGGGTGTTCTTGCCGGTGTGCTCTAGGCTATTACTCTTGGTCTATGGTGAGATCTAGACTGGTTAGGTATCGGTGATCAAGCCTATCGTGATTGGTTGGGAAGACCGTCAAAAGTTTGTACACTGTTTGAGCCCGCCGTTAAAAGGGGCATCGCTAGTGAGCGTCCGTGTCGGCTTGGGGCGTCAGGCAAGTTCTCGAGGGAGGCGAGCTTGTGCCTTGATGGCAGCGGTGATGTAACCGTGTCTTCACTTCGAGAGTGATTGCGGGCTCATGTGTGAGAACTCCACTTGGTGGAGGGAGGGATTGGAATTCCGACAGGAGTGGTCCAACGAACATTAGGGGAAGGCGCCATCCTTTCGAGACCTCGGTAAAAAATCATGAGCATTCCTTGATCCTCTCCTCACTATGATGTTTTACCTTTCGTATTTACATACCGTTCTATTCATGCTTTTGTGCTTAACTTACTCTAGATGATTACCTTGTAGACTTACATGAATAGGCTTTTTTACTTGCTAGTAGTGTTTAGCTTCCGCGTTTGATCAGTAGCATGTATAGGAGTTTCTTTGGTTTGATTGATCACCCTTGTATGTATTGTGCTACCCATACTTGTGTGCTCTAGTCTTTATGTTGTAGCCTTGCATGAGTAGGCTCCTTTGCTAACTTGATAGCTTCCGAGTGTCTTTATTACTAGCTTGCATAGGAGTTGTATTGCCTTGTGTGATCCACTAGTATGCTTAGATTGTTGTTCATTTGATAAGACCATTATCTTGTTTGTGTGATCACCACTAGAATTATGATAGGAGTTATTTGAGTGTTTGGGTTTAGGAATTGACGAATTTGGTACATATAGCGAGTTCTCGATTCATCCCCCCCCTCTCACTCGGTCCTTTCAAGTGGTATCAGAGCCAAGTGCTCATTATAAGGCTTCATCGTCTTGAGTAGTGACCGTTTTGAGTTGGGATGTCATCCTATTCGGGGCCGGGTCATGGTACATGGAAGGATTGCTTTAAAAGCTAGCTAAATATCATGATTTCAGGTGAGTTGATGGATACTCTTGTGGGACTTTGCCAATACCATTACCGATGATCATGTGTATAATGACGATTGTGTGGATGTGCCAAGTTCTAGTGAGTGCCAATATTCTTCTAGTGATAAATTGATAAGTTGCTATGCTAGTGTGCCCAATGTGATGACTGATAATGGTTGGTCTCTTGATCTTGCTTGCTCTTCTAGCATGACTAGTATTGATGATGATTGTGAGCCTTTTTTTTATTATGCTAGTGATTCACTTGTTGAGGATTTCTTTGATTTTGTGCTAATGATAATGAGGACTTACTTGATTCTATTATTTTCTTGTGAGGTATTGTGGACCGAATTGAAGCAACTGAAGAACCTTCCAACCTTCCAAAGATATTGATTGTTGACCACCTTGCTCCCTAGCAGAAAGCTCCTCTACATCACCATTGATCTCATCATGGACAAGAATCTCTCCGTTGATGATATGATCGGGCTACTCTTCAAGGATGAGGAGATCACTGCAAGCTTGACGGGGAAGAAGACATTCAAGGAAAACAATGAAGCATCTTCAAGCAAAAGGAAAGAAGTAGCTTCAAGCTCAAACTTCGTTGATCCCTCCACAAGATTGCCTTGTAACAACTTCTACAACCCCTTTGTATCAAGACCTACACCAAGCTCTTCATCAAGCGCTTCGTCAAGCTCTACCTCAAGTGCCATTCCATGTTCTACTCCAAACACTTTGGGTGGACTACGCACTGGTGTAGGGGGAGTGCCGACAACAATGCTTTGGATGCTAACTCTTCTTCCTCTAGTGCTTGTCTTGTGGGTACTACTAGGGTCGCCTACAAGAATGGAGGCACCCATGGGATCCTCGATAGTGGGTGCACCCAGCATATGACCAGGAAGCCAACCATATTCACCAATATTGATGAAGACAAAGACAGTGAGAAGGTGACTTTTGGGGATAACTCAAAGAGGAGAGTTAGAGGCTCATGCAAGGTGGCCATCATGGATGATCTCCATCTCTCCAAGGTTTTTCTTGTGGAAACCCTCAACTTCAACCTCCTATCTATTGGTCAGCTTTGTGACATGGGATTCAAGTGCATATTTGATGAGGATGGTGCAATGGTTGAGAATGAAAAGAAAGGGCTAGTATTTCATGGAGTGAGACATGGGAACTTGTATGTCACAGACTTTAAATCTAGCAATATGCCACCAAGTACTTGCCTATTCACTAAGGCAACCAAGGGATGGTTGTGGCATAGAAAATTGGTACATGTTGAAATGAATCTGCTCAGAGAAGTGGTCAAGAGGAATCTAGTTGAAGGAATCAAGGATGTCACATTTGAGAAGGATAGACTGTGTAGTGCATGTCAGGCGGGAAAGCAATTTGCTTCTTCCCACCCCACCAAATCATTCATGTCAACATCTCGTCCTCTAGAGCTCTTGCACATGGACTTGTTTGGGCCAACACATTACAAGAGTCTGGGAGGCAATCTCTATTGCTTGGTTATTGTGGATGACTTCACAAGATACACTTGGACCTTCTTTCTCGTGGACAAGTCTCAAGCATGTGATATCTTCAGGAAGTTTGCAAGGAGAGCAAAGAATGAATTCAAGGCCAGCATTGTGAAGATATGGAGTGACAATGGGACTGAGTTCAAAAATACAACAGTGGAGGAGTATTGTGACAAGAAGGGAATCAAGCATGAATTTTCTGCTACATATACTCCTGAGCAGAATAGAGTAGTGGAGAGAAAGAACAAGACACTCATCACTCTAGCCCGTGCAATGCTAGATGAGTATGGGACTCATGAAAGGTTTTGGTGTGAAGCAATCAACATGACTTGCTACACTTCAAACTGTGTGTATCTCCATCGTTTGTTGAAGAAGACACCGTATGAGCTATTAGTTGGACGGAAACCGAATGTTTCATATTTTTGAGTCTTTGGCTGCACTTGCTACATTCTCAAGAAGAGGAGGAAGCCCGGGAAGTTTGAGAGCAGAACGGATGAAGGCATTCTTGTTGGTTATTCAGGTACTTCTAGGGCATATCAGGTCTACAACTCAACCACAGGAATTTGATGAGTCAAATGGTTCTTAAAAAGGAGATGAATTTCATGAAGTGAACATTGGGGATGAGCCAATGAGAGAAGCTTTGAGGAACATGCCCATGGGCGATGTTTTACCCCACGAGGCTAATGATGATGATATTGGCGAGCCCTCTACTCCACCACCTCAACCAACCTCGTCCTCTGAGGTGCAAGAACCAACCCAAGATGCTAATGACACACCTTGTAGCCTCTCTAAAGATTCATTGAGAGTGCACCTACCTAGCCATGAGGGAACCCAAGAGAGAAGTGAGCCACAAGCCTCCCCACCTACCTTCACCTCAAGCCATTTCTCCGAGCTCTTTGCACAACACCCCTACATCCACTCCAAGCTCTAGCTCCAAAACAAGAAAGCATATGAGTGATTCCCCCACCTTACTAAGAATCCAAGACACTCATATCTCAAGAGATAAAGCAATCCATGATGCATAAGATACTTCACCTAGACCTCCTCCCACTCATGAAGAACACCATCCTAGACCCAAAGCTATCAACAAGGATCATTCTCGTGACTTGATCATTGGGAGTCCATCTCAAGGAGTTAGGACAAGGAGGAATCATACAAGCTCAACTATGTGAATGAAAAAAATAATGATGAGGCAAATATTGCAATTGAGAACTTCTCCTTCGTCTCTATGATTGAGTTCACAACCATTGATGAAGCTATGGATGATCACAAATTGGTGATTGCTATACAAGAAGAGTTAAACAAATTCAAGAGATGCAAAGTGTGGAAATTGGTGGAAAGGCCCAAGAATCATAATGTGGTTGGCACAAAGTGGGTCTTCAAGAACAAACAAGATGAGAAAGGGTCCATTGTGAAGAACAAGGCTCGCCTAGTGGCTAAGGGATATTCTCAAGTGGCGGATATTGACTTTGAAGAAATATTTGCTCCCGTGGCCCATCTTGGAGCGATTCAGATCCTTCTTGCCTATGCATCACATAATGGCTCCAAGTTCTATAAAATTGATGTGAAGAGTGCATTCTTGAAGGGAGAGATCAATAAGAAGGTCTATGTGGAACAACCTCCAGGGTTTGAGGACCCTAAGCGTCAAAGACATGTGTACAAATTGAAGAAAGCTCTCTATGGCCTCAAGAAAGCAGCAAGGGTGTGGTATGAACATTTGATGAACTTCCTTCTCAAGAATGACTTGAAAATTGGAAGTATTGATAACACCTTGTTTATAAGGCGTGTTGGAAAGGATCTCTTTGTGTGCCAAATCTATGTGGATGATATCATCTATGAGTCAACAAATGAAAAGTTCAGTGAGGATTTTTGGGAGATCTTGGCAAGGGAATTCCAAATGTCAATGATTGGAGAGTTGCATGTGTTCCTTGGTTTTCAAGTAAAACAATTGAGAGAAGGAAACTTCATCTATCAAGAGAAGTATACCAAGGACCTCCTCAAGAGATTCAACATGGAAAAATGAAAGCCCTTGCATACACCTATGGCAACAAGCAAACCTTTGGATGATGATGTGAAAGGAAAACCGGTGAATCCTAAGCTCTATAGATCAATGATTGGTTCTTCGCTCTATCTCACCGCCTCAAGACCGGATATCATGTTTAGTGTGTGCTTGTGTGCAACATACCTCAAGTACACACCTACCATGGGATTATAGTATTCTAGAGCAACAAGCTTTGAGTTAGTTGGGTATTCGGACTCAAACTTCACGGGTTGCAAAGTGAATAGAAAGAGAACATCGGGAGGTTGCCAATTTCTTGGAAGATCACTTGTATCTTGGAGCTCAAAAAAGCAGAACTCGATGGCTCTATCTATGGCTGAAGCGGAGTACATGGCAGCGGGAGCGTGTTGTGTCCAACTTTTCTATATGTGGCAAACACTCTCGGATTATGGCCTCAACTACACTCAAATGCCACTATATTGTGATAGTGAGGCGGCAATGGCTCTCAAAATAGGAGATCATGGTCATGCATAGCACATTCAAGTCACACATCACTTCATAAGGGACCATGTTGAGAAGAAGGACATTGAATTGGTGAGCGTGCGAAATCATGAACAATTGGCAGATATCTTCACCAAGCCTCTCAACGAGAAGACCTTCAACAAGCTAAGGGGAGAACTCAATGTTCTCGATCTTTCGAACTTCACATGAGTTATCCTAAAGCTTGTCTTTTGTAAATATGTATAGCCTTTGTTTGCTTTGTTTGTTGTTTGTGCCTTTGTTTTGTGCTTGTTTCTGTTTTTCATGTAGGTCAACTTCGGACCTCCTGGAGATAGTAATGGACATGGGTTAAGCTTGGGAAGGTGGTTCATGGTGTGCCCAAGGCTTTGAAGAACGGTCCATTGTGAGTAAGCTTGAGAAGGGAACAACTCATCATTGGTACTTTGGCTTGTAGCCTTTCTCTCTCTTTCTTTTAGCATTGCATCATGCATTTGTATACTTGTTGCATTTGCATTCTTCGCATTCATGCATTCTTGCATCGTGATACCTTACATGCTTCCAAGCATGTTTCTAGTAGGAGTGGCTTATTCATAATGTAAGTATATGACCCTCTAGATGATCACATAGTGATCATTGTGTTTCGTGCCCATTGAGTCATGTTCAAACGAGTTTCGAGGTTAATTCTACTCGTGCGGTTCAAAGGCAAGTGACTCATACATTCCCAACACACTAATGAGTAACCATTGCATACTTGAGAAAATATTTTATTGAGTCATGTGTGTAGGAGGGGCGGGGGGCTATGGGGGAACGCCATCATGACCAAGGACGAGCACAATGAAAGGGGGAGTTTCTCCAACTCTTGTCAATTATTATTTGCTCCTTGGTTCTCTTGTGTTTTGTTTTAGGTTTTTGGTGATAGGTGACAAAGGAGGAGAAGAACATGAAGATCCAAAAAGGGTAGAAAGACCATTGAATATCTAAAATCCAAGTCAAGGTTGAAGATACATGAAGATACAAAGGAGGAGAAGAACATGAAGATACAAGGGAAGCAAAGAAGATCACAAGAAGATGGATGTGAAGAACATGAAGATCACAAGAAGGAGAGATGACAAAATGAAGATGATCAAGACAATGGTGCATGTCCACAACAACAATGAACATCTACACCAACATGGAGAAGAACAACAATGGTGCATGTCTATAACAATAATGAACATCTACACTAACATGGAGAAGAAAAACAATGGTGCATGTCTACAACAACAATGAACATCTACACCAACATGAACATCTACGTCTATGGTGCGTATCTACGTCAACAAGATCAACAACCACGACACCATGGCGGGTGCAAATTTCAACTGAAGCTCAACAACAAGTGCACCAGGTATTTGGGTAGTTCTCCCTCAACACCTAGCACATTCCAAGGGGGAGACTACTTCCAAGGTAAGAACCAAGGTAATATTTTCAAATCTTTCTTTTCTGTTGGTTCCTCGTCTTCGTTCGAGTCTTTTGTCCCTTCCTTCTTATTCTTTCAGGACTCGTTCATTTTGGATTATCATAAGTAGTGGTTGTCATCCGTCACGAAAAAGGGGGCGATTGTAAGGTTCATGACCATTGAGGTCCCCAAGGTATGAATGTTTTGGTGATTAATGACAAACATGAAATATGACTAACATCTACACGAGTGTTGTGCATGTAGGAAACCTTATCTACTTTATGATGATCATTGATAGTTGCCTTAGCGATTGATGACAATGACCACAAGCATGGAGCTTGATGAGCTTGATGGAGTACAAGGGTTAATGGAGATGGATCAGGGCTAAGGACAATCTAGGAGCAAGTGTTTGGAACACTTGTCTAGTTGTTAGGGCATTGAGTCCATAGGAAAAACAAGACTATCAAGGGGGTCTAGGTCATGTCTCTTAGGTCACACTAGTCAGTGATGTGCATGGATGCTAAGGGAAATCACAGTGGAGAAGCCAAGGAGCTGTTAGAAGAAGCCGAGAAACAAAGTCAAGCGAAGATGAGGAGTTTCAGCTTCTAGATAAAGTGACCGGAAAGAAGATCTAGAGAGACCGGACTGTACGGTCACTAGAGGATCCGAGAGTGGATTGCGAGGAAATTGTCTGTGCGAAGAACAATAGAGATCGGACGGTTTGGTCTGTATGGGAGGAGTGTAAGATAGAGAGGAAGCATTTTGGTCACTTTAGAATTGACGGACATGAAGAGACCGGACGGTCCGGTCAGTACGGGATCAGCAGGCAAACAGCTCGGGTGGAGTCGTCCAGCAGAGACCGGACGGTCCGACCTGGCAATGATCAGACTGTACGGTCATTAGGCCTAGAAAGCTGATTTCGTAGAGCAATGGCTAGTTTGAGTTTGGAAGCCCATATAACTTCATTGTTGGGGTCTTGGAGACATTGTTTGGGAGCATTTGTAGGGAGCCAAGAGGAAAAGAGAAGAGCACTAGGAGAGGATATTGGATATCTTGAGAGTGCTAGTGAGAGTAACTTGAGCATCTATCCACATCTAAGGCTAGGGTGTCCTTGCCGGTGTGATCTAAGCTATTACTCTTGGTCTATGGTGAGACCTAAACCGGTTAGGTGTCGGTGATCAAGTCTATCGTGATTGGTGATGAAGACAGTCACAAGTTTGTACATGGTTTGAGCCCATCGTTGAAAGGGGCATCGCTAGTGAGCGCCCGTGTCGGCTCGGGGAGTCCGACAAGTTCTCGAGGGAGGCGAGCTTGTGCCTTGGTGGCAGCGGTGAGGCAATCGTGTCTCCACTTCGGCAGTGATCGCGGGCTCATGTGCTAGAACTCCACTTGGTGGAGGGAGGGATCAGAACTCAAGCGGGAGTGGTCCAACAAGGATTAGGAGAAGGCGCCATCCTTCTAAGACCTCGGTAACAAATCATGAGCATTCCTTCATCCTCTTCTCACTATGATGTTTTACCTTTCATATTTACATACCATGCTATTCATGCTTGTGTGCTTAACTTGCTCTAGATGATTACCTTATAGACTCACATGAATAGGCTTCTTTACTTGCTAGTAGTGTTTAGCTTTCACATTTGATCACTAGCATGTATAGGAGTTGCTTTGGCTTGATTGATCACCCTTCTATGTATTGTGCTACCCATACTTGTGTGCTCTAGTTTTTATCTTGTAGCCTTGTATGAGTAGGCTCCTTTGCTAACTTGATAGCTTCCGTGTGTCTTTATTACTAGCTTGCATAGGAGTTGTTGCCTTGTGTGATCCACTAGTATGCTTAGGTTATTGTTCCTTTTATAGGACCATTATCTTGTTAGTATGATCACCACTAGAATTTTTATAGGAGTTATTTGAGTGTTCGTGTTTAGGAATTGGCGAATTTGGTACATATAGCGAGTTCCTGATCCCCCCCCCCCCCCAGTCACTCGGTCCTTTCACTTCTCCACTGTCACCTAGTGCCTGTGATTTCTCTTAGCATCTATGCATATCACCAACTAGTGTGACCTAAGAGACATGACCTAGACCCCCTTGATAGTTCGGTTTTTCTTATGGACTCAAAGTCTTAACAACTAGACAAGTGATCCAAATACTTGCTCCTAGCTTGTCCTTAGCCTTGATCCATCTCCATCAACCCTTGAACTCCATCAAGCTCACCAAGCTCCATGCTTGTGGTCATTGTCATCAACCGTCAAGGCAACCAACAACGATCATCATTAAGTAGAAGAGGTTTCCTAAACACACAACACTTATGTAGACATTAGTCATATTTCATGTTTGCCATTCATTACCAAAACATTCATACCCGTGACCTCAATGATCATGATCCTTACACTTATTCATGGAGGCCGAATTTGGAGCATGGTGGACACGTGGACAGGAGGAGGCCTATAACAATGGAGATGGAGATCACCATGTGAAAGGGCCATATTATTGCACAGTTAATAAGATTGCATGTGATGATGTTCCTGTCAGCCTATTCTTTCTTGTATTATATGTTGGATATAATGATCATGGTAGAATAGGTTCCCTCAGAAAAAATTAAGATTAAAATTTATGCCCTTCCAATAGCTGCACCTATTATAATTTTGATCGTTGTGTGGTAGGTTTGCCAAAGTAGAGTGTCCCAACTATCTTAACAAGTAGGGTGAATGTCGGACATTCACAAGCATAGTATTTGTTTACTTGACAAAGCTATCAAAACGGTTTTGGGCTTTGAGGCATGGTGTTGGACGCCGTGGCATATGATGCCTCCCAATAGACGAGTCACATATGATGTGATTAGCAAATGTTGCTTGCATAGGATACTAGATTTCTAGTAATGATACCAAAGCTCACTAGGAACTAGTTGAATATGGATCTTGGACCACTATATGTCATTTTGAGGGAAACGGTTCCAAGCATATAGTGAAGAATCTCTTTTAAATGGTTTAATAGGAGTTTTACATTTACATAGTACTCATACACTTGCATGTGTTTCTGTTATAGATCATGCCGCCCTGATGAGGACATCACTCCTATGGATACACACAACACTCCTCCAAATCTGGACTTGCAAGGTTCAATGACTAGAGCTCGTGCACGACGACTAAATTTAGAGGTGAGCTCGTTCCTACGTTCTTCGCTATATGTTACTTTTGAGAATGGTTTGCTACCTAATGATTATTTTATGATTAGAAACTATGGAGAAGACCAGGAGATGATGGGAGAAGGAGCTGGGAACGTGGAGGACCAGCAAGAGCTTGGAAGCCAAAGTGGAGGCCCAATCAAAACCGACTTCGAGTCTGTTTCGGGGCCCAGGACCAGTCTGTACTAAAACAGTTGCCCAGGACGCATACGGACTCGGATTTGGACGTTCTACATATGCACGGAAAGATAAGGAGAAGACCTTTCCAATGCCGCCGGCCTCATGTCAAAATTCATCCGGAGTCATCAGGAATCGTCAAAACAAGACAGAGTCCAGAATCTGTGTCGGTGCTGCGTCGCCTATTTTTGGCCTTTGGGCTTTGTATCTAGTTGAGCCCAATTAGGGGCGCGTCCAGAGGGTCTTGCACGACCCTAGGGTCTTTATATACAGCCGCCGCCGCACCATTAGGGTTGGGGGTTTTGCTTAGATCAATTCTGTTCATAAACAGTTTCGCCGTTCATCGGTTTGTGAGACCCCAACTTCGAGAGTTTAATCATACATCTGCAATTGTGTTGCAATCTTCGTTGTTCTTGCTTGTGTTCTTGATTCGCAGGCAGGGATCAGCCTTCTCGGCGAGGTCAATCGTCTTTTGGACGGTTGATAACCAGAGGAGACGTCGTGCTGCGATTGCGGGGTTTAGAACGTGCTGTTCTGAAGCCGGATCGATTTGTGTGTCGCCTCCGACCAAATCAACTTACCAAGAACCTTTCGGAAGATCGGGAACCCTTGTCCACATCAAGTGGTAATCAGAGCTTCAGGTGCACCGTCAGGTTCACACTACCCTTTAGTTTTGTTTTCGTGTTCTTCCTATCGTCCACTGAAAATACCAAAAAATTTTGCCCCGCCCATAACCACGTGTTTAGCCTTTGCATATTTCAATTTCAGAGTCCGTAGTGTTGAGTTTGTGCCCTAGTTCTTGTTTAGTCGCTGGTTTAGTTTGTGTTTTTGTCGTCAGTAGTGTTTCCCTTGCAACCCTAGCCGCCATCCCCTTCACCATCCTCGGTTTTGTCGGCTTTGTGTGCTAGGGTTGATTGATCAACACGCCCACCCTAATCCCACCCTAAACCTACCCTCACCACCTCGGACCACTTTTCATAAATTCCACTTTCCGCTGCATCCACCTCGCCAAAAAAACTCCCTACCCGACCCCAAGCCCGACTCGGATTTCACTCAAAACCCCGGGTTCTTCATAACCGATTCCGACACCCCTTCGGTAAAACAGGCATAACTTTTCGCTCGGTTGTCCGTTTTGGCTGAAATTTTTACAGGAGATTCTAGACGAAAAGTTGAGCATACCCACACTCGGCTACGCCCTGTGTGCCCTCGTCAAAAAATTCAAAAAAAATCGGGAAGATAAAGAAAAAATTCATTCAAGTTGAAACCCGACGTTTTCTGAAACTTCAAGATTTTCTGTAGGCCACGTCCTATCTCGGTTTGAGCTGAAATTTTTTGTGGTTTCTTCCTGTTTACTAGTGAGTTGGAAAAAAATATCAAAAAAATAAAATAAAAAAAAAAGAAATTTGGGATTCCTACTAGTGCTCCATCTAGCCCCCTGGAATTTCTGAGTTCGGCTGTTTTACACTAAGCCCCCTGTGATCGACTGTGTCCCTTTGTCTCTTTGTTTCTTCTTTGCTATCACTACTGTTCTAGGACATAGTTAGACCAGCAACTAGGGACAAGTTATTTGGGCACTTATTCAGCTTTACTATCTGTTTTTGATTTGTGTGCCACTCATATATATATATTTGGCCTTCCTAGCTCTACATACTTCTTCTGGACAGCACATAGGTTATTTGGTAACCCTTGCAATCGTGGAACACTTCTCCCTGGTATCCTTCGCTTTGTTGTATCCTTCGCTTAGTAGTTTTGTAGGGATAACCTTCACTTTTTGTTTCCTGTTTTGGTGTTTCTGATGTCAGGAAGCGATGGAGAGGGTGCTTCGCCCTCAAAATTTGATGAGTGCGTGAGCCAAGATCAGTTACAGAAGGCTTTGCAGGAGGTTCAGAGTGATTTGGCAGAGACGATCACCAGGGCCGTCACCGACGCCGTCACCAAGCTTCACCTGGGAGAAAGCATTGAGCGGTTGGATAAGAGAGTCTCTAAGCTAACCGATCAGGTTGTCGAATTGGAGACCGCTCACAAGACCAACAACAACAACAACAACAACAACAACAACAACAACACCAACACCAACAACGACACCAACAACGACTTTGAAGACGATCATGATGAAGCAACGGTGTATAAGGCTGATGGCACCGTCGATAGGTCAGCTACAAGGACCGCAAGGTTACGGCGCCGTTTGCAACGTAACCCTCAAGGTATGGGTGGTTTCCACAACCACAACCGTCGCACACAAGGTAACTATGCTCCAGATGATCCGTATGCTAAAATTAAGTTTTCAATTCCTTCGTTTTTGGGTCAGTACGATGGTGATGCTTACCTTGATTGGGAAATGACGGTAGAACAAAAATTTAATGCCCATCTTGTTCCTGAACAACATAGAGTTAGACAAGCCACTAGTGAGTTTAAGGACTTTGCTATTGTTTGGTGGAGTGGTCTAGCTGCTGAAACCGATTTGCCTACTACTTGGGAAGAACTTAAGGTAGAAATGCGTGATCGTTTTGTTCCTCCTTCTTTTTATAGAGAAATTCGTAATAAACTGCAGCGTTTAGATCAAGGAGACAAAACTGTTCAGGAGTATTTTAGTGAGCTTCAGAAGGGTTTGATTCGTTGTGCTGTGGTTGAAAAAGTAGAGGATCAGATTTGCCGCTTTTATTCTGGTTTGAGAAAAGAAATTCAGGACATCCTTGATTATAAAGAATTTTATACCCTCAACCAGTGTTTCCAGTATGCTATGCTTGCAGAGAAAGAATCACAGGGACTTTTCCAGGCTTTTGAGGAGTACAGCAAGTCCAGGAATTTCTACCCACCACGGCCGACGGGGACTTCGGGGTTGCCCAAGCCATCTTTCCGGCCGCCCCCACCAGCTAGTGTTGTTTCTGCAGCACCAAGATCAGCCCCTGCCCCTTCTACGCGCTCAGGTAAAAATTCTGTGCAGGTACCGGCTAGTAGTGCCTCCTCTGTTGCTTCGACGGGACGCACTACAGGGATTCAGTGCCACCGATGCCATGGTCTTGGCCATGTGCAGAAAGACTGCCCAAGTAGGCGAGCATATGTGGCGACAGATGATGGCGGTTACATGAGCACCTCCGATGTGGAGGATGAGGAGGAGGATGTCGCTGCCACCAGCGGTGACCTCGTCCTTGGAGGCGGAGATACCACGGGCTACATGAATATTATTGTGCAGCGTGTGCTTAGCACACAAATCCAGCAGCCCGAGATGATGCAGCGACATAACTTGTTCCAGATTTTCTTCGTCATCAAGAACCGTCGGGCACGTGTCATCATTGATGGAGGAAGCTGCAACAATTTGGTGAGTTCTGATGTGGTTAAGAAGCTTGATTTGACCACACGCCCACATCCACATCCATACTACATTCAGTGGTTAAATGACTCTGGAAAAGCTAAGGTAACACAAACTTGCAGAGTTCCTTTTTCCATTGGTTCCTATGTGGATTCTGTTGATTGTGATGTTGTACCCATGCAAGCGTGTTCATTTTTATTGGGTAGACCTTGGGAATTTGATAATGATGCTGTACACCATGGTAAAAGTAATAAGTACACTTTTATGCATAAAGGAACTAAAATTACTTTGTTACCAATGACCCCTGCTGAAATTGTACAAGTTGATTTAGAACGAGCTGCTAGTTTGAAAAATAAAAGCCCTGAAATTCAGCAACCTGTTAATTCTGCTTCTACACCAAGTAATGTTAATGATTCTTCAAGTTCTAAGGGTGCTGCAATTAAATTACAAGGTCGTTCATGTCTTACCACAAAATCTGAGCTTGCTGAAATTTCTACTGATGATATTTGCTATGCTTTGATATGCAAACAAGCCTTGTTTTTGCTTGGTGATATTGCTTCTAGTACTTTGCCTCCTGCTGTCACTAACCTTTTGCAGGAGTATGAGGATGTTTTCCCAGCTGAGATACCCTCGGGCTTGCCACCTTTGAGAGGGATTGAGCATCAAATTGATTTGATTCCTGGTGCTACTTTGCCAAACCGTGCTGCTTATAGGACCAACCCTGAGGAGACTAAGGAGATACAACGACAAGTCCAAGACCTTTTGGATCGTGGGTATGTTCGTCAATCACTTAGTCCTTGTGCTGTTCCTGTACTTTTGGTTCCTAAGAAAGATGGTTCTTGGCGTATGTGTGTAGATTGTAGAGCCATTAATAACATTACTATTAGGTATCGTCATCCTATTCCTAGGCTAGACGACATGCTTGATGAGTTATGTGGTGCTATAATTTTCACTAAAATTGATTTAATACCTAGAGCTGATGGTCCATTCAAAATAATAGAGAAGATTAATGATAATGCATACAAACTTGAGTTGCCTCCCGAGTTCGGGGTTAGTCCTACTTTTAACATTTCAGATTTGAAACCATACTTGGGAGAAGAGGATGAGCTCGAGTCGAGGACGACTCCACTTCAAGAGGGGGAGGATGATGAGGACATCACTCCTATGGATACACACAACACTCCTCCAAATCTGGACTTGCAAGGTCCAATGACTAGAGCTCGTGCACGACGACTAAATTTAGAGGTGAGCTCGTTCCTACGTTCTTCGCTATATGTTACTTTTGAGAATGGTTTGCTACCTAATGATTATTTTATGATTAGAAACCATGGAGAAGACCAGGAGATGATGGGAGAAGGAGCTGGGAACGTGGAGGACCAGCAAGAGCTTGGAAGCCAAAGTGGAGGCCCAATCAAAACCGACTTCGAGTCTGTTTCGGGGCCCAGGACCAGTCTGTACTAAAACAGTTGCCCAGGACGCATACGGACTCGGATTTGGACGTTCTACATATGCACGGAAAGATAAGGAGAAGACCTTTCCAATGCCGCCGGCCTCATGTCAAAATTCATCCGGAGTCATCGGGAATCGTCAAAACAAGACAGAGTCCAGAATCTGTGTCGGTGCTGCGTCGCCTATTTTTGGCCTTTGGGCTTTGTATCTAGTTGAGCCCAATTAGGGGCGCGTCCAGAGGGTCTTGCACGACCCTAGGGTCTTTATATACAGCCGCCGCCGCACCATTAGGGTTGGGGGTTTTGCTTAGATCAATTCTGTTCATAAACAGTTTCGCCGTTCATCGGTTTGTGAGACCCCAACTTCGAGAGTTTAATCATACATCTGCAATTGTGTTGCAATCTTCGTTGTTCTTGCTTGTGTTCTTGATTCGCAGGCAGGGATCAGCCTTCTCGGCGAGGTCAATCGTCTTTTGGACGGTTGATAACCAGAGGAGACGTCGTGCTGCGATTGCGGGGTTTAGAACGTGCTGTTCTGAAGCCGGATCGATTTGTGTGTCGCCTCCGACCAAATCAACTTACCAAGAACCTTTCGGAAGATCGGGAACCCTTGTCCACATCACGACCACTAATAATGCTTCCAGATTTAATTTGCGTTCGATCCTTGAGAAAGAAAAACTTAATGGAACAAACTTTATGGATTAGTATCGCAACTTGAGAATTATTCTCAAGCAAGAGAAAAAGGAATATGTTCTAGAGCTTCCTTATTCTGATGACCTCCCTGAAAATGCTAATGCTACCCAGAAGAGGGAGTATGACAAGCATACTAATGATGCACTTGATGTTGTTTGTCTCATGCTTGCTACCATGTCCTCTGAGCTTCAAAAGCAATATGAGAATGCTGATGCCCAAAATATGATTGTTGGGCTTCGTGGCATGTTTGAGAACCAAGCAAGGACTTAGAGGTATAACATCTTAGAGGCCTTGTTTGCGTGCAGGCTAGCTGAAGGTAGTCCCCGTTAGTCCTCATGTAATCAAGATGATTGATTACATTGACAGCCTGGAGAAACTTGGTTCTCCCTTTAGCCTAGATTTGGCTACGAATGTCATTCTCTAATGGCTCCCAGCGAGCTATGAGCCATTCATTATAAACTTTCATATGAATTGCTTGGAGAAGACTATGGCTGAATTACATGGGATGCTAAAGGCTGCCGAAGAGAGCATCAAAAAAATCGGGGCAAATTATGTGATGATGGTGCAGAAGGATAGGAAGAGAAAGCGCAAGCGCAAGGCTAAGAGTACGGATGAGATCTAAAGCTCAAAGCCGAAGGTTGCAGCAGCTCCTCCCAAGCCAGGAGTGCCTCTAGGTGATCCTTGCCATTATTGCAAGAAGACTGGGTACTGGAAGAGAAACTGCATGATTTTTATTTGGAAGAACTCAAGAAGAAAAAGGTTGTTGATCCTTCTATTTCAGGTATTATGGATAGTGTGTACCTGGGATACCTTATGGAGATATTATTTGTCATACAAGAAAGGAGATACAGGGCAAGTTAGAGATAGAATCCTAGTCGAAAATCATGTTATAACTGACTAGTAAACCTACAATGTAACCTTGCCCCCCCCCTCCCCGGATATATAAGAAGGGGCAGGGGCTCTCTCCACCGGATATACATCATACCTCATACCACATCTCACCAATCAATACAATACATCACAAAACACAGGACGTAGGGTTATTATCCTCAGGGAGGCCCGAACCTGTCGAAATCTTACGTCTTGTGTTACCATCAACTCTTTATCCCGCGCATGCCTATACCGATAAATAAGGATCATAGATAACCCTATGATCCACTGCCTATAATAGTATCGATAGGTATCAATGTTATTAAAATTAATCTTGCTACTCGTCCTGATGATTCATGGGTATTTGATACCGGGTTGATGATTCATACTTGTAAATCCTTACAGGGTCTTAAAGGGACAAGGAAGTGTGCAAGAGGCGAGGTGCATGCTCGTGTCAGCAATGGTACAAAAGTTGTTGCGTTGGCTGTCGGGACTTATCCACTCTCATTACCGTCAGGATTAGTTTTAGAATTAAATAATAGTATCGACAGTTGACGTGCTAGGAAGGGGAAGCGCAGAGATCGGTTTGTCGAGTTCGATGGCCTTAATTTTCTTCAAGATCAATCTACAAGCATAAAGGCGATGAGGCAGATTTCGTTGATCAGGGCGGGCCATCTTCATCGTTCTCTAACGTCGATGTAAAATCGTGTTCATGCATGATCATCTGCCGGTCATCTTGCTTGGCCAAGCATGCGGACGTCGTCGTCAATGGCAAGGAGGCTACTGCATGACTACGCCAGGCTTCCGATTAAAACCATCACCTGAAGATGGAGTCGGCAAAACGTAATCAACCAACTCGTCGAGTTCTGCACGCAACATGAAAGTTTCCTTCAAAACCAGGTCTGACACGGAGGCAAAGTTCGAGTCAAGGACTCGCATGCAGAACACAACAGGGAAGCTCTTTCCTTCTTATGCGTTCCGCATTATTTTATTTTTTATATCCTAATCAAATTAATTAGTACAATACTAATCGGTTGATGTTTGTTGAGCTACTTGAAGCCGCATCTTGGGGTCGGTCTCTGACTCGGCTGTACTTGATGATTCCGAGTTGATCAAGAGTCAACCAAGCATATATAGTTTCGTATGCCATCAGGACTTCCAGACTCATGTGTCGCATAAATCAAGGAAAGATTTATTTCCTTCCTCTTTTCTTTATTCCATAAATCTCTTACTATTTTATACTTGCGTGAGATTTAGCTTAAAGACTAATCAGACTCTCCCGCTACGTGGTGCAATCTGATTGGTTATCTTTCTTTTCTGGCCTAGGACGGCAAACGGCACCACAACGGAGGATACTTCGTCCACACATAACACCGTTAGCTCATGTCCGTCGGATTTCGCACCTGCTTGCGTTCCTCTCTCCCAGCAAGCCGTAGAATTAAGATTGCAGGATACGCATCTCAAAAAAAAAAAATACAGAATACGAACCGGACTCTCTCTCTCTTAGAGCCTCTCCAGCAGAAGCCCGTAAATTAGAGGCCGCAAACATTATTTGGGGCCGGCCTGGAAAATACGGGCCTCCAAAAAATACTACCAACTACAGTAGCAAATTCAGTCCAGATCTCTATTTTTTCACTGTCGAGTGGACCCTGCCTGTCATTCAGTCAATCAATTTGGAGCGATTCTTCCACCTTCCTCCACCGACACTTTACTCCGACGGCCGTCGTCCCGGCACGCGAGCCTCTGCTCCGGCCCGCCACCGTCGCGAGCTTCTCCGATGGCCCAGCAAGCCGCCGACTCAACCACGCCCGCGCCCGCCCGCCCCGCCTCCGGTGCTGCCACAGAAAACTGAGTTCAAGTCCTGTTTCAAGTCCGGCCATGGAGCAGCGATGCGGAGACCGTGACGGCGAGGAAGATCTCGATGTCAGCCGACCGCAATGGATCTTGACGCACGCCGCTCGCTCCAAGATCCGGCGTCACCGCGGCCCGCCCGAACGAGACGCGATGCAGAGGAAGCGCGGGGAGGCGGGGCGGAGAAGAGGCGGCGCGTGGGAGGTAGGGCGGCGACCGATGGTAGAGGGAAGGGAGGAGGCGCATCCGACGATGGTGGTTGAAGGGACGCGGCGGTGGTCTATCGGACGTGAGGGAGAAGAGAGAGATGAAAGAGAAGAGAGGAAAAAAGAAAGCACAAAAATGAAAAAGAAGAAAAAATAGGTGGGGCCTGCTTTGGGAGTGGGAATAGGAGGCTCCAAAAGTTGAGACTGGAAGAGGGTAGCTTGCATGTCTATGTAAAATGCATGTTTAAATAGAGACCCTGTTAAAGTAGAATTTTTTACTTGGCATGTAAATTTTGAGATACAGAGGCTTTGATGCATGCCCCTACTGAAGATGCTCTTAATCCCTTGCTAATCCTTGGATCCGGCAGTAGCGGTACTTATTTGGATGGGGATTTTCTCAGTTCACTGCGGCAGCGTTAGGCTCAGATCCGGTTGCGAGGATTCTTATCTGAGATCAATTTGAACTGCTGTAATGTTTATTTGACAAGGACGTGTTTATTTATAATGGGGATTGAGTTGTTTGTGCGTGAGAAAGAAGCAGAGAGAGAGAGACACGTCCCGAGATGGGAGGAAACGGATGTTAAACGATGGGGCTACTAGATGCACTAGACAGACCAAAGAATGACACATGGTGGGAGTAGGCATGGGAGCACGCACTGGGAGCAGGGAAGCCGCATCCGTGTATAGCAGCCTTGGTGTCGGAATCCCAGTGCACGTCACGCTGGGCACATGGACATCGGCACATCCAGATACGAGCGTGCGTCGACAACGAGATGGCATGCATGCGCGTCTGTACCAATGATTCAACATGTCAGTCGGCAAATTGATGACTGCTTGATCGGTTGCACTTGATGATCTGGCTACCCGGCTAATGACTCCATGCCTACCACATCGGCACCAGCCGAGCAAGTCGATAACTCAACGAATTACTCGACAAGACGATACAGCGATTTGACAAGTCACTCGGCATGGCAACTCGGCGACTCACAATTTGATGAGTCAGATAATGCATCACTCAGACAATTTGGTCACCGGCTCGACGATCCAGTGGCATGTCAAGGATTCTTCTACATATCGTCCATCATTGCAGAGCTAAGTTACTTTACTTATTATTATTTTATTATTCATATTTGTTGGAATTGAAGGCCATAGGTTTTTAGTCTTCGGTGATAGTTTTGATTTTTTTTTGAACTCATCTTTTTGCTTGATAATATTGGTTAATAATTTTTCTCGGTTGATTTCGACTCGTACATATTTGGCCGAATGAGTTTTAGCAGTACATAAGTGGTATTAGGAGGAGTTCAGCTGTTTTGCTTAGTTGCCCGCCTGACTCCCATTACCGAAGTTGGTCAATCTAGCTCCATGGCTCATGTCGTTTGTCGAAATCGTCGTGCACATCGTTCTTCTAATGAACCTTATTTGCTTTTTATGTCTGTTGGTTGACTGATCGGTTATTTCTGCCAGTACTCTAAGCAAACATAAGCCTTAGACGAATAACAGAAATCCAACAGACTTAGATATTAAAGGCATTGTTTCATCAATCCTTTATATTAATTTTACATATAATTACATTATTTGTATTCTTGTATTATAGTTATCTCATCGATATCACTCGGTCATGGAGTGCCGAGTCATTGGATCATATATGATTTTACTTTGAATTGTTTGAAGAAGGGCTATCGTGACCATAGATCATGCTTTTACTTAATATTGGAGAGCCCTGCAAGAGTTGCTATTTTTCACTCGAAATTATGTCCGTGGACTGCTATACTTGTATATTTGATCAAGTATCACCCAGATATTTTTAATGATGGCTATACTTGATTTATTTGATCACGTATCACTCGGATACATTATTGATTATGCTTGTCAGAGGGAGTGGTAAAACCAATCTTGGGGGCTACCATATCAAAAACTCCATGTCAAATACTCGGGAAGAGTGCAAGAACCTATCTTGGGAAACTATAGTACCAAGTATCCTTGTCAATCCATTCGGGAGAAATGATAGATCCAGATTTACATATGGTGTTATCATCTTTAACTCACAAGATATTTTGCGATCTAAATACCTTCTGAGTCGGGAGCTATACCTACATATAGTAGGTGGTTTTATTCGGCGCATCTGGATATTATTTGGCATGTCATTTTATTGAAGATTCTTTAAGATTTATGGAGACCTTTACAAGTTTGTTGCTATACTTGATGGAAAAGCTCAATCATGTTCATGACGAAGCATTAGTCAAGCAATTGAAGATCAACAACTTACTTGCAAAGCTCTCGGGGGCTACTGTGGATAGTGTGTACCCGGGATACCTTATGGAGATATTATTTATCATACAAGAAAGGAGATACAAGGAAAGTTACAGATAGAATCCTAGTCAGAAATCATGTTATAACCGACTAGGAAACCTACCATGTAACCTTGCCCCCCGAATATGTAAGGAGGGGCAGCGGCTCTCTCCACCGGATATACATCATACCTCATACCACATCCCACCAATCAATACAATATACCACAAAACACAGGACATAGGGTTATTATCCTCCGGGAGGCCCGAACCTATCTAAATCTAACCTATCTAAATCTTGCGTCTTGTGTTACCATCAACTCTTGATCCCGTGCATGCCTATACCGATAAATAAGGATCATAGATAACCCTACGATCCACTGCTGATAATAGTATCGACAGGTATCAATGTTATTGAAATTAATCTTGCTACTCGTCCTGATGATTCAGGGGTATTTGATACCGGGTTGATGATTCATACTTGCAAATCATTGCAGGGTCTTAAAGGGACAAGGAAGGGTGCAAGAGGCGAGATGGATGCTCGTGTCAACAATGGTGCAAAAGTTGCTGTGTTGGCTGTCGGGACTTATCCACTCTCATTACCGTCGGGATTAGTTTTAGAAGTAAATAATTTTTATTGCATTCCTGCCTTGGGCAAAAACATTATATCCTCCTTATGTTTATAGGAAGTTGATGGTTATGAGGTCATAATAAGGAACAAATGTTGCTCCATTTATTTGAATGATATTCTTTATGCAAAATGTCCATAAGTGAATGGATTGTATTGTCTTGATATGGAGAATAAGTCAATTTATAACATTGATGCAAAGAGGCTCCGCTCAAATGATTTGAATCCTACTTACACTTGGCATTGTCGTTTAGGCCATAAAAATGAGAGACGCATGGAGAAGCTCCATAAAGATGGTCTTCTACATTCATTCGATTTTGAATCAATTGAGACATGCGAATTTTGTTTGCTTGGCAAGATGACTAGGTCACCTTTCACAAGACATAGTGAGAGGGCAAACGACATGTTGGCTCTTGTACATACAAATATATGTGGACCAATGAGTTGTATGGCTAGAGGTGGTTTTCAGTACTTTATTACTTTCACTAATGACTTTAGTAGATAGGGTTATATCTTCTTAATGAAGCATAAGTCTGAATAATTTGAAAAGTTCAAAGAATTTTAGAATGAAGTACAAAATCAATTGGGCAAAATAATTAAAACTCTACGATTTGATCGTGGAGGTGAGTACTTGAGCCATGAATTCGGTGATCATCTAAAACAATGTGAAATTGTTCCACAATGGACGCCACCCGGAACACCTCAATTAAATGGTGTGTCCGAGTGGAGGAACCAAACCTTGTTGGACATGGTTAGGTCAATGATGAGCCAAAGTGATCTTCCATTGTCCTTTTGGGGATATGTTCTAAAAATTACCGCTTTCACTTTAAATAGGGTCCCATCTAAATCTGTAGAGAAGACGCCATATGAGATATGGACCGGGAAGCGTCCCGTGTTGTCTTTTCTCAAGATTTGAAGCTGTGAGGCTTACGTAAAACGTATGATGTCTGATAAGCTTTCTCCCAAGTCAGATAAATGTTTCTTTGTACGATATCTTAGGGAAACCAAAGGGTATTATTTCTATAATCGGGAGGAGGGCAAAGTGTTTGTCGCTCGGAATGGTGTCTTTCTGGAGAAAGAGTTTCTCTCACGAAAGATAAGTGGGAGGACAGTGCAACTTGAAGAAATTCAAGAAACATTGGAAAATGTTTCTTTCCCCACTGAACCTCAATTAGAACAGGTTGCACAAAATGTTGTAGAACCTTGATGTGAACAAGGGTTCCCGATCTCTCGAATGGATCTGGTAAGTTGATTTAGTCGGAGGCGACACATAATCGATCCGGCTTCCGAATAACACGTTCTGAACCCTGCAATAGCAGCACGAAGTCTCCTCTAGTTATCAACTGGCGTTGCACGGTTGACCTAGCCGAGAAGGATAATCCCTGTCTGCGAATCAAAAACACAAGCAAGAACAAAGATGAAAGCAACCAAATTGCAGATGTATGATTAAACTCATGAAATTAGGGTCTCACAAACCAATATGATGGTGAAACTGTATGAACAAAATAATCTAAGCAAAACCCGAACCCTAATGGAGTGGCGACAGCTATTTATGAAGACCCTAGGGTCGTGAAAGGTCCTATGGGCACGTCCCTAATTGGGCTCAACTGGATACAAAGCCCGAAGGCCAAAAACAGGCGACATAGCACCAACACAGATTTTGGACCCTCTATTGTTTCGACGATTTCTGATGACTCCAGACATTTTTGACATGTGGCTGGCGGCATTGGAAAGGCCTTCTCCTTAACTTTTCGTGCATATTTAGAACATCCAAATCCAAGTCCATATGCATCCTGGGCTTTCGTTTTAGTGCGGACTGGTCATGGGTCCCGAAACAGACTCGAAGTCGGTTTTCATTGGGCCTCCGCCTTGGCTTCCACGTCCTTGCTGGTCCTCCACGTCCCCAAGTCCTTCTCCCATCATCTTCTGGTCCTCTCCATAATTCCTAATCATAATACAATCATTAGATAGCAAACCATTCTCAAAAGTTACATATAACAAAGAACGTAGGAATGAGCTCATCTCTAAATTTAATCTTCGTGCACGAGCTCTAGTCATTGGACCTTGCAAGTCCAGAATTGGAGGAGTGTTATGTGTATCCATAAAAGTGATGTCCTCATCATCCTCCCCCTCTTGAAGTGGAGTCGTCTTCAACTCAAGCTCATCCTCTTCTCCCAAGTATGGTTTCAAATCTGAAATGTTAAAAGTAGGACTAACCCTGAACTCGAGAGGCAACTCAAGTTTATATGCATTGTCATTAATCTTCTCAATTATTTTGAATGGACCATCAGCTCTAGGCATCAATTTAGCCTTTGGGCACTTTCTCAATTCTGGAAATCTATCCTTTCTTAAGTGTAACCACACTAAATCTCCTACATCAAGCTTTACTTCCTTTCTACCATTACTACCAACAATTTTATACTCTTCATTCATCTTTTCAATGCTAAGTCTAGTGGTCTCATGCATTTTTAAAATAAATTTAGCACGCTCCTTAGCATCAACATGAATTCTCTCATTAATAGGTAGAGGAAGTATATCAAGTGGAGTATGAGGATTAAAACCATACACTACCTTGAAGGGACTTACCTTAGTAGTAGAATGTGTTGCCCGATTATAAGCAAACTCAACATAAGGCAAACATTCTTCCTATTGCTTCAATTTTTTCTTCAAAATAGCTCTCAACATAGTGCCCAAAGTGCAGTTCACCACCTCAGCTTGTTCATCAGTTTGTGGGTGATAAATTGTAGAAAACAGCAACTTTGTTCCCAACTTATGCCAAAGTGTGTGTTAAAAGTGACTCAAGAATTTTACATCATGATTTCATCAATATAACTAGCATCATCAGTTTTATGACATGGTATAAAGTATACCATCTTAGAAAAATGATCCACAACAATAACTATGCTATCACTCCCTCTCTTAGTCCTAGGTAGTTCTAAAACAAAGTCCATAGAAATATCTACCCAAGGAATAGAAGAAACAGGAAATGGCATGTATAAACCATATGGATTCAAGGGAGACTTAGATTTTTGACATGTAGTGCAACGAGCAACAAAACGCTTAACATCTTTCCTCATCCTTGGCCAAAAGAAGTGTGTGGTCAAAATATCCCCTGTCGTTTTAGCAGCAAAATGACCCATCAATCCACTTCCATGCGCCTCCTGCAACAACAAAAGACGAACAGAACCAACTGGAATGCATAGACAGTTAGCTCTAAACAATAATCCATCATTCAACACAAATTTGTTCTAAGCACGACCTTCTTTACAGTGCAGTAATACATCCTTAAAATCAACATCATCATCATATTATTCTTTAATTGCCTCAAATCCAGAAATTTTACAATCAAGTTGAGACAACAAAGTATAGCGCCTCGATAAAGCATCAGCAATCACATTATCCTTCCCTTTCTTATGTTTGATAATACAAAAAAGACTCAATAAATTCAACCCATTTTGCATGTCTATGGTTCAAATTGTATTATGAGGAAATATATTAAGCGATTCATGATCAGAATGAATAATAAATTCTTTGGGCAACAAATAATGATGCCACGTCTCTAAGAAACATACAAGTGCATATAATTCCTTATCATAAGTGGAGTAATTCAAAACATGCCCAGTAATTTTCTTGCTAAAGTATGCAACCGGTTTACCATCTTGCATCAAAACACCACCAATGCCTATACCACTAGCATCACATTCAAGCTCAAAAGTGTTATCAAAATTGGGAAGTTGCAGCTATGATGCATGTGTAAGTTTGTCCTTCAAAGCATCAAAGGACTCATGATGTACCTTATCCCAATGGAACTCAACAACCTTCTTTGTCAACTCATGCAATGGTGCAGCAATGGTGCTGAAATCTTTGACAAAGCGACGGTAGAAACCTGCGAGACCAAGAAAACTACTCACCTGTGTGATAGTCGTTGGTACCGGCCAGCTCTCTATGGCTTCAATCTTTGCCTCATCCACCTAAATTCCCTATGGAGTCACAACATAGCCAAGAAAAGAGACTCGATCCGTGCAAAAGGTGCACATCTCAAGGTTACCAAATAAACGTGCAGCTCGAAAAGCATAAAAAACAGCACGCAAATGATTTGTATGTTTATCTATAGATTTGCTATAAATCAAGATATCATCAAAGTAAACTACCACAAATCTATCAATGTAAGCTCTTAAAACCTCATTCATTAAATGCATGAAAGTACTAGGTACATTAGTTAACCCAAAAGGCATTACTAACCACTGATATAATCCAAATTTGGTTTTAAAAGCTGTCTTCCATTCATCTCCAAGTTTCATTCTAATTTGATGGTAGCCACTACGCAAGTCAATTTTAGTAAAAATTATAGCACTGCATAACTCATCAAATATGTTGTCTAGCCTAGGAATAGGATGATGATACCTAATAGTAATGTTATTAATGACACTACAATCTACACACATACGTCAAGTACCATCTTTCTTAGGAACCAAAAGTACCGAACAGACATACCCATGATCCAAAAGGTCTTGAACTTGTCATTGAATTTTCTTAGTCTTCTCAGGGTTGGTCCTATAGGCAGCATGGTTTGGTAAAGTAGCACCCGGAATCAAATTAATTTGATGCTCAATCCCTTTCAAAGGTGGTAATCCTAGAGATATCTCAGCTGGGAAAACATCCTCATACTCCTGCAAAATGTTAGTGACAGCAGGAGGCAAAGCACTAAAAGCAATATCATCAAATGAAAGAAAGCTTGTTTGCATATCAAAGCATAGCAAATATCACCATCAACAGAAATTTCAGCAAGTTCAGTTTTTGTTGCAAGACATGAACGATCTTGTAATTTAATTCAAGTACCCTTAGAAGTTGAAGAATCATTAATAGTACTAGGTATAGAATTAGAATTAATAGGTTGCTGAATTTCAGGACCTTTATTTTTCAAACTAGCAGCTCTTTCTAAATCAGCTTGTACAAATTCAGCAGGGATCATTGGTAACAAAGTAATTTTAGTTACTTTATGTATAAAAGTGTACTTATGACTTTTACCATGGAGTACAGTATCATTATCAAATTTCCAAGGTCTACCCAATAAAAGTGAACATGCTTCCATGGGTACAATATCACAATCAACAAAATCAGCATAATAACCAATGAAAAAAAGAACTCTGCAAGTTTGTGATACCTTAGCTTTTCCAGAGTTGTTTAACCACTGAGTGTAGTATGGATGTGGATGTGGGAGTGTGGTCAAGGCAAGCTTCATGACCACATCATAACTTACCAAGTTATTGCAGCCCCCACCATCAATGATGACACGTGCTCAACGGTTCTTGATTTCGAAGAAAATCTGGAACAAGTTGTGACGCTACATCGTCTCGGGCTGCTAAACTTGTGTGCTAAGCACACACTGAACAATAATATTCATGTAGCCCATGGTGTCTCCGCCTCCAAGGATGAGAAGGACAACACTCCTCCAACTAAGATGAAAATTCATGCGCATCACCTGAATTTACAGGTGAACTCGTTTCTAATAATTTCTTTATATGGTTTTGAGAACATATGGCTACCTAATGAATTAATTATTGTTAGGAACCATGGAGATTATGATGAGATAGATGTAGGGGTTATTGGAGGCGTCATGGGCCAGAAGGGATGTCCAAAACAACATGAAAGCTCAAATAATATCAATCTAGAGTCTGACTCGGAGTCTAGGAGCAGGTCGTACTAAAACGGACGCTCAGAACACATACCAACTCGGATTGGGACGTTCTATATATTTCTAGAAAGATAACAAAATGAAATTTCCAACCCAACTGGTCCTATATCAAAATTCATCCCGAGCCATCAGGAATTGTCGAAACAACTCAATGTCCAGAATCTGTCATGGTGCTGCGACACTGTAATCGGCCTTTGGGCCATGTATCGAGTTGAGCCCAGTTAGGGCTGCGTCCAGTGGGTGGTGCACGACCCTAGGGTCCTCCTATATAACTGCCGCCTCTTCATTAGGGTTTAAGGGTTTTGCTTAGATCAATTCTGTTCATAAACAGCGTCGCCGTTCATCGGTTTGTGAGACCCCAACTTCGTGAGTTTAATCATACATCTACAATTTGGTTGCTTTCTTCTTCGTTCTTGATTATGTTCTTGATTCGCAGGCAAGGATTAGCCTTCTCAATGAGGTCAACCGTGCAACACCTGTTGATAACCAAAGGAGACGTCGTGCTGTGATTGTGGGGTTCAGAACGCGTTGTTCGGAAGCCAAATCGATTTGTGTGTCGCCTCTGACCAAATAAAGTTACTACAACCTTTCGGAAAATCAGGACCTTATTTACATCAAGAAGTAGGCAAAGGAACACAGTCGATAATAGGGGGCTAGATGTAAAACAGCCAAACAGCAAAATTTTAGGAGGGCTAGATGGAGCACTAGTACAAATCCCAAATTTCTTTTTTTCTATTTTATTTTTTTGATATTTTTTTCCAACTCAGTGGCAATAAGATAGAACCCACAGAAAATTTCAGCTCAAATAGAGGTGCAATGTAGCCTACAAAAATTCTGCAAGATTCAATAAACGTCGGTTTCAACTTGAATGAATTTTTCTTTATCTTTCTGATTTTTTTTAATTTTTTTGAGAAACCCAAACAGCCTTTGGCGTTTGGGGAAGGCTCCAAATTGAGGCACTAAGCTCCTATAAAAATTTTAGCCCCCAAATGGAGCATCGAGCGAAAAGTTATGTTTGTTTTATTGAAGATATCTCAAAACCGGGTTTGAAGGAACCCAAGTCGGGTTTGTGGTCGGGTTTGGAATCGGGTAGGGATTTTTTTTATCGGGGTGGATGCAGCAGAAAGTGATAGTTGTGAGTGTTGGTCCAAGATGTTGAGGGTGGATTTATGGTGGATTAAAGGTAGTATTAGGGTGGTAGTGTCGATCAATCAACCCTAGCACACAAAGCCGAACAAAAACAGAAGGTGGTCCAGGGGGTGGCGGCTAGGGTTGCAAGGGGGAAACTACTGACAACTAAGACACAGACTAAACCAGCAACAAAACAATGATACTAGGGCACAAGCTCAACACTACGGACTCTAAAATTGAAATATGCAAAAGGCTAAACAATGATCTGGGTGGAAAAAAATTTTGTGGTTTTCTGTGGATGATAGGAAGAACACGAAAACTAAACTAAAGGGTAGTGCGAACTTGACGGTGCACCTAAAGCTCTGATATCACTTGATGTGAACAAAGATTCCCGATCTTACGAATAATTTTGGTAAGTTGATTTGGTCGGAGGCGACACATAAATCGATCCGGCTTTTGAACAACACGTTCTGAACCAAGTAATCGTAGCATGACGTCTCCTCTGATTATCAACTGGTGTTGCATGGTTGACCTCGCTGAGAAGGCTAATCCCGGCCTGCGAGTCAAGAACACAAGCAAGAATGAAGAAGAAAGCAACCAAATTGCAGATGTATGATTGAACTCACAAAGTTGGGGTCTCACAAACCGATATGATGGCGAAACCGTATGAACAGAATATTATAAGTAAAACCCAAACCCTAATGGAGCGGCGATGGCTGTTGATGAAGACCCTAGGGTCGTGCAAGACTAGGGCTGGCTGTCGAGCTGGCTCGGCTCAGCTCGCGACCAGCTCATTATAGCTTATTAGTATAGCGAGCTAGCTCAGCTCGGCTCATTATACTAATGAGTTAATATTGTAGCTCGGCTTGGCTCATTATGCTCACGAGCTAGCTCATTATAGCTCATCGAGCTTTACTTAAAAACATATTATTTTAGTCATCAATAGAAAACAAAAAAATAACATACATCATGTAAAAATACCATATATTTTAAACCATCAAATATTTTAAGATGTAAATCAAACATTACTTATTCATATGTTCATCGATCTTGGTCACTAAAATAAGTTTTTTATAGGAAGATAATACATTCATATAAATTTTATAACTAAGTATTCATTATAAGCTATATAAGAGAAAAATAATAGTGCTCCAATAAACTTCAAGTTCACCACTCCAGCTCATCAAGAGTAGGTTATTACTATCTTTATACGTTTAGGGTTTGTACTTATACCATTAAGTTAACTTGTGATCGGCTAGACCATCATCCATAGCCATAGGTAGGCTTTAGTTTTAAACATTACGCGGCTCGTTAGGCTCATGAGCCAGCTCATGAGCCCGCTCGAGCTGGCTCGTTAACATAATGAGCTAATAAATTAGCTCAGCTCGTTTGAAACTAGAACGAGCCGAGTTCATCTCCGAGTCGAGTGAGCTATCGAGTTATGGGTTTTATTTCCACCCCTATGCAAGACCCTCTGGACGTGCCCCTAATTGGGCTCAACTGGATACAAAGCCCAAAGGCCAAAAACAGGCGACGTAACACCAACACAGATTCTGGACCCTCTCTTGTTTCAACGATTTCTGATGACTCCCGATGAATTTTGACATGAGGCCAGAAGCATTGAAAA
Organism: Eleusine indica; assembly: GCA_030378355.1. NCBI lineage: Eukaryota > Viridiplantae > Streptophyta > Magnoliopsida > Poales > Poaceae > Eleusine > Eleusine indica. Next base: position 17,609,379 of record CM059497.1, read on the forward strand.
GGTCTTCTCCTTAGCTTTCCGAGCATATGTAGAATGTCTAAATTCGAGTCCGTATGCGTCCTGAGCGTTCATTTTTGTGAGAACTGGTCCTGGGCCCTGAAACAGACTCAATGTCGGTTTTGATTGGGCCTCCACCTTGGATGCCACGTCCTTGCTGGTCCTCCACATCCCGAAGTCCTTCTCCCATCATCTCTTGGTCCTCTCCATGGTTCCTAATCATAATATAATCATTAGGTGGCAAACCATTCTCAAAAGTGACATATAACGAAGAACGTGGGAACGAGCTCACCTCTAAATTTAATCGTCACGCACAAGCTCTAGTCATTGGACCTTGCAAGTCCAGAATTGGAGGAGTGTTATGTGTATCCATAGAAGTGATGTCCTCATCAAACCTATTGTTGAGGCGCCAGGCCCATGTAAATCTGAATGGGCATGTTCCGCAACTGAAAAGTTCACGCTCCTAACGACGGGGCAGCGTGACATATTATTATTGGACAATGATGAGCCTAAGACATACATGGAAGAAATGATGGGACCAGACTTTGAGAAATGGCTTGGAGGCATGAGATCCGAATTAGAATCCATGAGAGAAAATCAAGTTTGGAACTTGATTAATTCACATGATGGTGTTAAAACCTTTGAGTGTAAATGGGTTTTTAAGAAATAGATAGACAAGGATGGAAATGTTCACATCTATAAAGCACGATTGGTGATGAAAGGTTTTAAACGAATTCAAGGTGTTGATTATGATGAGACCTTCTCACCCGTCGCTATGCTAAAGTCTATTCGGATCCTCCTAGCAATTATCGCATACTATGATTATGAGATATGGAAAATGAATGTCAAAACGGCTTTCCTTAATGGAAACCTAAGTGAGGATGTGTACATGATACAACCGGAAGGGTTTGTTGATCCATAAAATGCTGGGAAGATATGCAAACTTCAAAAGTCCATTTATGGACTGAAGCAAGCATCTCGGAGTTGGAACCTTCATATTGGTGAGGAAGTCAAAGGGTTTGGCGTCATCAAGAATGAAGAAGAGCCTTATGTTTACAAAAGGGCTAGTGGGAGTGCAGTCGTATTTCTAGACCTTTATGTGGATGACATATTATTGATCGGAAATGATATTCCAATGCTTGAAGATGTTAAGTCTTCATTAAGAAAGAGTTTCTCAATGAAGGACTTGGGAGAAGCAGCATACATTTTGGGCATTAAGATCTATATAGATAGATCAAAAAGGCTAATTAGATTAAACCAAGACACGTACATCGACAAGGTATTAAAACAGTTCCATATGCAAGATTCCAAGAAAGGTTTCTTGCCCATGTCGCATGGCATTACTCCTAGCAAGACTCAGTGTCCTTCGACACCTAATGAGGAAGAGAAGATGAGAGCGGTCCCATATGCTTCAGCTATCGGATCCATCATGTATGCCATGTTATGTACACGCTCAGATGTAGCTTTTGCTGTAAGCGCTATAAGCAGATTCTAATCAAACCTAGGAGAAGCTCACTGGGTGGCAAGTAAAAGTATCCTAAAGTACTTGAGAAGAACTATGGGTATGTTCCTGGTCTATGGAGGTGAGGAAGAGCTCGTTGTAAATGGTTACACCGACGCTAATTTCCAAACCGACAAGGATGATTCATGATCGCAATCTGGATATGTATTTTACCTCAATGGGGGCACGATGAGCTGAAAGAGTTCTAAGCAAGAATACGGTTGCTGATTCAACGACAGAGGCCGAGTACCTTGCTACTTCAGAAGCTGCAAAGGAAGTTGTTTGGATCAAAAAATTTGTTTCTGAGTTGGGTGTGATCCCTAGTGCATCCAGTCCAACGGACCTCTACTGTGATAATAGTGGTGCCATTGTGTAAGCCAAGAAACTTAGAGCGCATCAAAAGAACAAACATATACTACGACGTTTTCATCTCATCTGGGACATTGTTCATCGAGGTGACGTGAAGATATGCAAGATGCACATGGATTCAAACATCGCTGGTCCGTTGACAAAGCCTCTCTCTCAGCCCAAGCATGCGGCACATATGAGATCCATGGGTATTAGATATTTGTATAATTAATATATGAGAGATTGTGTAATGTCTATATTTATATGTGATTGAATAAAGTGTTATTTTGTTCCTTGGATAATAATTATTACATTGATATGACTTGTTTGTGAAACTCATTGTTCTTTCATGATATTAGCCTAAATGATCCCTAGTTCCTTATCATCATGTGGGACAATGAAGATTCATGGACTAGCACATGTATTGATTGATGATCATGTTTCACAGATCATAGATATGAAGATATCAAATCAATAATGTGAACACATGTTGGAGAACATAGTGTTGGATTGACCCACTAATAGACTCTATTGAGATATTATTATTGTGCCATCAGTTGTTGTCTTGTATGATGTACCTGCAGGATCCTTAGACCTGAGATCGTTATTGATTCCTAGAATGTGTAATAGCACACTTAGAGGTTACCAAACGCTATTACATAACTGGATAGTTATAAAGGTAATTTTTGGGTGTGCTATGAAATATGTCGTGGGGTGTGAGCGATCAAGATGGAATTTGCTCCTCCTAATAGCATGAGAGATATCTCTGGGCCCCTCGAGTTAGATGGATTTGGAAGTGCATGGTCATGCCAATATGATTAAAAGTTAGTCATGATAAATTCACTAGACTTTCGAGTGAATGGTCGAGCTATCATATGGATGGCATATATCTCGTCTTGAGCTTGACAGATATCATGAGGCAAAGGGATCGGTGAATGTGTATGTCAAAGGTTCAGCCGATATGATCTTTATGTGTACACGGGAGTCAATATGTGTTGCTAGATACCGCTATTGATTTATGATTTGAAAATGGTTTTCATATCATTGTCGTGTGCATGTGAACCTAACGGGTCACACACTTAACGGGTTAAAACGTCGCTTGCCTATGTGATTGTATCTAGTGCAAGTGGGAGATTGTTGGAGATATGCGCATAAGACAATACAGATTTCATCTATATGTGGGGGTCATACGGATATTAATTCGTGAGGGATTAGTTCACTAATGGGCCAACTAGTCAAGAACCATTAGAAGGGTCTATTTAAGTGGAGGGGGGGGGGGGTTTAAGGCGTAGGGTACTCCTCCAGTCAAGAAACCCTGGCCGCCGTCACCTCCCTCTCTCTCTCCCATGTCATCCTGTACATGTGGATACCGCAAGGAGGCGCTGCAGCTGTGGTGCTTTGGCTAGAATAGGAGGAGACGGTTGTGAACGACTACATCCTCTATATCGACACGTGACTATATTAGACATCGCTTCTCCAACCTTGCTTTTCCTCCGCCTACATGTCTATTGGTAATGATCTATGATTTCCTCTTACGAGATTTCCTGAGTGAACGGTAGAAATTGTTTCTAGTTATCGTAGCCTTCCGTTCACTTACAGGCGGAAGCTGCTAGTAAAGTACATCGATTTGAGAGAATGCGCCACAACAAGAGGAAATTCTAATCAGTCATGAAAAATGAAAAGATTTTACCCCTGGGAGCTGAGCCTGAAGTTGTCTCAGTTCTATCCTGACCCGCACAAATAAACACTGCAAAAAGCACTTAGCATAAGGAACTCCACCAACCAGAAAAACTCAAGAAACTAATGCACCGCAAGACGTCAGGAAGTCCGGAGCCACCAATCAAGAACCATAAATCAAAAGAGAAAAATCCTTCGCGTTCAAGAACCACCCGACCTCATCAGTAGACAGTAAGGATCGACAAACAGCACGAACCCTCGCCAGCATGGAACAACAAAACTAGTGGTATCCATGAGTCTACCAGAAGATACCTTGCGTTTTGCTAGAGGATGTTTTGTGATGTTCAGCTACTCAATCTGGTACAGCCTCAACAACGTTAAGGTAGGTCAAGCTCATTTCTCAACAGCTTTTAAGATATGTACCAATGGAAGCTTCATTTTCAATAAATGAGCTATATGTAAACAATTTTAATGATGTAGCTTGTGCATGTTAAAAATGAAGAGGGACAAGAAACCCGTTTTCAGAACAGGGTATACTATGTTTTCAAGGGTACACAGTTTTCAAGACTGCAGTGTTTCCAATGCTACGGAGCAGGCAGTAACTGTTTCGTTTCATATACATATCTGACCACGCACTATGGAACGATTAAATGACATGGCAAGTATAGAAATATCAAAAATGAAACTATGCATTAGAGATAAGTGTTTTATTTGCAGTCTAATTGACATGGCAGTTTTTAAAACCAACACATAGGACGTGTTTGGGAGAGCTCCGCTCTAACTTTTTCAACTCTGCTTCACGAACTTGTTACCAAACACGTCTGCCTCCAGAAACTCCAGATCTGAAAACTCCAAACAAAACATGGAGTTGAGGACAACTCCATATTTTTCTTGAAGCTCTTTAAAGGGTGCTTTGAAAATACATGGTACAAACATTCCTATGGAGTTGTAGTAAAATTACCCACCATGCCACCGGTTACACACATACCTCTTCATGAAAAAAAAAACACCTCCGCCTCCCACCCACGACCCGACCCCCCTTTCGTGGCTCTAGGCGCACGCATGAACAGAAACAGGCCCGGCAGCACCGTCCACATCCCTAGCCCCCCCCCCCCCCCTCCAAAGTCGCTGGTGATCATCAAATTGGAGCAGAATGGATGCTCCTCGAGATGATCTTCCTTCCTATCAAGGTATGAGCGTGTAATTTCTTATACATCCTCTTCAATTTTACTTCTTCTCCTACTCAAAATGTCATCCAATCCATGAAAGCATCAGCTACTCCTCCCTCGGGTGCCACGGCCCCTTTCTTCCCGTCGGCCATGGTAGATGACAGCCCCGCCGTGGGCCATGAGGTTGCCGGATGTAGATGCATGGCCTGTAGCGTGCGGGTTCTGTAGCAACTACAAAAAAAATAATCATGCCTACCAAGGGCATAGAGAACAATTCACATCAATTACTACATTTTTGGGAGCTGGAGTCACGTTATTTGCCAAACATGTTCACCAGCTCTTTATTTTTCTAGAGTTGATGAAATGGAGTTGCAAAATGGTGAAGTTGGTGAAGTGGAGCTATTTTATTTTTTTTTTGGAGCGGAGCTTTCACAAACACGCCTACATGCAAGACTAATGCAAGAAATTAATTTCAGGCAATTGATAACAAATGAAATTTGCTAGATCTTGAGAAATGCCGAGAAGGTATATAATGTTTATATAATGTTTTATGCAAGTCCTTGGGCATGCCCTTTCGTGAAATAGCGGCTTGCAGATTAAATGTCAGTCCAAACTTGTAAGTGCAACAAGTCCAGCACATTGTTCTTCATAAGATTACCATGAAAAATGTATATTGCATCTAGGTTCCAATGTTTCATCAGATTCACATCACCAACAACAAAACAGTAGAAATTCTGTTTAGAGTAGAGAATCTGGAACTTTAGCATGATCCAAGCTCATAATAGATTACAATAAGTGCATATAAAGGTCAGTTGTCCCGGCTGCAGACAACACTTACAATGAGCGATGGCAGTATCAGACATCACAATAAGGTGCTGAAGCCTATGTACTGGAATCTATAGCAAGGTCAGGCTTGAAGTTCACTAGTCATATGAACGTCCTGAAGTGCATAGAGTGAAATGAATCCCCACCCAAGTTGATGGGAACTGTTTTTTCTTAGTTTATACATTCAGAATCGTTGCCTTCAATCTCTGCAAGTCAGTTGGCGCCCCCAGATAGAAAAGGATCAGGAATAGAAGCTGGATCCAGCTCAAAGAAGCCACAGAGCTGGCCGCCTTGTTCTTTTGTCAGACGAAAAGAAGGGATCTGGTGAGAAAAACGTAAGCAGTCTTTTGAAGGTACCTCCAGGATACTCCGGTCATTGTCTGGCCTGAACACAGTAATGTAACCATCTAGCTGATTGAGAAGTAAGACTTTAGTGCTAGCTTCAGTGCGCTCAATAATCTCACCAATGGCATATTCACAAGAATCCTCGCTGCAAGGAACCCAGCTAGGTGACCAGTTGCTATATATGGCCCAAACATCCCCTACTTGAGGGTAAATTTGGAATTGCCGTTTAATACCAACTGGGGTTGCTTGCACTAAATGCGAGAACGGGCCATTTGTGTCAGATTTAAACCTCCAGTTGTGGATTTTAAATGTCCCACAGCTTACAGGTACCTCCTGCTCTAACCACATCTTTTCCTGCTCTAACTGAGGGCAAGCTTCCAGCCAGGTCAAATGCACTCCAAATGGATCTATATCAACTTTGGTAACCCAACCGTAGTACTTAGGAAGTTTATCAAATTCACTGTAAAGTGCCCATATTTGGCCTCGTTCAAACTTATTATATGATCGACCTTCTTCAAAGTTATAGAATACAGTGCTTGGATATGTGTGAATACTGGGGGAGGGACATAATTGCTGAGAGGAATAACAAGGCTCACTAGCACCTTCTGCACTATGCTGCCGAGCAGGAGTTTCAAGGGCATAGCTTTTCTGCTTTCTACCATTTCGCTGGCTTTCCTTTTGAGCACTTCGCTCACATCCAGAACCAGGTGTCTTATTGCCAGTTAAATCGACAGTGTCACTCATCACTATTTTGTTCATAGGCATGCAAGACTCAAGAGTAACTGATGGGAATGCTACATCCAGATCGCTAGGAAGTGAAGCGGTATCCAATTCAAGAAAACCAGATGGAACACCAACCTTCTCATTGCCCTTTGTTCTGAAAAATGGGATACTGTGGGAAAATCGAAGTATCTCACTTGATGGTATAACAAATGATGATTGATCCTTTAATTTAGCAAACAGACTCACAAAACCTCTAATCTTGACCAATGGGATAACAGTGACACCAGATTCCATCGTGAAGTTTGAAAGGACCTCCACAACTTCATATTCATAGGATCTATGATTATCTGCGTCTGAAATCCACAGCATACTCCAGCCCCTATAAAGAGCCCATATCTCGCCCTTATTGGGATATACTGTATAAGAACTCTTTTTTTTGCCTTTCATCACTGAAACAATGTGTGAAAACATGAGGGGATCCTGTGATACTTCAGTTTTTCCTAAAACATAATTTCCACAGGCCACAGGCAGTTGATTATCAGTCCATTTGTCCTCTTCATTATTCGCTGCATCATGCTCCAGCCAAGTGTACTGGACTCTGAAGTTGTAAGTATCAACACGTATTATTCTAGCATAATATCTAGGCATACCATCAAGGTCATCATAAAGTGCCCATATCTGATCAACTGCAAACAGATTCGCATCCCTGCGTGCATCAAAGTCACAAAATTCTGGATCAGGGTACAAGAAGCTCCCAACATTGCAAGGCTTCTCAGCAGTTGTATCATTAGTAACCTCATGTTTGCTGTTTCTTTCATTGCCCTCAGTACTTCCTTTCTCTTGGTTGTTTGTTTTGTTGGAGACATGAAGATCACTGGCTTGTCCATCAGCGCCAGCACCCTTATCCCCAAACATTTTACTAGAACTGGCGGCAGCATTTGAGAACCAATCTTTCAGTGTCCGCCTCTTTTTGGTTGGAGACTTCTGGATGTTGTTTGCATCAACACATTCCTTTCTCCTAGAAGATCTGCGTGGACTGGAAATCCCTGTGGCACCTGGCTCTGCTGATGTCTCCACCCCACGATCAAGGTTTTGCTGATAACCAATATCTAGTTTAGCAGTATCAGATGTCACTCTTTCATCTGTCTTATCCTTTGCAGTTGGTGCAGAATCTTTAGATGGATTCCTCGTGGAAAAATCAACCCCCACTTTTCTGCTTGCCTCTGTATGATTAATCATCCCCTCACAACCTGGTTTTTTACTAGTTTCATCATGCTGTGTTCCATGCATTCCAGACTTTGCCTGTTTGTTCTCTTCAGAAGAAGAGAAGACTTTGCAACAGCCATGTTGAGTGAAAACAGCACCCTGTTGCCCATCACCATTGGTTGCTTTTGAGGTGAATACCGAAGGCACATCCTGTATATTTATCCTATATGCTACAAAGTTTTTGCAGCAGCTCTGGCACCGGATGTTCTTATTCAGCATGTCATTGATGTACTTGTATTTTGTTTTACAATGGTTGCATATGGTCCAGAACGCACCCAAATCAGTGGGTGATGGGTCAGTGCCACTTTGATTTGCATCGTTTTTCTTGATTGGGTCTGTAGTCTTCTTTGGTTCAGTAGCCTCCTTTGATTGATTCGTCTGGTTTGGTTCGGTGGTCTGCTTTGGTTCTGCAGCGCATGTTGGCTGGGCACCCTGTTTCATTTCTTTAGCCTGCTTTGGTTTTGCAGCTTGCTTTGGTTTTGCAGTTTGCTTTGGCGTATCCGATGTAGCTTTATTTGGTTGCGCAGCCTGCGGCGGTTGTGTAGCCTGCTTTGGTGGAGCTTTAGCAGAAACCCTCCACTTAACATCATAGGCATATCGCTTTGCTCGATCAGACAATGTTGAATATGCTTCTCCAACTAATTTGAAAGCAGACTCTGCACCAGGATAACTGTTTTTATCAGGATGAAGTGACATGACAAGCTTTCGATATTGTTTTTTTATGGTTGCCTCATCTGCTGATCCCTCCACTTGGAGAATTCCATAGAAGTCCAACATTCCATTTATTGCTCCGGCTGCACAATGTACTTCGCAGACAGCTATGACCTGGGATATGTTTTCCACCTCAGGAAAAATTCTTTGTGCTTTAAGGGCAATCCTTTTAGCACCCACAAAATCTCTGTTTAGCATCTTCTTAAGAGCAATTTCCCTGGCTTTTAAGGCCTCATCTTTGTTGCACTCCATGGTACTGATTACAAAATAGAATACCAGAATGAAATGTTTTCACACAAGACACAAGATGTTGTCCAAAGAAGTTTTCCCCTCTTTTTTATAACATCTCAAAAATATATCAGCAACTTGAACTAGTTTCCTTTTCTATGATGCAGATAGACTCGAACAGTATGACAGATCCTACAAAGTGAAAGAAAAAAAGAATAAAAGCAGTCAGACCCAATGATAAAGCAAAACTTACAGCACTAAGATATTGATAGCATGGTCAAAACACAGACTATATATACTCAGGAACTCCCTTTACACATCAGCATGATCTTTACCATGTCAAAGTCACATGATTATACCCAGGCATGTCAAACATGACATGAAAAGTAGTTAAAAACCACATTCATTATCAATAACCAGCTACATCTTAATGTGTATAGCGAGAAAGCTGTAAGGACGAGCTGGTTGCCCGTGTGTTGCTACGGCACAGGAGCTACATCATAAACAACACACACCATCATGCAGGTAAATTGTAAGATATTCTGTATTCTATAGAAAAATGGTGATGCACTGAAAAAATTAGGTTGTACGGTGTGGAAGTGTGCCTAGCCCCTTCTTCGTTCAACCTCTGTTTCTATCCACTGATGGCAAAGAAAATCTTTACAGAACAGAAAAGCAAAGAAAATAAAAAATATCCATTATTACAAAATACTATGAGAATTCATGGGCACAAGAAAATAAGACAGACACATACGCAAATAGTGCAACTGTACAGGAAAACGAAAAGCATTGAAGAGCTAGTGTGACAAACACTTACAAAGCAAAAGCAAATCACTGTGTAGTTGATGTACAGAGAATGTGAGCACAGCAAGTCTCACTCAACGAATCAGCCTGGGAGATAAGATAATCAGTGAACAATGGTAGAAATCTTGTTCAACATTTTTATCGAAAGGCAAAGGTCACATCAAAGAAACGAGTGGCAGAGATTGTGAAAAAGATTATGACAGGCGGCAGGCATATGATTAAGTAAATAGTGTCAACACTGGATGAACTAGAAATAGCAGAAATACCCAATGATTGATACAGTAATAGAGCACCTACACAACTGAAGTAGAAAAAAAATGGGAAACACAATGTGTTTCTGAGACATGGTCAAAATTCTTGACAGGTCCTTTTCAGATTTTAGTTTTTCCTTGACGTGAGGCTAATTCGTCTGCAATTGGTGTGCACGGATGACCAAGTGTTAATCGTGTGTGTTTATGGATGGATGGCACTCCATACTGGTTACGTGAGGTCACTTCCAAAGATTCTAATCCTGCTGTCAATAAATAAGAGCTCTCGTGGTTTGCCCTCGAAAAAAAAATTCTAACATCGACCCACAACAAAATTCTCTCCGTAATAATCTCTAAGATTACCCCTAGACAATTTTTAAAGAAGTTGTAGCCAGATACTAAATACTCCATGTACGCAGCAAACAGAGCCGATAAACATGACGAAACAGACCATTTTTTCAGATTCTGTTGCTCACAATGCCGCATAGAAAGTGAGAAATAGAAACAAAATTAATCCAAAGCAATATCCATCCAGGCAAGCTAGGGCTTACTTACCAACAAAACAGAGGTCCCGACGGATCTGCACCCTCAGTAGATGGAAGGTGGGCTGTAACAGGGCAGAATGTGAGGTTGCGCGTTCCGACGGAAGAAGGCTGCGAATGTTTCGAGTCCCGCGGTTAGATGGAAAGGGAAATCCGTTCTTATGATGGAGACAGGTCGGAGGAGGTTGCGGCGTACCGAACGCCGCCAGCTGCTGGAGGAGGCGGGCGAGATGAAATTCTGGGACAAGAAGGCGGAAAACAAGAAGTGCAAGCCGTGTCGGGAGTGGAGGCTCACCGTTGGGAAGGGGTCATCGACCACCGGAGAGCTCGTGCCCTAGCTGCCCTCGGCTGCGGCGGCGATGAGGGCTGCGCTCGGCGGCGGAGGTGAGGAGGCGGAAGAGTGCGAGGGGCCCGCAGGAAGCGGCGGTTTCTCTGCCTTTATGGAACCTACGCGGCAAATTTACCCCCGGTGGATTTGAAATTTTCAACTATGCCATAACATTTGCCCTGCAGTTCAGAATAATTTACAAGATTGCCATAGAGTTTACCCATAGTACCTTCACATATTTCATGATTGCCTTTTTGTTAAAACTAAAGAGCACATAGAGGATATGAAATAACATGTTTATCCATCCAAAATATAGTTATTCTTTTGTGAAAAGAGGTCTAACAATATAACATTACTAGCAACGTGCTTGTTCGTTGCTACCGACATTTAACTATAACATTGGTTGTCTAATCAAATCAAAGAATAAAAACTATTATCACCTATGTTTGCTATGTCATGCGTCATTCACGTTCTACTCCATACACGTACAGGAGCATTTGAATCATTTGTGACTATGAATGACTTGTCTTGAGGCTGATGTCAGACGTTGTGGTGAAAACATAGTATGAAAAAAAACATAGGAGTCTCATAAACAACCAATACCTATAATTGTACCTAGGTTCGACACAAATAGAGTATGAACTAATGTTTCATCTTCACAACATTGAGAAAACCACATTTTGTCTACTATATCTATATAGTAGCAGGGTTCAAAAAACTATGAAACGATCGGTTTTCAACAATGTCAAAAAACGAGTGATAAACAAATAAAACCGAGCGAAAACCTTTGCTATAGTACAAAGGTTCAATTTTGTCAAAAGAGCTAGGTTTTGCTAACCAAACCAAACCAGTCATCTTCGTCTAACTGTTTGGTTTGTTTAACCATGCGTACCAGCACATTGCAAGAAAAATTTATCCTTAGTTAATTCTTCACATTGCAACGCAAGTCAACGCATGTGTTTGGATAGGCGACATTGGCACAGCAGCGTACATGCGCTAGGACATGAAGTTGCCGATTCGCCAGCAACGGAGGTCATGAAGAGCAGCACAAGCAGCAGAGGCGGGCAATGATCAGCGTACATGGCGGGCATCGGGACCGAATAGGACTCTAGTTTCTTTTTCCTTTTTTTATTTATTATGTTGAATCGGACTTAGTTTATTTTCCTTTTTTATGCTGATTGTGTGCCAAGCTGCTACCAACAAAAACGAACATCAATTGACTTGTATAGAGAAGAGACTGTAAAACTGGAAACCAAACTAAGACAATACCAAACTAAGCTGACATCAATGACGATCTTACCTAAATTATTAAGGAGTAAAAAATAAAAAAAAATAGTATAACTTTTTATCCCACTTATTGTCTTTAAATATAATAATTTTGGTTATCATATTATTGGTCTAACATTATATATTTTTTTATTCTTCAAATTTGATTGATGTTGATAAAAGTGTCTTGATATCATGATATTAGCTAAGTGATTAGTTAATATTAACTAAGTGATTAGTGATAAATAATATTGAAAGATAAGTATGTTGAATTGTCAATGTTGTGCATGACACCCTCATTAGAAAAAGAAAATGATATTACAATATACATATGCTGATGTCAGCAAGTACCAACGCTATTGTAGTTGATCTAGCAATATCGGACATCCGTAGATGACATTAGTGAAGCCGACGATATTGCAGTCTGGCCTAGACTACAATATCAGTCACATGCTTGATATCAACGGTGTCTGATATGCACTTATTAACATCAGCCTGTCCGATATTAAAGTTTACAACACTATTTATTTCTAAGAGTGAAATGCACCGGGATACATAAACTATTTAGGGATGATCATCTAGGTATATAAACTTTTAAATTGACTATTCTGATATACAAACTAATTTTTCTGTAGCATATCCGGGTCCAAAGCGCTTCGGCATGAATATTTTCTTACGTGGATGTTCAGTGTGGATGAAGGGTACGTTCGATGTGCATGAGGAAGAATTCCTGACCGTGCAAAATTGTAAAAAGGACCCTGCCCGCGTGACTTGGTTTGTACGAGATATTTCGCTGAAAATCAGGAACCGATCGTTCCTTCGCTGAAAATAACGACCACTCCGCCTCTTCGGTTTGACGACCGCGGCGATCGGTAGATTAAGCAATGTATTCTTCGCTGGAAATAACGATGACTCTGCCTCTTCAGTTCGACGGCCGCGGCGATCGGCAGATTAAACAATTTATCCATTTCATATATGCCATATGAACCGCGACATTGTATTGCACTAAAGGAAACCAGCATGGAATACAATGGCGCGTCCATATCGCATATGGAATTGATAAATTGCTTAATCTGCCGATCGTCGCGTCGAACCGAAGAGGCGGAGTCATCGTTATTTCCAACGAAGGATACATTGCTTAATCTGTCCATCGCCACGGCCGTCGAACCGAAGAGGCGGAGTGGTCGTTATTTCCAGCGAAGGAACGATCGGTTTCTGATTTCCAGCAAAATATCTTCCTAGGTCTAAAGCGCTTCGGAATGCATATTTTCCTAGGTGGATGTCCAGCGTGGACGAAGGGTATGTCCGATGCGCGTGAGGAAGAATTCCTGGCCGTGCGAAATTGTAAAAAGGACCCTGCCTCGTGACTTGGTTTGTATAAGATATTTTGCTGGAAATCAGAAACCGATCGTTCCTTCACTGGAAATAACGACCACTCCGCCTCTTCGGTTCGACGGCTGCGGCGATCGGCAGATTAAGCAATGTGTCCTTCGTAGGAAATAACGACGACTCCGCCTCTTCGGTTCGACGGTCACGACAATTGGCAGATTAAGCAATTTATCACTTTCATATATGCTATATGAACTATGCCATTGTATTGCACTAAAGGAAACGAGCATGGAATGCGTGTCCATATGGCATATGGAATTGATAAATTGCTTAATCCGCCGATCGTCGCGGCCGTCAAACCGGAGAGGCGGAGTCGTCGTTATTTCCAGCGAAGGATACATTGCTTAATTTGTCGATCGTTGCGGCCGTCGAACCAAAGAGGCGCAGTGGTCGTTATTTCTAGCGAAGGAATGATCGGTTCCTGATTTCCAGTGGAGTATCTCGTACAAACCAAGTCATGCAGGCAGGGTCGTCTTTGCAATTATGCACAACTAGAAATTCTTCCTCACGCACATCGGACATACCCTTCGTCCACGCTGGACATCCACGTAGGAAAATATGCATTCCGAAGCGCTTTAGATCTGGGATGCTATAGGAAAATTAGTTTGTGTATCTGGATGGTCACTTTAAAAGTTTATGTACCTAGAGGACCATCTCTAAATAGTTTATGTACCCCAGGGTGCATTTCACTCAAAAGAAAAATACTGCAGCGGGCATCTATCTCGTGACGCCTTGTATCCCGAGGCTACTTAACCACCGGGGCACTTGTTCGAGTATTAATCGGGCCTACATAACTCTTCCTCCTCATCTCATTTCTCTGGTCTCCTTCCAACTAAAAATCTTATCTTCTCGCTCCCCTCTATTTTCGTTGTCGCCTGCAACAGCTCAAAGGATGCACCACCGCGCCTCCTCGCCTCGACCACGACAACCTTCTTCAATCAAGCAATTCCTTCCCTAGCCAAACCGCTAGTGGTGCTATTGACCTCTCACCTCGACCAAGATTTGTTGACTCAAAAATCACACACACACACACACACACACATGATCTGGGAGATTTGCTATGGCGCCCCACCCGGGGGCGTCCCGTGATTACCGTACCAATCCCTAGATCAGTAGTTGGTACAGAAGATATACAGTTGGTTCATGACCTTTATTAAGTCCATGCAGGGACGATACTTACATACAAATTCTTAGATTACAAATAAAAAGGGATTGATCAAGCCAATCCGGACTAAAGAGAACATGAACAAAGCTTCGGCAACTCCACAGACAAACTCGAGCATAGGACGTGATCTACTCATTGACTTCAACGGATTCTCCATCTTCTGCTGATTTAGACAAAAGGAGGCAAGGGTGGGTACGTAAGGAACTCCACAAGCACTACCTCTAGCAAAGGATATATTCATGCATTTGGGGGAGTGGTCAAGGAATGGGGTAAGGTTCATAGTTTTGCAGAAAAAACGCAGATGCAAGGGCTTGCTATAGAACCAAAGGGTTTTCGAGTGAGGGAATTAGTTTTATAACTTTTAGTTGGTTGGACCTGAGGGAGATTACAATCGATCTCAACAGTTCCCAAAATTTAGTCGAGTCTTCTAACACTTGGTCATATCCACTCTGGCACACCTTGCCAACACCATTCACCAAAACACGGGTATCTATTACACCCACTCACACATCAAGGAAATCTTTAAGAGCCCAATGATTTAGTGTGTCATAACCAGTGACAATGGACATCCGAATGATTTAGGGATAACTCTTTAAAGCTTAGTATGTTGTATCCACAGACTATGTGCTCTTGCGCTCGGAGACACATAACGCTTCCACTTCACCCGGGCATGCCCACAAGTCCACCACGAAGCTCAGGGGTTTCACACCAATGATACTTAGTCATAACATGACACACAATCATAGAGATTGCCGAGTACTGGACTTATCACCACTTCCATTACAGCCAACCCCTGAGTCCGTTCCTACTTCACCGGGTGATACTTCCTTGCTGCGTAATCCAGGTTTCGCATCAGTCCCGCCCATACAGGTTCTGTGGTCGCACTGTAGATATCACCAAGTTGAGGTCTTAACGAACCGTTCCTAGCCGGCTGGGCAAGCACTCGTCCACGACAGGTGGATCTACACCGAAGACATCATCACCGAGTACTCTACACCAGTACTAAGGAGTCTCGCCCTCAACCAAGTCTATCTGATCCCACTCCTTCTTAACACAGTTGAGTTAGCACCCACCCGTTCACACGCACACCGCCAAACACATTTCACCCATTTTGTAAAAACGTTGTATTGTAAGGGTATGGTGATAATCATCACAAGTCCTAAGCATGTTCTGGCAAAGGTGAAGTTATCAATAGCATAGCTATTGATAACTTCCTATGTTTATCAAGGCAGTGGGGTAACTATTGCGGCAAACAAGGATCTAACGTTCATATCTTATGTAAGCGATAAGAACGTTTGTTTTCACACAAGTGGGTTTTACTAAGCAATTTGCAAAATACAAGAAATAATGCATATAAGAAATAGGCTCTAAGTTGGGTGCATTTTCAAAATAATAGGAACAATTATGATCAAGGAATAGATAGAGCTTGCCTCAAAATGCTATCCGTCTCTACTAGTCTTCGCGTTTCTGGTCCCCGTGCTTTTTCTATGGCGTCCGAGTCCTCCAGTCCTTTCTTGTATCTTGTGCTTCGGGCTCGCGCATAGATTTCGAGTCTCCTTGTGCTTCTGTGGACTCTGTGTGGCCTAGCGCATAAAACCATGTCTTATGAATAAATAAACTATCACAAAATAAAATAAAATAGAATCAAAGGAACAAATAATAGCTAAATAAACTCCAAATAAATCGAGCAAGGAAACTTACTATGAAAATAGCATCATAGTTGAGCTAGGGACGCCTTATGAGGTCTTGGACAGGTTTCACGGATGGTACCACTGGGTATGACATATAGAGACGAACCCGTGAGCTAAAGAATCGCTCAAAACGGAGCTACGATTTGAAAGTTAGGGCTTTTTAAAGGTTCCAGGGGCTTATTTGTAATTTCTGAAAAGTCCAGGGACTAGGTTGTAAAAAGTTGTGGGCTGAAATGTAATTACAGAAAAGTTGGGGCACCTTTCTGTAAATTTTCTAGGCTAAAACATAAATAGGCAGAAGGTTAGGGGGCTAGGTGTAAAATGGCAAGGTTTTGGAGTTTATGGAATTATTTTTGTGAAGGAAATGATTTACTGCGTCATGCTGGTACAATAAAGACTGCGGGGTTTTATTTTTGTACTAATCATAAGGACCGAGTTCACGGGGCCATGGACCGGGACGGGGGGGGGGGGGGGAGGAGGTTGTGGTCCACGGTCAACGATGGACTGATTACACAGAGGCACCTCAGGGCCGTGGATCACATGACGGGCGGCTAGGATCTAAGATGGTGAAGGGGTACGTATTTGTCTAATCTTGAGCATTGGCCCTCGGATCAACAGTTGGGGACGGTTCACGCGGCACGCGGCGACAGAGGCAGGAGAGGCGGCGACGCTGTGGTGGTGGCTCGTCGGTGTTAACGCTCCGGGCGCTCTGGCTGGAGATGGCCGATGGGGAGAGGCTCAAAAGAGGGAGGGGCAAGCGGGGAGTCCTGTCAGCTGGATCGCGGGGTGCAGGGAGAACTCGGGGTTGGCTCGCGATGCGGCTGGCGGGTGGGCCGTGACGGAGTTCAGCTGGAAGTACGCACGCGTACTCGGGATGGTGGTGGGACAGCCAAGAGGGCGTTCATGGTGTGGCTGGGGTTCCTGGGGGGGGGGGGAGAGATGGGGGAGAGAAGGGGGTTCTATGCTGGCGAATTTGGGTGCTCGGTGACGGGCGGAAGGGGGAGTGGAGACGGGGAAATGCAGAAGATTGCTACTCGTTGGTGTTCAGCTAGGGGAGGTAGCGGTTTAGGGTGGCGGAGGAGGGCATTGCGTGGCGGTTTTTATAGGCTTATAGGGTCTCATCAAGCGGCACGTCGGCTTGCGTCGGTGCCAATGACGGGGCGAGGTGACGCTGCCAAGAATTGAGGGCGCGATGCGGTGGTTCTTGGCAGGGCTATGCGTCGGCTTTAAGGGTGTCACGATGGTGATCAGGGTAATGTCATGTCGGCGACAGTGGGAGGCGGTGTGTTTGTCCAGGTGCACGTGAAGGTGGTGAGCAGGCGGTAGGCATCGTGGCAGGGAGCGGGTGAAGGCGATGAGACCCTTCGCTGCACGCTCCGCGACGAGGCAAGCGGGGTCGAGCGATGGGAGTGAAGGCGGTGGCACCGGGCTGGTGTGGAGTAAGGGCGGCGGGCCCTGTGCCGGGGTCCAGTAGGGATGGCCGGGAAGACGACGTGCTCGGGAGGGAGGCGACCAGAGGAGGAGGAAGAGAGAGGGAGCAGGCCGCGCTGGGCCGAGGGGGGGGGGCACGGGCTCGAAGGCCAGCTCACCCGAGCGGAAGAGAGGCCCAGGCGGGATAAGAAGGGAGGGAGGAGAAGGAACAAGGCAAGTTGGGCTGGGCCGATGAAGTGGGAGGGAGGAGTGTTTCGGACCGCGGTGAAGAGGGGAGAGAAAAAGGTTTAAACATTTTCTAGGTTTTGGTTTAAGATTTTAAATTCAAATAGGGTTTAAAAGCAAATTCAAAATCAATGGCAATTGAATTCCTGGCAAAAACAAGGACACACCATACTAACACACACTTGAGCACATATTTTATTTGAAAATATTCCATGATATTTCCTGGTTCTTTTTTAGTGGCATTTTATTTTGGAAGTGGAGAATTTTGTTAGGATGTAAGTTTAATAAAATTTAATTTAACCCTCATTTTTAACTTATTAAATTTTAAGATGTCACATTTGCTCTACTCCAGAGCAGGCTCAATACAAAACAGGGGCGTGCCAGTCGATTTTTCCTGCAAATCGACAAAGAAGACAAACGGTCAAATTCCCTTGGTCAATCGGCCCCAGACAGACCGATGAAAAAGTCGATAGTCATTGTGCGTGAAAACCAGCTGATGGTTGTTAAATAAAATAAATATAAAGCAAACTATTTAGGTGATTATATCAGCTTATCGACAAGTTTTAATCAACAAGTATAAGTGTTGTGAAAATAGATATCGATAAACACTGAGTTGATAGAACAAAGTTGATAGATCTGAAAAATAAGCACAACTACTCGCTCGGTCGATAGGGCGAAGTCGATAGATCTAATAGTTGGGTTTGATAAAAATCAACTAAATCAAATACTCAATCAAACTGTGATAAACTATTGGCTAAATGCCCCGACAGAACTATATCGACTCTTCCTATAATCTGGGAAAACCTAGTTCTATTGACTCAGCATGAGGTCAAAGTCAATGCAGCCTTACTGGTCCAAGTAGATCGAACTTAATCGAGATAGTACTTAAGACAAAACTAATAGAACTAGATTTAACTTGATCGTAGATAAAATCAATAAAGTGACTCGAATAATTGATCTAGAACAAGTTTAAAAAACATACAGATAATCACAATAGATCGGACTTAACTGAGACAATATTGCAACACAAAGTCGATAGAATAAATAGGATGAAGATCTAATTACCGGTTAACTAGCAATTATAAAGATAACTACTAGAATATCAAATTAATGAGAAAGTACTAGCTGAAGTCGACCAAAACTGACGAACTCAAGTCTCTCGCCGAGATCCGAGCCGATGCAGCACACGCGAGATGAGAATTTGACGAGTAGGAAAAGGGTGGTGATGCGTCAAATTGTATTGAACATGTTTTTTGTTTTTCTGTACAAACCGAGAGGTGGGGTCCTTGACTCAGCTGAATCTGACCTTGTACCACTGCCAATTGGGCTTGGGTCCAAATTCCGATGCTAACAGGATCGAAGGCGTACCGAGAGGTGGGGTGGAGTGGAGGGGGGGGGGGTTGAATCGGTAAGCCGACCACAATCGACAAATACTTTAATTTTCTGAGCATGTGAGGCGGAACCTAAGCCACACTAGCCTATGCAAGCCTCAAGTCAACCTATCAACTATAGCACATAGTTACGAAATAGTAAATAGAAAGGTCAAGGTATACTCATGATTTTTTCTGAGGTATCTATCAGGCATAAATGTTAGCGATGGCACGTGGCTATGATTAGCCCCATAATAAGACTAATAATAACCATACCCAGATCCTATGGTGGGCTTGGTGGGCCACAACTCGAGCAACTTGGAGTCTACATGGTCGACGGGCTCGCGCACCTCTCGACCGTCGAAGGAAGGGCTTGGCGTTCCCCGCCTTATTGGACCCCCGTCGGGAGGACCGGGCCACGAGGCCCACAAGGACAGTCAAAGGAAGGGCTTGGCATTCTCCGCCAACTCTTGACGGTGGTCCATCGTACTAAGACGAGACGAGGCACCGCATCGCTGGCTCCACAAAAGTGACGGAGTTGAGAAACTTGGTTAGAATGGCTGTGATAGGACAAAAATAGTGCCCAAACACCCCATGCCAAGCACTACTGAGAAACCATGTGGATATGTGCCATGGTTTGCAATATGTGATGAGTAATTGACCTTGGCTTATTCGGTGTTAGAGTTGAAATGCGGGAAATTGGGACTACATGGGTTTGTGCATGATTATGCTTTGACTAACCAGAGTTGGTGAAGGTGTTCAAGAAATTACAGGAGATAGGAAATGTGTTTGCTTGTCTCATGATGTGTAGTTTGCTGGAGTCAATTTGGCGGTCAACGGTGAGAGGATCGGGCACAAGTAGGGGACTTGGGGCCAGACGGTCAGGATGCCGGGTGAAGTCAAGGGTGATCCACATCGTACACATGTAGAGGCAAGAAGCACGGACGGTTTCACGGTTGAACCTCAAAACCATGGTGATAATGAAGACGACATGTTGACCAAGTCAAGGCGAACAGGATGACGGTGCAGGTGACAAGGGGGCCCAATGGAGCGGGACTGGGAGAGACTTGTTGGTGGTCAGGATCACGGGACAAGGTGACACACGTCTACATCAAGAAGTCACGCTTGGAGAAGCGTGCAAGGTGGTTTCTCGGTTTGGGCCTCAAAACCGGCGATGGCGATTGGAGGTGCACACAGCACCATTGCGGAGCTTGCGTCTAGGCGAAGCAAAGATATGAACGGTCCAAGAGCGTCCGGGCGACGTGGAAAGAGGTTGACAAGTTTGCCCCTGGTGGTAGTGATGTGAACAAGGGTTCCCGATCTTCCGAAAGGTTCTTGGTAAGTTAATTTGGTCAGAGGCGACACACAAATCGATCCGGCTTCAGAATAGCACGTTCTAAACCCCGCAATCGCAGCACGATGTCTCCTCTGGTTATCAACCGTCCAAGGACGATTGACCTCGTCGAGAAGGCTAATCCCTGCCTGCGAATCAAGAACACAAGCAAGAAGAACGAAGAATGCAACACAATTGCAGATGTATAATTAAACTCATGAAGTTGGGGTCTCACAAACCGATGAACGACGACACTGTTTATGAACAGAATTGATCTAAGCAAAACCCGAACCCTAGTGGAGCGGTGGCGGCTGTATATGAAGACCCTAGGGTCATGCAAGACCTTCTGGACGCGCCCCTAATTGGGCTCAACTAGATACAAAGCCCAAAGGCCAGAAATAGGCGACGCAACACCGACACAGATTCTGGACTCTCTCTTGTTTCGACGATTCCCGATGACTCCGGATGAATTTTGACATGAGACCAGGGCATTTGAAAGGTTTTCTCCTTATATTTCCGTGCATATGTAGAACGTCCAAATACTAGTCCGTATGCGTCCTGGGCGATCGTTTTAGTGCAGACTGGTCCTGGGCCCCGAAACAGACTCGAAGTCGGTTTTGATTAGGCCTCCACTTTGGCTTCCAAGCCCTTGCTGGTCCTCCATGTTCCCAACTCCTTCTCCTATCATCTCCTGGTCCTCTCCATGGTTTCTAATCATAAAATAATCATTAGTTAGCAAACCATCTCAAAAGTAACATATAGCGAAGAACATAGGAACGAGCTCACCTCTAAATTTAGTTGTCGTGCACGAGCTCTAGTCATTGGACCTTGCAAGTCCAGAATTGGAGGAGTGTTGTGTCTATCCATAGGAGTGATGTCCTCATCATCCCCCCTCTTGAAGTGGAGTCGTCCTCGACTCAAGCTCATCCTCTTCTCCCAAGTATAGTTTCAAATCTGAAATGTTAAAAGTAGGACTAACCCCGAACTCGGGAGGCAACTTAAGTTTATATGCATTATCATTAATCTTCTCCATTATTTTGAATGGACCATCAGCTCTAGGCATTAGTTTAGACTTTCTCAATTCTGGAAATCTATCCTTCCTTAAGTGTAACCACACTAAATCTCCTATATCAAGCTTTACTTCCTTTCTACCTTTACTACCAACAATTTTATACTTTTCATTCATCTTTTCAATGCTAAGTCTAGTGGTCTCATGCATTTGCAAAATAAATTCAGCATGCTCCTTAGCATCAATATGAACTCTCTCATTAAGAGGTATAGGAAGTATATCTAGTGGAGTACGGGGATCAAAATCATACACTACCGTGAAGGGACTTACCTTGGTAGTAGAATGTGTTGCCCGATTATAAGCAAACTCAACATGAGGCAAGCATTCCTCCCATTGCTTCAAATTTTTCTTCAAAATAGCTCTCAACATAGTGCCCAAAGTGCGGTTGACAATCTCAGTTTGTCCATCAGTTTGTGGATAACAAGTTGTAGAAAATAGCAACTTTGTACCCAACTTATTCCAAAGCGTGCGCCAAAAATGACTCCAGAATTTTGCTTCACGATCTGAAACAACAGTAGAAGGCATACCATGCAAACGTACAATTTCTTTAAAAAAGAGGTCAGCAATATAACTAGCATCATCAGTTTTATGACATGGTATAAAGTGTGCCATCTTAGAAAAACGATCCCCAACAACAAAAATGCTATCGCTCTCCCTCTTAGTCCTAGGCAGTCCTAAAACAAAGTCCATAGAAATATCCGCCCAAGGAATAGAAGGAACAGGAAGTGGCATGTATAAATCATGTGGATTCAATCGAGACTTAGCTTTCTGACATGTAGTGCAGCAAGCAACAAAACGCTTATATAGGCCTAGAGCATGTCCCAATGACCATACTACCCTTGACTCATAATACACTGCCACCTACCACCAGGGGCAAACTCGTCCAACTCTTTCCACGTCATCCGGATGCCCTTGGACCCTTCACATCTTTGCTTCGCCTCGACGCAAGCTCCGAGATGGTGCCACGTTCACCTATAATCGCCGCCACCGCTTTTGAGGCCTAATCCGGGAAACCGCCTTGCACGCTTCTCCAAACATGACTTCTCAATGTCGACATGTGTCAGCTTGTCCCGCGATCCTGACTGTGACATCCCCTTCGGGATAACCAGGATCGAGTACAGGAGAACACTCGACGAAGTGAGTTACAACAGCACATACATTCTTACAAGCCCAGAATATAACATCATGGTATAATACAACCAAATTTCGAAAACAAACAAACGATTTGCAGCGGAAAAACATTTATTACAACAAAGAGTTTAAAATCTCGAACAGAAGTTTGATCATTGTTCAAAGACTTTATTTTAATATGTTCAACTAACTCACTCTCAGGGGCACGCCTAATCTTCTATTCTTCGGGGGGGGGGGGGGGACGGTATGCGTTCCCACTAGATGGAACCTCGCTCCGGTAGATGCCCTTCTTTTGGCATGCCTTCGGACCAACTAAAAGCGCATGACTCACCACCTATGGATAAAATAATACGAACAAAACCCTTAGTATCTAATATACTCCGCAAGACTGACCCGTCAACATGGCTCGCTAAGGCCGACACCTAGAATGCATAGGCCTTTGGCTGGTGGGTTGACTTAGACTTGCTAAAAACAACACTTATTAGTGGATATCTATTTTCAAATTTTAGCTCAAGATTATGTTCATTAATATTAAGGTTTGCATCCCGCAACTATTGCAATCAAAATTTTCAGGCAAAACTAAATTAATTTAAATAATCCTCCTCTTCTCATTACTCTCAATTATCTCCGTTGTGACAAGCGATCAAGCAATACTCATTTCTGCGAGCGACAGCGATTCGAACCAATTTCAACCAGCTAGGTAAAACCCGACTACACGACACATACGCACCGCATTGGTCATATATGACAACTTTTCCCACTAACCCCAACCAGAGGTCGATCCATTTCCAACTCCCCCGGGAATATGGAGACCCCACTAGATACCCGTCCCAAACGTTATCCATGGGCGACCACAATTTCCCTCTCGTGAGACTTCAATCTCACTAACAGCCAGAAAAAGAAAGTTGGCTACGTCCTACCACTGAGGTAGTTAGGGTACATCAGCTTATTAGGTCCCATTTACCAGCATGTAGATGGTACTGTTCAATATTTGCTCCCTAGGCCACAACATGGTCCTAATTTGACACGGACGGGGCTACCACCTTGCTAGACCCAGTCTTTGCCCTTTCCTCTACTGGCCCGCCCGGTCTCATCATCATCATCAACTTTCGTTTGAATTCTCAAAGATCTCAATCAACTTAAAGCCTCCATGCTTTAAGATCATCCTATGTAGTGCTACCGATATTCCTATGGCATAAGCATAGCGCCTATCGTGCTACCTGTACCTGTATAGTATAAAGATATCATAGGATATGGTAGTAATGCAGGTGGGTGTCATTCAATTCCTGAATCCTAATGCACAATCATGACTCGATTGACTATGATAAAGAAAGAATTTAAAATCATAGGTGGGATGCACCGGGGCTTGCCATAGGTTTCGTCTGGATATGACGATGTAGGCGTGGGGTCAGTCTCAACAATCACCACCTCTGGTCCACTCTCAACAGGTGGCTCGACGATCTCGGGTCCTATACGATTTGTCGATACGTCGCGAGTTAGTTTTAGAATGTGACATGCAATGCATTGAGAATGATGGTTTGATAAAATATTAGACTTAAACTTAATTACTCTTGTCTGAAGTATTTCCTTCTAAATAAGAGTAATTAAGTCTATTAATGAAAAGGGTTTAACATGCTTTAATTCATATTAATGACCCTTAATTACCCCATTTATACATAAAATAAAATTATTAACAAAATAAACATTAACTTAGGAAATAAATTAATTAACAATTAAAAGATATTTCATAAACTTAATTAAATGCTTGAAAATCATATAAAATAAATATTAAATTTTATTTCATAAAGTGGTAGAGAATAATATGTGGAACCTAGCAAAATTAATCCCATAATTTTAGGAGATCTAAAACTATAGTTATGAATTTTGAAAGTTTTGGAATTAATTTGAAAAGAAAAGACTCGGGATCAGAAAAGGGCTGCCTAATTTAGGCCTCATGGGCCTCTTCAGCGGCCCAGCCGCACTGGCTCGGCCTAGTAGCATGTTGGCCCAGTCGCATGGGCGCGGCCCAGCTGCTCGGGCATGACCCAGCTCCAGGGAGCCCCTCGGCTCGCCCACGCGCGCGCGCATGGCGGCATGGCCGCACGGCCGCGGCGGCCTGGCGTGCTCCCAGGGCACAGCTCGGCCAACCAAGGGCAAGAATGCGGGCAGCAGCACGAGAAGAAGACATAGGAGGGGCCGGTAACAGTGAGTGCTCACCGGTAGCAGAGACGATGAGAGGCGGTGGAAGCAGGGCTCGGCAACGGCAGCGACGGTTCCGAGGAGAAGAACGACTCCAATTCCGCGGCTATGGTGGGACAGCTCAATCGGTGGCCATGGCGGGGTGATGGGGGTGTTGCGTGGTGATTTTGGTTGCGGGATTGGCTGGGGAGGTCGTCGGTGGCGGTGAGCAGGCTCGGACGGCGGTGGTGGAAGAATATAGAGGAAGAGAGAGAGAGCTGAGCGAAAGAGAGTAGAACGAGAGAGAGGTGAGAAAAAGAGTCAGGTAAATCCCTTCCCTGGATAGAAGCGGCGGTGCAGGACCCGGATGCAGGGCTGCGTGGTGCCTCCTGTGCTCCCGCGCGCCAGCGCTACCTCGACGCGGGAGGCAAGCGGCGCTGAGAGCCGGTGGCTGACGGGTGGGGCCGACGGGTCCCACCATGCAGTAAAGGTAATTTTTTAAAAAAAAACAGGAATGCCACAGTCCTCCCCCCTTACAGAAATCTCGTCCCGAGATTCAGAAACATACCGTATTACGTAGTCGTGGTTTGGAGAAATGCTGGATAATTTGCTTTGTGAAATTTCTCTTGCTCCCATGTAGCTTCTGCTTCAGAGTGATTACTCCATTGGATCTTGTAAAACTTGGTAGTTCTGTGCCTTGTCACCCGATCCTTTGTATCAATGATCTTGATTGGATACTCGTCATAGGTTAAATCTGGCTGTAATTGTTCCACCTCTTTAATAACAGCGTCCACGGGTGCCTTCAGACACTTCTTTAGTTGAGAAACATGAAAGACATTGTGGACTCCGGAAAGATGTGTAGGCAATTCCAACCGATAGGCTACGGGTCCACATTGTTCTTGAATAACAAAAGGTCCAATATATCACGGTGTCAATTTTCCTTTAATTCTGAAATGTTGAACACCTTTTGTGGGAGATATTCGCAAATATACCTGATCTGCAACGTCGAATATTAACTTCCTTCGCCTTTTATTTGTATAGCTGAGCTGTCGAGATTTAGCTCGCTTCAAATTTTGTTGGATCATGCATACTTGTTCTTCAGCCTCTTGTACTATATCGGGACCAAAGATTATCCTTTCACCACTTTTAGACCAATTTAGTGGGGTGCGACAGCTTCGTCCATATAAGGCTTGGAATGGTGACATCCCAACACTCTCTTGATAGCTGTTGTTGTAAGAGAATTCTGCCAAGGATAAGCATTTCTCCCAATCTTTGCTATATGTCAACACACAAGCTCGGAGCATATCTTCCAGATACTGATTGATTCGTTCCGTTTGCCCATCTGTCTACGGATGGTAAGCTGAACTTCGAATCAATTGAGTTCCAGGAGACTTATGTAATTGCTCCCAAAATCTGGAAATAAACTGAGCCCCTCTATCCGAGATAATAGTCTTTGGTATCCCATGTAAATAGAGAATACGAGATATGTAAAGCTCGACATAATTCTCCACAGTATACCGAGTATGTACTGGGATGAAATGAGCAGACTTGGTTAACATGTCAACAATAACCCAAATAGAGTTGTGCTTCCGTGGACTTAGGGGTAAGCCAACAATAAAGTCCATACTAATGTCCTCCCATTTCCATGCAGGAATGCTTAAAGGTTGAAGGGGTCCTGCTTGTTTCAAATGGTCAGCCTTTACCCGTCGACATGTATCGCATTCATTAACGTACCTTGCTATTTCTCGTTTCATCCTTGTCCACCAAAATCTTTGCTTCAGATCTTGATACATTTTATTTGTTCCAGGATGAATAGAATATTTGGAAGTATGAGCTTTATCCAAAATTTTCTTACGAAGGTTGAAGTTCTTGGGAACTACTATTCTATTCTTGAACCAAACAATACCTTCATCATCTTCTCGAAAACATGTTATATTTTGGGCTATCACAATATCTTCTCGAATGGTGGGAACAAGTGCCAAGTTGGTTAGTACTCCATATTGAAGAATGCGAAGATCAGGTTCACTCACCCCTTTCTTTAATTCCTTGGTCAGTATCTGAGTGGTGAGATTATTGCAATGCACTTTCCGTCTTTAAGCATCTACCACAACATTTGCTTTACCCGGATGATAATGAATCTCGATCTCATAATCTTTGATTAGTTCCAACCATCTCCTTTGGCGCATATTTAGATCTGCTTGGGTAAATATGTATTTAAGACTCTTATGGTCTGTATAGAGATGTACTAGATTTCCCAAAAGATAGTGTCGCCAAATCTTTAAGGCTAGAACCATTGACGCCAATTCCAAATCATGTGTTGGGTAGTGTTCCTCATGTTTTCAAAGTTGTCATGATGCATATGCAATTACTCGACCTTCTTGCATAAGGACGCAAGCAAGCCCTGTACCCGAAGCATCACAGTAAACGTCAAATGGCTTCATCAAATCTGGTTGAGCTAACACTGGTGCAGAGGTTAGTAATCTCTTTAGAGTTTGAAAAGCTTCATCACACTCCTTGTCCCATTCATATTTTCGATCTTTCTCCAATAGATTTGTCATTGGCTTAGCAATCTTTGAGAAATTGGGAATAAATCTTGTATAATAGCCTGCCAATCCCAGAAAGCTTCGAATTTGAGTGACAGACTTTGGTGGTTCCCAATCTAATACCTTCTGAACATTGCTTGGATCGACCGCTATACCTTCAGCTGAAATCACATGATCTAAGAATGATATCTTCTTTAACCAAAATTCACACTTGCTGAACTTGGCATACAATTAGTGATCTCTTAGGCGTTGCAAAACAATTCGTAAATGTTGAGCATGCTCCTCTTCTAACTTGGAGTAGATCAGAATATCATCTATGAAAACTACTACAAAGTTATCCAATTTCGGCATGAATACTGAATTCATCACGTACATGAAATGTATCGGTGCATTGGTCAGACCAAAAGACATTACCAGATATTCATAGAGTCCGTACCTGGTAGAGAAAGCTGTTTTAGGTATGTCTTCAGTTCTAATTTGAATCTGGTGGTATCCCGAATGAAGATCTATTTTGGAGAATACCTTGGCCCCCATCAACTGATCAAATAGGATATCAATCCGAGGTAGTGGATACTTATTCTTGATAGTTACAGTATTCAAAGGCCGATAATCCACACGTAACCTCAATGTTTGATCTTTCTTCTTGACAAACAAGGCTGGACAACCCCAAGGTGATGAACTTTGACGTATGTATCCTTTATCCAACAACTCTTGTAATTGTACCTTCAGCTCGGCAAGTTCATTGGGAGGCATCCGATAAGATCTTCGAGATATAGGCGCTGTCCCAGGTTGGAGTTCTATCTTGAATTCTATATCCCGTTCAGGAGGTAATCCTGGTCAATCTTCGAGAAAAACATCCGGATATTCCGAGACTATTGGTATCTCTTCTAGACTTTTTCCGATGAATTTATTAACCATTGGCAAGAGGGTTTGGGGGATGGTTAAAGTCAAGCAATCTTGACCTTGAATAGGAGAATCCAGATATACGACTTGAGAAGCTATATCTAGGACTGCTCTATGAAAATTCATCCATTGCATCCCAAGAATTGCATCTAATCCTTGCCCTTCCAAAATAATCAAAGATGTAGGATAAACTTTACTACTTAGTTTTAGTGGCATGTTTGCCGCAATTTGATTGGCATGTATTCTACCCCCAGGTGTAGAAATAAGATGTGGGCATGATAGTTCAGATGGCATGATATGATGTTGTTGAACATATGCTTTGCTGATAAAATTATGAGTAGCTCCGGAATCAAATAATATCATAGCGGGATGATCAGTATAGAAAACATACCCGTGAGAACTTGTCGTCCTTCTGATATCTCCTCAATTGTGGTGAAATTAGCACATCCTATTTTCATCGGAGGATTCTTAGGCCGATTCCTCTGCTGACTTGGTCCTGGTCCTTGCGGACGTGGCGCATTAGATGCCCTCAGTGGATACGGACAACTTCGAGTGAAATGTCTGGGACGACCACAATTATAACAAGGCAGAGTATTTGGCGATGGTACCGAATAGGGTTGTCGAGGCTGTTGCACATTCTGCTGCTGATATGGTGGACGAAACTGATATTGTTGTGGCGGTTGCTGAGGTGCCCGATAGATGTTTGGGCAGGAAGGAGTGGCACGGTAGCGCTGACCTGTTGGTGAAGTGTACACCAACCTGTACTTGGATGGTCCTCCGCCTCCCTGTCTCATCGAAGTTCTTTTCTTATCTTTAGCAGCCTTATGGATATGGAGATAGTCTTCAAGAATAATGGCAACACTAACAAACTCACTGAAACTAGCAGTGCGATTCAGAACGATACGAGACTGCAGTTTTGTAGTTAAGCCTCCCTTGAATCGGGCTTTCTTTTTGTTCTCTGTATCCACATATTCTAGGGCATACAGTGCTAGACGGTTGAATATTTTAGAATAAGCATGCACTGTCATATCACCTTGCTTTAATGCTAGAAACTCATTCTGCTTCTGATCAACAAGGCCTTCTGGGATGTGATGCTCTCGAAATGCCTTAATAAATTCTGCCCAAGTAAATTGATGATCAGGCGGGTGCATTGCCTTGTGATTTGCCACCAAGCTCTAGCAATTCCTTGTAATTGCTGGGCAGCGAACAATGTTTTTTGAGTATCCGTGCAGGGTATTAACTCCAGCTTGGACTCAATAGTGCGTAGCCAATGATCCGGTTCCAAAGGTTCCCCTGTATCTGAGAAAGTAGGCGGACGAGTGGCTATAAAGTTCGGGTAAGTTGCTTGATTAGCTGAAGCATGGTGACCTGGACGATGCTCTGGTGGTGTTGTATTTTGAACCAATTGTCGAAGTAAGTCTTCTTGTGCCACACCAGAATTTAGTATGGCCGCAATGGCTTGTGCCAAGGTGGGTGGAGGTGGTGGCACTTCTGCCCCTCCACGCTGAGAATTCTCCGCGCCATTTCCATTTCCTGTTTCAGCCATTCTGTCCAAAAAAAATCTTTTCATTAGAATCTCAATACTTATGTGTGATACAAGAATAATTGATAACAACATTTTCATGGCACAACTTTACATAAAATCACAAGTTATTCTAGCATCTTAACATCTGGCATAAAGTATGTGTCAACACACATAGTTCACATCAAAATTATTCATCCTGCCAACTCGTAGCTACTGCACATCTACTTCAAATCCTTTTTATTCCTAATGTACACGTCATGACATGACATTGCTCACTGTTCTAAGTGAAACGTGGAGGTTACTTCCTGATCCCTAGAATCCTCCACTTCTGAACCCTTATCCTCTAGTGGCGGAATTTCCGTTGATTCCATTACCGATTCCATATCCCTAATTTCCTCTGCTTCTTCTTCCGCTTCCTCATGTTGTTGCTGCTCAAATTCTTGGTTCACTATATTATTACGTATCTGAATTAGATCTTCTTCTAACTGTTGGATTGTAAGATTAGCCGTTGCAAGCTGCTGGTCCATGTTCACAAGTTGCTCTTCCTTGTCATTTATTTGACTCTCTTGAATGACAAACATCTCATCCTTTTCCTGTAGTCGACTTTCCAATTCTGCTATACGAGCATCCTTCTCTTGACACAAATGACATTGCTGCCCTTCCGTATCACCGATGCCATTACCACCACTAGTCATCTCTACGGAGCAATAAAATTGGCATACATCAAAATCAGCGTGCATTTCAGTCTGAAACATACTTAACTGAAGCAGTTTACTAAAAACATCCACTTTTATTCATTAGTAACATGATACATCAGTTCCTACTGCTACTAGTACAAGCTGCTATAGTGGGCGTTAGGTCTATTGTCGACCTACTATACAATCTGACCCATGTCAGCAAAAATGTGGCGACTATCGCCATCCTACCCAGACACTCATATCTCCAGCCTACTACCCGGTGGCTATCCTGTCAGCAAAAATGTTGCTATCCTCCTATGCCTGCTCCCTACTCCTATCATCCTATCTCTACTCTCGCACCATCTACTATGGTGGTGCGTGACTGTCCGCGTCTGAAGCAACTGCGTTCTCCGAATCAGCAGGGGGTCCCTCAGAGTCTAAGCCTGACACAGGAACCTCGTCGTCTCCTGCCTGCCCGTGGTACTGCTGTTGTGGCGGTAGCTGCTGCTCCAACTGTGCAATCTGCAGGTGAAGATCCTGGTGATGGTCCTCAAGTACCTTCTGTGCCTCCACAACGTTCTGAAGCTATAACTGGAGCTGGTCTCTCTGATCGGCAAAGTCGAGCATAAGCTCGATCGCCTGGTTACGCTGCTGTGTAACCCCTGTGAGCTCACCCTCTATGTATGTAACCCTCTGTCTGGTCACGTCAAGCTCTCCAGTGAGTCCTGCCATCTGCTCCTCTAGGTCCACTGCTTGCTGGTAAAAACCGTTTCGGTCCTCTGTAACCTCCACAACCTGTCCCTCAAGCTCTGCAATCCATGCACGTGACTCCGTGATCCGTGCGTGTGACTCCCAGATCCATCGACTGTCTGCCTCAAACTACTCTCGAAAAACAACCTGCTGGTTGTTTCTCTGTTGAGTGACCTCGGCTAACTGTGTCTCCACGTCATGAAGCTGACGCTCTAAGTCTACCGCACGTGCCCTCTGCATGTCAGGCTCACGAACACATCTCTGTCCCTGTGGCATCTGCAGGAAAAAGGTTTAACGGGTTAAACACTTCTTCCCATAGTAAAACAAAGTAAACAAAAACAATGAGAGGAAAAACTAGCAGTGCAAAATCTTAACCCTCAAAACCCCAAAATTTTCAATTATACAAAATGACATGATGCAAGCAATATACAGCTCAAGGTTAATAAGTTAATAGTTAGTATCGCATTCTAAAATGATATGATCATCTACTCGCATCTTCTAGCATCCTTCTAACTTACGGTCCTCACTCGTGGAGTCCTACGGAAATTTTGCAAATTGAATTTTGAAAACAGACTTGAGAATGTTATGCCATTGCTCCTGTATTGCTCTGATACCAGCTGTGACATCCCCTCCGGGATAACCAGGATCGAGTATAGGAGAACACTCGACGAAGCGAGTTACAACAGCACATACATTCTTACAAGCCCAGAATATAACATCATGGTATAATACAACCAGATTTTGGAAACAAACAAAAGATTTGCAGCGGAAAAATAGTTATTACAACAAAGAGTTTAAAATCTCAAACAGAAGTTTGATCATTGTAATAATCCTCCTCTTCTCATTAAATTAATTGAAATAATCGTTCTCTTCTCACTACTCTCGATTATCTCCGTTGTGATGAGCGATCAAGCAATACTCATTTCTGCGAGCGACAACGATTCGAACCAATTTCAACCAGCTGGGTAAAACCTGACTACACGACACATACGCACCGCATTGGTCGTATATGACAACTTTTCCCACTATCCCCAACCAGAGGTCGATCCGCTTCCAACTCCCCCGGGGAATATGGAGACCCCACTAGATACCCGTCCCAGACGTTATCCATGGGCGACCACCATTTCCCTCCTGTGAGACTTCAATCTCACTAACAGTCAGAAAAAGAAAGTTGGCTACGTCCTACCACTGAGGTAGTTAGGGTACATCAGCTTACTAGGTCCCATATACCAGCATGTAGACGGTACTGTTCAATACTTGGTCCCTAGGCCACAACGTGGTCCTAATTTGACACGGATGGGGCTACCACCTTGCAAGACCCAGTCTTTGCCCTTTCCTCTACTAGCCCATCCGGTCTCATCATCATCATCAACTTTCATTTGAATTCTCAAAGATCTCAATCAACTTAAAGCCTCCATGCTTTAAGTTCATCCTATGCAGTGTACCGATATTCCTACGACGTAAGCATAGCGCCTATCGTGCTATCTGTATCTATATAGTATAAAGATATCATAGGATATGGTAGTAATGACTCAACTGACTGTGATAAAGAAAGAATTTAAAATCATAGGTGGGATGCACCGGGGCTTGCCTTGGGTTTCGTCCGGATATGACGATGTAGGCGTGGGGTCGGTCTCAACAATCACCACCTCTGGTCCACTCTCAATAGGTGGCTCGATGATCTCGGGCCCTATACGATTTGTCGATACGTCGCGAGTTAGTATTAGCGATGCATGAAATATGACATGCAATGCATTGAGAATGATAGATCGATAAAATATTACACTTAAACTTAATTACTCTTGCCTGAAGTATTTCCTTCTAAATAAGAGTAATTAAGTCTATTAATGAAAAGGATTTAACATGCTTCAACTCAAATTAATCACCCTTAATTACCCCATTTAAATATAAAATAAAATTATTAACAAAATAAACATTAACTTAGGAAATAAATTAATTAACAATTAAAAGATATTTCATAAACTTAATTAGATGCTTGAAAATCATGTAAACAAAATATTAAATTTTATTTCATAAAATGGTAGAGAATAATATTTGGAACCTAGCAAAATTAATCCTATAATTTTAGGAGATCTAAAACTACAGTTATGAATTTTCAAAAGTTTTGGAATTAAGTTTAAAAGAAAAGACTCGGGATCAGAAAATGGCTGCCTAATTTAGGCCTCATGGGCCTCTTCAGCGGCCCAGCCACACTGGCTCGGCCCAGCAGGACGGCAGCCCAGTCACATGGACGCGGCCCAGCTGCTCGGGCACGGCCCAGCTCTGAGGAGCCCCTCGGCTCGCCCGCGCGCGCGTGCATGGCAGCATGGCCGCGGCGGCCAGGCATGCTCCCAGGGCACGGTTCGGCCAACCAAGGGCAAGAATGGGGGCAGCAGTGTGAGAAGAAGACAAAGAAGGGGCCGGCGACAGTGAGTGCTCACCGGTAGCAGAGACGATGAGAGGCGGCGGAAGCAGGGCTCAGCAACAGCAGCGACGGTTCCAAGGAGAAGAACGACTCCAATTCCGCAGCTACGGCAGGAGAGCTCAATCAGTGGCCATGGCAGGGTGCTGGGGTTGTTGCGCGGTGATTTGGGTTGCGGGATTTGCTGGGGAGGTCATCGGTGGCGGTGAGCGGGCTCGGACGGCGGCGGCGAAAGAAAACAGAGGAAGAGAGAGAGCTGAGCGAAAGAGAGAAGAACGAGAGAGAGGTGAGAAAAAGAGTCAGGTAAATCCCTTCCCCGGGTAAAAGCGGCGGTGGCGGGACCCGGATGCAGGGCTGTGTGGCGCCTCCGCGCCAGCGCTGCCCCGGCGCGGGCGGCAAGCGGCGCTGAGTCTCTCCCAGTCCTACTCCACTAGTGAGTGTCTTCCGGTCCTACTCCATTGGGCTCCCTTGTCACTTGCACCGGCATCCCATTCGCCTTGACTTGGTCAACACGCCGTCTTCATCACCACCACCACGGTTTTGAGGCTCAACCACGAAAACATTCGTGCTTCTTGCCTCTCCTTGTGTACGGTGTGGATCACCCTTGACTTCATCCGGCCTCCCGATCGTTCGGCTCCAAGTCTCCAACTTGTGTCCGATCCTCTCGCCGTTGACCGCCAAGTCGACTCAAGTGACTTACACATCATGAGACAAGCAAACACATTTTCCATCTTATGCAACTCTCCAACATCGTCACCAACTCTGGTTAGTCATAAACATAACCATGCACAAACTCATGCAATCCCACAGTTTCCCGCATTTCAACTGAAACACCAAATCAGCCAA
Organism: Eleusine indica; assembly: GCA_030378355.1. Lineage (NCBI taxonomy): Eukaryota > Viridiplantae > Streptophyta > Magnoliopsida > Poales > Poaceae > Eleusine > Eleusine indica. The sequence continues at coordinate 17,644,005 of CM059497.1, forward strand.
AGTCAATTACTCATCACATATTGCAAACCATGACACATATCCACATGGTTTCTCAATCTTTTCTCTTCTAAATTGTGGGAGGAAGAAGGTGGCTTCCTAGCCATGTACCCATGAATCTTGTATGCAAGAATCAATGATATGAGATTCAATTTCATGCTCAAGATCTTCTCCTCTCCCTAAACCCCGAATTTCTCTTTTTCTCTATTTTCGGAGCTATTTTAGTGGGAATTTTCAATCACATTTTTGGGTGAATTTTTGGAGCGGATTTCTTAAGGATCTCAGTGCTATGATGAGCTAGAACATCCTACATGAATCTTTGACTGAATCAAGAGCTCTAGAACCTTCCATTTCATAGATTTCTCAAGTTTCCCCTTTTTGGTGTTCTTGGCACAAGATCTGAAATTCGTGATGATTCCTTGTGCTACTTGAGTGGATCCTGTTGGAGGAATGTCACTATGACCTAAGGATTCTCTGGCCCAAAAATCGCACGATTTGGAGATCATTTGGTTAGGTTTTGTGTGTGATTTGTGCAAGTTCATGACAGTTTTTTGTTCTGTTCGGGGGTCAATCTGCACTGCTGATACCCAGGACTGGCACTATCGGTGGATCAGAACCCGGATCGGCACTGCCAATGCCACGACCGGCACTGCCGGTGGCTTGGGTTAGAACCCCGCATGGACACTGCCGATTGGCCTGATCGGCACTGCCGATGGGCATGACCAGCCCTACCGATGGTAGTCCAGGAGCGCCTGTTTTGTGCATGTTTCTTCACCGGGTTGAGTCTTGTGTTTCCACTGTACTCTTTTACTAGTGTGTAACCTTGGTGATTTGCTTAGAGGTCGGTTTGGGTTGTAATTGGGATATAGGCCAAGTTCTTTTGAGGAATTTTATTGGCTCCCATTCACCCCCTCAGGTCGCCTTCTTGGTCCTTCAACTACGCATCAAATCGACCCCCATCGGGAGGGGTCGATCGGGGCAAAAGTCAGCAACCACCCCCTGCCCAGTCTTAAATGTCGTACCGAACATGTGGCAACAGTATCAGTGGGTCAAATCCCTCTGCAAACCTACTCCGACGCCTTCATCGCCCTATCCGATAGGACGGAGCCTTACGCCATGATGCGGCCATCCATAGACAAAGCATCGCCATGATGACACCCCTAATAATGATGATAAAGGACGGCCTGACAGACGGGCGCAATGAGATGACACGCGATGTCATGACAACCCCATGTTGCATTCCTCGTGTCATGGAGGCCATGCCAACTAATGGTACGGAGCACCTTGACCCTTCGATGGAAATCGGGGGCACGCCTCGATACAGTGTTAGCGACGCGTGGACCGAGCCACAGGGCCCATGAAGACCAACGACCAGGCTGTTGGCTCGAATATCATGTCTTTCTCCATTGTGTTTTTCTCTTTCTTTCTCTCTTTCTTTGTAAGTAGGGACCCACCCCTTGTAGTATAAAATGGGTGGCCCTCATCCTTCTTCTGCACGCTTAGACACCAGAACCCGCATTCTAGCCCAACTCCTAAGACCTGGAGAACTCTCCTCTCTCACCACCTTTGTACACACCGGTGCAAGTAACACAAGAAGCTATCAAACCTCTCTTGGCCATTGGGATAGCTGGGAGTATCTATAAGGAGCCAAGAGGAAACGTTGAGAGTGCTAGTGAGAGTGACTTGAGCATCTATACACATCTAAGGCTAGGGTGTCTTTGAGGGTGTGATCTAGGCTGTTACTCTTGGTCAATGGTGAGACCTAGACTGGTTAGGTGTCGGTGATCGAGCCTATTGTGATTGGTTGTGAAGGCCGTCACATGTTTGTACACGGTTTGAGCTCGCCGTTGAAAGCGGCATCGTTAGTGAGCGTCCGTGTCGGCTTGGGGAGTCCGGCAAGTTCTCGAGGGAGGTGAGCTTGTGCCTTGGTGGCAGCGGTGACGCAACCGTGTCTTCACTCTGGGAGTGATTGCGGGCTCGTGTGCGAGAACTCCACTTGGTGGCGGGAGGGACCGGCACTCTAGTGGGAGTGGTCCAACGAAGAGTAGGGGAAGGCGCCATCCTTCCGAGACCTCAAAAAAATCATGAGCATTCTTTGGCCCCTCTTCACTATTTTGCTTGTGTGCTATAGCTAGTAGGTTGACTTGTGGCTTGCATAGCCTAGTGTGTTTAGCTTCCACATTTGTACTCATCATGAACACTAGCATGTGTAGGGTCTTGGCCTAGTAGAATTGTTAGGTTGCAATGATTGCCAAGATTTGGTGGAGAAATTTGTAGCATTTGTTGATTATGGTCGGCTTACCGATTCACCCCCCTCTTGGTATGCCTTCGGTCCTTACAATTGGTATCAGAGCCAAACGCTCAATCTAGAGGCTTCACCGCCTTGAGTAAGGATGCCCGGAGAGATGGGGAGTGTTTCCATATTCAATGGTGAGGACTACAGCTATTGGAAGGCTCGTATGCAAGCCTACCTTGAGTCCCTTGATCCGGAGATATGGAAGATGACCCATGAGACGGATGCAGACGTGAATCACTAGATCCTAAATTTGTTAAGCACAATGCTAAGGCGAAGAATGCTCTATTTGCATGCATTTCTAAGGATGTCTTTGCTAGATTGGATAAGAGTTCGACAATACATGGTATCTGGACTGAGATTGAAAGCATTCATGAGGGTACTAGTGATGTGAAATAGGAAAGATTTTATGTGCTGAAGAACAAGTATGATAACTTCACTAGATTGCCACATGAGAGAGCTAACACTGTGTATTCTCGTTTGGGCTAATTTGATCAGTACCATTGCAAAGATCACGGAGTTGTAAAATACCATTGTATGTGTCATTGACATATGGACCCAGGCCTCACCTATCATTGTCACATAGGATGGTATTTTGCAACTCCACTATCTTTGCAATGGTACTCACCTAAAAAATCATTTCGTTTTCATGTACTAGTGGAGGAGATCAATGCTCTTGGGGATGACTTCAAGGTCAAGCTTGTTGAGGTGATAAGAAGATTCGTGAGGCTATTAAAAGACCCCACGGATGAATCCATCATCACCTACACCTTGCAATGTGACCTCAAGACAAAGACCATCAAAGAAGTGCTTGGGAAGATCACTGCCATTGAAAGCTACCAATTAGATTTGGATGATTCTCAACCATCCAACCTAGCTCTTCTAGCTGAGAAGCAAGAGTCTGTCAAGAGCAAGAAGAATGTGGTGATTGAAGTAGATGATGATGATGATGATCATGACTTGAGTGGCGACTAGGCACTTCTTATGATGAAGATGAAGACTTTCAAGAACAAGTTTGCCTCCAAGTCCAAGGGAAAGTGCTTCAACTGTGGCTCCAAAAATCACTTTGTTCGGGATTGCCCCAAGCCAAGAAAGAAGCATTCAAGTCTCAAGGCTATAACACCCCACTCTCCGGGGCGTCTACTGTGCTTCCTATACTAATCCCTGGATTAGTAGTTGGTACGCACAATCAGATTATCTCAAATCCATATAGTACTAAAATACAAAAAATATATGAATGACTCACCAAACATGGCTAGGTTACAACGCAGTGAAACATCGGGCGCGGGAGACTGGTTCACTTCGCGTTCATCACATCACAACATATCCACAGGCAAACTTGAATATATGACAAAACCCTATTGTTTTTATTCTTTGGGAGTTCATTCACTAAAAACCACAATTAACAAACGGTGAATACGTAAGGTACTCAGCAAGCACTAACACTACTCAAGGGTAAAATCATGCATTGAGGTTGTAGCAAGGACGTAGGCCAGGGGTGTTATACTTGTGCTAGCGGCTAAGCATACGAGGTTCACTAAGAATAGATATCATGGAAAGAGGGGACCTATCAATATTTTAGTAGGTTGGCCCGGGAGGGAGTACAAACCATTCCCACCAGCTCCGGCAGATTATAAAAGGGATGGATCTCTATATCCGAACCTTACACTTCCGAAACACGGGTATCATATCATCCACTCACACATCAAGGGGACTGCTTTGTGGCTAATCAACGAGAGCCTAATGATTTGGTGTGTCATGACCAGTGACAACGGACATTCAAATGATTTAAATGAATAACTCTGCAGAGCTTAGTATGCTGTACCCATAGGCTATGCACTCTTTGCAAGTAAGTGCATAACGCTATCACTTCACCCAGACACGCTCACAAGTCCACCACGAAGCTCAGGGGTTCCACACCAATAACACTTAGTCATCCCATGACACACAGTCATACAATATTGCCGAGTACTAGGCTTATCGCCACTTTCATCACAACCAACCCCTGAGTCCGTTCCTACTTTGCTGGGTGTTACTTCCTTGCTGCGTAACCTAGGTTCCATGTTAGTCCTGCCCATACAGGTTCTGTGGTTGCACTGAAAATATCACCAAGTTGAGGTCTCGCTATCGGTACCTATGCGGCTGGGCAAGCACTCATCCATGACGAGTGGATCTACACGGAAGACACCATCATGAGGTACTCTGCACCAGTACAATGGAGTCTCGCCCTCGACCAAGTACATCCCACCCAACTTCACCTTCACACAGTTGATTTATCACCCACTCGTATCGTACTCTACACACACCACCAAACACGTTTTCACCCATTTTCAAAATACCAATGTGTGATATGGTGTTGCGATGAACCTCATCGCGGGCTTCCTAAGCGCTTCTAAGTATAACAGTATTCCGTACATTAGGCATCTAATGTCGATGTATATGGGGATTTACAAGGTGGTAGGGTATGGCATACAAGGAGGGGTTGTGGTAACAACAACGGGGTTACCAGTATGCAAATAGGTAGAAATCATGCAAGCATTCCACAACAATAGCACTCAAGAGAGCATGCAATATAGAGTAGGCTCTAAGTAGGTTTCTAGACTACCGTGATGGGATAAACATAATCAAGGGGATGTTAGAGCTTGCCTGGTAACGCTATCCTTAAATCGTCATGATTTATGTTGCTTCGCTTAACGGTGTTGGAGTCCGTCTCAAGACTTGGGCCTTCGGGCTTCATCTCCAGCATCGGGCTCCTCAGGTTCTCCGTGTGCTATGGTACGTGACACTAGTGTGAAGAAAATAAAATAAATAAGAAACAATCAATAGTCCAATTAAAACTCCAGATAGGATATTTGGGTGGTTCAGCGTTTACTAGTGGAACTATAGGTAGGTCGGAGCTTGGCAGATAAGGTTCGGGTGTACGAGTCTTGATGTGGATAGGTTGAGTCTGAGGAGACCCACGGCGGAAAGATCGGTGGAATTAGAGGTCGAGCGGTGAAAATATGACGTTTAAGGGGACAAGGGAAAATATTATGCCGGGGGTGGAAGTAGGATGGAAAAAGGTTCCTTGTGTCGAGACGATCGCGTGGGCGCGAGAATCGTCTGAAACGAAGCTATAGTTCAAAAGATATGGGATGGTAACGGTTTAGGTGGTATGGGTAAAATATTACGGGGGCGAACTCGCTGGTGCAAGAATCGCTCTGATCGGGATCACGGTTTGAAAGTTATGGCTTTTCAAAGGTTTTGGGGGCTTTTTTGTAATTTTAGAAAGTTCTAGGGACCTTTCTATAATTATTGAAAATTTTAGGGGCTTGGTTGCAAAATGATATGGGTCTTTTTGTAAAAAGGTAGGGGCTTGGACAGAATTAAATAAAGTTCAGGGGCTTATGTGTCAGTAGGCCAAAAAGGGCCTCCGAGGACTAGGTTGTAATTATGAATAAATGTAAGGGCCTTTGTGAGAAAGTTATGGTCTAAAAGTAAATGATGTAAAGTTGAGGGGCTTAGATGTGAAGTTACAGGGTCTATAAATTATTTAAGACTAAGCCGAGGGCTAAGTTATAATCATTTTAAAGTCCTAGGGGGCTAAGTATAAATTTCTAGGGTCTAAACATTATTTAATATCTGCCTGAGGGCTAATCTGCAATTCTGCCATTTAACTGGGATTTTATGAATTAAATTAATCCAATGACCGTGGACTGAGTCCATGGGTCCTGTGAACCGATTCTGGCCGCCGGTCCTTGAGTCTATGATGGGCTAACCGGCTCTGGGCCGATGATCTACGAATGGGTGGCCTAGATTTTATGAACATGAAGGGGTATGGACCTTTTAATCTGGACTGTCGGTTTGCGATGGGCGGCTGAGGTTTGTCGAGGGTGATGCACGGTGGCCGGAGGCGATCGGGGCAGTGGCACCATGGGGAAGGCTCGCCGGAGCGCTAGCTCTCACGCTTCAATGGGGAAAACTCTGCACGGAAGGTACCACGGGGACGAGGGCGAGGTTCCGTGTTCGCTAGGGAAATAGGAGAGAGAGAGAGAGAGAGAGAGAGAGAGAGAGAGAGAGAGAGAGAGAGAGAGAGAGAGAGAGAGATGCGTTGGGCTCGCTCGGCAGGGAAGGAAGCGGCCCGGGGTGGAGATGAAGGGGACCGCGTGATGGCTTTTTTATAGCCGGTGTGGGGGAAAGCGACGCGAGCGTGTGAAACATGCCCGCACGGTGGCTAGCGGGTTACACCAGCGGGGTCGGGCTGGCGGCTGCCGTGCGCGTCGTGAAGCGGCAGGGTCCGGTCGCGTCACACACACAGGCGAAGCCGTGTCGAAAGGCGAGTTAGGGCAGCAGGGTTAAGGCGGTACATGTGGAGCTGACGGCTCGGGTCTGTTAATGGTGTGGAGTCTAGCATTCGGTGTCGCGTCATGGGTTAGGTAGGCATCAAGGGCCGTAGGGACGGCATGCGGTGGTGCTAGGGCATGGCCAGCGGGGCCGGTTGGCCGAGGCGGGTGAGAGGCTGGGGTCTAGGCGAGGGTGCCAGCGTCACGCTCCCGGCCGTTCCGAGGAGGAAGACGGTGCTCGGGTGGGCCGAGGCGGGGAGAAAGAAAAGAGTGGGCTGCGCGCGCGGAGTGGCCTGCGATGACATTGGGCCTAGGAGGGGCAAGGCCCAGACGGGAGGAAGAGGAGGGAAAACAGGGGAGAGAAGAAGTGGGCCGGCCCGAGAAAAGGAGGGGAAGGGGGTGTTTTGGCCCAAGAAGGGGGAGGGATGTTTTATTCATTTCTTTTTGTAAATCTCATATATCTATAACTCTAATTTAATTATTTAGTGTTGTTTTAATTTTTTTGAAAATTTTAGTCATCGTATTAACTTGAAAAATTAAATTTTGCAGTGATTTCCTATAATTAATTTAGTATTATGATTTCGGGTGTTACAAAGGCTCAAGTGATGAAGAAGAAGAGGAAGACCCCAAAACCAAGCAAAAGAAGAAGAGGTACTTCAACAAGGACAAGGGCAAAGGCAAAGGCAAAGGCAAAGAGTTCAAGAAGAAGTTCTCACGCAAGGCTCTTGTTGGAGAGTGGACAAGTGACAACTCAAGTGAAGCATCCTCTTCCTCAAGCGATGATGAAGAAGTGGCCGGCCTAGCCATGATCGAGACCACTCTAGCTCGAGCTCTTCCTCCACCTCCCACATGCCTCATGGCCATGAGCCAACTTGGGGAGAGTGTGGATGAGAGCAGCAACAAAAGCAATGATGAGGAGCTCACCTATGCCGAGCTTAGGAGTATGCTTGAGAAAGCCCGCAAGATCGCCGTCAGGAAATCCAAAATGTTGGAAGTGGTAAGAAAAGAGTGTATGTTGGCTAAGGACCGTGTTGGTTATCTTGAGAGTGAGCTCAAGGACCTTGTCACTTCTCATGAGGCCCTAAACAAGAGTTCTGACAAACTCAAGGGTGATCATGTAGAGCTATGTGAGAAGTATGAGGCCCTTGAACTTACTTTTAAGGCCATCAATGTTGATAACCTTGCCTCTCCCTCCTCTAGTTCATCAAAGAGTGATGCTTCTACTATGTGTGATGAACTAACCACCTCGATCGAGGTTTCTTCTATTGAGCCATTTGTTTTGATGATGATGGTGGTGGTGTACCGGGAGCTTACTTGAAGATAAAGTGAAGTCCACCACAAGTGACATGGACCTCAACGACATATCTACTCATTAGGGGGGTACCCGTATTTGTTCTTGGTAGTTGTAGTGTGTTCTTTCTTTTCTTTCATCGCATGGTAACTAGGACTCCTTTATGACTAGTAGGTTTTGCATCCATGCATGTGTAAATAACTAAAAGAAAAACACTTAAAAATTAGTCAATGTCTAACCCACTCAAGATAGCTATAAGCAAGGGGGAGTGCTTGAGATGGTGGTTTGGCTTCTCTCAAGCCAAGGGTATGGCTTATAGTGAGTAAGCTTGGGAGGGGTTCCGACTTGACATTGTTAGGTTTCTTTTGTGCCTTGTTGTAAGCTTCATGACCATTGATGATTGGATCCCCGAGGTATGAATGTTTTGGTGATTAATGACAACTATGAAATTGTGGGCTAATATCTACATGAGTGTTGTCTATGCAGGAATCATCTCTAAACTCTACTACAAATCTTATTGATGATGGTTGCCTTGGTGGTTGATGACAATGATCACAAGCATGGAGGATTGGTGAGCTTCATGGAGTCCAAGGGTTGATGGAGATGGATCAAGGCTAAGGACAAGTTGTGGATCAAGTGTTTGGAACACTTGTCTAGTTGTTAGGGCTTTGAGTCCATAAGAAAAACCGAACGATCAAGGGGGTCTAGGTCATGTCTCTTTAGGTCATGCTAGTCAGTGATGTGCGTGGATGCTCAGTGAAATTACAGGCACTAGGTGACAGTGGAGAATCTAAGGAGTTGTTGGAAGAAGTCGGGAAATGGAATCAAGCGAGGATAAGGAGTTTCAGCTTCTGGACAGAGTGACCAGACAAAAGGTGCGGAGAGACCAGACGGTATGGTCACTAGAGGTTCAGAGAGGAGGACTGCGAGGAATATGTCACCGTGAAGACCCATAAAGACCGGATAGTACGGTCTACAGACCAAACGGTCCGGTCTGTATCGATGTGGTTCGGGATAGAGAGGAAGCATTCAGGATGGTCTCTGGATTGAGCAGAGATGAAGAGACCGGACGGTCTAGTCTACTGACCAGACGACCTGGTCAGTGTAGGAGTTAGCCAGGGCATAGAGCCAATGACTCTGGAGGAGCCGTTCTGTTAGGACCGGACGGTCCGGTATGGCAGTGACCGGACAGTCTGGTTAGTTGGCCCAGAGAGCTAATTTCGTGGAGCAACGACTCGTTTGAGGTTGGAAGCCTATATAACTTCGTTGCTAGGGTCTTGGAGACCACTCTTAGCTATTGGAATTGCTGAGAGCATTTGTGAGGAGCCAAGAGGAAAAGAGAGGAGCACTGGGAGTAGACATTGGATATCTTGAGAGTGCTAATGAGAGTAACTTGAGCATCTATCCATATCAAAGGCTAGGGTGTCTTATAGGGTGTGATCTAGGCTGTTACTCTTGGTCTATGGTGAGACCTAGATCGGTTAGGTGTTAGTGATCGAGCCTATCATGATTGGTTGTGAAGGCCGTCACAAGTTTGTACACGGTTTGAGCCCGCCGTTGAAAGGGGCATCGCTAGTGAGCGTCCGTGTTGGCTCGGAGAGTCCGGCAAGTTCTCGAGGGAGGCAACCTTGTGCCTTGGTGGCAGCGGTGACGCAACTGTGTCTTCACTCCAGGAGTGATTACGGACTCGTGTGGGTGGCGGGAGGGACTGGGACTCCAGCGGGAGTGGTCCAATGAGGAGTAGGGGAAGGCGCCATCCTTCTGAAACCTCGAGAAAAATCATGAGCATTTCTTGACCCTCTCTTTACTATTCCATAATTGTGTCCTCTAGTGAGTAGGTTGAATTTGGCTTGCATAGGCTAGTGTGTTTAGCTTCCGCATTTGCACTCATCATGAATAGTAGCATGTGTAGGGTCTTGGCCTACCATAATTGTTACGTTGCAACAATTGCTGGGATTTAGTGGTGTGAAATTCAAGTGTTCACAATCATGGTCGGCTTACCAATTCACCCCCCCTCTCGGTATGCCTTTGGTCCTTACAATTGGTATCAGATCCAAGTGCTCAACCTAGAGGCTTCACCACCTTGAGTAAGGCTGCCAGGAGTGATGGGGAGTGTTCCCGTTTTCAATGGTGAGGACTACAGCTATTGGAAAGCCTGTATGGAAGCCTTCCTAGAGTCTCTTGATCTAGAGATATGGAAGGTGACCCATGATTCGGATGCGGATGGGAACCTGCTTGATCCTGAATTCATTAAGCACAATGCTAAGCCTAAGAATCCTCTATTTGCATGCATCTCTAAGGATTTCTTTGCTAGATTGGATGCGAGTTTGGCAACACATGATATCTGGACTGAGATTCAGGGTATTCATGAGGGTACTAGTGATGTGAAAGATAAAAGATACTATGTGCTGAAGAACAAGTATGATAACTTCACTAGATTGCCACATGAGAGAGCTAACACCGTATATTCTCATTTTCATGTACTAGTGGACGAGATCAATGCTCTTGGGGATGATTTCAAGCTCCAGCCTATGGAGGTGATCACATGATTTCTGAGGCCATTCAAAGACCCCAAGTATGAGTCCATCATCACCTGCACCTTTCGAGGTGACCTCAAGACTAAGACCATCAAGGAAATGCTTAGGAAGATCACTGCTTTCGAGAGCTATCAATTGGGTTTGGATGCTCCTCGACCATCCAACCTAGCTCTTCAAGCCGAGAAGCAAGAGCGTACCAAGAGCAAGAAGAGAAAGAATAATGTGGTGATTGAAGAAGAAGATGATGATGATGATGCTGACTTGAGTGGCGACTTGGCTCTTCTCATGGAAAAGATGAGGACCCTCAAGAACAAGTTTGATTCCAAGTCCAAGGGAAAATGCTTCAACTGTGGCTCCAAGAATCACTTTGTTCAAGATTGTCCCAAGCCAAAGAAAGAAGCCTTCAAGTCCCAAGACTCAAGTGATGATGAAGAAGAAGAAGAACATCCCAAAGCCAAGCAAAAGAAGAAGAGGTTCTTCAACAAGGACAAGAGCAAAGGCAAAGGCAAAGCCAAAGATTTCAAGAAGAAGTTCTAACGCAAGGCTTTTGTTAGAGAGTGGACAAGTGAGAACTCAAGTAAAGCATCCTCTTCCTCAAGCGATGATGAAGTGACCAACCTATCCATGATCAAGACCACTCTACCTTGCGCTCTTTCTCCACCTCCCATGTGCCTCATGGTCATGAGTCAACTTGGGGAGAGTGAGGATGACAGCAGCGATGACAGCGATGGTGAGGAGCTCTCCTGCGCCAAGCTTTGGAGTATGCTTGAGCAAGCCCGCGACATCGCCGTCAAGAAATCCAAAATTCTAGAAGTGGTAAGAAAAGAGTCTAAGTTGGCTATGGACCGTGTTGGTGAGCTTGAGAGTGAGCTCAAGGACCTTGTCACATCTCATGAGGCACTAAACAAGAGTTATGACAAACTCAGGTGTGATCATGTAGAGCTACATGAAAAGTACAAGGCCCTTGAACTTACTTTTGAGGCCATCAATGTTGACAACCTTGCCTCTCTCTCTGGTTCATCAAAGAGCGATGCTTCTACTATGTGTGATGAACTAACCACCTCGGCCGAGGTTTCTTCTATTGATCCATCTGTTTTGAAGGAATATCATAAGCTCAAGGAAGAGAGGAAGCTGGTGATGGATGGCTTTGAGAGGCTTACACATGGTAGAGCCATCCACAAGGAGATACTAGGGAGGAATCTTGTGAACAATGTCTCCCACCGTGGACTTGGCTTATATCTGGCCGTCATCGACATCATTGGGACGAGTGACTCCATCCTCGCTTGGGTCAAGCCCCTACTCGCTGACGACTACTATTGCGAGAGGTGTTGCATGGATGGCCACACCATCAAGGACTATCCTATGGTGAAAAGTTCCATTGTTCTACCTAACGCTAACTTGTTCCATGAGAACACACATTTCAAGCTTTTCGGGGACAAGGGTGGCAAGGTGAAAGCAAAGGCTTTGGGACCACGAAACAAGAAGAGAAAGGTCAAAATTATATGGGTGCCTAAGTGTATTGTTGATCTTGAGTGGTCAACGAAGTACAAGTGGGTGCCCAAGAACAAGACCTAGATAATGGTGGTGGTGGTGGACCGGGAGCTTACTTGAAGATCAAGTGAAGTCCACCACAAGTGACATGAACCTCAACGACATATCTACTCAAGAGGGAGGTATCCGTGTGTGTTTGTTCTTGGTAGTTGTAGTGTGTTCTTTCTTTTCTTACATTGCATGGTAATTAGGACTCCTTTGTGGCTAGTATGTTTTGCATCCATGCATGTGTAAATAGCTAAAAGAAAAACACATAAAAATTAGTCAATGTCTAACCGACTCAAGATAGCTATAAGCAAGGGGAGTGCTTGAGATGGTGGTTTGGCTTCTCTCAAGGTAATGGTATGGCTTATAGTGAGTAAGCTTGGTAGGGGTTCAAACTTGACACTGTTAGGTTTCCTTTGTGTCTTGTTTAATATTGCTTGCATTCACATGGCATGTTTACTTTTCATTGCATATGTAAAACGCTTGTTGCATGCATCATATAGGAAACACAAAGGAAGCTTATCACACTTGGAGAAATTTGTGCCTCATGATCAATATGAGAATACATCTCCATAAGTGCGACCAAAGGAAAGGATTGTGCTTCATGTCCATTGAGCAAGCTCTTATGAACTCCGAGCTTAAATCTACTCGCGCGGTTCATGGACTAAGGCTCATACATACCCATTTGTTTATTAATTGCCTTGGTTCTTATTTGCTCGATTCTTCATTTGGCATTTGCGAGAATTATAAGGCCATATAGAGCCACTAATTGAAAAGGAGTGCTTTAGAGTTCCCTTCATGCTCCAAGTGCAGTGTGTAATTTGGTGTCAAGTGAGGGCACTTGGAAATTAGAGAAATTCCTTGATTCAACAAAATTCTGATAGTGACCGTACACTCCAGTCAATGGACCGTACAGTCTGGTCTATGCTTTGTGCACAGTGCTTCGGGGTGACTGGAAATGGAGACCAGACAGAACTCTCTCTAAAGACTAGACAGTCCGATCTATATGAAGTTTTGTTCATCCAGAACCTTATTTTCCAATAGCCTCGAAGTGACCGGACGGTACGGTGCAATGAGCAGACAGTCTGGTCACTATGTTGAAAATGCGAGCTTCGCTTTCCATCTTGACCATTGATCACACCCTTAAAGATCTCGGTAGTCGATTGCCTATTTGACCTAATTCAAATCCGGGAAGTCTCTTGTCCTCGTCTTTGTTCACCCCCGACGACGAGTACGTGCATCTACCGCCACCTTTCTCGTTGTCGATGATGCCTCCCCAATCGCACCGAGCTTGCCCGCATCGAGCCCTGCCTGAGCACGTTTTTGCCATCGCACTCTGTCGCCTCGCTCGCCCTCGCACTCAGCACGCATGCCCACAAACCCTAGGTAAAGCCGCCGCTGCCAAGAACTAGCGCCCCCACGTCTCCATTGCCGCCTTGCCGAGCCACCACCGTGCGTTGCTGCTTGCTTCACCATCGCGAGCTGCCGCTGCTGCTCCCATTCTTGTGCGCGCACAACCCACAGAGCCGAGCTACACTTCTCCACCGATTAGGGCAAGTTGCCCCTTTTTGCCCCTTTTCCATTGCCCGTGACCGTGTTCCCTCGTTCTCCGATGATCGATCTCGTGTGTTGTTGTGGTACTCGTCGTCAATTCTACAGGGTATTGTACTATTCCTCCGTTCATCGATTTATGCCCTAAATTTCGAGCAAGTTCCTAAATTGATGCAATTATATTTTCATCTTTAGTTGCATGAGTTGGGTAATTAGCTCAACCTAGGTTGCAATTAATTCCATGCATATCTATTAATTGCAAGGCTAGGGTTGTCTCTCATTTAGTCTACAGTTAGATTAATTGCCATTATTTGACTATACACTAGATGATTCGCACGAGCCACATATAGTCGAGGATTACTGTTGTTACTTTGCATATTTGTCCAGTGATCATGTTTTTCATTCAGTGCTAGGATTTCAATTGCAGATTCTTCCCTAGCGGTGCTTTTCTTATAGATTTATATAGTTTCTATACTTATCCTATCCCTACCTATGTATGTGCAGTGACACTTGTCAGCAGAGATGGCAGGAGTAGGTGACCAGAATAAGGGCAAGGGCAAGATGCCAGTGCAGAGCAAGGGTAAGAAGAGGACGAGGCTGGACAGAGAGTTAGAGAGAGCCAGACGCTTGGCACAGCACCTGGACGCGATGGAGTAGTCACGCAAGACACCAGGGTCTCGGTTGATCATACGGCAGACAGATGACATCCAGGGGCTCAGGAGGAGTACCAGGAGGAGGACAGCAGCTCCAGCATTGGCCACAGGGGTTGTACCGCCAGCTTGGTCATAGAGTACTCCGACTTCTTGTCAGGAGAGGTCATCGAGGACTGCAGAGCAGGGATCCTGCAGACAGCAGGAGGAGGAGACAAAGGAGGAGGAGTCAGAGTCAAAGTCTGAGATAGAGTCCTCAGAGGAGGAGCAGCCTGAACAGCTGCAGAGGTTAGCTCACCGGGTAGGAGACCCGCACTGCACGTGTGCTGTGTGCACCAGGAGACTGCAGGGACTTGTAGCTACAGCTGCACAGAGGGACATCCTTGAGGTTCCCGCTCAGGATCTCCAGGTGAGTAACCTTGTTTCTTTCAAGAAGTGGGTTCTAGTTCCCAGGGACCCTGCTGGAAGAGAGAGGTACTAGATGAGCCTCTAGAGGAGGATTGGTGAGAGTTTGAGATGCTACCTTGCCAGGAAGGGCAAGTTTGGTTTGTTCGTGCCGCAACAGTATGCAACCTACCGGGCTATGAGGAGAGCCACAGGCACGGACATGGACCAGTACTTCAACTACTTGCCCGGACTAGCAGATTTGATCACCACTCCCTATAGGTACAGAGAGGATATAGTGATGGAGTTCTATGCCTCACTTTGGGTAGCCAGAGATCGCTCAGAGATCTGGTTCATGTTCAGAGGAGAGCCCCATCGCTTGAGCAGACAGGACTTGATAGCTGCATTGGGACTTATTGCTTTAGATCTGTAGTTGTACAGGAGCGCTTACGAAGACTGGGCTCCGCCCCGTAGACCACAGGGAGGGATGATACCTCCAGGCGACATGGTGTTAGTCACCTTTCCACAACTGCACACTGCAGGCTTTGACAGACACCGTGCTAGGCTCACAATAGAGGCGAAGGTGGTCATGGCGATAGTCACTAGGACTATCATTCCGAGGTCATGGTACAGGGAGGAGTTCACCCTACTTCACCAGTGGGCAGTGGCAGCTATGATGAGGAGACAACAGTTTGACTTGGCAGACCTATTTATGGCTGAGATGGAGGAGGTTATTTCTGAGAGGGTTGGTGGACGTCACCTAGTCTATGGTCCTTATATCTGCTATCTTCTAAGGGGACTAGGGCTTGTGACTGAGGAGCAGTACGAGGTGTTCCCATAGGTGACCATCGGCTACGCACCTAGAATCCCTAGCGGATCATAGTCGGTCTCTAGCCAACAGATAGATGAGCAGGAGTCACCACCAGTCAGTCACGAGTAGGAGGCTCATCCAGAGATGGGGGTTCCTGAGTCAGCCAGTACATGAGCACCACCTCAGCCAGTAGCTGTGGAGACAGATCATGCCTCCACTATAGCAGCACTTGCAGGACGTCTGGGTGACTGCATCCAAAGCTCAGCTGAGGAGAGGCGTCAGATCATGGATGTACTGAGGGGACAGACAGAGCTCCAGAGACAGCAGATGATGATGATGACTATGCTAATGAACCAGATGACAAAGCTTACCAGAGGACAGTCTAGCCAGTAGGCAAGAGTCCCTACGCTTTCACAGGTTCAGCAGCTCCCAACACAGACGGGGCCCCTTCACTGCTATGATGACAGCTCAGTCTAGCAGCTTGTCATCACACCTAGGGGAGTAACAGACAGGGGGAGCAGGATAGACTTTTTCACCGACATAGTTCTCCCCCGTGTCAGCCTTCTTAGTATCTACGTTGTTTACATCACCTGCACAGTCTACAACTTTGCAGATGGCAGGACCTTCTACCTCCCAGCAGCTTCCAGTCAGGAGTCTAACCTTCTCAGACATCGTGCATACCACTCAGGCAGCCACGCAGACATCTACAGCTACTAGCTCAACTCCACCTTCTTTTGGTACAGCTACTTCGCTTGTTACACCTCATGTAGCAGAGGATCTTGTCCGAGGAGGCTTCTCTCAGCAGGATGTGGTAGATTTCACTCTACTTCAGGCTTCAGTTGCATAGGAGACAGCCACAGTCACACCAGCTCAAGACAGAGGGTCTAAGTCACCAGAGGATCTTGTGTACTTTAAGCAACTCGACGCTCAGGTGACACAAGCTCAGGCAGAGCAGCAGGATCCAGCACAGGAGCAGCCCAACACAGAGCTTTCAGAGGATGTCGATGCACCACCACCTCCTACGACCTCGAGTATTTAGTTGTTTTCCCCTCTCTTTTTGGTGCTTGTTGCCAAAGGGGGAGAAGACATAGAGATAAGGGGAGTGTGATCTAGTGACGATCGAGAGAGAAAGAGAGTAGCTTGTATCTAGGGGGAGTATACATGGTATACCGGTTTTGGGAGATACATTTGGTTCTTATTTTGAAAGATTTATTGATGTTCGTGGATTTTGATGAGTCATGTTTTTTCATTTGCTTGTGTTTTGACTTATCATAATCTCACTTGGTTTATTTTCATACGCAATGCTTTGACTTTCATTAATTGTCCTTCTTGTATGTTTATGATTCCATGATGATGGTTGCTTGCTTTTAATTCCTTGCATGCTTCATGCTATCCTGTTGCATTTCATCATTAATGTCTTGCTTTGCATGTCTTTATGGTTTCTTTAATATCCTATGATGACATAAATAAGGGAAGACTTAGCATTTCATACTCGTATGTTAGCTAGGAATAATAAGATTCCACTTATCCTTGGAGAAATAAGTGCATGCAAGGATTTGGTATAAAAGAGGTGGAGAAATGGAGCATGATCCACGATAATACCATTCCAGCCAGTGGGAGAGCGACAACTGGACATCACACGGATCCATCAAGGGAGAAAGCACAGATTCAGCCAATCATAGCTCGCCAACAGGGATTCCCACAGATCAAATGGCCCACCTACAGTACCAAACCGACATACAGAAGGCCTAAGCCAAGGAGGAGTCAAGGGGGGCCACCCACCAGTGTGCCAGAATAGCTGGGGGCCACTGGGCCCCACCCCTGTTCGGCCGAACAGCCCAGTTCGGCCGAACAAGGAGTGGGCCCAATGAGGCCCATCTTCCTATGGCGGTTTCCCACCAACTCTCCAAAGGTGGTTGTCCCCCTAAGGGCGGGAGTTACCGACCTCAGACCTCCTTTGGACCCCTATATAAGGAGGGGAGTGCCTCCACTCTCCACACACACCATGAAGAATCCATTCTCTACCATTACACTTAGTCTTTAGGTCCTACTGGAGTTTAGGAGAGAGGAGAGCTGTCTTGAGGTTCTCGGCCTAGTCTTGGAGAGCCGTCGGGTTAGTTCTACTCTAGTCCTCTCTTGTAAGACTTATTCCTTTATTAATATTATTTTCTTCTTTATTCCTTATGCCTTGTCCTTATACTAGTATGATAGTCATGTGCTTTGTATATGGTTATTGCCTAGTCATGTTAGGTTATTATACGCTTCACATACCTATGCTAGTCAACTTATGTCCTTATACTCATGCAATGCATACTGTGGATAGACATACTTTAGTCCATGACTTATTAATCCATTGGGTTAGAGTTATGTGTGCTATAGTCTGTGGCTAGTTAATCCGTAGGGTTAAAGCTATGCATGTCCTAGCCCTTTACTTGTTGATCCGTAGGGTCAGAGTTATGCATGTTATAGTACTTGACTTGTTGATCCGTCGGGTCACGATTAGGTGTACTCTTATTATGGACTTGGTGATCCGAAGGGTCAAAGTCCCATGGGGATTGAGAGTATTGTTTAGCAATGTAAGTGTGGTGCTTAGATGGGTAAATAGCTATGAGTATTTGTTTGCCCCACGAATAAGAATAGGGGTGACTGTAAGGACTTAATTGCCTTATTGTCACATGACCCGAGGATGGGCATTAAGGACTTAATAGCTTTAAGGTCACGTGTCCTAGTAAAGGATTGCCAATAGGTGGTGACAGCCCTACTGTGCTTAATCCTCCCTGTTTTGGCTTAACATAGAACCTAGGCTTGTATGCGTTGCATGTATTTAATCTATAGACAGGAATATAGAAGTACATCAGAATCTACATTGACTCCTCTTTAACTCGCTTAACCTAGGCATTGTGTTAATGTTAGGTTGGATTGTTCTGTGTGTCACTACCCACTATCTGTATTATCCTTACCCCTATCTATGACTTTGTTATATTATTAGTTATATGGTTATGAACATGCTATCTCATGACCGCTGCCTTCCCTTGGGAGAACTATAAATGATAGCCATTAGAGTAATCCAGTGGTGAAATGCTATAATGGGATGTCCGTGCGCTTGCAGATTGAACTTGCCCACACTAACCATCTGTTGAGTTCTACCAACAAGTAGTTCTGGCACTTGTCCGGGTCTATTTATTTGGTGTGACTTAGCAGATGTCAACAAGCATTTCAAATGCATGCATTATCATCTAGAGTGTGCTTTTTCTCTTTTTATCCTTTTAGCTCTTGATGATGCTTGAATTGCGTAGGACCTTGTTCGTTCTTTGTTATGCCTTTGAGGTTCCTCTCGATCTTAGTGTATCTCTTTTAGCCTTGATGTTTCATGATAAGTAGTGGTTGTCATTAATCATCAAAAAGCGGAAGATTGTAAGCTTCATGGCCATTGATGATTGGATCCCTGTGGTATGAATGTTTTGGTGATTAATGACAATTATGAAAAGGTAGGCTAATATCTACACGAGTGTTGTGATGAGGACATCACTCCTATGGATACACACAACACTCCTCCAATTCTGGACTTGCAAGGTCCAATGACTAGAGCTCGTGCACGACGACTAAATTTAGAGGTGAGCTCGTTCCTACGTTCTTCGCTATATGTTACTTTTGAGAATGGTTTGCTACCTAATGATTTTTTTATTATTAGAAACCATGAAGAGGACCAGGAGATGATGGGAGAAGGAGTTGGGAACGTGGAGGACCAGCAAGGGCTTGGAAGCCAAAGTGGAGGTCCAATCAAAACCGATTTCGAGTCTGTTTCGGGGCCCTGGACTAGTCTGCACTAAAACAGTCACCCAAGACGCATACGGACTCGGATTTGGACGTTCTACATATGCACGGAAATATAAGAAGAAGACCTTTTTAATGCCGCCAGTCTCATGTCAAAATTCATTCGGACTCATCAGGAATCGTCGAAACAAGAGAGAGTCTAGAATCTGTGTCGGTGCTGCGTCGCCCATTTTTGGCCTTTGGGCTTTGTATCTAGTTGAGCCCAATTAGGGGCGCGTCCAGAGGGTCCTGCACGATCCTAGGGTCTTCATATACAGCCGCCACCGCACCATTAGGGTTGGGTTTTGCTTAGATCAATTCTGTTCATAAATAGTGTTGCCGTTCATCGGTTTGTGAGACCCCAACTTCGTGAGTTTAATCATACATCTACAACTGTGTTGCATTATTCGTTGTTCTTGCTTGTGTTCTTGATTCGCAGGCAGGATTAGCCTTCTCAGCAAGGTCAATCGTCCTTGGACGGTTGATAACCAGAGGAGATGTCGTGCTGCGATTGCGGGGTTTAGAACGTGCTGTTCTGAAGCCGGATCGATTTGTGTGTCGCCTCCGACCAAATCAACTTACCAAGAACCTTTCAGAAGATTGGGAACCATTGTTCATATCAAGTGGTAATCAGAGCTTCAGATGCACCGTCAGATTCGTACTACCCTTTAGTTTTGTTTTTGTGTTCTTCCTATCATCCACGAAAAGCCCAAAAAAAATTCCCCCGCCCGTAACCACGTGTTTAGCCTTTGCATATTTCAATTTCAGAGTCCGTAGTGTTGAGTTTGTGCCCTAGTTCTTGTTTAGTCGCTAGTTTAGTTTGTGTTTTTGTTGTCAGTAGTGTTTCCCTTGCAACCCTAGCCGCCATCCCTTCCACCACCCTCAGTTTTGTTGGCTTTGTGTGCTAGGGTTGATTGATCAACACGCCCACCCTAATCCCACCCTAAACCCACCCTCAACATCTTGGACCAATTCTCATAAATTCCACTTTTCGCTGCATCCACCCCGCCAAAAAAATCCCTACCCGACCCCAAACCCGACTCGGGTTTCACTCAAACCCCGGGTTTCTTCATAACCGATTCCGACACCCCTTCGGTAAAACAGCCACAACTTTTCGCTCAGTTCTCCATTTTGGCTGAAATTTTTACAGGAGATTCTTGACAAAATGTTGAGGTGACGCACACTCGGCTATACCCTGTGTGCCCTCATCAAAAAATTCAAAAAAATCGGGAAGATAAAAAAAATTCATTCAAGTCGAAACCCGACGCTTTCTAAAACTTCAAGATTTTCTGTAGGCCACGTCCTAGCTCTGTTTGAGCTGAAATGTTTTTGTGGTTTCTCCCCCTTTGCTAGTGAGTTGGAAACAAATATCAAAAAAAATAAAAGAAAATAAAAGAAATTTGGGATTCCTACTAGTGCTCCATCTAGCCCCCTGGAATTTTGGAGTTTGGCTGTTTTACACTTAGCCCCTTATCGACTGTGTGCCTTTGTCTCCTTGTTTCTTCTTTGCTATCACTACTGTTCTAGGACATAGTTAGACCAGCAACTAAGGACAAGTTACTTGGACACTTATTCAGCTTTACTATCTATTTTTGATTTGTGTGCCACTCACATATATATATTTGGCCTTCCTAGCTCTACATATTTCTTCTGGACAACACACAGGTTATTTTGTAACCCTTGCAATCATGGAACACACCTCCCTGGTATTCTTTGCTTTGTTTTTTTTTCAGAACTTTGTAAGAGCTTTGCAAGAAGCTTCCTTTTGTTGTGTTGAGAGACACCACTACTTAGTAGTTTTGTAGGGATAACCTTCACTTTTTGTTTCCTGTTTTGGTGTTTCTAATGTCAGGAAGCGATGGAGAGGGTGCTTCGCCCTCAAAATTTGATGAATGCGTGAGCCAAAGTCAGCTACAGAAGGCTTTGTAGGCGGTTCAGAGTGATTTGGCAGAGACAATCACTAGGGCCGTCACCAACGCCGTCACCAAGCTTCACCTGGGAGAAAGCATTGAGCGGTTGGATAAGAGAGTCTCTAAATTAACCGATCAGGTTCTCGAATTGGAGACCGCTCACAAGACCACCAACACCAACACCGATGTTGAAGACGATCATGATGAAGAAACGGTGTTTAAGGCTGATGGCACCGTCGATAGGTCAGCTACAAGGACCACAAGGTTACAACGTCATTTGCAACGTAACCCTTAAGGTATGGGTGGTTTCCACAATCACAACCGTCGCATAAAAGGTAACCATGCTCTAGATGACCCGTATGCTAAAATTAAGTTTTCAATTCCTTCGTTTTCGGGTCAGTGCGATGGTGATGCTTACCTTGATTGGGAAATGACTGTAGAACAAAAATTTAATGCTCACCTTGTTCCTAAACAACATAGAGTTAGACAAGCCACTAGTGAGTTTAAGGACTTTACTATTGTTTGGTAGAGTGGTCTAGCTGCTGAAACTAATTTACCTACTACTTGGGAAGAACTTAAGGTAGCAATGCATGATCGTTTTGTTCCTCCTTCTTTTTATAGAGAGATTCGTAATAAACTGCAGCATTTAGATCAAGGAGATAAAACTGTTCAGGAGTATTTTAGTGAGCTTCAAAAGGGTTTGATTCGTTGTGTTGTGGTTGAAAAAGTAGAGGATCAGATTTGCTGCTTTTATTCTGGTTTGAGAAAAGAAATTCAGGACATCCTTGATTATAAAGAATTATTATACCCTCAACCAGTGTTTCCAGTATGCTATGCTTATTGAAAAAGAATCACAGGGACTTTTCTAGGCTTTTGAGGAGTACAACAAGTCCAGGACTTTCTACCCACCACGGCCAACGGGGACTTCGGAGCTGCCCAAGCCATCTTTCCGGTCATCCCCACCAGCTAGTGTTGTTTCTACAACACCAAGATCAGCCCCTACCCTTTCTACGCGCTCAGGTAAAAATTCTGTGCAGGTACCGGCTAGTAGTGCCTCCTCTGTTGCTTCAACGGGACGCACTATAGGGATTTAGTGCCACCGCTGCCATGGTCTTGGTCATGTGCAGAAAGATTGCCCAAGTAGGCGGGCATGTGTGGCGACAGATGATGGCGGTTACATGAGCACCTCCGATGTGGAGGATGAGGAGGAGGATGTCGCTGCCACCAGCGGTGACCTCGTCCTTGGAGGCGGAGATATCATGGGCTACATGAATATTATTGTGCAGCATGTGCTTAGCACACATATCCAGCTGCCCGAGACGATGCAGCGACATAACTTGTTCTAGATTTTCTTCGTCATCAAGAACCGCCGAGCACGTGTCATCATTGATGGAGGAAGCTGCAACAATTTGGTGAATTCTGATGTGGTTAAGAAGCTTGATTTGACCACATACCCACATCCACATCCATACTACACTCAGTGGTTAAATGACTCTGGAAAAGCTAAGGTAATACAAACTTGCAGAGTTCCTTTTTCCATTGGTTCCTATGTGGATTCTGTTGATTGTGATGTTGTACCCATGCAAGCTTGTTCACTTTTATTGGATAGACCTTGGGAATTTGATAATGATGCTGTACTCCATGGTAAAAGTAATAAGTACACTTTTATGCATAAAGGAACTAAAATTACTTTCTTACCAATGACCCCTGCTGAAATTGTACAAGCTGATTTAGAACGAGCTGCTAGTTTGAAAAATAAAGGCCCTAAAATTCAGCAACCTGTTAATTCTGATTCTACACCAAGTAATGTTAATGATTCTTCAAGTTCTAAGGGTGCTGGAATTAAATTACAAGGTCGTTCATGTCTTGCCACAAAATCTGAGCTTGCTGAAATTTCTGCTAATGATATTTGCTATGCTTTGATATGCAAACAAGCCTTGTTTTCGCTTGGTGATATTGCTTCTAGTGCTTTGCCTCCTGCTGTCACTAACCTTTTGCAGGAGTATGAGGATGTTTTCCCAGCTGAGATACCCCCGGGATTGCCACCTTTGAGAGGGATTGAGCATCAAATTGATTTGATTTCTGGTGCTACTTTGCCAAACCGTGCTGCTTATAGGACCAACCCTGAGGAGACTAAGGAGATACAACAACAAGTCCAAGACCTTTTGGATTGTGGGTATGTTCATCAATCACTTAGTCCCTGTGTTGTTCCTGTACTTTTGGTTCCTAAGAAAGATGGTTCTTGGGTTATGTGTGTAGATTGTAGAGCCATTAATAACATTACTATTAGGTATCGTCATCCTATTCCTAGGCTAGACGACATGCTTGATGAGTTATGTGGTGCTATAATTTTCACTAAAATTGATTTGCGTAGTGGCTACCATCAAATTAGAATGAAACTTGGAGATGAATGGAAAACAACTTTCAAAACCAAATTCGGGTTGTATGAGTGGTTAGTAATGCCTTTTGGTTTAACTAATGCACCTAGTACTTTCATGCGTTTGATGAATGAGGTTTTAAGACCTTTTATTCGCAAATTTGTGGTTGTTTACTTTGATGATATCTTAATTTATAGCAAATCCATGGATGATCATATGATTCATTTGCGTGTTGTTTTTGATGTTTTGCGAGTTGCACGTTTATTTGGTAACCTTGAGAAGTGCACATTTTGCACGGATTGAGTCTCTTTTCTTGGCTATGTTGTGATTCCACAGGGAATTGAGGTGGATGAGGCAAAGATTAAAGCCATAAAGAGCTGGCCTGTACCAAAAACTATCAGACAGGTGGGGAGTTTTCTTGGTCTTGCAGGTTTCTACGGCCGCTTTGTCAAAGATTTCAGCACCATTGCTGCACTATTGCATGAGTTGACAAAGAAGGGCGTTGACTTCCATTTTGGTAAGGTACATCATGAGTCTTTTGATGCTTTGAAGGACAAACTTACACATGCACCATTGCTGCAATTACCTAATTTTGATAAGACTTTTGAGCTTGAATGTGATGCTAGTGGTATAGGCATTGGTGGTGTTTTGATGCAAGATGGTAAACCTGTTGCATACTTTAGTGAGAAAATTACTGGGCATGTTTTGAATTATTCCACGTATGATAAGGAACTATATGCACTTGTACGCTCTTTAGAGACGTGGCGTCATTATTTGTTGCCCAAAGAATTTGTTATTCATTCTGATCATGAATCACTTAAGTATATTCGTTCTCAATGCAATTTGAACCGTAGACATGCTAAATGGGTTGAGTTTATTGAGTCTTTTCCTTATATTATTAAACATAATAAAGGGAAGGATAATGTGATTGCTGATGCTTTATCTAGGCGATATACTTTGTTGTCTCAACTTGATTGTAGAATTTTTGGACTTGAGGCAATTAAAGAACAATATGTTGTTGATGTTGATTTTAAAGATGTATTGCTGCACTGTAAAGAAGGTCGTGCTTGGAACAAATTTGTGTTGAATGATGGTTTCTTGTTTAGAGCTAACCGCCTATGCATTCTAGTTGGTTCCGTTCGTCTTTTGTTGTTGCAGGAGGCGCATGGAGGTGGATTGATGGGTCATTTTGGTGCTAAGAAGACGGAGGATATTTTGGCCACACACTTCTTTTGGCCAAGGATGAGGAAAGATGTTGAGCGTTTTGTTACTCGCTGCACTACATATCAAAAAGCTAAGTCTCGATTGAATCCACATGGTTTATACATGCCACTTTCTGTTCCTTCTATTCCTTGGGCGGATATTTCTATGGACTTTGTTTTAGGACTGCCTAGGACTAAGAGGGGGAGCGATAGCATTTTTGTTATTGTGGATCATTTTTCTAAGATGGCACACTTTATACCATGTCAAAAAACCGATGATGCTAGTTTTATTGTTGACCTCTTTTTTAAAGAAATTGTATGTTTGCATGGTATGCCTTCTACTATTGTTTTAGACCATGATGCAAAATTCTTGAGTCATTTTTGGTGCACGCTTTGGAATAAGTTGGGTACAAAGTTGCTATTTTCTACAACTTGTCATCCACAAACTGATGGACAAACTGAGGTTGTGAACCGCACTTTGGGCACTATGTTGAGAGCTATTTTGAAGAAAAATTTGAAGCAATAAGAAGAATGCTTGCCTCATGTTGAGTTTGCTTATAATCGGGCAACACATTCTACTACCAAGGTAAGTCCCTTCAAGGTAGTGTATGGTTTTGATCCCTGTACTCCACTTGATATACTTCCTCTACCTATTAATGAGAGAGTTCATGTTGATGCTAAGGAGCGTGCTGAATTTATTTTGCAAATGCATGAGACCACTAGACTTAGCATTGAAAAGATGAATGAAAAGTATAAAATTGCTGGTAGTAACGGTAGAAAGGAAGTAAAGCTTGATGTAGGAGATTTAGTGTGGTTACACTTGAGGAAGGATAGATTTCCAGAATTGAGAAAGTCTAAACTAATGTCTAGAGCTGATGGTCCATTCAAAATAATGGAGAAGATTAATGATAATGCATACAAACTTGAGTTGCCTCCCGAGTTCGGGGTTAGTCCTACTTTTAACATTTCAGATTTGAAACCATACTTGGGAGAAGAAGATGAGCTTGAGTCGAGGACGACTCCACTTCAAGAGGGGGAGGATGATGAGGACATCACTCCTATGGATACACACAACACTCCTCCAATTCTGGACTTGCAAGGTCGAATAACTAGAGCTCGTGCACGACGACTAAATTTAGAGGTGAGCTCGTTCCTACGTTCTTCGCTATATGTTACTTTTGAGAATGGTTTGCTACCTAATAATTATTTTATGATTAGAAACCATGGAGAGGACCAGGATATGATGGGAGAAGGAGTTGGAAACATGGAGGACCAGCAAGGGCTTGGAAGTCAAAGTGGAGGTCCAATCAACACCGACTTCGAGTCTGTTTCGGGGCCCAAGACCAGTCTGCACTAAAACAGTCGCTCAGGACGCATATGGACCCGGATTTGAACGTTCTACATATGCACGGAAAGGTAAGGAGAAGACCTTTCTAATGCCGCCGGCCTCATGTCAATATTCATTCGGAGTCATCAGGAATCATCGAAACAAGAGAGAGTCCAAAATCTGTGTCGGTGCTGCGTCGCCTATTTTTGGCCTTTGGGCTTTGTATCTAGTTGAGCCCAATTAGGGACGCGTCCAGAGGGTCTTGCATAATCCTAGGATCTTCATATACATCCGCCACCACACCATTAGGATCGGGTTTTGCTTAGATTAATTCTGTTCATAAACAGTGTCGCCGTTCATCGGTTTGTGAGACCCCAACTTCGTGAGTTCAATCATACATCTGCAATTGTGTTGCATTGTTCGTTGTTCTTGCTTGTGTTCTTGATTCGCAGGCAGGGATTAGCCTTCTCGGCGAGGTCAATCGTCCTTGGACGGTTGATAACCAGAGGAGACGTTGTGCTACGATTGTGGGGTTTAGAACGTGCTGTTCTGAAGCCGGATCGATTTGTGTGTTACCTCCGACCAAATAAACTTACCAAGAACCTTTCAAAAGATCGGGAACCCTTGTTCACATCATGTTGTCTATGCAGGAATCATCTCTAAACTCTACTATAAATCTTAGTGATGATGGTTGCCTTGGCGGTTGATGACAATGACAACAAGCATGGAGGCTTGGTGAGCTTGATGGAGTCCAAGAGTTGATGGAGATGGATCAAGGCTAAGGACAAGCTATCGAGCAAGTGTTTGGAACAGTTGTCTAGTTGTTAAGGCTTCGAGTCCATAGGAAAAACGGGACTATCAAGGGGGTCTGGGTCATGTCTTTTTAGGTCATGCTAGTTGGTGATGTGCATGGATGCCCAGTGAAATCACAGACACTAGGTGACATTGGAGAAGCCAAGGAGCTGTTGGAAGAAGCCGGAAAACGAAGTCAAGCAAGGACGAGGAGTTTCAGCTTTTGGACAAAGTGACCAGACAGAAGGTCTGGAGAGACCGGATGGTACGGTCACTTGAGGTTCAGAGAGGAGGACCACGAGGAATCTGTCAGTGCAAAAACCAATAGAGATCGGACAATACGGTTTATAGACCAGACGGTCCGGTCTGTATGGATGTGGCTCGGGACAGAGAGGAAGCATTCTGGACGCTGTTTGGATTTAGCAGAGATGAAGAGACCGGACGGTCCGGTCAGTGCAGGAATCATCCAGGGCAGAGAGCCAACGGCTTTGGAGGAGCCGTTTTGTAAGGACCAGAGTCCGGTCTGGCAGTGACCGGATATTCCGGTCAATTGGCCTAGAAAGCTGATTTCGTGGAGCAACAACTAGTTTGAGGTTGGAAGCCTATATAACTTTGTTGCTAGGGTCTTGAAGACCACTTTTGGCCAGTGAAATTGCTGGGAGCATTTGTGAGGAGTCAAGAGAAAATGAGAGGAGCACTAGGAGGAGATATTGGATATCTTGAGAGTGCCAGTGAGAGTAAGTTGAGCATCTATCTATATCAAAGGCTAGGGTGTTTTTTAGGGTGTGATCTAGGATATTACTCTTGGTATATGGTGAAACCTTGATTTTCCTTTCGACCATTGTCATGCACATGGAGAAATGCAATTTTTCTGTTACAGTAAAACACTAAAATAAGAAAGGGATGTGATTCACAGTATATGAGGTAGTGTTAAGAAATATTGCTATCTTGAAACATCGGACAGAGGTACCCGCTCTGGTCAATCTGCGCTAGCTCCCTAAATGCGTTAAGAAACAGGAGAACTTCCTCCAAGTGTGAGTAATCAACTACCACGACTACAATGTCAACTAATGATCCATGAGGTCGGAGCATAGCACCCTCTAAAGACACAGGCGATGCTGAGGTTATCATACCAACATCCATAGTGCTTATAAGATATATGGTGTCTTAGCAGCCATTTGACCAGCAGATAGGCGTGCAGGATTTCAATTTAAAGGCCGGGCTAACATAGAAATCGCCGGAAATCAAAGTTTAGGGGGCCAGTTTATGGGAAGAAATTATATTGCCAAAATTTCGGTTGCTGCATTTAATCCCACACTGAATTATAGCAAGTTACCACGGGTGCGTAAATTTCATAATGTGTTTCCATATTTCTACGTGTCCAAAAGATATTTTGTTGCCATGTTATGGCAACCTGAATAAATCGCGCTAGGTTAACGTGGGGTGCTAGCTAAACATATGGAATCAAAGGCTTGTCTCATCAAAATTATATTTTACTGGCATGTTATGGCAACCTGCTTAAATCATGCACCTTTTAGGCGGCATGTTAGGAAAATATTGGAAAAAAAACTAAAATGGAAATTAAAAAATAAGGATCTCAACTAATGGCACGTGCCTTACTCAGTGCAGCAGCATAGGGCCTGCATCTTTTTACATTAATGAGCTGGGCTGGGTTTTCTCTTATTCTTTCCACTTCTATGTTTCTTGCTTGATGTCCGAGTCATGCATGCAAAGATAAAAAGAGAGACAAATACAGTTTCATGTGATCCAATCTTTATATGTGGTTACAAAATAATTAAGTCACTCCAATCGATTAACACTTGATGCTAGTCAGAAAATGGAATACATCAGGAAAGTAGCTTGCATCAATAATAATGCATGTGGCTTCTATCTGAACACTCTGAAAACATTATATACTATTAATTAATCTGATCAGTTGGGACGTGAATGACAAGAGGCTTAGTTTGTATATAACTAATAACACGAGTACATTGACACATCAATAAATCATAAAGCTGGATGTCCTAACTCTCTAATACATCTCTGTAACCAATATTTTTGGTGCTTCTCCCTTTAGTTTCTATCTCCTTGTTGGGCACGGCAAGCACTAAAATTGTTTGTCGGGACACTCCCCTAGATAGAGCAACATAAAGCTGGTCATGTGCAAAGACAGGTTCCGGCAAATAAATACCGATGTGAGGAACCGCTTGTCCTTGCGTTTTGTTAATGGTCATGGCAAAGCTTAGTCGAACCGGAAATTGCTTTCTCTTGAACTTGAAGGGAAGCACAAGCTCTTCAGAGGGTGATATTGGAATCCTAGGAATAAATACCCTCTCCCCCACATGTGTTCTATTCACCATCTCTGCATCAATGACATGATCATCATACGCCCGAACAATTAGACGTGTTCTGTTGCACATACCGCTAGACGGTTCTAGATTCCGCAGCAGAATAAGAGGACAATTTATTTTAATATTGAGCTCGTCCGGAGGCAAACCGTTGGGCGTGATGGAGTTGAGGAAATCCTGAGGATAATTATTTTTACAATCATCGACCGCATCAAAACTATAAAACACTTTTTCTTCGCCAGGGAACCTGCCAACCATATGTGCATTTATTTTGTCCACATAATCATTCCTCGTGCACATAATACCCCTCTTGCTCATATACTTAGTGCAACTCGCATGTTGGATAGATCTGAGAAGATACAATCAATAAGTTTGTTTATAGAATTTACATCTTCATACTTGATGTTGATATCTAATGGAAGAGCAACATAGTCATCGACAATAGGCTGTTCCGTTCCATTGCCAATCCTAAGAAGACACTCTGCAAACCACGGATGAGATTGTCACATGTTGGATAGATCTGGGAAGATACAATCAATAAGTTTGTTTATAGAATTTACATCTTCATACTTGATGTTGATATCTAATGGAAGAGCAACACAGTCATCGACAATAGGCTGTTCTGTTCCATTGCCAATCCTAAGAAGACACTCTGCAAACCACGGATGAGATTGTGCCCTCATATTCCAAGTCAAAACTATCTTCCTTATATTTTGCCATAGATGTGATCTCAACAAAGTTGCATCCGTGATCTGTGCCCTGGTTCCTCGAGCCACAATGAGTAGAACTTGTCTAAAATCACCTCCAAAGATAATAACCTTTCCACCTAATGGAAGGTCGCAGTCCATAATATCTTGCAATGATCGGTCAAGTGTCTCAACGGTTTGCCTCTTAATCATTGCTACCTCGTCCCAAATGATGAGCGAAGCCGCGCGAAGGAGATCGGCGGTATCATCCAATTTTGTAAAGTTGCAAGTACTACTATTAGGGATTCTGGTGGGTATCTTAAAAATAGAGTGCGTTGTGCGACCACCAGGCATAATAGACGCAGCAATACCAGAGATTGCAGTAGCAATTTCAGTATTGCCTTCTGAACGGACTGTTGTAATTAGTGCCTTGTAAAGAAAGGTCTTGTCGGTACCTCCAGGACCATCTATAAAGAAAACATGTCCCTTGATGTATATAATCCATAATCAAATCATATCTGGCTCTTTGTTCGGGTTTGAGCTTGTCAACACTATGTAGGTCCTGGTCACTAACACCCAACTCATACCGCTCATTAATCTCCCTGTCAAAATCTCCGAATGAAACGTCTGCACAGAGAAATTGAACCATTTCAGTATCTAAGCCAGAATATGTGAAAAAGACAAACATGTCAAACATACTAAACCGTGTGGCATAAAAACCCCACTGGATAGATTAAGAAACAAATCATGTAGTAAATAATCAAAAATAAAAGAAGTTTCTTCACAAATCCACAGAATTATAAAACCCTCTAAGATGATTTGTAGAAACAGGCATACTGTCCTAACCTTGTTTGTCGATGGGAGGCAGTCCACAAACATGCATGTCCTTTCCCATTGCACTGAGTATGGAGTCTATATGTCTAAGCACAAGCTGTTCAACCGCCATGGGATTCTTATTTTTTCCATGCAAAATCTTCAGACATGACATGGTAATGCTTATCCCACAACTCACGAATATTTGATTCTTCACAAACCACCATGATTATCGCAAACAACCTTCTTAGAGAATGTGGCATCTGCCATCTGTTGGCACCGGAATTTGGACCAGTCCCAATAGTCAGAGGCGTGGAGATAAAATCGGCCAGGTCAAAGAAGTTCAATGGGCGAAGGGAATAAAGTGGATCGTTAGGGTTTATTTTATCTTTTCTATTTTAGATAGATTTTGTTTAGGAATAAATCTAGTCGGTTTGTTTGTTTGGAAACCGAAGAGTCCTGACTGACTCGGGTTAGAATCCCCTTGCATGGGGCCATAAATGTAGTAGGGTATATACGAAAAATATTAACTCATTCGTTCAATACAATTCAGTGCATACTCGACGAAACCCTCATCTCGCACGGGCTGCATCGGCTTGGATCTCAGCGATAGACTTGGATTATTCACCCTCGGTAATCTCATCGACTTCAACTAGTACTTTCTAATTAATTTGATATTCTAGTTGTTATCTATGTGATTGCTAGTTATCCGGTAACTAGGTTTTTATCATGTTTGTTTTATCGAATTTGAGTTGCAGCACTGTCTCGGTTAGGTCCGATCTATTGTGATTTTTAGAAGATGTAACGAACTTGATTTAGATCAATTATTTGAGTCACCTTGTCAGTTTTATCTATAATTAGAACGTATCTAGATCTATTTGCTTTGTTTGAGTACTGTCTCGATTAAGTTCGATTTGCTCAAGCCAGCGAGGTTGCATCGACTTTGACCTCTCGCTGAGTCAATAGGTCTAAATACAATCCGGTTGTAGGTAAAGTCGATAGGGTTCTATCAGAGCATTTAGCCGATAGGTTACAACGGTTGGATCGACTTCTTAGCGCTTTAATTAATAATCCTTGTATTATCGATAGTCAATCATACCCTTTATTTAAGAAGATTATATCTGTTATTTTGAGACATAATTGCAATACCAGCTAATTAGATCTATCGACTTCACACCATCGACTGAGCAAGTTTGTGCATGTTGCTTTTAAATTTATCGACTTAGTACTTATCGGCACTGGTTTTTGCAGTATTTAATACTTGTCTATTAGATTGTTGACAAGTCGTTATAATCAACTGATTAGTTTATATATTGTCATTATTTTTGTTATTTATAGTCATCAGCTGGTTCTCACAAACAGTAACTGTCGACTTTTCTCATCGGCCTGTCCGGGGCCGGTGATCCAGGGAATTTGACCATTTGCTCTCTTTGTCGATTTGCAGGTAAAATCGACTGGCACACCCTAGTTTCTGTATTGAGCCTGCACTGGAGTCAAGAAAATTTCCCACGTCGCGCGTGTAGATTTTCACGTCAACCGACTTTTTGGCATGTGCGGTGGGACCAAGAACTTCAAGATCAACATCATGATGGGAGCAGCAAAAGAACCCCCAAGTCTTCTTCCGAAGCACGCGTTGGAGCGGACCTGAGGGAAGAGAACATGCTGCCTGTTGATCAAGATGATTTGGGTGATGATTTGAAGGTACAGATCGATGAAAGGGTTGCACAGTTTGAGAGCCTTCTGTTAGGGACTTTCAACAAGACTAGACATGGCAAAATCATATAGAAAGGGAAGATGCATGTTCCCGCCCTAATTGAAGAAGAGACTAAGAAGTAGCAAGTTCAGCCTACAACGCAAGTTCTTGATGAGGAGACGCTGAATAACATGATTCATACAGCCATAAACCATGCATTGAATAACTAGTCACCTGTGTTGGTTAATACTTTGAGGGCTTTGATCATACAGATGGTGGAAGGTTGTGTTTACGATGATCTGGCACGTGGGCCAATGTATTTCTGTGTCCATGGAAATATTCCTCGGCCTGCAATTGAAGCACCTGACCGACATCAACCTAGCACAAGTACTTCAGCTCCAGCGACCGGTTCAGGACCGACACTTGCTGCTACTACTCTGCCGCCGACCCACACTAATGATGGTACTCTAGGAAGGTCACCTAGATCTGCTAACAGGATAATTCTGTAGAGGACATCACCACAGATGCAACCACATCACTATAGGCAAGAAACATCAGGTCCACCGAACGTGACTTATGACACTGCACCTAACATGGAGCCAAGCATGTTCAGGATGCCGTCACAAGCTGCGCTGCTAGGAGAATTGGGAGGTCAACACACAGTCATTAATTATGGGTCACAAACTGCTTCTAGAGTACCAGCATCTGGTCTCGCATTGGCTACAGTTCAGGCTAATGTGATGACCGATGACTGGGCGGTTAAAATTGCTGCAGATATAAGAGAGCGGTTTGGGTTGAAGCCCAAACAACAAACGTATATGTATCAGCCTCCATATCCTCCCAGTTATGATCTGATTCCTATGCCAAGTCGACACAGACCACCAGAATTTACCAAGTTTACTAGACAAAACAACACTACTACCATTGAGCATATTAGCCGATTCTTAGTGCAATGTGGTGAAGCTGGCGCAACCGAAGCTCTGAGGATTAGGCAGAGATTTAGGGATGTACACAATAAATGTTTCAGTTTGCAGTTGACAGATAATCAGTGGTGGAGATTGCATTCAATGATATGGTTGCAAGATTGCATTCAATGATATGGTTGCACCTTTCAGAGAAAAGTTTCTTTTGGCCGAGTTTGAAAGCTTGTCCCAGTTGGTGCAGAAGGTGTCAATCCAAGAAAACTCGACTGGGGGGGGGGGGGGGGCACGATACAAGTTGATTCAATTTAATTACAACAACTATGAATCTGAGTCCGATGAAGAAGTTGAAGATGTCGATATGGCAGAGTGGACCAGAAATAAGAATGTCTTCTCGTGTCGTTAGGTAAAGCAGAGTGAACCTAAAGAAAAATATGATTTTGACATCACCAAGGCCGGCAAGATATTTGATATGCTGTTACAGGAGAAACATATTCAACTACCGCCCAATCATGTGATTCCACCTGCTAAAGAGTTGAAGAAGAAAAAATAATGCAAATGGCATAATTCGCCATCTCACCACACCAATGAATGTAAAGTGTTCAGGTGACAGAGCCAGTTGGCGATTTAGCAAGGGAAGATTAAGTTTACCAAGGGGACCATGAAGATTGATGGGCATCTATTCTATACGAATGTTAATATGGCTGGTATCGATAATGTTGAGGCTTTCATCAATAGGTACCAGAAGAAGAGAAACAAGGAGATGAAGGAATCACGGTTTGATCCACATTGGGAGTGCCCGTTCTTTCAATATTGCTGGGACCATAACATGAAGCTACCTTCAATCGACAATTGTCTTGGTTGTAGTAGAAGCGTAGATCGGATGTATTGAGAAGCACCGGGAGGTCATCGACACCAGCATCGGCAGAACAAGAAGGGTGAATCAATGGTGGGTATGGCCGATGATCATAACTGTGTGTCAGCATTTGATTGTTTGGGTGCCAAGAAAACAGAGCAAGAAGTTAACTTTGATAAAGAAGTCGATGAGGGACTACAAGAAGAGTAGGAGCAGAGTGATCAATGGTGTTGTTGACTTTTGCTAAGCCATATTAATAAATCATTCCCGGCACGGGGCCAGAAACGGTTCACTAATATGTCCCAGAGTCAAGTAGGTAAAATCCGCAAGCGCACGGAGAATACCGCTGTAGCATTTCACCCGGAAGTATTCAGGGTATCGTATTTGTTTATCCCCAAAGGAAGGTTATGATCAAGAAGCGTTACTAACATATAAGATCATGTTAACAATTAGCAAGGATATCTAACCAAGACAGGCGGGTACATGATAATAACTGGGTAGTGTGACACACACAGAAGATTCCTACTAAATAAATAAAGTCTAGTGGAGGAAAGACTAGGCTAAGCTACTCCTACTATACATTCCTATATAGTTGCATAGCCTAAGTAGAATACATACAGACCCACACTCAGGTTCAGCAGTCAATAGTATAGCACTTCAGGCACGGACTTACCCCTGCATCCACAGGCGACTTCCGCCAAGAGCCTACGCACTAGCCTAGCGGGGAGGATTTCAAAGGACGGACAGGGCTGTCACCACCTGCCGCCTACCTCAACGAACCAGTAGACTAACGAATAATTGATGCAAATCAGTCACCCAAGTACCATACTTGCATGACCAAAGAGCACTCTGCCCCTC
This sequence comes from Eleusine indica, assembly GCA_030378355.1. Taxonomy (NCBI): domain Eukaryota; kingdom Viridiplantae; phylum Streptophyta; class Magnoliopsida; order Poales; family Poaceae; genus Eleusine; species Eleusine indica. Next base: position 17,678,973 of record CM059497.1, read on the forward strand.
CGCGATTACTATTAACGAGGCAGAGCTACCGTACGAATACGATCACCAAACCCATGCTATACTTTATCAGCTAAAACTAAGCATAGAGACTATAACATATAAACTAGACTATAGTGACGGTATATAACTAGCATGACAATAGTAGTATAATAAATATAAACTACTATCACACAAGTAGACTATACTATCACATATATGGATCACAATATCAAACAAGAAACTCATGACCCAAGCACAACTATATAGAAAAAATATATATATTGATAAGAGCAAAGTCTTACAAAAGGGAAAAGATACAAGAGCCATACCAATTCCAAGTGAAGACTTGGGACTAGAGAGCTCTAGACTCAGCCTAACTCCACTAAAAGTCCAAGAACTACTACTAGCAAGAGAGAAATGCTTCTTGTGGTGTGTGTTGAGTGTGAAGGCCCTCACCCTCTATTTATAGCCTCAATAGGTCGGCAAGGGAGAGTAACCGCCACGGAAGGCACCTCAAACCGCCATCAGGAGTCGCGGAGGAGCCAACACGTGGAAGCCCAGGCGGAGAGGGCGCCAGACCAGGTCGCCCGACCTGACCAGGTCGGCCGACCTGGGGGTGGCCCCTCCTGGCCTATGCTTTCTCCAGGTGGCTGTCCTGTAGGCCCTGACGTCGGTTTGCGCGGTATTACAGGGAGTTACGTCGGTTAAGTGCTGAAAATGGGCCCTTCAATTCGTGTGACGTCCATGTGGCACTCTCTGATTGGTCGAAAGTGTGTTTTCTTGCCTTTTGAGGTGTTTCCTTCACATTTCCTCCTGCATGCACAAAGTTCTCCAAGTACAAGTGGAACTATATTATTGTGATAAAGCATGCGTGTATGAAATGCCAAATTCTCCTTTATTTGAGTATAGTTGACGGTTGAAAATGGTACTTAGCAGCCGTGAACAGGTGTCCATCTGGCATTTTCTCTAGAAGTCAGAAGCTTAGGATTCAGATGATGCACTACAGGCAAATAAGGGTTGGTTGATACTATTATGATGAAGATGATGATCAACCGCCCAAGAAAATATGGAGGCCAAAGGTGAAGTCACAAGTAAAGGTGCCTAGTGTTATAGTAGGCATGGTGATGATGCTTCCCCAAGAGTTTATGGCTTCCAAAGAAGAGTTGTTTGCCGATGGAGATGATGCGCCCCAATTGTTATTTGACACACAACAAGCAGTGTTTGATAAGCCAGATGAGTCCAAGCATCTGCACTTGAAAGCTTTGTACTTAAAGGGTTTCATCAATGGGATGCCGATGGGGAAGATGATGGTCGATGGAGGTGTTGCAGTCAACATTATGCCAATCACCAAGGCTAGGAAGTTGGGTAAGACTGATGAGGACTTAATTGATACTAACATGATTTTGAGAGATTATGGTGGTCGTACTGCAGTAGCTAAGGGAGTTTTGAACGTTGAGCTCACAATCGACAGTAAAACTTTGTCAGCTACTTTCTTCGTTATTGATGGAAAAGGGACCTACAGCTTACTACTGGGCTGTGACTGGATACATGTGAATTGTTGCATATCATCTACCATGCACCAGTCTCTTGTCCAGTGGATTGACGATCAAGTCGAGGTGGTCCTGGCCGATAAAACCGTCAATGTCACATCGACTAATTTAGCACCATGGCATGCAAATGATATGGAGTGTCTGTCTAGCAAGGTTTGGGATGGAGACTATGTCAAGATTACTACCTAGGGTCTTGAGCTGGTGGACCAGTCAAATTTGAAGTTGTTTCTCTGATAGGTGCCCCAATGGATTTTGTAGAAGATGGCAAGCTAGGAGAAGGGTTTATGTTGGCCGACGAGTTACAAGAAGTCAATATAGGAGATGGCGATAAGCCTAGGTCAACATTAGTCAGTAAGAAGTTAGATGAGAATTTTAAAGTGAACTTAATAAAGTTATTAAAGGAGTATCAGGATTGTTTTGCTTGGGATTATTCTGAGATGCTCGGTTTCAGCCGATCTATTGTTGAATATCGGCTTCCTATCAAACCTGGATATCGCCCTTATAAGCAACTGCCAAGGAGTGTTGATCCTAAGATTTATGATGATGTCAAGGCTGAGATTACCAGATTATATGATGCTAAGTTTAACCGGCCTTGCCGACATCCAGAGTGTGTTTCTAATATTGTGCCTGTGTTCAAGCATAATGGGCAGCTGAGGGTGTGCATTGATTTTCGGCCATTAAACAAAGCTACTCCTAAAGATGATTACCCGATGCCGATAGCAAATCTTCTAGTTGATGCAGCAGTTGGGCATAAGATTGTTAGTTTTATGGATGGTAATGATGTCTACAATCAAATTTTCATGGCAGAAAAAGACATACTCGAAGACTGCTTTCACGTGTCCCGGGGCTATCGGACTGTATGAATGGGTCGTTATGACATTTGGGTTAAATAATGCTGGAGCCACATATCAGAGAGCTATGAACTACATATTCCATGATCTAATTAGCAGGTTAGTGGAAATTTATACCGATGATGTGGTGGTTAAATCTAGAAGAGTAGAAGACCACATAGATGATTTACGAGAAGCACTTGAGAGAACCAGAATGTATGGTTTGATGATGAATCCTAAGAAGTGTGCTTTTGGTGTATCGGCTGGCCAGTTTTTGGGTTTTATTGTGCATGAAAGATGAATTGAAATTGGCTCAAAGAACATCAAGGCTGTCAGTGATATCAAGCTTCCTGTTAACAAGACAGAACTACAAAATCTAATCGGCAAGGTAAATTTCATTAGAATATTCATTTCAAATTTATCAGAAAGACTTGATGTGTTCACTCCATTGCTGAAGTTAAAAGCCAATCAGAAATTTGTGTGGGAGCCTGAGCATCAGAAGGCCTTAGATGACATCAAGAATTATTTGATCTCACCTCCTGTATTGGTGCCACCAAGAGAGGGATTGCCCTTCAAGCTGTATCTAGTGCCTGATAAGAAGTCGATTGGATTGACGTTGGTTCAAGAGAGAAACGGCAAAAAAATGATTGTGTTCTATTTGAGTCAAAGATTAATTGATGCTGAAACCAGATATACTAAGATTGAAAGATTATGTCTATTTCTATACTTCTCATGTGTGAAATTGAGGCATTATCTATTGTGGACTGAGTGTGTGGTGGTATGCAAAACCGATGTCATAAAGTACATCCTATCAGCTCCAATTTTGAAGTGCAGGATTAGAAAATGGATGCTAGCATTGGCCGAATATGACTTAACCTATGAATCTGCTAAAGCAGTTAAGGGTCAGGTTTTGGCTAACCTAGTAGTTGAGCATTGCGGTTCAGATGTCTTGATGGTAGAGCCGTTGCCATGGTTATTGTTTTTTTATGGTTCTGTATGCAACAGTGGATATGGCATTAGACTCATCATTATATCGCCTCGGGGGGCAAGATTTGAATTTGCATTTACTGTGGAGACATTGACCAACAATTAGGTTGAATATAGAGTTGTTCTTAAGGGATTGAAGATTTTGCGAGAAGCTGGGGTCGATTTTGTTGAGGTCATTGGTGATTCATTACTAATACTCGTTCAATTGGCTGGAGATTTTGAGTGCAAAGATGATATATTGAGGTTGTTTTATGCTGAGTGTCAGGATGTGATACAATACTTCAAGGCAGTTAACTTCAAGCATGTCCCAACAGAACAGAATATGGAAGCAAATGATTGGTCGCAGAAGGCATCAGGCTATCAGTTGAAAACCAGTGGTACTATTGTCAAGATAGCCGATGTCGATGGAGAAGATTGGAGGTTCAAGACTATTTAGTACCTTAAAGACCCGACGCAGTGTGCCCCTCATAAGATCAGATATATGATGCTGAGGTATGTTTTATTAGAAGAAAAGCTGTATTATCGGACGATTGATGGTGTACTATTAAGCTATTTAAATCAAGAAGAAGCCAAAGTTGTTATGTGTGAAGTTCATGAAGGCATTTGTGGTACACATCAATCGGCCCATAAAATGAGGTGGCTGCTGAAGTGAATTGGATATTATTGGCCTACTATGCTAGAATATTGCTTCAAGTATTACAAAGGGTGTCAAGATTGTCAGAAGTTTGGAGCAATTCAGAGGGCACTGGCATCGGCTATGAATCCAATTGTTAAGCAGTGGTCGTTCATAGGTTGGGGTATGGATATGATTGACCAGGTTTATCTTGCACCGAGCAAGGGTCATAAGTATATTTTGGCGGCTATAGATTATTTCACAAAGTGGGTTGAAGCAGTGCCAACAAAGAATGTGATCACTAACAATGAGATTAATTTTGTCAAGGAACATATAATTTATAGGTTTGGTATGCCGCAGACTATAACTACTGACCAAGGTTCTGTTTTTACTTCAAAAGAGTTTCAAAATTTTATCGATAGTATGGGTATTAAGTTGCTGAATTCATCGCCTTATTATACTCAAGCCATGGTCAAGCAGAAGCCTCTAACAAGAGTTTGATCAAGTTGATTAAGAGAAAGATAGATGAGCAACCAAAGAAGTGGCATACAACATTGGCTGAGTCATTATGGGCATACTGGATGGCTTGTCACGGGTCGATAAAGGTGCCGCCTTATCAGTTGGTATACGGGCATGAAGCAGTTTTGCCTTGGGAAACAAATCTAGGGTCAAGAAGAACAGAATTGCAAGATCAGTTATCAGTCGATGATTACAGACAAGTTATGTATGACGAACTAGAAGATGTCATGCAACATCGGATGAAGGCCCTAGAAAGAATTCAAGAAAATAAAGCTCATGTGTCTAGATTTTACAATAAGAATGTGGTGCCTAAGAGTTTTTTAGAAGGAGATCTTGTCTGGAAGTTAATTATGCCCATTGGCTCTAGGGATAATAGGTTTGAAAATTGGTCACCAACATGGGAGGGGCCATTTAAAGTGAGCCGATGTGCACCAGACAATGCTTATTTTTTGTAGGAATTAGATGGCGAAGAATTTAGCAGAGCAATCAATCGCAAATATTTGAAGAAATACCATCCAAGCGTTTGGGTTGGCTCATGATCTCGAGCGATTGATCATGGCCAATATAAAAATTATATCGTCCTTAGCAAAAAAAATTAAGGGAAGAGAAGTGTTTCACAACCGATGTGCCGGCTTCAGATGGCAGATATCACAGATATTGCCCTTAGTTAAAAAATATTACAAGACAAAATATTGTTTGTTACAACACTAGAACAACCTACATCTATTCTTGGGGGTAGTAGAAGTCGATGATGTTGATGGCTTGCATTCGGAACTCGTCGACTTTGGTGACAGCATACGCTTCTTCCTCGACAGATCCAAGTATGTTCAAGGCCATGTTCCACAAGTTGTTGGCTTGCTCATAAGACGATATTGTGATGTTCTCTTGCATTATGATTTCTTGGGGGACTTTGGCTAGAGCTGCTTCTGCATTAGCTATTTCCTTGTCTTTTGCTTCAAGAGCTGCCTGGATTTCATTTCGTTTCCTCCGCAAGTTGTCGAGTTTTTCTTCGAGATCAACCAATTTGGAGAGCAGGGCAGCGTATTTGCTCTTTTCTTCTTCTGCTCTTTTATCGACGGCTTCTTTGTCCCAATCGGCATTCGATGTGAGTTTGGGCCTCGCGTACTTGGAGCTGGTAAAATTCAATGTATGCAACCAGATGCAGTACCAAGATGTGACCTGTGAGCAGATGTGATGAGGACATCACTCCTATGGATACACACAACACTCCTCCAAATCTGGACTTGCAAGGTCCAATGACTAGAGCTCGTGCACGACGACTAAATTTAGAGGTGAGCTCGTTCCTACGTTCTTCGCTATATGTTACTTTTGAGAATGGTTTGCTACCTAATGATTATTTTATGATTAGAAACCATGGAGAAGACCAGGAGATGATGGGAGAAGGAGCTGGGAACGTGGAGGACCAGCAAGATCTTGGAAGCCAAAGTGGAGGCCCAATCAAAACCGACTTCGAGTCTGTTTCGGGGCCCAGGACCAGTCTGTACTAAAACAGTTGCCCAGGACGCATACGGACTCGGATTTGGACGTTCTACATATGCACGGAAAGATAAGGAGAAGACCTTTCCAATGCCGCCGGCCTCATATCAAAATTCATCCGGAGTCATCGGGAATTGTCAAAACAAGACAGAGTCCAGAATCTGTGTCGGTGCTGCGTCGCCTATTTTTGGCCTTTGGGCTTTGTATCTAGTTGAGGCCTATTAGGGGCGCGTCCAGAGGGTCTTGCACGACCCTAGGGTCTTTATATACAGCCGCCGCCGCACCATTAGGGTCGGGTTTTGCTTAGATCAATTCTGTTCATAAACAGTTTCGCCGTTCATCGGTTTGTGAGACCCCAACTTCGAGAGTTTAATCATACATCTGCAATTGTGTTGCAATCTTCGTTGTTCTTGCTTGTGTTCTTGATTCGCAGGCAGGGATCAGCCTTATCGGCGAGGTCAATCGTCTTTTGGACGGTTGATAACCAGAGGAGACGTCGTGCTGCGATTGCGGGGTTTAGAACGTGCTGTTCTGAAGCCGGATCGATTTGTGTGTCGCCTCCGACCAAATCAACTTACCAAGAACCTTTCGGAAGATCGGGAACCCTTGTCCACATCAAGTGGTAATCAGAGCTTCAGGTGCACCGTCAGGTTCACACTACCCTTTAGTTTTGTTTTCGTGTTCTTCCTATCGTCCACAGAAAATACCAAAAAAAAATTTTCCCCCGCCCATAACCGCATATTTCAATTTCAGAGTCCGTAGTGTTGAGTTTGTGCCCTAGTTCTTGTTTAGTCGCTGGTTTAGTTTGTGTTTTTGTCGTCAGTAGTGTTTCCCTTGCAACCCTAGCCGCCATCCCCTTCACCATCCTCGGTTTTGTCGGCTTTGTGTGCTAGGGTTGATTGATCAACACGCCCACCCTAATCCCACCCTAAACCTACCCTCACCACCTCGGACCACTTTTCATAAATTCCACTTTCCGCTGCATCCACCTTGCCAAAAAACTCCCTACCCGACCCGAAGGCCGACTCGGATTTCACTCAAAACCCCGGGTTCTTCATAACCGATTCCGACACCCCTTCGGTAAAACAGGCATAACTTTTCGCTCGGTTGTCCGTTTTGGCTGAAATTTTTACAGGAGATTCTAGACGAAAAGTTGAGCATACCCACACTCGGCTACGCCCTGTGTGCCCTCGTCAAAAAATTCAAAAAAAATCGGGAAGATAAAGAAAAAATTCATTCAAGTTGAAACCCGACGTTTTCTGAAACTTCAAGATTTTCTGTAGGCCACGTCCTATCTCGGTTTGAGCTGAAATTTTTTGTGGTTTCTTCCTGTTTACTAGTGAGTTGGAAAACAATATCAAAAAAATAAAATAAAAAAAAAGAAATTTGGGATTCCTACTAGTGCTCCATCTAGCCCCCTGGAATTTCTGAGTTCGGCTGTTTTACACTAAGCCCCCTGTGATCGACTGTGTCCCTTTGTCTCTTTGTTTCTTCTTTGCTATCACTACTGTTCTAGGACATAGTTAGACCAGCAACTAGGGACAAGTTATTTAGGCACTTATTCAGCTTTACTATCTGTTTTTGATTTGTGTGCCACTCATATATATATATTTGGCCTTCCTAGCTCTACATACTTCTTCTGGACAGCACATAGGTTATTTGGTACCCCTTGCAATCGTGGAACACTTCTCCCTGGTATCCTTCGCTTTGTTGTTTTCAGAACTTTGTAAGAGCTTTGCAAGAAGCTTACTTTTGCTGTGTTGAGAGGCACCACTGCTTAGTAGTTTTGTAGGGATAACCTTCACTTTTTGTTTCCTGTTTTGGTGTTTCTGATGTCAGGAAGCGATGGAGAGGGTGCTTCGCCCGCAAAATTTGATGAGTGCGTGAGCCAAGATCAGTTACAGAAGGCTTTGCAGGCGGTTCAGAGTGATTTGGTAGAGACGATCACCAGGGCCGTCACCGACGCCGTCACCAAGCTTCACCTGGGAGAAAGCATTGAGCGGTTGGATAAGAGAGTCTCTAAGCTAACCGATCAGGTTGTCGAATTGGAGACCGCTCACAAGACCAACAACAACAACAACAACAACAACAACAACACCAACACCAACAACGACACCAACAACGACGTTGAAGACGATCATGATGAAGCAACGGTGTATAAGGCTGATGGCACCGTCGATAGGTCAGCTACAAGGACCGCAAGGTTACGACGTCGTTTGCAACGTAACCCTCAAGGTATGGGTGGTTTCCACAACCACAACCGTCGCATACAAGGTAACTATGCTCCAGATGATCCGTATGCTAAAATTAAGTTTTCAATTCCTTCGTTTTCGGGTCAGTACGATGGTGATGCTTACCTTGATTGGGAAATGACGGTAGAACAAAAATTTCTATACATGCCACTTCCTGTTCCTTCTATTCCTTGGGCGGATATTTCTATGGACTTTATTTTAGGACTGCCTAGGACTAAGAGGGGGAGTGATAGCATTTTTGTTGTTGTGGATTGTTTTTCCAAGATGGCACACTTTATACCATGTCATAAAACTGATGATGCTAGTTACATTGCTGATCTTTTTTTCAAAGAAATTGTACGTTTGCATGGTATGCCTTCTACTATTGTTTCAGATCGTGATGCAAAATTCTTGAGTCATTTTTGGCGCACGCTTTGGAATAAGTTGGGTACAAAGTTGTTATTTTCTACAACTTGTCATCCACAAACTGATGGACAAACTGAGGTTGTGAACCGCACTTTGGGTACTATGTTGCGAGCTATTTTGAAGAAAAATTTGAAGCAATGGGAAGAATGCTTACCTCATGTTGAGTTTGCTTATAATCGGGCAACACATTCTACTACCAAGGTAAGTCCATTCAAGGTAGTGTATGGTTTTGATCCCCGTACTCCACTTGATATACTTCCTCTACCTATTAATGAGAGAGTTCATGTTGATGCTAAGGAGCGTGCTGAATTTATTTTGCAAATGCATGAGACCACTAGACTTAGCATTGAAAAGATGAATGAAAAGTATAAAATTGCTGGCAGTAAGGGTAGAAAGGAAGTAAAGCTTGATGTAGGAGATTTAGTGTGGTTACACTTAAGGAAGGATAGATTTCCAGAATTGAGAAAGTCTAAACTAATGCCTAGAGCTGATGGTCCATTCAAAATAATAGAGAAGATTAATGATAATGCATACAAACTTGAGTTGCCTCCCGAGTTCGGGGTTAGTCCTACTTTTAACATTTCAGATTTGAAACCATACTTGGGAGAAGAGGATGAGCTCGAGTCGAGGACGACTCCACTTCAAGAGGGGGAGGATGATGAGGACATCACTCCTATGGATACACACAACACTCCTCCAAATCTGGACTTGCAAGGTCCAATGACTAGAGCTCGTGCACGACGACTAAATTTAGAGGTGAGCTCGTTCCTACGTTCTTCGCTATATGTTACTTTTGAGAATGGTTTGCTACCTAATGATTATTTTATTATTAGAAACCATGGAGAAGACCAGGAGATGATGGGAGAAGGATCTGGGAACGTGGAGGACCAGCAAGATCTTGGAAGCCAAAGTGGAGGCCCAATCAAAACCGACTTCGAGTCTGTTTCGGGGCCCAGGACCAGTCTGTACTAAAACAGTTGCCCAGGACGCATACGGACTCGGATTTGGACGTTCTACATATGCACGGAAAGATAAGGAGAAGACCTTTCCAATGCCGCCGGCCTCATGTCAAAATTCATCCGGAGTCATCGGGAATCGTCAAAACAAGACAGAGTCCAGAATCTGTGTCGGTGCTGCGTCGCCTATTTTTGGCCTTTGGGCTTTGTATCTAGTTGAGGCCTATTAGGGGCGCGTCCAGAGGGTCTTGCACGACCCTAGGGTCTTTATATACAGCCGCCGCCGCACCATTAGGGTCGGGTTTTGCTTAGATCAATTCTGTTCATAAACAGTTTCGCCGTTCATCGGTTTGTGAGACCCCAACTTCGAGAGTTTAATCATACATCTGCAATTGTGTTGCAATCTTCGTTGTTCTTGCTTGTGTTCTTGATTCGCAGGCAGGGATCAGCCTTCTCGGCGAGGTCAATCGTCTTTTGGACGGTTGATAACCAGAGGAGACGTCGTGCTGCGATTGCGGGGTTTAGAACGTGCTGTTCTGAAGCCGGATCGATTTGTGTGTCGCCTCCGACCAAATCAACTTACCAAGAACCTTTCGGAAGATCGGGAACCCTTGTCCACATCAAGATGGTCTTTGATCTCCAAGTATCATGCTCTGATTGGGTTGACATCCAGGACCAATCGCTCGATGGGGATCATGTCTAGTCGCCGACGAATATCTTGGAGAGTAGCTTGAATTTTTGGAGGAAGGTATATATAGGATATGCGCCCGGAGATCTGAGCCTGTAAAAGAAAAGAGAAATGAATTCAAGAGGAAAGTAATAGACAGGAAAGTAAATAAAGCAAGAAAAGGTGATTTTTACCACTGTGTCTGGGGGAGAAGCGGGCCTTGGGGCATTGGCTAATGAAGTCTTATATGCTTGGATGGCCGATGACAAGAATGCCTGAAAAGTACAAAGAAATCAGAAGATGTGGAATAATCAAGTATTGAGATTTCAAGAGATAATACCTATGGATCGACCCAAGGAACGATGGCCAGAGTCGATGAAGCTAGTGCAACAGGGACTTGTTCCTCGGTAGTTTCCTCGAAGTATGCTGTATTGACATCTTGAGAGTCGATGGAGGTTATGCGGTGGTCCAATAAGGTTGCGCTGCTGGATTGACTTCTCGAACTGTTCACGATCTCCTGAAAAAAGTAAAAGGGTGAATGACATATTGCCAGAAAGAGATTTAAAATGAAGAAATTTTATTACCGTGGCAACCGGAGAAGAAGGTTATTCCTTCGGCTTGGGAGGATTCATCGACTCTTCTACTGATGTAGTGGCCAGAGCCAATGGGGCAACCATGGACGGTGGGACTACAGGAGTCAATAGGGTAGAAGGAGTCGACGACTACATCCAAAATAACATTAGAATGTAGCATGGACAAAGAGATGGAAGTAAAAATGAATATGTTACCTGAGCAGCTTGGACCAGTTCGATGACAACTTCTTCTACCACCTCTTCTACGACGGCTGGAGCTGGTGGTGCAATCTGATAAACCAAAGAGTATAAGGAATTGGTAATACTACAAATGATGTGAAAAAAATAAAGGATTATCACCTGGGATGTCTATACAGGAGCAGTCAGAGTCGATGAAGATGTCGCAATCCTAGCACGCTTCTGTTGTTCAGCTGCTTGAGTCGATTGGCTTGCGGGACCATCTTTCCTCTTCTCCGGCAATTTCCTTACAGTCCTTCAGGCTGCTTTCTTCAAGCCTCGGCCGCTAAGGATTTGAGCGGGAGTCGGAGCATCACAACATATGTTTGGGTTGTTGGCCGTTCGACTATACTCGATCGGCTTCCCGCTGTTGCTCACGGTTGGAGGAATTAGTGTCAGGACCTGCAGATAAGAGATTTTAAATAATTTGAAGTCAATGGAAGAGTAGAATGAACCAGGAAAGTTGGATAAGCTTACTCTATCCTCAACACCAATGAGGTGACTGGTTAGCTGGTTGTAGAAAAGATGTTTTTTCCATTCCTTCCACCAAGTCTTGAACAGTGCAGAGCAAGAAAGGAATAGTTTCATATCAGCAAGATTGCCCATTAGGATTTCTGCAGCCAAGTCATAGATCTTCTTGTATTCCAGGCGATCGTTGAGTTCCTGTTAGCTCGGAGTCTATCGATGTAAAAGGAGCCGACAGGAAGCAGACCGAACTCAAGCTGACAGGATATCGACGATGGGTTGTAAAACTGATAAGATCGAGTTCTATCTTGTCCACCATGGAAGTCGATAGGAAGAATGCTAGGTCTAATACACGCTTCCAAAATGAGTGTCGGCTATCAGTCATTCAAGGGGTTGTCAGGACGGAATCTGGAGGGGTTCTCAAATTCCATGTCTTTGTAAGGGAACCAAACTTGTTTTTGTGTTTGGATACCATTATAGAAGAGAGTGAAATAAACATTGAAGTCCTCCCTTGTCATTCTGCATCTGGAGACTACCATGGAAGCTTCGCCCAATGAGGTACATCGACCCTCCGGTATTTCTTCATCCACTGTTGCTTCTGTGGATGGGAAGGAATTGTCTGTGAATGGGGTCGACTCCATGGCTTGAGAGCAGTAGATGTTGAGCCATATTTGGATAAACCACCATGGACCCTCTGCTATGATGGTTTGGTTGGTTTGAAGGCTGACAGCGGTGCAGGGCAGGAGCTGATACACTGAACCTAAAAGAAATCAGCCCAAAGGGATTTTTTTTGCCATCAGCCAAGATTTCAGCCATGCCTTGGAAATTGGTAGTCGGCATGCAAGAAGATCCACAGAACATAAAATTCTCTAACCAGAGATTCAAAAATACGGTCAGTTCTTGATGGTCCACTCCTCTGGTTTTCTGGTATCTGGCGATGTACTTAGGCCAACTGTTTGAACCCTTGGTGTCCAATTTGTGCTACTTTTGAGTGTTCTAGACAAGGAAGGGATCAAAATATTGATTGACGTTCAACCCCATTAAGATGATTACATCCATAAGGGAGGGAACCATAGGCCCCTGGTTGAATAGGAAAGCATTCAAAGCATCAGACCAGAAGTAGGAGGTTGTGGCTAGTATGGGTTTGTTTTTTGCCATGTCGACCAGAGACAATGGCAGTGCCTCATCTATTTGGGCATCTAGAAGGGTGGCAGCATGTGAGTTTGTAACCGTGCGGTACCAGTTTCTCCAACCCTTTATTCCTGATGGCCAAGATCTGAAAACTCATTTCCAAGGTTCGGGACTGGCCAGGGTGGATTTAAATGGGATTTCATTGGTGTCGTGGTTGATAAAATCTATGGGGTTAGGATCATTGCATGGGCCCAAATAAAAATGGTTTGCTTCAACTGCAGATGGAATGCAGATCTAGTTCTTAACTTCCTAGTAAAAGTAGGAGGCTAATATTAGTACGGGAGCTAAGTGATTTTTGGTATGTCAGAATGCGAAGGAATACAAAAAACTATGGCTAGTTTAATTGCTACAGTGAGCACGAATCTATGAACAATAATGAAGAACACAAGAGCACAGATTGATGAACCCTAGGAGACCAGAAGAAAGTGGAAAAGTGACTTGCCTCGGGAACCTCATGCGGGGGTGCCATTGCTGGAGGAGAAAGTTGAACTCGTCGGTGATCGTCGATGATTGGAAGTGAAGCCGTCCAGGGAAAAGCGCGCTGGTGAAGCAGGAGAGAGAAGAAGGTGAAAAAGCTCGAGCTCGGGTGAAAATGAACGAGGGAAGAAGATGCATTTATAAGGATGGGACACCGGTAAGTCACGGTTAAAGCATGTGGTAAACGAGGAGATAAAATCTAACGCACGAAAATTTCATACCCCGGACTCAGGGGGCATGTGTTGGCATCGAAATTTGGACCAGTCCCAATAGTCAGAGGCGTGGAGATAAAGTCGGCCAGGTCAAAGAAGTTCAATGGCCGAATGGAACAAAGTGGGCCCATTAGGGTTTATTTTATCTTTACTATTTTAAATAGATTTTGTTTAGGAATAAATCTAGTCGGTTTATTTGTTTGGAAACCGAAGAGTCCTGGCCGACTCGGGTCATAATCCCTTTGCATGGGGCTATAAATATATAATAGGTTCTGTACAAAAAAATATTAACACATTCGTTCAATACAATTCGGCGCATCGCCACCTTTTCCTACTCGATGAAACCCTCATCTTGTGCGGGCTGCATCAACTCCGATCTCGGGTCAGACTTTTCCTCAGCCGCCTATGGATTAAACTTTGGTAGTTGCATCATTTTTCTACCGCGGGCTAGGACTCCCTTGCTCAGATTTTGTCCACAGGCTTCTATATTTTTATGGAATTAGTTTGGTTAATCTGAATCCAAGCTCCATACTCCATATTTCTATTTTCATCCATCTCAGTGAGGTCTGCATTGGAATCCATCCATACTTCTATCTATTCAAGGAATTGTTTGTTTTGAAGTCCAACAGAAAGAATGTTATTGGTGGTGCCTGATTTCAGCTCAGGAACAAAGCGACAAAGGATGGCATGTGGAATGGTCTTTTCATGGTAACCATGTGCCTCCATTGCCAAAATTTTGCACCGAACCACCTGTGCCACACCCTTCTTGGCCCGCCAAGGCTTCCACAGAAATGAAAAATGAAGTTGAGAAGTTGCTTGGGTTTATTAAGCAATTGAAGCAGGACCATCTAACCGGTGTCCATGTTGCTGAAAGCTTTATTTATCGAAGAGTGCAGCCGATGAAAAGGCAACACCATCCCAGCTGGATGTTTCACATGGATGCCAATCCCACAAAAGAGGTTCCCGATGTTATGTCTGATAGGGAACTGACGGGGAGATTATCAAATATCTTCTCATCACTATTGAATTGGGTGGCACCCAATAAAGTGATTGGACAGAATTCGACAAAAAACTGAAAGCAGGTAAGGAATGTTCCACCATTAACTATTGGCACATACTCTGAATATGCACGGTATACTGATATAACATGTTTTGCAGAGTTTAGACAGATTCCATTCTGTTCTGCCACTGCCTCCTCCTGTCAGGGAGAGAACACCCGAGCCAGCACAACCATCAAAACACCATAAGGCATAGATTATTGACTTCGACGAAGAGGAGTCTTTGGCCGAAAGGACTACCCGATTGCAACAAGAGGCAGTTAGGAAAGTAGCAGCCGAGTCGGAAACCACTCGACAAGAACAAGCTGCATCACCATCCGCTGGAGCTGACAGGAGTCAGCCACGTCCTGAAAGTGCCCCGAATTCCTCAAGGTCCACCAGGACGCATAATCCATCTGGGTCTCCACGTAAAGTTACAGGATTAAAGTTCAAACGTCGTTCCAAGTAAGTATGCTGATAAATACTTTTACTACGTTTTCCAATAGTGTATAACCAATTCTGTCATCTCTTCCTCATAAACCGTTTAGGTCGACAACTTCTGGTAGTGCAACTCCAAGAGCTAATGTGCCCGATCAACAGCACACCACAGCGACAGCCCACGACGCACATGTTGAAGACCATTCAGCAATTCAGTCGGACGGGATGTCGAGTGATTATGCAGACACTCCAATGCCTAACTGACCAGATTTAAACACACCCGATGTGCCAAATGTTCCGCCAAGCCCTCCTCCTATTATTGAAGAAGAGGAACCTACACTTATTCATGAAGATCTTCCAAAACCAACATACGACCATCCGATTGGTCCTGAAGAAGAGTCGTTCCCAATGCCGATTCATCGCCATGTGAAAGGAAAAATTTCTCAGCCCGGTCAGATCCGGACTGTATATCACATAGGGGGATATGCCATCGCAGGGCTAGATGAATCGAAAGAGCTAGAAGAGATTGGAATATTTGAAGAGCTCACAGCCCAAGCTTATATCTCCTTTCAGGAACACCTAATCCCAATCTGTATTGATTATCCTAACAGTCTTGTAAATCAGTGGCCTTATCAGTCATATTATTATAATAGAAAATAAAGAAACATGGCGAGGGCAAAAGCAAACTCTTGAAGTCCGTGAAAAACACATGTGCTAGAGCTCTAGATACTGAAAATCAATTGGCACGAGAATGGTTCAAAGTTAGCCGCCTTGCTGCAGAGCTAGAATCCCGGTCATCCCAGGTGGATGAACTGTTATGCAAACTCTCCGATACGTAACCTTGATGAATTATATACACCTTGTGACCCATGTACTCACAAGTCTGTTTTCTGCAGAACTTTCCAAACAGCTTATCGAGAAAGAAAAGAGTGAGACCGACTCGGCCGTGCTAATTGCCAAACTGAAAGATCGGCTAAAAACACTTGAGTCGTCGGCCAATACTATTGAAGTCTTGAAGAAGCAAAATGAAGAGTTAACATAAGAACTTGAAACTTCGAAAAGGCTTGAAGAAAATGTTGAAAAATTAAAGGCCGACTTTAAGCAAGTGGTAGAGTCTCAAATTCAATGGCAAAAACAGCAAATGGTATGCTCTAACAACCTTTCATGTCATATGTTGCGGGTTATTGATTGTGGACCCTTTATATGTACAACAGAGGCCTAGGAAAAAAAATTAAAGACCAAGAAAAGCGAAATGCCGAGTTGCTGAAAGCAGTGGCCGAGTCACAAAAGGTATGCAAGGAAACCGTAGAGGAGCTGAACAGTTCTGAAGTACTTTCAAAAATACAGAAAAGACTAGGGACGAATTCAAAGACAAAGCAACTGTTGTTGAAGCAAAGAAGACAGAACTCAAAAAGCACTTGTGAGGTAATTATTATTAAATAACCTAGCTTTATGGGCGAGTCCTTTTTCTGCATTCCAATGTTTAAATGTCTTCCCCTACAGGATCACAAAAGGCTTACGAGCTGCTATAAAAGAAATTTATCGAAGGTGATCAAAATCTTCGCTGGTCCCTTGCAGCTCTTCAAAAAGATGCTGAGGCGGTTGTACAGTATGTTATGCCTGAGGAGAAACCACTGAGGTGCCGCGACCTCGGCACTCGACTACAAGAAATTCCCAGCAAGGTACGGAAGCATGCTCGGAGCATTGCAAGCTTAGTTGGTGCTCAAGTCTTGGCTACTGCAAAATCACATATCCCAAGCATACAGCTAGAGAAAATTGTTGAAGGCTTCTAGGAGGACCTTACAGATGAACAGTGTGAAGCTCTTGTGGCTAAAGCTCAAGATACGGCTAATGCTCTGGTTGAACAAATAGAGCTAGATCCAATACCAGAAATGTAATAGGCCTTATTTTAGCGTAGCCAATAGCTAAACTGTGATTCATGACCAATAATATAATGAACATTTTAAACCCAATAGATCCAAGAGATCTAGATTCACTACCAGTGTTGTAGTGAATGCTTGGGTCGCACTGCTTTGTTATGTATTGTATGAACTCATGTTATACACTCACAACCAATACATGATGCATGTCAATGTTCTAATCAATTCCGCCAATAACCGATATGAACCATGGAGACTAAGAACCCACTCAGTCAAGCATATGCGAATTAGGAAAATTGACTCGATCCTCAACAAATGACATGAACCCTGGAGACTAAGAACCCACTTGGTCAAACATGTGCGAGTTGTGGTAATACCGAGAGACAAAAGCGGAGTCATGACAATGCTAAGACAATAAAAATCAACCAATCAAAGATTTTATGACAAATTATCATGACCGCACAGTATATAGTATTAATGATCTTAGAATATACAATGATAAACTAAGCGTGAAAACGACGTAGCTGAGCTATGTTCCAAGAGCTAGGGAGGTTTGATCCATCTTCACGCATCAATCGATAAGCGCCTGGCCGAGTGACCTCCTAGATAATGAAAGGACCCTCCCATGGGGCCGATAACTTGTCCTTGCTAAAGGTAGACTAAACTTGTTTTAGCACCAAATCCCCGACTGCCAGATCTCGCATTCTGACATTCTTGTCATGGTATCGACGAAGGCTTTGCTGATATTTGGCCGACCGTAACAGAGTGGCATCTTGTTTTTCTTGCAATAAAAGGAGGTCATCATGTCTGCTATTGTTGGAATCTTCTTCTTCATACGCTAAAACACATGGCGAGGTGAATAATATTTCGGTCGGCAGCATCGCCTTAGAACCATAAACGAGCGAGAACGGTGAATGACCCATGGCTCGACTAACATTTGTTCGAAGCCCCCATAATGCCAAAGGTAACTCTCGAACCCATCGTCGAGCATATTTCTCTAACCTATCAAATATACAAGGCTTTCCAGACAACAAAATACCATTGGATTGCTCGACTTGGTCGTTGCTTTGCGGGCGGGCAGAAGAGGCACAACTGATCTTGAATCCTATCCTCGATGCAAAATCCTTAAATTCTTGTGCCGTAAACTGATTGCCGTAGTGAGTGATGATTTTGTGGGAAGCACCGAACCGAGTCACTATGGCCGTCATGAAGTCTACCGCCTTCTTTGCCAAAATTTTACTGACTATCGTGCCTCAATCCACTTTGAAAATTTGTCTACGGCCACGAACAGATGAGTAAACCCACCTTGGGCCTTCTAGAAAGGACCAACAATGTCCAAACCCCATAGTGAAAAAGGCCATGTTATTGGAATATTCTGAAGCTCGGTGGCTGGCACATGCTTCTGTCGAGCAAAGAGTTGGCATCCTTCACATTTTTGGACAATATCCTTGGCGTCTGCACCCGCGGTTGGCCAGTAAAACCCCTGTATCATAGCTTTGCTTGCTATTGTTGTCGGGCCTGCATGGTTGCCACATATGCCGGCGTGAATATCCCATACAATGGCCACGCCATCCTCCTGTGATAAACACTTCAGCAACACCTCGTAAGGGCTCCGCCTATATAAGAGATGGTTGACAATACAATACAGCCAAGATTTAGGAATAAAGCGCAAGGCCTCCTCTTTATCAGTCGGCAAGCTCCCCTTTTCTAAATACTCGATGTAAGGAGTCCTCCAATCAATGTCTATCGCAAAAACATGGGGTGTTTGTTGGGGGATCACCTTGCGAGCCACCCCTCGAAGCCCATCGAAGTTGGGCTAGGCGCAAGACTAAGGCCTACCTTCGAGCCCTCTTCTACCATCTTTTTGTGACTTCACTATGCAGGTACCCATCAAAGGCCCGAGAGAGCCGCGCCTTTAGGCTCGAGCGAAATGGAGGAGGTGATGCTCGAGGGCCGCAAATCCCACCGACGGTTATAGTTACTCCTTCGATGAACATGACTACGCTCGAAGCAAGCCTCAGCAACATGTACCAAAGGCGACACATGTCGCAAGGAGGCAAAATGACGTGTGACTCAAGGAAGGGTACCAAAGAAGCCTAAAAAGACCAATTTACCCTTTATGACTAAATTGTACAGAATATTCATAGAATGTAGCAGGTGAATGGGGGTAAAATGGTCGTTTGCATATGACCTATGTACGGGGCTATAAATAGAACACCCCTACCCACTTGTAATGGGATGAATCTTTTTTGGAACTCATGAAGCAATCTTATTGCTCTGCTTTGAACCCTTCGAGGTTCTCTACTTTTGTTACTTTTTTGTTCGTGACACCAGAGCTCGCGCTTCATGACACCAACAGTGGCACCCACCGTGTTCTGAGCTCGTACACCAGCTCACGATGACTCAACACCGTGGATCACTGCTTCCGAGTGGCACCTTGCCCCTCCAAAGCAGCGCTCTAGGAGACCTCCAGCTAACCGATGACCAATCCACATCTCGCGTTATGAAGGAAAATACCCCCGAAGGCCAGCCACCACCTTAGGTAGATGCACCCGTCGACCCAAAAGACTCAGCCCAGCAAACGAGGCAGCCATCAAGCTCAAACCCTCCAGGGAGCTGCACCCGAACCTCAATGACATCAGCTCAAGAGATGGAGTTGCTAGCATAAAGAGCCGAACACCTCGAGAAGCTCAAGCAACAACTACTGCAAGAGCAAGAGCTAAGAAATAGAGCGCTGGTAGAAAGAGAAAAATATTGCAAGAAAAAGAGTACATATCTCAACTCAGACTTAAGAATCTGTAATTGGCAAAGGAGATTGAAGAACTCCAAAAAGCCACCGGTAGAGCAAGCCATCAAGAACCCAACCCAATGCCTGAAATCCATCCATACCTTGAGCAAGAAGCCCAATTCACACTAAGCCACCAACCAGTAGCCACAGAAGTCCTACCAATCTAGAGGGCAAGCACACTGAATATAATTGACAAAAGACTCACCTCTCTTCAAAGGATTACAGAGAGCACCATACCCACCACAGTTCAGAATGATACCGCTAGCCGAATTCAGGGAGAACTCTGATCCAAGACAATTTCTCATGAGTTACGAGGCAGCAATAGAATCAGCAGGAGGAGATGAGACAACCTTGGCAAAAACATTTGTCTGTGCCTCAAAGAATATGCTCTAAACTGGTATTTCAATCTACCCCTCGGGTCATTATCCAGCTGGGAGAACATCAGGGATAAGGTGATAGCAAGCTTTCGAGGGTTTCAAACCATCATGGAACCGTCACATGAACTATTGAATATAACTCAACAAGAAAACGAGTTGTTGCATGGCTACTACAGAAGATTCCTTACCCTTTGGGCCCAAGCACCGAGCGTTGCAGATGAAGCAGCAATAACCTCCGTACTTCGAGGCATGCGAGCATGCCAGATATCATCGTACTATGTGCAAAAACCCCCGCACATATTGCAAACCTTATGCATGAAGTTTGAAGAATACATCATATCAGATATGGATTACAAGAGGCGCAAACAGAGCCAGAGCAAAAATCGCAACCAATCGCACAACGAAGCTGGTTATCAAGAAAGACAGTACATAAGGCCCAAGCAGTCCACTGAACCTTCACCTTCGTTCGTTGGCCACATCAAAGAGGAAAAAGAAGACCTCCTGGGCAAAGATAACCGAAACAATGACTTTAGAGGGAGCAACAATTGAGGCCATGGCAGACGTCGAGGCCCCCAGAACCAAAATCGACTAGCTAGGAAGCCATACTATTTGTACTGTGGAGAAGATAAGGGACATAAAACTTCCACCTGCCTCAAAGCAAAAAAGATCCAAGAAAGGATCGAAGTAGAAAAGAAGGCCCTATCCCAACCACAAATCATCAATTACACATCACCCAACCCAAGGCCCCAACAGCCATACTCGTAGCCTACTCAGCTCAACTACCATTACCCAAGCAACTACCACCACCAATCGCACACACCATCACCATACTTCAACACAACCCACCCCGTACTACCACCAAGCCAGTATATTTAACCGAGGCAATCAGCCCAGCAACAGAGACCACCGAAGAGCATCAAGGGCAAACCCAGGAGCCACAACAACTACTACAGCCTAAACCAGAGCCCACCCCAAACCAAACCACAACATTCCTAGAGCAGGGCTTCATCAGAATGATTTGCGGTGGTTCATCTTCGGACTTCGAGAACAAGAGAAGAAGAGATCATTCCGGAATGGTAAACTGTGTTTTCACGGAGGGGCTAGTTGTCAAATCAAAATGGTCTCACATCCCCATAACATTCACAGAGTCTGATCTAAACCTCAAAGCCTACCCGCATGGTGATGCGCTTGTTATCAAAGCTCACATCCCCACGTGGATGGCCAGCAAAGTCCTGATAGACAACGGTAGTCAAGCAGACATATTGTTTATAAATGCCTTCGAGCAGATGGGCCTCAGCAAAAGCTCTCTGCAGCCATCGAACATCCCACTCATAGGCTTCAGAGGCAAAAGAATTTCATCTTTAGGCACAATCTCTCTCCCCATGTCATTTGGAAACACTCAAAACCCTCGAACGGAGTACATAACATTTGATGTAGTAGACCTCTGCCACCCATTCAATGTCATATTCGGCCGGGGCACAATCAGGTTGTTGTTCATAGTGCTTACTTGTGCATGAAGATCTCAACAGTGGGAAGGGTGATAACAGTTAAAGGAAATTAGCAGATGGCAAGGGACATAGAAAAAGGTTACACTCCGGGGGAAAGGAACTACCACAACATACAAGTTTTTACCCAGGAGCAACTGGAAGAAGAAGAAAGGGCCCAAAATGCTCATGAGAAACACAAGTTGAACGCAAGAGAGGAGGTATGCTGTCTTGATAAAGAAAAAATCACAGTCCAGCCAGATGAAGAAACCAGAAAAGTACTCCTCGATGGGCAAGTTCACGGGAAATTCATTATAATCGGCTCCGGCATGGACCCCGAAGAGGAAAAAGAATTGTTAACATTTCTAGGCAAGAGCAAAGATGTATTCGCTTGGTCCTCAACGGACCTCCAAGGAGTGGATAGAAGCATCATAGAGCATAAGCTGCATATCGATCCAAGGATCAGACCCAAAAAGCAAAGGCTCCGAAAGATGTCTGATGAAAAAACTGAAGCCATCAAAGTAGAAGTGCAGCGACTACTCGACGCCTCTATCATTCGTGAAGTCAAATACACATGTTGGCTGGCAAACTATGTAATGGATAGGAAAAAGAACGAAAAGTGGAGAATGTGCATAGACTTCATAGATCTCAACAAAGCCTGTCCGAAGGATGACTTCCCCTTGCCTCGAATAGACAAGATCATAGAGGCAGCAGCAGGCAGTGAATTATTGTTGCTACTGGATTGTTTTTTTGGCTATCACCAGATCTGGCTAAGGAAAGAAGATGAGGAAAAAACAAGTTTCATCACACCCTTCAGCACCTATTGTTTCGTAAGAATGCCCGAAGGATTGAAAAATGTTGGCCCTACATTCAGTCGCATGACTCAGAAGGCTTTCGAGTCCTAGATCGGAAAGTGCGTGCATGCTTATGTCGATGACATTATAGTAGCAAGCAAAGAAAAGAATAGCCACAAAGCTGACCTGGCAGAAACATTCGCAAACCTTTGAGCAGCAAGACTAAAATTGAATCCAAAAAAATGTGTCTCCGGGATTCGTAAAGGAAAAGTGCTTGGCTGCCTCGTATCAGCCAAAGGCATCAAAGCTAACCCTGATAAGATCAAAACAATCTCTCAAATGCAAGAGCCCATATGTAAGAAAGATGTGCAGAAACTCACAGGCAGGATGGCAGCCCTCAACAAATTCATATCCAAGTCAGCAGAGCGAAGCTTGCCGTTCTTTCAAACACTTCGAGGGGCTTAACCCTTCGAATAGGGCCCAAAGCAGCAGAAAGGTTTTGCTGATTTAAAAAATTACCTTGAGAAGCAATCAATGCTAACCAACCTAGAACCCAGAGCCACGTTGTTGCCATATGTCATAGCATCGCACTCAGCAGTTAGCACGGTCCTTGTCTAGGAAAAGAAGATAGTCAAAATGGTCAAAGGGGAACCAAAGGAAATCTCAACATAGGTTCTAGTATACTATAACAGTGAAGCATTGTCCAGAGCAAAAAAATTATATTCTGAGATGGAAAAGACTGCATAGTAGTCATGGCCTCTAGAAAATGTGGCATTACTTCAAAGGCCACCACATCAATGTTCTCACCAACCAACCACTCAATCAAGTATTCAAAAACAGGGATGCCTCGGGCAGGATAGGAAAATGGGCCATGGAGCTTTCGAAGCATGTGGTAGACTTCGAGAGGCGAAGTGCCATCAAATCCCAAGTACTTGCTGATTTCATAGCAGACTGGACGGCCCCAGGCTATCCAAAAAATCACACACTATCAGAACCCGAGTGGACAATGCATTGTGACAGATCTTGGGGTCTAGCAGGGGCAGGCATAGCAGCGATAATCACATCACCCACGGGCGTGAAAATGAAATATGTCGCAAGGCTCGAGTTCAGCAAAGAAATAGACAAATGCACCAAAAACATAGCAGAATATGAGGCGGTCTTAATGGGACTCAGGAAACTCAGAGCACTCGGAGTACAGAGGTGTGTGATCAAAATAGACTCTAGAATTGTTGCCAGCCATCATGACAAAGAATTCACAATTCGAGATCCTCAGCTAGAAAAATACCACAGTATCATCCGAAGTATGGAGAAATACTTCAAGAGTTTTGACAAATAGTACCTCGAAAGGAAGTTCAATACCAAAGTAGATGAACTCGCAAAGCTGGCGGCCAGGGGAAACGCGATGCCTCAAGACGTATTCTTTCAAACAATCACCGAATCTTCGATCAAGGCAATCCTCCAAGACCCCAAATTAATTCACGTTGTAACAAGTGAAGACTGGAGAGCTAAACTCATCTCATACCTTAAAGGCTTCTATGAGCCGGAGACCGAGATAGAGGCAAAAAGAATGCAGCAAAGAGCCAGGAATTAAACGGTGGGCTCTACAAGTCTGGAGTATGCGCTCCACTCCTTAAGTGTATTAGCCAAACCGAGGGTATCCAGCTCCACAAAGAGATACACGAAGGTATTTGCGGATCACACATCGGTCCCCGGCCTCTCGCCGCTAAAGCAATCAGGCAAGGTTTCTTTTGGCCATCAGTGGTCAAGGATCTACAGAAGTGGCAGTCACATGCAAAGCATGCTAGATGATCTCAAATAAGCAATCAGCACCTTCGCAGCCAACAACACTCATAGCCCCGTCATGGCCACTCCAGCGTTGAGGGATTGACATCATCGGACCCCTGCCCACAGCCCCCTGGAATTACAAATAGGCAGTCGTAGCCCTCGAATACTTCACCAAGTGGATCGAAGCTAAACCGATCACAAACATCTCAGCCACCACAATCAACAAGTTCTTCTGCCAAAAAATCATCTGTCATTTCGGAGTCTCGAAGGACATAACAGTAGATAATGGCAAACAATTCGAGAACGATATGTTCAAAGAGTTATGTCACTCCATCGGAACCAAAGTCGATTTCGCATCAGTATACCACCCTCAGTCGAACGGAGCCGTCGAACGAGCAAATGGTCTTATATTCAAGGCAATCAAAAAGATATTCCAAAATGGCAAGAAAGGAAAATGGGCAGAAGAGCTCCCAAGGGTCATATGGTCACACAACACAACAAGACTAAGGCAACCAAGTATTCACCATTCAGACTGATGTACGGGGAAGAAGCAGTCACCCTCGAAGAAATTGCACATCAAAGTCCCAGAACTCAGAGCCCAAAACCTCCACAGCCAACGGAGGAGGAAGCAAAAGATCTCATGGAAATCAGTAGGCTCGATGCAGTTGTCAACCTCGAAGGCTATCAGGGGAAACACGCCAATGGAGGGATCAAAAGGTCACATCCTGAACCTATACAGTAGGAGATCTAGTCCTACTTCGAAGCCCAAGAACAGAAAGTAAAGCCAAACTAGAGCCTAAATCGGAAGGCCCTTACATCGTGGCAAAAACAAGCAAGCCTGGAGCATATAGACTCCAAATTTCACAAGGAGAAGAGTTGTCGCACTCCTGGAATGCGGACAACCTTCGCAAGTTCTTCGTATGAATAGGAAGTATTCGAACCATCTAAACAGCCAAGCTTAGCACAAAGCTATAAGTGCTACCTTGAGCTTAGCCAATAGATTTTCCTTTTGGTTCTTTCTTTACTAGTTGTAAAAAGGACCGTACTCTTTTCCTCACAAGGGGAACCCTTCGTACGAGTGAGGTTATTAACGAGGCGGATCCTATGTAAACCTCAGCTAAATCTATAAAGTTGCCTTCCCCAAAGTGGAAAGCCCCGCTCAACAGAGCAAGTCAAAACAACTCCAACACGGAGATCGCAACATTCCACAAAGAGCAAAAAGCTCTCAAAACATAGCTGCCGCATTGGCTAAAGCCCAAAGAGCTAAAAAGTCCTGCAGTCAGCTAACTTAGCAAAAAATGCTAAGAGGATCGTTGCAGCCCAAAACCCGTCGAAGGGTTCACCCTGAAACACCTCGCCCCTAGCACTTCGATGGGAGGGTGGCGTTTTTCAAAAAAAACTTTACAAAAAATGCTAAGGGGCTCGTTGCAGCCCAAAACCCATCGAAGGGTTCGCCCTAAAATACCTCGCCCCTAGCACTACGAGGGGGAGGGTGGCGTTTCTCAAAAAACTTAGCAAAAAATGCTAAGGGGCTCGTTGCAGCCCAAAACCTATTGAAGGGTTTGCCCTACAACACCTCGCCCCTAGCACTTCGAGGGAGAGGGTGGCATTTTTCAAAACTCTTAGCAAAAAAATGCTATGGGGCTCGTTGCAGCCCAAAACCCGTCGAAGGGTTCACCCTAAAACACCTCACCCCTAGCACTTCGAGGGGGAGGGGCATTTTTCAAAAAACTCAGTGAAAAATGCTAAGGGTCTCATTGCAGCCCAAACCCCGTTGAAGGGTTCGCCCTAAAACACCTCTCCCCTAGCACTTCGAGGAGGAGGGTGGTGTTTTTCAAAAAAATTAGCGAAAAATGCTAAGGGGCTCATTGCAGCCCAAAACCCATCGAAGGGTTCGTCGTAAAACAGCTCGCCCCTAGCACTTCGAGGGGGAGGGTGGCGTTTTTCAAAAACCTTAGCAAAAAATGCTAAGGGGCTTGTTGCAACCAAAACCTGTCGAAGGGTTCGCCCTAGAACACCTCGCCCCTAGGACTTCAAGAGGTAGGGTGACATTGTTCAAAAAACATAGCGAAAAATGCTAAAGGGCTTGTTGCAGCCCAAAACCCATCAAAGGGTTCACCCTAAAACACTTCGCCCCCTAGCACTTCAAAGGGGAGGGTGGCGTTTTTCAAAAAGCTTAGCGAAAAATGCTAAGGGGCTCGTTGCAGCCCAAAACCCGTTGAAGGGTTCGCCCTAAAACACCTCGCCCCTAGCACTTCAAGGGGGAGGGTGGCGTTTTTCAAAAAAACTGCTAAAAATGCTAAGGGGCTCGTTGCAGCCCAAAACCCGTCGAAGGGTTCGCCCTAAAACACTTTGCCTCTAGCACATCGAGGGGGAGGGTGGCGTGTTTCAAAAAACTTAGCGAAAAAATGCTAAGGGGCTCATTTTAGCCTAAACTCATCGAAGGGTGCCACAAAAATAAAATAGATTATTTTACACAAATTCATCAAATTCAAAACAAACAACCTATACATTCAGAAATCATAGTCAAAAGGCTCTTCTTTTACAACAACCCCAGACGCTAGTAGCTGGGGAAAAAAAATAGACCACTCATCTGCACTATAACCAGGCGGAGGCGGAAGCGGGATGGGTTCACACCTCGAACCCCCCATAGCTCTGCTGGACTCTGCTCTATCCTCCGGCAAAGGCCTAGCACCTCCCGTAGACGGGTTCATCACGGAGCTAATGGGACATTTATCCACCGCATGGCGGGGACGACGAGGCCGCGACATCGAACCCTTGGACTCATCTCGGAGCAAAGCACTACCTTCGCAAAAAGCCCGCCCCACTACCTAAGGGTGAGTAACTAGGGACCCTCACCTTGCGCCGATAGGGGCCCCTAATACAATCACAACCTCGTAGGGCGTCAAGCCGGCACCACGAGAGGATTGATTGCTACTCGAACCAACGCCATCTCGACGGTGTCGCACGGCTAACCCCGAAGACCGGGATTGACGCCCAAACAATTCAGAATAATCCCCCACGCAAACCACGCCAGCGTCCAAAGTAATCATGCCACCTCTTGGCAAGCCCATTCGGTCTTGGCTTTGAGCCCCTTCGGCAGCCTCAACTACGTCCAAGGCTTCGAAGCCACTCAAGCTAGCTTCAGAACTTGTAACAGCAGTGGCAGTGCCACCCTCACCAAGAGACACCGAATTAGAAACTCCATCCAAATCACCAATAAGGCGCATCACAGATGATTCGCTAGAACATGTATCTGCGACACCCTGTGTAGGCGGCTCATCGAACACCTGTGCAGGTCCAAAAGTAAGCATTAACACTATCCTTTACAAAATTTAAATCACCCTTCACAAAAACTTAGTCCATTCCCTACTCAAAATATATGTTCGAGCTGGCATCAACTCGAAGGGACCATTAAACCTCGTGAGATTTCTGCGCACCCTCGTCCCTCGACGCATCCGATGTCGAGGCCTTGTCCTTCGAAGCATGGATAGTAGCTTGGGCAACTTCATGAGCCTAGGGAAACGAAATAGATGTTAGCTTTTAAACATCAAAGCAAGACAAAATTAAGCACTCAAAGTAAGAATCACATCTGGTTAAGTCTCTCGACCGTAGTCAGATGAGCGGCTTTGCGATCGTGGCCACGCCAAAACTTAATAGCAAGACACTTAGCCACAGCCATGGCCTCAGGGGACAAGTTATCCTGGGCATCGGCCCCGATCGTGAAGTCTCGCCTCCCCATGGCTTGAACATGATCACACCCCACGCGCTCTAGCAATCCGAAGGCGGCCTCGGCTATATGAAGAGATCCAAAGTTGTTGCGCTTATCCACAACCCCGGGGAGTGCGCCCAGTTCAATCTCTAGCCACTTGAAAAATATTTCTTCAATCACCGTAGACCCATCGGTCAGGGACATGGTTTCCGTGCCCACATAGCCCAAAGCCTCGCGGTACCGATTGTGAGCAGCCAAAGCCTGAGCAGCAAAACCAAAATTACGACATGATGCAGCATGCTTTAGAACCTTATTCTCCTCCTCCAGGGTCATAACCTTGGCCGCCGTAGCTTCGAGGCAACCCAAGGATTTCTTCAGATCAGCCATTTCTACCCGAGTGGTCTCCAGTACCTTACGCGCTTGAGTAACTTCGAGGGTAGCCTGATATTTTGCAGTCTGAAGGGAAGCAACGCTCTCCTTCAGCGAAGCATTCTCCGTCACGTACAGATCCTTCACCCGCTCTAGCAACGCCATCTCTGACTCAGACTTCTCAATTGCAATGCGCACAAATGTATGGGCCTAAAAAAGAAGTGTACAAGTAAAAAATTATGTGAAAAATTGTCAAGATTCAAAACAAAAACAATAAGGAATTTCCATACATGTCTCAAGATATGGGCAAGATTAACACGTAGATCTTTAGCTTCGAATTGACAAGCACCCAAAGCTATTAAGCTGTTAGGCATGGAGCCTAGCTTGGCCCAGGCTTTGGGGTCAATAAAGCTTTCAACTTCATCAGGAAGCAGCGAGCCCTCGCCAGCAGCTGTTTGGGCTTCGGCAGTCAAAGTAAGATCTTGTCTCGAACCCCCGACCTCGGACCTAGCAGCAAACTTCCCTTTCAGGCCAGCAAGGGTAGTGGCTACCTCCGTGTCGACGGCACAACTAACAGAGCCATGAATATCACGATCCACGGGGACGGCAGCCACTAGACTAGAAGCAAGGGGTGTGGTGGTTGGGTTTGCTGCGGCCACAGGAGAAACCACAATCACTTCCTCATCCTCATCATCATCACTCCCAAAGGCATCCACCATGGCCCCGGCAGTATTCAAGGTCCCAATAACACGAAAGCCGGGGGCAGAGGAACCAGACGAGTCCCGGTGAGGCTCGGCCACGATGGCATGCTTCGAGGGACCCTTGGGCACATCTTCATCCCTTTCCTTTTGCTAGGCTGAGAAGAAGGCCCAGCAGCATTCTTTCCATTCTTTCCTTTCTTTGCTCCAGCAACTTTAGAGCCAGTATTCCCGGGAGCACAATTCCTTTGTCGACATGGCCCAGGAGCAACACGAGCCGGGTAATCGATGCCCGCCAGAATCAGCACCCGGTTCAACCGGCCGCTATGTGAAGTCTTCTCACTGATATGCTTGTGCTCCTCGCGAGTATAAGGACCCACTATATCCTCGCTCGCAAAGTTTAGAAAAGACAGAAACTTAGCAGGCTCCAG
Organism: Eleusine indica; assembly: GCA_030378355.1. Classification (NCBI taxonomy): domain Eukaryota; kingdom Viridiplantae; phylum Streptophyta; class Magnoliopsida; order Poales; family Poaceae; genus Eleusine; species Eleusine indica. The sequence continues at coordinate 17,708,175 of CM059497.1, forward strand.
ATCCCGCCTGTCCATAGGCACCTCGGGAAAAGGAATAACGTGATCAGCCCTCTCTGGAATCTTCTTTTGAATGAACCCAGGGATGGAGCACCCTGATGTGAACAAGGGTTCCCGATCTTCCGAAAGGTTCTTGGTAAGTTGATTTGGTCGGAGGCGACACACAAATCGATCCGGCTTCAGAACAGCACGTTCTAAACCCCGCAATCGCAGCACGACGTCTCCTCTGGTTATCAACCATCCAAAAGACGATTGACCTTGCCGAGAAGGCTAATCCCTGCCTGCGAATCAAGAACACAAGCAAGAACAACAAAGAATGCAACACAATTGCAGATGTATGATTAAACTCTCGAAGTTGGGGTCTCACAAACCGATGAACGGCAAAACTGTTTATGAACAGAATTGATCTAAGCAAAACCCGAACCCTAATGGTGCGGCGGTGGCTGTATCTAAAGACCCTAGGGTCGTGCAAGACCCTCTGGACGCGCCCCTAATTGGGCTCAACTAGATATAAAGCCCAAAGGCCAAAAATAGGCGACGCAGCACCGACACAGATTCTGGACTCTCTCTTGTTTTGACGATTCCCGATGACTCCGGATGAATTTTGACATGAGGCCGGCGGCATTGGAAAGATCTTCTCCTTATCTTTCCGTGTATATGTAGAACGTCCAAATCCGAGTCCGTATGCGTCCTGGGCGACTATTTTAGTACAGACTGGTCCTGTACCCCGAAACAGACTCGAAGTCGGTTTTGATTGGGCCTCCACTTTGGCTTCCAAGCCCTTGCTGGTCCTCCACGTTCCCAACTCCTTCTCCCATCATCTCCTGGTCCTCTCCATGGTTTCTAATCATAAAATAATCATTAGGTAGCAAACCATTCTCAAAAGTAACATATAGCGAAGAACGTAGGAACGAGCTCACCTCTAAATTTAATCGTCGTGCACGAGCTCTAGTCATTGGACCTTGCAAATCCAGATTTGGAGGAGTATTGTGTGTATCCATAGGAGTGATGTCCTCATCACACCCTTCATGTAGAGGCCACAAATTCGCAGTCACGAACTCTTCGACGAGGTCTCGACCCGAAGAGTTATACGTTGCAACACAAAATGCAGTGCCATTTTTGCATAATTGGGGCACCCTACCCTCCGCCGTCCGAGTCTCGCAAGGAATAAGTGAAAGGATCGAGTGACCAAGAGGGGGGGGAATCGGGAACTCAAATTATGTACCTATTTTGCCAACTATTAAAACCGACCACTCAAACAACTCCTACACAACTCTAGTGGTGATCACACTAACAAGATAATCCTATGAAAGGAAAGACAACCTAAGCATACTAGTGGATCACACACGAGGCACACAACTCCTCTGCAAGCTAGTAATCAAAGACACGCGGAAGCACACAACAAGCTAGCAAAGGAGCCTACTCATACAAAGCGACTAAATCAACAAGCACATGGAAGGCACACAAGCATGAGTAGCACGATACATACTAGGGTGATCAAACAAGCCTAAGAAACTCCAATACATGCTAGTGATCAAGTGTAAGCTAAGCACAATTAGCATGTACAGAAGCCTATTCATGCAAATCTACCAGCAATCAACTAGAGCATGGTAAGCATACAAGCATGAATAGCACGGTATGTAAATTTGGAAAGTAATGCATCAAAGTAAGGAGTAGAGTAAGAGATGGCTCATGATTTTTTTCCTGAGATCTCAGAAGGATGGCACCTTCCCCTACTCCTCGTTGGACCACTCTCGTCGGAGTCCCGGTCCCTCCCGCCACCTATGTGGAGTTCTCGCCCACGAGCCTGCAACCACTCCCAGAGTGAAGACATGGTGCGCATCACCGCTGCCATCAAGGCACAAGCTCGCTTCCCTTGAAAACTTGCCGGACTCCCCGAGCCGACACGAGCGCTCACTAGCGATGCCCCTTTCACCAGCGGGCTCAAACAGTGTACAAACGTGTGAGGGCCTTCACAACCAATCATGATAGTCTCGATCACCGACACCTAACCGGTCTAGGTCTCACCATAGACCAAGAGTAACAACCTAGATCACACCCTCAAGGACACCCTAGCCTTAGACGTGCAAGATCGCTCCTTGTTACTCTCACTAGCACTCTCAAGATATGTAATATCTCCTCCTAGTGCTCTCCCCTTTTCCTCTTGGACCTTACCAAATTCTCTCAGGTATTCCACTAGCCAAGAGAGGTCTCCAAGACCCCAGCAACAAAGTTATATAGCTTTTCAACCTCAAACTAGCCGTTGCTCCACGAAATCAGCTTTCTGAGCCTACTGACCGGACTGTTCGGTCACTGCCTGACCGGACTGTCCGGTCACTACAACCTCTGGCTCCAACGGCTCTGCCCACTGTTGATACCTCTGCTGACCGGAACATACGGTTAGTTGACCAGACCGTCCGGTCCGTTTCTCTCTCCAGTCCAGAAACATTTCCAGCGCTCGCTTCCTCGCTGCCTAGAGTCAATTGTACAGACCGGACCATCTGGTATCTACAACCTCAACTCTGGTAGTTTCCTCACTTCTTCACTGTAAGTCCCAGACAACTTCACCTAGTGACCGTATAGTCCGGTCACCATTGACCCCTCTGTCCGGTCACTATGTCCAGAAGCTGAAACTTGTCGGCTTCACTAGACTTCATTTTTTGGCTTCTCCAAACAGCTCCTTGGCTTCTCCACTGTCATCTAGTGCCTGTGATTTCACTGAGCAACCTTGCACATCACCGTCTAGACATGACCTAAGAGAATGACCTAGACCCCCTTGATAGTCCGGTTTTTCCTATGGACTCAAAGCCCTAACAACTAGACAAGTGTTCCCAACACTTGCTCCATAGCTTGTCCTCAGGTTTGATCCATCTCCATCAACCCTTAGACTCTATCAAGCTCACAAGCCTCCATGCTTGTGGTCATTGTCATCAATCGCCAAGGCCGCCTTCTACAATCATCATAGAGTAGAAAAGGTTTCCTACATGAACAACACTCGTATAGACATTAATAACATTTCATGTTTGTCATTCATCAGTAAAACATCATACATTGGGTTGAGCTCAATGGTCATGATCCTTACAATCTCCCCCTTTTTGATGATGGATGACAACCACTACTTATGATGATCCAAAATGGACGAGCAATAAGGAACCAAAGGAATAGAATGGAATGAGAGGATTACCTTGGTCCTTACCTTGGAAGTAGTCTCCCCCTTGGAATGTGCTAGGTGTTGCGGGAGAAATACCCAATCACGTAGGACACTTGATATCTATCTTGAGTTGAATTTTGCGCCCATCTTGGTGTCGTGGTAGGTGTTCTTGTTGATGTAGACATGCACCATAGACGTAGATGTTCATGTCGGTGTAGATGTTCATTGTTGTTCTTCTCCATGTTTGTGTGGAAGTTCATCTTGTCATGATCTTCATATGTACTCCAAGTGAACATGCACCATTTTCTTGATCATCTTCATGTTCTCCACTTCGTCACCATAGTTTTGGCATTTGAATTCTTCATGTTTCTTCATGTTCTTCTCTCTATCTTCAATTTTCTTCTTTCCATCTTTTGTGTTGGATCTTCATGAACTTCTCCCCCTTTGACTTCTTCTCCCCCTTTTTGACTAGTGTTGGCATTTGGATCTTCATGTTCTTCTCCCCCTTTGTCACCTATCACCAAACACCACAAACCAAAGACAAAGCACAAGAGAACCAAGGAGCAAATAATAAGAGACAAGAGGTAGAAAGACTTCCCCTTTCATAGTGCTCCTCCTTGGTCGCAATGGCCTTCCACCATAGCTCCCCCTACACACATGACTCAACAAAGAATTTCTCAAGTATGCAATGGTTAGTCATTGGTGTGTTGGGAATGTATGAGTCACTTGTGTTTGAGCCACGCGAGTAGGTTTAACATCGAAGCTCGGTTGAACATGACACAATGGGCATGAAGCACAAAGATCACTATGCGATCATCTAGAGGGTCATATACTTATATTGTAAACAAGCAACTCCCCCTAGAAACATGCTTGGAGGCATGTAAGGTATCACAACGCAAGAGTGCATGAATGCAAAGAATGCAAATGCAACAAGTTTACACATGCATGATGCGATGCTAAAAGAAAGAGAGAAAAACTACAAACCAAGGTGTCAACAATGAGATGTTCCCTTCTTGAGCTTACTCACAATGGACCATTCTTCAAAGCCTTGGGTACACCATGAACCACCTTCCCAAGCTTAACCCATGTCCATTGCTATCTCAAGGAGGTCCGTAGTCAACCTACAAGAGAAGAGAAACAAGCACAAACAAAGACACAAACAACAAAACAAACAAGCAAAGCTATACAAATTTACAAGAGACATGCTTTAGGGTTACTTAAGTGAAGTTGGAGAGGTCAAGAACATTGAGCTCTCCCCTTAGCTTGTTGAAGGTCTTCTCGTCAAGAGGCTTGGTGAAGATATCCACCAATTGTTCATGAGTTCGCACATGCACCAAGTCAATGTCCTTCTTCTCAACATGATCTCGAATGAAATGATGTTTGATCTCTATGTGCTTTGCATGACCATGATCTCCAAATTTGAGAGCCATCATGATTGCCGCTTCACTGTCACAATAGAGTGGCATTTGAGTGAAGTTGAGACCATAGTCCGAGAGTGTTTGCCTCATGTAGAGAAGTTGAGCACAACATGCTCCTGCTGCCATATCCTCCGCTTCGGCTGTAGATAGAGCCATCGAGTTTTACTTCTTTGAGCTCCAAGATACTAGAGATCTTCCAAGAAATTGGCAACCTCCCGATGTACTCTTCCTATTCACTTTGCATCCTGTAAAGTCCGAATCTGGATACCCAAGTAACTCAAACCTTGTTCCTCTAGGGTACCATAACCCCATGGTAGGTGTGTACTTGAGATTTCTTAGTATCCTCTTCATGGCCTTCAAGTGTGACTCCTTTGGATTTGCTTGATAGCGTGCACACAAGCATACACTAAACATGATGTCCGGTCTTGAGGCGGTGAGATAGAGCAAGGACCCAATCATTGATCTATAGAGCTTGGGGTTCACTGGTTTTCCCTTTTCATCCATGTCCAAGGGTTTCCTTGTTGCCATAGGAGTGCTCAAGGGTTTGCTATTTTCCATGTTGAACCTCTTGAGAAGATCCTTGGTGTACTTTTCTTGATAGATGAAGTTGCCTTCTCTCAATTGCTTCACTTGAAAACCAAGGAACACATGGAGCTCTCCAATCATAGACATTTGAAATTCCCTTGCCATCATTTCCCGGAATTCCTCAATGTACTTCTCATTGGTTGACCCATATATGATATCATCCACATAGATTTGACACACAAAGAGATCCTTCCCAACAGGTCTTGTGAACAAGGTGCTATCAATGCTTCTAATCTTGAATCCATTCTTGAGTAGGAAGTTCTTCAAATGTTCATACCATGTCCTTGGTGCTTCCTTGAGGCCATAGAGAGCTTTCTTCAATTTGTACACATGTCTTGGATGTTTAGGATCCTCAAACCCCAGAGGTTATTCCACATAGACTTTTTCATTGATCTCTCCATTCAAGAGGGCACTTTTGACATCCATTTGAAAGAGCTTGAAGCAATTATGTGATGCATAAGCAAGCATGATCCGAATAGCTTCAAGTCGAGCCACGAGAGCAAATGTTTCTTCAAAGTCAATACCCGCCACTTGAGAATATCCCTTAGCCACTAGACGAGTCTTATTCTTGACAATTTTCCCTTTCTCATCTTGCTTGTTCTTGAAGACCCACTTGGTGCCAACCACATTATGATTCTTGGGTCTCTCAATAAGTTTCCATACCTTGCACCTCTTGAAGTTGTTTAATTCTTCTTGCATGGCAATAACCCACTTGTGATCATTCATTGCCTCTTCCATTGGTGTTGGGCTCAATCATGGAGACAAAAGAGAAGTTCTCAATTGCAATATTTGCCTCATCATCATTGTCTTCACTCATATAGTTAGGCTTGTATTGATTCCTCCTTGTCCTAACTCCTTGAGATGGACTCCCAATGATCAAGTCATGTGAGTCATCCTGGTTGATAGACTTGGGTCTAGGGTGGTGTTCTTCTTGAGTGGGAGGAGCTCTAGGTGAAATATCTTGTGCAATATGGATTGCTCGCTCTCTTGAGATATGAGTGTCTTGGATTCTTAGAGAGGTGACAGAGTCACTCTTATGCTTCCATGTTTTGGACTTTGAGCTTGAGGTGGATGGAAGGGTATCTTGTGAAGAGCTTGGAGAAGTAGCTTGTGGTGAAGTATGTGGGGAGGCTTATGGCTCACTTCTCACTTGGGTTTTCTCATCACTTGGTGGGTGAACTCTCACTAAATTTTGGGAGGAGCCAGAAGGTGTACTTGTGGCATTTTGGATTGGTTCTTGCACCTCGGAGGAAGAGGTTGGTTGAGGTGGTGGAGTAGAGGGCTCATTGATATCACCATCATTTCCCTCGTGGGGTAACACCTTGCCCACGGTCATTCTTCTCATAGCCTCCCTCATGGGTTCATCACCAATGTTCACTTGAAGAAATTCATCTCCCTTTTGAGAATCATTTGACTCATCAAATTGCACATCATAGGATTCTTCCACACAACCTGTGGCTGAGTTGTAGACCCTATATACCTTAGAGGTCCCTTAGTATCCAACAAGAATGCCTTCATCAGTTCTGCTCACAAATTTTTCTGGCTTTCTCCTCTTCTTGAGAATGTAGCACTTGCAGCCAAAGACTCGGAAATAGGAAACATTGGGTTCCCGTCCCACCAAACCAATAGCTCATATGGTGTCTTCTTCAACAGCCGGTGGAGATAGACACGGTTGGAGGTGTAGCAAGCTGTGTTGATTGCTTCTGCCCAAAACCTCTCATGAGTCCCATACTCGTCCAACATGACATGAGCAAGAGTGATGAGTGTCTTGTTCTTCCTCTCCACTACTCCATTTTGCTCGGGAGTATATATAGCGGAGAATTCATGCTTGATTCCCTTCTTGTCACAATATTTCTCCACTGTTGTTTTCTTGAACTCAGTCCTATTGTCACTCCTTATCTTCACAATGCTAGCCTTGAACTCATTCTTTGCCCTCATAGCAAACTTTCTGAAGATATCACTGGCTTGAGATTTGTCCACAAGAAAGAAAGTCCAAGTGTATCTCATGAAATCATCAAGAATCACCAATCAATAGAGATTGCCTCCTAGACTGTGTTGGCCCAAACAAGTCCATGTGCAAGAGCTCTAGAGGACGAGATGTAGATATGAAAGACTTGGTGGGATGTGAAGATGCAACTTGCTTTCCAACCTGACAAGCACTGCACAATTTGTCCTTCTCAAAGGTCACATCCTTGATTCCTTCAACCAGATTCCTCTTGACCACTTTTCTGAGCTGATTCATTCCAACATGTGCTGGTCTTCTATGCCATAACCATCCTTTAGTTGCCTTAGTGAAGAGGCAAGTACTTGGTGGCATGTTACTTGATTTGAAGTCCGTGACATACAAGTTCCCATGCCTCACTCCATGAAATACTAGCCCTTTCTTTGAATTTTCAACAATTGCACCATCCACAGCAAATGTGCACGTGAAACCCATGTCACAGAGTTGACTAATAGACAGGAGGTTGAAGTTGAGAGTTTCCACAAGAAAGACCTTGGAGAGATGGAGGTCCTCAATAATGGCCACCTTGCCTAATCCTCTGACTCTCCCTTTTGAGTTATCCCCAAAAGTCCCCTTCTTAGTGTCTTCGTCTTCATCAATGTTGGTGAACATGGTTGGCTTCTCGGTCATGTGTTGGGTGCACCAACTTTCAAGAATCCAATGAGTACCTCCACTCTTGTAGTTGATCCTGGTGGTAGTCATAAAACAAGCACTAGAGGAAGAAGGGTTAGTATCCAAAGCATTACTTGATAGATTTGCACTAACCTCATCATGTGGAGCGATAAGTCCATCCTCATAGATACGGACCCTTGCAATCCCTTCCTAAAGTCTCCTCCTGATGGGATAGTGAGGAGCACGATACCTGCAATGTCCATGACCATATCCCATGTGTACGTTGTCGAGGTCGATGTAGTAATGGGAAGGATCATGGAGGCTAGTGACGTGCTCAAGCACATGTCCCACTTGTGACTGGAGCACAAGTATCATCTCCATTGCCCTCTCAATTGAGAGCTCATGTCTTCTGTTGATCACCTCCTCAAGTAAGAAGCCCCTCTCAGGAGCTGTGATTTATCGGAGAAGCTTGTCAATCATTTCAAGTGGAGCTATCCTCCGAAGACCTCTGAAAGAGTTTATCCTAGACACAAGATCATAAATCCTCAAGAAAGTAGCACAAAGGTCATCATTCGGATTTCTCACAACTTCATCAAATTGGAAGAAGAACTCCTGTTGTTGAGCTCGATGAATGCTCCAGAGTCGATCTTGTGGAGGAGGTGGGGGCGTCAAATTGATCATCTCAAATGACCGTGCTAGTAATGTTGTTGGCACTCCCCCTACACCAATGCGTGGTCCACCCAAAGTGCTTGGAGTAGAACTTGGAATGGCACTTGAGGTAGAGCTTGACGAAGCGCTCGATGAGCTTGGTGAGGGTCTTGATCTGAAGGGGTTGTAGAAGCTATTGCAAGACAATATTGTAGAGGGATCAAAAAAGTTTGAGCTCGAAGCTACTTCTTTCCCTTTTCTTGAAGATGCTCCAATGTTTGCCTTGGAAGTCTTCTCCCTGGTCTAGCTTGCGGTGATCTTCTCATCATCAAAGAGCAACCCAATCATATCCTCAACGGAGAGACCCTTCTCTATGATGAGATCAAGGGTGATGTAGAGGAGCTTGTTGCTAGGGAGCAAGGTGAGGATCTTCTCGACTATAACAACCTTGGGAAGCTCGAAAGTAGTTGCTCCAATCATGTCCACAATACCTCGCAAGCGAATAAGAGAGCTAAGTAAGTCCTCATTCTCATTAGCACGAAAACTAAAGAACTCCTCAACAAGTGTATCACTAGCATGACTAATAAAAGACTCACAAACATCATCATCACTAGTCAAACTAGTAGAGCAAGCAAGATCAAGAGAGCCAACATCATCAATCATCATATTTGGCACACTAGTAGAGCAACCTATCAAATTATCACTAGTAGAATCTAGGCACTCACTAGAACTAGGCATATCCACACAATCATCATCATATACATGATCATCGGTAAAGGTATTGGCAAAGTCCACAAGTGTGTCCATCAACTCATCCGGAATCATGGCATTTAGGTAGCTTTTCAAGCGATCCTTCCATGAGCCATGACCCGGCCCCGAATAGGATGACATCCCAACTCAATTCGGTCACTACTCAAGGCGGTTAAACCCTATGATGAGCACTTGGCTCTGATACCACTTGAAAGGATCGAGCGACCGAGAGGGAGGGGGGTGAATCGGGAACTCAAACTATGTACCTATTTTGCCAACTATTAAAACTGACCACTCAAACAACTCCTACACAACTCTAGAGGAGATCACACTAACAAGATAATCCTATGAAAGGAAAGACAAACTAAGCATACTAGTGGATCACACATGAGGCACACAACTCCTATGCAAGCTAGTAATCAAAGAACACGCGGAAGCACACAACAAGCTAGCAAAGGAGCCTACTCATGCAAAGCTACTAAATCAACAAGCACATGGAATGCAAACAAGCATGAGTAGCATGATACATACTAGGGTGATCAAACAAGCCTAAGCAACTCCTGTACATGCTAGTGATCAAGTGTAAGCTAAGCACAACTAGCAAGTAGAGAAGCCTATTCATGCAAATCTACAAGCAATCAACTAGAGCATGGTAAGCAAACAAGCATGAAAAGCACAATATGTAAATTCGAAAAGTAATGCATCAAACTAAGGAGTAGAGTAAGAGATGGCTCATAATTTTTTTCCTAAAGTCTCAGAAGGATGGCGCCCTCCCCTACTCCTCGTTGGACCACTCCCGTCGGAGTCCCGGTCCCTCCCGCCACCAATGTGGAGTTCTCGCCCACGAGCCCACAATTACTCCTAGAGTGAAAACATGGTGCGCATCACCGCTGCCTCCAAGGCAAAAGCTCACCTCCCTCGAGAACTTGTCGGACTCCCCAAGCCGACACGGGCGCTCACTAGCGATGCCCCTTTCACCAGCGGGCTCAAACCGTGTAGAAATATGTGATGGCCTTCACAACCAATCACGATAGGCTTGATCACCGACACCTAAATGGTCTAGGTCTCACCATAGACCAAGAGTAACAACCTAGATCACACCCTCAAGGACACTCTAGCCTTCGATGTGCAAGATTGCTCCTTATTACTCTCACTAGCACTCTCAAGATATGCAATATCTCCTCCTAGTGCTCTCCTCTTTTCCTCTTGGACCTTACCAAATGCTCTCAGGTATTCCACTGGCTAGAAGAGGTCTCCAAGACCCCAGCAATGAAGTTATATGGGCTTCCAACCTCAAACTAGTCATTGCTCCATGAAATCAGCTTTCTAGGCCTACTGACCGGACTGTCCAGTCACAGCAGACTCTGGCTCCAACGGCTCTGCCCACTGCTGATACCTCTGCTGACTCGGCCGTACGGTCAGTTGATCGGACCGCCCGGTCCGTTTCTCTCTCCAGTCCAGAAACATTTCCAGCACTTGCTTTCTCGCTGCCCAGAGTCACTTGTACAGACCGGACCGTCCGGTCTGTAAACCGGACCGTCCGGTCCCTACAACCTCTACTCTAGCAGTTTCCTCGCTTCTTCGCTGTAAGTCCCAGATAAATTCACCTAGTGACCGTACAGTCCGGTCACCATTGACACCTCTGTACGGTCACTATGTCCAGAAGCTAAAACTTGACGTCTTTACTTGACTTCGTTTTTTGGCTTCTCCGAACAGCTCCTTGGCTACTCCATTGTCATCTAGTGTTTGTGATTTTATAGAGCAACCTTGCACATCACCTACTAGACATGACCTAAGAGAATGACCTACACCCCCTTGATAGTCCAGTTTTTTCTATGGACTCAAAGCCCTAACAACTAGACAAGCGTTCCCAACACTTGCTCCATAGCTTGTCCTCAGGTTTGATCCATCTCCATCAACCCTTGGACTCCATCAAGCTCACAAGCCTCCATGCTTGCGATCATTGTCATCAATCGCCAAGTCCGCCGTCTAAAATCATCATAGAGTAGAAAAGGTTTCCTCTACGAACAACACTCGTGTAGACATTAGTAACATTTCATGTTTCTCATTCATCACCAAAACATCATACCTTGGGGTGACCGCAATAGTCACGATCCTTACAATAAGGCTTGAAGCCAGCGGGAAAACATTCACTTCCGTCCCATCCACAATAGCAGTCTCTGACGGGACCTTGACATATAACTAGCTCTCATGCCACTTGTCGCCCCAACGGTTCCGACTGCATTTCACAAATTGATTTACCCCTCTGAAGCGAGGCATGAAAGTAATGCACCCAAACTCCACCTCGTGCGCCACACCACCAATTTTAATAATCTTTTGTTGGTGTCATACCCGGTTTTAAGGCCAAAACCGAATGCAAGACTATATGTGTGCCAGGATCAAAACATCATACATATAGGGACAAAAGTAAATAAATAGTAAAACCAATGTCATTATTATTAATACCTCGAATCATTATTACATAGTATGGATTACATCAAGACATAAAATAAAACAGCGTAAGACTCCATAACGCCACAAGCAGGCACCGGGGGTCACACTCCAAGTCATAGTAGTCCTTGTCCACGTAGTCCATCTAGTCGTTGTCGTCTTAGCAGCAGTAATATAGCAGCAACAACAACAGGGAAACTCAAACGCGTGAGTACACAAAGTACTCAACAAGTGGGAGAAAGTAATGACATGCAGGCTAGAAACAAAAAAAGGCTTGACACGGGTTTACTGCACTACATATCCTTAGCCTATGACTCCAAAAACAAGCATCCTAATTACTAGGTGAAAAAGAAGCCCATAGGTTAACCACCTGTCCCAACACTATCGGTTGCCCACCGATAGCAAGTCTATGAGTTATCAACCCATACCAGAACACTACAGGTTACCCACCTGCAGTACCACCCAAATCTGTTACCAACCAGATTTACCCAACCACCCATCTAATCATTTGAGGATTCAGGCCGCTCTTGACCGTGAGCACGGCTATTATAACAGTTTTACACTCTTCAGAGGCTGCACAACTTTACCTATAGGTTGGTGATTCCATCACCTGTCGGTGACTAAAGTCTCCCTGTTGCCAACACACTATCATAGGTGTGAGGACAAGAGATCACCACGTGGTCTTTCAAAGAGCTCCCCAACTTGCAAAACGTCCCTGCTAAGGTTTCACCGCTACGGGATTAACCATCCCTGCAGAAGCCCCCTCTGGCATCGTGGCTAGAAGCATACCCTTCATCACCTGAGGCCGAAAGTGACCCTCTCGTCCTCCTTCCTTGAACGCCCGCAAAACTGGGAAGACATTGATGTGAACAAGGGTTCCCGATCTTCCGATAGGTTCTAGTAAACTTGATTAAGGCGGAGGCGATACACAAATCGATCCGGCTTCTGAACGACACGTTCTGAACCCCACAATCGCAGCACAACGTCTCCTATGGTTATCAGCCGTCCAAGAACGATTGACCTCACTGAGAAGGCTTATCCTTGCCGGAAAATCAAGAATACAAGCAAGAACAAAGAAGAATGCAACCAAATTTGCAAGTATATGATGAATCTCACAAGTTGGAGTCTCACAAACCGATATGACGACAAAACTGTTATGAACAAAATAATCTAAGCAAAACCCAAACCCTAATAAAGAGGCAGTGGATGTATATGAGGACCCTAGGGTCGTGCAAGACCCCCTGGACGCAGCCCTAAGTGGGCTCAACTCGATACATGGTCCAAAGACCGATTACGGTGTCGCAGCAACAGGACAGATTCTGGAAGTCGAATTGTTTCGGCGATTGCCGACAACTCGGGACGAATTTTGCCATGGGACCGGTTGGGATGGAAAGGTATTTTCGTTATCTTTCCAGGAATATATAGAACATCCAAATCCGAGTCCGTATGCGTCCTGGGCATCCGTTTTACTGCAGACTGGTTCTGGGCTCCGAAACAGACTCGAAGTCGGTTTTGATTGGGCCTCCACCATGGCTTGGACGTCCTTGCTGGCCCATCACGCCTCCAATCACCTCCCCAACTATCTCATCATCATTTCCATGGTTCCTAACAACAATTAATTCATTAGGTAGCAATCTATTCTCAAAACCACATAATAAAAATATTAGAAACGATCTCACCTGTAAATTCACGTGATGCACATGAATTTTTATCTTAGTTGGAGGAGTATTGTGTGTATCCATGGGTGTGATGTACTCATCAGACATCTACTATCGGACCACGCCTACCCATATCAGCCCAGTGCTTTGTGCTGTTTTCCTGGGTGACCGCTCCACGGATCAGTCCTTATGACCACAAGCAGGTACTACCACAAGCCAACCAGTACATTACCCGTACCTATGCATACCCGCACTATCATCAACATCCTCCTGCTTGGGTCACCTATAATCCATGTTGCTAAAAAGATTACTAGCCCAAGTGATGATCTAGGTTTAAGTGATTATTTGTCAAAAAATTTATCATTATTCATTTTTATACCCCCAAAATACTGCGCTAGCATGACGTATCCAAACTCAACCACCAAGTCCCAAACCAGGCGACAAGGATAGGATAAATCAAATCTAGGCAACCCTAACATAGGATTCAAATTTAGACAAACATGCATAAAAAGTAAACTAATATCCTTAATAGGTGCAATATGTTCAACGACACTTGCCTCCCGCTGGTTGCAGCTCAAACTTAAGGTCCTGGAAATTCTGGAGTTGCTCCTCTTCTAACATCGATAAAATATCGGAAAAGCAAAACACAAACAAATAATGAACAATACACCAAACATTTCCTAATGACTATGAAAATAGTACCAAAAACTAGTACTTGTTCCTATGATTCCGTGAGCACAAAAATCACCTAAATCGGAGTTACGGTTAAAACGTTATGCTCGTTTGAAGTTCTAGGGGCTAAAAAGTAAAAATAACAATTTAGGGGCTTAAATGTAATTTTACCAATTATAGGGACTAAAGTGTAAAATATTAGGACTAAAAAGTAATTACTAAAAAGTATAGGATTGTTTCTGCAAAATTTTAGGACCTAAACATAATTTATATTAAGTATATGGTCTAAGTGTAAAACGGCAAGGTTAAAAATATAATTCAAAATAAGATTAGGAGCATTTCTAGAAAATTCCTGGGCCAAAATATTATAGATAAAAAGTTCAGGGGCTAAAACATAAATTAATAAAGATTATTAAAAAAAGATCAGGATTAAAATCTAATTGGGGCAAAGCTTAGGGGCCTAGGTGAAAAACATAAAAAATATGGACCGAGTCCATGGGGCTCATGGACCAGGGGTTGACCTAGGTCCACGGTCCACCATGGACCGGGCTTATACCCCTTCGGGGATGTTTTAATCAGGGTCGTTGATTGGCGATCCTACGGCCACGGGGGCTCAGGTGGGTCAGGCGGTTGTCGGCGACCAAAGGCGGCGGCGTAGGAGCGATGCTCGTCGGAATCCCATCGAAAAGGCACTCCGACGGCCCGAGATTAGGCGCGGAGGGGTTCGGGAGGGATAGGGGGCCGCGAGGATTCTCAATAGGGTGTCGCGCATGGTCGGGGTGGGTCGAAAGGCAGTCGCCAGCGGAGGGAAATAGCGGCGATCGTCGGAGGGCGTCGAGAACGGGGGTCTGGGGTCGGGAGGCACTGAGGGGTTCCCACAGGCGAATGCGAGGGCATTGGGGCGTCTCGAGGGCCTTTTATAAGGGAAGGGGAGAGGGGCAGACGAGGGGATCAAGCTCGTCGGCCATTAATGGCTGACGGCGGCCATTGTTGCGCATTAGCGCACTAGGGCGCTGTTTAATGGCCACTAAGGCTCGCTAGTGAAAGAGGGGGAATGGGGGGGGTCACGCGGGGGCTTTGAATCGGCGAAAAGGTGATGGGAGGCGAAGGGCGGACGATGGTTTCCGTCGGCGAGGAGAGAGCGACGAGAGGAGGAAGATGACGGGGGTGGGCCCAGGTGGCAGAGAGGGCGGGCGGCTGATGGATGGGGCCACGGTGCTGGGCCGGAACGCTTGCAGGGCCGGGGAGGGACGCGCGCACGCAAGAGGGCAGGCGGCCTAGCGGGTGGGCGCTGGGCTGCGCGCGGGGAACTGGGCCGGCGGAAAGTTGGGCCGTGGGGTGAGGAGAGCACTGCTGGGCTGGGGCGGGGCGCTGGGCTGCGGGTTAGGGAGTTGGCCTAAGGCCGAAACAGGGAGGAGGGGGGGGGAAAAGTAGTGGGCTTCGGGGGGCGGGTTGTTTTGGCCCAAGGAGCCAAGTGAGTCGTTCTTTCTCTTTTTCTTTTCCATTTCTTTTTCTGTTTTCTATTTCCTATTTTTTGTTTTTAATTTCTAATGAAATCTAAAATGATCTCTAGTCGAATTTTAAAATAAGTTTGCACCCAATTAAAAACACCTAATGCATTGCTACTCCAGCCTATATGCGCAATACATAAAAATAATAATTTAATTACTTAGATTAAGAAAATAACATTTGTAGCTTAAGAAAGAAAGAAAAATATATATTAACACCCTAATTAAAATAAGACAACATTAATAATTTGCAAAAATTTGAAAGATAAGGTGTTACAGCTGGTAGTGGGCGCATTAATACTTGCAGAACATCTCGATGTCAGGCTTCCCCTGGTAACTCAGCAGGCCCCAAGCAAATTTACCGAGCATAGCTATCCCGCTGGGGCTAACTTGATGAAGTTGAACATTAAAGCGTTCCAACACATCCTTTACAAAGGATGAGCAAGGAAAGCGCAAGCCAGCAGTGACATGCTCTTCGAATACTATAGCCTCATCCTGCATAGGGGACGAAACTCGTTCCTGCCCAGCCAATCGAGCACCCCCAGCAGGAAAGCAGCCCAATTTAACAAGCTTATTCAGCTTAGGGGCATCAAGGTCAGACCTTCCAAATTCAAAAGTCCGAGGCTTCGGCTCCTTGTTATCCTTGTTTTTTCCCCCTTCGACCCTTCTGTTCACCAGCACCTCCCATAGGAAGTAAATCCCCAATGTCAGCTTCGACGTCTTCCATGCTCTCCTTAATGGGGTTCGAGCTCCAAACTTGACGGCTGGTTCCCTGCCCTGGCGCACCTGCCGCAACCTTCGCAGCATCACAAGGAGAAAAATGCTCATCACCCTCTTCCTCCTCGTCATCCCCATCATCCTGTTCCCCGTCCCCTCCTCATCATCATCATCTTCGCCTTCCTCGTACGCAGCCTGAGGATGATCATGATCTCCCCCTTCGAGAGCAGCATCCAACGTATCCTCCAGGCTTCGAACAAAATTCGCATCAGGGTCGGCTCGGACTGCAGCAATCTTAGTTTCACCACGAAGCTACTCCTCTGCCGATCTTGAGATATCGAGCTATCTACACAACTCGAGCCATATCTTGAGATCCTGAGATAAAAAAAAAGACCGACGGGGTCAACAAAAGGTGCAAAAGATTCACATCAGGAAACAATAAAATGCAGTCTACTTCGATCAATATAGAATATACCTCGAAACACGCAACAAGACAAACTCAAATCTGCCTAACACAAATCGCAACACGTGACTGTTGACGGCTGTTAAGTACCATTTTCAACCGTCAACTATACTCCAATAAAGGAGAATTTGGCATTTCATACACGCATGCTTTAGCACAATAATATAGTTCCACTTGTACTTGGAGAACTTTGTGCATGCAGGAGGAAATGTGAAGGAAACACCTCAAAAGGCAAGAAAACACACTTTCGACCAATCAGAGAGTGCCACACGGACGTCACACGGATTGAAGGGCCCATTTTCAGCACTTAACCGACGTAACTCCCTGTAATACCGCGCAAACCGACGTCAGGGCCCACAGGACAGCCACCTGGAGAAAGCACAGGCCAGGAGGGGCCACCCCCAGGTCGGCCGACCTGGTCAGGTCGGCCGACCCAGCCGGGCGCCCTCTCCGCCTGGGCTTCCACGTGTTGGCTCCTCCGCGACTCCTGATGACGGTTTGAGATGCCTTCCGTGGCGGTTACTCTCCCTTGCCGACCTATTGAGGCTATAAATAGGAGGGTGTGCCTTCACACTCAACACACACCACAAGAAGCATTTCTCTCTTGCTAGTAGTAGTTCTTGGAGTTTTAGTGGAGTTAGGCTGAGTCTAGAGCTCTCTAGTCCCAAGTCTTCACTTGGAATTGGTATGGCTCTTGTATCTTTTCCCTTTTGTAAGACTTTGCTCTTATCAATATATATATATATTTTCTATATAGTTGTGCTTGGGTCATGAGTTTCTTGTTTGATATTGTGATCCATATATGTGATAGTATAGTCTACTTGTGTGATAGTAGTTTATATTTATTATACTACTATTGTCATGCCAGTTATATACCGTCACTATAGTCTAGTTTATATGTTATAGTCTCTATGCTTAGTTTTAGCTGATAAAGTATAGCATGGGTTTGGTGATCGTATTCGTACGGTAGCTCTGCCTCGTTAATAGTAATCGCGGAGGGGCAGAGTGCTCTTTGGTCATGCAAGTATGGTACTTGGGTGACTGATTTGCATCAATTATTCGTTAGTCTACTGGTTCGTTGAGGTAGGCGGCAGGTGGTGACAGCCCTGTCCGTCCTTTGAAATCCTCCCCGCTAGACTAGTGCGTAGGCTCTTGGCGGAAGTCGCCTGTGGATGCAGGGGTAAGTCCGTGCCTGAAGTGCTATACTATTGACTGCTGAACCTGAATATGGGTCTGTATGTATTCTACTTAGGCTATGCAACTGTATAGGAATGTATAGTAGGAGTAGCTTAGCCTAGTCTTTCCTCCACTAGACTTTATTTATTTAGTAGGAATCTTCTGTGTGTGTCACACTACCCGGTTATTATCATGTACCCGCCTGTCTTGGTTAGATATCCTTGCTAATTGTTAACATGATCTTATATGTTAGTAACGCTTCTTGATCATAACCTTCCTTTGGGATAAACAAATACGATACCCTGAATACTTCCAGGTGAAATGCTACAGCGGTATTCTCCGTGCGCTTGCGGATTTTACCTACTTGACTCTGGGACATATTAGTGAACCGTTTCTGGCCCCGTGCCGGGAATGATTTATTAATATGGCTTAGCAAAAGTCAACAGTGACGCTCTAGAAAAAGAAAAAATGAGCAAGAGAAACAACGCCTAGAGCAAGAAAGCTTTGTGTGTTTTCAACCCCCCCCCCCTGCTTATATAGTCGGGTCAAAATGAATCAGCATTTACTGCGGAGGCACAAAAACCGAGAGCATAGTACTTCAAAGATAAGAATGGAATTCGAATGGACATGATACCCAAAACGGCCAAGTGTTACCTTCGAGAGAGCTGGGCGAACTCCCAGAAGAAGATTCACTCCCCGAAACAGTCGTCGTACGAACCCGAGTCATAATCGCAAGCATCACAGAAGTTCAGTATCAGGCGAGCAGTAAAAACAATTTTCCACCATGGGCATTCTCTTTTTATAGGCATAGACCCCAAAAATACCGCTCAAACCCTAATTCCCAGTATCAAGAATACTTCATGCAGCCCAACTTTGATGTTCGAAGGGTGGTGTTTCGGTCAGAGATCCCACTCAATGCGAGGGTTTCGGCCCATCAGACTTAGACCCACCCGTCGAGGGGCTACTATTAGGGGATCACCTTGTGAGCCACCCCTCGAAGCCCATCGAAGTTGGGCTAGGCGCAAAACTAAAGCCTACCTTCGAGCCCTCTTCTACCATCTTTTTGTGACTTCGCTGCGCAGGTACCCATCGAAGGCCCGAGAGAGCCGCACCTTTAGGCTCGAGTGGAATGGAGGAGGTGACGCTCGAGGGCTGCAAATCCCACTGATGGTTATCGTTAATCCTTCGATGAACATGACTACGCCCGAAGCAAGCCTCAGCGATGTGTACTGAAGGTGACACGTGTCGCAAGGAGGCAAAATGACGTGTGACTCAAGGAAGGGTACCAAAGAAGCCTAAAAAGACCGATTTACCTTTATGACTAAATTGTACAGAATATTCGTAGAATGTAGTAGGTGAATAGGGGTAAAACGGTCGTTAGCATATGACCTATGTACAGGGCTATAAATGGAACACCCCTACCCACTTGTAACGGGACGTATCTTTTTTGGAAGTCATGAAGCAGCCTTATTGCTCTGCTTTGAACCCTTCGAGATTCTCTACTTTTGTTACTTTTCTGTTCATGACACCGGAGCTCGTGCTTCATGACACCAACAGTGTTGTCATTTTATACATTGCAACCTGCGCCCTGGTTTGTTGTGTCAGTATAGATGGCTTGTGTATTTCATCGAGGAATACTACATCAGGTATTTTAGACCGGTTGGACCCAAGCTTGGCCAACTTGTCCGCCTCCTAGTTATATTTCCGGAGGACATGCTCGTACTCGATGCCATCAAACTTATCTTCTAGCTTCCGAACCTCGGCGCAGTATGCTGTCATGCTTTCCTTCGAGCAACACCACTCCTTGGTTACTTGATTAATCACAAGTGCCGAATCACCTAAGATGCTTATCCTGTTGACACCGAGTGACATGGCCGTCCTGAGGCCGTGTAGTAACGCCTCATATTCCGCCGCGTTGTTGGATGCTCGAACATGCATGCAACAGACGTATTTCATCTTGGCACATTCTAGAGATGGTAGCACCACCCCTGCTCGGCTCCCTCCAGCTCCAAGGAGCCATCAAAGCACATTGTCCAGTAGCTTAACTCTTGTGGGGTAGGTGGCAATCCAACCTCCGTCCACTTGGTGACGAAATCTGACACAGCCTGACCTTCAATTGCATCTCATGGTTTAAAGGTAATGTTGAAGGTGCCCAGATCGACAGCCCATTTTGCAATTTTCCCGGTAGCATCCCGATTGTGGATCAACTCGCCGAGTCCAAAAGATGTGTGAACTTCGATCGGGTGGTCTTCAAAGTAGTGCTTCAGCTTCTGGGACGTCATTAGTAGTGCATAAACTAACTTCTGCAGCTGGAAGTAGCATACCTTAGATTCTGTTAAGACTTCGCTGACAAAATACACTGGTCGTTGCACCTTTTGAGCCTTGCCATCTCCCGCCCGTTCAACCGCCAGCACAGTGCTCACAACATGTGTGGTTGCGGAGATGTATAGCTGCAAAATTTCCTGTGGTTCAGGTGGTGTCAGCACTAGCGGGCCACTAATGTAAGCTTTGAATTCATCAAGAGCTTTTTGGGCCTCTTCATTCTAGATGAACGAACCTTGTTTTCTGGGCAGTCAGAAAAAAAAGGAGCCCTCGAACTCCGAGTCATGATACAAATCTACTAAGAGCTGCCATGCAGCCGGTTAACTTCTGAATGTCTTTCTGGGAATGCAGACGGCCCATCCTCAGTATGGCGTTGACCTTCTCCGGATTTGCCTCGATCCCCCTGTGTGAAACTAGGAAACCGAGTAGCTTCCCTGATGGGACACTGAAAATGCATTTCTCGAGATTCAGCTTCATGTTGTAGTTGCGGATGTTGTCGAATGTCTCGGCCAAGTCTTGGATCATTGGCAGCGAGTTGGCTCTTGATGACCACATCATCAACATAGGCCTCGACGTTTCTCTCTATCTGCTTATTTAAGCAACGTGGCATGGTTCGTTGATAAGTGACACCAACGTTCTTTAATTCGAAGGGCATGGTCGTATAGCAAAAAGCTCTGAAGGGCGTGATGAACGATGTCTTCAGCTGGTCGGATTCGTTTAAGGGGATCTGATGGTACCCTGAGTAGGCATCTAAGAAGCACAATAAAGCGCAACCAGCCATTGAATCGACCACCTGGTCAATACGAGGGAGAGTGAAAGGACCTTTGGGGCAAGCCTGGTTAAGGCCAGTCTAGTCCACACACATCCGTCACTCCTTGTTCTTCTCTTGCACCAGTACTGGGTTAGCTAACCAGTCGGGATGGAATACTTCTTTGATAAAAACAGCCGCTAGTAATCGGCCGATATCTTTTCTAATCGCGTCCTTGCGGTCCTGCGAAAATTGTTGGAGTCGCTGCCTCACAGGTTTAGCATTTGGTTTAGCGTGTAATTTGTGCTTAGCCCTTTCCCTTGGAATACCTGATATATCAGAAGGTTTCCATGCAAATATGTCTTTATTATCACGAAGGAAAAGGATCAGCGCGCTTTCCTATTTAGCATATAAAGCGACCCTAATGTTGACGGTCTTGGATACATCACTATCATCTAAACAAATCTTCTTTGTCTCCACGGTTTCTGGCTGCACCGTGGTCTTGGACACCTTCTTGGGAGGGGAGTGAAGGTTGCCTTCCTCTACTTTCGCAACCTTCGCCTTCAATTCGGCGAGCTCAGATGCCATCACCTTCTTGTCTGCTAGCTCGCAGCTCTGAAAGTCATAGTCGTACGAAGTCTTCACGTCCGAGTGCAACAAGATGACTCCACTCGGCCCGGACATCTTCATCATCATGTAAGGATAATGTGGTATGACCATAAACTTAGCGATTGCAGGTCGCCCAATAATGACATGGTAGGTGGAGTCCAGATCTGCCACCTCAAAGGTGATACGCTCCGCCCTGTAGTTTTCCCGAGTGTCGAACGTCACCGGCAGTGTGATTTGTCCCAGCAAGATTGTCTGCATGCCTGGGATGACACCATGGAAGGGCGTCCGACTAGGCTTGAGCTCAGTTAAGGGTATGCCAAGCTCCTTAAAAGTCTTCAAGAAGAGGATATCCAAGCTGCCTCCTCTATCCTCCAGAACTCTACGGAGCCGCACCCGATTCACAGTCGGCGACAATACCAAGGGATATTTGTTGGGCCTGGGGATGTGATCCGGGTGGTCTGACCGATCAAAAGTTAGCGGGACCTCTGACCATCGCAGATAATGCGACACAGCTGATGAAACTGCATAGACTTCTCGATAGAGGATCTTCTAGTGGCACTTCGAGTCGGTCGTGGATCTGCCATAGATGTAATTGACCTCATGCTCGGGATCTTGAAATTCCTCCTTGCCTTCTTCTTCCTTGTCTTTGTCCTTCTTGTCACCCTTGTTGATCCACGGGCGTTTCCTGCAAACCTTCAAAGCATGGTGGGCGAAGCTTTTCAGCTTGAACACTCTTTGGCCTTGTGAGTGCCGTCATGCAACAAGCAGGGGCCCTCAAGCATCTTGTCGAAGTCATCCTGAGTGACCTGTCTTCTCTGGTTGGGACGCTCAGTGTTAGCGACCGTTCTGTCCTACTTACGCTTCTATCGTCATCCTTGTTGTAGTTGCATGGCCCCGACTGATTGTGGTTCCGCGGTGTCTCATCCTTGTACTGTCGTACTCTGAAGAGGACCGAGTTACCAGCCGCGTACTTGTCCGCCATGGTGAAGAGTTCTTTCGCCATTAGGCTCTCGGCGGCATCCAGTCTCCCAATTTTCTTGATCAGATCGTCATCATGAAGTCCGGCCAGGAAGGCGATGACAACCTGGGCGTCCGAGATGTTTGGGATAGTGTTCTTCACTCGGCAGAAGCCCTAGATGTACTCCCGTAGCGGCTCTCAGTCCCATTGCCTGATCCTGGCGAGCTCCGAGTGATTGCCGGTCCAATCAAACGTTGCCTGGAAGTTGGTGGTAAACTGCCCGCACAATTCTCCCCAGGAACTAATGGAGCTAGCTGGCAGGTTTGTGAGCCATGTTCTGGCTGCTGGGGCCAGACATACGTGCAGATAGTTGGCCATGACAAAGCTGTCGCCGTCGAGTGCTCAGATGGCAGTTGCGTAGACCGAAGCCAATCGCTTGGGTCTGTCTTGCCGTCGCACTTCTATTTGCCGATTAGCTTGAAGCCAGCCGGCCAGCTTACAGTGTGCAGCTCTCTAGTGAAGGCTCTGATGCCAGCCTCGTCGTCCTGGTCATCAAGAGTAGGGGTTGGTTGCCGTTTGCGGTCGCGGCCAGTATCCTAGTGGCATCTGTCTTCGTACCGACCATCATATCGGTAGTCACGGTAACGATCATCCCAAAGAGGATCCCATCGGTCGTCGTGTACATAGTAACGATCATCGACGAAGCCTCGCCAATGTTTTTCCTGTTCATGCTCTTGGCAGACCGCCTCATCCCTCTCCCGATAGCTGTTATTCAGTGGGATATGGGCGTCGCGCCTTGGTATGCTGTTGCGGAGGTCGGCCTGCGGGTTCTGCTCATGGAAGGCCGCGATGGGCGGCCTCCGTGGTTCTATCGGTGGGGTGGTCTGCCGGTCTCGCTATCGTCGATTTCTTCTTTCTTGACTGGGAACCGAGCTAGTGGCACCAGACGCTGTCCTGCTCGGCGTGGCATGAGTTGCGTGCATCTCCAACACGGCTACAGCCTTAATGTGTGCCTTCAGTTTGTTGACTTGCGGGGTCAACTCGGGATTGGCTTGGAGTATAGGCTCCAGCGAGTTCAGTAGTGTAGCCGCGGCCGTGATGTTGTGCTGCGGGGTTTGACCTCCTCACCATCCAGTTGTAAGGTGAGATCGCCCATATCTAGGTGTTGCATGACCCTAGATCCGTTGCGATGGTCACGTCAGAGTGGAGGGGTCTCTGCCTCTGGGTCGTCGTCTTCAATCTCTGTCTCATGCCTGTCCTAGGGGTTTGCTGCCGGTGGTGCCCCTCGCGTAGCAGCCGTCGCGGATGTCACTGCACGTGACCCGCCATCTGGGTTTGTTGGTGCCACCATGAATACTTCATGGTAGTCAAATGAGTGACTTTCAGAATCACTCGACTCTATGATCAGGTCCAAGATTGACTCATGATCGGCGCCGATTGTCGCTACTAGTCAGGATCCAGACAAAAAATTGGGATCTTCATCCAACTCCTCTAAGTAAGGAATTGGGAGATCAATCGGAGTTGTATCCAAGTCGGTCAAGCTTGTCGGTCGGTTAGCCCTGGGCAATGCTAAGGGAGGGCCTAGGAGGGTTTCCATTAGAAAAGCACGGTGCTCTGTCGCCGCGTTGCTAAGGCCGAGTGGGAGTCGGTGCGTCGGGTTGATCTTGCAATCAACTGGTGAAGCTTTGTTGACACCTAAAATCAGAGGTGCGACGGACGTGAGAGGGTCCGCTGGATCTTGCTTGACGAGGCTCCCGCTCCGATCAGCGATGAAGCTAAAGGTGTCGAAGTGGATCTTGTCTCCCGGACAAAACTTGACGTCGAGAAAAGCCATCAACTTCAACGAAGTTGGACTCAATGCTACCCCTTCCTAACACGCCAACTGTCGAGAGATAATCTCGATAGTAGACCTAGGTATGCATATCAGTATGAAAGACGATGGACACAGGAAACAGGGTTTATACAGGTTTGGACCTCCCGGATGATAACAACCCCACGTCCTGTTTAGTGTTCTTTGTATTGCTAGGGTTCGCACTAGGGTTAGGATTTCCCAATGTGAGTTCTAATGATCTTCGCATACCCCCTGCCCTCCTTATATAACCGAAGGGAATCAGTTTACACGACTGTTTATCAATCGAATACATTTGATTCTTAACCTAACTTGTCACCTACTCTAAATAAATATCTAGGCAGTTATCTTCTGGGCCTTAATCCCTAATGCTTCATAACTAGGTTCCGGCCCACTCGGCTATAAAGCCGAGTGATTAAGTATCCCGGGTATACATGTCCCACAACTCTCTTTGTTGATTTGCAGAAAAAATCGACTGGCACACCCCGGTTTCCATATTGAGCCTGCACTGGAGTCAAGCAAATCTCTTAGGTCGCGTGTGTAGATTTTCACATCAACACCATCTGGATGCCTCTTCCAAACATTCGTCAAGTGACTTATCTGTGTCAACAACACCAGCCACCTCACACGCTTCTCTAAATGTTTTGTATCTGACGTCCCGGATAGTCCTGAGATGAGTGAATGAAGTGGCGCCCCGAACGTGATTCAACAATACACACAAATAATACCTCTTGCCCTTAGATGGGTTGGCATAAACCGTGCGTCTGACTTGTTTCCGCTCATTTTTCCTTTTTATCCATATCTTATCAGTTCTATCCCATCTATATGATTCTGGCATTTGAACATACAATAGTTGTCTTGCATCTAGGTCAAATGAGTTCATCCTAAAGTACCCAGTCAACATTGATTTTTGAGAATTCTCATGCTTAACAATGTACTCTAAATTATCACTTGCCTTAAACGCAACCATATGCACACCAGCGAGGTGTACAGTGAGTTGTAAGACGAAGGGTGAAACCTGGAAACCACATACAACAATTCTTGGTAAGTCTGAAATCTTTAACATGATTACAACATAAAAGTATGATTTATTGATATGTTTGAGCCAACTATAACAGCAGGTAATGATTTAAAATGGAGTCGAATTTGTCTACAAAGTATTACAAAGTCAGAACAGATTACTTAAAAGAGATTACCTAATACAAAGGAAATGCATACATCCTGTACGTAGATTCTGATGGGGTTATAACCCTCGCATCTCTATACTGTTTTATCACTGTGATAACCTTCTCTTCATTTTCTAGGGCATTGTCTTTCCCCGTCTCAACACGATTCTCTGATGTGCTATCTTTCTCTAACTGCTCAAGAGCATATGAACCTCCATCAGGCCCTTTATATATGTACTTGTACAAGTATTTCACAGCCTTAATGCTAGAACAAATCTCAACATTAATATGACAGTTGTATAACATAAGCAAAGCGGGGTTGTAAGGAACAACCCACTGATTATTCAATTTTGATCCTCTATCCCTTACGACCTGCCCATCATCCCCTCTCCTATATATAGGATAAGAATCTTTACCCTTCTTTGTTGCATCACAAAATTTACGGGGATATCAAAACCAACACTTGCCATCAATCATACACTGACAATTCCAATTCAGATTTCCACATGGTCCATGCATCATGTGCTTGCAAACAAGGTCATGCAACACTTTGCACTTTTCCTTGTCAGGAATCTCGATAGATATATACTTGTCATAATCGTCCGGGGATTTAAGCTTATATTTCTTTGTCATAACCAACAAGAAATGCTCATGAGGAAGTCCTCTCTTCTGAAACTTTGTGACATGTGCATAAGCTGCCACCTCCCAAAAATATTTCTTCTTTATCAACCTATTATGGAGATCATGGAGCTTTGCCCTATAAACTCTGGCAACAAGTTCGGGGCGATCTTGCTGTGTCTGTCCTAGTAACAGCTCATGCAATATCTCTGGCCAGTAAGCATTGCAGGTCATGGTGACAAAATAATTGGGCTTCCTGTAACACTGCACTAATGTCATGGCACCAAGGAACCTTGACTGAACGTCACGATCACCGCCCGGAAAGCTCCTTTGGAGTATAATTCTCTTACCAGCCTTGTAAGCACGAGCCTCTCCGGCTGTAAGTGTATCAACAATTCCCTGGTTTCAGAATTAAAAAAAAACAAATCAGATCAATGGCAAAGAGAATATTGTCCAATCAAAGACTATAGATTGGATACTTGAAATATGACTATCAAGACGACTATGTTTGATGAGTTGCAATACAAACCTGATACAAGTCGGCACATATTAATTTTTGATGAGAAGGAAGTGAGTACCAATCCAAGCACATCGACTCAACGTTGACGTAGGTGTCAACAAGAAACTGTTGCAGAAGCCTTAAATTCGTTTGGTATAATGTGTAGCTTGTAACAGAGCGGCAACATATTTTCTTGATCCACCTATGCAAGATTTAAAATACAGTCTGTCATAAAATGATTTTGATCTCATAATTTTAGATTTAATGCAAGACTACTTACTATCGGCCTCGCCTTCCAAGTTCACTTCGTCCCCTTCTTCGGTCTCTTGGTCACCAACACCATCAGCTTAACATCATAAAATTAATAAGATATCAAACAACAATAACATCAACCAAAAATGTACAACAACCATATTATAATTTTTACCTACCATAATTGTCAAAATCATCTACAACATCATATGTGGCATTAAGGTCAACGTCGCCTGCATGCCACAATATCCAAGGTTATATTTAGTCCTGCATTGTATATTGAATATATATTATAAAATGTGCAAAAAATTGAAAACTAACTTGTAACACTATCAATGACCAAAGGTTTAGGACCGGCATCAACAATACCATCATAAAGAATCTTCTTATTCCAACCCGCCTCTCCATTGGGGAAGAACAAACGGTAGGACGAAGGATTGTAACATCCCCAGAATGCTTTGATATACTTCAGGACCACAAACCATCATACTCGCCTGAAACATCTTCCTTGGATCACTACGACTCTCCCAAATAGCAGCGACTTGTGAAACAGTAGGTGCATCATACTGCCTTTGGTCCATATTTGTATCAGTGTTTAATTCGATCCTATACTCATCAAGGTTAGGGACAGATCCCAAGCTCCTAAAATACTCGAACATAAGGATTATTGTCCAAAATATCAAGTATTTTTCTAATTATATTCTGGTTCAAGTGCGGAGAACGGATAAATCTATGCTGCTGAGTCTCGTCTGTATCATAGAAATAAAGCTGCATATGCCTAGGGCCATGGTCACATGGCACCAACTGATCAAGACGATGATACACACTACCATGTACTTTAAATGTATAAACCCTAGAAAAATCCATGGTGTTGTATCGGCAATCCAATTTATAGCCTAAGTTTGTGAATGAAAAGTGTGAATTGAAGTAGCGGATATTCTTTCAGAAATGCTTTGCATCTTGATCGTCCTGGTTTGTGAACAAATGTCGCAGCTCATCAGGCACATCAGGAATTTGAATTTTGATTCTACCCTGCCTGTAACAGAAAGATTTTCCTTCGCCGGGGAATCGTTTAGCACCACAGAATGCACATGGCTTCACTTTACGCAGGACATGATGTTTCTTTAGCAAATTGTGGTAAACAAAGTCATAAGGATCATGCTCGCAGGACTCCGGCTTATCTTCTCTGTATGAAACATACCGTACTTCTGCAAATTAAAGTTATATATATATTCACGGGTCACATGACAATTTAAACGTAATGGTATATATATATATATATATATATATATATATATATACAATGCAAACCATGACAAAAATGACCAACCTCGGCCATTAAAAATCCGTTTCCTCCTCCTCATCTTCATCTGACGACACTTGCGGAAAATGAGGCGGAGGGTTCAAACGGTCCAATTCTTCATCTGGGAAATAATCAAGAGGTCATTGTTAAGATGTGCATTATTAAATGGGGTTCTGTAACAGAAGCTATAGCCATGTCCTGGCAGGGTAAGTACACACCATCATCTATTTGGGTCGGATGATCGGGTTTCCAAATTCCAGAATCAAATGTTGCACCTTTATATTCAGGCTCCACAGACCGAGGTAGTGTCCCGAACCAAAACATACGGACGTCGTTGGATTGAAAAATCATTGAATTCGTACGTCTGCAACCACAAGTCATACGCAATGTTAACATAGATCCAATACTCACCTTCGCTAAACAGAGATCCAGCAACAGGTTGTGTTGGATCTGGATATCATGTTCCATCATGATCAAGTAATCAGGATGTCGTAGGCAAAAACAGGTTGTTGAAAGAACATGTAAAAAAATACCAGGCAGCCGTCAATATAATCGGAAGTAAACCTGATGTGTCTTGTCTATTTTTGCACTGCAGCCCTGAACGGTAGTTTCCTTGATATACACGCCTTTTTTCAAGCAAAGCATTCTTTTCAGGACCTGGCATCACTGCATATTCCTTCCTTTGTTTTTCCAACTTGGATGCAGGAGTAAATTCTCAAATGTATATGAAAAAATTATAATATATCATTTGCTTCATGAAGGATTTTAAATGAAACAGTAATGAGACCAACAGCTGAGTTTCACACCTTCAATATCCCTTACAACTGGTGTCCACTCAACCCCTCTTTGTAGTTGTGTTCCTGTTATTCATGGCACTGTGAAAATCTTTCCATCGACACACTATTCAGGATATAAGTGATACACTGTTAGAATGAAGTTTCAAATCCTGACCTTTGCTCAGAGAGGAGATATTTTGATGTGCATTTTTTCTCTTTCGGTATTGTAGCTGGTATTCTCTCTGATACTTGCGCCTGCGGGCAAGCGCGTCATCTAACTAGGTAAGACAACCAGTTGGATTCTCTCCTTGCAAAGGAGGTCGACTATGAGCAACGGGTACATTTCCTCTGCGTAGCCATCTATCATCATCATTGTCAGAATCACCATGATAAAAAACGCTACATCCTTCCTTGAATGTAACGGTAGACAACCGTGATTGTTGTGTGATTCCTGTAATGTACACATATAAGTTAACTGTTCGCAACATGCTCAAAGAGACGAACCGCACCAGTTTGTTACCGTTAACTGGATCAGATGCCAAAGATCCTGGTTGTTTTCCATCTATTGTTGCACAGTACACCGATCTTAGATTCTCTTTACCACCTACAAATAATGTTTATATTATTTAATCACCTGATCTTTGCAAAGTTGCAACATTTACAAGGTTCGGCCCAAGAATTACCAATACTCTCAATACTTTCAACTGTGTTAAATGATTTGCACCTTTTTTCTATTTATTATTCCCACATTTTCACCGGGAGATGTATTATCTTGTTCAGCTGAACCACGCGGAAGAAATATGAGTCACCTAGAAAGAACAAATATAGTACATGAGAAGAAAATTATTCATACCTTCATTTAACACCGGTTGAGTTGTGGCCTTCTTTAGATCACGGTATCTATTTGCCCGTTGCTTATCCTGTTCACGTCTCCTTGCAACAGTTGCGGCAGTAGCATATAATTGGGGTCAAAATAGTCCATTAAAAATAATCGTAGCATCAGAACAATGAACATAACAATTTTAGTTGCTCAACTTACCCCCATCAACAGTATTTGAAACATTCTTGAATGTAGTTCCACGAGATATATTATCATGGGCAGCTGAACCACGTGCAACAAATATCAGCGACGTAGAATGAACAAATTACAAACTATCTGAGAAGAAAATTATTCATACCATAATTTAACGCCGGTTGAGTCGTGGCCTTCTGATGATCACGGTATCTCTTTGCCCGCTGCTTATCCTGTTCACGTCTCTTTGCCATAGCTGCTGCAGTAGCATCTTCTTCACAAACTTAATTAGGATACAAATTAATTTGGGGTCAAAATAGTCCATTAAAAATAAGTGTATCATCAGAACAATGCACGTAACATTTTTGATTGATCAACTTACCCCCATCAACAGTATTTCAAATATCCTTCATGCACTTTTATTCAATTCTCTTGTAACTTGTTTATCTTGTTGAGACGACATGGGTTCCTACTAAAATTTGTAATAATGAGTCAATATAAAGTGCAACAGTCTAAGTTGCACCCTTCAAGGTTATCAACAGGTAATGTAAGATTTCCATTAGGGGGATCCGGACATCAAAAGTGACAAAGCCAGTACAATATGCGTTCAACTGATACATACGTACCTTCAATAACACCTGAAATCTCCGTCCAAGTTTTTCTTGTCACAGAAAAAGGGCAATTACTCATCGCTCTTGACTATTCATTGTGATCACACAACAACGATTATCACGGGGATTTCCGTGAAGACACCAGCAATCATCAGTAGACCCAATGTAATCAGTACTGACCCATACGTCACAACACTCTGCAAATACCAGAAGTTAGGATGTGATGTGAAGTAAATATTATTGGCAGCCACCAAGACCAAAACTTCTGCAGAAGGAACACCACAAGATCCCCGTGCCATCGAATCATAGGCTATATATAATAATAACTGGAATTCATTCCAAGAAAAAGCTCAAAGAGTACCCTAACCAGGTTTCGAATACATTCTTTCAGGAAAAAAGATACACCATTCCATAGTAATGCCGCGCACGAAGATAAAAATTTTACCGTCGCTGGCGTTTGCAAGGGAGCCTTCTTCTCTAGTCCGGATCCACGTCAGGGGCGAGCAACCAGAGCAACACAATTGTCACGCCTATCAAGAAAACCAGTGAGGAAACAGGGGCAATATCGACGCGCTCTCCCGCTACCATGACACTCGATGCTCGATGCGGAGTGAGCGCAGGCGAAACAGGCGGCACTGACACTTGAAGGATCGATTCAAATTTTGATTAACGTTCTTTCGGAAACACAGCTATTCACGGAAATGTAGGAAGAAGGAAACTCAGCAAATCACGGAAGAAAATAAAGCTGTGAGCCAATCACGCGCGGAAGAAGGAAACTCAGCCGGGTATACGTGGGCGTGTACGCTCGAGGCTACGTGAAAAAAGTCAGGAAGAAGAGGAGGAAACGAACTGGAATACATGTAAACACCGTGACGATGGTTTAATGAGGCTAATTAGATGGTTAACAATGAAAACACGGTGGAAACCAAAGGCTGAGATTAGTGGAGGTAGACTGACTCAGGATAAGAGGTTTGCCTGGTGATGTTTAGCCTTTATAGTAGAGATAAAACTAACAAAGAAACATAATTGAAAAAGTAAAAAAACATCAGAGAGAGAGTTTTGTTCTAAACTAGGTTATGTTATTTTCCTTAAAAAAAAGAGCAAATTGATAGCAAAAACTGGCGCTTAATATTTGTTACAAGCTTAAAAAGAATAGATTTTGAATGATTCATGTTTAATTAGTTAACCGTAGAGCTCAACATTTAAGATTTTTAATATTGCAAAAAATGATTTGTCAAATAGGTCTTACTGATAAGTGGATATAAATCAAATGAATACTCCGTAATAGAGTGGACCAAATATGTAAAGGGACAATTGCGTTTTGGCCATAATTTTGAAGGCTAATGGTGATCTAGATCCAGAATTCGAAACTTTGCATTTTTACCATAACGTTTTTTACGTGAATGCACTGTTAGCCACAACTTTCAACTGACATTTGTTTGGGTCGGAATAAACGATTTAAAAAAAAAGAAGAAAAACCAAATTTAGAAATGAACTGGCCAAATTGCCCTCAGCTCTTACCCTATCTCTCTCCTGTTCAGTCCGTCGTGTGTCCCGTGCGTGCGACCTAACCCTAACAGCGACTGGCGACGGCGGCTGGCGGAGCGTGAACAAGGGTCGTAGGCGCGGGCGCGTGGTGGGCGACAACGGTTGAGCATGGGCGCGCACAGGTAGAGGCAGGCGTAGGCGCATCGCGCGAGTGCGGGTGAGCCCGACACGAGGAGTAGTTGCTATGGAGGGAGGTTTGTTTCTTTGGATGCAGAGGTACCACCAACTGCATATGAACTGAGGTATTGCATTGGAAAGAGGTTTGGTTTCTTGATATGATGTGATTGAAATTATGAATGTCTGACTGATTCAATTGAGGGCATGACTTACTTATTTTGTTGGAGATGAATTGCTTATTTTGTTGTACATGAATTACTTATTTTGTTGAACTTGTATAATCTATATATGGGATATTTAAGATTATGACTCTATTTATCTTTTGTTGGATATATGCTGTTGGACATGTGTCATTTTATTGAATATGATATATGCTGTTTGAAAATGTGTGAAAAACAGCAAAAATACTGCCAAAATTATGCTCAATTTTTTCTAAATTTAAAATTTAATTTCTGTCCAGAATTTGATTTTTTTCAAAATTTTATCACACATATTTTTCTTATCAAAATCTATACAGATTTTAAAATTTGAAATGATTTCAATGTCTCATGTCAAAATTATGGTGAAATCACTATTTAAACATCAAAACTATGGTCAAATTACAAAGATCCAAGCAAGTTAACACCGATAAAGCATTTAACCGAACTTGTGGTACAAATGCAAAACGATGGTTGTTTTGCAAATGGAGCGCAAAACGATGGTTGTTTTGTAATTGACATATATGTAAATTGTTATACCCGTGTCCTGTGTGAAGAAGTGTACACAAGGTCGACGATGGCCCGCTGACGAGTGACGAGAAAGTTCAACTTGAACATCGCACGCATGTACACCAAGTCACCAACCGCCCTTCCAACCCACGGCAGCTTCCTAAGTAGTCTTACCTCACCAACCCCTGCCGCCCTCACTCCCACTTGTGCCCGCCACCAACCCCAGTTCGGCCATCCCCGCCGCGGCCATTGCCGATTGTCTGCATCCGAGCAGGGGCTCCGACGAGGGGGTAGGAGATGACGCTGGTGTGCGTGCCGCTGGTGGCCCGGACGGTGGAGGAGATGGTGTCCGACGCCGCCGCGGCCAAGTCCGTCGGCGGCGACCTCGTCGAGATCCGCATCGACTTCATCCAGGGGTTCCGCCCGCGCGAGGACCTCCCGCGCCTGCTCCGCGGGTGCCCGCTCCCAGCCCTTGTCACCTACCGGTTCGGTTTTCCCCCGTCCTCTCTCTCTCACTCTCCCCTCCTCCCCCCCCCCCCCCCCCCCCCCCTCCTCATCCCTCTCCCGCCGTGCCTTGCGAGCTCTGTTCCTGCTCGTTCCGTAGATTACGCAGCGCATTCGGGGTATCCGGGCACTCGTGCTCTTCCCGTTTGGCGCGTTTCACGCGCTGCGTTTCGGGTTGCTTCGTTCGTGTCGTCCTGTGTCAGCATCAAGTTGGCATTTGGTTTTGTCAGTCGTCATGGCCTAGGAGATTACCTTTGCTTGGAACGATGTTAGTCAAATGAAATCGTGGGATAAGGACAACAAGTGACCTTGGTAAGTGCATATTTGCATAAAAGCCCCTCTAGTCCTTAATACTTTCTGGTATACATATCCATGTAGACTCGTAGCTGACTGTGTTGAGCCGTTATTGTGCCCTTTGGGCCTTACTGAGTTGCTGTCTTTACAGATAGACGGGAGCCTGAAATTTGTCACCTATTGCTATCCTCGATTGGACAATTTCAAAGAGTTTGGTGTCTGGCTATTTTGCATGGATACAGATATATCAGTGACATGGATACGTTTCCACACCCCCAAAAAAACTGATACGTGGTTATATTTTACCTTGTTATTTTTTGAAATAATATAATGAATATGTGGTTATATTTTACCTTGTTATTTTTTGAAATAATATAATGAATATGAGCTATAACAATGGCTTAGCAGCCTACTAGTTAAGATTTTAACAAAACAGCACAATTTGGCATAACGAAAAATAACGGCAGTTGAAATGCTAGAAATCGACTAGAGTTCAGAGCTCACAACTTACATTCTAACTTCTGTTAAATTATAGAACAATCCCAACTCTCAAATTTAGGATGTGCATTGGCCAGTGTTCTGCATGTTGAACCAAAGTTCAACGTTTGCCACATTATAATATTTGAAATAGCTGTTCACTGGTCACCATATTAAAGAAAAATGTAATGCTTAAATAGGTACATAAAATTATGCTACAGGACCATGTTCTGGAAAGCTAAATAAATGTCGTGGTCAAATCACATACCCCAATGTATGGTCTTGGACACACTTTTACAGAAGATGCAAAATCTGGATCGTTTTATCCCCCTGAGAAAACCACTAGCCGTCCTGCTCAGTAATTTCCAGAGGTATCAGGGAAACACGCCCAAAACAGGTCTCCTACAGTGTTAGTCCTTTGGATAGGAATATTATTGCAGTCAATTTGCTAATGCAACATGATTGTCTTTTGCAGGATACTTGAACTTATTCTTTGCTTGTTTTATTCTAGTTTGAATGCATTCTATAACGACCTTTAAATACTAAATAAGCAGTACAAGTCACAAAAAATGTTCATAAATGGCAGTTGTTGTCGCTGAAAATATTCTACTATCACCATTATTCTACTAGATAAATTATTTTTCTTTTGTTTTTAAATTATTGTAGTTGGCCCATTTCTAGAATCCACATGTTTGTTCTGCAGTTATTTTAGTGTTATTTATTATTTCATATTAAGAGCGGTCACATAGGTTGCTTCTGAATTTTTTAATCATTGAGGAGTCAATTCCCTTTAATTTGTTTCATTGGTGTTCCTGTAAGTTGAAAGATTAATGTGGTTATCATTTATGGCCTTTTAATCACGTACGAAGTTGTTCCTTAGTCTATACTTATTCAAGGAATCAATCTTACTAGACTACTAGTATCTATTATATGGACCTAATTGACCTGGATAAGTAATTAATTATTCAATAAAGGTTTGCATTTTTGTTGGGCAAGACGAAGCCTTCTTATCAGTAAACATTGTGGGACATGAACAATACTGTGTAATGCCATCGGCATAGTAAACACCCCTCACAATGAGTTAGCTCATCTAATGGGTCGCAAAAATGTGGAGCCTTTGTTGTTCTAATAATGGCTTCTTCATGTGGAGGTCGCACAATGTCGTGTGAAAGAAGCCTTGCTGAGCATTACGTATGACAGATCACTGGTGTTTGTCTGAAGTCTCCCGCAATGACAACCACCACTGCTTGAGCCTCAGGACAAATATGTTAGAAAGTTTAAAGTAAGGGACTTGCTAATTTTCAGCTGCCTGAAAGATTAGGCAACTTTCAATCACCGTTTTGAGCCATCGAATCTAGATCCAACAGTTTATAATTATTATACAGATAATCCTACAAAGAAAAATAAAAAGACAAAGTAACAAGCCGTCGATTGAAAGCTTTCAGTTGATTGAAAGCTGGAAATATGTTAAAGTAAACCCATGCATGAATACGTTTTGTTATGCACCTGATCATATCTGCAGTGCTGCAACAGCTTCCCAGAAGCCCTATTACCATTAGTATAAATAATTTTTCCCGAATATTTAGTTTCATAAGATAATCTTATTGATTAGTTAGTGATTTTGTTATCTATAAGATAACTGTCTTGAAGAGGTCAATTGTGGTCATTATTAAATGGAACCGTTATAAAAGAAGTATCCCCTGTCTATAGTCCCCTTTTTCTAAACGATAATTGTTCGGCGCCCTTCGTCATGGCGTGAGGAGCCGTCATCCGGTATAAGAATAGAGAGCTCTCATCCCCCATGTGGGGGGACCCATGCCCATTAGAACATGCCAGTGCCTGTGTTTTTTAATCATTTATCAATCGCATCTCTCTGCTCTGCCTGTATGACGCCGTCACCATGGCCGTCAGGCACAAATACCATCAACTGCCACACCAATGGTTATGATGTCGAGGGCGCGCGCCAATATGGGCACAAAATCCGTGTTGTTTTCTAAAAGTTCCTCTTCTTGAAACTGTGCTGTGCCCCTCTTTCTCAGTTGCTACAATGATACCCACATATCTGAGGTTCATTACATTTGTACCATTTGATGACAAGATTGGGCTTGGGGAAATGTTTGGTTAATTAAAATCCATGACATTCTTTAGTTCTAGACTACATAAATTAACTGGTTATCCAGTCATCCAAATATGCATATAGAATTGTCCAAACAGGAAATGTTCTTTGACTTTATGCTTCATTCATTTCTTCTATTTATTTGAATTTGAGCGCTCAAAGGTATTTGGTGCATTTTGTGTCAAAGAGAGTACATATTTCTTAAATTCTTCAAAACCTTTCAGCTTGTTTTACTAGTTGGTTTTATTTTATGTATTTTCTATGGACCGATATACACCACTATACCTTGTATAATGATGTGGCCATCTGTTTGTTTGCAGACCTAACTGGGAAGGAGGCCAATATGAAGGTGATGATACCACAAGATTCGAAACACTACGTTTAGCGATGGAACTAGGTGTAGACTATGTTGATATTGAATTGAAGGTTTGTTTGTTTGTTTTAACAAATAAAATTTATTTTGCTATTTTTGGTTGTGACGATGAAACGGATCATGAAAGTTGAATCGACGCTAAGTAGGCAGACATTACAACCTGTGGTTATTTTCATCATTTTGACTGGTACATCCTGTATTATTATCATAGTTCAGAAGTTAATATCATTCAAGTAGGTTTAATAATTCAGATTTCATCAAACCATTAACCATAGATCCAGACAAGGATATTATAGTGCTGGAGACAGCTAGCAATTAGCATAACAAGTGATTGGATGGGTCGCATGGTGGCATGCCATGAAGAGTGGCTGAGGATGCTATCCACAACAAGTGTCAGCTATCAGCAGTTGGTGGGTAACTGTAGGTGCCAGCTGTTGCGATGGGCGGTGGTACAGGGTGGGTGTTTGGGCAGTGAATTTGATGTTGCTGGTCTCAATGAGGGAAAACAAGTAGTGTGAAAGAGTAGTATTGATGGAAAAAAAGAAAAGGCGAAGTAAAAAGATCCGGGCCTATTGCAGACTGTACTACTGTAGGTAACGAGTGTGCTTTATGGTGTATGGCTGGGGATGCTCCACTTCGTGAGCTGATGTTTAGGTCAATCACCCCTGGAGCTTAGCTTGATAGGGCTAGATGGTCATTTCTTTCTATTAAGTGGTGTGGCTTCTGTTTCTTTCAGCTGCGTGCATGTGTGTAATGGTATGTGGGTATGGTGTGTTCAATTTTGAGGGGAGGACTTACCAAGCCTCAAACCTTTTCTTCTAGTTAATAAAATGATGCACAGTTCTCCTTCATTTTCAAGGAAAAAAAATTGTTTGGTGCATATTCCAAATACACCTTGATTTGTGGGAACTCTGTTGTGGTTCTGCCACAAATACAGGTTTCACTATCACGAGGATAGGACTAAGGAATTGCATGAAATGCCGAGGATATGATTTCGACCTTTTGAGATAGAAGTCAGCTTTTATAAATTTTGTTCATGTGATGATGATATCTGGGTTTCGTTTGTAGTTTGATTTTTTTTATTCTGTCAATGGTTGTTTATTTACGAGTTTTTTTTTTCAAAACATTTATGGTACGCTATCCACGAAGTCTTCTAGACAGCTATTTTCCTTTATAGTCTATCTATACTTAATTATCCATTCATAATTAACTGTTTTTATTAAGAAAATTGGAGCATAATGAATGGTGTATGGATTATAAAATTGGAGTGTAATGAATGGTGCATTTACTTTGGTTAACAAAAAGGAGTAATTGCCCAAGTATTTTACTCTTGAATTCTACATTCGGTAGTGGCTGAACTTTTTTAATGCTCTATATCGGTATATTATCATGTAAATTCTCTCTTGTAATACACTTAATTTTTGCAGGTTGCTGACAAATTTATTAACTTCATTTCTGGCAATAAACCAGAGAAGTGTAAACTTATTGTTTCTTCACATAATTATGAATATACTCCATCCCATGAAGAGCTTGCAAATCTTGTGGCTAGAATACAAGCAGTTGGAGCCGATATAGTGAAAATTGCAACAACTGCCAAGGACATTATTGATGTGTCACGGATGTTTCAAGTGATGGTCCACTGCCAAGTAAGTGTTTTCCAGACAGGAGCATTTTAGTTTTCCTCCTATTAACTAATGTTGTTATGTATGTAAATTCCTAATATGGAAGGGTGCAATGTGGATACCATCGTTGGGCTTTGTTCATAGATGTTGATGTAGAGTGTATCTTGGAACTCCATTTCTGCTTTTGTTAAACTTCTATATGTGCTACCCAACTTGGATCTGAAGTTCTTAATAAATGGATATGTTGGTGCAATTAGAAACTAAATATACATTGTGAACCTCTGTTTTGGTGTGTTTTCTTGCCGTATGACTCAGATTCAGTTGAAATGCTAATGCTTTTCTTCGTGTATTGAACTTGGGAAAGCCCTCTAATTGGGCATGTCTTATTATATTCTGAAAGATGAGTATGGTAGGTTGACTTTAATTATTTGTATTGTATGCATTGACTTTGAAATTGAGGTGTAAGCCTCCAGTTGTGACTAACTTTTGGGCAATTATTAAGTGTAACTTGGTATCAGAAATTTCTTCAATGGCAACATCTTTCTCACTGTTCATTGAGATTTTTTTTAACCTATTGGTTACGATCAAGTAGTCAAACTTAACATTGTTTGCTAGGTTATTGATTTGTGTGTTACTTTAGAAAAAAATAGATATTGAGAATTTGAAGGTGTTATGCCTTTTTAAAGTTCTGTCTGGATGTACTTCTATACGTTGTTAGAGATGTTTTATGCTATGCCATTTTGGATCAACAATCATTTGACTGACAAATAGAAATGACAGGTGCCTATGATTGGATTGGTGATGGGTGAAAGAGGTTTAATGTCAAGGATCTTAGCCCCCAAGTTTGGTGGATATCTTACATTCGGGATACTGAATGCTACGAAGATATCAGCACCGGGACAGCCTGCAGTGGAAGAACTACTGGAGATTTACAATATTAGACATATAGGGCCTGACACCAAGGTTCTCGGTCTTATAGCCAACCCAGTACAGCAGAGCAAGAGTCCAATTTTGCACAACAAATGTCTTCAATCTGTCGGATACAATGCTGTTTATCTTCCACTTCTGGCAGATAATCTTGCTAGTTTTCTTGAGACATATTCATCCCCAGACTTTTCAGGATT
Organism: Eleusine indica; assembly: GCA_030378355.1. Taxonomy (NCBI): domain Eukaryota; kingdom Viridiplantae; phylum Streptophyta; class Magnoliopsida; order Poales; family Poaceae; genus Eleusine; species Eleusine indica. Next base: position 17,747,588 of record CM059497.1, read on the forward strand.
TAGGTACTAAGCCTAGTTCTGCAAAAATGAAATATTTATATTATTACGTTCTTTTTATGATTTTTAGATCACATGGAACAGAACAAGTATTTCGGTGGGCTAGATTTATGTGGATTTGAGAACAACATGACCATTTCTGCAACAACTCATAGATCAGCAAGTCATTTGTGAAGCATCCACAACCTAAAGTTACTTATAGATCAGAACAGTGAATAACCAAATCTCCATTCTCTTTCTTTCTTCTGTTTAAAATTCAAACTTCTTCAGATGTACTATATAACAGTAGTATGATTGGGCAACTTCGGGAGTGAACCAAACTTCAGGGGTTGAATTAGAGCATGATTGGTCCACATGAATGGTGTTTCAGTGATCTAGCCACAAGTGACTTCATGATACCTTTTATGTTCATAGATGTTTACAAGGACATACTTTCTATAGTGAAATCACCCTATATGATTGGATGCAATGCAGTTGCTCTCTTCCTTTCAAAGTGGATGCGGTGCAGTGTTGTGATGAACATGATCCAGTTGCTAAGGTAACTGGATGCATCATTCTGTCTATATTATTAGTTACACATCACTCTCTGTTTGATATGCTATTCTTTTACCTTAATTTGCAGTCGATAGGAGCGATAAACACTATAATTAGGAGACCAAATGGCAAGTTAGTAGGCTACAATACTGACTACATTGGAGCAATTTCTGCTATTGAGGATGGCATAAGAGGTTTATACGGTCTTATTTGTTCCCTTTCCACAGCTATTTTGCGTGCCACGGAAAATATCTTACATTTTATATTTCATTTCATAGGGCCAGGGCCGAAGGATTCTGTCATCTCTCCATTGGCTGGCAGGCTTATTGTTGTCATAGGTGCTGGTGGTGCTGGTAAAGCAATTGCTTATGGGGCAAAGGAGAAAGGTGCAAGGGTAGTTGTGGCAAATCGTACCTATGGTAAGATCTCTTCTGCACCACATGGATTTAATCTTATTCAGCTAGCACAGAATTTTCTTTTGGTAGATCCTTCCTCATATCAGAATCATGGTGGACACAATTTTTATTGGTGAGCCATCAAACTCACTGTGCCCTAGAATCTATGGTAATACATCTGAAATGGGAAGATACAGCTCTCCATTTTACTATTGGCATTGTTATAGTTGAGGTGGTTAACCCTAGCGATAATAAATGAATGTCAATGTCGGGACTTAATTGTTTGTCTTATGTCATCTTGTTTCATCAAATGTGCTACGGAATATTTGGTTTCCTTCTATTCTTCTTTTAATTTGTTTGGTGCTAGTGCTAGCAGCATACTAAATTGTGTTGTTTTTCTAATCAACTGTTTCTTGTCAAGTCAATGTTCATGTTCAACTGTAAATTTTGCGTAAGGTTCTCTGTAAGATTTAGGATGATTATTACTATTGTTTCCATAACCAGTAGATTGCATTGCAGTCACATATATAGATCGTTCACCTTCAGTTGGGTCACATAGGCTCATGATATTACGTGATCTGCATTATAGGTAGTTTTTTTTTCTTCAGTAAACTTTTTCCTCGATCATCCAGTAGTAAATTACAAATTTTCAGGCTTGTTTCCTTGTATATGACTATGCATACATTCTGCTATGAAAATGCATAATTGCTTTCTTTAGGTGAGTTCGTTTTTCAAAAATCACTTTTAGTGAAGTTATTTTTTTTTCTTTCAATGCATTCTGCATTTGAGACTAACACTGCTGCTGTCTTAATTGATGCTACATTTTTTTTCCTTTTGTGGTCAATTTATGCTGGATTTTCGTGATATTTGGCATGAGTGATGAATTAACAACTGCATTTAATTTTATTAATTAATGAGACTTTTTTCTTGTTTTCACCAGAAAAGGCGGTAGATCTTGCCAATGCTGTTGGTGGTCAGCCGTTGAGACTATCTGACCTAGAAACTTTCAAACCTGAAGAAGGGATGATTCTTGCTAATGCAACATCATTGGGGATGTACCCAAATGTGGATGGCACTCCTATTCCAAAGGTCCTATATTTGTTCCCTTTCTTTCTTCCCTCAAACAATTTGGGGGGGGGAGGGGGGGGTCTTTGTGTCGTTTAATCAAGAACTTATACAATGCCAGAAAATTCTGACCCACACAACCCTGAATCCTAGTAGAAAAAAATAAAGTACATGTGTGCGACACACTGTTCAGAGGTTACCGGATCTGACCATGAAGCAGGCTGACAAGATCCTTTGTCACTTCCATTTCCCTTCCCTTTCTCTTACCATGAAATGATTGGCCTTATAAATCTCACATTTTCGTTTTCCATATCTATCTTTTAGTAGGAATAGAACAGTAATAGTTTTCTATTCTGGAATATCAGCTCTCTCTTGAGTCGGTTGGGACAGCAAGTTTGAGAATAACAGTGCATGATATCTTGTAATTGATTTTAAACAGTATCTCAAAGGTCTTAACTTTGTGTCACTATTGGTGGGATTGTCTCAGTGCAGGTCAAATAATGCTTCTCACATTTTAACAATACCAAGATGCTAGCTAACTCATAGGCTATACTTTTCTTAGTAGGCTAACTCGTACACATTTTAACAATACCATATATAGCTAACTCGTAGGCTCCATGTACAAGAAAGGAGTGTTTTAAAAGTATAGAATGTACGGACAAAAAGGATGCAGGCTACATCTTGGTATTATTAAAATATGTGCGTTTTCTGAATGTTGATCAATTTTCCTTCTATATTTGCAGAAAGCTTTGAGTTTCTATGATATGATATTTGATGCTGTATATGCGCCAAAAGTTACCCGGCTTCTGCGAGAAGCAGAAGAAAGTGGAGTTAAAGTTGTTAGTGGCGTGGAAATGTTTATAAGACAAGCAATGGGTCAGTTCGAGCATTTCACGGGTGGCATAGAAGGTGTCTTGTTCAGTTTCCTTTAATTTTTTGCATGGCTTATGATTTAGTATACATACTTGGTTCAATATTATAAGATACTCTTTCTGACAACCGTATTCTCTGCAGCTCCTGAAAGCCTAATGCGCGAGATAGCAGCAAAATACACCTAGCAGGTTCACTTATATCTTACCAGTCAATTTCACTGTTATAAGCATTATGTTTTATAACAATGTAACATGTGTTACTTAACGATGTGTAAACATAGAAAGAGGATTTAATTTAACTTTATTTCATTGTTTACCACAAAGACAAAATAGCATTCCATATACAACACGTGTAAACGAATGTGCTGCCTTCTCAATTGAAGTGAGACACGATGTGAAATTTGTGCATACTTAATTTAGCTTTGTTATTCCTGAAGGAAAAGCTTATTCAGATATTGTTTTTCGCAATTTGTATGAAAATGACACCAATGACCCAAAAGTTCCAATAACGATGAATACTACTGTGACATTTTTCAATGTGTTTTGAAATGTTTACGACATGCCTCTTATTTTTCTTTTTTCCTTGTTCTGTTGTGCTCATGTTTAATTTGTGCTGATGGTAATGACATGAGTAAGACTAGTGGGTAGGTTGTGGGAAATATTTTTGCACTGTGTTTTGTTCCAGTATCCAGAATTTGATATGATGAAAACTAAATAAAACGACTAATGGTGGACGTGATAGTTGTCTGTGTTGCTTTCAGGCTATGGCCAAAAAGCGGCTGTTATGAAAGATTTTGTCGGTGGAGTGAATAAAGGTTTTGGATACCTGTCCAGTTTTTGCATCTTGGAGGTTTGTCATTTTGCTGATAGATTTTGCCGACTTGTCACAAACGGGAGGATTTACAGAAATGTTACATTGTTGTTTATTGTTGCACATTGGAAATCAGGTTAGGCTCAGTTTTATGATGACTACTGTAGACATGCATGAAGCCGTATGAAAATCAGAGGCCAATACATTATCTGTTCAATTTTTTTTTTAAAAAAATCCATTATCTTTTCAGTTGGTTCCACGTTGATATGATGTAATACTTTATCACATATGGTGTACGGTTTGGATGCACCACACGCTTAAACCGTGTAAAAATCAGAGACCAATACATTCTGTTAAAAGACAGTTGTTAAATCAATGTTAACCATTGAATGTAGATATTTTTGGGAGAAGAGAATTCTCTAGTATTGCATTCAGCTACTACAATTAAGCTTGAGAAATAGACATTATCATTTTTTTTTCTTTCTTGAACACATAATTTGTCAGTTTGACAGTTTCTAGCAAACATTCTTTTCTGTAATATGACCTTTGAGTATGCCATGGAAAGACAATTTTGTGAATACGCTCTTAGGAAAACCAATGATCCCAGTAGGTTCATATGATAATATTTAAAACCAACATGTTTTCTGATAGTGATCTAAATGCATTTTTGTAACAAAAGTAATCCAAACGAATTGATTTGAACATATGCAAAAACGTATAGATTTAAAGATCTTGCCCTTGTTAAGCAGAATATGGAAGGATTTGTTTTATAAAATTCGAAGCTCCAACTAACTTTAGTGATTAATTCACCAGAATATTATAGAGCTGTGGAACAGGTATCTAGTTTGTGGGGTCACGTAATTATTCAGAAATAATTCGTAACAAATGGTTAGGCTTGAATGATGTAACAGCTGAAACCTCAAAATACCTCATCGGAGTTTGCATGTTGTAAAAATAAAAACTGAAAGACTGATAACATATCTTGATCGACAAGGATCTTTCAACTCCCTCCGTATCCTCCGTATTTTATTGATGTCTTTGGGTAGCGTACTGGCCGCCGACAACAATAAAAATATGGAGCTATTAGAAGCAAGTGTAGATATGCCAGTATTGTTCACGACTTTCTTTAATTTGAAGAAGTATGTTTGTTACAAGAGGGTGTATCTTGAGTGTTCTATGAGATTTGCACTGAAGTGGATATTATGCCTTTTTGTGTTTTGTGGACACAAATATATGGCGCTAAAAAGGATTCTGAGCTCAGGACATTGGCTCACTACTCTCGGAGACAACGTCAGTATCTGTGCATCACCACACTACATATCGTTGATGATTTGCTAATAAATGACCGGTCAGTATCACATCCACAAGAAGCTTGCATGGTCCTCTGCATATCCCCCCTCTGAAATCCCAGTCTCTGGCAGACCACAATGAACATTCAGAAAAAGGTTAAAGAGGGAAAATTTCATGAATAAGCCATTCAAATGGGCAAACAACTAGTCTACTACACGCAATATTTCAAAACTAGATAACAAAGAAACTTCAGTATATTTCCTCTACAGAACTGCATTGGATTCAGATTTAAATAAAGAAACAACACCTTTAAATACAAATGAGCACGCGGTGAAAAGTCTACTGTTCCCTCACAAAGGTCCTATAGAATGAAGATGAATCGTTAATAACAATCAGAATATAAATCTCTTTTTCACCAAGATATCTTGCAACATGGATTACCATTTACCATATTGCCTATTCAATTAAATGAAGTACGCATCGAATCATAGAAAAAGAGACAGCTGAATCTCATACGGCGGTTTATTCCATTGTCATCTTAATACATCGAAAAAGAAATCTGACAAGAGATCTAATACATATGGATAGTTTCATGTTTGATGATGACAACCAGAGAACATCTATAATAACAAGTTGAATAGAACGACATTACGCCGTTGCAGTTCTTCATCATCTGTATCAACGAATAGCATACGCTGCTTAAAGATAACACTCGTTGCTGCTCTCTGCAGACTCAACACCGTTGTCTGCGAACTCAATGTTTTCCCTCCTATGCGCTCTGCGAACTTGGCGACGACGACGACGTTTCGCGCTACTAGCGGAAGAAACCACGGACAACACTTCATAAGGAGTATGGAGAACTCGGATGTGGCATCTAGCGAAGTAGGTCGGCTCCCTGCCGGCAATGGAGACGAGGAGCGAGGTTCCGCGGGGATAGTTCCCGTAAAGGGAGACGGTGCCAACGACCCACGTACCTTCATGGAGGCGCACCTCAACGACATCACCTGGCATGGGCGAGACCCAGCCACGTGCTACCAGAGAAGAAGCCCCAGCCGGCTGACGAGGGCGAGCCCCGGAGATCCTAACCCTGATTGCCATCACTCACAGCTGAGCCTGACACACGTGTCTCTGACTTTTCCTTGCTGGCTGAAATGATTCTTTCCCCAACCTTTGTTGTGATGTTCTTGGGTCTAGGCATGGATTTATATAGTAGAAATATTGTGCTGGAGGCTATTAATGAATTCCTAGATTAACAGACTGGATATATATAAAATTATAAATGCAGCGAATCTGACACCTATGAAAAGAGGCTTGTTTTGCTATGCATTTAAGTAGTACACAAAAAAGAGGTTTGTTTTGCTATGCATTTAAGTAGTACACGAAGCCTTTATGCTGTACCGATTTGCCTTGTATTTGAACTTGCATGAAAAAACAGATGACTTGTGTTGAAAGAAGAAATTATATGAGGAGATTCTTAGACTGAATCAGACTTTCTACTACTAAGAATGGTAGATAAAGGTATGGTGAATAAATTAAAGCCAGTGGATCATTCACAAAATTGATTTATTAGCGTGTCTTATGTCAAGGAACATATCTTTGTGAAGCACGTTCCTTTTGTGCAGCTTCTCCTCATGAAAAAAAAAGAAATTTGTAAATAAATTAAAAAATGCATTCAAATTACATGCATGTAATGATGAATCTGCCTCGGTTTGAGCTCAGCTAATCCCACGATTTCATGTTGATGTAGAATTCAGCTTATGCTGAGTATGCTCACGTATCAATCATGGTTCGCCGATTTTCATTCCTTAGGATGGTTGATTAGGAATAGATTTTTCTGAATAGCAGATGTATCTAGCTTTATATTTGAAGTTCGGATATATACAACATATGAGTGGGGTGTAGATGATCCAGAACATCCTGACCTCCGTCCCAATCTGTTGTGTAAATAGTTGTAGACCCAGAAACCAACTATACAAAACTCCGGGCTAACCATACAACATGAATTGTGGGGATGTTAACTTTGGATTAAATTTCATAAACCTTCAGGTTTTATGGTCCTTGTATCACAAGCCCCGGGTGTTTTGGCTCGTGCCACATAACCCCTATGAGGCTAACCATACACTATGTTTTGTGTTTCATCAACTCATATCGACTGGCTCAGTGCATAGTTCATCGCTGGACAACTTATGCATTATTAAAAGTTCCAGAAATTATCCTTCGAAAGAGGTTTCTTACAATTTAGGGGGTACTAATCGATACACTCACATAAACTCATATAAACACTTTTAATAATATTTCATTCATGGGTAAAATAGTCATATTTTATGAAATTACTATTTATTTTTTGACATACACATGGAGTTTATTTTTAAACTTAAAAACAATTAATAACTACATATATGTATGTTTGAGCAGTATTCTATTTCATTATTATTAGTGTCATCATCAATTGATCCCAATTGCAGCTGGGTAAATCACAAGCAAGTAGACAGAAGCTAGGAGTCAATCGTTGATTTGTTAAGGAGGCTTGTATATATAATAGTATTATCCATACTTTTTTAGAAGCATAAGGACAATTTTACAGATATTGCATTGGTAATTCTGACATTTGCACCATTTCATTTTATGCGAGATTCTGCATCATCTTGATGCAAATAATCTGCACTACGCCATTGATATATATGCTGCTTTGTTGCTTCATTCATTCTACAAGTTTCTTGACTCCTAGCTTGTTGCATGTCTGATTCTGCTGGAGTTCTTTGAAATTTTTGCATCCTCTTTTTTTTTCTAACTGAAAAATAGCAGGGAATTCGTGCATATTCTATTTTAGAATGCTTGAACATTTCTCTAATATCTGGTAGAGAAAAACTGATATATTAAGAGAGATCCGTCATAGCCAGGCATCACAAATGTTGACTCAAGATGTATATCTAAGAGTGATGCTACGTGTCTTACCCGCCTCTACAACTCATGTCCAACCGGCACCGTCACACGCGAACCAGCTATCATGACTCGTAGATTGGCAGCCCTAGATTAACACCAGTCCTCAGTTGGACAAGTCAGCCGGATGCATAGTATCTCGGATATCTAAAAGATAGACTAAAGGTCTATATATTGATGAGTTAGGATTAATATACACATAACATGAATTTGGGATGTGTCTGATGTATACATAATAATTCGTTTTGTACTATAAAAACATCTTTAATAGCTGCATGCATGGGTATAAGGGGGAGTACTGATGTTTTTTTAATAATCTTTGTGTTTTACATGTTTTGTTGTACGCATGCTACAAAACAAATATCGACACAAAAGCTCAGACAATGAAAGATTATCCCATCAATTATTTTATTACAAGCTCACACAATGTTTTCTTGCAGGCACATGAGGTACATTCCAGAATGAAACTAAAACAATAGGTAGACTCTGTCTTAAAATTTCAAATCTCACAATGGACGAGATGAAAGTAATAACATAAGATTAAATTAGATGAAAGTTAAAGCCCACTAATAAACGAACATGGCAAACTATCTTTCCATCAGTTTGCTACAATCATATTAAGAACATGTAGATGTCGTAGTATCTAACGGCCATTGGAGCTCTCCACGGAATCCACATCGAGGCAGGGACTTGGATCGAGGGCGGCAATATGCCATGCATGAAAATCTGATCCCCACCCTCCACCACAACCGCGTCCTCTTCTTCCTGAGCAGAGCGCTATTGGAGCCCACAGACTCAACAGGTGAATCCTTCCTAACGGTGTGTTCTGAAAGGAAGGCATTTGCCTGCCCCTCTATTTTCATTACACTTTTTGAGGCATTGTTCGGTTGTTGTGGAATAAAATCCATATGTATTAGTTACAAGACATAGACTGAGTGAAACCACACGTGTCACTCAATCCATATGAAATAATAAATCCATGTCGTGGTTTCAATCCCGGACTCGAAAGGTTAAGTTTTGTTCCATGTGTTGGAGGCATGAAAAAGGTCGGTTTGGATTGGGTTTTAAACCACGCTAGGCCGAACCGAAAGTTCAATCCATACCGGACCAAATTTTAAACCACATCTAACCAATCCATGTGGTTTAGACTGCAATCCATGTCGTTCCAAGCCTAAATGAACAGGGCCTGAAGAAGTTGCCGACGCATGGATTTCACTACTAGGCCACTTGTCGAGCATCATCACCAAGACCAGCGGCCTTGCCCATAGGCAAAATGGTAGCATAGGTGTGGAGTCTCCTTCAGACTGGCAGCTGAGTTACTTACCTGCCGATGCTTTGCCAATCTTGGCACCTTCAGTCATGGTACTACTCTCTCTCTCGGCTGTGCTCATTCAATGGAGATATGTGCTCCTTATAAAGGAATTTTCATGGCACGATCATGTTCAATCCACAGCTGGTTTTCGCATGGTAACTCCACAGTCACATCAGTCAACACTGCTAGGTACAACAACTACTGTAGAAACTCAGAGGCGCAATGCGGAATAGGGTTAACGCCGTGAGCCTCTCAGGCTGGCGGTTTCGTGCTCAAGATATGATTGAGTTCAGTTAGGATCTAAACAACAACACAATCAACTCTACAACGAAACATCTTATCTACAACTGAACTCAATCTTATCTTGTGCCGTACACACATGTATATCTAACAGTCCCCCTCAATCATAACCGTACTAGGTTAAGATTGTGTTTACAATTCTCTCTATCTTCTATACTGTTTAAGCTTTTGTAAAATCATCTGCTACTTGATCACCTATAGGAACAAAATCAATTTCCAGCAACTTCTTTGCTACTCATTCTCTGACCAAGTGATGATCAACTTCAATGCGTTTAGTTCTTCCATGAAAAACTGGACTAGCAGAAAGGTACTTAGCTTCAAGGTTATCACACCATATTTTAGTCATCGGAGATCATTGCATACCAATTTCCTTTCATAGAATTGGAATCCACATAATTTCAGTTCTAGTATTAGCTATCGACTTATATTCTGCTTCAGTGCTCGATCTAGACACTGTTGGCTGTTTTCTAGCACTCCATGAGACCAAATTAGCTCCCAGCGAAACCACCTGTAGATCTTCTATCATCCAGTGATCCTGCCCAATCTGCATCTAAAAAACAACTTACTAGCATAGACTTGGACTTACTAATCTTCAACTGAATGCATGTGCTTAATTTCAGATACCTTAAAATCCTTTTCACTGCTACCCAATGCACAATTGTAGGTGCATGTAGGAACTGACATACCTTATTTACAGAGAAAGCAATATCTGGTCTTGTCAAGGTTTAGTACTGAAGTGCTCCAACTATCCTTATGTATTCAGTTGCATCGTTAACTCCTAACAATGTTCCCTCGAACAAAGAAAGCTTTTCACTGGTAGACAATGGAGTATTGGATGACTTGCAATCTGACATGTTTAACTTTTTTAACAAATCAGAGGCATACTTCTCTTGCGTTAGCACAATACCACCTTGTACCTTATTTACTTCTATTCCTAGAAAATAATGCAAGTCTTTCAAAGCAAACTCCTCCTTTAAACTGCTCAACAATTTTCCAGTTGCCTTGTCATTTGAACTTGCAACAATAATGCCATCAACATAGATCAATATAAACACAATTTATCCTTCTTTATTAAAATAAAATAAGGATGTTTCTGCTTTAGATGAACTAAAACCAAGACCGAGCAATTTTGTACTCAACCGAGCAAACCAAGCACGAGGTGCTTGTTTATGTCCATACAAAGCTCTATCTAGTTTGGAAATATAATTGGGCATAGTTTTCTCTTCATATCCAGAAGGTTGTTTCATATGAACACCTTCTTCTAGGATGCCATGAAGAAAGGCATTTTACACATCAAGTTGTTTCAAACTCCAACCTCTAGATACAACAATAGATAAAATAGTCCTAATGAGACAACTATATCAACAGGACTGAAAGTATCCTCATAATCAATGACATACCTTTGTTTAAACCCTTTAGCTACTAAGTGAGCTTTTTATCTATCAAGATTGGCATCAGCTTTCCTCTTTATCTTATAGACCCACTTGCAATCTATAATGTTCCTGCCTTTTTGATGAGGAACAAGATGCCATGTTTTTTTTTCTCATAAGAGCTGTATATTCCATATCCATAGCTCCTTTTCAATTCTTGCTAGCAAGAGCTTCTTCTAAAAACTGAGGTTCTCTGGTGGAAGTAAAACAACCATAGCAACCAGTGATGTCATTATATACCTTAGGTTTTCATATCCCCCATTGAAGCCGAGTGTGTGCATGCGGTTGAGGAGCAGCAGTCACTGGAGAATTGACGGGTGATCACAACTTTTGCAGGGGAGTGAGGTAATTCAGGACTCTGCTAGGTATTCGATTGATCAGGAAGGTGGCTGCAAGGAATGCTTCATCCCATAATTTCAGAGGCATACTAGCTTGAGCTAGAAGAGATAGCCCAACTTCAACTATATGTGGGTGTTTCCGTTTAGCTGACCCATTCTATTGGTGAACATGTGGGTAAGACACGTGATGAGAGATTCCTATTTTAAAGAAGAATGAATTCATCTTTTCATACTCTCCTCCACAATCAGATTGCACAAAATAATCTTCATATCGAAGAGCCTCTTGATAAGAGCTTGAAAATCATAAAACTTAGCAAACACTTCATACATAGACGTTAATAAATAAATCCAAATGAACTTACTAAAATCATCAATGAAACTAACATAATATTTATATCTCCCAACCTAATCTGGTGCTGGCCCCCATATATCAGAGAAAACAAGTTCCAAAGGATGACTCGAAGTACTAGTAGACTTAGAGTAAGGTAGCTGATGACTCTTTGCTTGTTGACAAGCACCACATACAGAAGTTTTATTTGACTCTACAATGAAAGACAAATTATGATATCTACTGACTCTCTCAACAATAGGACCTGTAGGATGACCTAAACGACTTTCCATCTATCAAGTGACAACTTATTGACTCCAAAGGCTTGCTTTATGGTGGGCACAAAAGGGAGAGGGTACAATTCTTTGACAAACTCCTCTAACCAGTGTGGTCTTCATGCGCCAATCCTTGATAAAGAAGAAGTAGGGGTGAAACTCAAGGAATACATCATTGTCAACAACCAAATGATGAACATATAAGAGATTCTTTTTTGTTTTGGGAACATGTAGGATATTGTTGAGAACAAGATCACAACTAGGGGTATATATTGCAGATTGACCAATATGACATATTTTCATACCTAAACCACTGGAGGTATGAATCTGCTCGTTGTCGTTTCGCGTATGGCAAGCTTCTCTAAATCTCTAGTAATGTGGTTCGTGGCACCTGTGTCGGTGTACCAGTTTGTATCCACATTGTACAAATGTGTGGCAGCTGCAGCTTGTTTGTCATCTGGTACAAAGGACTCATCAAACCCATGCCAACATCGATCTGCAGTGTGCCCACACTTGCAGCAGACTTGGCACGGTGGACGGTTATCTTTCCCTCGTCCTCTGCCACTTGTTGGACGTGGTGTCATGTTTCCTGCGTTGCCCATGGTGCCAGGACCATGACCACCAGGCATGCCATGATCGCATCCAGGTCTGCCATGCCTGTGCCGGTAGCTACGGCCTCCTTGGTTTGCCATGTTTGCGGAGGTGCCGCCGGAGTTGTAGTTGTTCTGAAGCTCCATACGGCCTTCAAATGCTAGCAGTTGCAAGTATGCCTCGCTCACAGAGACAGGCTCTGTTCTTGCAAGAAGGGCAGACACAACCAGATTGAATTCATGGTCGAGCCCGGTGAGTATATACTCCACCAGTTCATCGTCTTCAAGCATCCTTCCTGTTGCGATCATCTCATCACCGAGAGCACACATTTTTCCAACATACTCAGTGATGGTCTGACTCCCCTTTTCTGTCGTGGCAAGGGCAAGTCGAGTGTTGGCGGTGCGCGCACAGGTCCGGGAAGCGAACAAGGCTTCAATCTCGGCCTAGGCGTCAGCAGTCGTCTCCTTGAAGGCAATTGGGATGAGTGCTCCTCTTGATAGAGAGGACAGGAGAAACCCGAGCACTTGTTGATCGGTGGCGTACCACTCTTCGTATTTGGAATTTGAAGACTGGATCTCCTCTCCGGCCTTGGTGGTTATTGTCGTGGCGGGAGGTTTTTAGACACCTGTGAGGTGCCCCATGAGATGAGGTCCTCGGATGGTGGCGAAGATCTGTGCCTTCCACACAGCATGGTTGGTCTTTGACAACTTCTCAAAGATGGTAACACCAAGCATAGGATTGGCAGCAATGGAAGAAGGATCGGCGATGGTAAGTAGTGGATTGGACCTGGTATGTATTTTGGGCTTTGGTTACCATGTATAAACTCAGAGGCGCAATGCAGAATAGGGTTAACGCCGTGAGCCTCTTAGGCCGGCGGTTCGTGTTATATATCATCAGAAAAATCCTCTCAGGTGGAGTACAAGTTTGCTCAAGATATGATTGAGTTCAGTTAGGATCTAAACAACAATACAATCAACTCTACCATGATACACCTTATCTACAACTGAACTCAATCTTATCTTGTGCCGTACACACATGTTTATCTAATAATTACATCCTTCCAGCAAGTTGAACCATATAAAACCAAATCCCTTCAATCAAAAGTAATAATGGAACTAACCGTTACATGTGTCCCTGCCTGCTTAGTGTTGTGATCGACGTCACTAAGGGAGAAACAGTCATCGATATCACAAAAATACCTTGGGAATTACAAATATTACACAGTAATAAAATGTACATGAAAAATCTTACCACTCCTAAGTTCTATCCCTTTCTCGACAACTCCTATATTGTTTGTAATACAATAGATTCATAATGGGATACTCGGATTTCAGTTGAAAGGTCAAGTCAAGATTACAAATCCTTGATTTCAAAATTCTGTCAATAGAGTGGAACTATTGAAGTTATAAACGTAAAAGCCTGTGTTTTTATTCAAAATATAGATGAAGACAGTCAGGGTTAGCACTAATTATCGTACGACTGTGGTAGATGGGCGGAATCTTTCACTCATTTTGAAATATTTTTTGATTTTTAAAAAGGTGACTCCCAGGGGAGAGTCTTCTCCGAGGTATTTTCTAAGAAGCACCTGAAGATCAGGTTAAAAAGGTGACTCCCAGGGGACAGTCTCCTCCGAGGTATTTTCTAAGAAGCACCTGGATATCAGGGCGATAATCACGAAAGCCGGCCTCCCTGCACGATCAAGCAGCAAGTGCCTAGACAAATCAGTCCTTAACCATGCTTTTTGAGGCCGCTACCCTAATACAGGATGGCTCACCCTCTATGGAGTGATTCTTAACTCATATTTGTTTAGGTGAGCTCCTCTCTTCGCGCCGCCCTCCCCGCTCCCTTCCCCGTCGTCTCCCGCACATCGGAGCGCCCTCGTGGCGAGCTCCGGGCGCCGCCAATGGTGCCGCCGCCGCTGGTGGCTGTTGGCCATCGCCCACTCCCCGCCGGAGCTGGTCGCCCTCGAAGAGGTACCTTTTGGTCCACCGTGGACCATAGACCCGGGGTCAAACCCTGGTCAACGGGGTCCATGCACGGTCCACGAGATTTTTAATGAATGAATTAATTAATTTTATTTTTGTTTAATCCAGGATTAGGGTTATTTTGCATCTAGGCCACCGGGTTTGTTCTAAAATAGTTTTAGGCCCTGTAATTTTATAAAAAACATTCAGTACTTTTGAATAATTTTATTTTAGCCCTAAATTTTTTTATAAATTATAATTTAAGCTGGTTATTTTACACTTAGGCTGCTGAACTTATTTTTAATTATGTTTTGGTCCTATATTTTTACACTTTAGTCCCTAAACTTTTTGTAAATTACATTTTAGTCCCTAGGCTTTTAATAAATTATATTTTTGCCTACACATTTTGTAGTTTAGCCCTTGTACTTTTCCAAAATTATGAATAGGTCCCTGACCTTGCTGTTTTTAATGTTTTAGCTCCTAAAACTTCAAATCTTTGTAACTTTTCAACCGTAGCTCCGATTTAAGTAATTCTTGCCCTAATGCGATCATAGCAATAAATATTATCTATTCTTACTGTCTTATAGTAATTTTTTGATTTTATTATTTTAACCCTAGACTTTTAAACTTTCATAACTTTTTACTCGTAACTCGGATTTAAGCGATTCTTACGCTCACGCGATCATAGCAGCGCATACTATTTTATAGTATTGTTTTTATTGTTGTTTGGTGCTATGTGTTGTGTTGTTTCTTAGCTGTTTGTATGCTTGTCTTTCTGGTGTAACGTTAAGTAGGCGACCAACAGTTGGAGAATTTCTAGAATCTTCATCCCGAAGACTTTGAGCAGCAGCAAGGAGAACCAGGCAAGTGTCCTTGATGTATTTTGAACCTATGTTTTACATTCCTCTCTATCTTTATGCATGCTTGTTAATATTGAATCCCATGCGTTATTATCTTGTTCCATATTATTCCTTGTCGCCTTGGTTTTGGTATAGTTTACTAGTATGGGTACGTCATGCTTAGTTGCTATGTTGGGAATTAGAAGTGTCTAATTTAATCTTGACTAATATTTCACTTGAACATAATCATAAGGGATGGATAATCCTTTTTAGCAACATGGAACTAGGGTAATCCAAGCAGGAGGATGATGATGATGGTGCGGGTATGCACGTGTACTCGGTACAGTACTGTGGAATTATGGTGGTACCTCCTTGGGATCACAAGGTTAGGTTCATGGAACGTGTAACCATGAAAACAGCGCAAAGCACAGAGCTGATATGGGTAGGCTTGGTTGAGTATCGAGATGTCTTCTCAGTTTTGCTAGCAGTCGAGGAATGAGGATGGAACAGTTTTACTTTCGACCTCAGGTGATGGACGGTTGTACTCCTAGTCACGGCGCAGAGGGGGCTTTTGTGGAACGGTTTTAATTCTACAGCGGTGAAACCTTAACGTGGGTTGTTTGTAAGCTGGGAAGCTCTTTAAAAGACCTTGTGGTGATCTCCTGGTTTCACACCTAAGGTAGTGTGAATTGGATAATATGGAGACTCTCTAGTCACTGCATAGTGATAAAATCACCAACCTGTGGGTAAAGTTATGCAACCTCTGCAGAGTGTCAAACTGTTATAACAGCCGTGTTCACAGTCATGAGCGACATGGACCTTTCACACGATTAGTGGGTTGGTGTTGAGTGGAGTTGGTGGGTAGCCAAGTTTGGTTTGGGCGGCGTAACCCTTGGTTTGCTACATGTGGTGTAACCTATAGTGTGGTTTCTTATGGGCGGTTTAACCCATGGTTAGCTACAGGCGGTGTAACCTGTAGTATTGGCTAGATGAGATAACTTGGAAATATTTATCACCTAGTAAATAGGTTTGTTTTTTAAATGGTCTTAGGTGTAGTGCTCATTTATGCAAATGAACCATTATGTTAGCCTTTCTTCTATTTAGCTTGCATGTCATACTTTCTCCCATTTGCTGAGTACGGCATGTGCTCACCCTTGCTATTTCCTTTTGTTGTTGTACTATAAACTGCTACTCAGAAGATGATGGAGAGATGGACTACATCGATGACGACTACTACTAGGCGAGCGTGCCTCCGGTCGGTTGCCTATGGTGTTATGGTGTCTTCCGCTGTTATTTTACGAGAGAGTCATCTTTAGTCTTTAAAGATAATTATTTATGTAATAACGGTTTGCTTTAATAATGATATTGGTTATACTGTTATTCACTTTACTGTCGATATGTGTGAAACTTGTTCCTAGGCACACATATGATAAGCACTTGGTTTTGTCCTTAAAACCAGGTGTGACAAGATCTCTACCTATATAGGATTTCTCAGACGGATCTTAGCTAGCAGCAAGAAATATAATAAGGCTAGTCCTTGTGCATAGTTTTATTTCACTATTCTTAAGAGTATCACATCAGATTTAGACTTTTGATTTCATAGATGAAACTAACTCTCTTAGTGCATAATTTCATCTCATAGTTTTATAAAGAAGCCATAATATTAAATTATTGTATTGAGATTGGTCAAAAGAAGTTAGGATAAAACTTTTTGCTCTCAATAAAAGTTTTAATAGAGTTTTATGCATATGAAACTATGCCAAATGAGTTTTTCATCCTAATAAAATCTATTTCATCTCTTTTATCTTCATTACTTGCCATGTCATCGTTTTAGCTGATATGATGCGTTATTTAATGCTTATGAAACTCGCATTAAGACTGACCTAAGTATACAAACTAAGAGTAAAATAAGTGTGCCACATCAAGTATGAAAAAATTGTATCAGTTGTGTCGCTTGGCTTCAGCTCTCGAATCATCAAACGTCCCTCATTATTGTCTCCTTGCTAGTAATCGATGCCTTTTTTTCCCAGAAAGAACTACAACCACTCTATTACGCTGAGGACACTCTTCGATTGCTTGCACTTTATATGTACAAAGCCAGTCGCAAAAAAGAAAAAACAATTCATATCTGGCCTCACCTGATTGCCATTGTTTGTAATTCATGTGCCAGGAAATTATGTGGTAGTAATTATTAACTCAGAAAATCCATAAAATTACACGTCAGAATAAACAAAATAGAACTTGTAGGTTCCTTGCAGCTATACTATTCAACTCTTGATGATGTATTAAAATGTTTCTTAACTAATTTCTTATTGGCAGACATCATTAATTTAATTTTGATGTGGGGGACTAGGATGGATCAGAGAGAAATTGGGATCTGTTTAAAAGTAGTGTTCTTTTTACCCACTGTAAGTTCTTCCCAAATTAAAAACCATTCGTTGATTTTACTGATTGTGGCCATTGCGCGATTACTATCTGTTTGGTAATTATTTCCTTGGTTTCATTCCAGGTATCTTCTTTGTTTTTACAATTGTTTTACATAAAAACTTCATAAGATGGCCATCAACCAGTTTCACATCAATTCTTCACAAGAAACCATTCCAAAAACCAAGCGCAGAGAAAAAAAAATATTCCAAAAACCATATAGGTCCATGAAATTCCTTCCAAAAGATATAGATAAATGATAGGTTGAATAACGCTACAGAATATAGATACGACCACACACACTGAAAAATAAAGGATACAAGACAACACACTGAACGATTGAAGGTACCCTAAGATGGCGAATACATGCAAAGGAGTGATAAGTAAACAAAGATGAAATTATTTCTTGCTCAAGAGTTCCCACGCGCAGTCATGCAAACAAGAGCATCTAGATCTACGCATAATAAAACCCTTTAGGGGTCCTACTGCGCTTGGAGTCCACTTCATCATCAGATAGCTCGGATTCGGGCAGCTCGATGTTGCGACGACGACGAGAAGAAGAAAAGCGTCGTCGGAAAGCAGCCTGGATCCTCTTCCACAGACGCTTTATCTTAACATTTCTGGACTTCTTTCCAGTGGAACAGACAGACTCAGGTGTACCAGACCTGACAACTTCTCGTGGTAGAGAGGTGTTGGCCTGCACAACTGCTGTCTCAAGATCATGGGAAGAAATATTAGCGACATAGATCTGAACTTGAGGCAAACCATGGTGACCTTCGCCTAGGGATCTAGCAGGCTGCTGGACCGTGGCCACAGCTGTGGTGCCTGCAGCATTGGTAGTGGTGTTGCCGGTCTCCATAGTCCGAGGCACGGACGAGGTTGCCCTACTACGAGCCTTTTTCGTACTCTCTTTCTCTATTAGAGAACTGTGCCGAACTCAGTACAGAAATGATGCTTATATAGAGAAAAATTTCTCTGTGGTGGTTGAGAACCTGAGGTGAACGGAAAGCCAGCTAGCTATGGGTTGCAACATAATTGCATTGGCAGTTATAGGACAGCACTACTGACTGTACAGTCAACGATTTCGTCTGCTCGGAGCAAGTGCAGTGAATAACGTTTAAGTAGAAAGCAACAATTTCATGGCTGTTGTTAGGATGGAAAGTTTAAACGTTTAGCTGCAGACGCCTTTCTCCGATCCCTGAATGATTGTTGTGGTTCTATGAGAGGAATCAAACCAACTCTTAAATCTACTGAAGAAAACGTGATAGGACATTAATTGTTTATATCATATCTAGTGGCTTATTCATGAAAAAGGGTATCCAGTGGCTATGGCTTCTATTTTATTTAGACTGCTTGCATTTCAGTGTAAGAATGGACTTTTAGTTTCAAAAACAGAGTTTTATTCTTCTTTCTTTATTATTCTTTTTTCATAAAATTTCAGCACTAGTTCTTAATCAATATTATACCTAGTTCGTGATATCTGAATGAATTACGGTCCTTACTTCAGAGCATGATTGCTTGCACAAATGTCTATAATATGATCATTTTTCAACATTACTTATTAACTGTTTTCCATATTTGTTAATGTCTTCATTATATCTATCCGCGTTATCACCAATTATAAATGCCTCCCAAACCCCGACAAATCGCATCTCAACATGCTCCCTGCCATATCAACCCCTCTGCCCAACCCTAGTATACGACGATTGTTACCCGACATGCCTCTTTTGCTGATGTCCGATTCTGTTATTGTCGGATTTTGGAATTACAAAATACCGTTTAGAAACGACACACGACAACATGTAAACAAGAAAAATACAATTCTATTTGGAACAATCTATTCAAAGAAGTACACGACTAGGATAAGCGTTATATATATAGAAAAAGATATATATGTACCCACAACCGTTTCATTTGTTGCATCGCCCTCTCCGATACATGTTACCATTGTCACTTCGCCTATCATCAATGATCCTTTTGTCATATAAATGGCAATGATGATCGTTTTCATATAAAAAACCATGACATATAGCGTGAAACATGGGTTGAGATGAAAATAAGATTTGATAAAAACATTATAGAACCACAAATTTAAAAAGTGATGGCATAGGAAACTTTAGTACATACAAGCAGTTATATATCCCTATTTAATAAAGGACACTAGAACAATGATAAAGCATAGTAAGTGGCTGCATGTATAGGTGAGATATGTTTTCATGCATGACATACATTTTGAAAAGACATCGCCAAAATTATATGCCACGCAGTTTGAAATTGACGGACCAAAATGACTCCGTTCATGAGAAGAAAGATTAATCGTTGCTTTGTTTTCGTATGCATCACTTTACTAGTATTGGAACCAAAACTCGTTTTAACTACCAGCTTGAGGAACGATCTCTCCTTCTACTGATGTATCTCCACACCTATTAACTTCAGGTCGCTGAGAAACTCGCTGGCCAACTGAACAACGGTACCTAACTTTTAATGGATTCGAACATTTAGCGAAGGATGACGCGCATGTCGCAGGTGATTACTCACGGTGACATGTTCAACGAGAAATGCCAAAGTGAGTTGCCGTGGGCCAGCAACAACTTTCAGCCTCACTGGCATAGCCTGGAGGAAGGAGACAAGGACAGTGGCGAAGCAAGGCAAAAGCGGCCAATTTAGTTAAGGAGTTAAGGGCACTTGAACAATGACAAATGATAGTTAGTGGCTGCATGTTAAGGACACTTGAACAATGACAAAGGACAGTGGGGCATGCACGACAACTAAAACTCATTTTAATTAACTGCTCGAGGAGCAATCTCTCATTTGACTGATGTACGTCCATTCCTATTAACTTCAGGCCGCTGCCCAACTGAACAACAGTACCTAATTATTAATGTATTTGAACATTTAGCGGAGGATGACGTGTATTTCGCAGGTGATTACTCACGGTGACAAGTTGAACGAGAAATGCCAAACTGAGTTGCCGTGGGCCAGCAGCAACTTTCAGCTTCACTGGCATCGCCTGGAGGAAGGAGACAAGGACAGTGGCGAAGCAAGGCAAAAGTGGGCAGAGTTGTTGCTATAAATGTTACTAGAAATATATGTGTTTTACAAATTACAACAGGGAGCGAGATCTTTATATTATGGGATACTTAATTATCAAGGTGAAAATAATTAAAATCTTGAATTATGTTGATGTCTTTCCTCGACCAACTGAGCAAGGTGAACCGGCCATATATTTGTTTCCAGAATGCATGCTGCCAATGCCCATGTCTTCAAATGTAGGAGTCTTTCGTGTTGTATAAAATAACTTGTGCCGTTGAAGAATGATGATAAATCTGATGACATAAAAAATGAGCCAATGCTTCCTACCAATATTCTACTGGAACAATTAATGGGTCACCTATGAGCTTCATATATCTATTTTAATCACCAAAATTTTGAGGCACAAAGATGAGTTAGTCGCATATAAAATTCCAAATAAAAATGCATTTAACAAGCAAACAGAACCGTATATTTAATTTAATTTTCTTTTGGCAACATTTGAAATAACCCTAAAAATCAAGTAAAGTCCTAAAAATAAAGCAAAATCAAGTGGGTGTCGGTGCTAAAGGAATCCTAGAGATAAAGCAAAATCAATCGATCAACCATGAACCCCACGGTCGAGGATATCTCGCCCAGCTTCGACATGGATGTCAGCATGACCTCGATGGTGCCCATCCAGTTCTACCTGGAGTGGATCGACCGTCTCAACTCGCAGCCATCCTCGCACGTGCGGACTGCATGCTCCATCTGCCTGCACGGCACCCATCTTTCTCATTTCTCAAAGGTAACATCACCACGCAGGGCGATCTCAACATTGTGGCTGGCTTGCACGCTCGCTGCTCTCATCCATGGTTATTAGGTTTGACTCCCGCTTGGTGAGCCGTCGTCGGCACGCTCGAGCCATGATCCTTTTTTTTTATAATGGGAAGATTGTATTAATCCCAACTTTGACTCTCAAGAAGAACTTTCGAGAGAGTTACAGCCACCATATACAAGCATCCATCAATAGACGTGTACAATCAATCTAATAACAAAAAAAGAAGAAAACCTCTGTATAACTTTATTAAGATTATTAATAAAGCTTTATTGTTAGACCAATGCAACATCACAACAAATAAAGAACCAAGAATCAATCCACAGTGTGATCCAATCCCCCGAAGTATGGGAGGGCAATTGGTCACCAACACCGCTATATGATGTCTATCTAGTCACGATGACGATGAACTGCTGGTGTCTTTGTGACGTAATTTCCAAAAGAATGAAAGGAAACTGGTCACCGATATGAGCACTAGCCACCAATCAATGACAGATCTGTGAAGGAATCCATTTGTCCTTTGTTCGCATAGATGACCGCCCGTGCCGGAGCCCGCCATACAGCCATGTGGGCCACCCACGAGCAGGTTGCCGATGAGGATCCGGATGCAACAAGGAAAGGTTCCTATCGTGCAGTTGTCAGCAGCCTCCTTCCACAACATCGAGGGAGGGGAGAGGCCTTGTGGCGGCGTGCCGATGGTGCTGCTGTTTGGATCGGCATCCATGGAGGAGAAGGAATAGATGCTGCCATCGGGATTGAAGGATTGAAGGTCGCGGCCGCCATCGACAGCCACTGCACGGTTGTCCTGCTGCCGCCGTCCTTGCTGTCGCACCGGTAGAAAGACGGGGCCACCAGAGGCGATGCGACGATGGGCGTGCACGGGTGAAAGAGGTCCTGCCGCCACACATCGATGGGGAGAGGCGCGGCTGCCGGTGCCGTCGCGACAATGGGCACACACAAGGATAGCGGCCCTGCTGCCGCCATCCTTGCAATCGCACAGCTTTGGGTGCGGCCTGCTCCGGTAGCGGTGGGGCGGGGAGGGCTCATGAAGAGGGGCTGTGGTGGCAGAACGGCGGGTTTCTTGCCTCTGTTGTGTCGAGCCATGATCCTTGGCAATGCTAACATCTTCGGGTGGTTTAACTTCCGATCGGATTGCACTGAGATGGCTTTGCATATGTGAGTGTAATGGGACAATGAAAGCGACCAAATTACCAAACTAACTTTCATGAGCATTTCACTGAATATTTTGTGTCCATGACCAAATCCAACACCTATGCTTCAAACCACACAACCACAAGTTGTCCGATGATCCAACAACAATATATTTGCAGCAATTAGCTCATCACAACAACAGCCCTATCATCTAATCATGAACATATGTATGCCTCTCATGCCAAATCTTTCATACAAGCAACCACTTGATATATGAACCAATAGCAAGCAAGGTGGTGAATAAATCAACTTGTATGACAAAAAAATATTGAATCAATAGAAGATACATGGATTTATGTGGGAAACTCATTGCATGAAAAAACTGTCAGTGAACAACAATCCACTATGAAGACGAATGTGACATCCCCGTCTCAAGAATGAAAGGATAGTCGACGGATCGATCATCGGATAACATCTTGACGAAGCAAGAATCTAAAAGTACACACATATCAGCAAAAATAAATAGAGTGTAAGTTTAATTTCAGTTCTTATAGTTTTGGTTAAGATTTGAGAATGAAAACAAGTTTGAAACTTGGTTGCATAAATAGGGGAAGAGATACATCTCACGTTAGAATCCTATTATGAAGCACATCAAGCCCATGGATGTACCTCATTGCCAAGAAGAACACCTGCAACAAATGAACATAGAGTCAATATGGCACGTTAGAATCCTATTATGAAGCACATCAAGCCCATGGATGTACCTCATTGCCAAGAAGAACATCTGCAACAAATAAACACCTGCATAATGTGGATGCACCTCATTGCCAAGAAGAACATCTGCAACAAATTAACATAGAGTTCAGCACAGTCCTGAGCAACTAATACTCGATAAGTCTTACTTGTCAATATGGCACGCTAAGACCGACATCTAGTATGCAGGAGGCTGACCAAAGGTTGTTGACATAACTAGCACAAACATCACTAATAATTGATCTTTAATTTTCAGATTTTAGCCAAGTTAATAGGGTTCTGCATAAGATAAATGTTGTGCAACTATACTGTAGCAAACATGGTTATACATACATTTAATTGAAATACAATAGCAGGTATCATCATCATCATCATTCATGTTGTTACTACGGTATGACAACAATCTCACAGGTGGAACTTAATAACCACGAGAAATGATGACTCGAATTGATCTACATGCTGCTAGAGAAAGCCAAATACAAGGCACACACACTCCAAAGAGTCACATATGACAACCTTTCGTAAGATACCACAAGGCTGGACTAGGTCCTTGTGAAATACTTACCTTACCAGTGTCCATAGCTATGCCTAAGTCGGAAGGTGACAGGATGACCCACCAATATAGGAACCGACTGAGTCGGCTTGGAGCACAAGGCAATTAGAGATAGACTTACTATGTTTATACTTGTAGACTATGAGTAGGACTCTTCATATATCCCCCTACCGATCGGATATATAAGGCGGCAGGTACCCCTCATCGAGGAACACATTATTCTGAAGCAATACGTAGGTTTTATACTCTCATCGAGAGGGCTCGAACCTGTATAACTCAGCGTCTTGTGTCTTCACCATCTAGTTCTTGATCCCGATGTAGCCCTATAAATATATTGCCGAGATCAAGTCTCGACAGTTGGCATGCCAGGAAGGGGACAAGGCGCGTCGGGATCCTCCGTCGACCTTGATGGCAGAGATTCTAGTCATTCAATATTCACCAGACTTCCAGATCTCCTTCGGCTCCCTCGACTTCTCGGTGGACACCGACGGTAACCTAGGTCGGGAACAACCACAATCCAACCCGACCGTAGCCTACTCTATGGCGCGATCATCGGGCTCGACAGATCTGATCTCACCTCAAGCATCACTCGGATTCAGCGAGACAGACCTACCCACCGGGTACAACTATCAGTCAATCGTGTCCTTTGATGAGGACTCTGATGGATCTTCTTGTCCATATCCACATGCCGTATACATGGCACAAGAAGAGGAAGTTCGACGAACGATGATAATGGGGAAGCCCCATCAAACAGAGCATCTACCCCACCGACCGAGGGGATCCCATGGATCTCATGGAGCCGTGAGAGAGTTGGATCTTGGAGGCTTGGAGATTGAAGTAGGGGGCATGAAGGTCTACTTCACCCTGCAGAACAACATTATTGGGGCAAAAACGATCCTCAACGGCTTGATGGCAGACGAGGCATATTAGACCCCCATAATGAGGAAAGCAGTCGCCATGCTCACTGCGGCTGTGATTGAGGACCAGGCTAGAGAGCCAATACCCATGTCAGTGGCAAGCTCCAGCCGATCGGTTCCTCAAAACCGTCGAGGACGACAAGATCTGAGGAATTTCCTCAATATCCAAGACAGTCGGTAGATCATCAATTCCCATCATGAGGAGTGAGCTCATGATAATATTCGTCATGAGGATGACCATCGAGATCGGAATCAGCACGACCGACACCAGCAGGACAACAACGACGATCAACGGAGGCGTGATTATCAGGATCGGCGCAACAACCACAACCAATACAACCTACGACGGTGTCATGATGATGATGTGGGTCCCTGCCACCGTCATCGTACTCCTTCAACTTCATGATCTTCAGAATGTCGACGGGCATCACCGTCGACCGACAAAGTGTTTGACGGAATAAAGGCTTTCACTCCTGAACTTTGCATCTGCAAGTTTCCAAGGAGTTTCAAGCCGATTGCCATCGAAAAATATGATGGTAAGACTAATCCCAAGGAGTGGTTGCAGATTTACAACATTGCTATTTGGTCTGCAGGGGGAGATACATTCGTGATGGCCAATTATCTGTCGATCTGCCTTGAGCCAGCTGTTCGGATTTGGTTGACATCTCTCCCTGAAAAATCAATCACCTCTTGGGGGGAACTTAATAAGAAGTTCATTGAGAGCTTCCAAGCTACATACAATTGGCCGGGCAATCACTTCGACCTCACCCGAGTCAAGCAGAAGTCTGACGAACCCTTGCGGGATTACATCAAGCGGTTCTGCGCCAAGAAGACTAAGATCCCCAATGTCTCGGATCAGCAAGTCATTACAACCTTTCAAGGAGGGTTGCAGAGTGATGACTTGGTTTAGAAGATCGGTCGACGGAACCACAAGTTGGATCTGACCGCTCGGGAATGCTTCGAGATCACAGACAAGTTTGCATCAAGAGAGTCGACTCTGTACGATATCCATGGCAAGGGAAAGGAGAAGCGCCATGACAAGCTGAAGTCTTCCAAGAAAGACAAGAAGCAGAAGACCAACAACCTAGTTGCAGCGGTAGACCAATCTAGGAAGAATCCTCGGATGAACCAGCAGACCATGGAAAATTTACGGAATGGCCCGTGCCTGTGGCATCCTAAGGGAAACCACAAGGCGAAGGAATGCTACCGGTTGAAGGGTTTCGTGATCGCCGCGCTGAAGGTGACCAAGTCTCCACCAAGGCGCAATGGCCAAGACAAGCCGAATGATGACGACAAGGACAACACCGAAGGTTTCCAAGAGCCCCGGAAGGAGGTCAACTTCATCTTTGGTGGACCGGACTCCTACTCGTCCAAATGCAAGAAAGAGCTGGAGTTGTGAGAGATTGACTCCGTAGAACCAGCTTCTCATGAGTACATGAGGTGGTCTAAGATACCGATTACTTTTGATCGGTCCGATCACCCCAAGCACCTGCCCAAGCTAGGTCACTATCCCCTCGTGCTCTCGGCAACCATCCAGGAGGTCAAGTTCAACAAAGTACTCATTGATGGAGGAAGTAGCCTTGACTTGATCTTCACTAGGACTCTTAAGGAACTCGGCCTATCGGTCTCCGAAATCAAACCGAGAACTTCACCCTTCCATGGGATCGTGCTCGGCAAAACTTCTGTTCCCATAGGACAGATCACTCTACCCATCATGTTCGGCACCCGGGGGAACTTCAGGACCGAGCGGATTGCTTTTCGAGTGGCGGACTTCGAGAATGCCTACCACGTCATCATCGATCGACCAACAATGGAAAATTTATGGCGATTCCGCACTATCCATATCTTACACTCAAGATGCCAGGCCCCAAGGAATCATATCCCTCCACTCTGATCTTCAGAATTCTTTTGATTGCGATTTGCAAAGTTGTGAGTTAGCGAACCGGCAGTTGATGCTGTCCGACCGGTTGGAGATCCAGAAGGCAATCGACAAAGTGGCAAATACGGAAGCTGAGATACCCATGAAGAAACCTACCAAGGAGAAGCTCCAGACGGACGACGTCCTGACCAAGGAAATACCGCTCTTCCCTGAAGACCCTGCTAAGGTGACTTATGTGGGGGCAGACCTCAGGGAGAAATAGGAAATCGTGCTCAGTCTTTTCCTCCAGGAAAATAGGGACATCTTTGCATGACGACCTTCTGACATGCCGGGAGTTTCTAGGGAAAAGATTGAGCATGAATTAAGGGTGCCTCTTGGGGCCACACCCGTCAAGCAAAGACTTAGAAGATTCGCTCAAGACCGCAAGGACGCCATGAAGAAGGAGATAGCTAGGCTTAAAGCTGCTAATTTTATTAGGTAAGTGTATCATCCTGTTTGGCTGGCAAACCAAGTCCTTGTACCTAAGAGGAATAAAGAGTGGCGTATGTGCATTGATTATACCGATTTGAATAAGGTCTGCCCGAAAGATCCTTTCGCTCTACCACACATTGATTAGATCATAGACTCAACAGCCGGGTGCGAGCTCTTAAGCTTTCTAGATGCTTATTCAGGCTATCACCAGATCCCACTGAAAGTCGAAGATCAAATCAAGACTTCCTTTTGGCGCCTATTGCTATATTACTATGCCATTTGGTCTGAAAAATTTTGGTGCGACTTACCAACGTGGTATTCAATGCTGCCTTAAATCTCAGATCGGTCGGAACGCAGAAGCGTATGTTGATGACATCGTGGTAAAGACTCGAAACATTGAGGAACTCATCTCTGACCTGGCAGAGACCTTTGACAATTTGAGGTGATACTTGATGAAGTTAAACCCCAAGAAATGTACCTTTGGGGTACCTTCGGGAAAATTACTCGGCTTTGGAGGAGTTGAAGGATCATCTCACGAGAATTTCAGTCTTGGTGCCTCCATAGCCACAAGAGAATCTTCAGCTTTATATTTCGGCCATAACACAAGTTGCGAGTACCGTTCTTATGGTCGACCGAGAGGAAGAAGGTCATGTACAAAAAGTGCATCATCTGGTGTACTTCGTTAGCGAAGTCCACATTGCTTCTAAGCCATGATATCACCAGATCTTGAAGCTGCTCTATGCACTCTTGATCACCTCGAGGAAGCTGAAGCATTATTTCCAAGCTCACCCAATTAAAGTCCAAACATCTTTCCCACTCGGAGAGGTGCTCCATAACCACGAGGCAGTCGACAAGGTTGCTAAGTGGATGGTCGAACTTGGTTAGTATACCATAACATTTGCCGCTCACTCAGCAATTAAAGGACAAGCTCTGGTGGACTTTATTTCTGAGTGGACCGAGATATAGCTACCTCTTGCACCACAAGACCTTGAATATTGGAAGATGTACTTTGATGGGTCACTCCAATTGCAGGGCGCAGGATCTAGCATCGTGCTTATCTCACCAAAAGGAGAGCAGCTTAGATACATTCTTCAAATTGGTTTCCGAGCATCAAACAATGCGTCAGAGTATGAAGAGCTTCTCCACGGTCTGCGCATAGCCATATCGCTCGGCGTTCAGCAGTTGGACATCTTTGGAGACTCAGCTTTGGTTATCAATCAGGTCACTAAGGATTGGATTTGCGTGGATGATAACATGGCTGCTTATTGTGAGGAGGTCAGAGAGCTAGAGAACAAGTTTGATGGACTTAAGTTCACTCATGTTCTTCGTGACAATAACCAACCTATTGATGAGCTGACAAAGATGGGGTCATCAAGATCGGTGGTCTTGCCTGGAGTTTTTCTCCACACCCTCGATACTCCTACTGTTCAACCTTAACCAGAAGTGTTGACGACTGATGTTGCCGAACCTATAATGGAGGAAGGCATGAAGACCGACTCGCGCGACCCGATTGTTCAATTTTTAACTAAGGGAACGCTGCCTACGGATCCTCATGAGCAACAAAGGTTGAAAGAACGAAGCCGAGGATACTTGATGGTAGACGACCTACTCTATCACAGGGGAGGATCCAATATATTGATGCGATGCATCTCTATTCTAGAAGGCAAGGAGTTGATGGTGGAAATCCACACAGGAGCATCTGGAAATCACGCAGCGTCCAAGACTTTGGTCGGCAAAGCTTTCCGGGAATGGTTTTATTGGCCTACGGCGATCAAAGATGCACACCAAGTCGTTCGAACATGTGAAGGCTGTCAATTCTTTGCTCAGCAGACACATCTATTTTCACAACAATTCCAGATGATACCTATGACTTGGCCGTTTTCAGTCTAGGGGCTAGATATTGTTGGTCCTTTCAAGAAAGCGCCAGGCGGGTTCACATATTTGTTTGTTGCCATTGACAAGTTCACCAAGTGGATTGAAGCAAGGTCGGTCGGCAAGATCACTTCAAAGAAGGCAGTCGAGTTTGTCAGGGAGGTATTCACTTGGGTTGGAGTTCCTCATGATATCATCACCGACAATGGTCCTCAGTTCACATCTGAGGAGTTCTGTGACTTTGTCGATGAGATGGGAATAAAAATCCACTTTGCATCAGTGGCTCATTCTCAAAGCAACGGACAAGTCGAACGGGCCAATAGTATGATTCTTCAGGGGTTGAAGCCTTGGATTTTTGACAGACTCAAGCCTTATGTTGGTCGGTGGGTACGAAAGCTACCTTCGGTCCTCTGGGGGCTGCGCACTAATGTCAGTCGGGCTACTAGTCAGTCACCCTTCTCGCTGGTCTATTGTTCTGAAGCCATGTTACCGATCGAGGTAAACCTCGTTTCAACACGGCTTAAGGGTTATGATGAAAAGCTATCTGAAGATAACCGAGAGATTGAGTTGATTGCAGTAGAAGAGTTGTGTGATCGCACTCTGTTTCGGTCGGTAGTATACCAGCCAGGTCTGCGGTGTTATTACAACAAGAATATTCGGAGTCATCATTTCCATGTCGGTGATTTAGTACTACGCCGAGTGCAGTCAACCAAGAATCAGCACAAGCTATCTCCTAAATGGGAAGGACCATATGTGGTCAAGGAAGTCACTCGACCGGGGGCTTATCGACCGATGTATGAAGACAGCGATGATGTACCGAAGTCCTGGAACATTAACCAGCTACGTTGTTTTTACACTTAAGTCTTTTTCTATGTATTCATATATATATTATCATTGAATGCAACTTATGTAATTTTGATTATAGATTTTTTTAGTTGCTTTCATTCTTATTTGTCTCGATTCCTTAATCTTTTGCATTAAACAATCGAGCCAGGGGACTAGTAATAATGTCCCAAGACACCTTAACCTTGACAAATTCTGGCTTTGGGTTTTTTCAACCAATTTCTCATATTTTGACAGTCTTATCTTGGTCTAATGTTGAATCTATAAGGCCATGCAATTTTGATCTGCACAACAGACTGCCACTACACTAAACCCAGATCCAAAGTGCGAGAGGTCATGTGTCGACTGGTCGATTCTAATTGTAAAGCAGTTATGAATTATGACTTCAGATATTAAGGCAGACCGTTGCATCTTCTGCTCTGATCTCTAAATTCTTATGGTAGGAAGGCATAAGTATGAACGCGCATAATGCTCTACGTACTAACCGGTCTACTAATGAGTTACAGGAGATTGTTTTCTTGACTTCTTAGTCGACTTTTATTTGTTTGGTAATTATTCAATTAACTGAACAAAGTAAAGCAATTATATACATAATGGACAATTGTTTCTACACAAAGATACTACTAATGTACTTCTGATTACAGGTATATTTACATCTCCTGAGAAGGAGAAGAGGAATCATCTTCTAACTCTATATCTGGAGTACTAGGAGAAGAAGGAATAGCTGGAGCAATGTCAATGTTGTCCAACAAAACGCGGGAGGTCTCCAACATAGAGTCAAGCAGCAGTTGGCATTGGTCTATAGTGTGCATGGGGTTGGAGCCTTCCTTGATTTTATCAAGGGGGAGCTCAGGATTCCAAGACTTGCAGATCACCAAAACTTGACTTCCGGCTTTAGTGGCCACCCGCTTAGTGTGCTGCTCAATGGCCTCGGGTGCATGCTCTAGAAGATAATCCAAGGAATGTCCAGTCTGCTCAACTTGGTCAGCATGGATGTAATCCAATGCTTTCCAAGCGCAATAGGACAAGGCTGCAAACATTCACAAAGAGGATTAGAAGACAAAAATCATATAGGGGGTCGAACAGGAAGTACTGAAGAGCTTACTGGCAAGATTACTTTTGAAAGCTGTTGTACTGCCCTTGGCGGGCTTCAACTTCTCCTTGGTCTCCTCCAATTATTTCTTCAGAAGGGCATTCTTAGCTTCTCGGTCAGTAAGTGATTTGGATAGCCCGGTCTTCTCAATGGTTAGAGCGTCCAAGAACCTCTGCTGATTCGAAGTGAGCTTTTCCAACTCGGCAATTCTGGTTTGATAGGCTGAAAATACACAGTAGGATGTCACAAGATAGTCCAAAGTGAAGGTAAGGGCTTAAAAATCTTTACCTTCATCACTGTGCCACTTCTGTTCCAACAGAGTGCTGGCCTTCTCTAATTCTAATCAAGCCTTCTGGGTCACCTGGGCTTGAACTAGAGAAATCCAAGTGATATGTTCACTGAATAAGTATGGTGGATATGAAGATATGAAAAGACTTCAGAAGAATACTCACTAATGCCTTTAGTTTCAAGAGTATCTATCCTAGATTGTTTGTCCTCAATCAGAGAGTATACTTTTTAAAAAGAGGGATATAGTGAGTAAAGCAGTCAGAACAAGCTTTAGGAGAAATGAAATACAGGTATTGATGTACCTTGGATAGTTCTTGATGTTGCTAGAGTAGCTCGAGATCAGAAGCTTTAGGTTGACCAGTCAGTTTGTTAACCACTGCGGCTTTCCCTTTGTTCGGGGATGACACCTTGGCAGTCGACGTTGGAGAGACGACCTTGGGGGCAGCAGGAGTAGTTGAAGATTTCACCACCTCGGCTAGCACACTTGATGGAGTGCCTATGGCCTGAGGCAGGTCGGTCCGCTAAGGCACCGGAGTCAATACTGAGTCCTTGGACACGGAGATGTTGGGTGTCTCGGTCAACTAGTTAGAGTGATCAGTACGCATGAAATGCAGAGTCAATAATTAATCCTGTGATTGATTGATGAAAACATCAAGAAGTGAAGAACGGAGGCTTGCTTGATATTGATCCGGAAGACTTTCTTCTTCAAAGAAGTAGTCGCGGAGTCAGACTGCTTCCTCTTCCAAGACTTATTTATCTCCTCAGTGGTCTTGGCCGACCGGCTTGGCTGCTCTGGCTGGCCTGAAGGTCGATCGGAAGTGGCCGGGGGCTATTGATCGACCGGTTGAGGGGGCGCTGGAGCTTCATCCTCGTCATCACCATCACCATGGTATTGGCGTCGGCAGTAGACAGTCTTTTTTACCCACTGATATGGTAAAGGCAATTCGACCGCTGGACCAGTAGAGGTGCTTGCACTTCGGACCGGGGCGGTCTGTTGTGCACTTCCACCGGTGAGGTCGGTTTGACATGATGACTTGGGGGCATAATCCACACCCTCAGTGTCGATCGGAGGAAGTGGGGGATGAGACACATAAGTGTCCAGAACCTACAAGAGAATATGAGGACATCATTCAGAAAAGTTATTCAACTTAATACGAGCCATGGAAATATAGATAAAAAATGTAGAAGCTTACTCGGGCTCGTGAAGTGCCCTTGTTATATGCCTCTCTAATCAAGGCATTGTCCTGGTGCTCGACTGATTCAAACATTTTGTTCAGTCGAGTCCTGTGCAGTGTTGCATTTGGGGGGTCAGGAACTTCTTTGGTCTTCTCGTCAGAGACATACTCCCAGCCAGGATGACTTTGCTACTTCAGTGGTTGCACCCGGCGAACGATAAAGCTTTTGGCAACGGTGACGCCATTGATTCCCTTCTTCTTTAGGTCAGCAATCTTCTTCAGCAGATCCTGCACCTGAGCATCATTCGGATTTGGCTTCTCTGACCGGGATGCCTGAGAGTTGGCCTTAGCACCAGTGAAGTCTGAGACGACAGGAGGGGGGCTGTCGCAATAGAACCACTCTTCCCTCCAATTCTTATTTTTGGATTCTAAGGGTACATTAATGTACAAATCCTTCTTCCGGAGCTGAAAGCCGATGCCACCTATTGCTTCCTGGTTGGCGACCGATGGCCAGGGACGAAGGATGAAAAGGTGGCGGAAAAGATTGAAATGGGGGAGAACACCCAAGAAAGCCTTGCACATGTGCACAAAGATTGCAATGTGGAGAATAGAGTTCGGATGGAGGTTGATAAGCTCAATCTTATAAAAGAAATGGAGCCCACGCAAGAAGCTACAGCAAGGAACTCCGAAGCCACGCTCGAAGAAGGAGCGGAAAACAACAATTTGTTTATGAATAGGGAGAGGATGAGATTAAGACTCCGGTACCTTACAGTTAAGCCGGGCCTGCTCCGGAAGGATGCCATCAATCACCATTGAAGTTAGAGTGTTGGTGGAGATGGTGCCTCGAGGAAACTCTCACAGATGCTCCGGGATGTCGAGCTCCGACGAGGAAGACTCAGCGGTGGTAGTTCCCTTCGGCCCTTTCACCAGCTTGCGTGGCATGATTGAAAGCAGAGGGTGGAGATGGATCTGAAGCAATAGCCATAACCCTAGCTGACGAGCTCGGAGGCTTGGTTGCGGTTAAGATTTCTAGCAGCGTGGATTTGCGGTGGCGGGAATTCTCAACCCTAATGATGGAAAGGCGGACAAATCACAGGAGCGCAAGGGTTGCAACAGTGAGGAAGACGAAGTGCGAAAGTGACGGCGTGGAGTTGGCATCAACCATTGTCGCCCCTTTTATACCCTTCGAAGTTGATCTAGTCCGGGGGGACCAGGTGGGCCACGTGGGCCGCATTGTACAACCTTTTTTCCAATTCAGACAAAGACTTCGAAAAAAAAACACAAAAGTCTTTCAACAGGCTTTCTGAATAAAATTCCGAGCATTATTCTTGAGGGCTTCATTAATAAGAAGCTATGGTTAAACACCATTATACCTATATTTATGTGATTTAATGATCACATAGCAGAGTACTTGAAGGTTGTATACGAATAAGTCTAAAGACTATGCACTGATTGAAGTCATTTATTATAAATTAAAAGTCTGACTTATAGCTCCTGAGTGACAAAAATCATAGGAAAAATTATGTTGTGGTTGATGCCATTATAGTTTAGTACTAAGTTATGGTTGATGTCATAAACTTTTCTTTGATTCTTATATGATTGATGTCATAACAAAGGAGTCAAAGGTCACTTGGATAAGGGTGCATGTCACTCTCCCTTTTATATAATCGATCGGCACAATTGATGTTGGGCAGACC
The DNA here is from genome assembly GCA_030378355.1 of Eleusine indica. NCBI lineage: Eukaryota > Viridiplantae > Streptophyta > Magnoliopsida > Poales > Poaceae > Eleusine > Eleusine indica. The sequence goes on from CM059497.1 coordinate 17,781,833, forward strand.
GAGAGCCTAGTTTGACGATCAGGAAGTTAGTAGCTCAAATTTAATGATTTGAGTACAACTTATATAACAAAATGTGAAGAGCTAAAATTATTAGACTCTTGCATTATTTGTTAGTCTCCATATTATACAAGAGTCAGGGGCTACACCTGATCAGGTGCACCTAATCGGCGCACCAGATCTATCAGGACTTCATTCAAGAGCTCTTCCTAATTTGTGACCTGTTCACATAATCACCGAAGAAGAATCACTCGGCAAGTCACAGCTCAAAATCAGAAAGCACTCGGGGGCTGTTGTGGAATACTTACCTTAGCAGTATCCATAGCTACGCCTAAGTCGGAAGGTGATAGGATGACCCGCCAATATAGGAACCGAGTAAATGTCACCCCATGCGATACCCACGTCGGAGCCATCGTCCATGGGTAGCCCGTGCACTCTCTCTTCCAACACATACTCAAATCCAACCAGAACCATCTTCATCACAAAAAGAAGGGTGGGTTATCGTCCAACCACTATGGTAATCAAGCTGTGTCAGTTTACTTGTGCCCGTATCACTAGCATGCACATGGTACTATTCAAACTTGGTCATGATTCTATACTAAACGATCCTTAATCAACACAAACGGGACTATGTCAGAGTAGATCCAACCTTTCCACCTAAATCCTATTCGGTCTCATAGCAGATAGGGGGGATGTACGCCTCGATCCGACCAGGTGGTGTTGTCCCCCGTCGATGGCCTCCATGAGGTGTGCGACGATGACTAAGTCGGGCAGGCTATAAATAGGGCCGATGGCCATTGAGCCACTGACAGATGGGGCCCACTGGGTTCGAATACCTTATAAGAACATTATACTTAGGTGTTTCCCGCAGGGGCTTAGGGGTATCAAAACATCTCGAAAAGGATTGTAACTTGCCACACTGCTAGATCATGATTTGGTGAATCACTAAGGTGAGATGCAGATATGGGGGTCAAAAGGATTGAAAGCTATGGAATTTAGAAAGTTGCCTGGTTATAAGGAGAACTGGAGAATTTTGTGAGCTAATGTTTTTCCTAGAAAAACTTAATCAATTAGGCACATTGCTATAAATATTTGGAACATAAAACAAAGTACAACCTGAGTGAGGCTCAGAATGCATGGAGATCAGTAGGTGTAGTAACTGTTAATTATGTAGATCTCGTAATGCAAGGGATTGAAAGTTATTGACTTTTGAAAAGTGCTAAGTGACACAGTGACTTTCCTGACCTGATTAATTCAAAGCAAAATTATATATTATTCATAACAATTGGAACTAATTTATGAGCATGATAATGTTCAAAGTTCATTTTCAAGTTTGAAATTCTAAGTTTGGAAATGACATTGTTTCTGGACCTTTTTTGATTTATTTGACCCATTTAACGGTGCGATAAAATTCTCTATTTTCTCCAAAATTTAACTTTTGATGTAGTTTATGAATATAGAATTTGTTTGGTTTACTTGTATTTTGAAATTTGAACTTCTAGTTCAAGCTATAATTGGCTCATATTTGAAATTAATTTAAAATTTGAAATCTTTCATATTTTCATTACTCTTATCTTCTCCATTGTTTTTCTAGGATCAATTACTTATTGAAAGTGACACTGAGTGTCACAGCCCCCCCCCCCCCCTCGTGTTCCTCAAAGAAATCTCGTTCCAATTTCAAGAAGGTGAAAAAGCTAAGAAATCTGGATAATGGCTTCTTAGAAACTCCCCAGACTCCCAAGTAGCTTCATCTTCATTATTGTTGCTGCATTGAAGCTTGAAGAACTTGATTGCCCGCTTGCGAGCCACTCCTTTGTTTTCATCAAGCACTTTTATCGGGTACTCAACATAGGTTAGGCCAGGTTGTAGCTACTCAGTATCTTCCAAGAGGATGTCCACTGTTGGTTTAAGACATTTCTTGAGTTGAGATATATGGAATACATTATGCACTACAGATAGTGTTGCCGGTAGTTCCAGGCAATACGCAATGGATCCAGATTTTTCGGTGATTTGGAATGGTCCAATATAACGCAGTGCAAGCTTTCTCTCTCTCCCAAATCATGTACACCTTTGGTGGGTGACACATGAGGGTATATGAGATTGCTGACTTGAAACTCGAGAGAATGACACTTCTTATATTTGCATAGCTCTTTTTGTTTTGATTTTGCTGCTCGTAGGTTGGACTGGATTTCCTACACTTGCTTCTCACCTTCTTGTACCATTTCTGGCCCGAATACTACTCTTTCTCTTGACTCAGACAGTTTAAGGGAGTGCAACAACGGCATCCGCAAAGAGCTTCAAACTGTTGTTCTCTTGATAATTGTTCTTGAACACGAACTATACCAAGGGTAAGCACTCATCCCATTTCTTGTTATGGGCTAACACATAAGTTCTTAATATGTCTTCAAGTATTTGGTTAACCCTTTCAGTTTGACCAAGTGTTTAGGGGTGGTATGCAGAACCTCCAATCAGTCTCATACCTAACAATGTATGTAGTTGGTCCCTTATATTTTGTGCAATTTGATCCTCCTAGTGACACGATCCATGTAGCCTATCAAATTCTCGTTTGATAATTTTCATAGGTAGCCTAGTGATGCTGGACAATTGAGTTTCCATTGTGGGTGACCATGGGTGGTGGATCTATGCACGTGGTCGTTTGACTCATAGCAGCAATGGGTCCTCCGTATCTCATAGAAGGTGGCATCTAGATCGATAATTGTAGTGGGTGCAATTGAAGCACTTGGCGACATTGAGATTGGAAGTTTTAACAGTTCTGGATAAGTTTGTAAGACAATGTTAAAATGGATGCTGATATGACAGAAAAGTTTGTGATAGCAATAGGATGACACGTTCAGAGATATAGGGCAAGGTCAAACCAAGTGAAAGTTGCAAAAATCTGGGCAGCAACATATGGGTTGATGTAATTGCCATGAAAACTAAGAATAAAGTTGGTAAAAACATTCCATAGACATGAATATTTTGTTCAGTCGTTCGCCAAGTCTCTCACACATGTTGGTTGCATCAAAGGTTCTACTCATTTGTCAAAGAAAGTAGACCAACATAATATTGGATTTGTGGGCGATTTAAAAAGTCTTATTTTTGGTGATTTTTGTCCAGCAAGGCAAACAACAAAAATCATATGGGCAGAAACATACTTTCAAGATTAGTGTAATCGAGACACGTCTATTAAATTCTATAATCATTACCATGGTAATCATGTAACAAGGTTTTATAGTTGCATGATGTTGAACAAAAGTTTTGCTCAATAGCTTGGGATGACCAGAAATCGGTAACTTAGGCCAACGAGGATAGAGGTGGGGCAAGATTTCAAAATTGCTTGTGGCCAATGAATTATCAAAAGGGGATCAAGATTTGGAGCTCTACAAGGACAATCAAATAAACGGGAATCAACCTTGTAGATAATTTATTCTAGCATACAAGAGATCAATAATTCAAGGACGCTTGAATCAAGTGAGCAATCAAATGAAAATAAGCCAGAAAGGTCTTGTGTCTCTTGGTTACTCCTCAATGATAGCACTGGTTTTGAAGCAACCAACAAAAATTCGGTTCAACAACATGGTTATTCAAATTTCACTTTCTTGCTCATTATTAACGGTTATTAATGCATATTGGCCCTTAAAGCATATCGGAATGCACCCTAGTGAACACCCGAATTTCATGGTGCAATTCATGTGCATGACATACTTACATGATGCTATGCACATGGATAATAGTGCATATGCAATGATGCACTTGCATAAGGACATGTTGCACATGAATGATGCTTGATGGTGCATATGTCATGATGTATATATGCATATGAAATGGCGCACATGCCATGATGCATATATTTGTACATGCACATGTGAATGATCACAATATGGTGCATACTTGATGCTTCATGCATATTCGTTATGCACATGAAGAAGGGTCCAATGCAGTTGTGCGATATTGCAATGCAAACAATTTAATGATGCATATTACAGAGTTGTATAAATGCACATGGTTCATGCATTCAAAATTTTATTTGCTTGTGCATGTCTATTATTTAGCATGGGAGAAATATTATAGGAATAGCTTTGCTTAAAGAGGGGGATCTTGAAGAATTGATAACAAGAGCAAGTCATCTCAAAATTGAGGATAAAATTCTCTATTGTCAAAGAGAGTAGCGGCCTACTATGGTTAGGTAAAAAATGGATGAGTAAAGGACTCTCGAAATAGGGTTATTGAATCTGTCTTGACTGCGAACAACAGTAAAAAAAACCAAAGTTGGTGGAACAAGGTGCAAAGTCACAATTTTTACTACATAACAACATGGTAGGGGATTTGCATAGCTTTTCAAAGCATATATACAAGCCTTGATATGATGATGAGTAAGACTGGAGATATGGATGTTTGAATTTGACTATTAACACGCTGAAATTCGGCTCTTGACAGAATCTGTCTTCAGTGGCAGTCATGACTAAAATCTCCTTTGGTGCGCAAAACTAGTATTTTGGGTTCATACCAAAGTTACATAGGTTTCTATAGATTTCTAATGCCTACTGATGCATTTTCATAGAGTCCGGAGTTCAGGAGTTATGAATGTTTAAAGTTGTCGGTTGACTACTGAAAATCTTCTCTGGACAGAAACATGTTGGTCTGAAGATGGGCTTCACAACCTAGTTTTTGGGCTTCAGATCAGAGAAGTCAAAATACCAAAGTTGCAGATAATTTCACAACCTTTATATAGAGTGATTGAACATAAAATTTGGCTCAGTATTTTGGGAGTTATGCCTCTCTAAACCTGACTATATTTTCTAAACTTTTAGTTTCTCGGAATTTTAACAAGTATTGCAACTTTAAACAAGGACGAGATTCCAAAACAACGTACTATGGGATTTGAACCATTTATGGGTGATACAGTAGGATCATTTGATGCATGGTTTTACTCTATTTGCATAATTGTTCATCAAACTTTTAATGTAATGTTTTGTTAAATATCAAATGCAAATGAGCTTACAATGGTATGACAATGTGTCGTCCTCACTAACATAAAAGTTTGTCAATATAGCAACCATACGTGACCTATATGGCAAACACGGTTCTCTCAACATTTGGTTAGTCATTTTGCAACGTGCTAAATATTCATGGTTTGTGTACCTACAGAAGATGCATTTTAGAAATAATACATCAAATAGAAAAAAAAACATGCCAAAAATAACCCCTTGTTATCGTCTGAGGACATGGGCATTGATGTTTAACGCAATCAGCCCATGTTCACACTTTTGTGATCATTTTCGTGCTTTCCTCCCCATGGTGGCATAAATACCTTCGTTAGAGATGTTGTAGATGCAAGTATTTAAACAAGCAACCTCGTATAGTTAGCATTGACACCTGAACAATAGCTAATAAAATCATTATGAGGGCTTACTACTTGTATCTCACCGCATACGTAGTTTTCAAAAATAATGCTCGTTAGTATGCTACAAGCCTCAATTTAGCTCTGATACCAGTTATGACATACCTGCCATAAGAATGAGGGGATAGTCAAAGGGTCGATCATCGGGTGACATTTTGACAGGGCAAGAACTCAAAACATGTTTGAAACTTGGCTACATAAATAGCAGAAGTGATATATCTCATGTTAGAATCCTATTATGAAGGACATCAAACCCATGAACATGCCTCATTGCCAAGAAGAACACCTGCAACGAAACAACATAGAGCAAAGCCCTAGGCAACTAATACTCAACAAGTCATACTCGTCAACATGGCACGTTAAGACCGACATCTAGAATGCAGGGAGCTGACCAAAGGTTGTTGAGATAACTTGCAAAAACAACACTAAGAATTGATCCTTATTTTTTAGATTTTAGCCAAGTTAATAGGGTTTGGTAACATAAATGTTGTGCACCTATACTATAGCAAACAGTGTTACACATATATTTAATTGAAGTAAAATAGCAGGTGTCATCATCATCATTCATGTTGTTACTATAGTACGGCAATGATCTCATAAGTGGCACTCAATAACCACGTGGGACAACGACTCAAATCAATTTACATCCTATAGGAGAAAGCCAAATACATGGCACACACACACTCCAAAGAGTCACATACGACAACCTTTCACGACATATCACAGGACCAAGCCGTGTCCCACCTTTCTTGAGTACACTTCACCCCATGCGATGCCCACGGCGGAGCCGTTTATCACTACAAGAAATTTGACATTCTATGATGTTTTAGTTTCGTTGCAAAAGGGGAGAAGTATGTCACTTTACTATGTTTTATAACGTTCAGGCGACAAAAAACTGTTCATCGCCTATTCCACGTAATATTATGCCTTCATCGACATTTTCTTTCTGTTTCATCGCAATTGTTCTGCGACAATCCTAACCAAACATTGTAAAGCCCAACCATTGCAATTTGACGTGGCGCTGATGTGGCGTGGCCCATTACTAGCCCATTTAATGTTCTGGCCCAAAAACTGACTTGGCCCATTTTATAACATTAGTCCAGCCCATCCTAGGCAGGCCAGACCATATCATGATGTGGCTGAACTTATGTCAATGGGTCGGATCCATTTCATTTCTGAACACGACTTTTATGGCTCATATTACACAATGGGCCTAATCTAATATTTTTTTAGTCTGGTTAACATTCCAGTCCATAATCGAATTAAATCCAAACCAAATAGACAAGCAATATTAGAATTCAATGATGTAAACAAGGGTTCCCGATCTTCCGAAAGGTTCTTGGTAAGTTGATTTGGTCGGAGGCGACACACAAATCGATCCGGCTTCAGAACAGCACGTTCTAAACCTCGGAATCGCAGCACGACATCTCCTCTGGTTATCAACCGTCTAAAGACGATTGACCTCGCCGAGAAGGCTAATCCCTGTCTGCGAATCAAGAATACAAGCAAGAACAACAAAGAATGCAACACAATTACAGATGTATGATTAAACTCTCGAAGTTGGGGTCTCACAAACCGATGAACGGCGACACTGTTTATGAACAGAATTGATCTAAGCAAAACCCCAAACCCTAATGGTGTAGCGGCGGCTGTATATAAAGACCCTAGGGTCGTGCAAGACTCTCTGAACGCTCCTCTAATTGGGCTCAACTAGATACAAAGCCCAAAGGCCAAAAATAGGCGACGCAGCACCGACACAGATTCTGGATTCTCTCTTGTTTCAACGATTCCTGGTGACTCCGGATGAATTTTGACATGAGGCTGGCGGCATTGGAAAGGTATTCTTCTTATCTTTCCGTGCATATATAGAACGTCCAAATCCGAGTCCGTATGCGTCCTGGGCGACTGTTTTAGTGCAGACTGGTTCTGGGCCCCGAAACAGACTCGAAGTCGGTTTTGATTGGGCCTCCACTTTGGCTTCCAAGCCCTTGTTGGTTCTCCACGTTCCCAACTCCTTCTCCCATCATCTCCTGGTCCTCTCCATGGTTTCTAATCATAAAATAATCATTAGGTAGCAAACCATTCTTAAAAGTAACATATAGCGAAGAACGTAGGAACGAGCTCACCTCTAAATTTAGTCGTCGTGCACGAGCTCTAGTCATTGGACCTTGCAAGTCTAGAATTGGAAGAGTGTTGTGTGTATCCATAGGAGTGATGTCCTCATCATTCCAACTATTACATTGTCCATTAATAACAGAAATACACATCCAACAATTATATTATCCAGCTCATACATGAGTTCTCCAAATCATACATATAAGAAGAACGCAAGTCTGAATTCATGGATAGTTTTTATCAAAATCTGTTGGGCCAGATAGTGGAAAGGGAAAACATGATTAATCTGGCAGCACTAGAAATACACACTCATGACTTGTCACAGCTAGATGCTCCTTCACGGAGGAAGAAGTGTTCAACATCATCAAAGTATTGCCACAGGACAAAGCCCCGGGGCCGGACGAATTCACTGGATGTTTTATCGTGTGTGCTGGCCTATAATCAAGAAGAAAATAATGGATGCCATATCAGCTGTTTGGAGCAGAAAATTTGACAATTTTAACATTCTGAATTCAGTTTTCATCACTCTGTTGCCCAAGGTTGATGGAGCCAATTATGCCAAAGATTTCCGACCCATAAGTCTAGTCCATAGTTTTGAAAACTTGTCACAAAACTGATGTTAAACAGGCTAGCGGGATGATTGCACCAGATGGTTTCTCCCAATCAGAGTGCTTTCATTAAGGGGAGGTTTATTCAAGATAACTTTATGCTAGTGCAGCAAACGGCAAGATTTCTACATCAACAAAAGCATCCACGTTTCCTGGTCAAATTGGACATTTCCAAGGCTTTTGATTCAGTTGCTTGGCCATTCTTAATTGAGGTGTTGAGACACCTCGGCTTTGGACAGATTTGGTGTGATATTATAAGTGGGCTGCTGAGGACGTCTTCAACACGGGTTCTCCTAAATGGTTCGCCTGGTGAGCTGATCCTGCATAAGTGTGGGCTCCGGCAAGGAGACCCATTATCCCCGATGTTTTTCATTCTAGTGATGGATGTTCTTGGACATATGATTTCCAAAGCCTCCAATCAGGGACTATTACAACCATTGGCTTCTTGAGCACTCTAACACAGGGTGTCTATTTATGTCGATGATGTTGTGATGTTTCTCAAAAAAGAGGCCGGCGACATTGAAATCACCATGGATCTTCTACAACTGTTTGGGGAAGCATCGGGGCTCAAGACCAGCGTTAACAAAAGCAGTGCATACCCTATTTAGTGTCATCAAGAGGACATCACGGTAATCCAAAATAATCTTCCTTGTGCGGTTGTGCAGTTTCCTTGTCGATACCTTGGGCTACCTCTATCCTTGAAAAGGCTTACCAAGAATCAGATTCAACCAATAATAGACCGTCTTGGTGATCTCCTCCCTAGTTGGAAGTCTGAGCTCATGAGTAGAGCGGGCAGGGCAGTTCATGTACAGTTTGTGATGACTGCCACACTTGTCTATTTGGTGATGGCCATGGATTTACCTCAATGGGCGATCAAAGTAATTGATAAGATTAGAAGAGGATATTTATGGAGAGGAAGGAAGGAAGCAAAAGGAGGCCATTGCCTTGTTGCTTGGGGCAAAGTGGCACATCCGAAGGAGCTCGGTGGACTAGGGATTTCAGACTTGAAAAACCTTGGATGGGCTCTGCGAGTTCAGTGGCGGTGGCTGCAGAAGTCTGATAAGCACCGTCCATGGAGCATGTTTTAGATTCAAGTCCCGGATCAGGTTCGGGCACTTTTTCAAGTGGCAATGGCAACCGAGATAGGCGACGGCACTAACACACTTCTCTGGGAAGAATGCTGGCTCCATGGACAGCATATAGCTGACATGGCTCCCCGGCTATATTCAGTGGTCACCAAGAGAAACACCAAGAAGAGAACAGTTGCAGAGGTGCTTAATGAAAACCTTTGGTTACGGGATGCAAGAGGATCCTCGTTTGTTGGAGAGTTGAGGGGGTTCTTCGCACTATGGGATATCATTCGAGGTCTGACTCTATAGCCTGAGGTTGAGGACAAGCATTACTGGTGGCTGTGTTCATCAGGACAATATTCAGCAAATTCCGCATACTCTCATCTGTTCCTAGGAGCAACTCAGTTTGGAGCATGGGAGCGCACTTGGCAAACCTGGGCTCCCGACAAGTGTAAATTTTTTATCTGGCTTGTGGCTCATGATCGGTGCTGGACAGCGGACCGTATCGCCCGTCATGGCTTGGAACATCCGAAAAAATGTGTTCTATGTGATCAAGAATAGGAGACAATCAACCATCTTCTCATAGCCTGCCCTTTCGCAAGACAGTTTTGGTTTATGTCTCTCGCCCAGGTTTCGCTGCAAGCACTGGCACCTCAACCAACAGACACAATTATTTGATGAGTGGTGGGAAAAGGTTTGGCAAGCAGTACCGGAGCAACAGAAGAAGGGGCTTAATTCTATGGATGTGTTGGGAACTTGGATCATTTGGACACACCGCAACAGTTGTGTGTTTGAAGGTCTGGCTCCAAGCATGTCGTGGCCGCTCATGGTCTCAAATAATGAACGGCGTCTGTGGGAGATGGAAGGAGCATGCGGCCTCTCATCTTTGTTGATCGCAAATAGTGGATCTTGGCGTGCTGTGTTGGTCATTGTGAGTTATAAATAGGCATGAATGTAATATAAGAACACAGTAGGTGTGAGTGTATGTGTGTTGTATGGGCTCTTGTCCCTTTCTTCTTCTTAATATAATGAAGCGCAACTCTCTTGCATTTTCAAGAAAAAAATACATATCAGAAGAGATATCAATCAAAATCCAACCACAACTCCCAAACGTTAGAATCAAACCATAACTACTCCCTAGCATGCCAAAATCCAGCCACCTAGCATGTCAAAATCCAACCATACAAACTAGTATTATCAAGTCTCATAGATTCCATCAAAGTAGCAAAATAAACAGATCACAAATATGTGGTCAGAAGTGACCTCCTACTTGTTGAGGTTGAATAAACGCCAAAGAATAGCATCAGTCTCCTTAGCACGCTTCTTCAATGCTTTGATCTCTTCTTTCTACTTGTCCCTTGCTACCTCCAAAACTTCTACTTTATCTTGTAGTGTTGTAGCACCTTGCTTCTACGCCAGAACTTCATATTCAAGTTCATGTACTCATGCAACATACTCAGATTTGGAGCTTCTCTTTGCAGCAGTTGTCTGTAAGCCTGCATTTTGAAGAAATTTGGTTGATGGCAAAACTTGAGCAACCACTTTTTCAGGAGTCTTTGACATTCGCCCTTCCTCTTTGACATTAATGTTAAATTAGAAATTGCATCCCTCTTCATGTAGATAAGTACGACAGTATGAGAAATTTAATTCTAAGTACATCTACAAGACTAGAAACATATGCACTTATGAAAGGAGAGGTATATTAGACTAAATCCCGCCGCACTCCTAATTTTTCATGTCATGGATGATAAAGTGAACCAAAAAAACAAGAACATTTCAATAGAAAGTCATGTATGCTGCTCAAAACAGCCATGCAATAGTATATTAGCAATATATCATTTATACATATGGATGATAAGTCAAACAAAAAAAAGAGAACTCTAGCAGGAAGTCACATGTGGTGCTACTAACAAGAATGCAGTAGTATCTAGACAGCTCATTCAGTTTTTATTGAGCTCCTAACTACTATTACTTGAAAACTAGAACATGTACTTACAATAGCTTCTTTGAAGGCCTCACTAAAGCTGGTCTTGCTATTGTGTTGGTCGTAGTTACTACTTATATACCGCAAGTATACGATGTACATTGTAGCTTTTCCCTCAGAGTATTCCAAGGTTTATATCAAATCCAAAAGGATCAGCAAGAGAACCATGTTTAGGGTTTTCGACGTCGTCTAACAAATCAATCCTAGCATGAAGTACTTATTGCACATATGAGAGCATGAATGGTGAAGGCTTTAATGATGAGTGCTTTGTGTCGATGAGCCGGGGGTTTTGTGTCGATCCACACGAAGGCTTTTTCAAGGAAGAATTTTTAAGTTCACAGAGTGGCTTAAAGAAAACATTTCTAGAAGCATACACATAACCAAAGAGGAACACCTAGAGTTACCCTGCAAGCATCTAGCAGTCGAAGAAAAGATGTGCTAATCGGTGCAACTGGTGTGTCGATCGGCACTGAAGTAGTAGCAATGTGATATCTATGATCCTAGCTTACTTGGCTCTTTAAACAATTGGTGGACATTGAAGATGAGCAGAGAATGATGCTTTTCTGATGAGCCCTATCATGACCAATCGCCTTAATCGGTCTACCACCTCTTACTCTACTCAATCTTCTAGACATGCACATCTAGTATCCTGAGCAATTATGGCGATACAAGATCCAGAATACTATCCTAATCACCACAATCATGATAGCATCTTAAATACTTATCCTATGTACTTAGCAATTGGAATAAGCATATGTAAGGCCAATCAATCCAGATGAACACAAATGCAGCCAAGGATAGAATCAAGACAGAAACAAAGATAAATAGAGCAATACCTTTATTCATCACCATCAAGAGATGTGCCGATCGACACCGCCTTGATGCATTATTGACGGCTCCTAAGATACATAGCTCTACTTCTCCAAAGCCCTAGTGTAGCGCGACCACGACGGGCGGCTACCTGACTACACTACATCTCTCAATTTGGTGGCTCTTCAACTCCGGTGGCCTCCCAGCGATGTGTAGTGGCTTCTATGATTTGCTTGGGGTGTATCCATGTCCACCCACGTCCACCCACGTCTTGGGGTGTTTATATAGGCTCTCAACACATCCTCCTTTGCTTGGCCACAAAGTTACCCCTTTGGGATAAAGTCAAAGTCAGTTTTGTACCTTTCATATTAAGCAACAACTTACAAAAACCATAACTCCTGCATCCGGAGTCCAAATAAGGCACTTCTGAAATCTGTCGCATAGCTCTCAAAAAGATCTACCACTTTGGTATTCATTTAAAGTCCAGATTCGGCCGTCTTGGTTCCGGAATATGCGATTCAAGAATATCTACGAACTCTTATGCGCAGGTCTCCTTGTGAGGCCCATATCTCCTAGCTTCAGAGTCCAAATAATATGATCGACATATGTTACTGAAATCACTCGAGGAGATCTACAACTTTCATGTTTTAACTTTTCCTATTAGAGCATGTCCCGAACTCCGAAACTGCATTGCAATGCAGTGTTGTTTTTCTGAGCTGTGCAAATTGAACTTTCCTTCCGGATAAACCTTCTACAAATCCTTTGGCATTGGACCACGACCTTGGGCTTGCATGTTGGGCTTCATGGATATTCAGGGGTGTCTTGTAGGCACCATGGGCTTGTGGGAAGCCCTCCCAACCCCTCCTTTCATGGTCAGTTGGTCTTCACATCGGTGCTTCTCATAATTGAGCCTTTTTAGTGTCTTTTCACCTAATTTTGCAACATAGCACTCAAACAGCACTACATGTTGAATTCATTAACATTAGAGGTAATAACACATGCTTTTGATGAGAATATGATGGTAAAATAGCTTCTTTTGGCATATAAAATATGTAGCTAAGAAGCGCCAACATGCTGCAATGGAGATCCTTAAATAGATCAATTGTTGTATATGACACATCTTTATATTTTGCTTCCTGCTTCTGAGATAAGATCCAAACAATACCTATAAGTTAGCTTTAAAATGTTAAAAAGAGATGACGATTCCATTTTATGAGAATGTGGAGGCTTACCAATACAGATAACTATGCAAGGTAGCATCTAGAGCTTGTCCTATGTAGGTAACGAACTTTGTCACGACTTTGTTGGTTCGCAAGACACTTCTCCTACAAAGAAATCCAATACAAGAAGCATTTCAAATAATGAAGTCAATGCAGTTGAGAAAGAATAATAGTATTTTATGGTAGAAAAATTAGGATAGTTACTACTATTAACTTGTAACAGCAAAACAATGACAATACCTTGTATTTTGTAGACAACCACATGGCCACCAATGCTCTCCATTGTTCATCAGTAATAGTGTTTTGTGGTGATGTTGTAGCATTTCATTTGCCAGTTTACCATCAAAGTACTTCTTTTTTAGCTTATGCCTCAGTTGTCTTTGTCTAGTCTTTAGCAAATCAGCACATGCAGTAAGAACTGCCTTGTTTGTGGTGTCAATGTCCAAATTAACGTAGATAGGAACAGGAAATATCAAAAATCATGTATTTGATAGAACACTTATAAGTGTAACGCCCAATACAATGCTAAGAAATATCACTTACTAAAACTTTCCCAATGTAATCTTCAGGGAAGGCTTTATTCTTCTTGTACTCCTTCCAGTGTGTACGGATTGGGATATGTTGACGTAATATAATCCCACCTTCCGATGCAAGCTTTGTAGCTTGCATAGGAGCCTCTGGCTGTTTGTTCCCTTCAACAATGTGCACTGCAATCTTAGTGCTTAAATCTTGAGATAGACTATGCAATTCTTTGTCCATACTTATTCCCCTACCTCGTTCTCCTAAGGCATTTTGTTGACCTAGGAAATAAACAATCCAATTAGCAAACACAAGAGTAGATATGCACTGTACTAATTTAGGAAGAGGCTAGAGAAATAAAAAATTTTGAAAGAAATATCAACACAGAGCTCATGCTAAAATTCAGGAAGAATACATGCTTCTGTACCATTACAAGTGAAAAGTAAGACTTGCCTTCATTGCATATATTGATCTGCTCATCAAATTGGGTTGGCCCATGGTCTTCTGGATTTATAGTTAAATCTAGGATACCATCCTCACTTGCTTGTACTTGCTGTTGTTCCCTTGTCCTCTGCCTGGTCAATCTAGCAGGTTGGTCTTGTTCTTCAAAAGCCATCACCCTCTTCGATCTTGGCCCGCCACTTTGCATGCATGGTGTAGATCGGTAAGTTATTGTTAGCCAAATTCTTCTCTGCAACCTGCATGGCTTCATATGCATAATTGAGGAAGAAAAATAAATTCAGAATAATGCTACTCCATACTTAGCACATACTAAGGAATAAAAAACTATGTGTTGGATACAAGAGGATAAGAACATCACATTGTAGGCTGCAAGCAGAGAAAGCACTGAACAAAGCTGCTGAAAGTATTTTAAAAGCTAGAGCAATGTACAAGCCTCAAACCAAGATAATATGTAGAATTAATACAGTAGCATGTGAAAATTACAAACTTGAACATTATCCAAACAAAATTGAACAAAGTTGGGGATGGCATGGCACTAGAACTAAACATAGATGCTAATTGATGCATAACCATAAGAAAAGATGACTGAGAAATGATGATATTGCCAATACCTTGTCGACTAAGGCTTCTTTGTCCATATAACATACTTTATTCCTTATTCTTCTGGAGCAAGGGTTCCTATCACAATGCACACAACCATAATAGCCTTTTGTGACTCTACCTAAGCGTACCCTCAGAGCTGGATAGTCATGAATACACTATATCACTATCACATGTAGATCAAACATTGTATCACTGAATGCATCATATGTTGGGACACCCTTCCAAAGTTCTAGCAACTCTTCAATCAGTGGCTCTAAGAAGACATCAAAATCCTTTGCAGGGCACTGGTTGGGACCAGGGATGAGTAGGACCATTATGAAGTTGGACTGGTCCATACATTCCCACGGAGCAAATAGTTGCAAGGCATAATGAATACTTGTCACATGCTGTACGAGGAGCTCATGTTGCCATATGGATTAAAACCATTTGTAGCAAGTCCAAGTCTGATGTTCCTTGGATCATTTGCAAGCCACCTATATTATCTATCAAAATGTATCCACGCCTCACCATTAGCTGGATGGCTTAGCTCATTTTTGACCAGTTGCCTCTTCAACTTGTGCCATCATGCTCCCTCTTCTGTTTTCTTGGAGCTATATATCCTCTTAAGTCGTGGAATCAATCGAAAATGCTGCAATACCTTATGTGGAATCTGCTTCTTTGTATCTAGATCTTTCCAACTTGGTACATGACATATAGTGCATTCATCAAGTTTTTTATACTTTTTCCTGAACAAAATACAATTATTTGGACAAACATGAATTAAATCACAACCAAGTCCCAATGCACGAATAATTTTCTTTGCTTCATCATAAGATTCAGGAATGGAGCAAGTAGGGAATGCAGATGATAACAACTTTAGCATTGTTGCGAATCCAACATTGCTAATATCGATAAAATGACTTTATATGAAGTAGCTTCGTCACAAAAGAAAATCTTGTGTAAGGTGAACGAGGGCATATTTCCTTCTTCATCTCTTCTAAAACAACTACAAACATAGATTTTTGGCCATCATTTTGTTGTTCAGATGCATGCAACTTCTCTAACATATCTTAAATTCCATCATCAAGGTCTTCCTCATTCTCATTCATGCCAACATCCTTATTCAAACCAATATGTTCATCGACATGACATGCATTGCCATCATTTCTATCATCCAAAGGCTCTCTATGATATATCCAACTAGTGCATGTGGTACCACATGATTCAATACTAAGTGATCCTCCATAATGCCTCTACGGTGATGAATCCTGCTGACACAAACACGGCATGGACACCAATCTCTTCATTCTCATCAAATTTCTGTGAAACAAAGGTCATGAACTTACAAACCCCATCATAGAATCAATCCAACTTTTTCTGTCCGTCTACGAAAATATGACACAATAAATTATTAATTTGATTTGTCCAAAAACAGCAACATGAAACCTAAATTCTCATCTACATTTGTCAATACATTGCTGCCAGATGACACACCTACGACAAAATCTTGATGTTCAGAGGGACGCCATCGACGTGAACTGTCAATCGATGTCAGGGGCGAAAGCCAGTGGAGTACTGAGAAGAGAAGCCGACGGATTGGAGCTGCTCAGCGGGTCGCCGTCCCTCGTCTCGCCCAGAGGCGGGTCAGCTGAGGAGCCTGCCTGCCTCACAAATCAAGAACGGGGTGGTGGTGGAACAGCGGCGCTGGAGCAGAGAGATGCGGCACCGGCGGCGGATGGCTGCGCCACTGCAGGAGACAGATCGATAACTGCATCTACCGGAAGTTCACGTTCGATCCCGATTTGGTCCTGTATAGAATCTTCTATTCAATTAAATTGAAGTTCAATGCCTGGCGTGAGTTGCTTTGTAGCTGAGTCGTAAGGGCTCACGCTCAGTTAGTTCCTTGAGATCCTTGTTTCGAACACCTTCTCCGCAGGAGGCTTTTGCCTTTTTTTTTTCTTTTTTCATTTTTCACAACTGGGCCAACTGTAGATGGGCTTTTATTTTTTTCTACTATTATCGGTAAACAGCTAACGTAGCTATGTTGATCGGTCCAAGATTGGCGCAACAAAAATAATGGTATTTTTTATTTATTTCCTCATATTCATAAGGTGCGTTTGTGTCTTTTCTTCTTTCTATCCTTAACATTTCTTCACAAAAAATATACATCATTAATATAATAAAAATTATCATATTAATACAATAAAAATATTCTAATTTGTATCATAAAAATTATACCAATTTCTATTTTTTAAATTTTTGAATGATAAACCTACTTCATAATTAAATTCATAATAGAAACAATAAGATATACATATTATATGAAATTAAAAATGGCTTTTTAAATAACAACATTTGCGACTGTCACACCTGGTTTTAAGGATAAAACCAAGTGATTATTATATGTGTGTCCAAGAACAAGTTTCACATATATCGACAGTAAAGTGAAAACCAGTATAACCAGTGTCATTATTACAACGTACCGTTATTACATAAATAATTGTCTTAAAAGACTAAAACGACTCTCTCGATAAATAGCAGCAGAAAACACTATAACACCACAGGCAATCGACAGGGGCACGCTCGCCTAGTAGTAGTCCTCATCGATGTAGTCCATCTCTTCATCATCTTCTGAGCAACAGTTTATAGTACAACAACAAAGGGAAATAACAAGGGTGAGCACATGCCGTACTCAACAAGTGGGGAAAAATATGACATGCAAGCTAAGTAGAAGAAAGACTATCATAATGGTTTATTTGCATAAATGAGCACTACACCTAAGACCATTTAAAAAGCAAACCTATTTACTAGGTGATAAATATTACCAAGTTATCTCATATAGCCAACACTACAAGTTACACGGCCTGTAGCCAACTATGGGTTAAACCGCCCATCTGAAACCACACTACAGGTTACACCGCCTGTAGCAAACCAAAAGTTACACCGCCCAAACCAAACTTGGCTACCCACCAAGTCCACCCAACATCAACCCCCTAACCATGTGAGGATCCAGGCCGCAAATAACCGTGAGCACGACTGTTATAACGGTTTTACACTCTATAGAGGTTACACAACTTTACCCACAGGTTGATGATTTCATCACTATGTAGTGACTAGAGAGTCTCCATGTTACGCAAATCACACTACAGTTGGTGTGAGGCCAAGAGATCACCACAAGGTCCGAAAGTAAACCCTTCCATGCTCATTCCTCGACTGCCCGCAAAACTGGAAAGACGTCTTGATACTCAATCCAGCGTACCCATATCAGCCCTGGGTTTTGCGCTGTTTTTCTGGGTGGCCGCTCCATGAACCTATCCTTGTGATCCCAAGCAGGTACCACCACAATCCCACAGTATTGTACCGAGTACACGTGCATACCCGCACTATCATCATCATCCTCCTGCTTGGTTCACCCTAGTTCTATGTTGCTAAAAAGGATTACCCATCCCTCATGATTATGTTCAAGTGAGCCATTAGTCAAGATTAATATTAGACACTTCCATTCCCGACATAGCAAACTAAGCATGACGTACCCATCCTAGTAAACCACACTAAAACCCAGACGACAAGGATATGGAATAGGATAATGACACATTGGATTCAAATTAACAAGCATGCATAAAAATAGAGAGGAAAGTAAAACATAGGTTCAAAATGCATCAAGGACACTTGGCTAGCTCCCCTTGCTACTGCTCAAAGTCTTCTGGATAGAGGTCCTGGAAATTCTCCAACTTCTGGTCGCCTAGTTAACGTTATACCGGAAAGACAAGCATACCAATAAACTAAGAAACAACACCACACATAGCACCAAACAGCAAATAAAAACAATATTATAAAATAGTACGCGTTGCTACGATCGCGTGAGCATAAGAATCGTCTAAATCCGAGTTACGAGTAAAAAGTTATGAAGATTTAAAGGTCTAGGGTTAAAATAATACAATCAGAAAATCACTATAAGATAGTACAAATAGATAATATTTATTCTTACGATCGCATTGGCGCAAGAATTACTTATCGAAGCTACGGTTGAAAATTTACGAAGATTTTGAAGTTTTAGGGTCTAAAACATTAAAAACAGCAAGGTCAGAGACCTATTTGTGATTTTGGAAAAGTACATGGGCTAAAATGCAATATGTTCAGGCGAAAATATAATTTATTAAAAGTCTAGGGACCAAAATGTAATTTATAGAAAGTTTAGGGACTAAAGTGTAAAAATATAGGACCAAAACAAAATTAAAAGTAAGTCCAGGGGAACAAGTATAAAATGCCCATCCTAAATTATAATTTATAAAAATTTAGGGCTAAAATAAAATTATTGGAAAGTATAGAGTGTTCTTTATAAAAGTATAGGACCTAAAACTAATTCCTTAGAAGGTAAGGGGCCCATACGCAAAAAGGACAACATTATCTAGGAAATAATTAATTAATTTTAAATCTAAATTGCCGTGGACCGGGTGCATGGGCTCTGTTGACCGGGGTTTGACCCAGGTCTATGGTCCACGGTGGACCAAAAGATACTCTTTCGGGGGCGATCTAATCCTGACCGTCGGATTAGATCGGACGGCCGCGGCGACTCCGGCGAGGCAAGCGGCGGCCAGTGACGCGGCAGGCGGCGGCGCCATGGCCGGAGGCGGCGACGCGCAGGGTTCTTGGCCTACGATCGATGAAACGTGGCGGCGACTGCACCAAACGAGAGAGAAGATCGCGGGATGCTCACCGTGGGCTTGCGCGCGGCGGGGGAGGTCCGAGGAGGCCATGCGACGGCGGCCCCGAGGTGGCAAAACTCGGCAACGGCAGCAGTGGCGGGCAAGACGTGGCGAGATGACAGGGTTGGGAGAAAAAGGTGGCACGGGTGCTGGTCCCGCCTACTTATAGGCGCGGGGCCCTAGGGCGGCATGGCGCACACGCCAAGGCAGGTGGCGGCGGCTGGGCCCGGCTAGGGTTTGGCGGACGGATTAGAGAAAAGATTGAGAAACTCCTTCATCAAATCTTCTTCTCTTTCCCATGTGGCCTCTTCCTTGTGTGATTGCTCCATTGCACCTTGCATGAACGGTACCTCTTATTCCATATCGCTTTCTCTACTGTTTCAAGAATCTTCACAGGGTACTCTTGATATGCGAGATCTTCCCCAACCTCCAAATCTTCCAGGTGCACCTGCTCCTCTAGAACTCGTAGGCACTTCTTTAATTGAGACACATGGAACACATTATGCACCTCCGACAGCTGCGACGGTAGCTCCAACTGATAGGCCACCTCTCCTCTTCGCTCCAAGATCTTGAACGGGCCAATATATCGGGGTGCAATCTTGCCCCTAACATTGAATCAACAAATCCCTCTCATAGGGGACACTTTGAGATATACAAAATCTCCTGCTTTGAAACTCAGTTCCCTTCTCCTATGATTTGCATAACTCTTTTGTCTGGATTGTGCAAGATACAAGTTCTCTCTGACATTGTGAACCTGCCTTTCTGCTTCACGGAGAATTTCTGGTCCAAATACTTGGTTCTCACCAGTCTCATTCCAGAACAATGGGGTCCTATATTTCCGTCCATAGAGAAACTCAAATGGTGACATCTTCAGGCTTTCTTGGTGGCTATTGTTGTAAGAGAATTCTGTGTAGGAAAGACTCTTATCCCAACTCCTACCATACTGTAGGGCACATGCTCTCAGCATATCTTCAAGAATCTAGTTTACCTTTTTTGTTTGTCCATCTGTCTGTGGGTGATATACCGAGCTAAAATTTAACCTCGTATCCATGGATTCATGTAACTTCTCCCAGAAACAAGAGGTGAACTAAGTGCCTCTATCTGACACTATCTTTTTTGGCACACCATGTAAACACAGAATCCTAGACATATATAACTCTGCAAGTCTTGTTCCGCTGTATATGGTCTTCACTGGAATAAAATGGGCAACCTTAGTTAAACGATCCACTATAACCCATATGGAGTCATATCCTGACTGCGTTCTTGGTAATCCCACTATGAAATCCATACTGATATCCTCCCATTTCCATTCAGGTATCTTCAATAGCTGCAAGAGCCCTACTGGTCTCTGATGTTCTGCTTTGATCCTCTGGCATGTATCACATAATGCAACATACTTAGCTACCACCCTCTTCATTCCATACCACCAATACCGACTCTTGAGATCTTGATACATCTTTGTACCCCCCCAGATGAATCGAATATGCCGAGTTGTGGACCTCTCACAGTATCAACTCCTTAAGCTCTTTTACATCAGGCACACATATATGCTTCTTGTACCATAAGGTTCCCTGATCGTCTACAGTGAAACCTGGAGCCTTACCCTCTGCAATCTGTAGCTCAATCTCTTGTAACTTTGTATTCTCAAGTTGCCCCTTATGAATGTCATGCTTCACTATAGAGTCAACTTCCATAGTAACTACCTCAATGTTCGAAACCCATCCCAATTTAAGCTTCTCGAATTCTTCGCACAACCCAGGTTGTAGCTCTCGTGCGGCGAGCATACTCAGGTGAGATCTCCTACTCAAGGCATCTGTGACAACATTAGCCTTCCCTGGGTGATAGTTGATATTCAAATCATAATCCTTGATGAGTTCCAACCATCGATGTTACCTAAGATTGAGGTGATGTTGACTGAATATGTACTTTAGGCTCTTGTTGTCCGAATAGATCTCATATCTCTTGCCGATGAGATAATGCCTCCAGATCTTGAGCACATGAACTACCGCTGCTAATTCCAAATCATGTGTGGGATACTTCTCTTCACGCTTCCATAACTGCCTCAAAGCATATGCAACCACATGACCATCTTGCATGAGCACACATCCTAGGCCCTGTCCCGAGGCATCGCAATATATGGAGAAAGGCTTCTCCATATCGGGCATGGTCAGAATTGATGTCGTCGTAAGTCTCTTCTTCATCTCTTAGAAACTGGCCTCACACGGAAGCATCCACTTAAATTCCTTACCCTTTTCCAACAATTCTATCATAGGCTTGGCTATCTTGGAGAACCCTTCTATGAATCGCCTATAATACCCAGCTAAACCAAGGAAACTCTGGATGTCGGTGACATTCTTAGGTGTATCCCAACTTAAACACATCCTCCACTTTGCTAGGATCCACAGACACTCCTCCGACAGGGATGGTATGGCCAAGAAAAGACACCTCCTTCAGCCAAAACTCACACTTGTTTAGCTTCACGTACAGCTGGTTCTCCCTAAGCTTCTGCAATACTAGGTGAAGGTGCTCCTCATGCTCTTCTTCATTCTTTGAGAATACCATAATATCATCGATAAACACTACCACAAACTTGTCCAAATACTCCATGAATACCTTGTTCATCAGATACATAAAGTAGGCAGGAGCATTAGTTAATCTAAAAGACATGACGGTATACTCATATAGTCCATACGGATTGGTGAAAGCAGTCTTGGGTATGTCAGATTCCCGAATCTTCAATTGATGATAACCGAAACGCAAATCAATCTTGGAGAGAACCCATGCTCCTCTTAACTAATCAAACAAAATCATGTATCCAGGGCAAGGGATACTTGTTCTTGATGGTGACGACATTAAGGGCTCATTCATCTACACACATCCTCTTGGTACCATCCTTCTTAGGGACGAAAATAACTGGAGCTCCCCACGGGGATGCATTGGGGCGGATATATCCCTTCTCTAACAACTCTTGTATTTGTTCCTGAAGTTTCGCTAGTTGAGTAGTGTCCATTCTATAGGGTCTCTTGAATATAGGTGGCGTACCAGGAACTAATTCAATAACATACTCGATGTCACGGTCAGGTGGCATACCTGGTAACTCCTCTGGAAACACATCGGGGAACCCACAAACAACTCGGACATCTTGGGTTGAAGCTGCATCTGTTTGGTTCAATACCACACGGTTGGTTGCACCCTTGCCAGTGATCAACGCATCAGCCACATACTTCAATTCCTTCCCAGTACTAGGTGTGAGCTTCACTGCCTTCTTGGAACAATCTATAAGTCCTTTATGCTTGCTCAACCAGTCCATCCCAAGAATAACATCGATCCCCTTAGACTCTAGAACAATGAGGTTTGCCGAGAAATCTACCCCCCTTATCTTAAGATTTACCTTGGGACAAACATGGCTTGCATTCATTTCTCCCCCAGGAGAGCTAACAACCATCCTACCCTTTAGCATAAATATGGGTAGATTATGCTTTTGGACATAAGCAACAGATATGAAAGAATGGGATGCTCCAGAATAAAACAAGACAACCGCATGGTTATCATTTGCAAGGAACGTATTGAGAACAACATCTGTAGCCTCCTGAGCATCATCAATAGCCACATAGTTGACACGGGCACGAGGTTGGTTCTGCCTCGCTTGCGTTGGCACAGAGTTCGCATTGCGGTTTTGAGCATTATTCACACCTTGAGCTGGAGTCTGGTCTGGGCATCTCTGAGGGCATTTGTTGGCAAAATGTCCCGGGTCACCGCAATGATAACAAGCTCCTCCATTTGTAGGGCCATGTCCATTATTGGTTTTTTGTGGGGCTGTCATAGCAGGATGAGGGGTCTGGAAGTTGGGACGCTGAACCTGTCGCTGAGGAGTAAAGAATCCCTGATCTATCGGCTGAGTCCTCTGCTATCCACTTTGTTGTCCAGAGCAGGATACAGGTCCACCAGAAGGAGGTCCAAAATGAGGCCTAGTGTAGCTACCTCCTTGCTAACCTTGACTCTCAAACTTACGCTTGCTATCCATCTTCGCTCTCCTATTCTCCAGGACTAGAGCTTCATCCACCATCTCTTGGAAGTTTGCATAGTTACGAGCCTCAAGTGCATAGGCAAGGCCATTATTCAACCCATCAAGGAAACACTCGCGCTTCTTCTCATCTGTGTCCACTTCTTCTAGGGCATACCTAGACAGCTGGGTGAAGCGGGTAGCATACTCACTCACAGACATCGACCCTTGGTTTAGATCCTGGAATTCCTTCTTCTTCAACTTCATGATCCCCTGAGGCACATGGTGGGACCTAAAGTTGTCCTTGAACTCCTGCTAATTAATGCTATCTGTCTCCTCATATCCTGCGATATAAGCATCCCACCAATCAGCAGCAGGGCCAACAAGCTGATGCGCAGCGAACAACACCTTCTCTGTATTGTTGCACTGGGCCACCTGAAGCTTCTTATCTATGGTCTTCAGCCAATCATCTGCGTCCACAGGCTCTACCAAGTGAGAGAAGGTTGGAGGCTTGGTCCGTTGGAAGTCTCCAAGCTTGTCTCTAGGTTGCGGTGGAGGAGCTGTGTGTTGTTGTTCTGTTGCTGCATCATAGTATGGAGCATGCTCTGAAGAAGCTGTGTCTTCATGACCATGAGTTGTTCCATAGAGATCTGCAGGGGTGGCTACTCCTGTTCGTCCTGGTTATTGTTGGCATTCTAGTTCCCTCTCACCATCTGGTGTAGATACAGTCACGATAAGCAAAAGAGGTGCAAGGATATGATAAAGCATGGCAAGAGCTAGAGGTGCAAAACAAAATGAGAGACAAATAGATACCCCAACTAACTCATCTTTATTAATATTAAGAAAATAGTATAAATGATATTAAGATGTGATTGCAAGATAGGCCTTACAACACATCTGCACTCATTACAAAAGATCCAAATCACACTCATCACACTAGGAATCAAACATGAGGACATGGTAATGCTAAGACTCTCTCTCTCTCGCTAAGCTATTACATTTATTTGACTTGATGACTCTAATCAAAACTATCGACCTATCCTCATGACTCACAAGACTCTCCTAGAATGAAGAACTACTCCTCGTCAGTCGGTGGTGGAGCCGGGGGGTGCCTGCGCAGCCTGCTGGAGAAGCTCCGTGCGGGGAGGAGAGCTGGGTGGCACAGTAGCAGGTGCTGGCGCCTCCTTGGGGTCCTCCTCCTCAGAGCTATCATTCTCTGCCAACATCTCCATCAAATCCTAGATCCTCTCCTCCTGCTCAGTGTAACGGTAGTGGTAGTGGTCGAGCTCGTCCAGAGCAATCATCAACTCATTGTCCATAGCTGAAGTGAGAGCCACCTGCTCCCTCAGACGGTCTGACGGGTGATTGCCTAGGGCAGGCAGGACAGAGAACTCCAAACTGCCGCTGGCCCTCTATGGGAAGTGAGCGAACTGAGAGGTACATAGAGTCTGGTTGCTCTCATGGCAAATCACTGCGAGAGCCTCACAAGCAGCATCATGAATTCCGGAGCAAAACATAGCCCACTGTGCAGTAGCGAAGTGGACACGGCGATCCCGACGGATGCCATCACCCGTAGCCTTCTCGTACAGGATCACCTCAACCTTCCAAGCGTAGCCTCCACCTCAAAGAGGAGTCTTGATCCCCACGTACTGCGGAGCATTGTGGTACCCCAGTCCCTAAAGCAAGTATCACAGTGTCCTCGAGAAGTAGCCAGCGTGAAGTCCAGTGGACTGAGCCTCAATAGTGGGCTGGATCATCCAAAACGCACCCTCTGGGATCTACGGCGGGTGAATCACAACACACTTATGTGGGGTGATCATCGTGCGAGGCATCTACAAAATTTTGAATATAGGAGAGATAAGTCAATAATAATAATAATAATTTGATAAATCAGATGATAAAACAAATTGACAAAAGCAAATAACCAACAAGTAGAAGAAAGGCTAACACAATGGTTCATTTGCATAAATGAGCACTACACCTAAGACCATTTGAAAAAGTAAACCTATTTACTAGGTGATAAATATTCCCAAGTTATCTCATCTAGCCAACACTACAGGTTACACCACTTATAGCCAACCATGGGTTAAACCACCCATAAGAAACCACACTACAGGTTACACCGCCTGTAGCAAATCAAGGGTTACACCGCCTAAACCAAACTTGGCTACCCAGCAAGTCCACTCAACATCAACCCCCTAACCGTGTGAGGATCTCGGCCGCTCATAACCCTGAGCACGGCTATTATAATAGTTTTACACTCTGCAGTGGTTGCACAACTTTACCCACAGGTTGGTGATTTCATCACTATGCAGTGACTAGAGAGTCTCCATGTTGCCCAAATCACAGTACCGTTGGTGTGAGGCTAAGAGATCACAACAACATCTTTCAAAGAGCTTCCCAGCTTGCAAACAATCCACGCTAATCTTTCACCGCTGCGGATGTGAACCGTTCCTATAGAAGCCCCCTCTGGAGTCGTGGCTAGGAGTGAACCGTCCATCGCCTGAGTCCGAAAGTAACCCCTTCCGTGCTCATTTCTCGATTGCCCACAAAACTGGAAAGACATTTTGGTACTCAACCCAGCCTACTATTGACGCAAAAATCAGCACACGCGATATGAGAGATTTGCTTAACTCTAGTGCATGCTCAATACAAAGAAACCAGGGCGTGCCAGTCGATTTTCCCTGCAAATCGACAAAAAAACAAACGGTTAAATTTCACGGGTCACCGGCCTAGATAGGCCGATGAATGAAGCCGATAGTCACTATTTGTGAACATCCGCCGATGGCTATGAACAACAGATAATGTTGGAAACGTAAACCAGTCAGCTGATTTTATATCGGCTTACCGGCGATCTAATCAGTAAATAACAATTAATATGAAGACAGCGCCAATAAACATTAAGTTGATAGAGTGAAAGTCGATAGATCTACAGTAAACATGTAAAAACTCACTCCGTCGATAGTGAAAGTCGATAAATCTGAAAGCTGGTATTGCAAATATTCCTTCAAATCAAAGATCTTGATTTTATTAAATAAGGGGTTGATCGACTTGTAAAATATGACAAAATATAAGCAAACTAATCTAAAGTCGATTGAACCGTGATAACCTATCGGCTAAACGTCCCGATAAAACCCTATCGACTTTACCTATGATCAACTTGTACCTAATCCTATCGACTCAGCGAGAGGTCGAAATCGATACAGCCTCGCTGGCTCAAGCAAATCGAACTTAATCGATATGGTGTCCAAACAAAGCAGATAAAATCAAAATACGCTTCAATTATAGGTAAAAAATCAATAATGTGACTCGAATAACAGATCTAAATCCTGTTCACTAAGCCATCTAGAAATCACAAGAGATCGGACCTAACCGAGACAGTATTGCAATTCAAAGTCGATATAATAAACATGATAAAAACCTAATTACCAGATAACTAGCAAATCTAGGGATAACAACTAGAATATCAAATCAATGAGAAAGTAATAGTTGAAATTAATAGAATTACCAAACTTGACTAATCCAAGTTTCTCCCCGAGATCGGAGCCGATGCAGCCCACGCGAGATGAGGGTTTCATCGAGAAAAAGATGGCGATGCGCCGATTTGTATTGAATGAATGTGTTGTTCTTTCTCTTATAGACCCTATTACATATTTATAGCCCCATACAAGGGGACTCTGACCTGATTCGGTAAGGACTCTTCGGTATCCCAAAGACCCAACTAGACTTTTTCCTAAACAAAATCTAAACAAAAAATAGAAAGAGATAAAATAACCCTATCAGGCCAACTTTATTCCCTTCAGCCATTGAACTTCCTTGAATCCTGCCGATTCCGACTCCACGTCCCTGACCACTAGGACCGGTCCAAATTCTGGTGCCAACACATGCCCCCCGATTACGGGATACGAGTATCTTCGTGCACCGGATTTTATTGCCTCGTTTACCGCACGCCTTTACCGCAACCTACCGTCGTCCCATCCTTATAAATGTATCTCCTTCCTCCCTTCATTTTCACCAAAGCTCTTTGCCTTCTTCTTTCTCTTGATTCACCGGCACGCGCCTCCTTCCGAACAGCTCCCGACTTCAAGCCACCGACGAATCTCGGCGAGCTCAATCTTGGTGATGGCAACCCCGCATGAAGTTCCCGAGGTAACCTTCTTCTCCGCTTTCCCCCACCCTTAGACCTTATCTTTAGATTCATACCGGCTTGTTCTTAGTTACTATTGATAGATTCATACTTGTTGTAGTATTCGTACCAGTGTTGACAGATTTAGCATTCTTCTTTGTACTCCACCATACCCGTAACCTCTTTAGTCCTATATTAATCTTAGCTTTACGCTTTTAATAGGAACTCAAAAACCAGATCTGCATCCCCTCTACTAGTGAAGAACATCATTTTTATCTAGGCCCAATCAATGACTCTGACCCTATGGATCTCATTAACTATGAGACAAATAGGATCCCTTTCAAATCCTCTTTGGCCACTCCCGAACCATGGAAAACTATTTTTAGGTCATGGCCATCAGCGATACCAGGGTGGAGAAACTGGTACCGGAGGGTCACATCATCTCGTGCTGCCACTCTACTAGATGTTCAAATAGATGAGGCATTGCCATTATCTTTGGTTGATATGGCAAAGAATGAACCCATACTAGCCGCCTCCTTTTATTTTTGGTCTGATGCTTTGAATGCCTTCCTATTCCATCAGGGACCTATGGCACCTTCTCTTATGGATGTGCTTATGCTGACGGGTCTGAATGTAGATCAATACTTTGAACCCTTTTTGGTCCAGAACTCCCATAAATAGCACAAACTGGAAACCAAGAAAGCAAACAGCTGGCCCAGATACATTGCTACTTACCAGAAAACTAGGTCAGTCTCTCATAGAGAACTGACTGCATTCTTGAATCTTTGGCTGCAGCATTTTATCTTCTGTGGATCTTCTTGCATGCCGACCACCAACTTTTAGGGTATGGCAGAAATACTCGCAGATGGCAAAAACTTTCCCCTAGGCAGATTCCTCTTGGGTTCAGTATACCAACTACTACACTGCACCAGCATCAGCCTTCAAACAAATCGACCCATTGCTGGAGGGGGTCCTTGGTGGTTTATCCAGTTGTGGCTCACCATCTATTACTCTCAAGCTATGGAGCTGCCCCCTTTTACGGACAATTCCTTCCCCTCAACCAAAGCAGCAGAAGGTGAAAGATACCAGAGTGCCGTTGTACTTCCTTGGGAGAAGCTTCCATAGCAGTCCAAGATGCAGAATGAAGAATGAAGACTTCAACATCTACTTCACCCTCTTCTACAATGGAATCCAGACACAGAAACAAGTTTGGTTTCCTTATGAAGACTTAGAGTTTGAGAATCCTTCTAGATTCGGTCCTGACAACCCACTGCATGATAAAGGATCGACTCTAATCTTGGAAGCCTGCATCAGACCTGGTATTCTTCCTGTTGACTTTAATGGTGGCCATTGCAGAACTCGTTTCTATGAGTTCTAGAATCCATCAGTGATATCTTGTCAGCTTGGTTTTGGACTACTCCCTACAAGCTCTTTCTTTATTGATCGACTCCAAGCCAGACAAGAACTCAGAGATCACTTGGAGTACCAGAAGATTACCACATGGCCGCAGAGATCCCTATGGGAAATATTGCTGATCTGAGATTGTTTCCTTCTTGCTATGCGCTGTTCAAGGCCTGGTGGAGGGAGTGGAGAAAACACCTATTCTGCAACCAACTGACTAATCACTTAATTGGCGTTGAAGATCCCGTAAGTCACATCAACTTCCTTTAACTCATATTACCATCTCCCTGACTCTTAGTATCTCGTATTTCCTAAATGTTGAACATTCTTTTTGCAAGTTCCAGCAAGAATTCCTCCAACCGTGAGCAATACCGGGAAACCAATCGTACACGGTCGGACAACTAACAACCCTATCATAGGTTGTGATGCCCCAACTCCTGCACAGCTCCTCAGTGGTAGAGGCGTGCCCAAGACAACTCGCAAGGTAGTGAGAAAGCTATTAGTGAAAAGAAAAGATGCCCCAACTACCCAAACAACTCAAGGAGTCGAACAACAAAAACGTGCTCGGATTGTGGCACCTTCATCGACCTTGATTGCTCCTACATCATCAGTTCAGGTAACACCTATCAACCTTCAACTCATTTGAGAACCTTTTGCAACACTTGACCCTTTTTCTGATTGTCAGCTTGCTTCATCGACTCCGGCCATTATACCGGAAGTGGCCCAAGAAGTCGTCACCGAGCTTGCTCATGCTGCACAGGTCAATATCTGCATCTATATTATCTTCACCTTTCTCATCCTGACTTTATAATATCTTTCTTTTAGGGACTGCCATCAACTTCAGCCACTCCATCGACAACGCTTCCATCGGCTCAGGATGTTGAACTGTCAATAGAAGGACCAACAAACCAATCAGCGTCGATGGAACAACCTTCATCTTCAGTGGCCACGGTAAGAACACTTTCTTTATTTTAAAAATTCTGCTCTGTAATATGTCGTTTACCTTCTACATCCCTTTTTCAGGAGATCGTGAATGACTGAGAAGATCGATCAAGCGGTGCTACTATATCAGGTCAACCATTAGAACATACCGCTCGCATTGACTCTCCTATCATCGACACTGCAATCTCGAGAGAAGTCGATGAGCCAATACCTACTCCTCCTTTGCCAATTCTAGCTTTGATCCGTTGGGTCGATTCTCAGGTATCTTCTCTTACTTCACATCCCCAGTTCTCAATTGTTCTCATCCCTTCTAATCCTTAATCTCCGTGTTTCCAGGAGTTCCGATCATTTGGCCATTGGTCCATATATCCTTGAGTCATCTGATGCCCCAGTGCCTTTGTCAACTCCTGAAGATAATATCCCGGTACCCTCAACGACTCCAGGAATAATGGTATGAACCAATCTTTCTGCTTAATCAACTTTTCCTAATCGTCCATCATTTTAAACAAATCCTCTTTCTCACTTTCCACAGGCTCAGATTGCTCAATGTACATCTTTCATTTACCTGCCTCCAGAAATTAGGACCGCCCTTCAAGACATCCGTCATCGGCTCGACGTGATCTCCATCGTCTGACTCGTACTAGATGCCAGCGAAATTACAGCAAGATATCTTGAAATTAAAGATCATTTGCCTACAGGTCTGGTCTCAGTGTTGCAGCCGGTGGCCTACATTGAATTTCACCAACTCCAAGGACTCAAAGCCCAGGCCCGCATTGAACATCGATCAATGCAGAGGAGTCAGGCGGAAGCAGCCTATTAAAGAGCCAAAGAAGAGAAGAACAAGTACACAACTCTTCTCCTCAAATCAGCTGATCTTGAAGAAAAACTCGTTGACTTACGACGAAACAAGATGAACTCTAGGCGGCTCTGGATGCAAAGAATAAAGAGATAGCCGATGCAGAAGCAACTCTGGCCAGAGTACCAGAAGAAATCATAGAGCAAGAGGGCATCACTACATCGGCTTACAAACAAGCTTATGACTTATGGAGTGTAGCAACCAGCATGCCGGGAACAATTGACGAACACGACTATGTCATTGCACAAGGTGATGAACTCCGAATGAAAGCTATCGACATCATCAACATTTACTGTCCTCAGGAGTAGACATAGGCTAATCTGTACATCATCGAACAATATTTTATTGTAATATTTTTGGAACTAAGGGTGATATCTCTGATATCGACCATCTGAAGTCGATGATTACTCATCGGCTGTAAATATCCTTCTTTCCATTTCTTTATTTTTTCTGCTAAAGACGATACTTCTCATATTGGCCATGACCCATCACTCGATATCATGAGCCAACCCACATGCTTGGATGATACTTCTTCAAATATTTCGTGTTAATTGCTCTGCCAAAATCTTCCCCATCTAACTCTTGTAGAAAATATGCATTGCAGGCGCACATCGGCTCACTTTAAACGGCCCCTCCCAAGTTGGTGACCATTTTCCAAATCGGTTATCCCTAGAGCCGATGGGCATAATCAACTTCCAGACGAGATCTCCCTCTGTAAAACTCTTGGGCACAACTTTCTTATTGTAAAACCTAGACACACAGGCTTTATTCTCTTGAATTCTCTCCAGGACCCTCATCCGATGTTGCACGACATCCTCTAGTTCATCAAGCATAACTTCACCATAATCGTCGGCTGACAATTGATCTTGTAATTCTATCCTTCTTGACCCTAGATTCGTCTCCAAGGCAAAACCGCTTCATGCCCGTATACCAGCTGATAAGGCGGTACCTTTGTCGATCCATGACAAGCCATTCTGTACGCCCATAATGACTCAGCCAACATCATATGCCACTTTTTCGGTTGCTCATCTATCTTACTCTTGATCAATTTAATCAAACTCTTGTTAGATGCCTCCGCTTGTCCATTGGCTTGAGCGTAATAAGGTGACAAATTCAACAACTTAATCTCCATACTATCTGTGAAGTTCTGAAACTCTTCTGAAGTAAAAACAGAACCCTGGTCAGTAGTAATAGTCTGCGCACACCAAACCTGTATATTATATGCTCCTTCACAAAGTCAATCACATCACTGCTCATAACATTCTTCATTGGCACCGCTTCAACTCACTTTTTGAAGTAATCTGTAGCCGCTAGAATATACTTCTGACCCTTGCTTGATGCTAAATAAATTTGGCCAATCATATCCATACCCCAACCTTGGAACGGCCATGGCTTAACGATAGGATTCATAACCGATGCTGGTGCTCTTTGAATTGCCCCAAACTTCTAACAATCTTGACACCCCTTGTAATATTTAAAGCAATCCTCTAGCATAGTAGGCCAATAATACCCAGTTCTTTTTAACAACCACCTCATCTTGTGGGCCGATTGATGTATACCACAAATGCCTTCATGTACTTCACACATAACAACTTTGGCTTCTTCTTGATTCAAGCATCTTAATAACACACCATCAATCGTCTGATAATAAAGTTTTCCTTCTAATAAAACATACCTCAAAGCCATATAACAAATCTTTCGAGGAGTACGATGAGTTGGATCCTTTAAATATTGAATGATCTTGGACCTCCAATCTTCTTCATCGACAAATATTGAATGATCTTGGACCTCCAATCTTCTTCATCGACATCAGCTATATCGACAATTACTCTATCGGTATTTACTCGACAGCGTGATGCTTTCTGCGCCAGATCATTTGCCTCCATATTTTGCTCCCTAGGAACGTGCTTGAACCTTACCGTCTTGAATTGTTGTACCATATTCTGACACTCGACAAAGAATAATCTCAATACATCATCTTTGCATTCAAACTCTCTTGCTAACTGCCTGAGTACAAGCAATGAATCACCAACAACTTCCACAAAATCAACTCCAGCCTCCCGTAAGATTCGCAATCCTTTTAGAACAGCTCTATATTCAACTTGATTATTAGTCGATGGCTCCACAGTAAACGCAAATTCAAATCTTGCCCCCCCGAGATGATATAATAACAAGCCTGATGCCACACCCATTCTTGCATACAGAACCATCAAAAATAACAACCACGGCATCGACTCCACCATCAACTCATCCGAGCCATAATGTTCAACTACCAGATCCGCCAGAATTTGTCCCTTGATAGAGTTAGGAGACTCATAGGTCAGGTCATTCTCGGCTAATGCTAGCATCAATTTCCCAATCCTTCCTTTCAATATCGGAGCTGATAACATGTATTTGATGGCATCAGCTCTGCATACCACCACACACTCGGTCGACAATAGATAATGTCTCAACTTCACACATGAGAAATGTAAACATAAGCACAATTCTTCAATCTCAATATACCTGGTCTCCGCATCAATTAGCCTTCAACTTAAGTAGAACACAACCCTTTCCTTGCCATCTTGTTCTTGAACTAAAGTCGATCCAATCGACTTCTTGTCAGTAGCCAGGTACAACTTGAAAGGTAATCCTTGTCTTGGTGGTACTAATATAGGAGGCGAGATTAGATAACTCTTTATGTCTTTTAAAGCTTTCTGATGTTCAGGCTCCCATACAAACTTTCGATCGGCTTTCAACTTCAGCAATGGAGTAAACACGTCAATTCTTCCTGACAAGTTGGAGATAAATCTTCTTATAAAATTGACTTTGCCGATCAGGGACTGTAGCTCTGTATTGTTCACAGGAGATTTGATATCATTGACAGCCTTGATACTCTTTGGGCCAATCTCAATACCTCTATCATGCACAATAAAACCTAGAAATTAGCCAGCTGGTACACATGATTAAGAGGCAACTGAATGTGCTTCTCCTGTAGCAGCATGTCAAACATCTTATCGGCCTTGGTAATATCAAAATCATATTTCTCCTCTGGTTCATTTTTCTTTCCCTAAGGACATGATAAAACATTTTTATTCCTTGTCCACTCAGCCATATCGACATCTTCTATCTCCTCCTCGGACTCAGACTCGCAATCATGGTAATTAATCTGAATCAGCCTTGATCTTGCCCCCCGAGTCAGATTCTGTTGGATAGACACCTTCTGCACTAACTAGGACAAACTCTGCCATTGAATGCAATCTCTGCCATTTGGTTGTCTGTCAACTGCAAGCTGAAGCATTTGCTGCGCACTTCTCTGACAACCTCATCTCCATTGTCTCAGCAAAGAAATACTTATGAAATTTCTGTTCCAGATCGGCCCACATGATGACAGAGTTTGGAGGTAAAGACGCAAACCATGAAAAACCAGTCCAGGGAGCAACAAATGGAACAACCTGATTTTCAATACCTTAGTTGCACCAGCCTCCCCACATCGCACTGAAAATCGGCTGATATGCTCAACAGTAGTAGTATTGTCCTGTCCGGTAAATTTAGTGAACTCTGGTGGTCTGTATCGACTTGGCATTGGAATTAAATCATAACTGGGAGGATATGGAGGTCGATACATATAAGTTGGTTGTTGTGGCTTCAACCCAAACTATTCTCTCATCACTTCAGCAATCTTGGTTTCCCAGTTATCGGTCGAAACATTAGCATTAGCAATAGCCGATGTAAGACCTGATGTTAGTGTTTCTTGAGTGGTTCTCGTGCCATAATTGATGACAGGGTGTTGCCCCCCTATCTCTCCTGGTAACACAGGTGATGATGGTATTCCAAACATACTCGGCTCCACATTAGGTGCTACATCATATGTGACATTTGGTGGAACTGATGTTTCCTGCCTGTAATGCTGAGGTAGTGTTTGTGGAGTCGTAGATCATCCTGTTAGGTGTCCTTCTCGTTGAGGCACCATCAGTATTCCTTGGAGTTGGAGTAGATTCAGTAGGAGGCGGTCTTGAACCTGTTGCAGGAGCTGCAGTATTTGTACCGGGCAGTTATGAATCTGGTATCTCCTCAATTGTAGGCCGAGGGATATTCCCATGAACACGGAAATACATCGTCCCACGCGCTGGATCGTCATATACACAACCTTCCACGGTCTAAATGATCAAAGCCCTTAATGTATTAACCAATACAGGTGATTGGTTAATCAGTGCGTGATGTATTGCTGTATGGATCATGTTGTTCAGCGTCTCCTCATCAATAACTTGAGATACAGGCTGAACTTGTTCTTCTCGGTTCCATCTCCCTCAACTATGGCGGCAATAGGTAGCCTTCCTTTCTGTATAACCTTGCCATGCCTAGTCTTGCTAAAGTTTCCCAGCAGAAGTTTCTAGAACTCTAAGACTCTTTCAGCAATTTGCGCCTTTAGATCATCACCCAAATCATCCATATCAACTGGCAACATATTCTCCCCTTTCAGATCTGCTACAATGTCATGCTTTGGAGGAGGATTTTGAGAGAGTTTAGGAGGAGGGTCTTTTGGCATTCCAGACATGATGCTGAACTTGAAGTTCTTTGTCCCACCGGGCATGCCAAAAAGCGTGTTGACGCAAAAATCAGCACACTCGACGTAAGAGATTTGCTTAACTCTAGTCCAAGCTGAATACAAAGAAACCCGGGTGTGCCAGTCGATTTTCCCTACAAATCGACAAAAAAAACAAATGGTTAAATTCCATGGGTCATCAGCACAGACAGGCCGATAAATGAAGCCGATAGTCATAATTTATGAAAACCAGCCGATGGCTATGAATAGCAGATAACGTTGGAAACGTAAACTAATTGGCTGATTTTATATCGGCTTATTAGTGATCTAATCAGTAAATAACAATTAATATGAAGACAGCGCCGATAAACATTAAGTCGATAGAGTGAAAGTCGATAGATCTACAGTAAGCATGCAAAAACCCACTCCGTCGTTAGTGAAAGTCGATATATCTGATAGCTGGTATTGCAAATATGCCTTAAAATCAAAGATCTTGATTTTATTAAATAAGGGGGTGCTCGACTTCTAAAATATGACAAAATATAAGTAGACTAATCTGAAGTCGATTGAACCATGATAACCTATTGGCTAAACATCCCGATAGAACCCTATCGACTTTACCTATGATCAACTTGTACCTAATCCTATCGACTCAGCAAGAGGTCAAAGTCGATACAGCCTCGCTGGCTCAAGCAGATCGAACTTAATCGAGACAATGCCCAAACAAAGCAGATAAACTCAAAATATGCTTCAATTATAGGTAAAAAATCAATAAAGTGACTCAAATAACATATCTAAACCACGTTCACTAAACCTTCTAGAAATCACAAGAGATCAGAACTAACTGAGACAATATTGCAATTCAAAGTCGATATAGTAAACGTGATATAAACCTTAATTACCGGATAACTAGCAATTCTAGGGATAACAACTAGAATATCATATCAATGAGAAAGTACTAGTTGAAATTAGTAGAATTACCGAAGTTGACTAATCCAAGTCTCTCACTGAGATCGAAGCCAATGCAGTCCGCGCGAGATGAGAGTTTCGTCGGGAAAAAGATGGCGATGCACCGATTTGTATTGAATGAATGTATTGTTCTTTCTCGTACAGATCCTATTACATATTTATAGCCCCATACAAGCGGACTCTGACCTGATTCGGTCAGGACTCTTCGGTTTCCAAACGAACCAATTAGACTTTTTCCTAAACAAAATCTAAACCAAAAATAGAAAGAGAATAACCCTATTGGGACCACTTTATTCCCTTCGGTTATTCAACTTCCTTGAATTCGGTCGATTCCGACTCCAAGTCCCTGACCACTAGGACTAGTCCATATTCCGGTGCTAACATCTACCCATATCAGCCCTGTACTTTGCAATGTTTTCCTAGGTGGCCGCTCCATGAACCTATCCTTGTGATCCGAAGCAGGTACCACCGCAATCCCACAGTACTATACCGAGTACACGTGCATACTCGCACCATCATCATCATCCTCCTAGTTGGATCACCCTAGTTCCATGTTGCTAAAAAGGATTACCCACCCCTCATGATTATGTTCAAGTGATCCATTAGTCAAGATTAATATTAGACACTTCCATTCCCGACATAGCAAACTAAGCATGACGTACACATACTAGTAAACTACACCAAAACCCAGGCGACAAGGAATAATATGGAACAGGATAATGACACATGGGATTCAAATTAACAAGCATGCGTAAAGATAGAGAGGAAAGTAAAACATAGGTTCAAAATGCATCGAGGACACTTGCCTCATTCCCCTTGCTGCTGCTCAAAGTCTTCTGGATGGAGGTCCTGAATATTCTCCAACTGCTACTCACCTACTTAACATTACATCAGAAAGACAAGCATACAAACAAACTAACAAACAATACCACACATAGCACCAAACAGCAAATAGAAATAGTACTATAAAATAGTACGTGTTGCTACGATCGCGTGAGCGCAAGAATCGCCTAAATCCGAGTTACGAGTAAAAAGTTATGAAGATTTAAAAGTCTAGGGTTAAAATAATAAAATCAGAAAATTACTATAAGACAGTACGAACAGAGAATATTTATTCCTACGATCGCATTAGCGCAAGAATTATTTAAATCAGAGCTATGGTTGAAAAGTTATGAAGATTTGAAGTTTTAGGATCTAAAACATTAAAAACAGCAAGGTCAAGGACCTATTTGTGATATTGGAAAAGTACAAGGGCTAAACTACAATATGTATAGGCGAAAATATAATTTATTAAAAGTTTAGGGACTAAAATGTAATTTACAAAAAATTCAGGGACTAAAGTGTAAAAATATAGGACCAAAACATAATTAAAATTAAGTCCAGGGGCCTAAGTGTAAAATGCCCAGCATGAATTATAATTTATAAAAATTTAGGGCTAAAATAAAATTATTGGAAAATACAAGGTGTTCTTTATAAAATTATAGAACCTAAAACTAATTAATTAGAAGGTGAGGGGCCTATTTGTAAAAAGGACAACATTATCCAGGAAATAATTAATTAATTTTAAACCTAAATTGCCGTGGACCGGTTGCATGGGCTCCGTTGACCGGGGTTTGACCCGGGTCTATGGTCCACGATGGACCCAAAGGCACCCTGATCTAATCCTAGCCATCCGGATTAGATCGGACGGCAGTGGCGACTCCGGCGAGACAGGCGGTGGCCGGTGACGCGGGAGGCGGCGGCGTGCGGGGTTCTTGGCCTACGATCGACGAAACGCGGCGGTGACTGCACCAAACGAGAGAGAAGCTCGCGGGGATGTTCACCGTGAGCTTGCGCGCGCCTGGGGAGGTTCGAGGAGGCCGAGCGACGGCGGGCCCGACACAGCGAAACTCCGTGACGGTGGCGGCGGCAGGCAAGACGCGACGAGGCAACGGGGTTGGGGGAAAAAAGGCGACGCGGGTGCTGGTCCCACCTACTTATAGGCGCGGGGCCCTAGGGCCGCATGGCGTGCACGCCAAGGCGGGCCGCGGCGGCTGGCCCGGCTAGGGTTTCACGGGGGCGCGGGCTGGCGGGCGCGCGGGGGTGGACTGGCAGGCCGGGGCGCGGGGTGGGCTGGCAGGCCGGAACAGAGAGGGGGACAAGAGTGGGCCACGGGGATGGTTTCGGCCCAAGTGGCCGGGGTGGGGAAAAGGAAAGGGGAAGAGAGAAGGGAGTTGGGCTGGGAAGAAGGAAATTCAAATGCCCAGAGGCCAGGGGAAGAGTTTTTCTACTTTTCTTTTTCTTTTCTATTTTCCTAAATCTAATTCAAACAAAAAGCGATTTCTAATTGGATTTTAAATTAGTTTTTCACTCAATAAGAACATAATAAATCTAATGTAACAAATAAAATAAATTTTATTTCTTGACTAATTTACTTTATTCTAGAAATTGAAAAATTAGGGTGTTACAACAACATTACTAGTTTGCGTCTTGTAGCACACCACGCGATATGACATTGCTTTAGTTTACAACGATTTCCTTATGGCTATTGCGACATACTTAAAACCTACGTCGCTAAATTAAGTGGAACGTCATAAAATAGATTGATCTGCTTGGACCAACTATAGATGAGCTTTTATTTTTTTCTTCTATTATCCGTAAACGGCTAACATGGCTATATTGATCAGTCCAAGATTGGCCCAACAAAAATAATGGTCTTTTTTATTTATTTCCTCATATTCATTAGGTGCGTTTGTGTCTTTTCTTCTTTTTTTTTCCTTAACATATTCTTTCCTTAAAATTTCTTCAAAAAAATATACATCATTAATATAATAAAAATTATCATATTAATACAATAAAAATTTTCTAATTTAAATAATAAAAATTATAACAATTTGTATTTTTGTAATTTTTTGAATGATAAACCTACTTTATAATGAAATTCATAATAGAAACTATACGATATATATATATATATATATATATATTATATAAAATTAAAAATGGCTTTTTAGGTAACAATATTTGTGACATTACTAGTTTGCGTCTTGCGATACATGATAGTTTGTCGCAATATGACATTGGTTTAGTTTATGACGATTTCCATATGGCTATTATGACATACTTAAAATCTATGTCGCTAAATTAAGTGGAACGTCGTAAAATTGATTGATCTGTAACATTTTTATTGAATGTCACTCTATAAACGTCGCAGAAGGTCAGTTTTCTTATAGTGCATGGGTAGCCCGTGCACTCTCCCTTCCAACACATACCCAAATTCGACTATAACCATCTTTATGAAAAAAAGAAGAGTGGGTTATCGTCCAATCACTATGGTAATCAATCAACATTGGTAGTATTCAAACTTGGTCATGAGTCCATATGGAACGAAACTTAATTGACACAAACGGGGCAATGGCAGAGTAGATCCAACCTTTCCACTTCAACCTATACATGCACTTTCTCATTCGAACTCAAATTAATCCATCATCATCATATGAGAGTTACAAGTAATAAATCCCAAAGGATCCTATATCGAGTAGTCTCCGTACCACTCAATTTTACTACTAATGACTCGATAATAAGCATAGCAAAATCTAACGAGTTGTTGTACAAGTGAACTGTACCCATAGCACTTATTTTAGGTACATGCTCAATCATATCCTACACGTAATGCACAATACACAACGGGCATACACGTGATACAAAATAAAATATTTAAAAACATAGGAATGCACAGGGGCTTGTCTTGGGTCCCAACATGTTAGCATCCTCAAAATTATAGCCTATGCATCATCTACCTCTGTAGCACCAATTTGCTCGTTCTCATTCTTGGCTTGATTCCTAGTGACATGATAAATAATGCAAGTAAAAAATGTGATAAGGAGATTCATAGAAATTTTTTTACAAATGGATGCAATGACATGATGCTTAGCATATTGAGGATGAGTGATTTAATCTACTTTTGCATATTTTCTTCATTGTCTGTCGTATGACGCAAAACAGGTTTTCTACAGATGAACGGGGTGAATGACATAACATTTTTAATCAACTTAATGACCATGTACATCATGATCAAAAGCAATTTAATTTAACTCAAACCTAGATAATAGAGGGCAATGTGGACATGTACCTGCAATTAAAACATATAAGCTCAAGTCACTAATATTCACAGTTGTGCCATTACTTGAGATGGAATAAATCTACCAAGATCTAGTATAATTCTGGAAGACATAAGCCAGTGGGAAAAATATATGTTGTAGGAACCATCAGATGCGATTTATTCACCAAAGTTCATCACAAGAACATGCACCAATACTTTCTATTAATTAAAATAGTGAAAGCACAAAAATAGTGAAATAAACATGCATGCAAAAGTTATATATTTATTAATGTGCTCATAAGAAGTTATGATTTATTTTCTATTTTTTCTTAATAAATACATTTGTAAGAAGTTAATTACTGTATGTATCATTTGATGATGATAATCACATCTAATGATACACTTTTGTTGACCATCCAGTGCTTACGAGAAATATGTCGAAGCAAAAGGGTCACACCATCCTAAATGAAAAAAAATAACATGTACTTTGATCATAAATTTTGAGTAAGACCTATATACATCGCATACATGTTGTTATTGTACTATCCATCCATATAATTATCGTAAATATAACTAACTTGTGCTCTGTTTTATAGTGCTATAAGCAAGTACGAGAAAGTATACATTGTGACTACTATACGTGTGTCTAGCACTTCAACTTACCTGACCCAAGTCATTCAAGAGTCCAATGAAGAGGTAAGTTGATTTTGTTTTTGTCCATTTTAGTTTATTCTGGATTTTTGGCACCTTATATTTACATACTCTACTCTATATGACACATAAAGTCACAAAGAAAAGAGTAGAATGGAGCAAAAGATTTGAAGAGATTAGAAAGAGTATAATCCCTAAAGAAAGAGTTCATTTAAGTACAAATGATATGTATATAGTTGTACCTTATCTTTGTCATTTTCTCTTGAGAGAGGTAATTAGTCCAATAGGGAAGTGTTTTCATTTAGAGGGTTTATTAGTAACAAAACATAAGGCGCCTTATGGGGGAGCGGGGGAGGGGGGTTTGTTCGAAACAACCATATGAGTCCAAAAAACCGGAGCAAGATGATGACTATAAATTAGAGTTTATATAAGATATTTTGTAATTGCGTATGCATTTATGACTATGTAGCATTGGAGAAGTATTATGTACTTACCCGTGACTATTTAGCATTGGACAAATATTGTATACATATTTGTGGCTATGTTAAAATGTCTGTATATATTTTATGATTTTTGTATGCATGTTCTAGGATTTCTGTATATATCAAGTTTTTATTTTAATGCAAGCGTTATGTTGTTTCTCAACTTCCAATTTATAAATATTAAATATTCCTAGCGCATTTGAACACTTCCTAATCAGGTAGATATGTCCATAACAGGAATAATCATCAGTAAATGTTATAAAAGAATCATAGCCGTCTACTGATGTGATTGAGAGCGGGCCACAGATATTTGTGTGAATTATTTCTCAAACACCCGTACTCCTACTAGCTCCTTTCTTAATTGTCTTAGCGTATTTTTCTCTTAATGTAGTCGATGCACTGCTCTAAGTCGGAGAAGTCTAATTCATAAAGTATTTCATCTTTAATGAGATGTTCCATTCTCCCCCTCGAAATGTGACCGAGGTGATAATGCCACAATTTCGAAGAAGTCTCACCATCACACTTACGCTTATGTGAAATACTAGCGACATTCATCATAGAATCATCAAGAGAGAGCATATAAAGTTTGCCTTGACTAACTGCAAGACTAATATTTATTGAATTAAACTTTATCACACAGTTATTGTTGCCAAACTCACAAATACGTCCCGAATCATCTAAAGCTGACACAAAAATTAAGTTTATCTTTAAACTA
This sequence comes from Eleusine indica, assembly GCA_030378355.1. NCBI lineage: Eukaryota > Viridiplantae > Streptophyta > Magnoliopsida > Poales > Poaceae > Eleusine > Eleusine indica. The sequence continues at coordinate 17,824,058 of CM059497.1, forward strand.
GGAACATAAAGATTATCCTCTAAATTACCCTGGAAACCACCCGACAACTCTAAGTGAAAGCTCCCAACGCCTTCAACTTCGACGACGTTCCCATCAGCCACCCTTAGGTTTTGCTCCCCCCTTCTTATAGTTCGGATCGAACGGAATACATGTAATGAATTAGAGATGTGCACAGTGGCACCTGAGTCAATCCACCAAATGTCAGGGGAAAAATCCGCTAAGAATAATTCATCAATAAAAGAAACAACATCAAACTTATCATTACCTTGCTCCTTCAACCATTCCTTAAAGGTTGTACAAGCCTTCTGAAGGTGCTTAGGTGAGCCACAGAAAGAGCACGTCTTGCCACCCTTAGACTGGTGGTTCTTGAAGTTGTTGTTCTTGGGTTCATTCTTGTTCCCATTCTTCTTCTTCTTCCTTTGGCCTTGCTTGCTGATGCCTGACTCATGTTGGTTCTTAGGAGGGTTGTTGATGTTGAGGTTGCCAACCATGTTCACAACATTCTTCCTCATCTTCTCAGTCTTAAGCCTCTCTTCTTCTTCAACACAGTAGCTAATCAACTCAGTGATAGCCCATGTGTTCTTGTTGGTGTTGTAGTTGATCTTGAATGGAGCATATTGAGGAGAAAGTGAAGTCATGATGAAATGGACAAGGAAACCATAAGAGATCTCCATCTTCATCTCCTTACGCTTATTGGCCATGTCACACATACTAAGAATGTGCTCCCTTATGCCAGTTTGACCATTGTACTGAGAACCTACCAACTTCATAATGAGTGTACTAGCATAAGTCTTAGAGGAGCTCTTAAAATTTTCCTCAATTGTGACTAGTAGCTCCTTAGCATTCAGATCAACTCCAGCTACATTCTTAGTAGGGATGGAACCCTTAATACCAGCACTTATGATCTGAAGCATGACCATGGTAGCCACGCGGTCATACCTCTCCCACTTCTTAAAAGCGGCAAAAGGTTCAGCTCCATCAGCAGCTGTAGCAGGCTTATCCACCCTCAACGCGACATTGAGATCGTTCCATGCCAAGCATATGATGACCTTACCCTTCTAGTCCGGAAAGTTTGCTCCATTGAGCGGCTTGATGTTGTTGAGGTAGAAGGCAACAACATTGATGTTACTCACTGAACCAAAGTAAGAAAAAACTTAACTTAATAATCATATACAATAAAATGCAAATAAGTGTGTCAAAATAACCCTATGATGGTCTGATTAAAATCATACAATTAAATTTCAATTCGCATCACCAATGGGGAAAACAAACGAAATTCATCTTAATATACTCATGATTAAACAAGGTGGTTAGAAATAATCACAAGTTTACTCTAAATAAATTTCCCGGTGGTTCTATTTATCTAGAGGCATCTCAAAGCATATTGGTAGACTATAACTTAAATTAAAATGAAAATCATCAACTTCTGAAAATATAATACTTAATGAATAACTTAACTTAAAACAGGAAATTAATTTGGGCAATTAATTAAAGAAATACTTAAAACGTAATAACAATAATAAAAGGAATTAACTCTTACTAAAATGGTGGCCCAGCTAATTTGCGCGTGGCCCAGCTAAGCGGGTGCGGCCCAGAGCGCTTGCGCGCAGCAGTGGGGCCCAACAATGTGCAGGCGGCCTAGCGCGGCCAGCCCAGCAGATCAACTAATGTGGCGGCCCAGCAGTTCGGCGTGCAGCCCACGCACGGTGGCCCAATTAAACAGGCCAAGACAACCGAAGGGCGAGCCGCTATTTCAGCCCACGCGACACGCGCATGCCCCCGGACCCCGCGTTAATCTGAGTCGTCGAGTGAGATCGACGGTGGAGAGCGTTCGCTTTGCGAACAAACCCAGTGCGGGAGAGAACCCTAGCTCACTCTCTCCCCCACTTGCGCCGTTGCGCCTCACTTGCTCTCCTTTCCCCTCTCTGCTTACTCCAGCGAGCGCTCGTATGGCGGCAAGCGCATCCGCGCGACCACGCGTTTACGGTGCCACTGCGGCGCCTCTCGCTAGCGCACGCGTGCGACTAGGTCGCACGCGGCACCGTCGAGGGGTGCCTCCGTGGTGCCCTTCGAGTCGGCTGAGGCGTGCATGGAGGTGGGCGGCGGCATCCTGGCAGCAACGCGGAGAGCGAGGGCCGGTGCGCGCAAGCGGCAACTTACGTCGCACGGCCGATCCGGATTCAACGAGATGCATGAGCAGATCTGATGCACGGCTCCTCGTCAGCGACCGGTGGGGAGAGCCACATCGGAGCGAGGATTGAGGTAAACCTCATCAACTCAATCTCAAAACCTCAACTTAGGTTTAGATCCATAATAGGGTTAGGGTTTGGGTTTTGCGTGTGTGGGTTCTATTTGATTCGGTGTTTAGCAATCCCCTTTTTCTAATTTCTGTGTGACATGACCTAATTTGCACTTAACCGAAACCCTAACATCATTGATCTTAGACTAAAATATGAAAATTAGCTTATAAAACTCACTAATTTGATAGTTCTAGTCATGATTACGTTACTGATCTAAGAAAACTTGCTTAAAAAACATGAGTAGATCAAGCAAAATCACCTCTTATTTTAGTACTAGTCTACTAATTTAACTTAAACATGATTAGGCCTAGCACTAACCGAACCACTAACTTAAACTAGTGGATCATAATCAACTAGATTAAGCAATATGATACCAAATGGTAGTTCTAAATAATCTGTGATGCGACTTAATTAAACTTAAGCATGACAGATAAACAAGATCATTGACTAGTTAATTACGATCACATCTAGCAATTAATCTAATGCGGAAAAATAGGTTCGGATGTGTTACCGATGCTGGTGTTGGACTCTATCGGCATCGGTACAGAGGTGGGGAAGTTGACGATGAGGGCACTGTCAGGGATGTAGCGTAGCTTCTCCTTCAGCGTCCTCAACGGGTAGCGATGACCTTCACGATGGTAGCGGCACTGCCTTGGGCGTGAACGTCGAGCTTCCGTGGCTTCCAGGTATCTTAGCGATCCGTTTTGGGTGGAATAAAACATGGGGTGTCCTGTGGGATGACCCCTCCTTTTATAGCCCTGTAGCCACAGGGCCGAGTCCGTTTTATCTCTTAGATTTGTCTCCCGATCAAGACAAAAAACAGAACTAAATTTGTTGGCCCACATCCGAAATCCACAGGAGGATGACCCCCTTATTTCGGTTTTGTTAGAGACCTGGCGGTGCACCAAAACTAAACCAACAGGAATATGAGCGCGTACTGGAGTCCAGTCACTGGACAGGTCAATTTTGCTGCGCCATCGATGTGGTGGATAGGCATGAGCTGAAGGGCACATGGCCGCTCGCCTCCGGGCTTGATGGCATTTGATTTTATTTTTTTATTTCTCTCTCATATGGTGCTTTGAATCGGCTATAGAAATTTACAGGAGTAGAAAATATGACACGGTGATGGATTAAATAAAAACTACAAATAAGTCGTCACGGTGATTGATTAAGTAAGCGCCGCGGAGCATGCCAGCTTTTAATTTAGATGTGGTCGTCTACAACCACAAATTTTGATGTCCGCAAAGTTAGAGATTGAATCCAAATCGGTTTCGTACCTTCCATATCAAATACCAAATTATAAAATCATAACTTCCTCGTTTGGAGCTCAAACAGGCAAACTCGGACTCTATCTCATAGCTCTCAAAAAGTTCTATAACTTTCGTATTCGGTGGAAGTCCAGATACCGCCATTTTCATTTTCAAATATGCGATGCAAAAATATCTGTTCTGATTCGAACTCGTCTACGCAGGTCTATATGCGGGACCCATATCTCCTAGATCCGTAGTCTAAATAATATGATCCACATATATTTCAAAAATACCTCGACGAGACCTACAACTTTTATGTTTTAACTTTTCTCATTAGAGCATGTTTTCAAGTTCAAAATCGCGTTGTAATACAATATTATTTCTGCACTGTGTGAATTGATTTTTCCTTCCAGATAAAGCTTATAAAAATCTTTAGCCATTGGGCCACGACCGTGGCCTTGCATGTTGTGCTTCATGGAGGTCCAGAGAGTGTCTTGTAGGCGTCATAGGCCTGTGAAAAGCCCTCTTTGCATGGCGAGATGGTCTTTATATCGGTACTTCTTATATTTGGGTATTTTTTTAATGTTATTTAACTTAATTTTGTAACATAGCACTCAAACGACACTACATGTGAAAATCGTTAATATTAAAAATTAAAAAATATATTTATAATAAGAATATGGTAAAAAATAGTGAAAAAATATTACTTTGATATATAAAATGGTATACTAAGAACCACTAACAGTCATACAAATATGATCTTTCATAAAAAATATCAATAATATTGTATCTATCTAATAATTATATTATGTAAATAATTTATATTTGAATTATAAAAAATGTTTTGTTTTTTAAACACGTAGTAAGTATGCACACTTTGCTAGTTAGTTAGTCCACGCCGTGCCTCATGTGAGAGATCCATCCCCTGAATTTTGGGGGCTTGGCGCGCCTCGCCATCTTACTCTAGGTAGTGGGTCAAAAAAGAAAAAAAAAAATCAAAGTCAAACGCAGCAGCGTTAATTACCAGCACTACAAATGATGTTCCCCTCGCTATGTGAAGTTTGTAGGGTAATTATTAGCTTTTCCTGTAACCTGGTCGCTCGCCACTGTCTTCGATGATGAACATCAAAGTAATAAGTAAAGTCATCCAAGTCCGTCAAGCCAGCTTATGGCGACTCTCTGCCCGTCACGGCTGATGCCATCCCGCTCACACCGTGTTCGAGTTCGACAAGGTGAACTTGGACCAGTACATCTCCGGCATATTCTTCTTCCACAGCCCGACTCCGCCAACCGCGCCGTCCTCGAGGCCGGGCACGCTAGGGCGCAAGGCGAGTACCGCGAGTGGGCGGGCCGGCTCGGGGTCGGCCTGGACGTTGACGGCAACCGCGTGATCCTGCTGAATGATGCAGGCGCACGGTTCGTGGAGGCAACGGCCGATGTACGTTGTGCTAGGTAGCGTCATGCCATGGGAGCCGACGCCGGAGATGCTGATGGCCCTGCACCCGCCTATATACTGACGACGAGCTGATGATCGATGGTGCAGGTCACGCGGTTCGCGTGCGGCTCCATCGCCGTCAGCTACACCATGCAACACATGCTCCCTGGTGGCCCTGCCACCTGCAACTGCTTGCTCGCGTGGGGCCAGGCCACCCATGGCGCGGCCATCGTCCCCGTCCCCGTGCACGACAGGGCGTCTCCCTTGTTCGCGCCCCGAGATCCGCCTCAAGACAAGTTCGTGTCACCGAGTTCAAACAGCCTACGTCTAATTAATAGTGCGGAAAGGCTGCGTGGCTCCGTCGTGTTGGACGACGAGGTGGTGGTTCACCGGGTGCACTTTTTTATTTAGACCAAAGACCAAACTGGTCCCTGCTTTTGATTGAAAGCAAATTGTTTTGCTGGGGTTACCAGCTTACAGGATAAGCAACAAAAGGTTCCGCTAGCAACATACTGACAAGCAGAACTACCTCTAAACCACGAACCCTACCAGGAGCAAAACAGTTTTTCTGCATCTAATGGAACAAATAAGAGTTCGTACATCCATAGCTGTTCTAGAACAGCACCCAGACAAAATCATCCTATCCCTTCCGGAGCTCTGGTAACGTCACTTGATGTTTCCTTGCTAATCACTTCCTTGATTCTTCTTCCCATCTCCTCCATAGTCTCCCGTTGTTCAGGTTTTGCTAGGATTCTCCATCGCTGCATAAAAGATAATATCCTGTATATTAGACTTTTCGGCGAAGACACTACTTTGTTCTGAAAAACAAGTTCATTCCTAGTGAAACATTTAATATTAGAAATAAGGTTTCGCCAATCTCTAAGACTTGTGGAGCTCTCATTCCACCCAACAGCATCCCTCATGACGCTCCAGACATAAGAGGCACCAGAGCAACTGAACATAATATGCTCAGTAGTTTCATTCAGGTTGCAAAGAAGTTTGCAGTTAACCTCTCCTGGCCAGTTCTCTTTTTTTTTTAGTTCCACCGCACATTGGATTTTGCATTTGTGAACCATCCAAACGAAAATTCTGATCTTAAGTGGCAAAGGTGATTCCCAAATATTTAGCATTTCCACATCTCTAACCCCAGGATTGATCCTTTGCTTATACAACGAAGAAGTTGAGAAAGATCCATTTTGTTCCAATGCCCATTTCACAATCCTCTTGGTCTGTAAGCACATTCTCATTCATCAGGTCACATAACTCTGACCATTCGGCCAATTCCTCCGGTCCAAGCGATCTTCTAAAATTAAGAGTAATCTGTCTCTCTCTAGGATTTTTTCTATTGAGGCACCTTGCTGATTATTTATCTTATACAATCTCCAAAAGGTAACCCTCAAAGGACAATCTCTGCAACAGACATCTTCCCAGAATCTCGTTTTCTTGCCATTACCTATTGTGAATTTCACACATCTTTCATAGTATTCCTTCATCTTATGTAGCCCTTTCCAGAACTGTGAACCATCTCTTGATCTACTGCTAAGGAAACCACCATTGTCCAGGTATTTCTTTCTTAACAGCTCACTGCAGATATCAGAATCACCTCTGTCCAACTTAAAAATTCACTTGGTCAGTAGAACTCTGATTCATTATTTTTGTATTGGTAAAATTTAGACCACCCATCTCTTTAGGTTTAGCTAAATCCTCCCAACGTACCATGTGGTACTTCTTTTTATTTCCAGCTCCATGCCAGAAGAAATCACCTCTCAAAGTGTCCATTTTATGATGAATGGAATCAGGCAACAGGTACGTTCCCATAGTGTAGTTTGGAATGGCACTGAGACATGACTCCACTAAGATAGATTTCCCTCCATAAGAGATATGTGAGCATTGCCAGGAGGGTAGTCTTTTAGCTACTTTCTCATGCACAACAGCCAGGTGCAGTTAAGTGGCTATTGCTCGCTGGTATCCCCAAATAATTTATTGGGAGCTTTCCAACTTTGCAGTTGAAAAGGTTAGCGACTCTAGTCTGTTCCTGAGAGTCAGCTCCAGCCACAATTACTTCACTCTTCACATAATTGATCTTAAGTCCTGACATGTTTTCAAAGCAATATAGATGGAATTTTGTATTGGCAATAGACCCTCTTCTAGTGCCAGAAAAATGATCGTGTCGTCAGCGTACTGTAGGTGGGTGATCCCTCCTTGAACCAGGTTTGGCACTAGCCCTTTTATATGCCCATTTTCACAAGCTCTCATCAGAATAGTTGACAAAGCATCTCCAACAAGGTTGAACAGTAGAGGGGATAATGGGTCCCCCTACCTTAGACCTTTAAAAGTTCTGAAGAATTCTTCTTTCTCTCCATTAATATTGATTCCAACTCTCCCTCCTTCAACAATTTGCATAACCCATTCAATCCATTCTACTGGAAAAAATTTTCTTTCCATCACGTCTTTCGAAAAACTCCATTGAACCTTGTCATAAGCCTTTTCAAAGTCAAATTTCAGAATTATACCAGGCACTTTCCTTACCCTTAATTCATGCAAAATCTCATGCAAAATGACTACCCCATCTAATATAAAGCGTCCAGGAACAAAGACTGTTTGAGTTTTATGAATCACAAAATCAGCAACCATAATTAGTCTATTAGTCAAATACTTAGTAAACCACTTATAATCCACACCCAGAAGACAGATTGGTCTGTACTGTCTTACATTATTGGCTTCTTTTAATTTTGGGATTAGAATGATAGATCCATAGTTAAGTCTGCTTATATTCATCTGACCTTTATGAAACTTTTCAATCATCTATACAAAACTACGTTTGAACTGAGGCCAAAACTCTTTATAAAAACTTACTGATAGACCATCCAGGCCAGGAGCAGTGTTGGTTTTCATTTCTTTCAAGGATAGCTCAATCTCTTTTTCTGTGAATGGTGTAATTAGACTTGTTCTGTCTTGTTCAGACAAAGCTCCAGAGTTTAGCCAGATGTCATCTGTTAACCTAATTTCTCCTCTGTTTTCCTTGCCAAACAACACTTTGTAAGACTTTTCAATATGAACTCTGAGTTCCTTGCTATCACTTATCTTAGATCCTTCATGTTCTAGGAGAAGATATGGCATTTTCTTCTTCTACTATTCGCTAAAGCATGGAAGAGCCCTGTATTTGCGTCGCCTTTCAATATCCACCTCTCATTTACTTTAGCATGCCAAATTTTTTCCTCATATTCATATATTTTCTCTAACTCTTCCTCTAGTTGATACCTTTTCTGCCATCTCTCATCATCAATCTCTCCTTGCTCCGCTTCTTTCTCAATCATCTCTATCTTTTTCCTAACTTCTTCTTTCTGTTTTCTTATTTCACTTCTAAGGTTTGCACCTCCATCCCCTACAAAACTGTTTAACTGCTTTCTTTGTATTTTTCCAATAATCTTGCATGACGGTCTCCCTTCTCTCCGGCTACTTACTGACTAACTTTTCTTTAAAACCATCTTGAGTCAACCAGGCACTCTTGAACTTGAAGTTCCTTTGTCTTCTATTTGGCTCTTCAGTTTGGACAATCAAGGGATTATGGTCAGAACCAACTCGCATAAGAGTTTGTAAAGTCATTAGAGGGTATTGGGTATCCCATTCGCTGGAAATAAGAACTCTATCAATGGCAGTTTGGGTCGATCTGGCTTGTTTGTTAGTCCATGTGTATCTACAACCACCTTTGTGTAATTCTCTGAGCATCGTATCTCTGATGAAGTGATTGAACATCTTTGGCCACTTGGGATCAAAATGCTCACTTGATTTTTCATGAGCAAACCTAATACTCCCTCTGTTTCAAAATTGTTGTCACCATTGAATTTTTTTGCTATATTTGATCATTCGTCTTATTCAAAAAAATTTAAAAAATATAATATATTTTCTCATGATTTGTTTTATCACTAGATAAAATTTAAATATAACTTATAACTTTTTATATTTGAATAAATATTTTAAATAAGACGAATGGTCAAAGGTAACAAAATGTCAATGACGACAATAATTTTGGAATGGAGGGAGTAAGGTTGAAATCACCTCCTACCATGGTAGGTACATCACATCTCATAATTTTCTGATACTGTTCCTGCAAGAAAGTTGGTTTTCTGTCCTCTTACACTGGGCCATAAACATTTACTATCTCACAGCAGAACCCATATCTTTTGTTTCTAATTTTCAAGCTAACAAAGAACTCCCCTTTGTCCAGATCTAGAACATCAAACTCTGACTGTTTGGTACCAATAAGCAGACCCCATGAGTGTCCATTGGCTGCCACCCAGTTCCAATCAAACATTTCTCCATGAACCAAGGCCTCAAGCTCTCTTTTGTGGAAAGGCACCTTGATAGTTTCTTGAAGACATATCACATCAAACTTGTGTTTTAGGACCAACTCTTTAAGTTGTTTTCACCTACCTTCTTGTCCAAGCCCTCTATATTCCAAAAAATACCTATCATTTTGGATTCTTTATCCCCACCCTACCCTTCTTTCTGCACTTTCTGACAGTCTTCCTTGGAGGTCTTTTTATATCAGAAGGTTCCTCCTCCGATAGGGAGACATCATTATCCTTGGTCACCGGGTGCACTTCACCCGGGAGATGATTTCAAAGCTGAAATCGCAAGCGTTGTCATCAGGGGCAGGGACAGCATCCCTGCGAACATGGAGCACTATGCAGTGCGTGATGGCTCTCACCTGTGGCGCTGCATCACCCGAGCGCGAGGCCACCACGATGAACATCGCGGTGAACGGGCGGGGCCGGATGAAGAGGAGCTGCCCGCGCGTGCCGGACGGGTACACCGGAAACGTCGTGCTCTGGGCGCACCCGACCACCACAGTCCTGGAGCTGTTGGCCGAGCCGCTGTCACACGTCGTCGACCTCATCAGCCGGGAGGTGGCCCGGATCGACGACGAAACTTCAGGTCGTTCATCGACTTTGCTGGCTCCGGAGCGGTTGAGCTAGAGCAGCTCGTGCCGGCGGCCGATGCGGAGGAGATGGTGCTGAGCCCAAACGTCGAGGTGGACAGCCTTGTACTGTACTGGTCCCGTTCTACGACCTGGACTTTGGCGCTGGTCGGCTCTTCTTCTACCTGCCGAGCTACCTGCCGGTGGAGGGCGCCGTCTTCGTCTCGCGCTCCGCCTCTGGTGACGGAAGCTTGGATGCCTACGTACCGCTCTTCAGCCGCGCCATGGAAACCTTCAAGACCTGCTGCTATTCCATGTACGTGTCATTCCGGTGGCAGTATACATCTTCTTTTCGATCCGGAGTTAATTCCAATCCGACGAAAATTAGATGTCCTCCACATGGTCAACCACGGTATTTTATAAAAATATTTATTTTGTTCAACTTCTCTGCTTTGTCCACCCAACTTTGACCCCCACTAACAGTATCTTCTCTTAAAAACGTTGGTTTGTCGGCAGATCTGAAGTCTGCAACGTCCACTGAAATTTTAACAATAGAGTTCATCTACTTTTTTCCAACGTTCCTGTAAAACCTTAGATCAAATCACTTAGTTTTCACTTTCGCTCGCATGTGCTTCAAAGACTATGCCCTTTGAGGGAAAAAAAAAAAGGTGCTTCACGTTGGAACAAGATCATACATTTGAGGAAAAAACCTTGCCCGAATCAACCAACAAGGAGAGTAAATCTAGTGATCTAATCAAAACAGATGAGATTACCACTAAGGTAGGTTCTAATCTACTTAGAAAACGGTAGGGACCTAGGAATCATGGTTTATACCTTAATATCCAATCATGGCAACAAAATCGACATATATATGTTCACTGTTATTGTTAGACTTTGGTTGTAGGTTAGGATCTGGCCCCTCAGACCTATATGTGTAACACTGTAACCCCTCCTCTATCGATGAATATACATGATCTATTCCGCTAACTAGCATTGGGTACAATATCCAAAACCCGAGTCCGGAAAACCTGACTTGAACCCAAAAACCCGATGCCCGATTTTACAATATCCGGCTGTAAGACTGAAAACCCAAAATTATTTTGGGCTCATCGGGTTTATGGACCCGGTATCCGAAATACCCGTGCTACCCGAGTTAACAACAACACCTATAGGCTACAGTCAAAGGTGGCCAAATGGGCCGCCCGGCACGGCATAGACCGGGCACGAAAAAGCCTGGCCCGTTTAATTTCGGGTCGGCACGGCACGAAATTATTAATGGGCCATGCCATGCCGGCTCATGTGCTGTGGTGACGGCCCACGGCCCGACATGAAATAGGATAACCATGCCGGGCTGGCCCGTTAGGCCTGTTAAAATAATGACCCAAAATTAAAATCTAGCCCATTAAACTACAATAATGGTAGAAAATAAAGTAAAAATAATGCATTGTGGGAGATTCAAACCTTTGACCTTATGTTTAGAGTGAAGTTGCATTACTAATAAGTTATGTTACTTCATTTGCTTATATATAAAATATTTTTCTATTTGATATATTACAAACAGGTCGTTCCGTGCCACCCATCGAGCCGAGGTCGTGACCCAAGCACGGCCCATCGGCTTGTGCGGGCTGGCCCGGCATGAAATTTTTTCAAACCGTGCCAGATTCGTGCCGGGCTTTTTTTGCGGCCTTTCGGGCGGCTCACGAAGCACGGCCCATTTGGACACCTTTAGCTACAGTTCTATACTATTCGTAAATTTGGCCCAGCCCACAGGTCAAACCACTTCCGCAGCCCACAAAGGAAAGTAAAGAAAGAGTCACGTCCAGAATTAGAGATGGCCTTACCCAAGCCGCCAGGCAGCAGGCAAATAGTCGTTCCTATCCTTGCTCCTTGCGCACAAACGCACACCCAACCTAACTGAGACCCAACACGGCTCCGGTGCTCGCCAGCTCGTTGATCGCCGGCTCCGCCCAACGCGGCTACGGCGGTGCGCTGCGCCTGACGCCCTTGACGGACTCGACGCCGACGCACGACCCTGATCCAATCAGACGAGCGCTCGCCTCGCCGAATCACCTACCAGACCAGACACACCTTGCTGGCGAGACCATCGAAGGATGGTGACAACAATGGCAGAACCGTGCAATGTAAGGAAAATTTTTGGAGGTCAAATGTTGCAGATTTTACATCTGAATATTAATGAATCTCCAGTATTTTTGTTATAAAAAATTACCACTAAATCACTGTTTTTCTTTGTGCCAAAAAAGTCTGCAGAAGCTCTCTTCTCTGCATAGCATAGTATGTTCAGGTTATTATGGGTACTCGAAATCCGAACCTAAATTTTCGAGCACCCGAAATGTTGGATCTGGAGTTGTTTTGCTAAATTTCGGATAGTGATTTACATAACCCGAATTACCCAACCCAAAAAACTCAGGTAACCCGAATGCCCAATGCTACCGCTAACATAATATCACTTTGGTTTACTCATGCGTTTCACTTTCACAAACCCTAAATCATGTCACCATTCCTTCTACACGACCACCGACACCCCAACCACTCCTTTTCTGTTACAAAATTAGCATGGTATAAGATTAATTTGATCCAGTGAGTGAGGTCCTCTACAAAGCTACTAGCAGACAACAAATCCATGCTAGTACTACAGTTCATGATAGAGAGAACGAGATGGGCACCACAAAATTGCATAGGCCAACGACCTAATACAAGACTCACCAAGTGTTAGAAAGGAAACATTGGATTACTTACAATAGATCATGCTTAGTGGAAGATGTTGAGGCCAAGACATAGTCGAAGTAGTCTTCGAAGAGGATGTAATCATAGTACAGAGGGTGAAATCATCGATGGAAGAGCAGTAAGCGGATGTACAGTTGCACTTCCCAGAAACCTAATTATCGGAACACCTATGCAGGTCCTGAGATCACCGGTGCTGGCTCGGAGACACCGCTCTCTCCTTACCCGCTGCATGGCGGATGGAGGCACAGCGAGGCTCGAAGATAATGTGCATAGAATGTGAGAAGTGGAGGTGAGTCTGATTGTATATCCTCCTAAGTTTCACTTTTGTAAACCATAAATCATGTCGCCATTCCTTTGATGTGGCCGTTGACACACCACCAGCCACACCTCTTCTCCAGTGCCTGCTGCCCCTCTGTCGAATTTAAAGTGTTGCATGGCTGGTCTTGGCTGCAATCCGACCTCTGCTTTCTGATCGGGAGGTAATTTCAATCGAGCACAAAACTAAAAGTCCTTGTAGATGATTAAGCATCACTACCACAAAACTAGCCGGTAGAGGCGGTTGAAAAAGCAATGTAGTGGCAGGCAGGCCTATCCGCCACAACAATATCATAGCTAAAAATACGAGTTTGTAGCGGCGGGTGACCTGAGATGGAAATAAACCGCCACTGTAAATGTCTTTTTTGTGACGGCTAAAGATGTCAAATGTCGCTAATACTCGATTAGGTAGAGGCGGTTGATGATGTCAAACACTGCTATTTACTCTAGTATTAGTGGCGGTTGGCATCTTGAACCGCCGCTACTTGTTTCTTCAAAAAAAATCAATAAAAATCTAAAATATACAAAATCACACAACCTGCATACAGAAATCATAAAATATATACAGATATTTTAGCATAGTCATAAATATGTACACAGTACTTGTCCAGTGCTACATAGTCACAAATACTTGCGCAATTATAAAATGTCTTATATAAACTCTAATCTATAATCGTCATCTTGCTCCAGCTTCTTGGGCTCATATGATTGTTTCGAACCAGTCTAGTGACAAAGGGGCTTATGCTTTGTTGCTAATAAACTCTTCAAATCAAAACACTTCCCTAATAGACTAATTACCTCTTTCAAAGAAAACAACAAAGATGAGCTACAACTATATACATATCATTTGTAGTCAAATAAACTCTCTCTTTAGGGATCATACCCTTTCTAATCTCTTCAAATCTTTTACTCTTTGTAATACATTCTGCTCTTTTCCTTACGGTTTTTTGTGTCACATAGAGTATAGTATGTAAATATAAGATACCAAAAATCAAGAACAAACTAAAAGGGACATAAACAAAAACAACTTACCTCTTCATTGGACTCCTCGATTACATGGGTCGGGTAAGTTAAAGAGCTAGATGAGAACACACACGTGTAGTAGCAAAAATGTATACTTCCTTGTATTTGTTTATAGCACTATAAAATAGAGAGCACAAATTAGTTAAGATAATACGATATGTATGAGATGCATACAGATCTTCCCCAAGATTTATAACGGAAGTACATGTTATTTTTCCGTTTAGAATGGTGTAGCCCTCCCACTTTGACAAATTTCTCGTAAGCGTTGCACAATCGACAAAACTGTATCATTAGATGAGATTACCATCATCAAACGATACATACATTGATTGACTTCTTACCAATCCATGATGTCCAAAATGTCAAGACAGTCCAGCGGTAGAAGGTACCCATTTTTTGAAAAGATATATAGACAGATCCAATTATCACTATAACAATGTTGATAAAAAGTTACTTATGATTGCATTTAACTTTAATATAGGATAAATGATGAAGACAGTAGTCGTCCAACTTACCTTAAGTTGTAGGGAGTCAAAATAGCTTCTCTGTCCTGTCACTTCAAGAAGCAATCGGATATGTAATTTGTATCCTGAGTCTTTTTTTTTTGTCCTAACCGCCTTCATTTGAGCTAGTTCTTCCGGTGTCTTATCCGGGAGCTCACCCTCATTAATTGTCAGGTTGATTGAGCTTTTGTTGATACGGTTTGGGTTGAGGTAGGCGACCTTCTAATCTTTTCTATCGACCTTCTTTTTGTGGAATGAATTTGTGCTAAGAAAATAACATAAGATAATATGTTCACATGTGCTTTGAAATACGAATGGGATCGAACGTTGCACTTACATGCAGCACAAGATAATGAAAATGTCCATCTTGCCTAACCAAAACATTGTGTGAACATCTTCCCAAAATATTATTTAAGTGCAGTGGAAAATATTAAAATGTAAATTAAATATATAAAAAATAAAATACATGCAGTGAAAAATTCATAAAAAGGTAAAATATAACAAACAACAAGTTATTTCTATATATTATTTAATTTTTATCAAAAATTAAAAAAATTAACATCCTCATGCCCTAACTCTTCCTCTCTCTAGTAAGCAAATTAGATCTTGATTTTGATCCATATAAATGAGGCTATGTATAGTTGATTTTTTTTGTGATGAAAATAGATCTAGATTTTGATCCATATAAATGAGGCTATGTATAGTTGATTTCTTTTTTGTGATGAAAATAGATGTTGTACGCTTCCATAAACTTCAACTCCAACCCACTAGAACCATATAAATCAAAAGAATTGAGCTAAAATTCAATGAAAACCTAACAAATTAAAAACTCAAAATTTAACTTGATTTCAAAATTAAAGCAAAAAAAAAAACATATGGAATGAGTTCCTCTTACCTTATAGAGCAAAAGCCTGCAAAAAAATAAACTCAAAACCTTCCCCCCTTGATCTTGATGATTGCCCAAATTTTCAAACCACCACTATTCGAGCGAGGATGGGAGTTGTCCGAACGTGGCTTTTATACCCTTGGCAATTTTTTGGCATTGCCAACGGCCATTAAAGTGTATTCTATAGCGACAATTGGCATTGTAAACCATCACTATAAAAACATGGTCATCTTTAGTGGCAGTTGGCATTTCCAACCGCTGCTAAAGAGGCCTCTATAATGATGGCTAGCCTTGGAACAGGCCCCCTTGGCTCTGTAGCGGCGGTCCACTTTGGGTAGTGCCGCTACGGCCTTTGGGCTGCCACCATTAAAGGCCATATTTATGGTAGTGCATCATACTCCATGTTCTATTTATTTACACCATTGCAATAAAACCTTTGAGTTAGCCCAAATAAATAAATAAAATTAAAATCTTTGAACAAATCCCTCAATTTTCACTTTTGCATTTGTTTCAATGATTATGCTCTTTGAGCAAACGTGCCTCTTTTTTGTTCAAGCTGCCTACAGTTGAGTATAAGTTTTTTTGTTTAAACTTTATTCCTAAATTTTAAGCATAAATTATTGGATAATGTCATACCAAGCTAGTGTTTTTTGAGTTATGGCCCTGAATTTTGCACATTTTATCCATCTCTCTCGATCAAAATGATTTATATGATGATTGCTTACAAAACACCCTTAATATGATCACTTTATCCATCCCTACCAATGGGTCCTTGACCCATGCGTTTTTTGGCCGCTACCTCAGTACACGATGGCTCACCCTCTATGGAGTGATTCCTAACTCATATTATATTTGTTTAGGAGAGCTGACGAGTGACCTCTTTTTGTTCTTTTTGTGAAAAAAATAGTTTTTTTCCTTTTGATGGTAATGGGGGCGAGAAATCATTTACCAGATGAACATGGCTGAGCAATGGACGCAACCAAAATTGACGGCTGTTGCCATTACCTCTACATATTGCAACAAAAATCACATTGTTGTAACAAATTTTGTGACATTAGCCCTATAATCTTGTAGACCCAGGCGCAAGAGCTAAGCGCTCTTCCCGGGACGCGGCAGTTGTGTTTCAGTGGAGGGGACAGGACTGTTGGAGATATGCCCAAGAGACAATACGGATTTGAGCCGTATGTGAGGGTCATACGGATATTGATCCGTGAGGAATTAGTCCAGTAATGGGCCAACTAGTCAAGCCCCATTAGAAGGGTCTATTTAAGTGGAGGAGGGGCTTAAGGCGCAGGTGATTCCACCAGTTCTTAACCCTAGCCGCCGTGCTCCTCTTTCTCGCCCACAAAACCCTAACCGTGTTGCCAGTGCTAGCACGCCGCGCACGGTGCTCCAACCCCGTACGTGTGGATACTGCAAGGAGGCGCTGCTATTGCTGCGGTGCCGACGGCTGGACTAGAAGGAGACGATTGACGTGATTGACTACTTCCTCTACACCGACGCGCGACTACGTTGGATCGAGCTGCTCCAACATTCGCTTCCGCTCTGTCTGCGCGTCTAGTGGTAACGATCCATGATCCTCTCTTGCAAGGTTTCCTGATTGAACGGTAGAAATTATTATATGCTATCGTAGCCTACCCGTTCCCCAACAGTGGTATCAGAGCCGACCTTGTGTAGTTTATGATCTAGATCTTGTGCATATAGTTGATATGTTGATGTACTAGATGAGATCTATTATATGTTTTTATGTTCGGATTGATTAGATCAATGATGATAGGGAGGTTCACAAGGTAATGGACGGATAGCGATACATGCATCATTGATTTATTTGTGTTCCTTCTCCGTGCACGCGCGACTTGTCCCTACCGGCTGGAATCACCATCGGGACTAACTACGTGCGCCAGTATCATAATCATGTATCGCAGTCTACTCGTGAAAACCTAATGGAAAACTAAGCCATTGTGAATGACTCAAAATCGGGCAAATATGATTTTCCCGATAGGATTTCCATTGCGATTTTATAGATACGATCTGTGAAATCCGGGACCGCCGTACGGACATGCCTAGATTGTTACAACCCTTTTTGGCCACATGTTAGCATTCGCTTCTCGCCTAACTTGTTTTTGCAGAGAATGCTGTGAATGGTATGGCCCAAAAGATGCATGTGATGTATATATGTGATTTGCATGGCCTGCGTGCCATGATTAATTACAGCTGGGTTGAGGCTGTCATATTATTGTATAACGGCCTGCGTGTCGACCTGTGATGCTTGATATTCTCATATAATTTATTACTAGCTATTAGTTGTAGTAGCTAAGTGTTAGTTCATGGAGGCCTCAAGCATGATGGTTGAAGGGACGGGAGACATGGCGATGACAATGGAGATGGAGATCACCAATTGAAAGGGGCCATACTATTTCACAGTTAATATGATTGCTTATGATAATGTTCCTATCATCCTATTCTTTCATGTGTTATTTATATTAGATATGATTAACATGCTAGAATAGGTTCCCTCAAGAAATATTAAATTATATGCCCTTCCAATAGCTGCACCTATTAAAATTATGATCGTTGTATGGTAGGTCTGCCAAAGTAGAGTACCTCAACTATCTTAATTATTAGGATAAATATCGGACATTTACATGCATAGTATTGGTTTAATTAACAAAGCTATCAAAACGGTTTTGGGCTTTAGGGCATGGTGTTGGCGCCGGGGCATGTGATGCCACCCAACAAACAAGAGTCACATAGGGATGTGATTAGCAAAGTGTTGCTTACCTATGTCACTAGATTTCTAGCGGTGATGCCAAAGCTCACTAGGATCTAAGTTGAATATGGATCTTGAACCACTATATGTCGTTTTGAGGGAAACGGTTCCAAGCATATACTAGAATAATGAACTTTTGTTAAAATGTTTATAAGAGTTTTATATTTACATAGTGCTTATATTTGCATATTTTCTGTTGTAGATCATGGCACCAACCGCTAGTAACACTTTCAATTTACGCTCAATTCTTGAAAAAGAAAAGCTTAGTGGAACAAACTTTATTGATTGGTATCGCAACTTGAGAATTGTTCTCAAGCAAGAGAAAAAGGAATATGTTCTAGAGCTTCCCTATCCTGATGATCTGCCAGAAAATGCTACTGCCACTCAGAAAAGGGAGTATGAGAAACATACCAATGATGCAGTAGATGTTAGCTGTCTGATGCTTGCCACTATGTCCTCTGAGCTTCAGAAGCAATATGAGAACGCGGATGCCCACAATATGATTGAGGGACTTCGTGGCATGTTTGAGAACCAAGCAAGGTCTAAGAGGTACAACATCTTAAAGTCCTTGTTTGCGTGCAGGCTAGCTGAAAACGGTTCTGTCAGTCCTCATGTGATCAAGATGATTGGTTAGATTGAGAATCTGGAGAAACTTGGTGCTGCTCTACACCCTGATTTGGCCACAGATGTGATTCTCCAGTCGCTTCCTGCGAGCTATGAGTCTTTCATTTTGAACTTTCAAATGAATAGCTTAGAGAAGACATTGGTTGAGTTGCATGGGATGCTTAAGACAGCTGAGGCAAGCATCAAAAATCTGGTCCAAGTCAAGTTAACTTGGTTCAAAAGGATAGCAAGAAACGAAAGCGCAAGACTAAGGCTAAGGCTATAGATCAGATATCTAGCACTAAGCCTAAGCCTGCAGCAGCTCCTAAGCCTAAACCGGCGGGTAGTGATCCTTGTTTTCACTGCAAGAAACCCGGTCATTGGAAGAGGAATTGCAAGCTTTATCTAGAAGAGCTGAAGAAGAAGGGTGGAGACACTTCTAATTCAGGTATCAATGTTATTGAAATTAATAATGTTGCTACATGTCCTTATGATTCATGGGTATTTGATACCGGATCGATGATTCATACTTGCAAATCGTTGCAGGGGCTTAAAGAAGCAAGGAAATGTGCAAAGGGCGAGGTGCATGCTCGCGTCGGCAATGGTGCAAAGGTTGCTGCGTTGGCCGTCGGAACTTATCCACTTTCATTACCATCAGGATTAGTTTTGGAGTTAAATAATTGTTATTATATTCCCGCCTTAGGCAAAAACATTATTTCTTCAAAGTGTTTGGAGGAAGATGATGGTTATGAGGTCATAATAAGGAACAAGCGTTGTTCCATTTATTTGAATAATATTCTCTATGGTAATTGCCTATTGGTGAATGGATTATATTGCTTAGATCTTGAGAATAAGCCTATTTATAACATTGATGCGAAAAGGCTCAAGCCTAATGATTTGAATCCCACGTATACTTGGCATTGTCTTTTAGGTCATATAAATGAGAAGCGCATAAAGAAGCTCCATACAGATAGTCTTCTAAGTTCTTTTGATTTTGAATCAATTGATACATGTGAGTCTTGTTTACTTGGCAAAATGACTAAGTCGCCTTTCACAGGAAATAGTGAGAGGGCGAGTGAACTATTGGGACTTGTACATACGGCTGTATGTGGACCAATTAGTTGCACGGCCATAGGTGGTCTTCAGTACTTCATAACTTTTACCGACGACTTTAGTAGATATGGTTACATCTACTTAATGAGGCATAAGTCTGAATCCTTTGAAAAGTTCAAAGAATTTCAAAATGAAGTACAAAATCAATTGGGCAAGACTATTAAACTCCTACGATCTGATCATGGTGGTGAATATTTGAGCCATGAATTTGGTGAACATCTAAAGCAATGTGGAATTGTTCCACAATGGACTCCGCCAGGAACGCCCCAATGGAATGGAGTATCCGAACGGAGGAACCGAACCTTGTTAGACATGGTTAGGTCTATGATGAGCCAAAGTGATCTTCCATTGTCCTTCTGGGGATACGCTCTAGAAACTGTCGCTTTCACACTTAATAGGGTTCCATCTAAATCCGTGGAAAGGACACCATATGAGATATGGACTGGGAAGCGTCCCGGGTTGTCTTTTCTTAAGATTTGGGGATGTGAGGCTTATGTAAAACGTATGATGTCTGATAAGCTTTCTTCCAAGTCTGATAAATGTTTCTTTGTAGGATACCCTAGGGAAACCAAAAGTTATTATTTCTACAACCGGGAAGAGGGCAAAGTGTTTGTCGCTCGTAATGGTGTTTTTCTAGAGAAAAAGTTTCTCTCCAAAAGGGTAAGTGGGAGAACGGTGCAACTTGAAGAAGTTCAAGAAGCTCCAGAAAATGTTTCTTCTTCCGCTATACCACAATTGGATGAACTAATTGTTGTTGAACCAATTGTTGAAACACCAGCCCCGCGTAGGTCAGAAAGGGCACGTCGCGCTCCTGAAAAGTTCACGCTCCTAACCACGGGGCAGCGAGACATATTATTGTTAGACAATGATGAGCCTAAGACTTATAGTGAAGCAATGATGGGACCGGACTCTGATAAATGGCTTGGAGCCATGAGATCCGAATTAGAATCCATGAGAGAAAATCAAGTTTGGAACTTGATAGATCCGCCTGATGGTGTAAAAACCATTGAGTGTAAATGGGTTTTTAAGAAAAAGATAGACATGGATTGAAATGTTCACATCTATAAGGCACGATTGGTGGCGAAAGGTTTTAAGAAAATTCAAGGGGTTGATTATGATGAGACCTTCTCGTCTGTCGCTATGCTAAAGTCTATACGGATCCTTCTAGCAATTGCCGCATTTTATGATTATGAGATATGGCAAATGGATGTCAAAATAGCTTTCCTTAATGGAAACCTAAGTGAGGATGTGTACATGACACAGCCTGAAGGTTTTGTCGATCTACAAAATGCTAGGAAGATATGCAAGCTTCAAAAGTCCATTTATGGACTAAAGCAAGCATCTCAGAGTTGGAATCTTCGCTTTGATGAGGTAGTCAAAGGGTTTGGCTTCATTAAAAACGAAGAAGAGCCTTGTGTTTATAAAAGGGCTAGTGGGAGCGCGCTTGTCTTTCTGGTCCTTTATGTGGATGACATATTGCTGATCGGTAATGATATTCCAATGCTTGAAGCTGTTAAGACTTCTTTGAGAAAGAGTTTCTCAATGAAGGACTTAGGAGAGGCAGCTTACATTTTGGGCATTAAGATCTATAGAGATAGATCAAAGAGGCTAATTGGATTAAGCCAGGACACGTACATTGACAAGGTATTGAAACGGTTCAATATGCAGGATTCCAAGAAAGGTTTCTTGCCCATGTCACATGGGGTTTCTCTTAGCAAGACTCAGTGTCCCTCGACACCAGATGAGCAAGAGAAAATGAGAGCGATTCCATATGCTTTGGCTGTTGGGTCCATCATGTATGCCATGATAAGTACTCGCCCAGATGTAGCCTACGCTCTTAGTGCTGTGAGCAGATACCAGTCAAATCCAGTAGAAGCTCATTGAGGAGCTAATAAGAATATCCTAAAGTACTTAAGAAGGACTATGGGTATGTTCCTAGTCTATGGAGGTGAGGAAGAGCTCGTTGTAAATGGTTACACTGATGCTAGCTTCCAAACCGACAAAGACGATTCGAGATCGCAATCTGGATATGTGTTTTGCCTCAATGGAGGCGCGGTGAGCTGGAAGAGTTCCAAGCAAGATACGGTTGCTGACTCAACAACGGAGGCTGAGTACCTTGCCGCTTCAGAAGCTGCAAAGGAAGCTGTTTGGATCAGAAAATTTGTTTCTGAGTTGGGTGTCGTTCCTAGTGCATCCAGTCCAATGGACCTCTATTGTGATAATAGTGGTGCCATTGCGCAAGCCAAGGAGCCTAGAGCGCATCAAAAGAACAAACACGTACTACGGCGTTATCACCTTATTCGGAACATCGTTGCTCGAGGTGATGTAAAGATATGCAAGGTGCACACGGACTCAAACATCGCTGATCCGTTGACAAAACCTCTCTCTCAGCCCAAGCATGAGGCACATATGAGATCCATGGGTATTAGATATCTGCATGATTAATGTATGAGAGATTGTGTAATGTCTATGTTTATGTGTGATTGAATAAAGTGTTATTATGTTCTATGGATAATAATTATTGCATTGATTGACAAGTGCGTGACTTGTTTGTGAAACTCATTGTTCTTTCATAATATTATCCTAAATGATCCCTAGTTCCTTATCATTGTGTTGGACAATAATGATTTATGGACTAGCACATGTATTGGTTGATGATCATGTTTCACAGATCATTGATATAGAGATATCAAATCAATAATGTGGACACATGTTGGAGAACATAGTGTTAGACTGACCCACTAATAGACTTTGCCGAGATGTTATTGTTGTGCCATCAGTTGTTGTCTTGTATGATGTACCTTTGGGATCCTTAGACCTGAGATTGTCATTGATTCCCAGAATGTGTAATAGCATATTTAGGGATTACCAAACGCTATTCCATAACTGGGTAGTTATAAAGGTAATTTTCGGGTATGCTATGAAACATGTCGTGGGGTGTGAGCGGTCAAGATGGAATTTGCCCCTCCTAATAACAGGAAGGATATCTCCGGGCCCCTCGAGTTAGATGGATTTGGAAGTGCATGGCCATGCCAATGTGATTAAAAGTTAATCATAATGACTAAAAGTTAGTCATGATAAATCCACTAGACGTTCGAGTGAATGGTCGAGCTATTATAGGGATGGCACGTATCTCGCCTTAAGCTTGACTGATATCGTGAGGCAAAGGGATCACTGACTGCGTATGTCAAAGGTTCAGCCGATATGATCTTTATGTGTACACGAGAATCAGTATGTGCTGCTAGGTGCCGCTATTGATTTATGATTTGAAAAATGGTTTTCACATCATTGTCGTGTACATGTGAACCTAACGGTTCACACACTTAACGGGTTGGAACATCGCTTGCCTATGTGATTGTCTCTAGTGCAAGTGGGAGATTGTTGGAGATATACCCAAGAGACAATATGGATTTGATCTGTATGTGAGGGTCATACGGATATTGATCCGTGAGGAATTAGTCCACTAATGGGCTAACTAGTCAAGGCCCATTAGAAGGGTCTATTTAAGTGGAGGAGGGGCTTAAGACATAGGTGATTCCACCAGTTCTTAACCCTAGCCGCCGTGCTCCTCTTTCTCGCCCACAAAACCCTAACCGTGTTGTCGGTGCTAGCACGCCGTGCACGGTGCTCCAACCCCGTACGTGTGGATACCGCGAGGAGGCGCTGCTATTGCTGCGGTGCCGACGGCTGGACTAGAAGGAGACGATTGACATGATCGACTACTTCCTCTACACCGACGCGCGACTACGTTGGATCGAGTTGCTCCAACATTCGCTTCCGCTCCGCCTGCGCATCTAGTGGTAACGATCCATGATCCTCTCTTGCAAGGTTTCCTGATTGAACGGTAGAAATTATTATATGCTATCGTAGCCTACCCGTTCCCCAACAAGGACATGCGCCTAGGTTGAGCCATCTTCATCCAAAAAAAATAATATGAGCCCTGATTATTGGGAGTCTCCACTATGCTATCTGATCACGTTCTAAATTTAGAACTGCTTAGTAGAATAGGTTTTATGTACATATATTCATGAACACGCAGTTTAATGAGGTTTCCTGAAGATATGATCATATTTTCTCTGATTTACTTTTGAATAGGGGCATGTCAGACTCTCATCTGTCGATTCCTTAGTCAGTAGCCATATGGTCTCCCGATTCTATCCCTTTCTCTCTCCTGTGTTTTGGAGAAAAAAAAAGATTCTATCCTTTTCTATCATTGTATGGGCATTTTACTCCACACTTATTCAAATTATTTTGTGTGTTGAGACGTGAGCGATTCAGCAGATCTCTACCTATATAGGATTTCTCAGATGGATCTTAGCTGGCAGCAAGAAATAAAATAAGAGTAAAACAAGAGGTGCCACATCAAGCGTGAAAAATTGTATCCGTTGCGTCGCTTGGCATCAGCTCTCGAATCATCAAACGTCCCTCATTATTGTCTCCTTGCTAGTAATCGATGCCTTTTTCCCAGAAAGAAATACAGCCACTCTATTACGCTGAGGACACTCTTCAATTGCTTGCACTTTATATGTACAAAGCCAGTCGCCAAAAAAAAAAATTCATATCTGGCCTCACCTGAGTGCCATTGTTTGTAATTCATGTGCCAGAAAATTATGTGGTAGTAATTATTAACTCAGAAAATCCATAAAATTACACGTCAGAATGAACAAAATGGAACTGGTAGGTTCCTTGCATCTATACTATTCAACTCTTGATGATGTATTAAAATGTTTCTTAACTAATTTTTTTTTGGCAGACATCATTAATTTAGTTTTGATATGGGGGACTAGGATGGACCAGAGAGAAATTAGGATCTGTTTAAAAGTAGTGTTCTTTTTACCCACTGTAAGTTCTTCCCAAATTTAAAAAATATTCTTTAATTTTACTGATTGTGGCCATTGCACGATTACTATCGTCTTGGTAATTATTTCATTGGTTTCTTTCCAGGTATCTTCTTTGTTTTCACAATTGTTTTACACAAAAACTTCATAAGATGGTCATCAACCAGTTTCACATCAATTCTTCACAAGAAACCATTCCAAAAACCAAGCGCAAAGAAAAAAAGCATTCCAAATACCATGCAGGTCCATGAAATTCCTTCCAAAAGATAGATAAATGATAGGTTGAATAACCTTACAGAATACAGATACGACCACACACACTGAAACATAAAGGATACAAGACAACACACTGAACGATTAGAAAGTACCTTAAGAAGGCGAATACATGCGAAGGAGCGATAAGTAAACAAAGAGGAAGTTATTTCTTGCTCAAGAGTTCCCATGCGCAGGCATGTAGATCTACGCATAATAAAACCCTTTAGGGGTCCTACTGCGCTTAGAGTCCACTTCATCATCAGATAGCTTGGACTCGGGCAGCTCAATGTTGCGACGACGGCGAGAAGCAGAAAAGCGTCGTCGGAAAGCAGCCTGGATCCTCTTCCACAGACGCTTTATCTTAACATTCCTGGACTTTTTGCCAGTGGAACAGACAGACTCAGGAGTACCAGACCTGACAACTTCTCGTGGTAGAGAGGTGCCGGCCTGCATAACTGCTGTGTCAAGATCCTGGGAAGAAATATTAGCGACATAGATCTGAACTTGAGGCAAACCATGGTGACCTTCGCCTAGGGATCTAGCAGGCTGCTGGACTGTGGCCACAGCGGTGGTGCCTGCAGCATTGGTAGTGGTGTTGCCAGTCTCCATAGTCCGAGGCACGGACGAGGTGTGCACTACTACTAGTCTTTTTCGTGCTCTCTTACTTTATTAGAGAACTGTGCCGAACTCAGTACAGAAATAATGCTTATATAGAGAACTTTCTCTGTGGTGGTTGGGAACCTGAGATGAACGGAGAGCCAGCTAGATATGGGTTGCACCTTAATTGCCTTGGCAGTTATAGGTCAGCACTACTGGCTGTACAGTCAACGATTTCGTCTGCTCGGAGCGAGTGCAGTGAATAAACGTTTAAGTAGAAAGCAACAAATTTCATGGCTGTTGTTAGGATGGAAAGTTTAAACGTTTTTAGATGCAGGCGCCTGTCTTTGGTTCCACGAGAGGAATCAAACAAACTCTTAAATCTACTGATGAAGAGTGATAGGACATTAATTTTGTAAATCATAACAATCTAGTGGCTTATTCATGAACAAAGGTATCCAGTGGCCACCACCAGAATTTCAGTGTAAGAATGGATTTTTAATTTAAAAAACAGAACGGTTTTTTCTTCTTTCTTTATTGTTTTTCATAAAATTTCAGCATTAGTTCTTAAGCAATATTATATCAAGTTCGTGATATCTGAATGATATCTAAATTACTGTCCTTACTTCATAGAATGGTTGCTTGCACAAATTTCCATAGTATGATCACTTTTCAATATTACTTATTAATTATTTTCCATATTTTGTTAATGACTTCATTATACCTATCCACGCGCTATCACCCATTATAAATGCCTGCCGACCCGCGATAAATCGCATCTCAACACGCTCCCTACCACATCAATCTCCCTCCCCACCCCTACAGTACGGCAGTTGTGACCCCGGCATGCCTCTTGCATTGATGTCTGATTCTGTTATTGTCGGATGTATAATAACAAAATTACCGTTTAGAAAACAACACAATAGCATGTAAACAAGACATACAATTCTATTTGGAACAACCTCTTCTGAGGAGGCCTTTTTTCTACTCCTAGGAGTAGCTAATAAATAGGTATAAACACATATCCAAGGTGAATTTTTCAACGTGTGAGTAACTACACTTGGGAGTAGTACTGTTTCCTTTGTCGCATTGCCCTCTTCGATAAAGGGTACCATTGTCATTTCGCCTGTCGTCAATGATCTTTTTGTCATATATAAAGCATTCATGATCTTTTACATATAAAACGCATGTGAAATACAGCATGAAACATCCGTTAAGATGAAAATAAGATTTGATATAACATTATAGAACCACAATTTAAAAGGTGATGGCGTAGGATCGGAAACTTTAATACATATAAGGAATTATAGGAATTATTCCTATTTAATTAAGGACACTTGAACAATGACAAAGGATAGTTTAGCGGCTGCATGTATAGGTGAGATATGTTTTCATGCATGCCTTACATTTTTGAAAAGACGTGGATAAAATTATATGCCCCGCAGTTTGAAATGGACGGACCAAAGTAAATACTATACTAGTAGTATTAGAACCAAGATTTAAGTCGTCCGCTCATGTCCTCTTCGTAAATACTACTACTACTTTCATTTTTCAAAAATATAAACGCAAGAATAAAGTAGTTTCATTCGAAACCTGGTATGGAGCAAAAAAATAGGCTAGTTATCCCTGTTTAAGGACACTGGAACAGTGAGTCAGTGACAGAATAGTTAGTGGGTGCATGTACTTAAGAGATTGTTGGGCAAATAAAATAAGCCAAAAGATATCGTCAGAATGAATAGTGCCTATATTTCATTCATTTGACAACGATTTGAACCAAAATAACCCCTCTTTTTTTTTTTGCCTTTGGCTTCTGCTGCTGATTGCTTCCACTCACCTCGCGTGGCTCCTCCCGATTCGTACCTTAGCACCTCCCCCCCCCCCCCCCCCCACCTCGGTTCCTGGCTCTAGCACAGATACGTACCACTGTGTAATACATGTACTAGATCAACATGTTTTCATTTTCTTTACCTGCTTGAGGAACAATCTTTCGTAAGACCGAGGTACAACCATCCTATTAACTCCAGGCCGCTGAGAAACTCACTGGCCAACTGAACGACGGTTCCTATTATTAATGGAGCTGAACGTTTTCGCGAAGGGTGACGCGCATGTCGTGTGGGTGATCACGCACGGTAACATGTGCGGCGAGAAATGTGCCAAATTGAGTTGCCGTTGGCCGGAGTGAAGTTTCAGCCGCACGGGCGGCATCACCTGGAGGAAGGAGACAAGGAAGCAGGCCGGGCTGGGTGGTTGTTTATTACTCAGTATTAGGTGGGTGGTCAGCTCGTCAACAAGACTCTCTTCCCCTCTAGTACCTAGGCATGGTCAATGCAACTCGACTGTATAATAAACTATTTTTTTGGGGTGGTCTAATAAGCTTGTTTAACTTGACTCATCAACAAAACGAGTAAAAAAATCTTGCATTGTTTGGTTTGTTAAGCTTGTAAGCCTGTTCGTTAAAGCTCATGAAATGAACAAAAAAATAGTGATATTATGTCTAAATCTAAAGATTTCAGAATGCGAGTAATCGTAGTTTGCTCTTCGTATAGAGATGAACACATAGCTTGATGTCACACACTTCAAAACTTGGGCTTGGACTCTGTAGCCTCTAGATCCAAGATTAAAAAGTTTGGAAAGTAATCTGCACTACTAAAAATATATTTTTTTTATAGATACGCTTCATTTAAGGATTATATACATTTATTTTCTCTCTATAAATAAATAGACATTTTTGCAAAGTGTGTTGTAGGTGTCTCCGTACGGACCGTGTCATGTGCTTATAGATATGAATTTTAAAACCATATCTAGAACATATAAGATGTTTTATTAAGACGATATAAATATGTTTATACATCTACATACGTTTTTTGTTACATGTCAACTATTTTAGACATATTTTTTTGACGTGTTAATAAAGCTAAATATGATTTTGTTTAATACATTTTTATTATGTATCTACTAACATAATCATGCTTTGTATAAAAAATTTTTTAAAAAATATTTTTTTGGCACCTGTCCTAAATGAGTGAGTAATTCATGCATCTAGCAAGAATTGAACCCGTGATCTCTTTGTTTCTTGCAAACTCATTTAACCATTTCATCTGGCATGAAATTTCAATTTTAATTAGGACATTTATTCTCTTGTACTCATGTCTTCTAAGTGTTCTGACATCTTTAGAATTCTCAATAGTGTGTCAAAAATATCTTTAAATAAGGTTATATACGATTAAAGTGCGTCTAATAACATCTTATTTTTATGCGTTTTGAATAACATGTCAAAAAGCATCTTTAGTTGAGGCTAGATATGGTCAAAATATGTATAAATATCAAATCACATTGAAACATTCTCAAAACATGTTAGGAATAGTATTTGAAGGGGGAAGTGATGGTCGAAATGTGTCTAATATTGTATCATTTTGAGATGTTTTTAAAATCATGTCAAAAAAGTATTCTTATGATGGTTATCCAGAGCTTAACAGTGTCTATTATCATATGACTTTGAGGTGTTATAAATAATGTGTCAAAAAACATGTTTATTCTTTTTACCAATGTTGAAGCGTATCTAATATCATGTCTCGCTGACATGTTTTTAAAATATATCAAAATGTGTTGGGGAGCATCATAAGATATGAACATTATAAAAATAGTGATACTATGTCTAAATCTAAAGATTTCAGAATGCGAGTAATCGTAGTTTTCTCTTCGTATAGAGATGAACATAGCTTGACGTCACACACTTCAAAACTTGGGCTTGGACTCTTGCACAGGGTCGGCCCTGGCCCCTGGGGCGGTGCGACCGCACTGAGCCCCCAAAAGCTTAGGGCCCCAGCTGAGATGCAACGATGGAGATAGCCTCCTCCAGTCGGCAAGATCTCGCAGGCGTTCTATGTATTATGTAAATTCGTCGCCGATTAACTCCTGCACTCCTGCAGCCACTCCCTTAGAGCAAAGCTAGAGCTCCTCAGTGCCCAGTCTGCCGTTCAAATGTTCGCCATGACGGCTGATTCTGACTTCATTCTGCACTGTCTCTTGCTCTTCAACGAAGAAGAAGAAAGGCCGATGACTAACTAGCTAGAAAAAAAAAGGCCTAAATTTAATAGCGTGCTCCGTGTTTTTTACCAAATCCAAAAGTCCGAGTTTCTTGATCTAAAAAACAAAAATAATCCGGTTGTGCCTGCACTTAAGAACCACTTCAAATAGTGTTTGTATATTTTTGAAGCTATTTTCTATCTTTACGAGTGAAATATCATGTGCACAAGAAAAAATATTAATCCCTCTGTTTCTGATATGTTGTCTGTGCTGGCCGCAAGTTACAACATATGGTCGGAACGATAACAAACTAAGGGATTTTGTGGTGGCCGCAAGTTAAAACATATGGTCGGAATGATAACAAATTAAGGATGGAGGAGTATTTAATAAATAATAGTACTTCCTCCATTTCTGAAAATACTATTGTTAAAACAACAAGATTAGTTCAAATTAACGGTAACATTTTTATAATGGAGAAAGTATATTATAAAAAGAGGGCCTCCAACCTGATCTCGCACCGGGTCTCCAAAATGTTAGGGCCGGCCCTGCTCTTGCAGCCTCTAGATCCAAGATTAGAAAGTTTGGAAAGTAATCTGCAACCACGGTCTGGGTAGCAAATAAGTTTGGAGAGCATCGAAGCCAAATGCAGACGACTTTTCCTTGCTACCATATATAATGAGCTAAACAATAAGCAGTAACACTACAACAATATCTAGAACAATGAACCATCTCAACCTCCTGTAGCTGTAACATGAGGATTTTTACCTCCAACATCAATGCCAAATCCGAGCGATTTTCCATCCGTGCATTCAAAGATATAACTGTAACACACATGCCATATGGTTACTTGATTCAATCCTTTCTAGCCATCGGCTCAATGTTCGTCTTGAGATATTTGCATGATGTCCCCGCAATAGTGCTTAGCACATATGGTGACACCGGAATGTCATGCATTGGGATCGATACAAAGAAGATATAATTAAATAATTATTAGTCAAAGATAATAAGAATCAATAAAAACTAGAAATAAGCTTTTTATGGATCCGGCTGCCCGACGCGTTTGAGCTGTTGTTCAGGTGACAAAAGACCATGAACCACTAACAGAAATTAAAAGTCATCATCAATAATAAAAGACTGGATGACATTAGTGACAGGCATAATAAAATCCGTCACTAACAAAGCCCGAGGGAAGTGCCCGTCACTAAAGGGCTAGTGGCAGGCGTCTCATGACCCGTCACTAAATCTGGTCTGGCAGATTAGTCTCCCTTCCACCACCTCGGCCGCCTCTCATGGCCCGTCCACGCTATGCAGCCGTCGGCGCGGTTGGCCGGATACACTACCTCTGGGCACTGCGTTGTCGTCACCTTCACCACGTCGTGGTTGGGCGCAGGCTGCCGACGGCAAACGCCTGCGCAAAGAAGCGGAAGGTCGGGCCTCTGTCGCCTAATGGGTGCGAGCTATCGAGGTGCCACAACAACGACAGTCGCGGAGGCTACAATATCGTGGCCGCCTCTGCCTCCTCAGATCCCCCTGCCCCCCCCCCTCACAACGGATCTGAGGGAGGAGATGCTCGCCACCACGGCGGCCATGATGGTCGCAGTCACCAAGGCCATCAAGGACATCGGGTCATGGTAGCCGTCAAGACGACGGTGGCCTTCGACGCCGTCCGCATCGTGTCGGAGGTCTTCGATGACCTTCCGGACGACTCCCAGTAGGTGGAGGTCGCCCTTCTCCTCGCTCGGGGCTTCGGCGTAGAGGTCTTCACGGCAGCGACGGAGACGACGGAGGCAACATCGAAGATGACGACCATCACCATGACGGTGGCGGAGGCGTACACTAGGATTAGGGTTTAAATGTGGGGCCTAACACCTTTTAGTGCGAGCCTTGTTTTTTAAGTCCGCTGATAGTGCGGTAGTGACGAGCAGTGTTCGTTGCTACTATACTTTTTATTTTGTCGTTAACATTATATTTAGTGACGGACATCTACTCCGTCATAAAAAAATCCCTCATCACTAACGAATAGTTTGTGGTGGACGTGTTGCCCGCCACAAATAACATTTACAACCTGTTACTACGGGAACCAACTTCTTTGTCATGTGCTCACTACATACTGCAATGGGCTAAATACCCACGGCAAAAACTTTGTCGTGGGCTACACATGGCAAAGGACACTCGATAAAAATATCATGTATCCCTCGCTTGATACACGGCATAATACCTCTTTGTTGAGTAACCGACAGAAAGCCCATGATAAATATTGACATACGGCATATCTTCTTTTTTCCGTAGTGATTGTAACGGTGAACTATCGACCAAAGATGGAACATGGAATGCGTTCCATTTGATGGACTGAGACAACAGCAGCACATAAATGTGGATATCCAGTTGAGGATACGTGCCTATCACTAATGCCGGGGATCTGGAATCTTTAACTCACAGGCCCACGTGGCAGAAATATAGGCCAACATATACATACACTGACTGCTGGGCCCGGCCGTCTTGTGTCTTCCAGTCAGAGGCTCAGAGCTCGCCGTATCAGCAACGTAAACCTCGACGCCGCCCCGTCGCGGCCCGCATGACCCCTCCTCCTTCCAGCCGCTTTTTAAAGTCTGGGCGAGCGTCCCGATCGAGTCTGAAGATTGTGTGAACAGAGATAGAGAGAGTGTGAGTGGCTTGTCATGGAGTCCACAGGCTGCTTTAGCGGCGTCATCATAGGGGCGGCGGCGGAGGAGGACGCGGCGGCGAGGCAACGGGAGTGGGAGGAGGCCGCGGATGCGGTGGCGTACGACTCCTGCACCAGGCCGCCGCCCATCGTCGTGGTGTGCGGCCCGGGCAACAGCGGCAAGTCCGCCTTCTCCCGACTCCTGCTCAACACCCTCCTCCAAAGGTCAGCGACCCTTCTCCCTTCCCTGTCTCCAGACGGTGCTTCTTTCAACTTCAACCGAAATCGACTTTCTTCTCTCGTTACAATGTGGCACGGTTTGAAGTTTGTTCTAGTGTGAAAGAAATAGTGATGAACAGGATGTTCTTGTTCCTTTCTCAATTTTCTTGGCTGAAGAGCACCGAAATTTGTATGATCCTGTTCTCGTAGCAAACGTACTACTCTGTTTGAGCCTGCTCTGTTTTTAGCCAGTACTGTACAGCTGTAGTTGCATTATGAAGAAAATGGACCGCTGTGGCTCTGCTTTCCTGTTCCCAGTTGCCTTTGTGAAGAATTGTGTATACTATCCAGCTATCAGTACACCGATTCATAGAGTTGAGTTCCACCCGCATACAGTACAATCCTTCTGCATGTCAACATTTAGATTCTATAGTTTAATTTTATAGATGCAGTGCCCTGTATATGCAACCAGATTTGAGCCTGAGTTGAACTGAACCTGCTGGCTGTTGTAGAGTTGAGCTGTATGTATTACTGCTTATTTTTGTTTTGTTGACTTGCAAAATGTTATGTGAATTATAATATTTTTATGACGTTAGTTTTCAGATGAAAAGAACTCTTATACATGTTGCTATTCTTTATCTGTGGGTTGCTTTACGTGACATGACACTTCAAATGATACCCATTCCTATTATTTGCCTCTAAAAGCAACTTGAGTTGCTCCAATTTCAACAGCAATGCAGAAGAAATTTGGATTTTAAAACTATAAGAGGTGTGGACAGTGATACATACTAATGATCCAAAATATGATTGGTCATAAGGAAATGCATTTTTTTTAGATAATGAAATATCGTATGCATATACAATTGTCATAAGAAAATGTTTATTGATGATATCGGAACAACTGAGCAATGTCGTTTCTGTGGTCAGAACTACTTCATTTTTGTTGGTTTGTTTGTCAGAAAATTAATAGTAACTTGGCAAACTGCTTTCAGTTGTAATTTCTGCTACCCAGTAACCTTAGATTACTTTGCACAGGTATCACAAGGTTGGATACCTGGATATTGATGTTGGACAGCCTGAGTTCACACCTCCAGGATTTGTGTCACTTCATGTTCTTGAGGAACAGACTAAAGGTATAATATATACGTTTTCTCCAAAATTTATCATCTCTTTTATCTTCTTTTGTTGCAATCGATTATACATTTTGGTTGGTTTTATGACAATTGCAGATTTTACTATACTATATCTCCGCAATCCGAAGAGGTACGACTGCTCAATATATTTTGATGTGCTCTATACCCAATTGAATATGCATCCTGATATGTGACTGTCCTAGTTACTTTGGATCGAAGTATTCATGCTGTATTTCTCAAGCTATTGTGGATGCTAAAGATTATGAAGTTCTGTTATCTGTTAATTCCTCTTAGGCAAGTTGTGCATGTTCAGAGTATTAAGAAGTGCAAAAAAAACTCGACCAACCTAGGAGGAACTAGGTGGCATTTAATTAAGAAGAAATAGGCACCCAAATTCGTGTCAAAGAGGACTTGAACCTGGGTGGTCATGGTGTACACCCACACCCTTAACCAACTGAGCTAGGCTCAGTTCCTATTAAGAAGTGCAATCCTATTTCAGTTTTTCAATTTACTCATCTGATAAGGTTATGTTGTCAACTAAACAGTAGTCTGGTAATGGTAATCAACTATTTTATATACTCATTGAAAGAAGTACACATTCCAATTGATGTTGAAACATGTTCTTGTGACTAAGCAAAATCCCTTTCCATTAAGTGGTAACTAGTGAACAGTAAACTTCAATTGCTGCCTAAGACCAGTTGCTCATATTCTAGGTGCTACTTTTTCGGCGATGTCTGTGCAAAAAGGAATCCGAAACTTCTCCTCGCCTTTATATTTGGTCTATATGAGTATTTCCTCAAAGAATTCTATTTCTGTAATTATGTGGATGACCCTGAGAAATCAGCTATACCGCTTGTTATTAATACTTCAGGGTGGGTGAAAGGTGAGACTTAATTGCTTGTACTTCCTTCCATCCTTCTTCTTTTAGTATTAGTGTATGATATTTCTTATTAATTAGAACTGGTTTTACAAGTGGCTAGAGTTTATGTTTTTCAAAATTTGTCCATTATTTCTATGTAACGGTTAGGCACTGAACTTCATGTGTTGCTTAGTGGTTAGACCTGCTTTGCCGAATGGTCAGTTTTGTTTTTACTAAATTTGTTTTTTCTGTCGATGCAACTTTTAGGGACTGGACTTCATGTGCTTTCAGAGATGTTGAAAAATATATCCCCAACTCATGTTATTCGGGTATCCACCACAGTAGAGGCTAAAAATTTACCCAGTGGGATTTTTTGGATGAATAAACACGAAGGAGATCCAGCAGTTAATCTAGTTGAAATCCGTGCAGCACAGAACTCTCCTCGTCAGTGAGTATTTGATAATAAAATCAATATGTTTGATTGTTTGCTTTAGTAATGATGGCTTCTTCTTGCAGTCTGTTAGTAAAGAAAGAAGCACGAACTATTCGGGACCTTAGGCTGATGGCTTACTTCAGGCAGTGCTTACCAAGAGACTTTCCTATTGTACATTCTGATGATATAGTTCAAGGCCTTGCTTTGGTGCAACCGTTTCAGCTTCATCTTTCAAAAATACAGGTCATTGATCAACACAACCAGGTGATAACTTTTACTTCTCTGTGTTTATCCTGATTGTACAAGTTTCAAACTTTGGGTCTACAAACTATGATGCCATGAATATTGAGTCAGGCCTTGCTTTTCTTTTTTATGTAACACATTAGAAATTTTCTAGCAACAATAGAATTTGTCATTCCTAGAACCCTTGCTAAACCTATCCTTGTGTTCTCCATTCTCCTTTTGTGTTAGTGCCGCATAGATATGCTTAGACATAGTCTTATATTATGTCATATGAGGACAGGCATTATTATTACATACTCACTCCATTTTTAAATTAGGGGGAATTGCATGAGAAGACCTCTTTTTAAGTCAATGTCGAAAACGAACCTTTTTTCTCAACTTTGCAAGATTGGACCTGTTTTTTCAAAATGAGCCAGCCGTCAACCCCTCTTTTCCCATTCCGTCCCGTTAGTCTGTTTACTGAAAATAAAAAAAACAAATTAAAAAAGAAAGGACCAAATTGCCCTCAACTTCTAAACAAGAGCCGGACCAGAGTTAGTTGACCTCTCTTCTCCTCCGCTGGGCACAGCGCGCCGCTACCCTAACCCTAGCAAGCGGATGCAGCATCGCGGGCGAGCGAAAGCGTGCGTAGCGGCGGGCGAGCATGCGTGTGCGTCCGTGGGCGCGCGCGCGGGGGCGGCCACGACGCGTGAGCTTGCGTGTGCAGGCGAGCGTGCAAGCTCGCGCAGGGCGCTTGCGGGCGGGCATGAGCGCGCTCGGTGGAACCGCTGCTGCAGACACACGCGCGGCTGGCGGAGGACGAGCTATGCGCACGACCGGCAGCGAGCTTTGCTGCATGTCGTGGCAGCGAAGGCAGTGGCCGGCAGAGGACGAACTGCACGCGCGGCCGGCGGCGAGCTTGGCTGCGCGTCGCGGCAGTGGGGGTAGTGGCCGACGACAGCTGGCGGCACGACTGGGGCTTGGCGCGCGATGCGGCGTGGGCACCCTGCCAGCTGCGCCATGAATTATGCAATAGAGCCAAGCTGTTCAAAATGTTACCAAAATTTTGTTTAGATTTTGAATTATTTTAAAATTTTTCTATATTTGGAAATATTTGAATTTTACTACAGATCCAATTTATTGTGAAATTGAATGGTAGAGTCATACACATGTTACTCAGAAACAGGGATAAGTTTGCAAATCTAGAAGTAAAAACAGGTCTATTGTTGCAAGGGCATAACTGTCTTTTCACATAGGATTTAACACCGTTAAGACCATCAAACAGAATAGGGGCTGATGCTTGCTTCAATTTCAAAAAGGAGGTTTATTCTTGCAAAGTCTGAAAAAGAGGTCCATTTTTAATATTAGGATGGAAAAGAGGTCCTCTAATACAATTGCCCTTTTAAATTATTGTTATCGTTGACTTTTTTAGTTATATTTGACCATTCATTTTATTCAAAATATTTGTTCAAATATGCAAAATTATAAGTCATGTTGCTACTTTATTTAGTGATGAAACAAATCATAGCAAAATATGTGATATTTTACAAAAAAAATTAAATAAGACCAATGGTCAAACACAACTAAAAAAGTCAATGGCAACAACAGTTTAAGAACGGAGGGAGTATATCTTTTGATCCTCAATTATCCAAACTGTAACTCTAGTAACCAACAACAATGCATTTTTCAAGATATAGATCTTAAGCAAGGATGAATGTACTACTGTCTAATGCTTATATCATGGGAAATGAAAGTTTGCAAATATGGTTATACCTATGATAGTTTCATAAGTATGGAACACCATTACATGATTCTAATTTCCAATTTGTTCTATTTGAGACTGTTGTTTTCAATGAAATATAATTTTAGAAAGCATATATTTTCATGCTATAAGTTAAATTATTGGTATAAATTCCATGAATGTGCTTTCAGGTATCAGGTACTGATCTATATCACTTCCTGAATGGTACAATTGTTGGTATGGCGACAAGTGTATCTCCTCCTTTGTCAACTGAATGCTCCACTCCATGTTGCATTGGACTAGGTATGTCTAGTTTTAATTTAGTTTTTTGAACAATTTATATTCTTGGCAGCCTTTTAATTTGCTGCTAAACTCTTAATTAACCTATGCTGGTGGACCTGAGACTGATTTCTTCTCACTGTACCTGTGCTGTCTTGGTTTTCAGGTTTCGTTAAAGCTATAGATGATTCAAAAGACTCCATTCATTTGATTGCACCTATTTCTGACAAGATTATGGAAAAGGTCGACATCATTTTTCAAAGCTATATTGCAGTTCCTAGTTGCCTCTTGCAGGTAAATGTTAACAGACAACTCTGTTATTTAGAAACAATATATATTGATGCAAGTCATAATTAAATTGCCCAGGATATATGAGTAGTACTTTTTGAAAAAATCCTCTTTTTTAAGAAAAATATTTATGTAATATTTTTTTATGACACCAATAATTAAAGTATGTTGTTGAACTTGGACTCAAACATGTTCCATTCATTTACTGTAT
The DNA here is from genome assembly GCA_030378355.1 of Eleusine indica. NCBI lineage: Eukaryota > Viridiplantae > Streptophyta > Magnoliopsida > Poales > Poaceae > Eleusine > Eleusine indica. Next base: position 17,861,685 of record CM059497.1, read on the forward strand.
ATTAACTGTCATGCCATTTCATCCTTTTGCAATGTTTACTTGTTACTTTTATTGTATTAACCTAAATCCTAAACAAAAGTAATCACACGTTCACACCAATGTCCAGAACCCACGATATGCACTGGTACAATAGTATCACTGTTGTGTAACAGGCGCTGCATTATAGTTTTATTGTATCTGATGAATGCTGCCAATATATTTAGTGGACATATTCAAGTTTTTTTATCTGATGCCATGTGAACACAGTAGTAAAAAAGGGATATGAGGAAGATAAAAGTAAGATTCAGTTGCACACCCATGTTCCAGGTCAATCTACCCTTGGAATGTGATATAATAGATAATATGAGGAAGATTGGATGCTTAATATTTATTTAAGGAACACAATGCATCAAATAATAAAATGTTATGGATATCAGATATGTTAAAGATTAGATACTTCGCATTTTTTACGGCACATTGTGTGTCAAATACTTGAGGTGAAATTTGACATTGTCTAAAATAGTTTGGAAAACAGTCTGGTAGATACTGCTTTAGCATTATAAGTTTAGGATTGCTCTTGTTTAATGTTACATAGACTGCAATGGTAAAGTATACTCTCGAGAGCTACATTGTGTTTGATGAATACTTTATATAGTGATAATGCGTAATCATCTAGAAACCTCTGCCAAAGATTAAACTACAGCAATAGTTTTTTTTCTTTCAGAATGCACTTATTTCCCCTCTCACTTAATTTTGCAGGTGTCTGACACATTAAGCGATGTAACAGAGAGGATGAGGGACCTCTAAACCTTTAGAGATGCTGAAGCTTTAGGGACCTTAACAATGCAACCATCAATTGTGATGATCAACGAGAGTGCAGATAGCAGAAATGTTGGACTCTATGGTGTATGAACTTTTGACTCCAAATGTATTGCCTTTGGCTATATTGGTTTGAAAACTAACAAAGTCTGTATATCTAAAAACTGCCTGTGAATTGTTAAAACAGGGTTCTTCCTGTGTTGATGCACTGATATTTTGTTCATGAATGTGCCGTATTAAATTCCGTAGCTTAGTTTCTTTCTTAAGTAAACCAGTCATAAAAAAAGTTTGGTCTTCTTTTTGACATCCACTCCTTAGTTTGAATAGAGTGAAAATAAATTACAAATGTGCAGTCAATTTCTGCCACTGCATAAGGTGAAAGTGGGAGCTACAAAGCAATGTCGGGGCAATAATGTTATCTTTGGCTTTGATTGATTTGCCACAAAGAAATCGATCTTGTGTGGTATTTCGTATTTATGGTTGCAACACACTAGGGGAGGTCGGCCATTTGCCGTGTGCCTGGGCCACACGGCAAAGGCAGAAATACCCACGGTAACGTCTTTATCGTGGGTAGCACACGACATAACGCATACGGCAAAAAAAGCCGTCGGCAAAGGCATCTTTACCGTGTGCTTTCTCTCGGGCACACAACAAAGGTTTTACCATGTGCCTCGGCTGGCTGACGGTAAAAAAAAGACGTCGTTACCTTCTCCTACGGTGACGGCGTGGTTTGCGGTGTGCCTCCCGTCAGGCACACGGCAAAGTGTTCAATCTTTGCCGTGTGCCTTGGTCATGGCACACGACAAAGATTCAACCTTTGTCGTGTGCCTTGATCATGGCACACAACAAAGATTTTTCTTATTACATCTTGGATACGGACTCGATTGGGAATCAATTGCATGAAATATCAAATTTGTATGCATTAAATTGCATTATTTGAACAACTTGCAGTTCAAATTTGAATTGGTACAAAATAATTGAAATAACAAAACAAAATAACTAAATATAGCAAATACAACTAAATATTTTATGAAATATCATTGTATGAGTAACATGTAAATGTTATAGAAATCAAAAAAATTTGATGGGTAAAAGGGGAAGAACAAAAAAAACCTTTGCCGTGTGCCATGTCATAGCACACGGCAAAGGGTGTCACACCACCAAATTTATCGTATGCCTGTCTGTAGTACACGGCAAACACTATCTTTGTCATGTGCCTAGTGACGTGGCACATGACAAACCTCTAACGACCGTTAGCGTCAGTTGACCGTGGAGGTTGCAAACAGCAAACGGTTAGTTTGCCGTGTGCCACGTCAAAGGGCACACGACGAACTTATTGTTTGCCGTGTGCCTCCCACATGACACACGACAAAATGGTCGTTTGCCATGTGCTTTCTACGGGGCTCACGACACAAAGCTCCTTTACCGTGTGCCCGATAGTTTGCACACAGCAAACATTAGGGCACACGGCAAAAGAGCTGTTTCCCGTTATGCAATATGAGAGTTTGATTTGTTGACACATGCTGACAAATTCTTACAGATGGATCTAACGAAATTTATCAAATGTCCACCTTGCTTCAACTTGCCTCTACAAAACACCACATTATTGAGCTTTAAGCGATGATGGCAATTCATGGACGATCTATTAGATGTGACGTGCCACACTGATATTGTTGCCGTAACGTCTTGGCCATCAGCCACCCGATACTAATTTACAGCGAGAAAGCACCCCAATTCATTTGATTTCCTGAAAGGTAGTGCACCTTTATGTAACACCACTTTATATTTTACTTACTTCCTAATGGAAGCTTCAAGGCATTAGATGGTTCCACCAGGACGATGAAATTCCAGTAGTAGTTTTCTTGCTTTTTTTTTTTTTGAAACACAGTAGTAGTATATTTGGTTGAACACAGTCCGTTTGGCCATCTCTAGTTAGAGGATATCCGTCAATAACTTGCTCGATTCCAAAGGCTTTAACGAACCATAAAACTTTACTGACAACGGGTATCATACGCTCATTGTCGTTTGGAGCACGGTCGCACCAGTTGGTTAATTGTTTGATTCCAATTGTAAAAACAACACTTAACACTCCCTTTTTATCATCTTCTGGTCCGAGCCACGTTATCTTTGGTTAGAGCACCTTTGATTAAATACCACATTAAATATTTATCTTAAAGACCAATTTAAGCTTCCAAATGATATATCGATGTAGCGGAACATCGGTATTCGCTATCGCACCGTAGGTAGAGCGAACTGTAAACATACCATGTTGATGTATAACCGTCTAAAAAAATCTCTCTCGTGTGAGATAACTCTGTGTGCATAACTCAAGGCATTATTTCATGCCAGCTAATAAGTTATTATCTACTAGAGATCTTTTAAAAGAACATTTAATGGTATGGATCGTAAAATCACATGAACGTGTCATCCTTTTTTCTCATAATATTGTAAAGGTCGAGGTATTGATGTCTAAAGGCGATATCACTTAACCAAATTAGGCATCTTTCTAGAATCTAATATGCTCCTCTATATTGAATTTGTCAAAATTTAAAAATTCTTCTTTGACGTGCATAAGGTCAGACTAGAAGTGAGAGTCCCCTACATGTATTCAAGTGATGGTTTTATACTACAGGTACTTTCCTTGGAGTACATTTTACTATCCCCATCCTTATTGTTAATTAATTTGAATAGCTATTTATTTGAAAGACATATTTAATGTTTTACAAGTCAAGATTTAATATTCCAAGACCTCTCTTGAAGCGTCTAGAGGATGGACATAGGTGCAAGGACCCTGTACGAGCTTGTATGTCATACCCCTATCCGAGATATATTGTATATTCCGTACCAATCTCTGAATCAGTAGTTGGTACATACATACAAATAATATAAAGGATGATCCAACGATCTTTATTCAGTCCACACAGGGACAAAAGAGTCATACAAGTCTTAGATTACAAGGCAAAGGGGTGGCCATGCCATCCTCGTAATGAGAGAAAACATCGCACAAGCAACTCGAGCATAGGACGTGACCTACTCGTTGAACTCCACGGGTACTTCTTCTTGGTATCCTTCTTCTGAGTAAATTATATTAAGCAAGGGTGAGTACTTAAGGTACTCCGCAAGCCCTATATATATATATATATATATATATATATATATATATATATATATATATATATATATATATATATATATATATATGAAGCATTTTTTCTACTCCAAAGAGTAGCTACTCTCACGTGTATATCTCATAATCTAGGGAGTATCACTATATACTTGAGGTTTGTAAATTAAGTATGTAGTCATACTAGAGGGTATGTGGACATACTCACTTTTTTTTTATTAGGATACATGAAGTATGAGTACATACTTACTTTTATATAGCAGTAATGCGATATATGTTCATATGCTTATAACTAGAAGATCATTTAAAATTTTTTATGGTTATCACTCTCAAAAATCTTGTTTAAAGTATGTGTATATACTTCAAATGATAAATAAGTATAAACACATACCCAAGATGGATTTTTCAATGTGGGAGTAACTACACCTGAGAGTAGAATGGAATTATCCTATATAGGGTATATATATATATATACATACACACACACACACACACACACACACACACACACACACACACACACACACACACATATATATATATATATATATATATATATATATATATATATATATATATATATATATATATATATATATATATATATATAACTACACCTGGGAGTTACTTTTGAAGCAAACTAGCAAGAAATATGGTGAGTACCGAGTAGGAATTTTACAACTGAGAACTTATACGTCCGACAGTCTATTTGGCCTCGCCAGCTGAAAGAACGATTCTGAAAGAAGAAGATTAAGACCAACCATAATTAATACTCGAAGTCAATTAATACGCTAAAGTATTCAGAATAGTTTCAAAGCACTAAGTGAGTGCACACTCCACCTAGATAGTGGAATAACACTGTAGAAATTCAGAATTTGAATAGTAACAGAGCAATTTGAATAGTGTCTCAAGTTTGAATAGTAACCCGAATTTGAATAGTGTCCTGTATATTAATAGGTAATAATAACTATTATTCTATAATAAATATATTTGTGAATAGTGGTATCAGAGCCGGTTACAATTTAGAAGTTAAAGTATTTGAATTCTAAAGTAAATACTAGATAAGTATTGAATACAAAAGAAAATATCAATATAAGATGCAAATTTAATTCTTCAGATGAACATACTTGGCATAGCTCACAAGGGCAATTAAATTTACTAGTGATATAATACATAATCTTTATATAACTTGGGGTAAAAGGCAAGATGAATTAGACATAAAATTTGATAAAATTTATAAAGATCACAAGGAGATTGAAGAAAAATATTCTCTATTACAGAATAAAATAAATCTTGTGTTACAAAATTTAGAGGAAGAAAAAATAGAACATATAAAATATAGTCAAAATAGTGACTATATTAACGAAGAGGTCTCTCTGATCTATAAGAAGTTAGAATCTAAAAAGACTATAGTAGAACAAAAGGATATCAAGTTACAAAAAGAATAGTCCAAAGTACTAATAGAACAGAATAATACAATAGTTCACTATTAACTCAAATCCTTGAAAAAGTTAATACCAAAAGTATTAGAAAAGAACTCGTGCTATCTTCAACTAGAATAGTTTCTTCCACTATAACTTTAAATTCGGATAAATGGACTTATCTAAAGGTGTATGCAGAGGAGACCAATCCCTCCAAATAGTAAATAAGGATGCAAGACCTCTAAATTTAATGGATAGGCTAAAAGGCAAATGTGAGGACATAGAAAATTTTGAAGAAATCATTAATATAGAAACTGATTTAGAAAAATATTAGAAGGACACTTTAAGAAGAATAAAGCCTGAAAGGACCGAGTGACCGAGAGGAGGGGGGGGGGGGGGGGTGAATCGGGAACTCGCACTATGTACCAAATTCACCAATTTCTAAAACCGACTACTCAATGCAACTCCTATAGCAATTCTATTTATGATCACACTAGCAAGATAATGAACCTATGAAAGGTACAACAACCTAAGCATACTAGTGGATCACATAAGGCATTACAACTCCTATGCAAGCTAGTAATCAAATACACGTGGAAGAACACAACAAGCTAGCAAAGGAGCCTACTCATGCAAAGGTACAAGGTAAAGAACTAGAGCATACAAGCATGGGTAGCACAACACATAGGAGGGTGATCAATTAAGCCAAAGCAACTCCTATACATGCTAGTGACCAAGTGAAAGCTAAGCACAACTAGCAAGTAAAGAAGCCTATTCATGCAGGTCTACAAGGTAATGAACTAGGGCAACGTAAACACACAAGCATGAATAGCACGGCATGTAAATCCGGAAAGTAAAGAATCATAGTAAGGAGTAGAGTAAGAGATGGCTCATGATTTTTTCCCGAGGTCTCGAAAGGATGGAGCCTTCCCCTACTCCTCGTTAGACCACTCCCGTTGGAGTGCTGGTACCTCCCGCCACCAATGTGGAGTTCTCGCCCACGAGCCCGCAATCACTCCCAGAGTGAAGACACGGTGCGTGTCACCGCTGCCAACAAGGCACAAGCTCGCCTCCCTCGAGAACTTGTCGGACTCCCCGAGCCGACACGGGTGCTCACTAGCGATGCCCCTTTCACTGGTCGGCTCAAACCGGGTACAAACATGTGACGAACTTCACAACCAATCATGATAGGCCAAGAGTAACAACCTAGATCACACCTTCAAGGACACACTAGCCGTAGATGTGCATCAATGCTCAAGTTACTCTCACTAGCACTCTCAAGATATGTAATATCTCCTCCTATTGCTCTCCTCTTTTCCTCTTGGCTCTCACAAAATGCTTCAAGCAATTCCACTGGCCAAGAGTGGTCTCCAAGACCCCTATAACGAAGTAATATAGGCTTCCAACCTCCAACTAGTCGTTGCTCCACGAGATTGCCTTTCTGGACACATTGACTGGACTGTCCGGTCACTGGCTGACCGGACAGTTTGGTCACTCCAGAGCCGTTGGCTTCGTTGTGCCCGCAACCTCCTATACTGATCGAACCATCGGGTCAGTAGACCGGACCGTCTTGTCTGTACATTCTCTCTCCATTCTAGAGAGCACCATCTTCTGCACTTCTCTGTCCTGAGCAACATCCATACAGATCAAACCGTTCGGTCTGTAGACCGTACCATCCGGTCTATACAGGTCTTCGTGCTGACAGACTTCCTCGCAGACTTCTCTCTGGTCTCCTAGTGACCGTACAGTCCGGTTTCCACTGACCCCTCTGTTGGGTCACTAAGTCCAGAAGTTGAAACTCCTCGTCCTCGCTTAACTTTGTTTCCTGGCTTCTCCGAACAGCTCCTCTGATTTTCCACTGTCACCTAGTGCATGTGATTTCACTGAGCATCCATGCACATCACCGACTAGACATGACCTAAGAGAAATGACCTAGACCCCCTTGATAGTCCGGTTTTTCCTATGGACTCAAAGCCCTAACAACTAGATAAGTGTTCCCAACACTTGCTCCATAGCTTATCCATAGCTTTGATCAATCTTCATCAACCCTTGGACTCCATCAAGCTCACAAGCCTCCATGCTTGTGGTCATTGTCATCCATTGCCATGGTCACCGTCAACAATCATCATAGAGTAGAAAAGGTTTCGTACACGAACAACACTCGTGTAGACATTAGTCACACATTTCATATTTGTCATTCATCACCAAAACATTCATACCTCGGGGTGACCTCAATAGTCATGATCCTTACAATCTCCCACTTTTTTGTGATGGATGACAACCACTACTTATGATGATCCAAAATCTATGAACAACAAGGAACTAAAGGAAAAGAAAGGGATGAAAGGATTACCTTGGTCCTTACCTTGGAAGTAGTCTCCCCTTTGGAATGTGCTAGGTGTTGAGGGAGAACTACACAATCATGTAGCACACTAGAAGTTGAGCTTGAGTTGAATTTTGCACCCGTCATGGTGTCGTGTTAGTTGATCTTGTTCATGTAGACACGCACCATGGACATAGATGTTCATGTCGGTGTAGATGTTCATTGTTGTTGTAGACATACACCATTGTCTTGATCATCTTCATTTGATCATCATGTTCTCCTCTTTGTCACTTCATAGCTTCATTGTCTCCTCTTGTTCTTCTCCATCTTGATCTTTGAGTTTGCTTTTGGATCTTCTCTTCACGTTCCTTTCCCCCTTTGTGTTATCGATCTAGACTTGACTTTTGGATCAACTTGGATTTTGGATCTTCATGTTCCTTCTCCCCCTTTGTCACCTATTACTAAAAACCAAAGACAAAAGACAAGAGAACCAAGGAGCAAATGATAAATGGCAAGAGTTAGGAAACTCCCCCTTTCATGGTGCTCCTCCTTGGTCACGACAGTGTTCCACCATAGCTCCCCCTATACACATGACTCAATAAAATATTTCCTCAAGGATGCAATGGTTAGTCTAGTGTGTTGGAAATGTATGAGTCACTTGTCTTTGAGCCGCGTGAGTAGATTTAACCTCGAAGCTCGTTTGAACATGACTCAATGGGCATGAAGCACAAAGATCACTATGTGATCATCTAGAGGGTCATATACTTACATTGTAAATAAGCAACTCCCCCCTAGAAACATGCTTGGAAGCATGTAAGGTATCACAATGAAAAATGCATGAATGCAAAGAATGAAAATGCAACAAGTATACAAATGCGTGATGCGATGCTAAAAGAAAGAAGGAGAAAGGCTATAAACCAAAGTGCCAATGACGAGTTGTTCCCTTCTCGAGCTTACTCACAATGGACCATTCATCAAAGCCTTGAGCACACCATGAACCACCTTCCCAAGCTTAACCCATGTCCATTGCTATCTCAAGGAGGTCCGAAGTCAACCTACAAGCAAAGAGAAACAAACACAAAACAAGGGCACAAACAACAAACAAAACAAGCAAGGTTATACATATTTACAAGTTTTAGGGTTACTCATGTGAAGTTTGAAAGGTCAAGAACATTGAGTTCTCCCCTTAGCTTGTTGAAGGTCTTCTCGTCGAGTGGCTTGGTGAAGATATCCGCCAGTTAATCATGAGTCCGCACACTCACCAACTCAATATCCTTCTTCTCAACATGGTCTCTTATGAAGTGATGCTTGACTTGAATATGCTTTGCATGACCATGATCTCCAGTTTTGAGAGCCATTTTAATTGCCGCTTCACTATCATAATATAATGAAATTTGAGTGAAGGCCATAATCTGAGAGTGTTTGCCTCATATAGAGAAGTTGGGCACAACACGCTCCCGCCGCCATGCACTCTGCTTCAGCCATGGATAGAGCCACCGAGTTTTGCTTCTTTGAGCTCCAAGATACTAGAGATCTTCCAAGAAATTGGCAACCTCCTGATGTACTCTTCCTATTCACTTTGCATCCCGCGAAGTCCGAGTCCGAATACCCAAGTAACTCAAAGCTTGTTCCTCTAGGATACCATAGTCCCATGGTAGGTGTGTACTTGAGGTATCTAAGAATTCTCTTCATGGCCTTCAAGTGAGACTCCTTGGGATTTTCTTGATAGCGTGCACACAAGCACACACTAAACATGATGTCTGGTCTTGAGGCGGTGAGATAGAGCAAAGAACCAATCATTGATCTATAGAGCTTGGGGTTCACCGGTTTTCCCTTTGCATCATTCCAAGGGTTTGCTTGTTGCCATAGGTGTATGCAAGGGCTTGCAATTTTCCATGTTGAATCTCTTGAGAAGGTCCTTGGTATACTTCTCTTAGTAGATGAAGTTCCCTTCCCTCAATTGCTTCACTTGAAAACCAAGGAACATATGCAACTCTCCAATCATTTCCTTGCCATCATTTCCTTGCCATCATTTCCTGGAACTCCTCATTGAATTTTTCATTGGTTGACCGATAGATGATATCATCCACATAGATTTGGCACACAAAGAGGTCCTTCCCAACATGCCTTGTGAACAAGGTGCTATCAACGCTTCCAATGATGAATCCATTCTTGAGTAGGAAGTTCCTCAAATATTCATACCATGTCCTAGAATCTTGCTTGAGGCCATAGAGAGCTTTCTTAAATTTGTACACATGTCTTGGATATTTAGGATCATCGAACACTGGAGGTTGTTCCACATAGACTTTCTCATTGATCTCTCCATTCAAGAAGACACTTTTGACATCCATTTGATAGAGCTTGAAGCCATTGTGTGATGCATAGGCAAGTAAGATCCGAATAGCTTCAAGACAGGCCATGGGAGCAAAGGTTTCTTCAATGCCCGCCACTTGAGAATATCCCTTAGCCACTAGATGAGCCTTGTTCTTGACAATTGCTCTTTTCTCATATTGCTTGTTCTAGAAAACCCACTTGGTGCCAACCATATTATGATTCTTAGGCCTCTCAACCAATTTCCATACTTTGCATCTCTTGAAGTTGTTCAACTCTTCTTGTGTAGCAATAACCCATTTGTGATCATCCATAGCTTCATGAATTGTTGTAGGCTCAATCATGGAGACGAAAGAGAAGTTCTCAATTGTAACATTTGCCTCCTCATCATTTTCTTCACTCGCATAGTTGGGCTTGTATCGATTTCTCCTTGTCCTAACTCCTTGAGATGGACTCCCAATGATCAAGTCACATGAGTGATCCTTGTTGATGGCCTTGGGTCTAGGATGATGTTCTTCTTGAGTGGGAGGAGCTCTAGTGAAGTATCTTGTGCATAATGGATTGCTCGCTCTCTTGAGATATGAGTGTATTGGATTCTTAGTGAGGTGGGGGAATCACTCATATGCTTTCTTCTTTTAGGACTAGAGCTTGGAGTGGATCAGGGGGTGTTATGTGAAGAGCTTGGAGAAGTGGCTTGAGGGGAAGTATGTGAGGAGGCTTGTGGCTTACTTCTCACTTGTGTTTCCTCTTGGGTAGATGGATGCACTCTCAATGAATCTTGGTTCTTGCACCTTAGAGGAAGAGGTTGGTTGAGGTGGTGGAGTTGAGGGCTCATCAATATTACCATCATTGGCCTCGTGGGGTAAAACCTCTCCCATGAGCATGTTTCTCAAGGCTTCCCTCGTAGGCTCATCTCCAATGTTCACTTTATGAAACTCATATCCTTTCTAAGAACCATTTGACTCATCAAATTGCACATCATAAGATTCTTCCACACATCCTATGGCTGAGTTGTAGACTCCATATGCTTTGGAAGTTCCTGAGTATCCAACAAGAATGCCTTCATCAGTTCCGCTCTCAAACTTCTCGGGCTTCCTCCTCTTCTTAAGAATGTAGCAAGTGCAATCAAAGACCCAATAATAGGAAACATTCGGTTTTCATCCAACCAATAGCTCATATGGTGCCTTCTTCAACAACCAGTGGAGATAGACATAATTTGAGGTGTAGCAAGCTGTGTTGATTGCTTCAGCCCAAAACCTCTCATGAGTTCCATACTCATCCAACATGGCACGAGCAAGAGTGATGAGTGTCTTGTTGTTCCTCTCCACTACTCCATTCTGCTCTAGAGTATATGTAGCGGAGAATTCATGCTTGATCCCTTCTTGTCACAATATTCCTCCACTGTTGTGTTCTTGAACTCCGTTGTATTGTCACTCCTTATCTTCATAATGCTAGACTTGCATTCATTCTTTGCTCTCCTTGCAAACTTTCTGAAGATATCACTAGCTTGAGACTTGTCCACAAGAAAGAAGGTCCAAGTGTATCTCATGAAGTCATCCATAATCACCAAGCAATATAGATTCCCACCCTGACTCTTGTAATGTGTTGGCCCAAACAAGTCCATGTGCAAGAGCTACAGAGGACGAGATGTAGACATGAAGGACTTGGTGGGATGTGAAGATGCAACTTGTTTTCCAGCCTGACAAGCACTGCACATTTTATCCTTCTCAAAGGTCACATCCTTGATTCCTTCAACTAGATTCCTTTTGACCACTTTTCTAAGTTGATTCATTCCAACATGTGCCAGTCTTTTGTGCCCCAACCATCCTTTAGTTCCCTAGGTGAATAGGCAAGTACTTGGTGGCAAGTTGCTTGATTTGATGTCCGTGACATACAAGTTCCCATGCCTCACTCCATGAAATACTAGTCCCTTCTTTGCATTTTAAATCATTGCACCATCCTCATCAAATGTGCACTTGAAACCCATGTCACAAAGCTAACCGATAGACAGGAGGTTGAAGTTGAGGGTTTTCACAAGAAAGACCTTGGAGAGATGGAGGTCCTCAGTAATGGCCACCTTGCCCGATCCTCTGACTCTCTCTTTTGAGTTATCCCCAAAAGTCACCTTCTCACTATCTTCATCTTTATCAATGTTGGTGAACATGGTTGGCTTCCCGGTCATATGTTGGGTGCACCCACTGTCAAGAATCCAATGAGTACCTACGCTCTTGTAGTTGACCCTGGTGGTCATAAGACAAGCACTAGAGGAAGAAGGGTTAATATCCAAAGCATTACTTTATTGACTAGCACTAACCTCATCACGTCGAGCAATAAGCCCATCCTCATAGATAGGGATTCTTGCAATCCCTTCTTGAAGTCTCCTCCTAATAGGATAGTGAGGAGCATGATACCTCCAATGTCCATGACTGTTGACGGTCCTTAAATGCAAAATATGACCGTCGTTTACCCGCAAGAATCACACAATTTGATCACCACCTTAGTGGTAGGAATTTATTGCTAATTATTTCCACAAGTTTTGGTGACTTTGTGTATGCAGGTAGCAACCCATGGAGTTTAAATAAAAATTCAAGGAAATTCAAGGAGAAAGCACACTTCCGGTCAATCAGGAGCAAGCACACGGATTAAGGAGCCCACCTTCAGCACTTAACCGACGTAACTCCCTGTAATACCGCGCAAACCGACGTCAGGGCCCACAGGACAGCCACCTGGAGAAAGCACAGGCCAGGAGGGGCCACCCCCAGGTCGGCCGACCTGGTCAGGTCGGGCGACCTGGTCTGGCGCCCTCTCCGCCTGGCCTTCCACGTGTAGGCTCCAGAGGACTCCCTGATGGCGGTTTGGGGGGATTCCGTGGCGGTTACTCCTCTGAAACCGACGTTAGGAGGCTATAAATAGAGGGTGAGGGCCTTCACTCCAACAGACACTCAAGATTGAAGATTTAGTGCTCCTCTTGCAAAGGCCAAGTGCTACTTAGCTAGTGCTTAGATTAGGAAGAGAGTGGAGTAGAGTTCGGAGGAGGCTTGGGCTTGTCTTCGCCTTCTCCACGCTTGTACTTCGACGACATTTGCCAATCATAGTAAGTGTCGAGATTTCCCCTCTTGCAGTTTACTTTTTACTTTAATTAAGTTATAGTTCTAGCTTGTGAGCTCGTTCATCGCTCGAAGTTCTTAGGGTGCCTTAGCCTGAATATTCGTTGCTAGAAGGTTAAGGTAGTAATCGATCGCATAGACGTGGTGTCTAGGCAGGAGGTTACCTTTGATTATTCGTTAGTCTACTGGTTCGTTGAGGTAGGCGGCAGGTGGTGACAGCTCTGTCCGTCCTCTGAAATCCTCCCCGCTAGGCTAGTGCGTAGGCTCTTGGCGGAAGTTGCCTGTGGATGCAGGGGTAAGTCCGTGCCCAACGCGAGCAAACTAGAGCATAGCTTAGTTAACGTAGGAACCTGACTCTTGGGACATCCTCTCTGTCCTCTGCCTGTCTTAATCAATCTCTGTGTCCTTGGGTGATTTAGTCCAACGATAGACACACACGTTCCTCGTGATTCGATACCCCGAAATACTCTGGGTGAAGTGCTACATCGGTCTTCCGTGCGCTTGCGGATTTATTCGTAGACGTAAGAAAAACCAACAAGCATTTCTGGCGCCGTTGCCGGGGAGCGGTTGCTGTTTTATCTGCGGACCCTAGTCACCCTCGTATCCCTTTTTATCTTTCTTTTATTTCTTTCCTTATCCCTACCATGGAGCAACCTTCTATCCAATCCTTCTCTGCTCCAAGGGGCGAGTTCTACGAGCCACCTTCATCTTCAGAACCAATCCTTTCTGATGGCTTCGAACTCCGCCCAGGCTTTATAGCCATGGTTCAGGCACAACCTTTCTCGGGGGTAGAAAACGAAAACCCACACCATCACCTGCGAGAATTTGAGCAATTGTGCTCGTGCATCCAAATCAGGGGTATGACACAAGAGACTCTCAAGTGGAAATTGTTTCCCTTTTCTCTTATAGAGAGGGCGAAGCAATGGTACACTCACACGGCAGAAAGCACGAATGGTGACTGGAAAGAGCTCCGGGACAAATTTTGTCTTGCGTTCTTCCCAATGTCACGAATCGTTTCTCTCCGTAGAGAGGTCTTCAACTTCGAGCAGGCCGAGAAAGAATCCTTAGGCACAGCTTGGGCTAGGTTCTCGCTTTTAGTGAAATCCGGTCCTGACTTGTCTATACCCGATCCCATGCTGCTACAGCATTTTCGGATGGGTCTCGACAAGGAATCTGCCCAATATCTCGACATAGCCGCCGGAGGTTCATTCATACACAAAACGGTCTCAGAAGGAAGAACCATCCTAGAACGCATTCTAGAAAATACCTCTTTCCTTGAGCCCACCAAACCCCCCTGCGAAGAAGCTACGCCGAGCCAGGAGACTCTCCAGCTAGCCGAATCTGACCCTGCTTCTTGCACATCTCAAGACTTAGCTAGTGAGCCTCCTCCTGAACCAGGAAATTCGGATGATGAAGAAATTCAGCCGTCCGAATTCCCTTTCATCATCGAGGATGATCTTTTCAAAGATTTCGGTAACACCTCGATGTATGCCATCCAACGAAAGCCTCAAACACCAGTTCCTTCCCCTGAACCTATAGAAGAACAATTCCTTAGGGACTCAGTGAAAGAACTAACAGCCATCATGAGTGATGAGTGGTCCCGAGAAAATGAGCAATGTTCCGAACTTGTTCGGATTATCTCATCCTCTACTACCATTCCTTGTATGGTTAGAGGCAGAGCTGTGGATGTCTGGTATAATCCCGCCGTAGGAATAAACATCGTTTCCGACTCCTTTGCCTTTGAGGTATTAGGAGACGAACCTCTGCTTCCTACGCAAAAGACCTTCAAAAGCCCTACCGGAGCCATCCTAGAAGGTTACGGGATTCTAAACAATGTGTCGATACGACACAAAGACGCTGAGGCCCTTCTGAACTTTCATGTCTTTGAGGTCCCAAGCTTTGATGTCCTCATCGGGCTTCCTTTAGAAAAACTCTTTACGGCAGCCTCATCCGGTAACCTCAGTGTCAACATCGGAGGAAAGGCTCTCTCA
This sequence comes from Eleusine indica, assembly GCA_030378355.1. Taxonomy (NCBI): domain Eukaryota; kingdom Viridiplantae; phylum Streptophyta; class Magnoliopsida; order Poales; family Poaceae; genus Eleusine; species Eleusine indica. The sequence continues at coordinate 17,876,780 of CM059497.1, forward strand.
ATCCCAATCTCCCGTTCGCGAAACACCATCGCTGAATTTCCTGATGAGAGAGACCTAACCGAAGAGGTGAAAGTGATTTCCCCTTTCGACCCTCCTGATACCCTCCTTGACCAAGACGCCGATCTTTTTATAGAAGAGGAGGATGATCTACAGGAAACTCTCGAGCTTCCTGAAGATGAACCACCGACTCGACCTCCCATCGAGTTAAAAACCTTACCCCCTGGCCTACGCTACGCTTTCCTACATGGTGACACGGAGTCCCCTGTCATCATTAGTGATAAGCTTTCGGAGGAGGAAACCAAGAAGCTGATCTCTGTCTTAGAGAAATATCGCTCTGTCTTTGGGTACTCCCTCCAAGACCTAAAGGGAATTAGTCCCACTCTCTGCACCCATCGCATCCCTCTTGACCCCGAGAGTACACCTTCTAGGGAACCTCAGAGGAGGTTAAATAATGCTATGCGCGAGGTTGTGAAGAAGGAAGTTCTAAAACTTCTGCATTCAGGGATCATATATCCCGTACCTCATAGTGAGTGGGTGAGCCCGGTACAAGTAGTGCTGAAGAAGGGAGGTATGACGGTCGTTAAGAATGATAAGAACGAGCTTATTCCCCAACGTACCGTCACGGGATGGAGGATGTGTATCGATTACAGAAAACTCAACAAGGCAACAAAGAAGGATCATTTCCCGCTGCCCTTTCATCGATGAGATGTTAGAGCGGTTGGCAAACCATTCCTTCTTCTGTTTCCTTGATGGGTATTCTGGTTATCATCAGATTCCTATCCATCCCAATGATCAAAGTAAGACCACCTTCACGTGCCCGTATGGAACGTATGCCTACCGTAGGATGTCTTTTGGGTTGTGTAATGCACCCGCCTCTTTCCAACGGTGTATGATGTCCATATTCTCGGACATGATCGAGGAAATCATGAAAGTCTTCATGGATGACTTCTCAGTCTATGGGAAGACCTTCGATCACTGTCTCGAGAACTTGGACAGGGTCTTGACTCGATGCCAAGAAAAGGACCTGGTACTTAATTGGGAAAAGTGCCACTTTATGGTCCGAGAAGGCATAGTGCTAGGGCACTTAGTGTCCGAGAGAGGGATCGAGGTGGATAAGGCGAAAATAGAAGTTATCGAGCAACTTCCACCTCCGATCAACGTCAAGGGTATTCGTAGCTTTTTGGGGCATGCCGGGTTCTATCGACGATTCATCAAAGACTTTTCAAAAATCGCTAGACCCCTCACCAACCTCTTAGCTAAGGATGCGCCTTTTGACTTTGATGATGAGTGCTTGAAATCTTTTCATCTCTTGAAAAATGCACTCATCTCAGCTCCCATCATCCAACCCCCTGATTGGAAGCTGCCCTTTGAAATCATGTGCGATGCTAGTGACTATGCCGTAGGGGCCGTTCTCGGCCAATCTAAGGACAAGAAGCATCACGCAATAGCCTACGCTAGCAAAACCTTGACAGGAGCACAGCTCAACTACGCTACCACAGAAAAGGAGCTCCTGGCTGTGGTTTTTGCTATCGATAAGTTTAGATCTTATTTAGTTGGAGCAAAGGTAATTGTTTACACTGATCATGCTGCACTAAAATACCTGCTCACTAAAAAAGATGCTAAACCAAGGCTCATCAGATGGATCCTCTTACTCCAAGAATTTGATCTTGAAATAAAAGATAAGAAAGGAGTAGAGAACTCCGTAGCAGATCATCTATCTCGTATGCAAGTCACTAACATGCAGGAACTACCAATCAACGACTTCCTACGAGATGATATGCTGTTAAAGGTTGCGGACTCCACACCCTGGTATGCAGATATCGTGAATTTCATGGTTACAGGGTATGTTCTGCCGGGGGAAAACCGAAAGAAGCTGGCCTATGAAAGTAGGCGACACCTTTGGGACGACCCATTCCTCTACAGGGTCTGTGCTGATGGTCTATTGCGGCGATGCATCCCCACCATTGAAGGTGCACAGATAATTGAGAAGTGCCATGCAGCTCCGTACGGAGGACACTACGGCGTGTACCAGACGCAAGCAAAAATCTGGCAAAGTGGTTTCTATTGGCCGACGATGTATGAGGACACCAAGGAGTACATCAGGAGGTGCAGGAGATGCTAGAAGCATGGAGGAATCTCATCTCGCAACGCGATGCCCTTGACATACAACCTGCAAGTCGAACTTTTCGACGTCTGGGGCATCGACTTCATGGGACCCTTCCCAAGGTCCTATGATTGCGAGTATATCCTGGTGGCAGTCGACTACGTGTCAAAGTGGGTTGAAGCATTGCCATGCAGAGCTGCAGATGCAAAGAGCGCACGGAAGATGTTCTATGAGATCATTTTCCCACGCTTTGGGGTACCTAGGATGGTGATTAGTGATGGAGGTTCACACTTCACGGACAAAGGATTCCGACACTTCCTGAGGGAACTCGGTTCCAACCACAACATTGCTACTCCATACCACCCCCAGACCAGCGGTCAGGCAGAGACCTCGAACAAGCAAATCAAGAACATCCTGCAGAAAACAGTGGAGGAAATGGGATCGGGATGGAAGAACAAGTTGCCAGATGCACTATGGGCATATCGCACTGCATACAAGACCCCCATAGGCATGTCTCCATTCCAGCTGGTCTACGGCAAGACTTGCCATCTGCCGGTAGAACTGGAACACAAGGCATACTGGGCAATAAAGAAGTGGAATATGGATTCCAAAGAAGCAGGAAGGCACAGGATGAAGCAAATTTCTGAGCTGGAGGAATGGAGAGAAAAGGCGTATCACAGTGCCAGGATCTATAAAGAAAAGACCAAGAAATGGCACGACAAAAGGATACAGCCAAAGGAGTTCAACCCTAGAGACAAGGTGCTACTCTTCAACTCAAGAGTGAAGCTGTTCGGCGACGGGAAGCTACGAAGCAAATGGCTTGGGCCATATCTCGTCATCGATGTCGCGACACATGGAGCGGTCACACTCCAGGACGAGGACGGGAACGCGTTTAAGGTAAACGGCCATCGACTTAAACTCTTTTACGATTCTATTAAAAGTATAGGAGTTGAGGAGGACGTAGTCAATTTAATTGACTTCCGGGCCTACCCATAGCCTTTACGGGCACCTAAACTTAGAATCAAATTAAATTGCCGTACCTTTCCCCCTCCTTGGACCTCCCTTAGGCAGCCCACGAAGCAGCAGCCCCAGGGGGCCCACCACCAGGTCGGCCGACCTGGCCAGGTCGGGCGACCCCCTGGTGGCGCCGCCGCTTCCCGGTTTTCTCTTACGCGTTCCCCCAACTTCCCCCTTCGCCCTAATCAGGGATTCTCGCGGAGAATCACGAATATACCGTCGGGGGACTCTCCTTTTAAGCAGAGGGGAGCGATACTTTTCTCTCATCCCAAACCTTCCTGTGAACCTCTTCCAGAACCCCCAACTTCGTCATGGCTGCCAAAAAGAGCACTTCCCAGGCTTCCTTGACCAGCTCCGCCCTTGCCCTTAGCGGGGAAATCACCCCCGCTAACCAAATTGTCCCGACCAACCTCGATCTCACCCTTGCCGAGATCGTTGAGCCTCTCGCCATTGAGCATCCCCACGTCGCCAGAGCGGAAGGGACGGTTCACCAGCACCGGACCGCGCACCGGACCGGGCAAGAGGAAAGTGCTCTTCCCTAAGCTCACTTCGGAGGACAAGCGGGAGATGGAGCAATCCATCGACTCCTCCCCGTGGAAGACCATCAGCCGCTTCCTCGACCCCCCGCCAATCACAGCGGAGGGCGGCCACTACCAGGACAGCGGGGACGAGGCGACAGGTCCCTCCAAGGCCAAGCTTGCGCAGGACGTTCTCCTCCTACGGGCGGAGAATAAGAGGCTGGCCAACAAGCTGGCGGAGGAGTTGGTTGATTGTGCTCAACTTGAGGATCGTGTGCAACGCCTCGAGGAGGGTATGAAAGACCTCCACCGTGGCTTATGCGCTAAGATGGAGCGCATTTGTAGCCACATGGGAGAGCCCGACTTGTATAAGGGCAAATGAATAGGCTCTCCCATATAGTTTAGGAAAATAGGCACTTAGTTTCCCTTTTTAGATTTTCTTCGTTTATTTCATTAAAATGTAATGCGCCTATAATAAAGAATTGAATAATGGAACCCACTGAGCCCATAAAGCCGGTGGGGTCCACCTTTGCTTTCACACTTTTTCCTTTTTGTTTGTGTCAAATAAAAAGAAGTCAGGAAACAAGTGTGGAGGAGGATTTGCGAAGTACGAACGCGCAAACGGACGGTCTACCCTGAGAAATACGTTGCACAGGGCGACACGAAGCGACACGACGAACCAGGGGACCAGAGGAGCATCTCCCAGGTCGGGCGACCTGACCAGGTCGGCCGACCCAGGCCTGGCTCCCCTCGGACCCCCACTTGGTCCATACTCTGGTTTGCACGTCCACTTCCCATTCCTCCCTGCCTCTCTGCTTATTTTCTCCTTGAAAATGGAAAAATTAATAAATACTAAAAACCTGAATTTTCTCCATAATTCATTCTTTTTGATTTATCATCTTGCATGCTCCTTATTCCTAGAATGTTTGCCTGAATTTCCATGACTATATCTTTAGGAAAACATGCTACCTAGGACTATTGATTTATGTGATATGAATAGACTTTATGAATCTTCACTCTTATGCTTATAACTTGGGATTTTCTTTTGAAAATGATAAATTTGAAAGCCAACTCCTCAATGATAAAATTTATCCTACCAAGGCCAAATTTTGCTTATCAAAGATTGTGCTCTTTTGTGCTACTTATTAATTTATTGAGCCTTGTCAAAATTTTGAGACCCAAATTGAGATGCCTGTTATGCTTCATTTATCAAGTCTGTGTGCACATCCACCCCTATGCTAAAACTTCTACACTGGAAGTTAGCATCTCCACCATCCATGAAAATAAAATACTCCCGTTCTACATACTTCCCTCCGTATTTTGTTGCAAAAAGAGTTATGGGCTATCTAGTATTCAAAAAAAAAAAGAGAGAAAAGAAAAGAAAGAAAGATAGCCCATGATCTCATTTCAATGAGGGAATATTCAAAGGAGTATCCATCTTCCATCTACCAAATAAATGTGCACAGACTTGACTTATGAATCATGACTTGTTTTTCTCTTTGGATCCGAATTTTGACTTAGCAAGATATGAATTATAAGTATGCCACCATTTCAATCCTATTCTTGAGCTCCACATATACCATATTTAGAGATAGGACATGAAAGGCACAATGCCTCGGTGAGGAAAATACACCTTTGAGCGACTAAGAGAATCATTTGAGGAGTATGGCTACTATTCTTTGATTGTGAAAATCTTTTCGAAAACCCAAGTTACATAAGCAGAAGGAGCTGAGTTTTCGGAGTCAAGATTCGTTCCATTCATCAATATCCAAAGAAGGCATGCTAGACACTTCAAAAGCTCATGGAGATACAAGGTAATGCCTGGAATAATTTGCATGCTAGATTTGATTTATCAAGGTTTGAATTATCACTTAGTCCTTAGTCTTTAGTCCTTTACTCGAGGACGAGCGAAGGCTAAGTGTGGGGGAGTTTGTTGACGGTCCTTAAATGCAAAATATGACCGTCGTTTACCCGCAAGAATCACACAATTTGATCACCACCTTAGTGGTAGGAATTTATTGCTAATTATTTCCACAAGTTTTGGTGACTTTGTGTATGCAGGTAGCAACCCATGGAGTTTAAATAAAAATTCAAGGAAATTCAAGGAGAAAGCACACTTCCGGCCAATCAGGAGCAAGCACACGGATTAAGGAGCCCACCTTCAGCACTTAACCGACGTAACTCCCTGTAATACCGCGCAAACCGACGTCAGGGCCCACAGGACAGCCACCTGGAGAAAGCACAGGCCAGGAGGGGCCACCCCCAGGTCGGCCGACCTGGTCAGGTCGGGCGACCTGGTCTGGCGCCCTCTCCGCCTGGCCTTCCACGTGTAGGCTCCAGAGGACTCCCTGATGGCGGTTTGGGGGGATTCCGTGGCGGTTACTCCTCTGAAACCGATGTTAGGAGGCTATAAATAGAGGGTGAGGGCCTTCACTCCAACACACACTCAAGATTGAAGATTTAGTGCTCCTCTTGCAAAGGCCAAGTGCTACTTAGCTAGTGCTTAGATTAGGAAGAGAGTGGAGTAGAGTTCGGAGGAGGCTTGGGCTTGTCTTCGCCTTCTCCACGCTTGTACTTCGACGACATTTGCCAATCATAGTAAGTGTCGAGATTTCCCCTCTTGCAGTTTACTTTTTACTTTAATTAAGTTATAGTTCTAGCTTGTGAGCTCGTTCATCGCTCTAAGTTCTTAGGGTGCCTTAGCCTGAATATTCGTTGCTAGAAGGTTAAGGTAGTAATCGATCGCATAGACGTGGTGTCTAGGCAGGAGGTTACCTTTGATTATTCGTTAGTCTACTGGTTCGTTGAGGTAGGCGGCAGGTGGTGACAGCTCTGTCCGTCCTCTGAAATCCTCCCCGCTAGGCTAGTGCGTAGGCTCTTGGCGGAAGTCGCCTGTGGATGCAGGGGTAAGTCCGTGCCCAACGCGAGCAAACTAGAGCATAGCTTAGTTAACGTAGGAACCTGACTCTTGGGACATCCTCTCTGTCCTCTGCCTGTCTTAATCAATCTCTGTGTCCTTGGGTGATTTAGTCCAACGATAGACACACACGTTCCTCGTGATTCGATACCCCGGAATACTCTGGGTGAAGTGCTACATCGGTCTTCCGTGCGCTTGCGGATTTATTCGTAGACGTAAGAAAAACCAACAATGACCATCTCCCATGTGCACATTGTCAAGGGTGATGTAGTAGTGAGGAGGATCATAGAGGCCAGTGACGTGCTCAAGCACGTGTCCCACTTATGAGTGGAGCACAAGTATCGTCTCCATTGCTCTCTCAATTGAGAGCTCATGTCTTCTGTTGATCACCTCCTCTAGTAATAAACCCCTCTTAGGAGTTGTGATTTGCAAGAGGAGTCTATCAATCACTTCATATGATGGGATCCTCCGAAAACCTCTGAATGAGTTTATCCTACACACAAGATCAGAAATGCTTAAGAGAGTATCACAACGGTCATCATTCGGATTTCTCACAAATTCACCAAGTTGAAAGATGAGATCCTGTTGGTGAGTTTGACGAAGATGCCAAAGTCGATCTTGTGGTAGAGGAGGTGGGGGCGCCGGAGCCGTAGTGGTAAGATCAATCATCCCAAGTGATCATGTGAGCATTGTGGTCGGTGCTCCTCTCACACCAATGCGTGGTCCACCCAAAATGCTTGGAGTAGAACTTAGAATGGCACTTGGGGTAGAACTTGATGAAGCGTCTGATGAAGAGCTTGGTGTAGGTCTTGATCCGAAGGGGTTGTAAAAGCTGCTGTAAGGCAATCTTGTGGAGGGAGCAAAGAAGTTTGAGCTCTAAGCTACTTCCTTCCCTTTTCTTGAGGATGCTCCATTTGCCTTGGAGGTCTTCTCCCCAGTCCAGCTTGTGGTGATCTTCTCATTATCAAAGAGTAACCCAATCACATCCTCGATGGAGAGACCCTTCTCCATGATGAGATCAAGGGTGATGTAGAGGAGCTAGCTGCTATGGAGCAAGGTGAGGATCTTCTCGACTATCACAATCTTGGGAAGCTCAAAAGTAGTCGCTCCAATCCTGTCCACAATACCTCACAAGCTAATCAGAGAGTCAAGTAAGTCCTCATTCTCATTAGCATGAAAAGCAAAGAACTCCTCAACAAGTGTATCACTAGCATGACCATTAAACAACTCACAAGCATCATCAGCACTAGTCACACTAGAAGAGCAAGCAAGATCAAGAGAGCCAACATCATCAAGCATTACATTAGGCACACTAGTAGAGCAACCTATCAACTCATCACTAATAGGATCTAGGCATTCACTCGAACTAGGCACATCCACACAATCATCATCATCATCATCATATACATGATCATCGGTAAAGATATTGGCAAAGTCCACAAGTGTGTCCATCAACTCATCCGGAATCATGGCATTTAGGTAGCTTTTCAAGCGAACCTTCCATGAGCCCTGACCCGGCCCCAAATAGGATGACATCCCAACTCAATACGGTCACTACTCAAGGCGGTTAAGCCCTATGATGAGCACTTAGCTCTGATACCACTTGAAAGGACCAAGTGACCGAGAGGGGGGCGGGGGTGAATCAGGAACTCGCACTATGTACCAAATTCGCCAATTTCTAAAATCGACTACTCAATGGAACTCCTATAGAAATTCTAATGATGATCACACTAGCAAGATAATGAACCTATGAAAGGTACAACAGCCTAAGCATACTAGAGGATCACACAAGACATTACAACTCCTATGCAAGCTAGTAATCAAAGACACGTGGAAGCAGACAACACGCTAGCAAAGGAGCCTACTCATGCAAAGCTAAAAGGTAAAGAACTAGAGCATACAAGCATGAGTAGCACAACACATAGGAGGGTGATCAATTAAGCCAAAGCAACTCCTATACATGCTAGTGATCAAGTGAAACCTAAGCACAACTAGCAAGTAAAGAAGCCTATTCATGCAAGTCTACAAGGTAATCAACTAAAGCAAGGTAACACATAAGCATGAATAGCGCGCTATGTAAATGCGGAAAGTAAAGAAACATAGTAAGGAGTAGAGTAAGAGATGGCTCATGATTTTTTCCCGAGGTCTCAGAAGGATGACGCCTTCCCCTACTCCTCGTTGGACCACTCCCGTCGGAGTGCCGGTCCCTCCTGCCACCAATGTGGAGTTCTCGCCCACGAGCCCGCAATCACTCCCGGAGTGAAGACACGGTGCGCGTCACGGCTGCCACCAAGGCATAAGCTCGCCTCCCTCAAGAATTTGTCGGACTCCTCGAGCCGACACGAGCGCTCACTAGCGATGCCCCTTTCACCAGCGGGCTCAAACCGGGTACAAACATGTGAGGGCCTTCATAACCAATCATGATAGGCTCGATCATCGACACCTAACCGGTCTAGGTATCACCATAGAAAAAGAGTAACAATTTAGATCACACCCTCAAGGACACCCTTGCCTTAGATGTGCATTAATGCTCAAGTTACTCTCACTAGCACTCTCAAGATATGCAATATCTCCTCCTAGTGCTCTCCCCTTTTCCTCTTGGCTCTCACCAAATGCTCCAAGCAATTCCATTGGCTAAGAGTGGTCTCCAAGACCCCAGCAACAAAGTTATATAGGCTTCCAACCTCCAACTAGCCGTCGCTCCATGAGATTGCCTTTCTGGACACACTGACCCGATTATCCGGTCACTCCTGGAATGGCTCCCAGAGCCATTGGCTTCGCTGTACCTGCAACCTCCTATACTGACCGGACCGTCCAGTCAGTAGACCGGACCGTCTGGTCTATACATTCTCTCTCCATTCCAAAGAGCACCATCTTCTGCACTTCTCTGTCCCGAGCAACCTCCAAACAGACCGGACCGTCCGGTCTGTAGACCGTACCGTCCGGCTCTATAGGTCTTCACGCTGACAGACTTCCTCACAGACTTCTCTCTGGTCTCCTAGTGACCGTACAGTCCGGTCTCCACTGACCCCTCTGTCCGGCCACTACGTCCAGAAGCTGAAACTCCTCGTCCTTGCTTGACCTCATTTCCCGGCTTCTCCGAACAGCTCCTTGGCTTCTCCACTGTCACCTAGTGCCTGTGATTTCACTGAGCATCCATGCACATCACCGACTAGACATGACCTAAGAGAAATGACCTAGACCCCCTTGATAGTCCGGTTTTTCCTATGGACTCAAAGCCCTAACAACTAGACAAGTGTTCCCAACACTTGCTCCATAGCTTGTCCTTCGCTTTGATCTATCTTCATCAACTCTTGGACTCCATCAAGCTCACAAGCCTCCATGCTTGTGGTCATTGTCATCCATTGCCAAGGTCACCGTCAACAATCATCATAGAGTAGCAAAGGTTTCCTACACGAACAACACTCATGTAGACATTAGTCACACATTTATAGACAAAATGAGTTTTGGCTTTCTGATGAAATGATATGAAGACTTTAAAGGAACAAATTTATTAGTAAGCATAGAATTCATTGGAAGACTAACAAATAAAAGTGGGACAAAATATAAGGTAAATGTAGATGATGTTATTCAAAATATGCAATCAAAAGGAATAAATTTTATGAGTCCTTTAAAAATAAGTGCTGAAGAAAGGGTAGGAGAAGAATGGAACATTAGTGAATTAATACAAAAGAAGACTTTACAAATACCTGAAGACTATATCAGCTATGAGAATAATATGGGAAACTCTAGCATTAAATTTATAAATTATAAGACAAATTCTTTAGATGATTCGGTTTCTGTAATGATACAATAGGAAATTGATAATAGTAGAAGACCCAATATTTCAGAATTTATGGAGAAACCTAATATCGACACAAAATTAAGTTATTGTGAAGTCAAATTAAAACAAATAAGTACCGAATATAATAGCTCCATGTTGCATGAATGGCCAAAAATTAGAGATAAAGAACTTTACTTTTTTAGAGAATTGGCAAGGCTAAAAAGAATAAAAAAAGATAAAGAAAATTTTGTTGGTGGTTCAGAGAGCAAGAAATAGGATAAGGATAAGAAAGATTATAGCCATAAAGAAAATCAATTAAATACTAAAAGTACGGATATAGCTCAAGAAAATACTACGACCATAAATGAAGAAAAACAATGGAGTATAAATGACAAACTGTTATAACAAAGTTGTGAGGAAGAAGAAGAATTAATAAATTAAATTTATAATGAACAACAACTTAGAATTGATGCTGAAGATCATAATGATTTCATAGATTCTTTAGATGATATTGGATTACATAACTTAGAAAATGCTATGGAAGCAATGGATATAGGGGTTAGTAAAAGAAAAGGATATGGTGATAACTCAGTAAAAAGTGAGGGGGAGCAAGAAAGACCCTTTAGATCAGCTGGAAATTGGCCGCCAACAAAATAAGAATTTCCATATAATTATATCCCAGGTCAATATGCATACATGGGCTCCAAAAGGCGAAATTTTGAAAAACTAGTAAAATTCCAAAATTATAAAAGTGAGGGAGCAATACTAAATATATCTGCATATGACCCAATAGTTTCACCAACTGTGCTAAGTGCATGGAAAGGATTAATAGTTCAAAAATATATACAGAATCAACATAATATAGGAAATAGGGTAGAAGATATGATAACATATTTAGAAACATTTTTAGGAGAAGCAACAAAAGTCCTATGGGAGCAATGGGTAGAATCTTATCCTAATAAGTATGAAGAGTTGAAAAGAGCTGGAAGTAATCCATATAAATTTGCAAACACAATATCACATCTTATTATAGCAGAGGACCCAGAATTAGGAAATACTCCATTACAAAATGAAAGATTAAGAGACATAGAAAAATTAACTCTAACAAATTAGGAAGGTATAAAAGAATTTTCACAACATTACTTATACAATGCAACCACTGCAAAGTAAGGATTTAATCAAGGAGTAGTGGAAAGATATTTTAATAAGTTACTAGACCCCTTAGGTAGTATGATATTTAAAGAATATAAAAAAGAAATGCAAGGACAAGTTATTAATATATCTCAAGCCATAACATTTGTGCTCAAGCAATTAAGGAAAATATGTACAAGTATACAAGCTCAAAGATCTATAAAGCATTCAGATTACAAGTTTTGCAATAACATAGTACAAATACCTTTAACATATAGAGAAGAAAGACATAGAAGTAAAAAATTCAGAAAACCTCAAAGAAAATATAGTAATCCTAGAATAAAGAAAAGATATTTTCTAAGAAGATCTGATAATAGACCTCCATTTTTACATAAAGGAAATGTAAGACGTTATAATCCCCGAAAGAATTATGATAAAACATGTAGATGTTTTATATGTAATTCACCAGATCACCAAAGTAAAGTCCGAATAAAGACTAGAAAAGATACTCTAGTAAATATGAAGAACAAGAGAAGGTATTTATAGTGGATAGTGTAAATGAGAATATCTTAGTGTTTGATGACAAAATAAAAGACGATGAATCTATATATTCTATCATAGAAACAGACGAAATATAAAATATTGAAACAGAATATGAGTCAAGTAATGAAGAACCAGATTTAATAGTAGAATTAGCTGGATTAGAAATTGAAATGATGAATCAAATAGAATGTGAACATGATCGGATAAGAGGAAAGGGAGACTATAAAATAAAGTGCATTTTTTGCATATATTATCCAAGTCAAGATAATAGAGCTACTTGTAGTGCGTGTCTTTAAAAAGCATGCATTGAATGTTTGAAAGCAAAGAAACAAGTTGGAGATATGAAGTAGAGCTGGAACCTAAAGATAAAATTTTATCTAGTAGAGTCAGAATATTAGAAAAAAAATAAATAAAGTAGAAGCAGAATTAGAAATACTATAGACAAAGGTTGGAAATAAAATTGTAAAAGAAGGGGAAGGTAATATCAAGAACAAACTTTAACTATAAAAGATAATAAGAACAATAGGATTATCCAATTAAGAGATGCTTTAATAAGCTTTGGAAATAAATACATAGTAAGATTGTCATTCAAAGAAATATTAGGCATAAGGATCCCAGTAAAAAAAAATTAAGACCAAATATTACATACAAGAGTAATTCTTCTGTGCGGTCGGCATAAACGGGAGTAGACACACGCGTAACCAATACTGTAATGACACGTGGCCGGTGGGTTTTCCTGGTGCGCCTACGATTGATATTTTTTGGTGGGGGTAACAAAGTCATTTTACACGTAGAACGGCCGTAGCCACGGTTTACGTCCACCTTTGACTCTGGCAAGGCGGCAAGTCTCGCCGTCGACGGAATTCCTCTAGGGTCGCCGAAGGTGTAACAGAGTCGTTTTACGCGTAGAACCGTTAACACCGGCCGTTAACACCGGCCGTAGCCACGGTTTACGTCCATCTTTGACTCCAGCAAGGCGGCAAGTCTCGCCGTCGACAGAATTCCTCTGCGGCAGCCGCCAAGTGTAACAAAGTCATTTTACACGTAGAACCGTTAACGCCAGCCTTAGCCATGGTTAACGTCCATCTTTGTCTCCGGCAAGTCTTGCCATTGATGGAATTCCTCTGTGGCCGCCAGCAGGTGTCACATCGATGAGGCGGCCTATAGCTAGTTGGGGCATCAAAATATGTGATTACTGCCACTACTACTCGGGTATTACTTCGTGCTTTTGTCCTCATTTCTTCTGCAGTAATTCGACGGAGAAAAATGGAGGTCCGGCGGCAGTCGCGAAGTATATTACTCTATATTCCATCTATAGAGTAATGTCGGCCGTGGCAGTCTGTGACATGCAATCAACATGTCGAAATTGTATGAATTGCGGCCTTATAGATCTTTGTGATGATCCTTTGAGGTCTCCTTATCGCTCCTTTTAGGTCTGTTCATCGTCGTTGTGATGTCTTTGTCGCTGTAGAAGATGGAGGCCAAGCGACCATGGTTTATTCTATACTATCCACGTTTACGCATGTCGCAGATAGCAAGCACTAATTTCACTATGATGACCATGCCGCAGAAGATCTCATCGCGACCACTGGGCCTAGAGTAAGGCCCAAGGCCACCAGCCATGCGGTCGAGTAGAGTATGCCATGTACCGTATATCTATTTTGTGCATGAACCCTTCGTATTTAATCTAATTATGTGCACGCTATGGTGTTTGGTTGTATTACATGTTAGCCCCTCAAGATTTCACAATGACACACAAAGTATATACTTTATGCCTGAACCCTTATGGTGTATCAAAAATACTCAGATTTGTGTTGGACCCCCGTTCGGTGTGTCAGGGAATGGACGCGAACAATTATTACATACACGAGACAAAAGATTACGTGATGGACGTGGCAGCAGTGCTAATACGTTGGACGCAAACCAAAGTAAACGAGCAATCTCGTTAGTAAATGATGCCATTAGTGAAGATTGGAGCAGTGACACGTCTAGTTGTACTAAAGATGATGGCGCCTACAATTCTCAAAGAAAGGATACCGTGGTTGAAGTAAATGGCATGTGATTGAAGATGAGGATACTATGGTTGAAGTAAATGTCAATATCGTGCATAAACCACGGCTATCGCTAGTGTTGGATGATCTAGTCCAGCAGAGGCCCGAGCTGCCTGGTACGTTAACCAACCGAGGTGTGTGTAACCCATGGGCCTTTCACGTGTCTATCTCTGTGGAGAAGGAGGCTCGTGTTGCCTGCTATGTTAACTATGTCAATGTCATTCGTAAACCACTGCTAATCGCTAGTGTTGGATCTAGCAAAGGCCCGAGCTGGCTGGTATGTGAACCAACAGAAGTTTGTGTAAGCCATGGTTCTTTCATGAGTTTCTGTGTGGAAGAAGGAGGAGGCCCAAGTTGCACGCTACATAAACCATGTCAATGTCGTGCGTAAACCATAGCTAATCGCTAGTATTGGATCCAGTCCAGCAGAGGCCTGAGCAGATACGGACAACAAGTTTGCATACAGACAAATTGACCGTTGCCGGGGGGGGGGGGGAAGGGCCTGTTGAGTCCTGCCTCGCTCAACACACTTGACTTGAGGGGTCGAGACTATGCTTCTCGTCCCCCACGGATGGGGTCAGGCCCACCTCGCCTCACACGACCCCGTGATCGGGGTGGTCAATGCCACGCATAAGATCGCCAGCTCCATTCCTGCACTCATGACACCAGCACGTGCAAGTACGGCAGCTCTGACTCCATCCACCGCTCCTGCCAACTCCTGAAAAGTGGTCCATGTCACTGAGACGAGACTAGGCGCCACATCACTGACCTCCTTGTTGGTTCCGCCCATGTAAACCTCTCTTAGCTACACATAAACACTGTTCAAGAAAGTGATTATTGACCTGTTCCAAGTAAAACATATGAACGAGGCATGGTTTATGAACGAAAGTGTCTCGGTTAACATACCAGGCATAAGCTCGGGCCTCTGCTGGACTGGATCCAACACTAGCAATTAGCAGTGGTTTACGCACAACAATGTCGCGGTTAACGTAGCAGGCAACTTAGGCCTCCTTTTTCTTCCACACAAAACACGTGAAAGAGTCATGGCTTATGCAAACCTCTGTTGTTTAACATACCAGCCAGCTCGGGCCTCTGATGGGTCCAACACTAGCGATTCGTAGTGGTTTACGAATGACATTGATACGGTTAACATAGCAGGCAACACAGGCCTCCTTCCCCATAGAGATAGTACACATGAAAGACCCATGGGTTACGCACATCTCGGTTGGTTAACGTACCAGGAAGCTCACGCTCGAGCCTCTGCTGGATCCAACACTAGCGATTAGCAGTGGTTTACGAACAACATTGACACG
This sequence comes from Eleusine indica, assembly GCA_030378355.1. Lineage (NCBI taxonomy): Eukaryota > Viridiplantae > Streptophyta > Magnoliopsida > Poales > Poaceae > Eleusine > Eleusine indica. The sequence continues at coordinate 17,892,158 of CM059497.1, forward strand.
GTTAAAGTAGCATGCAACATGGCCCTCCTTCTCCACAGAGATAGATCACGTGAAAGACCCATGGGTTACGCACACCTCGACTGGTTAACGAAGCAGGCAGCTCGCGCTCGAGCCTCTGTTGGATCCAACACTAATTAGTACATTCTTCACTTTTTATTTTTTCTTCTTCTTTGATTTCCTGCTAATCGTGTCGGCATTTTGACCTTCCGTAGGGTATCCCAGGATGCGGAAACTACGTCATTAGTTACATGATGCATTGGGACGGGAATACCGCTAGTCAGACCATGGCACCGGTAATGTCATCTGACTTGTCGTCAGTTGCAGCCTCCTCCTCCCTCGTCGTGCCGGATATGGTCACTGGCCTGTCGTGGGAAGCCCAATTGCGAGGCCGTCGCTAGCAATGAAAAGGTTGGGGTACTATCTATATGTGACGAACACGACGATAGTCATATCTTTTTTGTGTCTGGCCAATTACATCCTATTAGACTTTCTTTGCTCTTTGCTTGTAATAACTAATAAAGGATACACACTTCGACTATGTTAACCTCTAGTTTTGTGCGTAAACCATGGCTGTTCATGTGTTTTCCCTAGAAGTGGGAAGGCTAGTTTGCTCTGACGAATCCTTTGGGGGAACACACTGGTGTACGTGCAACGAGAGCGGGCTGACTCGGAGAGGGAGGCGCCTCACAAGGATATGGAAGAGAAACACGTGAACCAGGCATGGTTTATGCACGACAGTGTCTCGAATATGTTTTATGCCCCACTGTTTAGGAAAGTGATTATTGACCAGTTCCAAGTAAAACACGTGAACGAGGGCATGGTTTATGCATGGTAGTGTCTCACATAACGCACCAGGCATCTGCTCGGGCCTCTACTGAATCCAACACTAGCGATTAGCAGTGGTTTATGCATGACAATGTCACGGTTAACATAGCATGCAACTCGGGCCTCCTCCTTCTTCCACAGAGAACACGTTAAAGAGCTATGATTTACGCATACTTGTGTTGGTTAACGCATAAGGCAGCTCGGGCCTCTACTGGATCCAACACTAGCGATAAGCTGTGGTTTACGAATGACATTGACATAGTCAACGTAGAAGGCATACGGGCCTCCTTCTCCACAGAGATAGAACACATGCAAGACCCATGGGTTACGCACACCTCGGTTGGTTAACATACCAGGCATCAGCTCGGACCTCTGCTGGACTGAATCCAACACTAGCGATTAGCAGTGGTTTAAACACGACAATGTCACAGTTAACGTAGCAAGCAACTCGGATCTCCTTCTTCTTCCACACGGAACACGTGAAAGAGCCATGGCTTACGCAAACCTCTGTTGGTTAACATACCAGCCAGCTTGGGCCCCTGAGGGATCCAACGCTAGTGATTAGCAGTGGTTTATGAATGGCATTGACACGGTTAACGTAGCAGGCAACACGGGCCTCCTTCTCCACCGAGATAAAACACGTGAAAGACCCATGGGTTACGCACACCTCGGTTGGTTAATGTACCAGACAGCTCATGGTCGATCCTCTGCTAGATCCAACACTAGCGATTAGCAGTGGCTTACAAACAACATTGACACAGTTAACGTAGCATGCAATACGGCCCTCCTTCTCCACAGAGATAGAACACTTGAAAGACCCATGGGTTATGCACACCTTGGTTGGTTAACGTATCAGGCAGCTCGCGCTCGAGCCTCTGCTGGATCCAACATAAATAAGTACCTTCTTCGCTTTTTATTTTTTGTTCTTTTCCTCCTTCTTTGATTTCCAGCTTACCGTATCGCCATTTCGGCCTTCCGTAGGGTATCCCGAGATGCGGTAACTACCTCATTAGTTACATGATACATTGGGACGGGTATACCACTAGTCAGTCCATGGCGCCGGTAATGTCGTCTGACTCGTCATCAGTTGCAGCCTCCTCCTCCCTCGTCGTGCTGCACATGGTCACTGGCCTATCATAGGAAGCCTAATCGCGAGGGCGTCGCCACCAATGAAAAGCTCGGGGTGCTATCTATATGTGATGAAGACGACGATAGACATATCTTTTTTGTGTTCTGGCCAATTCCATCCTATTGGACTATGTTAACCGCTACTTTTGTGCGTAAACCGTGGTTGTTCATGTGTTTTCCCTGGAAGTGCGAAGGCTGGTTTGCTGTGACGAATGCTTTGAGGGAACGCACATGCGTACGTGCAACGAGAGTAGGCTGACTTGGAGAGGGAGGCGCGTCGCAAGAATATGGAAGACAAACACATGAACCAGGCATGGTTTATGCACGATAGTGTCTCGGTTATGTTTTATGCAACACTGTTCAGGAAAGAGATTATTGACCAGTGCCAAGTAAAACGCGTGAATGAGGGCATGGTTTATGCACGACAGTGTCTTAGTTAACGTACCAGGCATCAGCTCTGGCCTCTGCTGGATCCAACACTAGAGATTAGCAGTGGTTCGCGCACGACAATGTCACGGTTAACATAGCATGCAACTCAAGCCACCTCCTTCCATAGAGAACACGTGAAAGAGCTAAGGTTTACACATACTTGTGTTGGTTAACGCACAAGGCAGCTCGATCCACTGTTGGATTCAACACTAGCAATTAGCCATGGTTTACACACGATATTGATGAGGTCAATGTGGAAGGCAACAAGGGCCTCCTTCTCCACAGAGATAGAACATGTGAAAGACCTATGGGTTACGCACACCTCGGTTGGTTAACATACCAGGCATCAGCTCGGACCTCTGCTGGACCGGATCCAACACTAGCGATTAGCAGTGGTTTACACGCGACAATGTCACGGTTAACATAGCATGCAACTCGGGCCTCCTCCTTCTTCCACACAGAACACGTGAAAGATCCATGACTTACGTAAACCTCTGTACGTACCAGCCAGCTCGGGCCTCTCTTGGATCCAATACCAGCGATTAGCAGTGGTTTATGAACGACATTGACACGGTTAATGTAGCAGACAACACGGGCCTCCTTCTCCACGGAGATATAACACGTGAAACACCCATGGGTCACGCACGCCTCTGTTGGTTAATGTACCAGGCAGCTCGGGCCTCTGCTGGACTGGATCCAACACTAGCAATTAGTCGTGGTTTACGCATGACATTAACACGGTTAACATAGCAGAGAACACGTGAAAGAACTATGGTGTCAGGGATAAATATTAGTGGTGCCACATGGTAGTCATTAAAACCCACAGAAGATGACTTAGAGTCTCAGACCAAGAACTGGCGGTGGGCCCGCAATAGCTACCACTCATAGTCATACGATCCCGAGCAGATACGGATAACAAGTTCGCATACGGGCCGATCAACCCCCACCGAGGGGAAGGGCCTGTTGTGTCCCACCTCGCTCGACCCGCACCTCGCTCGACCCACTTAACTCGATGGGTCAAGACCATGCTCCTCGGCCCCTGCGGACGGGGTCTGACCCACCTCGCCTCACACGACCCCGTGGTCGAGGTGGTCAATGCCGCGGATAAGATCGCCAGCTCCATTTCTGCACTCATGACACCCGCACGTGCGGGTACAGTAGCTCTGACTGCATCCACCGCTCCTGCCAACTCCTGACAAGTGGTCCATGTCACTAAGATGAGACAAGGCGCCACATCACTGACCTCCTTGGTGGCTCCGTCCATGTAAACCTCTCTCCGCTATGCGTAAACACTATTCAGGAAAGAGATTATTGACCAGTTCTAAGTAAAACAAGTGAACAAGGGCATGGTTTATGCACGTTAGTGTCTCGGTTAATGTACTAGGCATCAGCTCGGGCCTCTGCTGGACTGCATCCAACAAAAGTGATTAGCAGTGGTTTACGCACGACAATGTCACAGTTAATGTAGCAGGCAACTCAAGCCTCCTCCTTCTTCCACACAGAACATGTGAAAGAGCCATGGCTTATGCAAACCTCTGTTGGTTAACGTACCAGCCAGGTTGGGCCTCTGATGGATCCAACACTAGCCATTAGCAGTGGTTTACAAACGACATTGACACGGTTAACATAGCAGGCAACACGGGCCTCCTACTCCATAGAGATAGAACACGTGAAAGACCCATGGGTTATGCACACCTCGGTTGGTTAACGTACAAGGTAGCTCGCGCTCAAGCCTCTGCTAGATCCAACACTAGCGATTAGCAGTGGTTTACAAATGACAGTAACACGGTTAATGTAGCATGCAACATGGCCCTCCTTATCCACAGAGATAGAGCACGTGAGGACGCATGGGTTATGCACACCTCGGTTGGTTAATGTACCAGGCAGCTCGCGCTCGAGCCTCTGTTGGATCCAACACTAATTAGTTCCTTCTTTGGTTTTTATTTTTTTCTTATTTTTTATTCTTCTTTGATTTCCCGCTTACCGTGTCAGCATTTCGGCCTTCCGCAGGGTATCCCGGGATGCGGAAACTATGTCATTAGTTACATGATGCATTGGGACAGGAATATCGCTTGTCAGTCCTTGGCGTCGGTAATGTCGTCTGACTTGTCATCAGTTGCAGCCTCCTCCTCCCTCATCGTGCCGAACATGGTCACTAGCCTGTCATGGGAAGCCCAATCGCAAGGCCATCGCCAGCAATGAAAAGCTCAGGGTGCTATCTATATGTGACGAAGACAACGATAGTCATATCTTTTTTATGTTCTGGCCAATTCCATCCTATTGGACTTTCTTCGCTCTTGCTTGTAATAACTAATAAAGGATAGACGCTTCGACTATGTTAACCACTAGTTTTGTGCGTAAACCATGGTTGTTCACGTGTTTTCCCTGGAAGTGGGAAGGCTGGTTTGCTCTGATGAATCCTTTGAGGGAAAGCACTGGCGTACGTGCAACGAGAGCAGGCTGACTCGGAGGGGGAGGCGGGTCGCAAGGATATGGAAGAGAAACACATGAACGAGGCATGGTTTATGCACGACAGTGTCTCGGTTATGTTTTATGGACCATAATTCAGGAAAGAGATTATTGACCAGTTTCAAGTAAAACACGTGAATGAGGGCATGGTTTATGCACGGCAATGTCTCGGTTAATGTACCAGGCATCAGCTGGGGCCTCCGCTAGATCCAACACTAGCGATTAGTAGTGGTTTACGTATGACAATGTCACGGTTAACGTAGCATGCAACTCGGGCCTCCTCCTTCTTCCACAAAGAACACGTGAAAGAGTTATGGTTGACGCATACTTGTGTTGGTTAACGCACAAGGCAGCTCGGGCCTCTGCTGGATCCAACAGTAGTGATTAGCCGTGGTTTATACACGACATTGACGCGGTCAACGTAGAAGGCAACACATGCCTCCTTCTCCGTAGATATAGAACACATGAAAGACCCATGGGTTACGCATACCTTGGTTGGTTAACATACCAGGCATCAGCTCGGGCCTCTGCTGGACTGGATCCAACACTAGTGATTAGCAGTCGTTTACAAATGACAATGTCATGGTTAACGTAGCAGATAACTTGGGCCTCCTCCTTCTTCCACACAGAAAGTGGGCGCGCGAGTCGGAGCCAGCGAGCGACGCGTCGGCACCAAAACGGCGGGTCAGGGACCCAAAGTTCAGCGTCCCGCCCTTGTCACTCAGGAAGACTCTGAGATCTGGAGCGGCGGCTGGAGCGCCGAGGACTGCTGTGGGCATGGCTGCTTCGACGACGGCAACCGGTGTGCCTGGTGCTGTTGGCGAGGCGGTTCCGGGTGTGACTGCTTTAGCGACAGACATCGGTGTGACCGGTTCTACCCCAGGCACGGGTGCTGGCGCAGCGGACGCCAACATCGGTGGGGGTGGATCTTCTGTTGGGACGGGAGCGGCCGTTTCAAACCCATCGACATCGAAGTCGTGGCCCCCCTCCGTTGTTGCCGCAGAGTGGGAGCGGCTCAAGAAGACGTGCTATCCCCTGGCGCGTGACTTTGCCCGGAGGGCCAATGAACTCACTTCAACGTTCGAGAGGGAGATCACCAGGCTTGTGGCCAAGTTGGTCGAAGATTGCCAGGAGCTGCTGGCGTCGCGCGGGTGGGAGGAAGTGCAAGTGACCAATCTTGCCAACCTTCACACTTTGGCTAATCAGGATGGTGCTCACATCGAAAAGGCAGAAGGAGCGCGATGAGGCCATCATGAAGGCGGCAGCGCTCGATGTGTCTTTGCAGCAAGAGAGTCGGCAGCTTGAGGCGGCCCAACGCATGGCCAAGGCTGCAACCGAGGCATCATCAGCCCACCACACGCAACTGCAGCTTCTCCATTCGGAGAAGGAAGGTATGACTTCGCTGTTTCCATTGGCCTTTCATTTGTTCGTAGCTTTGCTTTTTTCCTTGACTTGGTTCATTCATGCGCAGAGCTGGGAAGGAGGCTGACAGAGGCTGAAGGATCCCTTCGCAAGGAGGTTGAGGAGAAGGAGGTGCTGCGGGCCATCATTGGGAGGGCGGCCCAAGAACTCGAGGCTGTCTTGCCTCTTGACGCCTCACTGAACGGATAAGGCGGGGAGTGCGTTTTGGCATGCACACCGCCTTCTCTGTCTTCGCGACCTACTACAACGCTCTGTTCTTCAAGGAGGTGATCACATGCTATGTCGAAGGACACGCTGACGAGAAAATGGCCAAGATCCGCGCCGACACCTGTCCCCATGCGGACGCCCTAGCTGAAAAGTACGAGGAGGAAGCACTCCCCAGAGGACAGGGGAACTAGTCAGTTGGAGTCTTAGTTTTTGTTTGAAAAATGGGGTCATCATGCCCGAATGCATGTAAATAGTCTTAGATTTTAACTCGTGTTTGTTTATTTCAATTGACCCATGGTGGTCTTAAGCAATTTTAATTTGATTCGTTTTAATTTTGTTTACAATTCGCTCAGCCCTTTGTTCTTTCTATTCTGACTCACAAAGTTTGAGCCCCCGGGCCTCTAGAGGCTTTGCCGACTCAGTGATCGCTGTTGTCATTGCTGCTGGGGCCCCCATGACGTTGCGCCGTCCGATCGAGTCGACCTTGAGCCTCTTTTACCAGCGCCTTAAGAGCTACTGCGTCTTGTTGCCACGATCGAGCTGGAAGTGGAGGTTTTTGACATAGCAATTTTTTAAAAAAAATTGAAAAGATGTAGGGTGTCATGTGCCTCCTAGCCCCCGAGTGACGGTCGATCCGTGAAGAGGGGTCAGGCGTCACTAAATAGCTGGCGTTATGCATGGAAATTGAAATCGACATAGTTTTAAGGATAGAATTTACAGAGCTATGATATGTTCCATGCGTTGGTGAATTCCTCACCTTCCATGGTCTTGAGCTTGTAGGAGCCTGGCCGAATCACTCAAGCGATGATGTACGGTCCTTTCCCAGGGTGGCATGAGTTTGTGTCGACCTCATGACTGGTACGTTAACTAACAGAGATGTGCGTAAACCACTGCTAATCGCTAGTGTTGGATCCAGTCCAGCAGAGACCCGAGCTGATGTCTGATACGTTAATCAACAAAGGTGTGCGTAAGCCATGGCTCGTTCATGTGTTCTCTGTGGATGAAGGATTGCCAGAGTTTCCTGGTACATTAATCGTGTCAATGTCATGCGTAAATCACGGCTAATCGCTGGTGTTGAATCCAGCAGAGGCCCGAGCCATTAGCTGTCAATAAGCCTCATCGTGGTGCCGCCGTCATGAACATCAAGAACTACTGCACGCCATTTAGTCTGAACCATACTAAATGCATTTTTAACACCATATCGTGCTTATTAAAATATTTATGTAGCTGATCACATTATTTAGTTTTGTAAAATCTAGTGTTCCAGCTTCCAACTTTCAAGCCATGTCTTCTACAAATCAGGTTAAAAACTTCGTACCAGGTTGACCTTTTAAAGTTTTGAAGTTTAGGGTCCTAGCTAAGATTTGTGCACAAGGCCTCGAATTTTGTCGAGACGGCCCTATCTCTATGGAGAAGGAGGCCCATGTTCCCTACTATGTTTTTAACCGTGACATTGTTATGCATAAACCACTGCTAATCGCTAGTGTTGGATCCAGCAGAGGCCCGAGCTGATGCCTGGTACGTTAAGCAATAGAGTGTGCTTAAAGCTTCTCGCCTTCTTTGCTCTTGAGTCCAAGCTGCTCCGCTGCCCTCGCTCTTTCTCGCCGCCGCTACCCTCCTCATCCTCCATGACCATGTCGGTGTTCGAGAACTCTTTCATGGATTTGGATGACCTCGACAAGCTTGTCAGCGCAGGCCTCCTTCCTCCACTCACCGACGCGATCGAGTGGATCAAGCCGGGAAGAGAGCGTCGGCCGGAGACCCCCCCCCCCAAAGGGGTACATCGTGTCATTCATGCCATTCCACGAGCGTGGATTGGGGAGCCCTCCACACAACTTCCTCCGCGCCCTGCTGTTCCACTACGACGCGGAGTTGCAGTACCTGAATCCCAATGGCCTTCATCGCTCTGTGCGAGGGGTTCCGCGGCATCGAGCCTAACCTTGACATATGGTGCCACTTCTTCCTGGCGATAGTGCGGAGGCGCATGGTTAGGCGCGAGTGGTAGCCATCAATTTTCCATGTTAACCGAGACATTGTCCTGCGTAAACCATGGCTAATCGCAATTCATCATGAAAGTCCACGATCTAGCAGGGGATGCTCTGACGTACTTGTTGCAAGGTGTCCTCAGTGCTGCAAATCGGTGCCGTGCTGCATTTAAGCAAGTTTGTCTTGAGACCAGAAGCGTTTCCAAACAGCTCCAGGATGCTAAAGGGTCATGGCCAAATCTTGGTGTGACGGCAAGATGAAAAGGATTGCGTCATCAGCGTAGAGTGAGCATTGGTGCTTCATTTGCACCGGCGTAAGCTGCATTTGTGGAAGTCTACCTGTTTTTTTATAAAATCTTGTATATATATATATATATATATATATATCAGAAGGTAGGTCCTTTCGTTCTCTCTTGATCGATTGTGGTACCATAAAAATATGTGATGCAATTTAACAAAAAAATATATAAAGATTTTCCAAATGGGAAATGAAATACTTACAATTCAAAAGTATTCAAGTCAATTTCCATTTTGTGTTTTTGCACAGTGACTTGTTACAATTTTTACTCAATGATCTCGAGGCTGGCGCCTCCCTGCGGGTCCGCCATGTGTTGCCTTCTGGTGGTGCCGGTGACGAAGCACGTCCACAAGAGTGCCTATCCGCGTTGCCTGCTACGTTAACCATGACAGTGTCCTGCATAAACCACGGCTAATCACAAATCATCATGGAACCAGGAGGCCCGACCTGCTTGGTACAACACTGTTTGTTCGGTAACCATGGCTCGGTCAAGTGTTTTCTTTGGAACTGGTCAATTTGATTACGCTGGCAAATATATCCACACCAATTAATCCATCGCATGTAGGGTTTACGCGTCTAGAAAGAGAGTTTTACGTGGGTGGACCTAACAAGGAGTTCTGAGTACCTGCTTCGTTAACCGAGACACCATCATGTGTAAACCACGGCTAATCGCCAGAGTTGGAACCAGGAGGCCTGAGCTGCTTAGTACGATACTTATCAATTAGATCATGTGTTTTCCTTGAAACTAGTCAACTGTTTTGTCGAATATATCCACACCAATTAATCTATCACATGCAGTGTTTACACGTATAGAAGATAGGTTTATGTGGGTGGATGTGGACCCAATAAGGAGGTCCAAACTGCCTGCTATGATAACCGAGATACTATCGTACGAAAACCACGGCTAATCGCTAGTGTTGGAACCAGGTGGCCCGACCTCCATGGTATGACACTTTTGTGAGGTAATTATGGCTCAGGTTGCCCGCTACATTTTCCTTGGAAGAAAAAGGCCCGGGTTGCCTTTTACGTTAACTGAGACACTGTTGTGCGTAAGCCATATCTCGTTCACTGGTTTACAAAGCTGCAAGTCTACAACCCTATTCATCAAAGCGCGAGCTCGGCAGCTAGCACCTCCCTGCGCGTCTGTCACATTTTGCCTTCTGGTGGTGCTGCCAGTGGCGAAGCACGTCCGCAGGAGTGCCTATCCGCGACCCAATGCCCCGAATACAAATTACCACTATGTAGGAGTAGTAGACTACAAGGGTTTTTTTCGTAAACCTTGTATATTTACTCATATAATTTTGAATATGGCTTCAGACTAACGCGCAATTTGACCAATAAGTATATATATATATATAATTAAAACAAATACGGGGGGTCCATTCATAACTATTATAATACCGTAGCTACTCAATGACCTGTAAGTGCCTGGTGGTTGTGGGCTACAGGCCCATTCTCATTGATAATGTTCTGAGCCTTCTCTCAGATCTTCGCGGCAGGGCATCATAGCGTGTTGCGATGGAACATTCGCGTAAACCATAAAAATGCAATATAAACTATCACCATCGCTAGAAGTCCAAATAGCATCTTCTCCGACGACGACGTCGCTTCTCTACCAGGAGAAGGAAAGTCGGAGGTCCATGCTTTATTATACATAAACGCTACTAACGATTATAGAAGCGGTTGTCCGACGTGATGAAATATTCAATAGTCGCCGCCACCGGAACTGTATCTTCTCTGGCGACGGCGGCGCCAGGTTTCCAACTATGAAGAGAAGGAAAACGTTGAAGGTCCATCATGTTATACGAACAGTGATCACACTTTGATTCCATATCACGGTGAATCCGCTCGTCGGAGTCACACAGGCAGCGAGCAGTGTCACTTTGATTCCATATCCCGGTTAATCGGCTCGCCAGAGTCGCACAGGAAGCCAGCCTTGTCCGTGCGAAATTGGTACGTCTGGGGCGGCTGGTCGCCGCAACATCGGATGGTGAGTATGGGACTTCCGTCACCGGAGACTATGAAGTCGGTAATTTGGTATTCCAAAAAATGGGTAAAATGACATCTCTACCCTTCGCCAGACGTTTATGCCCAAGACGTAGAGAGTCTACAAGGTGGGGGGAAGGAGCGCGAATAGCACGTCTTAATGGGACACATGTCGGCTTCTGATTAGGTGACCGCACAGAAGAATTCACATACATACAAAATATTAGCATTAGTAGACACAGGATGTATCAAAAATATTATCCATGATAAGTACTTTATTAGATGCCCTGAAATAGTACATACTATAGACGATAGTAAGACAGAAGTCTCCACAGACATGTCAGACATAAGAAAGATCCATAATCAATTAGCCTATAAAATAGAAACATAAATAAATGATACAAAATACATAATAGACGAGATTACAATCAGAGATATATCTATGATAAATAATGATATGATAATTGGGTTAAGATTTCTACAACAATCAGTACAAACGACAATTATACATGAACAAGGAATTACATTTATTCCACGTCAAGACAATGTGCCATATATTTCCAAAGTAAGAAGGCACCATAGAACACAACAAATCTGCAATATAGATGTAGATACTTCTAGTTCAGTCCCAGATATCACATCTTTAGAAGATCAGATGAATTTAGAACTTAGTTCAAATATAGAAGAATATGATGTAAAAAACTCTAATTTAGAATGTATTGGGTTACAATCATTCGCACCAAACTGATACACAGATATAAAGTCTAAAAAAGATATAGAAAAGATAGTACAGAGGCTTGAAGATATCCAAATCATTGGCGAAATACCTATAAAACATTGGGAGAAAAATGATATAGTATGCAAAATCAAAATAATAAATCCAAATTATATAATCAAAACAGCTCTAATTGATGCCACTCCAAAAGATATAGAAGATTTTAAAATGCACATTGAAGAATTATTAAAATTAAAAGCTATAAGAGAAAATAGAAGTCCACATAGATCAGCCGCTTTTATAGTTCGAAATCATGCTGAGGAAGTAAGAGGAAAGTCTAGAATGGTTATTAATTACAAAAGATTGAATGATAATACTGTAGAAGACACTTTTAATATTCCTAACAAACAAGAATTGATTAATAGAATACAAGGTAGTAAATATTTTTTCAAATTTGACTTAAAAGCCAGATTTTGGCAAGTTAAAATGGCAGAAGAATCAATCGAATGGACTGCATTTACGTGTCCTCAAGGTCATTTCGAATGGCTTGTTATGCCTGTAGGATTAAAAAATGCGCCTGCCTTATTTCAAAGAGAAAAGCAAAATATTTTCAATGAAACTCAAGATTTCATATTGGTATATATAGATGGCATATTAATTTTTTCAAAAACTTATAAAGAACATATCACGCATCTTGAAGTATTCTTTAGAAAGGTAGAACTAAATGGTCTAATATTATCAAAAAAGAAAATGGAAATTTGTAAGGAAAGAATAAATTTCCTTGGTCATGAAATAGGAGAAGGAAAAATCTACCTACAAGAACATATTGCAAAACAAGATATTACAATTCCGTGATGCTATGAATGATCCTAAGATTTTGCAACAATTTTTAGGAATCGTAAATTATGCAAGAAATTATATAGATAATTTAGCAAAACTTGTTGGACCTATATTCTAAATTAAGAAAGAATGGTAAAAAATACTTCAATTGTGAAGACATAAAATTAGTAAGAACTATAAAGGAAAAGGTGAAGAATTTAAAGCCATTAGAGCTACCTCTAGATGATAATTATTTTATTATAGAAACTGATGCCTCTAAGGAAGGATGGGGCGCAATATTGAAACAAAAGCCTAATATATATTCTCCTAAGATAGAAGAAAAAAATATGTCGATATGCCTTAGGAAGTTATAAGTTAAAGACTATGAATAACACTGAAAGAGAAATTTTAGCTATATCTTCTGCAATAAATGCATTTCGTTTATACCTTGGATTCAAAGAATGTACTGTATTTAAGATTGCGAGGCAATTTGTAGATATTATAATCAAATTAATAGTAAAAAAAAAAGTTCTACTAGAAGGTGGATATTGATTGAAGATATCATTACTGAAAATGGTTATAAAGTTAATTTTGAACATATAAAGGGAAAAGATAATAAGTTGCCTTACCTGTTTTCACGATCTTCCATTTTGCAGGAATGAAGAGAGCAATGAACCCTAAAGTTGAATACTATACAATTGGACAAGATAATAAACTGAAAGTTTTGCCAGAAAATACTTTTAAGTTCAAACCTAAGAATCATATTTTCATAGATGAAATACAACAATGTCTACTGGACAATTTCTGGTAGCATTACAACAATAAGAAGGAAGATAAAGGGTACTATCTGGCCATATTAAATAGTCTTTCAGAATATTTTCATATGATTAATGGAATGCTACCATCATCCGAATGCCCAGAAAGAATACAATTGCGACCTTTATATGTGATATTTAATGGAAAAAGACCAGGAATATATACATCTTTTGAAGAATTAGTTATCTTAAAGAAAGACATGGAAAGAAGAAGGTTATCCCCATCATTTGCAAAATACATGGATGTTGATGAAGCATTGGCCAAAGCAAGAATGGCTATAGGACCAAATTATTATATTGAACCATATGTGAAAGAATATATACAAAGTTATAGGCTGGTTCAAAAAAAGAATAATAACACTTTTGAAGAACCAAGTATAACAAAAACAAGAGAGCCAATTGGAATAAAGACTCAAGAAGAAGGTGCTACATCTATGAAGTTGACATATAAAGAATACTTAACAAAAGAAGTTGATCCCCTGGATGGAGAATATATTGATTGGAAACTAGAAGAAAATTTTGAATTAGAAGCACCTGAATGGAAGAAAGAAATAAGAGAAGATATTATGAAAGAGATAAAGAAGGAAATAAAAGAAAAATTTGAAGAAATGCAAAGTCATATGATGACAAAATTTCCAACTCATTCTTAGATGAAGATATTATGGATATTGGTGGGCATGGGCAACCTCCAGAACCCGAACAGAATTAGCCCATCAAATATAAATAAAGACTTCAAATACTAAGAATTATAGTCTCAAATGCGAAAGCATGGTGAGACTCATAAAAATATTGAGAGTGATACTCTCAAATGAGAAGTGTGGTGTGACCCTATAATTACCAATATAGGCCAATGGTCGCAGCATAAAACATCACAGAAAGAAGGTCACAAGCCATCAAAAGAATAGTAATCGGCATTATTCGTGGCATTGGCATGCATGCCAGGACAAATACTTTAAGCTGCTTCGTACATGTAATAAATATATAGAGACTTAGCAAGGAAAGGCGAGAGAAGGTCATCATGAAAGGAAGACAATGCCAATTGAATGGTGTTGTATATGACACCTGGTGTCCTTGCAACATGAAGATGGAGGCTATGTGTGCTAAATAAAAAGGAAGGGCGTACCGCTCGCTCTACTATAAAAGGAGGACCTGGGCTACAGAAGAGAGACACCCATCACTCATCGTCCATCACCCAGCGTTCTGAGCTCACTCCTCAAGAGTGCCTTCCACCTCCACCACTAAGTAGCAATATTAGTAGTCCACTTGTAATATAGAGAGCGTGGTTCCACTGTAAGATACCATCTTCAAGGTAATTTTTCTTTTGTGTGTCTAAGTGTTTGCGGGGTTCTCGAAAGGGAAAACCATATGTAAACTTTGTTAGTGGAATTAAGTATTTTTGTCATTGAAAATCCTGCGGTTATCTAAGTCCTTTCATATGAGATGAGTTTTTATGCTAGGGACCCTATAGGAGAAACCTCTGGTATGACAAAGTTCTCGTTTTAGCCTGTGTTATGGCGTTAGAGAGAACCCTTAGGCCGCAGAGAAGTGTTCCCTTCGGGTGGAACTGCCTCGGGAGACGTTTAAAAACTTGTCACATATGCTTGCGATTTAGAAAATCGAAGGACAGACACTATTACTTTTGAAGCAAACTAGCGAGAAATATGGTGAGTACCGAGTAGGAATTTTACAACTGAGAACTTATATGCCCGACAGTCTGTTTGGCCTCGCCAGCCGAAAGAACAATCTTGAAAGAAGAAGATTAAGACCAATCATAATTAATACTCGAAGTCCATTAATACGCTAAAGTATGCAGAATAGTTTCGAAGCACTACTTGAGTGCACAATCCAACTGGATAGTGGAATAACACTGTAGAAATTCATAATTTGAATAGTGACCAGAATTTAATTAGTGTCCTCAATATTAGTAAGTAACCATAACTATTATTATATAATAAATATATTTGTGAATAGTGGATATATATATAAATATATATATTATTCTACAAATAGCTTATTCTACACCCTGAACCCAAACCCTAGCCAATCGATTGAGCCAGCCAGCCCAACCCCGAGCGAGCAACCCCCCCCCCTCCCGCCCCCGCCCCGCAGTTCAGTAATTTATAAAATTGTACCAGTAATATTTTGCAAATGTATTCAGTAATTTTTTATTATTAGTAATGTCAGTAATTCCTTTTGTAATGGTCAATAATTGTTGCCAATGTAACATGACAATCAGTACTTTTATAGAGTCAGTAATTTCTATTGAAGAATTTATAGAATTTAGTGTGCAAAGCATTTATAGAATTTAGTGTGCAATGTAACATGGTCAATAAATGCTGCCTGTCAGTATTTCTTTGTTAGTAATTTTTTAGTGTTTATTTATTATTTAAAGCATTTGTAGAATTTAGTGTGCAAAGCATTTCAAGAATTTAGTGTGCAAAGCATGTGTAGAATTTAGTGTGCAAAGCATGTGTAGAATTTAGTGTTTATTGTCACATGGTTTGGACCTTAGAATCCAACATTGTCTCTTATGGTGATAGAAATTATCGGCTCATTGAGGAATTTAGTGTGCAAAGCATTTATAGAATTTAGTGTGCAAAGCATGTGTAGAATTTAGTGTGCAAAGCATGTGTAGAATTTAGTGTGCAAAGGATTTGTAGAATTTAGTGTGCAAAGCATTTGGAGAATTTAGTGTGCAAAGGAGTTGTAGAATTTTGTGTTTATTGCCACATGGTTTGGGCCCTAGAATTTAACATCGTCTCCAACGATGATAAAAATTGTCAGCTCGTTAGAGAATTTAGTGTGCAAAGCATTTGTAGAATTTAGTGTGCAAAGGAGTTGTAGAATTTAATACGTAAAGGAGTTGGAGAATTTAGTGTGCAAAGCATTTGTAAAAATTAGTGTGCAAAATATTTGTAGAAATTAGTGTGCAAAGTATTTGTAGAATTTAGGGTGCAAAGGAGTTGTAGAATTTAGTGTGTAAAAGAGTTGGAGAATTTAGTGTGTCAAGGAGTTGGAGAATTTAGTGTGCAATAGAGTTAGAGAATTTATTGTGGAAAGGAGTTGTAGAATTTAGTGTCCAAAGAAGTTGGAGTTATCATTAATGTCAATAATTTTCTTGTGTAATGGTTAGTAACTGTTGTCAATATAACACTGCAAAGGAGTTGCAGAATCATCAATTTCTTTTGAAAAGGTGCAGTAATAATAATTTTTTAGAATCAGTAACACCTTTAGTGATTGCTTATAATCAGTAATAGTATAACCACAGTCGGTAATTACTATGCAAGTGTTAGTAAATTTTTAGAATCATTAATATTTTGAGTAATTTTTTAGAATCAATAGCAATAGAACATTGCAGCATATTAATCAACAATAATTGAAAATCACAACAATATAACACTTTCAGTAATTTAATAATTATCTCATTTTGCTCAAGTATTTATTTCTTTGCTAGTTCTAACTTATATGTCTCTGTAATTTATCTAGTGATGAGAATGTTGAGTAGTCTCATTTTGTTCAGTAAATTTGTTCAATAGTAATGTATCACTTTCCATTTCTCTGTTATGTTTGCATGTTTAGTAGCTCATTTTGTTCAGTAATTTCTTTCAGTAATAACAACACCTACTTCAGTTATTTTACTTTGATAATGGATAAGAGTTTCACATTGGTGATAATTTGATTTTAAAATATCTTCAGTAATTTCTGAAATCTTCAATAATTTTCACCCTTATTGCAAATAATTTTGTTCAATAGGTACTAGATTGTAATCGTCTATAATTAAGTAATTCTTTTAGTAAATGCATCTTACTCCAATGTGTACATATTCATTTAGTAATTCTTTTAAAATGTTACTTATGCTCCTTTGAGTCAGTAAATGCACAGTATTCCAAGCGTACAATTTTATTCAGTATTTTGTTTATGTTTAGTAGTTATTTAGTGGATGTAGAATAAATCTCAGTCATTCTTTTGAAAGTTACTAATGCTCATTTATTTTAAAAAAAATCCATATGGCATTCCAAGTATACAAATTCATTCAGTAATTTTTTTGAAAGTTACTGGTGCTCTTTTATGTCAGTAAATCCATGGTATTCTAAGTATACAAATTCAGACTTGTATTCATTATTTGTCTTTTACTATTTGTTTGCACAACTGTCAAATTTTTGTATTACCAACCATGAGAGGTTCTCACATCAAAATCAGAAAGGTGAGCGGAGCTTTAAACTGATTGCAGGAGCACATAGTTACAGAAACCACTCAATCATCAGGAATGTAGGAAATAATCCTTGCCTTCCATGTTTACTGATTTACTTTCCTTAGTTTATTTGCTATGTTTAGAAAGCTAGTTGTGCCTGATCGAAGGTCGTAATCTTTCTTTCCTTGTAATCGTACTTTTCTTGCTTGTAATTGTCTATATAAGTAGAGGAATAGCACCAGAAAATGCTGCCTCATTTTGCAGCACCAACAAGACCGTGTGCACTTGTGTTCTTGTGTGAGTTGTGTGTGTGTTGTAGCCGTGATCTCGCCGGCGACGTGCGCGTCGTTTCTCCGGCGAGGTTTCTAACAAGTGGTATCAGAGCGAGGTTGCGAGCCTAGGCGATGGCCGGTGACGGGAAGGACGATGGCAAGTCCGGCACCAAGGGCGACAACTCCAACGACGGCGTCGTGATCCAGCGGGTGATTCGTGAGGTGGGAGGCGGGACTAGCTACCCTGCCCTCACCAAGACCAATTACTCTGATTGTGCGCTTTTGATGAAGGTGAAGCTCAAGGCGCGGGCGCTCTGGAACGTCATCGAGAAGGGCGGCGCCGATGCGCAAGAGGAGATGATGGCACTCGACGCCTTGTGCGGCGTGGTGCCACCGGAGATGGTGCCGACGCTCGCCAAGAAGGAGACGGCAAAGGAGGCCTAGGACGCGATCGCGACCATGAGGGTCGGAGACGACCGCGTGAAGAAGGCGACGGCGCAGCAGCTGCGCCGGAAATTCGACCTCGCCACGTTCAACGACGATGAGACCGTCGAAGACTACGGGCTCCGCCTAGAAGGCATGGCGGCGCATCTCGCCACGCTAGGCGAGGAAGTGAAGGACGCGGACACCGTCGCGAAGATGCTTCGTAGCTTGCCGTCCCGTTTCAAGCAGATCGCGCTCGCCATCAAGACACTGCTAGACGTGTCGACGATGACGGTCGCTGAGCTGACGGGCCGGCTCAAGGAGGCGGAGGAATCGTTCGACGAAGCACCGGCGTCGCTGCAGCTTGAGGGAAAGCTGTACCTCACGGAGGAGGAATGGGACGCGCGGCCGAAGAAGCGCGAGGCGGAGTACGGCGGCGGCGCGGGCAGCGGCTCGGTGCGTCACGGTGGCGGCAGGCGTGGGCGTGGGCGCGGGCGTGGCAGTCCGACGAGCGGGCCGTTGAATTCAAACAAGCCCACCGGCGATGAATGCCGGCGCTGCGGAAAGCTAGGCCATTGGGCACGCGAGTGTCGATCGCGGCCCAAGAAGGAGCAAGTCCACGTCGTGCACGAAAAGGAGGAGGCCACGCTGCTGTTCGTAAACTCGTCCTCTACCAGATCCACCGTGCCGCCAGTGACATCGGTGGGCTCACCGGCGACTCCGCCCCCGCATGCTGACTTGTTGCCGCAGGAGGCGGGACACGTGCATGGCGGTGGGGGATCTACGACGACGAAGACGCCGCAGGCCGTGCAGATCGAGCTGCATGAGGAGAAGGTGTTCGCCCACCTCGGAGAAGAGGAGGAGCATGATGCCAAGACTTGGGTCTTGGACACCGGGGCGACGAACCACATGTCCGGGTCGCGGGCGGCGTTCGCGAACATGGACACGGAGGTGTGCGGCACGGTGCGGTTCGGCGATGACTCGGTAGCGCGGATCAAGGGCCGTGGCACAGTCACGTTCGTGTGCAAGAACTGTGAGCTTCGATCGTTCTCCGGGTTCTACTTTATTCCCCGGTTGACGACGAACATCGTGAGCATCGGACAACTCGACGAGATCGGCTACAAGATCGATATCGACTCCGGCGTGATGCGGATTCGGGAGCCCGGCGGCCAACTACTAGCCAAGGTGATGCGCGCGGGGAACCGGCTGTATGTGCTCCACATCAAGATGGCACAGCCGGTTTGCTTGACGGTTCGCAGCCGTGGCGACCAGGTGGCGTGGCTCTGGCACGAGCGCTTCGGCCATGTCAACATGGTGGCACTACGCAAGATGGCTCGGGAGGAGCTGGTGCGCGGGCTGCCGAAGCTCGGATAGGTGGCGGAGTTGTGCGAGGCTTGCATGGCTGGCAAGCAGAGGCGCACCTCGTTTCCGATACAAGCGGAGTACCGAGCACGGCGGCATCTAGAGCTGGTGCACGGTGATCTTTGTGGGCAGATCACACCGGCGACTACGAGCGGCAACAAGTACTTCTTGCTCCTCGTCGACGACCTCACCCGGTTCATGTGGGTGGCCATGATCCCATCCAAGGATCGTGCAGCAGAGGCGATCAAGGCGATTCAAGCTCGCGCCGAGGGAGAGTCCAAGCTGAAGCTCGGCGCGCTCCGCACTGACCGCGGTGGCGAGTTCAACTCGACAGAGTTCGCGGAGTATTGCGCGGCGGAAGGAGTCCACCTCCAGCGCACTGCTGCATACAGCCTGCAGCAGAACGGTGTTGTAGAGCACCGGAATGGCACGGTGGTGGCGACGACAAGAAGCATGCTCAAGGCCAAAGGCTTGCCCGGTTGGCTTTGGGGCGAGGCGGTGAGCACCGCCGTGTACGTGCTGAACAAGTGCCCGACGAAGAGTGTGGAGGGCATGACTCCGTTCGAAGCCTGGCACGGGAAGAAGCCCGCGGTGCACCACTTGAAGACGTTCGGTTGCATCGTCTATGTCCGGAACACGACGCCGCACCTGAAGAAGTTGGAGGATCGGGGCCGCAAGATGATCTTCATTGGCTATGAGCACGGCTCCAAGGCGTACCGCGCGTACGATCCTACCACGAAGCGTGTCCACGTAACGTGTGACGTGGTGTTCGACGAACAAGCCCAGTGGGACTGGGGCACCCACAACGGCGACGATGAGTCAAGCGGCGGCGATGACGTGTTCACGGTTGAGTTCACCACCTCGGGCCCAGCCGCTCCAGAAGTTGATGGAGTCGTCGAGGCGGCTGGAGGAGGAGAATTGGGGGAGCTGTCGCCGCCTCCCGTTGCGGGCAATGAGGCCCTCGAGGCTGTCGGTGAGGAGCTAGAGGCCGGCGTCGATGACGATAATCTTGACGCCGACCATGATGAGGACGCGCCGCTCCGGTACCGCGACATCAACGACATCATCGGACCGGTGTCTCCGCGCGGTTTTGCACCACGTGTGTTGGTCGCCGAGGAGCTGCACATGGTGAGCTCCGACGAGCCCGCCTCTTTCGCTGAGGCAGAACGCAGCCCGGGCTGGAGGGTGGCGATGATGGAGGAGATGGCTGCGATTGATGACAACAGGACATGGTCTCTCGTCGATCTCCCTCCGGGTCGCCGTGCCATTGGCCTGAAATGGGTCTTCAAGGTGAAGAGGGCTGAGCACGGGGCGGTGGCCAAGCACAAGGCACGCCTCGTGGTGAAGGGATATGCGCAACGCCACGGCATCGACTACGACGAGGTGTTCGCGCCCGTGGCGCGGCTAGACTCGGTGCGCCTGCTCATCGCCCTTGCGGCGTACGAGGGGTGGGAGGTGCACCATATGGACGTCAAATCGGCATTCCTGAACGGTGAGCTACAGGAGGAGGTCTACGTTGAGCAGCCGGTCGGTTTTGTGGTCGGTGGGAAGGAGCATAAGGTGCTCAAGCTGCAGAAGGCACTGTATGGGCTACATCAAGCGCCGCGTGCATGGAACACGAAGCTGGACGAGACTCTGGTGGGGCTTGGCTTCACGAGGTGCCCATCAGAGCACGCCATCTATGTCAGGAGGAATAGCGTGGCGCAGCTGGTGGTCGGCGTGTATGTCGACGACCTTGTGATCACCGGCGCCAGTTGCGACGATATCAAGCGTTTCAAGGGGGAGATGGCAACAGCGTTCAAGATGAGCAATCTCGGCCTGCTTCACTACTACCTTGGCATTGAGGTGAAGCAGAGTGCGAGGGGAATTTCGCTGAGCCAAAGAGCTTATGCGGCCAAGCTGCTGGAGAAAAGCGGCATGGCGGGGTGCAATTCAGTCCAAGCACCCATGGAACCGAGGCTAAAGCTGAGCAAGACGAGCGAGAAGCCGCCGGTCGATGCTACTGTGTATAGAAGCATTGTTGGGAGCCTCAGGTACTTGGTGAACACCCGCCCCGATCTTGCTTTCTCTGTCGGCTATGTGAGTCGGTTTTTGGAGGAGCCGCGCGAGGATCATATGGCTGCGGTGAAGCATATCCTCCGATACGTGGCGGGGACCCAGAATTGGGGACTCTGGTATGGCAGAAAGGAGAAGAAGGAGACGCTCCTAACAGGGTTCAGCGATAGCGATTTCGCTGGGGATGTCGATGCTAGGAAAAGCACGACAGGGGTGATTTTCTTCCTCGGCAGCAGCCCGATCACCTGGCAATCGAAGAAGCAGAAGGTGGTGGCTCAATCAAGCTGCGAGGCAGAATACATGGCAGCAGCAAATGCTGCTTGTCAGGCACTCTGGCTCAAGCGCGTGCTAGCAGAAATGCAGGGAGCGGCGCAGATCGTGCCAGTGTTGAGGGTGTACAACAAGTCCGCCATTGCATTAATCAAGAATCCGGTGCTCCATGGACAGTGTAAGCACATCGAGGTGAAGTATCACCTTGTCCGGGAGTCCGCAGAACAGGGCCTGATCAAAGTGGATTTCATTCGAAGTGAAGAACAGCTCGGTGACATTTTGACCAAGTCTCTCGGCAAAGTCAAGTTTCATGAGCTGCGTTTCAAGATCGGCCTGATCAATATTGATAATCATGACGGCAAGGCTTAGGAGGAGATTATAGGAAATAATCCTTGCCTTCCATGTTTACTGATTTACTTTCCTTAGTTTATTTGCTATGTTTAGAAAGCTAGTTGTGCCTGATCGGAGGTTGTAATCTTTCTTTCCTTGTAATCGTACTTTCCTTGCTTGTAATTGTTTATATAAGAAGAGGAATAGCACCAGAAAACGCTGCCTCATTTTGCAGCACCAACAAGACCGTGTGCACTTGTGTTCTTGCGTGAGTTGTGTGTGTGTTGTAGCCGTGATCTCGCCGGCGACGTGCGCGTCGTTTCTCCGGCGAGGTTTCTAACAAGGAACGGCGACAGTCAATAATAGGCATCAAAATTGGATGAAGCAAATGTTGGGCGGAGAATCGTTGATGCACTCAGACATGACCGAATGGAGTTTTGAGCGGCGTTTGGAGGCACAACAGTGCGGCAGAGCAGACTTCACGACAAATTACCAAGGCAACGATGGAAAATAAAACAGATTTGGGATGCATCTCAGCGAAAACTTATGCAACACTTTGATATCATGGCATCAAATCGGTCCACTAAAATGTTTTCCTACTCCACCACACTTCTCTAATCAATAGTCCAGTGGTAGTCTAAAGTCAACTTAATTAGCCGGCGAGAGAGATGAGCAGCTGATCTACATCGGCATGCATGTAGTTGCCGGCGCCGCCGGTCGTGTCTCGGCCCGCCCGCCCCCTGCGCGGTCGGGATGCCTCCGTGCACGTGCTCATCACGTTCCCATCATCTCGCTAGCAGCAGCGAGTATCCATGATCCCTTCCCCTTCTTCCCTATAAACACATGCGCTGACACATGTATAAACGCCGCGCATTGTGCTTGCCATCCACATCCACTTTACGGCCTACTGGTGGTGGTGGTAAAGGCGCGTCCGTCGTTGCTGGTGGCCTTGGTGCTGGCCGCGTCGCTGTTCGTCTCCAACGCCGGCGTGGCGGAAGCATCGTGGTGGAGCGGGTGGAGATGGAACTCCTTCTTCCCAAGCAGCCACCACGGGAGCCGGCGAGGACGTGTACCGCTCCTTCTTCCTCCACAAGGACGACACCGCCTGCCCCGCGCACGGCTTTTACAACTACACCGCCTTCCTCCGCGCTGCCGACCGGTTCCCCGAGTTCACCGCCGCCTGCGACCTCGTCACCTGGAAGCGCGAGGTTGTGGCCTTCCTACCCCAGATCTCCCACGAGACCACCGACGGGAGGGCCACGGTGCCTAACGGGCCTGTGACACCCCATAGCTAATCATTAATTAGTTAATGCTAAACACTAATTAGCAAGTAAGATTAAGCCAAGGTGTGATTAAGGAATCACATGAAATAATGAAACCCCAATCAATTTAATTTGAGGTCAAAATAAAACTCTCATAGCATGGTTGTAAAGCAACTCAAAATTTTCTACACAACTTATGCTAAATAAATTTATAAACATATTGGGAATAATAAAATATAATTTTAGACCAAATTTAATAATTTTACCACATTTGAAAATGTCCTAAATAATTAATTAAAGTCTAGAAAATACTTTTTAATAAAACTTTTATTCTAAATTAATTAGAATGCTTCTGACCTAGTAGACCCCACCAAGACCTTAAAAATATCTTGAGGGACCTATGTTCAAAATCCCAAAGCAATTGGACCACAAGGAGCATTTTAATCCAAATTAAACTGAACCAAGGACCATTCTGCAAACTTCTGAAAACTTGAAGGACCCCCCGGCAAAGTGCCGTGTCTTCTTCCTCTCGCTGATCGCAGCGCCAGGCAAACTCATCGGCCGCGCGTGCCGCGAT
This sequence comes from Eleusine indica, assembly GCA_030378355.1. Classification (NCBI taxonomy): domain Eukaryota; kingdom Viridiplantae; phylum Streptophyta; class Magnoliopsida; order Poales; family Poaceae; genus Eleusine; species Eleusine indica. The sequence goes on from CM059497.1 coordinate 17,915,999, forward strand.
TTCCGCCGCTGCCCTGCTTCCCCTGCTGCAGCGCTTCGCGCACGCTCCGCCGCTGCTGGCGTGCATCATCACCCGCTGCATCATCACCGCTGCCGCGCCCAAAAGCCCCGCCTTGTCTCCTCTGCCGCTTGCTGCCTCCATCGCCGCAGCAATGGCCTGCTGCCCGCGCGCGCCCGAAAGGGCTCCCAGCCTTGACCAAGACCAAAAACCTACGCGCCCAGTCGCCCGGTTTCGACCGCCCGTGACCCGAGTTCGATCGCCGTTTAAAAATGCCCCTCGGCCGTTTTCTTCTTCCCTGTTTTCCCTCGCCATGGCCGAGAGCTTGTGAAGCTTGCCGCGCTATTTCTCTGCTGCATTACGAACCAGGTCCAAGACACCAAACTTCTCGCACACACTCCCTTGAGTCCCTTGCCAAGTCTTAGCGTGAATCTTTAGTGGAGCTACGAGTAATTGAAGAAATGGCGGGTTTACGTCCTCCTCGGGCATAAGCCGCGAGACCAAGTAATTGGCCAACTGCGGTGAGTCTCGTCGCTTAATCCTCGCCTAGTGGTTGCGCGTTTCTCTGGAGCATGTCCTCAACAAGTTTTTGTTTTGTTCTACGCCTCGAGGTGGCCGTGATCGAGGTCCTCCCTGCCGCCGCTCTGTTCCGGCCAAACCAAAGCTGCCTCCCCGACGAGCCCTGTGCCCCCGCCCTTCTCAGCCGAAGTAAACTTCATGCCGGTCTTTCAGTCGCCGCCGCTACAGCCGTAGCCACAAACGGCGACGAAAGTGGTGCCCTCTGCCAATATCGCGACGTCGCCGAACGTCGATCGTCCGCAGCCGCTCGACATCGGCAGTCCTCCGGCGAGCACCTCTCCTTGTAAGCCCAGCCTTTCGTCCCACCCCGGTCTCCACGTCGTTTCGACGCAATCACGGTGAGGTTCCTTCGCTCGCAGAGCCCAGCGGCGAGCGCTCCGGCGGGTTGGTCTCGCTCCGGCAAGGTGCCGGTTGGCAGCCTATTGGCACTCGACGTGGCAGCCCGCGTGGCACTACGTGGCGCCGAGTTGTCGTCCCACGTGGCATGACCGGAAGTAAACAAAAATCCAGAAAACCAGGAAAAACCAAAAAAAGGCAGAAAATGATGATTAAATTTAAAAACTCATAGTAAATGCAATATGAATCAAATGGACCCCAAGTAAATTTTGTTAGTTTCCTATTGATGGTCTCTATTTAAGAAAAATTATAAAATGATGCCTCCATAAATATATTTTTAGTAATTAATTATCTTACCAAAACACTAAATAAATCCCTATGAATTCTAGGAATGAAATTGAAATCTGATTTTTTGCATGCACTGTTGTTTCATGATATTATACCACCCTGAATGTTGGTTAGTCAGAATATGAATTATTTCATGCCCTAGAATTTATTTAGCACTTTTTCTTTTAAAAATGCTACTAAATAAAATAGAACTTTCAGGATCTGCCACTTGGGGAAAATGGTGATTTTACATGACTCTATACATAATAACTCACCCATGTCTAGAAACATATTTTTTCTTTAATAAATGAATTAATTGCTCTTAAGACTATATAAACCCTATTAAATGACTCATGCAAATAAAATGATAAATTCAGAACTGGTTTCAAGAACATGTTAATAACCTAGTTGTCATATTAACACCACTGTATTTTGCATTTGGCATATTATTGCATGTGCTGTATTGTTTCGGTACTGTTAACGCCATGTTCATTTTAGGTAACGAAAATCACGAGCCAGAACTGGATTTTCAGCAGGACCATAATACTAAGGAGCAAGAGATTGTAGTTGCTAGCACTTATGCTGATTAAGGAAAGCCCCGGTTTGCATATGCCATGTTATAAAGTTTTGCTAATTTTAATATATCACTACTAGTGTCTATATTGAATGTTGCATTAAGTTAATAGTAGTTGGTTGGAAATCCACTTGCATATTATTCAAATGTCCCATGTTAATGTTATATGAGTCATGGTAGGATTCGGTACTAAATTACTATGCTTAGTAATAGAAGATTTTCACTAGCCCTGTTACTGTTACTAAGAGAATAACTTGATCACTAAAGATGAACTTAATAGAATAAATTTACTTTTATGTTATGACCGGGCAGGGATAATGCATGTGTAGGTTTACAGCAACACATGAGTGTTGACTGCAATAACCCTGCCTTGTCAAACCTAGGACCCGCCCGTCGTTGGCCCTTTGATCAAGCATTGAACAGTACTGAATATATGCTAGTTTATGGGCACTAGTAAACCGATGTAGCACTAAAATTACTTGCAATAGTAACGGTTAAGGTGCATTGGTCATTGACCCTTCTGCTGCTGGAGTGGGCGGTTCATACCACGAAGTACTGTTGGCAGAACGACATGCCCACTCGGTGTCGCCACACTCGGTCTGAGGTGTATGTTCTTTTATTATGAAGGTTTCCATATACGACCTTAATAAAATTCATAGAACAAATAGGTTGCTTAGTGCAAGTCTTTTAAAATAGTCATCCTATTAGAGCCAATGCATATCTAGGTCTTTGACAGGTAAGCCTTGCTGAGTAATTAGTACTCAAGCTTTGTGCCTCTGTGGTTTTCAGGTAATGCAGAGATTGATTTACCAGTTGATGCGCTGTCATGGGACATGCAAGTCCCCAAAGGCTGGACTGCCCACTGGGAGTCTGAGCTGTCGCCGCAGTGATGTTGTGTGCTGCTAGGGTGATGATTCTTAGGCATGAGTCATTACCACCGTTGTATCGTCGAGCGATCGTACTAGTATTCGTATTTGCTTCCGCTGTTTTTGAACTCTCACGAACTTGTAATATTTCCGTTGCACTTTAAATATTCTAATGATATAATAATTTGACTTAATTTGAAATTTATGTTGTATTATCAAGTGTCTACATTATCAACACCGTTGGAATCTCGATCCTCCGGGAAGGGGCGTCACAGGGCCCTACGCATCCATAACGGCGAGGAGGAAGCGCGCCGGTGGGGGAACTGGGTTTCGTTTGTCGGGTCCGGGAGTTAGCTGATGTCGACACCCGTTATGGTTGCCCAGCATGCTCGGGAGGGAGGTGGTGGGTATCTGGTGCACTTAGTTGTGTTTGTTGTATATATATATATATATATATATATATATATATATATATATATATATATATATATATATATATATATACGGTAGGACTGTTCTACGCCCAGGTGTAAAATAAGGTATTCTACACCCGAGCCACCCAACCCACCACTGACCGTGCCAGCCAACCAGCCCCAACCCAGTACACCACCAATCGAACCACCTGATCCCATCGAACCCGCCTCTCCCCCAGCCTCAGTCGTCGCGTGAGGTAGTCGATTCAGGTGGTTGCGCGGCGACGAGGGTGGCCTGAGCGCTCCTCGAGCCTGTCCCACGGGTCGCGCATGCGTTTCTTTGACAGATTCATCTAGGTTAGCGTCAATCCCCTGCTTCCTTGCCTCCAAATGCTTATTATCTCATTTTTCTCTTCGATTTTTTTTCAATTTGTTGATTTGTGGTGGATTCTATAGATTGTTTTGAGCGATTCATTGTGTGGATTCGAGCGATTCATGATGCGATACCCTGGAATGCTTGTTGATTGATTAATTCAAATGATATATTCGGATGGCCTAGCAGCTCCGATTGAATGTGGGTTCTGAAGCTTGGGATACCTGTTGAATCACTCCCTTTTTTGTAAAACGTTTCAGGCATGTGCCAACTGATTATTGTATTTCAGACCCTATGTATTTATGAGTCAGTGCTACTGTATTGATTAATCAATAAATCACTGCTCATTCTGACGGAATTGATTTCAATTTTGATGCTATTGTGAGCTAGATTAATATTTGCTACGATTGTCAGTACCTAGATACGACATTTCCTCCTGGTTGTCGGAGCATTTGCACACAACTGTATTCTCACTGGGCAGTTCCCTCCCAGTTCTTTCGGCTACACATCTAAATTATGTTGCATAATTAGGATTTTTCTTCTCTAACTCTAATTATAGGAGCTCACATTAGCAAAGTATAAAAATATGACATCGTCCCCTTCATATTTGGCTGCTTCATAATTCTGCAGTAACTGCCATCACAGCTTTTGTGCACAGCTTGCCTTTTACTCAATGGAACCAATGGTGCATACAGTTTGGTGACAAATGGCGTTTGTTTTTGACCGAAAATTTGCTTCAGTAATTTTTGGCCATGTGAATGATGCAGTGATTTGGGTTCATTGTTTTCTCCATTTGAGACAACAGGAAGGCTTTGTCTGCTCCATTCAATTACCAATTTCCTTTGCAGGAGACATCAGCACTCTCATGACTATCTTAAGATGGCATGCCATGAGTCCTAGACTCCCTGTTTTGATAAGAATTCAGTAATTTGTAAGCTTCAATAGTTTAATTATTTAGTAATTCTTTTGCTACTTGCTTAGTTATTTTGTTAGTTGCATTACTTTATAATTATCCAGTAATTTTCTTCATACCATGCCCAGTAATTTATTAATCTTCATTAATAGTTCAATTACTCAGTATTTTTATCACTATTATACTCAGTAATTTTCCTCAACAGTTTATTATTCAGCAATTCTACTGCTACATAACTCAGTAATTTGAAAGCCTCAACAGTTTATAACTATTCTATAATTCTCATTCTGCCTTACTCAGTAATTTTGTATGCCCCAATAGTTTCGAAGTAATTTTCCTCCTAACTTACTCAGCAATTTTGTAAGGTTCAATAGTTTAAGTATGCTATATTTATCTCATATAACATTTAACTTTGAACTTTAGTAGATAGAAGTCAGGATTCAGGAAATTTTTTGTAGATGTTCTTCTCCTTTTTGTACTTTTTGTACCACCTATCTTCCATATTCCTTTGCTTCAATAATTTCTACTTTTACCCTTAAGTAGTTTTTGGCCATAGAGACTCGGTTAATTTATTTCTACCATACATATGACTGAATGAGTGTACAACACAATTTTGCTCTTGGCAAAGTCATTAGTAAAATCTTGATGCTACTTTACATTTGTAAAATCTTGATCGTACCATATCTCCCTTTGGAGGCAAGGAAGCAGGGGATCGACGCTGACCTGGATGAATCTGTCAAAGAAATGCATGCGCGACCCGCGGGACAGGCTTGAGGGGCGCTCAGGCCACCCTCGTCGCCGCGCAACCACCTGAATCAACTACCTCACGCGACGAATGAGGCTGGGGCTCCTCGCCCTCCGTGCGCGCGTCGAAGGCCTGCGTTGCCTCCCCGCCTCCTTCGCGCTCGATGAAGCCCGCGCCGCCGTCCTCACCACCCCTATCGAGGCTAGGGTTCCAGACCTTTTCTCTCCCCCCCCCTCGGTACGAGCTAGGATGCAACTGCCCTGTCGCCTCCACCGCTCCCATCACCGGCCCTCGCTCTTCCGCCTGCCATGCCTCGCCTCTGCTGTGTTCGTCGTTAGGTGGAGCTGCTTGGCTTGGAGAAGGCGGGGGTACAGGGAGAAAATGAATAACATGTGGGACCAGGGTGGATGGGATGCGATTTATACGAAGGCTAGCGATTATCGGGTGCAACCCGGTGGGTCTTGCGGGCCTAATAGCGCACAGGGGGAGGGGGGATCGTGAGGAGTCGAGCACGCCTAGAGACCCGGTCGGTTCGCTCGCTGGCTGGGTGCAGTGGGAGTTTGGGTGCAGGTGTAGAATAAGCTATTCTACACCCTAGGTGTAGAATAATATATATATATATATATATATGGTTGGTCAAGGAATGGGTTGAGTTTTTCGAGTTTTACGGAAAGCGTGTATGCAGGGGCTTCCTACAGAATCAAAGGGGATTTTTGAGTGAGGGAAAATGGTTTTATAACTTTTAGTTGCTTGGACCTGGGGGAGATTCAATCGATCCCGACAGTTCCCATCTTTTAGTTGGGCCTTCCAACACACAGTCATAGGGGGTGTTCGTTTCCTTTAGGTGCTAAAGTTTAGCACCTAAGGTTTGGACTAAAGTTTAGCACCTCTTGGGGTGCTAAAGTTTAGCCCCTTTTTCTCTCTTGTGCTAAACTTTAGCACAAACTTTAGCACATATGTTTGTTTTCCTTGTGCTAAACTTTACCCTAAAGATTAGCTTTAGCCCATTAGCACTTGGAAACGAACGCCCCCATAATGACCCTGGCACATCTTGCTATCACCATTCACCATTACGCACAACAATGTCGCGGTTAACGTAGCAGGCAACTTAGGCCTCCTTTTTCTTCCACACAAAACACGTGAAAGAGTCATGGCTTATGCGAACCTCTGTTGTTTAACATACCAGCCAGCTCGGGCCTCTGATGGGTCCAACACTAGCGATTCGTAGTGGTTTACGAATGACATTGATACGGTTGACATAGCAGGCAACACAGGCCTCCTTCTCCATAGAGATAGAACACATGAAAGACCCATGGGTTACGCACATCTCGGTTGGTTAACGTACTAGGAAGCTCACGCTCGAGCCTCTGCTGGATCCAACATTAGCGATTAGCAGTGGTTTACGAACAACATTGACACGGTTAAAGTAGCATGCAACATGGCCCTCCTTCTCCACAGAGATAGAACACGTGAAAGACCCATGGGTTACGCACACCTCGACTGGTTAACGAAGCAGGCAGCTCGCGCTCGAGCCTCTGTTGGATCCAACACTAATTAGTACATTCTTCACTTTTTATTTTTTCTTCTTCTTTGATTTCCTGCTAATCGTGTCGGCATTTTGACCTTCCGTAGGGTATCCCAGGATGCGGAAACTACGTCATTAGTTACATGATGCATTGGGACGGGAATACCGCTAGTCAGACCATGGCACCGGTAATGTCATCTGACTTGTCGTCAGTTGCAGCCTCCTCCTCCCTCGTCGTGCCAGATATGGTCACTGGCCTGTCGTGGGAAGCCCAATCGCGAGGCCGTCGCTAGCAATGAAAAGGTTGGGGTACTATCTATATGTGACGAAGACGACGATAGTCATATCTTTTTTGTGTCTGGCCAATTACATCCTATTAGACTTTCTTTGCTCTTTGCTTGTAATAACTAATAAAGGATACACACTTCGACTATGTTAACCTCTAGTTTTGTGCGTAAACCATGGCTGTTCATGTGTTTTCCCTAGAAGTGGGAAGGCTAGTTTGCTCTGACGAATCCTTTGGGGGAACACACTGGCGTACGTGCAACGAGAGCAGGCTGACTCAGAGAGGGAGGCGCCTCACAAGGATATGGAAGAGAAACACGTGAACCAGGCATGGTTTATGCACGACAGTGTCTCGAATATGTTTTATGCCCCACTATTTAGGAAAGTGATTATTGACCAGTTCCAAGTAAAACACGTGAACGAGGGCATGGTATATGCATGGTAGTGTCTCACATAACGCACCAGGCATCTGCTCGAGCCTCTACTGAATCCAACACTAGCGATTAGCAGTGGTTTACGCATGACAATGTCACGGTTAACATAGCATGCAACTCGGGCCTCCTCCTTCTTCCACAGAGAACACGTTAAAGAGCTATGATTTACGCATACTTGTGTTGGTTAACGCATAAGGCAGCTCGGGCCTCTACTGGATCCAACACTAGCGATAAGCTGTGGTTTACGAATGACATTGACGTAGTCAACGTAGAAGGCATACGGGCCTCCTTCTCCACAGAGATAGAACACATGCAAGACCCATGGGTTACGCACACCTCGGTTGGTTAACATACCAGGCATCAGCTCGGACCTCTGCTGGACTGAATCCAACACTAGCGATTAGCAGTGGTTTAAACACGACAATGTCACGGTTAACGTAGCAAGCAACTCAGGTCTCCTTCTTCTTCCACACGGAACACGTGAAAGAGCCATGGCTTACGCAAACCTCTGTTGGTTAACATACCAGCCAGCTTGGGCCCCTGATGGATCCAACGCTAGTGATTAGCAGTGGTTTATGAATGGCATTGACACGGTTAACGTAGCAGGCAACACGGGCCTCCTTCTCCACCGAGATAAAACACGTGAAAGACCCATGGGTTACGCACACCTCGGTTGGTTAATGTACCAGACAGCTCTTGCTCGATCCTCTGCTAGATCCAACACTAGCGATTAGCAGTGGCTTACAAACAACATTGACACGGTTAACGTAGCATGCAATACGGCCCTCCTTCTCCACAGAGATAGAACACTTGAAAGACCCATGGGTTATGCACACCTTGGTTGGTTAACGTATCAGGCAGCTCGCGCTCGAGCCTCTGCTGGATCCAACACAAATAAGTACCTTCTTCGCTTTTTACTTTTTTGTTCTTTTCCTCCTTCTTTGATTTCCAGCTTACCGTATCGCCATTTTGGCCTTCCGTAGGGTATCCCGGGATGCGGTAACTACCTCATTAGTTACATGATACATTGGGACGGGTATACCACTAGTCAGTCCATGGCGCCGGTAATGTCGTCTGACTCGTCATCAGTTGCAGCCTCCTCCTCCCTCGTCGTGTTGCACATGGTCACTAGCCTGTCATAGGAAGCCTAATCGCGAGGGCGTCGCCACCGATGAAAAGCTCGGGGTGCTATCTATATGTGATGAAGACGACGATAGACATATCTTTTTTGTGTTCTGGCCAATTCCATCCTATTGGACTATGTTAACCGCTACTTTTGTGCGTAAACCGTGGTTGTTCATGTGTTTTCCCTGGAAGTGCGAAGGCTGGTTTGCTGTGACGAATGCTTTGAGGGAACGCACATGCGTACGTGCAACGAGAGTAGGCTGACTTGGAGAGGGAGGCGCGTCGCAAGAATATGGAAGACAAACACATGAACCAGGCATGGTTTATGCACGATAGTGTCTCGGTTATGTTTTATGCAACACTGTTCAGGAAAGAGATTATTGACCAGTGCCAAGTAAAACGCGTGAATGAGGGCATGGTTTATGCACGACAGTGTCTTAGTTAACGTACCAGGCATCAGCTCCGGCCTCTGCTGGATCCAACACTAGCGATTAGCAGTGGTTCGCGCACGACAATGTCACGGTTAACATAGCATGCAACTCAAGCCACCTCCTTCCATAGAGAACACGTGAAAGAGCTAAGGTTTACACATACTTGTGTTGGTTAACGCACAAGGCAGCTCGATCCACTGTTGGATTCAACACTAGCAATTAGCCATGGTTTACACACGATATTGATGAGGTCAATGTGGAAGGCAACAAGGGCCTCCTTCTCCACAGAGATAGAACATGTGAAAGACCTATGGGTTACGCACACCTCGGTTGGTTAGCATACCAGGCATAAGCTCAGGCCTCTGCTGGACTGGATCCAACACTAGCAATTAGCAGTGGTTTACGCACGACAATGTCATTAATGTAGCAGGCAACTCAACCTCGTCCTTCTTCCACACAGAACACGTGAAAGAGCCATGGCTTACGCAAACCTCTGTTGGTTAACATACCAACCAGCTTGGGCCTCTGATGGATCCAACACTAGCGATTAGCAGTAGTTTACGAACGACATTCACACGGTTAACATAGCAGGCAACACGGGCCTCCTTCTCCATAGAGATAGAACACGTGAAAGACCCATGAGTTACACACACCTCGATAGTTAACATACCAGGCAGCTCGTGCTTGAGGCTCTGCTGGATTTAACACTAGCGATTAGCAGTGGTTTATGCACGACATTGCATGGTTAATGTATCATGCAACACGACCCTCCTTCTCCACAGAGATAGAACACGTGAAAGACCCATGGGTTACGCACACCTCGGTTGGTTAATGTACTAGGCAGCTGGCGCTCGAGCCTCTGCTAGATCCAACACTAATTAGTACCTTCTTTGTTTTTATTTTTTTCTTCTTTTTCTTCTTCTTTGATTTCCCGCTTACGGTGTCGGCATTTCGGCCTTCCACAAGGTATCCTGGGATGCGGAAACTACGTTATATGATGCATTGGGACGGGAATATCACTAGTCTGTCCACGGCGCCGGTAATGTCGTCTGACTTGTCGTTAGTTGCAGCCTCCTCCTACCTTGTCATGCCAGACATGGTCACTGGCCTGTTGTGGGAAGCCAAATCGCGAGGCCGTCGCCAGCAATGAAAATCTGAGGGTGCTATCTATATGTGACGAAGACGACGATAGTCATATCTTTTTCATGTTCTAGCCAATTCCATCCTATTGGACTTTCTTTGCTTTTGCTTGTAATAACTAATAAAGGATAGACACTTTGACTATGTTAACCACTAGTTTTGTGCATAAACCGTGGCAGTTCATGTGTTTTCCCTAGAAGTGGGAAGGCTGGTTTGCTCTGACGAATCCTTTGAGGGAACGCACTGGCATACGTGCAACGAGAGCAGGCTGACTCAAAGAGGGAGGCGCGTCGCAAGGATATGGAAGAGAAACACGTGAACCAGGCATGGTTTATGCATGACAGTGTCTCATTTATGTTTTATGCACCACTATTCAGGAAAGATATGATTGACCAGTTCCAAGTAAAACATGTGAACGAAGGCATGGTATATGCATGGCAGTGTCTCGGTTAACGTACCAGGCATCAGCTTGGGCCTGTGCTGGATCCAACACTAGCGATTAGCAGTGGTTTATGCACGACAATGTCATGGTTAATGTAGCATGCAACTCGGGCCTCCTCCTTCTTCCACAGAGAACACGTGAAAGAGCTATGGTTTACGCATACTTGTGTTGGTTAACTCACAAGGCAGCTTGGGCCTCTGCTGGATCCACCACTAGCGATTAGCCGTGGTTTATGCACGATATTGACACGATCAACGTAGAAGGCAGCACGGCCCTCCTTCTCCACTGAGATAGAACATGTGAAAGACCCATGGGTTACGCACACCTCGGTTGGTTAACATACCAGGCATCAGCTCGGACCTCTGCTGGACTGGATCCAACACTAGCGATTAGCAGTGGTTTCCACGCGACAATGTCACGGTTAACATAGCATGCAACTCGGGCCTCCTCCTTCTTCCACACAGAACACGTGAAAGATCCATGACTTACGTAAACCTCTGTACGTACCAGCCAGCTCGGGCCTCTCTTGGATCCAATACCAGCGATTAGCAGTGGTTTATGAACGACATTGACACGGTTAATGTAGCAGACAACACGGGCCTCCTTCTCCACGGAGATATAACACGTGAAACACCCATGGGTCACGCACGCCTCTGTTGGTTAATGTACCAGGCAGCTCGGGCCTCTGCTGGACTGGATCCAACACTAGCAATTAGTCATGGTTTACGCATGACATTAACACGGTTAACATAGCAGAGAACACGTGAAAGAACTATGGTGTCAGGGATAAATATTAGTGGTGCCACATGGTAGTCATTAAAACCCGCAGAAGATGACTTAGAATCTTAGACCAAGAAATGGCGGTGGGCCCGCAATAGCTACCACTCATAGTCATACGATCCCGAGCAGATACGGATAACAAGTTCGCATACGGGCCGATCAACCCCCGCCGAGGGGAAGGGCCTGTTGTGTCCCACCTCGCTCGACCCGCGCCTCGCTCGACCCACTTAACTCGATGGGTCAAGACCATGCTCCTCGGCCCCTGCGGACGGGGTCTGACCCACCTTGCCTCACACGACCCCGTGGTCGAGGTGGTCAATGCCGCGGATAAGATCGCCAGCTCCATTTCTGCAATCATGACACCCGCACGTGCGGGTACAGTAGCTCTGACTGCATCCACCACTCCTGCCAACTCCTGACAAGTGGTCCATGTCACTAAGATGAGACAAGGCGCCACATCACTGACCTCCTTGGTGGCTCCGTCCATGTAAACCTCTCTCCGCTATGCGTAAACACTATTCAGGAAAGAGATTATTGACCAGTTCTAAGTAAAACAAGTGAACAAGGGCATGGTTTATGCACGGTAGTGTCTCGGTTAATGTACTAGGCATCAGCTCGGGCCTCTGCTGGACTGGATCCAACAAAAGTGATTAGCAGTGGTTTACGCACGACAATGTCACAGTTAATGTAGCAGGCAACTCGAGCCTCCTCCTTCTTCCACACAGAACATGTGAAAGAGCCATGGCTTATGCAAACCTCTGTTGGTTAACGTACCAGCCAGGTTGGGCCTCTGATGGATCCAACACTAGCCATTAGCAGTGGTTTACAAACGACATTGACACGGTTAACATAGCAGGCAACACGGGCCTCCTACTCCATAGAGATAGAACACGTGAAAGACCCATGGGTTATGCACACCTCGGTTGGTTAACGTACCAGGTAGCTCGCGCTCAAGCCTCTGCTAGATCCAACACTAGCGATTAGTAGTGGTTTACAAATGACAGTAACACGGTTAATGTAGCATGCAACATGGCCCTCCTTATCCACAGAGATAGAACACGTGAGGACGCATGGGTTATGCACACCTTGGTTGGTTAATGTACCAGGCAGCTCGCGCTCGAGCCTCTGTTGGATCCAACACTAATTAGTTCCTTCTTTCGTTTTTATCTTTTTCTTATTTTTTCTTCTTCTTTGATTTCCCGCTTACCGTGTCAGCATTTCGGCCTTCCGCAGGGTATCCCGGGATGCGGAAACTATGTCATTAGTTACATGATGCATTGGGACAGGAATACCGCTTGTCAGTCCTTGGCGTCGGTAATGTCGTCTGACTTGTCATCAGTTGTAGCCTCCTCCTCCCTCATCGTGCCGAACATGGTCACTAGCCTGTCATGGGAAGCCCAATCGCAAGGCCATCGCCAGCAATGAAAAGCTCAGGGTGCTATCTATATGTGACGAAGACAACGATAGTCATATCTTTTTTATGTTCTGGCCAATTCCATCCTATTGGACTTTCTTCGCTCTTGCTTGTAATAACTAATAAAGGATAGACGCTTCGACTATGTTAACCACTAGTTTTGTGCGTAAACCATGGTTGTTCACGTGTTTTCCCTGGAAGTGGGAAGGCTGGTTTGCTCTGATGAATCCTTTGAGGGAAAGCACTGGCGTACGTGCAACGAGAGCAGGCTGACTCGGAGGGGGAGGTAGGTCGCAAGGATATGGAAGAGAAACACATGAACGAGGCATGGTTTATGCACGATAGTGTCTCGGTTATGTTTTATGGACCATAATTCAGGAAAGAGATTATTGACCAGTTTCAAGTAAAACACGTGAATGAGGGCATGGTTTATGCACGGCAATGTCTCGGTTAATGTACCAGGCATCAGCTGGGGCCTCCGCTAGATCCAACACTAGCGATTAGTAGTGGTTTACGTATGACAATGTCACGGTTAACGTAGCATGCAACTCGGGCCTCCTCCTTCTTCCACAGAGAACACGTGAAAGAGTTATGGTTGACGCATACTTGTGTTGGTTAACGCACAAGGCAGCTCGGGCCTCTGCTGGATCCAACAGTAGCGATTAGCCGTGGTTTATATACGACATTGACGCGGTCAACGTAGAAAGCAACACATGCCTCCTTCTCCATAGATATAGAACACATGAAAGACCCATGGGTTACGCATACCTTGGTTGGTTAACATACCAGGCATCAGCTCGGGCCTCTGCTGGACTGGATCCAACACTAGTGATTAGCAGTCGTTTACAAATGACAATGTCATGGTTAACGTAGCAGATAACTCGGGCCTCCTCCTTCTTCCACACAGAAAGTGGGCGCGCGAGTCGGAGCTAGCGAGCGACGCGTCGGCACCAAAACGGCGGGTCAGGGACCCAAAGTTCAGCGTCCCGCCCTTGTCGCTCAGGAAGACTCTGAGATCTGGAGCGGCGGCTGGAGCGCCGAGGACTGCTGTGGGCATGGCTGCTTCGACGACGGCAACCGGTGTGCCTGGTGCTGTTGGCGAGGCGGTTCCGGGTGTGACTGCTTTAGCGACAGACGTCGGTTTGACCGGTGCTACCCCAGGCACGGGTGCTGGCGCAGCGGACGCCAACATCGGTGGGGGTGGATCTTCTGTTGGGACGGGAGCGGCCGTTTCGAACCCATCGACATCGAAGTCGTGGCCCCCCTCCGTTGTTGCCGCAGAGTGGGAGCGGCTCAAGAAGACGTGCTATCCCCTGGCGCGTGACTTTGCTCGGAGGGCCAATGAACTCACTTCAACGTTCGAGAGGGAGATCACCAGGCTTGTGGCCAAGTTGGTCGAAGATTGCCAGGAGCTGCTGGCGTCGCGCGGGTGGGAGGAAGTGCAAGTGACCAATCTTGCCAACCTTCACACTTTGGCTAATCAGGATGGTGCTCGCATCGAAAAGGCAGAAGGAGCGCGACGAGGCCATCATGAAGGCGGCGGCGCTCGATGTGTCTTTGCAGCAAGAGAGTCGGCAGCTTGAGGCGGCCCAACGCATGGCCAAGGCTGCAACCGAGGCATCATCAGCCCACCACACGCAACTGCAGCTTCTCCATTCGGAGAAGGAAGGTATGACTTCGCTGTTTCCATTGGCCTTTCATTTGTTCGTAGCTTTGCTTTTTTCCTTGACTTGGTTCATTCATGCGCAGAGCTGGGAAGGAGGCTGACAGAGGCTGAAGGATCCCTTCGCAAGGAGGTTGAGGAGAAGGAGGTGCTGCGGGCCATCATTGGGAGGGCGGCCCGAGAACTCGAGGCTGTCTTGCCTCTTGACGCCTCACTGAACGGATAAGGCGGGGAGTGCGTTTTGGCATGCGCACCGCCTTCTCTGTCTTCGCGACCTACTACAACGGTCTGTTCTTCAAGGAGGTGATCACATGCTATGTCGAAGGACACGCTGACGAGAAAATGGCCAAGATCCGCGCCGACACCTATCCCCATGCGGACGCCCTAGCTGAAAAGTACGAGGAGGAAGCACTCCCCAGAGGACAGGGGAACTAGTCAGTTGGAGTCTTAGTTTTTGTTTGAAAAATGGGGTCATCATGCCCGAATGCATGTGAATAGTCTTAGATTTTAACTCGTGTTTGTTTATTTCAATTGACCCATGGTGGTCTTAAGCAATTTTAATTTGATTCGTTTTAATTTTGTTTACAATTCGCTCAGCCCTTTGTTCTTTCTATTCTGACTCACAAAGTTTGAGCCCCCGGGCCTCTAGAGGCTTTGCCGACTCAGTGATCGCTGTTGTCATTGCTGCTGGGGCCCCATGACGTTGCGCCGTCCGATCGAGTCGACCTTGAGCCTCTTTTACCAGCGCCTTAAGAGCTACTGCGTCTTGTTGCCACGATCGAGCTGGAAGTGGAGGTTTTTGACATAGCAATTTTTTAAAAAAAATTGAAAAGATGCAGGGTGTCATGTGCCTCCTAGCCCCCGAGTGACGGTCGATCCGTGAAGAGGGGTCAGGCGTCACTAAATAGCTGGCGTTATGCATGGAAATTGAAATCGACATAGTTTTAAGGATAGAATTTACATAGCTATGATATGTTCCATGCGTTGGTGAATTCCTCACCTTCCATGGTCTTGAGCTTGTAGGAGCCTGGCCGAATCACTCAAGCGATGATGTACGGTCCTTTCCCAGGGCGGCATGAGTTTGTGTTGACCTCATGACTGGTACGTTAACTAACAGAGATGTGCATAAACCACTGCTAATCGCTAGTGTTGGATCCAGTCCAGCAGAGACCCGAGCTGATGTCTGATACGTTAATCAACAAAGGTGTGCGTAAGCCATGGCTCGTTCATGTGTTCTCTGTGGATGAAGGATTGCCAGAGTTTCCTGGTACATTAATCGTGTCAATGTCATGCGTAAATCACGGCTAATCGCTGGTGTTGAATCCAGCAGAGGCCCGAGCCATTAGCTGTCAATAAGCCTCATCGCGGTGCCGCCGTCATGAACATCAAGAACTACTGCACGCCATTTAGTCTGAACCATACTAAATGCATTTTTAACACCATATCGTGCTTATTAAAATATTTATGTAGCTGATCACATTATTTAGTTTTGTAAAATCTAGTGTTCCAGCTTCCAACTTTCAAGCCATGTCTTCTACAAATCAGGTTAAAAACTTCGTACCAGGTTGACCTTTTAAAGTTTTGAAGTTTAGGGTCCTAGCTAAGATTTGTGCACAAGGCCTCGAATTTTGTCGAGACGGCCCTATCTCTATGGAGAAGGAGGCCCATGTTCCCTACTATGTTTTTAACCGTGACATTGTTATGCATAAACCACTGCTAATCGCTAGTGTTGGATCCAGCAGAGGCCCGAGCTGATGCCTGGTACGTTAAGCAATAGAGTGTGCTTAAAGCTTCTCGCCTTCTTTGCTCTTGAGTCCAAGCTGCTCCGCTGCCCTCGCTCTTTCTCGCCGCCGCTACCCTCCTCATCCTCCATGACCATGTCGGTGTTCGAGAACTCTTTCATGGATTTGGACGACCTCGACAAGCTTGTCAGCGCAGGCCTCCTTCCTCCACTCACCGACGCGATCGAGTGGATCAAGCCGGGAAGAGAGCGTCGGCCGGAGACCCCCCCCCCCAAAGGGGTACATCGTGTCATTCATGCCATTCCACGAGCGTGGATTGGGGAGCCCTCCACACAACTTCCTCCGCGCCCTGCTGTTCCACTACGACGCGGAGTTGCAGTACCTGAATCCCAATGGCCTTCATCGCTCTGTGCGAGGGGTTCCGCGGCATCGAGCCTAACCTTGACATATGGTGCCACTTCTTCCTGGCGATAGTGCGGAGGCGCATGGTTAGGCGCGAGTGGTAGCCATCAATTTTCCATGTTAACCGAGACATTGTCCTGCGTAAACCATGGCTAATCGCAATTCATCATGAAAGTCCACGATCTAGCAGGGGATGCTCTGACGTACTTGTTGCAAGGTGTCCTCAGTGCTGCAAATCGGTGCCGTGCTGCATTTAAGCAAGTTTGTCTTGAGACCAGAAGCGTTTCCAAACAGCTCCAGGATGCTAAAGGGTCATGGCCAAATCTTGGTGTGACGGCAAGATGAAAAGGATTGCGTCATCAGCGTAGAGTGAGCATTGGTGCTTCATTTGCACCGGCGTAAGCTGCATTTGTGGAAGTCTACCTGTTTTTTTATAAAATCTTGTATATATATATATATATATATATCAGAAGGTAGGTCCTTTCGTTCTCTCTTGATCGATTGTGGTACCATAAAAATATGTGATGCAATTTAACAAAAAAATATATAAAGATTTTCCAAATGGGAAATGAAATACTTACAATTCAAAAGTATTCAAGTCAATTTCCATTTTGTGTTTTTGCACAGTGACTTGTTACAATTTTTACTCAATGATCTCGAGGCTGGCGCCTCCCTGCGGGTCCGCCATGTGTTGCCTTCTGGTGGTGCCGGTGACGAAGCACGTCCACAAGAGTGCCTATCCGCGTTGCCTGCTACGTTAACCATGACAGTGTCCTGCATAAACCACGGCTAATCACAAATCATCATGGAACCAGGAGGCCCGACCTGCTTGGTACAACACTGTTTGTTCGGTAACCATGGCTCGGTCAAGTGTTTTCTTTGGAACTGGTCAATTTGATTACGCTGGCAAATATATCCACACCAATTAATCCATCGCATGTAGGGTTTACGCGTCTAGAAAGAGAGTTTTACGTGGGTGGACCTAACAAGGAGTTCTGAGTACCTGCTTCGTTAACCGAGACACCATCATGTGTAAACCACGGCTAATCGCCAGAGTTGGAACCAGGAGGCCTGAGCTGCTTAGTACGATACTTATCAATTAGATCATGTGTTTTCCTTGAAACTAGTCAACTGTTTTGTCGAATATATCCACACCAATTAATCTATCACATGCAGTGTTTACACGTATAGAAGATAGGTTTATGTGGGTGGATGTGGACCCAATAAGGAGGTCCAAACTGCCTGCTATGATAACCGAGATACTATCGTACGAAAACCACGGCTAATCGCTAGTGTTGGAACCAGGTGGCCCGACCTCCATGGTATGACACTTTTGTGAGGTAATTATGGCTCAGGTTGCCCGCTACATTTTCCTTGGAAGAAAAAGGCCCGGGTTGCCTTTTACGTTAACTGAGACACTGTTGTGCGTAAGCCATATCTCGTTCACTGGTTTACAAAGCTGCAAGTCTACAACCCTATTCATCAAAGCGCGAGCTCGGCAGCTAGCACCTCCCTGCGCGTCTGTCACATTTTGCCTTCTGGTGGTGCTGCCAGTGGCGAAGCACGTCCGCAGGAGTGCCTATCCGCGACCCAATGCCCCGAATACAAATTACCACTATGTAGGAGTAGTAGACTACAAGGGTTTTTTTCGTAAACCTTGTATATTTACTCATATAATTTTGAATATGGCTTCAGACTAACGCGCAATTTGACCAATAAGTATATATATATATATAATTAAAACAAATACGGGGGGTCCATTCATAACTATTATAATACCGTAGCTACTCAATGACCTGTAAGTGCCTGGTGGTTGTGGGCTACAGGCCCATTCTCATTGATAATGTTCTGAGCCTTCTCTCAGATCTTCGCGGCAGGGCATCATAGCGTGTTGCGATGGAACATTCGCGTAAACCATAAAAATGCAATATAAACTATCACCATCGCTAGAAGTCCAAATAGCATCTTCTCCGACGACGACGTCGCTTCTCTACCAGGAGAAGGAAAGTCGGAGGTCCATGCTTTATTATACATAAACGCTACTAACGATTATAGAAGCGGTTGTCCGACGTGATGAAATATTCAATAGTCGCCGCCACCGGAACTGTATCTTCTCTGGCGACGGCGGCGCCAGGTTTCCAACTATGAAGAGAAGGAAAACGTTGAAGGTCCATCATGTTATACGAACAGTGATCACACTTTGATTCCATATCACGGTGAATCCGCTCGTCGGAGTCACACAGGCAGCGAGCAGTGTCACTTTGATTCCATATCCCGGTTAATCGGCTCGTCGAAGTCGCACAGGAAGCCAGCCTTGTCCGTGCGAAATTGGTACGTCTGGGGCGGCTGGTCGCCGCAACATCGGATGGCGAGTATGGGACTTCCGTCACCGGAGACTATGAAGTCGGTAATTTGGTATTCCAAAAAATGGGTAAAATGACATCTCTACCCTTCGCCAGACGTTTATGCCCAAGACGTAGAGAGTCTACAAGGTGGGGGGAAGGAGCGCGAATAGCACGTCTTAATGGGACACATGTCGGCTTCTGATTAGGTGACCGCACAGAAGAATTCACATACATACAAAATATTAGCATTAGTAGACACAGGATGTTCCAAAAATATTATCCATGATAAATACTTTATTAGATGCCCTGAAATAGTACATACTATAGACGATAGTAAGACAGAAGTCTCCACAGACATGTCAGACATAAGAAAGATCCATAATCAATTAGCCTATAAAATAGAAACATAAATAAATGATACAAAATACATAATAGACGAGATTACAATAAGAGATATATCTATGATAAATAATGATATGATAATTGGGTTAAGATTTCTACAACAATCAGTACAAACGACAATTATACATGAACAAGGAATTACATTTATTCCACGTCAAGACAATGTGCCATATATTTCCAAAGTAAGAAGGCACCATAGAACACAACAAATCTGCAATATAGATGTAGATACTTCTAGTTCAGTCCCAGATATCACATCTTTAGAAGATCACATGAATTTAGAACTTAGTTCAAATATAGAAGAATATGATGTAAAAAACTCTAATTTAGAATGTATTGGGTTACAATCATTCGCACCAAACTGATACACAGATATAAAGTCTAAAAAAGATATAGAAAGGATAGTGCAGAGGCTTGAAGATATCCAAATCATTGGCGAAATACCTATAAAACATTAAGAGAAAAATGATATAGTATGCAAAATCAATATAATAAATCCAAATTATATAATCAAAACAGCTCTAATTGATGCCACTCCAAAAGATATAGAAGATTTTAAAATGCACATTGAAGAATTATTAAAATTAAAAGCTATAAGAGAAAATAGAAGTCCACATAGATCAGCCGCTTTTATAGTTCGAAATCATGCTGAGGAAGTAAGAGGAAAGTCTAGAATGGTTATTAATTACAAAAGATTGAATGATAATACTGTAGAAGACACTTTTAATATTCCTAACAAACAAGAATTGATTAATAGAATACAAGGTAGTAAATATTTTTTCAAATTTGACTTAAAAGCCAGATTTTGGCAAGTTAAAATGGCAGAAGAATCAATCGAATGGACTGCATTTACGTGTCCTCAAGGTCATTTCGAATGGCTTGTTATGCCTGTAGGATTAAAAAATGCGCCTGCCTTATTTCAAAGAGAAAAGCAAAATATTTTCAATGAAACTCAAGATTTCATATTGGTATATATAGATGGCATATTAATTTTTTCAAAAACTTATAAAGAACATATCACGCATCTTGAAGTATTCTTTAGAAAGGTAGAACTAAATGGTCTAATATTATCAAAAAAGAAAATGGAAATTTGTAAGGAAAGAATAAATTACCTTGGTCATGAAATAGGAGAAGAAAAAATCTACCTACAAGAACATATTGCAAAACAAGATATTACAATTCCGTGATGCTATGAATGATCCTAAGATTTTGCAACAATTTTTAGGAATCGTAAATTATGCAAGAAATTATATAGATAATTTAGCAAAACTTGTTGGACCTATATTCTAAATTAAGAAAGAATGGTAAAAAATACTTCAATTGTGAAGACATAAAATTAGTAAGAACTATAAAGGAAAAGGTGAAGAATTTAAAGCCATTAGAGCTACCTCTAGATGATAATTATTTTATTATAGAAACTGATGCCTCTAAGGAAGGATGGGGCGCAATATTGAAACAAAAGCCTAATATATATTCTCCTAAGATAGAAGAAAAAAATATGTCGATATGCCTTAGGAAGTTATAAGTTAAAGACTATGAATAACACTGAAAGAGAAATTTTAGCTATATCTTCTACAATAAATGCATTTCGTTTATACCTTGGATTCAAAGAATTTACTGTATTTAAGATTGCGAGGCAATTTGTAGATATTATAATCAAATTAATAGTAAAAAAAAAAGTTCTACTAGAAGGTGGATATTGATTGAAGATATCATTACTGAAAATGGTTATAAAGTTAATTTTGAACATATAAAGGGAAAAGATAATAAGTTGCCTTACCTGTTTTCACGATCTTCCATTTTGCAGGAATGAAGAGAGCAATGAACCCTAAAGTTGAATACTATACAATTGGACAAGATAATAAACTGAAAGTTTTGCCAGAAATACTTTTAAGTTCAAACCTAAGAATCATATTTTCATAGATGAAATACAACAATGTCTACTGGACAATTTCTGGTAGCATTACAACAATAAGAAGGAAGATAAAGGGTACTATCTGGCCATATTAAATAGTCTTTCAGAATATTTTCATATGATTAATGGAATGCTACCATCATCCAAATGCCCAGAAAGAATACAATTGCGACCTTTATATGTGATATTTAATGGAAAAAGACCAGGAATATATACATCTTTTGAAGAATTAGTTATCTTAAAGAAAGACATGGAAAGAAGAAGGTTATCCCCATCATTTGCAAAATACATGGATGTTGATGAAGCATTGGCCAAAGCAAGAATGGCTATAGGACCAAATTATTATATTGAACCATATGTGAAAGAATATATACAAAGTTATAGGCTGGTTCAAAAAAAGAATAATAACACTTTTGAAGAACCAAGTATAACAAAAACAAGAGAGCCAATTGGAATAAAGACTCAAGAAGAAGGTGCTACATCTATGAAGTTGACATATAAAGAATATTTGACAAAAGAAGTTGATCCCCTGGATGGAGAATATATTGATTGGAAACTAGAAGAAAATTTTGAATTAGAAGCACCTGAATGGAAGAAAGAAATAAGAGAAGATATTATGAAAGAGATAAAGAAGGAAATAAAAGAAAAATTTGAAGAAATGCAAAGTCATATGATGACAAAATTTCCAACTCATTCTTAGATGAAGATATTATGGATATTGGTGGGCATGGGCAACCTCCAGAACCCGAACAGAATTAGCCCATCAAATATAAATAAAGACTTCAAATACTAAGAATTATAGTCTCAAATGCGAAAGCATGGTGAGACTCATAGAAATATTGAGAGTGATACTCTCAAATGAGAAGTGTGGTGTGACCCTATAATTACCAATATAGGCCAATGGTCGCAGCATAAAACATCACAGAAAGAAGGTCACAAGACATCATAAGAATAGTAATCGGCATTATTCGTGGCATTGGCATGCATGCCAGGACAAATACTTTAAGTTGCTTCGTACATGTAATAAATATATAGAGACTTAGCAAGGAAAGGCGAGAGAATGTCATCATGAAAGGAAGACAATGCCAATTGAATGGTGTTGTATATGACACCTGGTGTCCTTCCAACATGAAGATGGAGGCTATGTGTGCTAAATAAAACGGAAGGGCGTACCGCTCGCTTGTTGACGGCTGTTAAGTACCATTTTCAACCGTCAACTATACTCAAATAAAGGAGAATTTGGCATTTCATACACGCATGCTTTATCACAATAATATATTTCCACTTGTACTTGGAGAACTTTGTGCATGCAGGAGGAAATGTGAAGGAAACACCTCAAAAGGCAAGAAAACACACTTTCGGCCAATCAGGAGCAAGCACACGGATTAAGGAGCCCACCTTCAGCACTTAACCGACGTAACTCCCTGTAATACCGCGCAAACCGACGTCAGGGCCCACAGGACAGCCACCTGGAGAAAGCACAGGCCAGGAGGGGCCACCCCCAGGTCGGGCGACCTGGCCTGGCGCCCTCTCCGCCTGGCCTTCCACGTGTAGGCTCCAGAGGACTCCCTGATGGCGGTTTGGGGGGATTCTGTGGCGGTTACTCCTCTGAAACCGACGTTAGGAGGCTATAAATAGAGGGTGAGGGCCTTCACTCCAACACACACCACAAGAAGCATTTCTCTCTTGTTAGTAGTAGTTCTTGGAGTTTTAGTGGAGTTAGGCTGAGTCTAGAGCTCTCTAGTCCCAAGTCTTCACTTGGAATTGGTATGGCTCTTGTATCTTTTCCCTTTTGTAAGACTTTGCTCTTATCAATATATATATTTTTTCTATATAGTTGTGCTTGGGTCATGAGTTTCTTGTTTGATATTGTGATCCATATATGTGATAGTATAGTCTACTTGTGTGATAGCAGTTTATATTTATTATACTACTATTGTCATGCTAGTTATATACCGTCACTATAGTCTAGTTTATATGTTATAGTCTCTATGCTTAGTTTTAGCTGATAAAGTATAGCATGGGTTTGGTGATCGTATTCGTACGGTAGCTCTGCCTCGTTAATAGTAATCGCGGAGGGGCGGAGTGCTCTTTGGTCATGCAAGTATGGTATTTGGGTGACTGATTTGCATCAATTATTCGTTAGTCTACTGGTTCGTTGAGGTAGGCGGCAGGTGGTGACAGCCCTATCCATCCTTTGAAATCCTCCCCGCTAGGCTAGTGCGTAGGCTCTTGGCGGAAGTCGCCTGTGGATGAAGGGGTAAGTCCGTGCCTGAAGTGCTATACTATTGACTGCTGAATCTGAGTGTGGGTCTATATGTATTCTACTTAGGCTATGCAACTGTATAGAAATGTATAGTAGGAGTAGCTTAGCCTAGTCTTTCCTCCACTAGACTTTATTTATTTAGTAGGAATCTTCTGTGTGTGTCACACTACCCGGTTATTATCATGTACCCGCCTGTCTTGGTTAGATATCCTTGCTAATTGTTAACATGATCTTATATGTTAGTAACGCTTCTTGATCATAACCTTCCTTTGGGATAAACAAATACGATACCCTGAATACTTCCGGGTGAAATGCTACAGCGGTATTCTCCGTGCGCTTGCGGATTTTACCTACTTGACTCTGGGACATATTAGTGAACCGTTTCTGGCCCCGTGCCGGGAATGATTTATTAATATGGCTTAGCAAAAGTCAACAAGCATTTCTGGCGCCGTTGCCGGGGAAGGCGTATGATTTAAGAAAAATTACTAATGTATATAGTAGTGTTGCAATTATTAAGGCTATCTCCTAAGCAGGATAACCTTGCTTTGTTTTCTGCATTTTGTATGAAAACAGGGTAGTGTATGACTGGTTTCGACTTGCCGACAAACTTCACTGAAGATCCTGAGTCACTCCTGAGAAGGACACGAGCTAGGCTCACCCCTCCTCGTAAGGAGACTCGGCCAATCGAACCTGTCATTCCTGCACCATCAAGCTCTGAGCAAATGGCCGACAAGATCCTCCGCGAGTTCTCCACTCCCTCCGCTGCCAACATCCCTACGGGACCAGCTGGCAATGTGGGAGATGCGAACTTCGAGATCAAGACCGGTCTCATCACCATGGTGCAGGCTAGCCCATTCTGTGGGAAAGCCAATGAGGACGCTAGTGCTCATCTCCAGCAATTCCTGGAGATTTGCAACACGTTCAAAATGAAGGACGTCACCCCTGACGCTGTTCGCCTTCGACTGTTCCCGTTCTCTCTCCTTGGGAGAGCGAGACAGTGGTTCTACGCAAACCCTGAAGCTGTGAACACTTGGGAGAAGTGTTCAGCTGTGTTCCTTGCAAAGTTCTTCCCGCTGGGCAAGACCAATGCCCTCCGCGGAAGGATCTCAAGATTCCAGCAGGAGTCGAAGGAGTCGATTCCTGAGGCATGGGAGAGGCTCCAGGAGTACATCCTGGCATGTCCCCACCACGGGATGGATGATTGGCTGATCATCCAGAACTTCTACAACGGGCTTACTCCGTCGGCCCGCGACCACCTCGACGCTGCTGCTGGTGGAGCCTTCTTCTCGCTCACTGTGAGCAAGGCAAAAGATTTGATCGAGAAGATGGTGTCCAACCAAGGTTGGAATGAAGAGCGCCTCCAACCTCGCCAGCGAGGCATGCACTCCGTCAAGGAGGTTGACATGCTCGCCGCCAAGATTGACCTTCTCATGAAGAAGATGGACGACCAAGCCAATGGAGAAGTGAAAGCCCTAGACGCTCGTATGACTTGCGAGGTCTGTGGCAACACGGGACACTCGGGCAATGACTGCCCTGAGACCCGTGAGGACGCAATGTTCATGGGCAACAACAACAACAACGGCTACCGTCCACAAGGAGGTCAAAGTTGGGGTCCACCACGTCCCAACTACCAAGGAGGTAACTCTGGCAACTTCTCTGGTTTTAATTCCGGTTATAATCAGCCCTCCTTGAAAGATCTTGTGCTTGGTCAAGCTAAGGTTAATGATAACATCAGTAAAAAGCTTGCCACCACTGATAGGACTCTTGAGAGCATCCACACTAAGATAGAGGGTGTTTCCTCTGCTCTCAAGAATCAGCTGAGCTTTAATAAAATGATAGAAACCCAATTAGCTCAGTTAGCTGCTGCTGTTCCTACTGCTGAGTCGGGGAAAATCCCGGGGCAACCCGAGACCCCCTTAGAAAATGTTAATGCGGTTACCACGAGAGGAGGTAAGTCCACTCGGGATCCGCCATACCCTAACCATGCAGGAAAGGACACATCAGCTGAGAAGCCGGCAGAAGAAGAAGAACTGCCGCCCAGGAAAACGGCCCCACATGAGTTCTATGACACGAACCTCATGCCGTTTCCTGAAAGAAGAAGGAAGCCCACCGTGGACGAGCAGTTCACACGCTTCGTTGAGGTGATCCAGAAGCTGCACATCAACGTGCCCTTGCTGGATGCGATACAAGTACCCACGTACGCTCGCTACCTCAAGGATCTTATCAGCAACAAGCGCCCACTACCGACCACAGAAATTGTCAAGCTGACGGAAGAGTGTAGCGCTGCTATACTCAACCGGCTTCCTGAGAAGAAGAAAGATCCGGGGTGTCCCACGATCACCTGCTCGATCGGGACACAGAACTTCGACCATGCCTTATGTGATCTTGGGGCAAGTGTGAGCGTCATGCCGAAGGATGTCTTCGACAAGCTCAACTACACCACACTATCCCCCACGCCGATGCAGCTGCAGCTGGCCGATTCAACGGTCCGCTATCCGGCGGGGATCGCCGAAGATATTCCGGTGAAAATCCGGGATTGCTTCATCCCCGTCGACTTCGTAGTGCTTGACATGGACGTCGGGAAGAGCACACCGCTCATCCTGGGACGCCCATTTCTCAGCACTGCGGATGCTCGCATCGATGTAGGAGCCAGAGAAATCCGCTTCCACATCAATGGCAAGGAGGAGAAGTTTGACTTTCGGCCACGGAAAGAACAGTGCAACATGATCCGTATCAAGTACGGGCCGAACCCAAGCAACATCAAGGAAGTGGAGGTCACTCCGCCAAAGAAGGACAGCCTCATCACATTCATGAAGAACTTCCTTGAGAAGGAAAAGGTTGCACAGCAACAACTGATGAAGGCAAGGAGGCAAAGGTCACACATTAAGCAACAGCCTCCGAAGTCCACAAGGCAGCAACCTCTGAGGTCTGCAAAGAAACAGGCTGTGAAGCCTGCAAAACTGCAGCCTCCGAAGCCCGAGAAGCCACCGACCGCAACAAAGACCAAGAAGGTGTGGCGAGTGAAACAAGAAGCATCATCCGAGTCTTCATCTCCGGGACCGGACAACGCTTCATCGAGCTGAACGCCGGAGAAAAGTCCCGCTCGTCGGACCTTAAAAGGTGAGTCCTCGCCGGGAGGTTAAACCGGTAGTTATCCATATTTGCTCTTTTAATTGCATATTTGCTTTCCACCACATTTTGATTTTTCCCGACCACTGCATTTCTGCATTTTTGAATTTTTCCAGCCACCTTGGAATTTTTCAAAACTCATTTGCATTTTTGAAAATTTAGAAAATAGGTTTTTGGGCTTTCCATTTTGAAAAGATTTTTGTCGAGCTTTTTGAGCAAAAAGGCAGCCGGGGACAAATCCCCTAGCCGTTGGGGAACACATAGGAAAAAGGGGGCTGCCAGGAGGCCCACCTGCCAGGTCGGCCGACCTGGTGGGGTCGGCCGACCCCCTGGCCCCACCTTTTCCTGTGCTCCTTTCTCCCAACGGCTATATGGCCGTTGCTCTGTCCCTTTCTAACGGCCATCTTGCTTCCTTGGCTATAAAAACCGCCCAGGAGGAGGAGCTTCACCATTCCAAGCTCATCTTTCACTCCCCTCCTTTGCTCACTTGTTGCTCTCCCAAAATTTCGTGTTCTTCAACTTTACTACAGCCCCAAAAACCCAAAAAAAAAATTATATTTCCCCTCTGTTTTAGTGCATTTGCAAGTTGTTGTGAGAAGAAAACCAATTTCGGAGAAGCTCGGGTTTGTCGTTTTCACTAACGCTCACCCGAACACTTGTTCGATCTTGTTTTTGTTCTTGTCTTGTGTTTGTTCTTGTGTGCAGCCATGATCAACCGAATGAAGCAAGTCGTCGGAATCAAGTGGAGAAAAAGCACTCGTGCAAGCACGAGTCAAGCATCCTCCGTCGAGCTCACACCAAGTCCGGGGCATGGTGACCCCGAAGCTGAAATTCCGGAGGAAAGGCCGGCCTTGCTCATCACTGAGGTGCATCTCGACATCAAGGACGACCGCGAGGGCCAAGCCATCGCGCTCATGAGAGAACGGCCATTCGCCCACACCCGACGCTTCGATCCGGACTTCCTCGAGAAAATAGGTATGAGAGAAGAATTTGCCTCTATTTTTCGCACTATGGGTTGGCTAAATTTCGTAGAAGTAGATGAGCCAGGTTCTCGTTTTCTTACTATGCAGTTTTTATGCACCCTTAGAAAGTATGATGAAGGCATTTCTTTTCGCTTGTTTGGGCAAGAGCGCTTGGTCACATGGGGTGATCTTCATGCTATGCTAGGTCTAAATCCTAAATGTAGGCTAGACTTAGATAAAGCGCTAAAGGGGTTCCATAAAGAAAGTTTTTGGAAAAAGATTTCCGGAAACGAGTGGGGTCCCAAGCCTAGAACAAGTGCCATCCATAATCCTACACTTAGATTTATGCATGTGTGGTTGGCTATGACCTTGTTTCCTCGAGGAGACATTAGGGTTGTCCGGCAAGATGAATTGAAAATACTTTATGCCATGGTTAAGAAAATTAGGGTGTCACCCGCGGAATGCATGATTGATCAATGGTTAGACAATATAAAGTTGACAGGACCAATTGAGTGCACCTCTTTAGTTACTCGCATTGCGCAGAAGTGTGGTCTGCTTGAGAATGTTCATGTTGAATATTTGACGGTAGATAGAGAATTTCTAGGCGAGGACTATTTTGTGCAAGGACATACTTTGAAACATGGTCCAAATAATACCTTGATCTATCACTTTCCCGGGTATACAAATGAATTCCCGTTACCTAACCCGGGTCTTCGTTTGTATCACTGTCGGGCACTAACCCTCCCACTTGAGCCAGTGGGAGAAGTTCGCAGGCATAGTGTTTCAGGGCGACCGACACGTTCCCGTAGGCATATGGAGCCTATACCGGGGTTTCACACTCCGACCGGAGATCCGGTATGGGAGCAGCCCCCGCCACAGGACGAGGCGGGTGCATCAACATGGCAGGCCGGAGCATGGGAATCTCAGTACGATTACCCCATGCAGACGTCATCAAGTTCAAGCGGACCGCCATCCTTTGCCACTCGGTCATTCTCATCCCGTGGGTTCCGTGAACTCAACTATGGGATGGCCGAGTTGACAAGGAGGGTGAACGACATTGATTTGTGCACCGAGAGCATGCAACAAACTCTCACGCAACATGTCGCCGACACCCAGCAATGGCAGAATTTCAGCGACAACCAATTCCGCCAGCTGAACGCGATGATGACTCAGAATCAGAGCAATTGGGATGCCTTCTTCCGCTCCCAAGACTACGACCCGAACCAGCAGGTATGAGCAAGAACAAGCTTGGGGGAGGACCCCCCTTCTCACGGTAACTTGTATCTTTCCCCTTCCCTTTATTTCTTGCATTTGCTAAATCTGAAAATTCAAAAAAAAAATATTTATAAAATCTGAAAACCATAAAAATTTGCAAAACATAAAAAGAACAAAAATATTTCCCTTTTTCATGCGCGGTATGAATGTGTATAATTTTCCTATGTTGAGATGATGAATAGTTGCTCTGTCCTTTATTCCTCTCTAATGCTAGTTTACAACTTAGTACTCTCTCAAGAGTTAGGTTTGTTGGTAAATCTTGCCTTGAACTTGAATCTTGTGGGTAGCATATGCATTCTCTAGTTCTAAGTTGTTGAGAGGTATGATATGATAGATAGGGCTGCTATGATCTTGCTCAACGTAAAGCTTGAATTCCGGAGTTTTATTTTTCAAAATGACAAATTGATAAGTTCCTCAATGATGAAATTCCCACCACAGCCATATGTAGTGTTTACATTTGAAAACCTTTACACATATGCTGCTTGTTTCACATTGAGCTTAGTCAAAATTGTTGTGACCCTAGTAGAACTCTTTTCATGCTTTCTTGATCAAGATCACATACACACATCCACCGCCATGAGCTATCCTTCTAAATCAAGAAGATAGCATCCACCATATCCACCATATCCACCGTGAGCTATTCTTCTACACCGGAAGAAAGCCACTATCCATCCATCCATCCAAAGAAACACTCCATATATCCATTGCAAAATTCCTCTCTCAAAATATTCATTGCAAACTAGGACTATGGCTATGCAAAAAGAAAAGAAAAAAATGCTCAAAAAAAAAAGAGCAAGCAAAAGATAGCCATAGCCTAGAAACTCCAAAAGAGAGAAGGAAAATTCAAAAAAGGAGTTATTTCTTCCCATCCACCATTCCTCCATTCTCCCACACACTTGCACATCTTGATCAAGATTGTTTGAATTGACGTTTTTCTTGGATCCGGTCTTTTGACATAGCAATATTATGTGAACATGAGTGCCTCATATATCCCTACCTTGAGCCCCACATAAAGCCTTATTTAGAAGTAGGTGATTATAGGCAACACTTTGCCTTGGTGAGGAATCATACACATATTGAGTGATCCGAGAGAATCATTTGAGGAACTTGGTTTTTATTTTCAAAATCTTTTGAAAACCTCCGGAATAACATAGCGGAATCTAGAGCAAGTGATTGGTGCCCTGCAATTGTTCTATCTCTCAACCGCCCAAGACAATGAGGTGTAAAAGCCCCATGGATCGAGGTAAATGGGTAAGTTATGTGCCAACATATTTAATTCTAGGAAGAGTACTTTGTTGTGCGCATTGTATTATTGAGGAGTAGGACATTGTAGCAACTCCTGATCAACAACTTAAGTTTATCTTTGCTTCGGGACGAGCAAAGGGTAAGCTTGGGGGAGTTTGTTGACGGCTGTTAAGTACCATTTTCAACCGTCAACTATACTCAAATAAAGGAGAATTTGGCATTTCATACACGCATGCTTTATCACAATAATATAGTTCCACTTGTACTTGGAGAACTTTGTGCATGCAGGAGGAAATGTGAAGGAAACACCTCAAAAGGCAAGAAAACACACTTTCGGCCAATCAGGAGCAAGCACACGGATTAAGGAGCCCACCTTCAGCACTTAACCGACGTAACTCCCTGTAATACCGCGCAAACCGACGTCAGGGCCCACAGGACAGCCACCTGGAGAAAGCACAGGCCAGGAGGGGCCACCCCCAGGTCGGCCGACCCGGTCAGGTCGGGCGACCTGGCCTGGCGCCCTCTCCGCCTGGCCTTCCACGTGTAGGCTCCAGAGGACTCCCTGATGGCGGTTTGGGGGGATTCCGTGGCGGTTACTCCTCTGAAACCGACGTTAGGAGGCTATAAATAGAGGGTGAGGGCCTTCACTCTAACACACACCACAAGAAGCATTTCTCTCTTGTTAGTAGTAGTTCTTGGAGTTTTAGTGGAGTTAGGCTGAGTCTAGAGCTCTCTAGTCCCAAGTCTTCACTTGGAATTGGTATGGCTCTTGTATCTTTTCCCTTTTGTAAGACTTTGCTCTTATCAATATATATATTTTTTCTATATAGTTGTGCTTGGGTCATGAGTTTCTTGTTTGATATTGTGATCCATATATGTGATAGTATAGTCTACTTGTGTGATAGCAGTTTATATTTATTATACTACTATTGTCATGCTAGTTATATACCGTCACTATAGTCTAGTTTATATGTTATAGTCTCTATGCTTAGTTTTAGCTGATAAAGTATAGCATGGGTTTGGTGATCGTATTCGTACGGTAGCTCTGCCTCGTTAATAGTAATCGCGGAGGGGCAGAGTGCTCTTTGGTCATGCAAGTATGGTATTTGGGTGACTGATTTGCATCAATTATTCGTTAGTCTACTAGTTCGTTGAGGTAGGCGGCAGGTGGTGACAGCCCTGTCCGTCCTTTGAAATCCTCCCCGCTAGGCTAGTGCGTAGGCTCTTGGCGGAAGTCGCCTGTGGATGCAGGGGTAAGTCCGTGCCTGAAGTGCTATACTATTGACTGCTGAACCTGAGTGTGGGTCTGTATGTATTCTACTTAGGCTATGCAACTGTATAGGAATGTATAGTAGGAGTAGCTTAGCCTAGTCTTTCCTCCACTAGACTTTATTTATTTAGTAGGAATCTTCTGTGTGTGTCACACTACCCGGTTATTATCATGTACCCGCCTGTCTTGGTTAGATATCCTTGCTAATTGTTAACATGATCTTATATGTTAGTAACGCTTCTTGATCATAACCTTCCTTTGGGATAAACAAATACGATACCCTGAATACTTCCGGGTGAAATGCTACAGCGGTATTCTCCGTGCGCTTGCGGATTTTACCTACTTGACTCTGGGACATATTAGTGAACCGTTTCTGGCCCCGTGCCGGGAATGATTTATTAATATGGCTTAGCAAAAGTCAACATCGCTCTACTATAAAAGGAGGACCTGGGCTACAGAAGAGACACCCATCACTCATCGTCCATCACCCAACGTTCTGAGCTCACTCCTCAAGAGTGCCTTCCACCTCCACCACTAAGTAGTAATATTAGTAGTCCACTTGTAATATAGAGAGCGTGGTTCCACTGTAAGATACCATCTTCAAGGTAATTTTTCCTTTGTGTGTTTAAGTGTTTGCGGGGTTCTCGAAAGGGAAAACCATATGTAAACTTTGTTAGTGGAATTAAGTATTTTTGTCATTGAAAATCCTGCGGTTATCTAAGTCCTTTCATATGAGATGAGTTTTTATGCTAGGGACCCTATAGGAGAAACCTCTGGTATGACAAAGTTCTCGTTTTATCCTGTGTTATGGCGTTAGAGAGAACCCTTAGGCCGCAGAGAAGTGTTCCCTTCGGGTGGAACTGCCTCGGGAGACGTTTAAAAACTTGTCACATATGCTTGCGATTTAGAAAATCGAAGGACAGACACTATTACTTTTGAAGCAAACTAGCGAGAAATATGGTGAGTACCGAGTAGGAATTTTACAACTGAGAACTTATATGCCCGACAGTCTGTTTGGCCTCGCCAGCCGAAAGAACAATCTTGAAAGAAGAAGATTAAGACCAATCATAATTAATACTCGAAGTCCATTAATACGCTAAAGTATGCAAAATAGTTTCGAAGCACTACTTGAGTGCACAATCCAACTGGATAGTGGAATAACACTGTAGAAATTCATAATTTGAATAGTAACCAGAATTTAAATAGTGTGCTCAATATTAGTAAGTAACCATAACTATTATTATATAATAAATATATTTGTGAATAGTGGATATATATATAAATATATATATTATTCTACAAATAGCTTATTCTACACCCTGAACCCAAACCCTAGCCAATCGATTGAGCCAGCCAGCCCAACCCCGAGCGAGCAACCCCCCCCCCTCCCGCCCCCGCCCCGCACTTCAGTAATTTATAAAATTTTACCAGTAATATTTTGCAAATGTATTCAGTAATTTTTTATTATTAGTAATGTCAGTAATTCCTTGTGTAATGGTCAATAATTGTTGCCAATGTAACATGACAATCAGTACTTTTATAGAGTTAGTAATTTCTATTGAAGAATTTGTAGAATTTAGTGTGCAAAGCATTTATAGAATTTAGTGTGCAATGTAACATGGTCAATAAATGCTGCCTGTCAGTATTTCTTTGTTAGTAATTTTTTAGTATTTATTTATTATTTAAAGCATTTGTAGAATTTAGTGTGCAAAGCATTTCAAGAATTTAGTGTGCAAAGCATGTGTAGAATTTAGTGTGCAAAGCATGTGTAGAATTTAGTGTTTATTGTCACATGGTTTGGACCTTAGAATCCAACATCGTCTCTTATGGTGATAGAAATTATCGGCTCATTGAGGAATTTAGTGTGCAAAGCATTTATAGAATTTAGTGTGCAAAGCATGTGTAGAATTTAGTGTGCAAAGCATGTGTAGAATTTAGTGTGCAAAGGATTTGTAGAATTTAGTGTGCAAAGCATTTGGAGAATTTAGTGTGCAAAGGAGTTGTAGAATTTTGTGTTTATTGCCACATGGTTTGGGCCCTAGAATTCAACATCGTCTCCAACGATGATAAAAATTGTCAGCTCGTTAGAGAATTTAGTGTGCAAAGCATTTGTAGAATTTAGTGTGCAAAGGAGTTGTAGAATTTAATACGCAAAGGAGTTGGAGAATTTAGTGTGCAAAGCATTTGTAAAAATTAGTGTGCAAAATATTTGTAGAAATTAGTGTGCAAAGTATTTGTAGAATTTAGGGTGCAAAGGAGTTGTAGAATTTAGTGTGTAAAAGAGTTGGAGAATTTAGTGTGTCAAGGAGTTGGAGAATTTAGTGTGCAATAGAGTTAGAGAATTTATTGTGGAAAGGAGTTGTAGAATTTAGTGTCCAAAGAAGTTGGAGTTATCATTAATGTCAATAATTTTCTTGTGTAATGGTTAGTAACTGTTGTCAATATAACACTGCAAAGGAGTTGCAGAATCATCAATTTCTTTTGAAAAGGTGCAGTAATACCTTGTTAATAATTTTTTAGAATCAGTAACACCTTTAGTGATTGCTTATAATCAGTAATAGTATAACCACAGTCGGTAATTACTATGCAAGTGTTAGTAAATTTTTAGAATCATTAATATTTTGAGTAATTTTTTAGAATCAATAGCAATAGAACATTGCAGCATATTAATCAACAATAATTGAAAATCACAACAATATAACACTTTCAGTAATTTAATAATTATCTCATTTTGCTCAAGTATTTATTTCTTTGCTAGTTCTAACTTATATGTCTCTGTAATTTATCTAGTGATGAGAATGTTGAGTAGTCTCATTTTGTTCAGTAAATTTGTTCAATAGTAATGTATCACTTTCCATTTCTCTGTTATGTTTGCATGTTTAGTAGCTCATTTTGTTCAGTAATTTCTTTCAGTAATAACAACACCTACTTCAGTTATTTTACTTTGATAATGGATAAGAGTTTCACATTGGTGATAATTTGATTTTAAAATATCTTCAGTAATTTCTGAAATCTTCAATAATTTTCACCCTTATTGCAAATAATTTTGTTCAATAGGTACTAGATTGTAATCGTCTATAATTAAGTAATTCTTTTAGTAAATGCATCTTACTCCAATGTGTACATATTCATTTAGTAATTCTTTTAAAATGTTACTTATGCTCCTTTGAGTCAGTAAATGCACAGTATTCCAAGCGTACAATTTTATTCAGTATTTCGTTTATGTTTAGTAGTTATTTAGTGGATGTAGAATAAATCTCAGTCATTCTTTTGAAAGTTACTAATGCTCATTTATTTTAAAAAAAATCCATATGGCATTCCAAGTATACAAATTCATTCAGTAATTTTTTTGAAAGTTACTGGTGCTCTTTTATGTCAGTAAATCCATGGTATTCTAAGTATACAAATTCAGACTTGTATTCATTATTTGTCTTTTACTATTTGTTTGCACAACTGTCAAATTTTTGTATTACCAACCATGAGAGGTTCTCACATCAAAATCAGAAAGGTGAGCGGAGCTTTAAACTGATTGCAGGAGCACATAGTTACAGAAACCACTCAATCATCAGGAATGTAGGAAATAATCCTTGCCTTCCATGTTTATTGATTTACTTTCCTTAGTTTATTTGCTATGTTTAGAAAGCTAGTTATGCCTGATCGGAGGTCGTAATCTTTCTTTCCTTGTAATCGTACTTTCCTTGCTTGTAATTGTCTATATAAGTAGAGGAATAGCACCAGAAAACGCTGCCTCATTTTGCAGCACCAACAAGACCGTGTGCACTTGTGTTCTTGCATGAGTTGTGTGTGTG
This sequence comes from Eleusine indica, assembly GCA_030378355.1. NCBI lineage: Eukaryota > Viridiplantae > Streptophyta > Magnoliopsida > Poales > Poaceae > Eleusine > Eleusine indica. The sequence goes on from CM059497.1 coordinate 17,951,123, forward strand.
TTGTAGCCGTGATCTCGCCGGCGACGTGCGCGTTGTTTCTCCGGCGAGGTTTCTAACAAGTGGTATCAGAGCGAGGTTGCGAGCCTAGGCGATGGCCGGTGACGGGAAGGGCGATGGCAAGTCCGGCACCAATGGCGACAACTCCAACGACGGCGTTGTGATCCAGCGGGTGATTCGTGAGGTGGGAGGCGGGACTAGCTACCCCGCCCTCACCAAGACCAATTACTCTGATTCGATGCTTTTGATGAAGGTGAAGCTCAAGGCGCGGGCGCTCTGGAACGTCATCGAGAAGGGCGGCGCCGATGCGCAAGAGGAGATGATGGCACTCGACGCCTTGTGCGGCGCGGTGCCACCGGAGATGGTGCCGACGCTCGCCAAGAAGGAGACGGCAAAGGAGGCCTGGGACGCGATCGCGACCATGAGGGTCGGAGACAACCGCGTGAAGAAGGCAACGGCGCAGCAGCTGCACCGGAAATTCGACCTCGCCACGTTCAACGACGGTGAGACCATCGAAGACTACGGGCCCCGCCTAGAAGGCATGGCGGCGCATCTCGCCATGCTAGGCGAGGAAGTGAAGGACGCGGACATCGTCGCGAAGATGCTTCGTAGCTTGCCGTCCCGTTTCAAGCAAATCGCGCTCGCCATCAAGACACTGCTAGACGTGTCGACGATGACGGTCGCTGAGCTGACGGGCCGGCTCAAGGAGGCGGAGGAATCGTTTGACGAAGTGCCGGCGTCGCTGCAGCTTGAGGGAAAGCTGTACCTCACGGAGGAGGAATGGGACGCGCGGCGGAAGAAGCGCGAGGCGGAGTACGGCGGCGGCGCGGGCAGCGGCTCGGCGCGTCGCGGTGGCGGCAGGCGTGGGCGTGGGCGTGGGCGTGGCAGTCCGACGAGCGGGCCGTCGAATTCAAACAAGCCCACCGGCGATGAATGCCGGCACTGCGGAAAGCTAGGCCATTGGGCACGCGAGTGTCGATCGCGGCCCAAGAAGGATCAAGTCCACGTCGTGCACGAAAAGGAGGAGGCCACGCTGCTGTTCGTAAACTCGTCCTCTACCAGATCCACCGTGCCGCCAGTGACATCGATGGGCTCACCGGCGACTCCGCCCCCGCATGCTGACTTGTTGCCGCAGGAGGCGGGACACGTGCATGGCGGTGGCGGATCTACGACGACGAAGACGCCGCAGGCCGTGTAGATCGAGCTGCATGAGGAGAAGGTGTTCGCCCACCTCGGAGAAGAGGAGGAGCGTGATGCCAAGACTTGGGTCTTGGACACCGGGGCGACGAACCACATGTCCGGGTCACGGGCGGCGTTCGCGGACATGGACACGGAGGTGTGCGGCACGGTGCGGTTCGGCGATGACTCGGTAGCGCGGATCGAGGGCCGTGGCACAGTCACGTTCGTGTGCAAGAACGGTGAGCTTCGATCGTTCTCCGGGGTCTACTTTATTCCCCGGTTGACGACGAACATCGTGAGCATCGGACAACTCGACGAGATCGGCTACAAGATCGATATCGACTCCGGCGTGATGCGGATTCGGGAGCCCGACGGCCAACTACTAGCCAAGGTGACGCGCGCGGGGAACCGGCTGTATGTGCTCCACATCAAGATGGCACAGCCGGTTTGCTTCACGGTTCGCAGCCGTGGCGACGAGGTGGCGTGGCTCTGGCACGAGCGCTTCGGCCATGTCAACATGGCGGCGCTACGCAAGATGGCTCGGGAGGAGCTGGTGCGCGGGCTGCCGGAGCTCGGACAGGTGGCGGAGTTGTGCGAGGCTTGCATGGCTGGCAAGCAGAGGCGCACCTCATTTCTGATACAAGCGGAGTACCGAGCACGGCGGCATCTAGAGCTGGTGCACGGTGATCTTTGTGGGCAGATCACACCGGCGACTCCGAGCGGCAACAAGTACTTCTTGCTGCTCGTCGACGACCTCACCCGGTTCATGTGGGTGGCCATGATCCCATCCAAGGATCGTGCAGCAGAGGTGATCAAGGCGATTCAAGCTCGCGCCGAGGGAGAGTCCAAGCTGAAGCTCGGCGCGCTCCGCACTGACCGCGGTGGCGAGTTCAACTCGACAGAGTTCGCGGAGTATTGCGCGGCGGAAGGAGTCCACCACCAGCGCACTGCTGCATACAGTCCGCAGCAGAACGGTGTTGTAGAGCGCCGGAATGGCACGGTGGTGGCGACGACAAGAAGCATGCTCAAGGCCAAAGGCTTGCCCGGTTGGCTTTGGGGCGAGGCGGTGAGCACCGCCGTGTACGTGCTGAACAGGTGCCCGACGAAGAGTGTGGAGGGCATGACTCCGTTCGAAGCCTGGCACGGGAAGAAGCCCGCGGTGCACCACTTGAAGATGTTCGGTTGCATCGTCTATGTCCGGAACACGACGCCGCACCTGAAGAAGTTGGAGGATCGGGGCCGCAAGATGATCTTCATTGGCTACGAGCGCGGCTCCAAGGCGTACCGCGCGTACGATCCTACCACGAAGCGTGTCCACGTAACGCGTGACGTGGTGTTCGACGAACAAGCCCAGTGGGACTGGGGCACCCACAACGGCGACGATGAGTCAAGCGGCGGCGACGATGTGTTCACGGTTGAGTTCACCACCTCGGGCCCAGCCGCTCCAGAAGTTGATGGAGTCATCGAGGCGGCTGGAGGAGGAGAATTAGGGGAGCTGTCGCCGCCTCCCGTTGCGGGCAATGAGGCCCTCGAGGCTGTCGGTGAGGAGCTACAGGCCGGCGTCGATGACGACAATCTTGACGCCGACCATGATGAGGACGCGCCGCTCCGGTACCGCGACATCAACGACATCATCGGACCGGTGTCTCCGCGCGGTTTTGCACCACGTGTGTTGGTCGCCCAGGAGCTGCACATGGTGAGCTCCGACGAGCCCGCCTCTTTCGCTGAGGCGGAACGCAGCCCGAGCTGGAGGGTGGCGATGATGGAGGAGATGGCTACGATTGATGACAACGGGACATGGTCTCTCGTCGATCTCCCTCCGGGTCGCCGTGCCATTGGCCTGAAATGGGTCTTCAAGGTGAAGAGGGATGAGCACGGGGCGATGGCCAAGCACAAGGCACGCCTCGTGGTGAAGGGATATGCGCAACACCACAGCATCGACTACAACGAGGTGTTCGCGCCCGTGGCGCGGCTAGACTCGGTGCGCCTGCTCATCGCCCTTGCGGCGTACGAGGGGTGGGAGGTGCACCATATGGACGTCAAATCGGCATTCCTGAACGGCGAGCTACAGGAGGAGGTCTACGTTGAGCAGCCGGCCGGTTTTGTGGTCGGTGGGAAGGAGCATAAGGTGCTCAAGCTGCAGAAGGCACTGTATGGGCTACATCAAGCGCCGCGTGCATGGAACGCGAAGCTGGACGAGACTCTGGTGGGGCTTGGCTTCACGAGGTGCCCATCGGAGCACGCCATCTATGTCAGGAGGAATGGCGTGGCGCAGCTGGTGGTCGGCGTGTATGTCGACGACCTTGTGATCACCGGCGCCAGTTGCGACGATATCAAGCGTTTCAAGGGGGAGATGGCAGCAGCGTTCAAGATGAGCGATCTCGGCCTGCTTCACTACTACCTTGGCATTGAGGTGAAGCAGAGTGCGAGGGGAATTTCGCTGAGCCAAGGAGCTTATGCGGCCAAGCTGCTGGAGAAAAGCGGCATGGCGGGGTGCAATTCAGTCCAAGCACCCATGGAACCGAGGCTAAAGCTGAGCAAGACGAGCGAGAAGCCGCCGGTCGATGCTACTGTGTATAGAAGCATTGTCGGGAGCCTCAGGTACTTGGTGAACACCCGCCCCGATCTTGCTTTCTCTGTCGGCTATGTGAGTCGGTTTTTGGAGGAGCCGCGCGAGGATCATATGGCTGCGGTGAAGCATATCCTCCGATACGTGGCGGGGACCCAGAATTGGGGACTCTGGTATGGCAGAAAGGAGAAGAAGGAGACGCTCCTAACAGGGTTCAGCGATAGCGATTTCGCTGGGGATGTCGATGCTAGGAAAAGCACGACAGGGGTGATTTTCTTCCTCGGCAGCAGCCCGATCACCTGGCAATCGAAGAAGCAGAAGGTGGTGGCTCAATCAAGCTGCGAGGCAGAATACATGGCAGCAGCAAATGCTGCTTGTCAAGCACTCTGGCTCAAGCGCGTGCTAGCAGAAATGCAGGGAGCGGCGCAAATCGTGCCAGTGTTAAGGGTGGACAACAAGTCCGCCATTGCATTAATCAAGAATTCGGTGCTCCATGGACAGTGTAAGCACATCGAGGTGAAGTATCACCTTGTCCGGGAGTCCGCAGAACAGGGCCTGATCAAAGTGGATTTCATTCGAAGTGAAGAACAGCTCGGTGACATTTTGACCAAGTCTCTCGGCAAAGTCAAGTTTCATGAGCTGCGTTTCAAGATCGGCCTGATCAATATTGATAATCATGACGGCAAGGCTTAGGAGGAGATTATAGGAAATAATCCTTGCCTTCCATGTTTACTGATTTACTTTCCTTAGTTTATTTGCTATGTTTAGAAAGCTAGTTGTGCCTGATCGAAGGTCGTAATCTTTCTTTCCTTGTAATCGTACTTTCCTTGCTTGTAATTGTCTATATAAGTAGAGGAATAGCACCAGAAAATACTGCCTCATTTTGCAGCACCAACAAGACCGTGTGCACTTGTGTTCTTGCGTGAGTTGTGTGTGTGTTGTAGCCGTGATCTCGCCGGTGACGTGCGCGTCGTTTCTCCGGCGAGGTTTCTAACAAGGAACGGCGACAGTCAATAATAGGCATCAAAATTGGATGAAGCAAATGTTGGGTGGAGAATCGTTGATGCACTCAGACATGACCGAATGGAGTTTTGAGCGGCGTTTGGAGGCACAACAGTGCGGCAGAGCAGACTTCACGACAAATTACCAAGGCAACGATGGAAAATAAAACAGATTTGGGATGCATCTCAGCGAAAACTTATGCAACACTTTGATATCATGGCATCAAATCGGTCCACTAAAATGTTTTCCTACTCCACCACACTTCTCTAATCAATAGTCCAGTGGTAGTCTAAAGTCAACTTAATTAGCCGGCGAGAGAGATGAGCAGCTGATCTACATCGGCATGCATGTAGTTGCCGGCGCCGCCGGTCGTGTCTCGGCCCGCCCGCCCCCTGCGCGGTCGGGATGCCTCCGTGCACGTGCTCATCACGCTCCCATCATCTCGCTAGCAGCAGCGAGTATCCATGATCCCTTCCCCTTCTTCCCTATAAACACATGCGCTGACACATGTATAGACGCCGCGCATTGTGCTTGCCATCCACATCCACTTTACGGCCTACTGGTGGTGGTGGTAAAGGCGCGCCCGTCGTTGCTAGTGGCCTTGGTGCTGGCCGCGTCGCTGTTCGTCTCCAACGCCGGCGTGGCGGAAGCATCGTGGTGGAGCGGGTGGAGATGGAACTCCTTCTTCCCAAGCAGCCACCACGAGAGCCGGCGAGGACGTGTACCGCTCCTTCTTCCTCCACAAGGACGACACCGCCTGCCCCGCGCACGGCTTTTACAACTACACCGCCTTCCTCCGCGCCGCCGACCGGTTCCCCGAGTTCACCGCCGCCTGCGACCTCGTCACCTGGAAGCGCGAGGTTGTGGCCTTCCTACCCCAGATCTCCCACGAGACCACCGACGGGAGGGCCACGGTGCCTAACGGGCCTGTGACACCCCATAGCTAATCATTAATTAGTTAATGCTAAACACTAATTAGCAAGTAAGATTAAGCCAAGGTGTGATTAAGGAATCACATGAAATAATGAAACCCCAATCAATTTAATTTGAGGTCAAAATAAAACTCTGATAGCATGGTTGTAAAGCAACTCAAAATTTTCTACACAACTTATGCTAAATAAATTTATAAACATATTGGGAATAATAAAATATAATTTTAGACCAAATTTAAGAATTTTACCACATTTGAAAATGTCCTAAATAATTAATTAAAGTCCAGAAAATACTTTTTAATAAAACTTTTATTCTAAATTAATTAGAATGCTTCTGACCTAGTAGACCCCACCAAGACCTTAAAAATATCTTGAGGGACCTATGTTCAAAATCCCAAAGCAATTGGACCACAAGGAGCATTTTAATCCAAATTAAACTGAACCAAGGACCATTCTGCAAACTTCTGAAAACTTGAAGGACCCCCCGGCAAAGTGCCGTGTCTTCTTCCTCTCGCTGATCGCAGCGCCAGGCAAACTCATCGGCCGCGCGTGCCGCGATTTCCGCCGCTGCCCTGCTTCCCCTGCTGCAGCGCTTCGCGCACGCTCCGCCGCTGCTGGCGTGCATCATCACCCGCTGCATCATCACCGCTGCCGCGCCCAAAAGCCCCGCCTTGTCTCCTCTGCCGCTTGCTGCCTCCATCGCCGCAGCAATGGCCTGCTGCCCGCGCGCGCCCGAAAGGGCTCCCAGCCTTGACCAAGACCAAAAACCTACGCGCCCAGTCGCCCGGTTTCGACCGCCCGTGACCCGAGTTCGATCGCCGTTTAAAAATGCCCCTCGGCCGTTTTCTTCTTCCCTGTTTTCCCTCGCCATGGCCGAGAGCTTGTGAAGCTTGCCGCGCTATTTCTCTGCTGCATTACGAACCAGGTCCAAGACACCAAACTTCTCGCACACACTCCCTTGAGTCCCTTGCCAAGTCTTAGCGTGAATCTTTAGTGGAGCTACGAGTAATTGAAGAAATGGCGGGTTTACGTCCTCCTCGGGCATAAGCCGCGAGACCAAGTAATTGGCCAACTGCGGTGAGTCTCGTCGCTTAATCCTCGCCTAGTGGTTGCGCGTTTCTCTGGAGCATGTCCTCAACAAGTTTTTGTTTTGTTCTACGCCTCGAGGTGGCCGTGATCGAGGTCCTCCCTGCCGCCGCTCTGTTCCGGCCAAACCAAAGCTGCCTCCCCGACGAGCCCTGTGCCCCCGCCCTTCTCAGCCGAAGTAAACTTCATGCCGGTCTTTCAGTCGCCGCCGCTACAGCCGTAGCCACAAACGGCGACGAAAGTGGTGCCCTCTGCCAATATCGCGACGTCGCCGAACGTCGATCGTCCGCAGCCGCTCGACATCGGCAGTCCTCCGGCGAGCACCTCTCCTTGTAAGCCCAGCCTTTCGTCCCACCCCGGTCTCCACGTCGTTTCGACGCAATCACGGTGAGGTTCCTTCGCTCGCAGAGCCCAGCGGCGAGCGCTCCGGCGGGTTGGTCTCGCTCCGGCAAGGTGCCGGTTGGCAGCCTATTGGCACTCGACGTGGCAGCCCGCGTGGCACTACGTGGCGCCGAGTTGTCGTCCCACGTGGCATGACCGGAAGTAAACAAAAATCCAGAAAACCAGGAAAAACCAAAAAAAGGCAGAAAATGATGATTAAATTTAAAAACTCATAGTAAATGCAATATGAATCAAATGGACCCCAAGTAAATTTTGTTAGTTTCCTATTGATGGTCTCTATTTAAGAAAAATTATAAAATGATGCCTCTATAAATATATTTTTAGTAATTAATTATCTTACCAAAACACTAAATAAATCCCTATGAATTCTAGGAATGAAATTGAAATCTGATTTTTTGCATGCACTGTTGTTTCATGATATTATACCACCATGAATGTTGGTTAGTCAGAATATGCATTATTTCATGCCCTAGAATTTATTTAGCACTTTTTCTTTTAAAAATGCTACTAAATAAAATAGAACTTTCAGGATCTGCCACTTGGGGAAAATGGTGATTTTACATGACTCTATACATAATAAATCACCCATGTCTAGAAACACATTTTTTCTTTAATAAATGAATTAATTGCTCTTAAGACTATATAAACCCTATTAAATGACTCATGCAAATAAAATGATAAATTCAGAACTGGTTTCAAGAACATGTTAATAACCTAGTTGTCATATTAACACCACTGTATTTTGCATTTGGCATATTATTGCATGTGCAGTATTGTTTCGGTACTGTTAACGCCTTGTTCATTTTAGGTAACGAAAATCACGAGCCAGAACTGGATTTTCAGCAGGACCATAATACTAAGGAGCAAGAGATTGTAGTTGCTAGCACTTATGCTGATTAAGGAAAGCCCCGGTTTGCATATGCCATGTTATAAAGTTTTGCTAATTTTAATATATCACTACTAGTGTCTATATTGAATGTTGCATTAAGTTAATAGTAGTTGGTTGGAAATCCACTTGCATATTATTCAAATGTCCCATGTTAATGTTATAGGAGTCATGGTAGGATTCGGTACTAAATTACTATACTTAGTAATAGAAGATTTTCACTAGCCCTGTTACTGTTACTAAGAGAATAACTTGATCACTAAAGATGAACTTAATAGAATAAATTTACTTTTATGTTATGACCGGTCAGGGATAATGCATGTGTAGGTTTACAGCAACACATGAGTGTTGACTGCAATAACTCTGCCTTGTCAAACCTAGGACCCGCCCGTCGTTGGCCCTTTGATCAAGCATTGAACAGTACTGAATATATGCTAGTTTATGGGCACTAGTAAACCGATGTAGCACTAAAATTACTTGCAATATTAACGGTTAAGGTGCATTGGTCATTGACCCTTCTGCTGCTGGAGTGGGCGTTTCATACCACGAAGTACTGTTGGCAGAACGACATGCCCACTCGGTGTCGCCACACTCGGTCTGAGGTGTATGTTCTTTTATTATGAAGGTTTCCATATATGACCTTAATAAAATTCATAGAACAAATAGGTTGCTTAGTGCAAGTCTTTTAAAATAGTCATCCTATTAGAGCCAATGCATATCTAGGTCTTTAACAGGTAAGCCTTGCTGAGTAATTAGTACTCAAGCTTTATGCCTCTGTGGTTTTCAGGTAATGCAGAGATTGATTTACCAGTTGATGCACTGTCATGGGACATGCAAGTCCCCGAAGGCTGGACTGCCCACTGGGAGTCTGAGCTGTCGCCGCAGTGATGTTGTGTGCTGCTAGGGTGATGATTCTCATTACCACCGTTGTATCGTCGAGCGATCGTACTAGTATTCGTATTTGCTTCCGCTGTTTTTGAACTCTTACGAACTTGTAATATTTCCGTTGCACTTTAAATATTCTAATGATATAATAATTTGACTTAATTTGAAATTTATGTTGTATTATCAAGTGTCTACATTATCAACACCGTTGGAATCTCGATCCTCCGGGAAGGGGCGTCACAGGGCCCTACGCATCCATAACGGCGAGGAGGAAGCGCGCCGGCGGGGGAACTGGGTTTCGTTTGTCGGGTCCGGGAGTTAGCTGATGTCGACACCCGTTATGGTTGCCCAGCATGCTCGGGAGGGAGGTGGTGGGTATCTGGTGCACTTAGTTGTGTTTGTTGTATATATATATATATATATATATATATATATATATATATATATATATATATATACACGGTAGGACTGTTCTACGCCCAGGTGTAAAATAAGGTATTCTACACCCGAGCCACCCAACCCACCACTGACCGTGCCAGCCAACCAGCCCCAACCCAGTACACCACCAATCAAACCACCTGATCCCATCGAACCCGCCTCTCCCCCAGCCTCAGTCGTCGCGTGAGGTAGTCAATTCAGGTGGTTGCGCGGCGACGAGGGTGGCCTGAGCGCTCCTCGAGCTTGTCCCACGGGTCGCGCATGCATTTCTTTGACAGATTCATCTAGGTTAGCGTCAATCCCCTGCTTCCTTGCCTCCAAATGCTTATTATCTCATTTTTCTCTTCGATTTTTTTTCAATTTGTTGATTTGTGGTGGATTCTATAGATTGTTTTGAGCGATTCATTGTGTGGATTCGAGCGATTCATGATGCGATACCCTGGAATGCTTGTTGATTGATTAATTCAAATGATATATTCGGATGGCCTAGCAGCTCCGATTGAATGTGGGTTCTGAAGCTTGGGATACCTGTTGAATCACTCCCTTTTTTGTAAAACGTTTCAGGCATGTGCCAACTGATTATTGTATTTCAGACCCTATGTATTTATGAGTCAGTGCTACTGTATTGATTAATCAATAAATCACTGCTCATTCTGACGGAATTGATTTCAATTTTGATGCTATTGTGAGCTAGATTAATATTTGCTACGATTGTCAGTACCTAGATACGACATTTCCTCCTGGTTGTCGGAGCATTTGCACACAACTGTATTCTCACTGGGCAGTTCCCTCCCAGTTCTTTCGGCTACACATCTAAATTATGTTGCATAATTAGGATTTTTCTTCTCTAACTCTAATTATAGGAGCTCACATTAGCAAAGTATAAAAATATGACATCGTCCCCTTCATATTTGGCTGCTTCATAATTCTGCAGTAACTGCCATCACAGCTTTTGTGCACAGCTTGCCTTTTACTCAATGGAACCAATGGTGCATACAGTTTGGTGACAAATGGCGTTTGTTTTTGACCGAAAATTTGCTTCAGTAATTTTTGGCCATGTGAATGATGCAGTGATTTGGGTTCATTGTTTTCTCCATTTGAGACAACAGGAAGGCTTTGTCTGCTCCATTCAATTACCAATTTCCTTTGCAGGAGACATCAGCACTCTCATGACTATCTTAAGATGGCATGCCATGAGTCCTAGACTCCCTGTTTTGATAAGAATTCAGTAATTTGTAAGCTTCAATAGTTTAATTATTTAGTAATTCTTTTGCTACTTGCTTAGTTATTTTGTTAGTTGCATTACTTTATAATTATCCAGTAATTTTCTTCATACCATGCCCAGTAATTTATTAATCTTCATTAATAGTTCAATTACTCAGTATTTTTATCACTATTATACTCAGTAATTTTCCTCAACAGTTTATTATTCAGCAATTCTACTGCTACATAACTCAGTAATTTGAAAGCCTCAACAGTTTATAACTATTCTATAATTCTCATTCTGCCTTACTCAGTAATTTTGTATGCCCCAATAGTTTCGAAGTAATTTTCCTCCTAACTTACTCAGCAATTTTGTAAGGTTCAATAGTTTAAGTATGCTATATTTCTCTCATATAACATTTAACTTTGAACTTTAGTAGATAGAAGTCAGGATTCAGGAAATTTTTTGTAGATGTTCTTCTCCTTTTTGTACTTTTTGTACCACCTATCTTCCATATTCCTTTGCTTCAATAATTTCTACTTTTACCCTTAAGTAGTTTTTGGCCATAGAGACTCGGTTAATTTATTTCTACCATACATATGACTGAATGAGTGTACAACACAATTTTGCTCTTGGCAAAGTCATTAGTAAAATCTTGATGCTACTTTACATTTGTAAAATCTTGATTGTACCATATCTCCCTTTGGAGGCAAGGAAGCAGGGGATCGACGCTGACCTGGATGAATCTGTCAAAGAAATGCATGCGCGACCCGCGGGACAGGCTTGAGGGGCGCTCAGGCCACCCTCGTCGCCGCGCAACCACCTGAATCAACTACCTCACGCGACGAATGAGGCTGGGGCTCCTCGCCCTCCGTGCGCGCGTCGAAGGCCTGCGTTGCCTCCCCGCCTCCTTCGCGCTCGATGAAGCCCGCGCCGCCGTCCTCACCACCCCTATCGAGGCTAGGGTTCCAGACCTTTTCTCTCCCCCCCCCCCCTCGGTACGAGCTAGGATGCAACTGCCCTGTCGCCTCCACCGCTCCCATCACCGGCCCTCGCTCTTCCGCCTGCCATGCCTCGCCTCTGCCGTGTTCGTCGTTAGGTGGAGCTGCTTGGCTTGGAGAAGGCGGGGGTACAGGGAGAAAATGAATGACATGTGGGACCAGGGTGGGTGGGATGCGATTTATACGAAGGCTAGCGATTATCGGGTGCAACCTGGTGGGTCTTGCGGGCCTAATAGCGCACAGGGGGAGGGGGGATCGTGAGGAGTCGAGCACGCCTAGAGACCCGGTCGGTTCGCTCGCTGGCTGGGTGCAGTGGGAGTTTGGGTGCAGGTGTAGAATAAGCTATTCTACACCCTAGGTGTAGAATAATATATATATATATATATATATATGGTTGGTCAAGGAATGGGTTGAGTTTTTCGAGTTTTACGGAAAGCGTGTATGCAGGGGCTTCCTACAGAATCAAAGGGGATTTTTGAGTGAGGGAAAATGGTTTTATAACTTTTAGTTGCTTGGACCTGGGGGAGATTCAATCGATCCCGACAGTTCCCATCTTTTAGTTGGGCCTTCCAACACACAGTCATAGGGGGTGTTCGTTTCCTTTAGGTGCTAAAGTTTAGCACCTAAGGTTTGGACTAAAGTTTAGCACCTCTTGGGGTGCTAAAGTTTAGCCCCTTTTTCTCTCTTGTGCTAAACTTTAGCACAAACTTTAGCACATATGTTTGTTTTCCTTGTGCTAAACTTTACCCTAAAGATTAGCTTTAGCCCATTAGCACTTGGAAACGAACGCCCCCATAATGACCCTGGCACATCTTGCTATCACCATTCACCAAAACACGGGTACCGCGACACCCACTCACACGTCAAGAAATTGTTGTGACTAATCTTGAGAGCCCAATGATTTGGCGTGTCATAACCAGTGACAACGAACATTCAAATAATTTGTTACTGAGAATCCATGTGGATATGTGCCATGGTTTGCAGTATGTGATGAGTAATTGACTTTGGTTGTTTCGGTGTTTGAGTTGAAATACAAGAATCTGGGGATTGCATGAGTGTGTGCATTGTTATGGTTATGACTAACAGGAGTTGGTGAAGGTATTGGTGAAGTTGTAGGAAAACGAAAATGTATTTTCTTGTCTCATGATGTGTAGGTCACTGGAGTCAACATGGCGGTCAACGGCGAGAGGATCGGACACAAGTAGGAGACTTGGGGCCGGACGATCGGGAGGATCGGGCACAAGTAGGAGACTTGGGGCCAGACGATCAGGAGGCCGAGTGAAGTCAAGGGTGATCCACACCATACACATGAGAGGCAAGGAGCATGGATGGTTTCGTGATTGAGCCTCAAAACCATGGGTGTTGATCAAGACGGCGGGGTTGACCAAGTCAAAGATGATCGGGTGTCGGAGCAAGTAGAGGCTTTCAATGGACCGGAAGCGGGAGAGACTTGCCAACGAGGAGGATCACGGGACAAGGTGACACGCGTCAAGATCGAGAAGTCTTGTTTTGGAGGAAGCAAGCAGGAAGTCACGCTTTGAGAAGCGTGCAAGACGATTTTCATGTTTGCGCCTCAAAACCGATGGCGGCGATTGAAGGTGCACGTGGCACCATCACGGAGCTTACGCTAAGGCGAAGCAAAGTTGTGAAGGGCTCGAGGGCGTTCGAGCAATGAGGAAAAGATTTACTATTGTGCCCCTAGTGGTAGGTTGCAGTGTATTGTAGGTGAGGGGTAGGATGGTCTTTAGGACAACCCCTAGACCTATATAAGGAGAGATAGGGCTGGTGGAAGAGGTGGACTTTTGGGGTGTCCCTTGTGCCTCTCTTTCCCTTAGCCTTGCTAGGTCTTCATTGCAAAGTGCTAGGAGAGATCTTCATGTATTAGAGGAGAGGAAAGGGTGTATGAGAGACATATCTTTCTCTTCCAAATAGTGGGACGAAGAGGGTAGCTTCTTAGCCATGTATCTATGAATCTTGTATGAAAGGATCAATGATATGAGATTCAATTTCGTACTCAAGATCTTCCTTTCTCCCTAAATCCTGAATTTCCCTTTTTCTCTATTTTTGGAGCTATTTTCATGGGAATTTTTTATCTCACTTTTGGTTGAGTTTTTGGGGCGGATTTCTTGGGGATCTTAGTGCTATGATGAGCTAGAACAATCCTATATGGGTCCTTGACCGAATCAAGATCTCTAGCACCTTTGACTTGAAAGATTTCACAAGTTTTCCCTTTTTGATGTTCTTGGCACAAGATCTGAAATACATGATGATTCCTTGAGCCAATTAAGTGGATCTTCTTGGATTAGGGTCGTAATGTGTTGAGGTTTTTCTGGTCCAAAAATCGCATGATTTAGAGTTCGTTTGATTAGGTTTTGGTCAAGTTCTTGCCTAATCCTGAACTAATTTCTGTTCTATCGAGGGTTGATCGACACTGCCGATCTTTCCATCGACACTGCCGGTGCGGGAAGAAAAATCTGGATCAGCACTGTCGATGCCCTCATCGGGAATTTTGTCTTCTTTCTGTTGTCAATCGGCACTACCAACGATTCGATCGACACTGCCGATGCTCTGTCTAAACTGTCGATTGACACTGCTCATGCCCTGATCGGCACTGCCTATCTTTGTCTCGGCATTGCTGGTGCATGAGTGAAAATTTTGATCGTCACTTCTGATGTCCTAACTAGGAATTGTGTTTTCTTTCTGATGTCAATCGGCACTACGACGATATGACCAGCACTGTCGATGATGCCTATCAGCACTACCGATGCCTGTGATCGGCACTGCTGATGGTAGTTCAGTGAGTTTGTTTTGAGTACTGTTCTTTGGTAGTCTTCATTCCTAGCTGTTTTTGTGTGCTTCTTCTATTCTCTTCCGCTGTACTAGTCATTCCTAGAATTAGCATATCACAAGTTGGTATGTGTAACCTTGGTGACTTTCTTTAGGGTTGGGTTCGGTTGATTTTGGTGTTGGGTAACGGAGAGCTACGATAGCATAAAACAATTTCTACCATTCAACCAGGAAACCTTGCAAGAGAGGATCATGGATCGTTACCACTAGACGCACAGGCAGAGTGGAATCAAATATTGGAGCAGCTCTATCCAACATAGTCGTGCGTCGGTGTAAAGAAAGTAGTCGATCATGTCAATCGTCTCCTCCTAGTCCAGCAGTCTGGCACCACAGCAACAGTAGTGCCTCCTCGCGGTATTCACACGTACGGGGGTTGGAGCATCGTGCACGGAGTGCTAGCACCGGCAACACAGTTAGGATTTTGTGGGCGAGAGAGTGGAGCGCGGCGGCTAGGGTTATGGACTGTTAGTATGTCGTACCCTTGCCCTGCCTCCACTTATATAGATCCCTCTAATGGGCCTCGACTAGTTGGCCCATTAGTAGACTAATCCCTCACGGATCAATATCCGTATGACCCTCACATACGAATCAAATCCATATTGTCTCTTGGGCATATCTCCAACAATCTTCCACTTGCACTCGAGACAATCACGTAGGCAAGCAATGTTCCAACCTATTAAGTGTGTGACCCGTTAGGTTCACATGCACACGACAATGATGTGAAAACCATTTTTCAAATCATAAATCAATAGCAGCACATATTGATTCTCGTGTACACATAAAGATCATATCGTCTGAACCTTTGACTTACTCATTCACCGATCCCTTCGTGTCACGATATCAGTCAAGCTCAAGGCGAGATACGTGTCATCCCTGTAACAGCTCGACCATTCACTCGAACATCTAGTGGATTTATCATGACTAACTCTTAGTCATCGTGATTAATATTTAATCACATTGGCATGGCCATGCACTTCCAAATCCATCTACTCGAGGGGCCCAGAGATATCTCTCCTATTATCAGGATGGGCAAATTTCATCTTGATCGCTCACACCCCACGACATGTTTCATAACATACGCAAAAATTACCTCTATGACTACCTAGTTACGGAATAGCGTTTGGTAACCCCTAAGTGTGCTATTACACATTCTCAGCAGAGTCTATTAGTGGGTCAATCCAACACCATGTTCGCCAACATGTGTCCACATTATTGATTTGATATATCCATATCTATGATCTTTGAAACATGATCATCAACCAATACATGTGCTAGTCTATGAATCATCATTGTCCCACATAATGATAAGGAACTAGGGATCATTTAGGATAATATTATAAAAGAACAATGAGTTTCACAAACAAGTCACATACTTGCCAATCAATGAAATAATTATTATCCAAGGAACTGAATAACACTTTATTCAATCACACATAAACATAGACATTACACAATCTCTCATACATTAATCATGTAGATATCTAATACCCATGGATCTCATATGTGCCTCATGCTTGGGCTGAGAGAGAGGTTTTGTCAACAGATCAGCAATGTTTATATCTGTGTGCACCTAGCATATCTTCATGTCACCTCGATGAACAATGTCCCGGATGAGATGAAAATACCATAGTATGTGTTTGTTCTTTTGATGCACTCTAGGCTCCTTGGCTTACGCAATGGCACCACTATTATCACAATAGAGGTCCATTGGACTGGAAGCACTAGGAACCACACCCAACTCAGAAACAAATTTTCTGATCCAAATAGCTTCCTTCGCAGCTTCTGAAGCGGCAAGATACTCGGCCTCCGTTGTTGAGTCAGCAACCGTATCTTGCTTGGAACTCTTCCAGCTCATCGTGCCTCTATTAAGGCAAAATACATATCCAGATTGCGATCTTGAATCGTCCTTGTCGGTTTGGAAACTAGCGTCGGTGTAACCATTTACAATGAGCTCTTCCTCACCTCCACAAACTAGGAACATACCCATTGTTCTTCTCAAGTACTTTAGGATATTCTTACTAGCCACCCAGTGAGCTTCTCCTGGGTTTGATTGGAATCTTCTTGTAGCGCTTAGAGCAAAAGCTACATCTAGGCGCGTACATATCATGGCATACATGATGGATCTGATAGCCGAAGCATACGGGATTGCTCTCATCTTCTCTACCTCATCTGGTGTCGAAGGACACTGAGTCTTGCTAAGAGTAATGCCATGCGACATGGGCAAGAAACCTTTCTTAGAATCTTGCATATTGAATCGTTTCAATACCTTATCGATGTAAGTGTCTTGGCTTAATCCAATTAGCCTTTTTGATCTATCTCTATAGATCTTAATGCCCAAAATGTATGATGCCTCTTCCAAGTCCTTCATTGAGAAACTTTTTCTTAATGAAGGCTTAACATCTTCAAGTATTGGAATATTATTTCCGATCAACAATATGTCATCCACATAAAGGACTAGAAATACGAGTGCGCTCCCACTAGCCTTTATGTAAACACAAGGCTCTTCTTCATTCTTGATAAAGCCAAACCTTTTGACTTTCTCATCAAAACGAAGGTTCCAACTCCGAGATGCTTGCTTTAGTCCATAAATGGACTTTTGAAGTTTGCATATGTTCCCAGCATTTTGTGGATCAACAAAACCTTCAGGCTGTGTCATGTACACATCCTCACTTAGGTTTCCATTAAGGAAAGCCATTTTGACGTCCATTTGCCATATCTCATAATCATAGTATACGGCAATTGCTAGGAGGATCCGAATAGACTTTAGCATAGCGACGGGCGAGAAGGTCTCATCATAATCAACACTTTGAATTTGTTTAAAACCTTTCGCCACCAATCGTGCTTTATAGATGTGAGAATTTCCATCCATGTCTATCTTTTTCTTAAAAACCCCATTTACACTCAATGGTTTTAACACCATCAGGTGGATTAATCAAGCTCTCATGGATTCTAATTCGGATCTCATGGCTCCAAGCCATTTCTTAAAGTTTGGTCCCATCATTGCTTCCGTGTATGTCTTAGGCTCATCATTGTCCAATAATAATATGTCGCGCAGCCCCGTCGTTAGGAGCGTGAACTTTTCAGGTGCGTGACGTGCCCGTTCAGATCTACATGGGACTGGTGTCTCAACAATAGGTTCTACAACATCTTGTGCAACCTGTTCCAATTGAGATTCAGTGGAAGAAGAAACATTTTCCAGTGTTTCTTGAACTTCTTCAAGTTGCGCTGTCCTCCCACTTATCTTTCGTGAGAGAAACTCTTTCTCTAGAAAGACACCATTCCGAGCGACAAACACTTTGCCCTCTTCCTGGTTGTAGAAATAATATCCTTTGGTTTACCTAGGATACCCTACAAAGAAACATTTATCTGACTTGGGAGAAAGCTTATCAAACGTCATATGTTTTACATAAGCCTCACAACCCCAAATCTTGAGAAAAGACAGCACGGGACGCTTTTCGGTCCATATCTCATATGGCGTCTTCTCTACAGATTTAGATGGAACTCTATTTAAAGTGAAAGCAGCAGTTTCTAGAGCGTATCCCCAAAAGGACAATGGAGGATCACTTTGGCTCATCATTGACCTAACCATGTCCAACAGGTTTCGGTTCCTCCTCTCGGACACACTATTTAATTGAGGTGTTCTAGGTGGCGTTCATTGTGGAACAATTCCACATTGTCTTAGATGATCACCAAACTCATGGCTCGAGTACTCACCTTCATGATCAGATCGTAGGGTTTTAATAGTTTTGCCCAATTGATTTTGTACTTCATTCTGAAATTCTTTAAACTTTTCAAATGATTCAGACTTGTGCTTCATTAAGTAGATGTAACCATATCTACTAAAGTCATCAGTGAAAGTAATGAAGTACTGAAAACCACCCCTAGCCACACAAATCATTGGTCCACATACATCCTTATGTATAAGAGCCAATAAGTCGTTTGCCCTCTCACTATGTTTTGTGAAAGGTGACTTAGTCATCTTGCCAAGCAAACAATATTCGCATGTCTCAATTGATTCAAAATCAAATGAGTGTAAAAGACCATCTTTATGGAGCTTCTCCATGTGCCTCTCATTTATATGGCCTAAACGACAATGCCAAGTGTAAGTGGGATTCAAATCATTCGGGCGGAGCCTCTTTGCATCAATGTTATAAATCAGCCTATTCTCCATATCAAGACAATACAATCCATTCAATAATGGATAATTTGCATAGAGAATATCATTCAAATAAATGGAGCAACATTTATTCCTTATTATGACCTCATAACCATCAACTTCCTCTAAACATGAGGAGGATATAATGTTTTTGCCTAAGGCAGGAATGTAATAACAATTATTTAATTCCAAAACTAATCCCGACAGCAATGAGAGTGGACAAGTCCTGACAGCCAACGTAGCAACTTTTGCACCATTACCGACACGAGCATCCACCTCGCCTCTTGCACACTTCCTTATCCCTTTAAGACCTTGCAATGATTTCCAAGTATGAATCATGGATCCGGTATCAAATACTCATGAATCATCAGGACGAGTAGCAAGATTAATTTCAATAACATTGACACCTGAAGTAGAAGGATCAGCAGCCTTCTTCGTCTTGAGTTCTTCCAAGTAAAGCTTGCAATTTCTCTTCCAGTGCCCAGTCTTCTTGCAATAATGGCAAAGATCGACTGGAGACACTCTTTGTCTAGGAGGAGCTGCTACAACCTTAGGCTTTGATCTTGAGATCTCATCCGCACTCTTAGCCTTGGGCTTGTGCTTTCTCTTCCTATCCTTCTGCACCATCATCACATGATTTGCCCCGGTTTTCTTGATGCTCTCCTCGGCAGTCTTTAGCATCCCATGCAATTCAGCCATAGTCTTCTCCACGCTATTCATATGAAAGTTTATTATGAATGGCTCATAGCTCGCTAGGAGCGACTGGAGAATAACATCCATAGCCAAATCTGGGCTAAGGAGAGAACCAAGCTTCTCTAGGTTGTTAATGTAACCAATCATCTTGATTACATGAGGATTGACGGGACTACCTTCAGCTAGCCTGCATGCAAACAAGGCCTTTGAGATGTTATACCTCTCAGTCCTTGCTTGGTTCTCAAACATGCCACGAAGCCCAACAATCATATTGTGGGCATCATTGTTCTCATATTGCTTCTGAAGCTCAGAGGACATGGAAGCAAGCATGAGACAGTCAACATCAAGTGCATCATTAGTATGCTTATCATACTCCCTCTTCTAGGCAGCACTAGCAGTTTCAGGCAGATCATCAGGATAAGGAAGCTCTAGAACATATTTCTTTTTCTCTTGCTTGAGAATAATTCTCAAGTTGTGATACCAATCCATAAAGTTTGTTCCATTAAGTTTTTCTTTCTCAAGGATCAAATGCAAATTAAAATTGGAAGCATTATTAGCGGGTGGCATGATCTACAACAGAAACACATGCAAGTGTATAGGCACTATGTAAATGTAAAACTCCTATTAAACCATTTTAAAAGAGTTTTCTTCACTATATGCTTGGAATCATTTCCCTCAAAATGACATATAGTGGTCCAAGATTCTTATTCAACTAGTTCCTAGTGAGCTTTGGCAACACTGCTAGAAATGTAGTCTCCTAGGTAAGCAACATTTGCTAATCACATCATATGTGACTCTTATTTGTTGGGAGGCATCATATGCCACTGCGCCCAACACCATGCCCAAAGCCCAAAGCCCAAAACCGTTTTGATAGCTTCGTCAAGCAAACCAATACTATGCTTGTGAATGTCCGACATTCACCCTACTTGTTAAGATAGTTGGGGCACTCTACTTTTGCAGACCTACCACACAACGATCGAAATTATAGTAGGTGCAGCTATTGGAAGGGCATCAATTTTAATCTCAATTTTTCTGAGAGAATCTATACTAGCATGATCATTATATCCAGCATATAATACATGAAAGAATAGGATGATAGGAACATCATCACAAGCAATCATATTAACTGTGAAATAGTATGGCCCTTTCACATGGTGATCTCCATCTCCATTGTTGCAGGCCTCCTCCTGTCCATGTGTCCACCATGCTCCAAAACCGGCCTCCATGAACAAGTACTATACTACTACATCTAATAGCTAGTAGTGAATTACATGAAGAGATCAAGCATCACAAGTCGACACGCAGGCCGTTATACAATAATATGACAGTCTCAACCCAGCTGTTTTAAACATGACTCACAGGCCATGATAGAATACAAACATGCATCACATACATATTTTGGACCATACCATTCACAACATTCTCTGCAAAAACAAGTTAAACGAGAACGAATTTTGTCGTGTGAATCAAAAGGGGTATAACCAACTAGGAGTGTGTCCGTACGGCGGTACCGCGGGTTTCAGGGCAGTGCCCTAAAAACCTCACAGGATTTCAAATATCATATCTATAGAATCGCAATGAAAATCTCATCGAACAAATCATATTTGGCCGAATCCGAGTCATTCATAATGCCTCAATTTTCATTAGGGTTTCATGATAGACCGCGATACATAGTCTTGATCTCATCGGTCTCCTCTCCTGGTTTACGCTGTTAGTCCTGATGGTGATACCAGCCGGTAGGGAAGGATCACTTAAACCGACAGGCGACACGATTACATCAACGACACATGCGTGTTATCCATCAAACACCTTGTGAACTTTCCACTAAGACCGATTGATCTAATCAACCTGTACTATAAAAACATGCAATAGATCTAAACTACTACTACATCGGCATATCAACTATATGCGCAAGATTTAGATCGCAAACTAAACAAGGTCGACTCTGATGCCATTGTTGGGTAACGGGGAGCTATGATAGCATGAAACAATTTCTACCGTTCAACCAGGAAACCTTGCAAGAGGGGATCATGGATCGTTACCACTAGACGCGCATGCGGAGCGGAAGCGAATGTTGGAGCAGCTCGATCCAACGTAGTCGCGTGTCGGTGTAGAGGAAGTAGTCGATCACGTCAATCGTCTCCTCCTAGTCCAGCAGTTTGACACCGCAGCAACAGCAGCGCCTCCTCGTGGTATCCACATGTACGGGGTTGGAGCACCATTGTTGACGGCTGTTAAGTACCATTTTCAACCGTCAACTATACTCAAATAAAGGAGAATTTGGCATTTCATACACGCATGCTTTATCACAATAATATAGTTCCACTTGTACTTGGAGAACTTTGTGCATGCAGGAGGAAATGTGAAGGAAACACCTCAAAAGGCAAGAAAACACACTTTCGACCAATCAGAGAGCGCCACATGGACGTCACACGGATTGAAGGGCCCATTTGCAGCACTTAACCGACGTAACTCCCTGTAATACCGCGGGAACCGACGTCAGGGCCCACAGGACAGCCACCTGGAGAAAGCACAGTCCAGGAGGGGCCACCCCCAGGTCGGCCGACCTGGTCAGGTCGGCCGACCCAGCCGGGCGCCCTCTCCGCCTGGGCTTCCACGTGTTGGCTCCTCCGCGACTCCTAATAACGGTTTGAGATGCCTTCCGTGGCGGTTACTCTCCCTTGCCGACCTATTGAGGCTATAAATAGGAGGGTGTGCCTTCACAATCAACACACACCACAAGAAGCATTTCTCTCTTGCTAGTAGTAGTTCTTGGAGTTTTAGTGGAGTTAGGCTGAGTCTAGAGCTCTCTAGTCCCAAGTCTTCACTTGGAATTGGTATGGCTCTTGTATCTTTTCCCTTTTGTAAGACTTTGCTCTTATCAATATATATATCTTTTCTATATAGTTGTGCTTGGGTCATGAGTTTCTTGTTTGATTTTGTGATCCATATATGTGATAGTATAGTCTACTTGTGTGATAGTAGTTTATATTTATTATACTACTATTGTCATGCTAGTTATATACCGTCACTATAGTCTAGTTTATATGTTATAGTCTCTATGCTTGGTTTTAGCTGATAAAGTATAGCATGGGTTTGGTGATCGTATTCGTACGGTAGCTCTGCCTCGTTAATAGTAATCGCGGAGGGGCAGAGTGCTCTTTGGTCATGCAAGTATGGTACTTGGGTGACTGATTTGCATCAATTATTCGTTAGTCTACTGGTTCGTTGAGGTAGGCGGCAGGTGGTGACAGCCCTGTCCGTCCTTTGAAATCCTCCCCGCTAGGCTAGTGCGTAGGCTCTTGGCGGAAGTCGCCTGTGGATGCAGGGGTAAGTCCGTGCCTGAAGTGCTATACTATTGACTGCTGAACCTGAGTGTGGGTCTGTATGTATTCTACTTAGGCTATGCAACTGTATAGGAATGTATAGTAGGAGTAGCTTAGCCTAGTCTTTCCTCCACTAGACTTTATTTATTTAGTAGGAATCTTCTGTGTGTGTCACACTACCTGGTTATTATCATGTACCCGCCTGTCTTGGTTAGATATCCTTGCTAATTGTTAACATGATCTTATATGTTAGTAACGCTTCTTGATCATACCCTTCCTTTGGGATAAACAAATACGATACCCTGAATACTTCCGGGTGAAATGCTACAGCGGTATTCTCCGTGCGCTTGCGGATTTTACCTACTTGACTCTGGGACATATTAGTGAACCGTTTCTGGCCCCGTGCCGGGAATGATTTATTAATATGGCTCAGCAAAAGTCAACAAGCATTTCTGGCGCCGTTGCCGGGGAAGGCGTATGATTAAGAAAAATTACTAATGTATATAGTAGTGTTGCAATTATTAAGGCTATCTCCTAGGCAGGCTAACCTTGCTTTGTTTTCTGCATTTTGTATGAAAACAGGGTAGTGTATGACTGGTTTCGACTTGCCGACAAACTTCACTGAAGATCCTGAATCACTCCTGAGAAGGACACGAGCCAGGCTCACCCCTCCTCGTAAGGAGACTCGGCCAATCGAACCTGTCATTCCCGCACCATCAAGCTCTGAGCAAATGGCCGACAAGACCCTCCGTGAGTTCTCCGCTCCCTCCGCTGCCAACATCCCTACGGGACCAGCTGGCAATGTGGGAGATGCGAACTTCGAGATCAAGACCGGTCTCATCACCATGGTGCAGGCTAGCCCATTCTGTGGGAAAGCCAATGAGGACGCTAGTGCTCATCTCCAGCAATTCCTGGAGATTTGCAACACGTTCAAAATGAAGGACGTCACCCCCGACGCTGTTCGCCTTCGACTGTTCCCGTTCTCTCTCCTTGGGAGAGCGAGACAGTGGTTCTACGCAAACCCTGAAGCTGTGAACACTTGGGAGAAGTGTTCAGCTGCGTTCCTTGCAAAGTTCTTCCCGCTGGGCAAGACCAATGCCCTCCGCGGAAGGATCTCAAGCTTCCAGCAGGAGTCGAAGGAGTCGATTCCTGAGGCATGGGAGAGGCTCCAGGAGTACATCCTGGCATGTCCCCACCACGGGATGGATGATTGGCTGATCATCCAGAACTTCTACAACGGGCTTACTCCGTCGGCCCGCGACCACCTCGACGCTGCTGCTGGTGGAGCCTTCTTCTCGCTCACTGTAAGCAAGGCAAAAGCTTTGATCGAGAAGATGGTGTCCAACCAAGGTTGGAATGAAGAGCGCCTCCAACCTCGCCAGCGAGGCATGCACTCCGTCAAGGAGGTTGACATGCTCGCCGCCAAGATTGACCTTCTCATGAAGAAGATGGACGACCAAGCCAATGGAGAAGTGAAAGCCCTAGATGCTCGGATGACTTGCGAGGTCTGTGGCAACACGGGACACTCGGGCAATGACTGCCCTGAGACCCGTGAGGACGTAATGTTCATGGGCAACAACAACAACAACGGCTACCGTCCACAAGGAGGTCAAAGTTGGGGTCCACCACGCCCCAACTACCAAGGAGGTAACTCTGGCAACTTCTCTGGTTTTAATTCCAGTTATAATCAGCCCTCCTTGAAAGATCTTGTGCTTGGTCAAGCTAAGGTTAATGATAACATCAGTAAAAAGCTTGCCACCACTGATAAGACTCTTGAGAGCATCCACACTAAAATAGAGGGTGTCTCCTCTGCTCTCAAGAATCAGCTGAGCTTTAATAAAATGATAGAAACTCAATTAGCTCAGTTAGCTGCTACTGTTCCTACTGCTGAGTCGGGGAAAATCCCGGGGCAACCCGAGACCCCCTTAGAAAATGTTAATGCGGTTACCACGAGAGGAGGTAAGTCCACTCGGGATCCGCCATATCCTAACCATGCAGGAAAGGACACATCAGCTGAGAAGCCGGCAGAAGAAGAAGAACTGCCGCCCAGGAAAACGGCCCCACATGAGTTCTATGACACGAACCTCATGCCGTTTCCCGAAAGAAGAAGGAAGCCCACCGTGGACGAGCAGTTCACACGCTTCGTTGAGGTAATCCAGAAGCTGCACATCAACGTGCCCTTGCTGGATGCGATACAAGTACCCACGTACGCTCGCTACCTCAAGGATCTTATCAGCAACAAGCGCCCACTACCGACCACAGAAATTGTCAAGCTGACGGAAGAGTGTAGCGCTGCTATACTCAACCGGCTTCCTGAGAAGAAGAAAGATCCAGGGTGTCCCACGATCACCTGCTCGATCGGGACACAGAACTTCGACCACGCCTTATGTGATCTTGGGGCAAGTGTGAGCGTCATGCCGAAGGATGTCTTCGACAAGCTCAACTACACCACACTATCCCCCACGCCGATGCAGCTGCAGCTGGCCGATTCAACAGTCCGCTATCCGGCGGGGATCGCCGAAGATATTCCGGTGAAAATCCGGGATTGCTTCATCCCCGTCGACTTTGTAGTACTTGATATGGACGTCGGGAAGAGCACACCGCTCATTCTAGGACGCCCATTTCTCAGCACTGCGGACGCTCGCATCGATGTAGGAGCCGGAGAAATCCGCTTCCACATCAATGGCAAGGAGGAGAAGTTTGACTTTCGGCCAAGGAAAGAACAGTGCAACATGATCCGTATCAAGTATGGGCCGAACCCAAGCAACATCAAGGAAGTGGAGGTCACTCCGCCAAAGAAGGACAGCCTCATCACATTCATGAAGAACTTCCTTGAGAAGGAAAATTTTGCACAACAACAACTGATGAAGGCAAGGAGGCAAAAGTCACACATTAAGCAACAGCCTCCGAAGTCCACAAGGCAGCAACCTCCGAGGTCTGCAAAGAAACAGGCTGTGAAGCCTGCAAAACCGCAGCCTCCGAAGCCCGAGAAGCCACCGACCGCAACAAAGACCAAGAAGGTGTGGCAAATGAAACAAGAAGCATCATCCGTGTCTTCATCTCCGGGACCGGACAACGCTTCATCGAGCTGAACGCCGGAGAAAAAGTCCCGCTCGTCGGACTTTAAAAGGTGAGTCCTCGCCGGGAGGTTAAACCGGTAGTTATCCATATTTGCTCTTTTAATTGCATATTTTCTTTCCATCACATTTTGATTTTTCCCGACCACTGCATTTCTGCATTTTTGAATTTTTCCAGCCACCTTGGAATTTTTCAAAACTCATTTGCATTTTTGAAAATTTAGAAAATAGGTTTTTGGGCTTTCCATTTTGAAAAGATTTTTTGTCGAGCTTTTTGAGCAAAAAGGCAGCAGGGGACAAATCCCCTAGCCGTTGGGGAACACATAGGAAAAAGGGGGCTGCCAGGAGGCCTACCTGCCAGGTCGGCCGACCTGGTGGGGTCGGTCGACCCCCTGGCCCCACCTGTTCCTGTGCTCCTTTCTCCCAACGGCTATATGGCCGTTGCTCTGTCTCTTTCTAACGGCCATCTTGCTTCCTTGGCTATAAAAACCGCCCAGGAGGGGGAGCTTCACCATTCCAAGCTCATCTTTCACTCCCCTCCTTTGCTTACTTGTTGCTCTCCCAAAATTTCGTGTTCTTCAACTTTACTACAGCCCCAAAAAACCCAAAAAAATATTTCCCCTCTGTTTTAGTGCATTTGCAAGTTGTTGTGAGAAGAAAACCAATTTCGGAGAAGCTCGGGTTTGTCGTTTTCACTAACGCTCACCCCGAACACTTGTTCGATCTTGTTTTTGTTCTTGTCTTGTGTTTGTTCTTGTGTGCAGCCATGTTCAAACGAATGAAGCAAGTCGCCGGAATCAAGCGGAGAAAAAGCACTCGTGCAAGCACGAGTCAAGCATCCTCCGTCGAGCTCACACCAAGTCCGGGGCATGGTGACCCCGAAGCTGAAATTCCGGAGGAAAGGCCGGCCTTGCTCATCACCGAGGAGCATCTCGACATCAAGGACGACCGCGAGGGCCAAGCCATCGCGCTCATGAGAGAACGGCCATTCGCCCACACCCGACGCTTCGATCCGGACTTCCTCGAGAAAATAGGTATGAGAGAAGAATTTGCCTCTATTTTTCGCACTATGGGTTGGCTAAATTTCGTAGAAGTAGATGAGCCGGGTTCTCGTTTGCTTACTATGCAGTTTTTATGCACCCTTAGAAAGTATGATGAAGGCATTTCTTTTCGCTTGTTTGGGCAAGAGCGCTTGGTCACATGGGGTGATCTTCATGCTATGCTAGGTCTAAATCCTAAATGTAGGCTAGACTTAGATAAAGCGCTAAAGGGGTTCCATAAAGAAAGTTTTTGGAAAAAGATTTCCGGAAACGAGTGGGGTCCCAAGCCTAGAACAAGTGCCATCCATAATCCTACACTTAGATTTATGCATGTGTGGTTGGCTATGACCTTGTTTCCTCGAGGTGACATTAGGGTTGTCCGGCAAGATGAATTGAAAATACTTTATGCCATGGTTAAGAAAATTAGGGTGTCACCCGCGGAATGCATGATTGATCAATGGTTAGACAATATAAAGTTGACAGGACCAATTGAGTGCACCTCTTTAGTTACTCGCATTGTGCAGAAGTGTGGTCTGCTTGAGAATGTTCATGTTGAATATTTGACGGTAGATAGAGAATTCCTAGGCGAGGACTATTTTGTGCAAGGACATACTTTGAAACATGGTCCAAATAATACCTTGATCTATCACTTTCCCGGGTATACAAATGAATTCCCGTTACCTAACCCGGGTCTTCGTTTGTATCACTGTCGGGCACTAACCCTCCCACTTGAGCCAGTGGGAGAAGTTCGCAGGCATAGTGTTTCAGGGCGACCGACACGTTCCCGTAGGCATATGGAGCCTACACCGGAGTTTCGCACTCCGACCGGAGATCCGGTATGGGAGCAGCCCCCGCCACAGGACGAGGCGGGTGCATCAACATGGCAGGCCGGAGCATGGGAATCTCAGTACGATTACCCCATGCAGACGTCATCAAGTTCAAGCGGACCGCCATCCTTTGCCACTCGGTCATTCTCATCCCGTGGGTTCCGTGAACTCAACTATGGGATGTCCGAGTTGACAAGGAGGGTGGACGACATTGATTTGCGCACCGAGAGCATGCAACAAACTCTCACGCAACATGTCGCCGACACCCAGCAATGGCAGAATTTCAGCGACAACCAATTCCGCCAGCTGAACGCGATGATGGCTCAGAATCAGAACAATTGGGATGCCTTCTTCCGCTCCCAAGGCTACGACCCGAACTAGCAGATATGAGCAAGAACAAGCTTGGGGGAGGACCCCCCTTCTCACGGTAACTTGTATCTTTCCCCTTCCCTTTATTTCTTGCATTTGCTAAATCTGAAAATCCATAAAAATTTGCAAAATATAAAAAGAACAAAAATATTTCCCTTTTTCATGCGCGGTATGAATGTGTATAATTTTCCTATGTTGAGATGATGAATAGTTGCTCTGTCCTTTATTCCTCTCCGATGCTAGTTTACAACTTAGTACTATCTCAAGAGTTAGGTTTGTTGGTAAATCTTGCCTTGAACTTGAATCTTGTGGGTAGCATATGCATTCTCTAGTTCTAAGTTGTTGAGAGGTATGATATGATAGATAGGGCTGCTATGATCTTGCTCAACGTAAAGCTTGAATTCCGGAGTTTTATTTTTCAAAATGACAAATTGATAAGTTCCTCAATGATGAAATTCCCACCACAGCCATATGTAGTGTTTACATTTGAAAACCTTTACACATATGCTGCTTGTTTCACATTGAGCTTAGTCAAAATTGTTGTGACCCTAGTAGAACTCTTTTCATGCTTTCTTGATCAAGATCATATACACACATCCACCGCCATGAGCTATCCTTCTAAATCAAGAAGATAGCATCCACCATATCCACCATATCCACCGTGAGCTATTCTTCTACACCGGAAGAAAGCCACTATCCATCCATCTATCCAAAGAAACACTCCATATATCCATTGCAAAATTCCTCTCTCAAAGTATTCATTGCAAACTAGGACTATGGCTATGCAAAAAAAAAAAAAAAAAAAAAAAAAAAAAAAAAAAAAAAGAAAAGAAAAAAAAAATGCTCAAAAAAAGAGAGCAAGCAAAAGGTAGCCATAGCCTAGAAACTCCAAAAGAGAGAAGGAAAATTCAAAAAGGAGTTATTTCTTCCCATCCACCATTCCTCCGTTCTCCCACACACTTGCACATCTTGATCAAGATTGTTTGAATTGATGTTTTTCTTGGATCCGGTCTTTTGACATAGCAATATTATGTGAACATGAGTGCCTCATATATCCCTACCTTGAGCTCCACATAAAGCCTTATTTAGAAGTAGGTGATTATAGGCAACACTTTGCCTTGGTGAGGAATCATACACATATTGAGTGATCCGAGAGAATCATTTGAGGAACTTGGTTTTTATTTTCAAAATCTTTTGAAAACCTCCGGAATAACATAGCGGAATCTAGAGCAAGTGATTGGTGCCCTGCAATTGTTCTATCTCTCAACCGCCCAAGACAATGAGGTGTAAAAGCCCCATGGATCGAGGTAAATGGGTAAGTTATGCGCCAATATATTTAATTCTAGGAAGAGTACTTTGTTGTGCGCATAGTATTATTGAGGAGTAGGACATTGTAGCAACTCCTGATCAACAACTTAAGTTTATCTTTGCTTCGGGACGAGCAAAGGGTAAGCTTGGGGGAGTTTGTTGACGGCTGTTAAGTACCATTTTCAACCGTCAACTATACTCAAATAAAGGAGAATTTGGCATTTCATACACGCATGCTTTATCACAATAATATAGTTCCACTTGTACTTGGAGAACTTTGTGCATGCAGGAGGAAATGTGAAGGAAACACCTCAAAAGGCAAGAAAACACACTTTCGACCAATCAGAGAGCGCCACATGGACGTCACACGGATTGAAGGGCCCATTTGCAGCACTTAACCGACGTAACTCCCTGTAATACCGCGGGAACCGACGTCAGGGCCCACAGGACAGCCACCTGGAGAAAGCACAGTCCAGGAGGGGCCACCCCCAGGTCGGCCGACCTGGTCAGGTCGGCCGACCCAGCCGGGCGCCCTCTCCGCCTGGGCTTCCACGTGTTGGCTCCTCCGCGACTCCTAATAACGGTTTGAGATGCCTTCCGTGGCGGTTACTCTCCCTTGCCGACCTATTGAGGCTATAAATAGGAGGGTGTGCCTTCACAATCAACACACACCACAAGAAGCATTTCTCTCTTGCTAGTAGTAGTTCTTGGAGTTTTAGTGGAGTTAGGCTGAGTCTAGAGCTCTCTAGTCCCAAGTCTTCACTTGGAATTGGTATGGCTCTTGTATCTTTTCCCTTTTGTAAGACTTTGCTCTTATCAATATATATATCTTTTCTATATAGTTGTGCTTGGGTCATGAGTTTCTTGTTTGATTTTGTGATCCATATATGTGATAGTATAGTCTACTTGTGTGATAGTAGTTTATATTTATTATACTACTATTGTCATGCTAGTTATATACCGTCACTATAGTCTAGTTTATATGTTATAGTCTCTATGCTTGGTTTTAGCTGATAAAGTATAGCATGGGTTTGGTGATCGTATTCGTACGGTAGCTCTGCCTCGTTAATAGTAATCGCGGAGGGGCAGAGTGCTCTTTGGTCATGCAAGTATGGTACTTGGGTGACTGATTTGCATCAATTATTCGTTAGTCTACTGGTTCGTTGAGGTAGGCGGCAGGTGGTGACAGCCCTGTCCGTCCTTTGAAATCCTCCCCGCTAGGCTAGTGCGTAGGCTCTTGGCGGAAGTCGCCTGTGGATGCAGGGGTAAGTCCGTGCCTGAAGTGCTATACTATTGACTGCTGAACCTGAGTGTGGGTCTGTATGTATTCTACTTAGGCTATGCAACTGTATAGGAATGTATAGTAGGAGTAGCTTAGCCTAGTCTTTCCTCCACTAGACTTTATTTATTTAGTAGGAATCTTCTGTGTGTGTCACACTACCTGGTTATTATCATGTACCCGCCTGTCTTGGTTAGATATCCTTGCTAATTGTTAACATGATCTTATATGTTAGTAACGCTTCTTGATCATACCCTTCCTTTGGGATAAACAAATACGATACCCTGAATACTTCCGGGTGAAATGCTACAGCGGTATTCTCCGTGCGCTTGCGGATTTTACCTACTTGACTCTGGGACATATTAGTGAACCGTTTCTGGCCCCGTGCCGGGAATGATTTATTAATATGGCTCAGCAAAAGTCAACAACCGTGCGCGGCGTGCTAGCACCGGCAACACAGTTAGGGTTTATGGGCGAGAGAGAGGAGAGCGGCAGCTAGGGTTATGGACTGCTGGTATGTCGTACCCCTTGCCCTGCCTCCACTTATATAGATCCCTCTAATAGGCCTCGACTAGTTGGCCCATTAGTGGACTAATCCCTCACGGATCAATATCCATATTGTCTCTTGGGCATATCTCCAATATTTGGGACATAGGCCAAGTTCTTGTGAAGAATTTTAATTGGCTCCTATTCACCCCCCCCCCCCATCGCCACCCTCTGGTCGCCTTCTCGATCCTTCAGTTAATAACTTTATAGAGCTTAGTACGTTGTACCCACAGGCTATGTGCCCTTAGCTACAGAACACACAACGCTTTCACTTCACCTAGGCACGCCCACAAGCCCACCACGGATCTCAGGGGTTCAGTGACTATGACACACGTGTCATATCACCATTCACCATTCACCATATAACTGGACTTATCACCATGCGCATCACAACCAACCCCTGAGTCCGCTCCTACTTCGCTAGGTGGCACTTCCTTGCTGTGTAACCTAGGTTCCGCGTTAGTCTTGTCCAGACAGGTTCTGTGGTCATACTGAAAGGATCACCAAGTTGAGGTATCACTATTCGGTACCTACGTGGCCGGGCAAGCACTCATCCATGACAGGTGGATCCACACCAAAGACATCATGAGCAAGTACTCTGCACAAGTAGGAGTCTCGCCCTCGACCAAGTCTATTCCTCCTAGCTTCACCTTAACCACAGTTGGTCTAACACCCACCCGCTTACGCACACCACCAAACACATTTTCACACATTTTGCAAATCTTGGTAGTGTAAGAGTATTGTGATATTCATCACAAATCCTAAGCATATGCTAAACAAGGATGATGTCATCATTAGCAAGGCTAACGGTAACTTCCTAGGTTGATCAAGATAGTGGGATGAAAAATATGGCCAATCAAGGATCTAACGTTCATATCTTATATCGGTGATAAGAATGCTAGTTTCACACAAGTGGGTTTTAACTAAGCAATTATGAAAACAACAAGGAACAATGCATATACGAAGTAGGCTCTAAGTTAGGTGCAGTTTTGCAAACATATGAGCAATCGTGATCAAGGAATAGATAGAGCTTGCCTCCTAACATGTCCTCGAAGTCTTCCTTGTAGTCCAGGTCCTCGGGCTCCTGGTTCTCTTTGTCTGCAAACTGCAAACTACGCGTAAGCTATCATGACATAAAATGACAAAAACAAAAAGAAAACCAAATGAAGAAAAAACCAGATGTGGAGGGGCTAGGTGAAGGGTTCCATGGGCTAGGGTTCAAGACAATGATTCCAAAGGCGCAAGAATCGCTCGAATCGGAGCTACGGTTTGAAAACTAGGGCTTTTGGAAGATATAGGGGCATTTTTGTCATTATTAGAAAGTTCTACGGACCTATCTGTAAAAATACAAAATATCAGGGGCTTGGTTGTAAAAATGGAAGGAGCTAAAATATGATTACAGAAAAGTTGGGATACTTTCCTGTAAATAAAACAGAATAAAACCAAAGCTCAGGGGGCTAACTGTAAAATTACTGGGTTCTGGGATTGTCCATGTATTCCGGGATCATTTTTGTATTGGAAAAGTGGTGGAATAGGTCCACAAGCGCTGTGGGCCAGGTGAACGGGGCGTTCTATGGGCCAGGTCACTGCGGGCCGTTGATCGGTGGGTGGAGGGTTTAGATTTAAATAACCGAAGGGGTATCTAACTTCTAATCTTGGTCGTAAGTAGGGAGATGGACGGCTGGGGATGTAGCGCAGCTGCGTGCGGCGGCCAGAGGGGAGAATGACGGTGGCGCCATAGTTGCCAACTCTGGCGAGCTCATCGCAATGCTAGGGTGGCTTGGCTCGGCGGGTAAGGGGGACAGGGGGGTGCGGAGGTGGTGCCGAGCTCGATGAGGGTGATCGCGGGATGGCTAGGTGGCTAGAGCTAGCTCTCGGCTAGGGCGGCTCAGCACGCCGTGATCTGGGAGAGAGAGAGAGAAGGGAATTGGCTTGAGCACTTACCTGAGATGGCTGCGAGCGGCGGCGGGGTGGCAGAGGTGAGGGCGGCTCTATTTATGGGCGGAGGGGGGGGGGCGTCCGTTCTCGTGGGAGCAAAGTCGGGTCATGATACCGACGGCGAGGTGGTGTCGCGGCGTGAGTGAAAGCCGGCAGTGCGAGTAATCGATGTCGTGACGGGGCAGCAAATAGCGGTGAGGGCAGGGCGATTAATCGACGTCGCGATAGGGCAGTGAGGAGTCACATCGCGCGGGCAGGGAGAGGTCGACGTCGAGGGACTGTGCGGTGATGCTATTCTCAGCACGGCACGCGTTAGGGTGAGACGGGACTCGACCCTAGCCGCATTGCGACGAGGCGGAGTGATAGCGCGGTGTCGCTGGGAAGGTGGGAGTTGAGGCAGTGTACTGGCGGGACGGGGTCGGTGTGTGTCGGCACGACGGCGTCGGGTGGAATGGGGTGGGCGCACGATGTCGTTGGGGAAGAAAGGTGAGGCGCGGGGTGGCTAGGCCGAGTGTGGGGGGTGGGAGATGGGCCGGAGCGAGGGAGGGGAAAGGAAGGGAAGGGAGATGGGCCGGGCGCGGTTGGGCTGAGAAAAGGAAAAGGAGAGGAGGCGGCTCAAGGGGAAGAAAAGGGTTTCCTAATTCTTTTTCTGGTTTTCCCTAATGAAACACAATGCACTTACACAAATAAATTTCAGAGAAAAGATCAAAAAAAATCCAAAGAAATAATAGCAGGCACTTGTCATGTTTCAAGTTTCAAAATTTTGAAATTGTTCCTCTCTGAGTTTACTTAAGGTTTTATTTTTCCTTTCTACTCCAAATAGTTTTTCTTTTAAAATAAAATAAATAAAAAGGTTTATGAGGTATATTTTTAAACGGCCAAATGTCAGGTATCACATTGTACTCTTGGATGGCGACAAAGTACAGAGTGTCAAAATACACTTTGTAAAATATAAATCTCGAAAACACCTAAAAAAATAGCAAAAAAATTCGTGTTGAGGAACCCCAGTGATGGTTTTATACTACAGGTATTTTCTTCGGAGTACACTTTACTATATCTCATCCTTATTGTTAATTAATTTAAATAACCATTTACTTAAAAGATATATTTAATATTTTATAAGTCAAAATTTAATATTCCAAGACCTCTATTGAAGCATCTAGACGACGGACATCGATGCAAGGACCCTGTACGAGCTTGTACTCTTGGATGGCGACAAAGTACACATGAGCAGTCAATGTTGTTCCTGCATACTCGGCAAAGGTTTTATTAAATGTTAAAATATACTCAATAAAATATAAATCTTAAAATCTCAAAAAAAGATAGAAAAAAGAAATTGCACTTTGTTGAGTGTCAAAATACACTCGGTAAAATATAAATCTAAAAAAAAACCCAAAAAAATAGAAAAAAAAATATCACGCCAAGGTACCCCACCGATCCCCATCGTAAGTCACGACATTTTTCGTGCGCTACGTGATAAAGTGTGCCCGCCAATATTCGAACTCGGGACCTCCCCTTCAGACATATAGTCGTCTACCACTACACCACACATTCATTTATGACTACACTTTGTGTTCACCCTTTTCAATTTAAATAAAAAAGTTAATTCAAATAAAATAGTGTTGAACTATAAAGTTATATAACTTTTGAAGTTTTATAACTTTTGTTTTAGTCATTCATTCATCCGATATAAGTGATAGTAATATTATTCATAAATCTTATGTCTCGCTTATAGTTTTATGAAACTATATGAAACATATAGATTTTGTAAACAATATTGTAGATTCATTTGAGTAATGAACTAATGATAAAAAAAAAAGTTATAGATTTAGAAATTCAACAACTTTGTAGTTTAATTTTTTTATTTGAATTAATTTATGATTTTAAAATAAAATTTTAATTAATCTTTATTGAGTGTCAAAAGAAAAACACTCGACAAAGACCATGTTTGTCGAGTGTCAAAAAAAACACTCGGCAAACAAGCAAGTTTGCCGACTGTTTTATGTTTTGCACTCAGAAAACACTAGTTTTGTCGAGTGTTTTGGTTTTTGGTACTCAGCAAAGATTTTTTTGTCAAGTGACTGACAAAATACACTTGACAAACTTTGAAGCACTCGACAAACATCAGATTTTGCCGAGTGCCTAAGAAAATACACTCGGCAAATTTTAAAGCACTCAACAAACATCGGATTTCCAGTAGTGACATCTAAGTTAAATCTGAGTTTAAAGTTAGAAACAGTTATACCACGAAGAAATCTTCATGTCGACTATAAAGTCTCTAATTTTTTCTAAATTCATTTCAACAAATGGCCAGTGGTTATTGTTCTCTTAGAAAAACGTTTCGCCAGTGACAGGAGTATTGTAGTCTAGTTTTGGACATTCCCAAGAATTATTTAATTATAAAATGGTCTATAGTGATTTTTTAGTTCAAAATCCTCACTCGGTGATTGTTGCAACGTTCTCAGGTAAAAAGATATTGTTATTCGGCTTTCAGATTTCTAAAAAGAAAATACAGCAAATAATATGCAGGACAAGCCGTTGCACGCTACTGTTAGGATCCCATCTTGGTCGTTGCTCCATATCTTTCTTTTAGATAATGAGCTGTATTTTGATATCTGATTTTGTTCTTGCTTCATTCACCTTTATTGATTGCCTGCTCCAAAATTATTTAAGAAATTACTCTTGGAAAAAAATATAAGTCATTTGTGGTACGGATAGTTTATGCCTAGGTTAAATTAGACTAGACTAGAATTGGCGGCGTTGCCGCGCGTACTGTTTTTTTTATTGTATTTGATGATATATAGTGCTCATATTGTATAATCATAAAAATACATTTTTTAAATGAAAAAATACATATTTGATTGAATAATATGTCTTAGAAAATCAATGATACCACATTTATTTCTCATAATTATGTTCTAATCATCTTGTTTTGTTTTGTTTTGTTTTATGATTTTTACACTTAGAAAATAAATATCCATTCTACTTAAAGGAAATAGTCACATTTGAGCATATCCACAATGATAACTACCAATAATCATCTTGTTTTGGATTCGGTTTATGATTCTTTTACACATAGAAAATATTTATTTTAATTAAAAAAATACTCACATTTGTCCATATGTGAAGTGTTGTCAATTGTGATGTTAAGAACTTAAGTTAAAGACTTCATGTTCAGGATGTGTAATGTGGGTTATCTCTTTGTGTCGATCTGCTGTCTTCATATTCAAAAATTTAAAAGTTCTATTGTCTTTATGTTCAAAAAGTTTTAGTTTTAAAGGATGTATGTACAAAGACGGCAGAATTTTTTTTAAAAAAAGTAAGATTTTTTGTTTCTCAAATAGACGTGTTTTGGTCCGGCCCGACACAAAAGGCACGATAGGTCGCGAGCACGATATGATCTGTGTAAAAAAGTGACTGTGTCATGTTTGAGCTTGACTTTAGACCCGTTATGCCGACACGACATGGTCTGTTTACTAGTCGCACAATGCTGGCCTGTTGAAAAAATGGCCTGGCCTGTGATGGGCTCATGCCATGCCGGTCCAACATGGCCTGTTGGCCAGGTATATATACGGCCACACAAGTATGCTTTGATCCCTTTATTGATTCGTAAGTGAGCGACGATAGAAGTTATTTGAGCCTTCTGAATCTGTTGATTGTGATGGAAACGTACACGACATTTGGTTGTATGTACGGCGGTGTTGCTTGATTTTTACCCACGGTAACGTGGAAACAATAAGGGGACAATAGTCGCTGCTGCAGTCGAAGAGGTTAACACTTGTATTTTCCTATGTTCATATACATTCTTTCATAACGGGAAGACACCTATTTGCCGAGTGTCCAAGGCGCTCGATAAAGTTCTGATTATACTCGGCAACGTGTTTGTCGAGCGTAACTCTTGGCAAAGAGCTCACGGCAGTTATTTATCGACTAAGAGCTCTTTACCGAGAGCTTTCTGTCGGACACTCGGCAAACATATTGCTGAGTGTTGCGTAGGCTCTCGGCAAAATAAAGCAGCATGACGATGGTAAACACCGTCAGAGAACGTTTGCTGGGTGCCCTAACGGAAGATACTCGACAAAACGTGGTCTCTTTGCCGAGTGATTGCCTTGTCCCTCGGCAGAATAGCATCTTTATCGAGTGTCTAACACCTGACGCTCGGCAAACGTGACCATTCTTTGTCGAGAGCCAAGAGAAGGCCCTCGGCAAAGAATGGTAACTTTGTCGAGTGTCTTTCTAGCCCACGACAAACGTGTCAATTTTTTGTCGAGAGCCGATAAAAGGCACTCGGCAAAGAAAAAGCAGCACTCGGCAAATTAGTTTCACAGATTTGAATAAAATGTTCAAATCAAGTTCACTTCGATCAAAATCACATCAAATTACACGTACAGCTCATCATTTTCCCATAGTGTTTATGATCAATAAGTTGTTTACCGAGTGTCCGATATTTAGCTCTCGACAAATCCTTCGATAAAAGCTGGTTTTCCCGTAGTGTTTATGACCAATTCCTCCCGGTGCCACGTTCTACATTGTTTATGAGTTATGACAACCATGTGTGAGAAAGTGAACACGTGGGAGAGGCGAAAAAGTAAAACAAACATAGGGATACAAGTACCGCATGGTAGTCGGAAAAAAAAATGATGAATTGTGCCCAACCGGAGGAAAGAAAATCTTAATCAAACTTCCGAATTAATCTTTCAGAAGAACCATTCCATGGTGGCGTTGTCTGAATCTTTTCTCATACTAGTTACATGCCCGTGCAACAGGAGCGAATATTTTTATGACCAACTATATATTGTAATTCACTTAATTAGCCCCACGTCAAAACTATTATAACTTTATATCTGTGATGACACTGCCCATGGATAGGATAGAACAACACAAGTTACAAAATATTATAAATTTTACCTCCACTGCTTCAGTTCCTTCACATTTATATTTTTAGCCTCCAAATTCCCTAGCGAAATGTGTGCATTTCGTCATAATAAACACTGTATACATAATCATTGGGTCAACAAATATGAAGATGTTTCCAAACATGTGTGATACAATATTTCTAAATATCATTATCCAAGTATTTGAACCTAAGATCTCTAGGCCGTCAACTTCATTTATAACTGAAATAGCCATCTCCCCATCCTGTCATCAGAACTGTCATCATAAACTGCTTCAACATGATAATCATTCAGCAAGGTAAAGAATACGAAACATTTTCTTATATTGGTCCTTCATTTTTTTAAAACAAAATTGCTGAATGATATATCAATGAGCGATTGAGCGTTACCTTATCAGCTTTTAGAATGTGCACCACAATAGCTGCACAGTTGCATCACAATCAACATCTGAGCAGTAGCTATGTTGGCAACGCGGTCAGTTCACGCTTCTCTTAGTGTCTTAAAACGACCAAAAATCATATGCAAGGGGATCACATAAGCTGCTTGGTCAAAAAAAAAAAATGAATCAAACCTGCCACAAAACTCACTCCATAAACTCACTCCTTCGTCGTTGATAATCACGATCAGGCATATTTCATAAAGAACTTTAAAGAGAAAATTGTGACAAACTACATTGCTCTACAGTTAAATTATGTAACAAAATTGGTTACCCTCACTTGTTTCATGAAACTCCTGAGATCCTTATTGTTGATGATAAACAGATGACCTAAATGAGACTCCTTATGTAGGAATATAACTATATAAGAGTAGTAGTGACATAAGATTAACTCAGAGAACAAAATAGTCAACACCAACTAAATGAGTTCATTTCAAAACCCGACAAAATTTCGTGACAAACCCACCACTAATGCAGCATGTTTTTCAAAATACTGTGACCTGCCATCCCAGTCCCACATTAGCCAGATGCACCCAAAATTTCATATTGTATTTATATACATCGAAAAGCAAGCTCACACTGATTATGATATATGATTTTGGGTCTGTCCAGCTGACTTGTCCTTGCATTTCAGATTATCAAATATACAAGATAATTTAAAATTCAAACCTTCAAGCATGCACCAACACAACGGTTGCAGATGTAGCATCGGCCTGATCTGGCGATCTACTCTTCCTATACTAAATATTATTAGTAAGAAAAATAATGTGGAAATATAAAAGTGCTTCTGATATTGGCATTACATCAAACACATTATAGGCAATCCCTTTCAACCTCCTTCACATGCAGGAGCTGTGAAACAATTCATGTTAAGCTCAACGAGAAGAAAGGAAATTGATCAACAAAAGAAACTCCTATTGGTACAATGCAACACAGACCACTATTTTCCTACATTCCCCATTGATGCGGGGCTTGACAAAAAGATCAAACAATAAACAGGTAAAACAAAACAACCAGGGCTTCTGCCCATCTATTCCAGCACCTCAGCTCCACTTCTCTCTCACGATCTGATTCTGCTGGTGCTATGGAGTCAGATCGATGGGGATTTGGGGCCCTAGGGGACTGATTCGGTGTGAGATGAGGCATGAAGTACCTTTGTTACGCGTTGTGGTGTTTGGAATAGAATTGCAAGCCGTGGCGCTGCCTCAATCGCATGATGCGGTAGATAACATATGGACGACGGATGTATGGAAGCCGTCCTTGACCCCGCAATAACCCATCACCGGTTGTCTCATCCTATGCCCCTAGTGCAGATATGCATGAAAACCAACAAGGCAACACGATTAAAGATCCGTGGAGAATAAACACATCAGATGCGGAAGATAGGGTTTATGGTCAAAAAATTATGACCCCAAATACCTATGAAACCATGATTCTCGGTGGCCACACTCCTAAATGCCAGTTGTATGGAGAGTGTATCCATAATCCATATGATGAATGCACGAACAATGCAAAAGGCCAGAAACTTGTTTCCATTATCTAAACAAAATAAGGTATATGATGAATTTAAATATATTGCACAAAATAAAATGTAAGAGTCTAAAAATTAACATAAAGCCTTTACAGAAGCCACATAGCTGGAGCGCCATTTCCTGAAGCCAACAAATAACAATAGCAAACGTAGGATTCATGTTGGCTGAATAGCATGTAAAATCAACAAAGTTTCGATCTATATCCACTGGAGTTGGGCACTCGTACTTGTATATCATTGGAGAGTGCATGGCAGCGGGTGAACATGTCATCAGGGATCATGGTAGCAATACTTTGATTTGTATAAATAATCATCTGAGTATTCTGGATCAAAAGTATTGTTGATCGCATGTAGAAAACAATAAAAATAGTCTAATAATGTGCAGCCACCAAAAGTATTGTTGATAGCATATAGAAAAGAAAAAATAGCCTGAATAATGTGTAGTTTGTATTTTTTCACACACCAATTGTCAAAGTTTCTAATCCATCTCATTTATGCAGATAAAAACCTTTCTTAACTAAAAAACTTTCCAAAATTTGTTCTAATCTGAATCACTATATGCTTCTACTCTAGATTATCAGCAGTTAATAAATCAAACTATGTTGACAACTTAACAAATTCAGTGGGCTTTGAAGCTTTTATAACCTATGACCTATGTTGGTATAAGAATAATATGCAAGCAGAAAACCGAAAAAGTACGTTTTCAGCACCATCGCTCTTTGCTGATTATTTATGCTTAGATTGTAGCACTGAAATATCCGGATTTTAACACCATCACACTCATAGTTAGAATGGAATATAACATTCAAAAAACAAAATTCACTTCCTAAAGATTTCTAACAACAGTTTGAAAGGAGAGGATATTATAAAGTTTAGTAAACTATTCAGAAAACAAACAGTCGCAAGCCTATGTGTTTGTGCAAAAAAAAAAAAAACGATTAGTCTCTTGCTAGCAATTAAACCTAAATTATGGTGGTTCTTTATGGGCAAAAAATAGGTTGCTATAGAGAATAAAATGCATCAGTAACATACCAGTGAAGAGGAGTCGTGGACTCTTGATGGTGAGCACGAGACTGGTAGTGCAGAGATGATGTGCAGCAAGTCGTCGATGGGAGTCGCAGACAGAGGTTACGGGAGGGAGAAGTTGCCCTGTCCATGGCAGCACAAAT
Source organism: Eleusine indica (assembly GCA_030378355.1). Classification (NCBI taxonomy): domain Eukaryota; kingdom Viridiplantae; phylum Streptophyta; class Magnoliopsida; order Poales; family Poaceae; genus Eleusine; species Eleusine indica. The sequence continues at coordinate 17,992,141 of CM059497.1, forward strand.
CCATGCCACCAACATTCATCGTCACGTTGGTGATGGCCTCCATCCTCAGCGAGGTCACAGAGATTCACTCAGGAAACAAGCAATCGAGCGAGAAAGTCTTCATTCCTGGCCAATCGAGCAAATCCACAAATCCCAGATCTTTCCTGCCCCTATTTCACAAGAGAACAGAGAAACACCACAGAAACGAGTACTCACAACATTGAAGAGGAGCAGACTCGTCGGGGAAGAACCGGCGCCGCCGCCCTTGACGAGGAGGAGAGAACAGAGGGGTAGTGCGGTTGACTTTACCTAACCCGTTTCAGTTGCAGACGGGGATCATAGGGGGCAAGCGAGCTCTCCTGTGCAGTGCAAGTGGTGTCGGCGAGTAGCAGCTACGGCTTCCCGTCGGTCGCAGGTGGAGGCGGCGAGGTCGCATCTTCCGTCGGTCAAGATGGAGGCAGTGAGGTCGCCTCTCCTGTCCGTCGTAGAGAGGAGACGGCGAGGTCAGATCTCACTCTGTCGCTACGGGAGGCGGCGAGGTGGAGGGGACTCAGTTTGGAGAGGTTTCGTGAGGCGGAGGCGGAGGTCAATCGTCCGTGGGTCGCAGGCGGAGGTTGGAGGCGGATGCGGGAGAAGAGAGGTGGGGGCCGTGGTTGGCATGTGGACGGGGTCGGTGTCTCAGGTGGCGGGAGAATTGATGGCAAGTGAGAGATAGAATATACTTTGAAAATTTTTTTTAGTAGTAGAGATTTTGAAAATAAAATTCTTTATAGGGGGTGTTTGGTTCGTTCGGTTAGTCTAGAAAAGATTGGTGATCGAGAATGAGTGAGAAAACGTGTAGCAGATGCAAGTCAAAATCGTGCGTTAATCTTGACGCTCTCAAAGATGCTTGATGTCTAGACTCTAGAGTAAGCTTCCAAGCAACCGCATCTCGAACGGCTCAGGTCAATCAGATGGACCAACAGCTTAACCATATCTTTCAGCACCTTTTATTTCACCCAGGTTTGCACCTTTTGTTTGGGGAAAGATTAATTAATAGTTGGCTTAGTTTTGATTAATAATGTTACATGTTTCACGCTGATCTTGGAAAGAGTCGGCGTCGGCGCGTCCGAACAGGGCTCGAGCGTCCTTTTACCTCGGAAGCAGTCCCCCCCCCCCCCCCCCCCCCCCCCATTCATCGCACTCACCACACCATTCTTTGAGCAATTCTTTGAGCAGCGCAGCTTCACATCCTCCACAAAAGCACCTTCCCACGCTCGCGTGCTCATGGACAGCTCGGAGCCCTCCCCGGCGGCGGCGTGGGCGTTTCTGCTGGAGTCCTCCGGCGACTCGGAGTCAGACGACCTGCTGGAAGCTGCCGGCGTCCATGCAGACGACGACGGTGACGCCGAGTCGTGAGCGGCGGCGACGACGGGTCGGAGCTCGACGTCGTCGGTCAAAGGTTCGTGTCGTGGGAGAGCTGGATGACCGAGAGCGCGAGCGTTTTGATGGTCCGAGACGAAGGTTCCTGCTGCCTGGTGTTGTCGACAGAGGAGGATGCCAGCGCACCGAGGGCGGCAGCCTCTTCTGGGACGCTTGCATAGCTCATGGATTCTAGCAATAGCAACGTACGGAGGGCTCCTCAGCTCAATGATCGATCAAACTGCTCTTCAGTTGTCCCCTTTTTTTTCCCCCAAGTTGCTGTTCAGTTCTCATATATATGGCTATGATCTTCCTTAGTTCCAGTACTCACCGTGTGCACACTTTCTTTTGGTTCCGCGAGAACCTTGAAATATTCGATTTTGTATATTCTGTACTCGTATTTATTTTCTGCAAGGCTTACCATTTTCAGTTTTAATGCAAAAGAAGAGATATGTCTCACAATTAGTTCTTTTCTCTTAGTGTGTTTTCATGTCAATTGACACTAGCTAGTTCATCTAAAAACTCAAATGCCAGCTTTACTTGGTAAAAGACTTCTCATAGCATTCCCATACACAAATACACTCACATATACACATGATGTTACTTAGAAACCCACACATTACATATATATCATATTGGTACATCTTCAGATTGGTAAAGTGATCACAGATATCTAGTAAGTCATTTTGTATTAAAAGATAATTAGTCCAAATTTGGTATTCTCGACTAAACTCAACCTAGGAGCTAGGAACATATCCAGCCAAGTGTTATCGATTGTTAATTAATCGAGACAAACAATGTCAATTAATGTTTGCATTCTGTTGCGAGGAAGGATGCTACTATATCCAGCCAAGAGTCACCACGTCAGGTCGGGTCTTTAGGGACGGGCTTCTAGCTACTATATAGCGACGCAAAAGACAACAGTCTTAATTTTTGCGTCACTAAATGTCAAGCTTTAGCGACAGCGCCTTACCCATTCCTATAATGTTGGCTGTAGCGACACGCAGCGGCCCCGTCCGTAGAAGGATTCATGGACGGGTCAACAAAACCGTTCCTGCTAAGTATAGTGACGGGTGCCCGGGACACCGTTCCTATAAACTAAGCGATGGTGCCAATAGACACCGTTCCAATAATTGTGGCGACGGTTACGTAAGAACCATACCTATCATATATAGTGATGGTTGTGGAGGAACCGTCCCTATATGTATCTGACATATAGGGACGATTGTGAAGGAACCGTCCCTATATGTATCTGACATATATGGACGGTTGTGGAGAAATTGTCCCTATATGTATCTAACATATATGGACGGTTATGGAGGAACTGTCCCTATATGTACCTGACATATAGGGACGGCTGTGAAGGAACCGTCCCTATATGTATCTGACATATAAGGACGGATATAGAGGAACCGTCCCTATATGTATCTGACATATAGGAACGACTGTGGAAGAACCGTCCCTATACATCCTATCAGAATAGGGACGGCTATAGAGGAACCGTCCATATACTTCCTATCAAGTATAGGGATGGCTAAGTAGGAACCGTCCCTATTTGGATAGGGACGGATGAGTAGGAACTGTCCCTATAGGGATGTGTCACTACCGCTATAGCGACGCCGGAATACACCAGAATTCGTGCTAGAATCACCAGAATTCACACCAGCATATATCAGCATACACCAGAATAGACATCACATAACATAATAGATACACATGTATTCACAGCATCAGAATAGTAGCAGTAGCAGGTATCATCAGAACCAAGTAGCATGACATACCACATACACATAAGAAAACTATTGTATGGAACTCTCCTTTAATGTTAAGGATTTCATTCACTATGAAATCGCATATCTGCTCTTGATATTTATGGAGGATGGAATCTTCAATGTGATTTTCATTTGCAGAACTCAAGTTCTACATAGAGAAAACAAATAATTAATAAATTAATTATCATGGTAAGAAGACAGGGATCAGGAATGCTAAAAACACAGGAAAAACTGATGACAATGAACCTCTAGTTTCTTGATTCTAGAGGCTCCTTCAGCGACGCGGAGCATGTGATGGATAGCGTAGAAAGCGCAAGCACTGTCAGATGGCTGCTGATGGCACTGCAACAATATAGACCACATAGTTAGAGCAAAACTAGGTGCAATAATCACAACAACAATTCATAGAAAGGATTTTTTTTTCACCTACTTGGAATTTCTCCCTATGCTTCGGTACAAGTTTGCATTTCTTATTTTTTGTCGCATCACTTGCAACATAGATGGACTAAGCCCTACATTCCAAAAACAGTATGTAATTTCAGCTAAGGGGCAGAATAGAAAGCTGAGCAAAAAACAATTTTTGTAGGGAAAGTCACTTATCAAGCATTATTTTCATAATGCCAACGTTGTATGTGCTTTGATAGTTAGAATCCAAATACTAGATGATGCCCCACTTCACACTGATCACCATCACTATCCTGTGCCCGCTAGTGTTGCATGCAAACATAATAAGTTCCTTTTTGCTCTTTGCACACTTAGACATCACTGTTGCCACATGGTTACAAATATATCCATCTGTATCATTAGTTCGATAGCGAACAAAGTAACTTCAAACATCACATAAACCGTCATTAGCTATTGCCTATTGTATTGTATGTTTGTCAAATATGTTGTATATACATCATACCACAGTTTACACTCTTTACACTATCAATGCATATTTTTAAGATAATTATACTTCTGAAGTTAGAGTATGTCAAGGATAGAAAAATTATAAAGAGATAATGTTCTAATCCCAAATATGCCAACGCAAAAAGACTATTCCCATATATGTCATTAGATTAAATTTTTTCCCCGAATATTCCATTACACGTAGAAAATGACAAATATCCCTCACTTTCTTCCTCCTCTAGCCTTATTTACATTGGCAAGTCGTACTGACAAACTTAGCCCATGGACGTCCCATGCCTGAGCTCCCCTCACGCCATGCCGTTGGCCCGCGCTTCGTGCTTGCGCGCTGCCCCGTCCCCGCGCAGTCACCCACCGGCACTATCGTGCTGGAGAGCCACCCGCCCCCGCGCAGCCACCTGCTGACACCGCCGTGCTGGCGTGCCGCCCTGCCCCCACGCCTTGCGCTTGCCGGCCCGCCCAGCAACTGCTTCGTGCACTCACCCTTGCCCGCCCCTGACTTTGCGACTTGTGCTTGTCGGCCCGCCCAGCCACAGCTCCACGCGCTCACCCCCGCTTGCCGTTGCCTGGCCAAGGTGCCGCAAGCTCACCCCGCCGCTTGCTGCTGCTGCTGCTGCTGCTGCAGTTAATTGATTTAATTACCACAATTAGAAAGGCAAGGGCAGATTAGTCATTTGGCCCAATTATAAATGCAAATCATCGTTACCATAGCACTAGTTTTTTACACGTACGGCACACACGTGCGTAAATTTATCCATCTGATATATTTTTAGGTGAGCTTGTGACATAAAAATTACAAAATATCAAAGATAGCATCGAATTTTACATGGAGACAGTGAACTTGATGGTGTACCGAACTCATCACATGTATATTCTAAGTATATAGTCATTTGTGATTAAAAACATTACATGTTAAAAAACAACCACAAAATTACAAATATATTAAACAATTTCTGATCCAGCTTCCAAACCATCAAGCTACCATCAAGCTACCATCAAGCAACTCTCATCCAGAAAATCTATCAATCTCTCGTAACTTTAGTTTGACTATTGGCCATAACGTTAATGGTCTGCTAACCTCTCAATCAAAATTATTCTGATGTGCCAACAGTGTTTCAATCAAAATCAAAACTGACATGTATTGTCCTTGTGGTATGAAACATCTCTTCTTTGTTATAGTTCTTTTATTAGCTAGAGATTCTAGACGAATAGTCGCATACATCATCTGCCAATCTGCAAATACGATTCAAAAAGAAGAAACACTACAGAAACCAAAGGAATGTTTTTCTATCTAAAGCAATCAGCTGCAGAGGTAGCACCCACAAGTACTCCATTTACTTTATACATCATTACATGAAATCTGCAAAGTTGAGGGAGCGAAGTAACAAGCTACTTCTGCTAAATTAAAATATAAATTAAAGAATACACATTCAATGTGAATGATATGCAGCCAAGAACATGACATAAATTAAGAAAGCACATGTCCACCTCTGGGCCAGTCTTTCAAAGTTGTTCAATTCATTCTATCTTACTTCATCAAGGATAAAATATGACATGATTTCGTTTACAATATATGTCGTGCCTTTCTTGCTAGTGATTACCTTGAGACACAAAGAAAATGGAAATTGAGATAATCACACCATGTTTTTTCTTGATATAAGAAAAAAACAATGATTTTAATTATTTAATACACTTCATCAGTTGGTAAGAGTTACCAGAGATAATCTTAAGAGGTTCCTAAAAAAAAAAAGAGATAATCTTAAGAGTGAGTCTAAAAAAGAGATAATCATAAGAGTTAATAGCAAAAATGGCCAAAACTACTAAAGCATAATATGAAATCAAATAAAGAATTGGATCCTTTTGCACTAAATAATTAATCATCAAGAATCAAAAGAAAATATGAATGGCATCATGTTTCATGACAGCTTTATTTATCCATTTACTCTACTATGTGACGCTAAATGGATCGTTGTTTTTGCTAGCATCGTATCAGAATATTAACAAAAAGAAAATAAGTATATTATGGTGTAAAACAATTATGACAACAATATATCAGCTGTTTATGTTCCTAGTATATGAAGTGAAGCTCTGTAAACCTGGTAAAACATTTTTATTGCGAAACTCCAATGCATTTAGCTAAGATCAGGTAAGGACTATATTAAAACTATTGACACAAAAATTATTGCACTATCTATTCATTTCTGCGGTAGCACAATCCATTCAATTCTGCAATAGCGCAAAGATTTTTTTTTTAATTTTCATAAAAACATTGCTACCATTAGGTCAAAATAAAACAAGTTAAACTAAGTATTAGAAGTGATTGGTTCCATAGACCATAGATGGGCAACGAGGGAGACTAAATTATTACTAATTCAGGACTGGTCCTGTGTCTAACTATATAATATAAAAAAATAAGGAAGATGAAAATAATTTATGGCCAGGGAGAACTGGTCTTGTTCAGGGAAGTGAGCAGCCCAACTACGCATAGCCTTCCTTCCTTCTCCACCTATCATATCAGCTTAAAAAATTACTTATAAAAAATGGAAACCAACCTCTAGCTTCTTTGAATAGGATTACAATAATTCTGGGCTATTGCTCCGTCCATCATAAATGTGAATAACTGATATATCCATCTAACCTTCACTGATATTCTTGTGCCCACAAAACTGATATTCACATGTATCTGATACATCCATATACCTTTTACTGGTTCAGCTATGGCAAATGTGGGCATCTTCCATCATATTCTCTGTAGTGCAATGTAGAAAGGAGATTTCAATTTCAATCTCAGGCCTGGGAAAAAGAACAACTTAGATGAACATAGTTTGTAGATTCACCAAACCAAATGTTATTTTTGAGTGAGCTATAAAGCCTTACTCCATGTGTGGTCAGGATGAGCAATACAGTTTTAACCCAAGTGAGATGGGCTTGCTGGAACTCAATTGTCCTCTGATCATTTACAAATGTCAGAAATACAGGCTAATGAATACTGATGTTCTCCATATGCTACTACTTCTAATCTCTAAGATAGTTCTGGAAATTATAAAAGTATATGAATCTCTAAGATGGGAAGCCAGCCATCATCAACTTGGTCAATCTGGCTAGTGGAAACACTTACTACATCAAGGCTGCGAATTTGTGAATTCGTTTCACCTGTATGCGTGCATGATGCTCAGTCAGTTTATATGGAACACGAAAAATCTACTCAAACCTTAAAATCATGCGGCGCAAGTCCCCCACCGGGAGTTGATCGATTGGTTATATCGCTCATCAATCGTAGACGACTATGACGCTTGTAAGACTTGTTCTTTTCACGTGTCTACGAAGAAGATTGGGTCACTATATTCTCCTTTCCTCCTGAGTATTTAGTCATAAAAAAAACATGAACCCGTATGAACGAGCACAAAATTTAGATTTGTTATTACACCCGGCAGGACATCACTCATACCTGATGGCCGATCAGGCGTGTTCAGTCCTTCTGCACTCTTGCGTCCTGCCTGCAGTGCGTCCCTCTTCCGCGCACGACTCTTTTGCTAGTACTCTCTGTGTTTCTCCCGCTGTATTGCTGCTGGATCAAAAACTTGGCTTCTGCCTGCGAATGGCTCGAAATTATACAATAACATCCTAAAAAAATAAAGCACATATATAATACTAAATGTTTTCATACTATTGGCATGCAGGGTTGTGACATCGGTGAGAGGTATACGATCAACGGAATCAGTGAACTCGGAGACGCTGGTTGGCACGGCCTCATCCATGCGGGGCTGAAACCACTGACGAATCAACACCAATGGAAAAAATGCTAAACAAGAGTCCACATCCATCCGATAGAACCTGTATATCAGGTCACAGCCAAAAGGATGACAGATGAGATCCCGGGCATGTATACGACGAATATGTCACGGAGACACTAACCTTCACGCGAGAGTCGAATACCTGGATGAAACGCGCTAGCGTCCTAGTGTCGCCCGCCAAATGAGATCAATCGCTCAGAGATTGACAACCACGTAGAAACATCAGGACATTGCAAAAAGATGGAAGTAGGCACACGATGTTGCCTGCATGCAAGGTACACGTTCGTGATCATGGGGACACATAAGGAATGAGCGGACTCGTAGGCTGACTAAATGGAAATTAATTAAGATGTAAATCATGCCAGGAGAAGGTGATGCCGTTTAAACAGGCAAATGTGAGGCTGGTGTGGGTTAAACTCGTTCGGTGAGAAAAACTTGATGCAGAAATCACGGATGACTACCAAGCCATAAACAAATCCTGACCGATGTCATGTTTTTGAAATTGGAGATGGGACCAGGTGAAATCGAATGCTCCATACGGGATTGGGACGTTAACTAAATGGGTGGGTCCATTATAGAGTGGTGACAAAAGTAGGCAGGATGTTTAGTCTTTATAGTATTGACTAAATGGGTGGGTCCATTATAGAGTGGTGACAAAAGTAGGCAGGATGTTTAGTCTTTATAGTATTGATGATGATGATGATAGAGGAAGGACCATGTTGGTTATCACACGTGTTCATGCACTCAACGAGAGTAACCTGCTATGATTTGAACATGATGGGCGACCACAATGAGATGGTGCGCAAAATAGATGGAGAATCTGAACAAGAGCAATAACACCCAAGAGGGTTCAGATGACGGTGCCAGCAACAAATGGCCATGAGAGTTTCATAACTCAAAAAAAAAAAATGGGCATGAGAGCACCAGCAATAGCAATGATGAGCGAAAATCAATTTGTGTTAAAGTTCGATTCTCACGGCGTTGGCTCGGTTTTTGAGTCCCTCGTACTCATTAAAAAACTTTATTTCTATTAGAAATATGTATGTTATTCTAATTCTAGATTTTAGTTTTAGACAAATTTCATATTTATTCAAATTTATGATGCACACTAACTCTAGCAGCAAGTAGAAGAACACAATTAAAAGCACGAGAGACATTGACTCACATAGGGTTTATCGACACTTAATTTAGCGCAAATAATAAACGAAACAGACCGTCGATGTAGACGTCGTAATTCGTCGATGAGGCAACGCAGATCGTCACGGATCAACCTCGAGCGGTCGCGTAGATGCATTGCCCAAAAACCTTATTCCCGCCCCTCGTGCAGGCTTCACAACGGCAAAGGTTCGGAGATTCCGCTCACCCTTTTCCTCGGTGCACGCCGAAGAATAGGGCCGACAAGATGGAAGCAGCTCAACACCACAACACAGCTCTCCAAACAAGAAGAAGTGAAAGAGAATTTTCAGGGTATGGAAACTTGGACGTCTCTAGGGGCCTAATATAGGCATGGCTGCCCTCTAAGAGTTATTTTCTCTCTAATTGCGCCCACTAATTAGTAGATAATAGCATGACTGGCATATTAACTCTAATTATGGCATTAACTATATATTAATCCTCTTGATTAGTATACAACAGTTCAGAATTGATGGAGAATACGAGTGGCAAAAAATCACTTAGGGTCGTAAACATGCGCGTCGCAAGTCACAAGGCACAAGTCACAAGTCACGCGGGACAATACGCGAAAAAGCGCGTATGCGCGCGCGTGCATGTGTACTCATAGCAATGTTCTCTTTCTCTCCTAATGCTTTCTTTATTTAGCCATGGGTACGAATGCTGCTATTTAAGTTGGTATCGACCATCATAGACTAGCAAGGTGAGACTAAACCAATAATTATTTATTGCTTTGGAATTTCTCTTGAATAAGTCATATAAAATAAACCAAATTCCACCAATTTCTACGGCAATAGTGGAAGGCGCATCCAGCTGGATGGCAACAGTTGAAGGAGCATGCAGCTAGTGCTCACTACTACAAATATCGTTATCAGTAACAGGCTATAACATACTACAAAAGTGTTACTGAAAATCAGTTTGAATAGTGACGGACATCTTGGCCCGCCACTAACTGTGTCGATACAAAAAAAAACACTGCAAGGCCCACACCCGTCATCGACGGCCGGTCGCTGGGATGGAGCAGCCGTTGGATCTACCACTGCCTCGGTGAGCCTTGTAGGGAAGAGACGAGGCTGATGGCGCCGTCGAAGCCGAGCCACCATGGAGGGCAGCACACGCCGCCCCATGGCTCACCACCACTAGATCTGCCATGCCCGGGCACCCCCACCACCAGATCCGCCTCGCCCGAGACCTCAAGTGGAGACAAAGGAGAGGCACGAAGGGAGGGCGGTGGCGCTGTGTGCCAGGGGTTGGGGGGGGGGCGGAGAGGCACCCATACACCAGGAGGGAGAGGCACCCTAGCGTCAGGGAGGAAGGCGACATTGGGGAGGGGGTGGCGTCGGGGAGGGGGCAACGTAGGTAGGGAGATCATCGCCTAGCGTCCGGGGAGGGAGGCAGTGTTGGCGAGGGGGCGGCGTTAGGGAGGGGGCAACGTCAAGAAGGGAGGCAACTTCGGTTGACGGATCTGGGGATGGAGGGGGGCAGCCACTACTGGATATCCAACATAGGCCGACGGTTTTTAAACCCTCGGCCATTATGCAAAACCATCGAGAAATGCAATCTCCGAGCGTATACCGTCGGGGATATCCCGTCGCGCACTCTTGGTCGGGGATTTCCCTATTCCCCGATGGTACCCTCGGCTATATAATTCCTGACGGTGGATTCCCGAGGGGTGGCAGTCGGCAATGGTCTATCTACAGCCGACCAGCTAACGGCCGGTGATTAGTGCGCCGACAGCTTTTTAACCCCCTCGGTGTAAATATGGCCGATTAATGGTCGGCTATTTAACACTGTCGACCACTTTAGCCCCGACTGTTTTGTATGCCCCTTAGCCACACAAGCTACCGACTGTTTTGTTTAACTGTCAGAGATGTGTATATGATGGTTTTTCTTTAATTTGTTTTTTCAAATATGCCAATATATGTTTTGGGCAGACCATATTACAAGCCACAAATATACAATAATGCAGCAGTCACACAAATGTTACCAACAGTAGTTAAACACAGATGACAAAAGTGCCAATCCAAAATGAAAAATAATATTAAACATAGTAATCATAGTACTTTTAGTGAAAATGTGGGAAATAAAAATGATATTCACAATGTCAATAAACTGTAATGTGTGACTCATGGACTTCTACTCTTAGTTGCATATGACCTTTTTGCTAATTGGACAATGCATGGCCTGAACCCATCACTAGTAATCATCATAGTCATCATCATAGTTGCTGTAATCACGACGAAGTCCATAATTCCCGTAGTACTCATCACCTTCACCATCGTAGTCCACATTGCCTTCACCATCATAGTCCTTATCACCTTCATGATCAGGGTCTTTATATTCATCTCCTAAAGAATGCCTTTCGCTTTTATCGTCTTCTCCATCATTGTTGTTACCATCACAGCCATGGTCAACATTGACCTACAGAAATGACATGAGCCATTAAGGGGAATTCAAAGTTCATATAAATTTATGGGTTTTGACATGAATGTGTATGGTAGCCACAGTTATAACACTAACCTGTTCACTTCCGTGCTGACCACCCCTTTCATTCTTACTTGAGAACCCAACATCAGATTCTGAAGTTGCCTACATTAAGCCAATAATGTCAATATAAACAATGCTTTGATTGTACAAGGAGACTATAGAAATTTACGCATGAATGAATACTCATATGAATTCTTAGAAGATATAGAACAAGTGAGAGAACAATAGTTAGCCTGTTTATTTTTCCATTCTGTCATAACCAGTCACTGATAAACACCAAACGCATATTTTTTTTACTAAATTTTATAAACCCACAGAATGTTGTATACTCTTTTGAGAAACTCAACTTGTAGCTCTTCTTCTATTGAAGAGCTAATTGGTATAGACCTGAAAAAAACATCTCAGCTAAACTTACCGAGTCAGGTGCAGTTTCCCCAAGTAAAGCATCAAAGTCATATCCTCCTTTCGCAGCCATTGCCTGTACACATTTTAAGATTAGTAAAAGGATTTTTTTTATGTACTAACAGTTTTAGCCATAGTATGTATTACCCGCACAGCACGTTCCAGCAACCATAGCCTTTTCTTGTCCCTTCTAAGGCCCACATTTTCCCTTTCAAGTTGCAGCTCTCTGGCAGAAACTTGTGGGTGCGAACGTCTGGTCCTGGTCTTGATTTGTTCTTTGTCAGTGATGTTAATCAGCTCATCACCGATTGCTAGCCTCCCATGTGGTTTCCTACCCATGTCATAAATCACAGCAGCATCAAAGTTGGGATGTGTAGCTTTCCAATCAGGTCCATGCTTCTGCTCCATTCCAGCACCATATTGTGCCTTTGCAAAAAAAAAAAAAAAAAAGAACAAGAAGAAGAGCAAAACAAATACAGGCAACATTAGGAACCATGAGTATAATATGCTAATTATATAGGTTTGTATGTGCGCAGATATTGAACATTCTGTATTAAAAATAGGTGATCCATTATAAGTAAATTAATATGCAAGATTTCTTTGACATATAACTCATCCTACTTTTTACATTTCTAACTGACAACTCTGCACTACTAACTAGCAATGGGATCTTAGGTCTACTGGCACACCCCTACCATGAAGGGTGCCTGTATATTGAAAAACATCTAAGGTGCAGCCATCATTGTGTATGTATGTTCCTCGATTGTTGTATCTATCAACCCTCTTCCAAACAGTGCATACATACTCACTAAAGTATCCTGAAAAATAATCTGTCATCTCTTGAACAATATGTGCCTCTACAATCGAGCCCTCCACTCTTGCCTTGTTATGAACCTTTAGGCGAAGGTCATGCATGTACCTTTCAGGTTGGTACATCCATCGATATGCAACAGGACCACCAACCCTTGTCTCATATGGAAGATGCACAACCAAATGTTCCATTGGATTAAAGAACCAGGTGGAAAAATTTTCTCTAGCTTGCATAGCAATAATGGGATCTCCTTTCCAAGTTCACGCATTCGGTCTGGCTCAATTTCTTTGGCACACCTATAAAAAAAACATAATTCTGATATAACCCTCCATTCCTTATCAGGGATGAAGCCTCGTAATGCAACAGTTAGAAGACGCTCGACGATTATGTGGTAATCATGACTTTTGAGGCCAATAAATTTTCTTAGTACCAAGCTCACAGATTTGCTCAAATTAGCAGCAAACTTATCAGGAAACTTAAGTTGTTTGAACCAATGTAAGATTTTTAATTTATCATTCTTACTAACACAATATTTTCCTCTTGGTTTTGTCCAAGTGCCATTTGGCTTCTTAGTCAAATGTAGAGTTGGACAGTCACAAATCTGAGACATGTCGAAACGTGCTTTAATATTGTCCTTAGTTTTGTCTGGGATGTCTAGACATGTGCCCACAAGTGCTTCGCCAACATTTTCTCATTGTGCATGAGATCAATGTTATGCCTAAGGAGCAACTTTTTAAAGTATGGCAACTGCCATAGACAACTTATATCAGTCCAATTGTGTTGCTTTCCAAACCCATCAAATTTATGTGGAGCCTTCTTAGCAAGAGTTAAGCCTGGAGCTGTTCATGAACCTCATCTCCTGTCATATATTTTGGTGGAGGATCAAAAACTTTTGTTTTCTTACGGAAACATTTCACACTCCTACGGAATTCATGCCTAGGAGGAAGGAATCTCCTATGGCAGTCAAACCAACAAGGTTTTTGCCCATTCTTTAGTGTAAATGTGTTGATATCAGATCCACAAATTGGACAAGCTAGTTTGCCATGCGTGCTCCAGCATGATACTAAGCCATAAGCAGGAAAATCATGAATAGTCCATAGCACACTTGCCTTCATGGTGAAGTTCACCTTATGATAAGAGTCATAAGTAACAGCACCATTTTCCCATAAATTCAAAAGCTCATCAACTAGAGGTTGCATGTACACATTAAAGTTCTTCCCTGGGTACTCGCAACCAGGAATAACAAGTGCAAGGATAATGTTATTCCGTTTTGTGCACATTTCAGGGGGGAGGTTCAATGGCACAACAAACACTGGCCAACATGAGTATGGGGCTACAGCAGTACTAAAAGGCTGGAAAACATTAGTTACCAAAGATAGGCGCACATTGCTAATCTCTTGGGCAAATTCTGGAAATTCTTTGTCAAATTCCATCCAAGCTTCTCCATCTGAAGGGTGAACCATAACACTCTTGTCACGTTGCTGTGCATGGTATCCCATGTGCTTGGCAGTGTTCTGTGACATGTACAATCGTTGTAGCCTAGGAGTAATTGGGAGATAATGCAAAACCTTTCTGGCTACTTTCCTAGAATTGATTCCGGCAGCTGGCTCCTCATATTGAGATTCACCACAGATTGTGCAACTTGTTTTAGATTCATCATCCTTGTAATATATCATGCAACCTTTTGGGCATGCATCAATCTTTACATATGGCATGCCCAGGCTATGCACAAGTTTCTTAGATCTATAAAAGTTTTTAGGGAGATTTTTGGCAGCCTCATCTCCAACGACTTCATGCATAAGGTTCATTATTTCATTGTAACCAGCTTCAGACAAGTTGTACTGTACTTTTATAGCCATAAGCCGTGCTACAATGGACAAACGAGATTGTGACGTTCTTTCATGTAGTGGCTGGTCAACTTCCTCTAGCAACTTATGTAAATCTTTTGCAGTTTGTGTTGGCTACTCACCAGCAAAGGCCCCTTCTGCAGCAATAGCATCGACTAGCATTTCATCCATCCTATCTGAGCCACGCTCAGATTCACATTCTAATTGATTTTCCCCATGGTTAGTCCATCTCTCATATCCCAACTGGAAACCATTACGACATAAATGTATCGACATTTCATCCCTTTTATGTTTATGGCGGCAATCACACTTAGTACATGGGCATTTAGATGTTCCATCTAGGACTGCTTCGGGCAATGAAAAGGCATGGTCCAGAAAAGCGTCCAAACCAGTTTTCCAAGCTGAAGTAAACAAGCTGCCTTTACGCTCCTTATACATCCAACTACGATCCTCACCCATGGTACTCAACCTAAATATGAAGTTGCAGATTTCATAGATTCAATGAACTGACCAACTAAATACTGTCAATTATTTACCATCAAAATCCAGAAATAAAAAAAAGCAGATCACACAAACACAAACTGTGCACGGCAAACAGGAAACCAATGGACGAGGGCAACTGGTTCTGTTGCAACACGGAGAGGTGCTGGAGGAGTACCTGGCGATGAAGACGAACCAACAAGCGTTAGAAGCGGTACCGGCGCGGTGGGAGCTGGGTGCCGCCGTAGGTGGATGCCCTCCAGCAGCTAGATTGACGCCCCCTCCGATCGATGGAAGGCGATCTGATGGACGCCCTCCAGCAGATTGATTCGATGGAAAGAGAAAAACTAGATGGAGGTGGAGCAGTTGTTTCCTATCGTGGGGATATGGAGGGCTGGAGCCGGCGGATTATGGCGCTAGGTTGTTTTCGTTGCGCGCTAAAACTTCGTCAAAGCGGTTGACTGGAGTTAACGTATGTGTATAAAACAAAATATGCTCCCCTGTATCCAAACGTCCACACGTAATGATATTTTCTATATTAATTAATAAAGACTTGGACTATAGAAATTGGAAGCATGTCCGCATTAACGCTGATTAAAATACTGTTTTGACCTCTTTTAAATCAATGATTTATTGTTGATGATTGATGGTTCGAGTATAGAACAACAGACGAACGGACATTTTTATTGTTGATGATTGATGGTTCGAGATAGATTCAGAGTAGACATCGTATTGTGAATAGACATCGTATTATTGTGAGGAATAAATAAATAAAAGACCAAAAGATGTTGGAATTATATGGGCTTGGCCCATTAATATTCACAATAATTTCTGAAAAATCTTAAAGGTCCATTCATGAGTGGTGGGAGTGCAAAGATTTAGTCCCACATTGTTAGTGGGGGTGGAGGGAGTCCAACTTATAAGGTTGGTTGCTCTAGCATCTCTTGCAAGTGTATGGATGAGAAGAAGGAAGAACACACGCGCGTGCTTGCTCGCCTCGCCTACGCCGTAGGCGTGGGCGATGGGCGCGGCCGATCTTGCGGAGGCGCGGCTTTCTTTTGCACTTTCTTTTTGCTGCGTGTTTCATATATTTCCATATATTTGGTTATGAAAACCGACGTATTAATATGGTAACCGACTCGGTTGCGGGACGCCCAACCCTAGCGGTTCCTCTCTATAAATATGTACGGGTATCGCTGCAAATCACATCACGCAATCACCTAGGATTTTGTCTCTCGCTACTGTTGCGTCGCCAAGACTTCTCCATCCCGGTCGTCGGCGTGCACCTGCGAACGGGAGAGCAGGTCTCCGAAACTGTCGTCCTCTGTGATCCTGCATCGGGAGAGGGCAAATAAGATTTTTGGGAAGCGCTCTGCGCGACTGCTCGATCGCTTCCTCGTCTTCGTCAAGCTCGTCGCCACGGCTCGTCTTTCTCGTCGTCGAGTCGGTCTCAACCACCGTCGCCAACAACGTGACGGCGCTGAACGTCGTCGCCGCCTCCTCTACCCAGTCCAGAAGGAAACGTACGTACTCTTATCTCAAACCATGTCTTTTATACTAGCTTTCATGATCTGTTTATCTATGATGAATGTTGCTAGTATAGTAGATGCTATGCTTTTGTCTGGCTTTATAAACCTGTCTAGATCTTGCGTAGACTTGTCTAGTTCATCATGCAATCTGTTAATCATACTTATAATTTATTTCTGGATTAATATAAAACTAAAAGTGCTAATTTATCCAACAATCCAAAAACCTTATTGTAGGCACTTTAGTTTTATGGCTGGATTTGTCGATGCACTGAGGCCAGAGAAATTCACTGGCGTGCACTTTAAGAGATGGCAAGTGAAAGTCACTCTATGGCTTACTGCCATGAATGTGTTCTGGGTGTCCACTGGCAAACCTGAAGGCGATCTCACTGCAGATCAGGAAAAGGCCTACAGTGAAGCCAACATAATATTCTTGGGCACTGTTATTGGAGCTTTGATAGATCGTCTTCAGAATGTCTATATCCATCATACAGTCGCAAAGGAATTGTGGGACGCTCTGATCGCTGACTATGGTGGTTCTGATGCTGGCACTGAACTGTATGTCATTGAGCAGTACCATAATTACAAGATGGTAGATGGTAAATCTGTCGTCGCGCAGGCTCATGAGATACAGTGCATTGTGAAGGAACTCGAACTGCTTAAGATCGTCGTACCTGAGAAGCTTGTGGCTGGGGGCATGATTGCCAAATTGCCTCCGTCTTGGAGGGATTTTGTCACTACTCTTAAACACAAGAGAACAAACATATCTGTCTCAGATTTGATCGCGTCTCTTGATGTTGAGGAGAAAGCTCATGAGAAGGATGGACGTTCTAAAGCTAACGAGGGACACACTGTTGCTAATATGGTGCATCATCCATAACAGTCTCATGGCAGTGGTGGTAAGCGCAAGGGCAAGAACAATGAGCCTAAGCAGACCACTTGATGAGGACATCACTCCTATGGATACACACAACACTCCTCCAAATCTGGACTTGCAAGGTCCAATGACTAGAGCTCGTGCACGACGACTAAATTTAGAGGTGAGCTCGTTCCTACGTTCTTCGCTATATGTTACTTTTGAGAATGGTTTGCTACCTAATGATTATTTTATGATTAGAAACCATGGAGAAGACCAAGAGATGATGGGAGAAGGAGCTGGGAACGTGGAGGACCAGCAAGAGCTTGGAAGCCAAAGTGGAGGCCCAATCAAAACCGACTTCGAGTCTGTTTCGGGGCCCAGGACCAGTCTGTACTAAAACAGTTGCCCAGGACGCATACGGACTCGGATTTGGACGTTCTACATATGCACGGAAAGATAAGGAGAAGACCTTTCCAATGCCGCCGGCCTCATGTCAAAATTCATCCGGAGTCATCGGGAATCGTCAAAACAAGACAGAGTCCAGAATCTGTGTCGGTGCTGCGTCGCCTATTTTTGGCCTTTGGGCTTTGTATCTAGTTGAGCCCAATTAGGGGCGCGTCCAGAGGGTCTTGCACGACCCTAGGGTCTTTATATACAGCCGCCGCCGCACCATTAGGGTTCGGGTTTTGCTTAGATCAGTTCTGTTCATAAACAGTTTCGCCGTTCATCGGTTTGTGAGACCCCAACTTCGAGAGTTTAATCATACATCTGCAATTGTGTTGCAATCTTCGTTGTTCTTGCTTGTGTTCTTGATTCGCAGGCAGGGATCAGCCTTCTCGGCGAGGTCAATCGTCTTTTGGACGGTTGATAACCAGAGGAGACGTCGTGCTGCGATTGCGGGGTTTAGAACGTGCTGTTCTGAAGCCGGATCGATTTGTGTGTCGCCTCCGACCAAATCAACTTACCAAGAACCTTTCGGAAGATCGGGAACCCTTGTCCACATCACCACTACCTTCAGAAGAAGAACAAGGAGAAGGGAGCATGCTTTGTTTGCGGCTCTAATGAGCATTGGGCAAAGAAGTGTCCAGAACGCAAAGGAAGGAAGCCTCAACAGCAGAAGACCGTGAACATGGTGACCAGTGCTAGAGAAAATAGTGGGTATGGTAATTTACCATATATTTTTTCTATATTTCAATCTACTAGTTGGTGGCTTGATACTGATGCTAATATTCATGTGTGTGCTGATGCTTCTTTGTTTACTTCTTACCAGGTCGCCCGGGATTCCTCCGTCCTAATGGGGAATGGGTCACATGCTTCTGTTCATGGTGTTGGCACGGTCGAGCTGAAGTTCACTTCGGGAAAGATTGTTCAATTGAAGAACGTACAACATGTCCATTCTATCAAGAAGAATCTCGTTAGTGGCTCCCTTTTGTGTAAGGATAGTTTTAAGGTAGTGCTTGAGTCGAATAAAGTTGTCGTGTCTAAGAGTGGACAATTTATTGGTAAAGGCTATGAGTGCGGAGGCTTGTTCCGCTTTTCCCTTTCAGATTATTGCAATAAATATGTGAACTATATTTATGATGGTGTTAATGAGAGTGATGCTAGTGTTTGGCATTCATGTTTATGTCATCTAAATTTTGGTTCTATGTCTCGACTTTCCAGCGTGAATTTAATTCTGAATTTTTTCATTGTCAAAGGTTCTAAGTGCTCAAGTTGTGTGCAATCTAAGCAACCTCGAAAGCCTCACAAGGCTGAAGAGGAGAGACACTTAGCACCGCTAGAACTTATACATTCAGATCTTTGTGAGATGATTGGTATATTGACTGAAGATGAAAAAATATATTTCATGACTTTGATTGATGATGCGACTAGATATTGCTATGTTTATTTGCTAAAAACGAAAGATGAGGCTCTAGACTACTTTAAAATTTATAAGGCTGAAGTTGAAACTCAACTAGAGAAAAAGATCAAAAGAATTAGGTCCGATTGTGGTGGTGAGTATTTCTCAAATGAGTTTGACTTATTCTGTGTGGAACATGGTATGATACATGAGAGGACGCCTCCCTATTCGCCCCAATCAAACGGGGTTGCCGAAAGAAAAAATCGCACCTTGACTGACTTGGTTAATTCCATGTTAGACACGGCTGGATTATCTAAGGCATGATAGGGGGAGGCTTTATTGACATCATGTCATGTCCTAAATAGAGTTCCCATGAAGAATAAGGAGAAGACGTCATATGAGGGATGGATTGGTAGAAAGCCATCGCTCTCTTACTTATGCACATGAGGTTGTTTGGTCAAAGTTAACATACCAATCAACAAGAAGTGTAAGTTAGGACCTAAAACTGTGGATTGTATCTTTTTTGGATATGCTCATCATAGCGTTGCCTATAGATTTTTAGTGGTTAAATCCGAGGTGTCTGATGTTCATGTTAATTCATTAATGGAGTCTCGTGATGTTACTTTCTTTGAGAACATATTTTCTATGAAAGATTTACATAGCATGTCTAGATTATCTTTTGATGTGATTGCTGAAATAACTCCTGAACTTAGTGTATTTTCTGATCATGCTGAACAAATACTTGAACCAATCCATGAGGAGATTGATAATGAAGCTCCTAGGAGGAGCAAGAGACAAAGGACTACAAAGTCTTTTGGTGATGATTTCACTGTTTATCTTGTGGATGACACTCCTAGAATCATTTCAGAGGCATATGCATCTTCTGATGCAGATGACTGGAAAGAAGCTGTCCACAGTGAGATGGACTCTATTCTTTCTAATGGAACTTGGGAAGTTGTCGATAGACCATATGGTTGCAAACCTGTGGGTTGTAAATGGGTGTTCAAGAAAAAGCTTAAGCCTGATGATACTATTGACAAGTATAAGCCTCGGCTTGTGGCTAACGGTTATACTCAGAAAGAAGGCGAAGACTTCTTTGACACTTATTCACCTGTTGCTAGATTGACCACTATTCGTGTATTACTTGCTCTGGCTGCCTCACATGGTCTTATCGTTCATCAGATGGACGTTAAGACAACTTTTCTTAATGGAGAGTTGGATGAGGAAATCTATATGGATCAGCCAGATGGATTTGTTATAAAGGGTCAAGAAGACAATGTGTGTAAGTTGTTGAAGTCTTTGTATGGTCTGAAACAAGCTCCTAAGCAGTGGCATGAGAAATTTGATTCAACACTTCTATCAGCAGGCTTTTCAGTCAATGAGGCTAATAAATGTGTGTACTACCGTCATGGTGGGGGTCAAGGAGTTATACTGTGCTTGTATGTTGATGACATACTCATCTTTGAAACAAATCTTGATGTGATCAATGAGGTCAAGACTTTTCTGTGCCAAATCTTTGATATGAAGGATCTGGGTGAGGCTGATGTTATCTTGAACATCAAGCTAATCAAAGGAGAGAATGGGATTACTCTTATGCAATCTCATTATGTTGAGAAGCTCTTGAACCGTTTTGGTTACATGGATAGCAAGACTTCTCCAACACCTTATGATCCCAGTTTGATCCTTCGAAAGAATAAGAGAATTGGTAAAGACCAATTAAGATATTCTTAGATTATTGGATCACTTATGTATTTAGCTAGTGCTACTAGGCCTGACATCTCGTTTGCTGTGAGCAAACTGAGCCGGTTTACTTCTTGCCCGGAAGATAATCATTAGCGTGTGCTTGAACGGGTAATGCACTATTTAGTTGGTACTATGAATTATGGAATTTATTATTCTGGATATCCAGCAGTACTAGAAGGCTATAGTGATTCCAATTGGATATCTGATGCTGATGAGCTGTATGCCACGAGTGGATATGCATTTACTTTTGGTGGTGCTGCTGTTTCATGGAGATCATGCAAACAAACCATTTTAACGAGGTCTACCATGGAAGCAGGACTTACTGCACTAGATACAGCTATAGTTGAGGCCGATTGGCTACGTGAGCTCTTGATGGACTTGCCTACTGTCGAGAAACCTGTGCCGGCAATCCTCATGAATTGTGACAATCAAACTGTGATAGTCAAAGTGAACAATTCTAAGGACAATATGAAGTCATCAAGACATATTAAGAGACGTTTGAAGTCTATCAGAAAAATGAGAATCTCCGGAGTCATATCAGTAGAATATATTTCAACTGGTGAGAACCTGGCAGATCAATTCACCAAGGGCCTGTCACGTAATGTGATAGACAGTGCATCGAAGGAGATGGGTATGAGACCCATATGTGCTATTCCATAGTAGTAACCCAACCTATGTGATCGGAGATCCCGTGAAGTAGGATCTGGGAAGAACAAGCTATTGGTTAGCATGAGAGTAACCTTTTATAACCTACTCAAGAAGCGATGCATTACTCTCAATATATGTATGGCAGGTTGGTTGTTGCCTTAATGTATTCAGTTGGCTTTAAATAGCGAAGATGTTGTCCTACAGAACATTCTTGAATGAATACACCTATATGAGCCCGATTGTTGTAAGGTCGCAATTTGTGAGATTTGGGTGATCTCTATTAAGCTCATGAAAGACCAAGGGAGTATGACCTATATGCTCCACCCGTGGAGAAGCCTACTGGAGGTCTAGTATCAGTTATGATAGTAAGTGAAACTTGTTTGCACAAAACTTGCAATTGAAGGCATAGTCCATTGTTCAAGTTGTGAATGAGTGTAGCTTATTATTCTAGGTGGAAGTTCAACTTAACAGTCTCCACTGAAAACACTGGTATATTAAACAACAGTGGGGTGAGACAAAGTCTAGCTGGGACTTTGAGATCTGGTGAGGGATTGTTGGAATTATATGGGCTTGACCCATTAATATTCATAATAATTTCTGAAAAATCTCAAAGGCCCATTCATGAGTGGTGGGAGTGCAAAGGTTTAGTCCCACATTGCTAGTGGAGGTGGAGGAAGTCCAACTTATAATATTGGTTGCTCTAGCATCTCTTGCAAGTGTGTGGATGAGAAGAAGGAAGAACACACGCGCGCGCTCGCTCGCCTCGCCTCACCGGGCCGGGCCGGGCCGGGCGGAGCGGGGCGTGGGCGATGGGTGCGGCCGCGCATCACCTGCGTGAATGGTCCGCCAAAATTCGGTCCCATGCCTTGCGGGGGCGCGGCTTCCTTTTGCACTTTCTTTTTGCTGCGTGTTCCATATATTTCCATATATTTGGTTATGGAAACCGACGTATTAATATGGTAACCGACTCGGTTGTGGGACGCCCAACCCTAGCGATTCCTCCCTAAAAATACGTATGGGTATCGCCGTAAATCACATCACGCAATCACCTAGGGTTTTGTCTCTTGCTACTGTTGCGCCGCCAAGACTTCTCCATCCCGGTCGTCAGCGTGCACCTGCGAACGGGAGAGCAGGTCTCCGAAACCGCCGTCCTCTGTGATCCTGCACCGGGAGAGGGCGAATAAGGTTTTTGGGAAGCGCTCTGCGCGACTGCTCGATCGCTTCCTCGTCTTCGTCAAGCTCGTCGCCACGGCTCGTCTTCCTCGTCGTCGAGTCGGTCTCACCCGCCGTCGCCAACAACGTGACGGCGCTGAACGTCGTCGCCGCCTCCTCTACCCAGTCCAGAAGGAAACGTACGTATTCTTATCTCAAACCATATCTTTTATACTGGCTTTCATGATCTGTTTATCTATGATGAATGTTGCTAGTATAGTAGATGCTATGCTTTTATCTGACTTTATAAACCTGTCTAGATCTTGCGTAGACTTGTCTAGTTCATCATACAATCTGTTAATCATACTTATGATTTATTTCTAGATTAATATAAAACTAAAAGTGCTAATTTATCCAACAAAAGACAGGACAGGATAGTTTCCGAGTAGATATCGTATTGTGAGTAGGAGGAAAAAAAATTCGAAAGACAGGGGCAGGCAGACGAAGATACGGACGGACAACGGGGTGAACGAAACGTGCTCACTATAATTAATAGATTGTACAGATTATATTAGAGTATAATAGTATGATATTTTTATATTAATAAGGCCTTGACTATAGAAACTGGAAACATGTGTGCATCAACGCTAATAATTGAACTACTATTTTGACCCTTAGAGGCTAGTTTGGTTGCTGCCCTCACCATGTTTATAGTAACTTCTGTTTCACTCATCATAGTTTCTCGCCATTGACTACTGTGAGTATTCTGCCTTCACGAGATCGATCAGACATGAGCTAGAGGAATCCAGCTCTACCTCTTACCGGATCGGACGGATTTCAGATTATTGTCGTGTATGTCTATTCGGAAGGAGGACGACAATGATAGCTCAACACACATTCGGAAGGAGAACTCAGGCATGCAAGGGAACGACCCGCACGAGATCAGGCGTCCGATTTTGGACACCTGAGCCTAACGGAGGTGCCTGAGGCCAGGCAGCTACCGAGGGTAGCAACCAAACACCAAATCGTCGAGTAAGGCGTCGCTCAGGCTCAGGCAAATCAGATGAGGGCAGCAACCAAACTAGCCCAGCGTGTCTAACCATGTCGCTGCCGCGGACTCAACGTTGATTTGCACCACAACATGAGAAGTATAACCATGTAGGAGGTGAACAGTCTCCATGGCGCACGAGATGACCAGTAAGCGAGGTAGATGCAGCGATGCGCCAGGTTATCTAACACTCCGGTAGGGGTTATCATTTTCTCTTTGGTAAAGATAGTAAATTGAAATCATTTTCTCTTTTTATTATGAAAAAGCTCATATCATCACATATATTTTTTCCACAAAATCAAATTTTAGATTCAGATATAGATATTAAAGATATAACCAATAGGAAACATTCACATATCTTTCAAAATACAAAATAATATTAAGGCAACTTGGAAATATATTTGTCGAGGGTTTCCATAAAACCGCCAGGTTTTTGGATCAACCCTCAGTAATTGTGTGCAATGGCCGACAGTAAACAAAGAACCGTCAACATTGATTCACGTAATGGTCGACGGGTATCACAAAACCATCGGTAACAGAGTAACAGTCGGCTTTAGGCCTGAAGTTGCCGAGGGTTACCATAATACCATCAGGTATTTGGACCCACCCTCGGCAATTGTGTGCAATGGCCGAAGGGAATCATGGTAACGTTCGGGAAATTTAAAACCGTCGGCCATTATGTCATGTCTCCGACGGGCTGTCGGCCATTCCAACAACCGTCGGCCTAGGTTGGCTTTCTAGTAGTGAGCGAGGACCGCCACCGGAATTGAGAGAGAGAGAGAGAGAGAGAGAGAGAGAGAGAGAGAGAGAGAGAGCCCGATGGTGGGGAGTTAGGGGGTGGAAGCCGCTGGAGGATAGAGTGGGAGGCAGTAGAAGAATTAGGTCAAGAGTTTTCTTATATAGTTGGAGGGAATAATCAGTAACAGGCCTTATTTAGGCCCATTACTCTCTGTTGTCATTTAAGTGTGTTCCAATTTAGTGACGGACTCAGGGAAATTTAAGAAAACATGACTCTATCGGATGCCGGTTTATGAAATAGGACTCTCTCCAATGTCCTTAATAATATAGGATTCTTACCAATGTTTCTTCATCATTTAGAAAAATGGAGCACATGACATGATTAGATGATGTTAATGACACTTCTACCCCTCTTCTTCTACCTTGTTGTCCGGGCATTGAGGAAGCACAAAGCCTTCATGGTCGAGATGGATGAGCGCGTCCGATGACGCGGGCCATGTTGTAGCTTCCGTCAGAGGCGAACCTTCCAATATGGCATAGTATGACAGCCGCCATACCTAACATTGGCGCCGAGTCCCCTCTCTTCCTCCTCCCCTTGCCCTGTCGCCTATTGATTTTGACGCCATGGATCCATGGAACAATTCATTTTTCTTTGAGCTTTGATGCATGTGAGAACTATCCGGTTCCAATGTAATTTCTTTACTTTTGAAAAAGATTATTGTTTTCAATATGTTTCTAATGTTGTTGAAGTATGTTTGGTTCTTGTGCCATTGAAAAAAAATCTGGCTGGGCTTCGCCATACCTAAAATTTATTGCTCGATCCGCCACTGGCTCTCGTGGCTCAGCAACTCGGACCGATACTTGTTCCTAGACTCCAGCAAGAAGCAATGGTGCTCCTCCATAGTTCAATTGTCTTTGTACTTGGAATTTTTGCATTGGAACTTGAAATTATTGCGTTGATTTGAAAAAAAAAAGAAATTATTGTCTTGGAACGTGAAATTTCAACAAGAGAAAGCTAGTTACTTGGTGCTTTGGAACTTTGGAGCGCACCACGGCATGAGTTAACGCTTTGGATGAGCACCTGGAGTGGAAGCAGGAAATACGTAGCTGACCACTCATGCCCACGATAGCGGAAAGCAAGGCTTCGTGCTCGAAGCAAGACTTTGTTCGCACTATAACATAAGAGCTCTATAGCGGCGTGCGTAAAGTCACTGCAGCGACGGGTCGATCGATCCGATGCTACACAAATGCAGCTAAAAAGATTTATTTTTTTTACGGCGGTTCTTCTGTGAGTCAAACAAACCGATGCTACATATTGTATTGTAACGGCGGGTAGCAATGTCACCCGCCGCTACGAGATAATAAAAAAAATAAAAAAAAAACCAAAACCCTAGCCGCCGCCACCCGGCCACACGCGAGCCGCCGCCGCCGTCGCGCGGCCAGATCCGGCCGCCCGCGAGCCGCTGCCGCCGTCGCGCGGCCAGATCTGGATGCCTACGAGCCGCTGCCGCCATCGCGTGGCCAGATCCGGCCGCTCGAGAACCGCCGCCGCCGCCAGGCCACACGCGAGCCACGACCGGGTCCGCCACCCGCGAGCCGCCGTCGCCGTTGTCGGGGCCACCACGCATGGGTGTCGTGCCAGCAAGGGGGAGGATAGAAGAGTGCCGGCGTCGGCGAGGGGGAGGAGGGGAGAGCATCGGCGTCGGCCAGGGGGAGGAGAGGAGAGCGCTGATGAGAGGAGGGGAGGGCAGGCTGGAGAGAGAGAGAGAGAGAGAGAGAGGAGGAGGAGGGAAGGCCTCAGCCACAGAGAGAGAGAGAGAGAGATGAGGAGGGAAAGGCGGCTGGATGGAGGAGAATAAAGAGAGTCAGGATTCTGGGAGCTGTTATATATTTGTTGGGTGATCCTTTTAGTTGGACCAAATGGGCCTCAAATTGTAGTGGCGGGTGACAGCATGGTCCGCCCCTAAAATCCTATTTTTAGGGGCAATTCACGTTGTGAGCCGCTAAAAAGTACTATATCACTATAGCGGCGGTTTTCTTTATTTTCACTGCTACTGGAATTTTTCTACAGCCGCTAAAGACTGTTTTTGTGGTAGTGTTAATCTGGTTGGCTCGATGACTTGTAATTATTTTGCTACAATGGAGCTGTATAAATTCTGAAAGGATGTGAATTGGACTATTTGTGTTAAAATTTTGTATTGGCAGTTTATTGGTTTTATTCGGAAATGTATGAAATATTTATTGGTTCTGTATGCATTGTCTTGGATTTATAAAATAATAATATTTTTTAATATAAGCCTATATAGTATGTTACATGTCAAGAAATTAAATGACCCATAATAGGAGCTCAAATAGAAATTTGACTAGCCTATGTAAGAATGCAGAATTCAATTGGCCCACAATAGAAGCACATAGTAGAAACAAATCAGATTGAAACAAAAAAAAGGTTGAAACAAGATTTAAAACAGCCCAACCCAAATAAGAAGGCTGAAACAAGATTTAAAACAACCTAGCCCATCACTTATAAGTGTATGATTTTGTGATTTTTTATGTTGACTAATGATAAAAATAAAGTGTCACAAATTAATGATGAAGAAACTATTATCACAAGTAATTTATGACGAAAACATAACAAATCGTCACAAACTATCTTTTAACACGCACATTCTATGACAAAGAAACATTTGTCACTGAATCGTCACTGATTTCAGTAGATGACGTATTTTTTAGATTTTGTGACAAAAATGAATTGTCATAAAATGTTAGAATTTTTATGGTGCAAGAAGAGGGTAGAAATGTCATTTCATGTTATCTAATTATGTCATGTGCTTCATTTATTTTCTAAATAATGAAGAGAAACTGGAGAGAGTCCTATTTCATAAAGTGGCATCAGGCTTTGAAGGGCAATTTAGCAACGGACCTTGAGCTTTTGTTGCTAAAAATTGTTTTTATAGTTCTCAGTCCTTCATGAAAGAAAATGTGAAAACTATATTATCTATATATTGGAATAGAAGATACCAGTAGCCTAAAAGTTGTGTGGATAAAACTTTATATATGCCGACCTATTTTAACTCAAATAAAGTAAAACTAGCAAAGCGTCCGTGCGTTGCCACGGACTTGAACATTGCATACTATAAAGTAAATCTTTAAAAAAATTACAATAATATTTTAATAAGATATTGTTAATATATATCATCATATTTAGGATTATAACCTACAATATCCTTTATATTTACCCTACTGGATGTTTGTTGTATAAATTGTTTCAGGTAAAAGAACAATTTAATTAAAATACTTACAATAAAATAGCAAATTTAATGAACATTCATGTTAAATATTATTTTATTTATGTTTTTCTCTCAACGTGTACACAATTCCCTGTGTCTAGAATCAGAGTAGTAATTAATATTTTTCAAACTGGACTCTGTCTTTCTCAATAATTTCCTCTGTCTGTGTTTTTCTTTGCAGTCCGAAGTTTTGGTAGCCTTGCCTTCCTCATCTCCATGAAAAATCCAACAGAATCTTCAACCAACCAAATTCTTGAAAAAAAAAATCCCTTCTTGCTAAAGCCCAAAGCATCAAGCAGCTTATCGAGCTCATCAACCCGGCGCAGAACACCTCTCCAAGCATACAAGAAGGCGAGGCATCCAAAGCTCTCCACGTCTGGCGAGACCACAACCGACATAGTCTTCAGGACCCTCTCGGCATTCACCACCGAACCGAGACTCCAGCAGCAGCCAGCAAGAACAGCATTGCAGGAAGCAAGATCGGGACGCACCACGGCAGGAGATTTCTCCCCAACCACGACTTTGCAGGCTTCGTCGAACACCTTCAGGAAGGCCGAGACTCCGTTTCCAAACTGAACTCCGTTTTGTTTTTCCAAACTAAAATGTCGGACTCTGTTTCTAAATTGGACTTCGTCTGGCTTAACCTGGACCGTACGGTAGAATTGCAAAGGGCATGAAGGTTTCCATCACAATTAATAAGGTATAGAGATAAAGAAAACATTTACAATTGTTATAAAAAAAAGAAATTTGTAACAATTGTCTACTTCCTTCTTCTCCTACGACTTGGTCAAAGACACGCTGAAAGGGTCAAGGCCGAGTCGAGAACGGGGGAAAGGCAAAAGTAGGAGGGGAGACGACGCAGCCAGGCCCGATTCCGAGCACTTGAGCTCCTGATTTTGGCGTCTGGGTCCAACAGGTTTGTTGATTCCCGCCTTAATTCTTGTTCCCCATGCCGATTTCTCTCGATCGCTTCTCGTTTCTTGTGGTTCCGTGGCGCGGATTGGGAATCTTTTTACGGCCGTTTTGGTGTGGTAGCAGGCGGAATCTCTCGGTGGGTCATACGGATGATCCTGATCTACGTTGGGAGAAGACAGGGGGCACGGGGAATTTCGGGTTTACGGTGGAATCTCAGCATTTTAATGTTGCTGGATGCTTGAATACTACAAAAAAAAAAATCTTTGTGGATTGTTTCTTCGTTTGCCCAGGCCGTTAACGAATTTTGTAAAACGCTGCAATAGGACTGGTCTCTACGGGGAGAATTGCCTTCCAATTTGTTACCTCTACATTGAAAGTAGAAAGCGTGTTCCCTATCCTGTTTGAGAACCATCACTTTCAAAACGTTTGAGCCGGCAACATTTCAATCTTGAGCAAACTTGTGACTCCCAAATGCTTTGTTGTAGCAATTATCCCATTTCTGTTCCTACTTAATGCTAATATTGTGTTAGAAACAATCTATGCTCCAAGCAAAAAACAAATGTTAACATATGCAGATTCTTTGTATTAATCGTGTCTTACAGCATTGGTTGATAATAATATAGTAAATTACTTGTTAAAATTATTTATATAAACTTTGAATAATTTACTGTACCTTAAGTCTTCCTTGTAGCCACTTGTCTCATTTTCTTTCCTACTTAGGTCCCGTATTTTCTTGAAAACTGTTTTTTTTTTTACTTTCAGTTTCTAGAAACTGGTTTCTAAACAAAAATTGGGTGGAGATGTTTGTATTCTGGTTTTTCTAGAAACCAGTTTCTTAAAAACTGAAGGATCCAAACAGGGCCTTAATGCTAATATATCAGTCAGTGTGGGAGCAATCTATTTCCGCAGTTTGATAGCTTATTTTTTCCCAAAGAAAAAAATGGAGGTCATTGACATTCAAATTCTTTGTATTGTTATTTTTATCTTGAGATCGCAGGATATTAATAGGTTAAAAATTAAAACATAGTACACAAACTTGCACAGGCTGGGAAATTGAAAAAATAAAGTAAAAGAACAAATCTGAAAACAATAAAGGGGACGCAGAAAAGGCTCTCAGGTCTGAAGAAGGAAGCTGTTGCTGACCCTCGGATATATTGATAGCAACTCAAAGAGTAACCTCACTAGCTCACCCCAAAATTGTGTGTTCCAGTCAAGGAACATCGGGAGAAGCACCTTCAAGAACACACTTGTTCGATGTTTCCGAATGAGCTAGTCCTGGATTGTCAACAAATTAAGATCAAGCTGATTGCTTGCTTAGGTGGAAAAATAAATTGTTGGTTTATAACTTCTCCATATAATGCTCCCCTTTTGTATCATCACACATAACTATAAACATGTGTTTCTCAGTTACCTGATCTGATGATGGTTATGTAGATAGTGTAGTTATATATGATAATAGTTTATCACCATGAGAGCTGGTAATGATCTTGCATGGCTTATGCTTATGCCTATCTAACCAACTTAACCTATTTGTATCATTTTTGTTGCATGCCTGATACTTATGCCGTTATTTTAAATTACCCAGCAATGGCATCATCTTCAGACCCGTGGCTGAAAGAGTACAATGAAGCATTCAGGCTTGCTGATGATATTAATTCTATGATTGCTGAAAGAGGATCTCTTCCTCAGTCTGGTCCAGAAATTATGCGACACACTTCAGCTATCCGGAGAAAAATAACTATTCTTGGGACAAGACTGGATAGCCTGGTGGCGTTGTTTGCCCGAATCCCTCCAAAGTCACTGTATGTTCCATTTCTACTACTTTAGTATTTATGCTACAATGATGCATATTTGTTTATCCCAACTCCTGATGGTCTGACACGGCAAGAAACATATAATTGGAGAATACAAAATCTCAATAAACTTGTGTAGACTGATGTTTTTGCCTCCTTGTTTGACATGTTCATGGAAATAAGTTTTGAATATGTTACTTTGAATAAAAGCTGATGAGGTTAACATTTATCAACAATGCTTGTATTTTAATAACTTTGGGTTTCACTTTCACCTATGCTGGTAGAAAGCTAGTATACAGAGCAAATTGGTTCTTGATAATCGAAAGCTAAACTCTCGCATGATTGAGTGAACCGGTGTAGAGTGATAACATCTTGTATTGACAAATTTTTGCTTTCAAAACATGGAGCTGTGATTTCCACCACATATATACAATAAAGCTGATTTGTTTTAGCATGTGAGTTTTGCATGTTGTCCTTATATAAAAGAAGCCTGAAGTTATTTCAGAGAAGAGTGCATATCCATCGATTGTCTCAGTACTAAGCATATGGGTTTTCAGCATAAAGTAAAACAATGGTTTGTTTAACCAACTAAATTTCATTACTGTGACAACGTGTGTGGTAAAGGGTAGCTGTTGATAGATACAATTTCTTGTGTGTACAAGAGAACAAATCTATTACAATGGGATTTTTCACTTGTTCACCAATCAACTTTTCATGAATTTTTGTCTAGTGATATAAGGCATTACAAAAGAATAATGTGTTGTGCGAAATTTCCAGATTTTAGATGATTTATTTGTGTTGTGCAGCACTGACAAGGAGTTGCATAAGCGCCAAGACATGCTTTCCAATTTGAAGTCTAAAGCAAAGCAGATGGCAACAAGTTTCAACATGTCAAATTTTGCTAACAGGTGTGCTCCTCGTGTTTGCACTGATCTTCATAATAATTTTTCATTCGCAAAAGGTCATCCCATTTTTTTCTGACAAAAACTGCTGTTTTAATAATATTTTTAGTTATTTTAAGAAGCCTTGTATATAACGAAAATGGAAAATATTGTTTATTTTAAAATTAGGGAGGATTTGCTTGGTCAGAGTAAAAAGGCTGATGACATGAGCAGAATTGCTGGGTTGGACAACCAAGGGATTGTTGGCCTTCAGTGGCAAATTATGAAAGGTACTTATATTTTCTTGAATGATGCTATACAGAGCCAAAAAGTAACATTTTACTATTTGCATTAAAGAATGGAGTACTGCTGGTAAATAGAACTGTCTCTTGACAGTTGTTGCAGTTGATGTGGGTAGTTTCATGGAAATGACAGGTATTTGTGGGTATGATAGCTATTACATGGCAGCTAATCTCTTTATTTTGTTTTCTACAACAAATTACAGAGCAAGATGAGGGTCTCGAGAAGCTGGAAGAGACCGTGTTGAGCACAAAACACATTGCGCTTGCTGTCAATGAAGAACTTACCCTACACACAAGACTGATTGTTAGTGCTCTTAACGAAGCCGTTGCACTTGGGTTTCTCTTACTGGATGACAATTTCTCTATCTTCGTGTTTGCAGGATGACTTAGAAGATCACGTTGATGTTACGAACTCACGTCTTCAGGTTAATATTTGTCTGCTTCTTTCTTTTCGTTACTATTATTTATAACCGATAGAAAAATTTTACTGCTTCTTCTTATATCCATGTTTAGCTAGTTTGAATGAACATTGATATGAAATTCTGATTCATTCAGCGTGTGCAAAAAAGGCTTGCTATTCTGAACAAGCGAACAAAAGGTGGCTGCTCCTGCATGTGCCTGCTATTGTCTGTGGTCGCCATAGTGATTCTTGCTGTTATTGTCTGGCTTCTCATCAAGTACATGTAAAAGGAGACTGCGGCTGCCCACAATCTTGTTGGGCGTTTCGCTTCTTGTGTTGCTCCATTCAAATGTGCAGTCCTTGTAAAATATGCGATAGTTTCAGTCTCTTCTTTCTTTTCGTTACTCGAGTGGTTATGCCAACATGTACATTACATGGTATGAAGTACGGTCATGATCAAGAATCTGTGTATGTAATTACAAAGTTGTCCTTTGCGAGTTTGCTGTGAGAAACATGGACTCCATATCTGTTGCTTTAAGGGCTCCTTTGTCAGTTTCCATCATTAAACATTGGCTACATTAAGGACTACTCCCTCCGGTTTTCAATTTTTGTCATTAGGACAATATTTTTGTCTCAAAGATGAACTAAAAGTCTTGTCCTACTCATGGTGGACAAAGGTTTTCATCAAGACGTGAATATGTGTGGACTTTGTTAAGCTATTATGTATCAAGCGACGTAGCAAAAAATACGAAATATCTGACTCGATATCAAGTTACTATGTATGGATCATTGCACCTAAAAATTTAAACTAACGATGAAGAGCGGATAATTCATTTATGATTTAACAGACTTATTAATATAGTAGGATTTCATTCTTAGGTCTGCGCTAGCCATGGTGGGTCCTTCACCAATTTTCTTCAAACTATGAGTATAGGGCAAGAGTAAAATGTTAATTGCATTGGAAGAAGTATTGGTGCCTGGTAACAACCTTTTAGGACAGGTACAATATTACACGTAGGCGCTCATATGTCCTTATAATGCAGTGCCACGTAGTATTTTTAATGACATCGAAGAAAGAGAGGATAGTGAGAAAAATTTAAGAGTATGAAACGGCTTATTATTATAGTTATCATGTAACTCATAAATATTCTTTTTTATCCATAAATTAAAGAATTGTAAAATTACTATGAGACAACTCAAACAATAACCCATTATATTGGTGATCTGATAGACCGTCTTAAAATTACGTGTCACGTATGAGACAGTTTATAGAACTGTACCATTGTACTTGTCCTTAGTATATAATATATGTAAGCCAAATGTCCTTTTAAGTATGCATTGATGATGTCCTTCTCTGTGTTTGTATGTGATTTTTTTTTTTTTGTGAATTGTGGTCTTTCACATCTTTTCTATAGTTATTGATAGTGATGCTGGCCACCAATATGACGAGGTAGAACGGCCGCCATACTTAAATTTTAGGTAAGAAACCTCGAATTTCCCTCTCCTCCGAGATTTTGTATTGAATGTCTAGGGTATCTACGGGAAGTGAATCATAGTTTGCCGCTAGCTACGTGTGCCTTTCGGGTACGGAGAGTTCCGCCACACCTCTACCTTTTAGCTGAGTGTTGATGGATGATCTTCACGTCCGACACACCTCAATGAACACTAAAAAAAAAGAGAGAAAAAAAAGACTTAGCCCTTTTTTTTCTAGGCGTTGCAGGAAGTTCCAGGTTGAGGTCGATAAATTCCGGATTCATCCTGAAGTCATGGGTGTCCGGAACTTTCAGTTTCATCCTGGAGCTTTCTAGGTGTACTGACCGGACTGTTCGGTCACTGCCTGACCGGACCGTCTGGTCACTGTAGATCTAGCTCCAACGGCTCTGCCCACTACTGATCCTTTAATTGACCGGACCGTACGGTCAGATGACCGGACCGTCTGGTCCATTTCTCTCTCCATTAAAGAAAAAATCCAAAGCCTGCTTCCTCTTTGCCCCGAGCTGACTTGTACAGATCGGACCGTCTGGTCTCTACAGACTCCAACACAGGCAGATTCCTCGCCGAGTCTTCTCTCTGGATTGCCTGATCTACTGGTGACCATACAGTCAGGTCTCCACTGACCCCTCTGTTTGATCACTCTGTCCAGAAGCTGAAACTCCTCGTCCTCGCTTGACTTCGTTTCCCGGCTTCTCCGAACAGCTCCTTGGTTTCTCCACTATAACCTAGTGCCTGTGATTTCACTGAGCATCCATGCACATCACCGACTAGTCGTGACCTAAGAGTCATGACCTAGACTCTCTTGATAGTCTGGTTTTTCCTATGGACTCAAAGCCCTAACAACTAGACAAGTGTTCTAAACACTTGCTACATAGCTTGTCCTTAGCCTTGATCCATCTCCATCAACCATTGGACTCCATCAAGCTCATCAAGCCTCCATTCTTGCGGTCATTGTCATCCATCGCCAAGGCCACCGTCAAGAATCATCATAAGATAGAAAAGGTTTCCTACACGAACAACACTCGTATAGATATTAGTCATATTTCATGTTTGTCATTCATCACCAAAACATTCATACCTCGGGGTGACCTTAATGGTCATGATCATTACAATCTCCCCCTTTTTGGTGATGAATGGCAACCACTACTTATGATGATCCAAAATGGACGAGCAACAAGGAACCAAAGGAAAAGATAGGTTTGAAAGGATTACCTTGGTCCTTACCTTGGAAGTAGTCTCCCTCTTGGAATGTGCTAGGTGTTGAGGGAGAACTACCCAATCACGTAGCGCACTTGATATTGATCTTGAGTTGAATTTTGCGCATTGTAGACGTTCATGATGGTGTAGATGTTCATTGTTGTTATGCACCATCATTGTTCTTCTCCCTGTTGGTGTAGATGTTCATCTTGATATGATCTTCATACATACTCCAAGTGATACCATTCATCTAGATATGATTTTCATAGATACTCCAAGTGATACCATTCATCTTGATATGATCTTCATACGTACTCCAAGTGAGCATGCACACCATTGTCTTGATCATCTCTCCTTTATGTGATTCTCCCCTTTTTGCTATCCTCAATCTTGACTTGGCTTTTGGATCTTCATGTTCTTATTCCCCTTTGTCACCTATCACCAAAAACTATAAACCAAAGGCGAAACACAAGACAACCAAGGAGCAAATAATATGTGGAAAGAGTTAGGAAAACTCCCCCTTTTATGGTGCTCCTTCTTGGTCATGATGGTGTTCCACCATAGCTCCTGCTACACACATGACTCAGCAAATATTTCGTCAAGAATGCAATGGTTAGTCATTTGTGTGATGGGAATGTATAATTCACTTGTCTTTGAGCCGCATGAGTAGGTTTAACCTTAGAGCTCGTTTGAACATAACTCAATGGGCATGAAGCACAAAGATCACTATGTGATCATCTAGAGGGAGCATGTATGGTATCATAATGCAAGAATGCATGAATGCAAATGCAAATGCAGCAAGTATACAAATGCATGATAAGATGCTAAAGGAAAGAGAGAGAAAGGCTACAAACAAAAGTGCCAACGACGAGTTGTTCCCTTCTCGAGCTTACTCACAATGGACCATTCTTCAAAGCCTTGGGCATACCATGAACCACCTTCGCAAGCTTAACCCATGTCCATTGCTATCTCAAGGAGGTCAGAAGTTGACCTACAAGCAAAGAGAAACAAGAACAAAACAAAAGCACAAACAACAAACAAAACAAATAAGGCTATACATATTTACAAGGGACAAGCTTTAGGGTTACTCATGTGAAGTTTGAAAGGTCGAGAACATTGAGTTCTCCCCTTGGCTTGTTGAAGGTCTTCTCATCGAGTGGCTTGGTGAAGATATCCGCTAATTGTTGATGATTCCGCACACTCACCAATTCAATGTCCTTCTTCTCAACATGGTCTCCTATGAAATGATGCTTGACTTGAATATGTTTTGCATGACCATGATCTCTAGTTTTGAGAGCCATATTGATTGGTGTCTCACTATCACAATATAATGGCATTTGAGTGTTTGCCGCATATAGAGAAGTTGTGCACAACAAGCTCCCACTACAATGTACTCCGCTTCGGCTGTAGATAGAGCCATCGAATTTTGCTTCTTTGAGCTCCAAGAGACTAGAGATCTTCCAAGAAATTGGCAACCTCCCGATGTGCTCTTTCTATTCACTTTGCATCCCACGAAGTCCGAATCTGAATACCCAAGTAACTCAAAGCTTGTTCCTCTAGGATACCATAATCCCATGGTAGGTGCGTATTTGAGGTATCTAAGAATCCTCTTCATGAACTTCAAGTGAGACTCCTTTGGATTTACTTGATAGCGTGCACACAAGCACACACTAAACATGATGTCTGGTCTTGAGGTAGTGAGATAGAGCAAAGAACCAATCATTGATCTATAGAGACTGGGGTTCACCGGTTTTCCATTTGCATCATCATCCAAAGAGTTGTTTGTTGCTATAGGTGTATGCAAGGGTGAAAGTTACCTAGAGGGTGGGGGGGGGGGGTGAATAGGCAAATC
The DNA here is from genome assembly GCA_030378355.1 of Eleusine indica. Taxonomy (NCBI): domain Eukaryota; kingdom Viridiplantae; phylum Streptophyta; class Magnoliopsida; order Poales; family Poaceae; genus Eleusine; species Eleusine indica. Next base: position 18,028,868 of record CM059497.1, read on the forward strand.
TAAAAATCCAGTAAAATTAGACTTAAACAAATTTATCAGTCGGACCGGTAGTGCCGGTGGCTGGGATCGGCAGTGCCGATGAGATAGCAGTGAGTCGCCCAAATCAAAAGTAAGCTGGTTTCGTAGTTACTAAGTTGATGAATAGAACAACAACAGTTGAATACGACACTAGAAAGTATTAGCAACAACTAAACAAGCCTACAAAAGTAGATCGGTCAAATTAAAGCTAATACAAAAGAGAACCCTAAAACAATAAGAGGAACAACTAGTAAATAAAGGAAGTACACAGAGACACAAGATTTGTTACCGAAGTTCAGGCTCACAAAGAACCCAACGTCTCCGCTGAGAAGTCCATAAAGGACTGGGTCTCTTTCAACCCTTTTCTCGCTCAAGCGACCACAAAGATCGAGCTCGAGTTCTCCACTAGCAAATCCCTTGCGGGTGGGTGATACAAACTTCCCGAGGCGTCACCACATAAGTTGGAAGCTCTACGGGCACCGCTAACCGTCTAGGAGTAAAGCTCCAAGAGTAACAAACAAAAGTCACAAAGATGATTAAATCGAATGCTCAAGAGTGGAATGGTGCTCTTTTCACTAGGAATCAATGGCTCATTCAAACCCTAGCTCAAGGAATGAAGCTTTGACTTGGAGAGGGAGAGTGAGATGAATGAAGCTCAAAAGTGCCTTTTGATTTTTGGGTTGGAGAGAGGAGGCACGAAGTGGGGTGAGAGCCTTTTATACAAAGGGCTCAAAAAGAGCCATTGGCCTGTCTGGACACCCCGCATTGGCACTGCCGATAGGGCTTCTGACACACTGTCATAGATCTACAGAGCAAGGACTCGCCCTGCACCGGCACTGTTGATCATGGCATCGGCACTGCCAGTGAGGCAGGCAAAGAGAAGACAAGTGGTCTCTGGAGACCCTGACCGGCACTGCCGATCAAGTAGACCGGCACTGCTGATCATAGTCAGTCAGAGAACACGAGGAAAAAGAGTCTCTGTGGAGAGGGGACCGGCACTACCGTTCAGGAGATCGGCACTGCCAATGAGCTACAGGCTAAGCCAGAGAGAAAGAGTGGCTCTCTGGGAAAACCGACCGGCATTGCCGATCATGGTGACTGGCACTGCCCATGAGCTACAGCCAGATAGCCAGAGAGAACAACCTTCTCTAGAAGGAGAGACCAGCACTGTCGATGGGGTCATCGGCACTGCCGATGCTGGCAAGACAGAAGCCAGGGAGGTGTCTGGGCATCACAGCGCCTCTAGGAGAGAGGATCGGCACTGCCGGTGAAGTCCACCGGCACTGCCGATAAAGGCAAAAACAGAGGGCGACAGAAGTGGTATTTTTGGGAAATTTGAGCATTTGACATTTCCAACTTTGTAAATTATACCCCTCTTAATAGTACAGCTTCACTATACTCAAGATAAGAAATAAAAACATCATTGATTCTTCATTCTTGAGTGAATTTTGGACTTTCAACTTGAGGCAAATAACCATCTTCTTTTCTCTTTTTGTTTCAATTCATTTCATTCATCTATTGAGATAGTCATCTACACACATTCTCAATAAGAACATTAGTCTATTCTTAATTGTATTGATGCCAATCACCAAAACAAAATTAGGGACCTAGATGCACTTATAATCTCCCCCTTTTTGGTGATTGATGACAATACAACTAAATTTCATAGAAATTTGCAATAAGATTCATTTTGTGATATAAAAAGAGATGTGGAGCTCCCCCTAAGTGTGTGCATGTGAGAAATGATAAGCAATGACAACAATGCACATATTTAATGAAAAGTGTGAGAGCTCCCCCTAACACCGTGCATACGAGTCAATTTGCAACAATTAAGCGTAAGAGATTAAGACAATGCATATGACAAGTATTTTCACACAAATGCATCTAGAAAGTGAAAATCAACAATACATCATCACAACGGACATGAATGGCACAAGAACTCATAAATCACAAATAGAGGTTTACAAGAACAAAATTAGCAAATAGTTTTACAAACCACAAGCAACACAAACTTGTCCGTTACTCTCATACCTCACAAAATGAAAAAACTACAAAAGAGATATATTCTTCTCCCCCTTTGGCATCACAACACCAAAAAGGGAAAGGAAGGCCAGAGACACTCAAAGTCTCACTCATCCGCGCTGTCGGCGTCATCATCCTCATCATCATCATCATCATCTGCCTGCTGGACCATCTGTGTAGCCTGAGTGTAAAAACCCTAGGGATCATCATAAGAACTCATGTCTGGTAGAGGAGTGAACTCAACAGAAGGCGGGAGCTCAACACTAGAGGAAGCAACGAAAGTCCTCATATTGGTCTGCATCTGAGAAATAGCCTGGCGCTGCTCCCTAACTGCCACTGCTGTGTCCTAACACATACAAAACATCGACTTGATGGCACGGGTGACCTTGGACGAGCAACGATGGGGGCCAGGGGCAGCACTAGGACCGGTTGCCGCCACTGCTGCTGCTGAGGACTAAGGCACATCTGCTGCTGCTAGAGGAGGAAATCCATCTCTGGGAGGTGTGGCAATGAGAGGAAATTTCTTCGGCATGATGGAGGGGTGCTTGTGATCACAAATGAACTAACAGCCCATAACACGTAGAATCATCTTCATAATGTAAGGAGCATACACTAGTGATGACTTACTGGAGTAGGAGTTGTAGAGAATCTCTGTCCAGATAAAGTCAAAGACACTAAAAGGTTCTGCTCCCTCTCTCATAGCAAACATCAAGGTCTTGGTGGAACTCAGAATATGTGTGTGATCCCCCACCTTAGGAGTCAAAGTCACTCTAAGAATGTTGTTGAGGACACGGTAATAGGGCTTCATGCCATAGTAGGAACCATGCTCAACGCCATACTTAGGATCTGAATATCTGGCATCACACATAGGACTCCACTCACTATCCTCCTGAGGATCAAAGATAGTCGCCTTGGGCTTCACTCTGTCAGTCTCATCAAAGCCAAGAATCTGAGAGAAGTGAAAGTAGGTGATACTGAAGCGATTGCCCTCAATAGTCCAGTGCAGCTTAGAATCTATGTGATTTTGCTCATTGATGTCAATCCATAGAGTAGAGTAAAACTAGGCAATGATAATATCATTCCAGTGCTGATGCAAACCCATGATCTGTGTCAAGTTCCTCCTGTCATACTTTGACTGGATCAGCTGAAAGGTGGGATCATTTGCTGCTGCCATCCTATCACAGTTAATGCACTTCATGGGTGCAACTCTGTGAGTGGTCTTCTTTAGAATATTCTTGTACCAAGACACCTGAGTCAAGTCCCAAAATCTGACATCTGATATGCATGGGTGCTTGGGCTATGTCCAGGGGTTGTTCAGCCTATAGTCTCTCATCTCATCCCTGGACAGAGGTACTGGAATCCTGAAGTCCTCTAAAACATGTGGAGCAAGCATCTGATAAGTGATGGTGGAGCGCATGGGTCCAGGCTGAGGCTCATGGATGACCCCAGACCCATCACTCTCCTCATCACCCTCCTCATCCTCCTGCTGAGCTTCCTCTTCCTCTTCCTCATCCTCTGAGCCTTCTTCGCTCTCCTCATGACCACTGGGAGAGGGAGAGCGAGGTGGAAGGGCTTTGCCTTTGCCCTTCCCATGACCAAGGCCAACACCACATGAGGTGTCTTGACTGAAGTCTCCACCTCTGCCCCGTTTGCCTCCTCCACCTCGCCGAGCAAGGAGGGACACATCACGGTCGATGTCCTCGTCGGATTCACTAGCAGTCTCTGGATGTTTCTGCCTCTTGCCACCTGCCATCTGTCAAGGAATAGAGAGCAGAGTAAATAACAGGGAAGAGAGAACGTGGTATGAAAACATTGTAAAGAACAGCCACTGAGTTGCTGTCTGGTTGGCCTGACCGGCAGTGCCGATGGGAGGCATCGGTAGTGCCGGTAAGTCAAACAGAGAGCAACTCAAAAAGTGCTCTCTGTTTGTCCTAACTAGCAGTGCTGATGTCATCCATCAGCACTGCCGATGAGGCTGTAATGGTCACTTAAGGTTTTGAAATCTCCCGATCGGCAGTGCCGGTGGGGTCCATCGGCAGTGCCGACCGAGGGGGATTCAAACCCTAATTCCACTAGAACTTGAAATTTAGTCACTAAAACTCACCAAATTGCAGGGGTGACTAAATTACTCCTAGATGAACATCTCTAACATGTGAAATTTTGCAAAAATATGAGGCATTGCAAGATTCAAAGAATGGAGATTTTCCAAATTACCTTCAAAAGTCCTTCACATCCCAGAGGAGATGGAGGAGGAAAGGTCTAGGAGGTGATTTGATCCACTTCCCGCTTGATTCCACGATGTTTTGCAAGGGTCTTGGAGGGGTGGATCTCGGTTAGGGTTGAGAAGGAGAGGGAGCCGGCAAGACTGAGAAGAGGCTCGGTCCCGTGAGGGGACCGAGTCGATTTCAAAACCCGAGACCCCGCATCGGCAGTGCCGGTGTTGGGCATGGGCATTGCCGGTGCGGGTCAACGCACAAGGTCCAGGCCCGCATCAGCAGTGCTGATGGTGAGCGTCGGTAGTGTCGATGAGGGCTGCCCGAGGGACAAAAGTCCTAGACAGAAAGCTGTCTCTGTTGGACAACTGATCGGCAGTGCGGACGAATGTACCGGCAGTGCCGGTCCTGTGAAAAATAGACATGACAGAGAGCAGGAAAGGAGAGATAGAAGTTTTTCAAAAAATAGTTTTTGATGGACAAGGAGCTATCTTGACATTATATGGTCAGCCAACAATCAACAATTCATAATGATGACCATATTTTGACAAGATTTGATCTAGAGATCAAGAAACAACATCAATAGCAAAAATAATAGATTTTTGACATAAAACAATGATTTTGCAATAACAAAAGAATCACCATTCAGATGTGCACATCCTCTATATCACATTGCTAGAGTCAAGAATATTTATTTCACTCCTAAGATAGTAAAATCTCTTCTCATCTAGGGGCTTGGTGAATATATCGGCTAGTTGATCTTCAGTTCGCACATGACTATCTTCTATATCCCCCCTGATAGAATGATCTCTCAAAAAGTGGTGGCGGATATCTATATGCTTTGTGCGCGAATGCTCAACGGGGTTATAAGCAAGCTTTATGGCACTCTCATTATCACATAGGAGAGGAACACGGTTCAACTTATAACCGTAGACCCTTAGAGTCTGTGTCATCCAAAGTAGTTGTGCATAAAAACTACTGGCTGCAACATACTCCGCTTCGGCCATAGAAAGTGCATCGGAATTTTATTTTTTTGGATGACCATGACACTAGGGACCTACCCAAAAATTGGCATGTCCCTGAGGTGCTCTTTCTATCCACCTTATGCCCGCATAATCCGCATTGAAATAGCCTAATAGGTTGAACTTTGAACCCTTGGGGTATCTATGCCCTAGGTTGGGTGTGTGAACCAAATATCTCAATATTCTCTTAACGGCCACCATGTGACATTCCATGGGAGCGGCTTGAAAACATGCACACATGCACACACAAAGCATGATATCAGGCCTAGACACACAAAGATAAAGCAAAGATCCTATCATGGAGCGGTATACCTTTTGATCAACGGGCTTGTCCTTTTTGTTGAGGTTGAGGTGGCCATTTTTTGGCATGGGAGTTTTGATGGGCTTGGCCTTGTCCATGTTAAACTTCTTCAATAAGTCTTGTGTGTACTTGGTTTGACATATGAAGGTGACCTCCTTGAGTTGCTTCACTTGGAAGCCTAGAAAGAATGTCAATTCTCCCATCATGGACATCTCGAACCTCTTGGTCATTATCTTGCTAAATTCATCACAAAAGGTTTGGTTAGTAGAACCTAATATAATGTCATCGACATATATTTGGCACACAAATATATTATCACCAAAACGCTTTATGAAGAGAGTTGCATCGGCCTTGCCAATGACAAAACCCTTCTTAACAAGAAAAACCCTAAGGCATTCATACCATGCTCTTGGAGCTTTCTTAAGCCCATAGAGCACCTTATGGAGTTTATAAACATGGTTAGGATACTTAGGGTTTTCAAAGACCGGTGGTTGCTCCACATACACTTCTTCCTTGATTGGCCCATTGAGGAATGCACTTTTCACGTCTATTTGGTATAACTTAAAATGATGGTGAGTAGCAAAAGCAAGTAATATTCTAATTAATTCAAGTCTTGCTACGGGGGCATAGGTTTCATCAAAATCCAAACCTTCTACTTGTGAGTACCCCTTTGCCATGAGCCTTGCCTTGTTTCTTATCACAACACCATCTTCATTTTGTTTGTTGCAAAACACCCATTTGGTACCCACAACATTCTTGTTCTTCGGTCTTTCCTCCAATGTCCATACTTCATTTCTTGTGAAGTTGTTTGATTCCTCTTGCATGGCCATCACCGAATCTGAATTCTCAAGTGCTTGTTCTACCCTAAATGGCTCCATAGAAGATACAAAAGAGTAATGTTCACAAAAATTACTAACTCGAGATCTAGTGATTACCACCTTATCAATATCTCTAAGAATTTGCTCGACGGGGTGATCACGTTGTACATTTTGATGCACTCTTGGGTGTGGTGGATGTGAGCTTCTTTGACCACCATCTTCATCAACCACTTGATCATGTCTTTGGGAGTCATCACTTGATGCTTGTACATGATCACTAACATCTTGATCTTGACCACTTGTATGATCAATTTCTTCATTTTCACAATGTTGGTCTTGTATTGAGGGAGAGGGTTGATTTTCAACACTTGTTGGATCTTGTAGTATGACATCACCAATGGCCATTCTTTTTATTGCATTTCTATGAGCATCATTATCTACATCATCATTAACAACTTGCTCCTCTTAAGAGCCGTTAGATTTATCAAATGTCACGTCACGTGAGATTTCAACACAACCGGTGGTTTTTTTGAACACACGGTAAGCATGAACATTTGACCCATAGCCAAGCAAGAAACCTTTATCTACTTTTGGAGCAAACTTTGATGTCTTGGGTCTCTTGTTGAGCATAAAATATTTGCTCCCAAAAACACGAAAATAGGAAATATTAGGTTTGTTACCGGTTAGTAGCTCATATGGTGTTTTCTTCAATAGTCGATGGAGATATAACCGGTTAGAGGCATGACATGCGGTGTTGACGGCATCGGCCCAAAAACGGTCGGACGTCTTGTATCCATCAAGCATTGTTCTTGCCATCTCAATGAGTGTGCGTTTCTTTCTTTCAGCCACTCCATTTTGTTGAGGGGAGTAGGGTGCCAAAAATTCATCTTGATGCCTTTTTCATCAAGGTATTCCTTAATTTGGGTGTTCTTGAATTCGGTGCCGTTGTCACTTCTTATTTTCTTGATCTTGACTTCATATTCATTTTGTCCTCTTTTTATGATTGTCTTGAGCATGTCCTTCACTTAACCTTTGAAGGACCGAGAAGGCGACCAGACGGGGGGGGGGGGGGGGGGTTGGGGTGAATGGGAGCCAATTAAAATTCTTCTCAAGAACTTGGCCTATATTCCAATTACAACCTGAACCAACCTCTGAAAGAATTACCAAGGCCACACACACCAACTTGTGATGTGCTAACCCTAGGAATGACTCACACCAGCGGAAGAACTAGAGAGAAGCAAAGAAAAATGACCAAGACTTGAAACTAGGAAAGAAGACACAGAACAGGCAACTCAGACTGACCATCGGGAGTGCCGGTCAGGAGCATCGGCAGTGCCGATTGTAACTACCGACAGTGCCGATCATATCATCGGCCAGTCATATCATAGGCAGTGTTGATTGAGTTCAGAAAGTAGACGAAGAACCTAAGCAGGTCATCGACAGTGCCGATCTGGATTTTCATCCCGGCATCAGCGGTGCCGGTGCAAAGATCGGCAATGCCGATCGACCCCCGACAGAACAGGATTTGGCTCGGGATTAGGCAAAAACTTGACCAAAACCTAATCAAATGTACTCCAAATTAAGCGATTTTTGGACCCGCCAACCCTCATCACATCACAACCCTAATCCTAGAAGATCCACTCAATTGGCTCAAGGAATCATCATGAATTTCAGATCTTGTGCGAAGAACACCAAAAAGGGGAAACTTGAGAAATCCTTCAAATCAAAGGTGCTAGAGCTCTTGATTCGGTCAAGGACCCACTAAGGATTGTTCTAGATCATCATAGCACTAAGATCCCTAAGAAATCCGCCCCAAAAACTCACTAAAAATGAGATCAAAATTTCCCAGGAAAATAGCTCCGAAAATAGAGAAAAAGAGAAATTCAGGATTTAGGGAGAAAGGATGAACTTGAGCACGAATTTGAAGCTCATATCATTGATTCATCAAGTCAAGATACATGGATATATGGCTAGGAAGCCACCCTCTTCCTCCCACTAGTTGGAAGAGAAAGAGATGTCTCTCACACACTCTCTCCTCTCCTCTATTACATAAAGACCTCTCCTAGCACTTGAATGAAGACCTAAGGCAAGGCTATGGGAAAGAGAGACGCCTCTCCCGCCAGCCACACCTCTTCTTATATAGGCCTAGGGTCCAGGACAACTCTACCCTTGACCTATAACTCATTGTCACCTACCACCAGGGGCAAAACTGTCCAACTCTTTTTTCTTCGCCCGAACGCCATCAAGACCTTCACGACTTTGCTTCGCCTCGACGCAAGCTTCGCGATGGTGCCACGTGCACCTCCAATTGCCGCCACCAGTTTTGAGGCCCAAACCGGGAAACCGCCTTGCACGCTTCTCGAAGCGTGACTTCTTAATCTTGACGTGTGTCACCGACGCTCGATCACCTTTGACTTGGTCAATCCCGCCATCTTAATCACCACCCACGGTTTTGAGGCTCAACCACGAAACTGTCCGTGCTTCTTGCCTCTCCACGTGTACGATATGGATCACCCTTGACTTCACCCGGCCTTCCGATCGTCCAGCCCCAAGTCTCCTACTTTTGCCTGATCCTCTCGCCGTTGACCGCCAAGTTGACTCCAGTGACCTACACATCATGAGACAAGCAAACACATTTCCCATCTCCTGCAAACTCTCCAACATCCTTACCAACTCCGGTTAGTCAAAACCATGACATGCACAAACTCATGCAATCCCCAGATTCCCGCATTTCAAATCAAACACTGAACTCAACCAATGTCAATTACTCATCACATATTGCAAGCCATAGCACATATCCACATGGTTTCTCAATCTCCGTCTTGATGAGTACATTGACAACATCAAATACACAAAGCTTAGAGATTTGAAATGCGAAACCGAATAAGCACATCCAAATGGCTCAAACCCAAGGAAAAGGTGAAAAGTAGCCATCTAGCATAAGAGGGATCACAAAACCAAGAGTTGACAAAGAAAGCCACTCGAGAAAGCAAAGATTGTGAAAAATGCATGAAAGACGCTCAAGGACATGATATGCTCCCCCTTAACTTATGGTAGGTCTCATATAATGCAGAATGGATCATTTTAAGTTTCTTAGCATTATTTGTACATGACCCAATATTTTCTCCCCCTTTGGCAATGAACTCATCAAAGAAGCAAAAGAACAAGCAAACATGCAATGCATGAAAATGCAAACCTAAGGAGCTTCAACAATTATGCAAACAAGCATTTAACATTGCTAATCATAAACATAGAGCCATGAAGTGTAAAAGCATTAGCTCACAAGCATAGAAAGATCAAAAATAGATCGCAAGCCATGAACACCAAGAGCTATATAAGCAAAGAAAAAAGATTGACTAGCTTAGATAGAATCAAATTTGCTCATCATGAGAAAAGCTGCCACCACATGTATAAGTACTCCCATCCAAGGAAAAACAAGCATCAAGTTAATCAAAAGAAAATAAGCTCTACAAATGCTCACATATGCAACAAAGACTCATAAGAAAAGAGAAAAGAATTATTATTATGATATCCTCATGTATCTTCTAATCCGTGCGGAGGGTCGCAAGACTGGGTACGGCAAACACCCCGAGGCTTCAAAGTACAATGTTTGGAGTTAGCATTTTTATGTTACTTCTAATCCATGCAGAGGGTCGCATGAATGGGTACGACAAACATCTCGAGGCTCCGAAGCAGAGTCAATTTATTTTACAAATTAAAAGCATAAGGATGAGCATGCCTTTGCGGCAAAAGGAACAAACGTTCCCACAATGTTCCATCATGAGCTAAACATTTGCAAAGCCACATTTCGTAACAAGGTGCCAAAACCAAGATATCCTCTAGACTAGCCTCAACACAAGTCTTGACAGGGATAAAAGCAATTATACACATGGTGAGCAAGTCTTAGCAATATTAGTTCATAAGGTTCTCAAGAAGCTAAGTTTACCTTTAAGATTAGAAAGTTGCTCAAAAGATTCTATAACAAGCCATCTAGAAAATCTAAGCATGAGATATTACTATCACATCCACACAACTTAGCTCAAGCTCAATCATAGCAAAGAGAAATGCAAGGAAGCAAAAGAATCAAAGCTCATCTACCAATGCATATATTACATATGAGATGCAATGAGAAAAAGTAAGATACATATATACAAGAGAACACCAACTCCCCTCAAATGATGATATAAGGATGGCAAACACCAAGCTCCCCCCGAAGAAAAGCAAATCGTGAAGCATCTAGGGTCTTGGTAAGGATATCAGCCAATTAGTTTTTGGTGTTGATGAATTTGAGCTCAACATCTCCCTTCTCAACATTGTATCTCAACAAGTGGAATTGCACATTAATGTGTTTAATCTTACCATGTTGGATTGGGTTCTTGGCTAAGAATATGGCACTGGAGTTATCACACATAAGTGGAACACCCTTAAAGGTTAACCCATATTCTCTCATGATGGATACTATCCATAGAATTTTAGAGCAGCAGCTAGCAGCAGCAACATATTGAGCCTCTGTGGTGATGAGGACATCACCCTTATGGATACACCCAGCATTCCGCCAACCAAAATGCAAGTTCGTGCGCGACAACTGAATTTACGGGTGAGCTTGTTCCTAATGATTCCTTTATATGATTTTGAGAATAGATTGCTACCTAATGAATTAATTGTTGTTAGAAACCATGGAGATGATGATGAGATAGCTGGGGAGGTGATTGGAGACGTGATGTGCCAGCAAGGACGTCCAAGCCAAGGTGGAGGCCCAATCAAAACCGACTTCAAGTCTGTTTCGGAGCCCAGGACCAGTCTGCACTAAAACGGACGCCCAGGACGCATACGGACTCGGATTTGGACGTTCTATATATGTATGGAAAGATAACGAAAATCCCTTTCCAACCCAACTCTTCCCATATCAAAATTCGTCCCGAGCCATCGGCAATCGCCGAAACAATTCAACTTCCAGAATCTGTCCTGGTGCTGCGACACCGTAATCGGTCTTTGGGCCATGTATCGAGTTGAGCCCACTTAGGGCTGCGTCCAGGGGGTCTTGCATGACCCTAGGGTCCTCATATACAGCCTCCGCCTCTTTATTAGGGTTCGGGTTTTGCTTAGATCAATTCTGTTCATAAACAGCTTCGCCGTTCATCGGTTTGTGAGACCCCAACTTTGAGAGTTTAATCATACATCTGCAATTGTGTTGCATTCTTCGTTGTTCTTGCTTGTGTTCTGATTCGCAGGCAAGGATTAGCCTTCTCGGCGAGGTCAAACGTCTTTTGGACGGTTGATAACCAGAGGAGACGTCGTGCTGCGATTGCGGGGTTTAGAACGTGCTGTTCTGAAGCCGGATCGATTTGTGTGTCGCCTCCGACCAAATCAACTTACCAAGAACCTTTCGGAAGATCGGGAACCCTTGTTTACATCAAGTGGTATCAGAGCTTCAGGTACACCGTTAGGTTCGCCGTTATCCTTGTTATTTTGTTCAATCCTAGAGTCCAGAAAATTGCCCTACAAAAATATTTCTTCGTCGTGTTTCCGCTGTCCTACACCCCCCTTGTGCCTTGCAATTTTCAGTTTAGTTTGCTTCTCTGAATTTTAGTCCCTACAAGGTCATTGTGTTGCTGGTCTAGTGCTTGTTCTTTGGTCTTGTTTGAGTCGTGCATATCCTTGTCATAGACAAACAAGGGAAAAATCAGTGTTGCATATGTTTAGATAATAGTATTGCTGGAATTATGTGCACTAAATATTTCTTTAACATCTAGCCTTCTACTTTCGTGTGAAAAGAAAATTAGAGTGCTCTGCTGCTATCTCATTGTGATCAAAAGCCAACCAATTAGTGCTTGATCTTGTTATAGAAGTTTATTTTAGTTGTGCTATTACAAGAATCCTTTTGCTGCACTTGTAGTAAGAAAAAAAATATATTCTGGGGTTCCATTGGTTGTAAAACTTGTAATATCTTGCTGCAGTTCTGATTCTCAAGAAAAGAAAAGAAAAAGGCAAAAGTGCACAAGAGAAAAAGCCGCACAAAAAAAAAGAAGTAGAAAAAAGAAAAGATACAAATTCAGAATTGCTTGCATCCTTTGTGTCCTTTGTTGAGTCATTTGCTTGCTCGCTTGAACTAGGTCCGAGACAAGTTTAGGCCGGTGACATAGACTAGCTTGGGACTATTATTCAGTTTTGCAACTTCTGAATTGAAATTTTGCTAATCCTTGCTACCTAATATTGCCTATCCAAGCTCTATATATTTCCTTCTGAACAGGCACAAATTTTTTTGACTCTCGCAATAATCAGTTCACACTCTCCAAGGTATCCTTTGCTTGTTGTAATTAAGAACTTTGTAAGAGCTTGATAAGATGCTTCCCTTTGCTTGTTGAGAGTTTACACTGTGATCACATAGTAGTGATAGAAAAATATACTTCCGTGTGTTTTCTTGTTTGCTACTAACAATAACAGGTTACGCCACTCATGGTGATGATTCAACGTCGTCTAATGAGAACAATATGAGTGATGTAGTACAAAGAGTGCTCAGTTCTCAAATGGAGAAGGTAGAGCAAAATCAAATGAACAACTTGTTTCAGACTCACTTTATTGTGAAGGATCGACGTTGTCGTGTCATCATTGATGGAGAGAGTAGCCACAACATCGCAAGCTTGGAATTGGTCGAGAAGCCCGGCTTGACCACACAGCCACACCCATATCCATACTACATCCAATGGGTAAATTCTTGTGGTAAGATGAAGGTAGATAAAACTGCACGCATTGAATTTTTTATTGGTTCTTATAAGGATAGTGCAGAATTTGATATAGTACCTATGCAAGCATGTCATTTGTTATTGGGTAAACCTTGGATTTGTACAAATAATGTTTTTCACAATACCATTACTAATAGCTACTCATTTAAATACAATGGTAGAAGGGTTACTCTTACACCAATGACCACAGCTGAAATTTTAGAAGAGGATCAACAACGATTTGAGAGAAGAAAGAATGAACCGTTTAGGATAGAATGGGCTGTTTCAAATGTCGCAACACTTTCATCAAAATCTGAATTGCTAGAGGATGAACATATTTCTTTGCCTCTTGTTACAACTAATATTTTTCAGCATATACACAAAGAAGATGATAGTGGGAACGATAAAGAACAGGTTGTTGCTTCAGGTAAGAGCTTTCTTGATATGATGGATTGTTCCAATAGTCTTGCTATATCGGAACCTTATGATCATGTTCCTTTGTCACAAGTTGATTTACCTAGTGGTCCGTGTGATAAAGAGGAGTTGTGTGTCAATGCTTCATTTATACCTTTGCCACAACAAATGAATGAGCTTGATGCTTTTGCTTATGATTCACCCACTAGTGCTGAAATTAAACGTTTGATTTTAGTTACATGTCAAAAGGATGAGCAGAAATTGTTTTCTTCTCTAAATACTTTAGGTTATATTGAATTTGATGTTCTTTGTAATCTAAGTACTTTAGAGAAGCAAATGTTTTCTCAAACTAAGTTGCCTTTATTGATAAGAAACATTTTTTATGCTATTGGCAACTATGATCATAGAGGTGTATTTATGGTACATAGAGTTTATGTTTGTTCAAATCTGAAACATCCTCTTGGTTTGCAACTAAATGACCAACTAGAAAACTTTAATATCAACTACCATGTCATGTCATCTTTTTCTAGTATTTCTAAGATCACACATTGTCTACCTTGTGATTATTTAGAGAATGATGCTCATATTGCTGACCAAATTTTCAAAGAGATTATTAATTTGCATGGAATGCCTTCTACTGTAGATTCTCATTGTGATGACAAATTTCATAATGCATATAAATATGAGTTGCATCCCAAGTTTGGGAATAGTTGCACAATTAATATTTCAGATTTGAGACCATACATGGGAGAAAGAGATGAGCTCGAGTCGAGGACGACTCTAATTCAAAAGAGGGAGAATGATGAGGACATCACCCTTATGGATACACCCAGCATTCCGCCAACCAAAATGCAAGTTCGTGCGCGACAACTGAATTTACGGGTGAGCTTGTTCCTAATGATTCCTTTATATGATTTTGAGAATAGATTGCTACCTAATGAATTAATTGTTGTTAGAAACCATGGAGATGATGATGAGATAGCTGGGGAGGTGATTGGAGACGTGATGTGCCAGCAAGGACATCCAAGCCAAGGTGGAGGCCCAATCAAAACCGACTTCAAGTCTGTTTCGGAGCCCAGGACCAGTCTGCACTAAAACGGACGCCCAGGACGCATACGGACTCGGATTTGGACGTTCTATATATGTCTGGAAAGATAACGAAAATCCCTTTCCAACCCAACTGGTTCCATATCAAAATTCGCCAAAACAATTCAACTTCCAGAATCTGTCCTGGTGCTGCAACACCGTAATCGGTCTTTGGGCCATGTATCGAGTTGAGCCCACTTAGGGCTGCGTCCAGGGGGTCTTGCATGACCCTAGGGTCCTCATATACAGCCTCCGCCTCTTTATTAGAGTTCGGGTTTTGCTTAGATCAATTCTGTTCATAAACAGTTTCGCCGTTCATCGGTTTGTGAGACCCCAACTTCGAGAGTTTAATCATACATCTGCAATTGTGTTGCATTCTTTGTTGTTCTTGCTTGTGTTCTTGATTCGCAGGCAGGGATTAGCCTTCTCGGCGAGGTCAAACGTCTTTTGGACGGTTGATAAACAGAGGAGACGTCGTGCTGCGATTGCGGGGTTTAGAACGTGCTGTTCTGAAGCCGGATCGATTTGTGTGTCGCCTCCGACCAAATCAACTTACCAAGAACCTTTCGGAAGATCGGGAACCCTTGTTCACATCATGTGGTGGATTGGGCTACACTCAACTGCTTATGAGAAGACCAACAGATCAAAGAAGTACCCAAGAAATGGCAAGTACCAGAAGTGCTCTTCCTATCAATTCTACACCCAGCAAAGTCCGCATCCAAATACCCAATGAGATCAAGAGATGAAGATGCAGAGTACCAAAGACCAAACTCAAGGGTGTATTTGAGATACCTGAAGATGCGCTTGACAGCCTTGCGATGAGTCACCCTTAGGGAGGCTTGAAAGCGAGCACAAAGACACACTGCAAAGTGGATGTCGGGTCTTGTCGCTGTTAGGTACAAGAGGGAGCCAATCATGCTCCTGTACTCCCTCTGGTCCACCACTTCACAGTATTCATCAGGGTCAAGTGCCGTTGTAGTGGACATTGGTGTTGACAACGGCTTCACATTGACCTTGTCGAACTTCTTCAGGAGATACTTCATGTACTTGGCTTGATGTATGAAGGTGCCTTGCTTGCATTGCTTGATTTGAAGTCCAAGAAAGAAGGTGAGCTCGCCCATCATCGACATCTGAAATTCACTTTTCATAGCTTCCTAAAATCTGGACACAAGAGCATGAGAGGAACCTCCAAAGATGATATCATCCATGTATATCCAAACCATTAGAAAGTCATTGCCATGCTTTACAGTGAACAAGGTTTTGTCAACACACCCCCTGACATACCCGCGCTCTAGCAAGAAGGTTTTAAACCTAGCATACCATCTCCTAGGTGCTTGCTTTAGCCCGTACAAAGCCTTCTGAAGCTTGTACACATGGTTTTGGTATTTTTGTGGTGCTCAAAGTCAGGTGGTTGTTTTACATAAATCTCTTCTTCTATGATACCATTTAGGAAAGCACTCTTGCCATCCATTTGGTAGAGTCTAATGCCCTTAGAGGCAGCAAATGCAAGCAAGATCCTAATGGCTTCTATGCGTGCAACAAGAGCAAAGGTTTCCCCATAGTCTAAGCCCTCAACTTGGCTAAAACCCTGAGCAACAAGCCTAGCCTTGTTTCTCACAATCTCACCATCTTCCCCATGTTTGTTTTTGAACACCCACTTGGTTCCTATGACATTGACACCAACATGAGGCTCTACTAGTGTCCACACTTTATTTCTCTCAAAGTTTTCCAACTCCTCATGCATGGCATTAACCCAATGTTCATCAGATAGTGCATGTCCAACATCCCTAGGTTCAAAGGTGGCAACAAAGAGAGAATTGGTAAAGCAGGCGAGATGTGCAGACCTTGACCTTGATGTCCTCTCATAGAGATTACCGATCATCTGTTGAGGTGGATGTTGACGTAGAATGTGGTGAGGATCCTCTCTCTCAGAGCGTACCTCCCCCTCAACCACAGCTAGAGCTGGCTCGACAACCGCTGAGGTCAATGTAGAAGCTTCTAGACCCTCTGCTGGAGTGGTGGAAGCAGCAGGAACAAGCTCGGATGTGGGATGGAATGACTCATCATCGTCATCATCCAAGCCCTGTAGGTCCTCTTCTATAAAGATACTCTCCTCCATCTCCTTGTTACCTGCAGTCTCAACCACATTGCTTACACAAGAGTTTGATTCATCAAAGGTTACATCGTAGGACTCTACGATGGTGTTAGTTTCCAAATTCAGAACACTGTAGGAATGGGCATGAAGGGTGAAACCAAGAAAGATGCCACCAGAAGATCTCAACTCAAACTTATCAAGATTGCCACACTTGAGAATAAAGCACTTGGAACCAAAGGCACGCAAATGAGAAACATACCTGTTCCTCCCAAAACGTAGCTTATAAGATGTTACATTAAGAATTGAGCATAAGAAAACCCGATTGGAAACATAGCAAGCAGTGCTAATGGCCTCAGCCCAGAGCCACCTCAGAGTCCAATGCTCATCGAGCCCCGTTCGGGCCATTTCCATCAAGGTTCTGTTCTTTCTTTCGACCACACCATTCTGCTGAGGGACACGAGGTGCTGAAAATTGATGCTCATGCTCAAGGCAGAAAGCATCAAAGGAGGAGTTCTTGAACTCAGTGCCATTATCACTACGAATTGCTCGTAATGCACTAGGGAGTTCCTTGAACAACCTCAAAGATAAGCTCCGAAAGTGATGAAACACTTCATCCTTGCTTTCAAGAAAGTAAACCCAAGAATAGCGAGAGAAGTCATCAACAATCACAAGAACATACCACTTCCCACCCGCCGAACGAACCCGAGAAGGACCAACAGTGTTCATATGAAGCAGCTCTCCAGGACGTTCACTCATCATCAAATTGATTGGTGGATGAGAAGCGGCAATCATTTTCCCATGATGACAAGGAGCACAAACCAAATCCTTATCAAATTTGAGCTTAGGCAATCCTTGGATCAAACCTAGGCCACTCAAGCGACAAAGCAAGTCAAAGCTCATGGACCTAGTCTCCTATGCCATTTCTAAAGCTCAGAAGAAGATTGAGCAAACACGCGCTTGTGAGAACCAGGAGAAATAGCAAAATCAGCCTAAAAAACTCTCCCAATGCTAGAAATCCCACAAACTAAAGAGCCATTCAAATCAAGAACACAAGAAGTATTTTTCTTAAAGCGCACTTCCAAACCAACATCAAGCAACTGAGAGACAGAGAGAAGATTGTACTTGAGATGCTCAACCAAACCAACATCCTTGAGAGTGAATTTTTCATTTACCTTTACCGTGCCCCTTGCCTTCACTCTCCTTCTCTTGTCATCTCCTAAGGTCACATACTCCTGGCGCTTCAAGGGAGTGAGGCTGGAGAACCACTTTGCATCTTTGGTCATATGGCGCGAACACCTGGAGTCCATCAACCATTTGTTCTCCAGGCCTCCACGTGGTGCCTACAAAGAATGAGAAGTAAAGATCGATGACTTAGTGCAGGGGTTAGAAAGAAAACTCTTGGGAAGCCAGCACTGAATCACACGACCTGTAGGGGTTATCACAGTTCTTTGCACATTACCACTCGAACGCATGGGCCGAGAACCACGATGCGGAAAGCGTGGCCTGTCAAAGCGTCTTGACTCAAACCTAGGTTTGTGAGGATATAAATCATCTATGTTAAAGCCAAATCCACACGAGCGATGCTCACCACGATGGGGAAAACATGGGGCGCCAAAGCGCTGCTGCGCAAAGCCTCTGTTTTGTGAATTAAAGCCATATGAGGAATGACCTTGTCCACGATAGGCACGAGAAAAAGGGTGAGGCTGAAAACCAACAAAATCATCATGATGCACATTCCTAGTTAACTTAGCTTGCATCCTCTCAATCCTCTTACGCCTATAACAGTACTCATCCAAGTGACCCTTACAACCACAGAACATGCAAATGTAGACACTCTCATGTTTAGGCTTAGCTTGCACAGTGGGTTTGGATTTTGGCTTCTCAGCTTGCTTTGGGCTAAAGGGAGGATTAGGGTTAGGTGGATAGTATGTGTCAGTGGGTTTGATGGATTGTTCCTCATCTGATAAGAACACGACGACGGTGTCCGGATTTTATCCCAATGTTTCACGGTACAGCAAGTACTAGCAAGTATATATAGGTATTGAAACTTGTTATCTCAGCTATGAATAGATAGAACAACAATCTCAAGCTCAATAATCCAGCAACCACCATAAAATAGACACCACAGATTTGTTATCCAATAGCAATCATAAACCAGCTAGAACACGATAGGAAAATACCGGCTTACAAGAACTTGATGTAGATGCAAACTAGTAGAGATAAACTCTCCAACTCATTACTTAGACAAGCATGATCTGGAGATGGGGAACCACAAGTTCCAGCACGCACCCAAGGGAAGAATCACTTGATCACGCACTTCAGCGACCGGCAGAGATCGACGGCAGCAACCGGTAGAGGAGGGCAACACCTCTAGGGTTTCTTGGAGGACACCATGACCAAAAACACAATAAAATCACGTCCTCCCTTACAGGGGCGCTGGCCCTAGGCTATATGGCATGCAAGCCAGCCAAAAACCCAGTTCGACTCGAACACATCTAAAAACAGACTCGGACTCAACACAACTCAGAATTGTTTTGATTATTGCGACCGCTAGGGACTTTATTTGACTATGGGGCCAGATCCGTTGGAAAGGTTATCAAATTACCTTTCCAACGAGTATTTACTCAGCCCAATCCGACTCCGTATGGCCCAGTTATGCTACTTTTACTCCACACCTGTCTGGCTGATCCTAAACCGAGTCCGAACTGATTTTGAGTTTCCATATCTTCTGATTTCGTGACTGGGTGGACTTGAGACCGTGTAGACTTTGAAAGTAAAGTATTGCATACCTTTGGGAAGGCCTGTAACACCAATATATGTTCCTTACTTTTCACAAGTGGCACAACCATTGATCCAATCATAACATATTCCTTCGTTTCTCCTTTCTTTTCCTCAACCTTCATATTGGTCCCAATGAAAACATTGCATGGCATAGAATAATTGGCTAGCAAATCCTCTCTTCGCTCTTCATTATTCATAATATTTGTCAAAGATCCAAACTGAATGTTGGAGTATTTTAACACATCATGTTCTGCAATATGTGTAAAATCATGCTTGTTTTCAGAATACGTAGTTTTAATGACTCGATGAGCCATGGGCTCATCATCATCCTTGTAGCTAGATCTAGGCACAAACTTACCCACATTCTCACTCTTCTTCTCACACCTCTCAAATCCCAAGCCAAAGTTGTAGGTTGACCTACTGGCACTTTCTTTGACTCTTGCCAAGTCACTCTCAATCTTCTCCTCACTCACTAGGGTTCTTTGGAGACGAGAGATGGGATAGTCATTTTCTTGGGCTAGGTTTTTGTTTTCCTCTCTTGTGATTGCAAGCTTATCCTTAAGAGAGCCAAACAGTACACAGAGTGGTGGAAGAACTTTCGAGCGAGTCTCATCTAGCAGCTTGGACTCGAGCTCTTTGACTTTGAGGGTTTGAGCTTCCAACTTGTTAGTGAGCTTGGGGCACTTCTGACATGCAGCCAAAAGAGTTGGTCTAGCTTTGAATTCATCAAGCTCTTTAAGGGCACTCTCAAGCTGACTGGCAACTTGAGCATGCACACTTTCCCTCTGATTGAGATCATTCATCACAACTTGACAAGACTCACACTCAACATCAGCATTTTTAGCAAGCTTGGACCTAAGCAAAGCGATCTCGTACTTAGCACTCTCCAACTTAGACTTAAACTCTCTATTCTCATGAACAGTGCTGCAAAGCTTATCATCTTGCATGAGAAAACATCGCACAAATGATCAAGTTTAGAAGAGAGCTCATCAAGAGTGGGAGGTACCTCGCTTGTGTCGGAGTCAGAGCCAGAGTCGGTGTCGTGATCGTTCTTTGCCATGAAGCAAAGCCCAGTGAAGTCATCCTTCCTCTTGACTCATGGCTTCTCAACCTCCTCCTCCGAGCTTGTAAGGCCTTTGCTTGATGTGAGGTCAACATCGTTCAAGGCGGCAATGCAGGCACGTGCAATGGCCTTAGCGAACTTCTTGGAGTTCTTACCTTTCTTGTAGAAGCGGTTCTTCCTCTACTTGAAATCTTCAATGTTGTTGTCATGGTACCTGACCTTCTTCTTCTTCTTGGGGCAGTTAGCAATGAAGTGTCCCAGGCCACCACACTCAAAGCAGGTTCTTGAACCACCTCCTCTTCTCTCCTTGCGGTTGTTGTAGAACTTCCTGAACTTCCTTGTGAGCAAGGACAGCTCCTCGTCAGGAATGCACTCCATCTGTTCATCGGAAGCTGCAACAAGAGAAGAAAGAGCAAACTCCAAAGAAGACTTGTCAAGTGAGGGGTTAGTTCCATAAGAAGCACCACTGTGACTACCCTTTTGAGAGCTAGAAAACAAAGTCATGCTAGAAGCACGATTAGCAAGATTAGGATGAGACTTCCTAGACAGTTTATGAGATTTTAGCTTGCTATACAGCTGCTCACAGTCCAGGGTATTAAAATCAACAGTTTCTTCTTGTGCAGCAATCTTAACCCCCCAAGCATTTTCATCCATAGAATACAACAATTGCTTAGCTCTATCATTATCGTTGTACACAAGGTTACCACAAGCCCGCAAGTTGCACACAATGGCCTCAAACCTACGAAAAGTGTCATCTAGTGACTTGTCAGGTTTTGTTGCAAAGGTTTGGTACTGTCTATTGTAAGAATCCTTGTGCATAGACTTGACTTGATTGGTACCCTCATGGTACGTACAAAGCTTTGCCCAAATGGCATGTGCAGTATCAAGATGAGCAACACGATCATGTTCATTCCTACCTAGAGTAGAAAGCAGGATATCGATAGCTTTGGAGTTGTTTTCATACCTGGTTAACTCACTTGCAGATGCAGTGTTGAGGTCTTCTGGTATAGCATACTCTTGCTCAAGTATCTCCCAAATTGTAGGTCTTTGGCTTAAGAGATAAGCATTAGTCCTTGACTTCCAGTAGGAAAAGTCCTCTTCATCAAACATCCAGAGCTTGACCGCACGCTTCACCATGTCGCCTTCGGATCATAATGCTGATGAAGGTCAACTAGTGATCAAACTGGCTTTGATACCAATTGAAGGACCGAGAAGGCGACCAGAGGGGGGGGGGTGAATGGGTGCCTGTCACATCTCAAAATTTCCATTTTGGAATGTGAACCGGTTTCAAACAATATATTTGGATTTCTCAAATTTTGAAACTATTTATAAGAAACTTTGCAAATTAACAAAGATTTTATTGGGTTGAAGAAATTGCTCTATGTCATAAAAGTTATCAGTTTTGAACCAAAATGTTTTAAATAAGTAAAATCATTTTATTTTATTTTATTTCAATATTTTGTCATTTTTGGATTCCATGTTAATTTGAAAAAAAAATTAAAGTCCTTTCAATCAAATTTAAAATGGGGCTGAACTATCACTATCTCCTTCACTCACGTTAATGCATCATCGAACACTGTTTTCTAAACTTATTTCATCACAAATTTTACCCTACACGTCATTGATGTATCTAGACTCATTTCATCCTTATTCATTTTACCTACCATATGGACATACCTAGACGTCATACCTTCCATGTTTGCCCCACCTTCCGTAAATATTCCTATAGAAAGAAACCTCTCCTTCCATAAACATTTCTATGGAAATAAACCCACCTTCCATAAATATTTTTATGGAAAAAAACTTCACCTTCCATAAACATTCATAAGAAAAGAACAAGAGAATAATTTTCTTTCCATATTTCATATGCCTTCCATGTTTGCCTCCAATAAATACATTAATTCCTCTTAATTGCCTTTCCATACTCTTCCCCCACCTGGCCCACCCCTTCTATAAATACTAGCCCCTCTCCCACGTCCTCCCCACCCTCTCAAACCCTCACCACACCGCCAGGCTGCCGCCACGCCACCCTGCCCTCGCGTCCAGCAACAGTTCTGCCGGTTGGCTTTGGCGTTTCCGGTGATCGACTTATCCAAATGCCGCAAAATTTTACATGGGAGTGCGCTCAGATGTACTCTACAACATATCCAGAAATCAGCACCATTGGACATCGTATGCCTCTGGGATCTGCATTGCAATGGCAGCTGCTCCCTGATCTGGGCGAATCCAGCACGCGTGACGGTAAAACCAACTCATTTTCTCCTAATCCATAGATGTTCTTGATACAAACAACACTCCTAATTGTGTTCCAGGGTCTTGTGATCATCTACACTATAGGGTTCTCCTAGAACGGCCCTGGTGCAATGAGGAACGAGATCCGTGCTCGATCTGCTGCAGGACGACCTCACCATAATGCAGCCAATTGATCTCCAGTATAGTTGACTTCTGAACCAATTCACCATGAGTTTCACATGTTCCACGTCACTAGAAATATTTCTATGCAAGTTATTCCTTGGGAATCAGAGCCAATCATTGGGAACGCGCACATATGTTTTGCACTATCTGTGCGCAGCCGCAATCCTTGCAACTTTAACCTTGCATATCTTTTGATCCGCAACCCCGATTTAGATGATTCTTCCACCTATGTTATTGTATCCAAATAAACTAGCTAATTGCAACCTTTGTTCAACCATACCTAATTGTCCCATATCTTGCATTGTGTATTTATTGTGTATATGCTTTGTATGTCTTACGCGAATAGGATTTTTACGCACGGGAATCATACGAGGATGAAGATCAAGATTTGTTATCACTGAGTAGCAACATCTAATTTCAGACAAGTGTCCTTGATGCATTTTCACCTATTATGAATGATTATTTTAGAATTGCATGCTTGTGTCAAATGAATGGGTACCGATTGTTAGGGTTGACTAGTATTGCTTTATCTTGTCCTTGTCGCCTTGAACTAGAGGTTTAGTTAGCTATGCGTAGACATGCTTAGTGGCTTATTGGGTTGTTGGGTTCAATTAATCTTGACTAATGAATAATGCCATATTGGGGATAATTTGGTAATTCTTTTAGCAACATGGACTTAGGGATCTCAACAAGCTGGATGGAATGGATGTGGTGTCGTTGGCACATGTTGGGTGGTGGTATGCTTGTTCTGGATCATAGGAACCGGTTCTTGGAGCGGTAACCCAGGACAACAGTGCCATCACAAGGCTGCTATGGAATAGCTTGGCTGATTAATTAGGAGTTCTCTCAGTGTCGGTGTAGCATTTGGTGGAGCGGGGAATGGAAGTCAAGAGGACTGTCCTTGTATCCGAATGGCTCAAGAGGGGGCTCCTGGGGTGATGAGCTGCTTGTTGATGGGCTATCATTTATGGATGGGAGTGAAACCTTAGTGGCTAGCATGTACTGGGAGACCCTTTGTAAAAGCCTCGTAGTGATCTCCTGGCCGCACACCTAAGGAAGTGTGCTAGTGTTTGGCCGGCATGGCAACATGTAGACTCTAGTCCACCTGGCAATAGGGGATGAAATCATGACTTGTGGGTAAAGTGGTACAACCTCTGCAGAGTGTAAAACTATCATGATAGCCGTGCTCACGGTCACGAGCGGCCTGGATGATGTGGTAGTTCCTGCTATAACAAGTGCACCTAGTATTTCTGAAATTCTTTCAGTTGTTTCTCCTAAACATTGTACCATTCATTGTGATTTGGTCAAAGATGAATTACATGAAGGGAAAAATAATAGTGATGCAAAGAATTGTCTAAACAACGCTATTGGTGTTGATCTGAATAGGAAAGGAACTCGTCAAATTATGTCAAAGCCGAGGACGGCTTTAATTCAAGAAAGGGAGGATAATGAGCCCATGGCTCATCGAGTCATTAAAACTACGTATTCTGAAAACAAGCATGATTTTACACATATTGCAGAACATGATGTGTCAAAATACTCCAACATTCAGTTTGGATCTTTGACAAATATTATGAATAATGAAGAGCAAAGTGAGGATTTGCCAGCCAGTTATTGTATGCCATGCAATGTTTTCATTGGGACCAATCTGAAGATTGAGGAAAAGAAAGAAGAAACGAAGGAATATGTTATGATTGGATCAATGGTTGTGCCACTTGTGAAAAGTAAGGAACATATATTGGTATTACAGGCCTTCCCAAAGATATGCAATACTTTACTTTTAAAGTCTACACGGTCTCAAGTCCACCCAGTCACAAAATCAGAAGATATGGAAATTCAAAATCAGTTCGGACTCGGTTTAGGATCAGCCAGACAACTGCGGAGTAAAAGTAGCATAACTGGACCATACGGAGTCGGATTGGGCTGTGTAAATACTTGTTGGAAAGATAATTTGATAACCTTTTCAACGGATCTGGCCCCATAGTCAAATAAATTCTCTAGCGGTCACAATAATCAAACTGTGCTGGGTTGTGTTGAGTCCTAGTCTGTTTTTAGATGTGTTCGAGTCAAACCGGATTTTTGGCTGGCTTACGTGCCATATAGCCTAAGGCCAGCGCCCCTGTTTGGGGAGGACGTCATTGTATTGTGTTTTTGGTCATGATGTCCTCCAAGAAACCCTAGAGGTGTTGCCCTCCTCTACCTGTTGCTGCCGCCGATCTCTTCCAGTTGCTGAAGTGCGTGATCAAGTGATTCTTCCCTTGGGTGCGTGCTGGAACTTGTGGTTCCCCATCTCCAGATCGTGCTTGTTTAAGTAATGGGTTGGAGAGTTTATCTCTACTGGTTTGCATCTACATCAAATTCTTGTAGGCCGGTATTTTCTTATCGTGTTCTAGATGGTTTATGATTGCTATTGGACAACAAATCTATAGTGTCTATTTTATTGTGATTGCTAGATCATTGAGCTTGAGATTGTTATTCTATCTATTCATAGCTGAGATAAAAAGTTTCAATACCTATATATACTTGCTAGTACTTGTTGTACCGTGAAAGATTGGGATAAAATCCGAACACCATCGTTGTGTCCTTATCATTGGATCCCTCACATTATTAGTTGGTTATAGGATGAAATGGTTGGTATCGGGGGTTTGGATTGGACTTGGCTTGGATAGGACCCCATGGTTTGATGGTTGGTATGACCTCACCTAGTAATTAGGATGCTTAGGAAATTAAAAGCTCATGCAATGAACCCCATTAAGCCTTTCTTGTCTATAGCCCCATGTCATCTTTTCTCTCACTTGCTGAGTACGACATGTACTCACCCTTGCTATATCTC
Organism: Eleusine indica; assembly: GCA_030378355.1. NCBI lineage: Eukaryota > Viridiplantae > Streptophyta > Magnoliopsida > Poales > Poaceae > Eleusine > Eleusine indica. The sequence goes on from CM059497.1 coordinate 18,054,671, forward strand.
ACATTGCTGCTTAGCTACAGGAGAAGGATGGTACCGCCATGAAGACGATGAAGGGGACTAGGCATGCGGTCTTCCGGTTGATTTCCTGTGGGACGTCAACGCTTAGTTATTCTGCTGCAATGTAATCTTTTACTTTTGACCTACGAGTCATCATTGTAACAATATTATCGATTTAATAAAGATATTGTTCTTTTATCATAATAATTGTTATGTGTGCGTGAAAACTAGATCCTAGGCACGTATACAGATGCATTCGGTTTCGATTGTTGGAACCGGGTGTGACAAGTGTTAGATACATTTCAAGGATGAAATGACAGTCAAGGAAAATAGGCACAAAGAACCTATATCACACAAAGCAAACAAAACATGGCTCAACGAACAGAGACTGACAATGATGCCTTAGCTTCATCTTCATCTTCCTTACTAAGAGCTTCAATGCTTGATGTCGAGGTACTTTGGTAGTATATCTTGTTACTTGAGTTGTTGTTGATGATGATGATCCTCTTTGACTTGGCCATCTCCTCGAACCAAAAGGTAGTATTGGAGTCGACAAACAAAATATGATCAATGTGGCTATGGACAAGGGTATGGCTTAAAGCAAGATGTTTGAAACAAGAAAATGATCAGACAAGCACGTCACAATAAAACAACCAATCGCAATTGCACGTAGAGCTAATACTATTTAGGGCACCTTCCTAAGTAATTGTAGGCCTGGGAGAGGTGATCCTCAAGTGAATTTATATATAACCTATTGGCTGGGCAAATCGGTAAAACATTTTATCTTAAAACACAAGGAGAAAATGAAATAATCAAGGAAGTAGGGGAAAGAAGTGGAGTTTGCAAAATTATACTTTAAAAACTGACCATTTCTAACTAGGCTTGCGTCTGGCGGTCGATATAGCTCTGATACCACTTATCACATCCGGTTCCAACGACCAAAACCGAATGCATCTTTATGCGTGCCCAGGATCTAGTTTTCACGCACACATGACAATTATTATGATAAAAGAACAATATCTTTATTAAATCAATAATATTGTTACAATGGTGACCCGTAGGTCAAAAGTAAAAGATTACATTGCAGCGGAATAACTAAGCATTGACGTCCCACAGGAAGTCGACCGGAAGAACGCATGCCTAGTCCCCTTCATCGTCTTCATGGTGGTACCATCCTTCTCCTGTAGCTGAGCAACAATGTGGGATATAGCAAGGGCGAGTACATGTTGTACTTATTAAATGGGGGAAAAGATGACATGGGGCTATAGACAAGAAAGGCTTAATGGGGTTTATTGCATGACCTTTTAATTTCCGAAGCATCCTAATTACTAGGTGAGGTCATCCGAACCATCGGACCACGGGGTCCTATCCAAGCCAAGTCCAATCCAAATCACCGATACCAACCATTCCATTCCATAACCAACTAATCTTGTGAGGGATCCAGGCCACTCGTGACCATGAGCACAACTATCATGATAGTTTTACACTCTGCAGAGGTTGTACCACTTTACCCACAAGTCGTGATTTCGTCCCCTGTTGCCAGGTGGCCTAGAGTCTCCATGTTGCCATGCCGGCCAAGCACTAGCACACTTCCTTAGGTGTGCAGCCAGAAGATCACTACGAGACTTTTACAGATGGTCTCCCAGTATATGCTAGCCACTAAGGTTTCACTCCCGTCCATAAGTGATAGCCCGTCAACAAGCAGCTCATCACCACAGGAGCCCCCTCTTGATCCATTCGGATACAAGGACAGTCCTCTTGACTTCCATTCCCCGCTCCACCAAATGCTGCACCAACACTGAGAGAACTCCTAATTAATCAGCCAAGCTGTTCCATAGCAGCCTTGTGATGGCACTGTTGTCCTGGGTTACCGCTCCAAGAACCGGTTCCTATGATCTACACCAAGCATGCCACCACCCAACATGTGCCAACGACACCATATCCATTCCATCCAGCTTGTTGAGATCCCTAAGTCGATGTTGCTAAAAGAATTACCAAATTATCCCCAATATGACATTATTCATTAGTCAAGATTAATTGAACCCAACAACCCAATAAGCCACTAAACATGTCTACCCATAGCTAATTAAATCTCTAGTTCAAGATGATAAGGACAAGATAAAGCAATACTAGTCAACCCTAACAATAGGTACCCATTCATTTGACATAAGCATGCAATTCTAAAATAATCATTCATAATAGGTGAAAGATGCATCAAGGACTCTTGCCTGAAATTAGATGTCATTGCTCAGTGATAACAAATCTTGATCTTCATCCTCGTATGATTCCTGTGCGTAAAAATCCTATTCGCGCAAGACATACAAAGCATACACACAATAAATACACAATGCAAGGTTTGAGACAATTGGGTACGGTTAAACAAAGGTTGCAATTAGCTAGTTCATTTGGATACAATAACGTAGGTGGAAGAATCATCTAAATCGGGGTTGTGGATCAAAAGATATGCAAGGTTAAAGTTGCAAGGCTTGCGGCTGCGCACAGATAGTGCAAAATATATGTCACGTTCCCAATGATTGGCTCTGGTTCTCAAGGAATAACTTGAACATAAATATTCCCAGAGACGTGGAACATTTGAAAAGCAAGGTGAATTGGTTCATAAGTCACCTATACTAGAGATCGATTGGCTACATCATGGTGAGGTCGTCCTGCGGTAGATCGAGCACGAATCGCGTTCCTCGTTGCACCAGGGCCGTTCTAGGAGAACCCTATAGTGTAGATGATCACAAGACCCTGGAACACAATTAGGAGTGTTGTTTGTATCAAGAACATCTATGGATTAGGAGAAAATGAGTTGGTTTTACCGTCACGCGTGCTGGATTCGCCCAGATCAGGGAGCAGCTGCCATTGCAATGCAGATCCCAGAGGCATACGATGTCCAATGGTGCTGATTTCTGGATATGTTGTAGAGTACATCTGAGCGCACTCCCATGTAAAAATTTGGCGGCATTTGGATAAGTCGATCACCGGAAACGCCAAAGCCAACCGGCAGAACTGTTGCTGGACGCGAGGGCAGGGTGGCGTGGCGGCAGCCTGGCGGCGTGGTGAGGGTTTGAGGGGGTGGGGAGGACGTTGGAGAGGGGCTAGTATTTATAGGAGGGGTGGGGCAGGTGGGGGAAGAGTATGGAAAGGCAATTAAGAGGAATTAATGCATTTATTAGAGGCAAACATGAAAGGCATATGAAATATGGAAAGGAAATTATTCTCTTGTTCTTTCCTTATGAATGTTTATGGAAGGTGGAGTTTTTTTTCCATAAAAATATTTATGGAATGTGGGTTTATTTTCATAGAAATGTTTATGGAAGGAGGGGTTTCTTTCTATAGGAATATTTATGGAAGGTGGGGCAAACATGAAAGATATGACGTCTAGGTATGTCCATAGGGTAGGTAAAATGAATGAGGATGAAATGAGTCTAGATACATTAACGACATGTAGGGTGAAATTTATGATGAAACAAGTTTAGAAGACAGTGTTCGACGATGCATTAACATGAGTGAAGGTGATAGTGATAGTTCAGCGCCATTTTAAAATAGGATGTACATTCATAAAATTTGATTGAAAGGACTTTAATTTTTTTTTCAAATTAACATGGAATCCAAAAATGATGAAATATTGAAATAAAATAAAATAAAATAAAATGATTTTACTTATTTAAAAGGTTTCGGTTCAAAACTGATAACTTTTGTGACATAGAGCGATTTCTTCAACCCAATAAAATCTTTGTCAATTTGCAAAGTTTCTTATAAATAGTTTCAAAATTTGAGAAATCCAAATATATTGTTTGAAACCGGTTCACATTTCAAAATGGAAATTTTAGGAATACCACCACCCAACATGTGCCAACGACACCACATCCATTCCATCCAGCTTGTTGAGATCGCTAAGTCCATGTTGCTAAAAGAATTACCAAATTATCCCCAATATGACATTATTCATTAGTCAAGATTAATTGAACCCAACAACCCAATAAGCCGCTAAGAATGTCTACCCATAGCTAATTAAACCTCTTGTTCAAGGCGACAAGGACAAGATAAAGCAATACTAGTCAACCCTAACAATAGGTACCCATTCATTTGACACAAGCATGCAAGTCTACCCATAGCTAATTTGCAAAGTTTCTTATAAATAGTTTCAAAATTTGAGAATCCAAATGTACTGTTTGAAACTGGTTCACATTCCAAAATGGAAATTTTGGGATGTGATAGAGCCAATTAAAACTATTCTCAAGGACTTGGCCTATATCCCAATTACAACCCGAACCAACCTCTGAAAGAATCACGTAGGCCACACACACCAACTTGTGATGTGCTGACCCTAGGAATGACTCACACTAGTGGAAGAACTAGAGAGAAGCAAAGAAAAATGACCAAAACTTGAAACTAGGAAAGAAGACACAGAACAGGCAACTCAGACTGACCATCGGGAGTGCCGGTCAGGAGCATCGGCAATGCCAATTGTAACTACCGGCAGTGCCGGTCATATCATCGGCAGTGTCGATTGAGTTCAGAAAGAAGACGAAAAACCTAAGCAGGTCATCGGTATTGCCGATCTGGATTTTCATCCCTGCATCAGCAGTGCCGGTGCAAAGATCGGCAGTGCTGATGGACCCCTGACAGAATAGGATTTGGCTCGGGATTAGGCAAAAACTTGACCAAAACCTAATCAAATGTACTCCAAATTGAGTGATTTTTGGAGAAGCCAAACCTCATCATATCACGACCCTAATCCTACAAGATCCACTCAATTGGCTCAAGGAATCATCACGAATTTCAGATCTTGTGCCAAGAACACCAAAAAGGGGAAACTTGAGAAATCCTTCAAATCAAAGGTGCTAGAGCTCTTGATTTGGTCAAGGACCCATGAAGGATTGTTCTAGCTCATCATAGCACTAAGATCCCCAAGAAATCTGCCCCAAAAACTCACTCAAAAATGGGATCAAAATTTCCCATGAAAATAGCTCCAAAAATAGAGAAAAAGAGAAATGTGGGATTTAGGGAGAAAGGATGAACTTGAGCATGAATTTGAATCTCATATCATTGATTCATCAAGTCAAGATGCGTGGACACATGGCTAGGAAGCCACCCGCTTCCTCCCACTATTTGGAAGAGAAAGAGATGTCTCTCACACACCCTCTCCTCTCCTCTATTACATGAAGACCTCTCCTAGCACTTGAATGAAGACCTAAGGCAAGGCTAAGGGAAAGAGAGGCGCCTATCCCACCAGCCACACCTCTCCTTATATAGGCGTAGGGTTCAGGATAACTCTACTCTTGACCTATAACTCATTGTCACCTACCACTAGAGGCAAAACCGTCCAACTCTTTTTCCTTCGCCCGAACGCCATTGATCCCTTCACGACTTTGCTTCGCCTCGACGCAAGCTCCGTGATGGTGGCCCGTGCACCTCCAATCACCGCCACCGGTTTTGAGGCCCAAACCGGGAAACCGTCTTGCACGCTTCTCAAAGCGTGACTTCTTGATCTTGACGCGTGTCACCTCGTCCTGTGATCCTCCTCGTCAGCAAGTCTCTCCCGCCTCCGGTCCATTGGAAGCCTCTACTTGCACCGACGCCCAATCACCATTGACTTGGTCAACCCCACCGTCTTGATCATCACCCATGGTTTTGAGCCTCAACCGCGAAATCGTCCGTGCTTGTTGCCTCTCCACGTGTACGGTATGGATCACCCTTGACTTCATCCGGCCTCCCGATCATCCGGCCCCAAGTCTCCTACTTGTGCCCGATCCTCTCGCCGTTGACCGCCAAGTTGACTCCAGTGACCTACACATCATGAGACAAGCAAACACATTTCCCATCTCCTGCAAACTCTCCAACATCCTTACCAACTCCGGTTAGTTAAAACCATGACATGCACAAACTCATGCAATCCCAGATTCTCGCATTTCAACTCAAACACCAAACTCAACCAATGTTAATTACTCATCATATATTACAAACCATGGCACATATCCACATGGTTTCTCAACCTTTATCATGCAAAAAGAATATCCACGTGAAGCGAGAAAAATCATCAACAATTACAAGACCTTTTTTGTTACCACCAATGCTTATGTAGGAGATTGAGCCAAAGAGGTCCATGTGCAACATCTTCAATGGTCTTGTGGTTGTCATCACGTTCTTGGAGGGGTGTGAAGCTCGAACTTGCTTTCCCTCTTGACATGCACTACAAATTCTATCTTTCTCAAAGCATACATCGGTTAGTCCTATGATGTGGCCGCCCTATTGGAGTTTATGAAGATTTCTCATACCAACATGGGCTAGCCTTCTATGCCACAACCACCCCATGTTGGACTTTGCTAATAAGCATGTACCAAGTTTAGCTTCATCCGTGAAGAAATCCACAACATAAAGCTTTCCTTTAAGCACACCCTTAAAAGCAACCGAGCCATTACTCCTTTTATAGACGGTCACACCACATTCGTTGAACAAGCAATTATAGCCCATTTTACAAAATTGCAAAATGAACAATAGATTAAAGTCAATATGATCAACAAGCATAACCTTAGAAAGAGAATATGAAGGAGTAAGAGGAACTTTACCATAACCTAACACTTGTCCCGTTCCATTGTCACCAAATGTGATGTATTCATTTTTGTTGTGACTTGGGTTAAATGACTTGAACATCTTTTTGTCTCCGGTCATATGATTGGTGCATCCACTATCAACTACCCAACTTGACCCTCCGGAGACATAGTCCTATAAAACAAATTAAGCTTTGTTTTTAGATACCCAAATTTGCTTGTGTCCTTTGAAATTAGTCACAAGTACTTTGGGCACCCACATGCAAGCTTTTGGTCTCTTGTTGTGTGGCCCAACAAATTTGGCAAAGACACGACCATGCATGTTTCTCATGAGCACATAAGATGCATCAAAGTCATGAAAGAGTGCAGAAGCGTTATTAGGCACATTAGCATAAAAATCATTAACAAAAGAAGTTTGGTTAGTGTTCTTGTTCTTGGCTTGCTTCTTTTGATAAGATCCTTCCTTGGTGAACTTAAGGATTTCCTTTCCATTCTTGTTTTCCCTAGCATTGTGCTTGGCATCCTCAACATAACCAATGCCATCCATGACATGAGGCATTCTAGTGTTAGAGTATGCACCTCTAGCATACTTTGCCTTTTCATCATCAACAACATTTTTGTCATGTTGTATTTCGCTTTCAAGAGTCCTTACTTGCTTGTTCAAATCATCGATCAATTTCACATTAGTGGCACAAGCATCGACATCAATATTATAACACCTATCACATCCTTTGCTAGTGGAAGCATGAGAGTTGTTGGTGGAAGATGTGAAGGTTGAAAGAATCCTATATTGTTCTTCAAGAGACTTATGAGTATTTTCTAAAACCTCATACTTCCCTTGAAGTTCATCTTTTGTGCTTTTAACATTCTCACAAGAATTTTCAATTTTGGTAAGAGACATTGTTAATTCTTCATTTTTCTTTCTTTCAAGTTCAAGGAGCTTCTCTAGTTCAAGATTTCTCTCTTTTTCAAGAATGAGCAAGTCTTCTTGCTTTTCAAGAAGCTCCTCTTGCCTATCATTTTCTTCCTTTTGTTTTTCAAGCAATTCCATTAATTCAAGCATTTTAGAAAGTGAAGTATTAACATTGTCATCATCATCATCATCATCATCATCATCATCATCATCATCACTACTACTAGCATAAGAGTGACGCTTATGTTTAGATTTTGATACCTTGGATCCTCTTGCCATGAAGCACTTGTGAGTGTTGTCATCATCATCATCACTTAAGCTCCCAAATGGAGAAGTGTTGGTGGGAGTGACACCAATGGCAATTATAGCAATGCCTCCTTCATCTGAGTCGGATTCGGAGGAGGAAGATGATGAAGAGGATGAGTCTTCGAAATTCCATTCTTGATAAACATGAGCCTCACCTCTTCTATGCTTATTATACTACTTGTCTTTCTTGTGGTGCTTGTCTTTCTTTCTTTCATCCTTATTCTTCTTCTTTGGACATTTCGCAATGAAATGTCATTCATCACCACATTCATAGCAAGTCCTTTTTGACCTTCTTGCTTTGCCCTTGTGATAGCTCTTGTTCTTGTAGCCATCCTTCTTAAGAAATGACTTGAATCTTTTTACTAGCAAGGCCATCTCATCATCACTATCTTCATCACTAGGATCAACCACTTTTTTCTTTTTCTCTTGCTTCTCTCATGTAGCGTTGAGTGTTATATCATTTTTGTCACCACTTGCTCCCTCAATTTGCTTGATTAAGGCATTTATCTTGTTGGCTTGATCATTTTGTTGTTTTTGGGATAAAAGCTTCTCAAACACTTTATCGGTGGAGAAACTTTTGAAGTTATCCTTCTCTCTAATGTTTGAGCAAATGTTGCTATCCCATGGTCTCCATGCTTGTAGCAATCTTTTTGTTGATATCCAAGTCGATCATTTTTGCTCCTAGTGCTCTTCTTTGATTTACAATCCTCATGAGCTTATCATGAACCTCTTTTGGGCCTTTTCCTGGACCCATGATGAATAAGTTGAATTCATTTTGTAGTTCTTCAAGTTTTGCATCCTTGATAGAATCGATGCCCTCATAGATAACCTCAAGTTTCCTCCAAAGTTGATTGACATTCTTTATTCCGGCAACCTTATCATACTCGGTGGAGCTAAGTGCGGAGACAATGGCACTAGCCGCCACGACATTGTGATGAATGTTGATTTGATCCTTGCGAGTTGGATTGTCTCTATTTTCCCACAAGAAACCATACTCAGTTATACTTGCAACATGTGGACTCATGGATTCCAAATACATTATCATCTTGCATTTCCAATGATCATAGAATTGTCCATTAAAATAAGGGAGTCTACCAGACCCTTGCCGAATGCGATCTTCTTTGAGATCATCATAATCAAACATGACATTGTTGTAGGTTCTTGGTAGATCATCTTTGTCACCTTCTCCATCTCGAGAACCACTAGCACCATCTTTGGTTGGAAGAGTGGTGGATGGTTATTCTTCCGGTTTTGACATCTTTAATCTTCAAGCGGTTAAGCTTTGTAGAAGATACTGGCTCTGATACCAATTGAAAGTTGCCTGGGGGGGGGGGGGGGGGTGAATAGGCAAATCTAAAAATCCTGCAAAATTAGACTTAAACAAATTTATCTATTGGACCGGCACTAACAAATTTATCTGTTATACCGGCAGTGCCGATGGCTGGGATGGGCACTACCGATGAGATAGTAGTGAGTCGCCCAAATCAAAACTAAGCTGATTTCGCAGTTACTAGGTTGATGAATAGAACAATAACTGTTGAATAAGGCACTACAAAGTATTAGCAACAAATAAACAAGCCTACACAAGTAGATCAGTGGAACTAAAGCTAATACAAAAGAGAACCCTAAAACAATAAGAGGAACAACTAATAAATAAAGGAAGCACATGGAGACACAAGATTTGTTACCAAAGTTCGGGCTCACAAAGAACCCTACGTCTCCGTTCAGAAGTCCACAAAGGATCGCGTGTCTTTCAACCCTTTTCTCACTCAAGCGACCACAAAGATCGAGCTCGAGTTCTCCACTAGCAAACCCCTTATGGGATGGGTGATACAAACTTCCCGAGGCATCACCACACAAGCTGGGAGGTCTATGGGCACCGCTAACTGTCTAGGAGTAAAGCTCCAAGAGTAACAAGCACAAGTCACAAAGATGATTAAATTGAATGCTCAAGAGTGGAATGGTGCTCTTTTCACTAGGAATTAATGGCTCACTCAAACCCTAGCTCAAGAAATGAAGCTTTGACTTCGAGAGAGAGAGTGAGATGAATGGAGCTCAAAAGTGCCTTTTGATTTTCGGGTTGGAGAGAGGAGGCACAAAGTAGGGTGAGAGCCTTTTATACAAAGGGCTCAAAAAGAGCCGTTGTCTAGTCTGGACACCCCGCACCAGCACTGCCGGTAGGGTTTCTGACACACTGTCATAGATCTGCAGAGCAAGGACTCGCCCCACACCTGCACTACCGATCATGGCATCAGCACTGCCGGTGAGGCAGGCACAGAGAAGACAAGTGGTCTCTGGAGACCCTGACCGACACTACCGATCAAGCAGACCGGCACTGCCGATCATAGTCAGCCAGAGAACCCGAGGAAAAACAGTTTCTGTGGAGAGGGGATTGACACTGCCGATCAGGAGATCGGCACTGCCGATGAGCTACAGGTTGAGCTAGACAGAAAGAGTGGCTCTCTGGGAAAACCGACCGGCACTGCCGATCATGGGGACTGGTACTGCCGATGAGCTATAGCCAGATAGCCAGAGAGAATAGCCTTCTCTAGAAGGAGAGAACAGCACTGCCGATGGGGCCATCAGAACTAGCGATGCTGGCAAGACAGAGGCGAGAGAGGTGTCTGGGCATCACAGCGCCTCTAGGAGAGAGGATCGGCACTACCGGTGAAGTCCACCAGCACTACCGATAAAGGCAAAAACAGAGGGCGATAGAAGTGGTATTTTTGGAAAATTTGAGCATTTGACCTTGCCAACTTTGTAAATTATACCCCTCTTAATATAATAGTACGGCTTCCCTATACTCTAGATAAGAAATAAAAACATCATTGATTTTTCATTCTTGAGTGAATTTTGGACTTTCAACATGAGGCAAACAACCATCTTCTTTTCTCTTTTTGTTTCAATGCATTTCATTCATCAATTGAGATAGTCATCTACACACATTCTCAATAAGAATATTAGTCTATTCTTAATTGTATTGGCGACAATCACCAAAACAAAATTAGGGGCCTAGATGCACTTTCAAAGGGTGAAGGACCGAGAAGGCGACCAGAGGAGGAGGGGGGGGGGGGGGGTGAATGGAACCCAATTAAAATTCTTCTCAAGAACTTGGCCTATATCCAAATTACAACCCGAATCAACATCTAGAAGAATCACCAAGGCCACACACATCAACTTGTGATGTGCTAACACTAGGAATGACTCATACCAGTGGAAGAATTAGAGAGAAGCAAAGAAAAACAACCAAGACTTGGAACTAGGAAAGAAAATACAGAACAAGCAGCTCAGACTGACCATCGGCTGTGCCATTCAGGGGCCTCGGCAGTGCCGATTAAGGATTTTTCTGCCACACCGGTAGTGCCGGTTCAGGAATCGGCCGTGCCAATTGACATCAAAAAGAAGATGAAATTCTCGGTAAGGACATCGGTAGTGCCGATCCAGATTTTTCTTTCCTCACCGGCAGTGCTAGTGGAAAGATCGGTAGTGCCGATCGATCCCGAGAGAACAACAAAAACAGTCACAATTTTGCACATTTCTCACCCAAAACCTATCCAAAAGATCTCCAAATCGTGCAATTTTTGGACCAGCCAATCCTCAACACATCATGACCCTAATCCAAGAAGATCCACTCAACTGGCTCAAGGAATCATCACGAATTTCAGATCTTGTGCTAAGAACACCAAAAAGGGGAAACTTGAGAAATCCTTCAAATCGAAGGTGCCAGAGCTCTTGATTCGGTCAAGGATCCATATAGGATTGTTCTAGCTCATCATAGCACTAAGATTCCCAAGAAATCCACCCCAAAAAACTCACTCAAAAATGAGATCGTGAACTCCCACGAAAATAGCTCTGAAAATAGAGAAAAAGAGAAATTCAGGATTTAGGGAGAAGAGAATATCTTGAGCACGAATTTGAATCTCATATCATTGATTCATCAAGTCAAGATACATGGATACATGGCTAGGAAGCCACTCTCTTCCTCCCACTATTTGGAATAGGAAGAGATATCTCTCACACACCCACTACTCTCCTCTAATACATGAAGACCTCTCCTAGCACTTTAAATGAAGACCTAAGGTAAGGCTAAGGGAAAGAGAGGCACTTCTTCCACCAGCCCTAGCTGTCCTTATATAGACCTAGAGGTTGTCCTAAAAAACATCCTAACCCTCACCTACAATACACTGCCACCTACCACCAGGGGCACAACCATCCATCTTTTTTGTCATCGCTCGAACGCTATCGAGCCCTTCACGACTTTGCTTTGCCTCGACGCAAGCTTCGCGATGGTGCCACGTGCACCTCCAATTGCCGCCATCGGTTTTGAGGCCCAAACCGGGAAACCGCCTTGCATGCTTCACAAAGAGCGACTTCTTGATCTTGATGCGTGTCACCTTGTCCCGTGATCCTCCTTGTCGGCAAGTCTCTCCCACTTCTGGTCCATTAGAAGCCTCTACTTACACCGACGTCCGATCACCTTTGACTTGGTCATCCCCGCCGTCTTGATCGCCACCCAGGGTTTTCAGGGTCAACCGTGAAACCGTTCGTGCTCCTTGCCTCTCCACGTGTATGGTGTGGATCATCCTTGACTTCACCCGGCCTCCCGATCGTCTGGCCCCAAGTCTCCTACTTGTGCCCGATCCTCTCGCCGTTGACCGCCAAGTTGACTCCAGTGACCTACACATCATGAGACAAACAAACACATTTCCCATCTCCTGTAACTTCTCCAACATCCTCATCAACTCCCGGTTAGTCGTAACCATAATAATGGACAGACTCATGCAATCCCTAGATTCCCGCATTTCAACTCAAACACCAAATCAACCAAATTCAATTACTCATAACATATTGCAAACCATGCAATATATCGACATGGTTTCTCAATCTCCCCCTTGATGAGTACATTGACAACATCAAATGCACAAGATTAGAGATTTGAAATGCGAAACCGAATAAGCACATCCAAATTGCCATACCCAAAGAAAAGGTGAAAAGTAGCCATCTAGCATAAGAGGGATCAAAAAACCAAGAGTTGACAAAGAAAGCCACTCGAGAACACAAAGATTGTGAAAAGCGCATGAAAAATGCTCAAGGACATGATATGCTCCCCTTGAACTTGTGGTGGGTGTCATGTAATGCAAAATGGATCATTTTAAGTTTCTTAACATTATTGTGCATGACCCAGTAGTTTCTCCCTCTTTGGCAATGAACTCATAAAAGAAGCAAAAGAGCAAGCATGCAATGCATGAAAATGTAAACCTAAGGAGCTTCAACAATTATGCAAACAAGCATTTAACCTTGCTAATCACAAGTATAGAGCTATGAAGTGTAAATGCAATAGCTCACAATCATACAAAGACCAAAAATAGATAGCAAGGCATAGACACCAAGAGCTATACAAGCTAAGCAAAAAGATTAACTAGCATAGATAGAATCAAATTTACTTCTCATGAGAAAAGCTGCCACCACATGTATAAGTACTCCATCCAAGGAAAACAAGCATCAAGTTAATCAAAAGAAACGAGCCAGTCTCAATCTCAACCAGGGCAACAAGCATTCAATGAAAATAAGCTATACAAATGCTCACATATGCAACAGAGACTCATAAGAAGAGAAAAGCATTATTCTTATATGATCCTCATGTAGCTTCTAATCTATGCGGAGGGTTGCACGCCTGGGTAGGGCAAACACCACGAGGCTTCGAAGCACAATTTTTGGATTTAGCATTTTTATGTTACTTCTAATCCATGCGGAGGGTCGCACGACTGGGTACGGCAAACACCCCGAGGCTTCGAAGCACAATCAACTTATCTTGCAAATTAAAAGCATACGGATGAGGATGCCTTTGCGGCAAAAGGGACAAATGTTCCCACAATGTTCCATCATGAGCTAAACATTTGCAAAGCCACATTTCACAAACACAAGGTGCCAAAGCTAAGATATCCTCTAGACTAGCCTCAACACAAGTCTTGACAGGGATAAAAGCAATTATACACATGGTGAGTAAGTTTTAGCAAGATTAGTTCATAAGGTTCACAAAAAGCCAGTTTCACTTTTAAGATTAGCAAGTTGCTCAAATGAGTCTATAACAGGCCATCTAGAAAATCTGAGCATGAGATATTGCTATCACATCCACACAACTTAGCTCAAGTTTAATCATAGCAATGAGAAATGCAAGAAAGCATAAAAGATGAAGCTCATCTACCAATGCATATATTACATATGAGATGCAATGCGAAAAAGGTAAGATACATATATACAAGAGAATACCAACTCCCCCTTAAATGATGCCATAAGGATGACAAACGCCAAGCTCCCCTCGAAGAAAAGCGAATCGTGAAGCATCTAGGGGCTTGGTAAGGATATCAGGCAGTTGGTTTTTGGTGTCGATGTATTTAAGCTCAACATCTCCCTTCTCAACATTGTCTCTCAGAAAGTGGAATCACACATTAATGTGTTTGACCTTACGATGTTGGATTGGGTTTTTGGCTAAATATATGGCACTAGAGTTATCACACATGAGTGGAACACTCTTAAAGCATAACCCATAGTCTCTCATGGTGGACACTATCCATAGGATTTGTGAGCAGCAGCGACATACTCAACCTCTATGGTGGATTGGGCTACGCTCAACTGCTTACGAGAAGACCAACAGATCAAAGAAGTACCCAAGAAATGGCACGTACCAGAAGTGTTGTTCCTATTAATTCTACACCTAGCAAAGTCCACATCCGAATACCCAATGAGATCAAGAGATGAAGATACCTGAAGAGGCGCTTGACAACTTTGCGATGAGTCACCCGTGGGGAAGCTTGAAAGCGAGCACAAACACACCCCACAAAGTGTATGTTGGGTCTTGTCGCAGTCAGGTATAGGAGGGAGCCGATCATGCTCCTGAACTCCCTTTGGTCCACCGCTTCAAAGTCTTCATCTGGGTCAAGTGCCATTGTAGTGGACATTGGTGTTGACAACGGCTTCACATTGACCATGTCAAACTTCTTTAGGAGATCCTTCGTGTACATGACTTGATGTATAAAAGTGCCTTGCTTGCACTGATTGATTTGAAGTCCAAGAAAGAAGGTGAGCTCACCCATCATTGTGTTGATGTGAAAATCACACATCCCTCTATTGTCTGAATAATCAAAGCCCTCAAAATATTTACCAACATAGGTGATTGATTAATCAATGCATGATGTATAGCCACATGTATCATGTTGTTCAATGTAGCCTCATCTACCACCTGCATTGGCTTATTGGCAGGTGATTTCTCAGTTTCATCTTCATCAATCAAAGCAGCCACGGGTAATTTTCCCCTCTGTATGATCTTGCCATGCCTGGTTTTGCTAAATGTGCTCAACAAAAGGCTTTCATACTCTGCAATTTTCTGATCGATCTGTGCCTTTGTTTCATCGCTCAGATCGCTCCTATCAACAGACATCATGTTCTCCATCCTCAGATCTACACCGATATCATGTTTTGGTGTAGGGTTTTCGAGAAGCTTTGGATCTTTCGGCATTCCAATTTCAGCCATGTTGTAGGTTTTGAAGTTCGTGGTCCCATCAGGCGTGCCAAAAAGCGTGTTGACGTGAAAATCACACGCGTGACCCGAGAGATTTGCTTGACTCTAGTGCAAGCTCAACACAAAAGAAACCGGGGCGTGCCTGTCAATTTTCCATGCAAATCGACAAAGAAACGAACAATTAAATTCCACGAGTCACCAGCCCAGGACAGGCGATGAAGAAAGCTGATAGTCACTGTTATTGAAAACCAGCCGATGACTGCCAGTAGCAAACAATATTGAAAATAAACTAATCGGCTGATTTATATCGGCTTATCGGCAAATCAATGAACTAATACTAAATATTACATAAATAATGCTGATAAGAGTTTAATCAAAAGAGCAGAGTCGATAGATGTACAATAAACAAATTAAAACTCACTCTGTCGATGAAGGAAAGTCGATGGGCTAAAGTTGATAGAAGTGTAGCCATCATACACAAAACTCTGCCTGTCAATAGTGCTAAGTCGATAGATCTTGTAGTTGGTATTGTAAATATGCCTCAGAATCAACAGATCTAATCTTATTAAACAAAGGGGGGCATCGACTTCTGTTACACAACAATAATCAAGTGGAACACTGAGAAGTTGATCGAACCGTGATAATCTGCTAGCTAAACGCCCCGACAGAACCTTATTGGCTCAACCCACGATCGAACCATACCTAGTCGTATCGAGTCAATGAAAGATCAGAGTCAATGCAGCCTCGCTGGCCCAAGCAGATCGAACTTAATCAAGACAGTACCCGAACAAAGCAAATAGAACCAAATACACTCCAATTATAGGTAGAATCAATAAAATGACTCGAATAACAGATCTAAATTATACTCATAAAACCACCTAAAAGTCATGATAGATCGGACCTAACCAAGACAGTATCGTAACCTGAAGGCGATTGTATAAACGTAATCAAGATCTAATTACCGGATAACTAGCAATTCTAAACATAACAACTAGAATATCAAATCAATGAGAAAGTACTAGTTGAAATCAATAGAATTACCAAGGGTGAGTAATCCAAGTCTCTCGCCGAGGTCGGAGCCAATGCAGCCCACACGAGATGAGGATGTTGTTGAGAAAAAGTTTGGCGATGTGCCAAATTGTATTGAATGAAAGTGTTATTCTTTATGTACAAACTCTATTACATATTTTTAGCCCTATGCAAGGGGTTTTGACCTGTCTTGGTCAGGAGTCTCAAACAAACCGACTAGATTTATTTCTAAATAAACTCTAAATTAAAAATAGTAAGAGATAAAATAACCCTATCAGACCCACTTTATTCCTTTCGGTCATTGAGTTTCGCTGACTCCGGCCTATTTCAACTCTCCGCCTCTGACCAATGGGACCGGTCGAAATTCCGCTGCCAACACATGCCCCCGAATCCGGGGTACAAAATCTTCGTGCGTCGGATTTTATCTCCTTGTTTACCGTGCATCATTACCGCAACCTACCGGTGTCCCGTCCTTATAAATGCATCTTCTTTCTCCTTTCATTTTCACCTAAGTTCGAGCCTTTTCATCTTCTTCTCTCTCCTCTATTGCGCTGGCGCACCCTTTTTGTTTCAGGCAACCCCAAACTCAAGCACCGACGAGCGTCGACGGCTTCAACCTTGGCGATTGCAACTCCACAGAATGTTCCTGAGGTAAACTTCTTCTCCGCTTTCTTTTACCTTTAGATCTTATCCCCCCGAGTCAATCCTGCCAAGTTCTTATTTACTGGTCATAGATTCACACTTGTTGTAGCAGCAATATTTGCTTCTTTATTGATTTTGGCCCGCTCCTTCTTTTCATAGGAACTCATGAACCTAGTTTGCATCCCCTCTTTCACATATCCCCATCACTATTATCTAGGACCTTGCGGCAATCCAGATCCAAAAGAATTTATTAATTCTAAAACCAATAGGATCCCCCTCAAAACTAGGATTGCCTCTTTAGATGAATGGAAATCTGTCTTTTGGTCCCGGCCATCAGAGATCAAAGGGTGGAGAAATTGGTACCAAACAGTAACTACTAGCCGCGCTTCAACCCTGCTTAATGCTCAGATTGATCATTCGATCACTCTGTCACTGGCCAACATGGAGAAAAATGAACCAGTGCTGGTTGCTGCCTTATTTCTGGTCTGACGCTCTTAACGCCTTTCTTTTCAATGACGGCCCCGTGGCTCCTTCTTTAATGGATGTCTTCATGTTAACTTCCATGAATATCTCTACCACTCATGATCCCTTCTCCTTCCAGACAAATCCCAAATGCCTCCAGCACAAACTTTTCACAAAATATCTTGGCAGTTGGGGCAAATATATCCCTGAATATCACCGCACAAGACCAGTCAGACACAAAGAACTTTCCACATTCTTGAACATGTGGCTAGACCATTTTGTCTTGTATGGATTGTCTATTGACCCTACTGCCAATTTCCAAGGCATAGCTGAAGTTTTGGCTGATGGTACACCCATCCTACTCGGTCATTATCTGCTTGGAGCAGTTTACCAACTCCTTCACCGGGTTGCTGTAAACTTGGAACTTAATCAATCCATCGGCGCAGGAGGCCCCTGGTGGTTCATTCAACATTGGCTAAATATTCATTTTGCTAAAGTCATGAAATTCAAAGCTTTCACTGCATATTCCTTCCCATCCACCGAGGTCCCTGTTGACTTTTGCTAAGCCATATTAATAAATCATTCCCGGCATGGGGCCAGAAACGGTTCACTAATATGTCCCAGAGTCAAGTAGGTAAAATCCGCAAGCGCACGGAGAATACCGCTGTAGCATTTCACCCGGAAGTATTCAGGGTATCGTATTTGTTTATCCCCAAAGGAAGGTTATGATCAAGAAGCGTTACTAACATATAAGATCATGTTAACAATTAGCAAGGATATCTAACCAAGACAGGCGGGTACATGATAATAACTGGGTAGTGTGACACACACAGAAGATTCCTACTAAATAAATAAAGTCTAGTGGAGGAAAGACTAGGCTAAGCTACTCCTACTATACATTCGTATACAGTTGCATAGCCTAAGTAGAATACATACAGACCCACACTCAGGTTCAGCAGTCAATAGTATAGCACTTCAGGCACGGACTTACCCCTGCATCCACAGGCGACTTCTGCCAAGAGCCTACGCACTAGCCTAGCGGGGAGGATTTCAAAGGACGGACAGGGCTGTCACCACCTGCCGCCTACCTCAACGAACCAGTAGACTAACGAATAATTGATGCAAATCAGTCACCCAAGTACCATACTTGCATGACCAAAGAGCACTCTGCCCCTCCGCGATTACTATTAACGAGGCAGAGCTACCGTACAAATACGATCACCAAACCCATGCTATACTTTATCAGCTAAAACTAAGCATAGAGACTATAACATATAAACTAGACTATAGTGACGGTATATAACTAGCATGACAATAGTAGTATAATAAATATAAACTACTATCACACAAGTAGACTATACTATCACATATATGGATCACAATATCAAACAAGAAACTCATGACCCAAGCACAACTATATAGAAAAAATATATATATTGATAAGAGCAAAGTCTTACAAAAGAGAAAAGATACAAGAGCCATACCAATTCCAAGTGAAGACTTGGGACTAGAGAGCTCTAGACTCAGCCTAACTCCACTAAAACTCCAAGAACTACTACTAGCAAGAGAGAAATGCTTCTTGTGGTGTGTGTTGAGTGTGAAGGCCCTCACCCTCTATTTATAGCCTCAATAGGTCGGCAAGGGAGAGTAACCGCCACGGAAGGCACCTCAAACCGCCATCAGGAGTCGCGGAGGAGCCAACACGTGGAAGCCCAGGCGGAGAGGGCGCCAGACCAGGTCGCCCGACCTGACCAGGTCGGCCGACCTGGGGGTGGCCCCTCCTGGCCTGTGCTTTCTCCAGGTGGCTGTCCTGTGGGCCCTGACGTCGGTTTGCGCGGTATTACAGGGAGTTACGTCGGTTAAGTGCTGAAAATGGGCCCTTCAATCCGTGTGACGTCCATGTGGCACTCTCTGATTGGTCAAAAGTGTGTTTTCTTGCCTTTTGAGGTGTTTCCTTCACATTTCCTCCTGCATGCACAAAGTTCTCCAAGTACAAGTGGAACTATATTATTGTGATAAAGCATGCGTGTATGAAATGCCAAATTCTCCTTTATTTGAGTATAGTTGACGGTTGAAAATGGTACTTAGCAGCCGTCAACAAACTCCCCCAAGCTTACCCTTTGCTCGTCCCGAAGCAAAGATAAACTTAAGTTGTTGATCAGGAGTTGCTACAATGTCCTACTTCTCAATAATACTATGCGCACAACAAAGTACTCTTCCTAGAATTAAATATGTTGGCACATAACTTACCCATTTACCTCGATCCATGGGGCTTTTACACCTCATTGTCTTGGGCGGTTGAGAGATAGAACAATTGCAGGGCACCAATCACTTGCTCTAGATTCCGCTATGTTATTCCGGAGGTTTTCAAAAGATTTTGAAAATAAAAACCAAGTTCCTCAAATGATTCTCTCGGATCACTCAATATGTGTATGATTCCTCACCAAGGCAAAGTGTTGGCTACAATCACCTACTTCTAAATAAGGCTTTATGTGGAGCTCAAGGTAGGGATATATGAGGCACTCATGTTCACATAATATTGCTATGTCAAAAGACCGGATCCAAGAAAAACATCAATTCAAACAATCTTGATCAAGATGTGCAAGTGTGTGGGAGAACGGAGGAATGGTGGATGGGAAGAAATAACTCCTTTTTGAATTTTCCTTCTCTCTTTTGGAGTTTCTAGGCTATGGCTATCTTTTGCTTGCTCTTTTTTTTTTTGAGCATTTTTTTCTTTTCTTTTTGCATAGCCATAGTCCTAGTTTGCAATGAATACTTTGAGAGAGGAATTTTGTAATGGATATATGGAGTGTTTCTTTGGATGGATGGATGGATAGTGGCTTTCTTCCTGTGTAGAAGAATAGCTCACGGTGGATATGGTGGATATGGTGGATGCTATATTCTTGATTTAGAAAGATAGCTCATGGCGGTGGATGTGTGTA
Organism: Eleusine indica; assembly: GCA_030378355.1. Lineage (NCBI taxonomy): Eukaryota > Viridiplantae > Streptophyta > Magnoliopsida > Poales > Poaceae > Eleusine > Eleusine indica. Next base: position 18,075,038 of record CM059497.1, read on the forward strand.
TATGATCTTGATCAAGAAAGCATGAAAAGAGTTCTACTAGGGTCACAACAATTTTGACTAAGCTCAATGTGAAACAAGCAGCATATGTGTAAAGGTTTTCAAATGTAAACACTTCATATGGCTGTGGTGGGAATTTCATCATTGAGGAACTTATCAATTTTGTCATTTTGAAAAATAAAACTCCGGAATTCAAGCTTTACGTTGAGCAAGATCATAGCAGCCCTATCTATCATATCATACCTCTCAACAACTTAGAACTAGAGAATGCATATGCTACCCACAAGATCCAAGTTCAAGGCAAGATTTACCAACAAACCTAACTCTTGAGAGAGTACTAAGTTGTAAACTAGCATTAGAGAGGAATAAAGGACAGAGCAACTATTCATCATCTCAACATAGGAAAATTATACACATTCATACCGCGCATGAAAAAGGGAAATATTTTTGTTCTTTTTATGTTTTGCAAATTTTTATGGATTTTCAGATTTAGCAAATGCAAGAAATAAAGGGAAGGGGAAAGATACAAGTTACCGTGAGAAGGGGGGTCCTCCCCCAAGCTTGTTCTTGCTCATATCTGCTGATTCGGGTCGCAGCCTTGGGAGCGGAAGAAGGCATCCCAATTGTTCTGATTCTGAGCCATCATCGCGTTCAGCTGGCGGAATTGGTTGTCGCTGAAATTCTGCCATTGCTGGGTGTCGGTGACATGTTGCGTGAGAGTTTGTTGCATGCTCTCGGTGCGCAAATCAATGTTGTTCACCCTCCTTGTCAACTCGGACATCCCATAGTTGAGTTCACGGAACCCACGGGATGAGAATGACTGAGTGGCAAAGGATGGCGGTCCGCTTGAACTTGATGACGTCTGCATGGGGTAATCGTACTGAGATTCCCATGCTCCGGCCTGCCATGTTGATGCACCCGCCTCGTCCTGTGGTGGGGGCTGCTCCCATACCGGATCTCCGGTCGGAGTGCGAAACTCCGGTGTAGGCTCCATATGCCTACGGGAACGTGTCGGTCGCCCTGAAACACTATGCCTGCGAACTTCTCCCACTGGCTCAAGTGGGAGGGTTAGTGCCCGACAGTGATACAAACGAAGACCCGGGTTAGGTAACGGGAATTCATTTGTATACCCGGGAAAGTGATAGATCAAGGTATTATTTGGACCATGTTTCAAAGTATGTCCTTGCACAAAATAGTCCTCGCCTAGAAATTCTCTATCTACCGTCAAATATTCAACATGAACATTCTCAAGCAGACCACACTTCTGCGCAATGCGAGTAACTAAAGAGGTGCACTCAATTGGTCCTGTCAACTTTATATTGTCTAACCATTGATCAATCATGCATTCCGCGGGTGACACCCTAATTTTCTTAACCATGGCATAAAGTATTTTCAATTCATCTTGCCGGACAACCCTAATGTCACCTCGAGGAAACAAGGTCATAGCCAACCACACATGCATAAATCTAAGTGTAGGATTATGGATGGCACTTGTTCTAGGCTTGGGACCCCACTCGTTTCCGGAAATCTTTTTCCAAAAACTTTCTTTATGGAACCCCTTTAGCGCTTTATCTAAGTCTAGCCTACATTTAGGATTTAGACCTAGCATAGCATGAAGATCACCCCATGTGACCAAGCGCTCTTGCCCAAATAAGCGAAAAGAAATGCCTTCATCATACTTTCTAAGGGTGCATAAAAACTGCATAGTAAGCAAACGAGAACTCGGCTCATCTACTTCTACGAAATTTAGCCAACCCATAGTGCGAAAAATAGAGGCAAATTCTTCTCTCATACCTATTTTCTCGAGGAAGTCCGGATCGAAGCGTCGGGTGTGGGCGAATGGCCGTTCTCTCATGAGCGCGATGGCTTGGCCCTCGCGGTCGTCCTTGATGTCGAGATGCTCCTCGGTGATGAGCAAGGCCGGCCTTTCCTCCGGAATTTCAGCTTCGGGGTCACCATGCCCCGGACTTGGTGTGAGCTCGACGGAGGATGCTTGACTCGTGCTTGCACGAGTGCTTTTTCTCCGCTTGATTCCGGCGACTTGCTTCATTCGTTTGAACATGGCTGCACACAAGAACAAACACAAGACAAGAACAAAAACAAGATCGAACAAGTGTTCGGGTGAGCGTTAGTGAAAACGACAAACCCGAGCTTCTCCAAAATTGGTTTTCTTCTTACACCAACTTGCAAATGCACTAAAACAGAGGGGAAATATTTTTTTGGGTTTTTGGGGCTGTAGTAAAGTTGAAGAACACGAAATTTTGGAAGAGCAACAAGTGAGCAAAGGAGGGGAGTGAAAGATGAGCTTGGAATGGTGAAGCTCCCCCTCCTGGGCGGTTTTTATAGCCAAGGAAGGAAGATGACCGTTAGAAAGAGACAGAGCAACGGCCATATAGCCGTTGGGAGAAAGGAGCACAGGAAAAGGTGGGGCCAGGGGGTCGGCCGACCTCACCAGGTCGGCCGACCTGGCAGGTGGGCCTCCTGGCAGCCCCCTTTTTCCTATGTGTTCCCCAACGGCTAGGGGATTTGTCCCCTGCTGCCTTTTTGCTCAAAAAGCTCGACAAAAAATCTTTTCAAAATGGAAAGCCCAAAAACCTATTTTCTAAATTTTCAAAAAATGCAAATGAGTTTTGAAAAATTCCAAGGTGGCTGGAAAAATTCAAAAATGCAGAAATGCAGTGGTCGGGAAAAATCAAAATGTGGTGGAAAGCAAATATGCAATTAAAAGAGCAAATATGGATAACTACCGGTTTAACCTCCCGGCGAGGACTCACCTTTTAAAGTCCGACGAGCGGGACTTTTCTCCGGCGTTCAGCTCGATGAAGCGTTGTCCGGTCCCGGAGATGAAGACACGGATGATGCTTCTTGTTTCATTTGCCACACCTTCTTGGTCTTTGTTGCGGTCGGTGGCTTCTCGGGCTTCGGAGGCTGCGGTTTTGCAGGCTTCACAGCCTGTTTCTTTGCAGACCTCGGAGGTTGCTGCCTTGTGGACTTCAGAGGCTGTTGCTTAATGTGTGACCTTTGCCTCCTTGCCTTCATCAGTTGTTGCTGTGCAACCTTTTCCTTCTTAAGGAAGTTCTTCATGAATGTGATGAGGCTGTCCTTCTTTGGCGGAGTGACCTCCACTTCCTTGATGTTGCTTGGGTTCGGCCCGTACTTGATACGGATCATGTTGCACTGTTCTTTCCGTGGCCGAAAGTCAAACTTCTCCTCCTTGCCATTGATGTGGAAGCGGATTTCTCCGGCTCCTACATCGATGCGAGCATCCACAGTGCTGAGAAATAGGCGTCCCAGGATGAGCGGTGTGCTTTTCCCGACGTCCATATCAAGCACTACGAAGTCGACGGGGATGAAGCAATCCCGGATTTTCACCGGAATATCTTCGGCGATCCCCGCCGGATAGCGGACCGTTGAATCGGCCAGCTGCAGCTGCATCGGCGTGGGGGATAGTGTGGTATAGTTGAGCTTGTTGAAGACATCCTTCGGCATGACGCTCACACTTGCCCCAAGATCACATAAGGCATGGTCGAAGTTCTGTGTCCCGATCGAGCAGGTGATCGTGGGACACCCTGGATCTTTCTTCTTCTCAGGAAGCCGGTTGAGTATAGCAGCGCTACACTCTTCCGTCAGCTTGACAATTTCTGTGGTCGGTAGTGGGCGCTTGTTGCTGATAAGATCCTTGAGGTAGCGAGCGTACGTGGGTACTTGTATCGCATCCAGCAAGGGCACGTTGATGTGCAGCTTCTGGATCACCTCAACGAAGCGTGTGAACTGCTCGTCCACGGTGGGCTTCCTTCTTCTTTCAGGAAACGGCATGAGGTTCGTGTCATAGAACTCATGTGGGGCCGTTTTCCTGGGCGGCAGTTCTTCTTCTTCTGCCGGCTTCTCAGCTGATGTGTCCTTTCCTGCATGGTTAGGGTATGGCGGATCCCGAGTGGACTTACCTCCTCTCGTGGTAACCGCATTAACATTTTCTAAGGGGGTCTCGGGTTGCCCCGGGATTTTCCCCGACTCAGCAGTAGGAACAGCAGCAGCTAACTGAGCTAATTGAGTTTCTATCATTTTATTAAAGCTCAGCTGATTCTTGAGAGCAGAGGAAACACCCTCTATCTTAGTGTGGATGCTCTCAAGAGTCCTATCAGTGGTGGCCAGCTTTTTACTGATGTTATCATTAACCTTAGCTTGACCAAGCACAAGATCTTTCAAGGAGGGCTGATTATAACCGGAATTAAAACCAGAGAAGTTGCCAGAGTTACCTCCTTGGTAGTTGGGACGTGGTGGACCCCAACTTTGACCGCCTTGTGGACGGTAGCCGTTGTTGTTGTTGTTGCCCATGAACATTGCGTCCTCACGGGTCTCAGGGCAGTCATTGCCCGAGTGTCCCGTGTTGCCACAGACCTCGCAAGTCATACGAGTGTCTAGGGCTTTCACTTCTCCATTGGCTTGGTCGTCCATCTTCTTCATGAGAAGGTCAATCTTGGCGGCGAGCACGTCAACCTCCTTGACGGAGTGCATGCCTCGCTGGCGAGGTTGGAGGCGCTCTTCATTCCAACCTTGGTTGGACACCATCTTCTCGATCAAATCTTTTGCCTTGCTTACAGTGAGCGAGAAGAAGGCTCCACCAGCAGCAGCGTCGAGGTGGTCGCGGGCCGATGGAGTAAGCCTGTTGTAGAAGTTCTGGATGATCAGCCAATCATCCATCCCGTGGAGGGGACATGCCAGGATGTACTCCTGGAGCCTCTCCCATGCCTCAGGAATCGACTCCTTCGACTCCTGCTGGAAGCTTGAGATCCTTCCGCGGAGGGCATTGGTCTTGCCCAGCGGGAAGAACTTTGCAAGGAACGCAGCTGAACACTTCTCCCAAGTGTTCACAGCTTCAGCGTTTGCGTAGAACCACTGTCTCGCTCTCCCAAGGAGAGAGAACGGGAACAGTCGAAGGCGAACAGCGTCGGGGGTGACGTCCTTCATTTTGAACGTGTTGCAAATCTCCAGGAATTGCTGGAGATGAGCACTAGCGTCCTCATTGGCTTTCCCACAGAATGGGCTAGCCTGCACCATGGTGATGAGACCGGTCTTGATCTCGAAGTTCGCATCTCCCACATTGCCAGCTGGTCCCGTAGGGATGTTGGCAGCGGAGGGAGCGGAGAACTCGCGGAGGGTCTTGTCGGCCATTTGCTCAGAGCTTGATGGTGCGGGAATGACAGGTTCGATTGGCCGAGTCTCCTTACGAGGAGGGGTGAGCCTAGCTCGTGTCCTTCTCAGGAGTGACTCAGGATCTTCAGTGAAGTTTGTCGGCAAGTCGGAACCAGTCATACACTACCCTGTTTTCATACAAAATGCAGAAAACAAAGCAAGGTTAGCCTGCCTAGGAGATAGCCTTAATAATTGCAACACTACTATATACATTAGTAATTTTTCTTAAATCATACGCCTTCCCCGGCAACGGCGCCAGAAATGCTTGTTGACTTTTGCTAAGCCATATTAATAAATCATTCCCGGCACGGGGCCAGAAACGGTTCACTAATATGTCCCAGAGTCAAGTAGGTAAAATCCGCAAGCGCACGGAGAATACCACTGTAGCATTTCACCCAGAAGTATTCAGGGTATCGTATTTGTTTATCCCAAAGGAAGGTTATGATCAAGAAGCGTTACTAACATATAAGATCATGTTAACAATTAGTAAGGATATCTAACCAAGACAGGCGGGTACATGATAATAACCGGGTAGTGTGACACACACAGAAGATTCCTACTAAATAAATAAAGTCTAGTGGAGGAAAGACTAGGCTAAGCTACTCCTACTATACATTCCTATACAGTTGCATAGCCTAAGTAGAATACATACAGACCCACACTCAGGTTCAGCAGTCAATAGTATAGCACTTCAGGCACGGACTTACCCCTGCATCCACAGGCGACTTCCGCCAAGAGCCTACGCACTAGCCTAGCGGGGAGGATTTCAAAGGACGGACAGGGCTGTCACCACCTGTCGCCTACCTCAACGAACCAGTAGACTAACGAATAATTGATGCAAATCAATCACCCAAGTACCATACTTGCATGACCAAAGAGCACTCTTCCCCTCCGCGATTACTATTAACGAGGCAGAGCTACCGTACGAATACGATCACCAAACCCATGCTATACTTTATCAGCTAAAACTAAGCATAGAGACTATAACATATAAACTAGACTATAGTGACGGTATATAACTAGCATGACAATAGTAGTATAATAAATATAAACTACTATCACACAAGTAGACTATACTATCACATATATGGATCACAATATCAAACAAGAAACTCATGACCCAAGCACAACTATATAGAAAATATATATATATTGATAAGAGCAAAGTCTTACAAAAGGGAAAAGATACAAGAGCCATACCAATTCCAAGTGAAGACTTGGGACTAGAGAGCTCTAGACTCAGCCTAACTCCACTAAAACTCCAAGAACTACTACTAGCAAGAGAGAAATGCTTCTTGTGGTGTGTGTTGAGTGTGAAGGCACACCCTCCTATTTATAGCCTCAATAGGTCGGCAAGGGAGCGTAACCACCACGGAAGGCATCTCAAACCGTCATCAGGAGTCGCGGAGGAGCCAACACGTGGAAGCCCAGGCGGAGAGGGCGCCCGGCTGGGTCGGCCGACCTGACCAGGTCGGCCGACCTGGGGGTGGCCCCTCCTGGCCTGTGCTTTCTCCAGGTGGCTGTCCTGTGGGCCCTGACGTCGGTTTGCGCGGTATTACAGGGAGTTACGTCGGTTAAGTGCTGAAAATGGGCCCTTCAATCCGTGTGACGTCCATGTGGCACTCTCTGATTGGTCAAAAGTGTGTTTTCTTGCCTTTTGAGGTGTTTCCTTCACATTTCCTCCTGCATGCACAAAGTTCTCCAAGTACAAGTGGAACTATATTATTGTGCTAAAGTATGCGTGTATGAAATGCCAAATTCTCCTTTATTTGAGTATAGTTGACGGTTGAAAATGGTACTTAACAGCCGTCAACACAAGGGCACGCTGATGTGCAGCTTCTGGATCACCTCAACAAAGCGTGTGAACTGCTCGTCCACGGTGGGCTTCCTTCTTCTTTCAGGAAACGGCATGAGGTTCGTGTCATAGAACTCATGTGGGGCCGTTTTTCTGGGCGGCAGTTCTTCTTCTTCTGCCGGCTTCTCAGCTGATGTGTCCTTTCCTGCATGGTTAGGGTATGGCGGATCCCGAGTGGACTTACCTCCTCTCGTGGTAACCGCATTAACATTTTCTAAGGGGGTCTCGGGTTGCCCCGGGATTTTCCCCGACTCAGCAGTAGGAACAGCAGCAGCTAACTGAGCTAATTGGGTTTCTATCATTTTATTAAAGCTCAACTGATTCTTGAGAGCAGAGGAAACACCCTCTATCTTAGTGTGGATGCTCTCAAGAGTCCTATCAGTGGTGGCAAGCTTTTTACTGATGTTATCGTTAACCTTAGCTTGACCAAGCACAAGATCTTTCAAGGAGGGCTGATTATAACCGGAATTAAAACCAGAGAAGTTGCCAGAGTTACCTCCTTGGTAGTTGGGACGTGGTGGACCCCAACTTTGACCTCCTTGTGGACGGTAGCCGTTGTTGTTGTTGTTGCCCATGAACATTGCGTCCTCACGGGTCTCAGGGCAGTCATTGCCCGAGTGTCCCGTGTTGCCACAGACCTCGCAAGTCATACGAGCATCTAGGGCTTTCACTTCTCTATTGGCTTGGTCGTCCATCTTCTTCATGAGAAGGTCAATCTTGGCGGCGAGCATGTCAACCTCCTTGACGGAGTGCATGCCTCGCTGGCGAGGTTGGAGGCGCTCTTCATTCCAACCTTGGTTGGACACCATCTTCTCGATCAAATCTTTTGCCTTGCTCACAGTGAGCGAGAAGAAGGCTCCACCAGCAGCAGCGTCGAGGTGGTCGCGGGCCGACGGAGTAAGCCCGTTGTAGAAGTTCTAGATGATCAGCCAATCATCCATCCCGTGGTGGGGACATGCCAGGATGTACTCCTGGAGCCTCTCCCATGCCTCAGGAATCGACTCCTTCGACTCCTGCTGGAAGCTTGAGATCCTTCCGCGGAGGGCATTGGTCTTGCCCAGCGGGAAGAACTTTGCAAGGAACGCAGCTGAACACTTCTCCCAAGTGTTCACAGCTTCAGGGTTTGCGTAGAACCACTGTCTCGCTCTCCCAAGGAGAGAGAACGGGAACAGTCGAAGGCGAACAGCGTCGGGGGTGACGTCCTTCATTTTGAACGTGTTGCAAATCTCCAAGAATTGCTGGAGATGAGCACTAGCGTCCTCATTGGCTTTCCCACAGAATGGGCTAGCCTGCACCATGGTGATGAGACCGGTCTTGATCTCGAAGTTCGCATCTCCCACATTGCCAGCTGGTCCCGTAGGGATGTTGGCAGCGGAGGGAGCGGAGAACTCGCGGAGGGTCTTGTCGGCCATTTGCTCAGAGCTTGATGGTGCGGGAATGACAGGTTCGATTGGCCGAGTCTCCTTACGAGCAGGGGTGAGCCTAGCTCGTGTCCTTCTCAGGAGTGACTCAGGATCTTCAGTGAAGTTTGTCGGCAAGTCGAAACCAGTCATACACTACCCTGTTTTCATACAAAATGCAGAAAACAAAGCAAGGTTAGCCTGCCTAGGAGATAGCCTTAATAATTGCAACACTACTATATACATTAGTAATTTTTCTTAAATCATACGCCTTCCCCGGCAACGGCGCCAGAAATGCTTGTTGACTTTTGCTAAGCCATATTAATAAATCATTCCCGGCACGGGGCCAGAAACGGTTCACTAATATGTCCCAGAGTCAAGTAGGTAAAATCCGCAAGCGCACGGAGAATACCGCTGTAGCATTTCACCCAGAAGTATTCAGGGTATCGTATTTGTTTATCCCAAAGGAAGGTTATGATCAAGAAGCGTTACTAACATATAAGATCATGTTAACAATTAGTAAGGATATCTAACCAAGACAGGCGGGTACATGATAATAACCGGGTAGTGTGACACACACAGAAGATTCCTACTAAATAAATAAAGTCTAGTGGAGGAAAGACTAGGCTAAGCTACTCCTACTATACATTCCTATACAGTTGCATAGCCTAAGTAGAATACATACAGACCCACACTCAGGTTCAGCAGTCAATAGTATAGCACTTCAGGCACGGACTTACCCCTGCATCCACAGGCGACTTCCGCCAAGAGCCTACGCACTAGCCTAGCGGGGAGGATTTCAAAGGACGGACAGGGCTGTCACCACCTGTCGCCTACCTCAACGAACCAGTAGACTAACGAATAATTGATGCAAATCAATCACCCAAGTACCATACTTGCATGACCAAAGAGCACTCTGCCCCTCCGCGATTACTATTAACGAGGCAGAGCTACCGTACGAATACGATCACCAAACCCATGCTATACTTTATCAGCTAAAACTAAGCATAGAGACTATAACATATAAACTAGACTATAGTGACGGTATATAACTAGCATGACAATAGTAGTATAATAAATATAAACTACTATCACACAAGTAGACTATACTATCACATATATGGATCACAATATCAAACAAGAAACTCATGACCCAAGCACAACTATATAGAAAATATATATATATTGATAAGAGCAAAGTCTTACAAAAGGGAAAAGATACAAGAGCCATACCAATTCCAAGTGAAGACTTGGGACTAGAGAGCTCTAGACTCAGCCTAACTCCACTAAAACTCCAAGAACTACTACTAGCAAGAGAGAAATGCTTCTTGTGGTGTGTGTTGAGTGTGAAGGCACACCCTCCTATTTATAGCCTCAATAGGTCGGCAAGGGAGCGTAACTGCCACGGAAGGCATCTCAAACCGTCATCAGGAGTCGCGGAGGAGCCAACACGTGGAAGCCCAGGCGGAGAGGGCGCCCGGCTGGGTCGGCCGACCTGACCAGGTCGGCCGACCTGGGGGTGGCCCCTCTTGGCCTGTGCTTTCTCCAGGTGGCTGTCCTGTGGGCCCTGACGTCGGTTTGCGCGGTATTACAGGGAGTTACGTCGGTTAAGTGCTGAAAATGGGCCCTTCAATCCGTGTGACGTCCATGTGGCACTCTCTGATTGGTCAAAAGTGTGTTTTCTTGCCTTTTGAGGTGTTTCCTTCACATTTCCTCCTGCATGCACAAAGTTCTCCAAGTACAAGTGGAACTATATTATTGTGCTAAAGTATGCGTGTATGAAATGCCAAATTCTCCTTTATTTGAGTATAGTTGACGGTTGAAAATGGTACTTAACAGCCGTCAACACAAGGGCACGCTGATGTGCAGCTTCTGGATCACCTCAACAAAGCGTGTGAACTGCTCGTCCACGGTGGGCTTCCTTCTTCTTTCAGGAAACGGCATGAGGTTCGTGTCATAGAACTCATGTGGGGCCGTTTTTCTGGGCGGCAGTTCTTCTTCTTCTGCCGGCTTCTCAGCTGATGTGTCCTTTCCTGCATGGTTAGGGTATGGCGGATCCCGAGTGGACTTACCTCCTCTCGTGGTAACCGCATTAACATTTTCTAAGGGGGTCTCGGGTTGCCCCGGGATTTTCCCCGACTCAGCAGTAGGAACAGCAGCAGCTAACTGAGCTAATTGGGTTTCAATCATTTTATTAAAGCTCAACTGATTCTTGAGAGCAGAGGAAACACCCTCTATCTTAGTGTGGATGCTCTCAAGAGTCCTATCAGTGGTGGCAAGCTTTTTACTGATGTTATCGTTAACCTTAGCTTGACCAAGCACAAGATCTTTCAAGGAGGGCTGATTATAACCGGAATTAAGACCAGAGAAGTTGCCAGAGCTACCTCCTTGGTAGTTGGGACGTGGTGGACCCCAACTTTGACCTCCTTGTGGACGGTAGCCGTTGTTGTTGTTGTTGCCCATGAACATTGCGTCCTCACGGGTCTCAGGGCAGTCATTGCCCGAGTGTCCCGTGTTGCCACAGACCTCGCAAGTCATACGAGCGTCTAGGGCTTTCACTTCTCCATTGGCTTGGTCGTCCATCTTCTTCATGAGAAGGTCAATCTTGGCGGCGAGCATGTCAACCTCCTTGACGGAGTGCATGCCTCGCTGGCGAGGTTGGAGGCGCTCTTCATTCCAACCTTGGTTGGACACCATCTTCTCGATCAAATCTTTTGCCTTGCTCACAGTGAGCGAGAAGAAGGCTCGACCAGCAGCAGCGTCGAGGTGGTCGCGGGCCGACGGAGTAAGCCCGTTGTAGAAGTTCTAGATGATCAGCCAATCATCCATCCCGTGGTGGGGACATGCCAGGATGTACTCCTGGAGCCTCTCCCATGCCTCAGGAATCGACTCCTTCGACTCCTGCTGGAAGCTTGAGATCCTTCCGCGGAGGGCATTGGTCTTGCCCAGCGGGAAGAACTTTGCAAGGAACGCAGCTGAACACTTCTCCCAAGTGTTCACAGCTTCAGGGTTTGCGTAGAACCACTGTCTCGCTCTCCCAAGGAGAGAGAACGGGAACAGTCAAAGGCGAACAGCGTCGGGGGTGACGTCCTTCATTTTGAACGTGTTGCAAATCTCCAGGAATTGCTGGAGATGAGCACTAGCGTCCTCATTGGCTTTCCCACAGAATGGGCTAGCCTGCACCATGGTGATGAGATCGGTCTTGATCTCGAAGTTCGCATCTCCCACATTGCCAGCTGGTCCCGTAGGGATGTTGGCAGCGGAGGGAGCGGAGAACTCGCGGAGGGTCTTGTCGGCCATTTGCTCAGCGCTTGATGGTGCGGGAATGACAGGTTCGATTGGCCGAGTCTCCTTACGAGGAGGGGTGAGCCTAGCTCGTGTCCTTCTCAGGAGTGACTCAGGATCTTCAGTGAAGTTTGTCAGCAAGTCGAAACCAGTCATACACTACCCTGTTTTCATACAAAATGCAGAAAACAAAGCAAGGTTAGCCTGCCTAGGAGATAGCCTTAATAATTACAACACTACTATATACATTAGTAATTTTTCTTAAATCATACGCCTTCCCCGGCAACGGCGCCAGAAATGCTTGTTGACTTTTGCTAAGCCATATTAATAAATCATTCCCGGCACGGGGCCAGAAACGGTTCACTAATATGTCCCAGAGTCAAGTAGGTAAAATCCGCAAGCGCACGGAGAATACCGCTGTAGCATTTCACCCGGAAGTATTCAGGGTATCGTATTTGTTTATCCCCAAAGGAAGGTTATGATCAAGAAGCGTTACTAACATATAAGATCATGTTAACAATTAGCAAGGATATCTAACCAAGACAGGCGGGTACATGATAATAACTGGGTAGTGTGACACACACAGAAGATTCCTACTAAATAAATAAAGTCTAGTGGAGGAAAGACTAGGCTAAGCTACTCCTACTATACATTCCTATACAGTTGCATAGCCTAACTAGAATACATACAGACCCACACTCAGGTTCAGCAGTCAATAGTATAGCACTTCAGGCACGGACTTACCCCTGCATCCACAGGCGACTTCCGCCAAGAGCCTACGCACTAGCCTAGCGGGGACGATTTCAAAGGACGGACAGGGCTGTCACCACCTGCCGCCTACCTCAACGAACCAGTAGACTAACGAATAATTGATGCAAATCAGTCACCCAAGTACCATACTTGCATGACCAAAGAGCACTCTGCCCCTCCGCGATTACTATTAACGAGGCAGAGCTACCGTACGAATACGATCACCAAACCCATGCTATACTTTATCAGCTAAAACTAAGCATAGAGACTATAACATATAAACTAGACTATAGTGACGGTATATAACTAGCATGACAATAGTAGTATAATAAATATAAACTACTATCACACAAGTAGACTATACTATCACATATATGGATCACAATATCAAACAAGAAACTCATGACCCAAGCACAACTATATAGAAAAAATATATATATTGATAAGAGCAAAGTCTTACAAAAGGGGAAAGATACAAGAGCCATACCAATTCCAAGTGAAGACTTGGGACTAGAGAGCTCTAGACTCAGCCTAACTCCACTAAAACTCCAAGAACTACTACTAGCAAGAGAGAAATGCTTCTTGTGGTGTGTGTTGAGTGTGAAGGCCCTCACCCTCTATTTGTAGCCTCAATAGGTCGGCAAGGGAGAGTAACCGCCACGGAAGGCACCTCAAACCGCCATCAGGAGTCGCGGAGGAGCCAACACGTGGAAGCCCAGGCGGAGAGGGCGCCAGACCAGGTCGCCCGACCTGGGGGTGGCCCCTCCTGGCCTGTGCTTTCTCCAGGTGGCTGTCCTGTGGGCCCTGACGTCGGTTTGCGCGGTATTACAGGGAGTTACGTCGGTTAAGTGCTGAAAATGGGCCCTTCAATCCGTGTGACGTCCATGTGGCACTCTCTGATTGGTCGAAAGTGTGTTTTCTTGCCTTTTGAGGTCTTTCCTTCACATTTCCTCCTGCATGCACAAAGTTCTCCAAGTACAAGTGGAACTATATTATTGTGATAAAGCATGCGTGTATGAAATGCCAAATTCTCCTTTATTTGAGTATAGTTGACGGTTGAAAATGGTACTTAGCAGCCGTCAACAGTCCCCGAACCCCAGGAGGTTAGTATTCGCTGCACATCTCTAGGTCAAGTTGCAAAGAGAGCTCCTGGATGCAAAACCACTCTAACTTCCTTCAATGGTTTCTTCCAACTTTTCTTTAATGGCGTAGTTTGGAAGAATCAGATATGGTTTCCCTATGAAGATTTACCTTTTGAGAACCTATCGGCCTTTCGTCCCGATGATCCCACAGCCGATGATGAATCAAAGGCAATTTTTCTGTCCTGCATCACTCCAACCATCCTTCCTGTTGACCTCTGTGGCGTTCAACGTAAGACTTGATCATGCAAGTTCTACCACCCATCAGTGATTGCTCGTCAGCTCGGCTTTGGTCAATCACCAATCCATCTCTTTTATTACCGATCGTCTTCGAGCTCATCAAGAATTAAAGACCTCTCTGGAAATGATCAAGATTAGGGGTCTATCCGATGACATCATAGTAGGTAACTATAACGCCATCATCCTATCACCCTTAGCATCAGACCTCTTCATCAACTGGTGGAGAGAATGGAAGCAGTATCTTTTCTGCAATAACCTAACTCACCATCTCATCGGATTCGTGGACAAGGTAAACTTCTTTGATCTTAGAATCGTTATGATATATTCTCATCGACTTTCCATAACTAACAATCACATTATACAGGACCCGGCCATAACTCCGCCAACCGTCAGCAACAGCGGGAAACCGATCAAATATTGTCGAATGGCTAACAACCCGATCATCGGCCGTGATGTCCCAACTCCTGCTTAACTCCTCAGTGGCCGAGGCCTGACGAAGACAACTCGCAAGACTGTGAGGAAGCAGCCAGCAAAAAGAAAAGACGGTCCCGCAACCCAATCGACTCAAGAAGCCTAGCAATAGAAACGAGCCTGCATAGCGGTCCCATCATCGTCTCCGACCACCTCTGTGTTGCCAGTCCAAGTAATAATTCATCTGACAATAATTTGTAATACTTAACTCTTCTTCCGAATTTTAGCCTATCCCGTCAATTTCAGTTATGCCAGAAGTGGCCCAAGAAGTCACTGCAGAGCTTGCCCATGTTACACAGGTAACACATATGATCTCATATTATCCTCGCTTTTCTTCATTGTTGACTTCCGTAATCTTCTTTTGAGGGACTACCATCGACTTCTGCCATTTCATCGACAATGGCTCCATCGGCTCATAATACTAAGTTATCAACAGAGGAACCAATGCATGCTCTCGAGCCGCTAAAACAACCCTCCTCTTCAGTAGCTACGATAAGAACACTCTTTTATCTTAAACTTTTCCTTTTCATGAAAAAATGCACCTCACCCTTTTGGCTTTTCCTTTAGGAAATTGTGCTGAGCTCGTGGAGCCAATCCAGCAGCGCTGCTTTATCAGATCTTTCAGTGGACACCGCCTCCATCGACTCTGATAATGTCGATGTGGTCAATTCTAAGAGAGCAGCCGATGAAACTATCTCCACCACTACAGTCTCGTCGACTTGGGCCATCATCCCTTGGGTAGATCCATAGGTACCATCTTCAATTATTTTAACATGCAATTGTTTCATACCTTAACTCATTGAACTCCTCAGGCAATCTTGTCATCGGTCATTCAATCCCAAATCTCCATCGACACTATGTCAACCGATGCTCCAAGACCTGCTTCTCCTTCAAAGAAAATAGTAAGCATAACTGTTTTTGAAATCAACTCATTGCTTTACTATCCTTCACTCTAACATTCTTTTTCCTAGGCTCCAATCTCTGAGCGCACATCTTCAGTTTATCTGTCTCCAGAAATTAAAGCCACACTCCAGCAGATTTGTCAACGATTAGACGGAATCCCCATAAAACGACTCGTGTTGGATGCAACTCCCATCAGGCAATGCTACTTGGAAATCAAGGACGTGCTACCACCTAGCCTTGTCTTGGTCCTGCAACCAGTGGCCTTTACTGAATTTCACCAAATCCAGGTGCTTCAAGCCTAAACTCGAGTCGAGTGCCGATTGGAACACAAGACTCGAGCAGAGGCAGCCGATAAGAAAGCAGAGGATGAAAAGAACAAATATGTCGCTCTGCTCTCAAAGTCGGCCAATCTTGAAGCAAAACTCGAAGATTTGCGGAGGGAACGAGAAGCAATCCAGGCTGCTTTGGAGGCAAAGAACAAAGAGATAGCTGATGCAAAAATATCCCTTGCCAGAGTACCACAAGAAATCTTGGCGCACGAGAATATCGTGACATCGGCTTATGAACAAGCAAGCAGCCTATAGGACTTTGCATCCACTATACTTGGGTCAATCAAAGAAGACGCCTACATCATTGCCCAAGTCAATGAGCTTTGTATGAAGGCAATCGACCTCATCGACTTCTATTGTCCAGAGGAGTAGTCATTAGATATGAGACGTCTTGTAAATCTATAAACAATATTTAGTTCTATAATATTTTTTGAACTTAGGGCAATATCCCTGATATCGGCCATCTAAAGACGATGTATAAACATTGGCTGTGAATTACCTTTTCTTTTATTTTTCTGCTAAGGACGATACTCATCGTATCGGTCATGATCAAGCACCCGAGATCACGCGCCAACCCAAACGCTTGGATGATATTTCTTCAAATATTTTCCATTGATTGCTCTCACAAACTCTTCTCCATCTAATCCTTGTAAAAAATATGCATTGCCTGGTGCACATCGGCTCACTTTAAATGGTCCCTCCCAAGTTGGAGACCACTTTTCAAATAGACTATCTTTGGAGCCGATGGGCATAATCAACTTCAAGACAAGATCTCCTTCTGAAAAATTTTTAGGCACCACCTTTTTATTGTAAAACCTAGCCAACCTTATTCTCTTGAATCCTTTCTAAAGCCCGCATCCGATGCTACATGACATCTTTCAATTAATCAAACATAACCTGTCTGTAATGATCGGCTGATAACTGATCTTGCAACTTTGTTCTTTTGAACCCCAGATTCGTCTCCCAAGGTAACACTGCTTCATGCCCATAAACTACCTAATACGGTGACACTTTTATTGACTCATGACAAGCCATCCTATATGCCCACAATGATTCAGCCAATGTCATATGCCACTTCCTCGGCTGTTCATCTATCTTTCTCTTAATCGGATTGATCAAACTCTTATTGGATGCTTTTGCTTGACCATTGGCTTGAGCATAATACGGTGATGAGCTCAACAGTTTAATCCCCAGACTATCTGCAAAACTTTGAAACTCTTTGTGAAATAATCTGTAGCTGCTAGAATATACTTATGACCTTTACTCGATGCTGGATAAATTTAGCCAATCATGTCCATACCCCATCCTCTAGACGGCCACGGCTTAATGATTGGATTCATAGCCGAAGCCGGCGCTCTCTGAACTACTCTTCTGGCAATCTTGACACCCCTTGTAATATTTGAAGCAATCTTCTAGCATAGTAGGCCAATAGTACCCAGTTCTATTCAACAACCACCTCATCTTATGGGCCGATTGATGCATACCGCAGATGCCTTCATGGACCTCACACATAACAACTTTGGCTTCTTCTTGATTTAAACATCTTAACAATACACCATCAATCGTCCGATAATAAAGCTTCTCTTCTAATAAAACATACCTCAATGCCATGTATCGAATCTTTCGAGGAGTATGCTAAGCTGGATCTATAAGATACTGAATAATCTTGAACCTCCAATCTTCTTCATCGACATTACTATATAGACAATAACTCCACTAGTGTTCAACTGATAGCCAGATGCCTTCTGCGCCAAATCATTTGCTTCCATATTCTGTTCCCTTGGTACATGCTTGAATCTGACAGCTTTGAAGTATTGCAACAAATCCTGACACTCGACATAAAACATCCTCAGAATATTGTCTTTGCATTCAAACTCTCCTGTCAACTGCCCGAGTATCAACAATGAATCACCAACAACTTCAACAAAATTGACTCCAGCATCCCTTAAGATTTGCAATCGTTTGAGAATAGCTCTATATTCCACCTGATTATTAGTTGAAGGTTCTACAGTAAAGGCAAATTCAAATCTTGCCCCCTCCCCCCGACACGATATAATCACAAGCCCGATGCCACACCCATTCTTGCATACAGAACCATCAAAAAATAGTAATCATGGCATCAGCTCCACCATCGATATATCGGAACCATGATTTTCAACCACCAGATCAGCTAGAATCTGACCCTTGATAGCCTTAGGAGATTCATACACTATGTCATATTTAGCTAATGCTAGCATCCATTTTCCAATCCTACCATCTAGAATCGGAGCCGATAGCATATATTTGATGACATCGTCTTTGCATACCACCATACACTCGGTCGATAGCAGATAATGCCTTAACTTCACACATGGAAAATATAAACATAAACATAATTTTTCAATCTCAGTGTACCTAGTTTCGGCATCAATTAATCTTCGGCTTAAGTAAACCACAACCCTCTCTTTGCCATCTTGTTCTTGAATCAAAGTTGATCCGATAGACTTCTTATCCGTAGCAAGATATAGCTTAAAGGGTAACCCTTCTCTTGGTGGCACCAACATAGGAGGCGTGATTAGATAGTTCTTGATATCGTCCAGAGCTTTTTGATGTTCAGGCTCCATACAAACTTCTGATCTGCTTTCAACTTCAATAATGGAATGAACACATCAATCTTCTCCGATAAGTTTGAAATAAATCTTCTGATGAAATTAACTTTGTCGATCAAAGATTGAAGCTCTGTCTTATTGGTCGGCGGCTCGAAGTTGTTAATGGCCTTCACGCTCTTTGGACCAACTTCAATTCCTCATTCATGCACAAAAAATCCCAGAAACTGACCAGCCGACACACCGAAAGCACACTTCTTTGGATTCATCTTTAAACCATATTTTCTTGTCCTTTCAAGTACTTCTCGCAAATCGGCTATATGATCTCCTACTTGTCTGGATTTAATCACCACATCATCGATATAAATTTCCACTAACCTGCCAATTAGATCATGGAAAATATAATTCATGGCTTTCTGATACGTGGCTCCAGCATTCTTCAACTCAAATGTCATGACGACCCAATCGTATAGCCCAATAGCCTTGGACACCTGAAAGCAGTCTTCGATATATCTTCTTCGACCATAAAAATTTGATTATATCTAGCATTACCGTCTATAAAACTAACAATCTTATGCCCTGCTGCTGCATCAACTAGAAGATCTGCTATTGGCATCGGGTAATCATCCTTGGGATTAGCTTTATTCAATGGTCGAAGGTCGATGCAAACTCTCAACTTCCCACACTTCTTGAAAACAGGCACAATATTTGACATCCACTCCGGATATCGTCAAGGCCTAATGAATTTAGCATCATATAATCTAGTAATCTCAGCCTTGACATCATCATAAATCTTAGGATGAATCCTACGTGGCGGTTGCTTGTATGGTCAATATCCAGGTTTGATGGGTAGCCGATGTTCAACAATAGATCGGCTGAGATCGGGCATCTCGGAATAATATCAAGCAAAACAATCCTAATACTCCTTTAATAATTTTATCAATTCAAATTTAATATCCTCATCTAATTTCTTACTAATAAATGTCGGCTTGGGCTTGTCACCATCTCCTATATAGACTTCTTGCAATTCATCAGCCGACATAAATCCTTTTCCCAACTTGCCATCTTCTGCAAATTCCATTGGGGCGCCTGTCAGAGAAACAATTTTGAATTTGACTGGTCCACCACCTCAAGACCCTGAGTAGTAATCTTGACATAGTCTCCATCCCAAGTCCTGCCTGATAGACACTCCATATCATCTGCGTGCCATGGCGCTAAATTGGCCGATGCAACATTAACGGTTTCATCGGCCGGAACCACTTCCACTTGATCACCGATCCACTGGATCACAAACTGGTGCATTGTAGATGGTACACAACAATTCACATGTATCCCGTCACGACCCAGTAGAAGGTTGTAGGTTCCCTTTCCTTCAATAACAAAGAACGTAACCGACAAAGTTTTGCTGCCGATCATGAGTTCCACATTCGAAAACTCCTTTGGCTGCTATAGTACGACCACCATAATCCCACAAAATCATCATTGGTCTTACCCAACTTTCTAGCAATAGTGACCAGCATGATATTGACCGCAGCACCTCCATCAACCATCATTTCCCCATCGACATCACGTTGACGAACCCTTTTAAATATAAAGCCTTCCAGTGCTAATGTTTAGTTTCATCAAGTTTATTAAATAGTGCTTGCTAGACATCAAATAGTAACTAAGGCACCTCATCATCATTAGCAAACAGCTCTTCTTCTGAAGCCATGAACTCTTGTGGAAGCATCATCACCATACCCACTATAGCACCAGGCAATTGTACTTGTGATTTTACCTTTGGCCTCCAAATCTTTTTAGGCGGCTAATCATCATCCTCGTCATAATAATATCTGTCAGCCCTTATCTATCGGCATCGCATCCTCTGGACTCTTCATTTCTGGCTCCTAGAAAATATACCAGATGGACACCACTGCTCTTCCTTTGCTTGTTCTCCCTGCAACTCTTCATTGACTTCTTTGTCAAACTTATCTTCTTCTTCGGCCTTCCTTGCCCCAAGTTGATCAAAAGCTGATACTCTGCCGTGACTATTGACTTCTCCTTTCATCGACCCTTTGATGTTGCTTTGTCATTGCTACTGTTGATAGAATTTCGGAGCCTCTCTGTACATCTGATCCGTACGCCGACTACAACCAGGACAACTATCGATTGAAGGCAGCTTTATATTATTCTCCCAGCAATATTTGAAAAATGGACACTCCTAGTGTGGGTCAAACTATGATTCATTTAACTTCCTATCTCTTTTCTTCTGATATCGGCTAATAAAAGCTTCGACATTGTCGATACTAGCCATATTAACATTTGCAGGGAATGGATGTCCATCGATTTTCATAGCACCTTTGGTAAACTTTATCTTGCCTTTCTCAATTGCCAGTTGAATCTATCTCCTGAAAACTTTGCAATCATTGGTATTATGGGATGGTGAGTTATGCCACTTGCAGTATCCTTTTTCTTCAATTCTTCAATAGGTGGCATCACATGATTGGGTGGCAACTGAATATGCTTTTCCTGTAACATCATGTCAAATATCTTATCGGCCTTGGTAATATTAAAATCATATTTTTCTTCTAGCTCGTTCTGCTATTCTTATTCCTAGTCCACTCAGCCATATCGACATCTTCGGTCTCCTCCCAAGACTCAGAATCATATTCATTATAGTTGCCTTAATCGGCTTAGACCGTGCCCCCCGAGTCAGAGGCTCTTCAATAGACACCTTCTGCACTAGCTGAGATAAGCTTTCAAACTCAGCCGAAGGAAACTTTTCCCTTAGAGGTGCCACTAATCCATTAAAAGCAATCTCCGCCATCTGATTATTTGTTAACTAGAGACTAAAACTTTACTTGTTGCGCACTTCCCTGAACCTCTGCACATAATCATGCACCGATTCACCAGCTTTCTGCCTTACAGCAATCAAATCTGACAACCTCATCTCTCTAGTCTCAGCAAAGAAATACTTATGAAATTTCTGTTCGAGATCGGCCCAAGTTATAATAGAATTTGGGGGCAATGATGCGAACCAGGAAAAAGCCAATCCAAACAATGACAAAGGAAACAACCTGATTTTCAATGCTTCAGTAGCTCCTGCCTCTCCACATAGCGCTGAAAACCGGCTGATATGCTCAACAGTGGTAGTATTGTCTTGTGGAGTGAACTTAGTAAATTCTGGTGGCCTGTATCGACTCGGCATAGGAATTAGGTCATAGCTAGGAGGATACGGGGACCGGTACATATAAGTCTGTTGTTTTGGATTTAACCCAAATTGTTCTCTCATTACCTCAGGAATCTTCATTGCCTAGTCATCGATCGAAACATTGGCATTTGGAACAGCCAACGCAGGATGAGATGCTGGCACTTGTGGGGCCGTTTGTGAACCAAAAGTGACAACCATGTGCTGGCCTCCCAACTCTCTAGGCAATGCAGACGATGGTGGCATCCCGAATAAGCTGGGTTCCACATTCAGAGTTGTACCATATGTCACATTTGGCTCTGAAGTCTCTTGCCTGTAATAGTGCGGCTGTGTCTGCAGTAATGTCTTCTGTAAAATAATCCTGGAACCAGACCCAGGTGATCTCCTTGTAGCACCATCACTATTATTTCTTGGGGGTGGAGTGGCACTCTCTAATTCTGGCCCCGAACTTGCTGAAGGAATTATAGTGCTAGTACTAGGTGGCTGTTGGTCAAGTCCTTCAATGGTAGGCCGAGGAATATTCCCCTGCATACGGAAATACATCGGGCCACGTGCTGGATCATCATATACACATCCCTCTATTGTCTGAATAATCAAAGCCCTCAAAGTATTTACCAACACAGGTGTGGGATACTTGCCTTACAGGTATCCATAGATATGCCTAAGTCGGTAACTGACCGGGTACCTTATCAATAAGGAAACCGACCGAGTCGGCTTGGAGCACAAGGCAATTAGAGATAGATTTTCTATATAAATCCTTGTAAAATAGGAGTAGAACTCTTCATGTACCCCCTGCTGACCGGATATATAAGGCAATAGGAACCCCCCATCGGGGACAGAACATTACAAGCAATACAATCCACAAATCACAGGACGTAGGGTTTTTACTCTCATCGAGAGGGCCCGAACTTGTATAACACGACGTCTTTTGCAACCATCATAGTTCTTAGTCTCAACGTAGCCCTATAAATTTATTGCCAAGATCAAGTCTCGATAGTTGGCGCGCCAGGAAGGGGACAAGGCTCGCCGGGATTCACCGTCGACTTCGATGGCCGAGATTCCCACCATCCAGTACTCGCCGGATTTCAAGATTTCCTTTGGGTCGCTCGACTTCACCGCCGACTCCAGCGGTGGCCTCGACGACCATCGATCCGACTCGGTCGCAGCTGATCTCATGGCGCGAGCACCGAGCCCGTCAGATCCGATCCATGTATTAGTTCCACTCAGATTCGGTGACACAGATCTATCCACCGGGTATGACTCTAAGTCGGTCTGTTCCTTTGATGAGGACTCAGATGGATCTACGTGCCCTTATCCTTTGGGTGTTAACATGATCGAGGTTCATGAGGACCCGACCAATGATGGGGATGATGACAACAATGATGATGGTTTAGCCAACAACAACGATGGACATGGCGAGGAAGGTCAAAGGGACAACGACCCCGAAGAGATACCACCTTGGAATGGTCACCGCCGCTGACCGAGAGGATCTCGTGGATCCTGATTGGCACGACGGCTAGACCATAGAGATTTGGAGATTGAAGTGGATGGCGTTAAAGTCTATGACACCCCTCAGTTCAACATCACTGGGGCTAAAACACTGCTTGACAGCTTCATGGCAGACGCAGCATATCAGACCCCCATAATGCATAAGGCGGTAGCCATGCTCAAGGCAGCTGCTGTTCAAGACAAGGCCCAGGATGAACCACAGTCAGTGGCGAGTTCTAGCTACGCAACTTCCCGTGGATGACAACATAGTGATCTGAGAAATTCAATGAGACCACACGATGGACGAGATACCATCAACTCTCGTATTGAAGAGCGGGTCTGGGATGACCAGCGCCACGAGGAGGAGCACCATAACAGGAGGACGGATGATCGATGTGATGACCGATGATGTCATTCACCTCCAAGAGAAAACCGCGACGACCGATGTCGAGGAGACGATCAGGACCAACACGAAAACCATGATGAAGATGACCGGCGTCATCGTCATAGTGATGTTATCGGCCCTCGCCATAATCACCGCACGTTTTCACCTGCTCGGTCTTCCGACCGGCGGCAGAGGTCAGTCACCCCCAACGAGGACGAGTTCGATGGGATCAAGTCTTACATACTGGAACTTCGAATTGCTTGGTGGCCTAAAGGATTCAAGCCAGTCCGCATTGAGAAGTATGATGGTCAGACCAATCCTCGGGAGTGGCTTCAGCTATACAGCATGGCGATCCGAGTGGCAGGAGGAGACACCTATGTGATGGCTAACTATCTGCCGGTCTGTCTCGAGCCAGCCGTTCGGGTTTCTCACATCGCTCCCGGAGAGGTCGATCACTTCATGGGGAGATCTCAACAAGAATTTTATTGAGAGCTACCAAGCTACCTGCAACCGGCCAGACAATCACTTCGACCTCACTCGGACCAAGCAGAAGGCTGACGAATCCCTACGCGACTACATCAAGCGGTTCTGCACCATGAAAACTGAGATCCCTAATGTCCCGGACCAACAGATCATTGCAGCCTTCCAAGGAGGAGTCCAGACCGATGAGCTAGTTCGAGAGATCGGTCGGAGGAATCATGACCTCAAGCTGACCGCTCAGGAGTGCTTTGAGATCGCTGATAAGTTCGCATCCGAAGAGTCAGCTTTGTATGACATCTGAGGCAAAGGCAAGGAGAAGCACTCGGAGAAGTTGGAGTCCTCCAAGGAAAACAAGAAGCAAAAGACTGAGAACATGGTCACTGCACTAGACCGAATGAGGAAAAATCCTCGATGAACCAGCAGACCATGGATGATTTGCTGAGTGGTCCATGCCTATGGCATCCAAAGGGAAACCACAAAGCGAAGTTACCGGCTGAAGGGCTTCGCAATTGCTGCGCTGAAGGTGGCCAAAGATCCACCAAGGCACAACGGCAAGGATAAAGCCAATGACGGTGACGACAAGGATAAGGATGGAGAATTCCAGGAGTCCTGGAAGGAAGTCAACTTCATCTTCGGAGGCTCGGATGCCTACACGTCCAAGCGCAAGCAAAGCTGGAGCTGCGTGAGATCAACTCCATAGAGCCTGCCACGTCTGAGTACATGAGGTGGTCTGAAGTACCGATTACTTTTGATCGGTCGGATCACCCCTGGCACTTGCCCAAGCCAGGTCGCTATCCGCTAGTGCTCGCAGCAACAATGAAAGGGGTCAAGTTCAACAAAGTACTTATCGAAAGAGGAAGCAGTCTAGACTTGATCTTCACCAAGACCCTCACAGAGTTAGGCCTGTCGGTCAAAGACATGCAGTTGAGTTCTTCTCCCTCCCATGGGTCGTGCCCGGCAAAACCTCTGTTCCTATTGGATAGATCGCTCTGCCTATCACCTTTGGGACCTGTGAGAACTTCAGGACTGAGCGCATCATCTTCCACGTAGCCGACTTCGAGTTTGCTAACCATGCTATCCTCAGTAGACCGGCGGTCGCGAAATTCATGGCGGTCCCGCACTACCCGTATCTCACTCTCAAGATGCCAGGCCCCAAGGGAATCATCTCCCTTCACTCTGACCTTCGGAATTGTGAGATGGTCGACCGACAGTTGATGCTGTCCGACCGGTTGGAGATCCAGAATGCAGTTGTCAATGAGGAGCAGACTGATGCGGAGGTCCTCGTGAAGAAGCCCACCAAGGACAAGATCCAGACGGACGATATCCCTACCAAGGAAGTTTCGCTCGACCCGGAAGACCCCGCTAAGATCACTTATGCAGGGGCCAACCTCAACGAGAAATAGGATCTCGCGCTCACTCTTTTCCTCCAGGAAAATAGGGACATCTTTGCATGGAAGCCCTCTGATGATGTGAACAAGGGTTCCCGATCTTCCGAAAGGTTCTTGGTAAGTTGATTTGGTCGGAGGCGACACACAAATCGATCCGGCTTCAGAACAGCACGTTCTAAACCCCGCAATCGCAGCACGACGTCTCCTCTGGTTATCAACCGTCCAAAAGACGATTGACCTCGCCGAGAAGGCTGATCCCTGCCTGCGAATCAAGAACACAAGCAAGAACAACGAAGATTGCAACACAATTGCAGATGTATGATAAAACTCTCGAAGTTGGGGTCTCACAAACCGATGAACGGCGAAACTGTTTATGAACAGAATTGATCTAAGCAAAACCCGAACCCTAATGGTGCGGCGGCGGCTGTATATAAAGACCCTAGGGTCATGCAAGACCCTCTGGACGCGCCCCTAATTGGGCTCAACTAGATACAAAGCCCAAAGGCCAAAAATAGGCGACGCAGCACCGACACAGATTCTGGACTCTGTTTTGTTTTGACGATTCCCGATGACTCCGGATGAATTTTGACATGAGGCCGGCGGCATTGGAACGTTCTTCTCCTTATATTTCCGTGCATATGTAGAACGTCCAAATCCGAGTCCGTTTGCGTCCTGGGCGACTGTTTTAGTACAGACTGGTCCTGGGCCCCGAAACAGACTCGAAGTCGGTTTTGATTGGGCCTCCACTTTGGTTTCCAAGCCCTTGCTGGTCCTCCACGTTCCCAACTCCTTCTCCCATCATCTCCTGGTCTTCTCCATGATTTTTAATCATAAAATAATCATTAGGTAGCAAACCATTCTCAAAAGTAACATATAGCGAAGAACGTAGGAACGAGCTCACCTCTAAATTTAGTCGTCGTGCACGAGCTCTAGTCATTGGACCTTGCAAGTCCAGATTTGGAGGAGTGTTGTGTGTATCCATAGGAGTGATGTCCTCATCATCTGACATGCCGGGAGTTCCTAGGGAAAAGATTGGGCACGAGCTAAGGGTGCCTCCTGGGGCCACCCCCGTCAAGCAAAGGCTTAGAAGGTTTGCACAAGACCGCAAGGATGCCATGAAGAAGGAGATAGCTAGATTATTAGATGCTAAGTTTATAAGGGAAGTGTACCATCCTAATTGGCTGGCAAATCCAGTCCTTGTACCTAAGAAGAATAAAGAATGGAGGATGTGTGTCGATTATACCGATTTGAACACGGTCTGTCCTAAAGACCCCTTCGCTCTGCCACGTATATATCAGATCGTAGACTCAACAGCCGGGTGTGAGCTCTTAAGCTTTCTGGATGCCTATTCAGGCTATCACCAGATCTCACTGAAAGTCAAAAATTAGATCAAGACTTCCTTTATAACTCCTTTCGGCGCCTACTGCTATACTACTATGCCATTCGGTCTGAAAAATGCTGGCATGACTTACCAACGAGGTATTCAATGCTGCATCAAAACTCAGATCGATCAGAACGCAGAAGTGTATGTTGATGACATCGTGGTAAAAACTCAGAATGATGGGGAACTTCTCACTGACCTGGCAGAGACGTTTGACAACTTGAGACAATACTCGATGAAGTTGAACCCTAAAAAGTGTGTTTTTGGGGTTCCTTCAGGAAAGCTACTCGGTTACATCCTTTCGAAACGAGGTATAGAGGCTAACCCGGACAAAATCAAGGGGATCCTTGATATGGGGCCACCTCATTCCCAAAGGGATGTTCAAAAGTTGACCAGATGCATGGTATCTTTAAGTCGCTTTATCTCTCGATTAGGAGTCAAGGGTCTGTCGTTCTTTAAGTTGCTCAAAAAGAAGGATGACTTCGTTTGGACAACAGAGGCACAGTCAGCATTGGATGAGTTGAAGGTTCACCTCAGCAATATCCCGGTACTAGTGCCTCCCGAACCACAAGAAAAGCTTCAGCTCTACATATCGGCTACAACTCAAGTTGTGAGTACCGTTTTGGCGGTCGACCGAGAAGAAGAGGGTCATGTATAAAAAGTACAACACCTAGTGTTTTTTTTCAGTGAGGTCCTCAGTGCCTCCAAAACACGATACTACCAGATCTTGAAGCTGCTATATGTGCTCTTGATCACTTCAAGGAAGTTGAAGCACTATTTTCAGGCTCATCCCATTGAAGTTCAAACAACATTTGCACTCGAAGAAGTCCTCCACAACCGAGAAGCAGAAGGAAAGATTGCCAAATGGGCATTCGAGCTCAGTCAATTCACCATTACGTTTGTACCCCGCTCGGCGATCAAAGGACAAGCGTTAGCTGACTTCATTTTTGAGTGGATAGAGATTTAGATGCCGCCTGCACCGCAAGATATTGAGTACTGGAAAATGTACTTCAACGGATCCCTTCAGTTACCTGGAGCGGGTGTAGGGATTGTGCTCATCTCACCACAAGGATAAAAGCTCCGGTATGTCCTCCAGATCATGTTTTGCGTGTCTAACAATGCTACGGAATATGAGGCTCTTCTACACGGTCTACACATTGTCGTGTCACTCGGCGTTCAGCGTCTCGACATCTTTGGTTATTCGGCTCTGGTCATCAACCAAGTCACTAAGGATTGGAACTGTGTGGATAGCAATATGGCTGCCTATTGCCAAGAAGTAAGGAAGATCGAAGATAAGTTTGATGGACTAAAGTTCACGCATATTCTTCGGGATAACAATCAAGCGGCTGATGAACTAGCCCAGATGGGATCGTCTTGAGCGATTGTCCCACCCGGTGTTTTCTTACACACCCTTGACTCTCTCACTATTTTTACTCGGTCTGACGTCTTAACGACTGATATTGCTGAGATGGTATATGATACCAACATACAGACCGACTGGCGCGACCCGATTCTCCATTTTTTGACTAAGGGAACGCGGCCTCCAGATCATAATGAGCAACAAAGATTGAAGGCAAAGTGTCGAGAATATTTGATGGTGGATGACCTACTCTATCGACGAGGGGGTTCCAATATCTTGATGCGACGCATCTCGATTCCAGAAGGCAAAGAATTGATGGAAGAAATCCATTTAGGCGTATGTGGCAACCATGCTGCTTCGAAGACTTTGGTCGGCAAAGCCTTCTGGCAAGGGTTTTATTGGCCCACGGCGGTCGAAGATGCACACCAGGTCATTCGAAAGTGTGAAGGCTATCAATTCTTTACTCAACAGACTCACGTGCCTTCGCAGCAACTTCAGATGATACCTATGACTTGGCCTTTTGCAATTTGGGGGCTTGATATTGTCGGTCCTTTTAAGAAAGCGCCAGGCGGGTTTACTCATTTGTTTGTTGCTATTGACAAATTCACCAAGTGGATTGAAGTGAAGTCGGTCAACAAGATAACTTCAAAGAAGGCGGTCGAGTTTGTCAGAGACATCTTCAATCGGTTCGAGGTTCCTTATGATATCATCACCGATAATGGTATTCAATTTACATCTAAGGAGTTCCATGACTTTGCCGATGAGATGGGAATAAAAATCCACTTTGCATCAGTGGCTCATCCTCAAAGCAATGGGCAGGTCGAACGAGCCAATGGTATGATTCTTCAAGGACTGAAGCCTCGAATATTTGACAGGCTCAAACAATATGTTGGTCAGTGGGTTCAAGAGTTGCCTTCGGTTCTCTGGGGGTTGTGCACTAATGTCAGTCGAGCTACTGGCCTGTCACCTTTCTTGTTGGTCTACGGTTCCGAGGCTATGCTGCCGACCGAGGTAAACCTTGTCTCAGCACGAGTCAAGGGATATGACGAGAAGCTTTCTGACGACAACCGAGTGGTTGAGTTGATTGCAGAAGAGGAGTTGTGTGATCGCGCTCTGTTTTGGTCGACAGTATACCAGCAAGGCTTGTGATGTTATTATGACAAAAAATGTTCGCAGTCGCTAGTTTCATGTTGGGGATTTGGTGCTGTGACAAGTGCAATTAACCAAGAATCAGCACAAGCTATCCCCTAAATGGGAAGGACCTTATGTGGTCAAAAAGGTTACACGACCACGGGCTTATCGACTGATGTATGAAGATGGCAACGACATACCAAATTCATGGAATATCAATCAGCTACGTCATTTCTTTACTTAGTCTTCCTATTGTATTTTTATACATTATTATTGAATGAAATTCCAAGTCTTTTTGATGGAAGATATTTTTGATTTCATTCTTATTTGTCTCGATTCCTTAATTTATAACATCAAACAATCGAGCCAGGGGGCTAGTAATAATGTCCCACTACTCCTTAACCTTGATAGATTCTGGTTTTGGATTATTCTGACCGATTTCTCATAGTTTGACATGACCTAAAGTTTTTTGGTCTTACGCTGGAACATTGTGGTTATACAATTTATACTGCATAACAGACTGCCACTACACTAAACCCGGAGCCAAAGTGCGAGAGGTCATGTGTCGATTGGTCGATTTTGCTTGTTACGCAATTATAAATTACAACCTAATTTGCAAAGGTAGACCGGTGCAGCTTCTATTTTTGTCTCTAAAAGACTTAAGGTGAAAAGGTCTAAGTGCCATAACGCGACTAACGTAGCTTGGCGCCGACTGATTTGCTCTAAGTAACAGGAGATTGCCTTGATAACTATTTAGTTACTTTTTCCAAACTTGTTTAGTAACTAAGCAAGCACAAGGATTAATATTTATATTTATAGGGATACAATATTGTTTTCCTGATTCAAATACTACTAATATTTGTTTACATTGCAGATATTACAGCTCCTATGAAGGAGAGGAGGTGTCATCTTGTAATTCTTTCTCTAGAGTTGCTGGAGGAGACAACATGATGGGGTCGACCTCTACATTATCGACTAAGGCACGGTAGGTTTCCAGCATGGAGTCCATAAGCCACTGACATTGGTCGACCGTCAAGTCAGGGTTGAAGCCCTCCTTGAAAGTGTTGTTGGGCATAACCTCTGGCGCGTGCTCTAGCAAGTGCTCCCAGGAGTGCCCGGTCTCCTCCACTTGGTTAGCATGCATATACTCCAAAGCTTTTTGAGCACTATAGGATATGGCTCTGAAAGTCATGAAGGGTATTAGATGATGAAGTCCAAGAGCGTTGATAAAAGACTTAAAAAGATAGCTTACTCGCAAGATTACATTTGAAGGATTTGGAGATGCTCTTAGCCTCCTCAACCTTTCCTTTGGTCTCCTCCAGTTCCTTTTTCAGCTGAGTCATCTCAGCGCTCTGGTCTTCGACCAACTTGGAGAAGTCATTCTTCTCTGCAGTCAGAGCATCTAAGAATCTCTGCTGGTTTGAAGTTAAATTCTCCAAGTCGATGACTTTTTGATCATGAGCTAAAAATACAAATAAAAGCTTTAGCAATAGAGTGAGAAAGAAGTCAATATAAGTTGGTCTGCAATCTTACCAATGACATCAGCACGACTCTGCTCTAGAGCTTGGGTCACCTCCTTGTGGTCGGTCTGCCATTTTTCCGTTTGCCTTCTGGCTTGGGAAAGCTGCTCACCGGTAACTGATGACAACAAGTCAATACCTCTAAAAGAAGAAGTTGAATGCACAAGATGTTAGAGACTTACCAAAAGATTCGGCCTCAAGATATTCAATCCTGGCCAGCTTTTTCTCCACAAGAGAATATATTCTCTGAACAAGAAGAAGGGTTAGGTTAATTAGAATAATGATTCAAGAAAGAAAAACTTGGTATTGATGTACCTTGTTGGCCTCTCTATGCTGATGCATGACATCCATGTCCTCAGCTTCCGGTCGACTCAATGAGTCCTCGACCCACTCGGTCTTACCCTTATAATGGGGAGAAGGCATGCCGGTTGGGGAAGGGTCGACGGCTTGAGGAGCGGGCGCCGGCAACGGCGTGGGCACTAGAGCATTGGGCGACTTTCTCGACTCGGTCTGTGCACTTGATGGTGTGCGGACCAACTGAGGCTGGACGGTCGGTCGAGGAACAGGAGTCGGTCGAGTGTCTTGAGACCCTTGGGCGCTCTGATTATCACTTGACCGACCGCTATGAGTACCAAAGAAGCATAGCGTTAAAATCTGACAATAGTTGGAAATAGAGACGAAGAAGAATTGAAAACATGAAGAACTATACCCGAAGGCTTGCTTAAGTTTGATCGAACAGACTATCTTCTTCAGAGAAGCGGTCTGCGGGTCAGAATCCTTCCTCTTCAGGGAAGTCTTGGTGCCTTCACGGGTCTTCTTCGCCACCCTTGCACCACTCTCTGATTTGCTCGGGGGCTCCGACTGGCTAGAGGGTCGGTTGGAGTGTGCAGGGGTTGGCAGATTGGCATCAGGGCGGTGCTCCCCCTCGTCATCATCATCATCTCCCACATATTGCCGATGACGGTGAGTGGTCTACTTCACTTGTCAGCTGGGAGAAGGCAACTCAGGGCGAGGAGGTGCTGTGGAGATGCTGGCGACGACCTCTTCGGTCGGTCGGGCATCACCAGTGCCAGTCTGCGATGGTTTCTTGACATAATCCAGTCCCTCGGAATCGGTCGAAGGGAGCGGAGGGTGTGAAACATATGTGTCCAGAACCTGCAAAAACATCAAGACATCACACATTGTGATTATTCAAAGAGATGTCAGAATTATTCAAGACGACTGAGGCTTACTCGGGCCCGTAGAGTGTCCATGTTGTTTGCCTTCGCAATTAAGAAGTGATCTTGGATGATGTCTCCTTCAAACATCTTCGATAACCACGAGCGATGCAGAGTGGAGTTTGGCGGATCAGGCACCTCCCTCATCTCATCGTCGGTGGCATAATCCCAGGCGGGGTGGCTCTGTTTCTTCAATGGCTGCACTCGACGCACTATAAAGCTTTTTGCTATAGTGATGCCGTCAACCCCTTCATTCTTTAGCTCTCCAATTTTCTCTAGCAGAGCGACCACTTGGGGGTCGGTCGGGTCAGGTTTTTCTGACCACCGCGCCTGGTGAATGGCCTTGGCACGAGAGAAGTCAGCAAGAACAGGAGGAGGATTGTCACAGTAGAACCACTCATCCTTCCAATTCTTGTTCCTGGTCTTCAATGGGACATTGATGTAGGCCTCCTTCTTGCACAACTGGAAACCAACTCCACCTATGGCAACTTGGTTTTCCTTGGTTGGCAATGGTTGGAGGACGAACAAATGTCAGAACAAGGTAAAATGGGGCAGAACGCCCAGGAAAGCTTCGCACATGTGCACAAAGATAGCGATGTGCAGGATGGAGTTGGGATTGAGGTTGACGAGATCAATCCCATAAAAGAAAAAGCGCCCGTGCAGAAAACTGCAGTAGGGAACTCCGAAGCCATGCTCGAAGAAGGAGCAAAAAACTATGATTTGGTTTTGGATTGGAAGGGGGCGAATTTCTTTCGGTACCTTCCAATTAATGGGAGCTTGTTCCGGAAGGAGGCCATCCTCCACCATCTTGTTCAGATTAGCGGTGGAGATGCTGCTCTTCGAGAACTCCCGAAGTTGCTCCGGGATCTCCAGCTCGGAGGAGGACTCAGTGGCGGCGGCTTTCGTGGAGGATTTGCGATGTATCATCAAGGAATGTGGCAACACGGTGGATCTAAACCCTAGCTAAGGCTCGGAGGCTTTATGGCGATGAAGATCTATGGCGGTGATGGGAGCACACGCTAACCCTAGCTCTAGAAGTAGAGGAGTCGCAAGAACAGGGGAGGCGTGAGGAAGACGAAGCGCTATGTGCAAATGGCGGCGTGGACCTGGGGTCAACAGTACGCTGCCCTTTTTATTGTCTTTTTGACCTAGTCTTCTGGGTCCCATGGGCGGTATGGGCCATATAGTGATGGGCTTTTCCGCTTAATAAAAGTAATAAGTAAAAAGCTTTATTCTTTAAAAAGAATTAGAGCTATCGGCCTTGAGAAATAATCTCGGGGGCTTCTTTGATGAGAAGCAATGGCAAATCCACTTAAAAATATTTTCCGTATCTATATGATTTGATGATCACATAGCAGAGGACTAAAAGGTCATACGGGAGCAAGTTCTAAGGATAAGTTTCTGATTGATGTCAGTAAATAGTTCTCAAAATTAGGCTTGTATTGAGTCGGGTGATGGTTCATTAAGGAAAAACTATATTATGATTGATGTCATTATAGTTTAGTACTTGGTTATGATTGATGACATAGCTATTTCTTGATTTCACAAATGATAGATGTCATGAGAATCAAAAGGTCATTCGGCTAAGGGTGAATATCACTCTACCTTTAATATAATCGGTCGGCGCAATTGATATTGGGTAGACCGAGTACCTGGTTTGATGACCAGGGGTTTAGTTGCTCAAATTTGATGATTTGAGTGAAGTTATATAACAAAATGTTAAGAGCTAATATTATTAGACTCTTGCATAATTTGTTAGCCTCCAAATTATACAAGAGTCAGGGGCTACACCTGATCAGGTGCACCTAGTCGGCGCACCAGATCCATCAGGAACTTGGGTCATGAGGTCTTCCTAATTTATGACCTGTTCATACCAACATTGAAGATCACTCGGCGCATCACAGCTCAAAATCAGAAAGTACTCGGGGGCTGCTGTGGGATACTTGCCTTACAGGTATCCATAGATATGCCTAAGTCGGTAACCGACCATGTACCTTATCAATAAGGAAACCAACCGAGTCGGCTTGGAGCACAAGGCAATTAGAGATAGATTTTCTATATAAATCCTTGTAGAATACGAGTAGGACTCTTCATGTACCCCCTGCCGACCGAATATATAAGGTGGCAGGAACCCCCCATCGGGGACAGAACATTACAAGCAATACAATCCACAAATCACAGGACGTAGGGTTTTTACTCTCATCGAGAGGGCCCAAACCTGTATAACTCGGCGTCTTTTCCAACCATCGTAGTTCTTAGTCTCGGCGTAGCCCTATAAATTTATTGTCGAGATCAAGTCTCAACAACAGGTGATTGATTAATCAATGCATGATGTATAGCCGCATGTATCATGTTGTTCAATGTAGCCTCATCTACCACGTCCATTGGCTTATCGGCAGGTGATTTCTCAGTTTCATCTTCATCAATCCAAGCAGCCACGGGTAATTTTCCCCTCTGTATGATCTTGCCATGCCTGGTTTTGCTAAATGTGCTCAACAAAAGGCTTTCATACTCTGCAATTTTCTGATCGATCTGTGCCTTTGTTTCATCGCTCAGATCGCTCCTATCAACAGACATCATGTTCTCCATCCTCAGATCTACACCGATATCATGTTTTGGTGTAGGGTTTTTGAGAAGCTTTGGATCTTTCGGCATTCCAATTTCAGCCATGTTGTAGGTTTTGAAGTTCGTGGTCCCATCGGGCGTGCCAAAAAGCGTGTTGACGTGAAAATCACACGCGTGACCCTGAGGAGTGCAACCAAGAAAGATGCCATCGGAAGATCTCGACTCAAACTTATCAAGATTGCCACACTTGAGAATAAAGCACTTGCAACCAAAGGCACACAAATGAGAAACAGATGACTTCCTCCCAAATGTAGCTCAAAAGAAGTCACATTTAGAATTGGGCGCAAGAAAACCCGATTGGAAACATAGCAAGCAATGCTGATGGACTCAGCCCAGAGCCGCCTCGGAGTCCTATGCTCATCGAGCATCGTGTAGGCCATTTCCACCAAGGTTCTATTCTTTCTTTTGACCACTCCATTCTGCTGAGGGACACGAGGTGCTGAATACTGATGCTCAATACCATGCTCAAGATAGAAAGCATCAAAGGAGGAATTCTTGAACTTGGTGTCATTATCACTGCGGATTGCTCGTAATGCACCAGGAAGTTCCTTGAACAACCTCAAAGCTATGCTCCAAAAGTGAGAAAACACTTCATCCTTGCTCGCAAGAAAGTAAACCCAAGAATAGCGAGAGAAGTCATCAACAATCACAAGAACATACCACTTCCCACCCACTGAATGAACCCGAGAAGGACCAACAGTGTCCATGTGAAGCAGCTCTCCAGGGCGTTTAGTCATCACCAAATTAATTAGTGGATGAAAAGCGGCAATCATTTTCCCATGACGACAAGGAGCACAAACCAAATCCTTCTAAAATTTGAGCTTAGGCAATCCTCAAATCAAACCTAGGTCACTCAAGCGACAAAGCAAGTCAAAGCTCATATGACCTAGTCTCCTATGCCATTTCTAGAGCTCAGAAGAAGATTGAGCAAACAAGCACTTGTGAGAACCAGGAGAAACAGCAAAATCAGCCTTAAACACTCTCCCAATGCTAGAAATCCCACAAACTAAAGAGCCATTCGAATCAAGGACACAAGAAGCATTTTTCTTAAATCGCACTTCCAAACCAACATCAAGCAACTGAGAAACAGAGAGGAGATTGTACTTGAGATGCTAAACCAAACCAACATCCTTGAGAGTGAATTTTTCATTTACCTTTATCGCGCCCCTTTCCTTCACTCTCCCTCTCTTGTCATCTCCAAAGGTCACATACTCCCGACGCTTCAAGGGAGTGAGGCTAGAGAACCACTTTGCATCTCCGGTCATGTGGCGCGAACACCCGGAGTGCATTAGCCACTTGTTCTCTAGGCCTCCACCTGCTGCCTACAAAGAAGGAGAAGGAAAGATCGATAGCTCAGTGCTAGGGTTAGAGAGAAAACTTTTGGGAAGCAAGCACTGAACCACACGACCTGCAGGAGTTATCACAGTTCTTTGCACATTACCACTTGAACGCATGGGACAAGAACCATGATGGGGAAATCGTGGCCTGTCAAAGCGTCTCGACTCAAACCTAGGGTTGTGAGGATAGAAATCATCTATGTGAAAACCAAATCCACGCGAGCGACACTCACCATGATAGGGAAAACGTGGGGTGCCAAAGCGCTGCTGCGCAAAGCCTCTGTTCTGTGAATCAAAGCCATATGAGGAATGAACCTGTCCATCATAGGCACGAGAAAAAGAGCGAGGCTGAAAATCAACAAAATCATCATGATGCACATTTCTAGTTAACTCAGCTTGCATCCTCTCAATTCTCTTATGCTTATAACAGAATTCATCCAAGTGACCTTTGCGACCACAGAACATGAAAATGTAGACACTCTCATGTTTAGGCTTTGCTTGCATAGGAGGTTTGGGTTTTGGCTTCTCTATTTGCTTGGGGTTCAAGGAAGGTTTGGGGTTTGGTGGATAGTATGTCGTAGTGGGTTTGATGGATTGTTCCTCATCCTTGTAGCTAGAGCTAGGCACAAGCTTACCCACATTTTCACTATCTTTGTCACACCTCTCAAATCCCAAGCCCAAGTTGTAGGTTTACCTACAAGCACTCTCTTTGACTCTTGCCAAGTCACTCTCAATCTTCTCCTCACTCACAAGGGTTCTTTTGAGACAAGAGATGAGGTAGTCATTTTCTTGAACTACGTTCTTGTTTTCCTCTCTAGTTATTGCAAGCTTATCCTTAAGAGAGACACACACCACACATGGCGGTGGGAGAACTTTAGAGCGAGTCTCATTTAGCAGCTTGGACTCGAGCTCTTTGGCTTTGAGGGTTTGAGCTTCCAACTCACTAGTGATCTTGGGGAACTTCTGATATGCACCCAAAAGAGTTGGTCTAGCCTTGAATTCATCAAGCTCTTTAAGGGCACTCTCAAGCTGACTGGTAACTTGAGCATGCACACTTTCCCTCTATGTAAGATCATTCATCACAACTTGACAAGACCCACACTCAACAACGATGACATCTTTGGCAAGCTTAGACCTAAGCGAAGTGATCTCATACTCAGCACTCTCCAACATAGACTTAAGCTCTCTACTCTCATGAATAGTGTTGCGAAGCTTATCATCTTGCATAAGCAAAACATCACGCAAATGATGAAGTTCAGAAGGGAGCTCATCAAGAGTAGGAGGTACCTCGCTTGTGTCAGAGTCAAAGCCAGAGTCGGTGTCGTGATCATTCTTTGCCATGAAGCAAAGCCCGGTGAAATCGTCCTTCCTCTTGACTTGTGGCTTCTCAACCTCCTCCTCTGAGCTTATAAAGCCATCGCTTGATGTGAGGTCAACCTCATTGCACGTGCTTGTGTTGCCGCCTTGAGCGACATCGACCTCACATCAAGCAAAGGCCTTACAAGCTCAGAGGGGGAGGCTGAGAAGCCATGAGTCAAGAGGAAGGACGACTTCACCGGGCTTTGCTTCATGGCAAAGAACGACCACGACACCAAATCTGGCTCCGACTCTAACACAAGCGAGGTACCTCCCACTCTTGGTGAGTTCTCTTTTGAACTTGATCATTTGCGTGATGTTTTCCTCATGCAAGATGATAAGCTTCGCAGCGCTGTACGTGAGAGTAGAGAGCTTAAGTCTAAGTTGGAGAATGCTCAGTATGAAATCACTTTGCTTAGGTCTAAGCTTGCAAAAGATGATATTGCTGTTGAGTGTGAGTCTTGTCAAGTTGTGATAAATGATCTTGCACAGAGGGAAAGTGTGCATGCTCAAGTTGTTAGTCAGCTTGA
This sequence comes from Eleusine indica, assembly GCA_030378355.1. NCBI lineage: Eukaryota > Viridiplantae > Streptophyta > Magnoliopsida > Poales > Poaceae > Eleusine > Eleusine indica. The sequence continues at coordinate 18,112,570 of CM059497.1, forward strand.
GAGTGCCCTTAAAGAGCTTGATGAAATCAAAGCTAGACCAACTCTTTTAGGTGCATGTCAGAAGTGCCCCAAGCTCACTAATGAGTTGGAAGCTCAAACCCTCAAAGTTAAAGAGCTCGAGTTCAAGCTGCTAGATGAGACTCGCTCGAAAGTTCTCCCACCACCATGTGTAGTGTGTGGCTCTCTTAAGGATAAGCTTGCAATCACTAGAGAGGAAAACAAAATCCTAACCCAAGAAAATGACTATCTCATCTCTCATCTCCAAAGAACCCTAGTGAGTGAGGAGAAGATTGAGAGTGACTTAGCAAGAGTCAAAGAAAGTGCCAGTAGGTCAACCTACAACTTGGGCTTGGGATTTGAGAGGTGTGATAGGGAGAGTGAGAATGTGGGCAAGTTTGTGCCTAACTCTAGCTACAAGGATGAGGAACAGTCCATCAAACCCACTGACACATACTATCCACGTAACCCCAATCCTTCCTTCAACCCAAAGCAAGTCGAGAAGCCAAAACCCAAACCCACTGTGCAAGCTAAGCCTAAACATGAGATTGTCTATATTTGCATGTTTTGTGGTCGTAAGGGTCACCTGGATGAGTACTGTTATAGGCGTAAGAGAATTGAGAGGATGCAAGCTGAGTTAACTAGGAATGTGCATCATGATGATTTTGTTGGTTTTTAGTCTCGCTCTTTTTCTCGTGCCTATCGTGGACAAGGTCATTCCTCATATGGCTTTGCTCAGCAGCTCTTTGGTGCCCCATGTTTTCCCCATCGTGGTGAGCGTCGCTCGCGTGGATTTGGCTTTCACACAGATGATTTCTATCCTCACAACCCGAAGTTTGAGTCAAGACGCTTTGACAGGCCACACTTTCCCCATCGTGGTACTCATCCCACGCGTTTGACTGGTAATGTGCAAAGAACTGTGATAACCCCTGTAAGTCGTGTGATTCCGTGCTGGCTTCCCAAGAGTTTTCTTTCTAACCCCAGCACTGAGTCATCGATCTTTTCTTCTCGTTCTTTGTAGACAATAGCTGGAGGCTTGAAGAACAAATGGTTGATGGACTCCGGGTGTTCGCGCCACATGACCGGAGATGCAAAGTGGTTCTCCAGCCTCACTCCTATGAAGCGCCGGGAGTATGTGACCTTTGGAGATGACAAGAGAGGCAGAGTGAAGGCAAGAGGCATGGTAAAGGTAAATGAAAAATTCACTCTCAAGGATGTTGGTTTGGTTGAGCATCTCAAGTATAATCTCCTCTTTGTCTTTTAGTTGCTTGATGTTGGTTTGGAAGTGCACTTTAAGAAAAAATGCTTCTTGTGTTCTTGATTTGAATAGCTCTTTGGTTTGTGGGATTTCTAGCATTGGGAAGGTTTTTCAGGCTGATTTTGCTGTCTCTCCTGGTTCTCACAAGTGCTTGTTTGCTCAAACTTCTTCTGAGCTCTGTAAATGGCATAGGAGACTAGGTCACATGAGCTTTGACTTGCTTTATCGCTTGAGTGGCCTAGGTTTGATCCGAGGATTGCCTAAGCTCAAATTTGATAATGATTTGGTTTGTGCTCCTTGTCGTCATGGGAAAATGATTGTCACTTCTCATCCACCAATGAATTTTGTGAGGACTGAACGCCCTGGAGAACTGCTTCATATGGACACTGTTGGTCCTTCTCCGGTTTGTTCTGCAGGAGGGAAGTGGTATGTTCTTGTGATTGTTGATGACTACTCTCGCTACTCTTGGGTTTACTTTCTTGAGAGCAAGGATGAAGTGTTTTCTCACTTTCGGAGCATAGCTTTGAGGTTGTTCAAGGAACTTCCTAGTGCATTACGAGCAATTCGCAGTGATAATGGCACCGAGTTCAAAAACTCCTCCTTTGATGATTTCTGTCTTGAGCATGGTATTGAGCATCAGTTTTCAGCACCTCATGTCCCTCAGTAGAATGGTGTGGTCGAAAGAAAGAACAAAACCTCGGTGGAAATAGCCCGGATGATGCTCGATGAGCATTGGACTCCGAGGCGGTTCTAGGCTGAGGCCATTAGCCCTGCTTGCTATGTTTTCAATCGGATTTTCTTGCGCTCAATTCTTAATGTGACTTTCTATGAGCTATGCTTTGGGAGGAAGCCATCAGTTTCTTATTTGCGTGCCTTTGGTTGCAAGTGCTTTCTTCTCAAGCGTGGCAATCTTGATAAGTTTGAGTCGAGATCTTCCGATGGCATCTTTCTTGGCTACACCCCTCATGGCCATTCCTACAGAGTTCTGAATTTGGAGACTAACACCATTGTAGAATCCTACGATGTAACCTTTGATGAATCAAACTCTTGTGCAAGCAATGTGATTGAGACTGCAGGTAACATGGAGATGGAGGAGAGTATCTTTGTAGAAGAGGACCTACAAGGCTTGGATGATGATGATGATGAGTCATTCCATCCCACATCCGAGCTTGTTCTTGCTGCTTCCATCACTCCAGCAAAGGGTCCAGAAGCTTCTACATCGACCTCAGCTGATGAGGACATCACCCCTATGGATACACACAACACTCCTCCAATTCTGGACTTGCAAGGTCCAATGACTAGAGCTCGTGCACGACGACTAAATTTAGAGGTGAGCTCGTTCCTACGTTCTTCGCTATATGTTACTTTTGAGAATGGTTTGCTACCTAATGATTATTTTATGATTAGAAACCATGGAGAGGACCAGGAGATGATGGGAGAAGGAGTTGGGAACGTGGAGGACCAGCAAGGGCATGGAAGCCAAAGTGGAGGCCCAATCAAAACCGACTTCGAGTCTGTTTCGGGGCCCAGGACCAGTCTGCACTAAAACAGTCGCCCAGGACGCATACGGACTCGGATTTGGACGTTCTACATATTCACGGAAAGATAAGGAGAAGACCTTTCCAATGCCGCTGGCCTCATATCAAAATTCATCGGAGTCATCAGGAATCGTTGAAACAAGAGAGAGTCCAGAATCTGTGTCGGTGTTGCGTCGCCTATTTTTGGCCTTTGGGCTTTGTATCTAGTTGAGCCCAATTAGGGGCGCGTCCAGAGGGTCTTGCACGACCCTAGGGTCTTTATATAGAGCTGCCGCCGCACCATTAGGGTTTGGGTTTTACTTAGATCAATTTTGTTCATAAACAGTGTCGCCGTTCATCGGTTTGTGAGACCCCAACGTCGAGAGTTTAATCATACATCTGCAATTGTGTTGCATTCTTTGTTGTTCTTGCTTGTGTTCTTGATTCGCAGGCAGGGATTAGCCTTTTCGGTGAGGTCAATCGTCTTTGGACGGTTGATAACCAGAGGAGACATCGTGCTGCGATTGCGGGGTTTAGAACGTGCTGTTCTGAAGCCGGATCAATTTGTGTGTCGCCTCCGACCAAATCAACTTACCAAGAACCTTTCAGAAGATCGGAAACCCTTGTTCACATCATCAGCAGTTGTCGAGCCAGCTCCAGCTGTGGTTGAGGGGGAGGTACGCTCTGAGAGAGAGGCTCCTCACCACATTCAGCGTCAACATCCACCTGAACAGATGATCGGTAATCTCTATGAGAGGACAACAAGGTCAAGGTCTGCACATCTCACTTTCTTTACTAATTCTCTCTTTGTTGCAACCTTTAAGCCTCGAGATGTTGGACACGCATTATCTGATGAACATTGGGTCAATGCCATGCATGAGGAGCTAGAAAACTTTGAGAGAAACAAAGTGTGGACCCTAGTAGAGCCACCTGTTGGTGTCAATGTCATAGGAACCAAGTGGGTTTTTAAAAACAAGCATGGGGAAGATGGTGATGTTGTTAGAAACAAGGCTAGGCTTGTTGCCTAGGGTTTCAGTCAAGTGGAGGGCTTAGACTATGGGGAAACCTTTGCTCCTGTTGCACGCATAGAAGCCATTAGGATCTTGCTTGCATTTGCTGCCTCTAAGGGCATTAGACTCTACCAAATGGATGTCAAGAGTGCTTTCCCAAATGGTTTCATAGAGGAAGAGGTTTATGTGAGACAACCACCTGGCTTTGAGCACCACAAATACCCAAACCGTGGGTACAAGCTTCAAAAGGCTTTGTACGGGCTAAAGCAAGCACCTAGGGCATGGTATGCTAGGCTTAAGACCTTCTTGTTAGAGCGCGGGTATGTCATGGGGTGTGTTGACAAAACCTTGCTCACTCTAAAGCATGGCAATGACTTTCTAATGGTTCATATTTACGTGGATGATTTCATCTTTGGAGGTTCCTCTCATGTTTTTGTGTCCAGATTTCAGGAAGCTATGGAAAGTGAATTTTAGATGTCGATGATGGGCGAGCTCACCTTCTTTCTTGGACTTCAAATCAAGCAATGCAAACAAGGCACCTTCATACATCAAGCCAAGTACATGAAGGATCTCTTGAAGAAGTTCGACATGGTCAATATGAAGTCGTTGTCAACACCAATGGCCACAACAATGGCACTTGACCCAGATGAAGACTGTGAAGCGGTGGACCAAAGGGAGTACAAGAGCATGATTGGCTCCCTCTTATACCAGACGGCGACAAGACCCGACATACACTTTGCAGTGTGTCTTTGTGCTCGCTTTCAAGCTTCCCAAGGATCACACATCGCAAGGCTATCAAGCGCATCTTCAGGTATCTCAAATACACCCTTGCGTTTGATCTTTGGTACTCTGAATTTTCATCTCTTGATCTCATTGGGTATTCGGATGCGGACTTTGCTGGGTGTAGAATTGATAGGAAAAGCACTTCTGGTACTTGCCATTTCTTGGGTACTTCTTTGATCTTTTGGTCTTCTCGTAAGCAGTCGAGTGTAGCCCAATCCACCACAGAGGCTGAGTATGTTACAGCTGCTAGCTGCTGCTCACAAATCCTATGGATTGTGTCCACCATGAGAGACTATGGGTTAACCTTTAAGGGTGTCCATTCATGTGTGATAACTCCAGTGCCATATGCTTAGCCAAGGACCTAGTTCTACATGTTAAGGTCAAACAAATAAATGTGAGATTCCACTTCCTCAGAGATAATGTTGAGAAGGGAGATGTGGAGGTCAAATACATCAACACCAAAAACCAATTGGCTAATATCCTTACCAAACCTCTAGATGCTTCAAGATTTGCTTTTCTTCCGGGGGAGCTTGGTGTTTGCATCCTTATGGCGTCATTTGAGGGGGAGTTGGTGTTCTCTTGTATATACGTATCTTACCTTTTTGCATTTCATCTCATATGTAAGATATGCACTAGTAGATGAGCTTTGATTCTTATGCTTTCTTGCATTTCTCTTTGCTATGATTGAGGTTGAGCTAAGTTGTGTAGATGTGATAGCAATCTCTCATGCTTAGATTTTCTAGATGGCTTGTTATGGACTCTTTTGAGCAACTTGCTAATCTTAAAGGTAAACTGAGCTTCTTGTGAACCTCATGAACTAATCTTGTTAAGACTTCCTCACCATGTGTATAATTGCTTTTATCCCTGTCAAAACTTGTCTTGAGGCTAGTTTAGAGGATGTCTTGTCTTTGGCACCTTGTGTGTGCGAAATGGAAAGCTTTGCAAATGTTTAGCTCCTGATGGAACTTTGTGAGAACGTGTGCTTTTGCCACAAAGACATGCTCTTTTGTCTTGTGAATACATCATGAAAAATCTGCAAAGTGCTTTCAGCAAAATAATTCTAAATTGCTAAATCCAAACATTGTGACTTGAGGCCTCGGGGTGTTTGCCGTACCCAGTCATGCGACCCTCCGTATGGATAAGAGGACACATGAGGATAAACAATAAACACTTGATCAAATGAGTCTCTGTTGCATATGTGAGCGTTTGTAAAGCTTATTTTTTGCGAATGCTTGTTACCCTAGTTGAGATTGAGATTGGCTAGTTTCTTTTGATTCATTTGATGCCCGTTTTGCCTTGGATGGGAGTACTTACACATGTGGTGACAATTTATCTCATGATAAGCAAATTTGATTCTATCTAAGCTAGTCAATCTTTTTGCTTAGCTTGTATAGCTCTTGGTGTTTATGCCTTGCTATCTATTTTTGGTCTTTGTATGATTGTGAGCTATTGCTTTTACACTTCATGGCTCTATGGATATGATTAGCGAGGTTAAATGCTTGTTTGCATAATTGTTGAAGCTCCTTAGGTTTGCATTTTCATTCATTGTATATTTCTTCTTTTGCTACTTTGATGAGTTCATTGCCAAAGGGGGAGAAAGTTGTGGGTCATGCACAAATAATGCTAAGAAACTTAAAATGACTCTTTTTGCATTACATGAGACCTTACACAAGTTGAGGGGGAGCATATCATGTCCTTGAGCGTTTTCTTGCGCTTTTCACACTCTTTGCGCATCTAGTCGCTTTCTTTGCCAACTCTTGGTTTTGCGATTCCTATTTTGCTAGATGGCCTATTTGTCACCTTTTCTTTGGGTTTGGCCATTTGGATATGCTTACTCGGCTTTGCATTTCAATCTCTAATCTCTGTGCATTTGGTATTATCAATGTAATCATCAAGGGGGAGATTGAGAAACCATGTGGATATATGCCATGGTTTGTAATATGTGATGAGTAATTGACTTTGGCAGAATTTGTGTTTGAGTTGAAATACGGGAATCTGGGGATTGCATGAGTTTGTGCATGTCATGGTTTTGACTAACTGAAGTTGATGAGGATGTTAGAGAGTTTGCAGGAGATGGGAAATGTGTTTGCTTATCTCATGATGTGTAGGTCACTAGAGGCAACTTGGCGTCAGCGACGAGAGGATCGGGCACAAGTAGGAGACTTGGGGCCAGACGATCAGGAGGCTGGGTAAAGTCAAAGGTGATCCACACCATACACGTCGAGAGGCAAGAAGCATAGACGATTTCGCGGTTGAGCCTCAAAACCGTGGGTGGTGATCAAGACGGCAGGGTTGACCAAGTCAAAGGTGATCGGGCGTCGGTGCAAGTAGAAGCTTCCAATGGACCGGAGGCGGGAGAGACTTTCCAACGAGGAGGATCACAGAATGAGGTGCCACGCGTCAAGATCGAGAAGTCGCGCTTTGAGAAGCATGCAAAGTGGTTTCCCGGTTTGGTCCTCAAAACCGGTGGCGACGATTAGAGGTGCACGTGGCACCATCGCGGAGCTTGCGTCGAGGCGAAGCAAAGTTGTGAAGGGCTCGATGGCATTCGGGCGAAGAAAAAAGAGTTGGACCATTTTTCCCCTGGTGGTAGGTGGCAGTGTATTGTAGGTGAGGGGTAGGATGGTCATTAGGACAACCCCTAGGCCTATATAAGGAGAGGTGTGGCTGGTGGGAGAGGTGCCTCTTCTCATAGCCTTGTGTTAGGATTTCATTCTAAAGAGCTAGGAGAGTGCTTCATGTAAAGAGGAGAGTAGTGGGTGTGTGAGAGACATCTCTTGCTCTTCCAAAGAGTAGGAGGAAGAGGGTGGCTTCCTAGCCTTTTTATCCATGGATCTTGTAAGCATGTTTCTACGATATGAGAAGTATTTTCGTGCTCAAGATCTTCCTTTCTCCTAAAATCCTGAATTTCTCTTTTTCTCTATTTTTGGAGCTATTTTCGTGGTGATTTTCGATCTCGTTTTTGAGTGGCTTTTGGTACGAATTTCTTGAGGGATCTTGGTGTTAAGACATTCCTAAACAATCCTCTATGGATCCTTGATTAAATCCTAGGCAAGAGCACCTTTGATTTTGTGGATTTCCATAAGAACATTCAAACCCTAGAGCTTTCGGTAAATCCTCAAATTTGCGATGAATTCTTGAGCTTTTTGTGTGATTCCACTTGGAGAAGGAACGTCCTACCATGACACATCTTCTATCTAAGTTTTGTGATTTTTGGAGTTCGTTTGGATAGGTTTTGGTATTTTTCTTACCAAGTTTGGAGCACAGTTTTTGGTTCTGGAAAGTGTTGATTGGCACTGCCGATCGCTGAACCGACACTGCCGGTGCCCGAGGAAGAACCCCTGATCGGCACTGCCAATGGCTGGACCTGCACTGCCGGTCGCTGAACCAACACTGCCAGTGACTCAAGTCCAACCCCGCACCAGCACTACCGATGGCCAAACCGGCACTGCTAATGCGCTCTATTTGCTGCTTTTGAGAATCCCTCACCGCCACTGCCGATGGGCTTTACTGGCACTGCCGATGGTGCCAACCGGCACTGCCAATGGTAGTCCAGTTTCGCACTGTTTTGAGTGTTTTCCGTTCTCTTTTGTTTCCATTGTGTTCTGCTGCTGTTGTTGATCACTCCTAGGGTTAGCACATCACAAGTTGGTGTGTGTGACCTTGGTGATCGGTTTAGAGGTTGGCCTGGGTTGTAATCGGGACATAGGCCAAGTTCTTGTGAAGAATTTTTAATTGGCTCCCATTCACCCCCTCCCTTCCCCTCTGGTCGCCTTCTCGGTCCTTCAGGAGCAAATGTTTCATCAAAGTCAATTCCCACCACTTGAGAATAGACCTTGGCCACTAGACGAGCCTTGTTCTTGACAATTGCCCCTTTCTCATCTTGCTTGTTCTTGAAGACCCACTTGGTGCCAACCACAATGTGATTCTTGTGCATCTCAACCAATTTCCGTACTTTCATCTCTTGAAATTGTTCAATTCTTCTTGCATAGCAATAACCCATTTGTGATCATCCATAGCTTCATCAATTGTTGTAGGCTCAATCATGGAGATGAAAGATAAGTTCTCAATTGCAGCATTTTTCATCCTCATCATTTCCTTCACTCACATAGTTGGGCTTGTATTGATTTTCTCTTGTCCTAACTTCTTGAGATGGACTCCTAATGATCAAGTCGCGTGAGTGATCCTTGTTGATGGCTTTGGGTCTAGGATGATGTTCTTCTTGAGTAGGAGGAGCTCTAGGTGAAGTATCTTGGGCATCATGGATTGCTTGCTCTCTTAAGATATGAGTGTCTTGGATTCTTAGTAAGGTGGGGGAATCACTCATATGCTTTGTTGTCTTGGAACTAGAGCTTGGTGTGGATGTGGGGCTATTATGTTAAGAGCTTGGAGAAGTGGCTCGAGGTGAAGTATGTGGGGAGCTAGTGGGTGTGTCAATGGCATCTTGGGTTGGTTCTTGCACCTCGGAGGAAGAGGTTGGTTGAGGTGGTGGAGTTGAGGGCTCATCAATATCACCATCATTGGCCTCATGGGGTAAAACCTCACCCACGGGCATGTTTCTCATAGCTTCTTTTATTGGTTCATCTCCAATAAAATTCATCTTCCTTTTAAGACCCTTTGACTCATCAAATTGCACATCATAAGATTCCTCCACACATCCCGTGGCTGAGTTGTAGACCCGATATGCCTTAGAAGTCCCTGAATACCCAATAAGAATGCCTTCATCAGTTCTGCTCTCAAATTTCCCGGGCTTCCTCCTCTTCTTGAGAATGTAGCAAGTACAGCCAAAGACCCGAAAATAGGAAACATTGGGTTTCCGTCCAACCAATAGCCCATATGGTGTCTTCTTCAACAACAGGTGGAGATAGACACGATTTGAGGTGTAGCAAGCTGTGTTGATTGCTTCAGCCCAAAACCTCTCATGAGTTTCATACTCATCCAACATGGCACGAGCAAGGGTGATGAGTGTCTTGTTCTTCCTCTCGACTACTCCATTCTACTCGGGAGTATATGTGGCGGAGAATTCGTGCTTGATCCCCTTCTTGTTACAATACTCCTCTACTATTGTATTCTTGAACTCAGTTCCATTATCACTCCTTATCTTCACAATGCTAGCCTTGAATTTATTCTTTACTCTCCTTGCAAACTTTTTGAAGATGTCACTTGCTTGAGACTTGTCGACAAGAAAGAAAGTCCAAGTGTATCTTGTGAAGTCATCCATGATCTGTTGACACCGAATTTTGACCGGTCCCAGTGGTCAGCGATGTGAAGGCAAGAGTTGGCTGGAGATTAGCGAAGCTCAGCGGCCGAAGAAAATAAAGTGGGTCCAATAGATTTATTTTATCTTTTTCTATTTTCAGTTCAGAGTTTGTTTAGAAATAGATCGAGTCGGCTTTGAGAATCCTGACCGAAAATATGTATGAAAAAAAACCTTCGTTCAATACAATTTGGCGCATTGACAACCTTTCCTACTCGACGAAATCCTTGTCTCGCGCAGGCTGCATCGGCTCCGCTCTCGGCGAGAGACTTGGATTAGTCAACCTCGGTAATTCTATTAATCTCAACTAGAACTTTCTCATTTGTTTGATATTCTAGTTGTTATCGTTAGGATTGCTAGTTATCCGTTAATTAGATCTTTATTGTGCTTGTTCTATCGACTTTCGATTGCAGTACTGTCTTGGCTGAGCTCAATCTATTGCAGTTTTTAGGAGGTTTTATGAGTATAGTTTAGATCTTGTACTCGAGTCACTCTGTTGATTTTATCTATAAATAGCTTGAATCTAGCTCTATTTACCATGTTTGAACACTGTCTCGATTAGGTTCGATCTGTTCGAATCAGCAAGGCTACATCAGTGTTGATCTCTTGCTGGGTTGATAAGGCTAGGTTCGAGTCATTTATAGGTAGTGTCGATAGAGTTCTATCGGGACGTTTAGCCGATAGATTATCATGGTTCCATTCGACTTTTGGTTTATGATTGATTTCTTACATATTTTGTTAGTCGATTGCCCCCTTATTGAAATAAGTTAGATCTATGATTTAAGGCATATTTACAGTATCAGCTATCAGATCTATCGACTTAGCATCTGTCAATAGCCAGAGTTCTGTGCATGATTACTGTACTTCCATCGACTCTGGCCTATCAACTTCACTTTATCAACAGAGCATGTTTTAGCATATCTATTATAAGTCCATTGACTCTATTCTTTTAGTTCGATTCCTATCGGCACCATTTATGCTTTATTTTATAATAATTTATTGAGTTGCCAATAAGTCAATACGTATCAGTTGATTAGTTTATTTTAATATTATTTACTATTTTTAGCTATCGACTGGTTTTCACTAATAGTGATCATCGGCTTTCTTCATTGGCCTGTCCTAGGCCAGTGACCCGTGAATCAATGTTTGTTTTCTTTGTCGATTTGCAGGGAAAATTGACTGGCACGCCCTGATGAGGACATCACCCTTATGGATACACCCAGCACTCCGCCAACCAAAATACAAGTTCATGCGCGACAACTGAATTTACGGGTGAGGTTGTTCCTAATGATTCCTTTATGTGATTTTGAGAATAGATTGCTACCTAATGAATTAATTGTTGTTAGAAACCATGGATATGATGATGAGATAGCTGGGGAGGTGATTGGAGACGTAATGGGCCAGCAAGGACGTCCAAGCCAAGGTGGAGGCCCAATCAAAACCGACTTCGAGTCTGTTTCAGAGCCCAGGACCAGTCTGCACTAAAATGGATGCCCAGGACGCATACGGACTCGGATTTGGACGTTCTATATATGCCTGGAAAGATAACGAAAATACCTTTCCAACCCAACTGGTCCCATGTCAAAATTCGTCCCGATCCGTCGGCAATCGCTGAAAAAATTCGACTTTCAGAACCTGTCCTAGTGCTGCGACATCATAATCGGTCTTTGGGCCATGTATGGAGTTGAGCCCACTTAGGGCTGCGTCCAGGGGGTCTTGCACGACCCTAGGGTCCTCATATACAGCCGCCGCCTCTTCATTAGGGTTTGGGTTTTGCTTAGATTATTCTGTTGATAACAGTTTTGCCGTTTGATCGGTTTGTGAGACCCCAACTTGTGAGATTCATCGTATACTTGCAAATTTGGTTGCATTCTTCTTTGTTCTTGCTTGTGTTCTTAATTTGCAGGCAAGGATAAGCCTTCTCGGTGAGGTCAATCGTTCTTGAACGGTTGATAATCAGAGGAGACGTTGTGCTGCGATTGCGGGGTTCAGAACGTGTCGTTCGGAAGCCGGATCGATTTGTGTATCGCCTCCGCCTTAATCAAGATTATCAGAACCTACCAGAAGATCGGGAACCCTTGTTCACATCAAGTGGTAATCAGAACTTCAGGTACACCGTTAGGTTTGCCCTTATCCTTGTTATTTTGTTCAATCCTAGAGTCCAGAAAATTACCCTACAAAAATATTTGTTCGTCGTGTTTCCGCTGTCCTACACCCCCCTTGTGCCTTGCAATTTTCAGTTTAGTTTGCTTCTCTGAATTTTAGTCCCTACAAGGTCATTGTGTTGTTGGTCTAGTACTTGTTCTTTGGTCTTGTTTGAGTCGTGTGTGTCCTTGTTCATAGACAATCAAGAAAAAAAAATGAGATTGTTGCACACATTGAGAGAATAGTACTGCTGGAATTATTTGCACTAAATATTTATTTAACATCTAGCCTTCTAACTTTTGTGTGCAAAAGAAACTTAGAGTGTTTTCTGTTGCACGTTGTTCCTTGAGTCAAGAGATTGCTGCACGTTGTTGCATATGAGAATTGTCGGTTCAGTTCTACATGTACATCTATTCCTTACGTAAAGAGTGCAAAGAAGAAAGTTTCGGTTTTTTCTTTGTGCTATAAAGTTCGCAACTCTTGCTGCAGTTCTATGTCAAAAATATCATGAAAGAAGTAAAAGACAAAGAGGTGCTGAAAAAAAAATAAGAAGAAAAAGCCGCACCTATAACAAAAGAAAAAAAAACAAAAGGAGAAGAGAAAAAAATTAAGAATTGCTTGCAGCCTTTGTGTCCTTTGTTGAGCCATTTGCTTGCTTGCTTGAACTAGGTCCGAGACAAGTTTAGGCCAGTGACATAGACTAGCTTGGGACTATTATTCAGTTTTGCAATTTTTGAATTGAAATTTTGCTAATCCTTGCTACTATAAATTGACTATCTAGCTCCACATATATCGTTCTGAATAGGCACAGAACTTTGGACCCTTGCAATCGTTGGATCACACTCTCCAAGGTATCCTCTGTTTTGCTATTAAGAATCTTGTAAAAACTCAAGTTAGGTGCTGCCATTTGCTTGTTGAGAGTTTCCACCGTAATCAAACAGTAGTGATGGGAAAATATACTCTTGTGTGTTTTCTTGTTTTCTATTAACAATGACAGGTTACAACACTGATGGTGATGAGTCGATGGTGTCAAATGAGGTTGATACAAGTGTTGTAGCACAATGAGTGCTTAGTTCTCAAATGGAGAAGGTAGAGCAAAATCAAATGAACAACTTGTTTCAGACTCACTTTATTGTGAAGGATCGACGTTATCGTGTCATCATTGATGGAGAGAGTAGCCACAACATCGCAAGCTTGGAATTGGTCGAGAAGCTCGGCTTGACCACACAGCCACACCCATGTCCATACTACATCACATGGGTAAATTCTTGTGGTAAGATGAAGGTAGATAAAACTGCACGCATTAAATTTTTTATTGGTTCTTATAAGGATAGTGCAGAATTTGATATAGTACCTATGCAAGCATGTCATTTGTTATTGGGTAAACCTTGGATTTATACAAATAATGTTTTGCACAATACCATTACTAATAGCTACTCATTTAAATATAATGGTAGAAGGGTTACTCTTACACCAATGACCACAGCTGAAATTTTAGAAGAGGTTCAACAACGATTTGAGAGAACCGTTTAGGATAGAATGGGCTGTTTCAAATGTCGCAACACTTTCATCAAAATCTAAATTGCTAGAGGATGAACATATTTCTTTGCCTCTTGTTACAACTAATATTTTTCAGCATATACACAAAGAAGATGATAGTGGGAACGATAAAGAACAGGTTGTTGCTTCAGGTAAGAGCTTTCTTGATATGATGGATTGTTCCAATAGTCTTGCTATATTGGAACCTTATGATCATGTTCCTTTGTCACAAATTGATTTACCTAGTGGTCCGTGTGATAAAGAGGAGTTGTGTGTCAATGCTTCATTTATACCTTTGCCACAACAAATGAATGAGCTTGATGTTTTTGCTTATGATTCATCCACTAGTGCTAAAATTAAACGTTTGATTTTAGTTACATGTCAAAAGGATGAGCAGAAATTGTTTTCTTCTCTAAATACTTTAGGTTATATTGAATTTGATATTCTTTGTAATCTAAGTACTTTAGAGAAGCAAATGTTTTCTCAAACTAAGTTGCCTTTATTGATAAGAAACATTTTTTATGCTATTGGCAACTATGATCATAGAGGTGTATTTATGGTACATAGAGTTTATGTTTGTTTAAATCTGAAACATCCTCTTGGTTTGCAACTAAATGACCAACTAGAAAAATTTAATATCAACTACCATGTCATGTCATCTTTTTCTAGTATTTCTAAGATCACACATTGTCTACCTTGTGATAAGAGTGAGAATGATGCTCATATTGCTGACCAAGTTTTCAAAGAGATTATTAATTTGCACGGAATGCCTTCTACTGTAGATTCTCATTGTGATGACAAATTTCATAATGCATATAAATATGAGTTGCATCCCAAGTTTGGGAATAGTTCCACAATTAATATTTCAGATTTGAGACCATACATGGGAGAAAGAGATGAGCTCGAGTCGAGGACAACTCTAATTCAAAAGGGGGAGAATGATGAGGACATCACCCTTATGGATACACCCAGCACTCCGCCAACCAAAACAAAAGTTCATGCGCGACAACTGAATTTACGGGTGAGCTTGTTCCTAATGATTCCTTTATGTGATTTTGAAAATAGATTGCTACCTAATGAATTAATTGTTGTTAGAAACCATGGATATGATGATGAGATAGCTGGGGAGGTGATTGGAGACGTGATGGGCCAGCAAGGACGTCCAAGCCAAGGTGGAGGCCCAATCAAAACCGACTTCGAGTCTGTTTCGGAGCCCAGGACCAGTCTGCACTAAAATGGATGCCCAGGACGCATACGGACTCGGATTTGGACGTTCTATATATGCCTGGAAAGATAACGAAAAGCCCTTTCTAACCCAACAGGTCCCATGTCAAAATTCGTCCCGAGCCGTTGGCAATCACCGAAACAATTTGACTTCCAGAATCTGTCCTGGTGCTGCGACACCGTAATCGGTCTTTGGGCCATGTATGGAGTTGAGCCCACTTAGGGCTGCGTCTAGGGGGTCTTGCACGACCCTAGGGTCCTCATATACAGCCGCCGCCTCTTTATTAGGGTTTGGGTTTTGATTAGATTATTCTGTTGATAACAGTTTTGCCGTTTGATCGGTTTGTGAGACTCCAACTTGTGAGATTCATCGTATACTTGCAAATTTGGTTGCATTCTTCTTTGTTCTTGCTTGTGTTCTTGATTTGCAGGCAAGGATAAGCCTTCTCGGCGAGGTCAATTGTTCTTGAACGGTTGATAACCAGAGGAGACGTTGTGCTGCGATTGCGGGGTTCAGAACATGTCATTCGGAAGCCGGATCAATTTGTGTATCGCCTCCGCCTTAATCAAGATTATCAGAACCTACCGGAAGATCGGAAACTCTTGTTCACATCAAGTGTCCTCATCACACCCTGGTTTTCGTATTGAGCCTGCACTGGAGCTCAGCAAATCTCCCAGGTCACGCGTGTGATTTTCGAATCAACACGCTTTTTGGCACGCCTGGTGGAACCAAAGAACTCCAAGGATCTACAACATGTCTGAGCTCAGAATGCCAAAAGATGGCAATCTTCTCCCTAAGCATGATGTCAGTGCTTATCTAAAGACGGAGAATATGCTGCCGGTCAATATAGATGATCTGAGTGATGAGTCAAAAGCACAAATTAATCAGAGAATGGCTGAGTATAAAAACCTTCTATTGGAAACATTTAGCAAGACAAGGCATGGCAAGATCGTTTAGAAAGGAAAGTTACCAGTTGCCGCCTTGATTGAAGATGGAACAAAAGAATCATTCACCAACAAGCCAATGGAAGTTATCGATGAGGCAGCTCTAAACAATATGATTCATACAGCTATACACCATGCATTAATTAACCAGTCACCTGTATTGGTTAACATATTAAGGACCTTGATCATTCAGACTGTGGAGGGGTGCTTATATGAAGATTCACCTCGTGGGCCGGTGTATTTCCACGTATCTAGGGATACTCATCGACCCGCAATAGGAACATCCAGTCCACAGCAACCAAGTGCGAACACGTCAGATCCCATTACGGGTTCAAGGACATCTCCTTCTGAGGATACTCCACCTCTGAAGAGCGTTGATGGTGGTACAGTGGGAAGAACATCTTGAAGGATAATATTACAAAGGACTACTCCACAAACACAGCCACAACATTACAGACAAGAAGTAACAGAACCAAATGTCACATATAGCACTGCGCCTAATGTTGAGCCTAGTATGTTTGGGATGCCATCATCATCTTATCTGCTAGGAGAATTAGGAGGCCAGCATACGGTTGTTAATTTTGGCTCACCAACGCCAGCATCTTGTCCCGCATTGACTGTCCCAAATGTCAATGTGTTGACTGATGATTGGGCTGTGAAGATTGCTAAGGTAATGAGGGAACAGTTTGGACAAAAGCCGAAACATCAAACGTATATGTATTGACCCCCATATCCGCCAAATTATGATTTGCTACCTATGCCGAGTCGATACAGGCCACCAGAATTTACCAAGTTTACTGGACAAGATAGTACTACCATTGTTAAGCATATCCGCCGATTTTTAGTACAATATGGAGAAGCTAGTAATACTGAAGCATTGAAAATTAGGTTGTTTCCATTATCATTTGTCTGGATTAGCGTTTTCTTGGTTCGCATCATTGCCCCCAAATTCAGTTATTACTTGGGCCGATCTTGAGCAAAAATTCCATAAGTACTTCTTTGCTGAGACTAGAGAGTTGAGATTGTCTGACTTGATTGTTGTGAGGCAGAAGGCTAGAGAGTCTGTACATCATTATGTGCAGAGATTTAGGGATGTGCGCAGCAAGTGTTTTAGTCTGCAATTGACTGATAATCAGATGAGAGAAATAGCATTCAATGGTCAAGGCTAAGAGAGAAGTTTCCTTCGGCTAAATTTGAGAGCCTTTCCCAGTTAGTGTAGAAGGTGTCGATCCAGCAGAATCTGACTCGGGGGGCACGATCAAAGCCGATTCAAGTCAACTATAATGATTATGAATTTGAGTCCGATGAAGAAGTTGAAGAGGTCGATATGGCTGAATGGACTAGAAACAAGAATGTGTTGTCGTGCCCATGGGTGAAGCAGAACGAGCTAGAAGAAATATATGATTTTGATATCACCAAGGCTAATAAAATATTTGATATGTTGTTGCAGGAGAAACATATTCAATTGCCACCTAACCATGTGATCCCGCCTGCCAAAGATTTGAAGAAGAAGAGGTATTGCAAGTGGCGTAATTCGCTGTCTCATAATACTAATAATTGCAAAGTTTTTAGGAGGCAGATTCAGATGGCAATCGAGCAGGATAAAATAAAATTTACCAAGTTTGACAAAGAAGTCAATGAAGAGATGCAGGAGCAAGAACAAAATGATCAATGGTGTCCAATAACATTTTTTCTAGAAGCCAGAAATGCAGGGTGCTGAGGACGCGATGTAGACAAATGAAGGCTGGCAAATATTATTATGATGAAGAAGATGATCAGCCACCAAAGAAAGTCTGGAGGCCAAAGGTGAAATCACAAGTACAGGCGTCAAGTGCTGTAGTGAGTATGGTGATGATGTTGCCGCAAGAGTTCATGGCCTTAGAAGAAGAAGAAGTGTTTGATGATGAAGGGAGTTCAGCACAACTGATATTTGATGCACAACAAACAGTGTTCGATAGGCCAGATGAATCTAAGCATCAGTATTTAAAAGCTTTATACCTTAGGGGATTTGTCAATGGGATGCCGATGGGAAAGATGATGGTCGATGGAGGTGCTGCAGTGAATATCTTGCCGATCACTACTGTCAACAAGTTGGGAAAAACTGAGGATGACTTGATCGAGACATATATGATTCTGAGGGATTATGGTGGTCGTACTGCAGCAGCCAAGGGAGTCTTAAATGTGGAGCTTACGATCGGCAGTAGAACTTTGCCGGTTACTTTCTTTGTTATTGATGGTAAGGGAACCTATAGCATTTTGTTGGGTCGTGATTGGATACATGCCAGCTGCTGTGTTCCATCAACAATGCACCAGTCTTTGGCCCAATGGATCGGTGATCAAGTAGAGGTGATCCTGGTCGATGAAACCATCAATGTCACATCGGCCAATTTAGTTCCATGGCATGCGGATGATATGGAGTGTTTGTCTGGCAAGATTTGGGATGGAGACTAAGTCAAGATTACTACTCAGCCCTTGAAGTAGTGGATCAGTCAAATTCAAAATTGTTTCTCTGACAGGCACCCCAATGGAATTTGCAGAAGACGAAAAGTTGGGAAAGGGATTCATGTCGGCCGATGAACTACAAGAAGTCGATATAGGAGATGGTGACAAACCAAGGCCGACATTTATCAGGAAGAGGTTAGAGGAAGATTTTAAAGTTGAATTGATCAAATTATTTAAAGAATACCGGTATTGTTTTGCTTGGGATTATTCTGAAATGCCCAGTTTGAGCCGATCCATCGTTGAGCATCAGCTACCCATCAAACCTGGATATCAACCTTATATGCAACCACCAAGAAGAATTGATCCAAAGATTTATCATGATGTCAAGGCCGATATTACCAAATTATATGACGCTAAGTTCATTAGGCCTTGCCGATATCTAGAGTGGGTTTCGAATATCATGCCTGTGTTCAAGAAGTGTGGGAAGTTCAGAGTTTGCATTGACTTTAGACCATTGAACAGGGCTACACCAAAAGATGATTACCCAATGCTGATAGCGGATCTTTTGGTTGATGCAGCAGCAGGGCATAAGATTGTTAGTTTTATGGATGGTAATGTTGGTTATAATCAGATTTTCATGGCAGAAGAAGATATACCAAAAACTGCTTTCAGGTGTCCTGGAGCTCTTGGATTATATGAATGGGTCGTCATGACATTTGAATTGAAGAATGCTGGAGCCACGTATCAGAGAGCCATGAATTATATTTTCCATGATCTAATTGGCAGGTTCGTTGAGATTTATATTGATGACGTGGTAGTCAATCTAAAAGGGTAGAGGATCATATATTCGATTTGTGGGAAGTACTTGAGAGGACTAGAAAGTATGGTTTGAAGATGAATCCAAAAAAGTGCGCTTTTGGCGTATCAGCTGGTCAGTTTTTGGGTTTCATTGTGCATGAGAGAGGGATTGAGATTGGGCCAAAGAGTATGAAGGCTATCAATGGCATTGAACCGCCGATTAACAAGGCAGAGCTTCAGTCGTTAACTGGCAAAGTAAATTTCATTAGAAGATTTATTTCGAACTTATGAGGGAGACTCGATGTGTTTACGCTGTTGTTGAAGCTGAAGGCCAATCAGAAGTTCGTATGGGAACCAGAACACCAGAAAGGCTTGGATGATATCAAGAAGTATTTGGTTTCGCCTCCTGTATTAGTACCACCAAGAAAAGGACGGCCCTTCAGGCTTTATCTTGCGGATGATAAGAAGTCGATTGGGTCAACTTTAATTCAAGAACAAGATGGCAAAGAAAGGGTTATATTCTACTTAAGTCAAAGATTGATTGACGCTGAAACTAGGTACACTGAGATTGAAAGACTATGTTTATGTCTGTATTTCTCATGTGTGAAGTTAAGGTAGTATCTATTATCGACTGAATGTGTGCTGGTTTGAAAAGCCGATGTCATCAAATATATGCTATCGACTCCTATTTTAAAAGGGAGAATTGGTAAGTGGATGCTTGCTCTAGCCGAATATGATCCTACGTATGAATCTGCCAAAGCAGTTAAAGGTCAAGTTCTGGCTGATTTAGTTGTTGAGCATTGTGGATCCGAAGTGTCGATGGTAGAGCCAGTGCCATGGTTATTGTTTTTTGATGGTTCTGTTTGCAAGAATGGATGTGGGATCGGGCTCGTGGTCATATCGCCGGCGGGCAAGGTTTGAGTTCGCATTTGCTGTCGAGGTATCCACTAATAATCAAGTTGAATATAGAGTTGTGCTTAAGGGACTACAGATATTGAAGGAAGCTGGAGTCGATTGTGTTGAAGTCATGGAAGATTCATTACTGGTGCTCGAGCAACTGGCTGGAGAGTTTGAATGCAAAGACGATATATTGAGAGTGTTTTATGCCGAGTGTCAGGAGGTGCTGCAACACTTCAAAATAGTAAGATTCAAGCATGTCCCAAGGGAACAAAATACGGAAGCAAATGACCTAGCGCAGAAGGCATCGGGCTATCAATTCAACACTAGTGGAGTTATTGTTGATATAGCTGATGTCGATGAAGAAGATTGGAGATCCAAGATTGTCCAATACCTCAAGGATCCAGCTCAACGAACTCCTCAAAAGATTCAATATATGGCATTGAGGTATGTTTTATTAGAAGAAAAACTTTATTATCGGATAGTTGATGGTGTATTGCTAAGATATTTAAATCAAGAAGAAGCCAAAGTTGTTATGCGTGAAGTCCACGAAGGCATTTGTGGTACACATCAATCTGCCCATAAGATGAGATGGTTGCTAAAGAGAACTAGATATTATTGGCCTACCTTGCTGGAAGATTGTTTCAAGTATTATAAGGGGTCTCAAGATTGTCTTTGGAGCAATACAGAGAGCACCGGCATCGGCTATGAATCCAATTATTAAGTCATGGCCGTTTAGAGGATAGGGTATGGATATGATTGGCCAAATTTATCCAGAATCTAGCAAAGGTCATAAATATATTTTGGCGGTTACAGATTACTTCACAAAGTGGGTTGAGGCAGTTCCTATGAAGAATATTACAACTAATGATCTAATCAACTTTGTGAAGGAGCATATTATATATAGGTTTGGTGTGCCGCAGACTATTACGACTGATCAAGGTTTTGTCTTTACTTCGGAAGAGTTTCAAAACTTTTTCGATGGTATGGGTACCAAGCTGTTGAATTCATCGCCATATTATGCTCAAGCCAATGGACAAGCAGAGGTGTCCAACAAGAGTTTGATTAAGTTGATTAAGAGGAAAATAAATGAACAACCAAAGAAGTGGCATACTACATTGGTAGAATCATTATGGGCTTACAGGATGGCTTGTCATGGATCAATCAAGGTACCACCCTATCAGTTAGTGTATGGGTATGAGGCAATTTTACCGTGGGAGACGAATTTGGGGTTAAGAAGAGTATAGTTGCAAGATCAGCTATCAGCCAATGAGTATCGACATACAATGAATGATGAGTTAGAAGATGTCGTGCAACATCGGATGAAGGCTCTAGAAAAGATTCAAGAAAATAAAGCTCGTGTGTCCAGGTTTTATAATAAAAAGGTGGTTCCTAAGACATTCTCAAAGGGGGATCTTGTCTAGAAGTTGATCATGTCCATTGGTTCTAGAGATAGTAGATTTGGAAAATGGTCGCCAACATGGGAAGGGCCGTTCAAAGTAAGTCGATGCGCGCCGGGCAAAGCATATTTTTTGCAAGGAATAGATGGAGAAGAGTTTGGAAGAGCGATTAATGGTAAATACTTGAAAAAATATCATCCGAGCATTTGGGTTGGCGCATGAACTCGGTTACTAGATCATGGCCGATGTGGGAAATTTTATCTGTGCGGATAGCCGATGGATGCTCGTCGACTTGAGATGGCCGATATTGAGAATATCACCCCTAGCAGGAAAAATATTAATGCCACGGCCAAAAACAAGGATAATACATACTATAGAATATTCGTCCAGTAACAATATAGAGAGTATTGCTCATAGAAGAAGTTACAGATAGCAGTTGTTACAGGATGAAGATGGGTGGATTACTCGCAGGTAACCAGTTTCTGAAAAAAACTATTCTCCTATTACAGCTAGAGGATGAAGATGTAATTATTATCCTCCCAAATACAAGAAAGGAGGTACATAGAGGGAGGAAAAATACATTAGCAGCTTCCTCTGCTTCCCTGGAAGAGAGTCATCGTCATCAGACATCGCCTGCCAGACAAGGGGAAGAGAGTGCCACCCTGCTGATGCCATTCTTGACACCTGTGCCTCCATCTAAAGGGAACTAGTGAGTTGATTTCTGAGCAGAGGTAGCTGTAGACTTTTAATTGAAAGGATCACTCTGGGGGCAGAAGAGGCGAAGAGTATTCACCACAACACACTTAGCAGATTTGGAGATAGATGGTACTTTTCCATCAAGGCTCTCAAGAGAAGACCCATGGTTAAAAGTGTTAAACTGAGATAAGAAAAGGAAGCTAGCAGAAGGGCCTATTTATAGGGTCTGAGCTTGGCCTTTGAGGAATCTAAACTTTGCTTCATCAAGAGGAAGCGATAAGGTTTGAGAGGGAAGGATAAACGAAAGGACGGTCAAAAATAAAGACAGCAGTCGGATCGATGTAGAAAAATGGCGGGTTGCAATAAAAGAGCCATGAGTAGTTGGGAAGTATGCTAAGAGACGAAGTCTGACGAACGGACGGCTCACAGGTGGCTGCATCGTGAAGTGGTAGGATGATAAAAGCGCACGGTAAATAAGGAGATTAAATCCGACGCACGAAGGATTTTGTACCCCGAACTCGGGGGGGGGGGGGGGGGGGGGGCGGCATGTGTTGACACCGAATGTTGACCGGTCCGAGTGGTCAGCGGTGCGAAGGCAAGAATCAGCTGGAGATTAGCGAAGCTTAGCGGCCGAAGGAAATAAAGTGGGCCCGATAGATTTATTTTATCTTTTTCTATTTTCAGTTCGAAGTTTCTTTAGAAATAGATCGACGGTTTTGAGAATCCTGACCGAATCGGGTCAGAACCCCTTGCATGGGGTTATAAATATGTAATAGAGTCTGTACAAAAAAAAACTTCATTCAATACAATTCGGCGCATCGCCAACCTTTCCTACTCGACGAAATCCTCGTCTCGCGCGGGCTGTATCGGCTCCGATCTCGGCGAGAGACTTGGATTAGTCAACCTCAGTAATTCTATCAATCTCAACTAGAACTTTCTCATTTGTTTGATATTCTAGTTGTTATCGTTAGGATTGCTAGTTATCCGGTAATTAGATCTTTATTGTGCTTGTTCTATCGACTTTCGATTGCAGTACTGTCTTGGCTGAGCTCAATCTATTGCAGTTTTTAGGAGGTTTTATGAGTATAGTTTAGATCTTGTACTCGAGTCACTCTGTTGATTTTATCTATAAATAGCTTGAATCTAGCTCTATTTACCATGTTTGAACACTGTCTCGATTAGGTTCGATCTGTTCGAATCAGCAAGGCTACATCAGTGTTGATCTCTTGCTGGGTTGATAAGGCTTGGTTCGAGTCGTTTATAGGTAGAGTCGATAGAGTTCTATCGGGACGTTTAGCCGATAGATTATCACGGTTTGATTGGACTTTTGGTTTATGATTGATTTCTCACATATTTTGTTAGTCGATTGCCCCTTTATTGAGATAAGTTAGATCTGTGATTTAAGGCATATTTGCAGTACCAGCTATTTGATCTATCGACTTAGCACCTATCAATAGGCAGAGTTGTGTGCATGATTACTATACTTCCATCGACTCTGGCCTATCGACTTCATCAATAGAGCATGTTTTAGCATATCTATTATAAGTCCATCGACTCTGTTCTTTTAGTTCGATTCCTATCGGCACCATTTATGCTTTATATTATAATAATTTATTGAGTTGCCGATAAGGCAATACGAATCAGCCGATTAGTTTATTTTAATATTATTTGCTGTTTATAGCCATCGGCTGGTTTTCACCAAAAGTGATCATCGGCCTGACCAAGGTCGGTGACCCGTGGAATCTGAACGGTTGTTTTCTTTGTCGATTTGCAGGGAAAACAGACTAGCATGCCTCGGTTTCCGTATTGAGCCTGCACTTGAGCTAAGCAGATCTCCTAGGTCACGCGTGTGATTTTCGCGTCAACACGATCACTAAGCAATATAGATTCCCTCCCAAACTCTTGTAATGTGTTGGCCCAAAAAATCCATGTGCAAGAGGTCAAGAGGACAAGATGTAGACATGAATGACTTGGTGGGGTGAGATGATGCAACTTGCTTTCTAGCCTGAGGAGCACTATAGAGTCTGTCCTTCTCAAAGGTGACATCCTTGATTCCTTTAACTAGATTCCTCTTGACCACTTCTCTGAGTTGATTCATTCCAACATGGGACAGTCTTCTATGCCACAACCATCCCTTTTGTTGCCTTAGTGAATAGGCAAGTACTTGGCGGCATATTGCTTGATTTAAAGTCCGTGACATAGAAGTTCCCATGTCTCATTCCATAAAATACTAGCCCTTTCTTTGCATTCTCAATCGAAGCTCCATCCTCATCAAATGTGCACTTGAATCCCTTGTCATGGAGTTGACCAATAGACAGGAGGTTGAAGTTGAGGGTTTCCACAAGAAAGACCTTAGAGAGATGGAGGTCCTCAGTAATGGCCACCTTGCCTGGTCCTCTAACTCTCCCTTTTGAGTTATCCCTGAAAGTCACCTTGTCACTATCTTCGTCTTCATCAATGTTGATGAACAGGGTTGGCTTCCCGGTCATATGTTGGGTGCACCTGCTATCGAGTATACAATGGGTGCCTCCACTCTTGTAGTTGACCCTGGTGGTAGCCATAAGACAAGCAGTAGAGGAAGAGGGGTTAGTATCCAAAGCATTGCTCAATTGACTTGTACTAACCTCATCACGTCAAATGAGATCATCCTCATAGTTAGGGATCCTTGCAATCCCTTCATGAAGTCTTCTCCTTATAGGATAATTGGGAGCACGATACCTCCAATGTCCATGACCATCACCCATGTGCATATTGTCGAGGGTGATGTAGTAGTACGAAGGATCATAGAGGCCAGTGACGTGCTCAAGCACGTGTCCCACTTGTGAGTGGATCACAAGTATCATCTCCATTGCCCTCTCAATTGAGATCTCATACTTTCTGTTGATTACCTCGTCAAGTAAGAAACCCCTCTCAGGCATTGTGATTTGCAAGAGGAGCCTATCAATCAGTTCATATGATGGGATCCTCCAAAGACCTCTGAAGAAATTTATTCTGCCCATAAGATCATAAATGCTCAAGAGAGTCTCACAAAAATCATCATCCAGATTCCTCACAAATTCATCAAATTAAAAGAACAGATCCTGTTGGTAAGCTCGACGAAGATGCTAAAGTTGATCTTGTGGTGGGGGAGGTGGAGGCGCTAGAGCCATAGTAGTGAGGTCGATCATCTCAAGTGATCGTGTGAGCATCGTGGTCGGCGCTCCTCTCACACCAATGTGTGGTCCACCCGAAGTGCTTGGAGTAGATCTTGGAATGGCACTTGAGGCAGAGCTTGGCGAAGCGCTTGATGATGAGCTTGGTGTAGGTCTTGATCTGAAGGGGTGGTAGAAGCTGTTGCATGACAATCACGTGGAGGAATCAAAGAAGTTTGAGCTCAAATCTACTTATTTCCCTTTGCTTGAAGATGCTTCAATGTTTGCCTTGAATGACTTCTTCCCTGTAAAGCTTGCGGTAATCTCCTCATCCTTGAAGAGTAGCTCGATCACATCATCAACAGAAAGATTTTTGTCCATGATGAGATCAAGGGTGATGTAGGGAAGCTTGCTGCTAGGAAGCAAGGTGAGGATCTTCTCGATTATCACGATCTTGAGAAGCTTGAAAGATTCTTTATTTGCTTCAATCTTGTCCATAATATCTCACAAGCAAATAAGAGAGTCAAGTAAGATCTCATTATCAATAGCATGGAAGGCAAAGAACTCCTCAACAACTGAATCACTAGCAAGATCAAGAGGCACACTATCATCAATCCTAGTCATGCTAGTGGAGTAAGCAAGATCAAGAGAAACATCATCATCAATCATCATATTAGGCACACTAGTAGAGCAACCTATCAAGTTATCACTAGAGGAATCTAGGCACTCACTAGAACAAGGCATAGTCACACAATCAATATTATCATCATACACATGATCATCGGTAAAGGTATTAGCAAAGTTCACAAGAGTATCCATCAACTTATCTGGAATCATGGCATTTAGGTAGCTTTTCAAGCGATCCTTCCATGAGCCATGACCCGACCCCGAATGGGATGACATCCCTATTCAATACGGTCACTAATCAAGGTGGTTAAGCCCTATGATGAGCACTTGACTCTGATACCCTTTGAAAGGACCGAGTGACCGAGAGGGGGGGGGCTGAATCAGGAACTCGCACTATGTACCAAATTCGCCAATTTCTAAAATCGAGCACTCAATCAACTCCTATCACAATTCTAGTGGTGATCGCACTAACAAGATAATAGCCCTATGAAAGGAACAATAACCTAAGCATACTAGTGAATCACACCAAGATAATACGACTCCTATGCAAGCTAGTAATAACGCAACCCGGAAGCACACAACAAGCTAGCAACGGAGCCTACTCAAGCAATGCTACAAGATAAGGAACAAGAACACACAAGCATAAGTAGCACAATACATACAATGGTGAGTAATCAAGCCAATGCAACTCCTATACATGCTAGTGATTAAATGCGGAAGATAAACACTACTAGCAAGTAAAGAAGCCTATTCATGCAAGTCTCCTAGGTAGTCAACTAGAGCAAGGCAATCACACAAGCATGAATAGCATGGTATGTAAATACGGAAAGTAAAGCATCATACTAAGGAGTAGAGTAAGAGATGGCTCATGATTTTTTTTTCCCGAAGTCTCGGAAGGATGGCGCCTTACCCTACTCCTCATTGGACCACTCCCGCAGGAGTACTGGTCCCTCCCGCCACCAAGTGGAGTTCTCGCACACGAGCCCGCAATTGTTGGAGATATACCCAAGAGACAATACGGATTTGATCTGTATGTGAGGGTAATATGGATATTGATCCATGAGGGATTAATCCACTGATGGGCCAACTAGTTGAGGCCCATTAGAAGGGTCTATTTAAGTGGAGGAGGGGCTTAAGGCGCAGGTGATCATCCAGTCTAGAAACCCTAGCCTTCGCCACCTCCCTCTCTCTCTCCCATGTCACCCTAAGTTGTGCCGTCGGATCTAGCACACCACGCATGACCTTCTGCCCTGTACGTGTGGATATCGCAAGGAGGCGCTGCAACTGTGGTGCTTCGGCTGGACTAGGAGGAGACGGTTGCCATGAACGACTACATCCTCTACATCTACGCGTGACTACATTGGACGTTGCTTCTCCAACCTTGATTCTGCTCCGCCTGCGCGTCTAGTGGTAGTGATCTATGATCCCCTCTTGCAAGGCTTCGTGGTTGAATGGTAGAAATTGTTTCTAGCTATCGTAGCCTCTTTGTTCCCCAACAGTGGTATCAGAGCCGACCTTGTTTAGTTTGCGATCTGAATCTTGTGCATATAGTTGATATGCCGATGTAGTAGATTAGATCTATTGCATGTTTTTGTAGTACGGGTTGATTAGATTAATCGGTCTTAGTAGGAGTTTCACAAGGTGTTTGATGGATAGCGTGCATGTATTGCTGATGTAATCATGTTGCCTCTCGGTGTAAGCGATCTGTCCCTACTGGCTGGTATCACCATTGGGACTAACTGCGTAAACTAGGAGAGGAGACTGACGAGATCAGGACTATGTATCACGGTCTATCATGAAACCCTAATGAAAATTGAGGAATTATGAATGACTCAAAATCGGCAAAATATGATTTGTCCGATGAGATTTTCATTGCGATTCCATAGATATGAACTGTGAAATCCTGTGAGGTTTTCAGGGTGCTGCTAGTTGGTTATACCCCTTTTGATTCATACAATAGAATCTGTTCTCGTCTAACTTGTTTTTGCAGAGAATGTTGTGAATGGTATGGCCCAGAATGTGTATGTGATGCATGTTTGTGTTCTTTCATGACCTACGAGTCATGTTTAAAACAACCGGGTTGAGACTGTCATATTATTGTATAATGGCTTGCGTGTCGACTTGTGATGCTTGATCTCTTCATGTAATTCTCTACTAGCTATTAGATGTAGTAGCTTAGTACTTGTTCATGGAGGCCGAATTTAGAGCATGGTGGACACATGGACAGGAGGAGACATGCAACAATGGAGATAGAGATCACATGTGAAAGGGCCATACTATTTCACAGTTAATATGATTGTCTATGATGATGTTCCTGTCATCCTATTCTTTCATGTATTATATGCTGGATATAATGATCATGCTAGTATAGGTTCCCTCAGAAAAATTAAGATTAAAATTGATGCCCTTCCAATAGCTGCAACTACTATAATTTCGATCGTTGTGTGGTAGGTCTACCAAAGTAGAGTGCCCTAACTATCTTAACATGTAGGGTTAATGTCGGACATTCACAAGCATAGTATTGGT
Source organism: Eleusine indica (assembly GCA_030378355.1). Classification (NCBI taxonomy): domain Eukaryota; kingdom Viridiplantae; phylum Streptophyta; class Magnoliopsida; order Poales; family Poaceae; genus Eleusine; species Eleusine indica. The sequence goes on from CM059497.1 coordinate 18,140,762, forward strand.
TTGCTTGAGGAAGCTATCAAACGGTTTTGGGCTTTGCGGCATGGTGTTGGGCGCCGTGGCATATGATGCCTCCCAACAAACAAGAGTCACATATGATGTGATTACCAAGTATTGCTTACCTAGGATACTACATTTCTAGCAATGACGCCAAAGCTCACTAGGAACTAGTTGAATAAGGATCTTGGACCACTATATGTCGTTTTGAGGGAAACAATTCCAAGCATATAGTGAAGAAACTCTTTTAAAATGGTTTAATAGGAATTTTACATTTACATAGTGCTTATACACTTGCATGTGTTTCTGTTGTAGTTCATGTCGTCCGCTAATAATGCTTCTAGTTTTAATTTCCGTTTGATCCTTGAGAAAGAAAAACTTAATGGAACGAACTTTATGGATTCGTATCGCAACTTGAGAATTGTTCTCAAGCAAGATAAAAAGGAATATGTTCTAGAGCTTGATGTTGGCTGTCTCATGCTTGCTACCATGTCCTTTGAGCTTCAGAAGCAATATGAGAACACTGATGCCCACAATATGATTGTTGGGCTTTGTGGCATGTTTGAGAACCAAGCAAGGACTGAGAGGTATAACATCTCAAAGGCCTTGTTTGTGTGCAGGCTAGCTGAAGGTAGTCCCGTCAATCCTCATGTAATCAAGATGATTGGTTACATTGACAGCCTGGAGAAGCTTGGTTCTCCCCTTAGCCCAGATTTGGCTACGGATGTCATTCTCTAGTCGCTCTTAGCGAGCTATGAGCCATTCATAATAAACTTTCATATGAATAGCCTGGAAAAGACTATGGCTAAATTACATGGGATGCTAAAGACTGACGAGGAGAGCATAAAGAAAACCAGGGTAAATCATGTGATGATGGTGCAGAACGATAGGAAGAGAAAGCGCAAGCCCAAGGCTAAGAGTGCGAATGAGATCTCAAGCTCAAAGCCTAAGGTTGCAGCAGCTCCTCCCAAACCAAGAGTGCCTCTACGCGATCCTTGCCATTACTGCAAGAAGATTGGACATTGGAAGAGAAACTGCAAGCTTTACTTGGAAGAACTCAAGAAGAAGAAGGTTGCTGATACTTCTACTTCAGGTATCAATGTTATTGAAATTAATCTTGCTACTCATCATGATGATTTATGGGTATTTGATACCGGATCGATGATTCATACTTGCAAATCGTTGCAGGATCTTAAAGGGACAAGGAAGTGTGCAAGAGGTGACATGGATGCTCGTGTCGGCACTAGTGCAAAAGTTGTTATGTTGGCTGTCAGGACTTATCCACTCTCATTACCATCAAGATTAGTTTTGGAATTAAATAATTGTTATTACTTTCCTGCCTTGAGCAAAAACATTATATCCTCCTCATTTTAAGAGGAAGTTGATGGTTATGGGGTCATAATAAGGAACAAATGTTGCTCCATTTATTTGAATGATATTCTCTATGCAAATTGTCCATTAGTGAATGGATTGTATTGTCTTGATATGGAGAATAGGCCGATTTATAGCATTGATGCAAAGAGGCTCCGCCAGAATGATTTGAATCCCACTTACACTTGGCATTGTCCTTTAGGCCACATAAATGAGAGGCGCATGGAGAAGCTCCATAAAGATGGTCTTCTACACTCATTCGATTTTGAATCAATTAATACATGTGAATCTTGTTTGCTTGGCAAGATGACTAAGTCACCTTTCACAGGACATAGTGAGAGGGCAAACGACCTATTGGCTCTTATATATACAGATGTATGTGGATGAATGAGTTGCGTGGCTAGAGGTGGTTTTCAGTACTTCATTACTTTCACTGATGACTTTGGTAGATATGGTTATATCTACTTAATGAAGCATAAGTCTGAATCATTTGAAAAGTTCAAAGAATTTCAGAATGAACTACAAAATCAATTGGGCAAAACAATTAAAACCCTATGATCTGATCATGGAGGTGAGTACTTGAGCCATGAGTTTGGTGATCATCTAAGACAATGTGGAATTGTTCCACAATGGACGCCAACCGGAACACCTCAATTAAATGGCATGTCCGAGCAGAGGAACCGGACCTTGTTGGACATGGTTAGGTCAATGATGAGCCAAAGTGATCTTCCATTGTCCTTTTGGGGATACGCTTTAGAAACTGTTGCTTTCACTTTAAATAGGCTTCCATCTAAATCTGTAGAGAAGACGCCATATGAGATATGCACCGGGAAGCGTCCCGTGCTGTCTTTTCTCAAGATTTGGGGTTGTGAGGCTTATGTAAAATGGATGACGTCTGATAAGCTTTCTCCCAAGTTAGATAAATATTTCTTTGTAGGATATCCTAGGGAAACCAAAGGGTATTATTTCTACAACCGGGAGGAGGGCAAAGTGTTTGTCGCTCGAAATGGTGTCTTTCTGGAGAAAGAGTTTCTCTCACGAAAGATAAGTGGGAGGACAGTGCAACTTGAAGAAGTTTAAGAAATACTAGAAAATGTTTCTTCTCCCACTGAACCTCAATTGGAACAGGTTGCACAAGATGTTGTAGAACCTATTGTTGAGGCACCAGCCCCATGTAGATCTGAACGGGCACATCGCGTACGTGAAAAGTTCAAGCTCCTAACGATGGGGCAGCGCGACATATTATTGTTAGACAATGATGAGCCTAAGACATACATGGAAGCAATGATGGGACCAGACTCTGAGAAATGGCTTGGAGCCATGAGATCCGAATTAGAATCCATGAGAGAAAATCCAAGTTTAGAACTTGATTAATCCACCTAATGGTGTTAAAACCATTGAATATAAATGGGTTTTTAAGAAAAAGATAGATAAGGATGGAAATGTTCATATCTATAAAGCACGATTGGTGGTGAAAGGTTTTAAACAAATTCAAAGTATTGATTATGATGAGACCTTATCACCCATCGCTATGCTAAAGTCTATCCGGATCCTCCTAGCAATTGCCGCATACTATGAGTATGAGATATGGCAAATGAACGTCAAAACGGCTTTCCTTAATGGAAACCTAAGTGAGGATGTGTACATGATACAACCTGAAGGTTTTGTTGATCCACAAAATACTGGGAAAATATGCAAACTTTAAAAGTCCATTTATGGACTGAAGCAAGCATCTCGGAGTTGGAACCTTCATTTTGATGAGGAAGTCAAAAGGTTTGGCTTCATCAAGAATGAAGAAGAGCCTTGTGTTTACAAAAAGGCTAGTGGGAGCGCACTCGTATTTCTAGTCCTTTATGTGGATGACATATTGTTGATCGGAAATAATATTCCAATGCTTGAAGATGTTAAGTCTTCATTAAGAAAAAGTTTCTCAATGAAGGACTTGGGAGAGGCAGCATACATTTTGGGAATTAAGATCTATAGAGATAGATCAAAAAGGCTAATTGGATTAAGCCAAGACACGTACATCGACAAGGTATTGAACCGGTTCAATATGCAAGATTCTAAGAAAGGTTTCTTGCCCACGTTGCATAGCATTACTCTTAGCAAGACTCAGTGTCCTTCGACACCTAATGAGGTAGAGAAGATGAGAGCGATCCAGTATGCTTCGGCTATCGGATCCATCATGTATGCCATGATATGTGCACGCCCAGATGTAGCTTTTGCTCTAAGCAATACAAGTAGATTCCAATCAAACCCAGGAGAAGCTCACTGGGTGGCTAGTAAGAATATCCTAAAGTACTTGAGAAGAACTATGGATATGTTCCTAGTTTATGGAGGTGAGGAAGCGCTCGTTGTAAATTGTTATACCGACGCTAGTTTCCAAACCGACAAGGATGATTCAAGATTGTAATCTAGATATGTATTTTGTCTCAATAGAGGTACGATGAGCAGGAAGAGTTCCAAGCAAGATACGGTTGCTGACTCAACAACAGAGGCCGAGTACCTTGCCGCTTCAGAAGCTGCAAAGAAAGTTGTTTGGATCAGAGAATTTGTTTCTGAGTTGGGTGTGGTTCCTAGTGCATCCAGTCCAATGGATCTCTATTGTGATAATAGTGGTGTCATTGCGCAAGCCAAGGAGCCTAGAGCGCATCAAAAGAATAAACACATACTATGACGTCTTCATCTCATCCGGGACATTATTCATCGAGGTTACGTGAAGATATGCAAGGTACACACAGATTCAAATATTGCTGATCCGTTGACAAAACCTCTCTCTCAGCCCAAGCATGAGGCACATATGAGATCCATGGTATTAGATATCTTCATGATTAATGTAAGAGAAATTGTGTAATGTTTATGTTTATATCTGGTTGAATAAAGTGTTATTCCGTTCCTTGGATAATAATTATTTCACTGATTGGCAAGTACATGACTTGTTTGTGAAACTCATTGTTCTTTCATAATATTATCCTAAATGATCCCTAGTTTCTTATCATTATGTGGGACAATGATGATTCATGGACTAGCACATGTATTGGTTGATGATCATGTTTCACAGATCATAGATATGGAGATATTAAATCAATAATGTGGACACATGTTGACGAACATGGTGTTGGATTGACCCACTAATAGACTCTGTTGAGATGTTATTATTGTGCCGTCAGTTGTTGTCTTGTATGATGTACCTTCGGGATCCTTAGTCCTGAGATTGTCATTGATTCCAAGAATGTGTAATAGCACACTTAAGGGTTACCAAACGCTATTCCGTAACTGGGTAGTCATAAAGGTAATTTTTGGGGATGCTATGAAACATGCCGTGGGGGTATGAGTGATCAAGATGAAATTTGCCCCTCCTGATAAGAGGAGAGATATCTCTGGGCCCCTCAAGTTAGATGGATTTGGAAGTGCATGGCCATGCCAATGTGATTAAAAGTTAATCACAATGACTAAGATTTAGTCATGATAAATCCACTATATGTTCGAGTGAATGGTCGAGCTATTACAGGGATGGCACTTGACTGATATCGTGAGGCAAAGGGATCGGTGAATACGTATGTCAAAGATTCAGCCGATATGATCTTTATGTGTACACGAGAATCATTATGTGTTGCTAGGTGCCGCTATTGATTTATAATTTGAAAAATGGTTTTCACATTATTATCGTGTACATGTGAACCTAACGAGTCACACACTTAACGGGTTGGAATATTGCTTGCCTATGTGATTGTCTTTAGTGCAAGTGAGAGATTGTTGGATATATGCCCAAAAGAGACAATACGGATTTGATCTGTATGTGAGGGTTATATGGATATTGATCCGTGAGGGATTAGTCAACTAATGGGCCAACTAGTTGAGGCCTATTAGAAGGGTCTATTTAAGTGGAGGAGAGGCTTAAGGCACAGGTAATCATCCAGTCTAGAAACCCTAACCATCGCCACCTCCCTCTCTCTCTCCAACGTGTAACACCCTACTTTTTGCAATTTCTAAAAATGTCAATTATTAGCATTAAGCAATTAATAAAAAAGCCTAGTCAAATTAATTTCTAAAATAATTATAATTAACTTATTGCATTTGCATATCATGTCATTGCCATGTAGATTTTTATTTGCATTATGCATTTAGTTAATTACTAAATAAAATACCAGGAAAATTAGAATAGGAAATAGGAGAGAAAAGAGTTAGAAAAGGAAATGAAAACAAAAAACTGGCACAATCGGCCAAAACCCACCATTCTGGCCCACCCCGGAACCCCCTCTCCTTTCTCCCCCCACTCTTCCCCCTCTCGGCCTGCCAGCCCACGGGGCAAGCGGCCCAGCCAGCCTCCCCACCGGTGCTGAAGGCGCCTTACCTGAAACCCGCCTCCCTCCCCACTCTCTCTCTCGCAGACACGCGGGCTCCGCCTTGTCATCCCCTTCCTCCCGCCAATGCCGCCCCCTTTCCATTTCTCTGTCGGCCCGTTCAAATCAGCGCCCGTGCGCTCATCCCGCGCAACTCCCGACAGCGCGGGCGTGATCGCCATGATCCTCCGTGCCGCCTTCCCCGCTTTCCCCAAATTCTCCCTCGCCGCCGGCTTCAAATTTCGGAAGGGTGCGAGATTGCCGGCCCCTACTCCCCGTAGAGCCACGTCGACGAACCCTAGCCCTCCCTCCTATAAAAGCCAACGCCCAACCCTCCCCTGGACATGCTCGAGTTTCTCCCCCCCCCCCCCTCTCTCTGCATCGCTCTAGCGCTGTCACGCGCCGTCTCTTCTTCCACTCCGGTAAGAGCTCCGCCGCCGCCCCCAATTCCTCCCCTCCGACGCGTCCCGGTCCTTTCTGACCCATCGCCATGCCTCGCACGTACTCGAGGGCCATCACCAGCTGATTGTGGCCGCCTACTATCGACGCAGACCCCTTCCCCCATGTCGTCGACAACCTCGCGCCACCGCCCACCGCCGCGAGACCTCTCCGTCACTCAGACCCCCGCCGCGATCCCCCTCGGTGAGACCCCCGCGTTCCCCTCTCCCTTTTGAGCCCTCCGCGCCTTGATTCGACCACCGGAGCGCCAGCTCGGACGAGCTCCGGCGAGCTCTGTGCACACCGCCGCACTGGCCGCCGGCAGCCACCGCCCCTCCCCTGTTAAAACCCTGGTCGTTGGATCTCAATCCAACGCGCTAGATTACATACCCCGAAATGTAATCGATCTATCATAGACTAGTGGACCTTGGGTCCACGGAACCCATGCACCCAGTCCACAGGTTTTTAGTTTTAAATTAATTCACTTAATTCCTGGATAATGTTAGCATTTTGCATCTAGGCCCTTGCGCTTAGTTTAAATTAGATTTATGTCCCTATTTTTGTGCAGAACCTTTAGAAAACTGTATTTAAGCCCCTAAACTTCATAAAAATTATTTTAGCACTACAATTTAATAGAAACACCCCTGTACTTTACTAAAATTATTATTTTGGCCCTGTAGTTTTATAAAAACGCCCCTGGACTTAATTTTAGTTATACTTTAGTCCTATCTTTTTACACTTTAGTCCCTAAACTTGTTATAAATTACATTTTAGTCCTTGGATTTTAGGATAGGTTATTTTCACCCTGTTATTTTACAAGTTAGTCCCTGTACTTTTCTAAATTACCTTTTAGGTCCCGAAACCTATTGGTTTTTACTGTTTTAACCCTGTACCTTCAAACTTTCATAACTTTTTACTCGTAACTCTGAATCAGGTGATTCTTGCGCCAAAATGATCGTAGGAGCATAACCTAAGCATTCATAGCATTATCATATTGTTTTTCCATGATTGCATGGCTGTGTATTGATTTTGTATGCAATTGCTTGTGTCGGTACTGTCACGCATAAAGACGACTACATGCAAGGATCAGCGTACGAGGACCTCCAAGAGCAGGAGTTCGAAGTGGTTGAGCAACAACACGCGTAGGACGAAGGCAAGTGTCCTTGATGCATTTTGTACCTATTGTGAATGTTACTTTAGGATTGCATGCTTATGTCAATTGATTGGGAACCTATTGTTAGGGTTTACTAGTATTGTTCTATCTTGTCCTTGTTGCCTTAAACTAGAATTTTATCGGTCAATGGGTAGACATGCTTAGTTGCTTATTGGGTGGTTGGGTTCCATTTAATTTTAACTAATGAACAATATCACGTGGGAAAGGATTGGTAATTCTTTTAGCAACATGGACTTAGGGATCTATGCAAGCAGGATGGAATGGATGTGGTGCCGTGGGCACATGGTTGGTGGTGGCAGGCTTGTTGTAGATCCTAAGAACCGGTTCTTGGAGCGATAACCCAGGAAAACAGTGCCATCACAAGACCGATATGGATAAGGCTTGGCCTAGTAATTAGTTGTTCTCCTTGTGTCGATGCAGCATTTGGTGGAGCGGGGAATGGAAGTCAAGAGAGGACGGTCCTTGTATCTGAATGGCTCAAGAGGGGGCTCCTGGGGTGATGAGCTTCTTGTTGATGGGCTATCACTTATGGACGGGAGTGGAACCTTAGTGGCTAGCATGTACTGGGAGACCCTTTGGAAAAGCCTTGTAGTGAAACCCTGCCACACACCCAAGGAAGTGTGTAATGTGGGTCGCGTCCACGGGCACAAGGGGAATCATGACTTGTGGATAAAGTGGTATAACCTCTGCAAAGTGTAAAACTATCATGATAGCTGTGCTCACGGTCACGAGCGGCCTGGAGTCCTCACAAGATTAGTTTGGTGGGTTACGGATGGTCATGGTTGATGGATGGGATCGAACTTGGCTTGGATAGGGCCCCATGGGTTAAGGGTTGGGATGACCCCACTTAGTAAATAGGATGCTTAGGTTAATTAAAAGCTCATGCAATAGACCCCTATAAGCCTTTCTTGCTATAGCCCCCATGTCATCTTTTCCCCACTTGCTGAGTACGACACGTACTCACCCTTACTATACAATATTGCTGCTCAGCCATAGGAGAAGGTTGGGACTACCATGAAGAAGATGGTGGCGAGTACTAGGCGATGGTCCACCAGTCGGTGCCTGTGGAGTCTTGGGACGTCTACGCTAGTTTATTTCCACTGCTTTGATGTACTTTTCATTTAGACCTACGGGTCCTTTTGTAATAAAGATACGATGTAATAATTAAAGGATATAGATATTTATTCTGTTTACCATTAATGATGTACCGTATGTGTGTGTAACTTGATCCTGGGCACACGTACGGCTGCACTCGTTTTTCTTTTTAAAATGGGTGTGACACAACGTCACTCTAAGTCGTGTCGTCGATGCTAGCACACCGCGCACGACCTTCTGCCCTGTACGTGTGGATACTGCAAGGAGGCGCTGCAGCTGTGGTGCTTCGGCTGGACCAGGAGGAGACGGTTGCTGTGAATGACTACATGCTCTACATCGACGCGCAACGACATTGGACGTTGCTTCTCCAACCTTGCTTCCGCTTTGCCTGCGCGTCTAGTGGTAATGATCTATGATCTCCTCTTGCAAGGCTTCCTGGTTGAACGGTAGAAATTGTTTCTAGCGATCATAGCCTCTTCGTTCCCCAACAGCAATCACTCCCGGAGTGAAGACACGGTTGCATCACCGCTGCCACCAAGGCAGAAGCTCGCCTCCCTCGAGAAGTTATCGGACTCCCCGAGCCAACACAGGCGCTCACTATTGATGCCCATTTCACCAGCGGGCTCAAACTATATACAAACGTGTGACGACATTCAGAACCGATCACGATAGGCTCGATCATCGATACCTAACCGGTCTAGGTCTCACCATAGACCAAGAGTAACTGTCTAGATCACACCCTCAAGGACACCCTAGCCTTAGATGTGCAAGATGCTCAAGTTACTTTCACTAGCACTCTCAAGATATACAATATCTCCTACTACTACTCTCCTCTTTTCCTCTTGACTCTCACCAAATGCTCCAAGCAATTTCACAGGCCAAGAGAGGTCTCCAAGATCCCAGCAATGAAGTTATATAGGCTTCTAAGCTCCAACTAGCCGTTGCTCCACAAAATCAGCTTTCTAGGCGTACTGACCGGACTGTTCGGTCACTGCCTGACTGGACCGTCCGGTCACTGCAGATCCAGCTCCAACGGCTCTGCCCACTGCTGATCCTTGAACTGATCGAACCGTACGATCAGCTGACCGGACCGTCCGGTCCGTTTCTCTCTCCATTATAGAAACATTCTAGAGCTCGCTTCCTCTCTCCCCTGAGCTGACCTGTACAAACCGGACAGTCCGGTCTGTAGACTGGACCGTTCGGTCTCTATAGACTCCAACACAGGCAGATTCCTCACTGAGTCTTCTCTCTGGATTGTCTTATCTATTAGTGACCGTACAGTCAGGTCTCCACTGACCCCTCTATCTGGTCACTCTGTTCAGAAGCTGAAACTCCTCATCCTTACTTCGTTTCTCGGCTTCTCCGAACAGCTACTTGGCTTCTCCCCTGTCTCGTAATGCCTGTAATTTCACTGAGCATCCATGCACATCACCGACTAGTTGTGACCTAAGAGACATGACCTAGAACCCCTGGATAGTCCAGTTTTTTCTATGGACTCAAAGCCCTAACAACTAGACAAGTTTTCCAAACACTTGCTCCATAGCTTATCCTTAGTCTTGATCCATCTCCATCAAACCTTGGACTCCATCAAGCTCATCAAGTCTCCATTCTTACGGTCATTGTCATCCATCACCAAGTCCCGCCGTCAACAATCATCATAACGTAGAAAAGGTTTCCTACACGAACAACACTCTTGAGACATTAGTCATATTTCATGTTTGTCATTCATCACCAAAATATACATACCTCGGGGTGACCTCAATGGTTATGATCCTTACACCCCGGTGAAAAAGTTTTGCGAAAAAGTTTGATTAAAAAGTTGCATAAAAAGTATGATTTAAAAGTTTCATACAAAAGTTTTGTCAAAAAGTTTGAAACAAAAGTTTTCGCCAAGTGTGGGGTCCGTGATGGGCCCCGGTCAAAAAGTTTCACGAAAAAGTTTGATCCAAAAGTTTTTTCATCAAAAATTTATCGGGTAAAAGTTTCGAGAAAAAGTTTCGAACAAAAGTTTTCATCAAAATTTTTATCAAAAACTTTCCTAGAAAGGAAAGTTTGCAGGTTGAAAACTTTCCTTAAAAAGAAAGGGCGGGGGGCTGTCGGACTGGGCCGCAGCTTTGGCTGCTGGCGCGCGCTGATTAGGAGCCCTCGAGCGAGGGAGAGGTATCTGAGCCGATTAAGGTCGAACGAGAGGGATACGCGTAACCGATTGTATGGCGCTTAATTGGTTCAGGCACAAAGTAACAAGATATGACGGAATAAATTTACTAGCAAAAGCCCGACACAAGCGCTACCTGACTGAAGTACCACAGGGCAGTAGGGGGGAGGGAAACCAATTGAGAATTTTGCCCATAATCGAATACTTACATCTGAGAAAAATTCAGAATAACTAAATAAAAATGAGATTTGTTAAGATCTAAGGGTTAGTAATAGGTAGCTACTTATTAAAAGGTACTTTAGATTATGAACCAGTATTAAAATTAGAGAGACCGATACCAATTATTTTATTATTTATTATTTATATAAAGGACAATTGAATAACTTAACATTATCTACACCGTCTCGGCAGGAAGCGACGAGGGCAGCCTGGCAGGGAGCGGAGAAGACAGGCGGCGAAGACAACGAACAGAACCAGAAACCGTCGGGATGCGTATAGGCCTAATAATCAATAAAGTATGATTACCAAAACAGCCCTGTCAATAATTAATTAAAATCGTAATTACCATTTTAAATATCAATGGCTGGGATTGATTGAGGGGGAGGAACCTCCGGTACCGCTCAAACACGGCATCAAATCTCAATAAAAAAAACCTAAAACCGCGAAATTTCAGCCAATACGGCGCGGGTCTCATTCTCAACAGTTAGGAAGTTTCTTACAGGGCGCCCGGACAGTCCGGTTGGTCTAGAAGGTTGGTGCGAATTAGAAAACGTGCAGCTGCTGCGGGTCAAAATCGTGTGCCGGTCTTGGAGCTCTCGAAGATGCTCTGCTGCTCAGCTAGCTTCGAACTTGAGGTCTCTCTGACGGCTCGGGTAAATGAAATGGACCAACCGCTTAACCGAACTAACTAAATCTTTCGGCACGACTTGGACGGTTGCGTTTATAATTTTGTTTACAAGGAACGGGGGTAGCAACCTTTGTTCCGTCTCTCTCTCTCTTTCTCTCTCATTGTCAATCGAGTACTGTACGATAGTATTGTTTTGAAATTAAAATCAATATTTACCATATTAGTATATTTGAGTAATGGTAACATGTTTCACGTTGATCCTTGGGAAGAGTCGGCAACGCCGCGTCTGAACGGAACGGGGATTGGCCAGCCGGCCCCGTACTTGACATCGGAAGCAGTCTTTGACCCGCATGCAGTCGCCGGAGCCAGAATCGCCACCACACGGTCAGCCACAACCGCGCCCTCACACACATTTCTTGAGCCCCCGCGCCCACTGCCCAGCTTCACATATAAAAATCTCCTTCCTCACCATTGCAGCCTCGCTGCCACATGGTCATGGATCAGTGTAGCGCGGAGCCATCACTGGCCTCGCCGTGGGCCTCGCTGCTGGAGGCCTCCGGTGACTCGGAGTCCGACGATCTGGCGGCAGCTGCAGCCATCATCATCGACGCGGATGATGGCGACGCCGAGTCGTGCAGCTGCGGCGACGATGACGGGCTGGAAGAGCTCCACGTCTCCGGTACAAGCAGGCTCGTGTCCTGGGGGTGCTGGATCATGGAGAACGCCAGCGTCGGCGCCGAAGGCGCCTGTCTGCTATTGCCAACGGAGGATGAGGCCAGGAACGCCGAAGGCGACAGGCTCTTCTGGGATGCTTGCATTGCTCATGGATACTAGCAACGCACGCGAGGCTCAATTTATCTAATTGTTCTTCTGTTGATTTTCTGTAAGATTTTTCTTTTTTAAAATATATATACTCAGAATGATTTCTCAGTTTTTCCTCTCATTCATTTTTTTTTCTTTGCGGTAAAACCGATCGCACACTGCACCGAGATCATGTTACTGATGATACACGGTGGTACTGCAACATTATTAAATCTCCAAGCAGTAGCAAACTTCACAATCCGTGTAACACTCAAAATCTTTGTTCACACAACTGAACCGAGCAGCATGCAATAGTAGGTAGCAGGTTGGCTTTTATACTCGAAAGTCCACATATGGACCATCCATAATAAATAAATAAAAAAGGTTTATTTAGCTACAAAATGTTTCGTTCCGGCAGGCCTAGGCGGCTGTCAAAACACGCAGGTATACTTTTGCCCATAATCAAGATTTTAAGCTAAGCGGCGACGACTTTAAAGAGCAAAAAGCTTTTTTACTTTAAAAGACTCTACAAACAAAGAAAACGTAAGCTGCAAGTGGCTGTTTGACCAACCAAATCTCTTGCAACACGGCTTTCATTAGCTGATGCATGCATTTAGCATGAATCCATCATGACTCGCGCATGACTTTTATGATCACATACGCGCGAACTCATCATGCTGAGCAAAGGTGTTTCATGCTCACTTCGTTTTTAAATTGTTGTCGTTGTTAATTTTTTAGTCAACTTTGATCATTCGTCTTATTTAAAATATTATCTTAAATATATGAAATTATTGATTATGTTTTAAATTTATCTAGTAATAAAACTAATCATAAAAAGATCTATGATAATTTTTAAAATATTTTGAATAAGATGAATGGTCAAAGATAACGAAAAAGATCAATGACAACAATAATTTTAGAACGAAGAAAATATATTATATTAGTTATAAACCAATCTTATTGCTTAACTTTCACTGTGCAGAGTAGTTTCTACAGCATGTAAGGATAGTACTACCTCCGTTCTATAAAGAGTGTCGCTTTTGACTTTGAGACACCACTTTTGACCTTTCGTCTTATTTAAAAAATTTATATAAATATTAAAATAAATATATCATGCTTCAAGTATCTCTGATGATAAAATCAATTATAAAAAAATAAAAAATATTTACACAAAAAAATTAAATAGAACAAACGATCAAACACAACGTTAGAAAGTCAAAAACGACATTTTTTATGGGACGGAGGGAGTAGTAGAAACTCGAAGTATTTTGATCCTACATGGAGACGAGTACAGATCCTCTGCAGTTGTGCATTAGCATTAACAGAGGCTGAGCCTCTGTTAATGCTAATGCACAACTGCAGAGGATTTGGTTCCCGTGGAGACAGCCAACAACTCGCGTGCTGTTCTCTTTTGCGCTTCGGATTCACGTCCAAGCCTTGAAAGATCTGAGCAAGTGCACTAGCTATATTTTAATGACTGCAGAGTGTGGTCCCAGATACTATAACAAAAGTGCACAGTAGCGGCAGTCTAAAACTTACTATAGCGGCGATTTGACCGAACCGCCACTATATTAACACAGTTAAAAATGGAGAGCTTTAATGGTGGATGGTCTGAAACGAAATAAACCTCACAAAAGAAGTATTAGTAGCGGCGGGTGACATCTTCACCCGTCGCTACCCTTAAATTTGAAAAAAAAACACACACCACCGCCTGCCGGTCTCACCATCACTGCCGCCACGATGGAGGGGCGCCACCAGATCTGCCATGGAGGAGGGGCAGCGCTAGATCTCATGCGTAGGGGAGGGGAGGGGGAGGAGACGACGCAAAGGGGAGGAGCTCGCCGAGGTGGCCCCGTCGCCGCCTCTACGCGAGGCCCATCCACGAGGGCCACCCTCCAGATCTGTCGTCGTGCTGCTCGCCGTCCAGATCTGCCCGACGTGTCGGAGGAGGAGGTCGGCCATAGGAGGCCCGCGCGCAGGAGGAGGGCCGGGCGAAGGAGGCCCGCGCGCAGGAGGAGGGAGCCGCCGCATCTCCCGGCTGGATCCCCCAGCCTGTGATGCGCCGCTGCCTCTCCCGCGCCACCGTCCGCACCCCAGGCCGCCGTCGCGACCCCGGCCTGCCGTTCGTCATGACCCAGGCCCGCCGTCACGACCGAGGCCTACTGCCGCCACGGCCCGCCCCCAGGCCGCCGCCCGCCATCCGTGACCCAGGTTGTTGTCGCGCTGCCCAAGGTGTCAGAGGCTCGGAGAGAGGGATGCGGGAGGGGGACAGAGAGAGAGAGAGAGAGAGAGAGAGGAGGTGAGTGTGTGTGAGAGAGGGATGCAAGAGAGAGAGAGGAGGTGGGTGCGAGGTGGGTGCGAGGGAGAGAGAGAGGCAGGTATGAGAGTAAAGAAGAGAAACACGGATCCTTGTGTTTCACGCTGATTCGTGGAGAGTTAAAATACTGGACCGCTGATATGACGAACAATATTCTTAGCGGCAATTGACAATGTCAACCACCTCTAAAAATTATTAAAAATTATTTTCTCACTGTTGCGGCTGGTTTCTTTATACCCGCCGCTATCTCATTTTGGATGCTGCAACCACCTCTAAAAATCGTTAAAAATTATTCTCATTGTAACGGCTGGTCTTTTTATACCCGCCGCTACCTCATTTTAGATGCTGCCACCACAGATCATTTTTGTGGTAGTGAGAGGTCAGACCCACGTTAACGTGCACTCATTTCAGCAAGGTCATACGCTTGCCGACCGGCCATTTACCTGTATCACGATGGTAACACTACACTAACCATAACATAATGAGGTACAACAAAGATTGTTGTAGTATCATTGAATTATTCATAGAACTAGTATATACAGACACGAATCACTTCTCATCAGTAAAGAGAAGAAACTCTCAAACAAGAAGGCAACAAATTCTCCCTTGACATCGTCCAGTGTGATTTCAGAAGTTAAACATTTTATAAACGTGAAAAGAAGACTCTTGCAGGCGAGTAGGGACATTATTATAAGAAATCCCGTTCACGTGCATTTTGGGAAGCAGTTTATCAGTCTACAGCTTTGATGCCTGCTCGACACCTGAAGAGTATCCATTGAGCCATGTCTTGTGGATGTGTGTTAGCACGAAGCCCTCGGGGGTTTCAGGCTGGCATAAGAGAAACAAAAGGAACATATGGGTCAGCCACTGCTGATTGTAGGGGTTTTTTTTTTTTTGTGAGTGCATCTGTAGTAAAATAAACATGTGCAGAAAAATATTTCATGAAAAGAAAGCTGATTTACCTTCAGATTCAACGCAAGACTTGACAGAGTGCAGACACGCACATCACCTGAAAATGCAGCCAAGGCAACAGTCATGTGAAAATAAAATGCTAAAAAACAAGAGAATGAAATTACAGAATTACATGGAGAAGAAACATCAAGGACGCTAGGGTTATAGACAAGGGAAAGATAAAGGAAACTAGTGTTAGGCAGGAGTAACCAAAAGGAAACAAACAGTTGAAACATCACATTGTCGCGTGTGCAGATGAACAAAACCATAAGATTATATAGATAATTTTCAATGACGACACGCATGGACTCCAGTAGAAACCAAGACCTGGCAGCTCAGTTTTTGATATTTCCTTCTTTTTTTAAAAAAAAAAATCGGTAATTGTGATCACAGATGACTTATTTTGGACAGGGCAGCCTCATCTGCCTTCCCCAACACATCCAGATCCAGACCCTAGTTGCAGTGATCTGTGGACTTAAAAAAGCCGTGAGACATGTAGCTCAATATTTAAATTCCAAGTTTGTATGTTTTACAACTTGAAGCTATATTCCATTTACTCATGCTACTCTTTATGCAGAGAAAACAAATAGAAAATAGTTCAGCTTCAATGAAATTGTACACTTATAAACATGCTGTGGAATTTGTCACTAAATGTGGTTCATCACATGTATGTCAGTATGTCACTCACGGTCTAACTCGTGTGGTCTAGAACTATTTGTCAATGATACAAAAGTGAACTTCAAAACAGAGGACATATGAGGAACTATTGTTCAATATTACAAACAGCCTAATTATTAAGTAACACTTTCTTTAAAATAACTAGAGTAATTAAATTAGCTAATGCACTAAATTGACTATCTCCGTTCTAGACTACATGGTTTATGAATAATCAATGTATGCCTCCAACCAGAGGGTGCTGTTGAAAAAGTAATTTATGGACCTATCAGATTAGGACTCCATGCAAAATTTCTTGGACTGCATAGTACAAAACAAAAAAGACAAACATCACTCTGCACTTTATAGTTGGATTTGTACATAATCCTACTATATGAACCATACTGGTAGAAACCGGCCGGTTAACCCAGTTAACAGGGAAATCGGTCTGGACCGGTTTTACCGATTGACCAGTTAACCTGGAAAACCAAAGCTGCACCCAGTAGCAAAACGGTTAACTGTAGACTTTCCCAGTTAACCGGCTGGTTTTCCACCCGTTCAGAACCAAACCAATTACCAGTTTTTGAAACCCTTGATATTGCATAACACATAAACATATGATCATTGAATGAAAATTTGAAACATCTGTTACATATTTCATTAATATTTATAATTTTTATAAACAATTATCTACCTTGTACAACTTTACATATCAAGTAAAGAGATTCACTTGCAAAATGGTCAGTAAAATAAATAAACTACAAACAATGCATACAACATGATGTAGTACAAAGCAAACTTCTGACAGAACATAGAGGATGGGAAAGATTGTGACTTGAAGTACAGTAGAATAATTAGCTAATTTGTTAATTCTTCGTATTTATTAATACTCACCTTCTGATTCCCACAAGTCAAATCTCACCACCCAACTATCTGAACCAGTCTGTGTGATAACAAGCCTGTCCACCCATGCTCGGTATTTCTTCCCTTGTTTGTCACCATAACATGATCTCAATGCATCAATGGATGCATGGAGCGAACATTCAAGCCCAGAAGGATGAATTAGAACTCCATTTGGGTGCTGGATAAAACAATAAATAAGAAAGAATTAGTTTAAAGGTCAACAGAATAATATTTACGCATACCCAATGATCTCTGTAAGTTCTTGGATGTTGAAGATACAATAAATGAAAATGGAAGAACTATGCTACAGAATATATTAGCTAAAAGACATATCTGAACTGACAGGAGAAAACTTAAAAATGGTAATGGAAAAGGTTAGAAAATATAGAAAATCAAACTGGGAAGGTATGTATTTACAGTTATGTTTTTGAAGTATTGAACCACTGAATCAGATTTTGAAACCTCAGCCCTGCGCCACTTCTCATAAAGGACATAGAACTTTACAACAGCATCAGTAGGCTTGAGAGAGGAATCCTTCGGATAAGGGAACTCCTCGTCTCTAGGAGAAATGCTAGGTCCAAGCTTGAAGTGTCCAATAGCTTGTATGATACCAGCTGCACACCTCTCTGTAGCATGAATGATCTTAGGATTATCCTTTGCATTGTCTGCATGCCACTGAAGTAGTTCCTCTTGGGCATTGCTGACCTAAACAATGTAAAACTTCTAAATTCAAGTGTGAACTTTGCTAGATGATTCATGCAGTATATTGTATACTTACCATGACACCGTGCACACCAGGAATGCTGAATAACTCTGCATCATTGCCAGAGTCACCACAGACAAGAGTATTGTTGGGTGGTTTTCCACAAGAGTTTAACTTCTTTAGCAAATATGCAAGTGCTTGACCCTTTCCAGCTCCTTGAGCTAGGACATCGAGGTCCTGGCCACCACTGTATATTATTTTCGCATCTACCTGTTGACAAGAAATAAAGAAGCCAATCAGAATATTGAATAAAAACATGAATATAAGAAATCTACCAAAATTGAATGGAAACTGAGATGCTGCCTCACCCCACGTTTCTCTAACTTCTCAGAAAGAGACTTTATCACTTCCTGAGCATTACTTTTGTCAACTAAAAAGCTGACCTTGTGCGGACGTTGTTCTGTCTCTGGCTGTATCCATGCATATGTACAAAACAAAGTGGTATTAGTACACTTCCAATTTGAATGCATATAAAACAGTCATGCATGCAGCAAACATACCTGAAGCTTCAGCTCAGCAAAGCTCGCTGTTTCCTCAACAACAATCTTCCTGTCCCACTTATTATTCAGATATTCTTCCCAGCCTTCATCAGGAACCATATCCTCCCCATAAGTTATCTCAGTGCCCACAGACATGATAGTGATGTCTGGTGTCAGCATAGGCTTCTCTTTCCTCAACTCCTTGTACAGGGTTGGTGATCGTCCTGTAGAAAAGACAAGTAGAGAATCCTGACAGTAAACAGACTCCCACAGGGAACCGAACCTTAGCAAGGACAGGTTCTCCTCGTCATGATGATCGACCTGCAGATGTCCAAGAAGATCGACATTATAATGATATATAGAAACCCTCAGTAAATTCAGGATGGGAGTTTGAAAAGAGACACACCATTGTGTGGTCAAGATCCGAAACAATCATAAGGCGTGCAGAACCATTGAGCTTATCCATTGTAGAAGCCTGCAAAAAGTTGAATAAGAGAATATGAATTTGAGGAGTAAAGGTTTCATGCTGAGATAGTAAAAGACAAGTAAACATTGAAGCACAACTCTCCTACGTTTTTCGAGGGAAAACAAAAACAAATTGTGGAAGCAGAATTCCCACAGATGGCATGGCAAAACTTTTCATGATTTCAGTATTTTTTCATTCAATTGCAGGATCAACAAGTTGCATGTTTCAAATGTCAAGAAACACTTATTTTGAAACTAATAATACACTCCACTTTGTTCAGGTAGGTAATCAAGAGAGCATGTCTATTGAGTTTGCATTGTGACGTAATAAAATACATAGCCCACCAGTCAGTTTCACAGGCATATTTGTAATTGGGAAAAAATGACGCTCATGAAATCCATGCCTTCAGTCAGATCCCAAAAAGGCAAATGGCGAAAGAAGTAGAAAAATACCAAAATGGAGAACTGAAAGAGAAATACAAAATTATCGGAATGATCCCGGACCCCGAACTTGCTGAGAGCCCTAAGCATTGGTCTAGAATTCGACTGCAAGAAGGCGGCGCAGCGCACGGGCTCAACTGCACGGCAGAAAACAGCAGTCCCGGCCATACAAAACACTGACGGTTGAATTGCACTGCAGAGCACCGCAGGGACTGAATTGCTGCCCAAATTTTTAAGAAAACAATCTGGTACCATCGCTCGACTGAACGGCAACTAAATCCACGACAATCTAGGAAGGAGACATTTCGATTTGAGCGCGCGCAGCGTCGAAACAAGAATAAAAAACGGAGCACGCATCCTAGTAGGCCAGGCAGGTGCTTCCTTACCGACGAGAGGAGAGATTGATCCCAAGTCCCGTCCGATCTGGGTGGGTTGGAGGCGGAGGAAGACGACGGGGTGGGGAGCGCGGCCGGGGAAGGGAGGGGCGAGAGGATGGCCAAGAAGGGAGTGGCACTGCCGGTTGTTTCGGGCGATCACTTTATTTTTTTTTCGTTTTTTTGGGCTGTGTTGCAGGCGGCTGAGGGTGGTGGTGGTGGTGAGGCGTCGGGCGGTGACACCCGTCCGTCCCCTATCGGCACGGCACGCCAGTTGATGCCCAACAAAGGGATTCGATTCTATTCCATCCGATGCCATATATCGTTTCTCGCCTAACAAAAAGGATGACTATAATGATAAACAAAGGTCCACAATGTTATATGGATAATTAATTTCAAAATACTTGAGATATCATATAATTATTAAGCTAAATAAATATTGACAACATGATCATGTTAACACACCGCACAAGCCGTAGAAGACAGAATATATTAATGACACCACAAGCAATTCATCATGTTGACACAATCATATTCATGTTACCATGGTGGCTTATCAGGTGTGACAAACAAAGGCAGCAAATAGTGTTGAATACAAATTTACGGTATATAACACAATAATCTGGACGTTGAAGAGTTGAAATCAGCAGATCTTGTTCAGTCCGTGTTATACCCACAAAGTCACAGGGTCACAACCCGACACAACCGGGATTCGGAAGGCAACCAACCGTGTGTGACTATGGGATGGATCCAAAGGTCGTTATTGGTACAATAGTATTGTTCAGTTAGACTAGGAGGAGGGTGATTGTTGTGAAGTGCTACTTTCTTTATATTTACGTGTGATTCATAGGCGGATCTGGATCCAATATGAAGAGCTTTGGCATCCGCCATACCTAACTCGGATGTCAATCCTCCATTCATCCCCTAAGTAGTGTCAATCCTCCACTCGGATGTCAATCTAGACTCAGGTTATGGATTTGACAACATAGCTAGAACATTTGTGTTCTCTATTGTCTACTAGAGGAGGAAGAAAGAAGATCTTATTCGGCCAAACAAAGGGTAATTCGTATGAAGAGCCAATGTGAGAGGAGTCAGACATAGTCCTAAGTAGTGTTGAAGTCTGACAGGTCAAATAGAAATCCAAGCATTGATCCATTCATACCTATCTCTGCTCAAAGCTCAATTGCTCATTTCTTTATCTTTTATATAGCATTTTTATTTCATATCTCTAAAGAACTTTCATGTTGTAGGATAGAAATAGTCAAATTATTAGTCAATTACAATCAATTTAGCTACCAAAAAATGAAATAAGAAAATAATATTCGATGCAAACTATAGGGTCTATTGACAATCAAAATTGACACTATAGGAAAACCGGAGGTTTCGGTTTTTAAAACCGGATGGTCTGATTTTCACAAACCAAGTGTGGTCAAAATTTTTTAAACTAAGACTAACAATGATTATTTCATAAGTTTGGTGTTTAGACATGTTTTGCAGGTTATGGGAGTATTTTAGGTGCGTTTTGGCTAATTTTCACCCAAGAAGTAAAGAAGTATTTAAAAAGTTAATATGATAAAGCCAAAATGCATATTTGAAGTTTCCATGATGAAGTCCTCATCGAGATGATCAAAATGGATATATGAAACATTTAATTTGGACTCCGGATGAAGAAGTTATGATTTTTGCAAAGTACTCCCAGGCTATAAAACCGGACATTCCGCTTTCGTAAATCGGAAGGTCCGGTTTTAACAGGTTTGCTAGGAAAACCGAAGGGTCCGGTTTGAAAAACCCGATAGTCCGGTTTTGACTGTCCGATATGAGAGTTCTAGATCCGTTTTAGGCCGGTTTCTATAGGATTTTTCTTATGTATTACACCTCTCACGGGCAGACTTCCCCACCCTTTATATACAAAGGGCCATGGTTAATTGAGGCAACAAACCCAATTGAATCTATCAATTTACTTATATATTTTTTTTATCCTACTTTTTCAACCTCTCCTTGTTGTTCGTCTACTGATCTCCACGACCATAGATGGCGTCCTAAGGCTCGCTGGTCAACCTAGGGCACACCTGCGACGCTCACGTCCTGATGGGGTTCCTCCCGGACGAAAGTTTCGACGGCCTTTGCTAGTTTGCTCGTAAACTAGTCGTTCTTAAGGCGTCGTTTACCCCTTTACTGGTTTGCTTGTAAACCTAACCGTTCTTCACCATGTAACGGTGATAGTTACCCTCTTTTCTGTCGTACCCGATAAAACCGGATCCTCCGGTTTTCAAAATCGGAGCATCAGGTTTCCGCAGACTCAGCGACAAAAAGCGGGGCTACGGGCTGCACTTGGGCATGCTCGTGTTTAACAACGTGTTTTAGCGTCAATAGGGTTATAACAAGTGTGTTGATAGCGTGCCAGTTTACTAGTACTAGGTACGGCCGCGCGCGGTTGTCGCGCCTGTGTATTGAAAGGTTGTTTGTTTTATCTGTGTGCACGGAAGAAATTGATTGAGATAATTTGTTTTTTTTTTAACGTAAGTAGGGGGTGGATAGTTTTATGCAGCCGGAGGGGTTTTGTGTGTATCAGTTTGTTGAATTTTTTTTTTTGCATAATGTAAAATGAGCCAAGTAATACATGTCTAATGATAGCTGCACATAGAAGAGACATTTATTTTAGCCTGCACAACACATGACCTGCAGCAATCGATTAGGAATAAAAAACTCTTTTTATTGCATTGGTCAGGAAAGAGGTAACAGGGGAAAAAGAAAAACTGTGCTGACTTTGTTAAGATCAAATTCTTGTCTCTGTGTGTGTGCTCGGCACGCGGGCAGATTAGGCCACGCGATAATTTCGATGCTCCACATTGTTGTCTTGCGTCACGCAATTTCTTTTAGCAAAAGAAAATACTGATATATTTACTCCGATTCCCACCTGCACACGTACATCAGCAGCAAGCGAGGCAGGTGCCACGCGCCTCGCGTCTGTGCCGCTCACCGTCTTGCAAAAGCAGCAAATCGATCTTATTTTCACTTTCCCCTTTCTTCTACACGGTCTCTCTCGCTCTCTTCTTCATTCCGCCGAGCTCACAACCCGCAACCGGCTAGAACGCAGTTGAGTCCTTGCAGCTCGGTAGTCGACTCAGCCAGTCCAAACTCTGCCTTGGGCACAATCCATCTCCTCTATCTGAAACACGGCATAGCCATCCTCCATCTCCTTCTGAAATCGCGTGTCCGTCGCCGCGCTTCGCTCGGCCGTCTGCGAGCGTGGAGTCTACCACCGCGCGTCGCTTCGCCTTGGCCCACCTCACCCCGCTGTCAGCTCGCATCACAGGCCACGACGACCATCCTAGGCATGTTTCACCGTCCGTCGCTGCTCGGTCGGGCAAAGAAACCATGGCCCGCGACCAAACAGACGTCGCGGCCCATAGGTTCGATGCCGAATCGGCGGGGGCGTGGTTCGTCCTCGGTCACACGAGGCCCTCCTCCACGGGTGCCGCCGCTGCCGCGCGTCCTCTCTTCCATGCAAACCGTCAGTGCCCTCTCCCTCCTCCAAGATGCAGACGGCGAGCTCAACGGTGCTCCCGTGGGCCCACTCGCTGGAGCGCGCGTGCGGCCGGAGACACGCGTCTCTGTCGAGGGGGTCCCAGTAGCGCCCATCTTGTTGTAGGTGGGCACCCATGTTCGCAGCGGATTTGGTAGTTGGATGCGAATCGGGGTAGGAAGAGGAGTCAGAGCAGATCAAGGTTGGGGAAGAACAGAGGAAGGATTGATTCCAGAAGTGTAGATTGTTGTACAATAATTGTTACCCTCTCCTCTTTCTTCCTTACCAATTATAATCTCTGATTACAGGCCTTCCAGGCCACTCATGCCACACACCCTACTCATTGGCCCACTCGGTTCCTGCATAGCGCGTGTTGGGCTTCCGCGAGCGACGGCTCATCAATCTCTCTTCTGGAGGTCCGTCAGTGCTGGCGCTGACACTCTCTCCTCCTTGAGACGCTGCTTGACCCCAAGCATGTGCTGCTGGGAACCTGGCAAACAGAGCTTCTGTATCCTCCCAAGATGTCAGAGCTTCATCAAGATTGGACCACTGGATCAACACTTGCGATACCTTCATTCCACCACGCTTGATCACCCGTCGATCTAGAATTTTGGCAGGCAACTGAAACTGTGAGATAGTATCAGGTAATGTAGCACTCACCTGGACCGATGGAGGTGTGGCCTTCTTAAGTTGCTGACACATGAAACACTGGGTGAATTGCTGTTGTGGCTGGTAACTCCAATTTGTAAGCAACTTTACCAATCTTCTGCAATACATGATAGGGTCCAAAGAACTTAAATGCTAGCTTATGGTTGGCTCGTTTGGCCACTGAAGATTGAACATAAGGTTGCAACTTCAAAAACACCATGTCATTCTCAGCAAATACACGTTCAGAACGTCCCTTGTCGGCTTGGTCTTTCATACGTTGTTGAGCCCGCAAGAGATGCTGCTTGACCAATTTAGTCATGATTTCTCTTTGCTGTAACCAAGATGAAAGCTCTATATGGGACACTGAAGCAGTATCCGTAAGTCCTAGATGACGAGGAGAGCGACCATACATCACTCCAAATGGTGATCTGCCAATAGCTGAGTGGAAGCTAGTATTATACCAATACTCTGCAAGAGAGAGCCAAGACTTCCATTTTGCGGGGTAAGCATGCACAGAACTTCTGAGGAATGTCTCCAAGCATTGGTTAACTCTTTCTGTCTGACCATTAGTTCGCGGATGATACGCGGAGCTCATTTTCAACTCAGTTCATGTTAACTTGAACAACTCCTGCCACAGATTGCTGAGGAAAATCTTGTCCCATCTGAAATTATAGCCTCTAGTAATCCATGTAATTTGTATACAGTATCTATAAAAATATGTGCTACCTTAAGTGCAGTATATGGATGGTGCAATGGAAGAAAGTGTGCATATTTAGTGAACTTATCCACCACAACCAAAATGCTGTTGGCATTACCAGAAGTAGGAAGACCATCAATAAAGTCTATCGAAATTACATGCCATGCTTGTTCTGGAACAGGAAGAGGTTGTAACAATCCAGGGTACTTGTTTCTATCTGGTTTAGCTTGCTGACACACTTAACAACCAGCTACATACTGTTGGATCATTGTCTTCATCCGCGGCCAAGAAAAAATTTGCTTGATGCGTCTGTAGGTCACAGGAAACCTAGAGTGCCCCCCAACTGCATTGTCATGTAACGCAGCAATGATTCTAACTTGAAGTTGCTGACTATTGCCAATCCAAATCCTACATTTATACTTAATAATACCAGATTTAAGTGTAAAATGGCCTTGATTGGAAGATTGCAGAGAGAGTTCTGTCAACAACTGCAACGCTTTGCTATCTTTCTGATATCCATCCATCACCTCCAGTAACCACTGTGGAGTGCTAGCAGACACAATGTATAGTGCACCTTCATCATGAGGACGTCTTGACAAAGCATCAGCTGCACCATTTTTCTACCCCCTTCTTATACACAATTCTATATTGCAGCCCCAACAATTTAGTGAAAATCTTTTGCTGCCATGGTGTATTCAACTTCTGCTCATTCAAATGACATAAGCTCCTCTGGTCTGTGAATATCACAAATTCCGCATGCTGCAAATAGGACCTCCATTGGTCAACAGCAAGAAGAATTGCCATATATTCCTTTTCATAAGCCGACAACCCTTTATTTCTGATTCCTAGTGGTTTACTAACAAAAGCTAAGGGATGTCCATCCTGCATTAAAACTGCCCTACTCCTCAGTCTCAATTGCAAATTGCTTGTCAAAATTGGATAAGGCTAACACTAGAGCTAATGATAATGCTGCCTTCAGAGCATCAAAAGCAGCAGTATGTTCAATTGTCCAAATGAATAATGTATGCTTCTTGAGGAGATTTGTCAAAGGTTTGGAAATAATACCATAGTTCCTGACAAATTTCCTATAATACCCTACCAGGCCCAAGAAACTGCAAAGCTCCTTAACATTCTGTGGTGTTGACCAAGATGTAACTGCCTGAATCTTGGCAGGGTCAGTAGAAACTCCTACCTGGCTGATGATGTGTCCTAAGTAAGCAATCTGCTTCTGGGCAAAGGAACATTTGGAAAGCTTCAGTTGCCACTTATTCTGCTCAAGAAGCAGCAAGACCTGATACAAATGCTGCAAATGGTCTTCCCAAGTTGCACTATAAACTAGGATATCATCAAAAAATACAAGCACACACTTCCTCAATAGTGGTGCAAGAGTCTTATTCATGGCACTTTGAAAGGTTGCTGGTGCTCTGGATAATCCAAAAGCCATTACTCTGAATTCAAATTGCCCATGATGAGTTTGGAATGATGTTTTATATTCTTCTCCTAGTGCCAATCTTATCTGATGATAACCTGCCCTCAGATCCAGATTAGAAAACCAAGCAACATTAGCTAGTTCATCCAAGAATTCATCTATAACTGGCACAAGAAATTTAATCTTGACTGTTAGTGCATTTAGATGCCTGTAATCCACACAGAACCTCCAAGATTCATCCTTCTTCTTGACCAAGATAACAGATGAAGAAAACTCACTAGTGCTTCTTTGAATGACCCCACTCTCAAGCATCTCAGCTACTTGCCTTTCAATTTCAGTCTTCAATGCTAGGGCATACCTATAAGGTCTCATCTGCACTGGTCTAGCACCTGGAATTAGTGGAATAGTATGGTCACAGTCCCTTGCAGGAGGTAATCCCCTTGGTGCTTCAAAAATATGAACATATTTGTGCACTATATCTTGTATCTGTGGAGGTAACTCCATGATCAGTTGCTGATCTGATTCAGGTAAGTCTTCCAAATTCCATACTTGTATCAAGGAACACAACGCTTCCTCAGTCCTCAAGCCTTGCAATGTCACTGTGGTGTTGTCATAGGGAATTTGCATCCACTTCAAGGACCAGTGCACTCTCATTGGACTGAATGGCTCAAGCCAATCCATACCAATGATAAGGTCATAAGCTGGCAAGGGAAGTACCTTCATGTTGGAGCAAAACTTATGCCCATCCAAATACCATTCCGCATTCTGTAATTCCTGATTTGACTGCAGGACAGACCCATTAGCCACTCGTACTGAAATGTGTCTTGACATGGAAGAAACCCCTTGCAAGTTAGCAGCCACTGCAGCACTTACAAATGAATGAGAACTACCCGAGTCCACCAACACCAACAGCTCAATTCCTTGAATTCGGCCCAGAAATCTCATGGTCTTTGGGGCCATTGTGCCCTCTAGAGTTGCCTGGGAAAGAGACATCAAATGCAATTCAGCCTTCTCTGGATCACTACAATTTCCCTCCTGGTCTTCTATCTGCAACAGTTCCCAGAGTTCCTCTACCACATTGCACACTATCAGCACATCTATGACCATGAAACCACTTAGCACCACATTTATGACACAGATTCATTGCCTTCCGATAAGCATGTAAGGCCCCAAGTTTCTCATCCATTGTTTGGCTTTTCGGTGCTTCCACTGCTTTCTTCTCTTCTGCTTTAACATGAACTGATTGTTTAGCCTCTTGTGGTGGGACAGTGGCATAGGGCCTTTGCTATAACCTCTGGAATGATAGCCCACATCTGGCTTCCGGTACTCCTTCCTCTTCGAAGAATCCACCACTTCCTCCTGCAATTTAGCAAGCACAAAGGCAGTATCGAGGTCTTGTGGACGCTGAACCATTACAATTTCTTTAATATCATCCCTGAGACCATCTAAAAATCTCATGGTATAGTACAAAGGGTCAGACATCGATTGGTAAGCGTTTAGTTGATCCACTAGTTGAGCAAAAGCTTCAACATAATCCACTACCGTACCCAATTGCCTAATATGAAATAGTTGTCTAATCAATTGCTCATGCTCATTCTTGTCAAACCTATCCTTGATCAATAGACAAAAGTCTAGCCAAGAAGCTCCAACTAGCTTATGCTCAATTGATTGCAACCAGCGCGCCGCTGCCCTATTAAAATGCATAGATGCGACCTTAATCCACATACTCCTGTCCACCAAATACATGTTAAAGTAGTCCTCACATCTAGATTGCCACAGTTTAGAATTATCTCCATTAAACTGAGGAAAATGCATTTTAGGAAGTTTCCCAAGAGATCCACCATAATGACCCCTAAAAGTATCCTGAGGCGACCCAAACATGTGGACTTGATCGGTGGGTGAGAACTCATACGTTCCATTGTGCGGGAGGTGGGTTTGGGCATACACATGCCCAAAGCCAGAATCCTGACGGTGATGATCGACGCAGTGCCCTTTTGGGTCATCGGCTTTAACTCTGGTAGAAGGGCGTATGGAAGCCGATCCAAGTTCACCGAGGATCCCGGGTTTAACCTGCGCTTGATCCCGGATCTCACGGTACCAATACTTGGTGAGCTTGGAGACGTCGAACTTGATGGAGTCCACTGATTGCTTGACGTCGTCGACCGAAGCCTCCATATGAGGCCTCCATGCCTCGAATGCCGCCGCTGCCGACTCCAGCGCTGCCACTCGCGTGGTCGTGGCCGCGTCGATCTGATCCAGCCGCTCGGTGGTGGACGCTTCGAACGACCCCAGATGGTGCGCCGCCGCCGCCGCTTCAAACGCCTCCATCTGCATCACGACCGACGCATCGATCTCCGCCCGGACTCCATCTGCGTTAGTAGGCAGCTTCGCTTCCAGCGCGCTCACACGCAGCTCCCACGTCACGTCCTGTGACTGCATGTCACCCCGAAGCTTCGCAATCTCGTCGAGAATCAAC
Source organism: Eleusine indica (assembly GCA_030378355.1). Lineage (NCBI taxonomy): Eukaryota > Viridiplantae > Streptophyta > Magnoliopsida > Poales > Poaceae > Eleusine > Eleusine indica. The sequence goes on from CM059497.1 coordinate 18,169,103, forward strand.
TTCGTGTTGGGTTCGATGGCGCCCATCCTCTTCTGTCTTCTGGTATAGTGGTCGTGCTCCTCCAGATCTACCGAGAATCGGTGTCTCTGATACCACTTGTTAGCAGCAGATTTGGTAGTTGGATGCGAATCGGGGTAGGAAGAGGAGTCAGAGCAGATCAAGGTTGGGGAAGAACAGAGGAAGGATTTGATTACAGAAGTGTAGATTGTCATACAATAATTGTTACCCTCTCCTCTCTCTTCCTTACCAGTTATAACCTCTGATTACAGGCCTTCCAGGCCACTCACGCCACACACCCTACTCCTTGGCCCACTCGGTTCCTGTGTAGTGCGTGTTGGGCTTCCGCGAGCGACGCCCCATCAATCTCTCTTTTGGAGGTCCGTCAGTGCTGGCGCTGACAACCCGGTGAGCAAACTTTTCCCCGGCCAACAAATTTATGACCGATGATCGAGCAGCCATGGATCCCACGAGAAGGCAAGGTCTTCTATGGGTTGGTCTCGTTTCAACGTGGCTCCTTCGCGGCCACATGAGGATAAGGAGGCCGACCAAGCAGACACGGACGGTGAGATTGTGTTGCCGGCGGCATCGTGCGGTCCAAGCATGTCCGGATCGACGTGGCAACACGTGATTGGTGGAGGGGCGTCGTGATTAGTGGAGGGGCGTCGATGCGCCGCTGGGGAGGCGTAGGTCAGGCCCTATAAGGGCAAGTACAACGGTTTAGTCTTATAGTCCGTCTCATACATGACACATTATTTTAAGATTTTTTGCGACTGTTTATCAGACTACGTGTACAATAGGTCGTTGTTTTAGTTGTCTCATAGTAATTTCATCATCCCTTAATTTGTGAACAAAAATAGGAATATTTAAGAGTTATAAGACAACTACAACTCGTATAATGGTGTATAAGTCGTCTCATACTCTTAAAATTTAGCGCATGAGGTGGTTGCTTCGCGAAACAACCATCTATTTCTCTCACCATCCTCTCTTTCTTCCACATTATTAAAATTCCTATGTGACACTGTATAAGACGGTCTATGAGACTGCTTACGTGTAGCATTGTAACTACCCTAATGATATAGATATATATTTCATTCTCAACATCTTCGTCGTTGGATCTTAAAAATTCTTTAGCTTCGTGGGTTTGTTTTCCCGGCTCCTCCCTTTAGAAAAAAGTGACAGCTTCCCCATATGATACAGATTGACTGTCGGTGTGAGCAGCGATGCGACAAGGCAGCGACGGCTTCCCCATATCAAAGATTTGTTGTTGGGTCCACCACTGGTGCGATTAACCTCGCTTCTGCTATGCTTGTGCGTTTAGCGGTAACATCTACGTGAGATTAACCTCGTTGGTGCTATGCTTAGACGTCCAGTGGTAGATTAAACGGTAAAAAGTGTTTATGGCAAGTGTAACCTATCCGTTCCCCAATAAAATCCTCCCACCTCTAATATTCAAAGAACTAGCAAATTTATCTGTATGTTGCTACAGGCTTTAAGAAAAAAAAACATACTAATAATGTTGTGATAGATATTTTTATTACACATCAAATAACATTTTGATAATTTATTTATATAAATTGCATGAATTATGTAGAGATAGACTCGCTGACATTACCGAGTAAAGATTAGCTCATATTACATACTCCCTCCGTTCTTAAATTATTATCGTTGTTGACTTTTATATTTAACTTTGATCATTCATCTTATTTAAAATATTATTTTAAATATAAAAAATTTTAAGTTATATTTTATTTTTTTTGATGATAAAATAAACTATAACAACATATATGATATTTTAAAAAATAATTTAAATAAGATGAATGGTCAAAGTTAACTAAAAAAGTCAACGGCGATAACAATTTAAGAACCGAGAGAGTATAACCATCTAAATATATAAAAGCAATAAGCGTATTTAGAATTATGTCAACATCTATGATGTATGAACCTCTCTGTAGACGATGTTCTTTTACATGTGTCACTGTCAACCCTTGACCTTGTTTCTTTTCTCCATTATTATGTTTCTTCTATTTTTGCTCTTCAGATAATATTGGACCTGCAGGTTGCGTGGAGGGATGAACGGTGCTACATAGATGATCAGGTCAAGAAAAGTTTGCAAGTTTGATTATTAGGTGCATAATACATTATTAAACGATACCTAATAACTCAAGATGCAGAACCACAACTTTGTCGACTCATGACCCCAGACGTCTATAGTTTCCTATATATCAAGTTTAAAATAAATCGTAAATGTTAGCGCTAGACTCCTTTTTTTAAAAAGGACCACTATTGATACATGAAACACAAAAAGGTCAGATTGACACTCAGAGATTATACCACATGGCACCTCGCCTAGCCCTCTTACGTTTTGAAATCATTTTGGCGTAACCGTTTCTCTTGCGCGTTTTGCCTCTTTTTGCTCTTCTGTTAATACTTGACTCGGGGGATGTTCTTCAGAGTGACCACAATAAAATACAAAACAATGAGGATATAAAATGTGAAGTGACGTACGAGGAGGCAATGTTGTACCTGGAACTAGAAGAGTCTGGTTGCTACACCATTACCATTGGCTCTTGTGGTGTTTGTTACATCAGCTTACATGGAACAACTCTGATCTCTTTTTTCATGCTCCATAGCGCTGCAATGAAAATAAACAAGTGATTAAATTGCACGCAAAACTAATGGCATCTAAGGGTCACAGGTTTTAAAATGACAACCATACCTACACACAACAATTTTTAAGATTATAGTTGACAACACGCATCCTAGAACATTGAAGAAAAAAAATGACTGAACAGAAAAGGTCTGTAATAATATGCAAATAACATGTGAACCTAGGTATCGAAGAGAGGTATCCTAATTATCTGACTCTAGTGTTTTTTTTTTTGCCAATTCAATCACATCGCATGCACAAGAAAGGATCATGAGCAAGGATGTCATGCCACTGTCATATACAACTTTATTGCCCATCAGTTCATTCTTATTCTCTTCAACAAAATAAAATGTAAACGTAATGATAATATCAGCATCGAGAAAGTCCAGCAAAAGATCAATACTACAAGCAACTGATTGTAATTCCAATTGCTTCCGATCTGATGATTTGCTAGTTTAATGATAATCATGCAAGCAAGCGATTGTGTATAATCCATATTTTCAAACATAAAGGGTTGTGTATGTACGAACCTGTAGCCTTTAAGTGAGGATTACAAGTCGAACTCCTCAACGAAGTAAACCCATTACACAACAATCGGCAAAACACATTCAACAATCGTATCAGCAAACTGATGTCGAATCAACTCTGACCTGTACGAAAAACACGAAGTAGACACCGTCCACTACAAGGCATTCCTTTGCCATGCGTCGAGGATCCACGGAGTGGCGGACAACAACATCTATTGTGGGGTTGTGGATTGTGTTAGTGATCACAGTTAACATGATTATGGTACTGGAATTGTTTTTAGACTAAGCATAACTCACACCTTTTTTGTTCCATGTTCTACTATAGTACTTAAGCATGGAACTTGAGGACCATAATAAATAGGAAAAATTGAATTCTCGACATCGAAAGATCCTAGTTTTAGAAATTTACCATTGAACTTTTAAAATACACTTTAATACCAACGAAAGGTCCTCCGTTTAGATATTTGCCACTACATGACGTTTTCCATTAACATGAATAGAGATGATGCTTTCGTCCTCATCTCCGGTGGTGTCAGTAGTGGCAACGCCCCCTGGCACGACCACCTCGCCTCGGCACGCCTCCTCGACCGGACTCCGCATCCCGCAGCCCACGCATACCTCCTAGGCTCCTAGGCCAGCTCCAGGACTCGCGGCATCACTTCACTGAACCGATAGCAACACTGAAGCTCGTACGGTGCAGAGGACACAAATCAGGGAAAGAGTCAATGGGTCCAAGGATTCTCCATGCCATGGTCCTAAAATCCAAGAGCAAAGGAACAAATTGCTGGCATCAGTGAAGTAATCGAAGGGCTAGCTGCTGCGGTACAGAGCCTACCTAGGTCGACACCAACGTCCGGGGATGGAAGACACTCTGTCCGTGCGCCAGTTGAGATGGCAGCCGGTAGTGGAGAGCACCGCTTGGCCTGGGATCAAATCGGGTGGCTGACGACATGGCAGGTATGGTGGACCATGGCGTGGGCGTTGATGTGCCAGTGGAGGCGGAGTGGCCACAGCCCACAGGTTATCGAACATCAGCTGAGCCAGGCTGCCCCTCGTGGGTTGTGCATCCACAGATTGAATCTCGAGAGTGCGCAGTATGCTGGTGAGCATCACGCACACCTCGGAGAGCAAGCCGAGGCGCGCGGGCAGGGTGGCTGGGCTCTATACCCGGCTAGTAGACGAGGCTGCTTTGGTCGGCAGCAGTGGAAGAACGCTGGTGTGCGTATGGACGGACGCTTTAACGGAGAAGACAGACTAATGGATGAAAAACGTTACAGAGTGGTATATTTCTAAATGGAGAAACTTTTATTGGAATTAAAGTGTACTTTGAAAGTTCATTGGTAAATTTCTGAAACTGGGATCCTTCGATGTCTAGAATCCAATTTTCCCTAATAAATAAATAAAAATGACTCTTGCTGTTACTGTCACAACTCATAACCTAAGGTTCAGTACTGTTATTACTGTCACAAAATAATTGTGAGGGCGATCTATCATCGGGATATCCTTGCTTTCTCACTGGTTTCAGCTTCCTAAATCAAGAAGGTGGAGATACCTTATTACGTTTTCAGTATTAGTCTTGTCTTTCAAAATCCCCAGTCCTGGGAAAAAACACTGAAGTTGCTTCACTGTTCTGATACAAAAACTGCTACAACTATAAGATATGACACCTTTGTTAAAAATTCCAAAACTGCAAATAATATAACATGAGGTGGCATCAGCTAGTGATTTCAAAAAAGGCTCAGAACACAGAAAGCTTACCTGACGGTGGAGGTAGGTAGGAGACCTCACGTATTGCTCTCTGTTATGTCCCCTAGACTTGATCAGAGCGACGTACAAAGTGGCAAGGCCTGGCCCAGGCGCCGCCGCTCAAGTCTCGATGGAGGCTGCATGCGCTAAGTAGGACACAGTAGGAGAATGATGATTCTACCGCCGGCCATAGGTGGTCGTGTTGTTCCCAGGAAAACGGCAGACATGGGTACCATTCCCTCCCCATAGGAATTGATCACTGGTGCTAGCGCCCTTGTCCGCGCACGATGGCTAGTTGGCTAGGATCCCCATCGATTTCTCAGTCGTGGGTGCCGCGTGATTGAAGAACATCGGAGCTGCGACTTGGTGGCGGAGATTATGGAGGAGTCGCGTCTCGAGCTCGAGAGTGCAGGCACTTGATCGACATGAGGTAGATGCAATCTTGCGATCGTACAACAAGCAAATGACTCTATTCAATTTCATTTCCAAAAAAACACGTAGAGTCCAGTTCAAGTTTTATCTCCGTTCAAGTTTTCTCTAGAGTCCACAACAGATCAAATTTTCTTTTCAGTTTTTCCTAGAGTCCACAACAGTAAAAAAGCCACGTCAATTCAAGTTTCGTTTCCGTTTCTTAGAGTCCATAGCAGGATGGATATATTAAAATCATGTTGGAATAGATGAGGACAGGGGGCAGGATTAATTATGGAAGAGACTTTTGCACTGGAACTAATAGTAATAGAGAAGACAAGACCCTCCTTGCCACAGCAGGAACGGGACAGGAAATAGGAATAACCTCACAGGAACAGGATAAAAAAACAGTTGAGGTCCTCTCTCATATTTTTGTGTTCCGTTTTGGGCCAGGATAATCCATATTACAACCATTTTTCAGAAATACATGAACTTCAATTCAACCCACTGCCTAGTGTAAAGTGCTTGACCCATACAAATTCTTGTCTCCCTGCTGACCGAACTCTCGCACTTCTTATACGGCGGGCGCATGGGTCAATGATTTCTAGCTGGGTGAGGTGGTACAAATGCCTCAACGTTCTGCTGTGCAGAGTGGCCCAAGTTAGCCCTGTTTTTCACTAATTTTGATTGCCAACGTGAGAAGTAAAAAGGCCTGCCTCAGCGTGACCTCCACAAGCGTATGTGTTGAGTCCGCACCCTCATCAAATCATTGCTACTACTTGCTCTGAAAACAACCATGATTTCAATCACATATATTTTAAAAGGTGGTGTTTCGGACTTCTCTAACAATCAATTTGGCTCTTTTTCCAGTGTTGTGAATCACAAAAAGTAAAATGAGATGCAGCTAGTCATGCTATGTCTAGTTCATGGTTGCTAATATGAAGGAGGTAAATAATAAAGAAACATATCAGGTCACTGGTTGTAACACTTGAGTAAACTAAGGATCTCCGGTTGCTATAGGTCTTTCCAAAGGTGAAATACGTTTTTTTCAAGTTCTATCCAGTTTCAAGTCCACCCAATTAGGAAATCATAAGGTATGGAAATTTTAAACCAGTTCGAAGTTTTGGACGAGGTGTTTTCACTAGCCTACGTGCTATATAAGCTAGGGCCAGCCGATGTTCCCTATAAGATGGGTATTGTTTTTATTGTTTTCTTTTGTCGTGATATCCTCCTAAGAACCCTAAAAGAGTGTTGTCGATCCCTTCCGGATGCTAAAGTGTGTGATCAAGTGATTCTTCTTCTTGGCACATACTGGAACTCTGTGATTCCCCATCTCTAAGTGTGCTTGTCCAAGTTAGGGGTTGAAAAGTTTACCAACTGATGCTTCATATCTACAACAGTTCTTGTGAGCGAGTTGTTATCTATTATGTTCTACCTTGCTCATTTGTAATTATTATTATGGAGAATTAGTTTGTGGTGTTTGTTTTGTTATATATCTTGCATGATAATTGATTGTGAGATTACTTTGCTGATATAACAAGTAACCAACCTCTCTATACATGCTACTATTTACTGTACCGTGAAAGGTCCTCGGGAAAAGTCCTAAACACCCCTCATCAATATAAGCTTCTCTAAAGAAACCACTATCCATCTTTACAAAGAGTATTTCGCTTTAGTAGGAGAATTCATTCATCAATAATGACTTCATTAATACATCATTTTGTGATACTAACAAACACAATATTAATAGAGTAACTCTTTTTAATTAAAGTATCACTACTACAAAACAGGTGATCAACATCGGTTCAAAACAGGTCATCAGTAGAACCACTGCTGATTAACCGTTGCTAATAATAGGACTATCAGCAGCGGTTCTAGAACCACTACTGATAGTCAGCAGTCCCACTATCAATAGCGGTTCTTGTTCTGAATCGTTGCTGATAGTCCACTATCAGCAATGGTTCTTGTTGTGAACCGTTGTTGATAACCGAATTGGAGCTAAGAAAAAGCTCATAAAAGATTGTGTAAGGATCATGACCATTTAGGTCACCCCAAGATATGATTGTTTTGGTGATGAATGACAAACATGAAATGTGATCAATGCCTACACGAGTGTTGTGCGTGTAGGAAATCCTTTCTACTCTATGATGATTGATGATAGTTACCTTGGCGATTGATGACAATGACCACAAGCATGGAGGCTTGATGAGCTTGATGGAGTCCAAGGGTTATTAGAGATGAATCAAGGCCGAGGACAAGCTATGGAGCAAGTGTTGAGAACACTTGTCTAGTTGTTAGGGCTTTAAGTCCATAGGAAAACCGGACTATCAAGGGGGTCTAGGTCATTTCTCTTAGGTCATGTCTAGTCGGTAATGTGCATGGATGCTCAGTGAAATCACCGGTACTAGGTGACAGTGGAGAAGCTAAGGAGCTTATCGGAGAAGCCGGGAAACGAAGTCAAGCGAGGACGAGGAGTTTCAGCTTCTGGACATAGTGACCGGACAGAGGAGTCAGTGGAGACCGGACTGTACAGTCATTAGGAGAACAGGAAATCCAGAGAAAAGACTTAGCGAGGAATCTGCCTGTGCTGGAGCTGTAGGGACCGGACGGTCTGGTCTGTACAAGTGAGCTCAGGGCAGAGAGGAAGCGAGCTCTGGAATGTTTCTGGAGTGAAGAGAGAAATGGACCGCACGGTTCGGTCAGCTGATCGTACAGTCCGGTCAGTATGAAGATCAGTAGTGGGCAGACCATTGGAGTTGATTCTGCAGTGACCGGACTGTCCGGTCAGTTGGCCCACAAAGTTGATTTCATGAAGCAACAACTAGTTGGAGGTTGGAAGCCTATATAACTTTATTGCTGGAGTCTTGGAGATCTCTCTTGGCCAGTGAAATTGCTTAGAACATTTGATGAGAGCCAAGAGGAAAAGAAGAGAGCACTTGAAGGAGATATTGCATATCTTGAGAGTGCTAGTGAGAGTATTTTGAGCATTGATGCACATCTAAGGCTAGGGTCTCCTTGTGGGTGTGATCTAGGTTGTTACTCTTGATTTATGGTGAGACCTAGACCGGTTAGGTGTCGTTGATCGAGTCTATCATGATCGGTTGTGAAGGCCGTCACACGTTTGTACACGGTCTTAGCCTGTCGATGAAAGGGGCATCAATAGTGAGCGCCCGTGTCGGCTCAGGGAGTCCGGCAAGTTCTCGAGGGAGGCTAGCTTGTGCCTTGGTGGCAGCGGTGACACGCACTATGTCTTCACTCCGGGAGTGATTGCAGGCTCGTGGGCGAGAACTCCACATTAGTGGCGGGAGCGACCGGAACTCCGGCGGGAGTAGGGGAAGGCGCCATCCTTTCGAGACCTCGGGAAAAAATCATAAGCCATCTCTTACTCTACTTCTTACTATGATGGCTTACTTTCCGTATTTACATACCATACTATTGATGCTTGTGTGCATGCCTTGCTCTAGTTGATTACCTTGTAGAATTGCATAAATAGGTTTCTTTACTTGCTAGTTGTGCTTAGCTTTTACTTGATCACTAGCATGTATAGGAGTTGTTTTGGCTTGATTGATCACCCTCCCATGTGTTTTCCTACTCATGCTTGTGTGCTTTAGTTCTTTATCTTGTAGCTTTGCATGAGTAGGCTCCTTTGCTAGCTTGTTGTTTGCTTTTACGTGTCTTTGTTTACTATCTTGTTTGTATTGCCTTGTGTAGTCCACTAGTATGCTTAGGTTGTTGTTCCTTTCATAGGTTTATTATCTTGCTAGTGTGATCATCTCTAGAATTGTGTAGGAGTTCTTTTGAGTAGTTGGCTTTAGGAATTGGCGAATTTGGTACATAGTGTGAGTTTCCGATTCACCCCCCCCTCTCGGTCACTCGATCATTTCAAGTGGTATCAGAGCCAAGTGCTCATCATAGGGCTTAACCGTCTTGAGTAGCGACCGTATTGAGTTGTGATGTCATCCTATTCGGGGCCGGGTCATGGCTCATAGAAGGATCGCTTGAAAAGCTACCTAAATGCCATGATTCCGAATGAGTTGATGAATACTTTTGTGGACTTTGCCAATACCATTACCCATGATCATGTGTATGATAATAATGATGATTGTGTGGATGTGCCTAGTTCTAGTGAGTGCCTAGATTCTACTAAATTTGATAGGTTGCTCTACTAGTATGCCTAATATGATGAGTGATGATGATGTTTCTCTTGATCTTGCTTGCTCCACTAGCATGACTAGGATTGATGATTGTGTATTGATCATGCTAGTGAGTCCCTTGTTGAGGAGTTCTTTGCTTTTCATGCTTATGCGAATGAGGACTTACTTGACTCTCTTATTTGCTTGCGAGGTACCGTGGATAGAATTGTGGCGACTACTTTCGAGCTTCCCAAGATATTAATTGTCGAGAAGATCCTCACCTTGCTCCCTAGCAGCAAGCTCCTCTACATCACTCTCGATCTCATCGTGGACAAGAATTTTTCTGTTGATGATATGATTGGGTTACTCTTCAAGGATGAGGAGATCACCGCAAACTTGGCGGGAAAGAAGAAGTTCAAGGCAAATAGTGAAGCACCTTCAAGCAAAGGGAAAGAAGTAGCTTCGAGCTCAAACTTCTTTGATCCCTCCACAGGATTGCCTTGCAACAACTTCTACAACCCCTTCGGATCAAGACCTACACCAAGCTCTTCATCAATCGCTTCGTCAAGCTCTACCTCAAGTGCCATTCCAAGTTCTACTCCAAGCACTTCGGGTGGACGACACATTGGTGTAGGGGGAGCACCGACTACATTGCTCACACGATCATTTGAGATGATTGATTTTACCAGTCCGGCGCCCCCACCTCCTCCATAATATCGACTCTGGCGCATTCGTCGAGCCCGACAATAGGAGTTCTTTCAATTTGATGAAGTTATGAGAAATCCGAATGATGACCTTTGTGAGACTTTCTTGAGGATTTATGATATTGTGTGTAGGATAAACTCCTTTAGAGGTCTTTGGAGGATTACACCACTTGAAGTAATTGACAAGCTCATCCAATAAACCACAGCTCCTGAGAGGGGTTTCTTACTTGAGGAGGTAGTCAACAGAAGGCATAAGCTCTCAATTAAGAGAGCAATGGAGATGATACTTATGCTCCACTCTCAAGTGGGACACGTGCTTGAGCACATCACTGGTCTCTTTGATCATCCCCACTACTACATCAACCTCGACAATGTACACATGGGGGAAGGTCATGGACAATGGAGGTATTATGCTCCTCACTATTCTATAAGGAGAAGAGTTCAAGAGAGGATTGCTAGGATCCATAATTATGAGGATGGTCTCATGGTTCGCCATGATGAGGTTAGTGAATGTCAATCAAGTAATGCTTTGGATACTAACCCTTCTTCCTCTAGTGCTTGTCTTATGGCTACCACCAGGGTCAACTACAAGAGTGGAGGCACCCATTGGATACTTGATAGCGGGTGCACCCAACATATGACCGGGAAGCTAACCATGTTCACCAACATTGATGAAGACAAAGATAGTGAGAAGGTGACTTTCGGGGACAATTCAAAGGGGAGAGTTAGAGGCTTGGGCAAGGTGGCCATCACGGATGACCTCCATCTCTCCAAGGTCTTTCTTGTGGAAATCCTCAACTTCAACCTCATGTCTATTAGTCAACTTTGTGACATGAGATTCAGGTGCACATTTGATGAGGATGGTGCTTTGATTGAGAATGCAAAGAAAGGGCTAGTATTTCATAGAGTGAGACATGAGAACTTGTATGTCACGGACTTCAAATCAAGTAACATGCCACCAAATACTTGCCTATTCACTAAGGCAACAAAGGGTTGGTTGTGGCATAGAAGACTGACACATGTTGGAATGAATCAACTCAGAAAATTGGTCAAGAGGAATCTAGTTGAAGGAATCAAGGATGTCACCTTTGAAAAGAACAGACTGTGTAGTGCTTGTCAGGCTGGAAAGCAAGTTGCATCATCTCACCCCACCAAGTCATTCATGTCTACATCTTGCCCTTTAGAGCTCTTGCACATGGACTTGTTTGGGCCAACACATTACAAGAGTCTGGGAGATAATCTATATTGCTTGGTAATTGTGGATGACTTCACAAGATACACTTGGACTTTCTTTCTTGAGGACAAGTCTCAAGCAAGTGACATCTTGAGGAAGTTTGCAAGAAGAGCAAAGAATGAATTCAAGGCTAGCATTATGAAGATAAGGAGTGACAATGGGAGTGAGTTCAAGAACACAATAGTGGAGGAATATTGTGACAAGAAAGAGATTAAGCATGAATTCTCCGCTACATATACTCCCGAGCAAAATGGAGTAGTGGAGAGGAAGAACAAGACACTCATTACCCTTGCTCATGCCATGTTGGATGAAAATGGAACTCATCAGAGGTTTTGGGTTGAAGCAATCACCATGGCTTGCAACACCTCAAACTGTGTCTATCTCCACTAGTTATTGAAGAAGACACCATATGAGCTATTAGTTGGACGGAAACCCAATGTTTTCTATTTTCGGGTCTTCGGCTGCACTTGTTACATTTCAAGAGGAGGAGGATGCCTGGGAAATTCGAGAGCAGAACTGATGAAGGCATTCTTGTTAGGTATTTAGGAACTTCTAAGGCATATCACGTCTACAAATCAGCCATAGGATGTGTGGAGGAATCTTATGATGTGCAATTTGATGAGTCAAAGGGATCTCAAAAGGAAGATGAATTCCATGAAGTCAACATTGAAGATGAGCCAATGAGGGAAACTTTGAGGAACATGCCCGTGGGCGACGTTTTACCCCACGAGGCCAATGATGGTGATATTGATGAGCCCTCAACTCCACCACCTCAACCAACCTCTTCCTCAGAGGTGTAAGAACCAACCCAAGATGCCATTAACACACCTACTAGCTCCTCCCAAGATTCATTAAGAGTGCATCCACCTACCCATGAGGAAACCCAAGTGAGGAGTGAGCCACAAGCCTCCCCACAAACTTTACCATGAACCACTTCTCTAAGCTCTTCACATGATACACTCCCATCCACTCCAAGCTCTAGTTCCAGAACAACAAAGCATATGAGTGATTCTTCCACCTCTCTAAGAATCCAAGACACTCTTATCTCAAGAGATCGAGCAATCCATGATGCATAAAATACTTCACCTAGAGCTCCTCCCACTCAAGAAAAACATCATCCTAGACCCAAATCCATCAATAAGGATCACTCATGTGACTTGATCATTGGGAGTCCATCTTAGTGAGTTAGGACAAGGAGAAATCAATACAAGCCCAACTATGTGAGCAAAGGAAATGATGAGGAGGTAAATGTTGCAATTGAGAACTTCTCTTTTGTCTCCATGATTGAGCCTACAACAATTGATGAAGCTATGGATGATCACATGTGGGCTATTGCTATGCAAGAAGAATTGAACAACTTCAAAAGATGCAAAGTATGGAAATTGGTTGGGAGGCTCAAGAATCATAATGTGGTTGGCACCAAGTGGGTCTTCAAGAACAAGAAAGATGAGAAAGGGGCAATTTTCAAGAACAAGGCTCGTCTAGTGGCCAAGGGATATTCTCAAGTGGCGAGAATTGACTTTGAAGAAACATTTACTCCCGTGGCCCGCCTTGAAGCAATTCGGATCCTACTTGCCTATGCATCACACAATGGCTTCTAGCTTTATCAAATGGATGTCAAAAGTGCCTTCTTGAATGGAGAGATCAATGAGAAAGTCTATGTGGAACAACCTCCGTGGTTTGAGGACCCTAAACATCCAAGACATGTGTACAAATTGAAGAAAGCTCTCTATGGCCTTAAGCAAGCACCAAGGACATGGTATGAACACTTGAGGAACTTCCTTTTTAAGAATGGTTTCAAGATTAGAAGCATTGATAGCACCTTGTTCACAAGACATGTTGGGAAGGATCTCTTTGTGTGCCAAATCTATATGGATGATATCATCTATGGGTCAACCAATGAGAAGTTCAATGAGGAGTTCCGGGAAATGATGGCAAGGAAATTTCAAATGTCAATGATTGGAGAGCTGCATGTGTTCCTTGGTTTTCAAGTAAAGCAATTGAGAGAAAGGAACTTCATCTACCAAGAGAAGTACACCAAGGACCTTCTCAAGAGATTCAACATGGTAAATCGCAAGCCCTTGCATACACCTATGGCAACAAGCAAACCCTTGGATGATGATGCAAAGGGAAAACTGGTGATCCCCAAGCTCTATAGATCAATGACTGGTTCTTTGCTCTATCTCACCGCCTCAAGACCGGACATCATGTTTAGTGTGTGCTTGTGTGCACACTATCAAGCAAATCCAAAGGAGTCTCACTTGAGGGCCGTGAAGAGGATTCTTAGATACCTCAAGTACACACATACCATGGGATTATGGTATCCTAGAGGAACAAGCTTTGAGTTACTTGGGTATTTAAATTCGGACTTTGCGGGATGCAAAGTGAATAGAAAGAGCACATCGGGAGGTTGCCGATTTCTTTGAAGATCTCTTGTATCTTGGAGCTCAAAGAAGCAAAACTCGATGGCTCTATCCACAGCCGAAGCGGAGTACATGGCAGCGGGAGCTTGTTGTGCAAAACTTCTCTATATGCGGCAAACACTCTCAGATTATGGCCTCAACTACAATGAAATGCCATTATTTTGTGATAGTGAGGTGGCAATCAAGATGACTCTCAAAACCGGCGATCATGGTCATGCAAAGCATATTTAAGTCAAGCATCACTTCATAAGAGACCATGTTGAGAAGAAGGATATTGAGTTAGTGAGTGTGCGGACTCATAAACAATTGGCGGATATCTTCACCAAGCCACTCGACGAGAAGACCTTCAACAAGCTAAGGGGAGAACTCAATGTTCTCGTTCTTTCGAACTTCACATGAGTAACCTTAAAACTTGTCTCTTGTAAATATGTATAGCCTTGTTTATTTTGTTTGTTGTTTGTGTCCTTGTTTTATGTTTGTTTCTCTTTGATTGTAGGTCAACTTCGGACCTCCTTGAGATAGCAATGAACATGGGTTAAGCTTGGGAAGGTGGTTCATGCTGTGCCCAAGGCTTTGAAGAATGATCCATTGTGAGTAAGCTCGAGAAGGGAATAACTCATCGTTGGCACTTTGGTTTGTAGTCATTCTCTCTCTTTCTTTTAGCATCACATCATGCATTTATATACTTGTTGCATTTGCATTTGCATTCTTTGCATTCTTGCACTCTTGCATTGTGATACCTCACATGCTTCCAAGCATGTTTCTAGGGGGAGTTGCTTATTTACAATGTAAGTATATGACCCTCTAGATGATCACATAGTGATCTTTGTGCTTCAAGCCCAATGAGTCATGTTCAAACGAGCTCCAAGGTTGTCTTTCCTTTCATAGGATTATCTTGTTAGTGTAATCACCACTAGAATTGTGTAGGAGTTGTTTGAGTGGTCGATTTTAGTAATTGACATTTAGGTACATAGTTTGAGTTCCCGATTCACCCCCCTCCCTCTCGGTCACTCGATCCTTTCACATGTGTTGGTCTGTGAGGGCAGCCTTGAGGTCCTAGAGAGCTGCCAGGTGTAAGCGGGCCCGACCTCAGAGGGGCGTTACGTTACATGGCGCACGAGAGGAGAGAGGGGTGCTGTGGTCGTGAGACGAAGCCGAACCTACGACACTCACCAAAGGCTATGGGGAGCGGGCAGCGAGCTGCCAGGCAGCAGCCCATGCAATGGGTGTGTGCGTCCGGGAGAGACTGATGAGGAGATCGGGGCTAGGTCAGGGACTGCGAGGGGCAGCACGTGGGGAAGAAGATAAGATTTCTATCACGGACGCACGTTGGGAAAGTAGAAAAAAAAATGTGGGTATTGGGAATCAAACCCAAATCCTTGGGATATGGCACACAAGTCTTTACCAATCCATCAACCACCTGTTTCTCTTTTATCAACAGCGGTTCTCCATTTTAAATCGCTGTTGATAGTTTCAAAATGTTTTGAACCGTTATTGATAAACTATTAGCAACGGTTCGGGATGAACCACTGTTGATAGGGTGTTGTTTATGATCCTTTTTATAGTAGTATAGAGAAGTGATCCAAGTAACCGCTGTTTGCTTGCACAAGAAGAAAAAACTATATACCATAGTTCACTCTGACAATGCACCCAAATTAGATACAGCCCATCACAATAAGTGTCATAAATTTTAATAAAATACATAAAAATAAAACACAAACTGCAACAAGTAAACATGGCGAAGCAATTAATTTGGCAGTTCTGAGTAAGGAAGGCGGCAAAGCAATCACAAGTAATATTTTACGGCAACCTGGAATTGGTTGTATTTGGGGCGCCTATCTCTTATCCTTCAGTGGAGACAGTCCATGGTACAGTGCAGGGCTATCTTTGTCACCCTTGAGACAGTCCATGGTACAGTGCAGGGCTATCTTTGTCACCCTTGAGCGTGATCATTTTAAGGTTCGTCAAGCGCTCGATGCCAATAATGCTAGTCTCCAACTCGCGGCTACGAATACGGAGTTCAAGCGTCTCAAGATTTTCCATGCACCCTTCCTCAAACCGGATAACTTTGGGCAGAGCACCTTCAAACCGCAGGTCCCTGAGCACCGGAAATTTATGCTTCATGCGTGCCACTAGCTCATCCTCTCTGTAGCTTTTCCAAGAGGCATACAAAGTCTTCAGGTTGGATAACTCACAAAGGGCACCAAGTAGTTCGTCACCGACAAGGTCTGTACCCATCATGGCAAAATCAACAAGGTACGTGAATGACCCAACCCAGCCGGGTAATCCATTGATACCACCGCTGATTCCAAGAGACCGGAGGAGTCGTGGTGGTGTTGATATGTGATGCAGAAAGTTCAATATCTTTCCTGCACTTATGTCTACTATGCTGAGACACCGGAGAGAGTACCTCTTACTCAAGGATAAGGCAAGCTGTCGAAGAACCTCCTCGCCAATGGTTTCGTGACCGATGTGTAGATCTAATGTCTGTAGTAGTTCTAGTTCACCCACCTCTCGGGCAACTTCGGCGTCATTTCGAAGACGTACTAAACCCACATCACGAAGCGCCTTCATCTTGCTGAGCCCCCGGGGCAACATCCACTTAATATCCCAGCGCCTCTTGGAAAACTTCCGGCGCTCAAGTCTTTCTAGCTTTGTGACAGTTTCAGGTAGGTAATCAAGGAGAGTTGTACGTACATCAAGCGTCTGTAGATGCTCTAGATTCCCCAATTGAGGCACCACAATGATATTTGTACTCTTCAAGCTAAGGAACCTGAGTAGGTGCAACTGACAAGCGTATCTTACATGCCTGTTTGTTACCCCCTCGCAACCTTCCAAGTCAAGCACCCTAAGCAGGGTAAAGTTGCCTAGTTGATCGAGGAGCTTATGTCCTTGGAGCTGGAACATACTCAGTGATCGAACATGCTTCACGTTCATCTCTTCGGCACCTCGATGAACTGCCACCTTTATCTTAGAGGAAGAGTACGTACCTTCGGCGCTATCATGCATGGAAAGACGACGAATCCTGTCATAAGACATGCCGTCGTACTGCCCCCCTTTCAGGCTAATAAAGTTAGCCTCTAAAGACTTGGACACCATGATTTCGAGAAGCAAGTTATGCACCTGGTACGAATGGTCTCTCTTGTGCTCGTCTAAACGGTTGGCTTTGATCATATTCCTACTCAATAGCTCGTCCAAGTAGGATTCTGCAACCTCCATCTGTGTCAACCCCCTCTTCTCAGAGACCAATCCTTCGGCAATCCATCTGCACATGAGCCTGTCCTTATTGATTGCATAATCCTCTGGGAAAATGCTAAGGTACATCATGCAACCCTTCAGCTCATGAGGTAGGTGGTTGAAACTGATTGTGACAATCTGCCTAATCCCCTCAAGTGTAGGGTTGCTCTCCATCTGAGAAACAATTGATTTGCATATAGTTTCCCACTTATCTATGCTGCCAGATGACTTATAGCCCGCCAAAACACTGGCAATGCTAACAATGGCCAGTGGCAGTCCACCACATTTTTTTAAAATAGTATCCATCACATCTTTGAGCTCTGTAGGGTAAGAGGCATCCAAAGAACCAAATGCTCTGCTGAGAAATAACCTTTTGGAATCCTCGAGCTTGAAAGGTTCCATATGATGGATGAAATGTCCCTTAACACTACTAGCCAGACTGCACGCTTTGGCCACCGCCTCTATTCTAGTGGTCACAATGATTCTGCTGTTGCAATTGTTTTCTGGTAACACGGAATGGATTGACTCCCATGCACGTATAGTCCATAAGTCATCCATCACAATGAGGTACCTGTTTAGACATATGTACACCATTGTTAATTGAATTATACACTCAAAAGGGATTGCCCCATGCCTCCAAAAATGCATGAGACCATTTACTCGGTCTAGCGCTTTGTCTCAAGTTATACTACTATTTTACAAGACATTATATTTGGATCATGTGAAATTATCAGTTACTTGACTGTAATAACAACTTTTTCCTCTTGGTAAGTAAAGTCTGATAGTGTTTGGCTCCCTTGCAAACCGTTTCAGTTCCAAAGATACATATTGCTTAGTATCATTAAATCATTTTTAGGAGATGCAAAACTTTATCGATGTGTTTGACCACACGGCCCAGGGCCCAGTTGTCATATCAGATGTGATGATATTTTCGACTTATGCGATTAACCTTTACATCCTACAATTATTTAGGTCTAGAAGTTGGAGTGGAGGACACCATATATATTCGGAATCTAATGTTCTCCAGGAAAAGCACCATGGGTGCTCAGACAGGAAAAAAAAAGCAGCAAGAAATTTTGAATCTTATGTAATTTCGTATCTGAGATTAAAATTAATCTAACTTTAGTTTAACAGTTAGCTTTGGGAGTCCATCATCTTTACAACAAAACTAGACCTATCATATTCAACATAGAAGTGTGTTAATGGCATTTTCAGTGTGTGGGGAGGGAACTGAAAATTCGTATCCATAAATTCGAATATCAGGGGAAATTAAGAAGCCTTCAGTTTTTGTTTTATATATTTTTTTGTGGTTAGTGTTTTCTAAGAATTATTAGCAGAGTGGATGCTTCTTATTAGATCACTTAGTGACCACTTACAAGAAGTTGTTGCAATTGTTTTCAAACCAATTTGAACTTGACTAGAAATTTCTATAGATTATTGTACAAGATCGATGCATTATTGCCGGAGATTTTTTTAATTGTTGAGGCGAGTTTAAACAAAGTCCATGTCTGCACTCTATGAAATGGTAGTTGCTCGAGCCAAAGTCCCGTGATTTGCGGAACTTTGTTTTGTAACCTTTATACTACTTATATGTAAAAAAATAATAGGGTTAATTACAAAAACCATCCCATAAGTCCGTTAGAGTTTGAGATTCCCACCCAAAGTTATTTTATTGTAAATACCCACCCACCCGTTAAGTTTTGTTGCAAAAACCACCCTAATTTGTACATATTTAATTATTCAACATGTTTTTGTTTATTTGAAATAGCTAATAGTGTTCTTATAAAAAATATAAAATTTTAGAAGTATAATCTTCATTTTTTACAGAGAATATGTGGCAAAAATATCAATTAAAATTTGAACAGTGTTTAACAATAAAGTTTAAAATTTAGATACATTTTTCATGAAAATAAGAAGAATTAAACACACTAAAAATCTCTAACAATATTAAACTTATTTAACTTAGCTTTATTTTAAATTTATATCGACGAAATCATATGAACTTAATTAAACATGTGTCAACTGTGATGGTTTTTGTAACAAAATACATTGGATGGGTGAGAAATTGCCAAAGAAAAAAACTTATGGGTGGGAATCTCAAACTCTAAGTGACTTATGAGATAGTTTTTGCAATTAATCTAAAATAATATCTGGAAAGGTAGCTAGGTGTGCATTTTCAGTGAACGTACCTCATGTCCTTGACTTTGTCCTCGAGTTTTTTGGCCAGGAGATCAGCATCCAAGCTGTCGATGTCACGAAGCGACTCCTCTTCCTTGATGCCTTTCTCGTTCTCTGTTTTGGGCTTGACGATCTGTTCAAGAACACGCTTGAGCAGCGCCTTCAGATCCCTGCTTGGCTCGAACGCCTGAGACACTGAAACGAACGCCTGGCACGGGAACTCCGGCTCCAGCCGCTGGCACACCTCCATGGCCAGCGTGGTCTTGCCGACGCCCCCGAAGCCCACGACGGAGAACACCTTCAGATACTGCTCCCCTTGTACAGACGCCTTCAGTTGGTTGGCCAGGGCGTCGACCTGCTCCACGATTCCGATGACCAGGTTGTGCCCAGGCTCGTTCGCACGGCTGAGCGCCGCATGCTTTGGTGCCGATGCGGTCAGCATCTGGGGAGCAGGTAAAAGAGGGGGGGGGGGGGGGGGCGTTGACGCCGTACCTTGCGTGGCGCTCGCTGATGGCGACGGCGCGGGCGCGGAGCTCGCTGATTTGGCCGGCGAGGCTGCGGCGCGGGAAGAAGGTCTCGAGCAGGCGTCCCAACCTGGCGCGCACGCCTTCGGCCGGGCGGCACTTGATACGGAGCAGGTACAGGTCGATGCAGTCCTCTGAATCGTAGGCGAGCTCCCGCAACTGCTTCATCCACTCCTGGACGAAGTGGAAAACGGCACCGTCCTCGGCCTCGGATTGCATGCGGAGGAGGGCGTTCATGGTGGCCAGATCGTCGCGCAGCTCAGCGATCTCGCGGCCCACGCCACGGAGCTGCCGATACTCCGCAGCCAGCAGCTGCCCAACATTGCTTGCGAGGTTCTGCGCCGCGTGCTCCAGCTCTCCATCTCCTGGTTCTCCACAGGGGTGGATGCTAGTATATATGTTTATGGAAATGCGTTACTAAGGGCAGAACCCAGATGACAACCCTTATGGCTGAACCGGTTGACTACTACAATGATTACTTTTTTAAAAGGGCACTGTTGCGGTAGTCCCAGTTCCTTCTCTTGCTCCTTGGGGTGTAAAATAAGAAATTTATATCAACCGTTGATTTTTAGGAGAAAAGGTTACATTAAAAGAAATAAAATATCTGATTTACCGATTTTCTCCTGGTTTCCCGCATAAATAGTGCCCCCCTTCCGTATTACATGCGTGATCTCATTCCAGAAATCCCTCTCTCCATGCGTTTATCCGCACAAATTTTGACCATGGCACACGTAATTTTTTGGTTTTGGTTGAACGTGACATTTTGCAACAATGCATATAATGTGTCGGGGGAATGCGTTTGAACCAAGCCATTAATCATATCACGCCTGTATATTCATATATGTATGCGCGCATGTGTCACGTCTTTTCTTGTTGCGGTTTATCACACGTAGTATATATATCATGTTTCACGTTTTTTTATTCACCACACATGTAACGAGTACTGTAACTCAAAATATGTACATGTCACATACTCACATGTGGAGTTACTTGTGTCGAACCTGACCATGTCATATTTGGTTATTGCCTACTGATTGGTACAGCCATGGTATGACACGTACATGACCAATTAGATTGGTCAATTGCAACAAATGCATGCAAGATACAATGTTGTCTTTTTGCGTTGCCACATACACTCTTGCTTAACACACGTATCACGTTCCTTAATCAAGAAATTACTACCCTCAAATTTTCTCCCACCAAATGTAACTAACATATTCACACAATCCGGTTTACTTTTAATCTAAATATAATATAAAATAGATGATATATTACACCATAGGGTGTAAGAGATCATTGAGATCTACTCAAATGAGTGGTTCATAATTATTTGTACTACCGTAAAAACTCCATTTTAAAAAATAGATTTTAAAAAAGAAGAGTATAGTATCATATTTCATATATATACTCCGTCTATTCATAAATTTGATTGGTAACACTACCAGAAATCGACTGTTCATCGAGTGTCTTAAAGTTTGTCGAGTGTATTTTATCAGGTACTCGATAAAAATTCTATTTACCGAGTGTAATAAAGAAAACACTCGACAAACTTGCTTATTTGCCGAGTGTTTATTTTGACACTCGGCAAACTTGCTTGTTTGTCGTTTTTTTTTCTAACACGCAGTAAAGAACTTATTTGTCGAGTGTTTTTCTTTTAGCACTCGACAAAGATAAAGTTATAGGTTTCAAAAAAAAAGATAAAGTTATAGGTTTTAAAAAAAAAGATAAAGTTATACATCTTCAAAGTTGAACACTTTATTAATTTGAAGCAACATTGTCAACGAAAAGTATATTTGAATTTTTCAAATGACCTCGGATGAAGAAAGAGTACAAATAAAAGTTGTAGATCTCATAAAGTTATGAAACTTTATAGCTACAACCTTTTCATTTGAAATCATATTGTCAACAAAACACTAAGTTTAAATTTATTAAATTTAAAATTCGAATTTTGTAAACGACCTCAGATAGAGAAACTCATAAAATGAAAGTTGTAGATCTCAAAAAGTTATAAAACTTTGTAGTTGATAAATTTTTAGTTTTAATTCATTTATTGTCTCAAACAATCAATTTGCACTCGACTCAGTATAATATGTGAGGAATTAAAATGCAATGTAGACACAACTAAGACTGTGGTGCAGAGTTTTAAAAAAAAAAAGACTATGGTGCAGTGGTAGAGGAGCTTACACACGGAGGAGAGGTCGTAGGGTCGATTACCTGTGGGGGCTCTCCCCTCATATCAAAAAATAGTTTTACTATTTTATCGATTTTTTGTGGTTTATATTTTGACACTCGGTAAAATCTTTACCAAGTGTCTGACGAAAAACACTCGATAAAGAGCTCTTTGTTGAGTAAATTTTTACTGTGTGTTCTTTGCCGAGTGTTTTTGTTGCTTTGCGAGTGCTTGTGGTACTTGCCAAAGGTAGCCTTTCCGGTAGTGTAAGGTTATTTTGATCATTTAGTGACATTTTCAGATTTGTCGTTAAAGGAGTACATCAATGATGCTTTTTCAGCGTAAACTGCCCAAACTGTTTTTAGGCCTCACCTATCGACCAATATTTTTATTCTTATTGTATCAAATTAAATAACTGATGAACAACCTTAAACTGTTCTATTTCTGTTGCTCATTTACACGCACCTAATTTCTATACCGTAAGTGGATGGTGTGAAATTGTAGCTTTTCTTTTAGAATATTCCAAGGTTTATATCGAATCCATAAAGATCAGCAAGAGAATCATGTTAGGATCTTCTATTCTCACGAATCAATCCTAGCATATAGTACTTATTGCATATACGAGAACATGAATAATGAAAGCATGAATGATAAAAATGTTGTGAGGTTCATTAGCATACACATACACCAAAGAGTAACACCTAGAGTTAGCCTGACGTATCGATCAATACGGAGAACGTGCCGGTCGCAGCAAATCTATAGTCTTACTTGGCGCTTTAAACGGTAGTTACGAACCCCTAATTTATTACATAGGACAAGGCGTTTGGTAGCAGAACCTGACACGAACAACCCTAATCGCGCAGCCCTATCTCTACAATAAATCAGACGACCAGTGACAAAAAAATAGGTCACAAATTTTGTTGCTAATGCGGATTAGTGACAAAAAACCCCCTTAGTGATAGAAAACTTTCATAGCAATCATGTGCCATTAGCAATGATTGGTGACAAAAAAGTGATTCCATCATTAAGTTCTTAGCGATAAATTGTTTCTGTCATAACTTAGTGACGTCAATTTTCGACGCATATTTTGTCGTTAACCCCATGGCGCCATCCGATGTGGCACCGACGTGGCATCCCGCAGTTTCGTCACTCAAGAACAGGCCTATTAACGGTCCGTCTCTCAATAGGTCGAACAACCCATTTCCTTTTTGCACTAACGAGATTAAGCTTGTTAGAGGCCCATCTCCTTAAAGGCCGCACAACCCATTTCGTTTTTGTTACTAACAAGACTAGCTCTTATTACAAGCCCGCCACTTAACAGGACAAAAGAACTAACCCATTTTGTTTTCATCACTAATTAGATTAGATTTGTTATAGGCCCGCTGCTTAACGGGCCGCCATAACATAGCCCATTTAGTTTTCATCACTAACAAGATTTGGCTTATTTGCACTAAATAGGCTGGGAAGATTGTAGGCCATTTAGTTTTTGTCACTAGCAATATTGAGCCTGTTAAGGGCCCATTTATTATAGGGCCAAGAATAACAATATTGGGCCTGCTAAAGGTCCGTCTATTATAGGGCTGAGAATTTTGGTCCAATAAGTTTCGTCATTCATTACGTCCAAACTATAGAAGTCCCATAGTCTTATGGGCCCAAAATGAGACACGTTAGTTTTTTGTTATGAACTAGGTTTAGCCTATATATGGCCCATTGCTGCATGGGTCGACAATTGCAGCCCATTAATTTCCGTCACTAACGATATTCTGCCTTCTTTATGGTTTTCTTTGTCAGGTCATTTTTTATTGGGTCGAATAATAAGTCCAGTGGACCAATAGCATCGTCATAACAGAAGTCGAGGCATCATACAAGACATACATTACAGACGCTGAATCATAACCTACAAACACACTGAAAAGGTACCTGCTACACAAGACCAAAGGTCTAGCGAAGCAACAAATCTGTGTTCACCTTAAAGCTTTAACCTCTAGGTTTGCTTAAAAGAGCTTACGAGTATGAAACATTGACTTAGTAAAAGATTTGTTTTATTCAATGGTTTCTGCTCGTTTGGTCTGATACGACTTAGCCTTTGATTGTGATTCATCATCAAGTGATTGAGACATTGATCCATCGACCTCTGGTTGAGGTTCATCAAGTGCTTGGCACATTAAGTCAGTATCATTCTACAAAATCAACAATTACATGTAAAAGGCAGAACAAGAGACAAGGATTTGACACAATTGGACAGATTTGGACAAGATGTACAGGAGATATCAGATTATCCTCAAGGTCAGGCATGGTTGGTGCTGCAGCTTCAAAGTTTTTTGGCTCCTAAAATAATTGCAAATAGTTTAAAACTGTTAGTTAGGAAGAAAACATCAAAAAAATTTCACGATTTGTAATGACAAGAATCATTAAGTTACTTTCATACCACGCTGAAGTTGCATCGACATTACAATGGTCACAGGGATGTCCCGTTCTAACAAGCATTTCCAATGTAAGCCTAACTTGTAGATGGTACATATCAGTGACAGGTTCACTGGCGGATCCAAGACTAAAATCCATGAGCTAGATAAAAATGCATATAAAACTAGGCATGCAAGGTCTCTTCTTTTTTGTTTGTGAAAGTCCCTGGATGTCGCCTAGAGGGGGGGGGGGGGGCGGTTTGAATAGGCGTTTCTAAAAAATTAACAGAACTCGCAGCAGAATTGAAACTACCAAAACCGGTTGTTCCAGTTTAGCAAACCGAACCCTCCAGTTTTGTCAGAGAGCTTGAGATAAAACACAATGATAAGGCAAACAACCAAGCTCTAAAAACAAGCTAAGAAAACAATCACAGAAACAACCCCTATTAGATTCACAAAGAATCAATCTCAAAAAACAAACCAGACCCACCGGTTTGGCAAACCGGTTACACCTGTTTTCTTGGGACAAAGAGAAAAAGACAGGAATAACAACGCCCTGCTATGATCTAGCAAGGTTAATGAATCCTAGAGAGCAAGCAAGACCTAGCACTAGTAATCACATAGAAGACAAGCGCAACTACTCATGCAACCTATGAATCACAAATAAAAGAAGCAAGAACTTAAGAAAGCAAACCAAATGAAGCACACAAAGATTTGTTTGCCGAAGTTCAACAGCTTGCTCCCAAGCTATCTACGTCTCCGTTGAGGAAGCTTGAGCTGCTCACAAGGCACACTCCAAGCCGGGTCTCTTTCAACCACTTTCCCCGATCCACTATCTTTGCTTCTTTCCTTGCGGAGGCGAAGCAGACCTTCACAAACTTTCCCAAGGCTCACCACAAGCGTGGGAGCTCTAGGGCGACGCCTAGCTGACTAGAAGGTTTCACCTCCAAGAGTAACAAATACTTCACGGATTAATACCACAATGCTCAAATGCTTAAGTGTGGGATTTTCTCTTTTGAGCTCTTTGTTAACGCAAAAATCACACACGCCACCTGAGAAATTTGCTTGACTCTAGTGCAGCCTCAACACAAAGAAACCGAGACGTGCCAGTCGATTTTCCCTGCAAATTGATAAAGAAACAAACGGTCAAATCCCACGGGTCACCGGCCCAGGACAGGCCGATTAAGAAAGCTGATAAACACTCTTAGTGAAAACCAGCTGATGGCTATAAACAACAAATAATATTATTAAATAAACGAATCGGCTGATTTGTATCGGCTTATCAGCAATTCAATGAACGAGTATTAAATACTTGCATAAACAATGCCGACAAGAATTGAATTGTGACACCCATTATGTCATTCTAGTGACTGAGTTAGTTAAGAAAAGAAATCAGAAACAGAAAGGGAAAAATTTAAAGCTCAAATTTGAATTTAACTGAATTTGACCCAAATAGATCTTGAACTGGAAGTTCATAAATTTCAAAATACGTGACCTAGTTAAATTTCATATTCTCAATCCTTAACTCGAAATAGAATTTTAGAGAATTTTTGGTGATTTTATCACTAGGTAAACTAGTCCAAATAATTCAAACTATGCTCAGAAACAATTTCACTTTAAACATTCAAATTTTAAATTTTAAAAGAAACCAATAAACCAGATCATACTCATAAGTAAGATACAATCTTTAGGAGCAACATATAATTTTGGCTTGATTTAATAAGGTCAAGAACTATTACTTTTGGAATTTTTGCTAAATAACACTTTTCTAGGCAGAATTCAACCTTAGCAACTAAGCAACTTTGAAATTAAATAAGTCCAATAACAGTTTATCTCCCTGAATTTCATCATCAACATTTAGCTACTCCAAGCATTTCTATTCATGTACTTGAAACCTTTTTTAAATTTGGAACCCATTTGATGCCCCAATTGGAATTTACAAAATGCCTTTGAGTTAAGGATTTCCAGGCAGGAAATTTTTTTCCTAAGTCTTTGTGACCCTGATTGCATTTTCAAAATGCAATATCTTGCAAATAATTTGACCTCCTCTTGTGCATGTCACTAATTTTGGACTTCAAGCAATGCTCTAACAAGGTTATGCAAAAATATTTAATTTTTGAACTAATTTAATGCTCAAAAATCATGGTTGCAATCACCTAAATGCCTCTATTTTTCGGGCAATTCAAATTAGGTGGGACCCGCCTATCAGCGGCACAGTGCGCGTCGGCACTGTGCACTGCCCGGCCTGCCGAGACGCCACGCGCCACGTGGGTGCCGTCGAGCGGCTGAAGACCCTCGCTTACCGGGTGTATGTCCGAGCGCTTTCCCCATCCACACGCCATCCTTCCCATTTCCTCCTTCTCCCACCCTCTCTCTGCTCTCTCATGCCCAAACGGAGCCGCCATTGCCCCCCGAGAAAATCGCCTTGACGCCTCACTGCTCAGCCGCCTCCCGCCGTCAGCCGACCGCGTCGAGAGCTCCGCCTCGCCCTTTTCTCCCGACCTGCAAGGCCTCAGCCCCACTCACACCCGGAGCTCGGCGGATCGCGCCGTGTCACCCCTGCCTCCCACCGTCATGCTCTGATGTCGCATCCCCTCCTCGGTAGGAGAGCCTTCGATTCCTTGCACCCGTGACCTCATTCCATCGCTGCGCTTCGTCTTGACCCCTCTCGTCTCGCTATATTTCAGCTCATCGCCTGGAACGTCTGCCGCCATCATCGCAGTCCGTCGCCGCGGGCCACTCCGCGCCTTCCTCGCCTCGGTGAGACCCTCCCCTCCATGTCCTTGCCAGGCACCTCGTCCAGAGTGTTTTGGATCCTTTGCGAAGGTGGACAACCTCCGCGGCCACTGCTCTGGCCGCCGTGGCCGCGCCGCTGCTGCAAGCGCCAGCGCGCGCGCGAGTGCCCTGGCCTCACTTGGCTATGGTCGAGCCAGCCGTCGGGTGCGCCTTGAGGCCTCGGGCCACCGCCATGCCTGGGCCAGATCCAGCCCAGGGAGCTCCCCGTGCCTCGCCTAGCCTCATGGGCCGACGCGAAAAACGGCCCAATGGCCGGAAAATCCCTTTTCTTTAAATATTTAGCTAAATAAATAGATGGAGCTTATAAAATATTGGCTTTATGGAAAAATGCATAAAATATGTTTTGGATTCCTCTGAATGTGTAGTATTTTCTAAAAATGCTAAGACTCTCAAAGTACATATTTATTTATGTATGTTTTAAATGGTTAAAAATCAAAATAAAATCATACTTAATTTCCAGTGCATTATTTAATTATCAGATTTTGCATGCATGATCATTTCATCATTTCCAGACATTTCACCAAGTGTCATATTTAAATTCCTAGTATTTATTCTTTATTGATTATTTTAGAGTTTGCACCATTGTAATTAAAATAAATTATTGCTGCATCACCTTGCCACCACATTTGGTACAAAAATCTTGAATAATATTCCCAACCACCTATATTTCTCTCACTGGTATTTATACTTCAGAACCATGATTTATAATAATAAGCTTTGTTTTATCTCTAGTAATGGCGATTTAGTAATTAATCGTAACATGAACATATGTGTTGGCATGCAAACAATTAAATGTTTTACTCTCTACATTTGGAGATAAATTAGGTTATGTTGCCTCTGACCATGTGGTTATGGTCATCTAGTTAGGCTAATTGTGTTTAGTCTTTGCTCCGTCACCACTAGATAGCTTGCTTGTATTATATAAAATTAAAAGAAAGTAAAAATGAGAAACCTCCATGTCCTTCTCCAATGCACACCCGTACTTTTATACATGCATCATATCATAGCATGCATTTGTTGAGGAAGTGCCACGAATCCTCACTATCCTTGCTTGCATTGCATTTCATCCACTAGGACTCAACGATGAGAACGTGGAGGTGGAGATAGTTCCATAGGAGCCCGTAGCTGAGGCAAATATTCCTAGGAGTGCTAACTGTGATCTGAACGAAGGCAAGCCCCAGTGCACTCCTATGTTTTCAAAGTTTTTACTTTGTACCATATGTATGCGTGTCATGTATTATGTATTACATATAGGAATTTGATTGAAGCCTAGTTGCATGTAGGCAAAAAAAAAATTCCAGGGGTATGAGTTCAGTTGTACAAGCCCCGTTAGAAATGCTAAGCTTAATTGTGAGTCTCGATAGCAAGCATCAAGTAGTCCGGGGATTACTCGGTATTGGGTAGTCGATCACTATTACCCCTCTTGAGCTTATAATGAGAAAGAAAATAAAATTAAGACCGAACGGTGAAGTGCATGTGTAGGTTGAGGTGACAAGGTTGTCTCTTGTTTGCCATAGTCCCGTTTGTGCTGGTTGGGAACTGCTTCGAGTGTGGCCCCATTGAGCAAGTTTGAACAGTACCAAATGCATGCTAGTGATGTGGGTACTAGTAAACCGATGTAGCTTGATTACCGCAGTGGTTGGACGATACTCTACTATTCTTCTGGTGATGAAGCGGGTATGGTGGAATGTGGGTATGTGTTGGAAGGGAGAGTGCATTCGCTACCCATGGATGGCTTCGACGGAAGATCGCATGGGGTGATGTGTACTCAGGAAAAGTGGGACCTAGACCGACCCTGTTGTATCTCACGAAAGGTTGTCGTATGTGACTCCTTGGAGTGTGCGTGTGCCGTGTATTTAGGTTTCTCCTGCAGAATATAAATTGATTCAAGTCGCCGTCCCTCACGGTTATTGAGTACCACTTGTGATCGCAGTCACATCGTAGTCGTTGTCACATTGTAGTAAGAAAGTGAAATGATGATGATAATTATATTTTCTGTATTTCCATAAATTGTATTGCAACCATGTTTGCTCTAGTATAGAGGCACAATATTTATCTTATGCAAAAACTCTATTAACTTGGCTAAAATTTGCGAATAAGGATAAATTATTAGTGCTATTTTTGCAATTATTTCCCCAACCTGTGGTCAGCCCCCTGCATGCTAGGTGTCGGCCTTAGCGTGCTAATTTGACGGGTAAGTCTTGTTGAGTATTAGTTGCTCAGGGTTTGTTGTTTAAGTTTTTGTACAGGTATGTCACATGTTGTGTACACCGAGAGTGGAAATCATATGGAGTGAGATGGTGAACCCCCAAAGGGATGGACCATGGAATGGGTCCCCATTTCCCAAACTCCAGAGGAGCACGATGAATGATTCATGGTTATGGGCTGCCATGAGTTATTGTAAGATATGTATCGTCGAGATCATTCGCTTCCGCTGAGACTTTGTTTTCAAACTTCAAACTCTTTTATGTATCCTAAATTTGAATCCAAATTGTAATAACTTAAATTTGATATTGCACTCTATTTTCTATATTCATTTGTGTATTGATGAACTCTTGCTTTGTCATGTGTCACCCGAGTATCAATCCTTGACTAACCCCTTATTTTGAGGTGACGATGTCACAACTTGGTATTAGAGCTAGCTCGGGATTAATACCATAAATGAACAATAATTTTGAGAAACCAGCGCTTATGGTGAGGTACGAGTAGTAAGCCCTAATAAGGATGTTATTAGCTATGGTTCAGGTGGCAAGCTAACTATAGGAGGTTATTTGTTTAACTACTTGCATCTACGGCATCGTCAATACAGGTATGTGTCCTGCCATGTGGACAGTAACATGGAAAGCTAGCACAATGGTGTGAATGCCGGCTGATTGCGTCGAACATCAGTGCCCGGCCCTCAGGCAATAATAAGGGATTATTTTTGGCTCATTTCTTTTGAATTTGATGTATTGTTTCTGAAATCCATTTTTTGCAGGTACGCTAACCACGAATACTTAGCTCGTTAGCAGATGACTAACCAAATGTTGAGATATCATGTTTGCCATCGAGGTCACGTATGATCGATATATTGACCAATCTTTATGTTGGTGAGGACATTAGGACGATATATTGTCATGTCATCATGTTGCATTCGCATGTGCATTCCTCATATCAACAAAAATGAAAGGTGAAAATTTTCATTGAGCCTAATGACCCTAATTCATCTCTACGAATGTAAATAATCTCCAGGTACCTTGGTTAAGAGCTTTGACCATGTAAAAGTTTCAAATTGCAAACTAACACCCAATCTGAAAACTGAAGGTTCAGAAATTTCAGTCAAGTTCAAAAATGCATTACTCTCAAACTACTGAACCAAATTTTGTGTTCTAGTACTTTCTAGAAATTTTATGAAATTATCTACAACTGTTGTGTTATGAGATTTTTAATTTCAAGCTCCAAAACTAGGATTTAGGACCCATCTTCAGACAAACCTTTTTCTGTCCAGAACAGGATTTCAGCAGTCGACCGGAACTTTAAAAAGTCATAACTCCTAAACCAGTGACCCTATGAGGATGTATGATTAGGCGTTGGAAAGCTATAGAAATATTCTAAAACATTGGTATGAACTCAAATTATTTACTCTGCACCCAGAAAGAGCAGTTTGGATTTTTGGGCAGAGTGTCAGTAGGAAGACAGATTTTAGAAGTAGTTTTAGAATCAGTTGAAATGTGACAAATAATTCTTAAACAATTTTTCTTACTTGCACATCTCTTAATCTTAATATGCTATGCCAATTGGCATGTTTTATGATAAACACAATAGTTATGATCAACTTTTAACTCGTTTCCGTAGATGGCTACTTCTAAGGCTACCGTTGAGAGCGCTGCTGTGGCTGCTCGCATCAAGGAGTTGGAGAAGCAACTCATACTCAGTGACCAAGAGCGCCTTGATGATCAATTGCGCAATGCTGAGCTGGAAGGGTATGTCGCTGAACTTGAGGGGATGGTTCATGCATTATCCGTCAATGGTCACCAACTTGCGAGCCAAGCTCTTGAGTTGGGTGCGCAATTTGGCGAGTCCGCTGAAATGGTAAAGTTAGTAGATGACCAGCACCTCGAAGCTGAGAATGAACTTGTCAAGGTGCGACAACAGCTCGCCCAACGTGACGCTATGTTGGTAGCCAACCATCAGCAGATTTTCCAACTCCAAGCTCAGCTAGATCAAGCACAAACAACAGATTGGATGGCTTCATAAGACTGTAATACAACTTGAGGACCACCTGGGGCATGTGCTCGGGCAGCAAGTAGTCTAAGCAGCCCCTCCTAACCCTCCACACGCTGAGGGAGATGAAAAGAACTCAAGACTTGACTATGAGGCACCCCCAACTCCGAAGGATGAAGAAATGCTCTCCGATGGTGGCAGCCACATGCCACGTGGAGAGTAGCTTTAGATGAGCTAAACTCTCATTGTTAGGTCTTGTAATTATGGAACTATGGTAGCAGTAACTTGTAGTGGACCTTGTCTCCATGAGACATGAAGCCTTTTGATTTTGTGTGCTCTTCCAAGAAACATAGTGTCATGGGAAGAACACCAGCTTAACCCCATTACGGATGTTCCCATGCGGCTTGTGTTGGTCGTATCTACGCACCCACTTATATACCATAAGAGGACGGTGTACAGTTATAGCTCTTTTTCCCTCAGAGTATTCCAAGGTTATCGAATCCACAGGGAACAAGCAGAACTAATACTATTAACGGGTTACTAACAGATTACAATGAGTTGGTTGGTGTGAATGATGACGGTGAGAAAGTGGAAGGTGAATGTTATTGAAGAGGCAACAGGATAATGAAGGATTCTCTCCTTAGGATTGGTTCACTAGCATGCAACCTTATTCTTATCAACTCAAGTGATGACTCTAATATTCTACAAGACATGGTGGTTTCGTTCACCCCGGCTGTCACTACAGAGGCTATTAGCTCCCCACTGGTTTCTTGCACTATGTAATGGGCAAAAGTGTATTGGCCGATACACTAATAAAAAAGATAGATAGATGTGCAATAAGTTCATCACATAGATTAAATTCATCGAGAGAGTATCAACAAACATGAGAGTTACATGACCAGATCCCCGCACCAGAGAAGAGAATATGAGACTACTCACTCATCCTTCTGCTAGACATAGCAGAGGGGTGAGAAATAGCGCTGGAACGCGCCCGAGCCGATCGGCACAAGCGTTGCGCCGATCGGCGCGACCTCCCTTCTGGTGGATCTCGTCGGTTTTGACGAACCTCTGTGGCCAATATCCTGGAACCCTAGTTTTAATTACTGGTTCGCGATTGCCGTCTCCCCTTGGTCGTCCTTGGCTTTTGATAATTATCTTCCTTTTATACTCGACGGGATTAGGTCAACTTTCACCGACTCTAACTCATACTGGGCTGGGCCTTCATCTTTCCTGGACCGGATTGTATTTCAGTCATCTTTTCCTCCTGCGCCGATCGGCGCATGGGTCGCGCCGATCGGCGCGGCTCCGAATTTGGCCCATCTTTGTTACTCTTCAGCTTTTTATCCATAATTGCCCTGTTTTACACCTGTTTCCTACGATTACATTAAAAATAGAACAACTACAAATATATGCAAATATAGGGTTAATTGTTAGTCCAAACCACCAAATTAAGACGCAAAACAACCCTTTTTGGTAGATAAAATGGGCATCTAGAAACCACCAACAGTTCCCGCACACTCAAATCATTGCTAGTACTCAAGCAACACAAAATCAAATATGTAATAAGAATTTTCACACCATCTCTCATGTAGTCAATCTCAATCATAATTTTTACTCATTATCCCTCCACAAAGATTTTCTCTCATCTTCTTTTAACCAATCGGCATATCTTACTTGAACTTAATCAAATTACCACAAAACTTTTTCAAAAACAATTTTAGTTCTCCTCAACTCATCTTTTAGCATCAAACATCAAGCATTTGGTCTTCTCTAGGTCTCTCAAGTGTATTTCCTTCCCTCTCCTATCTAATCAAGGATTGCATATGAATCTTGGAGGGCTATATAACTAAATTAAACCATAAGTTTAACCATGTCAACAATGTGCTCAATCAGGCCTATTAAGAAAGGATTTTCTTGGAAAAGAACTTTTAATGGAGAAGAGGAATGTAGAAGATCTAAAGAAAATTCAATGAGAACAATTGGCAAAGAATGAGGAATAATCAGAAATCTGCTTTCTTTGATGACCTTACTGCTTCTCAGGGAATATATATTTTTTTCTCTTTACCCCTTTTTTATAATAACCTCTTTTTTTTTTCTTTTTGCAACAGCGCCGATCGGCGCAAGCGTCACGCCGATTGGCGCGACCTTTATTTTTTTCTTTTTCTTTCACCTCTTTTTTTTATATTCCCTGATATGATCAGCAATCTTTGTATTAGCAGCGAAAACTTTTTGAATTCCCTTTTATTGAGAATATAGGTTGTATGAAGGATGAGGGAGAAACAAGGATGTATGGTTTTCATGATAGCAAGGAATTTAATTGGATAAGAATGGCTAGAAATATAGAGATAAACAAAATAGATCATCCTTTCCTAACTTGGTCGAAATCATGAGCAAAAAGTTGACAAAGTTACTTACAATCCACTTAGTTCAAATATGTAACTTGCTCTCATTCACTCGGCTATGTAGGCATATTTAGACCTTGCTTTTGCTTTAGCTTATGATGAGTCAAAAGAAATTTTTACAAATATAAAGCTCAAAAGTTAAGTGGTAACCAACAAATTCAAGTAATCAACCAATCGATCATCAGAAAGACAAGATAAATAGCATGGGGCACTTTTAATTTGACAATCGACACTAACTTTATTAAAGACAATGCAAGAATTCAAACTACATAAAAGACCTAGAAGCAACTCTCAACATGATTCGTGACTCTCTTAAGCACACACACAAACTTAAATAAACACTCATCAAAAACACTAAAAAACTGAGAAACTAGACTCAGAAACACTTAAAAACTGAGAAACTGGACTCAAAAACACTTAAAAACTGAGAAACTTGACTCAAAAACACTTAAAAACTATGACTACTGGCAAAGCCCTTCCCCCACACTCAAAATTTGCAAAGTCCTCATTGCAAGAGAAGAAGCTCAACACACTAATAATGCAGACCATGCCTATTCAAGACTCGGAAAATTCATCTTATATTCCTTATGAGAAAAGTGTAGTCCGCTTCGTTCATTTCGATTGTATCCTGGATTCTGCGGTCCACATCTCTTTGATTCCTGTAAGCACGATCTCTGTCTAGATACAGTCTCTCAATATTTCTTCGATAGATAGGACAGCAAGCAGGCGGTTGCAGGTTATGATTTTCAACGCTGTAAGGAGAGGCACTATTCAAATTCCTCTGAGCCGATCGGCGCACAGGCTGAGCCGATCGATGCAGTGGTGTTCTCCCATCATTGCGACTTCCTCCACTTCCCTCTGCATTACCATTAACTCTTGTTGAAGTTCCTGCTGCTCTGTCATTACTGCATTCTGTAAGTGTTTCCTGATTTTCGAACTTAGGACTACCAAAGCTTCCTTGCATATCAAAATCATCACTAAAATCTCCAGGCACACTAAGATCACCGCTTTCCAAAGTTTCCAAATAGTATGACGTATAGTCGCTATCCCATTCGGAATAATTTTGAATTGGCTTACCCGATAGTCTAGCGGATCTGCGAACCTCTGGTGTAGTCTTACACTTCCTTGCAGTAGTTTCTTTGTCTTCATTCGGCAGAGCCGTCAGATCAATAAATTCAACCATCTTCAGATCGTGCCGATCGGCTCCAGTGTCGCGCCGATCAGCGCAGCCAGCAGCTTCCTTCATATACTCGTCTAACTGCTCTAGATTACGCTCACGGATCACCTTATTCTACTGCCTTCGTAAAATCTCATCATTAATCTCCTTAGGTGTCCTTCTTCCAGGAACTGCGCGACAGCCATCATCATATATCAAATCTCTAGGTATGAAAGCTGGATCTTCTACCAATTGGAGTTCCACCTTTTGTTGAAGATCTTTAGCACAAAAGAAACACTTCCAACCGTCAATACAACTGTTCCTATGAATCTTATTTTCTTGAAAACTTTCCCAATCGGTAAGAACCTTAGGAAAGGATTCATCCCTTCTAGCTTGAAGATCCGTCTCCACATCCTGCTAGTACATAGCTTCTTCGACTTCCTCTCGTAACTTGAGTTCATACTTGGCGGCAATGTCATGTTCACCATAAAGTCGGCACCTATGAATTGTGAGGGAGCCGTCTTCATCTAGCTCTTCCTTCTCTTGCTCAGTCAATGATCTTTCGAAAGATAAGAAATCCTCATACGACAAGGGCATAGCAAGATCAAGAAGACTTTCCATGGTATACCTTTGAGAAACTACTTCACTTTTAATTGGTGCTACAGATTTTCCTTTGCGCACCAATACTCTTTTCATCATCTGCCGAAGTTCATGTCCATCTTCACCTTGTCGGTGTTCCACGCGTCAGCTTTACTTTTCTTCATGAATTTCTTCCGCAGATCTGACCAGACGAGGGGATCATCTTGTGTTGGTGTCAACACTTCGTCGACTTCTTCCCAGGGCCAATTTGTAGAGGGCTGAGAAAATCCGCCGCCGAGCCGATCGGCTCCAGAGACGCGCCGATCGGCGCAGGGGTCACGCCGATCGGCGCCGCCTTGGTTTCCGCCTGATGCACCGCGTTATATCGCTTCTGCTCTTAGGGTTTGTTCTGGTGACGATGTAATACGATTTGATCCGTGGGTTTGCTGTCACCTCATATTTATATCCCTTGATTTCCAATTGGACTAGGACTCTTTCTCTTATTCCTGGAATTTAACGAGTCTTAAAATGGCAAGGTCCAAAACCGACTCAAAACAAAAAGGACTCTGCCGCGTCGATCGGTGCAGGGCTGCGCCGATCGGCGCAAGCATCGCGCCGATTGGCGCGGTACACTAAATTGCCAAAAAGAAAAACTACGAAAATTAAAATACACACAAGCTTTTGTTTTACGTCGTTAAGCTTGACCAGACGGGGTACTAAGCAGTGAAATAGACATCAAAAGATTTTAATTCAAATGTGTCGGGTTCTAGGTATACCTTTAGACATTGTCCGTTCACCATGTACTTGTTTCTCTTGCCATCCATTATGATTACCGCTCCCGAAGGTAACACCGTATTCACGAGATAAGGTCCCTCCCATTTGCTTCGCAGTTTGCCTTTACCAAATAATCTGAATCGCGAATTAAATAGGAGCACTCGATCTCCTTCCTTGAACTCCTTCTTCAAAAGCTTCTTATCGTACCACTTCTTTGCTTTCTCTTTGTATATAGCTGCATTCTCATATGCACGCAATCTCATCTCTTCTAATTCACTTATTTGTATCTTCCTTTTCATGCCGGCAGCATCAAGATCTAGATTCATCTCTTTTATACCCCAATAAGCTTTACGTTCCAATTCCACCGGTAGGTGACACGATTTCCCATAGACGAATTGATACGATGTCATACCAATTGGTGTCTTGTATGCCGTCCTATATGCCTATAACGCTCCATTAAGCTTCGTGACCCAATCTTTTCCTTCCTTTGTAACAATCTTCTGCAGAATTCCCTTTAATTGCTTATTTGAAGTTTCTGCTTATCCATTTGTCTGGGGATGGTATGCTGTTCCAATTCTATGTTCAACTCCAGATTTGGTTAAAAACCTAGCAAATTCTCCTCCTGTAAAATGGGATCCTCCATCTGTAATTATTATCCTCGGTACTCCGTACCTAGGAAATATCTGCTCTTGAAGTATACTTCTTGATTCTCTTGTAGTGTTAGCCTTGCATGCCATTGCTTCGACCCACTTGGAGACATAATCAACGGCGACCAATATATACTCGAAACGTTGAGAATTCACAAAGGGTCCCATAAAATCCATACCCCAAACATCAAAGATATCGACTTGAGATTGTACTTAAGAGGCATTGCATTCCTACTGTTAACATTCCCTATTTGTTGGCATTGAGCATACGATGCAACATACCTTTTTGCAGCTTCATGCATGGTAGGCCAATAGAATCCACTTGCCTATACCTTTGCCTGTGTTCTGAAGTAGCCATAATGTCCCCCATAATCCGAAGAATGACATTTTGCCAAAATGCTTGCTCTTTCTTCTCTGGGTACACATCTCCGTACTTCTCCATCCTCGCAATACCTATACAAGTATGGGTTGGCCCATATAAGTTTTCTCATTTCACTCTTAACTCTTTTCCTTGTGTACTTGTTCATCAGATTAGTTTGTCCCTTGAAACCTTTGATAATATCCATCATCCAGTTCTCTCTACAATCAAATACGGCAAACAACTGCTCTTGTCGCATTTCATCTCTTATTGGCTCAGTTGATGGTGATTCAAGACGAGATAAATGATCTGCTATAGAATTTTCTACTCCTTTCTTATCTCTTATCTCCAAATCAAATTCTTGCAGCATCAATACCCATCGCATTAACCGAGGTTTAGACTCCTTCTTTGAGACCAAGTATCTTATAGCAGCATGATCAGTATATACGATCACCTTAGAATTTAGAATGTAGGATCTAAACTTCTCAAAAGCAAATATAACAGCTAGCATCTCCTTCTCAGTTGTTGTATAATTCATTTGCGCCTCATTCAAAGTTTTGCTAGCATAATAAATAGCATGCACTTTACCTTCCTTCCGTTGTCCAAGAAAAGCTCCAACTGCATAGTCACTTGCATCACACATAATTTCAAAAGGTAGACTCCAATCAGGTGGCTACATAACGGGTGCAGAGCATAGAGCTTCCTTTAATCTTCTGAAGGCCAAGAGTCTTTCCTCGTCCATAACAAATTCTGTATCTTGCTTTAATAATTCTGTCAGGGGTTTAGCAATCTTCGAATAATTCTTAACAAATCTGCAATAGAAGTTGGCATATCCAAGAAAACTCCTCAAAGTTGTAAGATCAGTAGGGGGAGGTAATTTCTCAACTGTAGATACCTTTGCCTTATCAACCTCTATCCCTCTTTTAGATATGACATGACCAAGTACTATCCCTTCTGTTACCATGAAGTGACACTTCTCCCAATTAAGAACTAAGTCGCATTCAACACACCTTTTCAAAACCTTCTCCAAATTCTCCAAACAACTATCAAAATCAGCACCATATACGGAGAAGTCATCCATAAATACCTCCATAATA
Source organism: Eleusine indica (assembly GCA_030378355.1). NCBI lineage: Eukaryota > Viridiplantae > Streptophyta > Magnoliopsida > Poales > Poaceae > Eleusine > Eleusine indica. The sequence goes on from CM059497.1 coordinate 18,207,448, forward strand.
TCTTCTATGAATTCAGAGAATATTGCATTCATGCATCTTTGAAATGTTGCAGGCGCGTTGCAAAGACCAAATGACATCCTTCTATATGCATATGTCCCAAAAGGGCAAGTAAAAGTAGTTTTCTGCTGATCTTCTGGTCTTACCGGTATTTGAAAGAAACCACTATATCCATCCAAATAACAAAAGTATGAATTCCTTGCTAATCTTTCAAACATCTCATCAATGAACAGAAGAGGATAGTGATCTTTCTTCGTCACTTTGTTCAAGCTTCTATAATCTATGCACATTCTCCATCCAGTTACATTCCTTTGAGGGATCAACTCATTGTTCTCGTTAGGCACTACTGTCAACCCTCCTTTCTTGGGTACACAATGCACTGGACTAACCCATTCACTATCAGCAATAGGGTAGATCATAACTGCATTAAGCAGCTTCAAAATCTCCTTTTTAACCATCGGCTTCATTGATTCCTTCAACCTTCGCATCCCTTCAACCACTGGTTTAGTATTCTCCTCCAAGTTAATCTTGTGGGTGCAAAATGCGGGGCTGATTCCCTTGATGTCATCCATTATGTAACCAATGGCCTTCTTATACCTTTTGAGCACAACAAGAAGTCTCTCTGTTTCTTCTTTCATTAGGGCGTTGTTCACAATAACTGGATATGTTCTATTCTTTCCTAGATATTCATAGCGTAGCTCCTTCGGAAGTTCCTTTTGTTCCACTTTTGGCGCTTCGTCTGGATCCAACTCCCTGAGAGGTTCAAAATCAGGATTTTCCTGGTTGAGCCGATTGGCACAAGGGTTGCGCTGATCGATGCTGCCAGTATGATTGAGCCGATCGGCGCAAGGGTCGCGCCGATCAGCGCTGCCAGTATGACTGAGCCGATCGGCGCAAGGGTCACGCCGATCGGCGCTGCCAGTATGACTGAGCCGATCGGCGCAAGGGTCACGCCGATCGGCGCTGGCAGTACACTTGTCAGTTTCACACATGATGTGGTCCAGTGGGTCTCCCATATCCATCCCTATCCTCTCGTCTTCCTCCGGGCAGAATTCCTGATAGCAAGAAGAGTCTTGATGAGACGGATTATTAAATTGAAATTGCACTTCTTCCTCTCCCAGGTGTAGCGTGATTTGACCTTTCCCAGCATCTAGAACAGCTTATACTAATCTTAAGAATGACCTTCCCAGAATGATATCTTCAACCCCAGTTTCCTTATTGTCTAGAACGAAGAAATCTACCTGCATTGTTTTTGAGCTAATCTCAATTTCGACATTCTTGATCACTCCCAGTGGCTTGGTTTTCCTACCATCCGCCATGATCAGCTCAAGTTCAGTCCCCATCAGCCGCTGTTGAGTTCCATAAGGCATGCTCATGAATGCATCGTAAGTCATCAAGCTGACACGGGAGCCAAGGTCACACAAGGCTTTCGGAAATTTCTTTCCTGATATCTCACAAGGTATGTATGGTTCTTCTTTTTCCTCTTTAGTGACTCCTACAGCATACACACCACATAATCCTTCGTAGAGGGATGGCTCAAAGCAACTGTCTAGCAATCTCTTTGCTTGTTTCACCTCTGTTCCATCAAGCTCTATATCATCCTTGTAAAGCTTCCCTAAAACTCTCCCAATAATCTCTTGATCGAAAACTTCTGACTTGAGGCGATTACTTGGGAAATTATACTCAATTCCGACTTTGGAGGCGTCTTACAGACTGAAGGATCTTCTCATATTAAGCAATTCTTGCAAAAAATCAATGGGAATCCAGTCCATCGGCTCAAATTCGTCAAGTGGTTTAGCATTCGCCAATGTTCTATCCCTCTTTGGTTTAGCGAACTTCCCTTCAAATTCCTTCAGGTGGTTGTCCAGAATCGCAGTTTCTATCTTGGTATAATCCTTGCTACTTGGCGGAGTCGTCAGGGTGATCGGTTCTCCTATTGTCGTGGCTGCGCCGATCGGCTCAAAGACTGCGCCGATCGGCGCACACACCAGACCCACAGAGGTGAGTCCGACGGGCTCTATTTCTTCGAATTGTCCGGAAGTAATCATAGATATGCTCTCGGACATCAAGATCTGTTCAGCTGGCGACTCTTCCTTCTTCATAACTTCTGGGTATTGCCGATTTGGTTCTAAATATTCTTCCAATGCTTGTGCAAAGCTTCATTCTCGGCATTTTTGCCTAACAATTCGATCCCTACCTTGGCTGTTAATCTTAGAAAACTTCCTCTGGCTGATCCATCCAAATGCATCCTCGATTCCTTGTTTATGGCCATGTAGAAGGTCTGAGCGCACATATTCTCATCAATGCCAAGGTCAGGTCCTTGTTTCAACAACGTTTGAAAATGCGTCCAGGCTTTCGTGAGAGATTCTTCATCTTCTTGTAAGAAGTTCACCACTTCCCTTCTCAACTTCTACACCTTTGGCAAAGGAAAATAGTGGAGACAACATGTGAATTGGACTACCATCCGCACTGCTTTATCTGGTCATCACATTCCCGCTGACCTTATGCAGCGGATGTGACATCCCAAGTCACAAAAAGTTGATTAAGCTAACACAATGTTAAATTGCTGGCTAATTAAAAAAATTTCAAGTAACTAAAGTGCCAAAGAAAAAGGGGAAATAATTTAATTAGCTAATTCCACCAATTGGCCAATTAGTAGCTTTTCAAAACTTTGCAAAACTCAATGGAAGTGTGCCCATATTTTTGCATATTCCAGTGGAGAATGTCAAGAAAGAAGTTTGGGGAATTTACTGAAATTTTTGGTAAGGGTTTAATCCCCCTAAAAATTCCCTAAGTACACAGAACAGCACATCTGTTCCAAGAATTTTAGTTAATTTTCCCGAGGGAATTTCGACATGGCCCCAAAAACAAAGTTGGCAAGTGGGATTTGCTGAACTTACACAAAAATTTGCTAAGGATTTGAAGCAGCGTAATTGGAGAAATCAGTAAATTGCAGAACACTGTTCTAGTCAATCGAGGTCAACAACTCTCTGTCCTTGAGCCACTCTCCGATCGACACCACCGTACCTCTCCCGCCGGCCACCGCGCGCCTCCTCTCTCTTGCCCATCCCGGCCACTGCTCCGCCTGCCGTCGCTGTGCCACCGGCGCCGGTTCGAAGACACCCCACTGCCGAGCCACCCTCCCACGGCCAGCTCACCCCCGATCTCTCTCTCACTTTCCCGGTTATAAGCGCCCGGCGGCAAAAGCCTTTCCCCACTCTCCCGGCGTGTACCGCCCCCCCATACCTTCCTCCACCCCCTCTCCCCACTCCAGAGACCCCGGCCCCTCCATTTCCATCGTCGGCGCCGGCCACCGCGCGCGCGCCCGCATGCGTTTGAAAATGCCGAGTGGCATTTCTGTAATTTAGCCCCAACTTTGTTAAAAATTTTAAAAATTCATAACTCAAAAAACAAAAGTCCAATGAGCATGAAACCAATTTTGTTGGATTCCTAAAATCCCCCTCTACCAGAAAAACAAGATGAGGGCCAGGGTTGTGCAGTAGATTAGAAAAATTAAATCACCAAAGTTAGAACCTTGCTAAGAGTATTAAATTCATAATTCAAAATTTATAACTGATAAAATCATGGGATTTGGTCAGTAAGCATTTCATGTCATTCCTAAACTTTCTACCAAAGCGCATTTTCATCTTTTATGCAAATTTTCAGTGTTATTGTATAATCCCCATTTTTAGTAAATGAATTTCTATAAATTCTTGGGTAGGATTTTAAGTCTGAAATTTAGCATTCCTGCTCCTTGGGCATTTCTGCATAACTATAAAAATCTCCATGAAAAATTTTGGGAACCATCCATATGCTTTTTGCTGTTAAAGTTGCTCATTCATAATTAGCTTAAGAATTTCAATGTACATATTTCCTTGTATATGCATATAGTTGTTATTAGTGATAAATCCATCTTGGGACAGCTCATGCAACATGTTAATCTTGACTTGCAGTAAAGTTTATTATTTTCTGTTGGTATGCTCATGTTTCATAATTAGCTTAAATATCTAGGTTGGTTTGGGGTTATAATTAAAAGTGAGCATGTCGAATTCTAGGAGGTTATAATTAACCTCGCAATATAAAGTTTCTATGTTCTCTTGCATGGGCATTATAATTGATGAATGCACCCTGGGTAAGAGTGTAGTTAAGAAGCTTTGCATGTTTGCTAAGTAGGCCTTGGCATACCGAGGGAAAATACCCTGCTAATTTCTTAGCACCAAAGGTATACTTGTATTTGGGGTATAGGTGATATGCTCATTAATTACCATGCCTCCCACTTGCCTAATTAGAAGTTTGTCCCCTTTAATTTAGTAATTGCCAGAGTGTTGTACAAACATGTCATCTCATGCATGAGCATCATTCTATCAAATTCTATTTATTGAGGAAGTGCCATGCATCATCGTCCAATTCCTTACCGTGCATTGCACTGCATTGACTAGGAAGCGAGACCGGGAGCAAGGACGTGGCAAGCAACCCTGAGGAGCCCGAAGTTGAGCTAAACCCCGCCTAGAACTCTAACTACGATCACTGCCAAGGCAAGCCCCGGTGCACACCTACTGATTTATGAGTCCTTTTATTTTGTAACCCTAAAAGGATATTGTATTGTGCATTAGGTATAGGGCTTGGATGGAAACCCACTTGCATAAACAAACTATGACCTATACTTAGTTACGTTAGTAAGCCTTTCGTTAGCAACTGCTAGGCTTAAATTAGTGGAGTCAACGGTAGGCTATGGGATCACTTGATTCAATCATGATTCACGTGAAGAAGGAAATTGGTGAAAGTTCGAGAACCTATCGTTGCAACTCCGCGGACAAGTATTGAACAGTACCAAGTGCATACCTCTATATGGGAATTGGTAAACCTAGTAACTTGGGCGCCGTATTGTTGGACGGTATTACTCATCGATCCAGAGGTGATGTGAATGGCACGGTGGATGCACGGGTCGAGGACCGCTGGAGAGTGCACGGGTTAAGCCTCGGATACGAAGTACTGTATCGCGGGGAGGACGTGTACTCGGGATCGATGGCCCCGGATCGACTTTATCGCAACCTCGTGAATGGTGGCCATACGTGTTCTTAAATGATGCGTATGTCGTGCATTTGGGTTATTCTCCTGCAGGATGTAAATCAATTCGAATTGCCGTCCCTCGCGGTTATGAGTACCTTTTGTTTCGAGCAGTGGCAATGATACTTTAAGTAGAGAAGTTTGTTTATGATGCTGAAATTTATTTACTCTATGGATACATATTGCTAGGTTGTATTGCTCTTTATAATTGTACAAGTCTTAGCAGCTAGCTAGGTTCAACTACAGTCCCTCTTCTGCAACAAGCAATTAAAAATCTCGGTTAAGGAATAAGCATCACAGCATAGAATTAATAGGTGCTTTTATGCAAATATCAAATAAACCCGGTCGGCCCCCTGCATACTAGGAGTCGGTTTTAGTAAACCTTTTGGACGGGTAAGTCTTGCGGAGTATGCTAGATACTCAGGCTTTGTGATGATGTGGTTTTCAGGTTTGCCTCAAGAAACTTATTGCGATTGCTGTAACAAAATTGTGTGGGAAGGTGAGGAGCCCCAGAACTGGACCATTGAATGGGTCCCTAGCTCCCCTAATCAAGATGAGTGAGCCATTGCCCTAGGGCCGGCATGGCTTACTTAGGTTCCGCGTAGTGTTTGTCGTATCTTCCGCCTCCGCATATTTATGTAATATGAACCAAGAACATATGTATGATAATGTACTAAATTTGCTTCCGCTATGACTCTTGAACTTGTAATATTATACACTTAATGATGTATCTCTGTAAATAATGGATGTTCCTGTGTGAACGCTATGTATGGTTACTTCGTTAACCATCTCCCGAGGCGATCCTGTACGGCACACTCTATACTTCGGTATAGGGTTGCGACAGCTGGTATCAGAGCCGATTCGGGATAAGCATCACACCGATGAACACTTTAAAAACTTAAACAACCCGTTTTACGCCGTACGGTGAGGTACGAACTAGTAGTGCCCATATAAGGACTTTATTAGTAGATGGCAAAGCTAACCCTGGGTTATGTTTGTTTAATTACTCGCCTCTACGGATTCTTCCCCAAAGGTATGTGCCTGTGCGCGGATCGGTTGCGCAATAAACACCGAACGCCTTCCAGGTGGGCAAAGACCAGGACTTTGTATGATGCGCGGACTGATTGCGCTTAAATATCGGCTGCCTTCCGGGTGGGCAAATACCTGGACATAACTGTCATTGTTATTTTGGCTTGTTTCTTTTGGATTTGATGTATTGTTTCTGGAATGGATCCATTGCAGGTACACTAACCACGTGTAGTCACTTAGAAACGTGCGAGAGGTGTGCGTGCCATCGAATGGATCGATCTATATATTCGGTCAAAGTTTTCCATGGTGAGGACGTAGGAAATCGGCATATTGAACATTTGGCATTCATGCATATCACATGCATTTATCTTTACCAAATCATGTAAAAGGTCACAAATATCATAAACATGTGAAATAATCAAACTCCGAGCGAATGCGAATCCCTATGGCGCTTAAAACGAAAGTTCGAACTTAATTGGGACAAACTCTGCCAGGAAAGTCAGTCCCACTAAAATGAACATAACTTCCTCGCTTTTAATCCGACGAAGGCGAATAAGTATCCGTTGGAAAGCTAATTTTTTCCCCTACAAGTTTGATATAGTGGGTTTGTCTCAGAAAAATCTGTAAATGGGTCGGATTTTGCAAAAACAGCAAGCTTTTCGGGAAGTTCAGTAGTAGTCCCATTTCTGTCCTCTGTTTTTGGATGATCATAACTCTCGGAGATTTTATCGGTTAGAAATGTGGGAGCATGCGTTGGAAAGATAATAAACTCTCCTGCAATTATCATAAAAGGGTCAAGAGGTTAAATTGACCAGAAGCGATGTGTTTTTGCTCATCCCTGCAAGTGACCCTGTCAATCGTAGAACTGCATAGTTTTCCGTCCAACGGATTGGGCACTTTGCGTCTTTTTCCCTTATCCATCAACCCTTATGCGACTTTGGGCATGTGTGCTTAGGGGGATATTAAAGTTTTGACTCATCCTTGCAAAACTTATTCCGACAGATGGTTGATGACAAGCTTCCGAAGAACCCCGAGCACCTTTCCGCACGCGTTCTCGAGTTGGAACGAGAGCGTGAGGCGCTGCAGTCCGCACTTGCCACCCGAGACGTCAGGCTCGCCGCTCACGACGCTGAGATCATGGTCCTCAAGGACAAACTGCACACTAGCGAGTTGGAGCGGGCTGATCTTTATGAGCAGCTCCATGACGCTCAACTCATCATCGAGGGCGATGCTAGCGATCAGTTGCAGGAGCAACTGAACCAGCGTAATGCCCAACTCACTGCTGCCCAAGAGGAGATCTACTCTCTTCATGGTCAGGTTGACGCCCTCTTGGAGGAGCGAAGCGAGCTCCAAGCTCAACGCGAAGAAGCCCAAGATGCAAGGGATGTCATGGAAGGGAACCTCAAGGATGCTCACGTCATCATCGCACAACAAGAACAACTTATTGGGCATCTCCAAGTTGCCAATACCCAGCTGAACGCGGTTCTTAATGCCCAGCCACCCGTGCCACTCACGGTGATTCCCACAGACGACGCCGACTTGAGTGAGGACGGTGACTCCGGTGTTGACTATGAGGCACCCCCTGGACCGTGTGACATGGAATGGGAGTCCGATGGTAGCAGCCACACCGAGTGACTGAGGCGTAGTGTGTTGTGTAGGGTGGAAGCTCGTGAAACTCTGTGCTCGTATGTGGATAGTGCTGGTAGCGCTAAGTGGAGTTGTAATCTAAGCTCTTCGAGACCACGTTGTCATCATGATGTAGTGATGTAACCTAAGGATTTCCATGTATTGGAAGACGTGTCGCAGGTACCCATGGTTTGATCATAAGTATGTTGCCTATGGTGTTGGAACCAGTGGAATCCAAGTTATTACCCGTAATCTGCGCCGTTCCCTGTCAACATTTCCGTTATGAGCAATCTAAAATTTTATTGTTGTCACTGTATTATAGACATATTACCATGATGTCTCAGGCGATGATCGGGCTAACATGCTTTACTCCTGTGACAGATGGTGCAAACTCGCCGTGGTGGAGAGAACCTCGGTGATGCTCCTGGTGCCTCCAACATGGGTAGAAACCAGCCGCCATCCAATGCTCCGCCCATGACGCCTATGGAGCAGCTCATCCACAATCAGAACGAGATGTTCCGCATGTTCATGGAGAACATGAATCGCCAAGGAGCTCCCGGACCACCACCGCAGCAGCCCCGTGAATCGTCCTACAGCGACTTTTGGGCAACTCATCTGCCCATATTCGGCGAAGCTAGTGATCCGCTGGAAGCGGATAATTTCATTCGCACTCTGGAGTCGAAGTTTGCTCTGCTCCACTGCACCGACCACCAGAAGCCCCTCTTCGCCGTGCAGCAACTCCGTGGTTCCGCAAGTGCTTGGTGGGTGAGCTACACCACTGCTCTTGCCCCTGGCCACCAAGTCACTTGGCCGGAATTCTGCACCGCCTTTCGTGCACACCACATCCCGGCCGGTCTTATGAAGCGCAAGCTGCAGGAATTTCTCAACCTGAAGCAAGGCGCGGGAACCGTGCAAGAGTACGCACGGAAGTTCAACTACTTGACTCAGTATGCTTCGTATCCCGCCGATACGGACGAGAAGAAGAAGGATTGTTTCCGTTCGGGCCTTACCCCGAAACTGCAGGACCGATTGGCACAAGTTACCGCAGGCACATTCAACGACCTAATGAGTGCCGCCATTGTGCAAGAAGATGCCATCCGTGCTAACCAAGAGGACAAGAAGAGGAAGCGTGCTATGGGAAGTTCGTTCGGCTCCGCACCGCCCAAGTACAGGCTGGCAATCACCTCCCCGACCGAACAGAAGTTCCGAGCTGCGGTACCGTCAGGAGGAGGATCTCGTCCGACCTACTCGCAGCAGCACTTCCCTTCCCATGGAGGCGACCAGCAGCCCTCCTCCGGTCCCCGCCCTCCGCAGCAGACTAATCAAGTTGTGAAGCACAACTCCTCGCAGCCGTGCTACAACTGTGGCCGAACCGGTCACTTTGCCAAGGAGTGCCGCTTTCCGAAGCGCAACCAGGGAAACAACAACAACTCCAACCCCTCCGGGAACAACAACAACCACCCCAGCAGCAGTAACAACCACGGCAACAATGGGAGTCGTCCGCAGTCTTCTGCCCTTACCCACAAGAATGGCCGGATCAATTATACCACGGTCGAAGAGATTCAAGTTGGAGAGCCCGTTCTCGCGGGTACGTTCTCGATCCACCAACACGCTGCTATGGTTCTTTTTGATTCAGGAGCAACACATGATTTTATTAGTCAAGCATGTGTGAATCATCTGAAAATCACTCCCACCACTACGGGAACCCCGTACATCATCACATCCCCCGGTGGGAAAATAAGGACTCACCTCGAGTTGAGAAAGGTGCCACTTAAGTTAGCGGGCAACGTGTACCCCGCTTCGTTAATCATCTTAGATGGTCAGGGCATTGACATAATTCTTGGTATGAGGTGGATGACTAAACATAGAGCCGTCTTATACATTGAATCCCGAGAAGTCCACTTGAACTCGCCTCTTTATGGTCCGTCTATTCTCCGATTGTCGTGTCCCAGATTGTCCACTCCTCAAGTGTGTCATGTTGAAGGGAAAAAGCTGGAGGATATCCCCGTGGTACGTGACTTCTCTGATGTGTTCCCAGATGAGTTACCGGGGATGCCTCTGGACAGAGACGTCGAGTTTAAGATTGAACTCCTACCCGGTACGGCGCCTATCTCTCGTAGGCCGTACAAAATGCCCCTAATGAGCTAGCAAAATTAAAAGAGAAATTACAAGAGCTTATGGACAAGGGCTACATCCGACCGAGTTCATCTCCCTGGGAATGTCCCGCCCTCTTTGTGAAGAAGAAAGACAAGACCCTACGTCTATGTGTTGACTACAGGCCTTTGAATGCCGTAACCATTAAGAACAAGTACCCTCTACCTCGAATCGATATTATCTTTGATCAACTTATTGGTGCTAAATTTTTCTCCAAGATTGACCTCCGATCCGGTTACCACCAAATAAAGATCCGAGCCGAAGACATTCCAAAAACTGCCTTCTCCACGCGATATGGCCTTTTCGAATATCTGGTCATGTCTTTTGGTCTCACTAATGCTCCAGCCCACTTCATGTATTTGATGAATTCCGTGTTCATGCCAGAGTTGGATAAGTTCATGGTCGTGTTCATCGACGACATCCTTATCTACTCCAAGTCCGAGGAAGAACACGCCGAACATCTCCGTGTTGTTCTGTAGCGACTCCGAGATCACCAGCTTTACGCCAAACTTAGCAAGTGTGAAATTTGGCTAAAGCAAGTTCCATTCTTGGGTCATATCATCTCCGCGGAAGGGGTAGCCATTGATCCTACCAAGGTAGAAGATGTGCTGAATTGGAAAGCTCCGAAATCGGTCAAGCAAATTCGTAGTTTCCTTGGTCTTGCTGGATATTACCGGAAATTTATTCCCAACTTCTCAAGCATTGCCAAGCCTATGACCAAGTTACTGGAAAAGGATGCTAAGTTTAAGTGGAGCAGTGCCTGTGAAGAAGCCTTTCAGTCACTTAAGAAGCATTTGACAACCGCCCTGGTTTTGGCTCAACCCGATATTACCAAACCGTTTGTCGTTTACTGTGATGCCTCCGGCACTGGATTGGGTTGTGTGCTTATGCAAGAAGGCCGTGTCATTGCCTATGCCTCTCGACAGCTCCAAAAGCATGAGCAAAATTATCCCACTCACGATTTGGAGTTGGCATCCGTCGTCCTGGCCTTAAAAATCTGGCGCCATTACCTGCTTGGTAACCTTGTCAACCTCTACACCGACCACAAAAGTCTCAAGAATATATTCAAGCAGCAAGAACTGAATATGAGGCAACAAAGGTGGTTAGAATTAATAAAGGATTATGAATTGGAGATTCATTATTACCCCGGAAAGGCCAACGTGGTTGCCAACGCCCTAAGTCATCGGGACCAATGCAATCACGTAGTTGTTTGTTCCATGGAAGTTTGCCCAAATTCAGATTCAAGCGAACCAAGTCTTTGTATCATTCCATCTGGATCCTTGTATAATCTAGCTCTCATTCCTACCCTTCGCAACGAAATTGTCGAGGCCCAGAAGGGAGACGAGGGAATGGAACACATTCGACAAAAGATACTCAAAGATGAGGCTACATGTTTCCGACAGGACGAAGATGGAGTGCTATGGTTCAACAATCGCCTGGTTGTTCCAAAAAAGGAGGAGTTAAGGAAGAAAATTTTGGATGAGGCTCACTTGTCCAAATACTCCATACACCCCGGCAGCAACAAGATGTACCATGGGTTAAAGGAAAAGTTTTGGTGGACGCGCATGAAAAGAGAAGTCGCTCATTATGTTTCCGAATGCGATACTTGCCAGCGTGTGAAAGCCGACCATCTGAAGAAAGCCGGTCTTTTACACCCATTAAAAATCCTCGCTTGGAAATGGGAGGATATTGCTATGGATTTTGTTGTTGGGTTACCCCTCACCCCCAAGAAACATGATTCCATATGGGTTATCGTGGATAGGTTGACCAAATCTGCTCAATTTATTCCCGTACATACAACCTACTCTACCAAGAAGTATGCCAAACTCTACATCGCAAGGATCCTATGTTTGCATGGTGTGCCCAAGACTATTATCTCTGATAGAGGTCCCCAGTTTATTGCTCGTTTTTGGGAGCAGCTGCATTCTTGTCTTGGCACCACCCTTATCCGAAGTTCTCCTTATCACCCGCAGACCGATGGTCAAACCGAGAGGCTGAATCAATATTTGGAGGATATACTGAGAGCCTGTGTTCTGGACAATCGGGAGAATTGGGAAGATTGCCTTCCGTTCGCCGAATTCTCATACAACAATAGCTATCAAGAGAGTTCGGGAATGTCACCGTTTGAGGCCTTGTACGGCCACTCATGCCGAACGCCGCTGAATTGGTCCGAATTGGGAGAAAGAACTAATTTTGGTCCAGACCTGTTCATACAAGCCGAAGAAAAGGTGCGGCAAATTCAAGCTAACATGAAGGCAGCACAATCCCGTCAAATAAGCTATGCCAACAAAAGGAGACGCCCATTGGAGTTCGAGAAGGGAGATCATGTCTATCTTCGAGTTTCTCCCTACAAAGGCGTATCTCGTTTTGGAATCAAGGGTAAACTAGCACCCGGCTACATCGGACCCTTTCCGATCATGGAGAAGCATAGCGCCGTTGCTTATCGATTGCAACTACCAGAAACTCTTGAGCGGGTGCACAACATTTTCCATGTATCCCAACTAAAGAAGTGTTGAAGCCTCCGGTTGACGTGGTCATTGCCGACACCGAACAATTGGAAGAAGACCTCTCCTACCCCGAATACCCCGTCCGAATTATTGATCAAAAGGACCGGGTAACGCGCCATCGTACCACCACCTTCTACAAAGTACAATGGAGCAATCATACCGAAGATGAAGCCACCTGGGAGCAAGAGGAGTTTCTGAAAACCAACTTTCCTGAGTTCCTGATCTCGCAAATCCGGTAAACAACCACGCCCTCTCTCTTGTGTTCAACCAGTTGCAAATCTCGGGGCGAGATTTCGTTTAAGGGGGGAAGTGCTGTGATATCCCAAGTCACAAAAATTTGATTAAGCTAACACAATGTTAAATTGCTGGCTAATTAAAAAAATTTCAAATAATTAAAGTGCCAAAGAAAAAGGGGAAATAATTTAATTAGCTAATTCCACCAATTGGCCAATTAGTAGCTTTTCAAAACTTTGCAAAACTCAATGGAAGTGTGACCATATTTTTGCATATTCCAGTGGAGCATGTCAAGAGAGAATTTTGGGGAATTTACTGGAATTTTCGGTAAGGGTTTAATCCCCCTAAAAATTTCCTAAGTACAGAGAACAGCACCTCTGTTCCAAGAATTTTAGTTAATTTTCCCGAGGGAATTTCGACATGGCCCCAAAAACAAAGTTGGCAAGTGGGATTTGCTGAACTTACACAAAACTTTGCTAAGGATTTGAAGCAGCATAATTGGAGAAATCAGTAAATTGCAGAACACTGTTCTAGTCAATCGAGGTCAACAACTCTCTGTCCTTAAGCCACTCTCCGATCGACACCACCGTACCTCTCCCGCCGGCCACCGCGCGCCTCCTCTCTCTTGCCCATCCCGACCACTGCTCTGCCTGCCGTCGCTGTGCCACCGGCGCCGCTTTGAAGACACCCCACTGCCGAGCCACCCTCCCACGGCCAGCTCACCCCCGATCTCTCTCTCTCTCTCTTTCCCGGTTATAAGCGCCCGGCGGCAAAAGCCTTTCCCCACTCTCCCAGTGAGTACCCCCCCCCATACCTTGCTCCACCCACTCTCCCCACTCCAGAGACCCCTGGCCCCTCCATTTCCATCGCCGGGGAAAGCAGTGGCGGAATTTGAGTCGCGCCCCTGTTTTCCGCCGCCATGACCGCCACCCCGTCGAGCTCCGCCTAGGCCGCCCCACGTTCGTTCCTACCTCCTCAAATCAGTGCACGAGTATCTTCCCTAGCGTGCCCCCGACCCGTTCCCCCTCTGCCGCAGAGACCTCGCCGGAATTTACGAAGAAAGGAGCCGCCGCCGTCGGGTTCTCCCCCACCCCGCCGTCGAGACCCCTCTTCTGGCCCTCCCCGTCGCCTAGCTCCTCCACGCCGTCGATCTCCGCACCGAGGTGATGCTCTCCCTCCACTCCCTGACCCTTCTCGCTCGCCGTGCTCGTCGCGCGACGTCGCCGTACCATCCCTCTGCTCCGCCGCTCGTCGCCGGCCGTCTCCGGCGCTTCCCGCGGGACACCCACCGGGCCCACAAGGTCGCCGTGGGGCGGTGAGCACGTGTGCAAACGGCGTTGGCCGAGCCGTGCTGCCGATTGGCCGCTGGCCCGAGCTCGCCGGCGCCGGCCACCGCGCGCGCGCCCGCATGTGTTTGAAAATGCCGAGTGGCATTTCTGTAATTTAGCCCCAACTTTGTTAAAAACTTGAAAAATTCATAACTCGAAAAATAAAAGTCCAATGAGCATGAAACCAATTTTGTTGGATTCCTAAAATCCCCCTCTACCAGAAAAACAAGATGAGGGCCAGGGTTGTGCAGTAGATTAGAAAAATTAAATCACCAAAGTTAGAACCTTGCTAAGAGTATTAAATTCATAATTCAAAATTTATAACTGATAAAATCATGGGATTTGGTCAGTAAGCATTTCATGTCATTCCTAAACTTTCTACTAAAGCACATTTCCATCTTTTATGCAAATTTTCAGTGTTATTGTATAATCCCCATTTTTAGTAAATGAATTTCTATAAATTCTTGGGTAGGATTTTAAGTCTGAAATTTAGCATTCCTGCTCCTTGGGCATTTCTGCATAACTATAAAAATCTCCATGAAAATTTTTGGGAACCATCCATATGCTTTTTGCTGTTAAAGTTGCTCATTCATAATTAGCTTAAAAATTTTAATGTAGATATTTCCTTGTATATGCATATAGTTGTTATTAGTGATAAATCCATCTTGGGACAGCTCATGCAACATGTTAATCTTGACTTGCAGTAAAGTTTATTATTTTCTGTTGGTATGCTCATGTTTCATAATTAGCTTATATATCTAGGTTGGTTTGGGGTTATAATTAAAAGTGAGCATGTCGAATTCTAGGAGGTTATAATTAACCTCGCAATATAAAGTTTTTATGTTCTCTTGCATGGGCATTATAATTGATGAATGCACCCTGGGTAAGAGTGTAGTTAAGAAGCTTTGCATGTTTGCTAAGTAGGCCTTGGCATACCGAGGGAAAATACCCTGCTAATTTCTTAGCACCAAAGGTATACTTGTATTTGGGGTATAGGTGATATGCTCATTAATTACCATGCCTCCCACTTCCCTAATCAGAAGTTTGTCCCCTTCAATTTAGTAATTGCCAGAGTGTTGTACAAACATGTCATCTCATGCATGAGCATCATTCTGTCAAATTATATTTATTGAGGAAGTGCCATGCATCATCGTCCAATTCCTTACCGTGCATTGCACTGCATTGACTAGGAAGCGAGACCGGGAGCAAGGACGTGGCAAGCAACCCTGAGGAGCCCGAAGTTGAACTAAACCCCGCCGAGAACTCTAACTACGATCACTCCCAAGGCAAGCCCCGGTGCACACCTACTGATTTACGAGTCCTTTTATTTTGTAACCCTAAAAGGATATTGTATTGTGCATTAGGTATAGGGCTTGGATGGAAACCCACTTGCATAAACAAACTATGACCTATACTTAGTTACGTTAGTAAGCCTTTCGTTAGCAACTGCTAGGCTTAAATTAGGGGATTCAACGGTAGGCTATGGGATCTCTTGATTCAATCATGATTCACGTGAAGAAGGAAATTGGTGAAAGTTCGAGAACCTATCGTTGCAACTCCGCGGACAAGTATTGAACAGTACCAAGTGCATACCTCTATATGGGAATTGGTAAACCTAGTAACTTGAGCGCCGTATTGTTGGACGGTATTACTCATCGATCCAGAGGTGATGTGAATGGCACGGGTCAAGGACCGCTGAAGAGTGCACGGGTTAAGCCTCGGATACGAAGTACTGTATCGCGGGGAGGATGTGTACTCGGGATCGATGGCCCCGGATCGACTTTATCGCAACCTCGTGAACGGTGGCCATACGTGTTCTTAAATGATGTGTATGTCGTGCATTTGGGTTATTCTCCTGCAGGATGTAAATCAATTTGAATTGCCGTCCCTCGCGGTTATGAGTACCTCTTGTTTCGAGCAGTGGCAATGATACTTTAAGTAGAGAAGTTTGTTTATGATGCTGAAATTTATTTACTCTATGGATACATATTGCTAGGTTGTATTGCTCTTTATAATTGTACAAGTCTTAGCAGCTAGCTAGGTTCAACTACAGTCCCTCTTCTGCAACAAGCCATTAAAAATCTCGGTTAAGGAATAAGCATCACAGCATAGAATTAATAGGTGCTTTTATGCAAATATCAAATAAACCCGGTCGGCCCCCTGCATACTAGGAGTCGGTTTTAGTAAACCTTTTGGACGGGTAAGTCTTGCGGAGTATGCTAGATACTCAGGCTTTGCGATGATGTGGTTTTCAGGTTTGCCTCAAGCAACTTATTGCGATTGCTGTTACAAAATTGTGTGGGAAGGTGAGGAGCCCCAGAACTGGACCATTGAATGGGTCCCCAGCTCCCCTAATCAAGATGAGTGAGCCATTGCCCTAGGGCCGGCATGGCTTACTTAGGTTCCGCATAATGTTTGTCGTATCTTCCGCCTCCGTATATTTATGTAATATGAACCAAGTACATATGTATGATAATGTAACTAAATTGCTTCCGCTATGACTCTTGAACTTGTAATATTATACACTTAATGATGTATCTCTGTAAATAATGGATGTTCCTGTGTGAACGCTATGTATGGTTACTTCGTTAACCATCTCCCGAGGCGATCCTGTACGGCACACTCTATACTTCGGTATAGGGTTGCGACAGCGGAAGCTTCAGGAATTCTTGGATTTAACTCAAGGATCTAGCAACGTGCATGAGTACACCAAGAAGTTTAACTACCTCTCCCAGTATGCAACCTATCATGTGGACACTGATGAAAAGAAAAAGGATAGGTTTCATCAAGGACTTAATAGTGAGCTCAAAAAGCATATGACATTGTTCAACAACTGCACTTTCAATGAACTAATGAGTGCAGCTATTGTGCAAGAGGATGCTATTCGTGCTCACCACAATGATTTGAAGAGGAAGAATATGAGTCGGAGTTCTTATGGTGCCCCTCCCACCAAGTATCGGTTGGCCCTCACTTCACAACCGGTCAGCGTTTCCGTGCTGCTATTCCCTCTGGCGGAGGATACCGTCCACCTAATTCACAGCATCAGGGAGCTTCTTATGGCTCTACACAGCAGCGCACACAAGCCTACCGCCCTCCACAGCAAGCTTACCTAGGTGGAAGGCCTAACTCGCAGCCGTGCTATAATTGTGGTCAAGTGGGACACTATGCAAAGGAATGTCGTAGGCCAAAGCAGCAGCAAGGCAGCAGAGTTAACACCACCAACCAGCGCCCTCTGGCCCCCAAAAATGCAACTAAGGCTGGGCGTGTCAACCATACTACAACCGGAGATGTTCAGGAAGGAGAAGATGTGCTTGCGGGTATGTTCACTATACTCGACAACCCCGTTCTTGTTCTTTTTGATTCTGGTGCAACCCATAATTTCATTAACATGGCATGTGTTAGAAGATTAAACCTCACCCCATCTACCCTAGAAGTCTCTTATGTCATCAAATTACCTGGTGGAAAAATTTATGCAACACAAGGCATCATGCCAGCACCTATCAAATTGGAAGGCTTAATTTATCCCGCGCACCTCATAATCTTAGAAGGACAAGGCATAGATGTTATTTGGGGTATGAAATGGATGAAACACCATAAGGCCGTGCTACATATCGACTCCCAGAAAATATTTTTGGATTCCCCTCTCCATGTTCCTTCTGCCATATATTTATCCCATCCGTCGATGGTTGCACCTAAGGTCAATCATGCCACCAGCAAAAGCCTAGCTAAAATGCCAGTAGTATGTGAGTTTTCCGATGTGTTTCCCGAAGATTTACCCGACATGCCTCCTAACCGGGAAGTGGAATTTAAAATTGAGCTTCAGCCTGGTACTGCTCCAGTCTCCCACAGACCGTATAAAATGGCACCCAATGAACTAGCAGAGTTGAAAGAGCAACTTAAAGAGCTCATGGACAAAGGATTCATTCGCCCTAGATCATCACCGTGGGGCTGACCCGCTCACTACGGTTATGTGTCGTCTATCAGCCATTGAATGCAGTTGGTTAATGCCAAGGTTTTCTCCAAGATTGATCTCCGCTTCTAGTTATCATCAAATCAAAATAAGAGCTGAGGATATTCCTAAGATAGCCTTCTCTACGAGGTACGGTCTTTATGAATATCTTGTTATGTCTTTCGAACTAACAAATGCTCCTGCCTATTTCATGTACTTGATGAATTCCATATTCATGCCGGAATTGGACAAGTTTGTGGTGGTTTACATTGATGATATTCTTGTCTACTCCAAGTCCGAAGAAGAACATGCCGAACATCTTCGGATCGTGCTTCAACGACTTTGAGATCATCAATTGTATGCCAAATTTAGCAAGTGTGAGTTTTGGCTACATCAAGCTCCTTTCTTGGGCCACATTATTTCAGACAAGGGTATTGCGGTTGACCCAAGTAAAGTGCAGGATGTGTTGAATCGGAAGACTCCTAAGACTGTCAAGCATATCCGTAGTTTTCATGGTCTCGCAGGATATTATAGAAGATTCATTCCCAACTTCTCCAAGATAGCTAAACCAGTGACAGAACTACTGAAAAAGGAATCAAAATTTGAATGGACTAATGATTATGAGGAAGAATTTCAATCTCTCAAGAAGTATCTAACCACAGCATCCGTTTTAGCTCAACCTGACATCACCAAACCTTTCGATGTTTATTGTGATGCTTCTGGTACGGGTTTGGGTTGTGTTCTAATACAAGAAGGTCGTGTTATTGCCTATGCATCCTGTCAGCTCCGATGTCCTGAAGAGCATTATCCTACTTATGATTTGGAGTTAGCATCAGTTGTTCTTGCTCTAAAAATTTGGAGACACTATCTTCTTGGAAACCTTGTCAATTTATACTCCTATCACAAAAGCCTCAAATATATTTTCACTCAGCAAGATCTAAATATGAGACAACGGAGATGTTTAGAATTAATAAAGGATTATGAGTTGGAAATTCATTATCATCCGGGAAAAACAAATGTTGTTGCCGATGCATTGAGTCAGAAGTCCCAATGCAACCAAACTTCGGTTCAGCCAATAACTGAAACCATATGTTTTGAAGAAAGTGAACCAAGTCATCGTGTTGTTCCTCATAGTGCGTTATACAACTTAGCTCTCATTCCTATGCTTCGAGAAGAAATTGTTGCTGCACAAAATAAAGATAAAGGTATGGCACACATCCAACGAAGGTTAAAAATTGGAGAAGCCACATGTTTTCGGCAAGACGTTGATGGTGTCTTATGGTTTATGGACTGCCTTGTCATCCCAAAGGATTTGGAGCTGCAGAAGAAAATTTTAGATGAGGCGCATTTGTCTAAGTATTCTATCAACCCTGGCTGCAACAAGATGTACCATGGATTAAAGGAAGAGTTTTGGTGGACTCGCATGAAGCGTGAAATCGCACGGTAAGTGGCTGAGTGTGATACGTATCAGCGAGTCAAGGCCGTTCACTCGAAGAAAGCAGGTTTATAGCAGCCACTAACTATTCCAAAATGGAAATGGGAAGATATCTCTATGGATTTCATTGTTGGATTACCCCTCACTTTCTGGAAGCATGATTCTATTTGGGTTATTATTGATAGATTAACCAAGTTTGCTCACTTTATTCCCATCTGCACCAATCATAGGCCTAAGAAATATGTTGAGCTCTACATCTCTCACGTGCTATGCTTGGACGGTGTGCCCAAGACCATTATTTCAGATCGAGGAGCCGTGTTTGTTGTCTGTTTTTGGGAGCAATTACATGCTTGTTTGGGCACCACCTTAATCTGAAGTTCTGCATATCACCCTCAAACTGACGGTCAAACTGAATGATTGAATCAATTCTTGGAAGACATGTTGAGAGCATGTGTATTAACAAGTGGGAAGAATTGGGATGAACACCTACCTTTCATAGAATTTTCGTACAATAATAGCTATCAAGAGAGCATAAAAATGTCCCCGTTTGAAGCACTATATGGCCACTCATGCCGGACACCTCTGAACTGGTCGGAATCAGGTGAGAGAACTCTTTTTGGTCCTGATCTAGTGACCGAAGCTGAGGAGAAAGTGCGTGCCATTTGAGCCAATATGAAGGCAGCACAATCTCGTCAAATAAGCTACGCCGATAAGATACATCGTCCCTTGGAATTTGAGGATGGAGATCTTGTGTATCTACGTGTCTCTCCTATGAA
Source organism: Eleusine indica (assembly GCA_030378355.1). NCBI lineage: Eukaryota > Viridiplantae > Streptophyta > Magnoliopsida > Poales > Poaceae > Eleusine > Eleusine indica. The sequence continues at coordinate 18,227,550 of CM059497.1, forward strand.
AGTTGTGCAACATTTTGGAATACAAGGAAAGCTAACACCACGTTACATTGGTCCGTTCAAAATAATCGAAAAATATGGTCCTGTTACTTACCGATTGGAATTACCGGCAACATTATCCAAAGTACACAATGTGTTCCATGTGTCTCAACTCAAGAAATATTTGAAAGCACCCACTGATGTTATCATTGAAGGAATGGATGAATTGAAGAAAGCACCCACTGACGTCCCATCTAGATTATCGATCAAAAAGATCAGTAACAAGGAACAAGACCATCACTTTCTGCAAGGTGCAATAGAGCAACCACTCTGAAAAAGAAGCTACATGGGAACAAGAAGAATTTTTGAACACACATTTCCCGGAATTTTAATCTTGGGACGAGATTTATTTAAAGGGGAGGGCTGTGACACCCATGGTGTCACCCTAGTGACTGAGTTAGATAAGAAAAGAAATCAGAAACAGAAAGGGAAAATTTTAAAGCTCAAATTTGAATTTAACTGAATTTGACTCAAATAGACCTTGAACTGGAAGTTCACAAATTTCAAAATAAGTGACCCAATTAAATTTCATAATCTCAATCCTTAACTCAAATAGAATTTTAGGGAATTGTTGGTGATTTTATCACTTGGTAAACTAGTCCAAATAATTCAAACTATGCTCAGAAACAGTGTCACTTTAAAAATTAAAATTTTAAATTTTAAAAGAAACCACTGTTGGTTTTTCTTACATCTACGAATAAATCCACAAGCGCACGGAAGACCGATGTAGCACTTCACCCAGAGTATTCCGGGGTATCGAATCACGAGGAACGTGTGTGTCTATCGTTGGACTAAATCACCCAAGGACACAGAGATTGATTAAGATAGGTAGAGGACAGAGAGGATGTCCCAAGAGTTAGGTTCCTACGTTAACTAAGCTATGCTCTAGTTTGCTCGCGTTGGGCACGGACTTACCCCTGCATCCACAGGCGACTTCCGCCAAGAGCCTACGCACTAGCCTAGCGGGGAGGATTTCAGAGGACGGACAGAGCTGTCACCACCTGCCGCCTACCTCAACGAACCAGTAGACTAACGAATAATCAAAGGTAACCTCCTGCCTAGACACCACGTCTATGCGATCGATTACTACCTTAACCTTCTAGCAACGAATATTCAGGCTAAGGCACCCTAAGAACTTAGAGCGATGAACGAGCTCACAAGCTAGAACTATAACTTAATTAAAGTAAAAAGTAAACTGCAAGAGGGGAAATCTCGACACTTACTATGATTGGCAAATGTCGTCGAAGTACAAGCGTGGAGAAGGCGAAGACAAGCCCAAGCCTCCTCCGAACTCTACTCCACTCTCTTCCTAATCTAAGCACTAGCTAAGTGGCACTTGGCCTTTGCAAGAGGAGCACTAAATCTTCAATCTTGAGTGTGTGTTGGAGTGAAGGCCCTCACCCTCTATTTATAGCCTCCTAACGTCGGTTTCAGAGGAGTAACCGCCACGGAATCCCCCCAAACCGCCATCAGGGAGTCCTGAGGAGCCAACACGTGGAAGCCCGGGCGGAGAGGGCGCCCGGCCAGGTCGCCCGACCTGACCAGGTCGGCCGACCTGGGGGTGGCCCCTCCTGGCCTGTGCTTTCTCCAGGTGGCTGTCCTGTGGGCCCTGACAACGGTTTGCGCGGTATTACAGGGAGTTACGTCGGTTAAGCGCTGAAGGTGGGCTCCTTAATCCGTGTGCTTGCTCCTGATTGGCCGGAAGTGTGCTTTCTCCTTGAATTTCCTTGAATTTTATTTAAACTCCATGGGTTGCTTCCTGCATACACAAAGTCACCAAAACTTGTGGAAATAATTAGTAATAAATTCCTACCACTAAGGTGGTGATCAAATTGTGTGATTCTTGCGGGTAAACGACGGTCATATTTTGCATTTAAGGACCGTCAACAAACTCCCCCACACTTAGCCTTTGCTCGTCCTCGAGTAAAGGACTAAAGGCTAAGGACTAAGTGATAATTCAAACCTTGATAAATCAAATCTAGCATGCAAATTATTCCAGGCATTACCTTGTATCTCCATGAGCTTTTGAAGTGTCTAGCATGCCTTCTTTGGATATTGATGAATGGAACGAATCTTGACTCCGAAAACTCAGCTCCTTCTGCTTATGTAACTTGGGTTTTCGAATAGATTTTCACAATCAAAGAATAGTAGCCATACTCCTCAAATGATTCTCTTAGTCGCTCAAAGGTGTATTTTCCTCACCAAGGCATTGTGCCTTTCATGTCCTATCTCTAAATATGGTATATGTGGAGCTCAAGAATAGGATTGAAATGGTGGCATACTTATAATTCATATCTTGCTAAGTCAAAATTCGGATCCAAAGAGAAAAACAAGTCATGATTCATAAGTCAAGTCTGTGCACATTTATTTGGTAGATGGAAGATGGATACTCCTTTGAATATTCCCTCATTGAAATGAGATCATGGGCTATCTTTCTTTCTTTTCTTTTCTCTCTCTTCTTTTTTTTTTTTTTTTTTTTGAATACTAGATAGCCCATACTCTTTTTGCAACAAAATACGGAGGGAAGTATGTAGAACTGGAGTATTTTATTTTCATGGATGGTGGAGATGCTAACTTCCAGTGTAGAAGTTTTAGCATAGGGGTGGATGTGCACACAGACTTGATAAATGAAGCATAACAGGCATCTCAATTTGGGTCTCAAAATTTTGACAAGGCTCAATAAATTAATAAGTAGCACAAAAGAGCATAATCTTTGATAAGCAAAATTTGGCCTTGTTAGGATAAATTTTATCATTGAGGAGTTGGCTTTCAAATTTATCATTTTCAAAAGAAAATCCCAAGTTATAAGCATAAGAGTGAAGATTCATAAAGTCTATTCATATCACAGAAATCAATAGTCCTAGGTAGCATGTTTTCCTAAAGATATAGTCATGGAAATTTAGGCAAACATTCTAGGAATAAGGAGCATGCAAGATGATAAATCAAAAAGAATGAATTATGGAGAAAATTCAGGTTTTTAGTATTTATTAATTTTTCCATATTCAAGGAGAAAATAAGCAGAGAGGCAGGGAGGAATGGGAAGTGGACGTGCAAACCAGAGTATGGACCAAGTGGGGGTCCGAGGGGAGCCAGGCCTGGGTCGGCCGACCTAGCCAGGTCGCCCGACCTGGGAGATGCTCCTCTGGTCCCCTGGTTCGTCGTGTCGCTTCGTGTCGCCCTGTGCAACATATTTCTCAGGGTAGACCGTCCGTTTGCGCGTTCGTACTTCGCAAATCCTCCTCCACACTTGTTTCCTGACTTCTTTTAATTTGACACAAACAAAAAGGAAAAGTGTGAAAGCAAAGGTGGACCCCACCGGCTTTATGGGCTCAGTGGGTTCCATTATTCAATTCTTTATTATAGGCGCATTACATTTTAATGAAATAAACGAAGAAAATCTAAAAAGGGAAACTAAGCGCCTATTTTCCTAAACTATATGGGAGAGCCTATTCATTTGCCCTTATATAAGTCGGGCTCTCCCATGTGGCTACAAATGCGCTCCATCTTAGCGCATAAGCCACGGCGGAGGTCTTTCATACCCTCCTCGAGGCGTTGCACACGATCCTCAAGTTGAGCACGATCAACCAACTCCTCCGCCAACTTGTTGGCCAGCCTCTTATTCTCCGCCCGTAGGAGGAGAACGTCCTGCGCAAGCTTGGCCTTGGAGGGACCTGTCGCCTCGTCCCCGCTGTCCTGGTAGTGTCCACCCTCCGCTGTGATTGGCGGGGGGTCGAGGAAACGGCTGATGGTCTTCTGCGGGGAGGAGTCGATGGATTCCTCCATCTCCCGCTTGTCCTCCGAAGTGAGCTTGGGGAAGAGCACTTTCCCCTTGCCCGGTCCGGTGCGTGGTCTGGTGCTGGTGAACCGTCCCTTCTGCTCTGGCGACGTGGGGATGTAGTCCATCCGGTACTTGTACCCGAATGGCGACCCATCCCTGCCCTGAAGCGTCTCAACGAGGTGTTCCCTGGGCAGGAGAGCAGAGGGATCCCCGTTGTGGAGACGACGGGTGGGTGTCGTCTTGCGGTGCGCCAGAGTGCCCGTCGTTGGTCTCTTGATGTCGGGGGTAGGACGCCGTACAGGCGACGTTCCCCGCGTCTTCATGGTGCGTGCCGGGGTCGGCGAAAGTGCCCGCTGCGATGTGCGGGTGGCGGAAGGGCTGCGCCGTTCAGCAAACCGTGTACGGCCTGCCCTTTCCTCTTCGCGGCGCAGGGGAGGCTCAATGGCGAGAGGCTCAACGATCTCGGCAAGGGTGAGATCGAGGTTGGTCGGGACGATTTGGTTAGCGGGGGTGATTTCCCCGCTAAGGGTAAGGGCGGAGCTGGTCAAGGAAGCCTGGGAAGTGCTCTTTTTGGCAGCCATGACGAAGTTGGGGGTTCTGGAAGAGGTTCACAGGAAGGTTTGGGATGAGAGAAAAGCATCGCTCCCCTCTGCTTAAAAGGAGAGTCCCCCGACGGTATATTCGCGATTCTCCGCGAGAATCTCCGATTAGGGCGAAGGGGGAAGTTGGAGGAACGCGTGAGAGAAAAACGGGAAGCGGCGGCGCCACCAGGGGGTCGCCCGACCTGGCCAGGTCGGCCGACCTGGTGGTGGGCCCCCTGGGGCTGCTGCTTCGTGGGCTGCCTAAGGGAGGTCCAAGGAGGGGGAAAAGTACGGCAATTTAATTTGATTCTAAGTTTAGGTGCTCGTAAAGGCTATGGGTAGGCCCGGAAGTCAATTAAATTGACTATGTCCTCCTCAACTCCTATACTTTTAATAGAATCGTAAAAGAGTTTAAGTCGATGGCCGTTTACCTTAAACGCGTTCCCGTCCTTGTCCTGGAGTGTGACCGCTCCATGTGTCGCGACGTCGATGACGAGATATGGCCCAAGCCATTTGCTTCGCAGTTTCCCATCGCCGAACAGCTTCACTCTTGAGTTGAAGAGTAGCACCTTGTCTCCAGGGTTGAACTCCTTTGGCTGTATCCTTTTGTCGTGCCATTTCTTGGTCTTTTCTTTATAGATCCTGGCACTGTGATACGCCTTTTCTCTCCATTCCTCCAACTCAGAAATTTGCTTCATCCTGTGCCTTCCTGCTTCTTTGGAATCCATATTCCATTTCTTTATTGCCCAGTATGCCTTGTGTTCCAGTTCTACCGGCAGATGGCAAGTCTTGCCGTAGACCAGCTGGAATGGAGACATGCCTATGGGGGTCTTGTATGCAGTGCGATATGCCCATAGTGCATCTGGCAACTTATTCTTCCATCCCGATCCCATTTCCTCCACTGTTTTCTGCAGGATGTTCTTGATTTGCTTGTTCGAGGTCTCTACCTGACCGCTGGTCTGGGGGTGGTATGGAGTAGCAATGTTATGGTCGGAACCGAGTTCCCTCAGGAAGTGTCGGAATCCTTTATCCGTGAAGTGTGAACCTCCATCACTAATCACCATCCTTGGTACCCCAAAGCGTGGGAAAATGATCTCATAGAGCATCTTCCGTGCGCTCTTTGCATCTGCAGCTCTGCATGGCAATGCTTCAACCCACTTTGACACGTAGTCGACTGCCACCAGGATATACTCGCAATCATAGGACCTTGGGAAGGGTCCCATGAAGTCGATGCCCCAGACGTCGAAAAGTTCGACTTGCAGGTTGTATGTCAAGGGCATCGCGTTGCGAGATGAGATTCCTCCATGCTTCTGGCATCTCCTGCACCTCCTGATGTACTCTTTGGTGTCCTCATACATCGTCGGCCAATAGAAACCACTTTGCCAGATTTTTGCTTGCGTCCGGTACACGCCGTAGTGTCCTCCGTACGGAGCTGCATGGCACTTCTTAATTATCTGTGCACCCTCAATGGTGGGGATGCATCGCCGCAACAGACCATCAGCACAGACCCTGTAGAGGAATGGGTCGTCCCAAAGGTGTCGCCTACTTTCATAGGCCAGCTTCTTTCGGTTTTCCCCCGGCGGAACATACCCTGTAACCATGAAATTCACGATATCTGCATACCAGGGTGTGGAGTCCGCGACCTTTAGCAGCATATCATCTCGTAGGAAGTCGTTGATTGGTAGTTCCTGCATGTTAGTGACTTGCATACGAGATAGATGATCTGCTACGGAATTCTCTACTCCTTTCTTATCTTTTATTTCAAGATCAAACTCTTGGAGTAAGAGGATCCATCTGATGAGCCTTGGTTTAGCATCTTTTTTAGCGAGCAGGTATTTTAGTGCAGCATGATCAGTGTAAACAATTACCTTTGCTCCAACTAAATAAGATCTAAATTTATCGATAGCAAAAACCACAGCCAGGAGCTCCTTTTCTGTGGTAGCGTAGTTGAGCTGTGCTCCTGTCAAGGTTTTGCTAGCGTAGGCTATTGCGTGATGCTTCTTGTCCTTAGTTTGGCCGAGAACGGCCCCTACGGCGTAGTCACTAGCATCGCACATGATTTCAAAGGGCAGCTTCCAATCAGGGGGTTGGATGATGGGAGCTGAGATGAGTGCATTTTTCAAGAGATGAAAAGATTTCAAGCACTCATCATCAAAGTCAAAAGGCGCATCCTTAGCTAAGAGGTTGGTGAGGGGTCTAGCGATTTTTGAAAAGTCTTTGATGAATCGTCGATAGAACCCAGCATGCCCCAAAAAGCTACGAATACCCTTGACGTTGATCGGGGGTGGAAGTTGCTCGATAACTTCTATTTTCGCCTTATCCACCTCGATCCCTCTCTCGGACACTAAGTGCCCTAGCACTATGCCTTCTCGGACCATAAAGTGGCACTTTTCCCAATTAAGTACCAGGTCCTTTTCTTGGCATCGAGTCAAGACCCTGTCCAAGTTCTCGAGACAGTGATCGAAGGTCTTCCCATAGACTGAGAAGTCATCCATGAAGACTTCCATGATTTCCTCGATCATGTCCGAGAATATGGACATCATACACCGTTGGAAAGAGGCTGGTGCATTACACAACCCAAAAGACATCCTACGATAGGCATACGTTCCATACGGGCACGTGAAGGTGGTCTTACTCTGATCATCGGGATGGATAGGAATCTGATGATAACCAGAATACCCATCAAGGAAACAGAAGAAGGAATGGTTTGCCAACCGCTCTAACATCTCATCGATGAAGGGCAGCGGGAAATGATCCTTCTTTGTTGCCTTGTTGAGTTTTCTGTAATCGATACACATCCTCCATCCCGTGACGGTACGTTGGGGAATAAGCTCGTTCTTATCATTCTTAACGACCGTCATACCTCCCTTCTTCGGCACTACTTGTACCGGGCTCACCCACTCACTATGAGGTACGGGATATATGATCCCTGAATGCAGAAGTTTTAGAACTTCCTTCTTCACAACCTCGCGCATAGCATTATTTAACCTCCTCTGAGGTTCCCTAGAAGGTGTACTCTCGGGGTCAAGAGGGATGCGATGGGTGCAGAGAGTGGGACTAATTCCCTTTAGGTCTTGGAGGGAGTACCCAAAGACAGAGCGATGTTTCTCTAAGACAGAGATCAGCTCCTTGGTTTCCTCCTCCGAAAGCTTATCACTAATGATGACAGGGGACTCCGTGTCACCATGTAGGAAAGCGTAGCGTAGGCCAGGGGGTAAGGTTTTTAACTCGATGGGAGGTCGAGTCGGTGGTTTATCTTCAGGAAGCTCGAGAGTTTCCTGTAGATCATCCTCCTCTTCTGTAAAAAGATCGGCGTCTTGGTCAAGGAGGGTATCAGGAGGGTCGAAAGGGGAAATCACTTTCACCTCTTCGGTTAGGTCTCTCTCATCAGGAAATTCAGCGATGGTGTTTCGCGAACGGGAGATTGGGATTGAGAGAGCCTTTCCTCCGATGTTGACACTGAGGTTACCGGATGAGGCTGCCGTAAAGAGTTTTTCTAAAGGAAGCCCGATGAGGACATCAAAGCTTGGGACCTCAAAGACATGAAAGTTCAGAAGGGCCTCAGCGTCTTTGTGTCGTATCGACACATTGTTTAGAATCCCGTAACCTTCTAGGATGGCTCCGGTAGGGCTTTTGAAGGTCTTTTGCGTAGGAAGCAGAGGTTCGTCTCCTAATACCTCAAAGGCAAAGGAGTCGGAAACGATGTTTATTCCTACGGCGGGATTATACCAGACATCCACAGCTCTGCCTCTAACCATACAAGGAATGGTAGTAGGGGATGAGATAATCCGAACAAGTTCGGAACATTGCTCATTTTCTCGGGACCACTCATCACTCATGATGGCTGTTAGTTCTTTCACTGAGTCCCTAAGGAATTGTTCTTCTATAGGTTCAGGGGAAGGAACTGGTGTTTGAGGCTTTCGTTGGATGGCATACATCGAGGTGTTACCGAAATCTTTGAAAAGATCATCCTCGATGATGAAAGGGAATTCGGACGGCTGAATTTCTTCATCATCCGAATTTCCTGGTTCAGGAGGAGGCTCACTAGCTAAGTCTTGAGATGTGCAAGAAGCAGGGTCAGATTCGGCTAGCTGGAGAGTCTCCTGGCTCGGCGTAGCTTCTTCGCAGGGGGGTTTGGTGGGCTCAAGGAAAGAGGTATTTTCTAGAATGCGTTCTAGGATGGTTCTTCCTTCTGAGACCGTTTTGTGTATGAATGAACCTCCGGCGGCTATGTCGAGATATTGGGCAGATTCCTTGTCGAGACCCATCCGAAAATGCTGTAGCAGCATGGGATCGGGTATAGACAAGTCAGGACCGGATTTCACTAAAAGCGAGAACCTAGCCCAAGCTGTGCCTAAGGATTCTTTCTCGGCCTGCTCGAAGTTGAAGACCTCTCTACGGAGAGAAACGATTCGTGACATTGGGAAGAATGCAAGACAAAATTTGTCCCGGAGCTCTTTCCAGTCACCATTCGTGCTTTCTGCCGTGTGAGTGTACCATTGCTTCGCCCTCTCTATAAGAGAAAAGGGAAACAATTTCCACTTGAGAGTCTCTTGTGTCATACCCCTGATTTGGATGCACGAGCACAATTGCTCAAATTCTCGCAGGTGATGGTGTGGGTTTTCGTTTTCTACCCCCGAGAAAGGTTGTGCCTGAACCATGGCTATAAAGCCTGGGCGGAGTTCGAAGCCATCAGAAAGGATTGGTTTTGAAGATGAAGGTGGCTCGTAGAACTCGCCCCTTGGAGCAGAGAAGGATTGGATAGAAGGTTGCTTCATGGTAGGGATAAGGAAAGAAATAAAAGAAAGATAAAAAGGGATACGAGGGTGACTAGGGTCCGCAGATAAAACAGCAACCGTTCCCCGGCAACGGCGCCAGAAATGCTTGTTGGTTTTTCTTACGTCTACGAATAAATCCGCAAGCGCACGGAAGACCGATGTAGCACTTCACCCAGAGTATTCCGGGGTATCGAATCACGAGGAACGTGTGTGTCTATCGTTGGACTAAATCACCCAAGGACACAGAGATTGATTAAGATAGGTAGAGGACAGAGAGGATGTCCCAAGAGTTAGGTTCCTACGTTAACTAAGCTATGCTCTAGTTTGCTCGCGTTGGGCACGGACTTACCCCTGCATCCACAGGCGACTTCCGCCAAGAGCCTACGCACTAGCCTAGCGGGGAGGATTTTAGAGGACGGACAGAGCTGTCACCACCTGCCGCCTACCTCAACGAACCAGTAGACTAACGAATAATCAAAGGTAACCTCCTGCCTAGACACCACGTCTATGCGATCGATTACTACCTTAAGCTTCTAGCAACGAATATTCAGGCTAAGGCACCCTAAGAACTTAGAGCGATGAACGAGCTCACAAGCTAGAACTATAACTTAATTAAAGTAAAAAGTAAACTGCAAGAGGGGAAATCTCGACACTTACTATGATTGGCAAATGTCGTCGAAGTACAAGCGTGGAGAAGGCGAAGACAAGCCCAAGCCTCCTCCGAACTCTACTCCACTCTCTTCCTAATCTAAGCACTAGCTAAGTAGCACTTGGCCTTTGCAAGAGGAGCACTAAATCTTCAATCTTGAGTGTGTGTTGGAGTGAAGGCCCTCACCCTCTATTTATAGCCTCCTAACGTCGGTTTCAGAGGAGTAACCGCCACGGAATCCCCCCAAACCGCCATCAGGGAGTCCTGAGGAGCCAACACGTGGAAGCCCGGGCGGAGAGGGCGCCCGGCCAGGTCGCCCGACCTGACCAGGTCGGCCGACCTGGGGGTGGCCCCTCCTGGCCTGTGCTTTCTCCAGGTGGCTGTCCTGTGGGCCCTGACAACGGTTTGCGCGGTATTACAGGGAGTTACGTCGGTTAAGCGCTGAAGGTGGGCTCCTTAATCCGTGTGCTTGCTCCTGATTGGCCGGAAGTGTGCTTTCTCCTTGAATTTCCTTGAATTTTATTTAAACTCCATGGGTTGCTTCCTGCATACACAAAGTCACCAAAACTTGTGGAAATAATTAGTAATAAATTCCTACCACTAAGGTGGTGATCAAATTGTGTGATTCTTGCGGGTAAACGACGGTCATATTTTGCATTTAAGGACCGTCAACAACCACTGAACCAAATCATACTCATAAGTAAGATTCAATCTTTAGGAGCAACATATAATTTTGGCTTGATTTAATAAGGTCAAGAAGTATTACTTTTGGAATTTTTGCTAAATAAGACTTTTCTTGGCAGAATTCAACCTTAGCAACTAAGCAACTTTGAAATTAAATAAGTCCTATAACAACTTATGTCCCAGAATTTCATCATCAACTTTTAGCTACTCCAAGCATTGCTCTTCATGGACTTGGAACCCTTTTTAAATTTGGAACCCATTTGATGCCCCAATTGGAATTTACAAAATGCCTTTGAGTTAAGGATTTCTAGGCAGGAAAATTTTTTCCTAAGTCTTTGTGGCCCTGATTGCATAATGATGGCTACTATTGAGCTGTTTGGATATGAGAGAGGACATGAATTATGGGACAGAGTGGTCTCTTCTTTTCGCTCTTTGTTGGAGGAGTACAGAAATCTCTATGCTCCAAATGACAAGGCACCACAATGTGGTGATTCTCAAGCACCACCAGATACAAGCAGAAGGTTAATGAGGACTCTAATTGCTCAGAAGATGAGGTTGGACAACACAACTAGCATCATCAAATCTAAACTTGAGAAATACCTAGCTGAAGAAAATGAGGAAGATAAGAAAGACTTTGACATTCTTGAGTGGTGGAAGGACAATGCTCATAGATTCCCAATACTGTCTCACATGGCCCGTGATTTGTTAGCAATTCCCATATCAACAGTTGCATCTAAGTCAGCTTTTAGCACAGGTGGTCGTGTTCTTGATGATTTTCGGAGCTCGCTCACACCACAGATGGTTGAGCGCCTTGTTTGTTCACAAGATTGGCTGCGAGGATCAACTTGCCTTAGTGTTGAAGAGGACCCTGAACAGTTGGCAAAAATAGAGGAAGGTAAATCAAGTAAAAATTTTATTTCTTTGTTTAATTATGTTTTAGCCTGATTCTTAAACTAATTCAATTTTGTTCTATTTCAGCATTGATCGATGGACTAGGTGGCCTGGTAATTTCTTCCAAGTCAAAGAGCAAATCAGACACCAATGATACAACAATCAATATTGATTGATTGAAGGTTGGAGTTGGAGCTTTGGTCACTAGTATTGTTTCCCCCTACCCCTTTTTATTCGAGTCTGTCTTGTGTCTTGTATGAGAATTGAGACTAGAATATGTTTGTACTCTTATTTGTGTGAGACTCTGATTGTCATGTGACACTACGTGATTATGCATCAGACCATGTTTTTAAGTGATATTTGTGTTGGTTTGTGCAAGTTTTTTCACTTTATTGTTTTAATGGATGGATTATGTACTGAAAGAAGCAATATTCATTTATTTTGCGGTTATTACGGTTAACCGCAAAATCGGACCGAATTAACCGCAACCGAAGTGCACGGTTATTGCTTTTTTCTGATTCGGTTCGGTTGTCAGTTTTGCATAACCGAAATGTTCCGTAGCCGAATTAACCGAACCGTACTAACCGATTTAACCGAACGCCCAGGCCTAATTGCATTTTCAAAATGCAATATCTTGCAAATAATTTGACCTCCCATTGTGCATGTCACTAATTTTGGACTTCAAGCAATGCTCTACAAGGTTATGCAAAAATATTCAATTTTTAGACTAATTTAATGCTCAAAAATCATGGTTGCAATCACCTAAACGCCTCTATTTTTTGGGCAATTCATAATAGGTGGGACCTGCCTGTCAGCGGCACAGTGCGCGCCGGCACTATGCACCGCCCGGCCTGCCGAGACGCCGCACGCCGCGTGGGTGCCGTCAAGCGGCCAAAGACCCCCGCTTGTCGGGTCTATGTCCGAGCGCTTTCCCCATCCGGACGCCACCCTCCCCATTTCCTCCTTCTCCTACTCTCTCTCTGCTCTCTCACGCCCAAATTGAGCCGCCATTGCCACCCGAGAAGCTCGCCTCGACGCCTCGCTGCTCAGCCGCCTCCTACCGTCAGCTGACCACGCCGAGAGCTCTGGCTCGCCCTTTTCTCCTGACCTGCAAGGCCTCAGCCCCTCGCACGCCCGGAGCTCAGCAAATCGCGCCGTGTCACCCCGGCCTCCTACCGCCGTGCTCTGACGTCGCATCTCATCCCCGATAGGAGATCCTTTGATTCCTTGCACCCGTGACCTCATTCCGTCGTTGTGCTTCGCCTTGACCCCTCTTGGCTCACTGTATTTCAGCTCGTCGTCGGGAACGTCGGCCGCCATCGTCGCCGTCCGTCGCCTCGGACCACACTGCGCCTTCCTCGCCTTGGCGAGACCCTTCCCTCCATGTCCTTGCCGGGCACCTCGTCCAGAGTGTTTCGGAGCCCTTGCGAAGGTGGACGACCTCCGCGGCCACTGCTCCCCCCGCCGTGGCCACGCCGCCGCCGCAAGCGCCAGCGCGCGCGAGCGTCCTGGCCTCGCTTGGCTCTGGTCGAGCCAGCCGCCGGGTGCGCCTTGAGAACTCGGGCCACCACCGCGCCTGGGCCAGATCCGGTCCAGGGAGCTCCCCGCGCCCCGCCTGGCCTCATGGGCCGACGCGACAAACGGCCCAATGGCCGGAAAATCCCTTTTCCTTAAATATTTAGCCAAATAAATAGATAAAGCTTATAAAATCAACACAAAAATATTGGCTTTATGAAAAAATGCATAAAAATATGTTTTGGATTCCTCTGAATGTGTAGTATTTTCTAAAAATGCTAAGACACTCTCAAAGTACATATTTATTTATGTATGTTTTAAATGGTTAAAAATTGAAATAAAATCGTACTTAATTTCTAGTGCATTATTTAATTATCAGATTTTGCATGCATGACCATTTCATCATTTCCAGACATTTCACCAAGTGTCATATTTAAATTCCTAGTACTTATTCTATATTAATTATTTTAAAGTTTGCACCATTGTAATTAAAATAAATTATTGGTGCATCACCTTGCCACCACATTTGGTATAAAAATCTTGAATAATGTTCCCAACCACCTATATTTTTCTTACTGGTATTTATACTTCAGAACCATTTATTATAATAATAAGCTTTGTTTTATCTCTAGTAATGGCAATTTAGTAATTAATCATAACATGAACACATGTGTTGACATGCAAACAATTAAATGTTTTACTCTCTACATTTAGAATTTAATTAGGTTATGTTGCCTCTGACCATGTGGTTATGGTCATCTAGTTAGGTCAATTGTGTTTAGTCTTTGCACCATCACCGCTAGAGAGCTTGCTTGTATTATATAGAATTAAAAGAAAGTAAAAATGAGAAACCTCCATGTCCTTCTCCAATGCACACCCGTACTTTTATACATGCATCATATCATAGCATGCATTTGTTGAGGAAGTGCCACGAATCCTCACTATCCTTGCTTGCATTGCATTTCATCCACTAGGACTCAATGACGGGAACGTGGAGGTGGAGATAGTTCCAGAGGAGCCCGAAGCTGAGGCAAATATTCCTGAGAGTGCTAACTATGATCTGAACCAAGGCAAGCCTCGGTGCACTCCTATGTTTTCAAAGTTTTTACTTTGTACCACATGTATGCGTGTCATATATTGTGCATTATGTATAGGAATTTGATTGAAGCCTAGGTGCATGTAGGCAAAAAAAAATCCCAGGCGTATGAGTTCAGTTGTACAAGCCCCGTTAGAAATGCTAAGCTTAATTGTGAGTCTCGATAGCAAGCATCGAGTAGTACGGGGATTACTCGATATTGGGTAGTCGATCACTATTACCCCTCTTGAGCTTATAATGAGAAAGAAATTAAAATTAAGACCGAACGGGGAAGTGCATGTGTAGGTTGAGGTGAGAAGGTTGGCCCTTGTTTTCCATAGCCCCGTTTGTGCCGGTTGGGAACTGCTTCGACTGTGGCCCCGTTGAATAAGTTTGAATAGTACCAAATGCATGCTAGTGATATGGGCACTAGTAAACCAACGTAGCTTGATTGCTGCATTGGTTGGACGATACCCTACTCTTCTTCTGGTGATGAAGCGGGTATGGTAGAATGTGGGTATATGTTGGAAGGGAGGGTGCATGGGCTACCCATGGATGGCTTCGACGGAAGCATCGCATGGGGTGATGTGTACTCGGGAAAGGTGGGACCCAGAGCGACCCTGTTGTATCTCGTGAAAGGTTGTCATATGTGACTCCTTGGAGTGTGCATGCGCTTTGTATTTGGGATTCTCCTGTAGGATGTAAATCGATTCGAGTCGCCGTCCCTCGCGGTTATTGAGTACCACTTATGATCGCTGTCACATCGTAGTCGTTGTCACATTGTAGTAAGAAAGTGAAATGATGATGATAATTATATTTGCTATATTTCCATAAATTGTATTGCAACCATGTTTGCTCTAGTATAGATGCACAATATTTATCTTATGCAAAAACTCTATTAACTTGGCTAAAATTTGTGAATAAGGATAAATTATTAGTGCTGTTTTTGCAATTATTTTCCCAACCCGTGGTCAGCCCCCTGCATGCTAGGTGTCGGCCTTAGTGTGCCAATTTGACGAGTAAGTCTTACTGAGTATTAGTTGCTCAGGGTTTTTGTTGTTTAAGTTTTTGTACAGGTATGTCACATGTTGTGTACACCAAGAGTGGAAATCATGTGGAGTGGGATGGTGAACCCCCGAAGGGATGGACCATGGAATGGGTCCCCGTTTCCCCAACTCTAGAGGAGCACGATGAATGATTCATGGTTATGGGCTGCCATGAGTTATTGTAATATATGTATCGTCAAGATTATTCGCTTCTGCTAAGACTTTGTTTTCGAACTTCAAACTCTTTTATGTATCCTAAATTTGAACCCAAATTGTAAGAACTTAAATTCAACATTGCATCTATTTTCTATGTTCATTTGTGTATTGATGTACTCTTGCTTCGTCAAGTGTTACCCGAGTATCGATCCTTGACTAACCCTCATTTTGAGGTGGCGACGTCACATGAATCGATAGAGCAAAGTCGATAAATCTACGATGGTCGTGCTAAAACTCGCTCTATCGATGAAGCAAAGTCGATGGGCCAGAGTTGATAGAAGTACAGTAATCATGCAAAGGACTCTCCCCGTCGATAGTACTAAGTCGATAGATTGGTAGCTGGTATTGCAAATATGCCTTAAAATCATACATCAGATCTTATTAAATAAAGGGGGCAATCGACTTCTATGAATACAGCAATAAACAAGTAAAACACTGAGAAGCCGATCGAACCGTGATAACCTGTCGGCTAAACATCCTGATAGAACCCTATGTAGTCTTCCCATAATCAATTCGTACCAAGTCCTATCGACTCAGTAAGAGGTTAGAACCGATGCAGCTTTACTGACTCGAGCAGATCGAACTTAATCGAGATAGTGCCCAAACAAAGCAAACAGAACTAAATACGTTCCAATTATAGGTAAAATCAATAGAGTGACTCGAATAATAGATCTATATTAAACTCATAAAACCTCATAAAAATTACAATAGATCGGACCTAACCGAGACAGTATTGCAACTTGAAGTCGATAATATAAACGTAGTTAAGATCTAATAACCGCATAACTAGCAATTCTAAAGGTAACAACTAGAATATCAAATCAATGAGAACGTACTAGTTGAAGATGATAGAATTACCGAGGTTGATTCATAGTGCTCGAGCCTTTTCACCATCTTCTCTCTCTTGGTTATTGCTAGCTCACCCAAACTCGAGCCTTTTCACCTTCTTCTCTCTCCTTTGCTTCACCGGCACACTCATTTGTCTCAGACGGTTCTAAACTTAAGCACCGATGAACTCCAGCGGCTTCAACCTCTCCTCTAGCAATGGCCACCCCGCATGAAGTCCCTAAGGTAAACCACTCCTCCGCTTTCCTCTACCTCTTTTAGGGTTCACCAATCCTTAGATTCATACTTCTCTGTTCTTATTTACTGTAGATAGATTCATATTTACTCTAGCTGTTCCATGAACTAGCAATAACTTCTTGTATCTCCTTCTCATCCCGTCATGCCATAGTTCTTTGCATTGATTTTTGGCTTGTTTCTGTTTTTCTTGTAGGGACTTATGCACCAAATCTGCATCCCTTCTATCACATATCCTCATCACTATTACTTAGGACCCTGTGGCAACCCATATCCAATAGAATTTATTAATTCTGATACCAATAGAATGCCCCTCAAAACCAGAACTGCCTCTTTAGATGAATGGAAAACCATCTTTCGGTCATGGCCATCGGATGTCAAAGGATGGAAGAACTGGTACCATCGGGTGACCACTAGCCGCGCTCCAACTTTTTTGAGTGCCTAAATAGATCATTCCACCACTTTATCCTTGGCAAATATGGAAAAGAATGAACCTATTTTAGTTGTCACTTCATATTTTTGGTCTGATGCCCTCAACGCTTTCCTTTTTAATGACGGCCCCATGGCCCCTTCTCTAATGGATGTCTTCATGCTGACCTCCATGAATATCTTCAACACACATGACCCCTTCACCTTCCAAACAAACCCCAAGCGGCTCCAACACAAACTCTTTGCAAAAGATCTTGGCAGTAGGGGCAAATATATCCCCGAGCACCATCGCAACAGATCTGTTACCCATAAAGAACTTACTGCATTCCTAAACATGTGGTTAGATCCATTTGTCTTCTGTCAAGCCCACTACCAATTTTCAAGGCATGGCTGAATCTTTGGCTAAGGGCACACCTATCCCCCTCGACCGCTATTTACTCAGAGCAGTTTACCAACTCCTTCACTGGGTTGCTATAAATCTATAGCTTAATCAAACTATCAGTGCAAGATGCCCCTGGTGGTTCATTCAGCTTTGGCTAAATATTCACTTTGCTAAAGTTATGAAATTCAAAGCTTTCACTACATATTCCTTCCCATCCACCGAGGCTCCCGAATCTGAAGAGGCAAGCATTCGATGCACATCTCTGGGTCAAGCTGCGATGAGAGCTCCTAGATGCAAAACTACCCTAGCTGCCTTCATGGTTTCTTCCAACTCTTCTTTAACTGTGTAGTTCGGAAAAATCAGATATGGTTTCCCTATGAGGAGTTTCCTTCCGAGAATCCATTGACTTTTCTTCCTGACGGTCCCACAACCGATGATGAATGAAAGGAAATTTTCCTGTCTTGTATTACTCCAACCATCCTCCTTGTTGACTGTTATGGCGGTCAGCGCAGGACTCGATCATACAAGTTCTATCATCCATCAGTGATTGCTCGACAACTCGGTTTTGGTCAATTGTCAGTTCATCTCTTCTTCAGTGATCGTCTTCGAGCTCGTCAAGAATTAAAGACCCTACTGGAACTGATCAAGATTAAGGGCCTAACCGTCGTGGTGGGTGATTATAGTGGCTTCATTTCATCACCCTCAGCATCAGATCTCTTCGTCAACTGGTGGAAAGAATGGAAACAACACCTTTTCTGCCAAAATCAAACTCATCATCTGGTCGACTTTGTAGACAAGGTAAAGTTCCTCTCATTCTTCCATTATTCATGCATAATTTTTATCATGCTCCTAATATTTTCCTTGCTCTAGGAATCACGAATTGCTCCTCCAATTACTAGCATCTGTGGCATGCCGATTGCTTATCTACGTACAACGAACAACCCCATCATCGGCTACATTACACCAATACCCGCTCAACTTTTTAGCGGCCGCGGACAAAAGAAGCAAATAGCCACTCGATAAGCAGTGAGGAAACAACCTTCTAGAAAGAGAACAATCGAACCGGTCTCTGCATCAACTCAAACCGCTGATCGTCAAAAGCGTGCACGCATAGAGATGACCGATTCACCAACTCCTACTACTCCACCCTCATCTTCACTGCCAGCAATCGATGATTGGGCTCAAGAAGTGATTACCAGTTTAGCCCAGGCTCACCAGGTAACAAATCTTTCCTCTTATATGTCTCACCTGCATCAATCTCATGATCTTCTTTTGCCAGACACCTCCAGTGACTTCCCTACTCCATTGACAACAGTTACATCGGCTCTGGATACCGCATCATTAATAGAAGAACCAGTGAACCCACCTAAGCCGATAGAGCAGCCTTCGTCCTCAGTAGCCACGGTAAGCAAAATTTTCCTTTTATTTTAAATCTTATTCTTCAAAATATATATCACTTTACCTTTGCCTTTTTGCAGGAAATTGCACGCAACTGTGGGAGTTGATCTAGCAGTGTGACTCTATCAGATCACCCATCAGCCCACACAGTCTCCATCGACTCTGAGGATATCGACACGACACATACTGAGGAAACTGTCGAAGAACAAACTCCTGCCATGTCAACCTCATCGACTCTGGCTATCATTCCCTGGATTGATCCATAGGTATCATTTTTTTTATCTTACCACCCCTTCTTCTTCAAACCTTAATCCTTTCCAACCGTATGTTTTCTCAGGAACTTCGATCATCGACCATCCGTTCATACATTCCTGAACCATCTGATGCGCCGATGCCCTTACCAACTCCTGAACATGATGCACCGATGCCCTCATCAACTCAAGAAATGACAGTATGAACTAATCTCTCCTGCCTCATTATTTCAATCATTCCTCATTCCTCAATCGACTCTTCTCCTTTTAGGCTCAAATCTCTAGGTGCACTTCATCATTGTATCTACCACCAGAAGTCAAAGCTGTCCTTCAAGATATCCGCCATCGTGTGCACATGATTGCTATTGAGAGGCTTGTTCAAGATGCTAGCCGAATCAGAACACGATATCTTGAAATCAAAGATCTTCTGCCCGTAGGTCTCGTCTCAGTGCTGCAGCTAGTGGCATATATCGAATTTCATCAACTTCAAGTTCTTGATGCCCAGGCATTGAACACCGATCAGTGTAAAGAATCCAGGTAGAAGCAGCTGACAAGAGAGTCGAAGCAGAAAAGAACAAGTACATAGCTCTAATCTCCAAATCAGCTGATCTTGAGCGAAAACTTGTCGATCTGCGGCAAGAATGAGACGCACTCCAAGCAGCTCTCGAGGCAAAGAACAAGGAGATAATTGATGCAGAAGTTGCAGTTGCTAGAATACCAGAGGAAATCATAGAGCAAGAGGGCATTACCACATTGGCTTATGAGCAAGCCTCCAACTTATGGAACATCGCAGCTAGCATGCCCGACACAATTGATGAAGATGCTTATGCAGTCGCTCAGATCGATGAACTTCGAATGAAGGCAATCAACATCATCGACTTCTACTATCCAGAGGACTAGTCGTAGATTATCGTGTTCTACAAAACACTATTTTGTCTTTAATATGTTTTTAGACTAAGGGCGATATTCATGATATCGGCCATCTGAAGACGATATGTGAACATCAGCTGTAAATCATCATCTCTTTCTTTTTATTTTTTCTGCTAAGGATGATATTCTTCATATCGGTCAAAATCAAGCACTCAAGATCATGAGCCAACCCAAACGCTTTGATATTTCTTTAAATATTTCCCATTGATTGCTCTTCCAAATTCTTCTTCATCTAACTCTTGTAAGAAACATGAATTGCCTGGTGCACATCGCCTCACTTTGAATGGTCCCTCTCAAGTCGGAGATCACTTTCTGAGAAACCATGTTGAGATGTGCCATGGTTTGCAATATGTGATGAGTAATTGACTTTGGTGGAATTTGTGTTTGAGTTAAAATGCGGGAATCTAGGGATTGCATGAGTTTGTGCATGTCATGCTTTTGACTAACCAGAGTTGATAATGGAGTTGGAGAAGTTGCAGGAGATGGGAAATGTGTTTGCTTGTCTCATGATGTGTAGGTCACAGGAGTCAACTTGGCGGTCAACGGCGAGAGGATCGGGCACAAGTAGGAGAATTGGGGTCGGAGGATCAGGAGGCCGGGTGAAGTCAAGGGTGATCCACACCATACACGTGGAGAGGCAAGGAGCACGAACGGTTTCGCGGTTGAGCCTAAAACAGTGGGTGGTGATCAAGATGGTGGGATTGACTAAGTCAAAGGTGATTGGGCATCAGTGCAATTTGAGGCTTCCAATGGACCGGAGGAGGGAGAGACTTGCCGACGAGGAGGATCACAGGGCGAGGTGACACGCGTCAAGATCGAGAAGTCATGCTTTGAGAAGCGTGCAAGGCGGTTTCCTAGTTTGGGCCTCAAAACCGGTGGCAGCGATTAGAGGTGCACGTGGCACCACCACGGAGGTTGAGTCAAGGCGAGGCAAAGTTGTGAAGGGCTCGATGGCGTTCGGGCGAAGAAAAAAGAGTTGGACCGTTTTGCCCCAGGTGGTAGGTAGAAATGTAATATAGGTCAAGGGTAGAAGTGTCTTGAACCCTAGGTGATGAGGACATCACCCTTATGGATACACCCAGCATTCCGCCAACCAAAATGCAAGTTCATGCGCGGCAACTGAATTTACGGGTGAGCTTGTTCCTAATGATTCCTTTATGTGATTTTGAGAATAGATTGCTACCTAATGAATTAATTGTTGTTAGAAACCATGGAGATGATGATGAGATAGCTGGGGACGTGATTGGAGACGTGATGGGCCAGCAAGGACGTCCAAGCCAAGGTGGAGGCCCAATCAAAACCGACTTCGAGTCTGTTTCGGAGCCCAGGACCAGTCTGCACTAAAACGGACGTCCAGGACGCATACGGACTCGGATTTGGACGTTCTATATATGCCTGGAAAGATAACGAAAAGCCCTTTCCAACCCAACTGGTCCTATGTCAAAATTCGTCCCGAGGCGTCGGCAATCGCCAAAACAATTCGACTTCCAGAATCTGTCCTGGTGCTGCGACACCGTAATCGGTCTTTGGGCCATGTATCAAGTTGAGCCCACTTAGGGCTGCGTCCAGAGGGTCTTGCACGATCCTAGGGTCCTCATATACAGCCGCCGCCTCTTCATTAGGGTTTGGGGGTTTTGCTTAGATTATTCTGTTGATAACAGTTTCGCCGTTTGATCGGTTTGTGAGACTCCAACTTGTGAGATTCATCGTATACTTGCAAATTTGGTTGTATTCTTCTTTGTTCTTGCTTGTGTTCTTGATTTGCAGGCAAGGATAAGCCTTTTCAGCGAGGTCAATCGTTCTTGAACGGTTGATAACCAGAGGAGACGTTGTGCTGCGATTGCGGGGTTCAGAACGTGTCGTTCGGAAGCCGGATCGATTTGTGTATCGCCTCCGCCTTAATCAAGATTATCAGAACCTATCGGAAGATCGGGAACCCTTGTTCACATCACTAGGCCTATATAAGGAGAGGTGTGGCTGGTTGGAGAGGTGCCTCTCTTTCCCATAGCCTTGCCTTAGGTCTTCATTCAAAGTGCTAGGAGAGGTCTTCATGTAATAGAGGAGAGGAGAGGGTGTGTGAGAGACATCTCTTTCTCTTTCAAATAGTGGGAGGAAGACGGTGGCTTCCTAGCCATGTATCCATGTATCTTGACTTGATTAATCAATGATATGAGATTCAAATTCGTGCTCAAGTTCTTCCTTTCTCCCTAAATCCTGAATTTCTCCTTTTCTCTATTTTTGCAGCTTTTTTCGTGGGAACTTTTGATCTCATTTTTGGGCAAGTCTTTGGGGTGGATTTCTTGGGGATCTTAGTGCTAGGATGAGCTAGACCAATCCTACACGGGTCCTTGACCAAATCAAGAGCTCTAGCACCTTCAATTTGAAGGATTTCTCAAGTTTCCCCTTTTTGGTGTTCTTGGCACAAGATCTAAAATTTGTGATGATTCCTTGAGACAATTGAGTGGATCTTCTTAGATTGGAGTCGAGATGTGTTGAGGATTACCTGGTCCAAAAATCGCATGATTTGGAGTTCGTTTGATTAGGTTTCGGTAAATTTTCTTGCCTAATCTCGAACTAATTTCTGTTCTATCGAGGGTCGATCAGCACTGCCGGTGTGGGAAGAAAAATCTGGATCAATTCTGCTGATGCCCTGATCGAGAATTTTGTCGTCTTTCTGTTATCTATCGGCACTACCGATGATTGGATCGGAACTGCCGATGCTCTACCCAAATTGCCGATCGGCACTGCCGATGCCCTGAACGGCACTGCCGATGCCTTTTGTCTATGTGTCCTGAAGCTTTGTTTCATCTGCTGATCGGCACTGCTGTTGACTTTTGCTAAGCCATATTAATAAATCATTCCCAGCACGGGGCCAGAAACGGTTCACTAATATGTCCCAGAGTCAAGTAGGTAAAATCCGCAAGCGCACGGAGAATACCGCTGTAGCATTTCACCCGAAAGTATTCAGGGTATCGTATTTGTTTATCCCCAAAGGAAGGTTATGATCAAGAAGCGTTACTAACATATAAGATCATGTTAACAATTAGCAAGGATATCTAACCAAGACAGGCGGGTACATGATAATAACCGGGTAGTGTGACACACACAGAAGATTCCTACTAAATAAATAAAGTCTAGTGGAGGAAAGACTAGGCTAAGCTACTCCTACTATACATTCCTATACAGTTGCATAGCCTAAGTAGAATACATACAGACCCACACTCAGGTTCAGCAGTCAATAGTATAGCACTTCAGGCACGGACTTACCCCTGCATCCACAGGCGACTTCTGCCAAGAGCCTACGCACTAGCCTAGCGGGGAGGATTTCAAAGGACGGACAGGGCTGTCACCACCTGCCGCCTACCTCAACGAACCAGTAGACTAACGAATAATTGATGCAAATCAGTCACCCAAGTACCATACTTGCATGACCAAAGAGCACTCTGCCCCTCCGCGATTACTATTAACGAGGCAGAGCTACCGTACGAATACGATCACCAAACCCATGCTATACTTTATCAGCTAAACTAAGCATAGAGACTATAACATATAAACTAGACTATAGTGACGGTATATAACTAGCATGACAATAGTAGTATAATAAATATAAACTACTATCACACAAGTAGACTATACTATCACATATATGGATCACAATATCAAACAAGAAACTCATGACCCAAGCACAACTATATAGAAAAAATATATATATTGATAAGAGCAAAGTCTTACAAAAGGGAAAAGATACAAGAGCCATACCAATTCCAAGTGAAGACTTGGGACTAGAGAGCTCTAGACTCAGCCTAACTCCACTAAAACTCCAAGAACTACTACTAGCAAGAGAGAAATGCTTCTTGTGGTGTGTGTTGAGTGTGAAGGCCCTCACCCTCTATTTATAGCCTCAATAGGTCGGCAAGGGAGAGTAACCACCACGGAAGGCACCTCAAACCGCCATCAGGAGTCGCGGAGGAGCCAACACGTGGAAGCCCAGGCGGAGAGGGCGCCAGACCAGGTCGCCCGACCTGACCAGGTCGGCCGACCTGGGGGTGGCCCCTCCTGGCCTGTGCTTTCTCCAGGTGGCTGTCCTGTGGGCCCTGACGTCGGTTTGCGCGGTATTACAGGGAGTTACGTTGGTTAAGTGCTGAAAATGGGCCCTTCAATCCCTGTGACGTCCATGTGGCACTCTCTGATTGGTCGAAAGTGTGTTTTCTTGCCTTTTGAGGTGTTTCCTTCACATTTCCTCCTGCATGCACAAAGTTCTCCAAGTACAAGTGGAACTATATTATTGTGATAAAGCATGCGTGTATGAAATGCCAAATTCTCCTTTATTTGAGTATAGTTGACGGTTGAAAATGGTACTTAGCAGCCGTCAACAAACTTCCCCACGCTTACCCTTTGCTCGTCCCGAAGCAAAGATAAACTTAAGTTGTTGATCAGGAGTTGCTACAATGTCCTACTCCTCAATAATACTATGCGCACAACAAAGTACTCTTCCTAGAATTAAATATGTTGGCACATAACTTACCCATTTACCTCGATCCATGGGGCTTTTACACCTCATTGTCTTGGGCGGTTGAGAGATAGAACAATTGCAGCGCACCAATCACTTGCTCTAGATTCCGCTATGTTATTCCAGAGGTTTTCAAAAGATTTTGAAAATAAAAACCAAGTTCCTCAAATGATTCTCTCGGATCACTCAATATGTGTATGATTCCTCACCAAGGCAAAGTGTTGCCTATAATCACCTACTTCTAAATAAGGCTTTATGTGGAGCTCAAGGTAGGGATATATGAGGCACTCATGTTCACATAATATTGCTATGTCAAAAGACCGGATCCAAGAAAAACATCAATTCAAACAATCTTGATCAAGATGTGCAAGTGTGTGGGAGAACGGAGGAATGGTGGATGGGAAGAAATAACTCCTTTTTGAATTTTCCTTCTCTCTTTTGGAGTTTCTAGGCTATGGCTATCTTTTGCTTGCTCTCTTTTTTTTGAGCATTTTTTTCTTTTCTTTTTGCATAGCCATAGTCCTAGTTTGCAATGAATACTTTGAGAGAGGAATTTTGCAATGGATATATGGAGTGTTTCTGTGGATGGATGGATGGATAGTGGCTTTCTTCCGGTGTAGAAGAATAGCTCACGGTGGATATGGTGGATGCTATCTTCTTGATTTAGAAGGATAGCTCATGGCGGTGGATGTGTGTATATGATCTTGATCAAGAAAGCATGAAAAGAGTTCTACTAGGGTCACAACAATTTTGACTAAGCTCAATGTGAAACAAGCAGCATATGTGTAAAGGTTTTCAAATGTAAACACTACATATGGCTGTGGTGGGAATTTCATCATTGAGGAACTTATCAATTTGTCATTTTGAAAAATAAAACTCCGGAATTCAAGCTTTACGTTGAGCAAGATCATAGCAGCCCTATCTATCATATCATACCTCTCAACAACTTAGAACTAGAGAATGCATATGCTACCCACAAGATTCAAGTTCAAGGCAAGATTTAACAACAAACCTAACTCTTGAGAGAGTACTAAGTTGTAAACTGGCATTAGAGAGGAATAAAGGACAGAGCAACTATTCATCATCTCAACATAGGAAAATTATACACATTCATACCGCGCATGAAAAAGGGAAATATTTTTGTTCTTTTTATATTTTGCAAATTTTTATGGATTTTCAGATTTAGCAAATGCAAGAAAAAAAAGGGAAGGGGAAAGATACAAGTTACCGTGAGAAGGGGAGTCCTCCCCCAAGCTTGTTCTTGCTCATATCTGCTGGTTCGGGTTGTAGCCTTGGGAGCGGAAGAAGGCATCCCAATTGCTCTGATTCTGAGCCATCATCGCGTTCAGCTGGCGGAATTGGTTGTCGCTGAAATTCTGCCATTGCTGGGTGTCGGCGACATGTTGCGTGAGTTTGTTGCATGCTCTTGGTGCGCAAATCAATGTCGTTCACCCTCCTTGTCAACTCGGCCATCCCATAGTTGAGTTCACGGAACCCACGGGATGAGAATGACCGAGTGGCAAAGGATGGCGGTCCGCTTGAACTTGATGACGTCTGCATGGGGTAATCGTACTGAGATTCCCATGCTCCGGCCTGCCATGTTGATGCACCCGCCTCGTCCTGTGGCGGGGGCTGCTCCCATACCGGATCCCCGGTCGGAGTGTGAAACTCCGGTGTAGGCTCCATATGCCTACGGGAACGTGTCGGTCGCCCTGAAACACTATGCCTGCGAACTTCTCCCACTGGCTCAAGTGGGAGGGTTAGTGCCCGACAGTGATACAAACGAAGACCCGGGTTAGGTAACGGGAATTCATTTGTATACCCGGGAAAGTGATAGATCAAGGTATTATTTGGACCATGTTTCAAAGTATGTCCTTGCACAAAATAGTCCTCGCCTAGAAATTCTCTATCTACCGTCAAATATTCAACATGAACATTCTCAAGCAGACCACACTTCTGCGCAATGCGAGTAACTAAAGAGGTGCACTCAATTGGTCCTGTCAACTTTATATTGTCTAACCATTGATCAATCATGCATTCCGCGGGTGACACCCTAATTTTCTTAACCACGGCATAAAGTATTTTCAATTCATCTTGCCGGACAACCCTAATGTCACCTCGAAGAAACAAGGTCATAGCCAACCACACATGCATAAATCTAAGTGTAGGATTATGGATGGCACTTGTTCTAGGTTTGGGACCCTACTCGTTTCCGGAAATCTTTTTCCAAAAACTTTCTTTATGGAACCCCTTTAGCGCTTTATCTAAGTCTAGCCTACATTTAGGACTTAGACCTAGCATAGCATGAAGATCACCCCATGTGACCAAGCGCTCTTGCCCAAACAAGCGAAAAGAAATGCCTTCGTCATACTTTCTAAGGGTGCATAAAAACTGCATAGTAAGCAAATGAGAACCCGGCTCATTTACTTCTACGAAATTTAGCCAACCCATAGTGCGAAAAATAGAGGCAAATTCTTCTCTCATACCTATTTTCTCGAGGAAGTCTGGATCAAAGCGTCGGGTGTGGGCGAATGGCCGTTCTCTCATGAGCGCGATGGCTTGGCCCTCGCGGTCGTCCTTGATGTCGAGATGCTCCTCGATGATGAGCAAGGCCGGCCTTTCCTCCGGAATTTCAGCTTCGGGGTCACCATGCCCCGGACTTGGTGTGAGCTCGACAGAGGATGCTTGACTCGTGCTTGCACGAGTGCTTTTTCTCCGCTTGATTCCGGCGACTTGATTCATTCGGTTGAACATGGCTGCACACAAGAACAAACACAAGACAAGAACAAAAACAAGATCGAACAAGTGTTCGGGTGAGCGTTAGTGAAAACAACAAACCCGAGCTTCTCCGAAATTGGTTTTCTTCTCACAACAACTTGCAAATGCACTAAAACAGAGGGGAAATATTTTTTTTTGGGTTTTTGGGGCTGTAGTAAAGTTGAAGAACACGAAATTTTGGGAGAGCAACAAGTGAGCAAAGGAGGGGAGCGAAAGATGAGCTTGGAATGGTGAAGCTCCTCCTCCTGGGCGGTTTTTATAGCCAAGGAAGCAAGATGGCCGTTAGAAAGGGACAGAGCAACGGCCATATAGCCGTTGGGAGAAAGGAGCACAGGAAAAGGTGGGGCCAGGGGGTCGGCCGACCCCACCAGGTCGGCCGACCTGGCAGGTGGGCCTCCTGGCAGCCCTCTTTTTCCTATGTGTTCCCCAACGGCTAGGGGATTTGTCCCCTGCTGCCTTTTTGCTCAAAAAGCTCGACAAAAAATCTTTTCAAAATGGAAAGCCCAAAAACCTATTTTCTAAATTTTCAAAAATGCAAATGAGTTTTGAAAAATTCCAAGGTGGCTGGAAAAATTCAAGAATGCAGAAATGCAGTGGTCGGGAAAAATCAAAATGTGGTGGAACGCAAATATGCAATTAAAAGAGCAAATATGGATAACTACCGGTTTAACCTCCCGGCGAGGACTCACCTTTTAAAGTCCGACGAGCGGGACTTTTCTCCGGCGTTCAGCTCGATGAAGCGTTGTCCGGTCCCGGAGATGAAGACACGGATGATGCTTCTTGTTTCACTCGCCACACCTTCTTGGTCTTTGTTGCGGTCGGTGGCTTCTCGGGCTTCGGAGGCTGCGGTTTTGCAGGCTTCACAGCCTGTTTCTTTGCAGACCTCGGAGGTTGCTGCCTTGGGGACTTCGGAGGCTGTTGCTTAATGTGTGACCTTTGCCTCCTTGCCTTCATCAGTTGTCGCTGTGCAACCTTTTCCTTCTCAAGGAAGTTCTTCATAAATGTGATGAGGCTGTCCTTCTTTGGCGGAGTGACCTCCACTTCCTTGATGTTGCTTGGGTTCGGCCCGTACTTGATACGGATCATGTTGCACTGTTCTTTCCGTGGCCGAAAGTCAAACTTCTCCTCCTTGCCATTGATGTGGAAACGGATTTCTCCGGCTCCTACATCGATGCGAGCATCCGCAGTGTTGAGAAATGGGCGTCCCAGGATGAGCGGTGTGCTCTTCCCGACGTCCATGTCAAGCACTACGAAGTCGACGGGGATGAAGCAATCCCGGATTTTCACCGGAATATCTTCGGCGATCCCCGCCGGATAGCGGACCGTTGAATCGGCTAGCTGCAGCTGCATCGGCGTGGGGGATAGTGTGGTGTAGTTGAGCTTGTCGAAGACATCCTTCGGCATGACGCTCACACTTGCCCCAAGATCACATAAGGCATGGTCGAAGTTCTGTGTCTCGATCGAGCAGGTGATCGTGGGACACCCCGGATCTTTCTTCTTCTCAGGAAGCCGGTTGAGTATAGCAGCGCTACACTCTTTCGTCAGCTTGACAATTTCTGTGGTCGGTAGTGGGCGCTTGTTGCTGATAAGATCCTTGAGGTAGCGAGCGTACGTGGGTACTTGTATCGCATCCAGCAAGGGCACGTTGATGTGCAGCTTCTGGATCACCTCAACGAAGCGTGTGAACTGCTCGTCCACGGTGGGCTTCCTTCTTCTTTCAGGAAACGGCATGAGGTTCGTGTCATAGAACTCATGTGGGGCCGTTTTTCTGGGCGGCAGTTCTTCTTCTTCTGCCGGCTTCTCAGCTGATGTGTCCTTTCCTGCATGGTTAGGGTATGGCGGATCCCGAGTGGACTTACCTCCTCTCGTGGTAACCGCATTAACATTTTCTAAGGGGGTCTCTGGTTGCCCCGGGATTTTCCCCGACTCAGCAGTAGGAACAGCAGCAGCTAACTGAGCTAATTGAGTTTCTATCATTTTATTAAAGCTCAGCTGATTCTTGAGAGCAGAGGAAACACCCTCTATCTTAGTGTGGATGCTCTCAAGAGTCCTATCAGTGGTGGCAAGCTTTTTACTGATGTTATCGTTAACCTTAGCTTGACCAAGCACAAGATCTTTCAAGGAGGGCTGATTATAACTGGAATTAAAACCAGAGAAGTTGCCAGAGTTACCTCCTTGGTAGTTGGGACGTGGTGGACCCCAACTTTGACCTCCTTGTGGACGGTAGCCGTTGTTGTTGTTGTTGCCCATGAACATTGCGTCCTCACGGGTCTCAGGGCAGTCATTGCCCGAGTGTCCCGTGTTGCCACAGACCTCGCAAGTCATACGAGCGTCTAGGGCTTTCACTTCTCCATTGGCTTGGTCGTCCATCTTCTTCATGAGAAGGTCAATCTTGGCGGCGAGCATGTCAACCTCCTTGACGGAGTGCATGCCTCGCTGGCGAGGTTGGAGGCGCTCTTCATTCCAACCTTGGTTGGACACCATCTTCTCGATCAAATCTTTTGCCTTGCTCACAGTGAGCGAGAAGAAGGCTCCACCAGCAGCAGCGTCGAGGTGGTCGCGGGCCGACGGAGTAAGCCCGTTGTCGAAGTTCTGGATGATCAGCCAATCATCCATCCCGTGGTGGGGACATGCCAGGATGTACTCCTGGAGCCTCTCCCATGCCTCAGGAATCGACTCCTTCGACTCCTGCTGGAAGCTTGAGATCCTTCCGTGGAGGGCATTGGTCTTGCCCAGCGGGAAGAACTTTGCAAGGAACGCAGCTGAACACTTCTCCCAAGTGTTCACAGCTTCAGGGTTTGCGTAGAACCACTGTCTCGCACTCCCAAGGAGAGAGAACGGGAACAGTCGAAGGCGAACAGCGTCGGGGGTGACGTCCTTCATTTTGAACGTGTTGCAAATCTCCAGGAATTGCTGGAGATGAGCACTAGCGTCCTCATTGGCTTTCCCACAGAATGGGCTAGCCTGCACCATGGTGATGAGACCGGTCTTGATCTCGAAGTTCGCATCTCCCACATTGCCAGCTGGTCCCGTAGGGATGTTGGCAGCGGAGGGAGCGGAGAACTCACGGAGGGTCTTGTCGGCCATTTGCTCAGAGCTTGATGGTGCGGGAATGACAGGTTCGATTGGCCGAGTCTCCTTACGAGGAGGGGTGAGCCTAGCTCGTGTCCTTCTCAGGAGTGACTCAGGATCTTCAGTGAAGTTTGTCGGCAAGTCGAAACCAGTCATACACTACCCTGTTTTCATACAAAATGCAGAAAACAAAGCAAGGTTAGCCTGCCTAGGAGATAGCCTTAATAATTGCAACACTACTATATACATTAGTAATTTTTCTTAAATCATACGCCTTCCCCGGCAACGGCGCCAGAAATGCTTGTTGACTTTTGCTAAGCCATATTAATAAATCATTCCCGGCACGGGGCCAGAAACGGTTCACTAATATGTCCCAGAGTCAAGTAGGTAAAATCCGCAAGCGCACGGAGAATACCGCTGTAGCATTTCACCCGAAAGTATTCAGGGTATCGTATTTGTTTATCCCCAAAGGAAGGTTATGATCAAGAAGCGTTACTAACATATAAGATCATGTTAACAATTAGCAAGGATATCTAACCAAGACAGGCGGGTACATGATAATAACCGGGTAGTGTGACACACACAGAAGATTCCTACTAAATAAATAAAGTCTAGTGGAGGAAAGACTAGGCTAAGCTACTCCTACTATACATTCCTATACAGTTGCATAGCCTAAGTAGAATACATACAGACCCACACTCAGGTTCAGCAGTCAATAGTATAGCACTTCAGGCACGGACTTACCCCTGCATCCACAGGCGACTTCCGCCAAGAGCCTACGCACTAGCCTAGCGGGGAGGATTTCAAAGGACGGACAGGGCTGTCACCACCTGCCGCCTACCTCAACGAACCAGTAGACTAACGAATAATTGATGCAAATCAGTCACCCAAGTACCATACTTGCATGACCAAAGAGCACTCTGCCCCTCCGCGATTACTATTAACGAGGCAGAGCTACCGTACGAATACGATCACCAAACCCATGCTATACTTTATCAGCTAAACTAAGCATAGAGACTATAACATATAAACTAGACTATAGTGACGGTATATAACTAGCATGACAATAGTAGTATAATAAATATAAACTACTATCACACAAGTAGACTATACTATCACATATATGGATCACAATATCAAACAAGAAACTCATGACCCAAGCACAACTATATAGAAAAAATATATATATTGATAAGAGCAAAGTCTTACAAAAGGGAAAAGATACAAGAGCCATACCAATTCCAAGTGAAGACTTGGGACTAGAGAGCTCTAGACTCAGCCTAACTCCACTAAAACTCCAAGAACTACTACTAGCAAGAGAGAAATGCTTCTTGTGGTGTGTGTTGAGTGTGAAGGCCCTCACCCTCTATTTATAGCCTCAATAGGTCGGCAAGGGAGAGTAACCGCCACGGAAGGCACCTCAAACCGCCATCAGGAGTCGCGGAGGAGCCAACACGTGGAAGCCCAGGCGGAGAGGTCGCCAGACCAGGTCGCCCGACCTGACCAGGTCGGCCGACCTGGGGGTGGCCCCTCCTGGCCTGTGCTTTCTCCAGGTGGCTGTCCTGTGGGCCCTGACGTCGGTTTGCGCGGTATTACAGGGAGTTACGTTGGTTAAGTGCTGAAAATGGGCCCTTCAATCCGTGTGACGTCCATGTGGCACTCTCTGATTGGTCGAAAGTGTGTTTTCTTGCCTTTTGAGGTGTTTCCTTCACATTTCCTCCTGCATGCACAAAGTTCTCCAAGTACAAGTGGAACTATATTATTGTGATAAAGCATGCGTTTATGAAATGCCAAATTCTCCTTTATTTGAGTATAGTTGACGGTTGAAAATGGTACTTAGCAGCCGTCAACAACTGCCGATAGTCCCAACCGGCACTGCCGATGCGCTTTGTCTGCTCTCTCCCGAGACTATTAGTTTGATGATCGGCACTATCGATACTCTGAATCGGCACTGTGGATACTCTGAATCGGCACTACCGATGTACTGACAAAGCTGTCTGTTTCGGTGCGCTTCTTTGACAGCTTCAAATCTTTGTTGTTCTCTTATATTTCCGCTGTTGTTGTTGATCACTCCTAGGGTTAGCACATCACAAGTTGGTGTGTGTAATCTTGGTAATCTACTTAGAGGTTGGCTTGGGTTGTAATTGGGACATAGGCCAAGTTCTTGTGAAGAATTTTAATTGGCTCCCATTCACCCCCCTATGGTCGCCTTCTCGGTCCTTCAATTGGTATTAGAGACGGTTTGATCACTAGTTGACCTTCACCGGCTTTGTGATCTGAAGGTGACATGGAGAAGCGTGTGGTCAAGCTCTGGATGTTTGATGGAGAGGACTTTCCCTACTGGAAGTCAAGGACCAAGGCTTACCTCTTAAGCCAAGGACATGCAGTATTGGAGATAGTTGAGTAGGAGTATGCCATACTAGAAGATCTCAACACTACATCTGCAGATGAGTTAACTAGGTATGAAAACAACTCCAAAGCTGTCAATATCCTGCTTTCTGTTCTAGGTTGGAATGAACATGACCGTGTTACTCATCTCGATACAGCACATGCCATTTGGGCAAAGCTTTGCACGTACCAAGAGGGTACCAATCAAGTCAAGTCTATGCGTAAGGACTCTTACAATAGACAGTACCAAACCTTTGCATAGAAACCAGGCGAGTCACTAGATGACACTTTTTTGTAGGTTTAAGGCCATTGTGTGCAACTTGCGGGCTTATGGTAACCTTGTGTACAATGATAATGATAGAGCTAAGCAATTCCTGTATTCTCTTGATGAAAATGCTTGGGGGGTTAAGATTGCTGCACTAGAAGAAACTGCTGATTTCAATACCTTGGACTGTGAACACTATATTGCAAGCTAAAATCCTCGTCCTAAACTTGCTAATCCTGCTTCTAGCATGGCTTTGCTTTCGAGCTCTCAAAAGGGTAGTCACAATGGTGCTTCTTATGGAACTAACTCCTCACTTGACAAGTCTTCTTTGGAGTTTGCTCTTTCTTCCTTTATTGCATCTTCTGATGAACAGATGGAGTGCATTCCTGACAAGGAGCTGTCCTTGTCAAGGAAGTTCAGGAAGTTCAACAACAACCGTAAGGAGAGAAGAGGAGGTGGTTCAAGAACCTGCTTCGAGTGTGGTGACCCGGGATACTTCATTGCTGATTGCCCCAAGAAGAAGAAGAAGGCTGGATACCATGACAACAACACTCAAGATTTCAAGTAGAAGAAGAACCTTATCTACAAGAAAGGCAAGAACTCCAAGAAGTTCGCCAAGGCCATTGCACGCGCCTGCGTTGCCGCCTTCAGCGACGTCGACCTCACATCAAGCAAAAGCCTTACAAGCTTGGAGGAGGATGTCGAGAAGCCACGAGTCAAGAGGAAGGACGACTTCACCGGGCTTTGCTTCATGGCAAAGAATGATCACGACACCGACTCTGGCTCTGACTCCGACACAAGTGAGGTACCTCCCACTCTTGATGAGCTCTCTTATGAACTTGATCATTTGCGTGATGTTCTACTCATGCAAGATGATAAGCTTCAAAGTACTATTCGTGAGAATAGAGAGTTCAAGTCTAAGTTGGAGAGTGTTGAGTATGAGATCACTTCGCTTAGGTCCAAGCTTGCTAAAAATGCTAATGTTGAGTGTGAGTCTTGTCAAGTTGTGATGCATGATCTCAGTCAGAGGGAAAGTGTGCATGCTTAAGTTGCCAGACAGCTTGAGAGTGCCCTTAAAGAGCTTGATGAATTCAAAGCTAGACCAACTCTTTTGGGTGCATGTCAGAAGTGCCCCAAGCTCACTAATGAGTTGGAAGCTGAAACCCTCAAAGTCAAAGAGCTCGAGTCCAAGCTGCTAGATGAGACTTGCTCAAGATTTCTTCCACCACCGTTTGTAGTGTGTGGCTCTCTTAAGGATAAGCTTGCAATCACAAGAGAGGAAAACAAAAACCTAGCTCAAGAAAATAACTATATCATCTCTCGTCTCTAAAGAACCTTAGTGAGTGAGGAGAAGATTGAGAGTGACTTGGTAAGAGTTAAAGAAAGTGCTATTAAGTCAACCTACAACTTGGGATTGGGATTTGAGAGGTGTGACAAGGAGAGTGAGAATGTGGGTAAGTTTGTACCTTGCTCTAGCTATAAGGATGAGGAACAATCCATCAAACCCACTGACACATACTGTCTACCTAACCCCAATCCTTCCTTCAACCCAAAGCAAGCTGAGAAGCCAAAACCCAAACCCACTGTGCATGCTAAGCCTAAACATGAGAGTGTCTACATTTGCGCATTCTGTGGTCGTAAGGGTCACTTGGATGAGTACTGTTATAGGAGTAAGAGGATTGAGAGGATGCAAGCTGAGTTAACTAGGAATGTGCATCATGATGATTTTGTTGGTTTTCAACCTCGCTCTTTTTCTCGTGCCTATCGTGGACAGGGCCATTCTTTATATGGCTTTTATTCAGAAAACAGAGGCTTTGCACAACAACATTTTGGCGCCCCATGCTTTCCTCATTGTGGTGAGCGTCGCTTGCGTGGATTTGGCTTTCACACAGATGATTTCTATCCTCACAACCCCAGGTTTCAATCAAGACGCTTTGATAGGCCACGTTTTCCCCATCGTGGTTCTCATCCCATGCGTTTGAGTGGTAATGTGCAAAGAGCTATGATAAACCCTGCAGGTCATGTGATTTAGTGATGGCTTTCCAAAAGTTTTCTTTCCAACCCTAGCACTGAGTCATCAATCTTTCCTTCTCGTTCTTTGTAGGTAGCAGGTGGAGGCTTGGAGAACAAATGGTTGATGGATTTCGGGTGTTCGTGCCACATGACCAGAGATGCAAAGTGGTTCTCTAGCCTCACTCCCTTGAAGCGCTAGGAGTATGTGACCTTTGGAGATGACAAGAGAGGGAGAGTGAAGGCAAGGGGCGCGGTAAAGGTAAATGAAAAATTCACTCTCAAGGATGTTGGTTTGGTTGAGCATCTCAAGTACAATCTCCTCTCTGTCTCTCAGTTTCTTGATGTTGGTTTGCAAGTGTGCTTTAAGAAAAATGTGTCTTGTGTTCTTGATTCAAATGAGTCTTTGGTTTGTCGGATTTCTAGCATTGAGAAAGTTTTTTTAGGCTGATTTTGCTATTTCTCCCGGTTCTCACAAGTGCTTGTTTGCTCAATCTTCTTCTGAGCTCTGAAAATGGCATAGGAGACTAGGTCACATGAGCTTTGACTTGCTTTATCGCTTGAGTGTCCTAGGTCTGATCCGAGGATTTCCTAAGCTCAAATTTGATAAGGATTTGGTTTGTGCTCCTTGTTGTCATGGGAAAATGATTGCCGGTTCTCATCCACCAATTAATTTGGTGAGGACTGAACGCCCTAGAGAGCTGCTTCACATGAATACTGTTGGTCCTTCTCGAGTTTGTTCAGCGGGTGGAAAGTGGTATGCTCTTGTGATTGTTGATGACTTCTCTCGCTATTCTTGGGTCTACTTTCTTGAGAACAAGGATGAAGTGTTTCATCACTTTTGGAGCTTAGCTTTGAGGTTGTTCAAGGCACTTCTTGGTGCATTACGAGCACTTCGCAGTGATAATGGCACCGACTTCAAGAACTCCGCCTTTGATGCTTTCTGCCTTGAGCATGGTATTGAGCATCAGTTTTTAGCACCTCGTATCCCTCAGCAGAATGGTGTGGTCGAATGAAAGAACAGAACCTTGGTGGAAATGGCCCGGATGATGCTCGTTGAGCATAGCACTCCGAGGCTGTTCTGGGCTGAGGCCATTAGCACTGCCAGCTATGTTTCCAATCGGGTTTTCTTGTGCTCAATTCTTAATGTGACTTCCTATGAGCTACGCTTTGGGAGAAAGCCATCTATTTCTCATTTACGTGCTTTTGGTTGCAAGTGCTTTATCCTCAAGTGTGGCAATCTTGATAAGTTTGAGTTGAGATCTTCTGATGGTATTTTTCTTGGCTACACCCTTCATGGCCATTCTTATAGAGTTTTGAATTTGGAAACTAACACCATCGTAGAGTCCTGTGATGTAACCTTTGATGAATCAAACTCTTGTGCAAGCAATGTGATTGAGACTGCAGGTAACAAGGAGATGGAGGAGAGTATCTTTGTAGAAGAGGACCTACAGGGTGTGGACGATGACGATGATAAGTCATTCCATCCCACATTCAGTAGAGGGTCCAAAAGCTTCTACATCGACCTCAGCAGCTGTCGAGCCAGCTCCAGCTGTGGTTGAGGGGGAGGTACGCTCTGAGAGAGAGGCTCCTCACCACTTTCAGTGTCAACATCCACCTCAACAGATGATCAGTAATCTCTATGAGAGGACAACAAGGTCAAGGTCTGCACATCTCGCGTGCTTTACCAATTCTATCTTTGTTGCCACCTTTGAACCTCGAGATGTTGGACACACACTATCTGATGAACATTGGGTTAATGCCATGCATGAGGAGTTGGAAAACTTTGAGAGAAACAAAGTGTGGACCCTAGTAGAGCCTCCTGTTGGTGTCAATGTTATAGGTACCAAGTGGGTGTTCAAAAACAAACATGAGGAAGATGGTGAGGTTGTGAGAAAAAAGGCTAGGCTTGCTGCTCAAGGTTTTACCCAAGTTGAGGGCTTAGACTATGGTGAAACTTTTGCTCCTGTTGCACACATAGAAACCATTAGGATCTTACTTGCATTTGCTGCCTCTAACGGCATTAGAGGTTTATGTGAAACAACCACCTGGCTTTGAGCACCACAAATACCCAAACCGCATGTACAAGCTTCAGAAGGCTTTGTACGGGCTAAAGCAAGCACCTAGGGCATGGTATTTTAGGCTTAAGACCTTCTTGCTAGAGCGCTGGTATGTCATGAGGTGTGTTTACAAAACTTTGTTCACTCTTTAGCATGGCAATGACTTTCTAATGGTTCAGATATACGTGGATGGTATCATCTTTGGAGGTTCCTCTCATGCTCTTTTGTCTAGATTTCAGGAAGCTATGGAAAGTGAATTTCAGATGTGATGATGGGCGAGCTTACCTTCTTTCTTGGACTTCAAATCAAGCCAGGCAAGCAAGGCACCTTCATGCATCAATCCAAGTACACGAAGGATCTCCTTAAGAAGTTCGACATGGTCAATGTGAAGCCGTTGTTGAAAGGATCGAGTGACCGAGAGGGGTGGGGGGGGGAGGGGGGTGGGGTGAATCGGGAACTCAAACTATGTACCTATTTTGCCAATTCCTAAAACCGACCACTCAAAACAACTCCTACACAATTCTAGTGGTGATCACACTAACAAGATAATCCTATGAAAGGAAAGACAACGAAGCATACTAGTGGATCACACATGAGGCATACAACTCCTATGCAAGCTAGTAATGAAAGAACACGCGGAAGCACACAACAAGCTAGCAAAGGAGCCTACTCATGCAAAGCTACTAGAACATCAAGAATATGGTAGACACACAAGCATGAGTAGCACAATGCAGACTAGGGTGATCAAACAAGCCTAAGCAACTCCTATACATGCTAGTGATCAAGTGTAAGCTAAGCACAACTAGCAAGTAGAGAAGCCTATTCATGCAAGTCTACAAGCAATCAACTAGAGCACGGTAAGCATACAAGCATGAATAGCACGGTATGTAAATGCGGAAAGTAATGCATCAAAGTAAGGAGTAGAGTAAGAGATGGCTCATGATTTTTTCTTGATGTCTCCGAAGGATGGCACCTTCCCCTACTCCCCGTTGGACCACTCCCGCCGGAGTCCTGGTCCCTCCCGCCACCAAGTGGAGTTCTCACACATGAGCCCGTAATCAATCCTTGAGTGAAGACACGGTGTGCATCACCGCTGCCACCAAGGCACAAGCTCGCCCCCCCTCGAGAACTTGCCAGACACCCCGAACCAACACGGGCGCTCACTAGCGATGCCCCTTTCACCGGCAGGCGCAAACCGTGTACGAACGTGTTATGGCCTTCACAACCAATCATGATAGGCTCGATCACCGACACCTAACCGGTGTAGGTCTTACTATAGACCAAGAGTAACAACCTAGATCACACCCTCAAAAACACCTAGCCTTAGATGTGCAAGATCACTCCATGTTACTCTCACTAGCACTCTCAAGATATGTAATATCTCCTCCTAGTGCTCTCCTCTTTTCCTCTTGGACCTTACCAAATGCTCTCAGGTATTCCACTAGCCAAGAGAGGTCTCCAACACCCCAGCAATGAAGTTATATAGGCTTCCAACCTTCAACTAGGCGTTGCTCCATGAAATCACCTTTTAGGCCTACTGACCGGACTGTCCGGTCACTGACTGACCGGACCGTCCGGTCTCTGCAAACCTGAGCACCAACAGCTCTGCCCTGCTGAAATTCTGTACTAACCGGACCGTACGGTTAGTTGACCAGACTGTCCGGTCTATTTCTCTCAAGTCCAGAAAAATTTCCAGCGCTCGCTTCCTCGGTGCCCAGAGTCACCTGTACAGACCGAACCGTTTGGTCTGTAGACCGGACCGTCCGGTCTCTACAACTTCCAACTCTAACAGTTTGCTCGCTTCTTCGCTGTAAGCCCAGACAACTTCACCTAGTGAGTGTACAGTCCGGTCACCATTGACCCCTCTGTCCGGTCACTATGTCTAGAAGCTGAACTTGTCGTCTTCGCTTGACTTTGTTTCCCGGCTTCTCCGAACAGCTCCTTGGCTTCTCCACTATCATCTAGTGCCTGTGATTTCACCGAGCAACCTTGCACATCACCGACTAGACATGACCTAAGAGAAATGACCTAGACCCCCTTGATAGTCTGGTTTTTCCTATGGACTCAAAGCCCTAACAACTAGACAAGTGTTCCTAACACTTGCTCCATAGCTTGTCCTCAGCTTTGATCCATCTCCATCAACCCTTGGGCTCAATCAAGCTCAGAATCCTCCACGCTTGCAGTCATTGTCATCAATCGCCAAGGCCGCTGTCTATAATCATCGTAGAGTAGATAGAGGTTTCCTACAGGAACAACACTGGTGTAGACATTAGTCACATTTCATGTTTGTCATTCATCACCAAAACATTCATACCTTGGGGTGACCTCAATGGTTATGATCCTTACAGTTGTCAACACCAATGTCCACTACTACGGCACTTGACCCTGACGAAGATTGTGAAGCGGTGGACCAAAGGGAGTACAGGAGCATGGTCGACTCCCTCTTGTGCTTGACTGCGACAAGACCCGACATACACTTTGCGGTGTGTCTTTGTGCTTGCTTTCAAGCTTCCCCAAGGGTGACTCATCGCAAGGGTATCAAACGCATCTTCAGGTATCTCAAATTCACCCTTGAGTTCGGTCTTTGGTACTCTACATCTTCATCTCTTGATCTTATTGGGTATTCGGATGCAGACTTTGCTGGGTGTAGAATTGATAGGAAGAGCACTTCTAGTAGTTTCCATTTCTTGGGTACTTCTTTGATCTATTGTTCTTCTCGTAAGCAGTCAAGTGTAGCCCAATCGACCACAGAGGCTGAGTATGTTGCCGCTGCTAGCTGCTACTCACAAATCCTATGGATAGTATCCACCATGAGAGACTATGGGTTAACCTTTAAGAGTGTTCCACTCATGTGTGATAACTCCAGTGCCATTTGCCTAGCCAAAAACTCAGTCCAACATGGTAAGGTCAAATACATAAATGTGAGAATCCACTTCCTGTGAGACAATGTTGAGAAGGGAGATGTTTTCAGATACATTGATACTAAACACCAATTGGCTGATATTCTCACCAAGCCCCTAGATGCTTCGAGATTTGCTTTTCTTCGGGGGGAGCTTGGTGTTTGCCATCCTTATGGCATCATTTGAGGGGGAGTTGGTGTTCTCTTGTATATATGTATCTTATCTTTTTGCATTGCATCTCATATGTAATATATGCATTGGTAGATGAGCTTTGATTCTTATGCTTTCTTGCATTTCTCTTTGCTATGATTGAGCATGAGCTAAGTTGTGTGGATGTGATAGTGATCTCTCATGCTTAGATTTTCTCGATGGCTTGTTATAGACTCTTTTGAGCAACTTGCTAATCTTAAAGGTAAACTTAGCTTCTTGTGAACCTTATGAACTAATCTTGCTAAATACCATGTGTATAACTGCTTTTATCCTTGTTGAAACTTGTATTGAGGCTAGTTTAGAGAATATCTTGGCCTTGGCACCTTGTGTTTGCGAAATGTGGCTTTGCAAATGTTTAGCTCATGATGGAACATTGTGGGAACGTTTGTTCCTTTTGCCGCAAAGGCATGCTCATCCTTATGCTTTTAATTTGAAAAATAAGTTTATTGTGCTTCAAAGCCTCGGGGTGTTTGCCGTACCTAGTCATGCGACCCTCCGCATGGATTCGAAGTAACATAAAATTGGTAAATTCAAAAATTGTGCTTCAAAGCCTCGGGGTGTTTGCCATACCTAGTCATGTGACCCTCCGCACGGATTAGAAGCTACATGAGGATCACATAAGAATAATGCTTTTCTCTTTTCTTATGAGTCTCTATTGCATATGTGAGCATTTGTAGAGCTTATTTTCTGTGAATGCTTGTTGCCTTGGTTGAGATTGAGACTGGCTAGACTTTTATGATTCACTTGATGCTTATTTTGTCTTGAATGGGAGTACTTACACATGTGGTGACAGCTTTTCTCATGATGAGCAAATTTGATTCTATCTAAGCTAGTCAATCTTTTTGCTTAGCTTGTATAGTTCTTGGTCTTTATGCCTTGCTATCTATTTTTGGTCTTTGTATGATTGTGAGCTATTGCTTTTACACTTCATGGCTCTATGTTTATGATTAGCAAGGTTAAATGCTTGTTTGCATAATTGTTGAAGCTCCTTAGATTTGCATTTTCATACATTGCATGCTTGTTCTTTTGCTTCTTTGATGAGTTCATTGCCAAAGGGGGAGAAAATATTTGGTCATGCACAAATAATGCTAAGAAACTTAAAATGATCCATTTTGCTTTACATGAGACCTACAACAAGTTAACGGGGAGCATATCATGTCCTTGAGCGTTTTTCATGCGCTATTCATAATCTTTCCATTCTCGAGTGGCTTTCTTTGTCAACTCTTGGTTTTGTGATCCCTCTTATGCTAGATGGCTATTTTTCACCTTTTCTTTGGGTTTGGCCATTTGGATGTGCTTATTCGGTTTCGTATTTCAAATCTCTAATCTCGTGCATTTGATGTTGTCAATGTACTCAACAAGGGGGAGATTGAGAAACCATGTTGAGATTTGCCACGGTTTGCAATATATGATGGGTAATTGACTTTGGCGGAATTTATGTTTGAGTTGAAATACGGGAATCTGGGGATTGCATGAGTTTGTGTATGTCATGGTTTTGACTAACCAGAGTTGGTAATGGAGTTGGAGAAGTTGTAGGAGATGGGAAATGTGTTTGCTTGTCTCATGATGTGTAGGTCACTGGAGTCAACTTGGCGGTCAACAGTGAGAGGATCGGGCACAAGTAGGAGACTTGGGGCCGAATGATCACAAGGCCGGGTGAAGTCAAGGGTGATCCACACCGTTCATGTGGAGAGGCAAGGAGCACGGATGGTTTTACGGTTGAGCCTCAAAACTGTGGGTGGTGATCAAGATGGCGGGGTTGACCAAGTCAAAGGTGATCAGGCGTCGGTGCAAGTTGAGGCTTCCAATGGACCGGAAGCGGGAGAGACTTGCCAACAAGGAGGATTACGGGACGAGGTGACATACGTCAAGATCGAGAAGTCATGCTTTCAGAAGCGTGCAAGGCGGTTTCCCGGTTTAGGCCTCAAAACCAGTGGCAGCGATTGGAGGTGCACGTGGCACCATCGCAGAGCTTGCATCAAGGCAAAGTAAAGTTGTGAAGGGCTCGATGGCGTTCGGGCGAAGAAATAAGAGTTGGACCATTTGGCCCCTGGTCGTAGGTAGCAATGTAATATAGGTCAAGGGTAGAAGTGTCTTGAACCCTAGGCCTATATAAGGAGAGGTGTGGCTGGTGGGATAGGTGCCTCTCTCTCCCATAGCCTTGCCTTAGGTCCTCATTCAAAGTGCTAGGAGAGGTCTTCATGTAAGAGAGGAGAGGAGAGGGTGTGTGAGAGACATCTCTTTCTCTTCCAAATAGTGGGAGGAAGAGGGTGGCTTCCTAGCCATGTATCCATGTATCTTGACTTCATGAATCAATGATATGAGATTCAGATTCGTGCTAAAGTTCTTCCTTTCTCCCTAAATCCCGAATTTCTCTATTTTCGGAGCTATTTTCGTGGGAACTTTCGATCTCATTTTTGGGCAAGTTTTTGGGGTGGATTTCTGATGAGGACATCATCCTTATGGATACACCCAGCATTCCGCCAACCAAAATGCAAGTTCATGCGCGACAACTGAATTTACGGGTGAGCTTGTTCCTAATGATTCCTTTATGTGATTTTGAGAATAGATTGCTATCTAATGAATTAATTGTTGTTAGAAACCATGGAGATGATGATGAGATAGCTGGGGAGGTGATTGGAGACGTGATGGGCCAGCAAGGACGTCCAAGCCAAGGTGGAGGCCCAATCAAAACCGACTTCGAGTCTGTTTCGGAGCCCAGGACCAGTCTGCACTAAAACGGACGCCCAGGACGCATACGGACTCGGATTTGGACGTTCTATATATGCCTGGAAAGATAACGAAATGCCCTTTTCAACCCAACTGGTCCCATGTCAAAATTCGTCCCGAGCCGTCGGCAATCGCCAAAACAATTCGACTTCCAGAATCTGTCCTGGTGCTGCGACACCGTAATCGGTCTTTGGGCCATGTATGGAGTTGAGCCCACTTAGGGCTGCGTCCAGGGGGTCTTGCACGACCCTAGGGTCCTCATATACAGCCGCCGCCTCTTCATTAGGGTTTGGGTTTTGCTTAGATTATTCTGTTGATAACAGTTTTGCCGTTTGATCAGTTTGTGAGACCCTAACTTGTGAGATTCGTCGTATACTTGCAAATTTAGTTGCATTCTTCTTTGTTCTTGCTTGTGTTCTTGATTTGCAGGCAAGGATAAGCCTTCTCGGCGAGGTCAATCGTTCTTGAACGGTTGATAACCAGAGGAGACGTTGTGCTGCGATTGCGGGGTTCAGAACGTGTCGTTCGGAAGCCGGATCGATTTGTGTATCGCCTCCGCCTTAATCAAGATTATCAGAACCTATCGGAAGAAAGGGAACCCTTGTTCACATCAAGTGGTAATCAGAGCTTCAGGTACACCGTTAGGTTCGCCCTTATCCTCGTTATTTTGTTTAATCCTAGAGTCCAGAAAATTGCCCTATAAAAATATTTGTTCGTTGTGTTTCCGCTGTCCTACACCCCCCTTGTGTCTTGCAATTTTCAGTTTAGTTTGTTTCTCTGAATTTTAGTCCCTATAAAGTCATTGTGTTGCTGGTCTAGTGCTTGTTCTTTGGTCTTGTTTGAGTCGTGCATATCCTTGTCATAGACAAACAAGAGAAAAAATCAGTGTTGCACATGTTGAGATAATAGTATTGCTGGAATTGTGTGCACTAAATATTTCTTTAACATCTAGCCTTCTACTTTCGTGTGCAAAAGAAAATTAGAGTGCTCTGCTGCTGTCTCATTGTGATCAGAAGCCAACCAATTAGTGCTTGATCTTGTTATAGAAGTTTGTTTTAGTTGTGCTATTACAAGAATCCTTTTGCTGCACTTGTAGTAAGAAAAAAAATATATTCTAGGGTTCCATTGTTTGTAAAACTTGTAATACCTTGCTGCAGTTCTGATTCTCAAGAAAAGAAAAGAAAAAGGCAAAAGTGCACAAGAGAAAAAGCCGCACAAAAAAAAAGAAGTAGAAAAAAGAAAAGATACAAATTCAGAATTGCTTGCATCCTTTGTGTCCTTTGTTGAGTTATTTGCTTGCTTGCTTGAACTAGGTCCGAGAGAAGTTTAGTCCGGTGACATAGACTAGCTTGGGACTATTATTCAGTTTTGCAATTTCTGAATTGAAATTTTGCTAATCCTTGCTACTATAAATTGCCTACCTAGCTCCATATATATCATTCTGAATAGGCACAGAACTTTGGGCCCTCGCAATCGTCGGATCACACTCTCCAAGGTATCCTCTGTTTTGCTATTAAGAATCTTGTAAGAACTCAGTTAGGTGCTGCCATTTGCTTGTTGAGAGTTTCCACCGTAATCAAACAGTAGTGATAGAAAAATATACTCTTGTGTGTTTTCTTGTTTTCTATTAACAATGACAGGTTACAACACTGATGGTGATGAGTCGATGGTGTCAAATGAGGTTGATACAAGTGTTGTAGCACAACGAGTGCTTAGTTCTCAAATGGAGAAGGTAGAGCAAAATCAAATGAACAACTTGTTTCAGACTCACTTTATTGTGAAGGATCGACGTTGTCGTGTCATCATTGATGGAGAGAGTAGCCACAACATTGCAAGCTTGGAATTGGTCGAGAAGCTCGGCTTGACCACACAGCCACACCCATGTCCATACTACATCCAATGGGTAAATTCTTGTGGTAAGATGAAGGTAGATAAAACTGCACGCATTGAATTTTTTATTGGTTCTTATAAGGATAGTGCAGAATTTGATATAGTACCTATGCAAGCATGTCATTTGTTATTAGGTAAACCTTGGATTTGTACAAATAATGTTTTGCACAATACCATTACTAATAGCTACTCATTTAAATACAATGGTAGAAGGGTTACTCTTACACCAATGACCACAGCTGAAATTTTAGAAGAGGATCAACAACGATTTGAGAGAAGAAAGAATGAACCGTTTAGGATAGAATGGGCTGTTTCAAATGTCGCAACACTTTCATCAAAATCTGAATTGCTAGAGGATGAACATATTTCTTTGCCTCTTGTTACAACTAATATTTTTCAGCATATACACA
The DNA here is from genome assembly GCA_030378355.1 of Eleusine indica. Classification (NCBI taxonomy): domain Eukaryota; kingdom Viridiplantae; phylum Streptophyta; class Magnoliopsida; order Poales; family Poaceae; genus Eleusine; species Eleusine indica. The sequence continues at coordinate 18,272,492 of CM059497.1, forward strand.
AAGAAGATGATAGTGGGAACGATAAAGAACAGGTTGTTGCTTCAGGTAAGAGCTTTCTTGATATGATGGATTGTTCCAATAGTCTTGCTATATCGGAACCTTATGATCATGTTCCTTTGTCACAAGTTGATTTACCTAGTGGTCCGTGTGATAAAGAGGAGTTGTGTGTCAATGCTTCATTTATACCTTTGTCACAACAAATGAATGAGCTTGATGCTTTTGCTTATGATTCACCCACTAGTGCTGAAATTAAACGTTTGATTTTAGTTACATGTCAAAAGGATGAGCAGAAATTGTTTTCTTCTCTAAATACTTTAGGTTATATTGAATTTAATGTTCTTTGTAATCTAAGTACTTTAGAGAAGCAAATGTTTTCTCAAACTAAGTTTCCTTTATTGATAAGAAACATTTTTTATGCTATTGGCAACTATGATCATAGAGGTGTATTTATGGTACATAGAGTTTATGTTTGTTCAAATCTGAAACATCCTCTTGGTTTGCAACTAAATGACCAACTAGAAAACTTTAATATCAACTACCATGTCATGTCATCTTTTTCTAGTATTTCTAAGATCACACATTGTCTACCTTGTGATAAGAGTGAGAATGATGCTCATATTGCTGACCAAGTTTTCAAAGAGATTATTAATTTGCACGGAATGCCTTCTACTGTAGATTCTCATTGTGATGATAAATTTCATAATGCATATAAATATGAGTTGCATCCCAAGTTTGGGAATAGTTGCACAATTAATATTTCAGATTTGAGATCATACATGGGAGAAAGAGATGAGCTCGAGTCGAGGACGACTCTAATTCAAAAGGGGGAGAATGATGAGGACATCATCCTTATGGATACACCCAGCATTCCGCCAACCAAAATGCAAGTTCATGCGCGACAACTGAATTTACGGGTGAGCTTGTTCCTAATGATTCCTTTATGTGATTTTGAGAATAGATTGCTATCTAATGAATTAATTGTTGTTAGAAACCATGGAGATGATGATGAGATAGCTGGGGAGGTGATTGGAGACGTGATGGGCCAGCAAGGACGTCCAAGCCAAGGTGGAGGCCCAATCAAAACCGACTTCGAGTCTGTTTCGGAGCCCAGGACCAGTCTGCACTAAAACGGACGCCCAGGACGCATACGGACTGGGATTTGGACGTTCTATATATGCCTGGAAAGATAACGAAATGCCCTTTTCAACCCAACTGGTCCCATGTCAAAATTCGGCCCGAGCCGTCGGCAATCGCCAAAACAATTCGACTTCCAGAATCTGTCCTGGTGCTGCGACACCGTAATCGGTCTTTGGGCCATGTATGGAGTTGAGCCCACTTAGGGCTGCGTCCAGGGGGTCTTGCACGACCCTAGGGTCCTCATATACAGCCACCGCCTCTTCATTAGGGTTTGGGTTTTGCTTAGATTATTCTGTTGATAACAGTTTCGCCGTTTGATCGGTTTGTGAGACCCCAACTTGTGAGATTCATCGTATACTTGCAAATTTAGTTGCATTCTTCTTTGTTCTTGCTTGTGTTCTTGATTTGCAGGCAAGGATAAGCCTTCTCGGCGAGGTCAATCGTTCTTGAACGGTTGATAACCAGAGGAGACGTTGTGCTGCGATTGCGGGGTTCAGAACGTGTCGTTCGGAAGCCGGATCGATTTGTGTATCGCCTCCGCCTTAATCAAGATTATCAGAACCTATCGGAAGAAAGGGAACCCTTGTTCACATCAATTTCTTAGGGATCTTAGTGCCATGATGAGCTAGAAAAATCCTACATGGGTCCTTGACCGAATCAAGAGCTCTAGCACCTTCGATTTGAAGGATTTCTCAAGTTTCCCCTCTTTGGTGTTCTTGGCACAAGATCTGAAATTCGTGATGATTCCTTGAGCCAATTGAGTGGATCTTCTTGGATTAGGGTCGAGATGTGTTAATGATTACCTGGTCCAAAAATTGCATGATTTGGAGTTCGTTTGCTTAGGTATTGGTGAAGTTCTTGCCTAATCCCGAACTAATTTCTTTTCTGTCGAGGGTCGATCGGCACTGCTGATGCAGGAAGAAAAATCTGGATCGGCTCTGCTGATGCCCTGATCAAGAATTTTGTCTTCTTTCTGTTATCATTCGGCAGTACTGACAATTCGATCGGCACTGCCGATGCTCTGTCTAAATTGTCGATCGGCACTATCGATGCCCTAAATGACACTGCCGATGCCTTTTGTCTGTGTGTCCTGAAGCTTTGTTTGATCTGTTGATCAGCACTGCCGATAGTCCCAATCGGCACTGCCGATGCGCTTTGTCTGCTGTCTCCCAAGACTTTCAATTTGACGATTGGCACTGCCGATATTCTGAATCGGCACTACCGATGTACTGACAGAGATGTCTATTTCGGTGCGCTTCTTTGACAGCTTTGAGTCTTTGCTATTCTCTTATATTTCCACTGTGTTCCACAGCTATTGTTAATCACTCCTAGGGTTAGCACATCACAAGTTGGTGTGTGTAATCTTAGTAATCTGCTTAGAGGTTGGCTTGGGTTGTAATTGGGACATAGGCCAAGTTCTTGTGAAGAATTTTAATTGGCTCCCATGCACCCCCCTCAGGTCGCCTTCTCGGTCCTTCACTTTTCAAATCGACTATCTTTGGAGCCGATGGGCATAATTAACTTCTAGACAAGATCGCCTTCTAAAAAGCTTCTAGGCACCACTTTCCTATTGTAAAATCTGAACACATGAGCTTTGTTCTCTTGAATCCTCTCTAAGGCCCTCATCCGATGTTGCACGACATCTTCTAATTCATCAAACATAACCTGCCTGTAATCATTGGCAGATAACTCATCTTGCAATTCTGTTCTTCTGGACCCTAGATTCGTTTCCCAAGGCAAAACTGCTTCATGTCCATATACTAGCTGATACGGTGGTACTTTTATCGACCCATGACAAGCCATCCTGTAAGCCCATAATGATTCAGCCAATGTTGTATGCCACTTCTTTAGTTGCTCATCTATTTTTCTTTGAATCAACTTGATCAAACTTTTGTTGGATGCTTCTGCTTGACCATTGGCTTGAGCATAATATAGAGATGAATTTAACAACTTGATCCCCATACTATCGGTGAAGTTTTGAAACTCTTCCGAAGTGAAAACAGAACCTTGATCAGTAGTAATAGTCTACGGCACATCAAACCTGTATATAATATGCTGCTTCATAAAGTTGATCACGTCGTTGGTTGTCATGTTCTTCATTGGTACTGCTTCAACCCACTTTGTGAAATAATTGATAGCTGCCAGAATATATTTATGACCCTTGCTCGCTGCTAGATAAATTTGGCCAATCATATCCATATCTCATCCTCTAGACGGCTACGACTTAATAATTGGATTCATAGCTGAAGCCGGTGCTCTCTGTATCGCTCCAAACTTCTGACAATCTTGTCATCCCTTGTAATACTTGAAGCAATCTTCTAGCATAGTCGAGCAATAATACCCAGCCCTTTTCAATAACCATGTCATTTTATAGGCCGATTGATGTGTACCACAGATGCCTTCATGGACTTCGCACATAACAACATTGGCTTCTTCTTGATTTAAACATCTTAATAATACACCATGAATCGTCCAATAGTAAAGCTTGTCTTCAAGTAAAACATACCGCAGCGCCATGTAATGAACATTCCGAGGAGTACATTGAGTTGGATCCTTGAGATATTGAATAATCTTGGATCTCCAATCTTCTTCATCAACACTGGCTAGATCGACAATGATCCCATCGATATTTAGTTGATAGCTCGATGCCTTCTGTGCTAAATCATTCGCTTCCATATTATGTTCCCTCGGGACATGCTTGAATCTTAATGCCTTGAAGTGTTGTATCAAAATCTGACACTCAGCATAGTACAATCACAATATATCATCTTTGCACTCAAATTCTCCCGCTAGCTGCCCGAGTATCAATAATGAATCACCAACAACCTCAACAAAATCGACTCCACCTTTCTTCAAAATCTACAACCCTTTGAAAAGAGATCTATATTCCACCTGGTTGTTAGTCGATGGCTCCATAGTAAAAGCAAATTCAAATGTTGCCCCCCGAGGCGATATGATCACGAGCCCGATGCCACACCCGTTCTTGCATACAAAACCATAAAAAACAATAACCATGGCATCGGCTCCACCATTGACAAATCCGAACTACAAGGCTCAGCCACTAGATCAGCCAGAATTTGACACTTGACAGCTTTAGGAGACTCATAAGTCAGGTCATATTCGGCCAATGCCAGCATCCACTTTCCAATCCTGCCTTTCAAAATTGGAGTCGATAACATATACTTGATGACATCGGCTTTGCATACCACCACACACTTTGTTGATAGCAGAAAATGCCTTAACTTCACACATGAGAAATATAGACATAAAATAATTTTTCAATCTTAGTGTACCTCGTTTTAGCATCAATCAATCTTTGGCTTAAATAAAATACAACCCTCTCTTTGCTATCTTGTTCTTAAATCAAAGTCGATCTGATCGACTTCTTATCAGCCACAAGATAAAGCTCGAAGGGCAATCCTTCTTTTGGTGGCACCAACATAGGAGCTGAAACCAGATATTTCTTAATATCGTCCAGGGCCTTTTGATGCTCAGGTTCCCACACAAACTTCTAATCTGCTTTAAACTTTAATAATGGAGTGAACACATCAAGCTTCCCTGATAGGTTTGAAATAAATCTTCTAATGAAATTAACTTTGCCGATAAAAGATTGAAGCTCTGTCTTATTGATCGGCGGCTCGATGTCATTGACAGCCTTCATGCTCTTTGGCCTAATTTCAATTCCTCATTCATGCACAATAAATCCTAGGAATTGGCCAGCCCATACACTGAAAGCAAACTGCTTCGGATTCATCTTCAAACCATACTTTCTTGTTCTCTTGAGTACCCCTCTTAAATCGGTTATATGATCTTCTATTTGTCTGGATTTAACCAACACATACTCAATATAAATTTCCACTAACCTCCCAATCAGATCATGGAAAATATATTTCATGGTTCTTTGATAAGTGGCTCCAGCATTCTTTAACCCAAACGTCATGATGACCCATTCATATAATCTAATAGCCCCTGGACACCTAAAAGCAGTCTTCGGTATATCTTCTTCTGCCATAAAAATGTGATTATAACCAGCATTACCATCCATGAAACAAACAATCTTATACCCTATTGCTGCATCAACTAAAATATTTGCTATCAGCATTGGGTAATTATCTTTAGGGGTAGCTTTATTCAATGGTCGAAAGTAATATTAGCCTTGACATAATATTTGAAATCCACTCTGAATATCAGCAAGACCTAATGAATTTAGCATCATATAATCTGGTAATCTGAGCCTTGATATCATCATAAATCATAGGATCAATCCTTCTCAGTGGTTGCTTATAAGGTCGATATCCAGGTTTGATAGGAAGCCAATGCTCAACATTAGATCGGCTAAGACCGGGCATCTCAGAATAATCCCAAGCAAAACAATCCCGATACTCTTTCAACAACTTTATTAATTCAACTATAAGATCCTCATCTAATTTCTTACTGATAAATGTCGGCCTAGGTTTATCACCATCTCCTATATCAACTTCTTGCAATTCATCGGCCGACATAAACCCTTTCCCCAACTTGCCATCTTCTGCAAATGCCATTACGGTGCCTGTCAGAGAAACAGTTTCGAATTTGACTAGTCCACCACCTCAAGACCCTGAGTAGCAATCTTGACGTAATCTCCATCCCAAACCTTGCCAGACAGACACTCAATATCATCCTCATGCCATGGCGCTAAATCGGTCGATGCAACATTGACGGTTTCATCGGCCGGAACCACCTCTACTTGATCACCAATCCACTGGACTAGAGACTGGTGCATTGCAGATGGTACACAACAGTTTGCATGTGTCCAATCACGACCTAGTAGAAGGCTATAGGTTCCCTTTCCTTCAATAACAAATAATGTAAACAACAAAGTTTTACTGCCGATTGTGAGGTCTACATTCAAGACTCCTTTGCCTGCTGCAGTATGACCACCATAATCCCACAAAATCATGTTAGTGTCAATTAAATCATCATCGGTCTTACCCAACTTTCTGGCAGTGGTGATTGGCATGATATTGACTGCAACACCTCCATCAACCATCATTTTCCCTATCGGAATCCTGTTGACAAACCCTTTCAAATATAAAGCCTTCAAGTGCTGATGCTTGGTTCCGTCTAGTTTATCAAACTTTACTTGCTGGATATCAAACACTAACTAAGGTACTTCATCGTCATCAGCAAACAGTTTTTCTTCTGAGGCCATGAACTCTTGCGAAAGCATCATCACCATGCCCATTGTAGCACCAGGTACCTGTACCTGTGATTTTACCTTTGGCCTCCAAACCTTTTTAGGCGGCTCGTCGTCATCTTCATCGTAATAATATTTGCCAGCCCTTATCTGTCTGCATCGCATCCTCTGAATTCTTCATTTCTGGCTCCTAGAGAATATACCAGATGGACACCATTGGTCACTCTGTTCTTGTCCCTCCTACAACTCTTCATCGACTTCTTTATCGAACTTAGCCTCTTCTTCAGTCCTTTTCACCCCAAGTCGATCAAAAGCTGATACTCTACCTAGACCATTGGCTTTTCCCACCATCGACTCTTTAATGTTGTTCTATCGATGCTGGTGCTAATAGTGCTTTGGAGCTTCCCTATACATTTGATCCGTACGTCGACTGCAACCAGGACAGTTGTCGATTGAAGGTAGCTTCATGTTGTGGTCTCAGCAATATTGGAAGAATGGACACTCCCAGTCTCTTTTCTTCTGATATCGGCTAATGAAAGCTTCAACATTGTCGATACCAGCCATGTTAACATTTGCAGAGAACGGATGCCCATCAATCTTCATAGCGCCCTTGGTAAACTTGATCTTCTCCTGCTCAATCGTTAACTGTATCTGCCTCCTGAACACCTTGCATTCATGAGTGTGATGAGACCATGAATTATGCCACTTACAGTACTTCTTCTTCTTCAATTCTTTAGCAGGCAGAATCACATGATTGGGTGGCAGTTGTACATGTTTCTCTTGCAATAACATGTCGAATATCTTATCGGCCTTGATGATATCAAATCATATTTTTCCTCTGGCTCACTCTGTTTCACCCAAGGACACGACACGACATTCTTTTTCCTAGTCCACTCAGCCATATCAACTTCTTCTGTCTCTTCCTTAGACTTAGATTCACAATCATGGTAGTTAATTTGAATCCGTCTTGACCGTGCCCCCCCCCCCCTTCGAGTCACATTCTCTTGGATTGATATCTTCTGCACTAACTGAGACAGACTCTCAAACTCGGCCGAGGGAAACTTCCCCCTTAGTGGTGCAACTAAACCATTAAAAGCAATCTCCGCCATCTGATTATCTATTAACTGCAGACTAAAACACTTGCTGTGCACTTCTCTAAACCTCTGCACGTAATCATGCACAAGCTCACCAGCTTTTTGCCTAGAGCAATCAAATCTGACAATCTCATCTCTCTTGTTTCGACGAAGAAATACTTATGAAATTTCTGTTCGAGATCAGCCCAAGTAATAATGGAATTTGGGGGCAACGATGTGAACCATTAAAATGCCAATCTGGACAAAGACATAGGAAACAACCTGATTTTCAATAATTCAGTAGCACCCGCTTCTCCGCACTGTATTGAAAACCGACTGATATGTTCAATAGTTGTAGTATTATCATGTCCAATAAACTTGGTGAACTCTGGTGGCCTGTATCTGCTCAGCATAGGAATCAAGTCATAACTAGGAGGATATGGGGCCCGATACATGTAAGTTTGCTACTTTGGCTTTAACCCAAATTGTTCTCTCATTACCTCAGCAATCTTCGCTGCCCAATCATCGATTGAAGCATTGACATTCGGAGTAATCGATGTAGGACCAGATGCTGGCATTTGTGGGGTTGTCTATGAACCAAAGTTAAAAACTGTCTGTTGGCCTCCTAACTCCCCTAGTACTGCAGACGACGAGGGCATCCTGAATAGACTTGGCTCTACATTCGTTGTTGTACCATATGTTATGTTTCATGTTTGGTTCTGACGTTTCCTGCCTGTAGTGTTGAGGCTGTGTCTGTGGTAATGTTCTCTGCAGAATGATCCTAGGACCAGACCCAGGTGATCTGCATGTGGTGCCACCATTGGTATTCTTCGGAGGTGGAGTGGCACTTTCTGGCGCTGGCCCGAGCTTGTTGTAGGAATCATAGCACTAGTACTGGGTGGCTATTGCTCGGGTCCCTCAATTGCAGGCCTAGGAATATTCCCGCAAATACGAAAATACATTGGCCCATGTGCTAGATCATCATATAAGCAACCCTCCACTATTTGAATAATCAAAGCCCTCAAAGTATTAACCAACATAGGTGACTGGTTAATTAACGCATGGTGTATGGCTGTATGTGTCATGTTGTTCAACGTAGCCTCACCGATTACTTCTATTGGCTTATTGGCAGGTGATTTCTCAACTCCATCTTCATCAATCAAGGCAGCAATAGGTAGCTTTCCCTTTTGTACGATCTTGCCATGCCTAGTCTCGCTGAAGGTGCTCAATAGAAGGCTTTCAAACTCAGCAACTCTCTAATCAATCTGTGCCTTCGCCTCATCGCTCAAATCATCTTTATCTACAGGCAACATGTTCTCCATCTTCAGATCCGTACTGACATCATGTTTTGGTGGAGGATTCTCAGGGAGCTTAGGGTCTTTTGGCATTCCAAGTTTAACCATGTTGTTGGTCTTGAAGTTATGCGTCCACCGAGCGTGCCAAAAAGCGTGTTGACGCGAAAAATTACACGCGCGACCTGAGAGATTTGCTTGACTCTAGTGCGGGCTTAGCACAAAGAAACAAGGGCATACCAGTTAATTTTCCCTGCAAATCGACAAAGAAACAAACGGTCAAATCCCATGGGTCACCGGCCCACGACAGGCTGATGAAAAGAAAGCCGATTATCACTGTTAGTGAAAACCAGCCGATGGCTATAAAAAACAAACAATATTATTAAATAAACTAAGTGGCTAATTTGTATCGGTTTATTGGCAATTCAATGGATGAGTATTAAATACTTGCATAAACAGTGCCAACAAGAATTGAATCGATAGAGAAAAGTCGATAAATCTATGATGATCGTGCTAAAACTTGCTCTGTCGATGAAGCAAAGTCGATGGGCCAGAGTCGATAGAAGTACAATAATCATGCAAAGGACTCTACCCGTCGATAGTACTAAGTAGATAGATCTGGTAGCTGGTATTGCAAATATGCCTTAAAATAACAGATCTAATCTTATTAAATAAAGGTCGCAATTGACTTCTATGAATACAACAATAAACAAGTAAATCACTGAGAAGTCGATCCAACCGTGATAACCTGTCGCCTAAACATCCCGACAGAACCCTATCGACTCTTCCCACAATCAATTCATACCTAGTCCTATCAACTCAGCAAGAGGTCAGAACCGATGCAGCCTCGTTGGCTCGAGCAGATCAAACTTAATCGAGATAGTGCCCAAACAAAGCAAATAGAACTAAATACGTTCAAATTATAAGTAAAATCGATAGAGTGACTCGAATAATAGATCTATATTAAACTCATAAAACCTCCTAGAAATCATAATAGATCGGACCTAACCGAGATAGTATTGCAACTTGAAGTCGATAATATAAACATAATTAAGATCTAATTACCGGATAACTAGCAATTCTAAAGGTAACAACTAGAATATCAAATAAATGAGAAAGTACTAGTTGAAGATGATAGAATTACCGAGGTTGACTAATCCAAGTCACTCGCCGAGATCGGAGCTGATGTAGCCCACACGAGACGAGGGTGTCGTCGAGAAAAGATTTGGCGATGCACCAAATTGTATTGAATGAAAGTGTTGTTTTTCCCGTACAAACCCTATTACGTATTTATAGCCCCATGCAAGGGGTTCTGACCCGATTCGGTCAGGACTCTTTGGTTTCCAAACAAACGAACCGACTCTATTTATTCCCCAAACTAGTATGTCTGGTTTTCCTGCATTAGCCATTGGAGATTTAAACCCAAATCGGTCCCTCCGGTTTGGTAAACCAGTTACACCAGTTTTCCCTATCATAGTGAGAGTTAGTGTGAGTGTAGGCATTGTCTTTCTCTCATCTCACTTGGGTTTTTCTTTGAGCATTGAGACATTATAAGCAAACCATGTCGCATCCTTCTTGATGGAGCGGCATGCCTAAACTCAAGATTAGATAAAAGGACAATTCTTCTTCTTGAGCTTGCATGATAATGAATTTTGCCACTACTTTTCTTTTATGCTTCATGAGGACTGTCACATGTGCTTTAGCTGAGCATCATCACCTAGAGCTTGTGAATTAGAAACTCTTCATTCATAAGATCCATCTCCATCTTTTGGTTCATAAGTCACATTATGTCTTCATTTTCCTGTAATGATTGATACTTGGAAATGTATGACCACTTATAGCTTGATTGGTCCATCGCGATTGTGCTCCACCTGCCATTCACCATAGCTTGGGTCCCTCGACGCCAAGACTCCATCTTGCCCTTCTCTCGTGCATGATCCATCATGGCCAAGTCATGCCAATCCTTCACCATCTAGCTATCTTGAGTCACACATATCTTTGTATCATTGTTATGCCTTCATTTGAATTCTTGTTTCAAAATTGATTTGATCAAGTTACTTTCAAGATAATTATCATAGAAGATTAGTACTTGATCACTTCCTTTTTCTTGACCATGATGACTTTACCAATTTGTTGAGACCATCTCATATCAATGGTTTTTATGTCCTATATTCATTTCACACTTTGGCTTGTCGTAATGTTGCTTATATGGACCCATTTATTTGACACTTCTCCTTTCCATCACATAGGCCCATTTTCCTTATACAATTGTACATTACCAAAGATAACCATTTGTATTAATGCTGAGTATATTCTTCATGTAAAACTTGCTTATATACTCACAAATAGGATTAGTCCTTTAATCATGTTGTCATACAACCCCCAAAATACACTAGGGACATAGACGCACTTCCAATCTCCCCCTTTTTGGTGATTGATGACAACCTTGATTAAAGCTTACAAATGATATATACAAAGAATTTTGAATGCAAACATATAAGTTGAGCTCCCCTTAAAACTATGCATATGAATGAAATTCATCAAATTTGGCCTCAAATGCCAATTGCACATTTTGAAATAGATCCATGAGAGCTCCCCCTATATGTGTGCATTCGTGGGGTGCAACAAGTGTGTGTGAACAATTTGTGTGTGATGCATATGTCAAGAAAAACACAGAAAAGATAATCAAACAAATCATATGTGATGTCTGGCAAAACTGGTGCCTCCGGTTTGCCAAACCGGTACCTCCGGTTTTTTTGGACTTCACATATTCACTAAGAAACATTACATAAATCCAAAATGCATCACACCATAGCATAATATGAGATCTTAAGCAAATAAATACAAGGATTATCACACATAGTTCACACAATACAAATTGGTCTCAAGTCCATGAGATAAAAACAAAAGAAAAAGATACATTGGTTCTGTCTAGCAAAACCGGTTGCTCCGGTTTGCCAAATCGGTCCCTCCGGTTTTTCCAGATAGAGCAGAACTGGGAAACAAAGGTAGCTGACGACTTGGTTCTCACATCCACCATAGCTAAAAGCAGACCCGCTAAAACTAGTGTCACCAAACCATGAAGTGTAGGGGTTCTCCTGCTCATAGCGACTCAACCTAGCCTCAATTGACTCAATCTCTGGACTTTCTTCACCCTCGGAGACAATAGGAGAGCAAGGAGGCTGAAGGTTGCTTTGTTGGTGAAGAAGCTTCATAGTCCTTGTGTCCTTCTTTCTCACCTTCCTCTCATGATGTGCTCTCACATCAGCATCATGTCAGGAGTTGCATAGGCAAACAAGCATCCTAAAGAATTTCTTAATTGGAGAGAGAGGCTTCTCCCTTGGCTACCCTCTCCCTCTAGCTGTTGCAGAGGTGGATGCACCATGAGTTGGTGCTACTGCACTACTGTCCTCAACTAGATTCCTCAAGTCATTCTTGATTCTCAAAGGGAGGTGCTCCTTGTCATACACAAAAGTACGAGCTGACACCCTCTCAATCATTTGCATAATATAGGGTGCATATCCACAACTCTTCAATGGGATGTTTGAAATAACTTTTATCTCCTCACAGATAAAGTCAAACACTGAGAATTCATGCCCACTTGGACCCATGGCAGCAAGAATGTTTCTGTCATAGGAGGGGAGTTTTGTGCCATCTCCCTCTTTAAGAGTGATAGTCTTCCTGAAGAGCCTATTGATGTAGGCAAAGAATGGAAGCAAATCTGTGATAGTTCCATAATTTCCTTGCTTCCCTGCCGGATACATGCGCCTCAACCCTCTAGCATCAAGACGGGTGGCAAGGTGAATCCTAGGGAGGTTAGCATCATGTCTCCCAAAACCAAAGAGCCTAGCAAACTGTAGATAGTTCACCTCATACCACTGTCCCTCAGTCAGCCAGTGCATCTTCCTTGTGCTAGCATTTTCCTCAATATACAAAGTGACATCGAATTGAGCAATTTTCTCATTATTCCAACTCTTCTGAAAACCAAGAAGATCCTTCAAATGCTTTGTCTTGCACACAACAATGACTTCATTGAAGATGGGGTCATTCTTGCTTTCCATATATGCCTAATTGACCCACTGAGAGTTATCAACTAGGGTATGTTTCTTTGTCAAAATCACTGACTCATAAAAATCCTGCTAGAAGAAAGAGTGAAACCTATAGTCAGTGGCCTCTCTAAGGAGTGGTCTAGGATCCTTGGCTCTCATTTCTCTCATAGAGTCTGTTTGGCCTTTGTAGCTCACTTTCTCCCTCCATCCTGGGTTTAGAGCAACCCAAAAAGAGAGATGTCCAAGGTGCACATAGGCTGTAGGAGCGATCTCATCCACATCAAACTCCTCCTGCTCTTCCTCTTCTTCATCACTCTCCTCTGAGCTGCTTGCTGCTCCTGCTGTCCCTAAGCCACTAGCTGCTGTCCTAGGAGCAGCCCTAGGAGCACTGTGAGGAGGATTGTAGTTCTCATCCTCCTCCTCCTCATCATCATTAGAGGAGGTCTCATCCTCTGCCACAAAATCTGCAGGGGTATTATCAATGGTCATAGTACCTCAGGGCAACCTTCTGACAGTCTGCTTCCGTCTCTGATAAACGGTGTCATGTTGAGTACCTTGCCCATCATCAAGCCTTGCCTTCACATTTCTATCCCTTTCTTCATCCGACATGCTGACCCTGTGATGGATATGAATGAACAAGGTTTTAGGATACAGCTGAGAATGAGAAAAAGAGATTTGGGTAACATTAAAGGTAGTAGAATGGAAATAGGTGCTTTCTAGAAAAACTGGTGCCTCCGGTTTTCACAAAGAAAACCTATGTCCATAATCTTATCTAAAATTGTTTTTCGATGGGATTAGACATGAACAATACTTGGAAACTAGGAAAAGACATATGAGATAAATAAATCGATCAAAAACATGACATGGGGTTTTTCTGCCAAAACCGGAGCAACCGGTTTGTCAAAGCGGTGCCATCGGTTTTCACAGACTAACCCTAGGTCAGGAATCCGATCAATTTATCCAAGTATTGTGGGATAGGTTGCTGGTGTAGGTTCTAGGTCAGTGTAGGAAGCAATGTGTCATAGAGAAATTTGAATCTAATGGTACTAAGATATTGAAAAATGAAGCCAATGGTACCTTTGGAGAAGGGGAATCCGAATCCGGAGGTGGAATCGGAGCCTTCGATCTTAGGGCACTAAGATCCACCCAAGAATCAAAGAATCCCATGGAGAGACCTTGAAATCACCAATGGAGTGACAAGAGAGCCGTACCATGTCCATTTTGGGAGGAGGAGGCCAAATGGGGGTGAAGGGGTAAGAAATTGGCTTGGACTAGTTAAATTGACAAAACCATACCCATTAGTTTGCCAAACCGGTGCAACCGGTTTTGTCAGGACTGAGACAAAACTGAATTGATGAAAGAATTTGACTCCAAATTTCTTCCAAGCCTTCACTTTGTTGCTTCTTCCTTTAAAGATCATATACTTGATATTTTGATGATTGACGTGATGATGATCAAGATTTGATATTGATGGGAAAATTGTACTTGATAGAAACAACCGCACTAATTGTGGTTAGGCAACAAGCAATCAACGTGAACAATAACCACAAGTAGCCTGACATGATCACAAAGATCAAGAGATAAATATTTTTTGAAAAACACTCTAGACAAGATGATGAGGACATCACTATTATGGATACACACAACACTCCTCCAATTCCGGACTTGCAAGGTCCAATGACTAGAGCTCGTGCATGACGGCTAAATTTAAAGGTGAGCTCGTTCCTACGTTCTTCGTTATATGTTACTTTTGAAAATGATTTACTACCTAATGATTATATTATAATGAGGAACCATGGAGAGGACCAGGAGATGATGGCAGAAGAACTTGGGAACGTGGAGGGTCAGCAAGGACTTGAAAGCCAAGGTGGAGGCCCAATCAAAACCGACTTCGAGTCTGTTTCAGGGCCCAGGACCAGTCTGCACTAAAACTGACGCCCAGGACGCATACGGAATCGTATTTGGACATTCTACATATGCATGGAAATCTAAGGAGAAGAAATTTTAAATGCCATCGGCCTCATGTCAAACTTCTTCTGGAGTCATCGGAAATTGTTGATACAAGAGAGGGTCCAGAATCTGTATTGGTGTTGCGTCGCCTGTTTTTGTCCTTTAGGCTTTATATCCAGTTGAGCCCAATTAGAGTCACATCCAGAGGGTCTTGCACGACCCTAGGGTCTTCATATACAGCTGCATCTGCACCATTAGAGTTTGGGTTTTGCTTAGATCAATTCTGTTCATAAACACTATCGCCGTTCATCGGTTTATGAGACCCCAGCTTTGTGAGATTAATGATTCATCTACAATTGTGTGGCATTCTCCTTTGTTCTTACTTGTGTTCTTGGTTCGCAGCAAGGATTAGCCTTCTAAGCGAAGTCAACCATTCTTGAATGTTTGATTACGTTGTGCTGCGATTGTGGGGTTCTGAACATGTTGTTTAGAAGCCGGATCGATTTATGTTTCGTCTCTGTCCAAATCAAGATTACCAGAACTATTCGGAAGATCGATAACCCTTGTTCACATCACAAGATATTATATATATAGCCTTTATTAATTTTTGAATAATTCTATCTTAACTCATAAAGAGCATGTTTAGGACATTAGTCACACACATACTAAGGCACACCCTACCACATGAATTCTATATGTAGTAATAAAGACAAAGAATTTAGGATGACATACCTTTGGCAGTAATTATTCCTTTTCAACTAATGAAAAGAAATGCTCAAATTTTCTTATGCTTATTTAATCTTTTACCATTAATGCCTACTCTCCAAAATCCCCCTTTGATGCACTTTCAATGGTAGACACTAGAATTAGTAGCACAAGACAGAATCTCACACATAGTGATCATCCATACATATTCAAACAAGAAACACCTCAAGAAACAGAATATATGTTTTCTGTCTAAACCGGTCCCTCCGGTTTAGCAAACCAGTGCCTCCGGTTTTCATAGACAACATATATTGAAATAAATACTAAACTGAGATAGAGATATACTCTCTTTTTGCTTGATCTCAACGTGAGGCATCATTTATCATAACTTATTCCATATTGAGACTAATCACAAGATAACTCAAGCAAAATATTAGTCTCTTTTAACACAAGATATAAAGAGGATCTCCCCCTAAATATGTGCAGCAAATATTTTGAATAATTTTTACAATGTGCACATGTTCTATTAGGAACTTGGAGAGGTTCAGATTATATCTTGGTTATGGTGAGGGAGTGATAAACAACATGAATTGAGACAAGTCTAGAAATACTCACAACCACATAGGTATGTGTGTTCAGTTGTTATTTTCATGTTCGACTTGCATGCTGATTTACTTTCTCAACATAGGTCAATTATCAATCTAGATGTTGCCTTTCTATTTTCTCTGGATCAGTTCATCTCCCTAAGCTCTTCAGGAGAAACCGGACCCTCCGGTTTGCCGAACCGGTGCCACCGATTTTTCTTGATTCCATCTTCCTTCACTTCATCGGGTATGTCCGATGGTCATCAGACTTGTCCGATGACACAAAGTGGCAGGGGCTCTAGAGTTCGTTGGACTTGTCCGATGCATCGGACATGTCTACGAAACCGGACCAACCGGTTTTCCTGAGTTCTTGATTTTCTTGTTTTGCATCAGGTTTTCTTTTCTTCTTGACTTATGTTGCTTTCTTGGATTCTTGTTTGTGCTCATCCATCCTGAGAGGTATTCACCAAAACAAATTTTTCTGAAGGAGATATTAAATGCACCTCTTTACAATAGCATTCATGCTTGCATAATTGAGAGCACTTCTCAAGTACTAGCATCAACTAGAGGATTCATTTTTGCAGGAATAAGGAGCAAATGATGTTTAGTGATACTTATTTTTTTCTTTGATGTTATTGATGTAGGTAATATTGAAATATCTCCAAACTTGGGAAGTTGTATGTTATTCCACTATTCTTGTGCATGCCATGTCATCAATGCATCACCTGCAACTTATGAACACTTTCAAGCACTTTTTGGTACCCAACGCTTGTTGTGATGTAAACAAGGGTTCCCGATCTTCCGAAAGGTTCTGGTAAATCTTGATTTGGGTAGAGGCGAAACTGTTGACTTTTGCTAAGCCATATTAATAAATCATTCCCAGCACGGGGCCAGAAATGGTTCACTAATATGTCCCAGAGTCAAGTAGGTAAAATCCGCAAGCGCACGGAGAATACCGCTGTAGCATTTCACCCGGAAGTATTCAGGGTATCGTATTTTTTTATCCCAGAGGAAGGTTATGACCAAGAAGCGTTACTAACATATAAGATCATGTTAACAATTAGCAAGGATATCTAACCAAGACAGGCGGGTACATGATAATAACCGGGTAGTGTGACACACACAGAAGATTCCTACTAAATAAATAAAGTCTAGTGGAGGAAAGACTAGGCTAAGCTACTCCTACTATACATTCCTATACAGTTGCATAGCCTAAGTAGAATACATACAGACCCACACTCAGGTTCAGCAGTCAATAGTATAGCACTTCAGGCACGGACTTACCCCTGCATCCACAGGCGACTTCCGCCAAGAGCCTACGCACTAGCCTAGCGGGGAGGATTTCAAAGGACGGACAGGGCTGTCACCACCTGCCGCCTACCTCAACGAACCAGTAGACTAACGAATAATTGATGCAAATCAGTCACCCAAGTACCATACTTGCATGACCAAAGAGCACTCTGCCCCTCCGCGATTACTATTAACGAGGCAGAGCTACCGTACGAATACGATCACCAAACCCATGCTATACTTTATCAGCTAAAACTAAGCATAGAGACTATAACATATAAACTAGACTATAGTGACGGTATATGACTAGCATGACAATAGTAGTATAATAAATATAAACTACTATCACACAAGTAGACCATACTATCACATATATGGATCACAATATCAAACAAGAAACTCATGACCCAAGCACAACTATATAGAAAAGATATATATATTGATAAGAGCAAAGTCTTACAAAAGGGAAAAGATACAAGAGCCATACCAATTCCAAGTGAAGACTTGGGACTAGAGAGCTCTGGACTCAGCCTAACTCCACTAAAACTCCAAGAACTACTACTAGCAAGAGAGAAATGCTTCTTGTGGTGTGTGTTGAGTGTGAAGGCACACCCTCCTATTTATAGCCTCAATAGGTCGGCAAGGGAGAGTAACCGCCACGGAAGGCATCTCAAACTGTCATCAGGAGTCGCGGAGGAGCCAACACGTGGAAGCCCAGGCGGAGAGGGCGCCCGGCCGGGTCGGCCGACCTGACCAGGTCGGCCGACCTGGGGGTGGCCCCTCCTGGCCGGTGCTTTCTCCAGGTGGCTGTCCTGTGGGCCCTGACGTTGGTTTGCGCGGTATTACAGGGAGTTACGTCGGTTAAGTGCTGAAAATGGGCCCTTCAATCCGTGTGACGTCCATGTGGCGCTCTCTGATTGGTCGAAAGTGTGTTTTCTTGCCTTTTGAGGTGTTTCCTTCACATTTCCTCCTGCATGCACAAAGTTCTCCAAGTACAAGTGGAACTATATTATTGTGATAAAGCATGCGTGTATGAAATGCCAAATTCTCCTTTATTTGAGTATAGTTGACGGTTAAAAATGGTACTTAACAGCCGTCAACAGAAACACAAATTGACCCAGCTTCAAAACAACACCGTTCAGAACCCCGTAATCACAGCACAACGTATCCTCTGGTTATCAACCGTCCAAGGACAATTGACCTCGCCGAGAAGGCTAATCCCTGCCTGCGAATCAAGAACACAAGCAAGAACAAAGAAGAATACAACATAATTGCTGATGAATGATTAAGCTCACGAAGTTGGGGTCTCACAAACCAATGAACGGCGACACTATTTATGAACAGAATTGATCTAAGCAAAACCCGAACCCTAATGGTGTGGTGGCAGCTGTATAGGAAGACCCTAGGGTCGTGCAAGACCCTCTGGACGCGCCCCTAATTGGGCTCAACTGGATACAAAGCCCAAAGGCCAAAAATAGGCGACGCAGCACCGACATAGATTCTGGACCCTCTCTTGTTTTGGTGATTCTCGATGACTCCGGATGAATTTTGGCATGAGGACGGGGCATTGGAAAGGTCTTCTCCTTATCTTTCAGTGCATATGTAGAACGTCCACATCCGAGTTCGTATGCGTCCTGGGTGACCGTTTTAGTGCAGACTGGTCCTAGGCCCCGAAACAGAATCGAAGTTTGATTGGGCCTCCACCTTGGCTTCCAAGCCTTTGTTGGTTCTCCATGTTCCCAAATCCTTCTCCCATTATCTCCTGGTCCTCTCCATGGTTACTAATCATAAAATAATCAGTAGGTAGCAAACCATTCTCAAAAGTAACATATAGCGAAGAACGTAGGAATGAGCTCACCTCTAAATTTAGTCGTAGTGCACGAGCTCTAGTCATTGGACCTTGCAAGTCCAGAATTGGAGGAGTGTTGTGTGTATCTGTAGGAGTGATGTCCTCATCATGTTGGGCCCTAGAGAGTTAGTTAAACAAGATTTTGGCACCCAAGTAGACTTTGTGCTTGCAATAGGTGAACTAATCATCTGGATACCACAAGTGTCATTGTTGGCCTTAATAGATACACAATCATTAATAACCAACTTAGAAATGGAAACTTGAGTCATAAGGAAATCCTTACTAATATGTCCTTTGTCTCGACATGTATCGCATGTTTGATGCTTGATTCTTTTGGAGATGTCTTTTATTTGCCTCTTGATGGTTTCGTTTTTGTTCATGTGTCTTTTGTATGCTGACACAAACCTTTCTCCGGTCGCTTAATGGGATGGAGCTTTTCTTTTAGAAACCGGTCCCTCCGGTTTGGATAGACTTGCTCCATTCTGGTATGTCTTAGACATGAGGCTATCTTGTGTCCTTTCT
The DNA here is from genome assembly GCA_030378355.1 of Eleusine indica. NCBI lineage: Eukaryota > Viridiplantae > Streptophyta > Magnoliopsida > Poales > Poaceae > Eleusine > Eleusine indica. Next base: position 18,292,119 of record CM059497.1, read on the forward strand.
CCTTACATCCAAAACATCTTCTCTGAGAAGACTTCTTTGTCTTCTGGAGAGTGTAGGTTGACCATTTTTCTTTGATGGACATTCCGAAGCAAAATGTCACATTGATGAGCACTTGATGTGAAATTTCTTCTTGGTCTTTTGCTTGTTGCTCTTGTCATGAACTTTATTTAAGTCAGTGGGAAGACTTTTGACACATGTGGCTGTTGTACCCTTCTCAAGCTTCTTCACCATGCTATCATGGTTATCTTCAGATGGTTGCACATGGCCTTTGCCTTTCAACCGACTTAAGTCCATGTTCAGCCTCTGAACATCCCTTTTGAGGTAATCATTTTCACTTGTAATAAGTTCATCACAAGTTTATAAAATTACTTGCTCATCATCTGATGGATTTGCTTGAGAGCAACAAGTGTTAGCACAAGATAAACCAATTGATTGTGTTGTCCATGTGCATGTGTGAGGTTGATAGGATTTTACCACAGTAAGTGCAACCTCAGGAGTTGTCTCTAGCATGGCTTATGAGTCAATGAGCTTCTCATGTGAGCATAGAAGATCACCATGTCTTTCTTGCAATTTCTTATGCATGCTAGCGACCTTTTGAAACTCAACCACAATCATTCTCTAGCTGTGCTATATAAGAGGATTTGTCAGTAGCACTAGTATGATCATTCCTTAAGTTGTCAACCTTTTTAACTATGGATACATGAGACTTTCTTTATCTCTTGGCCATGAAGCAAAATGATTTTTCATCATGTGAGCATGAGCTTCTTGGTGACATAGACTCTTCACTTGTTCTAAATCTGCAACTAGGATCTTCAACTTGATTATTAATAGACATAGTTTCTGTTCTGCCAAAACCAGTGCAACCGGTTTGGGAAACCGGTGCCTCCGGTTTTCCTAGATTGGCAGTTTTAGTCTTTTCTTCTTCATTGTTAGAATCATCACTTCTTTTGTTGGAATCATCATATATTTCTTGAATCTTAATCCACATAGCATGAACATTCTTCAACTTGTAAATCTTGCCGAAGATATCCCTACTCAAAGCACTAACTAAGGCATTAGTAGCTTGGTCATGTAGATGTAGGCATTTCTCCTGTGCTTGTGTTAGAGTATCACTCTCAATGTCATGAGAAAAACCCACATCTACGACCCACCAAATTTTAGGACTCATCTCCTGAAAGTATGAGATCATTTGAGGTTTCCAACTAGCATAATTTGTGTCATCAAAATAAGGTGCCTCGTATGAAGGTTGTGAAATGAAAGAAAATGAGGCAGTAAACAAGCATATGGCATTTGACACATTTTACCTTGCCACTTGATCAATTCTCCAAGCGGTTAAGCCTAATGATGATATTAGGCTCTGATACCAATAGAAAGTCCCTGGATGCCTAGAGGGGGGGGGGTGAATTGGCGTTCCTAAAAAATTAACCGAACTCACAGCAGAATTAAAACTGTGAAAACTGATTGCTCCGGTTTAGCGAACCGGCCCCTCCGGTTTTGTCACAGAGCTTGAGATAAAACACAACGATAAGGCAAACAACCAAGCTCTAAAGACAAGCAAGCTAAGAAAACAATCACGGGAACAACCCCTATTAGATTCACAAAGAATCAATCTCAGAAAACAAACTTCCAAACCGGATCCATCGGTTTGGCAAACCGGTTACACCAGTTTTCTTGGGACAGAGAGAAAAAGACAAGAATAACAGCGCCCTGCTACGATCTAGCAAGATTAATGAATCCTATAGAGCAAGCAAGATCTAGCACTAGTAATCACAGAGAAGACAAGCGCAACTACTCATGCAACCTATGAATCACAAATAAAAGAAGCAAGAACTTAAGAAAGCAAACCAAATGAAACACACGAAGATTTATTTACCGAAGTTCAACATCTTGCTCCTAAGCTATCTACGTCTCCGTTGAGGAGGCTTGAGGTGCTCACAAGGCACACTCCAAGCCGGGTCTCTTTCAACCACTTTCCCCGATCCACTATCTTTGCTTCTTTCCTTGCGGAGGCGAAGCAGACCTTCACAAAATTTCCTAAGGCTCACGACAAGTGTCGGAGCTCTAGGGCGACGCCTAGCCAACTAGGAGGTTTCGTCTCCAAGAGTAACAAATGCTTCACGGATTAACACCACAATGCTCAAATGCTCAAGTGTGAGATTTTCTCTTTTGTGCTCTCAATCTCAATCTCTCTTAACCCAATACTTAGGTTTTCTCACAAATCACTCAAACCTCACAAAGAGGTGTTGGAGAGAGCTCTACAAGGCTTTGGATGTATTTTCTTCGTGCAGACAATCAGCAGCATCCAAAGTGGGGGGAAGGAAGTATTTATACTTGTCCCCTAAAAACTAGTCGTTACACTAAACCAGTCAAAACCAGTCCCTCCGGTTTCCCAAACTGGTACGTCCGGTTTTCCTAAAATAGCTGTTGGAGATTTAAACCCAAACTGGTCCCTCCAGTTTGGTAAACTAGTTACACCGGTTTTCCCTGTCACAGTGAGAGTTAGTGTCAGTGTAGGCATTGTCTTTCTCTCATCTCACTTGGGTTTTTCTTTAAGCATTGAGACATTATAAGCAAACCATGTCGCATCTCTTGATAGAGCAGCATGCCTAAACTCAAGATTAAATAAAAGGACAATTCTTCTTCTTGAGCATGCATGATAATGAATTTTGCCACTACTTCTCTTTTCTGCTTCATGAGGACTGCCACATGTGCTTTAGCTAAGCATCATCACCTAGAGCTTGTGACTTGGAAACTCTTCATTCATAAGATCCATCTCCATCTTTTGGTTTATAAGTCACATTATGTCTTCATTTTCCAATAATGATTGATACTTGGAAATGTATGACCACTTATAGATTGATTGGTCCATCGTGATTGCGCTCCACCTGCCATTCACCATGGCTTGGGTTCCTCGGTGCCAAGACTCCGTCTTGTGCTTCTCCCGTGCATGGTCCATTGCGCCCAAGTCATGCCAATCCTGCACCGTCTTGCTATCTTGAGCCACACATATCTTTGTATCATTGTTATGCCTTCATTTGAATTCTTGTTTCAAAAATTGATTTGATCAAGTTACTTTCAAGATAATTGTCATAGAAGAATAGCACTTGATCACTTCCTTTTTCTTGACCATGATGACTTCACCAATTTGTTGAGACATCATATCAATGGTTTTCATGTCCCATATTCATTTCACACTTTGGCTTGTCATAATGTTGCTTATATGGACCCATTTATTTGACACCTCTCCTTTCTATCATATAGGCCCATTTTCCTAATACAATTCTACATTACCAAAGATAACTATTTGTATTAATGCTAAGTATATTCTTCATGTAAAACCTGCTCATATAGTCATGTGTAGGATTAATCCTTAAATCACGTTGTCATACAACCACCAAAACACACTAGAGACATAGATGCACTTTCAGTTTGTCATGCACCGACCAAAAAGCTCAAGTGAACTAGAGCTTTATGGCTCCTTCATAAGCCAATCATGTATGATGCAAATAACCCATGTCCCATGACAACATGAGGTAATAATGCATTTGAAAAATAATAGAATTGTGCCCACCATACTTGTGGATCCGCCCCTGGACATGAGCTAATAGTACAGTCTTCATAACACAAGAGGAAACCTAATGTAAGGAACGAAGGCGTACCGAGAGGGGAGGTGGGGGGGGGGGTGAATCAGTAAGTAAAAGGTCTAGGTCTCTAGCCTTGAATAATGATGAGTTTTTGTGATAAATGACAATGCATGTTGGAACTAACCTTTTATATGAGTTTGTGAGTTCAATGTTAGGTTATGTTCCGGCATCAAGCAAAGGTCAAGAACAACATATTCATAAAGGTTACAGAGCCATTACAAGATAGTTGATTGATCATATGTTGGAAATTATCTGGTTATATGGTGAAGATGCTTGACAAAGGATGGTGGTGATCATTGTGTTGATAAAGGTGTCGATGGACACAATCAACACCCGTGCTTAAAGATGAAGGCACATCACATGTTTGAAGGTGAAGCACAACATATGTTTGATCTTGACAAGATGGTTCATTAATTATATATTGAGAATTGACATGCTACATCTTGAATATGCTTGACAAGAGATGATATTGATCAATATGCATTGATGATAGTGTTGATTATTGACACAATCAACACTTACACATAAAGAAGATAAGGCACTTCATGAAGAACAATTGGACATCTCTACAATTGATAATGTCAAAATGCAAGTAGAATTTGGAGTTAAATGGAAATATCAATGCAAGTAGAATTTGGAATTCATGAGTTGATGTATATTAATATGTGATGGTGGTCAAAGAAAGGATATTATTATACCATTAGATCATGGATTTCTAGTGACCATTTACAACAAGATAAAAGTCATGAATTTAGAAATATCATCTTGGAGATCAAATTGATAAAGTGGATACATTGTTGATGTTGGATACATAGTGTTCCATGGAAAGGCAGTGAAGATTAGGCAAGACTCGGCTACGATGGACCATGTGCAAGGGTGAAGGGCAAGCAAGAGGCTTGGTGCCGAAGGACCAAACACAATGGCGAAGAGTGAGTTAAGTCTTAGCGCGATGAATCGTGCAAGACCATGTGAAGCTAAGGATTATCCACGTCACTCATTTAACAGAACAAGAAGATGATGTTGATATTTCACAACGAGTGCAATTGACAAAAGAGCTAAATATGAATATACATTGTCAAAAGAAGACCAAATGGCTTGGATATAGGAAGTTGTATTACTTTATAAGTGGATGAACACCAAGCCCATCTCATGTGGACATAGCTCAAGCCAAAGGTATAATATTGGATATATATATGCTTATTGCTGGTTAATCAAATAAAAATCCAAAATGATCAATTTCTTATGGAGTTGGCAACCCTCAAAAAGAAGAATGAAGAAGATATGATGGTGTTCCTATTGGCATAGATTTTCTATTTTCTTTTGAGTATAAGAACGTCGTACTATAAAGAGGGATGCAACTATGATGGCTTTGCTGTTGCCTTAGTGCTCAAATTGATCCAATAACCTTTAGGCGAGTTTTTAGGCTACCTATGTGTTATTTTGGAGCTTGGTAGTAGCTGGGTTAGATATCCCTTTAAATTATCTTTCCGTAGAGTCCAAGATCACCTAAATCGGCCTCCGGAGTGAAAAGTTATGGGCATTTCTCTATTGGTTATCTGTCTGTATTATTATCTGTCTGTATTGTTCTAGTCCGCAATGCCGATCCGGACATTGGTAGTGCCGATCCAAAACTCAACAGAACATCTTTTTCTTGCCCTTTGTGACTTCCTCATTGGCAGTGCTGATCCAGGGATCAGCAGTGCCGATGCGGGACGTCCAGAGGCCCAACGACTAGTTTTTGAGCCAATCCTATTGGTAGTGCCAATCCAGGCATCAGCAATGCCGATGCGGGGCGTCCAGAGCCCCAAGGGCTAGTTTTTGTGCCTCTACTATTTATACCCCCTTCGTTCATAACGCTGGGAGTGCTAAAAACACATCAAAGAAACATCTATTTGAGCCAAGAAAACACCTCTCCACTCCTCATTGCTTAGTGCTATACCTTGTGGGTGAGATTTGGTGAGAGATTGAGAGAGAAAGAGCAAAACTCCATTGGTGAGCATTTGAGCAAGCAAGCAATCATCATGGCATTTGTTACTCTTGGGGATTCATCCCCTAGATGACGAGGCATTGCTTGGTGAGCTCCTAATCTTGTGGTGAGTCAGGAGAAGTTTGTGAAGGTTTAGATTGACCTCCGAAAGGAAAGGAATCAAGAGAAGGAAATTCGAGAAAAAGGGTTGACAGAGACTCGGCTCAAGTGTGACCGAGCTCCTCAATGGAGACATAGGACTCACTTGAGGAGTCCGAACTTTGGTAAACAAATTTGTGTCTCTCTTGGTTTTTCTTGTGATTTTTGATTTCATACTTGTTATTCATTGTTCAAACTTGTATGTGACTCGATCTACTTGTATGCTTCTTTGTAGTTGATTCTATCACCTTAGGGTCCTTGCTAGTATTATTTACTTGCATCTAATACAAGTAGAATTGCCTAGAACTACATAGATTCAATTATTCACAAAATTATTCCGTCTGTCCTATGTGCTATTGGCACAGCTGGTACAGGTATTGGTACTGCTGGTATTAGTCAGTTTTTGTGAAATTGATCTTTGCAAAATAATTTTTAGAATCTTCTATTCACCCCCCCCTCAAGGTCCTTTCAGTAAGCCGACCACAATCAACAAATGCTACTAATTTCTCTACTAAACCCTATGAATCGTTGCAACCTAACAATTCTAGTAGGCCAAGACCCTACACAAGCTAGTGTTCTTGATGAGTGCAATGCAGAAGCTAAAACACACTAACCTATGCAAGCCACAAGTCAACCTACTAACTATAGCACACAACCGTAGAATAGTAAAGAGAGGATCAAGGAATGCTGATGATTTTTTCCCGAGGTCTTGGAAGGATGGTACCTTCCCCTACTCCTCATTGGATCACTCCCGCTAGAGTTCCGGTCCCTCCCGTCACCAAGTGGAGTTCTCGCACTCGAGCCCGCAATCACTCCCGGCGTGAAGACACGGTTGCGTCACCGCTGCCACCAAGGCACAAGCTCGCCTTTCTTGAGAACTTGCTCGACTCCTCGAGCCGACACGGGCACTCACTATCCATGACCCTTTCACCAGCGGGCTCAAACATGATGTGTACAAGGGTTCCTGATCTTCCGAAAGGTTCTGATAAATCTTGATTTGGGCGGAGGCGAAATACAAATCGATCCGGCTTCTAAACAACACGTTCAGAACCCTGCAATTGCAGCACAACATCTCCTCTGGTTATCAACCATCCAAGGACAATTGACCTCGCCGGGAAGGCTAATCCCTGCCTGCGAATCAAGAACACAAGCAAGAACAACAAAGAATGCAACACAATTGCAGATGTATGATTAAACTCACGAAGTTGGGGTCTCACAAACCGACGAACGGCGACACTGTTTATGAACAGGATTGATCTAAGCAAAACCCGAACCCTAATGGTGCAGAGGCGGCTGTATATGAAGACCCTAGGGTCGTGCAAGACCCTCTGGACGCACCCTAGATTGGGCTCAACTAGATACAAAGCCCAAAGGCCAAAAATAGGAGACGCAGCACCGACACAGATTCTGGACCCTCTATTATTTCGATGATTTCCGATGACTCCGGATGAATTTTGACATGAGTCCGGCCACATTGGAAAGGTCTTCTCCTTATCTTGCCGTGCATATGTAGAACGTCCAAATCCGAGTCCGTATGCATCTTGGGCGACCGTTTTAGTGCAGTCTGATCCTGGGCCCCGAAACAGACTCGAAGTCGGTTTTGATTGGGCCTCCACTTTGGCTTCCAAGACCTTGCTGGTCCTCCATGTTCCCAACTCCTTCTCCCATCATCTCCTGGTCCTCTACATGGTTCCTAATCATAATATAGCAAACCATTCTCAAAAGTAACATATAGCGAAGAACGTAGGAACGAGCTCACCTCTAAATTTAGTCGTCGTGCATGAGCTCTAGTCATTAGACCGTACAAGTCCAGAATTGGAGGAGTGTTGTGTGTATCCATAGAAGTGATGTCCTCATCATCCTCCCCCTCTTGAAGTGGAGCCGTTCTCGACTCAAGCTCATCCTCTTCTCCCAAGTATGGTTTCAAATCTGAAATATCCGCTCAAGGAATAGAAGGAACAAGAAGTGGCATGTATAAACCATGTGGATTCAAGCGAAACTTAGCTTTTTGACATGTAGTGCAGCGAGCAACAAAATGCTCAACATCTTTCCTCATCCTTGGCCAAAAGAAGTGTGTGGCCAAAATATGCTCCGTCTTCTTAGCACCAAAATAACCCATCAATCCACCTCCATGCGCCTCCTGCAACAGCAAAAGACGAACGGAACCAACTAGAATGCATAGGCGGTTAGCTCTAAACAAGAAACCATCATTCAACACAAATTTGTTCCAAGCACGACCTTTTTTACAGTGCAACAATATATCTTTAAAATCAACATCAGCAACATATTGTTCTTTAATTGCCTCAAGTCTAAAAATTCTACAATCAAGTTGAGACAACAAAGTATATCGCCTAGATAAAGCATCAACAACCACATTATTCTTCCCTTTCTTAAGTTTAATAATATAAGGAAAAGACTCAATAAACTCAACCCATTTAGCATGTCTACGGTTCAAATTGCATTGATAACGGATATACTTAAGTGATTCATGATCAGAATGAATAACAAATTCTTTGGGCAACAAATAATGATGCCACATCTCTAAAGAACGTACAAGTGCATATAGTTCCTTATCATACGTGGAATAATTCAAAACAGGCCCAGTAATTTTCTCACTAAAGTATGCAATAGGTTTACCATCTTGCATCAAAACACCAACAATGCTTATACCACTAGCATCACATTCAAGATCAAAAGTCTTATCAAAATTGGCAGCAATGGTGCATGTGTAAGTTTGTCCTTCAAAGCATCAAAAGACTCATGATGTACCTTACCCCAATGGAAGTCAACACCCCTTCTTTGTCAACTCATGCAATGGTGCAGCAATGGTGCTGAAATCTTTCACAAAAGCGGCGGTAGAAACCTGCAAGACCAAGAAAACTCCTCACCTGTGTGATAGTTTTTGGTACAGGTCAGCTCTTTATGGCTTCAATCTTCGCCCAGGAAAAGAGACTCGATCCGTGCAAAAGGTGCACTTCTCAAAGTTACCAAATAAACATGCAACTCGCAAAGCATCAAAAACAGCACGCAAATGAATCATATGATCATCCATGAATTTGCTATAAATCAAGATATCATCAAAGTAAACAACCACAAATTTGCCAATAAAAGGTCTTAAAACCTCATTCATCAAACGCATGAAAGTACTGGGTGCATTAGTTAAACCAAAAGACATTACTAACCACTCATACAACCCGAATTTGGTTTTGAAAGCTGTTTTCCATTCATCTCCAACTTTCATTCTAATTTTATGGTAGCCACTACGCAAATCAATTTTAGTGAAAATTATAGCACCACATAACTCATCAAGCATTGGTCTAGCCTAGGAATAGGATGACGATACCTAATAGTAATGTTATTAATGGCTCTACAATCTACACATATACGCCAAGAACCATATTTCTTAGGAACCAAAAGTACAGGAACAGCACAAGGACTAAGTGATTGATGAACATACCCACAATCCAAAAGGTCTTGGACTTGTCGTTGTATCTCCTTAGTCTCCTCAGGGTTGGTCCTATAAGCAGCACGGTTTGGCAAAGTAGCACGAGGAATCAAATCAATTTGATGCTCAATCCCTCTCAAAGGTGTCAATCCCGGGGGTATCTCAGCTGGGAAAACATCCTCATACTCCTGCAAAAGGTTAGTGACAGCAGGAGGCAAAGCACTAGAAGCAATATCACCAAGCAAAAACAAGGCTTCTTTGCATATCAAAGCATAGCAAATATCATCAGCAGAGATTTCAGCAAGCTCAGATTTTATGGCAAGACATGAACGACCTTGTAATTTAATTCCAGCACCCTTAGAACTTGAAGAATCATTAACATTACTTGGTGTAGAATGAGAATTAATAGGTTGCTGAATTTTAGGGCCTTTATTTTTCAAACTAGCAGCTCGTTCTAAATTAGCTTGTACAATTTTAGCAGGGGTCATTGGTAACAAAGTAATTTTAGTTCCTTTATGCATAAAAGTGTAATTACTTTTACCATGGTATAAAGCATCATTATCAAATTCCCAAGGTCAATCTAACAAAAGTGAACATGCTTGCATGGGTACAACATCACAATCAACAGAATCCACATAGGGACCAATGGAAAAAGGAACTCTGGAAGTTTGTATTACCTTAGCTTTTCCAGAGTCATTTAACCACTGAATGTAGTATGGATGTGGATGTGGGCGTGTGGTCAAATCAAGCTTCTTAACCACATCAGAACTCACCAAATTGTTGCAGCTTCCTCCATCAATGATGACACGTGCTCGACGGTTCTTGATGACGAAGAAAATCTGGAACAAGTTATGTCACTGCATCGTCTCGGGCTGCTGGATTTGTGTGCTAAGCATACGCTGCACAATAATATTCATGTAGCCCATGGTATCTCCGCCTCCAAGGACGAGGTCACCGCTGGTGGCAGCGATATCCTCCTCCTCATCCTCCACATCGGAGGTGCTCGTGTAACCGCCATCGTCTATCGCCACATATGCCCGCCTACTTGGGCAATCTTTCTGCACATGACCAAGACCATGGCAGAGGCGGCACTGAATCCCTGTAGTGCGTCCCGTTGAAGCAACAGAGGAGGCACTACTAGTTGGTACCTGCATAGAATTTTTACCTGAGCACGTAGAAGGGACAGGGGCTGATCTTGGTGCTGTAGAAACAACACTAGCTCCCTTGGCAGCTGCTGGTGGAGGCAGCCGGAAAGATGGCTTGGGCAGCCCTGAAGTCCTCGTTGGCCGTGGTGGGTAGAAAGTCCTAGACTTGCTGTACTCCTCAAAAGTCCTGAAAAGTCCCTGTGATTCTTTCTCTGCAAGCATAGCATACTGGAAACACTGGTTGAAGGTATAAAGATCTTTATAATCAAGGATGTCCTGAATTTCTTTTCTCAAACCAGAATAAAAGCAGCAAATCTGATCCTCTACTTTTTCAACCACAGCACAACGACTCAAACCCTTCTGAAGCTCACTAAAATACTCCTAAACAGTTTTATCTCCTTGATCTAAATGCTGTAGTTTATTACGAATCTCTCTATAAAATGAAGGAGGAACAAAACGATCATGCATTGCTACTTTAAGTTCTTCCCAAGTAGTAGGCAAATCAGTTTCAGCAGCTAGACCACTCTATCAAACAATAGCAAAGTCCTTAAACTCACTAGTGGCTTGTCTAACTCTATGTTGTTCAGGAACAAGATGGGCATTAAATTTTTGTTCTACAGTCATTTCCCAATCAAGGTAAGCATCACCATCGTACTGACCCGAAAACGAAGGAATCGAAAACTTAATTTTAGCATACGGGTCATCTGGAGCATGGTTACCTTTGTGCGATGGTTGTGATTGTGGAAACCACCCATACCTTGAGGGTTACATTGCAAACGACATCGTAAGCTTGCGGTCCTTGTAGCTGACCTATCGACGGTGCCATCAGCCTTATACACTATTTTTTCATCATGATCGTCTTCAACGTTGTTGTTGGTGTTGGTGTCGGTGTTGGTGTTGATGGTCTTGTGAGCAGTCTCCAATTCGACAACCTGATCAGTTAACTTAGAGACTCTCTTATCCAACTGCTCAATGCTTTATCCCAGGTGAAGCTTGGTGATGGCGTCGGTGATGGCCCTGGTGATCATCTCTGCCAAATCACTCTGAACCGCCTACAAAGACTTCTGTAGCTGACTTTGGCTCATGCACTCATCAAATTTTGAGGGTGAAGCACCCTCTCCATCGCTTCCTGACATTAGAAACACGAAAACAGGAAACAAAAAGTGAAGGTTATCCCTACAAAACTACTAAGCAGTGGTGCCTCTCAACACAGCAAAAGGAAGTTTCTTGCAAAGCTCTTACAAAGTTCTGAAAAAAAACAAAGCAAATGATACCAGGGAGGTGTGTTCCACAATTGCAAGGGTTACAAAATAACCTATGTGCTATCCAGAAGAAATATGTAGAGCTAGGAAGGCCAAATATATATATGTGAGTGGCACACAAATAAAAAATAGATAGTAAAGCTGAATAAGTTCCCAAGTAACTTGTCCCTAGTTGCAGGTCTAACTATGTCCTAGAACAGTAGTGATAGCAAAGAAGAAACAAGGAGACAAAGGCACACAGTCGATAATAGGGGGCTAAGTGTAAAACAGCCAAACTCAGAAATTCCAGGTGGCTAGATAGAGCACTAGTAGGAATCCCAAATTTTTTTTATATTATTTTATTTTTTTGATATTTTTCTCCAAGTCACTAACAAAGGGGGAGAAACCACAAAAAATTTCAGCTCAAACAAAGCTAGGATGTGGCCTACAGAAATTCTTGAAGTTTCAAAAAACGTCGGGTTTCAACTTGAATGAATTTTTTCTTTATCTTCCTGATTTTTTTTAATTTTTTGACGAGGGCACATAGGACGTAGCCTAGTGTGGGTCACCTCAACTTTTTGTCAAGAATCTCCTATAAAAATTTCAGCCCAAACAGATAACCGAGCGAAAAGTTATGGCCGTTTTACAGAAGGGGTGTCGGAATCGGTTATGAAGAAACCCAGGGTTTGACTAAAACCCTAAACCTCAACTTTTTGTCAAGAATCTCCTATAAAAATTTCAGCCCAAACAGATAACCGAGCGAAAAGTTATGGCCGTTTTACAGAAGGGGTGTCGGAATCGGTTATGAAGAAACCCGGGGTTTGAGTGAAACCCGAGTCGGGTTTTGGGTCGGGTAGGGATTTTTTTGTTGGGGTGGATGTAGCGGAAAGTGGAATTTATGAGAATTGGTCCGACATGTTGAGGGTGGGTTTAGGGTGGGATTAGGGTGGGCGTGTTGATCAATCAACCCTAGCACACAAAGCCGACAAAACCGAGGGTGGTGGCGGGGATGGCAGCTAGGGTTGTAAGAGAAACACTACTGACGATAAACACACAAACTAAACCAGCGACTAAACAAGAACTAGGGCACAAACTCAACACTACGGACTCCGAAATTGAAATATGCAAAGGCTAAACACGTGGTTATAGGCGAAGGAAATTTTTTTTTGGCTTTTCTATGGACGATAGGAAGAACACGAAAACAAAACTAAAAGGTAGTGCGAACCTGACGGTGCACCTGAAGCTCTGATTACCACTTGATGTGAACAAGGGTTCCCGATCTTTCGAAAGGTTCTGATGTGAACAAGGGTTCCCGATCTTCCGAAAGGTTCTTGGTAAGTTGATTTGGTCGGAGGCGACACACAAATCGATCCGGCTTCAGAACAGCACGTTCTAAACCCCACAATCGCAGCACGACGTCTCCTCTGGTTATCAACCATCCAAAAGACGATTGACCTCGCCGAGAAGGCTAATCCCTGCCTGCGAATCAAGAACACAAGCAAGAACAACGAAGAATGCAACACAATTGCAGATGTATGATTAAACTCTCGAAGTTGGGGTCTCACAAACCGATGAACGGCGAAACTATGTATGAACAGAATTGATCTAAGCAAAACCCGAACCCTAATGATGCGGCGGCGGCTGTATATAAAGACACTAGGGTCGTGCAAGACCCTCTGGATGCGCCCTAATTGGGCTCAACTAGATACAAAGCCCAAAGGCCAAAAATAGGCGACGCAGCACCGACACAGATTCTGGACTCTGTCTTGTTTTGACGATTCCCGATGACTCCGGATGAATTTTGACATGAGGCCGGCGGCATTGGAAAGGTCTTCTCCTTATCTTTCCGTGCATATGTAGAACGTCCTTATCTTACAGACTGGTCCTGGGGCCTGAAACAGACTCGAAGTCGGTTTTGATTGGGCCTCCACTTTGGCTTCCAAGCCCTTGCTGATCCTCCACGTTCCCAACTCCTTATCCCATCATCTCCTGGTCCTCTCCATGGTTTCTAATCATAAAATAATCATTAGGTAGCAAACCATTCTCAAAATTAACATATAGCGAAGAACGTAGGAACGAGCTCACCTCTAAATTTAGTCGTCGTGCACGAGCTCTGGTCATTGGACCTTACAAGTCCAGAATTGGAGGAGTGTTGTTGTATCCATAGGAGTGATGTCCTCATCATGACGGCTCTGCTCTGGGCTGCTCCTGTGCTGGGTCCTGCCGCTCTGCCTGAGCCTGTGCACCTGAGCGTCCAGCTGCTCGAAGTACTCAAAGTCTACTGGTGAGTCAGACCCTCTGTCCTGCTCTGCTGGTGCGACAGTGGATGTCTCCTCAGCAGCTGTCGCCTGATGAAGAGTAAGATCATCCACATCCTCCTGAGTGAAACCTCTGCGGATAAGATCCTCTGCTACGTGAGGTTTGACAAGATCCGTAGCAGAAGAAGGTAGAGTTGTAGCTGTCTCTGGGAGAGTCTCTATCTGTGGAGCTTCCTGTGTACTGTGTATGATCTTTGAGAAGGTCAGACTCCTGACTGGTTGCTGCTGGTGAATGGAGGGTCCTGCCATCTACGAAGTAGAAGAGTCTGACAGTGAAGTGAACAATGCAGATACTGAGAAGGCAGCAACGGGGGAGAACTAAGCGGGTGAGAAGGTCTGTCTGGCTCCCCCTGTCAGTAACACCCCTAAAAGTGAAGGCAGTCCAGAAGACTGGTGTAAGGACCAAAGGTGTACCAAGAAGGGGGGGGGGTGAACCGGTAAGCCGCTCACGAATCTAAATACTTTGATTTACGCTACTAGAGCCTAGAAATCGTTGCAACCTAACAAGTCTAGTAGGCCAAGACCCTACACATGCTAGTGTTGATGATGATAGCAAGCGCGGAAGCAAAACACACTAGCCTATGCAAGCCACAATTCCACCTAGTTACTAGAGCACACAAATGTGGAATAGTAAAGAGGGGGTCAAGGAATGCTCATGATTTTTTCCCAAGGTTTCGTGCCTTCGCCTACTCCTCATTGGACCACTCCCGCCGGAGTTCCAGTCCCTCCCGCCGCCAATGTGGAGTTCTCGCCCACGAGCCCGCAATCACTCCCGCAGTGAAGACACGGTGCGCGTCACCGCTGCCACCAAGGCAAAAGCTCACCTCCCTCGAGAACTTGCCGGACTCCCCGAGCCGACACGGGCGCTCACTAGCAATGCCCCTTTCACCGGTGGGCTCAAACTGTGTACAAACATGTGACGACATTCACAACTGATCATGATAGGCTCGATCACCGAGAGCTAACCGGTCTAGGTCTCACCATAGACCAAGAGTAACAACCTTGATCACACCCTCAAGGACACCTAGCCTTAGATGTGCAAGATCACTACATGTTACTCTCAATAGCACTCTCAAGATATGCAATATGTCCTCCTAGTGCTCTCCTCTTTTCCTCTTGGCTCTCACCAAATGCTCCAAGCAATTCTACTGGCCAAGAGAGGTCTCCAAGACCCCAACAACGAAGTTATATAGGCTTTCAACCTCTAACTAGTCATTGCTCCACGAAATCAGCTTTCTGGGCCAACTGACCGGACTATCCGGTCACTGCAATCCTTAGCATCAACGGCTCTGCCCCTGCTGATCTCCAATTGACCGGACCGTCTGTTGACGGCTGTTAAGTACCATTTTTAACCGTCAACTATACTCAAATAAAGGAGAATTTGGCATTTCATACACGCATGCTTTAGCACAATAATATAGTTCCACTTGTACTTGGAGAACTTTGTGCATGCAGGAGGAAATGTGAAGGAAACACCTCAAAAGGCAAGAAAACACACTTTCGACCAATCAGAGAGTGCCACATGGACGTCACACGGATTGAAGGGCCCATCTTCAGCACTTAACCGACGTAACTCCCTGTAATACCGCGCAAACCAACGTCAGGGCCCACCGGACAGCCACCTGGAGAAAGCATAGGCCAGGAGGGGCCACCCCCAGGTCGGCCGACCTGGTCAGGTCGGCCGACCCAGCCGGGCGCCCTCTCCGCCTGGGCTTCCACGTGTTGGCTCCTCCGCGACTCCTAATGACGGTTTGAGATGCCTTCCGTGGCGGTTACTCTCCCTTGCCGACCTATTGAGGCTATAAATAGGAGGGTGTGCCTTCACACTCAACACACACCACAAGAAGCATTTCTCTCTTGCTAGTAGTAGTTCTTGGAGTTTTAGTGGAGTTAAGCTGAGTCTAGAGCTCTCTAGTCCCAAGTCTTCACTTGGAATTGGTATGGCTCTTGTATCTTTTCCCTGTTGTAAGACTTTGCTCTTATCAATATATATATCTTTTCTATATAGTTGTGCTTGGGTCATGAGTTTCTTGTTTGATATTGTGATCCATATATGTGATAGTATAGTCTACTTGTGTGATAGTAGTTTATATTTATTATACTACTATTGTCATGCTAGTTATATACCGTCACTATAGTCTAGTTTATATGTTATAGTCTCTATGCTTAGTTTTAGCTGATAAAGTATAGCATGGGTTTGGTGATCGTATTCTTACGGTAACTCTGCCTCGTTAATAGTAATCGCGGAGGGGCAGAGTGCTCTTTGGTCATGCAAGTATGGTACTTGGGTGACTGATTTGCATCAATTATTCGTTAGTCTACTGGTTCGTTGAGGTAGGCGGCAGGTGGTGACAGCCCTGTCCGTCCTTTGAAATCCTCCCCGCTAGGCTAGTGCGTAGGCTCTTGGCGGAAGTCGCCTGTGGATGCAGGGGTAAGTCCGTGCCTGAAGTGCTATACTATTGACTGCTGAACCTGAGTGTGGGTCTGTATGTATTCTACTTAGGCTATGCAACTGTATAGGAATGTATAGTAGGAGTAGCTTAGCCTAGTCTTTCCTCCACTAGACTTTATTTATTTAGTAGGAATCTTCTGTGTGTGCCACACTACCCGGTTATTATCATGTACCCGCCTGTCTTGGTTAGATATCCTTGCTAATTGTTAACATGATCTTATATGTTAGTAACGCTTCTTGATCATAACCTTCCTTTGGGATAAACAAATACGATACCCTGAATACTTCCGGGTGAAATGCTACAGCGGTATTCTCCGTGCGCTTGCGGATTTTACCTACTTGACTCTGGGACATATTAGTGAACCGTTTCTGGTCCAGTGCCGGGAATGATTTATTAATATGGCTTAGCAAAAGTCAACAAGCATTTCTGGCGCCGTTGCCGGGGAAGGCGTATGATTCAAGAAAAATTACTAATGTATATAGTAGTGTTGCAATTATTAAGGCTATCTCCTAGGCAGGCTAACCTTGCTTTGTTTTCTGCATTTTGTATGAAAACAGGGTAGTGTATGACTGGTTTCGACTTGCCGACACACTTCACTGAAGATCCTGAGTCACTCCTGAGAAGGACACGAGCTAGGCTCACCCCTCCTCGTAAGGAGATTCGGCCAATCGAACCTGTCATTCCCGCACCATCAAGCTCTGAGCAAATGGCCGACAAGACCCTCCACGAGTTCTCCGCTCCCTCCGCTGCCAACATCCCTACGGGACCAGCTGGCAATGTGGGAGATGCGAACTTCGAGATCAAGACCGGTCTCATCACCATGGTGCAGGCTAGCCCATTCTGTGGGAAAGCCAATGAGGACGCTAGTGCTCATCTCCAGCAATTCCTGGAGATTTGCAACACGTTCAAAAAAAAAAAAGAAGGACAGCCTCATCACATTCATGAAGAACTTCCTTGAGAAGGAAAAGGTTGCACAGCAACAACTGATGAAGGCAAGGGGGCAAAGGTCACACATTAAGCAACAGCCTCCGAAGTCCACAAGGCAGCAACCTCCGAGGTCTGCAAAGAAACAGGCTGTGAAGCCTGCAAAACCGCAGCCTCCGAAGCCCGAGAAGCCACCGACCGCAACAAAGACCAAGAAGGTGTGGCGAGTGAAACAAGAAGCATCATCCGTGTCTTCATCTCCGGGACCGGACAACGCTTCATCGAGCTGAACGCCGGAGAAAAGTCCCGCTCGTCGGACTTTAAAAGGTGAGTCCTCGCCGGGAGGTTAAACCGGTAGTTATCCATATTTGCTCTTTTAACTGCATATTTGCTTTCCACCACATTTTGATTTTTTCCGACCACTGCATTTCTGCATTTTTGAATTTTTCCAGCCACCTTGGAATTTTTCAAAACTCATTTGCATTTCTGAAAATTTAGAAAATAGGTTTTTGGGCTTTCCATTTTGAAAAGATTTTTTGTCGAGCTTTTTGAGCAAAACAGCAGCAGGGGACAAATCCCCTAGCCGTTGGGGAACACATAGGAAAAAGGGGGCTGCCAGGAGGCCCACCTGCCAGGTCGGCCGACATGGTAAGGTCGGCCGACCCCCTGGCCCCACCTTTTCCTGTGCTCCTTTCTCCCAACGGCTATATGGCCGTTGCTCTGTCCCTTTCTAACGGCCATCTTGCTATAAAAACCGCCCAGGAGGAGGAGCTTCACCATTCCAAGCTCATCTTTCACTCCCCTCCTTTGCTCACTTGTTGCTCTCCCAAAATTTCGTGTTCTTCAACTTTACTACAGCCCCAAAAACCCAAAAAAATATTTCCCCTCTGTTTTAGTGCATTTGCAAGTTGTTGTGAGAAGAAAACCAATTTCGGAGAAGCTCGGGTTTGTCGTTTTCACTAACGCTCACCCGAACACTTGTTCGATCTTGTTTTTGTTCTTGTCTTGTGTTTGTTCTTGTGTGCAGCCATGTTCAAACGAATGAAGCAAGTCGCCGGAATCAAGCGGAGAAAAAGCACTCGTGCAAGCACGAGTCAAGCATCCTCCGTCGAGCTCACACCAAGTCCGGGGCATGGTGACCCCGAAGCTGAAATTCCGGAGGAAAGGCCGGCCTTGCTCATCACCGAGGAGCATCTCGACATCAAGGACGACCGCGAGGGCCAAGCCATCGCGCTCATGAGAGAACGGCCATTCGCCCACACCCGACGCTTCGATCCGGACTTCCTCGAGAAAATAGGTATGAGAGAAGAATTTGCCTCTATTTTCCGCACTATGGGTTGGCTAAATTTCGTAGAAGTAGATGAGCCGGGTTCTCGTTTGCTTACTATGCAGTTTTTATGCACCCTTAGAAAGTATGATGAAGGCATTTCTTTTCGCTTGTTTGGGCAAGAGCGCTTGGTCACATGGGGTGATCTTCATGCTATGCTAGGTCTAAATCCTAAATGTAGGCTAGACTTAGATAAAGCGCTAAAGGGGTTCCATAAAGAAAGTTTTTGGAAAAAGATTTCCGGAAACGAGTGGGGTCCCAAGCCTAGAACAAGTGCCATCCATAATCCTACACTTAGATTTATGCATGTGTGGTTGGCTATGACCTTGTTTCCTCGAGGTGACATTAGGGTTGTCCGGCAAGATGAATTGAAAATACTTTATGCCATGGTTAAGAAAATTAGGGTGTCACCCGCGGAATGCATGATTGATCAATGGTTAGACAATATAAAGTTGACAGGACCAATTGAGTGCACCTCTTTAGTTACTCGCATTGCACAGAAGTGTGGTCTGCTTGAGAATGTTCATGTTGAATATTTGACGGTAGATAGAGAATTTCTAGGCGAGGACTATTTTGTGCAAGGACATACTTTGAAACATGGTCCAAATAATACCTTGATCTATCACTTTCCCGGGTATACAAACGAATTCCCGTTACCTAACCCGGGTCTTCGTTTGTATCACTGTCGGGCACTAACCCTCCCACTTGAGCCAGTGGGAGAAGTTCGCAGGCATAGTGTTTCAGGGCGATCGACACGTTCCCGTAGGCATATGGAGCCTACACCGGAGTTTCACACTCCGACTGGAGATCCGGTATGGGAGCAGCCCCCGCCACAGGACGAGGCGGGTGCATCAACATGGCAGGCCGGAGCATGGGAATCTCAGTACGATTACCCCATGCAGACGTCATCAAGTTCAAGCGGACCGCCATCCTTTGCCACTCAGTCATTCTCATCCCGTGGGTTCCGTGAACTCAACTATGGGATGGCCGAGTTGACAAGGAGGGTGAACGACATTGATTTGCGCACCAAGAGCATGCAACAAACTCTCACGCAACATGTCACCGACACCCAGCAATGGCAAAATTTCAGCGACAACCAATTCCGCCAGCTGAACGCGATGATGGCTCAGAATCAGAACAATTGGGATGCCTTCTTCCGCTCCCAAGGCTACGACCCGAACCAGCAGATATGAGCAAGAACAAGCTTGGGGGAGGACCCCCCTTCTCACGGTAACTTGTATCTTTCCCCTTCCCTTTATTTCTTGCATTTGCTAAATCTGAAAATCCATAAAAATTTGCAAAATATAAAAAGAACAAAAATATTTCCCTTTTTCATGCGCGGTATGAATGTGTATAATTTTCCTATGTTGAGATGATGAATAGTTGCTCTGTCCTTTATTCCTCTCTAATGCTAGTTTACAACTTAGTACTCTCTCAAGAGTTAGGTTTGTTGGTAAATCTTGCCTTGAACTTGAATCTTGTGGGTAGCATATGCATTCTCTAGTTCTAAGTTGTTGAGAGGTATGATATGATAGATAGGGCTGCTATGATCTTGCTCAATGTAAAGCTTGAATTCCGGAGTTTTATTTTTCAAAATGACAAATTGATAAGTTCCTCAATGATGAAATTCCCACCACAGCCATATGTAGTGTTTACATTTGAAAACCTTTACACATATGCTGCTTGTTTCACATTGAGCTTAGTCAAAATTGTTGTGACCCTAGTAGAACTCTTTTCATGCTTTCTTGATCAAGATCATATACACACATCCACCGCCATGAGCTATCCTTCTAAATCAAGAAGATAGTATCCACCATATCCACCATATCCACCGTGAGCTATTCTTCTACACCGGAAGAAAGCCACTATCCATCCATCCAAAGAAACACTCCATATATCCATTGCAAAATTCCTCTCTCAAAGTATTCATTGCAAACTAGGACTATGGCTATGCAAAAAGAAAAGAAAAAAAATGCTCAAAAAAGAGAGCAAGCAAAAGATAGCCATAGCCTAGAAACTCCAAAAGAGAGAAGGAAAATTCAAAAAGGAGTTATTTCTTCCCATCCACCATTCCTCCGTTTTCCCACACACTTGCACATCTTGATCAAGATTGTTTGAATTGATGTTTTTCTTGGATCCGGTCTTTTGACATAGCAATATTATGTGAACATGAGTGCCTCATATATCCCTACCTTGAGCTCCACATAAAGCCTTATTTAGAAGTAGGTGATTATAGGCAACACTTTGCCTTGGTGAGGAATCATACACATATTGAGTGATCCGAGAGAATCATTTGAGGAACTTGGTTTTTATTTTCAAAATCTTTTGAAAACCTCCGGAATAACATAGCGGAATCTAGAGCAAGTGATTGGTGCCCTGCAATTGTTCTATCTCTCAACCGCCCAAGACAATGAGGTGTAAAAGCCCCATGGATCGAGGTAAATGGGTAAGTTATGTGCCAACATATTTAATTCTAGGAAGAGTACTTTGTTGTGCGCATAGTATTATTGAGGAATAGGACATTGTAGCAACTCCTGATCAACAACTTAAGTTTATCTTTGCTTCGGGACGAGCAAAGGGTAAGCTTGGGGGAGTTTGTTGACGGCTGTTAAGTACCATTTTTAACCGTCAACTATACTCAAATAAAGGAGAATTTGGCATTTCATACACGCATGCTTTAGTACAATAATATAGTTCCACTTGTACTTGGAGAACTTTGTCCATGCAGGAGGAAATGTGAAGGAAACACCTCAAAAGGCAAGAAAACACACTTTCGACCAATCAGAGAGTGCCACATGGACGTCACACGGATTGAAGGGCCCATTTTCAGCACTTAACCGACGTAACTCCCTGTAATACCGCGCAAACCAACGTCAGGGCCCACCGGACAGCCACCTGGAGAAAGCACAGGCCAGGAGGGGCCACCCCCAGGTCGGCCGACCTGGTCAGGTCGGCCGACCCAGCCGGGCGCCCTCTCCGCCTGGGCTTCCACGTGTTGGCTCCTCCGCGACTCCTAATGACGGTTTGAGATGCCTTCCGTGGCGGTTACTCTCCCTTGCCGACCTATTGAGGCTATAAATAGGAGGGTGTGCCTTCACACTCAACACACACCACAAGAAGCATTTCTCTCTTGCTAGTAGTAGTTCTTGGAGTTTTAGTGGAGTTAGGCTGAGTCTAGAGCTCTCTAGTCCCAAGTCTTCACTTGGAATTGGTATGGCTCTTGTATCTTTTCCCTTTTGTAAGACTTTGCTCTTATCAATATATATATCTTTTCTATATAGTTGTGCTTGGGTCATGAGTTTCTTGTTTGATATTGTGATCCATATATGTGATAGTATAGTCTACTTGTGTGATAGTAGTTTATATTTATTATACTACTATTGTCATGCTAGTTATATACCGTCACTATAGTCTAGTTTATATGTTATAGTCTCTATGCTTAGTTTTAGCTGATAAAGTATAGCATGGGTTTGGTGATCATATTCTTACGGTAACTCTGCCTCGTTAAAAGTAATCGCGGAGGGGCAGAGTGCTCTTTGGTCATGCAAGTATGGTACTTGGGTGACTGATTTGCATCAATTATTCGTTAGTCTACTGGTTCGTTGAGGTAGGCGGCAGGTGGTGACAGCCCTGTCCGTCCTTTGAAATCCTCTCCGCTAGGCTAGTGCGTAGGCTCTTGGCGGAAGTCGCCTGTGGATGCAGGGGTAAGTCCGTGCCTGAAGTGCTATACTATTGACTGCTGAACCTGAGTGTGGGTCTGTATGTATTCTACTTAGGCTATGCAACTGTATAGGAATGTATAGTAGGAGTAGCTTAGCCTAGTCTTTCCTCCACTAGACTTTATTTATTTAGTAGGAATCTTCTGTGTGTGTCACACTACCCGGTTATTATCATGTACCCGCCTGTCTTGGTTAGATATCCTTGCTAATTGTTAACATGATCTTATATGTTAGTAACGCTTCTTGATCATAACCTTCCTTTGGGATAAACAAATACGATACCCTGAATACTTCCGGGTGAAATGCTACAGCGGTATTCTCCGTGCGCTTGCGGATTTTACCTACTTGACTCTGGGACATATTAGTGAACCGTTTCTGGTCCAGTGCCGGGAATGATTTATTAATATGGCTTAGCAAAAGTCAACACCGTCCGGTCAGCTGACCGGACCATCCGATTTAGACTTTCTCTTTCCAGTCCTGAAACTTTCTCGATGCTGCTTCCTCTCTGACCCTGTGTGAAGCCACACAGACTGGACCATCCGGTCAGTACAGCTCCCAGCAGAGACAGATTCCTCGCTGCCTGCTATAAGTCCCAGACAAGTCCTCTTAGTGACCGTACAGTCCGGTCTCCACTGACCCCTCTGTCTAGTCATTTCGTCCAGAAGCTGAAACTCCTCGTCCTCGCTTGACTTCATTTCCCGGCTCCTCCGAACAGCTCCTTGGCTTCTCCACTGTCAACTAGTGCCTGTGATTTCACTGAGCAACCTTGCACATCACCATCTAGACATGACCTAAGAGAAATAACCTAGACCGCCATGATAGTCCGGGTTTTCCTATGGACTCAAAACCCTAACAACTAGACAAGTGTTCCCAACACTTGCTCCATAGCTTGTCCTTAGCTTTGATCCATCTCCATCAACCTTTGGACTCCATCAAGTTCACAAGCCTCCATGCTTGCGGTCATTGTCATCAATCGCCAAGGCAACCATCATCTATATGATTTGTAGTAGAGTTTAGAGATGATTCCTACATAGACAACACTCGTGTAGATATTAGCCCACAATTTCATAGTTGTCATTTATCACCAAAACATTCATACCTCGGGGATCCAATCATCAATGGTCATGAAGCTTACAATCTCCCCCTTTTTGGTGATTGATGACAACCACTACTTATCGTAATATTAACAAGAAACACAGGGCTAAAAGACTACACAACGATCGAGAGGAACCACAAAAGCATAAGAGAGAAACGCACAAGGTCCTACTCAATGAAGCATCATCAAGAGCTAAGAGGAATAAGAAAGAAAAGCACACTCTAGATGATATGCATGCATGTCATGTGAGGATATTAATTAAAGCATAGAGACATGCAATGCAAGACATGAAAGATGATATGCAACATGTTAGCATGGCAATGCATAAGAATTAAAAATAAGAAATCATCATTATGGAATCATACACAGGCATACAGGATAAATAATGAAGAGCAAGCACTGCATATGAAAATAAACCAAGTGAGATCAAGATGAGTCAAACACCAGCGAATGAAAAACCATGACCATCAAAATCCACAAACATCGAATAACTCCATCAAAATAAGATCTGAATGTATCTAACTCCCAAAACCAATGTACACGTATGCTCCCCTAGATACAAGCTACTCTTGATCGCACAGGATCACACTCCAACTCCCCCTAGACCTATGACATACTTCTCCCCCTTTGGCATTAAGCACCAAAAACTGGGAAAAGAGAACATCTACGCGCTCGTGGTCGAAGGAAGTGGTGCAGCAACGTCCTCTGAAGGCTCTACACCTGGCTGCTCTGTGCTGGATCCTACTGCGCTCCCTGAGCCTGTGCCGCCTAAGCATCCATCTGCTCGAAGAAGTCAAGATCTACAGGTGACTCAGACCCTCTGTCCTACCCTGCTGGTGGTACTGTGGATGTCTCCTCAGTAGCAGACGCCCGAAGAAGAGCAAGGTCATCCACATCCTCCTGAGTGAAACCTCGGCGGACCAGATCCTCTGCTACCTGAGGTGTGAGCGTGCCGAGTGTAGCAGTGGAAGGTGGAGCTATAGCTGACTCTAGGGCTGTCTAGGAGTCTGCACGAGTGGTGTGCACTATCTCTGAGGACAGACTCCTAATTGGAAGCTACTGGGAGGTGGAGGGTCCTGCCATCTGTGAAGTAGAAGAGTGTGTTGGTGAAGAGAACAATGCAAACACTAAGAAGGCGGACACGGGGGAGAACATAGCTGGTGAGTGAGTCTGTCCTGTTCCCCTTGTCGATAACACCCCTGAGTGTGACAACCCGCTGGAATGGGCTGTCATCATGGCAGCGAAGGGTCCAGGCTGAGTCGGCAGCTGCTGAGACTATGGAAGTGTTGACGGTCCTGGTTGCTGACTGGCCTGGCTCAGAGTCATCTCAGCTATCGTTGTCATAAGAGTGCTCATCAGTGCCATCTGCTGTCCTTGAAGCTCTGCCTGTCCTCTGATGACCTCCATCATCTGACGTCTATCCTCAGCTATGCTCTGAATGAACTCACTCAGGCGTCCTGCAAGTGCCGCTATAGTGATAGCGTCCTCTGACTGTGAACCTGTAGGCTAGGGAGGTGCTCCTATACTGGCTGACTCAGGAACCACCCTCTCTGGATGAGCTGCCTGCTTGCGAGTGACTGGCGGTGACTCCTGCTCCTCCTCCACCATCTGCTGACTAGAGGCTGACTGCGAACCCTTGGGGACTCTAGGTGAGTAGCTGGTGGTCACCTCAGGGAACATGTCATACTGCTCCTCCGTCACTAGTCCCATCCTCCTCAGTAGATACCAAATGTAGGGAGCATAGACCAAGTGGCATCCTCCTACTCTCTTAGAAATAACCTCCTCCATCTCACCAATCAGCAAATCAGCCAAGTCAAACGGTTATCTCCACAGAATAGCCGCTACTGCCCACTGGTGAAGTAGAGTGAACTCCACTTTGTAGCTAGACCTGGGAATGATAGTCCTGGTGACTATCGCTCTAACCACCTTGGCCTCTACGATGAGTCTTGCAGGGCCTCTCTCAAAGCCTGGGGTGTGCGGTGGTGGAAAGGCAATTGACACCATGTCGTCTGAAGGTAGCTTCCCTCTCTGTGGTCTACAGGGTGGAGCAAGGGTTGGGTAGGTACTCCTGTATAGCTAGAAATCTGAAGCAAGGAGTCCCAAGCTGGCTATCAGGTATCCCCTGCTCACACGCTGTGGTAGCCCTATGAAGAAGAACCAGATCTCTGAGCGGTCTCTGGCAACCCACATTGTAGCATAGAACTCTAGGGCAATATCCTCCCTGTACCTGTATGGAGCAGGAACTAGCTCTGCTAGCCTTGGCAAGTACGTGAAGTACTGCTCCATGTCAGTGCATGTGGCTCTCCTCATAGCCTAGTAAGTGGTGTACTGCTGTGGCACAAACAGCTTATCTTTTCCTTTTAGCGTCTCAGACCCTCCCCAATCCTCCTCCAGAGGCCTGTCCAGTACCTCTCTCGTGCAGCTGGGTCACTAGGGACTGGAACCCACTGCTCGAAGGAGACAAGACGTAGCAACTTAAGGTCCTTTGCAGGAACCTTACGGATGTCTGTCTCTCCAGCTGCCTGTACCAGTCTCTGCAGCCTCCTTGTGCAAACTGCACAGGTGTACCTCGGGTCTCCTGCCCAGTGACAGTCCTCTGCTGCTGTGGCTATGCTAGCTGCTCAGTGTGCTCCTCCTCAACCTCCACTGACTCCTCAGACTCTGACTCTGAGCTCTCCTCTATGTCTGACTCCTGCTGCTGCCTGCAGGATCCCTGCTCCGCAGGTCTCGATGACCTCTCCTGATGAGAAGTCAGAGTACCCTACGACCACAGTGGCAACCTAATCTCTGTGTACAGCTCTGGCCCTATGGTCCTTCGCCTGGTGCTCCTCCTACGACCCTGGTCATCTGTTTGTGTACCTGTGATCAACAGTGATCCAGGTGTCCCGCGGGAAGCCTCCATGGCCTCTATGTGCTGTGCAACCCTCCTGGCCCTCTCAGACTCTAGGTCCAGCCTCATTTTCTTCTTGCTCTTTGGGTTTGCTAGCATCTTTCCCTTGCCCTTATCCTGACCTAAATCTGCCGTCTCTGCTACTGCCGAATGCAGTCAATGCATGCACGTAGGTATAGAAAGGATAAACATAGAATCCTATATAAATCTACTAGCAAAGCACTGCTAGGTAAGAATGCGCAATAGAAATCCTAGAACTAAGATGAAGGACATGATCACTAGACAAATATGCAAAGTAACAACAGTGATCATCGACTATATATGGCTGATGCGAGTCATCTAGTGTGCAGTCAAATAGTTAAGAAATAAATCTAACTACAGACTAGATAGGAGATAAACCCTAGACATGCAATTAATAGATAGGCATAGAATTAATTGCATCCTAGGTTGAGCCAATTAACTAATAAATGCAACTAAAGATTAGACATTTATCCTAATTGCATCAATTAAAGCTAATTGCTCAAAATCAGAGCATAATTGATGAATGGAGGATGAGTACAATACCTTGGAGAACACCGAAGCCAAAAGCGGAGAAAGCACGCGACCAATCGCCGGAAAATTTGGATTTTTCGAGGTGGTCAGCAATAGAGGTGGAGGGAAAAGGATCAACTTTGCCCTAGCAATAGACGAAAGGGGGGCTCGGCTCTAGAAGCTGGGTGCACGCGTGGCAACGAGGGAGAGCAGGACGACGGCGGAGTCATCGGCGAGGCATGTGGTGGCGAGCTGCTCGGCGACGAGCGATGTGCAAGCGGCAGTGGCGGCTAGGGTTTCTCACGGGCGAGCGCGCGAGGCGAGAACGGCAAGGACAAGTGAGCAGCGTGCGGCAGGAGCGACGCACGGATATTAAACCAGACACAAAGGAAACCTAACAATGTCATGTTTGAACCCCTCCCAAGCTTACTCACTATAAGCCATACCCTTGCCTTGAGAGAAGCCAAATCACCATCTCAAGCACTCCCCCTTGCTTATAGCTATCTTGGATGGGTTAGACATTGACTAATTTTTTATGTGTTTTTCTTTTAATTATTTACACATGCATGGATGCAAAGCATACTAGTCACAAAGGATTCCTAATTACCATGCAATGCAAGAGAAAGAAAAACACACTACAGCTACCAAGAACTAACATGGTTACCTCCCTCATGAGTAGATATGACATTGAGGTCCATGTCACTTGTGGTGGACTTCACTTGATCTTCATGAAGCTCCCGGTCCACCACCACCACCATCTTCTAGGTCTTGTTCTTGGGCACCCACTTGTACTTCATTGACCTCTCAAAATCAACAATGCACTTAGGCACCCCTATGCTCTTGACCTTTCTCTTCTTGTTTGGTGGTCCAAAATCCTTAGCATTCACCTTGCCATCCTTGTTCTTAAAAAGCTTGAAATGTGTGTTCTCATGGAACAAGTTAGCATTAGGCAAAACATTAGAACTTCTCACCATAGGATAATCCTTGATGATGTGTCCATCCTTGCAACACCTCTCACAATAGTAGTCATCGGCGAGTAGGGGTTTGATCCATGCAGGGATGGAATCACTCGTCCCGATGATGTCGATGGCGGCAGGATATGAGCCAAGTCCCTGGTGGGAGACATTGTTCACAAGGTTTCTCCCAAGAATCTCCTTGTGAATGGCTCTACCACGTGTGTGCCTCTCAAGGCCATCCATCACCATTTTCCTCTCTTCCTAGAGCTTGTGATATTCCTTCAAAACAAATGGCTCAAGAGAAGAAACCTCGACCGAGGTGGTTAGTTCATCACACATATGATAGGTGTAGAGTGCCCGATCCTTCGGTGAGTGGAGATAACTTCGATTTGGTGGATGTCGACCCTCACGATCCGACTACGACGAGCAGGCCGAAGCGCCAATGCAATCGCTGAACCAACTTCCGGAGGATATTAGCCTTGCGGTATACAAGATCAACCTAATCACGAGAATCAATTCTTATGCGCAACCGAAGAACGAGCAAGAATTAGAGGCGAGCAATCTGATGTATTGCACGAAGGTGGAGTTCTGAATTCACATCGAGAGACGGATGTATAGCTAAGCTAAACTTAAAACAAAACTCAAAGATTGCAAGGGGCGCAACCCTTGACTAAATAGGGGGAGGACGAGGCATCTAGGGCCGGCTGAAGTGGAGAGGCGCGCGGTGGAGAGGGAGTCGCGCGACTTGGGCCACGTGGGCCTTCGGGCGGTGTCATCCTGGGCCGTTGTTCCTTAGCATCAAAACCGTCTTCAATTTCCAGGCTCGAGCTCTAGTGATTGGGCCCTTGTACGTCGTCGTCTCATTAGAAGATGGATCCGTAACTCGAGGGGGCGTGACGACGAGAGGTGGAGGCGTGACAACTTGGTTTAGCGCGCCATCTTCCGTCTCATTATTCGTATGTCGTTGATGTCCTCATCATCCTCCCCTTCTTGAAGTGAAGTTGTCCTCGACGGCAACCCATCATCCTCACCCAAGTATGGTTTCAAATCTGCAACATTAAAACTAGTGGAAACACCAAACTCCATGAGGAAGTCAAGAACATAAGCATTATTGTTAATCTTCGTTAGCATTTTAAAAGGACCAGCAGCACGAGGCATCAATTTAGAACGATGCAAAGTAGAAAGTCTATCTTTATGCAAGTGCAACCAAACCAAATCATCAGGTTCAAAAGAAATATGTTTTCTACCTTAACTACCAGCAACTTGATACTTTTTATTAGCAACGGCAATGTTGTGTTGTGTTTCTTCATACAATTGTTTCATGTGATCAATATGAGCAAGAGCATCAACATGTGGTTCATCTTCAGCATCAATAGCAAATAAATCAATAGGCACCCTAGGAACATAGCCATAAACAACCTCAAAAGGACACATCTTAGTGGCTGAATATGTAGCACGATTATAAGCAAATTCAACATGAGGTAAGCAATCTTCCCAACGTCTCAAGTTATTATCTAGAAAAGCTCTAAGCATAGCAGACAAAGTTCTATTTACTACCTCAGTTTGCCCATCAGTTTGAAAATGACAAGTAGTACTAAACAGCAGCTTAGTTCCTAATTTATTCCAAAAAGAACACCAAAAATGACTAAGAAACTTAGCATCACGATCAGAGACAATTGTTTTAGGAATTCCATGCAATCTAACAATCTCTCTAAAGAACAATTCAGCAACATTTGAGGCATCATCAGTTTTATGACAAGGTATAAAGTGAGCCATTTTAGAGAAACGATCAACAACCACAAAAATATTGTCCCTCCCCTTCTTAGTGCAAGGCAATCCCAAAACACAAAATCCATTGAAATATCATGCCAAGGAGAAGAGAGAACAGGTAAGGGCATATACAAACCATGATTACCCAAATGAGATTTAGCTTTTTGACATGTAGTATAGCGTGCAACAAGGCGCTCAACATCACGGCGCATCCATGGCGAAAAGAAATGGTCGGCCAACACCTCATGTGTCTTGAAAACGCCAAAGTGACCCATAAGACCACCTCCATGCGCCTCCTGTAATAACAAAAGATGAACCGAGCTAGCTGGAATACACAGCTTGTTAGCACGAAACAGGAACCCATCCTGCATATGAAATTTGCCCCAAGGTTTGACATCCTCACAATGCATCATAATATCATAAAAATCAGCATCATTCACATATTGATCTTTCAAAGCTTGCAAACCAAAGATTTTAAAGTCTAATTGGGACAGCATCATATAACGTCGAGACAAAGCATCGGCAATCACATTTTCCTTCCCGTTTTTATGTTTAATGATGTACGAAAAAGATTCAATAAATTCAACCCATTTAGCATGACGATGGTTCAGATTAGTTTGGGTTCTAATATGTTTCAAAGCCTCATGATCAGAATGAATAATAATTTCGTGAGGCCATAAATAATGCTGCCATGTTTGCAAAGTTCTTACTAAAGCATAAAGTTCTTTATCATAAGTGGAATATATAAGAGCAGCACCACTTAACTTCTCACTAAAATAAGCAATGGGTTTATGATCTTGCAACAAAACAGCACCCAAACCAATTCACTAGCATCACATTCCAATTCAAACACTTTATCAAAATTAGGCAATTGTAAGAGAGGAGCATGAGTTAACCGTTCCTTTAAAGTGTTGAATGCATCGTCTTGTGGTGTGCCCCACTCAAATGGCGCACCCTTCTTGGTCAGCTCATGTAATGGTGCAGCAATAGAACTGAAATCCCGCACAAAACGACGATAGAAGCCTGCAAGACCAAGAAAACTGCAAACCTGTCTGACCGTCATCGGTTGGGGCCAACTCTGAATGGCATCCACCTTGCTGCTATCCACCTCAATGCCCTGTGGAGTAACAACATATCCAACAAATAAAACACGTTGCGTGCAAAAAGTGCATTTTTCCATGTTCCCAAACAAGTGAGCAGCACGCAAAGCATCAAAAACAGCACGCAAATGATCTAAATGCTCATTCATGGATTTGCTGTATATAAGGATATCATCAAAATAGACAACAACAAATATTCCAATGAAAGGCCGAAGGACTTCATTCATTAAGCGCATAAAAGTGCTAGGACCATTGGACAATCCAAACCGCATAACCAACCATTCATACAAGCCAAATTTAGTTTTAAAAGCCGTTTTCCATTCATCTCCTAATTTCATTCTTATTTGATGGTAACCACTACGCAAATCAACCTTAGAGAAAATTGTGGCACCACTAAGTTCATCAAGCATATCATCAAGGCGTGGTATAGGATATCGATAACGAATTGTAATATTGTTAATTGCACGACAATCTACACATATACGCCAAGAACTATCTTTCTTAGGAACAAGAAAAACAGGAACCGAACAAGGGCTGAGAGACTCATGAATGTAACCTTTATCAAGCAATGCCTGCACTTGACGCTGAATTTCTTTCGTCTCCTCAGGATTTGTGCGGTACAGGGCGCGATTAGGAAGCTGTGCGTCTGGAATTAAATCAATCTGATGTTCTATGCGACGAATAGGAGGAAGACCCGGCGGCAATTCAGTGGGAAAAACATCTTTATAGTCCTGCAAAAGGTTAGCAACAGCAGGAGGAATATGCAACAAAGGCGCCTCATCTAGTGAAACAAGCATACGAGAGCAAACTAGCGCATAGCAAAGCAGATTAGCATCATGTAATTCATCAAAATCAGCACGTGTAGCAAGCAAGATAGGGTTATTCAATTTGATCTCATGTTGAACAGGTGCAACAGGAAGCGATGTAACCAATTTTGCAGCTTTTGTCGCTCAAGCAATATCATCTTTAAGAACTTGTTCAGGTGTCATAGGATGAATAACAATTTTCTGACCCTTAAACATGAAGGAATAATAATTGGAGCCACCATGATGAACACTATCAACATCATATTGCCAAGGACGGCCAAGCAACAAAGAGCATGCTTCCATTGGAACAACATCACAATCTATAAAATCAGAATAGGCGCCAAGAGAGAAAGGAACACGTACCGAGCGCGTTACCTTTATTTTGCCGCCATCATTAAGCCATTGAACGTGATAAGGATGTGGATGCTTCCTTGTTGGCAATGACAACTGCTCCACCAAGGTCGTACTAGCCAAATTGTTACAACTGCCACCATCGATGATTATACGGACCGCTCGTTCTTGCACAACGCCTTTGATATGAAAAATGTTGTGGCGCTGATGCTTTTCATCCTGAACGACCTATGTACTAAGAACATGCTGCACAACAAGAGTTGCATACCTGTCGGCGGCACTAGAGTCGACATGAAGCTCCGTATTATCTGCATGATTAGTGGCAAGCATAGTCTGCTGAATATCTTCAGAATCACTAGCAGAAGAATACCCACCGTCATCACGAATTAACATAGTTCATTTATTTGGACAATCGCGTATCACATGACCAAATCCTCGGCAACGGTGACACTGAATATCACGAGCTCGTCCAGACGACGAGGAGGATGGCACGATCGAGGCAGATTTGGCCGTGGATGGAGCACTCGACTTGAACATGGTCGAGGAGTGGTCGCGCGACGTGGAAGGAGGTGTCGACCGTGGAGCTGAAGGCGTCTTGGACCCTACAAAAATGTTAGGTCTTGACGAAGATTGTCGATCCTGCACTTCACGTTCAGCTTTACAAGCATATTCAAATAATGTGGTCATATCATCATAATGCTTATAATCAAGAATGTTCTGAATTTCACGATTTAACCCACCCCTAAAGCGAGCCATAGTTGCATCATCCAGTTCAACTAAACCACAACAAATCATACCCTTTTGCAAAGCTTGATAATGATCCTCTACGGAAAGTGAACCTTGTTGAAAACGCTGCATTTGATTAAGAAAATATCTAGCATAATACGACGGCACAAAACGATGACGCATAGCAGCTTTTAATGCCGTCCAAGTGGCTGGAATATTATCAGGATATCTTTGTCTATTACGCCACCAAAGTAAAGCAAAATCAGTAAATTCACTAATAGCAGCCTTAACATGTAAATTAGCAGGAATACCATGGCATGCAAATTTTTGTTCAACCTCTAATTCCCAATCAAGAGAAGCACCCGGATTATATTTGCCATTAAAAGTGGGAATACGAAATTTTATTTTGGCAAAAGAATCATTAATAGGAATACGTACCCTACGAGCACGACCACGGCGATTGTCGTCATCCTGCTCGGTGTCAGCGCCGTAGTCACGTGCTTTTTGCAACTCCGTGAGCTGCGTCGTCATGGTCCCAAGCTGCGTCGACATGGCCTCAAGACGAATTATGATCGTCGCGAGCGTGGTGCGGGCAGCCGTATCAGCGAGGTCTAGTTGATCAAAACGCTCATTCGACGAAGTGACCGTAGAGTCAAATCTCTCGTGCATCGTCTTCATGTCGTTTTGTAGACCATCAACCTGTGCCTGGACATCCGGGAGGATGAGCTCCTCCGACTTCGAGCTGTTTTCTGCCATAGAAACACAAGCAATACAAAAAGCGGGATCCTACAACGAGAGGTGAGTGGTGGATGAAAAGCTCAATCAAAAAGCTGCTATCAAATTCTTACCCGTCCTTACCAAGCACGCAAGCGTGATGATGTGAACAAGGGTTCCCGATCTTCCGATTTGGTCGGAGGCGACACACAAATCGATCCGGCTTCAGAACAGCACGTTCTAAACCCCGCAATCGCAGCACGACGTCTCCTCTGGTTATCAACCGTCCAAAGACGATTGACCTCGCCGAGAAGGCTAATCCCTGCCTGTGAATCAAGAACACAAGCAAGAACAACGAAGAATGCAACACAATTGCAGATGTATGATTAAACTCTCGAAGTTGGGGTCTCACAAACCGATGAACGGCGAAACTGTTTATGAACAGAATTGATCTAAGCATAACCCGACCCTAATGGTGCGGTGGCGGATGTATATAAAGACCCTAGGGTCGTGCAAGACCCTCTGGACGCGCCCCTAATTGGGCTCAACTAGATACAAAGCCCAAAGGCCAAAAATAGGCGACGCAGCACCAACACAGATTCTGGACTCTCTCTTGTTTTGACGATTCCCGATGACTCCGGATGAATTTTGACATGAGGCCGGCTGCATTGGAAAGGTCTTCTCCTTATCTTTCCGTGCATATGTAGAACGTCCAAATCCGAGTCCGTATGCGTCCTGGGCGACCGTTTTAGTATAGACTGGTCCGGGGCCTCGAAACAGACTCGAAGTCGGTTTTGATTGGGCCTCCACTTTGGCTTCCAAGCCCTTGCTGGTCCTCCACGTTCCCAACTCCTTCTCTCATCATCTCCTGGTCCTCTCCATGGTTTCTAATCATAAAATAATCATTAGGTAGCAAACCATTCTCAAAAGTAACATATAGCGAAGAACGTAGGAACGAGCTCACCTCTAAATTTTAGTTGTCGTGCACGAGCTCTAGTTATTGGACCTTGCAAGTCCAGATTTGGAGGAGTGTTGTGTGTATCCATAGGAGTGATGTCCTCATCATCCTCTTGAAGTGGAGTCGTCCTCGACTCAAGCTCATCCTCTTCTCCCAAGTATGGTTTCAAATTTGAAATGTTAAAAGTAGGACTATCCCCGAACTCGGGAGGCAACTCAAGTTTGTATGCATTATCATTAATCTTCTCTATTATTTTGAATGGACCATCAGCTCTAGGCATTAGTTGAGACTTTCTCAATTCTGTAATTCTATCATTCCTTAAGTGTAACCACACTAAATCTCCTACATCAAGCTTTACTTCCTTTCTTCCCTTACTACCAGCAATTTTATATTTTTCATTCATCTTTTCAATGCTAAGTCTAGTGGTCTCATGCATTTGCAAAATAAATTCAGCACGCTCCTTAGCATCAATATGAACTCTCTCATTAATAGGTAGAGGAAGTATATCAAGTGGAGTACGGGGATCAAAACCATACACTACCTTGAATGGACTTACCTTGGTAGTAGAATGTGTTGCCCGATTATAAGCAAACTCAACATGAGGTAAGCATTCTTCCCATTTCTTCAAATTTTTCTTCAAAATAGCTCGCAACATAGTACCCAAAGTGCGGTTCACAACCTCAGTTTGTGGATGACAAATTGCAGAAAATAACAACTTTGTACCCAACTTATTCCAAAGCGTGCGCCAAAAATGACTCAAGAATTTTACATCACGATCTGAAACAATAGTAGAAGGCATACCATGCAAACGTACAATTTCTTTGAAAAAAAGATCAGCAATATAACTAGCATCATCAGTTTTATGACATGATATAAAGTGTGCCATCTTGGAAAAACGATCAACGACAACAAAAATGCTATCGCTCCCCCTCTTAGTCCTAGGCAGTCCTAAAACAAAGTCCATAGAAATATCCGCCCAAGGAATAGAAGGAACAGGAAGTGGCATGTATAAACCATGTGGATTCAATCGAGACTTAGCTTTTTGACATGTAGTGCAGCGAGCAACAAAACGCTCAACATCTTTCCTCATCCTTGGCCAAAAGAAGTGTGTGGCCAAAATATCCTCTGTCTTCTTAGCACCAAAATGACCCATCAATCCACCTCCATGCGCCTCCTGCAACAACAAAAGACGAACGGAACCAACTGGAATGCATAGGCGGTTAGCTCTAAACAAGAATCCATCATTCAACACAAATTTGTGCCAAGCACGATCTTCTTTACAGTGCAGCAATACATCTTTAAAATCAACATCAGTAACATATTGTTCTTTAATTGCCTCAAGTCTAAAAATTCTACAATCAAGTTGAGACAACAAAGTATATCGCCTAGATAAAGCATCAGCAATCACATTATCCTTCCCTTTCTTATGTTTAATAATATAAGGAAAAGACTCAATAAACTCAACCCATTTAGCATGTCTACGGTTCAAATTGCCTTGAGAACGAATATACTTAAGTGATTCATGATCAGAATGAATAACAAATTCTTTGGGCAGCAAATAATGACGCCACGTCTCTAAAGAACGTACAAGTGCTTATAGTTCCTTATCATACGTGGAATAATTCAAAACAGGCCCAGTAATTTTCTCACTAAAGTATGCAACAGGTTTACCATCTTGCATCAAAACACCACCAATGCCTATACCACTAGCATCACATTCAAGCTCAAAAGTCTTATCAAAATTGGGTAATTGCAGCAATGGTGCATGTGTAAGTTTGTCCTTCAAAGCATCAAAAGACTCATGATGTACCTTACCAAAATGGAAGTCAACGCCCTTCTTTGTCAACTCATGCAATGGTGCAGCAATGGTGCTGAAATCTTTGACAAAGCGGCGGTAGAAACCTGCAAGACCAAGAAAACTCCTCACCTGTGTGATAGTTTTTGGTACAGGCCAGCTCTTTATGGCTTCAATCTTCGCCTCATCCACCTCAATTCCCTGTGGAGTTACAACATAGCCAAGAAAAGAGACTCGATCCGTGCAAAAGGTGCACTTCTCAAGGTTACCAAATAAACATGCAACTCGCAAAGCATCAAAAACAGCACGCAAATGAATCATATGATCATCCATGGATTTGCTATAAATCAAGATATCATCAAAGTAAACAACCACAAATTTGCCAATAAAAGGTCTTAAAACCTCATTCATCAAACGCATGAAAGTACTGGGTGCATTAGTTAACCCAAAAGGCATTACTAACCACTCATACAACCCGAATTTGGTTTTGAAAGCTGTTTTCCATTCATCTCCAAGTTTCATTCTAATTTGATGGTAGCCACTACGCAAATCAATTTTAGTGAAAATTATAGCACCACATAACTCATCAAGCATGTCGTCTAGCCTAGGAATAGGATGACGATACCTAATAGTAATGTTATTAATGGCTCTACAATCTACACACATACGCCAAGAACCATCTTTCTTAGGAACCAAAAGTACAGGAACAGCACAAGGACTAAGTGATTGACGAACATACCCACGATCCAAAAGGTCTTGGACTTGTCGTTGTATCTCCTTAGTCTCCTCAGGGTTGGTCCTATAAGCAACACGGTTTGGTAAAGTAGCACCAGGAATCAAATCAATTTGATGCTCAATCCCTCTCAAAGGTGGCAATCCCGGGGGTATCTCAGCTGGGAAAACATCCTCATACTCCTGTAAAAGGTTAGTGACAGCAGGAGGCAAAGCACTAGAAGCAATATCACCAAGCAAAAACAAGGCTTGTTTGCATATCAAAGCATAGCAAATATCATCAGTAGAAATTTCAGCAAGCTCAGATTTTGTGGCAAGACATGAACGACCTTGTAATTTAATTGCAGCAGCCTTAGAACTTGAAGAATCATTAACATTACTTGGCGTAGAAGCAGAATTAACAGGTTGCTAAATTGCAGGGCTTTTATTTTTCAAACTAGCAGCTCGTTCTATATCAGCTTGTACAATTTCAGCAGGGGTCATTGGTAACAAAGTAATTTTAGTTCCTTTATGCATAAAAGTGTACTTATTACTTTTACCATGGTGTACAGCATCATTATCAAATTCCCAAGGTCTACCCAATAAAAGTGAACAAGCTTGCATGGGTACAACATCACAATCAACAGAATCCACATAGGAACCAATGGAAAAAGGAACTCTGGAAGTTTGTGTTACCTTAGCTTTTCCAGAGTCATTTAACCACTGAATGTAGTATGGATGTGGATGTGGGCGTGTGGTCAAATCAAGCTTCTTAACCACATCAGAACTCACCAAATTGTTGCAGCTTCCTCCATCAATGATGACACGTGCCCGACGGTTCTTGATGACGAAGAAAATCTGGAACAAGTTATGTCGCTGCATCATCTCGGGCTGCTGGACTTGTGTGCTAAGCACACGCTGCACAATAATATTCATATAGCCCGTGGTATCTCCGCCTCCAAGGACGAGGTCACCGCTGGTGGCAGCGACATCCTCCTCCTCATCCTCCACATCAGAGGTGCTCATGTAACCGCCATCATCTGTCGCCACATATGCCCGCCGACTTGGGCAATCTTTCTGCACATGGCCAAGACCATGGCAGCGGTGGCACTGAATCCCTATAGTGCGTCCCGTCGAACCAACAGAGGAGGCAGTACTACCCGGTACCTGCACAGAATTTTTACCTGAGCGCGTAGAAGGGGCAGGGGCTGATCTTGGTGCTGCAGAAACAACACTAGCTGGTGGAGGCGGCCGGAAAGATGGCTTGGGCAGCCCCGAAGTCCCCGTCGGCCGTGGTGGGTAGAAATTCCTGGACTTGCTGTACTCCTCAAAAGCCTGGAAAAGTCCCTGTGATTCCTTCTCTGCAAGCATAGCATACTGGAAACACTGGTTGAGGGTATAAAATTCTTTGTAATCAAGGATGTCCTGAATTTCTTTTCTCAAACCAGAATAAAAGCGGCAAATCTGATCCTCTACTTTTTCAACCACAGCACAACGAATCAAACCCTTCTGAAGCTCACTAAAATACTCTTGAACAGTTTTATCTCCTTGATCTAAACGCTGCAGTTTATTACGAATTTCTCTATAAAAAGAAGGAGGAACAAAACGATCACGCATTTCTACCTTAAGTTCTTCCCAAGTAGTAGGCAAATCGGTTTCAACAGCTAGACCACTCCACCAAACAATAGCAAAGTCCTTAAACTCACTAGTGGCTTGTCTAACTCTATGTTGTTCAGGAGCAAGGTGGGCATTAAATTTTTGTTCTACCGTCATTTCCCAATCAAGGTAAGCATCACCATTGTATTGACCCGAAAATGAAGGAATTGAAAACTTAATTTTAGCATACAGGTCATCTGGAGCATAGTTACCTTGTGTGCGACGGTTGTGGTTGTGGAAACCACCCATACCTTGAGGGTTACGTTGCAAACGGCGTCGTAACCTTGCGGTCCTTGTAGCTGACCTATCGACGGTGCCATCAGCCTTATACACCGTTGCTTCATCATGATCGTCTTCAACGTCGTTGTTGGTGTCGTTGTTGGTGTTGGTGTTGTTGTTGTTGTTGTTGTTGTTGTTGGTCTTGTGAGCGGTCTCCAATTCGACAACCTGATCGGTTAGCTTAGAGACTCTCTTATCCAACCGCTCAATGCTTTCTCCCAGATGAAGCTTGGTGACGGCGTCGGTGACGGCCCTGGTGATCGTCTCTGCCAAATCACTCTGAACCGCCTGCAAAGCCTTCTGTAACTGATTTTGGCTCACGCACTCATCCAATTTGGAGGGTGAAGCACCCTCCCCATCACTTCCTGACATCAGAAACACCAAAACAGGAAATAAAAAGTGAAGGTTATCCCTACAAAACTACTAAGCAGTGGTGCCTCTCAACACAGCAAAAGTAAGCTTCTTGCAAAGCTCTTACAAAGTTCTAAAAACAACAAAGCGAAGGATACCAGGGAGCTGTGTTCCACGATTGCAAGGGTTACCAAATAACCTATGTGCTGTCCAGAAGAAGTATGTAGAGCTAGGAAGGCCAAATATATATATATGAGTGGCACACAAATCAAAAACAGATAGTAAAGCTGAATAAGTGCCCAAATAACTTGTCCCTAGTTGCTGGTCTAACTATGTTCTAGAACAGTAGTGATAGCAAAGAAGAAACAAAGAGACAAAGGGACACAGTCGATAACAGGGGCCTTAGTGTAAAAAAAAGCCGAACTCAGAAATTTCAGGGGGCTAGATGGAGCACTAGTAGGAATCCCAAATTTCTTTTTTTTCTTTTATTTTTTTGATATTTTTTTCCAACTCACTAGCAAACAGGAAGAAACCACAAAAAATTTCAGCTCAAACCGAGATAGGACGTGGCCTACAGAAAATCTTGAAGTTTCAGAAAGCGTCGGGTTTCAACTTGAATGAATTTTTTCTTTATCTTCCCTATTTTTTTTGAATTTTTTGACGAGGGCACATAGGGCGTAGTGTGGGTATGCTCAACTTTTCGTCAAGAATCTCCTGTAAAAATTTCAGCCAAAACAGACAACCGAGCAAAAAGTTATGGCTATTTTACCGAAGGGGTGTCGGAATCGGTTATGAAGAACCCGGGGGTTTGAGTGAAATCCGAGTCGGGCTTGGGGTCGGGTAGGGAGTTTTTTTGGCGAGGTGGATGCAGCGGAAAGTGGAATTTATGAAAATTGGTCCGAGGTGGTGAGGGTAGGTTTAGGGTGGGATTAGGGTGGGCGTGTTGATCAATCAACCCTAGCACACAAAGCCGACAAAACCGAGGATGGTGAAGGGGATGGCGGCTAGGGTTGCAAGGGAAACACTACTGACGACAAAAATACAAACTAAACCAGCGACTAAACAAGAACTAGGGCACAAACTCAACACTACGGACTCTGAAATTGAAATATGCAAAGGCTAAACACGTGGTTATGGGCGGGGGAAATTTTTTTTTTTGGTATTTTCAGTGGACGATAGGAAGAACACGAAAACAAAACTAAAGGGTAGTTTGAACCTGACGGTGCACCTGAAGCTCTGATTACCACTTGATGTGAACAGGGGTTCCCGATCTTCCGAAAAATTCTTGGTAAGTTGATTTGGTCGGAGGCGACACATAAATCGATCCGGCTTCAGAACAGCACGTTCTAAACCCCGCAATCGCAGCACGACGTCTCCTCTGGTTATCAACCGTCCAAAGACGATTGACCTCGCCGAGAAGGCTAATCCCTGCCTGTGAATCAAGAACACAAGCAAGAACAACGAAGAATGCAACACAATTGCAGATGTATGATTAAACTCTCGAAGTTGGGGTCTCACAAACCGATGAACGGCAAAACTGTTTATGAACAGAATTGATCTAAGCAAAACCCAACCCTAATGGTGCGGCGGCGGATGTATATAAAGACCCTAGGGTCGTGCAAGACCCTCTGGACGCGCCCCTAATTGGGCTCAACTAGATACAAAGCCCAAAGGCCAAAAATAGGCGACGCAGCACCAACACAGATTCTGGACTCTCTCTTGTTTTGACGATTCCCGATGACTCCGGATGAATTTTGACATGAAGCCGGCGGCATTGGAAAGGTCTTCTCCTTATCTTTCCGTGCATATGTAGAACGTCCAAATCCGAGTCCGTATGCGTCCTGGGCGACCGTTTTAGTACAGACTGGTCCTGGGCCCCGAAATAGACTCGAAGTCGGTTTTGATTGGGCCTCCACTTTGGCTTACAAGCCCTTGCTGGTCCTCCACGTTCCCAACTCCTTCTCCCATCATCTCCTGGTCCTCTCCATGGTTTCTAATCATAAAATAATCATTAGGTAGCAAACCATTCTCAAAAGTAACATATAGCGAAGAACGTAGGAACGAGCTCACCTCTAAATTTAGTTGTCGTGCACGAGCTCTAGTTATTGGACCTTGCAAGTCCAGATTTGGAGGAGTGTTGTGTCTATCCATAGGAGTGATGTCCTCGTCACGTGAACTGCAACCATAGGCAAAACCGGTAGAAGATTGGAGGAGCGATTGCGTGGAGAAACAAAAACCTGCTCGTAGTAGAAAATTTGTGGGGCTAGGAGGCTGCACTCAATCCAAGGGTTAGCACAATTTAAACAATAACTGCAAAGCTGAATAATGGTGCTAAATGCGAAAAGATTGCTGCCGGTATAAGTGCAAGAGGAAGGAAGAAGGATCAAAACGAAGTGCAGCAAGAACGCGTCGCCTCTGTTGCTCGGCCGCTCTTTTTTTTTCTTTTTTTTTCTTTTTTTTTTGATACCTTTTTCTGAAAATATAAACAATGAGACCTCAAATAAGCAATTAAGCACAAGTGCTTTTTTTTTCTTTTTTTTGAGGCAGGGGTAGAACGGTAATTAAAAGATATGACTCTCTCTCTCTCTCTAGAGCAGGGACACACGAAACCGAACAGAACCAAACACAGGGCGAGGCGAGCGGGTCATGATGTAACCGAGTAGGACTTGATCGGCGACACAGTGATTAACCCGGACTCACGGTGCAGCGGAAAAAACTTGGCAAGCGATCGGCTGACCACAACTTGGCAAGCGATCGGCCAAGTAGGAGAGTGAGACGGGGTAAA
Organism: Eleusine indica; assembly: GCA_030378355.1. NCBI lineage: Eukaryota > Viridiplantae > Streptophyta > Magnoliopsida > Poales > Poaceae > Eleusine > Eleusine indica. Next base: position 18,333,935 of record CM059497.1, read on the forward strand.
CAGATGCGGTGGAAAGCAAACTGTGGTGGTGAAAACACGCGGCACGGCGGAAGGATACAACGATGATAGGAAGAAAACGATGAAACACAGTGTACCAGCAACGATCAAAAGCGAAAGCACAAAAACTCAACAACGCAAATTATTGAACGAAAGTGCGAGGCTCAAAACCGTACTGGAGTAAACTTTTTTTTTTGTAGTTTTTGGTTTATGTGGACTTGGATAAACTCACCAAGAAACACCGGAATCTGATACCACTTGATAGGTGTAGAGTGCCCGATCTTTCAGTGAGTGGAGATAACTTCGATTTGGTGGATGTAGACCCTCAGGATCCGACTACGATGAGCAAGCCGAAGCGCCAATGCAATCACTGAACCAACTTCCGAAGGATATTAACCTTGCGGTAAACAAGATCAACCTGATCACGAGGATCAATTCTTACGCGCAATCGAAGAACGAGCAAGAATTAGAGGCGAGCAATCTGATGTATTGCACGAAGGTGGAGTTCTGAATTCACGTCAAGAGACGGATGTATAGCTAAGCTAAACTTAAAACAAAACTCGAAGATTGCAAGGGGCGCAGCCCTTGACTAAATAAGGGGAGGACGAGGCATCTAGGGCCGGCTGAAATGGAGAGGCGTGCGGTGGAGAGGGAGTCGCGCGACTTGGGCCACGTGGGCCTTCGGGCGGCGTCATCCTGGGCCATTGTTCCTTAGCATCAAAATCATCTTAAATTGCTGGGCTCGAGCTCTAGTGATTGGGCCCTTCTACGTCGTCGTCTCGTTAGAAGATGGATCCGTAACTCGAGGGGGCACGACGATGAGAGGTGGAGGCGTGACAACTTGGTTTGGTGCGCCATCTTCCGTCGTCATCATTCGTATGTCGTTGATGTCCTCATCAACATAGTAGAAGCATCAATCTTGGATGAACTAGAGGAGGGAGAGGCAAAGTTGTCAACATTGATGGCCTCAAAAGTAAGTTGAAGGGCCTTGTACTTCTCACGTAGCTCTACATGATCACCCTTGAGTTTATCGTAACTCTTGTTTAGGGCCTCATGAGATGTGACAAGGTTCTTGAGATCACTCTCAAATTCACCAACACGGTCCTTAGACAACTTACACTCTTTTATTACCATATCCAACATTTTGGATTTCTTGATGGCAATGTCGTGGGCTTGCTCAAGCATACTCCAAAGCTCAGCGCAGGAGAGCTCCTCATCATCACTATCATCACTGCTCTCATCCTCACTCTCCCCAAGTTGGCTTGTGGCCATGAGGCACGTGGGAGGTGGAGGAAGAGCTCGTGGTGATGTGGTCTTCATCATGGCTAGGCCGGCCACTTCTTCATCACTTGAGGAGGAGGACTCATCACTCGAGTTGTCACTTGTCCACTCCCCAACAAGGGCCTTGCGTGAGAACTTCTTCTTGTGGTCTTGACCTTTGCCCTTGCCTTTTCTCTTGTCCTTGTTGAAGTACTTCTTCTTCTTTTGCTTGGCTTTGGAGTCTTCTTCTTCATCACTTGAGTCTTGGGACTTGAAAGCTTCTTTCTTGGGCTTGGGACAATCTCGAACAAAGTGGTTTCTTGACCCACAATTGTAGCACTTGCCTCTGGACTTGGAAGCAAACTTGTTCTTGAAGGTCCTCATCTTCTTCATGAGAAGTGCCAAGTCCTCACTCAAGTCATCATCATCATCATCATCTTCTTCTTCAATCTCTGCCTTCTTCTTGCTCTTCTTGCTCTTGACAGGCTCTTGCTTCTCGGGTTGAAGAGCAAGGTTGGATGATTGAGGATCATCCAAATCCAGCTTGTAGCTCTCGAAGGTGGTGATCTTGCCAAGTATATCCTTCATGGTCTTTGTCTTGAGGTCAACTTGCAAGGTGAAGGTGACGATGGACTCATACTTGGGGTCTATGAATAGCCTCAAGAATCTTCTTATCACCTCAACAGGCTTCAAATTGAGGTCATCCTCAAGAGCATTGATCTCCTCCACTAGGACATGAAAGAAAGAATAAACAATGTTAGCTGTCTCATGTGGCAATCTAGTGATGTTATCATACTTGTTCTTTAGCACATAGTATCTTTCCTCTTTGATATCACTGGTACCCACATGGAGACCCTGAATCTCAGTCCAGATACCATGTGCTGTGCAACTACCATCCAACCTAGCAAAGACATCCTTAGATATGCATACAAAAAGAGCATTCTTGGCCTTAGCGTTGCACTTAATAAAATTAGGCTCAAGTAGGTTCACATCAGCATCAAACTCATGAGTGACTATCCATATCTCTAGATCAAAAGACTCCAGGTAGGCTTGCATGCGAGCCTGCCAATACCCGTAGTCCTCCCCATCAAAAATAGGAACACTCGCCACTTGTCCCGACATCCTTACTCAAGGCGGTGAAGCGTCAAAGATGAGCACTTGGCACTGATACCACTTGTAAGGACCGAAGGCGTACCGAGAGGGGGGGTGAATCGGTAAGCCGCTCATGAATCCAAATACTTTAATTTACACTACTAGAGCCTAGCAATCGTTGCAACCTAACAAGTCTAGTAGGCCAAGACCGTACACATGCTAGTGTTCATGATGATAGAAAACACGGAAGCAAAACACACTAGCCTATGCAAGCCAAAATTCAACCTAGTTACTAGAGCACACAAATGCAGAATAGTAAACAGGGGGTCAAGGAATGCTCATGATTTTTTCTCGAGGTCTCAAAAGCATAGCGCCTTTCCCTACTCCTCGTTGGACCACTCCCGCCGGAGTTCTGGTCCCTCCCACCACCAATGTGGAGTTCTCGCCTACGAGCCCGTATTCACTCCCGGAGTGAAGACATGATGCGCGTCACCGCTGCCACCAAGGCACAAGCTCGCCTCCCTCAAGAATTTGTCGGACTGTGTGAAGCCACGCAGAACGGACCGTCCGGTCACTACAGCTCCCAGCATAGACAGATTCCTCGCTGCCCGCTATAAGTCCCAGACAAGTCCTCTTAGTAACCATACAATCCGGTCTCCACTGACCCCTCTGTCCGATCACTTTATCTAGAAGCTAAACTTCTCATCCCCGCTTGACTTTGTTTCCCGGCTTCTCCGAACAGCTCCGTGGCTTCTCCACTGTCACCTAGTGCCTGTGATTTTACTGAGCAACCTTGCACATCACCAACTAGACATGACCTAAGAGAAATGACCTAGACCCTCATGATAGTCCTGTTTTTCCTATAGACTCAAAACCCTAACAACTAGACAAGTGTTCCCAACACTTGCTCTATAGCTTGTCCTTAGCTTTGATGCATCTCCATCAACCCTTGGACTCCATCAAGTTCACAAGCCTCCATGCTTGCAGTCATTGTCATCCATCGCCAAGGGAACCATCATCCATATGATTTGTAGTAGAGTTTAAAGATAATTCCGACATAGACAACACTCGTGTAGATATTAGCCCACAATTTCATAGTTGTTATCTATCACCAAAACATTCATAACTTGGGGATCCAATCATCAATGGTCACGAAGCTTACAATTAGGCTGTCATCATAGCAGTGAAGGGTCCTGGCTGTGTCGGCAGCGACTGAAACTATGGAAGAGTAGAAGGTCTTGGCTGCTGGCTAGCCTATCTTTGAGTGAACTCTGCCATCTGTGTCATCATGGTTGTCTCTGAAGCTCTGCCTATCCCTTGAAGACCTCCATAATCTGATGTCTCTTCTTAGCTGGGCTCTGGATGAAGTTACCCAGATGTCCTGCTAGTGCTACTATAGTGGGAGCATCCTTTGACTGTGTGCCTGTAGGCTGGGGAGGTGCTCATGTACTAGTTAACTCAAGAACCACCATCTCTGGATGAGCTACCTGCTCATGAGTGGCCGGTGGTGACTCCTGCTCCTCCTCTCCCGTCTGCTGACTCGAGGCTTACTGTGATCCCCTAGGAACTCCGAGGTGAGTAGCTGGTGGTCACCTCAGAGAACGCGTCATACTGCTCCTCAGTCACAAGCCCTTGTCTCCTCAGAAGGAAGAAAATATATGGCTTGTAGACTAGGTATCGTCCTCTGACCCTCTCAAAAATAACCCATCTCAGCAATAAAAAGGTCTACAAGGTCAAAGTGATATCTCCTAAGAATAGCTACCACGACCCACTGGTGTAATAGCGTGAACTCCTCTCTGTACCCTAACCTCGGGATGATAGTCCTAGTGACTATCGCTCTGACCACCTTCACCTCTACGGTAACTCTCGTAGGGTCTTTGTCAAATCCTGGGGTGTGCGGTGGTGGAAAGGCAACTGACACCATCTCGTCTAAAGGTAGCATCCCTCCTTGTGGTCTGCGCGGTGGAGCAAACGTCCCATAAGCACTCCTGTACAACTAAAAGTCTGAAGCAAGGAACCCCCGTGCAGCTATAAGATCCTCCATGGTCAAACGCTGGGGCTCTCCTCTGAACAAGAACCAGATCTCTGAACGATCTCTGGCTGTCCACAGTGTAGCATAGAACTCCATAATGATGTCCACTCTGTATTTGTATGGAGCAGTGACTATCTCTAGAAAGATAACCCAACTAAACTATTGATCAAAGGGGGAGAATAGGAGGACCATGAATAGAGGATAGATACCCCAACTAAACTAAATCTAGAAAAACCTAGTGATGTGATAACATAGAAAAAATGCTCTGTAAGCACACCAGCACACAATTAAAGAACCAACTCAAACATAGCACACCACAAGCAACACGGTGCATACATTTAAAGTTTTCTCTAGCGATTTTATTATACAAAGGGAGGGATCCTAAATTAAGCTTATAGGAAAAAAATTTCTCCGTGTTCTCGGAGAGTGATATCCAATGCATTTCATTTTGTGAAGAATCTTCAACTGTAGACCTTCATACGTAGTGGAATCAACTCATGAAATCTTGAGGATCATTAATCTTACTCATGATTGCTCCAACTAACCAAACTAATATTTTGAAAAATTGAAAAACATTCAGAATATAGATAAGTTAGGACAAAAATATAGATACGTGCCTAGGATCATATTTTCACGCATACAAGACAAAAGTGAAGTAAACAATAAAACTAATGTCATTATTATTATTATTACATCGTATCATTATTACATAGTTTAAATTACACAAAGAAAAATAAAACACAGTGGAAGAATCCATAACGCCATAGGCAGTCAACGGGGGGTCACACTCCTAGTCATAGTAGTCCATCTCGCCATCATCCTCTGAGCAGCAGAATAATAGCAGGAACAACACAGGAAAACTATAATACGTGAGTACATAAAGTACTCTGCAAGTGGGGGAAAGTAATGGCATGCAGGCTAAAACAAGAATAGGCTTGACACAGGTTTACTGCACTACGCATCCTTAGCCTATGACTCTAATTATACAAGCATCCTATTTACTAGGTGAAAAGTATCCCAATAGGTTAACCACCTGTTCAACACTATCGGTTGCCCACCGATAGAAAACTTATGAGTTACCCACTACAGGTTACCCACCTGCAGCTACCACCCAAATCTGGTTACCCACCAGATCCACCCAACCATCCATCTAATCGTGTGAGAATCCAGGCCTCTTTTGACCATGATCACGGCTGTTATAACAGTTTTACACTCTGCAGAGGTTGCACAACTTTACCCACAGGTTGGTGATTCCATCATTCATCGATGACTAAAGTCTCCCTATTGCCAACACACTACCATAGGTGTGAGGCCAAGAGATCACCATATGGTCTTTCAAAGAGCTTTCCAGCTTGGAAAACGGCCCTACTAAGTTTTCACCACTGCGGGATTAACCATCCCTACAGAATCCCCCTTTGGCGCGGTGGCTAGAAGCATACCCTTCATAACCTAAGGCGAAAAGTAACCCTCTCCTCCTTGAACACCCGCAAAACTGGGAACACATCTACTACCAGACCACACCTATCCATATCAGCCCTGTGCTTTGTGCTGTTTTCCTGGATGACCGCTCCACGAATTGGTCTTATGACAACAAGCTGGTACTTCCACAATCCAAACAGTACATTACTCGTACCTGTGCATACCCGCACCATCATCAACATCCTCCTGCTTGGGTCACCTATAATCCTTGTTGCTACCAAACCAAGTGATGATTAGGTTCAAGTGAATTTTAGTCAAGTTGATTATTATTCATTTTTATACCCCCAAAGTATTGCACTAGCATGACATACCCAAACTAAACCACTGTTGACGGTCCTTAAATGCAAAATATGACCGTCGTTTACCCGCAAGAATCACACAATTTGATCACCACCTTAGTGGTAGGAATTTATTGCTAATTATTTCCACAAGTTTTGGTGACTTTGTGTATGCAGGTAGCAACCCATGGAGTTTAAATAAAATTCAAGGAAATTCAAGGAGAAAGCACACTTCCGGCCAATCAGGAGCAAGCACACGGATTAAGGAGCCCACCTTCAGCACTTAACCGACGTAACTCCCTGTAATACCGCGCAAACCGACGTCAGGGCCCACAGGACAGCCACCTGGAGAAAGCACAGGCCAGGAGGGGCCACCCCCCGGTCGGCCGACCCGGTCAGGTCGGGCGACCTGGCCTGGCGCCCTCTCCGCCTGGCCTTCCATGTGTAGGCTCCAGAGGACTCCCTGATGGCGGTTTGGGGGGATTCCGTGGCGGTTACTCCTCTGAAACCGACGTTAGGAGGCTATAAATAGAGGGTGAGGGCCTTCACTCCAACACACACTCAAGATTGAAGATTTAGTGCTCCTCTTGCAAAGGCCAAGTGCTACTTAGCTAGTGCTTAGATTAGGAAGAGAGTGGAGTAGAGTTCGGAGGAGGCTTGGGCTTGTCTTCGCCTTCTCCACGCTTGTACTTCGACGACATTTGCCAATCATAGTAAGTGTCAAGATTTCCCCTCTTGCAGTTTACTTTTTACTTTAATTAAGTTATAGTTCTAGCTTGTGAGCTCGTTCATCGCTCTAAGTTCTTAGGGTGCCTTAGCCTGAATATTCGTTGCTAGAAGGTTAAGATAGTAATCGATCGCATAGACGTGGTGTCTAGGCAGGAGGTTACCTTTGATTATTCGTTAGTCTACTGGTTCGTTGAGGTAGGCGGCAGGTGGTGACAGCTTTGTCCGTCCTCTGAAATCCTCCCCGCTAGGCTAGTGCGTAGGCTCTTGGCGGAAGTCGCCTGTGGATGCAGGGGTAAGTCCGTGCCCAACGCGAGCAAACTAGAGCATAGCTTAGTTAACGTAGGAACCTGACTCTTGGGACATCCTCTCTGTCCTCTGCCTGTCTTAATCAATCTCTGTGTCCTTGGGTGATTTAGTCCAACGATAGACACACACGTTCCTCGTGATTTGATACCCCGGAATACTCTGGGTGAAGTGCTACATCGGTCTTCCGTGCGCTTGCGGACTTATTCGTAGACGTAAGAAAAACCAACAAGCATTTCTGGCGCCGTTGTCAGGGAACGGTTGCTGTTTTATCTGCGGACCCTAGTCACCCTCGTATCCCTTTTTATCTTTCTTTTATTTCTTTCCTTATCCCTACCATGGAGCAACCTTCTATCCAATCCTTCTCTGCTCCAAGGGGCGAGTTCTACGAGCCACCTTCATCTTCAAAACCAATCCTTTCTGATGGCTTCGAACTCCGCCCAGGCTTTATAGCCATGGTTCAGGCACAACCTTTCTCGGGGGTAGAAAACGAAAACCCACACCATCACCTGCGAGAATTTGAGCAATTGTGCTCGTGCATCCAAATCAGGGGTATGACACAAGAGACTCTCAAGTGGAAATTGTTTCCCTTTTCTCTTATAGAGAGGGCGAAGCAATGGTACACTCACACGGCAGAAAGCACGAATGGTGACTGGAAAGAGCTCCGGGACAAATTTTGTCTTGCGTTCTTCCCAATGTCACGAATCGTTTCTCTCCGTAGAGAGGTCTTCAACTTCGAGCAGGCCGAGAAAGAATCCTTAGGCACAGCTTGGGCTAGGTTCTCGCTTTTAGTGAAATCCGGTCCTGACTTGTCTATACCCGATCCCATGCTGCTACAGCATTTTCGGATGGGTCTCGACAAGGAATCTGCCCAATATCTCGACATAGCCGCCGGAGGTTCATTCATACACAAAACGGTCTCAGAATGAAGAACCATCCTAGAACGCATTCTAGAAAATACCTCTTTCCTTGAGCCCACCAAACCCCCCTGCGAAGAAGCTACGCCGAGCCAGGAGACTCTCCAGCTAGCCGAATCTGACCCTGCTTCTTGCACATCTCAAGACTTAGCTAGTGAGCCTCCTCCTGAACCAGGAAATTCGGATGATGAAGAAATTCAGCCGTCCGAATTCCCTTTCATCATCGAGGATGATCTTTTCAAAGATTTCGGTAACACCTCGATGTATGCCATCCAACGAAAGCCTCAAACACCAGTTCCTTCCCCTGAACCTATAGAAGAACAATTACTTAGGGACTCAGTGAAAGAACTAACAGCCATCATGAGTGATGAGTGGTCCCGAGAAAATGAGCAATGTTCCGAACTTGTTCGGATTATCTCATCCTCTACTACCATTCCTTGTATGGTTAGAGGCAGAGCTGTGGATGTCTGGTATAATCCCGCCGTAGGAATAAACATCGTTTCCAACTCCTTTGCCTTTGAGGTATTAGGAGACGAACCTCTGCTTCCTACGCAAAAGACCTTCAAAAGCCCTACCGGAGCCATCCTAGAAGGTTACGGGATTCTAAACAATGTGTCGATACGACACAAAGACGCTGAGGCCCTTCTGAACTTTCATGTCTTTGAGGTCCCAAGCTTTGATGTCCTCATCGGGCTTCCTTTAGAAAAACTCTTTACGGCAGCCTCATCCGGTAACCTCAGTGTCAACATCGGAGGAAAGGCTCTCTCAATCCCAATCTCCCGTTCGCGAAACACCATCGCTGAATTTCCTGATGAGAGAGACCTAACCGAAGAGGTGAAAGTGATTTCCCCTTTCGACCCTCCTGATACCCTCCTTGACCAAGACGCCGATCTTTTTACAGAAGAGGAGGATGATCTACAGGAAACTCTCGAGCTTCCTGAAGATGAACCACCGACTCGACCTCCCATCGAGTTAAAAACCTTACCCCCTGGCCTACGCTATGCTTTCCTACATGGTGACACGGAGTCCCCTGTCATCATTAGTGATAAGCTTTCGGAGGAGGAAACCAAGAAGCTGATCTCTGTCTTAGAGAAACATCGCTCTGTCTTTGGGTACTCCCTCCAAGACCTAAAGGGAATTAGTCCCACTCTCTGCACCCATCGCATCCCTCTTGACCCCGAGAGTACACCTTCTAGGGAACCTCAGAGGAGGTTAAATAATGCTATGCGCGAGGTTGTGAAGAAGGAAGTTCTAAAACTTCTGCATTCAGGGATCATATATCCCGTACCTCATAGTGAGTGGGTGAGCCTGGTACAAGTAGTGCCGAAGAAGGGAGGTATGACGGTCGTTAAGAATGATAAGAACGAGCTTATTCCCCAACGTACCCTCACGGGATCGAGGATGTGTTTCGATTACAGAAAACTCAACAAGGCAACAAAGAAGGATCATTTCCCGCTGCCCTTCATCGATGAGATGTTAGAGCGGTTGGCAAACCATTCCTTCTTCTGTTTCCTTGATGGGTATTCTGGTTATCATCAGATTCCTATCCATCCCGATGATCAGAGTAAGACCACCTTCACGTGCCCGTATGGAACGTATGCCTACCGTAGGATGTCTTTTGGGTTGTGTAATGCACCCGCCTCTTTCCAACGGTGTATGATGTCCATATTCTCGGACATGATCGAGGAAATCATGGAAGTCTTCATGGATGACTTCTCAGTCTATGGGAAGACCTTCGATCACTGTCTCGAGAACTTGGACAGGGTCTTGACTCGATGCCAAGAAAAGGACCTGGTACTTAATTGGGAAAAGTGCCACTTTATGGTCCGAGAAGGCATAGTGCTAGGGCACTTAGTGTCCGAGAGAGGGATCGAGGTGGATAAGGCGAAAATAGAAGTTATCGAGCAACTTCCACCTCCGATCAACGTCAAGGATATTCGTAGCTTTTTGGGGCATGCTGGGTTCTATCGACGATTCATCAAAGACTTTTCGAAAATCGTTAGACCCCTCACCAACCTCTTAGCTAAGGATGCGCCTTTTGACTTTGATGATGAGTGCTTGAAATCTTTTCATCTCTTGAAAAATGCACTCATCTCAGCTCCCATCATCCAACCCTCTGATTGGAAGCTGCCCTTTGAAATCATGTGCGATGCTAGTGACTATGCCGTAGGGGCCGTTCTCGGCCAAACTAAGGACAAGAAGCATCACGCAATAGCCTACGCTAGCAAAACCTTGATAGGAGCACAGCTCAACTACGCTACCACAGAAAAGGAGCTCCTGGCTGTGGTTTTTGCTATCGATAAGTTTAGATCTTATTTACTTGGAGCAAAGGTAATTGTTTACACTGATCATGCTGCACTAAAGTACCTGCTCACTAAAAAAGATGCTAAACCAAGGCTCATCAGATGGATCCTCTTACTCCAAGAATTTGATCTTGAAATAAAAGATAAGAAAGGAGTAGAGAATTCTGTAGCAGATCATCTATCTCGTATGCAAGTCACTAACATGCAGGAACTACCAATCAACGACTTCCTACGAGATGATATGCTGTTAAAGGTTGCGGACTCCACACCCTGGTATGCAGATATCGTGAATTTCATGGTTACAGGGTATGTTCCGCCGGGGGAAAACCGAAAGAAGCTGGCCTATGAAAGTAGGCGACACCTTTGGGACGACCCATTCCTCTACAGGGTCTGTGCTGATGGTCTGTTGCGGCGATGCATCCCCACCATTGAGGGTGCACAGATAATTGAGAAGTGCCATGCAGCTCCGTACGGAGGACACTACGGCGTGTACCGGACGCAAGCAAAAATCTGGCAAAGTGGTTTCTATTGGCCGATGATGTATGAGGACACCAAGGAGTACATCAGGAGGTGCAGGAGATGCCAGAAGCATGGAGGAATCTCATCTCGCAACGCGATGCCCTTGACATACAACCTGCAAGTCGAACTTTTCGACGTCTGGGGCATCGACTTCATGGGACCCTTCCCAAGGTCCTATGATTGCGAGTATATCCTGGTGGCAGTCGACTACGTGTCAAAGTGGGTTGAAGCATTGCCATGCAGAGCTGCAGATGCAAAGAGCGCACGGAAGATGTTCTATGAGATCATTTTCCCACGCTTTGGGGTACTAAGGATGGTGATTAGTGATGGAGGTTCACACTTCACGGACAAAGGATTCCGACACTTCCTGAGGGAACTCGGTTCCGACCACAACATTGCTACTCCATACCACCCCCAGACCAGCGGTCAGGCAGAGACCTCGAACAAGCAAATCAAGAACATCCTGCAGAAAACAGTGGAGGAAATGGGATCGGGATGGAAGAACAAGTTGCCAGATGCACTATGGGCATATCGCACTGCATACAAGACCCCCATAGGCATGTCTCCATTCCAGCTGGTCTACGGCAAGACTTGCCATCTGCCGGTAGAACTGGAACACAAGGCATACTGGGCAATAAAGAAGTGGAATATGGATTCCAAAGAAGCAGGAAGGCACAGGATGAAGCAAATTTCTGAGCTGGAGGAATGGAGAGAAAAGGCGTATCACAGTGCCAGGATCTATAAAGAAAAGACCAAGAAATGGCACGACAAAAGGATACAGCCAAAGGAGTTCAACCCTGGAGACAAGGTGCTACTCTTCAACTCAAGAGTGAAGCTGTTCGGCGACGGGAAGCTGCGAAGCAAATGGCTTGGGCCATATCTCGTCATCGACGTCGCGACACATGGAGCGGTCACACTCCAGGACGAGGACGGGAACGCGTTTAAGGTAAACGGCCATCGACTTAAACTCTTTTACGATTCTATTAAAAGTATAGGAGTTGAGGAGGACGTAGTCAATTTAATTGACTTCCGGGCCTACCTATAGCCTTTACGGGCACCTAAACTTAGAATCAAATTAAATTGCCGTACCTTTCCCCCTCCTTGGACCTCCCTTAGGCAGCCCACAAAGCAGCAGCCTCAGGGGGCCCACCACCAGGTCGGCCGACCTGGCCAGGTCGGGCGACCCCCTGGTGGCGCCGCCGCTTCCCGTTTTTCTCTCACGCGTTCCCCCAACTTCCCCCTTCGCCCTAATCAGGGATTCTCGCGGAGAATCGCGAATATACCGTCGGGGGACTCTCCTTTTAAGCAGAGGGGAGCGATACTTTTCTCTCATCCCAAACCTTCCTGTGAACCTCTTCCAGAACCCCCAACTTCGTCATGGCTGCCAAAAAGAGCACTTCCCAGGCTTCCTTGACCAGCTCCGCCCTTGCCCTTAGCGGGGAAATCACCCCCGCTAACCAAATTGTCCCGACCAACCTCGATCTCACCCTTGCCGAGATCGTTGAGCCTCTCGCCATTGAGCCTCCCCTGCGCCGCGAAGAGGGAAGGGCAGGCCGTACACGGTCTGCTGAACGGCGCAGCCCTTCCGCCACCCGCACATCGCAGCGGGCACTTTCGCCGACCCCGGCACGCACCATGAAGACGCGGGGAACGTCGCCTGTACGGCGTCCTACCCCCGACATCAAGAGGCCGACGACGGGCGCTCTGGCGCCCCGCGGAAGACCATCAGCCGCTTCCTCGACCCCCCGCCAATCACAGCGGAGGGCGGCCACTACCAGGACAGCGGGGACGAGGCGACAGGTCCCTCCAAGGCCAAGCTTGCGCAGGACGTTCTCCTCCTACGGGCAGAGAATAAGAGGCTGGCCAACAAGTTGGCGGAGGAGTTGGTTGATCGTGCTCAACTTGAGGATCGTGTGCAACGCCTCGAGGAGGGTATGAAAGACCTCCGCCGTGGCTTATGCGCTAAGATGGAGCGCATTTGTAGCCACATGGGAGAGCCCGACTTATATAAGGGCAAATGAATAGGCTCTCCCATATAGTTTAGGAAAATAGGCGCTTAGTTTCCCTTTTTAGATTTTCTTTGTTTATTTCATTAAATGTAATGCGCCTATAATAAAGAATTGAATAATGGAACCCACTGAGCCCATAAAGCCGGTGGGGTCCACCTTTGCTTTCACACTTTTTCCTTTTTGTTTGTGTCAAATAAAAAGAAGTCAGGAAACAAGTGTGGAGGAGGATTTGCGAAGTACGAACGCGCAAACGGACGGTCTACCCTGAGAAATACGTTGCACAGGGCCACACGAAGCGACACGACGAACCAGGGGACCAGAGGAGCATCTCCCAGGTCGGGCGACCTGACCAGGTCGGCCGACCCAGGCCTGGCTCCCCTCGGACCCTCACTTGGTCCATACTCTGGTTTGCACGTCCACTTCCCATTCCTCCCTGCCTCTCTGCTTATTTTCTCCTTGAATATGGAAAAATTAATAAATACTAAAAACCTGAATTTTCTCCATAATTCATTCTTTTTGATTTATCATCTTGCATGCTCCTTATTCCTAGAATGTTTGCCTGAATTTCCATGAGTATATCTTTAGGAAAACATGCTACCTAGGACTATTGATTTATGTGATATGAATAGACTTTATGAATCTTCACTCTTATGCTTATAACTTGGGATTTTATTTTGAAAATGATAAATTTGAAAGCCAACTCCTCAATGATAAAATTTATCCTACCAAGGCCAAATTTTGCTTATCAAAGATTGTGCTCTTTTGTGCTACTTATTAATTTATTGAGCCTTGTCAAAATTTTGAGACCCAAATTTGAGATGCCTGTTATGCTTCATTTATCAAGTTTGTGTGCACATCCACCCCTATGCTAAAACTTCTACACTGGAAGTTAGCATCTCCACCATCCATGAAAATAAAATACTCCAGTTCTACATACTTCCCTCCATATTTTGTTGCAAAAAGAGTTATGGGCTATCTAGTATTCAAAAAAAAAAGAGAGAGAAAAGAAAAGAAAGAAAGATAGCCCATGATCTCATTTCAATGAGGGAATATTCAAAGGAGTATCCATCTTCCATCTACCAAATAAATGTGCACAGACTTGACTTATGAATCATGACTTGTTTTTCTCTTTGGATCCGAATTTTGACTTAGCAAGATATGAATTATAAGTATGCCACCATTTCAATCCTATTCTTGAGCTCCACATATACCATATTTAGAGATAGGACATGAAAGGCACAATGCCTCGGTGAGGAAAATACACCTTTGAGCGACTGAGAGAATCATTTGAGGAGTATGGCTACTATTCTTTGATTGTGAAAATCTTTTCGAAAACCCAAGTTACATAAGCAGAAGGAGCTGAGTTTTCGGAGTCAAGATTCGTTCCATTCATCAATATCCAAAGAAGGCATGCTAGACACTTCAAAAGCTCATGGAGATACAAGGTAATGCCTGGAGTAATTTGCATGCTAGATTTGATTTATCAAGGTTTGAATTATCACTTAGTCCTTAGTCTTTAGTCCTTTACTCGAGGACGAGCAAAGGCTAAGTGTGGGGGAGTTTGTTGACGGTCCTTAAATGCAAAATATGACCGTCGTTTACCCGCAAGAATCACACAATTTGATCACCACCTTAGTGGTAGGAATTTATTGCTAATTATTTCCACAAGTTTTGGTGACTTTGTGTATGCAGGTAGCAACCCATGGAGTTTAAATAAAATTCAAGGAAATTCAAGGAGAAAGCACACTTCCAGCCAATCAGGAGCAAGCACACGGATTAAGGAGCCCACCTTTAGCACTTAACCGACGTAACTCCCTGTAATACCGCGCAAACCGACGTCAGGGCCCACAGGACAGCCACCTGGAGAAAGCATAGGCCAGGAGGGGCCACCCCCAGGTCGGCCGACCCGGTCAGATCGGGCGACCTGGCCTGGCGCCCTCTCCGCCTGGCCTTCCACGTGTAGGCTCCAGAGGACTCCCTGATGGCGGTTTGGGGGGATTCCGTGGCGGTTACTCCTCTGAAACCGACGTTAGGAGGCTATAAATAGAGGGTGAGGGCCTTCACTCCAACACACACTCAAGATTGAAGATTTAGCGCTCCTCTTGCAAAGGCCAAGTGCTACTTAGCTAGTGCTTAGATTAGGAAGAGAGTGGAGTAGAGTTCGGAGGAGGCTTGGGCTTGTCTTCGCCTTCTCCACGCTTGTACTTCGACGACATTTGCCAATCATAGTAAGTGTCGAGATTTCCCCTCTTGCAGTTTACTTTTTACTTTAATTAAGTTATAGTTCTAGCTTGTGAGCTCGTTCATCGCTCTAAGTTCTTAGGGTGCCTTAGCCTGAATATTCGTTGCTAGAAGGTTAAGGTAGTAATCGATCGCATAGACGTGGTGTCTAGGCAGGAGGTTACCTTTGATTATTCGTTAGTCTACTAGTTCGTTGAGGTAGGCGGCAGGTGGTGACAGCTCTGTCCGTCCTCTAAAATCCTCCCCGCTGGGCTAGTGCGTAGGCTCTTGGCGGAAGTCGCCTGTGGATGCAGGGGTAAGTCCGTGCCCAACGCGAGCAACCTAGAGCATAGCTTAGTTAACGTAGGAACCTGACTCTTGGGACATCCTCTCTGTCCTCTGCCTGTCTTAATCAATCTCTGTGTCCTTGGGTGATTTAGTCCAACGATAGACACACACGTTCCTCGTGATTCGATACCCCGGAATACTCTGGGTGAAGTGCTACATCGGTCTTCCGTGCGCTTGCGGACTTATTCATAGACGTAAGAAAAACCAACAACCACCAAGTCCCAAACCAGGCATCAAGGATAGGATAAATCAATAACTAGTCAACCCTAACATAGGATTCAAATTTAGACAAGCACGCAGGAAAAGTAAACTAATATGATTAATAGGTGCAATATGGTCAAGGACCCTTACCTTGTTCTTCTGCTGGCTGCTGCTCAAAATCAGGATCTTGATAATTCTGGAGCTGCTCCTCTTCTAATATCGATAAGTACCGGAACAGTGAAACACAAACAAATAATGAACAGTACACAAAACATTTCCTAATGACTAAGAAAACAATACTGAAAGATAGTATGCATTCCTACGATTTCGTGAGCATAAAAATCACCTAAATCGGAGTTACGCTAGTTTGAAGTTCTAGGGGCAAAAAGGTAAAAAAAAAAAAAGAACATTATTGGGACCTATTTGTAACTTTATAAAATTACACAGACTAAAGTGTAAAATATTAGGAGTAAAAAGTAACTAATAAAAAGTCTAGAGTTGTTTTTGCAAAATTTTAGGACCTAAACATAATTTACATTAAGTATCGGGGCCTAAGTGTAAAAAGATAGGGTTAAAATATAATTCAATATAAGCTCAGGAGTGTTTGTGTAAAATTATGGGGCTAAAATATAATTTAGTGAAGTTTCGGTAGAAAATTAGGATTCAAAACTAATTAAGACAAAGATTAGGGGCCTAAAGACAAATCTGCCAATTTTCTTGGAATTTCAGTGAATTATTTTAAATCCTAAAAGGTGTGGACCGAGTCTACAACGGGCGTGGACCGGGGTTTGACCAGGAGTCCAGGGTCCATGGCGGACCGGGTGCATACCTATTCGGGGGGGGGGGGGGGCTTTTAATTTAGACCATAGATTTGAAAATCAATGGCTCAGGGTTCATCCGACGGGTTTGGCGGCGGCCAACGGTCACAGGCGGCGGTGCAGGGGAGGGTGCTTGCTGAAATCGCACCGAAAAGGCTCTCTGGTGTCCGAGATTCGGCACGGAGGGGTTCGGGAGGGAGAGGGGGCCGCGGGGTATCTTACCAGGGGGTTGCACGGGGTCGGGGAGGGTCAGAAGGAGGTCAGCGGCATAGGAGACCAGCGGTGTCAGTTGGACCTCGACGGCGACGGCTCTACGGTGGTCAGGGTGGGGGGGGGAGAGGCGAGAGGAGGGAGCGACGGGTTTAGGCGAAGCCTAGGTGGCCAATTTATAGGGCAGGGGAGAGCAGGAGGCAAGTGGGCGAGCTCCACGGCCATCAATGGCCAACGATGGCCATTGATGCGCATTTGAGCGCATCAGCGTGCTATTAAGGTGGATAACGACCGGAGAGTGGGGAGGGGATGGGAGGCGACGCGGTTGTGAGCTCCAGGGTCGGTTTCGGGAGCCCGGGAGGCAGGAATACGGAGCAGCGGCGACGCTCTGCTTTCTATCGGTGGCGGGGCAGAGGGAGAGGCTATAGGTTAGGGTTGACAGGTGGGGTTGGGCTGTCGGCGAGTGTGGGCGGGGCTGGTGCTGGGCTGCGACTGCTGGGTTGCACGCGGAGAACTGGGCCGGGGCGGGGTGCGCGCTGGCTGGGCTGATGTGCTGGGCGGGGAGTGGGAAAGAGAAGAGATGGGCCTCGGGGAAGGAATTGGCCCATGAGCCAAGTGAGTTCTTTTTCCCTTTTTCTTTTGCAAATTCTATTTTCTATTTTTTAAATTATAACTAATTATAAAACGGTTTCTACTCGAGCTTTTAAAATTATTTTTGCACCCAATAAAATCCTACTGCATACTACTTCAGCATGAATGCAACAATACAATATAACCTAAAATTAATTTATTGGATTTTACAAAATATGCCTTTTTCCTAAAGAAAAATAATAACTACATAATTAAAGTTAAATTTTAATCGCTTGCTGAAAGTTCTAAAATTTAGTGAAATTTTATTAACAACACAAATTTAAATTTTGGAATGTTACATCTCCTCTAGCAGGGTCCTTGGGGACTAGAACCCACTGCTTGAAGGGGACGAGACGACTCACCTTATGGTCCTTGGCAGAAAACTTAAGGATGTCACCCTCTCCAGCTACGGCTACCAGCCTCTGTAGCCTCCTGGTGCACACGTGACAGGTGCACTACGGGTCTCCTGCTCGGTGAGCTGACCTCTGGGGTCTTGTGTGCACTAGCTGCTCCTCCTCCTCTGATGGCTCTGAGTCTCCAGACTCTGTACTCTCCTCCTCCTCTGACTCCTCCTCCAGGTGCCTGGAGGATCCCTGCTCCGTAGGTCTCGAGGACCTCCCCTGACGAGAAGTTGGAGTACCCGGCAACCACGATGGTGAAACAACTCCTATGGCCAAGGCTGGTGTCCTCGTACTGGTACTCCTCCTGAGACCCTAGGTGTCAGCTGTCTGCTCTAGGAAATAATTCACAATAGAAATCCTCGCACTGAATGAAGGACATGATCACTGGACAAATATGCAAAGTAACAACAATGATCATCGACTATATATGGCTGGTGCGAGTCATCTAGTGTACAGTTAAATGATGGCATTAATTCTAACTGTAGACTAAACAGGAGACAACCCTAGGCTTGCAATTACAAGATATGTAGGGAATCAATTGCAACCTAGATTGAGCTAAAGTACCTAATTAATGCAAAAAAACATGGTCAATTAATTTACTTGCATCAATTAAGGGACTCGCTCGATAATCAGGGCGTAAAACAATGAATAGTTGATAAGCTCAATACCCTGAGAGTAGAATCGACGAGACCTTCGGGGAACACGCGACCGATCGCCGGAAAAGGTGAGATTTTTCTTGCCGACAATGGAGAAGGGGGAAAGAAGAAAGCTTTGCCCTTGTCCTTGTGGTGGAGCTTGACTTTGTGATGTTTGCAGCGTGCGTATGTGGGGGAAGCAGAGAGACGGTGCTGGAGGAAGGTATGGTGAGCGGTGGTGGTGCTGAACAGTAGCGGCGGTGGCTGCGGCTCGGAGACACAGGATGCGGGCGGCTACGTGTGAGTGAGCGACGGCGTGCGGGCTGGTAGAGGCATGCGTCGATGCTGGGCGAGCACGGTGAGGCCAGAGACGGCGGCGATGGCAACGTCGGCGTTGAGAGAGGAGGCGATGAGGGCTTGTTCTCAGCCTTGGTGTCGAACGAAGAAAAAGCCGAAGGGTGACTTGAATTGACCTAGGTAAAAGATTAGATCGATGGTCGAGATTGAAACAATGGACAATCAACGGTCACTGAAGAAAGCGAATTTTGTGTTTTCAACATAGTGACCGGACGGTACGGTCTCTAGACCGGACTGTCCGGTTAGGTCATGAGTCTGTTGGCGACCCATACAGACCGGATGGTCCGGTCTCTAGGACCGTTCTGTCTGGTCTCTATGCCCAGACTGACTTGTGATACTATGCACTCGGCACTGACCGGACTGTACGGTCCAGTGATCAGACTGTACGGTCACTATAGGAATTCTACTGAAACAAGGAATTTCTCCATTTTCCAAGTGCCCTCACTTAACACCCAATTAAACTCTGCACTTGGAGCATGAAGGGAACTCTCAAACACTCCTTTTCAAATAGTGGCTCTTTATGGCCTTATAATTTTCGCAAATGCCAAATTAAGAATCAAGCAAATAAGAACCAAGGTAAATAAGAGCCAAATGAGTAAGTATGAGTCTTAGTCCATTAACCGCGCAAGTGGGTTTAACCTCAGAGGTCATAAGAGCTTGCTCAATGGGCATGAAGCACAATCCTTTCCTTTGGTCACACTTGTGGAGATGTAATCTCATATAGACCATGAGGCATAAATTTCTCCCAATGTGACAAGCCTCCTTTGTGTTTCCTATATGATGCATGCAACAAGAATTTTACATATGCAATGAAAGTAAATATGCCATGTGAATGCAAGAAATATTAAACAAGACACAAAGGAAACCTAACAATGTCAAGTTTGAACCCCTCTCAAGCTTACTCACTATAAGCCATACCCTTGCCTTGAGAGAAGCTAAACCACCATCTCAAGCACTCCCCCTTGCTTATAGCTATCTTGAGTGTCGATGACATGTACCTGGGGTACCTCATATAAAAGGAAAGTAGAGATAAACTCCTACTTGGATATATATAGTAGACCAACTAGGACTCCGTCATGTAACCCTATCCCCCCGGATATATAAGGATGGGCAGGGAGTTCCCTCAAGGGGAAAGCGATAGGGCACCACACAATTAGACACAACTAGACATCATCGTCTAGGTCTACCCTCCTCGTCTAGATCTATGATGTATGATGAGGACATCACTCCTATGGATACACACAACACTCCTCCAATTCTAGACTTGCAAGGTCCAATGACTAGAGCTCGTGCACGACGACTAAATTTAGAGGTGAGCTCATTCCTACGTTCTTCGCTATATGTTACTTTTGAGAATGATTTGCTACCTAATGATTATTTTATGATTAGAAACCATGGAGAGGACCAGGAGATGATGGGAGAAGGAGTTGGGAACATGGAGGACCAGCAAGGTCTTGGAAGCCAAAGTGGAGGCCCAATCAAAACCGACTTCGAGTCTGTTTCGGGGCCCAGGACCAGTCTGCACTAAAACAGTCGCCCAGGACGCATACGGACTCGGATTTGGACGTTCTACACATGCACGGAAAGATAAGGAGAATACCTTTCCAATGACGCTGGCCTCATATCAAAATTCATCCGGAGTCATCAGGAATCATTGAAACAAGAGAGAGTCCAGAATCTGTGTCGGTGCTGCATCGCCTATTTTTGGCCTTTGGGCTTTGTATCTAGTTGAGCCCAATTAGGGGCGCGTCCAGAGGGTCTTGCATGACCCTACAGTCTTTATATACAGCCGCCACCGCACCATTAGGGTTTGGGTTTTGCTTAGATCAATTCTGTTCATAAACAGTGTCGCCGTTCATCGGTATGTGAGACCCCAACTTCGAGAGTTTAATCATACATCTGCAATTGTGTTGCCTTCTTCGTTGTTCTTGCTTGTGTTCTTGATTCGCAGGCAAGGATTAGCCTTCTCAGTGAGATCAATCATCTTTGGACGGTTGATAACCAGAGGAGACGTCGTGCTGCGATTGCGGGGTTTAGAACGTGCTGTTCTGAAGCCGGATCGATTTGTGTGTCGCCTCCGACCAAATCAACTTACCAAGAACCTTTCGAAAGATTGGGAACCCTTGTTTACATCAAGTGGTAATCAGAGCTTCAGGTGCACCGCCAGGTTCGCACTACCCTTTAGTGTTGTTTTCGTGTTCTTCCTATCGTCCATAGAAAATACCAAAAAAAGTTTCCTCCGCCCATAACCACGTGTTTAGCCTTTGCATATTTCAATTTCAGAGTCCGTAGTGTTGAGTTTGTGCCCTAGTTCTTGTTTAGTCGCTGGTTTAGTTTGTGTTTTTATCGTCAGTAGTGTTTCCCTTGCAACCCTAGTCGCCATTCCCTTCACCATCCTCGGTTTTGTCGGCTTTATGTGCTAGGGTTGATTGATCAACATGCCCACCCTAATCCCACCCTAAACCTACCCTCACCACCTCAGACCAATTTTCACATATTCCACTTTCCGCTGCACCCACCTCGCCAAAAAAAAAATCCCTACCCAACCCCAAGCCGACTCGGGTTTCACTCAAACCCCCGGGTTCTTCATAACCGATTCCGACACCCCTTTGATAAAACGGACATAACTTTTCGCTCGGTTGTCTGTTTTGGCTGAAATTTTTACAGGAGATTCTTGACAAAAAGTTGAGCATACCTACACTCGGCTACGCCCTATGTTCCCTCGTCAAAAAATTCAAAAAAAATCGGGAAGATAAAGAAAAAATTCATTCAAGTTGAAACCTGACGTTTTCTGAAACTTCAAGATTTTCTGTAGGCCACGTCCTAGCTCGGTTTGAGCTGAAATTTTTTGTGGTTTCTCCCCGTTTGCTAATGATTTGGAAAAAATATCAAAAAATAAAATAAAAAAAAAAGAAATTTGGGATTCCTACTAGTTTTAGAGTGCTCCATCTAGCCCCCTAGAATTTCTTAGTTTGGCTGTTTTACACTAAGCCCCCTATTATCGACTGTGTCCCTTTGTCTTCTTGTTTCTTCTTTGCTATCACTACTGTTCTAGGACATAGTTAGACCAGCAACTAGGGACAAGTTACTTGGGCACTTATTCAGCTTTACTATCTGTTTTTGATTTGTGTGCCACTCACATATATATATATTTGGCCTTCCTAGCTCTACATACTTCTTCTGGACAGCACATAGGTTATTTTGTAACCTTTGCAATCGTGGAACACAGCTCCCTGGTATCCTTCGCTTTGTTGTTTTCAGAACTTTGTAAGAGCTTTGCAAGAAGCTTCCTTTTGCTGTGTTGAGAGGCACCACTGCTTAGTACTTTTGTAGGGATACCCTTCACTTTTTGTTTCCTGTTTTGGTGTTTCTGATGTCAGGAAGCGATGGAGAGGGTGCTTCACCCACAAAATTTGATGAGTGCGTGAGCCAAAGTCAGCTACAGAAGGCTTTGCAGGCGGTTCAGAGTGATTTGGTAGAGACGATCACCAGGGCCGTCACAGATGCCGTCACCAAGCTTCACCTGGGAGAAAGCATTGAGCGGTTGGATAAGAGAGTCTCTAAGCTAACCGATCAGGTTGTCGAATTGGAGACCGCTCACAAGACCAACAACACCAACACCAACACCAACACCAACATCAACAACGACGTTGAAGACGATCATGATGAAGCAACGGTGTATAAAGCTGATGGCACCGTTGATAGGTCAGCTACAAGGACCGCAAGGTTACGATGTTGTTTGCAACGTAACCCTCAAGGTATGGGTGGTTTTCACAACAACAACCGTCGCACACAAGGTAACCATGCTCCAGATGACCCGTATGCTAAAATTAAGTTTTCAATTCCTTCGTTTTCGGGTCAGTACGATGGTGATTCTTACCTTGATTGGGAAATGACGGTAGAACAAAAATTTAATGCCCACCTTGTTCCTGAACAACATAGAGTTAGACAAGCCACTAGTGAGTTTAAGGACTTTGCTATTGTTTGGTGGAGTGGTCTAGCTGCTAAAACCGATTTGCCTACTACTTGGGAAGAACTTAAGGTAGAAATGCGTGATCGTTTTGTTCCTCCTTCTTTTTATAGAGAAATTCATAATAAACT
The DNA here is from genome assembly GCA_030378355.1 of Eleusine indica. Classification (NCBI taxonomy): domain Eukaryota; kingdom Viridiplantae; phylum Streptophyta; class Magnoliopsida; order Poales; family Poaceae; genus Eleusine; species Eleusine indica. The sequence continues at coordinate 18,356,774 of CM059497.1, forward strand.
GCAGCGTTTAGATCAAGGAGATAAAACTATTTAGGAGTATTTTAGTGAGCTTCAGAAGGGTTTGATTCGTTGTGCTGTGGTTGAAAAAGTAGAGGATCAGATTTGCCGCTTTTATTCTGGTTTGAGAAAAAAAATTTAGGACATCCTTGATTATAAAGAATTTTATACCCTCAACCAGTGTTTCCAGTATGCTATGCTTGCAGAGAAAGAATCACAGGGACTTTTCCAGGCTTTTGAGGAGTACAGCAAGTCCAGGAATTTCTACCCACCACGGTCGACAGGGACTTCGGGGCTGCCCAAGCCATCTTTCCGGCCGCCCGCACCAGCTAGTGTTGTTTCTGCAGCACCAAGATCAGCCTCTGCCCCTTCTACGCGCTCAGGTAAAAATTCTGTGCAGGTACCGGCTAGTAGTGCCTCCTCTGTTGCTTCGAGGGGACGCACTACAAGGATTCAGTGCCACCACTGCCATGGTCTTGGCCATGTGCAGAAAGATTGCCCAAGTAGGCGGGCATATGTGGCGACTGATGACGGCGGTTACATGAGCACCTCCGATGTGGAGGATGAGGAGGAGGATGTCGCTGCCACCAGCGGTGATCTCGTCCTTGGAGGCATCGATACCACGGGCTACATGAGTATTATTGTGCAGCGTGTGCTTAGCACACAAATCCAGCAGCCCGAGATGATGCAGCGACATAACTTGTTCCAGATTTTCTTCATCATCAAGAACCGTCGAGCACGTGTCATCAATGATGGAGGAAGCTGCAACAATTTGGTGAGCTCTGATGTGGTTAAGAAGCTTGATTTGACCACACGCCCACATCCATACTACATTCAGTGGTTAAATGACTCTGGAAAAGCTAAGGTAATACAAACTTGCAGAGTTCCTTTTTCCATTGGTTCCTATGTGGATTCTGTTGATTGTGATGTTGTACCCATGCAAGCTTGTTCACTTTTATTGGGTAGACCTTGGGAATTTGATAATGATGCTGTACACCATGGTAAAAGTAATAAGTACACTTTTATGCATAAAGGAATTAAAATTACTTTGTTACCAATGAACCCTGCTGAAATTGTACAAGCTGATTTAGAACAAGCTGCTAGTTTGAAAAATAAAAGCCCTGAAATTCAGTAACGTGTTAATTCTGCTTCTACACCAAGTAATGCTAATGATTCTTTAAGTTCTAAGGGTGCTGCAATTAAATTACAAGGTCGTTCATGTCTTGCCACAAAATCTGAGCTTGCTGAAATTTCTACTGATGATATTTGGTATGGTTTGATATGCAAACAAGCCTTGTTTTCGCTTGGTGATATTGCTTCTAGTGCTTTGCGTTCTGCTGTCACTAACCTTTTGCAGGAGTATGAGGATGTTTTCCCAGCTGCGATACCCCCGGGATTGCCACCTTTGAGAGGGATTGAGCATCAAATTGATTTGATTCCTGGTGCTACTTCACCAAACTGTGCTGCTTATAGGACCAACCCTGAGGAGACTAAGGAGATACGACGACAAGTCCAAGACCTTTTGGATCGTGGGTATGTTCGTCAATCACTTAGTCCTTGTGCTGTTCCTGTACTTTTGGTTCCTAAGAAAGATGGTTCTTGGCGTATGTGTGTAGATTGTAGAGCCATTAATAACATTACTATTAGGTATCGTCATTCTATTCCTAGGCTAGACGACATGCTTGATGAGTTATGTGGTGCTATAATTTTCACTAAAATTGATTTGCGTAGTGGCTACCATCAAATTAGAATGAAACTTGGAGATGAATGGAAAACAGCTTTCAAAACCAAATTCGGGTTGTATGAGTGGTTAGTAATGCCTTTTGGATTGACTAATGCACCCAGTACTTTCATGCGTTTGATGAATGAGGTTTTAAGACCTTTTATTGAAAAATTTGTGGTTGTTTACTTTGATGATATCTTGATTTATAGCAAAACCATGGATGATCATATGATTCATTTGCGTGCTGTTTTTGATGCTTTGCGAGTTGCATGTTTATTTGGTAACCTTTAGAAGTGCACCTTTTGCACGGATCGAGTCTCTTTTCTTGGCTATGTTGTGACTCCACAGGGAATTGAGGTGGATGAGGCGAAGATTGAAGCCATAAAGAGCTGGCCTGTACCAAAAATTATGACACACGTGAGGAGTTTTCTTGGTCTTGCAGGTTTCTACCGCCGCTTTGTCAAAGATTTCAGCACCATTGCTGCACCATTGCATGAGTTGACAAAGAAGGGCGTTGACTTCCATTTTGGTAAGGTACATCATGAGTCTTTTGATGCTTTGAAGGAAAAAACTTACACATGCACCATTGCTGCATTTACCCAATCTTGATAAGACTTTTGAGCTTGAATGTGATGCTAGTGGTATAGGCATTGGTGGTGTTTTGATGCAAGATGGTAAACCTGTTGCATACTTTAGTGAGAAAATTACTGGGCCTGTTTTGAATTATTCTACGTATGATAAGGAACTATATGCACTTGTACGTTCTTTAGAGACGTGGCGTCATTATTTGTTGCCCAAAGAATTTGTTATTCATTCTGATCATGAATCACTTAAGTATATTCGTTCTCAATGCAATTTAAACCGTAGACATGCTAAATGGGTTGAGTTTATTGAGTCTTTTCCTTATATTATTAAACATAAGAAAGGGAAGAATAATGTGATTGCTGATGCTTTATCTAGACGATATACTTTGTTGTCTCAACTTGATTGTAGAATTTTTGGACTTGAGACAGTTAAAGAACAATATGTTGCTGATGTTGATTTTAAAGATGTATTGCTGCATAGTAAAGAAGGTCATGCTTGGAACAAATTTGTGTTGAATGATGGTTTCTTGTTTAGAGCTAACCGCCTATGCATTCCAGTTGGTTCCGTTCGTCTTTTGTTGTTGCAGGAGGCGCATGGAGGTGGGTTGATGGGTCATTTTGGTGCTAAGAAGACGGAGGATATTTTGGCCGCACACTTCTTTTGGCCAAGGATGAGGAAACGATGTTGAGCGTTTTGTTGCTCGCTGCACTACATGTCAAAAAGCTAAGTCTCGTTCGAATCCACATGGTTTATACATGCCATTTCCTGTTCCTTCTATTCCTTGGGCGGATATTTCTATGGACTTTGTTTTAGGACTGCCTAGGACTAAGAGGGGGAGCGATAGCATTTTTGTTGTTATGGATCGTTTTTCCAAGATGGCACACTTTATACCATGTCATTGTTGACGGCTGCTAAGTACCATTTTCAACCGTCAACTATACTCAAATAAAGGAGAATTTGGCATTTCATACACGCATGCTTTATCACAATAATATAGTTCCACTTGTACTTGGAGAACTTTGTGCATGCAGGAGGAAATGTGAAGGAAACACCTCAAAAAGCAAGAAAACACACTTTCGACCAATCAGAGAGTGCCACATGGACGTCACACGGATTGAAGGGCCCATTTTCAGCACTTAACCGACGTAACTCCCTGTAATACCGCGCAAACCGACGTCAGGGCCCACAGGAGAGCCACCTAGAGAAAGCACAGGCCAGGAGGGGCCACCCCCAGGTCGGGCGACCTGGTCTGGCGCCCTCTCCGCCTGGGCTTCCACGTGTTGGCTCCTCCGCGACTCCTGATGGCGGTTTGAGGTGCCTTCCGTGGCGGTTACTCTCCCTTGCCGACCTATTGAGGCTATAAATAGAGGGTGAGGGCCTTCACACTCAACACACACCACAAGAAGCATTTCTCTCTTGCTAGTAGTAGTTCTTGAAGTTTTAGTGGAGTTAGGATGAGTCTAGAGCTCTCTAGTCCCAAGTCTTCACTTGGAATTGGTATGGCTCTTGTATCTTTTCCCTTTTGTAAGACTTTGCTCTTATCAATATATATATATTTTCTATATAGTTGTGCTTGGGTCATGAGTTTCTTGTTTGATATTGTGATCCATATATGTGATAGTATAGTCTACTTGTGTGATAGTAGTTTATATTTATTATACTACTATTGTCATGCTAGTTATATACCGTCACTATAGTCTAGTTTATATGTTATAGTCTCTATGCTTAGTTTTAGCTGATAAAGTATAGCATGGGTTTGGTGATCGTATTCGTACGGTAGCTCTGCCTCGTTAATAGTAATCGCGGAGGGGCAGAGTGCTCTTTGGTCATGCAAGTATGGTACTTGGGTGACTGATTTGCATCAATTATTCGTTAGTCTACTGGTTCGTTGAGGTAGGCGGCAGGTGGTGACAGCCCTGTCCGTCCTTTGAAATCCTCCCCGCTAGGCTAGTGCGTAGGCTCTTGGCGGAAGTCGCCTGTGGATGCAGGCGTAACTCCGTGCCTGAAGTGCTATACTATTGACTGCTGAACCTGAGTGTGGGTCTGTATGTATTCTACTTAGGCTATGCAACTGTATAGGAATGTATAGTAGGAGTAGCTTAGCCTAGTCTTTCCTCCACTAGACTTTATTTATTTAGTAGGAATCTTTTGTGTGTGTCACACTACCCGGTTATTATCATGTACCCGCCTGTCTTGGTTAGATATCCTTGCTAATTGTTAACATGATCTTATATGTTAGTAATGCTTCTTGATCATAACCTTCCTTTGGGGATAAACAAATACGATACCCTGAATACTTCCGGGTGAAATGCTACAGCGGTATTCTCCGTGCGCTTGCGGATTTTACCTACTTGACTCTGGGACATATTAGTGAACCGTTTCTGGCCCCGTGCCGGGAATGATTTATTAATATGGCTTAGCAAAAGTCAACAAGCATTTCTGGCGCCGTTGCCGGGGAAGGCGTATGATTTAAGAAAAATTACTAATATATATAGTAGTGTTGCAATTATTAAGGCTATCTCCTAGGCAGGCTAACCTTGCTTTGTTTTCTGCATTTTGTATGAAAACAGGGTAGTGTATGACTGGTTTCGACTTGCCGACAAACTTCACTGAAGATCCTGAGTCACTCCTGAGAAGGACACGAGCTAGGCTCACCCCTCCTCGTAAGGAGACTCGGCCAATCGAACCTGTCATTCCCGCACCATCAAGCTCTGAGCAAATGGCCGACAAGACCCTCCGCGAGTTCTCCGCTCCCTCCGCTGCCAACATCCCTACGGGACCAGCTGGCAATGTGGGAGATGCGAACTTCGAGATCAAGACCGGTCTCATCACCATGGTGCAGGCTAGCCCATTCTATGGGAAAGCCAATGAGGACGCTAGTGCTCATCTCCAGCAATTCCTGGAGATTTGCAACACGTTCAAAATGAAGGACGTCACCCCCGACGCTGTTCGCCTTCGACTGTTCCCGTTCTCTCTCCTTGGGAGGGTGAGACAGTGGTTCTACGCAAACCCTGAAGCTGTGAACACTTGGGAGAAGTGTTCAGCTGCGTTCCTTGCAAAGTTCTTCCCGCTGGGCAAGACCAATGCCCTCCGCGGAAGGATCTCAAGCTTCCAGCAGGAGTCGAAGGAGTCGATTCCTGAGGCATGGGAGAGGCTCCAGGAGTACATCCTGGCATGTCCCCACCACGGGATGGATGATTGGCTGATCATCCAGAACTTCTACAACGGGCTTACTCCGTCGGCCCGCGACCACCTCGACGCTGCTGCTGGTGGAGCCTTCTTCTCGCTCACTGTGAGCAAGGCAAAAGATTTGATCGAGAAGATGGTGTCCAACCAAGGTTGGAATGAAGAGCGCCTCCAACCTCGCCAGCGAGGCATGCACTCCGTCAAGGAGGTTGACATGCTCGCCGCCAAGATTGACCTTCTCATGAAGAAGATGGACGACCAAGCCAATGAAGAAGTGAAAGCCCTAGATGCTCGTATGACTTGCGAGGTCTGTGGCAACACGGGACACTCGGGCAATGACTGGCCTGAGACCCGTGAGGACGCAATGTTCATGGGCAACAACAACAACAACGGCTACCGTCCACAAGGAGGTCAAAGTTGGGGTCCACCACGTCCCAACTACCAAGGAGGTAACTCTGGCAACTTCTCTGGTTTTAATTCCGGTTATAATCAGCCCTCCTTGAAAGATCTTGTGCTTGGTCAAGCTAAGGTTAACGATAACATCAGTAAAAAGCTTGCCACCACTGATAGGACTCTTGAGAGCATCCACACTAAGATAGAGGGTGTTTCCTCTGCTCTCAAGAATCAGCTGAGCTTTAATAAAATGATAGAAACTCAATTAGCTCAGTTAGCTGCTGCTGTTCCTACTGCTGAGTCGGGGAAAATCCCGGGGCAACCCGAGACCCCCTTAGAAAATGTTAATGTGGTTACCACGAGAGGAGGTAAGTCCACTCGGGATCCGCCATACCCTAACCATGCAGGAAAGGACACATCAGCTGAGAAGCCGGCAGAAGAAGAAGAACTGCCGCCCAGAAAAACGGCCCCACATGAGTTCTATGACACGAACCTCATGCCGTTTCCTGAAAGAAGAAGGAAGCCCACCGTGGACGAGCAGTTCACACGCTTCGTTGAGGTGATCCAGAAGCTGCACATCAACGTGCCCTTGCTGGATGCGATACAAGTACCCACGTACGCTCGCTACCTCAAGGATCTTATCAGCAACAAGCGCCCACTACCGACCACAGAAATTGTCAAGCTGACGGAAGAGTGTAGCGCTGCTATACTCAACCGGCTTCCTGAGAAGAAGAAAGATCCGGGGTGTCCCACGATCACCTGCTCGATCGGGACACAGAACTTCGACCATGCCTTATGTGATCTTGGGGCAAGTGTGAGCGTCATGCCGAAGGATGTCTTCGACAAGCTCAACTACACCGCACTATCCCCCACGCCGATGCAGCTGCAGCTGGCCGATTCAACGGTCCGCTATCCGGCGGGGATCGCCGAAGATATTCCGGTGAAAATCCGGGATTGCTTCATCCCCGTCGACTTCGTAGTGCTTGACATGGACATCGGGAAGAGCACACCGCTCATCCTGGGACGCCCATTTCTCAGCACTGCGGATGCTCGCATCGATGTAGGAGCCGGAGAAATCCGTTTCCACATCAATGGCAAGGAGGAGAAGTTTGACTTTCGGCCACGAAAAGAACAGTGCAACATGATCCGTATCAAGTACGGGCCGAACCCAAGCAACATCAAGGAAGTGGAGGTCACTCCGCCAAAGAAGGACAGCCTCATCACATTTATGAAGAACTTCCTTGAGAAGGAAAAGGTCGCACAGCGACAACTGATGAAGGCAAGGAGGCAAAGGTCACACATTAAGCAACAGCCTCCGAAGTCCCCAAGGCAGCAACCTCTGAGGTCTGCAAAGAAACAGGCTGTGAAGCCTGCAAAACCGCAGCCTCCGAAGCCCGAGAAGCCACCGACCGCAACAAAGACCAAGAAGGTGTGGCGAGTGAAACAAGAAGCATCATCCGTGTCTTCATCTCCGGGACCGGACAACGCTTCATCGAGCTGAACGCCGGAGAAAAGTCCCGCTCGTCGGACTTTAAAAGGTGAGTCCTCGCCGGGAGGTTAAACCGGTAGTTATCCATATTTGCTCTTTTAATTGCATATTTGCTTTCCACCACATTTTGATTTTTCCCGACCACTGCATTTCTGCATTCTTGAATTTTTCCAGCCACCTTGGAATTTTTCAAAACTCATTTGCATTTTTGAAAATTTAGAAAATAGGTTTTTGAGCTTTCCATTTTGAAAAGATTTTTTGTCGAGCTTTTTGAGCAAAAAGGCAGCAGGGGACAAATCCCCTAGCCGTTGGGGAACACATAGGAAAAAGGGGGCTGCCAGGAGGCCCACCTGCCAGGTCGGCCGACCTGGTGGGGTCGGCCGACCCCCTGGCCCCACCTTTTCCTGTGCTCCTTTCTCCCAACGGCTATATGGCCGTTGCTCTGTCCCTTTCTAACGGCCATCTTGCTTCCTTGGCTATAAAAACCGCCCAGGAGGAGGAGCTTCACCATTCCAAGCTCATCTTTCGCTCCCCTCCTTTGCTCACTTGTTGCTCTCCCAAAATTTCGTGTTCTTCAACTTTACTACAGCCCCAAAAACCCCAAAAAAAAATATTTCCCCTCTGTTTTAGTGCATTTGCAAGTTGTTGTGAGAAGAAAACCAATTTCGGAGAAGCTCGGGTTTGTTGTTTTCACTAACGCTCACCCGAACACTTGTTCGATCTTGTTTTTGTTCTTGTCTTGTGTTTGTTCTTGTGTGCAGCCATGTTCAACCGAATGAATCAAGTCGCCGGAATCAAGCGGAGAAAAAGCACTCGTGCAAGCACGAGTCAAGCATCCTCCGTCGAGCTCACACCAAGTCCGGGGCATGGTGACCCCGAAGCTGAAATTCCGGAGGAAAGGCCGGCCTTGCTCATCACCGAGGAGCATCTCGACATCAAGGACGACCGCGAGGGCCAAGCCATCGCGCTCATGAGAGAACGGCCATTCGCCCACACCCGACGCTTCGATCCGGACTTCCGCGAGAAAATAGGTATGAGAGAAGAATTTACCTCTATTTTTCGCACTATGGGTTGGCTAAATTTCGTAGAAGTAGATGAGCCGGGTTCTCGTTTGCTTACTATGCAGTTTTTATGCACCCTTAGAAAGTATGATGAAGGCATTTCTTTTCGCTTGTATGGGCAAGAGCGCTTGGTCACATGGGGTGATCTTCATGCTATGCTAGGTCTAAATCCTAAATGTAGGCTAGACTTAGATAAAGCGCTAAAGGGGTTCCATAAAGAAAGTTTTTGGAAAAAGATTTCCGGAAACGAGTGGGGTCCCAAGCCTAGAACAAGTGCCATCCATAATCCTACACTTAGATTTATGCATGTGTGGTTGGCTATGACCTTGTTTCCTCGAGGTGACATTAGGGTTGTTCGGCAAGATGAATTGAAAATAGTTTATGCCATGGTTAAGAAAATTAGGGTGTCACCCGCGGAATGCATGATTGATCAATGGTTAGACAATATAAAGTTGACAGGACCAATTGAGTGCACCTCTTTAGTTACTCGCATTGCGCAGAAGTGTGGTCTGCTTGAGAATGTTCATGTTGAATATTTGACGGTAGATAGAGAATTTCTAGGTGAGGACTATTTTGTGCAAGGACATACTTTGAAACATGGTCCAAATAATACCTTGATCTATCACTTTCCCGGGTATACAAATGAATTCCCGTTACCTAACCCGGGTCTTCGTTTGTATCACTGTCGGGCACTAACCCTCCCACTTGAGCCAGTGGGAGAAGTTCGCAGGCATAGTGTTTCAGGGCGACCGACACGTTCCCGTAGGCATATGGAGCCTACACCGGAGTTTCACACTCTGACCGGAGATCCGGTATGGGAGCAGCCCCCGCCACAGGACGAGGCGGGTGCATCAACATGGCAGGCCGGAGCATGGGAATCTCAGTACGATTACCCCATGCAGACGTCATCAAGTTCAAGCGGACCGCCATCCTTTGCCACTCGGTCATTCTCATCCCGTGGGTTCCGTGAACTCAACTATTGGATGGCCGAGTTGACAAGGAGGGTGAACGACATTGATTTGCGCACCGAGAGCATGCAACAAACTCTCACGCAACATGTCGCCGACACCCAGCAATGGCAGAATTTCAGCGACAACCAATTCCGCCAGCTGAACGCGATGATGGCTCAGAATCAGAGCAATTGGGATGCCTTCTTCCGCTCCCAAGGCTACGACCCGAACCAGCAGATATGAGCAAGAACAAGCTTGGGGGAGGACTCCCCTTCTCACGGTAACTTGTATCTTTCCCCTTCCCTTTTTTTTTCTTGCATTTGCTAAATCTGAAAATCCATAAAAATTTGCAAAATATAAAAAGAACAAAAATATTTCCCTTTTTCATGCGCGGTATGAATGTGTATAATTTTCCTATGTTGAGATGATGAATAGTTGCTCTGTCCTTTATTCCTCTCTAATGCTAGTTTACAACTTAGTACTCTCTCAAGAGTTAGGTTTGTTGGTAAATCTTGCCTTGAACTTGAATCTTGTGGGTAGCATATGCATTCTCTAGTTCTAAGTTGTTGAGAGGTATGATATGATAGATAGGGCTGCTATGATCTTGCTCAACGTAAAGCTTGAATTCCGGAGTTTTATTTTTCAAAATGACAAATTGATAAGTTCCTCAATGATGAAATTCCCACCACAGCCATATGTAGTGTTTACATTTGAAAACCTTTACACATATGCTGCTTGTTTCACATTGAGCTTAGTCAAAATTGTTGTGACCCTAGTAGAACTCTTTTCATGCTTTCTTGATCAAGATCATATACACATATCCACCGCCATGAGCTATCCTTCTAAATCAAGAAGATAGCATCCACCATATCCACCATATCCACCGTGAGCTATTCTTCTACACCGGAAGAAAGCCACTATCCATCCATCCATCCAAAGAAACACTCCATATATCCATTGCAAAATTCCTCTCTCAAAGTATTCATTGCAAACTAGGACTATGGCTATGCAAAAAGAAAAGAAAAAAATGCTCAAAAAAAAAAGAGAGCAAGCAAAAGATAGCCATAGCCTAGAAACTCCAAAAGAGAGAAGAAAAATTCAAAAAGGAGTTATTTCTTCCCATCCACCATTCCTCCGTTCTCCCACACACTTGCACATCTTGATCAAGATTGTTTGAATTGATGTTTTTCTTGGATCCGGTCTTTTGACGAGCAAAGGGTAAGCTTGGGGGAGTTTGTTGACGGCTGCTAAGTACCATTTTCAACCGTCAACTATACTCAAATAAAGGAGAATTTGGCATTTCATACACGCATGCTTTATCACAATAATATAGTTCCACTTGTACTTGGAGAACTTTGTGCATGCAGGAGGAAATGTGAAGGAAACACCTCAAAAGGCAAGAAAACACACTTTCGACCAATCAGAGAGTGCCACATGGATGTCACACGGATTGAAGGGCCCATTTTCAGCACTTAACCGATGTAACTCCCTGTAATACCGCGCAAACCGACGTCAGGGCCCACAGGACAGCCACCTGGAGAAAGCACAGGCCAGGAGGGGCCACCCCCAGGTCGGCCGACCTGGTCAGGTCGGGCGACCTGGTCTGGCGCCCTCTCCGCCTGGGCTTCCACGTGTTGGCTCCTCCGCGACTCCTGATGGCGGTTTGAGGTGCCTTCCGTGGCGGTTACTCTCCCTTGCCAACCTATTGAGGCTATAAATAGAGGGTGAGGGCCTTCACACTCAACACACACCACAAGAAGCATTTCTCTCTTACTAGTAGTAGTTCTTGGAGTTTTAGTGGAGTTAGGCTGAGTCTAGAGCTCTCTAGTCCCAAGTCTTCACTTGGATTTGGTATGGCTCTTGTATCTTTTCCCTTTTGTAAGACTTTGCTCTTATCAATATATATATATTTTCTATATAGTTGTGCTTGGGTCATGAGTTTCTTGTTTGATATTGTGATCCATATATGTGATAGTATAGTCTACTTGTGTGATAGTAGTTTATATTTATTATACTACTATTGTCATGATAGTTATATACCGTCACTATAGTCTAGTTTTTATGTTATAGTCTCTATGCTTAGTTTTAGCTGATAAAGTATAGCATGGGTTTGGTGATCGTATTCGTACGGTAGCTCTGCCTCGTTAATAGTAATCGCGGAGGGGCAGAGTGCTCTTTGGTCATGCAAGTATGGTACTTGGGTGACTGATTTGCATCAATTATTCGTTAGTCTACTGGTTCGTTGAGGTAGGCGGCAGGTGGTGACAGCCCTGTCCGTCCTTTGAAATCCTCCCCGCTAGGCTAGTGCGTAGGCTCTTGGCGGAAGTCGCCTGTGGATGCAGGGGTAAGTCCGTGCCTGAAGTGCTATACTATTGACTGCTGAACCTGAGTGTGGGTCTGTATGTATTCTACTTAGGCTATGCAACTGTATAGGAATGTATAGTAGGAGTAGCTTAGCCTAGTCTTTCCTCCACTAGACTTTATTTATTTAGTAGGAATCTTTTGTGCGTGTCACACTACCCGGTTATTATCATGTACCCGCCTGTCTTGGTTAGATATCCTTGCTAATTGTTAACATGATCTTATATGTTAGTAACGCTTCTTGATCATAACCTTCCTTTGGGGATAAACAAATACGATACCCTGAATACTTCCGGGTGAAATGCTACAGCGGTATTCTCCGTGCGCTTGCGGATTTTACCTACTTGACTCTGGGACATATTAGTGAACCGTTTCTGGCCCCGTGCCGGGAATGATTTATTAATATGGCTTAGCAAAAGTCAACAGTCATAAAACTGATGATGCTAGTTATATTGCTGATCTCTTTTTCAAAGAAATTGTACGTTTGCATGGTATGCCTTCTACTATTGTTTCAGATCGTGATGCAAAATTACTGAGTCATTTTTGGCGCACGCTTTGGAATAAGTTGGGTATAAAGTTGCTATTTTCTACAACTTGTCATCCACAAACTGATGGACAAACTAAGGTTGTGAACCGCACTTTGGGCACTATGTTACGAGCTATTTCGAAGAAAAATTTGAAACAATGGTAAGAATGCTTGCCTCATATTGAGTTTGCTTATAATCGGGCAACACATTCTACTACCAAGGTAAGTCCCTTCAAGGTAGTGTATGGTTTTGATCCCCGTACTCCACTTGATATACTTCCTCTACCTATTAATGAGAGAGTTCATGTTGATGCTAAGGAGCGTGCTGAATTTATTTTGCAAATGCATAAGACCACTAGACTTAGCATTGAAAAGATGAATGAAAAATATAAAATTGCTGGTAGTAAAGGTAGAAAGGAAGTAAAGCTTGATGTAGGAGATTTAGTGTGGTTACACTTCAGGAAGGATAGATTTCCAGAATTGAGAAAGTCTAAGCTAATGCCTAGATCTGATGGTCCATTCAAAATAATGGAGAAGATTAATAATAATGCATACAAACTTGAGTTGCCTCCCGAGTTCGGGGTTAGTCCTACTTTTAACATTTCAGATTTGAGACCATACTTGGGAGAAGAGGATGAGCTTGAGTCAAGGACGAATCCACTTCAAGAGGGGGAGGATGATGAGGACATCACTCCTATGGATACACACAACACTCCTCCAATTCTAGACTTGCAAGGTTCAGTGACTAGAGCTCGTGCACGACGACTAAATTTAGAGGTGAGCTGGTTCCTACGTTCTTCGCTATATGTTACTTTTAAGAATGGTTTGCTACCTAATGATTATTTTATGATTAGAAACCATAGAGAGGACCAAGAGATGATGGGAGAAGGAGTTGGGAACATGGAGGACCAGCAAGGGCTTGGAAGCCAAAGTGGAGGCCCAATCAAAACCGACTTCGAGTCTGTTTCGGGGCCCAGGACCAGTCTGCACTAAAACCGTCGCCCAGGACGCATACGGACTCGGATTTGGACGTTCTACATATGCACGGAAAGATAAGGAGAAGACCTTTCCAATGCCTTCGGCTTCATGTCAAAATTCATCCGGAGTCATCAGGAATCCTTGAAACAAGAGAGAGTCCAGAATCTGTATCGGTGCTGCGTCGCCTATTTTTTGGCCTTTGGGCTTTGTATCTAGTTGAGCCCAATTAGTGGCGCGTCCAGAGGGTCTGGCATGACCCTAGGGTCTTTATATACAGCCGCCACCGCACCATTAGGGTTTGGGTTTTGCTGAGATCAATTCTGTTCATAAACAGTGTTGCCGTTCATCGGTTTGTGAGACCCCAACTTCAAGAGTTTAATCATACATCTGCAATTGTGTTGCACTCTTCGTTGTTCTTGCTTTTGTTCTTGATTCGCAGGCAGAGATTAGCCTTCTCGTCAAGGTCAATCGTCTTTGAACGGTTGATAACCAGAGGAGACGTCGTGCTGCGATTGCGGGGTTTAGAACGTGCTGTTCTGAAGCCGGATCGATTTGTGTGTCGCCTCCGACCAAATCAACTTACCAAAAACCTTTCAGAAGATCGGGAACCCTTGTTTACATCAATCTAGACATATCAATACAAATATCACAGAACATAGGACGTAGGATTATTATCCTCTGGGCAGCCCGAACCTGTATAAATCGGCGTCTTGTGGTACCATCGTCGCTCGATCTCGCACATACCCCTATTCTACATATAAATCCTCATAGGTGAACTACCCTATGTCTAGTGCCGAGAATAAGTCTCGACATTGAGTGGGTTAGAAATTGACTAATTTTTATGTGTGTTTTTCTTTTAGTTATTTACACATCCATGGATGCAAAATATACTAGTCACAAAGGAGTCCTAATTACCATGCAATAAAAGAGAAGAAAAAACACACTACAACTACGAAGAACTAGCATGGTTACCTCGGTCATGAGTAGATATGACGTTGAGGTCCATGTCACTTATGGTGGACTTCACTTGATCTTCAAGAAAGCTCTCGGTCCACCACCACCACCATCTAGGTCTTGTTCTTGGGCAGCCACTTATACGTAGCTGACCTCTCAAGATCAACAATGCACTTAGGCATCCATATGCTCTTGACCTTTCTCTTCTTTTTTGGTGGTCCTAAAGCCTTTGCTTTCACCTTGCCACCCTTGTCCCTAAACAGATTGAAATGGGTGTTCTCATGGAACAAGTTAGCATTAGATAAAACAGTGGAACTTCTCACCATAGGACAATCCTTGATGGTGTGGCCATCCTTGCAACACCTCTTGCAATAGTAGTCATCCGCGAGTAGGGGTTTGATCCATGCGGGGATGGAGTCACCCGTCTCGATGATGTCGATGGCAGCGGGATATGAGCCAAGTCCCCGGTGGGAAACATTGTTCACAAGGTTTGTCCCAAGAATCTCCTTATGGATGGCTCTACCATGTGTGAGCCTCTCGAAGCCGTCCCTCACCTTCTTCTTCTCTTCCTTGAGCTTGTGATATTCCTCCAAAAAACAAATGACTCAAGAGAAGAAACCTCGACCCAGGTGGTTAGTTCATCACACATAGTAGAAGCATCACTCTTTGATGAACTAGAGGAGGGAGAGGCAAGGTTATCAACATTGATGGCCTCAAAAGTAAGTTCAAGGGCCTCGTACTTCTCATGTAGCTCTACATGATCACCATTAAGTTTGTCATAACTCTTGTTTAAGGCCTCATGAGATGTGATAAGGTCCTTGAGCTCACTCTCAAGCTCACCAAGTTACACTCTTTTCTTACCACATCCAACATTTTGGATTTCTTAACGGCGATGTCATAGGCTTACTCAAGCATACTCCAAAGCTCGGTGCAGGAGAACTCCTCATCATCGCTGTTGTCGCTGCTCTCATCCTCCCTCTCCCAAAGTTGACTCGTGGCCATGAGGCACGTGGGAGGTGGAGGAAGAGCTCATGGAACTGTGGTATTGATCTTGGCTAGGACGGCCACTTCTTCACCATCACTTGAGGAAGAGGATGTGTCACTTGAGTTGTTCCTTGTCCACTCTCCAACAAGGGCCTTGCGTGAGAACTTTTCTTGAAATCTTGAGCTTTTCCTTTGCCCTTGTCCTTGTTGAAGTACCTCTTCTTCTTGTGCTTGGCTTTCGGATCTTGTTCTTCTTCATCACTTGAGTCTTGAGCCTTGAATGCTTCTTTCTGCTTGGGGAAAACTCAAACAAAGTGGTTCTTGGACCCAGAGTTGAAGCACTTGCCCTTGGACTTGGAAGCAAACTTGTTGCTAAGGTCCTCATCTTCTTCATGAGAATAGCAAAGTCCTCACTCAAGTCATCATCACCATCATCATCATCGTCTTTAATGATTGCCTTCTTCTTGCTCTTGCTAGATTCTTGCTTATTAGCTTGAAGAGCAGGGGTGGATGGTTGTGGGTCATCCAAACCTAACTGGTAGCTCTCAAAGGTAGTGATCTTGCCAAGTACGTCCTTTATGGTCTTGGTCTTGAGATGACCTTGTAAGGTGAAGGTGATGATGGACTCATACTTGGGGTCTTTGAATAGCCTCAAGAATCTTCTTATCACCTCAACAGGCTTCAGCTTGAAGTCATCCCCAAGAGCATTGTTCTCCTCCCCTAGTACATGAAAATGAGAATAAACAATATTAGCTCTCTTATGTGGTAATCTACTGAAGTTATCATACTTGTTCTTTAGCACATACTAATACCCTCATGGATACTCTAAATCTCAGTCCAGATACCGTGTCCTGTCAAACTCACATCCAATCTAGCAATGACGCCCTTAGTTATGCATGCAAACAGAGCATTCTTGGCCTTAGTGTTGTCCTTAATGAAATCAGGTTCAAGCAGGTTCACATCTGCATCCAATTCATGGGTCACCATCCATATATCTCGATCAAGGGACTCCAGGTAGGCTTGCATACGAGCCTTCCAATACCGGCAGTCCTCCCTAATGAATATGGGAACACTCCCCACTTGTCCCGGCATCCTTACTCAAGGCGGTGAAGCCTCAAAGATGAGCACTTGGCTCTGATACCAACTATAAAGACCGAAGGCATAACGAGAAGGGGGGGGGGTGATTCAGTCAGCCTACTACAAATCCGAATAATTCAATTTCACACCACTAGAACCTAACAATCGTTGCAACCTAAGCAGTTCTAGTAGGCCAAGACCCTACACATGCTAGTGTTCATGATGAGTACGAAATGTGGAAGCTAAGTACACTAGCCTATGCAAGCCACAAGTCACCCTATCAACTAGAGCACACAAATACGGAACAGTAAAGAGGGATCAAGGGATGCTCATGATTTTTTCCTGATGTCCCGGAAGGATGGTGTCTTCCCCTAATCCTTGTTGGACCACTCCCGCCGGAGTGTCGGTCCCTCCCGCCACCAATGTGGAGTTCTTGCCCACGTGGGCCCGTAATCACTGTCGGGGTGATGACATGGTCGCGTCACCACTGCCACCAACGCACAAGCTCGCCTCCCTCGAGAACTTGCCGGACTATCCGAGCCGACACGGACAGTCACTAGCGATGCTCCTTTCACTGGCGCGCTCAAACCATGCACAAACGTGTGACGGCCTTCACAACCGATCATGATAGATCACCGACACATAACCGGTCTAGGTCTTACCATAGACCAAGAGTAACAACCTAGATCACACCCTCAAGGACACCCTAGCCTTAGATGTGCACAATGCTCTTGTTACACTCACTAGCACTCTCAAGGTATGCAATATCTCCTCCTAGTGCTCCTCTCTTTTCCTCTTGGCTCTCACCAAATGCTCCTAACAATTCCACTAGCCAAGAGAGGTCTCCAAGACTCAAGCAACGAAGTTATATAGGCTTCCAACGTCCAACTAGCCCTTGCTCCATGAAATCATCTCTCTAGAAACCAGTGACCGGACTGTCCGGTCACTGCCAGACCGGACCGTCTTGTCTCTCTGGAACGGCTCCTAGAGCCATTGGCTGCTCTTTCCAGATGATCTCCTCGTAGTGATCAGACCGTCTGGTCAGCTGACCGGACCGTCTGGTCAGAATTTCTCTCTCCATTCCAGAGAGCACCATCTTCTACACTTCTCTATCCCAAGCAACCTCCATACAGACCGGACCGTCTGGTCTCTACAGGTCTGCGCGCTGACAGACTTCTTTGCAGACTTCTCTTTGGTCTCCTAGTGACTGTACAGTCCGGTCTCCTCTGACCCCTTTGTCTGGTCACTACGTGCAGAACCTGAAACTCCTCGTCCTCACTTGACTTCGTTTCCCAGCTTCTCCGAACAGCTCCCTTGCTTCTCCACTGTCACCGAGTACGTGTGATTTCACTGAGCATTCATGCACATCATCGACTAGCATGACCTAGAACCCCTTGATAGTTCGGTTTTTCCTATGGACTCAAAGCCCTAACAACTAGACAAGTGTTCTCAATACTTGCTCCATAGCTTGTCCTTAGCCTTGATCCATCTCCGTCAACCCTTCGACTCCATCAAGCTCATCAAGCCTCCATGCTTGCGGTCATTGTCATCCATGCCAAGGCAACCATCATCCATATAATTTGTAATAGAGTTTAGAGATGATTTCTGCAAACACAACACTTGTGTAGATATTAGCCCACAATTTTATAGTTGTCATCTGTCACCAAAACATTCATACCTTGGGAATCCAATCATCAATGGCCGTGAAGCTTACACCCACCTACCAGTGGCCCAGCCAAAGCATAAGGCCATAGAGCCCTGTGTCAGGTCGGCCAACCTCGCCCCTTGGTCGGCCGACCTATTCTTGTGACCAATTCACTCGAGCCTCACGTGGTGCTTCCTTGTCCATTTCCTGAAGGTGGTGCATGTGGGTTTCATGACAGTTACTCCTAGAAACCAACCTATGGGCCGTATATAAAGAGAGGAGGGGCTTCACACTCACTCACACATCTAAGAGAAGAGAGCCATATTACAAAGGTGTTAGTACTACCTAGTTTCGTACTTAGAATAGGTGGAGACTAAGGGGAAGTGTAGGAGTGGAGCCTTGTTTGTGGGCCCTCTACTCCAACCTTGTACCTCGATGGAGCCTTGCCTTATTAAGTAAGTCTTCGAGTTTATTTATGTTCTTTAGTCTTCTTATCTAAGTAAGTTGAGTGCTTATTTTCTTGTAGGTTCAAAGTCTTATATCCAATATAGGGTGTTTAGTCTAAGTGGCAACTTAGTTAAATAGTCATTAATAACTTAGGTGTGGTGCTTAGGTTAGAAATCATCTTTGATCACCTCGTAATCCATGGTTTGTAGAGGTAGGCAGTAGGTGGTGACAACCCTAACTGTCCATTCTATTCCTCCATGTTCAGTTGCCACGTGTGTCCAAGATAAAGTTGCCTTGTGTATGCCGGGCATGAATCCGTACATGAAGCAGTAATTAAAGGCTCAACCTTATTTAGTTAGGAACCTATCCATAGATAAACCTCTCTATCATACACAACCATTTATCTCTTGTGTCCTTGGAGTGATTAAAAACTTAGGATTTACCATACTGTTCCTTGGTGATGAGGACATCACTCCTACGGATACATACAACACTCCTCCAATTCTGAACTTGCAAGGTCCGTGTTGACTTTTGCTAAGCCATATTAATAGATCATTCCCGGCACGGGGCCAGAATCGGTTTACTAATATGTCCCAGAGTCAAGTAGGTAAAATCCGCAAGCGCACGGAGAATACCGCTGTAGCATTTCACCCGGAAGTATTCAGGGTATCGTATTTGTTTATCCCAAAGGAAGGTTATGATCAAGAAGCGTTACTAACATATAAGATCATGTTAACAATTAGCAAGGATATCTTAACCAAGACAGGCGGGTACATGATAATAACTGGGTAGTGTGACACACACAGAAGATTCCTACTAAATAAATAAAGTCTAGTGGAGGAAAGACTAAGCTAAGCTACTCCTACTATACATTCCTACACAGTTGCATAGCCTAAGTAGAATACATACAGACCCACACTCAGGTTTAGCAGTCAATAGTATAGCACTTCAGGCACGGACTTACCCCTGCATCCACAGGCGACTTCCGCCAAGAGCCTACGCACTAGCCTAGCGGGGAGGATTTCAAAGGACGGACAGGGCTGTCACCACCTGCCGCCTACCTCAACGAACCAGTAGACTAACGAATAATTGATGCAAATCAGTCACCCAAGTACCATACTTGCATGACCAAAGAGCACTCTGCCCCTCCGCGATTACTATTAACGAGGCAGAGCTACCGTACGAATACGATCACCAAACCCATGCTATACTTTATCAGCTAAAACTAAGCATAGAGACTATAACATATAAACTAGACTATAGTGACGGTATATAACTAGCATGACAATAGTAGTATAATAAATATAAACTACTATCACACAAGTAGACTATACTATCACATATATGGATCATAATATCAAACAAGAAACTCATGACCCAAGCACAACTATATAGAAAAAATATATATATTGATAAGAGCAAAGTCTTACAAAAGGGAAAAGATACAAGAGCCATACCAATTCCAAGTGAAGACTTGGGACTAGAGAGCTCTAGACTCAGCCTAACTCCACTAAAACTCCAAGAACTACTACTAGCAAGAGAGAAATGCTTCTTGTGGTGTGTGTTAAATGTGAAGGCACACCCTCCTATTTATAGCCTCAATAGGTCGGCAAGGGAGCGTAACCGCCACGGAAGGCATCTCAAACCGCCATCAGGAGTCACGGAGGAGCCAACACGTGGAAGCCCAGGCGGAGAGGGCGCCCGGCTGGGTCGGCCGACCTGACCAGGTCGGCCGACCTGGGGGTGGCCCCTCCTGGCCTGTGCTTTCTCCAGGTGGCTGTCCTGTGGGTCCTGAGGTCGGTTCCCGCGGTATTACAGGGAGTTACATCGGTTAAGTGCTGCAAATGGGCCCTTCAATCCGTGTGACGTCCATGTGGCACTCTCTGATTGGTCGAAAGTGTGTTTCTTGCCTTTTGAGGTGTTTCCTTCACATTTCCTCCTGCATGCACAAAGTTCTCCAAGTACAAGTGGAACTACATTATTGTGGTAAAGCATGCGTGTATGAAATGCCAAATTCTCCTTTATTTGAGTATAGTTGACGGTTAAGAATGGTACTTAACAGCCGTCAACAAACTCCCCCAAGCTTACCCTTTGCTCGTCCCGAAGCAAAGATAAACTTAAGTTGTTGATCAGGAGTTGCTACAATGTCCTACTCCTCAATAATACTATGCGCACAACAAAGTACTCTTCCTAGAATTAAATATATTGGCGCATAACTTACCCATTTACCTTGATCCATGGAGCTTTTACACCTCATTGTCTTGGGCGGTTGAGAGATAGAACAATTGCAGGGCACCAATCACTTGCTCTAGATTCCGCTATGTTATTCCGGAGGTTTTCAAAAGATTTTGAAAATAAAAACCAAGTTCCTCAAATGATTCTCTCGGATCACTCAATATGTGTATGATTCCTCACCAAGGCAAAGTGTTGCCTATAATCACCTACTTCTAAATAAGGCTTTATGTGGAGCTCAAGGTAGGGATATATGAAGCACTCATGTTCACATAATATTGCTATGTCAAAAGACCGGATCCAAGAAAAACATCAATTCAAACAATCTTGATCAAGATGTGCAAGTGTGTGGGAGAACGGAGGAATGGTGGATGGGAAGAAATAACTCCTTTTTGAATTTTCCTTCTCTCTTTTGGAGTTTCTAGGCTATGGCTACCTTTTGCTTGCTCTCTTTTTTGAGCAATTTTTTTTTTTTTTTTTTTTTTTTTTTTTTTTTTTTTTTTTTTTTTTTTTTGGTTTGCATAGCCATAGTCCTAGTTTGCAATGAATACTTTGAGAGAGGAATTTTGCAATGGATATATGGAGTGTTTCTTTGGATGGATGGATGGATAGTGGCTTTCTTCCGGTGTAGAAGAATAGCTCACGGTGGATATGGTGGATATGGTGGATGCTATCTTCTTGATTTAGAAGGATAGCTCATGGCGGTGGATGTGTGTATATGATCTTGATCAAGAAAGCATGAAAAGAGTTCTACTAGGGTCACAACAATTTTGACTAAGCTCAATGTGAAACAAGCAGCATATGTATAAAGGTTTTCAAATGTAAACACTACATATGGCTGTGGTGGGAATTTCATCATTGAGGAACTTATCAATTTGTCATTTTGAAAAATAAAACTCCGGAATTCAAGCTTTACATTGAGCAAGATCATAGCAGCCCTATCTATCATATCATACCTCTCAACAACTTAGAACTAGAGAATGCATATGCTACCCACAAGATTCAAGTTCAAGGCAAGATTTACCAACAAACCTAACTCTTGAGAGAGTACTAAGTTGTAAACTAGCTTTAGAGAGGAATAAAGGACAGAGCAACTATTCATCATCTCAACATAGGAAAATTATACACATTCATACCGCGCATGAAAAAGGGAAATATTTTTGTTCTTTTTATGTTTTGCAAATTTTTATAGATTTTCAGATTTAGCAAATGCAAGAAATAAAGAAAAAGGGAAAGATACAAGTTACCGTGAGAAGGGGGGTCCTCCCCCAAGCTTGTTCTTGCTCATATCTGCTGGTTCGGGTCGTAGCCTTGGGAGCGGAAAAAGGCATCCCAATTGTTCTGATTCTGAGCCATCATCGCGTTCAGCTGGCGGAATTGGTTGTCGCTGAAATTCTGCCATTGCTGGGTGTCGGCGACATGTTGCGTGAGAGTTTGTTGCATGCTCTCGGTGCGCAAATCAATGTCGTCCACCCTCCTTGTCAACTCGGACATCCCATAGTTGAGTTCACGAAACCCACGGGATGAGAATGACCGAGTGGCAAAGGATGGCGGTCCGCTTGAACTTGATGACGTCTGCATGGGGTAATTGTACTGAGATTCCCATGCTCCGGCCTGCCATGTTGATGCACCCGCCTCGTCCTGTGGCGGGGGCTGCTCCCATACCGGATCTCCGGTCGGAGTGTGAAACTCCGGTGTAGGCTCCATATGCCTACGGGAACGTGTCGGTCGCCCTGAAACACTATGCCTGCGAACTTCTCCCACTGGCTCAAGTGGGAGGGTTAGTGCCCGACAGTGATACAAACGAAGACCCGGGTTAGGTAACGGGAATTCATTTGTATACCCGGGAAAGTGATAGATCAAGGTGTTATTTGGACCATGTTTCAAAGTATGTCCTTGCACAAAATAGTCCTTGCCTAGAAATTCTCTATCTACCGTCAAATATTCAACACGAACATTCTCAAGCAGACCACACTTCTGCGCAATGCGAGTAACTAAAGAAGTGCACTCAATTGGTCCTGTCAACTTTATATTGTCTAACCATTGATCAATCATGCATTCCGTGGGTGACACCCTAATTTTCTTAATCATGGCATAAAGTATTTTCAATTCATCTTGCCGGACAACCCTAATGTCACCTCGAGGAAACAAGGTCATAGCCAACCACACATGCATAAATCTAAGTGTAGGATTATGGATGGCACTTGTTCTAGGCTTGGGACCCCACTCGTTTCCGGAAATCTTTTTCCAAAAACTTTCTTTATGGAACCCCTTTAGCGCTTTATCTAAGTCTAGCCTACATTTAGGATTTAGACCTAGCATAGCATGAAGATCACCCCATGTGACCAAGCGCTCTTGCCCAAACAAGCGAAAAGAAATGCCTTCATCATACTTTCTAAGGGTGCATAAAAACTGCATAGTAAGCAAACGAGAACCCGGCTCATCTACTTCTACGAAATTTAGCCAACCCATAGTGCGAAAAATAGAGGCAAATTCTTCTCTCATACCTATTTTCTCGAGGAAGTCCGGATCGAAGCGTCGGGTGTGGGCGAATGGCCGTTCTCTCATGAGCGCGATGGCTTGGCCCTCGCGGTCGTCCTTGATGTCGAGATGCTCCTCGGTGATGAGCAAGGCTGGCCTTTCCTCCGGAATTTCAGCTTCGGGGTCACCATGCCCCGGACTTGGTGTGAGCTCGACGGAGGATGCTTGACTCGTGCTTGCACGAGTGCTTTTTCTCCGCTTGATTCCGGTGACTTGCTTCATTCGTTTGAACATGGCTGCACACAAGAACAAACACAAGACAAGAACAAAAACAAGATCGAACAAGTGTTCGGGTGAGCGTTAGTGAAAACGACAAACCCGAGCTTCTCCGAAATTGGTTTTCTTTTCACAACAACTTGCAAATGCACTAAAACAGAGGGGAAATATTTTTTTGGGTTTTTGGGGCTGTAGTAAAGTTGAAGAACACGAAATTTTGGGAGAGCAACAAGTGAGCAAAAGAGGGGAGTGAAAGATGAGCTTGGAATGGTGAAGCTCCCCCTCCTGGGCGGTTTTTATAGCCAAGAAAGCAAGATGGCCGTTAGCAAGAGACAGAGCAACGGCCATATAGCCGTTGGGAGAAAGGAGCACAGGAAAAAGTGGGGCCAGGGGGTCGGCCGACCTCACCAGGTCGGCCGACCTGGCAGGTGGGCCTCCTGGCAGCCCCCTTTTTCCTATGTGTTCCCCAACGGCTAGGGGATTTGTCCCCTGCTGCCTTTTTGCTCAAGAAGCTCGACAAAAAATCTTTTCAAAATGGGAAGCCCAAAAACCTATTTTCTAAATTTTTTTTAAAAATGTAAATGAGTTTTGAAAAATTCCAAGGTGGCTGGAAAAATTCAAAAATGCAGCAATGCAGTGGTTGGGAAAAATCAAAATGTGGTGGAAAGCAAATATGCAATTAAAAGAGCAAATATGGATAACTACCGGTTTAACCTCCCGGCGAGGACTCACCTTTTAAAGTCCGACGAGCGGGACTTTTCTCCGGCGTTCAGCTCGATGAAGCGTTGTCCGGTCCCGGAGATGAAGACACGGATGATGCTTCTTGTTTCATTCGCCACACCTTCTTGGTCTTTGTTGCGGTCGGTGGCTTCTCGGGCTTCGGAGGCTGCGGTTTTGCAAGCTTCACAGCCTGTTTCTTTGCAGACCTCGGAGGTTGCTGCCTTGTGGACTTCGGAGGCTGTTGCTTAATGTGTGACCTTTGCCTCCTTGCCTTCATCAGTTGTTGCTGTGCAACCTTTTCCTTCTCAAGGAAGTTCTTCATGAATGTGATGAGGCTGTCCTTCTTTGGCGGAGTGACCTCCACTTCCTTGATGTTGCTTGGGTTCGGCCCGTACTTGATACGGATCATGTTGCACTGTTCTTTCCTTGGCCGAAAGTCAAACTTCTCCTCCTTGCCATTGATGCGGAAGCGGATTTCTCCGGCTCCTACATCGATGTGAGCATCCGCAGTGCTGAGAAATGGGCGTCCTAGGATGAGCGGTGTGCTCTTCCCGACGTCCATATCAAGCACTACGAAGTCGACGGGGATGAAGCAATCCCGGATTTTCACCGGAATATCTTCGGCGATCCCCGCCGGATAGCGGACTGTTGAATCGGCCAGCTGCAGCTGCATCGGCGTGGGGGATAGTGTGGTGTAGTTGAGCTTGTCGAAGACACCCTTCGGCATGATGCTCACACTTGCCCCAAGATCACATAAGGCGTGGTCGAAGTTCTGTGTCCCGATCGAGCAGGTGATCGTGGGACACCCTGGATCTTTCTTCTTCTCAGGAAGCCGGTTGAGTATAGCAGCGCTACACTCTTCCGTCAGCTTGACAGTTTCTGTGGTCGGTAGTGGGCGCTTGTTGCTGATAAGATCCTTGAGGTAGCGAGCGTACGTGGGTACTTGTATCGCATCCAGCAAGGGCACGTTGATGTGCAGCTTCTGGATCACCTCAACGAAGCGTGTGAACTGCTCGTCCACGGTGGGCTTCCTTCTTCTTTCAGGAAACGGCATGAGGTTCGTGTCATAGAACTCATGTGGGGCCGTTTTCCTGGGCGGCAGTTCTTCTTCTTCTGCCGGCTTCTCAGCTGATGTGTCCTTTCCTGCATGGTTAGGGTATGGCGGATCCCGAGTGGACTTACCTCCTCTCGTGGTAACCACATTAACATTTTCTAAGGGGGTCTCGGGTTGCCCCGGGATTTTCCCCGACTCAGCAGTAGGAACAGTAGCAGCTAACTGAGCTAATTGGGTTTCTATCATTTTATTAAAGCTCAGCTGATTCTTGAGAGCAGCACTACCCTGTTTTCATACAAAATGCAGAAAACAAAGCAAGGTTAGCCTGCCTAGGAGATAGCCTTACTAATTGCAACACTACTATATACATTAGTAATTTTTCTTGAATCATACGTCATCCCCGGCAACGGCGCCAGAAATGCTTGTTGACTTTTGCTAAGCCATATTAATAGATCATTCCCGGCACGGGGCCAGAATCGGTTTACTAATATGTCCCAGAGTCAAGTAGGTAAAATCCGCAAGCGCACGGAGAATACCGCTGTAGCATTTCACCCGGAAGTATTCAGGGTATCGTATTTGTTTATCCCAAAGGAAGGTTATGATCAAGAAGCGTTACTAACATATAAGATCATGTTAACAATTAGCAAGGATATCTTAACCAAGACAGGCGGGTACATGATAATAACTGGGTAGTGTGACACACACAGAAGATTCCTACTAAATAAATAAAGTCTAGTGGAGGAAAGACTAAGCTAAGCTACTCCTACTATACATTCCTACACAGTTGCATAGCCTAAGTAGAATACATACAGACCCACACTCAGGTTTAGCAGTCAATAGTATAGCACTTCAGGCACGGACTTACCCCTGCATCCACAGGCGACTTCCGCCAAGAGCCTACGCACTAGCCTAGCGGGGAGGATTTCAAAGGACGGACAGGGCTGTCACCACCTGCCGCCTACCTCAACGAACCAGTAGACTAACGAATAATTGATGCAAATCAGTCACCCAAGTACCATACTTGCATGACCAAAGAGCACTCTGCCCCTCCGCGATTACTATTAACGAGGCAGAGCTACCGTACGAATACGATCACCAAACCCATGCTATACTTTATCAGCTAAAACTAAGCATAGAGACTATAACATATAAACTAGACTATAGTGACGGTATATAACTAGCATGACAATAGTAGTATAATAAATATAAACTACTATCACACAAGTAGACTATACTATCACATATATGGATCATAATATCAAACAAGAAACTCATGACCCAAGCACAACTATATAGAAAAAATATATATATTGATAAGAGCAAAGTCTTACAAAAGGGAAAAGATACAAGAGCCATACCAATTCCAAGTGAAGACTTGGGACTAGAGAGCTCTAGACTCAGCCTAACTCCACTAAAACTCCAAGAACTACTACTAGCAAGAGAGAAATGCTTCTTGTGGTGTGTGTTAAATGTGAAGGCACACCCTCCTATTTATAGCCTCAATAGGTCGGCAAGGGAGCGTAACCGCCACGGAAGGCATCTCAAACCGCCATCAGGAGTCACGGAGGAGCCAACACGTGGAAGCCCAGGCGGAGAGGGCGCCCGGCTGGGTCGGCCGACCTGACCAGGTCGGCCGACCTGGGGGTGGCCCCTCCTGGCCTGTGCTTTCTCCAGGTGGCTGTCCTGTGGGTCCTGAGGTCGGTTCCCGCGGTATTACAGGGAGTTACATCGGTTAAGTGCTGCAAATGGGCCCTTCAATCCGTGTGACGTCCATGTGGCACTCTCTGATTGGTCGAAAGTGTGTTTCTTGCCTTTTGAGGTGTTTCCTTCACATTTCCTCCTGCATGCACAAAGTTCTCCAAGTACAAGTGGAACTACATTATTGTGGTAAAGCATGCGTGTATGAAATGCCAAATTCTCCTTTATTTGAGTATAGTTGACGGTTAAGAATGGTACTTAACAGCCGTCAACAGTCCGATGACTAGAGCTCGTGCACAACGACTAAATTTAGAGGTGAGCTCGTTCCTACGTTCTCCATTATATGTCACTTTTGAGAATGGTTTTCTACCTAATGATTATATTATCATTATAAACCATGAAGAAGACCAGGAGATGATGGGAGAAGGACTTGGGAACGTGGAGGACCAGCAAGGATGTGGAAGCCAAGGTGGAGGCCCAATCAAAACCGACTTCAAATTTATTTCGGGCCCAGGACCAGTCTGCATGAAAATGGACGCCTAGGCCCAATCAAAACCGACTTCGAATCTATTCTACATACGCACGGAAAGATAAGGAGAAGTCCTATCTAATGCCGCCAGTCTCATGTAAAAAATTCGTGCGGAGGCATCGGAAATAGTCGAAACAAGAGAGGGTCCAGAATCTGTGTCGGTGTTGTGTCGCCTGTTTTTGGACTTTGTTTGGGCTTTGTATCTAGTTGAGCCCAATTAGGGGCATGTCTAGAGGGTCTTGCATGACCCTAGGGTCTTTATATACAGCCGCCACTGCACCATTAGAGTTTGGGTTTTTCTTAGATTATTCAGCCGCCGCCCCACGACCCTAGGATCGATTTGTGTTTTGCCTCCAGCCAAATCAAGATTATCAAAACCTTTTGGAAGATCGGGAACCCTTGTTCACATTAAGTGGTAATCAGAGCTTCAGGTGCACCATTAGGTTCACACTACCTGTTAGTTTAGTTTTGTTTTCGTGTTCATCCTATCGTCCATAGAAAAGTCAGAAAAATTCCCCCCCCCCTCGCCCATAACCACGTGTTAGCCTTTTGCATATTTCAATTTTAGAGTCTATAGCATTGAGTTTGTGCCCTAGTTCTTATATAGTCACTAGTTTAGTTTGTGTTTTAGTCGTCAGTAGTATTCCCTTGCAACCCCAGCCGCCATCCCCTCCACCAGCTTCTGTTTTGTTCGGCTTTGTGTGCTACGGTTGATTGATCGACATACCGACCCTAATCCCACCCTCAACACCTTGGACCAACCCACATAATTTCCACTTTCCGCTGCATCCATGTTGGTCGTATCTACGCACCCACTTATATACCGCAAGAGGATGGTGTACGATTGTAGCACTTTTTCCCTTCAATTGAGTATTCCAAGGTTTATCGAATCCACTGGGATATTAGGGATTTATTAAACAAAGTTAACAGTAAAAGATCTAGTCAAGGCTACTGTCAAGATTAGGTTGCTTGGAGGGGAGACTGGCCAGCGCAAAGGTGCGCCAGACAGTAAATCGGTCGTTGCGCCGATCGGCGTAGGAGTCGAGCCGATCGACACACTAGTGAAACTAAGTGAAAGTGTGCGAGATCTATTAAATCTGGGGTTGTGCCGATGAGCACAGGAGTTGAGCCGATCGTCACACTGGTGAATCTAAGCCAAAGTTGTGGCGCCGATCGGCATAGGGGTTGAGCCGATCGGCACACCAGTGAGTCTAAGCCAAAGTGAGTAGCCAGATATCTACTAGTGAGATCATAACTAGAAAGTCTAATTAAATATCATCATAATGGGTAATTACATAGATCAATGAAAACCTATAATGAGTAAGACCACCCTGCTTCCCAAGCGGCTCCCGATTTATCGCTGCCGGGAGGAAACCCTTAATCGCGCGAGTATCTTACCCTACTCAACTATCCAATAGTGTTGCGCAGGCTTAGTGCTGTCACCGCTAAACCACACTACTGGCATCATCAAGCGACCATAATCAATACAATGTCTGACTACTATCCTAATCACCACGATTAAGATAATATCTACTTACTTAGCCTAGAACTAAGCAATTGGAATAAGCACATGCATGATTATAGAATCAAGATAGACAAATCACCAAAACCATCATCAACATATTCAATCATTCTTGAGATACATAGAGTAAGATTCATCCACGTCGAGATGGCCTACCTTGAAGGATCAACTCTTGACTCCAATGGTTCTTGAAACTCAACTAGAGATCCATTCTAACGGGGCAAGCCCCGGTGGCTCTAACTCATGGATCTGGTGTCCCTCTTTCGCCTCGTCTTCTGTGGTGAGGGTTTACAAGTATACATAGGGGTTTTACTTGTAAAGGACTCGGTTTCTAGCAAATAAGGCGATTGCGCCGATCGGCGCAGGATTGCGCCGATCGGCGCAAGCCGTGTCTTCTCCGATTTCTTCCCCGAGTTGGTTCCTCTGTCTTCCACAGCTGCCATGTGGGCCTTTTCCTTCGAGATAAAGTCTTGTACTGCACATTAAGATCTTGGAGTTCCATAAATATTCTTGAAGTTCCATAATTCTTCTTAGACAAATATCTTCAAGTGTCTTGTGCAAATAAACTTCCATAAACATGTGGAATGGGCCTTGGTCACTCTGTGAGTCAAAACACCCTTGCGTCGATTGGCTCATGGGCTGCGCCGATCGGCGCACTGGGCTTCTTCAGTGCTTTTCATCGGTTCTGGACTCCTGTCCTCTCCATCATCGCATTAATCATCAATTTTACCTGTTCCTGCAATAAAGCTCTAAAACAACGCATATACAAATATATAGGCAATATCACAGGTAAATGGCCTAAATTAGTATCAATTATGCTCTAGTTGGGGTAATATTCACATATAAAAGGGGCACTTGGGAAGTGCCAACAGTTCCCCCACACTGAAACCTTTGCTCGTCCCGAGTAAAGTAAAAGAAAGAAAAATCGAAAAACATACTCTTTCTATCATAAAAGATATCTCAAATCAGCAAAGGTTGAGCATTGTTCTATTGTGGTGTATTTCATATTGATATTCAGCAAAATAGATCAAATATGGGTATAAGCTTAAAAGATCATGTCCAATTCATAAATTATAACTTTTCCACACATGAGAACCACTTAAAAGATTGTTGTGAACATGGAGAATCTATCTTCCAAATAATCCAAGGCAATAACTCATCTTTCAAATAACTCAACCTATATTCTACATCATAATGATCAAATAATATTAGTGTATGGCTTATATGAGTAGCTAGGTGAAGTAATTCAAGGATTGCAAACATAAATCAATAATATATTATAAAGCTAGGAGATTATTCTTCGTTGGAATTATAGAAACTTATCAAGATGGCAATTAAGAAAGAAAAATTTAAGAAAGGACTCAGACTGGTACTGCATAGCAAAAATTTGATCTTGAAAGATTGCACATGGTTGGAATGATTCATGGCTATATTGAATTTCGAGAATAAGCATGTCATATACCATCCCCCCACACTTAAAATTTTGCTAGTCCCTTAGCAAACAGCAGAGTTTTTTTTTTACCATCTCTGCTGCGCCGATCGGCTCAGGGTGCGCCGATCGGCTCTCAACCTGAATTTACCAACATTTGTTGGTATTTGATTTGTCTCGCTTCAGCATTTATTTAAGAATTAAATACAGCCAGAAATATAGGATGTGGTCAAGGAATGATACTCAACAAGATGTTTTGGGTTTATGGTAGTGTACTCAGCGGAATTGAATTTTTGCATGAGTAATTTCAAGGCTAGAAAAAGATACACAAAGAGTTGCCATCTTAATAAAGTTCAGACCAAAAAGAATTAAATCCTAACCGAACTCAACCATCAATTTAATGTTTATCTACATATCAAAGGTTCATGAGTGTTGTTCAAAATATGGCATTGGTAGGTAAGGATCTTAAAAAACAATAAATTCTAAAGTTCACAACATGAAAATTTATTATTGAAAAGATTGGTACTACGTTATCATTACAAACTGGACAACACAAATGAAGCACATGGGTACTCAAAATTGCTCCACATAAGACCTATTTACCGAATAATCATTAAGTGTAAGTTCAAAATTTTATTCAATGCTCAACACTATTTGATCTTCATCAACACTTTTCAAGAAAGAATAAATAATTCAATTCTCCTAATAGAGCATAACCGCCACCATTATATTAAGATCAAAACTTGAATACATGATGATGATTTTTGCACACACTTGCATGAAAATAAAACTACTACTAACACACTTGCATGAAAATAAACACACTACTAACACACTTGCATGAAAAATAAACACACTACTAACACACTTGCATGAAAGTAAACACACCCGATACATGGTTTCCCAACCTGCTCATACACACATAAGTACATAAAGAGAAAAAAACTGTAAAAGATAAAAGAAAACGCAAACCGGGAAACTGATACTCGTGCCAACTCCTAGGTGCTCTAGTCATCCGAAAGTGGAGTCGGTGGCTGATCGAAGCCATAGCACCGCGCCTTGAGTCGCTCGAACTCCTCCACCATCGCATCGTGGTTGTACCTACATTGGGACGTGGCTTACTCCACACGCTCGATGTAGTGCATGTTGTTGTCGAGGTACCCCTGCATGGGCACGAAAAAGCCTGCACCGGGCACAGGAGGCACCACTGGTACATGCCCTTGGTACCTGTAGTCAATGCCTGCTCTGCAGGAGGGTGCGCCGATCGGCGCAGAGGGCTGTCAACCGCCCGCTGCGTCGCTCCACCCTGACTGGTACTGCTGGTACTCCTGGCGTGACCCCCAGGAATCCCACTCGCCGCCGGCTGCTGTAGATCTGTCCGGCTGTCGAACCTGCCTTCAAGGTCCTTGAGAACTCGGCCCCCCTCCAAGAGACCTTCCTCAAGCCAATTTCCTCCCTCCAGCTTGCGAGGGAGAAAAACTCCTAGCTCCGCACACGGGAGCTTTACGGTCGTGCCGACGACATGGAAGCCGACGTGAACACTTCCCGTGACAATATGGCCACGAGTCATATTCTCGCCGATCTCCATCGCGCACTCCCACTTGTCGTCGCACCCTCCCGGTCCGTCGCTATCGCAGACGAGGGCTACTAGGCGTTGAAGATAGGCCCCAAAGGCCAACTTCTTGCTTGCCTTGCCCCTCTTGTCGACCCAAACCCGCACCATCACTGACAAGGGATTGTAATGAGACAGACTCATGATGGCGTTTAAGAGCCACCGTAAGTCCGCATCGGTGATGTTGCTGGAGTCGACCTTGTCGCCTATGCGCGCCGCCAACCACCGATGGAAAACTTGAATGATCGGGTTGCGGAAGTTGCCGCGCTTCATCTCCTCTATGAACGAGAGCCGCCTCCAAAAGGAGTCCAACTCCCCATGTCCCAAGATGCCTCCATGGTCACCGTGTGGCTGATGTCACGGACGCGAAAGTTGACAGCCTCGCTACCGTCTTCGACGGTGCCAAGCCACATCGTAGAAGCAACCTCGGTGAGGACGTCAAGATTGTAGTCCATGGGGAGGAGGTGGAAATCCATGGACTACTTGTAAAGGACTCGGTTTCTAGCAAATAAGGCGGTTGCGCCGATCGGTGCAAGCCGTGTCTTCTCTGATTTCTTCCTCGAGTCGGTTCCTCTGTCTTCCACAGCTGCCATGTGGGCCTTTTCCTTTGAGATAAAGTCTTGTACTGCACGTTAAGATCTTGGAGTTCCATAAATCTTCTTGAAGTTCCATAATTCTTCTTAGACAAATATCTTCAAGTGTCTTGCGCAGATAAACTTCCATAAACATGTGGAATGGGCTTCGGTCACTTCTGTGGGTCAAAACACCCTTGCGCCGATCGGCTCATGGGCTGCACCGATCGACGCACTGGGCTTCTTTAGTGCTTTTCATCGGTTCTGGATTCCTGTCCTCTCCATCATCACATTAATCACCAATTTTACCTGTTTCTGCAATAAAGCTCCAAAGCAATGCATATACAAATATATAGGCAATATCACAGGTAAATGGCCTAAATTAGTATCAATTATGCTCTAATTGGGGTAATATTCACATATAAAAGGGGCACTTGAGAAGTGCCAACAATCCACCCCGACAAAAAAAATCCCTACCCGATTCCAAACCGGAGCCCAAACCCAGTCTCGGGTTTCATCAAAACCAGTTTCGAGGTACCTTCAGTAAAGCAGCTACAACTTTTTGCTCGGTTGTCCATTTTGGCTGAAATTTTTATAGGAGCTTCGTGATTTTGGGATTCTCAAAAAAAAAAAAATCGGGACGATAAACAAAAAATTCATTCAAGTTGAAACCCGATGTTTGCTGAAACTTGCAGAATTTTTGTATGCCACTCCCTACCTTTGTTTGAGCTGAAATTTTTTGTGGGTTCTCTCTTGTTGCCATTGAACTGGAAAAAATTATCAAAAAGATAAAAGAGAAAAAAAAGAATTTTGGAATTCCTACTAGTGCTCCATTTAGGTCCCTGAAATTTGGTGGTTTGGCTATTTTACATGTAGCCCCCTGTTCTTGGTTGTGTTCCTTTATCTACTTCTTTCTGCCTTGCTATCACTATTGTTCTAGGACACAGGTAGACCAGCAACTAGGGACAAGTTAATTGGGGCACTTATTCAGCTATACTCTTTGATTTTGATTTATGTGCCACTCACGTATATATATTTGGCCTTCCTAGCTCTACATATTTCTTCTGGACAGCACAGGTTATTTTGTGACCCTTGCAATCATGGAACACACCTCCCTAGTATCCTTTGCTTTGCCTTTCTAAACTTTGTGAGAGCTTTGTAAGGAGCTTCCTTTTGCCCTGTTGAGAGGCACCACTGCTTAGTAGTTTTGTAGGGATAACCTTCACTGTTTGTTTCCTGTTTTTGTATTTGTGATGGCAGGAAGCGATGGAGAGGGGGCTTTGCCCTCAAAATTTGATGAGTGTGTGAGCCAGGAGCAACTACAGAAGGCTTTGTAGGCAAATAAGAGTGACATGGTACAGTTGATCAACAAGACAGTCATTGAAGAGGTCAACAAGCTTCACCTTGGCGATAGCAGTAAGAGGTTGAAGAGGAGGATCTCTATGTTGACCGACCAGGTTACAGAGTTGGACATCGTTCATAAGACCAACGACACCGCCAACAACAACAATGAAGACGCCCCTGAGGAATACATGATGTATGCTGCTAATGGCACCGTGGATAGGGCTGCTACAAAGGACGCGAGAAGGTGAGCTCGCCCATCATCAACATCTGAAATTCACTTTCCATGGTTTCCTGAAATCCGACACAAGAGCATGAGAGGTAGCTCCAAAGATGATATCATCCACATATATCTGAACCATTAAGAAGTCATTGCCATGCTTTAGAGTGAACAAGGTTTTGTCAACACACCCTATGACATACCCGCGCTCTAGCAAGAAGGTCTTAAGCCTAGCAGACCATGCCCTAGGTGCTTGCTTTAGCCCGTACAACGCCTTTTGAAGCTTGTACACACGGTTTGGGTATTTGTGGTGCTCAAAGCCAGGTGGTTGTCTCACATAAACCTCTTCCTCTATGAAACCATTTAGAAAGCACTCTTGACATCCATTTGGTAGAGTCTAATGCCCTTAGAGGCAGCAAATGGAAGCAAGATCCTAATGGCTTCTATGCGTGCAACAGGTGCAAAGGTGTCCCCATAGTCTCAGCCCTCCACTTCACTGAAACCCTGGGCAACAAGCCTAGCCTTGTTTCTAACAACCTCACCATCTTTCCCATGCTTGTTTTTTAAAACCCACTTGGTTCCTATGACATTCACACCAACAGGAGGCTCTACTAGGGTCCACACTTTGTTTCTCTCAAAGTTTTCCAACTCCTCATCCATGGCATTAACCTAATGTTCATTAGATAATGCATGTCCAACATCCCGAGGTTCATAGGTGGCAACAAAGAGAGAATTAGTAAAGCAGGCGAGATGTGCAGACCTTGACCTTGTTGTCCTCTCATAGAGATTACCGATCATCTGTTGAGGTGGATGTTGACGCTGAATGTGGTGAGGAGCCTCTCTCTCAGAGCGTACCTCCCCCTCAACCATAGCTGGAGCTGGCTCAACAGTTGCTGAGGTCGATGTAGAAGCTTCTGGACCCTCTACTAGAGTGGTGGAACTAGCAGGAACAATCTCAGATGTGGGATGGACTAACTCATCATCGTCATCATCCAAGCCATATAGGTCCTCTTCTACAAAGATACTCTCCTCCATCTCCCTCTTACCTGCAGTTTCAACCATATTGCTTGCACAAGAGTCTGATTCATCAAAGGTTATATCGCAGCACTCTACGATGGTGTTAGTTTCCAAATTCAAAAATCTGTAAGAATGGCCATGAATGGTGTAGCCAAGAAAGATGCCATCAGAAGATCTCCACTCAAACTTATCAAAATTGCCATGCTTGAGAATGAAGCACTTGCAACCAAAAGCGCACAAATGAGAAATAGATGGCTACCTCGCAAAGAGTAGCTCATAGGAAGTCACATTAAGAATTGAGCACAAGAAAACACGATTGGAAACATAGCAAGCAGTGCTAATGGCCTCAGCCCAAAACCGCCTCGGAGTCCTATGCTAACGAGCATCCTCCAGATGAAACCCACAAGGTAACAATCATGGTCATGCTCCACATGACCCTTATGCTAAAATTAAATTTTCAATTCCTTTATTTTCTGGGCAATATGATGGTGATGTTTACCATGATTGGGAGATGACTGTAGAGCAAAAATTTAATGCCCACCTTGTTCCTGAATGGCATAGAGTTAGGCAAGCCACTAGCGAGTTTAAGGATTTTGCTATTGTTTGGTGGAGTGGTTTAGCTTCTGAAACTGATTTGCCTACTGCTTGGGAAGAACTTAAGGTAGTAATGCGAGATCATTTTGTTCCTCCTTCTTTCTACAAAGAGATCCGTAACAAACTATAGCGCTTAGAACAAGGAAATAAAACTGTTCAGGAGTACTATAGTGAGTTTCAAAAGGGTCTGATTTAGTTGTGCTATAGCGGAAAAAGTAGAGGATCAAATTTGTCGCTTTTATTCTAGCTTGCGATGAGATATTCAGGACATTCTTGATTATAAAGAATTTTATACTATCAACCAGTGTTTCCAGTATGCTATGTTTGCAAAGAGGGAATTGCAAGGATGTGCTAAGGTGTACAAGAACTACTGCCATACGCTCTTACCGTCATGGCCGACGGGGACTTTGGGGCTGCCCAAGCCATCCTTTCGGACGCCCCAACCACCTGCTGCTGCCGCCAAGGGACCTAGTGGTGCTTCTGCAGCACCAAAACCAGCCATTGCAGCTTCTGCGGGCTCAGGTAAAAATTCTATGCAGGTGCCACCTAGTAGTGCTTCCTCTGTTGCTTCGATGGGACGCACTACAGGAACTCAGTGCAACCACTGCCATGGACTTGGTCATGTGCAGGAAGATTGTCTAAGTAGGCGAGCACATGCGGCGAATGATGATGGAGGTTACATGAGCGCCTCTGATGTGGAGGATGAGGAGGAGGATGTCGCTCCTGCCAGCGACAACCTCATCCTTGGAGGCGGAGACACCACAGGATACATGAGCATTATTGTTCAGCATTTCCTTAGCACACAAGTTCAGCCGCCCGAGACGATGCAGCGTCACAACTTGTTTCAGATTTTCTTCATCATCAAGAACCGCCAAGCACACATCATCATTGATGGAGGGAGCTACAACAACTTGGTGAGTTCTGATGTGGTTAAGAAGCTTGATTTGACCACACGCCCACATCCACATCCATATTATATTCAGTGGTTAAATGACTCTGGAAAAGCTAAGGTAACACAAACTTGGAGAGTTCCTTTTTCCATTGGTTCTTATGTGGATTCTGTTGATTGTAATGTTATACCCATGCAAGCATGTTCACTTTTATTAGGTAGACCTTGGGAATTTGATAATGATGCTATACATCATGGTAAAAGTAATAAGTAAACTTTTATGCATAAAGGAACTAAAATTACTTTGTTACCATTGACCCCTTCTGAAATTGTGCAAGCTGATTTAGAAACAGCTGCTAGTCTGAAAAATAAAAGTCCTGAAATTCAACAACCTATTAATTCTGATTCTACACCTAGTAATGCTAATGATTCTTCAAGTTCTAAGGGTGCTGGAATTAAATTACAAGGTCGTTCATGTCTTGCAACAAAATCTAATCTTGCTGAAATTTCTATTGATGATGATATTTGCTATGCCTTGATATGCAAACAAGCTTTATTTTTGCTTGACGATATTGCTGCTAGTGCTTTGCCTCCTGATGTCATTAATATTTTGCAGGGGTATGAGGATGTTTTCCCAGCTGAAATATCCCCGGGGATTGCCACCTTTAAGAGGGATTGAGCATCAAATTGATTTGATTCTGGGAGCTACTTTGCCAAACCGTGCTACCTATTGGACCAACCCAGAGGAGACTAAGGAAATACAACGGCAAGTCCAAGACCTTTTGGATCGTGGGTATGTTCGTCAAGCTGTTCCAGTACTTTTGGTTCCTAAGAAAGGTGGTACTTGGCATATGTGTGTAGATTGTAGAGCCATTAATGACATTACTATTAGGTATTGTCATCCTATTCCTAGACTAGACGACATGCTTGATGAGTTATGTGGTGCTACAATTTTCACTAAAATTGACTTGTGTAGTGGCTACCATCAAATTAGAATGAAACTTGGAGATGAATAGAAAACAAGTTTCAAGATCAAATTTGGTTTGTATGAGTGGTTAGTAATGCCTTTTGGTTTAACTAATGCACCTAGTACTTTTATGCATTTGATGAATGAGGTTTTAAGAGCTTTCATTGGCAAATTTGTGGTAGTTTACTTTGATGATATCTTGATTTATAGCAAGTCCATGGATGAACATTTGGATCATTTGTGTGCTGTTTTTTGATGCTTTGCGAGCTACACGTTTATTAGGTAACCTTGAGAAATGCACCTTTTGCATGGATTGAGTCCCTTTTCTTGGCTTTGTTGTGACTTCACAGGGAATTGAGGTGGATGAGGCAAAGATTGAAGCCATAAAGAGCTGGCATGTACCAAAAACTATCACACGGGTGAGGAGTTTCCTTGGTCTTGCAAGCTTCTACCATCGCTTTATCAAAGATTTCAACACCATCGCTGCACCATTACATGAGTTGACAAAGAAGGGTGTTGAGTTACATTGGGGCAAGGTACATCATGAGTCCTTTGATGCTTTGAAGGACAAACTTACACATGTGCCATTGCTGCAACTACCCAATTTTGATAAAACATTTGAGCTTGAATGTGATGCTAGTGGTATAGGCATTGGTGGTGTTTTGATGCAAGATGGTAAACCTGTTGCATACTTTTGCGAGAAAATTACTAGGGCCTGTTTTGAAT
Source organism: Eleusine indica (assembly GCA_030378355.1). Classification (NCBI taxonomy): domain Eukaryota; kingdom Viridiplantae; phylum Streptophyta; class Magnoliopsida; order Poales; family Poaceae; genus Eleusine; species Eleusine indica. The sequence continues at coordinate 18,395,009 of CM059497.1, forward strand.
TGCTCCACGTATAATAAGGAATTATATGCACTTGTACGTTCCTTAGAGATATGGCATCATTATTTGTTACCCAAAGAATTTGTTATTCATTCTGATCATGAATCGTTTAAGTATATTCGTTCACAATGCAATTTGAACCGTAGACATGCTAAATAGGTTGAATTTATTGAATCTTTACCTTATATTTTCAAACATAAGAAAGGGAAGGATAATGTGATGGCTGATGCTTTATCTAGGCGTTACACTTTGTTGTCTCAACTTGATTCTAAAATTTTTGGACTTGAGGAAATTAAAGAACAATATGCTAATGATGTTGATTTTAATGATGTATTGCTAAACTATAAACAAGATCGTGCTTGGAACAAACTTGTGCTGAATGATGGATTCTTGTTTAGAGTTAACCGCCTATGCATTCTAGTTGGTTCCGGTCGTCTTTTGTTGTTGCAGGAGGCACATGGAGATGGATTGATGGGTCATTTTGGTGCTAACAAGACAGAGGATATTTTGGCCACACACTTCTTTTGGCCAAGGATGAGGAAAGATGTTGAGCGTTTTGTTGCTCGCTGCACTACAAATAAAAAAGCTAAATCTCACTTGAATCCACATGGTTTATGCATGCCACTTCATGTCCCTTCTATTCCTTGATATTTCTATGGACTTTGTTTTAGGACTGCCTAGGACTAAGAGTGGGAGTGATAGCATTTTTGTTGATGTGGATTGTTTTTCTAAGATGGCGCATTTTATACCATGTCATAAAACCAATGATGCTAGTCATATTGCTGGCCTCTTTTTCAAAGAAATTGTACGTTTGCATGGTATGCCTTCTACTATTGTTTCAGATCATGATGCAAGATTCTTGAGTAACTTTTGGTGCACGCTTTGGAATAAGTTGGGTACAAAGTTGCTGTTTTCTACAACTTGTCATCCACAAACTGATGGACAAACTGAGATGGTGAACCGCACTTTGGGCACTATGTTGAGAGCTACTTTAAAGAAAAAATTGAAGCAATGGGAAGAATGTTTGCCTCATGTTGAGTTTGCTTATAATCGGGCAACACATTCTACTATCAAGATAAGTCCCTTCACGGTAGTGTATGGTAGACTACTAGACTTAGCATTGAAAAGATAAATGAATAGTATAAAATTGCTGGTAGTAAAGGTAGAAAGGAAGTAAAGCTTGATGTAGGAGATTTAATGTGGTTACATTTGAGAAAGGATAGATTTCCAGATTTGAGAAAGTCTAAATTGATGCCTAGATCTGATGGTCCATTCAAAATAATTGAGAAGATTAATGATAATGCATATAAACTTGAGTTGCCTCCCGAGTTTGGGGTTAGTCTTACTTTTAACATTTTAGATTTGAAACCATACTTGGAGAAGAGGATGAGCTTGAGTCGAGGACGACTCAACTTCAAGAGGGGGAGGATGATGAGGACATCACTCCTATGGATACATCCAACACTCCTCCAATTCTAGACTTGCAAGGTCTAACGACTAGAGCTCATGCACGACGACTAATTTAAAGGTGAGTTCGTTCCTACGTTCTTCATTATATGTCACTTTTGAGGATGGTTTTCTACCTAATGATTATATTATAATTAGGAACCATGGAGAGGACTAGGAGATGATGGGAGAAGGACATGGGAATGTGGAAGACTAGCAAGGATGTGGAAGCCAAGGTGGAGGCCCAATCAAAACCGACTTCGAGTCTGTTTAAGGGCCCACGACCATTCTGCACTAAAATGGACGCCCAGGACGCATACGGACTTGGATTTAGACGTTCTACATATGCACGGAAAGATAAGGAGAAGACCTTTCCTATGCCACCGGTATAATGTAGAAATTCGTCCGAAGTCATCAGGAATAGTCAAAGCAAAAGAGGGTCCAGAATCTATGTCGGTGCTGAGTCACCTATTTTTGGCCTTTGGGCTTTGTCTCCAGTTGAGCTCAATTAGGGGCGTGTCCAGAGGGTCTTGCATAGACCTAGGGTCTTCATATACAGCCCACTTCGGTTTGTGAGACCTAGGGTTTTGCCGTCACTTCGGTTTGTGAGACCCCAACTTTGTGAGTTTAATCATACATCTGCAATTGTGTTGTATTATTTGTTGCTCTTGCTTGCGTTCATGATTCGTAGGCAGGGATTTGCCTTCTCGGTGAGGTCAATCGTTCTTGGATGGTTGATAACCAGAGGAGACATTGTGTTGTGATTGCGGGGTTCTGAACGTGTTGTTTAGAAGCCGGATCGATTTGTGTTTTGCCTCTACCCAAATCAAGATTATGAGAATCTTTCAGAAGGTCGGGAACCCTTGTTCACATTAATTGGATTGATAACCCTTGAAATACTCTTTGGGGAAGTGCTATAGTGGTATTTCCGTGCGCTTGCAGATTAGTCTATTATCGTTAAGATTTACCAATAAGCATTTCTAGTGTCATCACCTGGATAGTAATATTTCTGGCGCCGTTGCCGTGGAATGGTTGCCAATTTATCCTAGAACCCTAGTCGTCCTCATATCTGTTTTTCTTTGACTTTATTTCTTTCCTTTATACCATGGATGGACATTCTATATCCAGTCTATCCACCCCTAAGGGCGAGTTCTATGAACCTCATTTGTCAGGAAAGGTGATCCTAGAAAATTATTTTGAACTCAGCCCTGGCTTTATAGCCATGCTTTGGGAATGGCCCTTCTCCAGGATAATTAGTGAAAGCCCGTATTTACACCTGCACGAATTTCAGCTACTATGCGCATGCCTGAAACTCAGCGGTGTTTCATAGGAAACTCTTAAGCAGAAATTGTTTCCTTTTTCCCTCAAGGATAGAGCAAAGCAATGGTACACACATACCATGGGTAGAGTGAATGGTGATTGGGAGACACTGCAAGATAGATTCTGTGTTGTGTTTTTCCCATTATCACGTATCACTGCTCTATGTTTGAAAATTCTAAGCTTCCAGCAGAAAGAGAAGGAGTCTATAGGTGCAGCCTGGGCTAGATTTATGTTGTTAATCCGCTCCGGCCCAGACTTGTCCATTCCCAACCACGTACTTTTATAACATTTTAGTACGGGTCTGGACAAGGAATCTGCCCTCTATGTTGACATTTCCACCAGAGGATCATTCCTGCATAAAACACCGGCCGAAGGAAGGGAGATCCTTGAGCGTATTCTTGAAAATACATCCTTCCTGGCCAAAGACGAAGAACCACCGACGGAACACGTCAAATCCAATGACATGGTCCAAAATTCTATCGAGCCTGAGCCTGTAGCCTCTACATCCTTAGACTCAATTTTTGAAACCTCGTCCGAGCCACCCAACTCATGGGATGAGGATCCCTCACCTTCTGACTCGCCGTTCATATTCGAGGATAGTCTATTCGAAGACTATGGGAATGCCTCAAATTATGAAATACAGGTTAGACTGACTGCTCCTGAAATTCTCGCTTGTCCTCACGACAAGGTGTTTCTCCAAGAAACAGTCAGGGACCTAACCTCCATCATGAGCGATAAATGTTCAAGAGAGATTGAGCTTTCCTTTGACATTTTCAAAATAAGTCCTCCCTCTTCCTACATCCAGCTCTATGTTAGAGCGACACTAGTAATTGCCTGGTACAATCCCACTATTGGTGCCAACATAATGTTAGATTCTTTTGCATTCACTCATGTAAATGATGTGCCATTGACATCCACATGTAAAACCTTCAAAACCAAAACCTTCAAAACCCCCCAAAGGGAATTTGATGGATGGGATTGGAATTTCGCACGGAGTGTCTGTAAGACACGAATCCGTCGAGGCCGTCTTAGATTTCCAACTTTTGGAAATCAAGATTTTGACATCCTAATCGGGTACCCTATTGCAAAATTTCTCATAGATGTCCTGAATTTAGGTCGCCTAGATGTTAAACTCGAGGGCAGGAATTTTTTCATGCCGATCATACGATCGAAGAACATCATCGCTGAACCTCCCCCCCCCCCCCCCCCCCGCCCCCCGATAGTGAACTAATTGAGGAAGTGATGGCCGTATTCCCTTATGAGTCCCCTGAGTACCTTCTCGAAAAAGAAATGGAGGACTTCATTCAGGAAGATGATAAGCTACAGCAAACCATAGAGTTGCCTAAAATAGAGCCAGAACCTCGCCCCCCAATTGAGCTCAAAACCTTACCTCTAGGCCTACGATATGCCTTTGTTACTGGTGACATAGAAACTCCTGTCATCATTAGCAATAAGCTTTCGGATGAAGAAAACCACAGGCTAATTGCTATCCTAGAAAAGCATAGATCCGTGCTAGGCTACTCACTCCAAGACCTTAAAGGAATAAGCCCTACGCTTTGCACGCACCACATTCCCATTGACTTTGATAGTATACCTTCTAGGGAGCCTCAGCGTAGACTAAACAATGCAATGCGAGAAGTTGTGAAGAAGGAGGTGCTTAAATTATTGCACGCCAAGATTATTTATGTCGTCCCGCATAGTGAGTGGGTACGCCCTGTCCAAGTAGTGCCTAAGAAGGGAGGAATGATGGTTGTAACAAATGAGAAAAATAAGCATATCCCTCAACAAACCGTCACGGGATGGACAATGTGCATTGACTATAGGAAACTTAACAAGGCCACAAAGAAGGACCATTTCCCTCTCCCCTTCATTGATGAAATGTTGGAGCGATTGGTGAAACAATCCTTCGTTTTTTTCTTGATGGGTATTCCGGTTATCACCAAATTCCCATCCATCCCGATGATCAAAGCAAGACAACATTTACATGCCCGTACAGTACCTATGCTTATTGTAGGATGTCTTTCGGGCTATGTAATGTGCCCGCTTCTTTTCAGCAGTGTATGATGTCCATCTTATCAGACATGATTGAGGAAATCATGGAAGTCTCCATGGATGACTTCTCGGTCTATGGAAAAACCATTGATCATTGAGGACCTGGTACGAAATTGAGAAAAGTGCCATTTTATGGTCCGTGAAGGCATTGTCTTCAGACACTTAGTGTCTGAGAGGGGAATTGAGGTGCCAGAGCAAAGCTTGAAGTTATAGAAAGGCTTCTACCTCGAATAAATGTAAAAGGTGTCCGAAGCTTCTTCGGTCATGCGGGGTTCTATTGACTATTCAGTAAAGACTTTCCTCAAATTGCTAGACCCCTCACAAACCTTCTAGCTAAGGAAGCCACTTTTGATTTCGATGATGAGTGCCTTAAAGCGTTTGATATCCTAAAAAAAGCACTCATCTTAGTGCCAATTATCCAGTCCCATGATTGGTCACTGTCTTTCAAAATCATGTATGATGCTAGTGATCATGCTATTGGGGTGGTTTTAGGCCAAACCAAAGATAAGAAACATCACGCAATAGCCTACGCTAGCAAGACCATGACCGAACCTCAACTTAATTATGCAACAACAGAAAAAGAGCTCCTAGTCGTAGTATTTGCTATAGATAAGTTTAGATCTTACTTAGTAGGAGCAAAGGTCATTGTTTACACTGACCATGCAGCACTAAAATTTTTGCTCACTAAGAAAGATGCTAAACCTAGGCTAATTAGATGGATTTTCTACTCAATGAATTTGGTCTCGAAATTAGAGATAAGAGAGGAGTACAGAATTCTGCTGTGGATCATTTGTCCCATATGCAAGTGACTAACATGCAGGACCTGCCTATCAATGATTACCTCCACGATGACATGCTATTGAAGGTGATAGACTCCAACCCTTGGTGTGCAGACATTGTCAATTTCATTGCCACAAGATATGTGCCACGAGGGGAGAACAAAAGGAAGCTTATCCTAGAGAGTCGGACTCACTACTGGGATGACCCGTACCTCTACAAAGTCTATTCAGACAGATTACTGAGACGGTGTGTCCCAGCAATTGAGGGTGCCAAGATAATAGAAAAATGTCACTCCAGCCCATATGGAGGACACTATGGAGCACTCCGCACACAGGCAAAGATCTGGCAAAGTGGGTTCTATTGGCCCACCATGTATGAAGATACTAAGGATTATATCTGAAGGTGTGCAAGCTGCCAGAAGCATGGAGGAGTCACCGCTCACAATGCAATGCCCCTAACATACAATCTTCTAGTGGAACTCTTTGATGTATGGGGTATTGACTTCATGAGACCCTTTCCAATGTCCTGTGGATGCGAGTACATCTTGGTACCCTTTCCAATTGGTAGAAGCAATACCATGCAAACATTCTGATCACAAGCAAGCAAGGAAGATGTTTCAAGAAATCATCTTTCCTCGGTTTGGAACCCCAAGGATGGTCATAAGTGACGGAGGGTCTTTTTCATCCATAAGGCCTTCTAGTCATTTCTAAAAGAACTTGGTGTGAGGCATAATATTGCAACTCCATATTATGCACAGAAAAGTGGGCAGGCAGAAACTTCAAATAAGAAAATAAAAAATATCCTGTAGAAGACTGTGGAAGAAATGGGTGTGAGTTGGAAGCACAAACTACCCAATGCTCTACGGGCAAACAGGACAACATATAAGACACCTATTGGAATGTCCTCTTTCCAACTGGTTTATGGTAAAACTTGCCATCTACCTGTAGAATTGGAACATCGAGCACAATGAGCACAAAGTGGAACATGAACTTGGACAAGGCAGGAGAACATAGGAGAATGCAGATATCTGATTTTGAGGAATGGCGGGAGATGGCTTGTCACAGTGCCAAGATTTATAAAGAAAGAACTAAAAGATGGCATGACAAGAGGATCAAGCCAAAAGAGTTCAAGCCAGGGGACAAGGTACTACTAGTTAATTCTAGGGTCAAGTTATTCGGACATGGAAAACTTAGAAGCAATTAGGACGAACCATACGACGTTATCAACACTTCATCACACGAGGCCATCACACTTCGCGACGATGATGGTAATGTATTTAAGGTAAATGGCCATCGCTTAAAAGTTTTTCTAGAGCCTAAAGATTTAGAGGAAGAGGTGGATGTAGTCAATTTAATATATTTTAACGTCCTACCTAACCCTCAATTTTAATTCTCCCAAAAACTAACCTATACATAGGCCCCTTAGGACCCATACTAGCACCTCCAAAATAAGGGAGGCATCTAGGCCAAGCCCAGGTGGGCCGACCAACCCTCCTGGTCACCCGACCTAAGATTTGTGCCGCCGCCTCCCAACTTTCTGGTGCACGTCGTGAGAAACCATGTGGATATGTGCCATGGTTTGCAATATGTGATGAGTAACTGACATTGGTTAAGTTCGGTGTTTGAGTTGAAATACGGGAATTTGGGGATTGCATGGGTTTGTGCATGTCATTGTTTTGACTAAACATAGTTGGTGAGGATGTTGGAGAGTTGCAGGAGATGGGAAATGTGTTTGCTTGTCTCATGCTATGTAGGTCACTGGAGTCAACTTGACCGTCAACGGCGAGAGGATCAGGCACAAGTAGGAGACTTGGGGATAGACGATCAGGAGGACGGGTGAAGTCAAGGGTGAGACACACCATACATGTGGAGAGGCAAGGAGCACAGACAGTTTCATGGTTGAGCCTCAAAACCGTGGGTGGTCATCAAGACGGTGGGGTTGACCAAGTCAAAGTTGATCGGACATCGATGCAAGTAGAGGCTTCCAATGGACCGGAGGCGGGAGAGACTTGCCGACATGGAGGATCACGGGACGAGGTGACACATGTCAGGATCGAGAAGTCGTGCTCTAAGAAGCGTGCAAGACGGTTTCCTGGTTTGAGCCTCAAAACCGGTGGTGGCGATTGGAGGTGCACGTGGCACCATCGCGGAGCTTGCGTCGAGCCGAAGCAAAGTTGTGAAGAGCTCGATGGCGTTTGGGCGAAGGAAAAAGAGCTAGACTATTTTGCCCCTGTTGGTAGGTGGCAATGAGTTATAGGACAAGGATAGAGTTGTCTTGGACCCTAGGCCTATATAAGAAGAGGTGTGGCTGGTGGGAGAGGTGCCTCTTCCCATTAGCCTTGTTAGGAATTCATTCAAAGTGTTAGGAGAGGTCTTCATGTAATAGAGGATAGGAGAGGGTGTGTGAGAGACAACGCTTTCTGTTCCAAATAGTGGGAGGAAGAGGGTGGCTTCCTAGACTTGTATCCATGGATCTTGTATGCATGTTTCTAAGATATGAGAGTTATTTTCGTGCTCAAGATCTTCCTCTCTCCCTAAATCCCAAATTTCTCTTTTTCTCTATTTTCAGAGCTATTTTCATGAGAATTTTTGATCTTATTTTTGAGTGAGTTTTTGGGGTGGATTTCTTGGGGATCTTAGTGCGATGAGCTGAACAATCCTTGATGGACCCTTGACTGAATCAAGAGCTCAAGCACCTTCAATTTGAAGGATTTATCAAGTTTCCCCTTTTTGGTGTTCTTGGCACAAGATCTGAAATTCGTGATAATTCCTTGAGCCAATTGGGTGGATCTTCTTGGATTAGGGTCATGATGTGTTGAGGATTACCTGGTCCAAAAAATGCATGATTTGGAGATCATTTGGTTGAGTTTTGGAGAGATTTGTTGGAAAATCGCGACAGTTTTCTGTTTTGTCGGGGGTCGATTGGCACTGCCGATGACCAGGACCGGCACTGCTAGTGGGTCTGAGCTTGGATTGGCACTGCCGATGCCACGACCGGCACTGCTGGTGGCTTGAGCCTGAACCCCGCACCGGCACTGCCGAGAGCCACTACCAGCTCTATCGATGTGCTCCGACCGCAGTTTTTTGGAGTTTTGAGAACCCTGCACCGGCACTACCAATGGGCGTGACTCGCACTACCGATGGCTATGATCGGCACTGCTGATGGTAGTCCAGAGAGATTTGTCGTGTGTGTTTCTTGACTATTTCGATTGTGTTCCACTGCTATTGTTGATCACTCCTAGAGTTGGCACATCACAAGTTGGTGTGTGTGGCCTTGGTGATCGGTTAAGAGGTTAGCTTGGGCTGTAATTAGGACATAGGCTAAGTTCTTATGAAGCATTTTAATTGGCTCCCATTCAACCCCCCCCCCCCCCTGGTCGCCTTCTCGGTCCTTCAATTGGTATTAGAGCCGGTTTGATCATTAGTTGACCTTCACTAGCTTTGTGATCCGAAGGCGACATGGAGAAGCGTGCGGTCAAGCTCTGGATGTTTGATGGAGAGGACTTTCCCTATTATAAGTCAAGGACTAAGGCTTATCTCTTAAGTCAAGGATGTGCAATTTGGGAGATAGTTGAGCAGAAGTATGCTATATCAGAAGACCTCAACACTGCATCTGCAGGTGAGTTAATCAGGTATGAAAACAACTCCAAAGCTATCAATATCCTGCTTTCTGCTCTAGGAAGGAATGAACATGACCGTGTTGCTCATCTCGATACTGCACATGCCATTTGAGAAAAGCTTTGCACGTACCATGAGGGTACCAATCAAGTCAAGTCTATGCGTAAGGACTCTTACAATAGACAGTACCAAACCTTTGCATAGAAACCTGGCGTGTCACTAGATGACACTTTTTTGTAGGTTTGAGGCCATTGTGTGCAACTTGCGGGCTTGTATTAACCTTGTGTACCATGATAATGATAGAGCTAAGCAATTGCTGTATTCACTTGATGAAAATTCTTGGGGGATTAAGATTGCTGCACTAGAAGAAACTATTGATTTCAATATCCTGGACTGTGAGCAGCTAGCAAGCTAAAATCTCATGAACTGTCTAGGAAGTCTCGTCCTAATCCTGCTAATCCTGCTTCTAGCATGGCTTTGCTTTCTAGCTCTCAAAAGGGGAGTCACAGTGGTGCTTCTTATGGAACTAACCCCTCACTTCTTTGGAGTTTGCTCTTTCTTCTCTTGTTGTAGCTTCCGATGAACAGATGGAATGCATTTCTGATGAGGAGTTGTTCTTGCTCACAAGGAAGTTGAGGAAGTTCTACAACAGCCACAAGGAGAGAAGACGAGGTGGTTCAAGAACCTGCTTTGAGTGTGGTAACCCGGGACACTTCATTGCTAACTGCCACAAGAAGAAGAAGAAGGCCGGGTACCATGACAACAATACTGAAAAGAAGAAAAACCGCTTCTACAAGAAAGGCAAGAACCCCAAGAAGTTCACCAAGGCCATTGCACACACCTGCGTTGCCACCTTGAGCGACGTCGACCTCACATCAAGAGAAAGCCTTACAAGCTCGGAGGAGGAGGTCGAGAAGCCACGAGTCAAGAGGAAGGACGACTTCACCGGGTTTTGCTTCATGGCAAAGAACGATCACAACACCGACTTTGGCTTTGACTTCGACACAAGCGAGGTACCTCCCACTCTTGATGAGCCCTCTTCTGAACTTGATCATTTGTGTGATGTTTTGCTTATGCAAGATGATAAGCTTCATAGCGCTGTTCATGAGAATAGAGAGTTTAAGTCTAAGTTGGAGAGCGCTGAGTATGAGATCACTTCGCTTATGTCCAAGCTTGCTGAAAATGCTGAAGTTGAGTATGAGTCTTGTTAAGTTGTGATGAATGATCTCAATCAGAGGGAAAGTGTGCACGCTCAAGTTGCCAGTCAGCTCTAGATTTCCTTCAAAGAGCTTGATGAATTCAAAGCTAGACCAACTCTTTTGGGTGCATGTCAGAAGTGCCCCAAGCTCACTAATGAGTTAGAAGTTCAGCCCCTCAAAGTCAAAGAGCTCGAGTCCAAGCTGTTAGATGAGACTTGATCTAAAGTTCTCCCACCACCATGTGAAGTGTGTGTCTCTCTTAAGGACAAGCTAGTAATCACTAGGGAGGAAAACAGAGTCCTAGTCCAAGAAAATGACTATCTTGTTTCTAGGCTCCAAAGAACCCTAGTGAGTGAGGAGAAGATTGAGCGTGACTTGGCTAGAGTCAAAGAAAGTGCTAGTAGGTCAACCTACAACTTGGGCTTGGATTTGAGAGGTGTGACAAGGAGAGTGAGAATGTGAGTAAGTTTGTGCCAAGCTCCAGCTACAAGGATGAAGAAAAATCCATCAAACTCACTGACACATACTATCCACCAAATCCAAAACCCTCCTTCAACCCAAAACAAGCTGAGAAGCCAAAACCTAAACCCACCGTGCAAGCTAAGCCTAAACATTAGAATGTCTACATTTGCATGTTCTATGGTCGTAAGGGTCACTTGGATGAGTACTGCTATAGGCATAAGAGGATTGAGAGGATGCAAGCTGAGTTAACTAGGAATGTGCATCATGATGATTTTGTTGGTTTTTAGCCTTGCTATTTTTCTCGTGCCTATCATGGATTAGGTCATTCCTCATATGGCTTTGATTCACAAAACAGAGGCTTTGCACAGTAGCGCTTTGGCGCCCCATGTTTTCCCCATCGTGGTGAGCGTTGCTCGCGTGGATTTGGCTTTCACACAGATGATTTCTATCCTCACAACCCCAGGTTTGAGTCTAGATGATTTGACAGGCCATGTTTTCCCCACCATGGTTCTCATCCCATGCGTTCGAGTGGTAATGTGCAAAGAACTGTGATAACCCCTACAGGTCGTGTGATTTAGTGCCGGCTTCCCAAGAGTTTTCTTTCTAACCCCAGCACTGAGTCATTGATCTTTCCTTCTCGTTCTTTGTAGGCAGCAGGTGGAGACTTGGAGAACAAATGGTTGATGGACTCCGGGTGTTGACGCGACATGACCGTAGATACAAAGTGGTTCTCCAACCTCACTCCCTTGAAGCGCTGGGAGTATGTGACCATTAGAGATGAAAAGAGAGGGAGAGTGAAGGCAAGAGGCGCGGTAAAGGTAAATGAAAAATTCACTCTCAAGGATGTTGGTTTGGTTGAGCATCTCAAGTACAATCTTCTCTCTGTCTCTTAGTTGCTTGATGTTGGTTTGGAAGTGCACTTTAAGAAAAATGCTTCTTGTGTTCTTGATTCGAATGGCTCTATGGTTCGTGGGATTTCTAGCATTGGGAAAGTTTTTCAAGCTGATTTTGCTGTCTCTCCTGGTTCTCACAAGTGCTTGTTTGCTCAATCTTCTTCTGAGCTATGGAAATGGCATAGGAGACTAGGTCACATGAGATTTGACTTGCTTTGTCGCTTGAGTGGCCTAGGTCTGATCCGAGGATTGCCTAAGCTCAAATTTGATAAGGATTTGGTTTGTGCTCCTTGTCATCATGGGAAAATGATTGCCGCTTCTCATCCACGAATTAATTTGGTGATGACTGAACGACGTGGAGAGCTGCTTCATATGGACACTATTGGTCCTTCTCGGGTTTGTTCGGCGGGTGGGAAGTGGTATGTCCTTGTGATTGTTGACGACTACTCTCGCTACTCTTGGATTTACTTTCTTGAGAGCAAAGATGAAGTATTGCATCACTTTCGGAGCTTAGCTTTGAGGTTGTTCAAGAAACTCCCTGGTGCATTATGAGCAATTCGCAGTGATAATGGCACCGAGTTCAATAACTCCTCCTTTGATGCTTTCTGCCTCGAGCATGGTATTAAGCATCAGTTTTTAGCACCTCGTGTCCCTCAGCAGAATGGTGTGGTCGAAAGAAAGAACAGAACCTTGGTGGAAATGGCCCGGACAATGCTCAATGAGCATAGGACTCCGAGGCAGTTCTGGGCTGAGGCCATTAGCACTGCTTGCTATGTTTCCAATCGGGTTTTCTTGCGCCCAATTCTTAATGTGACTTCCTATAAGCTACGCTTTGGGAGGAAGCCATCTGTTTCTTATTTGCGTGCTTTTGGTTGCAAGTGCTTTATTCTCAAGTGTGGCAATCTTGATAAGTTTGAGTTGAGATCTTCTGATGGCATCTTTCTTGGTTACACCCTTCGTGGCCATTCCTACAGAGTTCTAAATTTGGAAACTAACACCATCGTGGAGTCCTGTGATGTAACCATTGATGAATCAAACTCTTGTGCAAGCAATGTGGTTGAGACTGCAGGTAACAGGGAGATGGAGAAGAGTATCTTTGTAGAAGAGGACCTACAGGGTTTGGATGATGATGATGATGATGATGATGAGTTATTCCATCCTACATCCGAGCTTGTTCCTGTTGCTTCTACCACTCCAGCAGAGGGTCCAGAAGCTTCTACATCGACTTTAGCAGCTATCGAGCCAGCTCCAGCTGTGGTTGAGGGGGAGGTACGCTATGAGAGACAGAGACTCCTCACCACATTCAGCGTCAACATCCACTTTAACAAATGATCGGTAAGCTCTATGAGAGGACAACAAGGTGAAGGTCTGCACATCTCGCCTGCTTTACCAATTCTCTCTTTGTTGCCACCTTTGAACCTCGGGATGTTGGACACGCACTGTCTAATGGACATTGGGTTAATGCCATGCATGAGGAGTTGGAAAACTTTGAGAGAAACAAAGTGTGGACCCTAGTAGATCCTCCTGTTGGTGTCAATGTCATAGGAACCAAGTGGGTGTTCAAAAACAAACATGGGAAAGATGGTGAGGTTGTGAGAAACAAGGCTAGGCTTGTTGGTCAGGGTTTTAGCCAAGTTGAGGGCTTATACAATAGTGAAACCTTTGCTCCTGTTGCACGCATAGAAACCATTAGGATCTTGCTTGCATTTGCTGCCTCTAAGGGCATTAGACTCTACCAAATGGATGTCAAGAGTGCTTTCCTAAATGGTTTCATAGAGGAAGAGGTTTATGTGAAACAACCACCTGGCTTTGAGCATCACAAATACCCAAACCGTGTGTACAAGCTTCAAAAGGCTTTGTACAGGCTAAAGCAAGCACTTAGGACATAGTATGCTAGGCTTAAGACCTTGCTAGAGCGCGAGTATGTCATGGGGTGTGTTCACAAAACCTTGTTCACTCTAAAGCATGGCAATGACTTTCTAATGGTTCAGATATACGTGGATGATATCATCTTTGGTGGTTCCTCTCATGCTCTTGTGTCCAGATTTCAGGAAGCTATGGAAAGTGAATTTCAGATGTCGATGATGGGTGAGCTCACCTTCTTTCTTGGACTTCAAATCAAGCAGTGCAAGCAAGGCACCTTCATATATCAAGCCAAGTACATGAAGGATCTCCTGAAGAAGTTTGACATGGTCAATGTGAAGCCATTGTCAACACCAATGTCCACAGCAACGGCAGTTGACCCTAGCGAAGGCTATGAAGCAGTGGACCAAAGGGAGTATCGGAGCATAATCGGCGCCCTGTTGTACCTGACAATGACAAGACCTGACATACACTTTGCGGTGTGTCTTTGTGCTCACTTTCAAGCTTTCCCAAGGGTGACTCATCGCAAGGCTGTCAAGCACATCTTCAGGTATCTCAAATACACCTTTGAGTTTGATCTTTGGTACTCTGCATCTTCATCTCTTGATCTCATTGGGTATTTGGATGCGGACTTTGCTGGGTGTAGAATTGATAGCAAGATCACTTCTGGTACATGCCATTTCTTGGGTACTTCTTTGATCTGTTGGTCTTCTCGTAAGCAGTCGAGTGTAGCCCAATCCACCATAGAGGCTGACTATGTTGCTGCTGCTCACAAATCCTATGGATAGTATCCACCATGAGAGATTATCAGTTAACCTTTAAGAGTGTTCCACTAATGTGTGATAACTCCAGTGCCATATGCTTAGCCAAGAACCCCATCCAACATGTTAAGGTTAAACACATTAATGTGCGATTCCACTTCTTGAGAGACAATGTTGAGAAGGGAGATGTTGAGCTCAAATACATCAACACCAGAAACCAATTGGCTGATATCCTTACCAAGCCCCTAGATGCTTCACGATTCGCTTTCCTTCGAGGGGAGCTTGGTGTTTTCCATCCTTATGGCATCATTTGAGGGGGAGTTGGTGTTCTCTTGTATATATGTATCTTATCTTTTCGCATTGCATCTCATTTGTAATATATGCATTGGTAGATGAGCTTTGATTCTTATGTTTTCTTGCATTTCTCTTTGCTATGACTGAGTTTGAGCTAAGTTGTGTGGAGGTGATAGTAATCTCTTATGCTTAGATTTTCTAGATGGCTTGTTATAGACTCTTTTGAGAAACTTGCTAATCTTAAAGGTAAACTTAGCTTCTTATGAACCTTATGAACTAATCTTGCTAAGACTTGATCACCATGTGTCTAATTGCTTTTATCCCTGTCAAGACTTGTGTTGAGGCTAGTCTTGAGGATATCTTGGCTTTGGCACCTTGTATTTGCGAAATGTGGCTTTGCAAATGTTTAGCTCATGCTGTAGCATTATGGGAATGTTTGTTCCTTTTGCTGCAAAAATTGGGCTACACTCGACTTAATCTATGGTGGATTGGGCTACACTCGACTTAATCTGTGGTGGATTGGGCTACACTCGACTTAATTTGCAAAATAAGTTGACTGTGCTTCGAAGCCTCGAGGTGTTTGCCATACCCAATCGTGCGACCCTCCACATGGATTAGAAGTAACATAAAAATGCTAAATCCAAACTTTGTACTTTGAAGCGTCGGGCTGTTTGCCAAACCCAGTCGTGCGACCCTCCACACGGATTAGAAGATACATGAGGATCACATAAGAATAATGCGTTTCTCTTTTCTTATGAGTCTTTGTTGCATATGTGAGCATTTGTAGAGCATGTGAATGCTTGTTGCCTTGGTTGAGATTGAGACTGGCTAGTTTCTTTTGATTAACTTGATGCTTGTTTTGCCTTGGATGGGAGTACTTATACATGTGGTTGCATCTTTTCTCATGATGAGCAAATTTGATTCTAAGCTAGTCAATCTTTTTGCTTAGCTTGTATAGCTTTTGGTGTTTATGCCTTGCTATCTATTTTTGGTCTTTGTATGATGGTGAGCTATTGCTTTTACACTTCATAGCTCTATCCTTGTGATTAGGAAGGTTAAATGCTTGTTTGCATAATTGTTGAAGCTCCTTAGGTTTGCATTTTCATGCATTGCATGTTTGCTTGTTCTTTTGCTTCTTTGATGAGTTCATTGCCAAAGGGGGAGAAAATTAGGTCATGCACAAATAATCCTAAGAAACTTAAAATGATCCATTTTGCATTACATGAGACCTACCACAAGTTTAGGGGGAGCATATCATGTCCTTGAGCGTTTTTCATGTGCTTTTCACAATCTTTACGTTCTCGAGTGGCTTTCTTTGTCAACTCTTGGTTTTGTGATCCCTCTTATGCTAGATGGCTATTTTTTACCTTTTCCTTGGGTTTGAGCCATTTGGATGTGCTTATTTGGTTTCGCATTTCAAACCTCTAAGCTTTGTGCATTTGATGTTGTCAATGTACTCATCAAGGGAGAGATTGAGAAACCATGTGGATATGTGCCATGGTTTGCAATATATGATGAGTAATTGACATTGGTTGCGTTCGGTGTTTGAGTTGAAATGCGGGAATTTTGGGATTGCATGGGTTTGTGCATCTCATTGTTTTGACTAACCGGAGTTGGTGAGGATGTTGGAGAGTTGCAGGAGATGGGAAATGTGTTTGCTTGTCTCATGATGTGTAGGTCACTGGAGTCAACTCGGTGGTCAACGGCAATAGGATCGGGCACAAGTAGGAGACTTGGGGCCGGACGATCAAGAGGCCTGGTGAAGTCAAGGGTGATCCACACCGTACACGTGGAGAGACAAGGAGCACGGACAGTTTCACGGTTGAGCCTCAAAACCGTGGTTGGTCATCAAGACGGTGGGGTTGACCAAGTCAAAGGTGATCGGACATCGATGCAAGTAGAGGCTTCCAATGGACCGGAGGCAGGAGAGACTTGCCGACGTGGAGGATCACGGGATGAGGTGACACACGTCAAGATCGAGAAGTCGTGCTCTAAGAAGCATGCAAGACAGTTTCCTGGTTTGAGCCTCAAAACCGGTGGTGGCGATTAGAGGTGCATGTGGCATCATTGTGGAGCTTGCGTCAAGGCGAAACAAAGTTGTTAAGGGCTCGATGGCGTTCGGGCAAAATAAAAAGAGCTGGATGGTTTTGCCTCTAGTGTTAGGTGGAATGAGTTATAGGTCAAGGGTAGAGTTGTCCTGAACCCCAGGCCTATATAAAAAGAGGTGTGGCTAGTGGGAGTGGTGCCTCTTCCTATTAGCCTTGTTAGGAATTTATTCAAAGTGCTAGGAGAGGTCTTCATGTAATAGAGGAGAGGAGAGGGTGTGTGAGAGACATCTCTTTCTCTTCCAAATAGTGGGAGGAAGAGGGTGGCTTCCTAGCGTTGTATTCATGGATCCTGTAAGCATGTTTCTATGATATGAGAGTTATTTTGATGCTCAAGATCTTCCTCTCTTCCTAAATCCTAAATTTCTCTTTTTCTCTATTTTCAGAGCTGTTTTTGTGGGAATTTTTGAGCTCATTTTTGAGTGAGTTTTTGGGGCGTATTTCTTGGGGATTTTAGTGCTATGATGAGCTAGAACAATCCTTCATGGACCCTTGACTGAATCAAGAGCTCTAACACCTTCGATTTGAAGGATTTCTCAAGATTCCCCTTTTTAGTGTTCTTGGCACAAGATCTGAAATTCGTGATGATTCCTTGAGCCAATCGAGCGGATCTTCTTGGATTAGGGTCATGATGTGTTGAGGATTACCGGGTCCAAAAAATGCACTGCCGATCACTAGGACCGGTACTGCCGGTGGGTTTGAGCTTGGACCCCGCACCGGCACTGCAGATAGCCACTACCTGCACTGCCGATGTGCTCTGACCGTAGTTTTTCAGAGTTTTGAGAACCCTGCACCGGCACTAACGATGGACGTGACTGGCACTGCCGATGGTGCCAACCAGCACTACCGATGGCTGTGATTGGCACTACCGATAGTAGTCCATAGAGATTTGTCGTGTGTGTTTCTTGACTATTTCGAGTCTTAGCAGTTCTTCTTTGTTTTCGCGGTGTTCCACTGTTGTTATTGATCACTCCTAGGGTTGGCACATCACAAGTTGGTGTGTGTGGCCTTGGTGATCGGTTTAGAGGTTGGCTTGGGCTATAATTGGGACATGGGCCAAGTTCTTGTGAAGAATTTTAATTGGCTCCCATTCACCCCCCCCTCTGGTCGCCTTCTCGGTCCTTCACATAGTCTAGAACATTATCGTCCTAGATTTTGCTCAGGTTTACGCGTTTAGGTTTTGTTGCGGCGCAAAGGAGCAAAACCCATATATTCTGGCCTTTCTCATCTTCTATGCACCAAAACAACTTTCCATTAAACCTCTCCACCTTGCCACCATGGCCAAGCCCAACACTCATGCCACCTCTTCCAGAGCCAACACTTCCAAGTCCCCCATGAAAAGGAGCTGAAGCCTTGGCAAGATAGCCGAGCACCCTCTCGTTGGACCACTTGCCCATGTAAGGAACCCCTTCGATCAAGGCTTGCTTGAGGGAAGCCAGCTCGGGGCAAGATCACCCAAGCCAGACGACAAGTATGTTGGAACCTTGACCACCAAAAAGCAAGACGGCGTGGTGAGACATCACTATTTGGACATCAAGGCTCCCCCACCCATGCCAGAAAAAGACTTCAAGAAGACTCCTATCGGCCCAGGGATAAGAAAAGGGTTCATGGGGAAATTTGCTCCTGACCCTAAGAGGAACATGAGCTCACCACAACCTGTGGGGCGCTCACATTTACTCTCCAAGATCCCTGGACCAGCGGAGGAAGATGAAGGCAGCGGAGAGGAGGAGATAACTATCGCTAGCCTAGCTAAGCAAATCTCTAGGGTGCAGCTGGAAAATGCCAGCTTGGCTAGGAAATTAGCAAGTTCTCGAGCACAATGTGTTGAATTAAAACAACAATTGCTCGAGCATAGCATAGGTTGTTCTATTAAGCTCAAATGGATCTTTTGGTTCAAGGGTTTGGATGACGAGTTTTATGCTGATTAGAGACCCCAAACCCATTCAGTACTTATCTTTAGGAATAGGTGCTTAGTTTGATTTCCCTTTTCATTAGGTTAAATATTTTTCCCTTTTAATCATGTAAGCACCTATAGTTCTTAGTTCAACAAATGTTAGGCTCCCTTGTCCATAAGACCGGCAGAGCATTTGCTTTTCCTTTGTTTCTCTTTTTTGTGTCAAAGGCAGGCATCGAAACAAGCGTGGGGGAGGACTTGCGACTTCCTGATGAACAAACAAGACGAAAACACTCAAATATCCATAGAATACCGTCGCCTCGGCCATCTGGAAAAAGATGAACCGAGATGGGCTCAAGCCTTGGTCGGCCAATCAGGCCTCTTGGTCACCCAGCCAAGAGTTGGCCCATCTCAGGCCCAACTTTCTACGATGGCCTGGTTTGCTCGTTCTCCTCTCTTATCCTCCCTTGTTTCGAGTTGATTCATACTAAACCTTCGCCTGATAATTAAAATCAACTTAAGCAGGAAAGTGGAAACTCCTAAAATTAAAACATGACTAGAATTGATATGATTTGCATGCTCTTTATTTTTACATCATGCTTGTTGCTTGTGTCAACTATTCATTAGGAACCCATGCAACCTAAATATTGATTGTCATGATATGGTAGACTTTAGGAATTCCCTACCAGATCCATAAAATCTATAAAGTCTACTCCTCATGTGGATGAAAATTACCTACCAGATCCATATGATGTTCTAAAAGAATAAACCTTTTGCATATGCTACTTGATGCTTTCATTGAACTTTGTCAAATTGTTGTGACCCTAGGCAGTTGTTGATTATGCTTTATGTCCTAAGTCATGTGCACACCCTATGTCATCATCGACAAAATAAAGGATCTTATCAATTGCTCTCTATCCAAGAACGAATATGGCTATCAAAAGAAACAAGGAAAAGATTCATGCTCCATGAAGAGTGTGACAAAAAAAAGGAGAGATAGCCATATGCCTCCTAACTAAAAATAGAAGCATGAAAGAGTCCCCATTATCCATTCCATCAAATGTGCACATGCTTAGTCATAATTCTTGATTTGCTTCATGTCCTTGGATCCGGTTTTTGACTTAGTGATACATGAAGCACAAGTATGCCTTAATTTTCCCTACCATGAGCTACACAAAAACCCTATTTGTAGAAGTAGGAAAAGAGGCAAGATGCATGTAAGACTCAGTTTTCATTTTGTAAAATATTTTGAAAACCAAGGGTGTGCTGTTAACATGAGCAGGAATCTCCTGAAGTCAAGACTGTTCCGACTCTGAATTATCCATAGTATGCATGTTAGCCACTTCATATGACACAAGTACAGGTATGATATAGAAATATAAGTATGTTATCTCTATTCAATCAAGGTCCATGTTTCACCTTAGTCTTTGCTTTCAATCAGGATGAGTAAAAGGCTAAGTGTGGGGGAGTTGTTGACGGTCCTTAAATACCAAATTTGACCGTCAATTACCTGCATTAAAGAGCTAAAATAATAAACCAACATAGTGGTAGGGATTTATTACTAATGAATTCCACAAGTGTTGGTGAATATTTGAGTGCAGGTGAATTATCCACGAATTATGGGATATTCCATGTCATCAATCCAAGAAAATACCGATCCGACCAATCAGGAGCCAACACATGGATTGCATACATCAATGGACGAGATTTCCTTGCGAAACTTAGGAGAACACCGACCTTAAATAGGAGTGGACCCACCTACCAGTGGCCCAGCCAAAGCACAAGGCCATACGACCCAGGGTGAGGTCGGCCGACCTCCCCACTTGGTCAACCGACCTAGTCTTGCGGCCAATTCACTCGAGCCTCCACATGGTGCTTCCTCGTCCATTTCTTGAAGGTGGTACATGTGGGTTTCGTGATGGTTACTCATAGAAACGGACCTATGGGCCCTATATAAAGAGAGGAGGGGCTTCACACTCACACACACATCCAAGATAAGAGAGCCACACTATAAAGGTGTTAGTACTACCTAGTTTAGTACTTAGAATAGGTGGAGGGTGAGGAGAAGTGTAGGAGTGGAGCCTTGTCTGTGGGCCCTCTACTCCAACCTTGTACCTCAACGGAGCCTTGCCTTATTAAGTAAGTCTTCGAGTTTATTTATGTTCTCTAGTCTTCTTATCTAAGTAAGTTGAGTGCTTATTTACTTGTGGGTTCAAAGTCTTATATCCTATATAGGTTGTTTAGTCTAAATGACGACTTAGCAAAATAGTGATTCATAACTTAGGCGTGGTGTTTAGGTTAGGAATCATCTTTGATCACATTGTAATCCATGGTTTGTAGAGGTTGGCAGTAGTTGGTGATAGTCCTATCTGTCCATTGTACTCCTCCACATTTGGTTGCGACGTGTGTCCAAGACGGAGTTGCCTTGTGTATGTTGGGCATGAATCCGTACACGAAGCAGTAATTAAAGCCTCAACCTTATTTATTTAGGAACCTATCCATAGATAAACCCCTCTAACCTACACCAATATTTATCTCTTGTGTCCTTGGACTGACTAGAAACTTAGGATTTACCATACCGTTCCTTGGATTGATAACCGTTGAAATACTGTTTGGGGGAAGTGCTACAACGGTATTTCCGTGCGCTTGCAGATTCGTCTGTGATTGTTAAGAATTATCAATAAACATTTCTAGTGTCATGTCGGGGATAGTAATATTTCTGGTGTGATGTTAAGAAGTGTCAACAGGGAGCTGCTAAATCTGTGGAAGTGTAGGGACTCCAGTCTGCTATGTGACCTGTCCTCATGTGAGCTCCATCATCTGACCCATCAGAAGAGTCATCATGCTCATCTACTGCTGGTGGTGCTCGTCCTACATCCTCATTATGTCCATGATCTGCAACCTCTCCTTAGTAGTGTTCCGGATGAAGTCACCTAGGCGTCCTCCTAACACTGCAATAATAGAGGTGTGATCTGTCTCTGTAGCTGCCAGCTATAGAAATCTGTTCCATAATGATGTGAACAAGGGTTCCCGATCTTCCGAAAGGTTCTTGATAAGTTGATTTGGTCGGAGGCGACACACAAATCGATCCGGCTTCAGAACAGCATGTTCTAAACCTCGCAATCGCAGCACAACGTCTCCTCTAGTTATCAACTGTCCAAAGATGATTGACCTCGCCGAGAACGCTAATCCCTGCCTGCGAATCAACAATACAAGCATGAACAACGAAAAATGCAACATAATTGCAGATGTATGATTAAACTCTCGAAGTTGGGGTCTCACAAACCGATGAACGGCGACACTGTTTATGAACAGAATTGATCTAAGCAAAACCCGAACCCTAATGGTGCGGTGGCGGCTGTATATAAAGACCCTAGGGTCGTGCAAGACCCTCTGGACGCGCCCGTAATTGGGCTCAACTAGATACAAAGCCTAAAGGCCAAAAATAGGCGACGCAGCACCGACACAGATTCTTGACTCTCTCTTGTTTCGATGATTCCTGATGACTCCGGATGAATTTTGATATGAGGCCAGCGGCATTGAAAAGTTCTTCTCCTTATCTTTCCGTGCATATATAGAACGTCCAAATCCGCATCCGTATGCATCCTGGGCGACTATTTTAGTGCAGACTGGTCCTGGGCCCCGAAACAGACTCGAAGTCGGTTTTGATTGGGCCTTCACTTTGGCTTCCAAGCTCTTGCTGGTCCTCCACGTTCCCAACTCCTTCTCCCATCATCTCCTGGTCCTCTCCATGGTTTCTAATCATAAAATAATCATTAGATAGCAAACCATTCTCAAAAGTAACATATAGCAAAGAACGTAGGAACGAGCTCACCTCTAAATTTAGTCGTCGTGCACGAGCTCTAGTCATTGGACCTTGCAAGTCCCGAATTGGAGGAGTGTTGTGTGTATCCATAGGAGTGATGTCCTCATCACACAAGCTCTTCTACTTCTTTCTTCTTGTCGGGAGATGCCTTTTCTAACAATTCGGGTCATGATACGGGCACTTCAGGATTGTTTTTAGAAAGAGGAGGGGCATGGTTCCTATGGTAGAACCAATCAGCATGCCACCCTTTATTAGTGGACAGAAGAGGGACTTTGATGTATTTGGACTTATTCCTTAACTGAAATCTTGCTCCACCAATAACATTGTTGTTATTGTATTTTAGCACAAAAAGCTCCTTGAACAACTCGAAAATGGGGAGCAATGCCCAGAAAGACTTCACAAAAATGAATATAGATGGAAATATGGAGGATGGAATTGGGATTTAGATTAACTAGGTTAATTCTGTAGAAGAATAAAAGTCCATGGAAGAAATCAGAGCATGGGATCTTGAATCCGTGATAGAAGAAGGGAGCGAAAACAGTAACATAGTCAACAGGGGGCTAAGGGAATCTCTGACCTACGGTCTCGATCCAGTCTGCCGTCTATTGATCTTGAAGGACTCTGGGAACTCCTTGATGTCTTTGGGAATGTCGAGGGTGGGGTCATCCTTCATTCAAACAGGGGATTATTTTCCTTTCGTTGATCTCTTGGAGCTTTGGCGAGTGCGCTTGGGTGCCATTGCAGTCGTACCGCGGTGGAGGCTTCGAGAGAGGAACTGGTGGAAGCAGCGGTGGTCGAAGTGAGGAAATGGAGATCTAGGGTTCAAAGAGTGGAAGCGGTGGTGACAGCTGAAGTGAGAGAGATAGAAGAAGTGGAAGACCCAGTGTTCTGGAAATGAGGCGGGGCTATTATATATACCCCATTTAACCTAAGCAGTACATCAGCCACGCAATTTTCATGGACATATTGTTCACGAGCATTAAATGAAAATGGTTGCGACCCGGTTTTGTTATAGAAATCACTCGGAACAAGGGTAGCCTCATAATGGAAAGCTACGATATAGGAATTTTGGTGATTTATTGTTTAAATCACTCTGATAGAGTAGCAGCACCAATCTTGGGGGCTGTTGGCTTATCTCTTTTCAAGAATCATGCGGACAGATTGTTAGCACCAATCTTGAGGGCTGACGTTGTTTCAAGTTTCTTGAAACATCACTTGGAGGGAGTGTTAGTACCAATCTTGGGGCTGACATCGTTTCAAGTTCCTTGAAACATCACTCGGAGGGAGTGTTATCACCATTCCGGAAGGCTATCTCTTTGAAGTTTTGATATAAGTACAAGTTTTTAATTATTTCTGGCTCACAAGCTATTTTCTTAAAATAACTTTTAAGCTAGTGGGCTACGACTGGTTATAGATACTTTAAATAATTCTTCGGTCTTTGGACTCACAAGGCATTTCAAATTATAATTCAATACCTTTGGAGTCGAGGGCTATACTCATAGAGTACACCTAATTAAGCATCCAAGAAGAAAGATAGCTTTATTTTTTCATCAAAGAGAAGTACTTTTGAATTTTGAGAAGCATCAAGATAAATTGAAGATTTGGATTCAAAATTGGAAAGTTCTTGGGGGCTACTATGGGACATGTATACCTGGGATACCTAACCACTCGGCTATATGGCCGAGTGGGCCAGGTCTCGATTACGAAGCATTGGAGATTAAGGCCCAAAAGACAACTATTCAAATATTTGTTTAGAGTAGGCAACAATCTAGGTTAACAGATGTGGTGTATAGATAGGATCATATGTAGCCGAATGATATATAACCATGTAAACCACTACCCTTCGTCTATATAAGGAGGGTAGGGGGTCCTCGAAGATCATCAGAACTCGCATTAGGAAACCCTAGCCCTGGTGTGAACCCTAAGAACACCAAACAGGACGTTGGTTTGTTATCCTCCGGGAGACCCGAACCTGTATAAACCGTGTGTCCATTGACTTTCATACTCATACGCATACCTAGAACTACTATCGAGATTATCTCTCGACACCATGCTTTGAGAAACTCCCTCTCCAATTATCCTTGCAAAAAGACAAATGGGTTGTCAAGTATTCAAAAAAAAAAGAGAAGAAGAGAGATAGCTCATGTTCTCAAATAGAAGAGAGGGAGGATATCAAGAGGAGTACCCATATTTCACCACCACATCCATTACATCCCGATATGTGCACATACTTGATTGATGATTCATTACTTGTTTTCTCCTTGGATCCGGTTTTTGACTTGATAATATATGAAGCACATGTATGTCTTCTTTTTATTCCCTACCGGGAGCTCCACATAAGCCTATCTTTAGAAGTAGGAACAAAAAGACGCAACAACAAAAGCCTCGATGAGGATCCACACACATATATGTGTGACATGAGAGAATCACTTGAGGAGTACAGCTTTATTTTATTTTTGAAAAAAATGTTCAAACACCCAAGTTACTTAGTAGAAGAAGCAGAGATAATCATAATCTATATTGTTCCACTCTTCAACTGCCAAGGGTGACATGGTAGACACATCAAAGTCCATTGGTACAGGTATGGTTTGGAATAATTTGTATGCTAGCATCATACCATTTGGAGATTATGATCCACCTTAGTCCTTTTCCTTTACTCGAGGATGAGCAAAGGCTAAGTGTGGGGGAGTTTGTTGACGGTCACTAAGTACCAACTCTGGCTGTCAAATGCCTACATAAAAGCAATTAAATGAACAACTAACATAGTGGTAGGAGTTTATTGCTAATGAAATCCACAAGTGTTGGGAAATATTTGTTGCAGGTGATTATTCCATGAAAATAATGAAAATCCATGTCAGCAAGGGAGAAAGCACACTTCCGGCCAATCAGAACGCAACACAAGGATCCACTGGCCCACTTTTCGAAGGAAGCCGACATAAGCTACCGCCTTACAGTGTCAGGAGGGGAGAGGGACGACCACTCAAGGACCCAGAGCAGGGGGGCCACCTGGGCCCACCACCCATGTTCGGTCGAAGGTGGAAGTCTCCCCCAAGTGCATAGCTGCCACGTGGAGTCTCCTGGTGCCTCCCCAAGGTCGGTTGTGCATGTTTGGTGGAAGTTACTCACTCCAGAAACCGCCTTTGGGTGCTATATAAGGAGGGGATTGTCTCCACTCTTCATACACCTCAATATTAGTTTAGTACTTCATTTCTCAAAGGCTTTAGCACTGCCAAAGTGCTTAGAAAATAGGTACAGAGTGAGGGGGAAGTCCGGAGGAGGAGTGGGTCTATCCACCTCTTCTCCACACTTGTACCTTGATGGATTCTTGCCATATTTAGTAAGTATTCGTGATTCCTTGCTTGGTATTTAATTTTTCTTTTTAAGTAAGTTTTATACTTAGTTGCTTTGCTCGCTCAACACACTATTTAGTTTGAGACCTTAGTCTTATATCATTGCATGTGGAGATTAAGGGAGTAGTCGAAAGCATAGACGTGTAGTCCACGGATTGCTAGAGGTAGGCAGTAGATGGTGACAAGAGGCAAGGAAATATGTTCATCATCTAATTGCAACAAGAGGCAAGGAAATATGTTCATCATTTAATTCAGATTTTGATGTAAGTGTTGCAACATTTGAAGTAGTCCATTCTTTCCTAAATGGTTCATTCTTTCTTCTCTCAAGTCTTTGTTGATCCTCTTCTAAAATTTCAGCAGCAGACATAGGTTTAAGAGTAACTCTTCTACCATTGTATTTAAATGAATAGGTATTAGCAATGGTATTGTGCAAAGCATTATTTGTAGAAATCCAAGGCTTACTCAATAACAAATGACACGCTTGCATAGGCACTATATCAAAATCTGCACAATCCTTATAAGAACCAATAAAAAATTCAATACGTGCAATTTTATCTACCTTTATCTTACCGCAAGAATTTACCCATTGGATGTAGTATGGACACGGGTGTGGCTGTGTGGTCAAGCCGAGCTTCTCGACCAATTCCAAGCTTGCGATGTTGTTGCTACTCTCTCCATCAATGATGACACGACAACGTCGATCCTTCACAACAAAGTGAGTCTGAAACAAGTTGTTCATTTGATTTTGCTCTACCTTCTCCATTTGAGAACTAAACACTCGTTGTGCTACAACACTTGTATCAACCTCATTTGACACCATCAACTCATCACCATCGGTGTTGTAACCTGTCATTGTTAATAGAAAACAAGAAAACACACAAGAGTATATTTTCCTATCACCACTGTTTGATCACGGTGGAAACTCTCAACAAGCAAATGACAGCACCTAACTGAGTTCTTGCAAGATTCTTAGTAGCAAAACAGAGGATACCTTGGAGAGTGTGATCCGACGATTGCGAGGGTCCAAAGTTCTGTGCCTATTCAGAAGGATATATGTGGAGCTAGGTAGGCAATTTATAGTAGCAAGGATTAGCAAAATTTCAATTCAAAAATTGCAAAACTGAATAATAGTCCCAAGCTAGTCTATGTCACTGGCCTAAACTTGTCTCGGACCTAGTTCCAGCAAGCAAGCAAATGGCTCTGATACTACTTGATGTGAACAAGGGTTCCCGATCTTCCGAAAGGTTCTTCGTAAGTTGATTTGGTCGGAGGCGACACATAAATCGATCCGGCTTCAGAACAGCACGTTCTAAACCCCGCAATCGCAGCACGACGTCTCCTCTGGTTATCAACCATCCAAAAGACGATTGACCTCGCCGAGAAGGCTAATCCCTGCCTGTGAATCAAGAACACAAGCAAGAACAACGAAGAATGCAACACAATTGCAGATGTATGATTAAACTCTCGAAGTTGGGGTCTCATAAACCGATGAACGACGAAACTGTTTATGAACAGAATTGATCTAAGCAAAACCCGAAACCCTAATGAAGAGGCGGCGGCTGTATATGAGGACCCTAGGGTCGTGCAAGACCCCCTGGACGCAGCCCTAAGTGGGCTCAACTCGATACATGGCCCAAAGACCGATTACGGTGTCGCAGCACCAGGACAGATTCTGGAAGTCGAATTGTTTTGGCGATTGCCGACGGCTCGGGACGAATTTTGCCATGGGACCAGTTGGGTTGGAAAGGGATTTTCGTTATCTTTCTAGGCATATATAGAACGTCCAAATCCGAGTTAGTATGCGTCCTGGGCATCCCTTTTAGTGCAGACTGGTCCTGGGCTCTGAAACAGACTCGAAGTCGGTTTTGATTGGGCCTCCACCTTGGCTTGGACGTCCTTGCTGGCCCATCACGTCTCCAATCACCTCCCCAGCTATCTCATCATCATCTCCATGGTTTCCAACAGCAATTAATGCATTAGGTAGCAATCTATTCTCAAAATCACATAAAGGAATCATTAGGAACAAGCTCACCCGTAAATTCAGTTGTCGTGCATGAACTTGTATTTTGGTTGGCGGAGTGCTGGATGTATCCATAAGGGTGATGTCCTCATCACATCAACTATCGGAAACTCAACAAGGCAACCAAGGAGGATGCTTTCCCACTGCCCTTCATTGATGAGATGTTAGAGCGGCTCGCAAATCACTCCTTCTTTTGTTTCCATGATGGTTACTCCGGTTATCATCAAATTCCCATCCATCCCGATGACCAGAGGAAGACCACGTTTACATGTCTGTATGGAACATATGCATACTGGAGGATGTCATTTGGGCTTTGCAATGCCCCTATGAGAAACCATGTGGGTAAGTGCCATGCTTTGCAATATGTGATGAGTAATTGACTTTGGCTGAATTTGTGTTTGAGTTGAAATGCGGGAATCTGGGGATTGCATGAGTTGTGCATTGTTATGATTATGACTAACCGGAGTTGGTGGAGATGTTGAAGAAGTTACAGGCGAAGGGAAATGTGTTTGCTTGTCTCATGATGTGTAGGTCAATGGAGTCAACTTGACGGTCAACGGCGAGAGGGTCGGGCACAAGTTGGGGACTTGGGCCGGGATGATCGGGAGGCCGGGTGAAGTCAAGGGTGATCCACAACATGTATGTGGAGTGGCAAGAAGGACAGACAGTTTCACGGTTGAGCCTCGAAATCATGGGAGCAATGAAGATGGCGTGTTGACTAAGTCAAGGCAAGCGGGATGCCGGTGGAAGTGACAAGGGGGGCCAATGGAGCGGGACTGGGAGAGACTTGCTGGTGGTCAGGATCATGAGAAAGGGTAACACGCGTCGACATCAAGGAAGACGCACTTTCAGAAGCTGTAGATCGTACCTACGCACCCACTTATATACCGCAAGAGGATGGTGTACGATTGTAGCACTTTTTCCCTTAAATTGAGTATTCCAAGGTTTATCGAATCCACCGGGACCTTAGGGATAATTAAACAAAGTTAACAGTAAAAGATCTAGTCAAAGATAATGTCGAATGTAGGTCGCATGAGGGGGAGACTGGCCAGCGCAAAGGTGCGCCAGACAGTAAATCTGTCGTTGCGCTGATCGACGCAGGAGTTGAGCCGATCGGCACACTAGTGAATCTGTTGTTGCGCCGATCGGCGCAGGAGTTGAGCCGATCGACACACTAGTGAATCTAAGCCAAAGTGCGGCAGATGCCTTGTAAGCCTATGTTGTTAAGTGAGTAGCCAGATATCTACTAGTGAGATCGTCACTAGAAAGTCTAATTAAATAGCATCATAATGGGTAATTACATAGATCAATGAAAATCTATAATGAATAACACCACCGTGCTTTCCAAGCGGCTCCCAATTTATCGCTGCCGAGAGGAAACCCTTAATCGCGCGAGTATCTTACCCTACTCAACTATCCAATAGTGCTGCGCAGGCTTAGTGCTGTCACCACTAAACCACACTACTAGCATCATCAAGCAACCATAATCAATACAATGTCCGAATACTATCCTAATCACCACAATCAAGATAATATCAACTTACTTAGCCTAGAACTAAGCAATTGGAATAAGCACATGCATGATTATAGAATCAAGATAGAAAAATCACCAAAACCATCATCAACATATTCAATCATCCTTGAGATACATAGAGTAAGATTCATTCCCGTCGAGATGGCCTACCTTGATGGATCAACTCTTAACCCCAATGGTTCTTAAAACTCAACTAGAGATCTATTTTAACGGGGCAAGTCCCGGTGGCTCTAACTCATGAATCTGTTGTCTCTCTGCCGCCTCCTGCTCTTGCGAATAGGGTTTACATGTATTTATAGGGTTCTACTCGTAAAGGACTCTGTTTCTAGCAAATAAGGCGGTTGCGCCGATCGGCGCAGGATTGCGCTGATCGGCGCAAGTCGTGTCTTCTCTGGTTTCTTCTCCGAGTCAGTTCCTCTGTCTTCCACAGCTACCATGTGGGCCTTTTACTTTGAGATAAAGTCTTGTACTGCACGTCGAGATCTTAAAGTTCCATAAATCTTCTAGGCAAATATCTTCAAGTGTCTTGCGTAGATAAACTTCCATAAACATGTGGAATGGGCCTCGGTCACTTCGCCGATCGGCGCACTGGGGCTTCTTCAGTGCTTTTCGTTGGTTCTGGACTCCTGTCCTCTCCAGCATCACTTTAATCACCAATTTTACCTGTTTCTGCAATTAAGCTCAAAAACAACGCATATACAAATATATAGACAATATCACAAGTAAATGGCCTAAATTAGTATCAATTATGCTCTAATTGGGGTAATATTCACATATAAAAGGGGCACTTGGGAAGTGCCAACAGTTCCCACACACTTAAACCTTTGCTCGTCCCGAGTAAAGTAAAAGAAAGAAAAATCAAAAAACATACTCTTTCTATCATAAAAGATATCTGAAATCAGCAAATGTTGAGCATTGTTCTATTGTGGTGTATTTCATATAGGTATTCAGCAAAATAGTTCAAATATGGGCATAAAGCTTAAAGTTTCTCCCCAAAGCAACAGATCATGTCCAACTCACAAATTATAACTTTTCCACACATGTAAATTACTTAAAAGATTGTTGTGAACATAGAGAATCTATCTTCCAAATAATCCAAGGCAACAACTCATCTTTCAAATCACTCAACCTATATCCTACAAGATAATGATCAAATAATATTAGTGTAAGGCTTATATGAGTAGCTAGGTGAGGTAATTCAAGGATTGCAAACATAAATCAATAATATATTGTAAAGCTAGGAGATTATTCTTTGTTGGAATTATAGAAACTTATCAAGATGGCAATTAAGAAAAAAAATTTAAGAAAGGACTCACACTTTGGATATGTGGACATGTGCATAGCAAAAATTTGATCTTTGAAGATTGCACATGGTTGGAATGATTCATGGCTATATTAGAATGAATTTCAAGAATAAGCATGTCATATACCATCCCCCCACACTTAAAATTTTGCTAGTCCCTTAGCAAACACCAGAGCTTTTCTCTTTTTTTCCTTTTTTTTCTTTTTTTCACATTTTGCTCTCTGCTGCGCCGATCGGCTCAGGGTGCGCCGATCGGCTCTAACCCAAATTCACCAACATTTGTTGGCATTTGATCCGTGTGGCTTCAGCATTTATTCAAGAATTAAATATAGCCAGAAATATACGATGTGGTCAAGGAATGATACTCAACAAGATGTTTTGGGTTTATGGTAATGTACTCAGCAGAATTGAATTTTTGCATGAGTAATTCAAGGCGAGAAAAAGATACACAAAGAATTGCCATCTTAGTAAAGTTCATACCAAAAAGAATTAAATCCTAACCGAACTCAACCATCAATTTAATGTTTATCTACATATCAAAGGTTCATGAGTATTGCTCAAAATTGCACATGGGTACTCAAAATTGCTCCACATAAGACATATTTGCCAAATAATCATTAAGTGTAAGTTCAAAATTGTATTCAATGCTCAACATTATTTGGTCTTCAGCAACACTTTTCAAGAAAGAATAAATAATTCAATTCTCCTAAAAGAGCATAACCGCCACCATTATATTAGGATCGAAACTCGAATACATAGTGATGATTTTTGCACACACTTGCATGAAAATAAAACTACTACTAACACACTTGCATGAAAATAAAACTACTACTAACACACTTGCATGAAAGTAAGCACACCCGATACAGGGTTTCCCAACCCGCTCACGCACATATAAGCAAATAAAGAAAAAGATTGCAAAACATAAAACACAAACAAGGAAACCGATACTCGTGCCAACTCCTAGGCACTCTAGTCATATCAAAGTGGAGGCGATGCCTGATCGAAGCCATAGCACCACGCCACGAGTCGCTCGAACTCCTCCACCATCGCATCGTGGTTGTTCCTCCATTGTGACGTGGCGTCCTCCACGCGCTCGATGTAGTGCATGTTGTTGTTGAGGTACCCCTGCATGGGCACGAAAAAGTCTGCACTGGGCACAGGAGGCACCATAGGTACACGCCCTTGGTACCTGTAGTTGATACCCGCGCTGAAGTAGGGTGCACCGACCGGCGCGTAGCCTGCGCCGATCGGCGCAGAGGGCTGTGAACCGTCCGCTGCGTCACTCCACCCTGACTTGTACTGCTGAGGCTCCTAGCATGACCCCCAGGAGTCCCAGTCGCCGCCGGCTGCTGTAGATGTGTCCGGCTACCGAACCCGCCCACGACGGTCCTTGAGAACTCGGCCCCCCTCCAGGAGACCTTCCTCAAGCCAATTTCGTCCCTCCAACTTGCGAGGGAGGAAAACTCCTAGCACCGCACACGAGAGCTTGACGTTGGTGCCACCGACATGGAAGCCAACGCGAACACTACCCGTGACAATATTGCCACGAGTCATATTCTCGCCGATGTCCATCGCGCACTCCCACTTGTCATCGTGCCCTCCCAGTCCGTCGTCGTCGCAGACGAGGGCTGCTAGGCGTTCAAGATAGGCCCCGAAGGCCCACTTTTTGCTTGCCTTGCCCCTCTTGTCGAGGCAAACCCGCACCATCACCGACATGGGGTTGCAATGAGACGGACTCACGATGGCGCCGAAGAGCCACCGCAAGTCCGCATCGGTGACGTTGCTGGAGTCGACCTTGTCGCCTATACGCGCCGCCAACCACCGATGGAACACTTGAATGGTTGGGTTGCAGATGTTGCCGCGCTTCATCTCTTCTACGAACGAGAGCCGCCTCCAAAAGGAGTCCAACTCCCCACGTCCCAAAATGCCAGCGACGTCGACGTTGGCGTTAAAGCCGAAGGCTAGAGCCGCCGCCTCTGTTGCCACTTCCCAAGTGCCCCTTTTATATGTGAATATTACCCCAATTAGAGCATAATTGATACTAATTTAGGCCATTTACCTATGATATTGCCTATATATTTGTATATGCCTTGTTTTGGAGCTTTATTGCAAAAACAGGTAAAATTGGTGATTAATGCGATGATGGAGAGGACAGGAGTCCAGAACCGACGAAAAGCACTGAAGAAGCCCAGTGCGCTGATCGGCGCAGCCCATGAGCCGATCGGCGCAAGGGTTTTTTGACCCACAGAAGTGACCGAGGCCCATTCCACATGTTTATGGAAGTTTATCTGCGCAAGACACTTGAAGATATTTGTCTAAGAAGAATTATGGAACTTCAAGAAGATTTATGGAACTCCAAGATCTTAACATGCAGTACAAGACTTTATCTCGAAGGAAAAGGCCCACATGGCAGCTGTGGAAGACAGAGGAACCGACTCGGGGAAGAAATCAGAAGAGACACGGCTTGCGCCGATCGGCACAATCCTCTGATTTGCTAGAAACCGAGTCCTTTACGAGTTGAACCCCTATAAATACTTGTAAACCCTCGCCACAGAAGAGGAGGCGACAGAGGGACACCAGATCCATGAGTTAGAGCCACCGGGGCTTGCCCCGTTAGAATAGATCTCTAGTTGAGTTTCAAGAACCATTAGAGTCAAGAGTTGATCCGTCAAGGTAGGCCATCTCGACGGGGATGAATCTTACTCTATGTATCTCAAGGATGATTGAATATGTTTGGTGTAAACAAGGGTTCCCGATCTTCTGAAAGGTTCTTGGTAAGTTGATTTGGTCGGAGGCGACACACAAATCGATCCGGCTTCAGAACAGCACGTTCTAAACCCCGCAATCGCAGCACGACGTCTCCTCTGGTTATCAACCATCCAAAGACGATTGACCTCGCCGAGAAGGCTAATCCCTGCCTGCGAATCAAGAACACAAGCAAGAACAACGAAGAATGCAACACAATTGCAGATGTATGATTAAACACTCAAAGTTGGGGTCTCACAAACCGATGAACAGCGACACAGTTTATGAACAGAATTGATCTAAGCAAAACCCAAACCCTAATGGTGCGGTGGAGGCTGTATATAAAGACCCTAGGGTCGTGCAAGACCCTCTGGACGCGCCCCTAATCGGGCTCAACTAGATATAAATCAAAGGGCAAAAATAGGCGACGCAGCACCGACACAGATTCTAGACTCTCTCTTGTTTCGATGATTCCCGACGACTCCGGATGAATTTTGACATGAGGCCGGCGGCATTGGAAAGTTCTTCTCCTTATATTTCTGTGCATATGTAGAACGTCCAAATCCGAGTCCGTATGCATCCTGGGCGACTGCTTTAGTGTAGACTGGTCCTGGGCCCCGAAATGGACTCGAAGTCGGTTTTGATTGGGCCTCCACTTTGGCTTCTAAGCCCTTGCTGGTCCTCCACGTTCCCAAATCCTTCTCCCATCATCTCCTGGTCCTCTCCGTAGTTTATAATCATAAAATAATCATTAGGTAGCAAACCATTCTCAAAAGTAACATATAGCGAAGAACGTAGGAACGAGCTCACCTCTAAATTTAGTCGTCGTGCACGAGGTCTAGTCATTGGACCTTGCAAGTCCAGAATTAGAGGAGTGTTATGTGTATCCATAGAAGTGATGTCCTCATCAATATTGATGATGGTTTTGGTGATTTATCTATCTTGATTCTATAATCATGCATGTGCTTATTCCAACTACTTAGATCTAGGCAAAGTACGTAGATATTATCGTAATCGTGGTGATTAGGATAGTATTTGGACATTGTATTGATTATGGTTATTTGATGACGCTAGCAGTGTGGTTTAGCGGTGACAGCACTAAGCCTACGCAGCACTATTAGATAGTTGAGTAGGGTAAGATACTCGCGCGATTAAGGGTTTCCTCCCCGCAGCGAATAAATAGGGAGCCGCTCGGAAAGCAGGGTGATCTTACTCATTATAGGTTGTCATTGATCCATGTAATTCCCCATTATGATGCTATCCAATTAGACTTTCTGGTTACAATCTCACTAGTAGATATCTGGCTACTCACTAATCAGCATAGGTTTACAAGATCTGGTGCACTTTGGCTTAGAATTCACCAGTGTGTCGATCGGCTCAACCCCTGTGCCGATCACCGCCACCACAGATTCACCAGCGTGCCGATCGACTCAACACCTGCGCCGATCGGCGCAACAACTTTGGCTTAGTTTCACCAGCGTGCCGATCGGCTCAATGACAAATTTACTGTCTGGTGCACCTTTGTGCTGGCCAGTCTCCCCCTCATGCAACCTGACCTTGACAGTAGCCTTGACTAGATCTTTTACTGTTAACTTTGTTTAATAAATCCCTAAGGTCCCAGTGGATTCGATATACCTTGGTATACTCAATTCAAGGGAAAAAGTGCTACAATCGTACACCGTCCTCTTGCGGTATATAAGTGGGTGCGTAGATACGACCAACAAGCTTCCTTTTTCTAGCGCCGTTGCCGGGGACCATAGCAGGTTTTTAAACATTGTTTGATGTATTAGTGTTTACTCATTGTGCTTTACTTGTCTCTCTAGTGCATATATTCTGTTAAGTGAAACTAACAGGTATGGACGGTCCTAAGTCAAAGAAACCCTCTAATTATGCCGATGATCCAGAAAGTCTCTTTCACAAGAAGAGAACAGCGGAGAAGAGAAGCAGGTCACCTGGAGATTTAGAAGCAGTCCGCGCAACACCTTGAGTATTATTCACAATAGAAGACTCAGTTCAAGAGCAAGAAGAAGAGGAGATGGCAGAGGTACCTATGGTTAATCGTCTCAAGCCACAATTGACTAGTATTATCAAGACAGATTTCTAAGAAGCTCAAGATCAACTTCCATACCAATTGGAGAGATATGTTGAAATAGTGGCGCAACAACCGTTCACAGGTTCAGAAGATCCCAATCCTCACTTGCAACACTTCCTTGAAGTTCGCAGTACATTCAAGATAGCGGGATTGACAGGAGATCAAGCATGTGTGCGGCTGTTCCCCTTCTCTCTAGTTGGACGCCCCAAGCAATGGTACAGTGGATTGGAAAACACAGTGAAAACGGTGTGGAACACATTAGCAGCTGAATTCTTGGCCAAATACGTCCCTCCCAATAAGACTCAATCTTTGAAAAATAAGATGCTTGGATTTAAGCAGAATATTGATCAGAGCATTGGAGAAGCATGGGAAAGATACAATGAGCATATGGATGCATGCCCTTATCATGGTCTAACTGTTGGAGAAGTTGTTGAGAAGTTCTACACAGGATTGAATCTTTTGTCATGTCAACATTTGGACGCCTCAGCTGCAGGATCATTCATGTCAAAAACCCCCACCAAAGCTAAGAATTTGATCAAGTTGTTAGTTGAAAATCAATCGTGGGATGGTCAGAGAAGCTCAGGGAATTTGCAACCTTCAACAGAAGTAGCGAAAAGTGTGATTGAGAGGACTCAGGAAGAATTGATTATAGATCGCCTCGATGCTATTCAAAGAAGGTTGGACAATAATCTTTATATCCCTAAGGAAGAGTGTTGACTTTTGCTAAGCCATATTAATAAATCATTCCCGGCACGGGGCCAGAAACGGTTCACTAATATGTCCCAGAGTCAAGTAGGTAAAATCCGCAAGCGCACGGAGAATACCGCTGTAGCATTTCACCCGGAAGTATTCAGGGTATCGTATTTGTTTATCCCAGAGGAAGGTTATGATCAAGAAGCGTTACTAACATATAAGATCATGTTAACAATTAGCAAGGATATCTTAACCAAGACAGGCGGGTATATGATAATAACCGGGTAGTGTGACACACACAGAAGATTCCTACTAAATAAATAAAGTCTAGTGGAGGAAAGACTAGGCTAAGCTACTCCTACTATACATTCCTATACAGTTGCATAGCCTAAGTAGAATACATACAGACCCACACTCAGGTTCAGCAGTCAATAGTATAGCACTTCAGGCACGGACTTACCCCTGCATCCACAGGCGACTTCCGCCAAGAGCCTACGCACTAGCCTAGCGGGGAGGATTTCAAAGGACGGACAGGGCTGTCACCACCTGCCGCCTACCTCAACGAACCAGTAGACTAACGAATAATTGATGCAAATCAGTCACCCAAGTACCATACTTGCATGACCAAAGAGCACTCTGCCCCTCCGCGATTACTATTAACGAGGCAGAGCTACCGTACGAATACGATCACCAAACCCATGCTATACTTTATCAGCTAAAACTAAGCATAGAGACTATAACATATAAACTAGACTATAGTGACGGTATATAACTAGCATGACAATAGTAGTATAATAAATATAAACTATTATCACACAAGTAGACTATACTATCACATATATGGATCACAAAATCAAACAAGAAACTCATGACCCAAGCACAACTATATAGAAAATAGATATATATTAATAAGAGCAAAGTCTTACAAAAGGGAAAAGATACAAGAGCCATACCAATTCCAAGTGAAGACTTGGGACTAGAGAGCTCTAGACTCAGCCTAACTCCACTAAAACTCCAAGAACTACTACTAGCAAGAGAGAAATGCTTCTTGTGGTGTGTGTTGAGTGTGAAGGCACACCCTCCTATTTATAGCCTCAATAGGTCGGCAAGGGAGAGTAACCGCCACGGAAGGCATCTCAAACCGTCATCAGGAGTCGCGGAGGAGCCAACACGTGGAAGCCCAGGCGGAGAGGACGCCCGGCTGGGTCGGCCGACCTGACCAGGTCGGCCGACCTGGGGGTGGCCCCTCCTGGCCTGTGCTTTCTCCAGGTGGCTGTCCTGTG
Source organism: Eleusine indica (assembly GCA_030378355.1). NCBI lineage: Eukaryota > Viridiplantae > Streptophyta > Magnoliopsida > Poales > Poaceae > Eleusine > Eleusine indica. Next base: position 18,432,541 of record CM059497.1, read on the forward strand.
GGCCCTAACGTTGGTTTGCGCGGTATTGCAGGGAGTTACATCGGTTAAGTGCTGACAATGGGCCCTTCAATCCGTGTGACGTCCATGTGGCGCTCTCTGATTGGTCGAAAGTGTGTTTTCTTGCCTTTTGAGGTGTTTCCTTCACATTTCCTCCTGCATGCACAAAGTTCTCCAAGTACAAGTGGAACTATATTATTGTGATAAAGCATGCGTGTATGAAATGCCAAATTCTCCTTTATTTGAGTATAGTTGACGGTTGAAAATGGTACTTAACAGCCGTCAACAAACTCCCCCAAGCTTACCCTTTGCTCGTCCCGAAGCAAAGATAAACTTAAGTTGTTGATCAGGAGTTGCTACAATGTCCTACTCCTCAATAATACTATGCGCACAACAAAGTACTCTTCCTAGAATTAAATATATTGGCGCATAACTTACCCATTTACCTCGATCCATGGGGCTTTTACACCTCATTGTCTTGGGCGGTTGAGAGATAGAACAATTGCAGGGCACCAATCACTTGCTCTAGATTCCGCTATGTTGTTCCGGAGGTTTTCAAAAGATTTTGAAAATAAAAACCAAGTTCCTCAAATGATTCTCTCGGATCACTCAATATGTGTATGATTCCTCACCAAGGCAAAGTGTTGCCTATAATCTCCTACTTCTAAATAAGGCTTTATGTGGAGCTCAAGGTAGGGATATATGAAGCACTCATGTTCACATAATATTGCTATGTCAAAAGACCGGATCCAAGAAAAACATCAATTCAAACAATCTTGATCAGGATGTGCAAGTGTGTGGGAGAATGGAGGAATGGTGGATGGGAAGAAATAACCCCTTTTTGAATTTTCCTTCTCTCTTTTGGAGTTTCTAGGCTATGGCTATCTTTTGCTTGCTCTCTTTTTTGAGCATTTTTTTTTCTTTTTTTTTTCTTTTCTTTTCTTTTTGCATAGCCATAGTCCTAGTTTGCAATGAATACTTTGAGAGAGGAATTTTGCAATGGATATATGGAGTGTTTCTTTGGATGGATGGATGGATAGTGGCTTTCTTCCGGTGTAGAAGAATAGCTCACGGTGGATATGGTGGATATGGTGGATATGGTGGATGCTATCTTCTTGATTTAGAAGGATAGCTCATGGCGGTGGATGTGTGTACATGATCTTGATCAAGAAAGCATGAAAAGAGTTCTACTAGGGTCACAACAATTTTGACTAAGCTCAATGTGAAACAAGCAGCATATGTGTAAAGGTTTTCAAATGTAAACACTACATATGGCTGTGGTGGGAATTTCATCATTGAGGAACTTATTAATTTGTCATTTTGAAAAATAAAACTCCGGAATTCAAGCTTTACGTTGAGCAAGATCATAGCAGCCCTATCTATCATATCATACCTCTCAACAACTTAGAACTAGAGAATGCATATGCTACCCACAAGATTCAAGTTCAAGGCAAGATTTACCAACAAACCTAACTCTTGAGAGAGTACTAAGTTGTAAACTAGCTTTAGAGAGGAATAAAGGACAGAGCAACTATTCATCATCTCAATATAGGAAAATTATACACATTCATACCGCGCATGAAAAAGGGAAATATTTTTGTTCTTTTTATGTTTTGCAAATTTTTATGGAATTTCAGATTTAGCAAATGCAAGAAATAAAGGGAAGGGGAAAGATACGAGTTACCGTGAGAAGGGAGGTCCTCCCCCAAGCTTGTTCTTGCTCATATCTGCTGGTTCGGGTCGTAGCCTTGGGAGCGGAAGAAGGCATCCCAATTGTTCTGATTCTGAGCCATCATCGCGTTCAGCTGGCGGAATTGGTTGTCGCTGAAATTCTGCCATTGCTGGGTGTCGGCGACATGTTGCGTGAGAGTTTGTTGCATGCTCTCGGTGCGCAAATCAATGTCGTCCACCCTCCTTGTCAACTCGGCCATCCCATAGTTGAGTTCACGGAACCCACGGGATGAGAATGACCGAGTGGCAAAGGATGGCGGTCCGCTTGAACTTGATGACGTCTGCATGGGGTAATTGTACTGAGATTCCCATGCTCCGGCCTGCCATGTTGATGCACCCGCCTCGTCCTGTGGCGGGGGCTGCTCCCATACCGGATCTCCGGTCGGAGTGTGAAACTCCGGTGTAGGCTCCATATGCCTACGGGAACGTGTCGGTCGCCCTGAAACACTATGCCTGCGAACTTCTCCCACTGGCTCAAGTGGGAGGGTTAGTGCCCGACAGTGATACAAACGAAGACCCGGGTTAGGTAACGGGAATTCATTTGTATACCCGGGAAAGTGATAGATCAAGGTATTATTTGGACCATGTTTCAAAGTATGTCCTTGCACAAAATAGTCCTCGCCTAGAAATTCTCTATCTACCGTCAAATATTCAACATGAACATTCTCAAGGAGACCACACTTCTGCGCAATGCGAGTAACTAAAGAGGTGCACTCAATTGGTCCTGTCAACTTTATATTGTCTAACCATTGATCAATCATGCATTCCGCGGGTGACACCCTAATTTTCTTAACCATGGCATAAAGTATTTTTAAATCATCTTGCCGGACAACCCTAATGTCACCTCGAGGAAACAAGGTCATAGCCAACCACACATGCATAAATCTAAGTGTAGGATTATGGATGGCACTTGTTCTAGGCTTGGGACCCCACTCGTTTCCGGAAATCTTTTTCCAAAAACTTTCTTTATGGAACCCCTTTAGCGCTTTATCTAAGTCTAGCCTACATTTAGGATTTAGACCTAGCATAGCATGAAGATCACCCCATGTGACCAAGCGCTCTTGCCCAAACAAGCGAAAAGAAATGCCTTCATCATACTTTCTAAGGGTGCATAAAAACTGCATAGTAAGCAAACGAGAACCCGGCTCATCTACTTCTACGAAATTTAGCCAACCCATAGTGCGAAAAATAGAGGCAAATTCTTCTCTCATACCTATTTTCTCGAGGAAGTCCGGATCGAAGCGTCGGGTGTGGGCGAATGGCCGCTCTCTCATGAGCGCGATGGCTTGGCCCTCGCGGTCGTCCTTGATGTCGAGATGCTCCTCGGTGATGAGCAAGGCCGGCCTTTCCTCCGGAATTTCAGCTTCGGGGTCACCATGCCCCGGACTTGGTGTGAGCTCGACGGAGGATGCTTGACTCGTGCTTGCACGAGTGCTTTTTCTCCGCTTGATTCCGGCGACTTGCTTCATTCGTTTGAACATGGCTGCACACAAGAACAAACACAAGACAAGAACAAAAACAAGATCGAACAAGTGTTCGGGTGAGCGTTAGTGAAAACGACAAACCCGAGCTTCTCCGAAATTGGTTTTCTTCTCACAACAACTTGCAAATGCACTAAAACAGAGGGGAAATATTTTTTTTTTGGGTTTTGGGGCTGTAGTAAAGTTGAAGAACACGAAATTTTGGGAGAGCAACAAGTGAGCAAAGGAGGGGAGTGAAAGATGAGCTTGGAATGGTGAAGCTCCTCCTCCTGGGCGGTTTTTATGGCCAAGGAAGCAAGATGGCCGTTAGAAAGGGACAGAGCAACGGCCATATAGCCGTTGGGAGAAAGGAGCACAGGAAAAGGTGGGGCCAGGGGGTCGGCCGACCTCACCAGGTCGGCCGACCTGGCAGGTGGGCCTCCTGGCAGCCCCCTTTTTCCTATGTGTTCCCCAACGGCTAGGGGATTTGTCCCCTGCTGCCTTTTTGCTCAAAAAGCTCGACAAAAAATCTTTTCAAAATGGAAAGCCCAAAAACCTATTTTCTAAATTTTCAAAAATGCAAATGAGTTTTGAAAAATTCCAAGGTGGCTGGAAAAATTCAAAAATGCAGAAATGCAGTGGTCAGAAAAAATCAAAATGTGGTGGAAAGCAAATATGCAATTAAAAGAGCAAATATGGATAACTACCGGTTTAACCTCCCGGCGAGGACTCACCTTTTAAAGTCCGGCGAGCGGGATTTTTCTCCGGCGTTCAGCTCGATGAAGCGTTGTCCGGTCCCGGAGATGAAGACACGGATGATGCTTCTTGTTTCATTCGCCACACCTTCTTGGTCTTTGTTGTGGTCGGTGGCTTCTCGGGCTTCGGAGGCTGCGGTTTTGCAGGCTTCATAGCCTGTTTCTTTGCAGTCCTCGGAGGTTGCTGCCTTGTGGACTTCGGAGGCTGTTGCTTAATGTGTGACCTTTGCCTCCTTGCCTTCATTAGTTGTTGCTGTGCAACCTTTTCCTTCTCAAGGAAGTTCTTCATGAATGTGATGAGGCTGTCCTTCTTTGGCGGAGTGACCTCCACTTCCTTGATGTTGCTTGGGTTCGGCCCGTACTTGATACGGATCATGTTGCACTGTTCTTTCCTTGGCCGAAAGTCAAACTTCTCCTCCTTGCCATTGATGTGGAAGCGGATTTCTCCGGCTCCTACATCGATGCGAGCATCTGCAGTGCTGAGAAATGGGCGTCCCAGGATGAGCGGTGTGCTCTTCCCGACGTCCATATCAAGCACTACGAAGTCGACGGGGATGAAGCAATCCCGGATTTTCACCGGAATATCTTCGGCGATCCCTGCCGGATAGCGGACCGTTGAATCGGCCAGCTGCAGCTGCATCGGCGTGGGGGATAGTGTGGTGTAGTTGAGCTTGTCGAAGACATCCTTCGGCATGACGCTCACACTTGCCCCAAGATCACATAAGGCATGGTCGAAGTTCTGTGTCCCGATCGAGCAGGTGATCGTGGGACACCCTGGATCTTTTTTCTTCTCAGGAAGCCGGTTGAGTATAGCAGCGCTACACTCTTCCGTCAGCTTGACAATTTGTGTGGTCGGTAGTGGGCGCTTGTTGCTGATAAGATCCTTGAGGTAGCGAGCGTACGTGGGTACTTGTATCGCATCCAGCAAGGGCACGTTGATGTGCAGCTTCTGGATTACCTCAACGAAGCGTGTGAACTGCTCGTCCACAGTGGGCTTCCTTCTTCTTTCAGGAAACGGCATGAGGCTCGTGTCATAGAACTCATGTGGGGCCGTTTTCCTGGGCGGCAGTTCTTCTTCTTCTGCCGGCTTCTCAGCTGATGTGTTCTTTCCTGCATGGTTAGGGTATGGCGGATCCCGAGTGGACTTACCTCCTCTCGTGGTAACCGCATTAACATTTTCTAAGGGGGTCTCGGGTTGCCCCGGGATTTTCCCCGACTCAGCAGTAGGAACAGCAGCAGCTAACTGAGCTAATTGGGTTTCTATCATTTTATTAAAGCTCAGCTGATTCTTGAGAGCAGAGGAAACACCCTCTATCTTAGTGTGGATGCTCTCAAGAGTCCTATCAGTGGTGGCAAGCTTTTTACTAATGTTATCATTAACCTTAGCTTGACCAAGCACAAGATCTTTCAAGGAGGGCTGATTATAACCGGAATTAAAACCAGAGAAGTTGCCAGAGTTACCTCCTTGGTAGTTGGGGCGTGGTGGACCCCAACTTTGACCTCCTTGTGGACGGTAGCCGTTGTTGTTGTTGTTGCCCATGAACATTACGTCCTCACGGGTCTCAGGGCAGTCATTGCCCGAGTGTCCCGTGTTGCCACAGACCTCGCAAGTCATCCGAGCATCTAGGGCTTTCACTTCTCCATTGGCTTGGTCGTCCATCTTCTTCATGAGAAGGTCAATCTTGGCGGCGAGCATGTCAACCTCCTTGACGGAGTGCATGCCTCGCTGGCGAGGTTGGAGGCGCTCTTCATTCCAACCTTGGTTGGACACCATCTTCTCGATCAAAGCTTTTGCCTTGCTTACACTGAGCGAGAAGAAGGCTCCACCAGCAGCAGCGTCGAGGTGGTCGCGGGCCGACGGAGTAAGCCCGTTGTAGAAGTTCTGGATGATCAGCCAATCATCCATCCCGTGGTGGGGACATGCCAGGATGTACTCCTGGAGCCTCTCCCATGCCTCAGGAATCGACTCCTTCGACTCCTGCTGGAAGCTTGAGATCCTTCCGCGGAGGGCATTGGTCTTGCCCAGCGGGAAGAACTTTGCAAGGAACGCAGCTGAACACTTCTCCCAAGTGTTCACAGCTTCAGGGTTTGCGTAGAACCACTGTCTCGCTCTCCCAAGGAGAGAGAACGGGAACAGTCGAAGGCGAACAGCGTCGGGGGTGACGTCCTTCATTTTGAACGTGTTGCAAATCTCCAGGAATTGCTGGAGATGAGCACTAGCGTCCTCATTGGCTTTCCCACAGAATGGGCTAGCCTGCACCATGGTGATGAGACCGGTCTTGATCTCGAAGTTCGCATCTCCCATATTGCCAGCTGGTCCCGTAGGGATGTTGGCAGCGGAGGGAGCGGAGAACTCGCGGAGGGTCTTGTCGGCCATTTGCTCAGAGCTTGATGGTGCGGGAATGACAGGTTCGATTGGCCGAGTCTCCTTACGAGGAGGGGTGAGCCTGGCTCGTGTCCTTCTCAGGAGTGATTCAGGATCTTCAGTGAAGTTTGTCGGCAAGTCGAAACCAGTCATACACTACCCTGTTTTCATACAAAATGCAGAAAACAAAGCAAGGTTAGCCTGCCTAGGAGATAGCCTTAATAATTGCAACACTACTATATACATTAGTAATTTTTCTTAATCATACGCCTTCCCCGGCAACGGCGCCAGAAATGCTTGTTGACTTTTGCTAAGCCATATTAATAAATCATTCCCGGCACGGGGCCAGAAACGGTTCACTAATATGTCCCAGAGTCAAGTAGGTAAAATCCGCAAGCGCACGGAGAATACCGCTGTAGCATTTCACCCGGAAGTATTCAGGGTATCGTATTTGTTTATCCCAGAGGAAGGTTATGATCAAGAAGCGTTACTAACATATAAGATCATGTTAACAATTAGCAAGGATATCTTAACCAAGACAGGCGGGTATATGATAATAACCGGGTAGTGTGACACACACAGAAGATTCCTACTAAATAAATAAAGTCTAGTGGAGGAAAGACTAGGCTAAGCTACTCCTACTATACATTCCTATACAGTTGCATAGCCTAAGTAGAATACATACAGACCCACACTCAGGTTCAGCAGTCAATAGTATAGCACTTCAGGCACGGACTTACCCCTGCATCCACAGGCGACTTCCGCCAAGAGCCTACGCACTAGCCTAGCGGGGAGGATTTCAAAGGACGGACAGGGCTGTCACCACCTGCCGCCTACCTCAACGAACCAGTAGACTAACGAATAATTGATGCAAATCAGTCACCCAAGTACCATACTTGCATGACCAAAGAGCACTCTGCCCCTCCGCGATTACTATTAACGAGGCAGAGCTACCGTACGAATACGATCACCAAACCCATGCTATACTTTATCAGCTAAAACTAAGCATAGAGACTATAACATATAAACTAGACTATAGTGACGGTATATAACTAGCATGACAATAGTAGTATAATAAATATAAACTATTATCACACAAGTAGACTATACTATCACATATATGGATCACAAAATCAAACAAGAAACTCATGACCCAAGCACAACTATATAGAAAATAGATATATATTAATAAGAGCAAAGTCTTACAAAAGGGAAAAGATACAAGAGCCATACCAATTCCAAGTGAAGACTTGGGACTAGAGAGCTCTAGACTCAGCCTAACTCCACTAAAACTCCAAGAACTACTACTAGCAAGAGAGAAATGCTTCTTGTGGTGTGTGTTGAGTGTGAAGGCACACCCTCCTATTTATAGCCTCAATAGGTCGGCAAGGGAGAGTAACCGCCACGGAAGGCATCTCAAACCGTCATCAGGAGTCGCGGAGGAGCCAACACGTGGAAGCCCAGGCGGAGAGGGCGCCCGGCTGGGTCGGCCGACCTGACCAGGTCGGCCGACCTGGGGGTGGCCCCTCCTGGCCTGTGCTTTCTCCAGGTGGCTGTCCTGTGGGCCCTGACGTTGGTTTGCGCGGTATTGCAGGGAGTTACGTCGGTTAAGTGCTGACAATAGGCCCTTCAATCCGTGTGACGTCCATGTGGCGCTCTTTGATTGGTCGAAAGTGTGTTTTCTTGCCTTTTGAGGTGTTTCCTTCACATTTCCTCCTGCATGCACAAAGTTATCCAAGTACAAGTGGAACTATATTATTGTGATAAAGCATGCGTGTATGAAATGCCAAATTCTCCTTTATTTGAGTATAGTTGACGGTTGAAAATGGTACTTAACAGCCGTCAACAAAGAGACACTCAAGCTGGCGGAATCACGCTCAACATGTAGTGAGTCTGAAGAATTTGGTAATGTGCAGAAAGATTGCCCTGGAGAGATGAAGATGTTAAAATATATGAAGAATAGTGGATGGAAGCCCCAATATCAACAACAAAGGAGTTCTTTCTCTCCTAGTTCGTCCATGCAAAACTCTATCCCACTTCTTCTCCAATGTCATGAGTTCTTCCAAGCTCAAAAGAAGATCAACAAGGACAATCAAGCTAGATTCAAGGAGATTGATCGTGTCCTTGAGAGAGTTAATGACAAGGTGATAGAAATTGAGAGCTCCAACGAGCAGATTTTGAAGCATACCAAGATTATGGAGCAACAGATGGGACAGCTATCGCAAGCCATTCAAGGCAATAAAGGGGCTATCCCTGGCAATACAATGTCTACAGAATAGTTGAAAGCAATAGCTACGCGATCAGGAAAACAAACAGAAGAACCAGAACACTCTGCGGGAGCAAAGAAGCCCCGCGCCGATCAGCGCACACCCGGCGCCGATCGGCGCGATGACCCTATCGGAGCCGATCGGCTCCCTGAAAGCGCCGATCGGCGCAAGGAGGATGATGACCTCTCTGGTCTGAAGATGGGCATGGAGACAGAAGAGCATGGCCCTGCCACGTTTCTAGATACTCAACTACTGACGAAGACAGAAATAGCAGTTTGCAAGATTCGTCGATATTGTGAAGAAGCTTTACATCAATGTCCCTTTTGTTGATGCTATCCAAGTTCCCACCTATGCCAAGTACATTAAGGACATGATGCAAAACAAGAAGTCTATAGTTTCTGAGGAGGTTGTGAAGGTCACTAAGGAACTAACGGCGGCAATCAATGATGTTGCACTAGAGAAGAAACCTGACCCTGGATCACCAAGCATCAAATGCATGATTGGAACAAGGATATTTGACAGGTGCTTGTGCGATCTTAGAGCAAGCATAAGTATTATGCCCCCTCATATATTCACAAATCTCAGTTTGTCTGAATTAGAGCCTACGGGTATGTGTTTGGAGTTAGCCAATCAATTGGTACACTTCCCTGATGGAATTGCTGAAGATGTGCCTTTTCAAATTGGAGATCATATCATCCCTGTTGATTTTATTGTGCTTGATATGGATAAGAGGACGAGGACCCCGTTGATCTTAGGCAAACCCTTCTTGAGGACAGCAAAGGCAAGTATTAATGTTGGGAGTGGTGAGATAAGCTTCGATATAAGTGGGACTCCCTACTCTTTCAAGTTTCGCCCAAAGGGAGAAGAGTGCCGTGCTATTGATGAAGTGAAGAGATACAAGACACCGTGGCATCAACGCGTCAAAAGTGATTGGAGGGAATGTATGGATAGGTCGTCCAAGCTATATGAACCATGGAGATAAGATAACCTTGTAGTGTCGCGGCCTCACATCCCGCACCACGACACTAAGGATTGATTGTTTGCGGGGAGGTCGAGCTCTTTGACCTCTAAATAACTAGAGCGCTCGTGGGAGGTAACCCAATGATCAGGGGATTTAGAAGTTATTTAGTTCTTATGGGAGGGCAACCCATTTCATTTAGTTAATTAGTGCTGGCCAGGAGGGCAACCCAGTGTTTTTAAATTTGCTTGCTTGTGATAAAAATAATCTCCCAAATAAAATAAAAAAATTAGAAAAGTGTGTGCTTAATTCTTGTGTGCTCTTGTGTTGTCTGTTTATTCATGCAAAACTGTGTATATACATACTGTAGACTAACAATGCAGGAATATAAAAAAAAAGACCAAAAACAGGAAGGAACAGAGCTTGCGCCGATCGGCGCACATCTGCACCGATCGGCTCAGCATTGCCCAAGTCAGCACAGAAGGCCGATGACGCCTAGAATTGAAGGAGTGCTAAACCAGCACAATAATTTTCGGAGACAGAGCTATTTTCAAGGAAGACAACATCTAGCAAAGAAGCGAGAGGCCAGAAGCAAAAACGAATGTCGCGCCGATCGACGCGCATTGCCCGACACGTATGCCAATACTACAGGAACATTGGGGAAGTGGAAATTAGGTGAAAGAGATGAACATGAGGCATCAGAATCAGCACCGGACCTAAAGTCGAGGACCAAGGGAATTGCGCCATTCGGCGCCCTTCTGCGCCGATCGGCGCGGGTACCCATGATGTTCCCAAATAGGAGACAAAGGCAGCAGGCATTGATTTTGAGGAACAGTTATGATTATTATGCAGGTGTGCAGTGCAGAGGGGACACGGAATTGACCTAAAGCTGAAAAAGAGACGACGCGTTGATCGGCGTGGGCTTGAGCCGATCTGGCGCTGCCAACAAGACATCAGGATTCTGTGGTGTTCCCCTGCCAACCAACATGATATGCCAGGAAGCGACATGAAGGAGGGGAATCAAGCATCAGAGTGGTCAGAGCATTCAAAATTTGAATTGTGCCGATCGGCGCAGTCCCCGTGCCGATCGACGCACTCTCAAATTTTGAAATTTTATGGCGGTTCCTTCTCTTGGAAGTTTCCCACAGTATAAAAGGGAGGCCAGGCGCCCCCATTCGGCACGCCATCCCGGTAATCTCTCCACCTTCCCCACTACCCATGATCTCGCACACGTTCCGTATTCCTCGTAGATGGATCGTCTCCGCTCCTCCGTCGGCAAGTTGGGCAAGAGGCTGCGCCGGGGGAGCAGTTCCGACGGCAGCAGCGAGTCGAGCGGTAACTCCTCAGCGAGGGGTGGCTCCGACGCTCACGATGACATGTCAGTGGGTGGTACATCCACCGGCTCAACGGCGGCGACATACGAAGTCCGCGCTCGCCACTCCGTCTCCGGCGCGTCCCTTCCAACAGGGCGTGCTACGAGGAGCCAAACGGCGGCAAGCTGTGAGGTTCCCACATCATCACTGCCGCCGGCATTCATGCTGCGCACGGTGGAGGAGGGCTTCACCCTCCTGAGCGCGGAGGAACAGCGGCACTACCTCGTGGTGAGGGGAAGGTTCGTCCCCAACTTCGACCTGGACGAGACCTTCCTCACCTCGATCGGCATGTGGGAGGATTTAAGGAGGATGCTAGACAACCTCGGCTGGGTGCAATTCCACCTCCTCCCCATGGACTAGAACCTCGACGTCATCACCGAGGTTGCTTCTACGATGAGGCTTGGCACCATCGAAGACGGTAGCGAGGCCGTCAACTTCCGCGTGCGCGACATCGGCCACACGGTGACCATGGGGGCGGCAGCTCAAGCCTTCGGCTTCGATGCCGACGCCGACGTCGCCGGCATCTTGGGACGTGGGGAGTTGGACTCCTTTTAGAGGCGGCTCTCGTTCGTAGAGGAGATGAAGCGCGAAAACATCTGCAACCCGACCATTCAAGTATTCCATCGTTGGTTGGCGGCACGCATAGGCGACAAGGTCGACTCCAGCAACGTCACCGATGCGGACTTGCGGTGGCTCTTCAACGCCATCGTGAGTCCATCTCATTGCAATCCCATGTCGGTGATGGTGCGGGGTTGGCTTGATAAGAGGGGCAAGGCAAGCAAGAAGTTAGCCTTCGAGGCCTATCTTCAACGCCTAGCAGCCCTCGCCTGCAACAGCAACGGACCAGGAGGGCGCAATGACAAGTGGGAGTGCGCGACGGAGATCGGCGAGAATATGACTCATGGCAATATTGTCACGGGAAGTGTTCGCGCCGGCTTCCATGTCGGCGGCACAAACATAAAGCTCCCGTGTGCGGAGCTAGGAGTTTTTCTCCCTCGCAAGCTGGAGGGAGGAAATTGGCTTGAGGAAGGTCTCTTGGAGGGGGGGCCGAGTTCTCAAGGACCGTCGTGGGCGGATTCGACAGCCGGACACATCTACACCAGCCGGCGGCAAGTGGGACTCCTAGGGGTCAGGCCAGGAGTACCAGCAGTACCAGTCAATGTGGAGTGATGCAACGGGCGGTTTATAGCCGTCTGCGCCGATCGGCACAGGCAACGCGCCGACCAGCGCACCCTACTGCAGCGCGGGCATTGACTACAGGTACCAAGGGCATGTACCAGTGGTGCCTCCTGTGCCTGATGCAGACTTTTTCCTGTCCATGCAGGGGTACCTCGACAACAACATGCACTACATCGAGCGCGTGGAGGATGCCACGTCCCAATGGAGGAACAACCACGATGCGATGGTGGAGGAGTTCGAGCGACTCAAGGCGCGGTGCTATGGCTTCGATCAGCCACCGACTCCACTTTCGGATGACTAGAGTGCCTAGGAGTTGGCACATGTATCGGTTTCCCGGTTTGCGTTTTCTTTTACCTTTTGTAGTGTTTTTCTTTATTTACTAATGTGTGTGTGAGCGGGTTGGGAAACCATGTATCAAGTGTGTTTACTTTCATGCTAGTGTGTTAGTGGTAGTTTTATTTTCATGCAAGTGTGTTAGTGGTAGTTTTATTTTCATGCAAGTGTGTTAGTAGTAGTTTTATTTTCATGCAAGTGTGTGCAAAAATCATCATCATGTATTCAAATTTTGATCTTAATATAATGGTGGCGGTTATGCTCTATTAGGAGAATTGAATTATTTATTCTTTCTTGAAAAGTGTTGATGAAGATCAAATAGTGTTGAGCATTGAATAAAATTTCGAACTTACACTTAACGATTATTCAGCAAATATGTCTTATGTGAAGAAATTTTGAGTACCCATGTGCTTCATTTGTGTTGTCCAGTTTGTAATGATAGCTTAGTACCAATCTTTTCAAAAATAAATTTTCATGTTGTGAACTTTAGAATCTATTGTTTTTCAAGATCCTTACCTACCAATGCCATATTTTGAACAACACTCATGATCTTTTGATATGTAGATAAACATTAAATTGATGGATGAGTTCGGTTAGGATTTAATTCTTTTTGGTATAAACTTTATTAAGATGGCAATTCTTTGTGTATCTTTTTCTAGCCTTGAAATTACTCATGCAAAAATTTAATTCCGCTGAGTATCCCACCATAAACCCAAAATATCTTGTTGAGTATCATTCCTTGACCACGTCCTATATTTTTGGCTATATTTAATTCTTGAATAAACGTTGAAGCCAGACAAATCAAATACCAACAAATGTTGGTGAATTTGGGTTGAGAGCCGATTGGCGCACCTTGAGCCGACCGGCGCAGCAGAAAAAAAAGCTGCTGTTTGCTAAGGGACTAGCAAAATTTTATGTGTGGGGGGATGGTATATGACATGCTTCTGTTTGAAATTTAATATAACCATGAATCATTCCAACCATGTGCAATCTTCCAAGATCAAATTTTTGCTATGCACATGTCCACATATCCAAAGTCTGAGTCCTTTCTTAAATTTTTCTTTCTTAATTGCCATCTTGATAAGTTTCTATAATTCCAACGAAGAATAATCTCCTAGCTTTACAATATATTATTGATTTATGTTTGCAATTCTTGAATTACCTCACCTAGCTACTCATATAAGCCTTACACTAATATTATTTGATCATTATGATGTAGAATATAGGTTGATACTAATTTAGGCCATTTACCTGTGATATTGCCTATATATTTGTATATGCGTTGTTTTGGAGCTTTATTGCAGAAACAGGTAAAATTGATGATTAATGCGATGATGGAGAGGACAGGAGTTCAGAACCGACAAAAAGCACTGAAGAAGCCCAGTGCGCCGATCGGCGCAGCCCATGAGCCGATCGATGCAAGGGTGTTTCGACCCATAGAAGTGACCGAGGCCCATTCCACATGTTTATGCAAGTTTATCTGCGCAAGACACTTGAAGATATTTGTCTAAGAAGAATTATGGAACTTCAAGAAGATTTATGGAACTCCAAGATCTTAACGTGCAGTACAAGACTTTATCTCAAAGGACAAGGTCCACATGGCAGCTGTGGAAGACAGAGGAACCGACTCAGGGAAGAAATCAGAAGAGACACGGCTTTACGAGTAGAACCCCTATAAATATTTGTAAACCCTTTCCGCAGAAGAGGAGGCGACAGAGAGACACCAGATCCATGAGTTAGAGCCACCGGGGCCTGCCCCGTTAGAATAGATCTCTAGTTGAGTTTCAAGAACCATTAGAGTGAAGAGTTGATCCGTCAAGGTAGGCCATCTCGACGGGGATGAATCTTACTCTATGTATCTCAAGGATGATTGAATATGTTGATGATGGTTCTGGTGATTTGTCTATGTTGATTCTATAATCATGCATGTGCTTATTCCAACTGCTTAGTTCTAGGCTAACTACGTAGATATTATCGTAATCGTGGTGATTATTATAGTATTCGGACATTGTATTGATTATGGTTACTTCATGATGCTAGTAGTGTGGTTTAGCGGTGACAGCACTAAGCCTGCGCAGCACTATTAGATAGTTGAGTAGTGTAAGATACTCGCGCGATTAAGGGTTTCCTCCCCGCAGTGAATAAATAGGGAGCCGCTCGGAAAGCAGGGTGATCTTATTTATTATAGGTTGTCATTGGTCCATGTAATTACCCATTATGATGCTATCTAATTAGACTTTCTGGTTACAATCTCACTAGTAGATATCTGGCTACTCACTAATCAGCATAGGTTTACAAGATCTGGTGCACTTTGGCTTAGAATTCACCAGTGTGCCGATCGGCTCAACCCCTGTACCGATCGGCGCCACCACAGATTCACCTGCGTGCCGATCGTCTCAATACCTGCACCGATCGGCGCAACAACTTTGGCTTAGTTTCACCAGTGTGCCGATCGGCTCAATCCCCGCGCCGATCAGCGCAACGACAGATTTACTGTCTGGCGCACCTTTGCGCTGGCCTGTCTCCCCTTCATGCAACCTGACCTTGACAGTAGCCTTGACTAGATCTTTTACTGTTAACTTTGTTTAATAAATCCCTAAGGTCCCAGTGGATTCGATATACCTTGGAATACTCAATTCAAAGGAAAAAGTGCTACACTCGTACACCGTCCTCTTGCGGTATATAAGTGGGTGCGTAAATACGACCAACAGCCTCCATGGTCACCGTGTAGCTGATGTCGCGGACGCGGAAGTTGACGGCCTCATTGCCGTCTTCGACGGTGCCAAGCCTCATCATAGAGGCAATCTTGATGACGACGTCGTGATTGTAGTCCATGGGAAGAAGGTGAAAGTCCACCCAACCGAGATTGTTGAGCATCCTCCTTATGTCCTCCCACAGGCCGATCGAGGTGAGGAAGGTCTCGTCCAAGTCGAAGATGGGAACGAACCTTCCCCTCTCCGCGAGGTAGTGCTGCTGTTCCTCTACGCTCAGGAGGGTGAAGCCCTCCTCCACCGTGCGCGGCATGAATGCCGGCGGTGGTGGTGATGTGGGAACCCCATGGCTTGCCGCTGTTTGGCTCCTCGTAGCACGCCCCGTTGGAAGGGACGCGCCGGAGACGGAGTGGCGGGCACGGATCTCATATGTCGCCGCCACCGAGCCGGTGGATGCACCACCCACCGACATGTCATCGCGAGCGCCGGAGCCCCCCCTTGCCGAGGAGTCACCGCTCAACTTGCTGCTGCCGTCGGAACTGCTTCCCCGGCGCAGCCTCTTGTCCAACTTGCCGACGGAGGAGCGGAGACGATCCATCTGCGAGGAATGCGGAATGTGTGCGAGATCGTGGGTAGTGGGGAAGGTAGAGAGATTACCGGGATGGTGTGCCGAACTGGGGGCGCCTCGCCTCCCTTTTATAGTGTGGGAAACTTCCAGGAGAAAGAACCGCCAAAAAATTTCAAAATTTGAGAGCGCGCCGATCGGCACAACTCAAATTTTGGAAGCTCTGACAACTGTGGCGCTTGATTCCCATCCTTCATGTTGCTTCCCGGTACATCATGTTGGTTGGCAGGGGAACAGCACGAAATCCCGTTGTTTTTCTGACTGCGCAAATCGAGGTGGGCCCACGCCGACCGGCGCGCCGTCTCTTTTTCAGCTTTTGGTCGATTCTGTGTCTCCTCTGCACTACACACCTGCATATCAATCATACCTGTTCCTTAAAATCAACGCCTGCCGCCTTTGTCACCCATTTGGGAACCGCATGGGTACCGACGCCGATCGGTGCAGAAGGGTGCCGAACGGCGCAAGTCCTTGCACCTCGTCTTTAGGTCCGGTGCTGATCTTGATGCCTCGTGTTCATCTCTTTCACCTAATTTCCACTTCTCCCAATGTTCCTGTAGTGTTGACATACGTAGTGGGGCTCATCTGGTGACCGTGCCAATCGGCGCTGACTCGCGTCGATCGGCGCGACGTCCATCTTTGCTCCTCGCCCCTCGCTTCTTCGCTAGATGTCGCTCTTCATCCTTTCCTGTGTCATTTAACAACCATTTTGCACACAAAAAATTAATTCCAAAAGATTTTTGATTACCTTGAAAATAGCTCCGTCTCTGAAAATTACTATGGTGGTTGATTTTTAGCACCCCTTCAATTTTGAGCGTCGTCAGCCTTCTGTCCTGACCTGGGCAATAATGCGCCGACCGGCACAAAAGTGCGCTGAACGGCGCAAGCTCTTTTCCTTCCTGTTTTTGGTCTTTTTTTTTATATTCCTACATCGTTACTCTACAGTATGTATATACACAGTTTTACACGAATAAACAGACAATGTAAGAGCACACAAGAATTAAGCACACACTTTTCTATTTTTTTTATTTATTCTGGAGATTGTTTTTATCACAAGCAAGCAAATTAAAAACACCGGGTTGCCCTCCCGACCAGCACTAATAACTAAGTGAAATGGGTTGCCCTCCCACAAGCACTAAACAACTTCTAAATCCCCCCATCATTGGGTTGCCTCCCAAGAGCGCTCTAGTTATTTAGAGGTCAAAGAGCTTGACCTCCCCGCAAACAATCAATCCTTAGTGTCGCGGTGCGGGATGTGAGGCCGCGACACTACAAGGTTCTCTTATCTCCATGGTTCATATAGCTTGGACGACCTATCCATACATCCCCTCCAATTACTTTTGATGCCACATTGCCACGGTGTCTTGTATCTCTTCACTTCATCAATAGCACAGCATTCTTCTCCCTTTGGACGAAACTTGAAAGAGTAGGGAGTTCCACTTATATCGAAGCTTATCTCACCACTCCCAACGTCAATACTTGCCTTTGCTGTCCTCAAGAAGGGTCTGCCTAAGATCAACGGGGTCCTCGTCCTCTTATCCATATCAAGCGCAATAAAATCAACAGGGACGAGGTGATCTCCAATTTGAACAGGCACATCCTCAGCAATTCCATCAGGGAAGCGTACCGATTGAGCGACTAACTCCAAACACATACCCGTAGGCTCTAATTCAGGCAAATTGAGACTTGTGAATATATGACGGGGCATAACACTTACACTTGCTCCAAGATCGCACAAGCACCTAATCCTTGTTCCAATCATGCATTTGATGCTTGGTGGTCCAGGGTCGGGTTTCTTCTCCAGTGCAACATCATTGATTGCCGCCGTTAGCTCCTTAGTGACCTTCACAACCTCCTCGGAAGCTAGAGACTTCTTGTTTTGCATCATGTCCTTAATGTACTTGGCATAGGTGGGAACTTGGATAGCGTCGACAAAAGGGAAATTAATGTAAAGCTTCTTCATAATATCGACGAACCTTGCAAATTCTACGTCGTGTTGCCGCGCTCTTTCTGTATTCGTGAGTAGTTAAGTATCCAGAAACGTGGCAGGGCCATGCTCTTCTGTCTCCACGCCCATTTTCAGACCAGAGAGGTCAACATCCTCCTCGCGTCGATCGGCGCTTTCAGGGAGCCGATCGGCGCCGGGTGTGCGCCGATCAGCGCGGGACTTCCTTGCTCCCACAGAATGCTTTGGATCTTCTGTTTGCTTTCCTGACCGCGTAGCTATTGCCTTCAACTGCTATGCAGACATCGTATTGCCAGGAATAGCCCCTTTGTTGCCTTGAATGGCTTGCGATAGCTGTCCCATCTGTTGCTCCATAATCTTGGTATGCTTCAAAATCTGCTCATTGGAGCTCCCAATTTCTATCACCTTGTCATTAATTCCCTCAAGGACACGATCAATCTCCTTGAATTTAGCTTGATTGTCCTTGTTGATCTTCTCTTGAGCTTGAAAGAACTCATGACATTGGAGACGAAGTGGGATAGAGTTTTGCATGGACGAACTAGGAGAGAAAGAACTCCTTTGTTGCTGTAATTGGGGCTTCCATCCACTATTCTTCATATATTCTAGCATCTTCATCTCTTCAGGGCAATCTTTCTGCACATGACTAAATTCTCCACACTCACTACATGTGAAGCGTGATTCTGCCAGCTTGAGTGTCTCTTCCTTAGGGATATGAAGATTATTGTCCAACCTCCTTTGAATAGCATCGAGGCGATCTATAATCAAGTCTTCCTGAGTCTTCTCAATTACACTCTTCGCTACTCCTTTTGAAGGTTGCAAATTCTTTGAACTTCTCTCACCATCCCATGATTGATTTTCAACTAGCAACTTGATCAAATTCTTAGCTTCGGTGGGGGTTTTTGACATGAATGATCCTGCAGCTGAGGCGTCCAAATGTTGACGTGATAGAAGATTCAATCCTGTATAGAACTTCTCAACAACTTCTCCAACCATCAGTATTCTGTGTAAATCCCATGCTTCTCCAATGCTCTCATCAATATTCTGTGTAAATCCAAGAATCTTATTTTTCAAAGCTTGAGTCTTACCAGGAGGGAAGTATTTGGCCAAGAATTCAGCTGCGAACATGTTCCACACCGTTTTTACTAGGTTTTTAAATCCATTGTACCATTGCTTGGGGCGTCCAACTAGAGAGAAGGGGAACAGCCGCACACGTGCTTGGTCTCCTGTCAATCCCGCTATCTTGAATGTACTGCAAACCTCAAGGAAGTGTTGCAAGTGATGATTGGGATCTTCCGAACTTGTGAACGGTTGTTGTGCCACTATTCCAACATATCTCTCCAATTGATACGGAAGTTGATCTTGAGCTTCTTGGAAATCTGTCTTGACAATACTAGTTAATTGTGGCTTGAGACGATTAACCATAGGTACCTCTGCCATCTCCTCTTCTTCTTGTTCTTGAACTGGGTCTTCTATTGTGAATAATACCCGAGGTGTTACGCGGACTGCTTCTCCAGCTAAATCTCCAAGTGGCTTGCTTCTCTTCTTGTGAAAGAGTCTTTCTGGATCATCGGTGTAATTAGAGGGTTTCTTTGACTTAGGACCGTCCATACCTGTTTGTTTCACTTAACAGAATATATGTACTAGAGAGACAAGTAAAGCACAATGACTAAACACTAATACATCAAACAATGTTTAAAAACCTGCTATGGTCCCCGACAATGGCGCCAGAAAAGTTGCTTGTTGGTCGTACCTACGCACCCACTTACATACAGCAAGAGGATGGTGTACGATTGTAGCACTTTTTTCCTTGAATTGAGTATTCTAAGGTTTATCGAATCCACTGGGACCTTAGGGATAATTAAACAAAGTTAACAGTAAAAGATCTAGTCAAAGCTACTGTCGAGTCCAGGTTGCGTGAGGGGGAGACTGGCCAGCGCAAAGGTGCGCCAGACGGTAAATCTGTGGTTGCGCCGATCGGCGCAGGAGTTGAGCCGATCGGCACACTAGTGAATCTAAGCCAATCTGTCGTTGCGCCGATCGGCACAGGAGTTGAGCCGGTCGGCACACTAGTGAATCTAAGGTAAAGTGCGCCAGATGCCTTGTAAGCCCATGCTGTTAAGTGAGTAACCAGATATCTGCTAGTGAGATCATAACCAGAAAGTCTAATTAAATAGCATCATAATGCGTAATTACATAGATCAATGAAAATTTATAATGAATAAGACCACCCTGCTTTCCGAGCGGCTCCTGATTTATCGCTGCCGTGAGGAAACCCCTAGTCGCGCGAGTATCTTACAATATTCAACTATCCAATAGTGCTGCGCAGGCTTAGTCCTGTCACTGCTAAACCACACTACTAGCATTATCAAGCAACCATAATCAATACAATGTCCGAATACTATCCTAATCACCACGATCAAGATAATATCAACTCACTTAGCCTAGAACTAAGCAATTGGAATAAGCACATGCATGATTATAGAATCAAGATAGACAAATCACCAAAACCATCATCAACATATTCAATCATCCTAGAGATACATAGAGTAAGATTCATCCCCGTCGAGACGGCCTACCTTGACGGATCAACTCTTAACCCTAATGGTTCTTCAAACTCAACTAGAGATCTATTCTAACGGGGCAAGCCCCGGTGGCTCTAACTCACGGATCTGTTGTCCCTCTACCGCCTCCTCTCTCTGCAAACAGGGTTTAGAAGTATTTATAGGGGTTCTATTCGTAAAGGACTCGGTTTCTAGCAAATAAGGCGGTTGTGCCGATCGGCGTAGGATTGCGCCGATCGGCGCAAGCCGTGTCTTCTCTGGTTTCTTGTCCGAGTCGGTTCCTCTGTCTTCCACAGCTACCATGTGGGCCTTTTCCTTCGAGATAAAGTCTTGTACTGCATGTCGATATCTTGAAGTTTCATAAATCTTCTAGGCATATATCTCCAAGTGTCTTGCGCAGATAAACTTCCATAAACATGTGGAATGGGCCTCGGTCACTTCTGTGGGCCAAAACACCCTTGCGTCGATCGGCTCATGGACTACGCCGATCGGCGCACTAGGCTTCTTCAGTGCTTTTCATGGGTTCTAGACTCCTGTCCTCTCCAGCATCACTTTAATCACCAATTTTACCTATTTCTGCAATAAAGCTCCAAAACAACGCATATACAAATATATAGACAATGTCACAGGTATATGGGCTAAATTAGTATCAATTATGCTCTAATTGGGGTAATATTCACATATAAAAGGGGCACTTGGGAAGTGCCAACAGCCGTCTGGCCGGAGCTCATCGGGGGCATCGCACGGGGGCGGGGAGACCCGGAGAAGGGGGCAACCGGTGCGGCGCAGGGAGAGGGCTCACCGGGGACACTCGCGTCGCGTCACGGCGGATGAGGGGCTCGCGGCGGTGCGACGACGGCGCTGCAGCTTGCGGCGGCTACGAGGCCGACGGCGGCGACGGCGAGCTGGGCACGCGAGAGGCGGCGGGGTGGGGAAAGCGGCGCGAGGGGTGCATGGCCCGCTATTTATAGCACGCGGGTCCCGGGGTCGACTTGGCACGCACGCCGAGGTGGCGACGGAGGTGGCGTGGCTAGGGTTAGGGTTTGCACGGGCGCGGAAGTGGGCTAGGGCGGGCTAGCTTCGCGGTTGCTGGTGGGCTGGCGAGGCCGGGGAGGCGGTGAGCCGAGCGGGGCAAGCTAGGCCAAGCCGGCTTAGGAGAGAGAGGGGAGGGGAGGGAAGAAAGGGGGTGGGCCGCGGGTGGCTTCGGCCCAAGCCAGAAGAGAGGGGGAGAAGGGGAGAGGGAAGCTGGGCTGAGGGGAGGGTTTCGGCCCAAAGGCCAGGGGAGGGGGTTTTTTCTCTTTTTTTCTCTCTTTCCCTAATGTAATTTCTATTTTCTAAACCAAAGTAAACTCGAATTCAAAAAGGATTTTAAATTCTTTTTCATACAGCAAAAACCTAATGCACTTAACCAGCATGAATGCAACACACAAATTTTTGAAAATAACCTATATTTGATTATTTTCTTTAGAAAATAATTCTTTTTTGTAATAAAATGTTAACAAGCTGATAAGTTTTAGAAAATTTTTAAAATATTCAAAATTTTGAAAATCAGGGTGTCACAAATCAACCCCCCTTAAAAGGAATCTCGTCCCGAGATTCGGACAAGATCAGAAAGAAAGAAGGAAACTAGGCTCTCACTTCGTTGGGTGCGTCCTTGTCCAAACTTTCCTTGTCATGTGGAAATACTTTTGCCACATATTCTAGCTCTGCTCCATTAGGATGTGTCAACTTGACCGTCTTTCTAGCACAATTTATGATCCCCTTGTGCTTGGTTAACCAATCCATTCTGAATATCACATCTATACCCTTGGAATCCAAAACCATGAAACTCGTAGGACCCCCCCCCCTTATGCTAACACTTAATTTATGACATCCATGTTCTTCTTTCAATTCCCCTCCAGGGGAACTAAATATCATCTTATTCCTGAGCAAGGTGATGGGAATGTTGTACTTGGCCACATACTTGGATGATATAAATGAATGTGATGCTCTAGAATCAAACAAAACAATAGCAGGGTTTGAGTTGATGAGTAACATACCAAGAATAACGTCTCAAGATTCCTAGGCATCTTCAAGAGCAACCTGGTTGACTCGACCTCTAGCACAGTTGTACTTTGCTGCTGTCGGGGCAGAGTTACCATTGCGGTTGGGTGTTGGGGCCACATCTTGGGTCGGAGGTTGGCGCATCTGCGGATTGGAGCATTGGTTAGCAAAGTGACCCTTTTCTCGACACCTGTAGCAGTTCCTATTAGTTGTTGGGGTTTGATTGCCATTGGTTCTCTACTGAGTTTGAGCTGATGGGGAAGGCATCTGAGAGTTAGGACGTTGAAACTAACATTGAGTTCTTTGGTTGTCCACTATGTTGTCTAGTAACGAAACCCTAGCCTGTAGTTTGAGTTCTTTGGTGTCCACTATGTTGTCCAGTATAGAATATAGGTCCCTTAGAAGATGATCCAAGGCAAGGTCTAGTGTTGCTTCCTCCTTGCTGACCTTGATGCTCTAGCTTGCGCTTGCCATCCATCCTCGACCTTCTGTTCTCCAGGACTAGAGCTTTATCCACCATCTCTTGAAAGTTCGCATAGTTACGAGCCTCAAGTGAATAGGCAAGGGCATCATTCAACCCATCAAGAAAACACTCACACTTCTTCTCATCCGTGTCCACTTCTCCTAGGGCATACCAAGATAGCTAGGTGAAGCGAGCAACATACTCACTCACGGTCATGGATCCCTGCTTCAGATCCTGGGACTCCTTCTTCTTCAGCCTTATTACTCCCTGAGGCACATCGTGAAACGTAAAGCTGTTCTAGAACTCATGCCAGTTAATACTATCAGGCTCCTCATGGGCTGCAACATAAGCATCCCACCAATCAGCAGTGGGTCCAACAAGCTGGTGTGCGGCAAACAACACCTTCTCCCTGTTGTTGCATTGAGCGACTTGCAGCTTCTTGTCAATAGTCTTTAGCCAATCATCTGCATCCATGGGCTCCACAGAGTGAGAGAAAGTTGGAGGCTTGGTCCGTTGGAAATCCCCAAACTTGTCTCTAGGCTGGGGAGCAGCCCCTGCGACATTGTTGTTCTGTTCCTGCACCAATGTCTGGTGAATGGTCTGGAGAAGCTGTGTCTGCATAGCCATGCGTTGTTCCATAGAGAATTGTGAGGGTGGCTGCTCCTGTTCCTCGTTGTTGTTATTATGGTTTCCACCCCTTGCCATCTGATATAAATCGGGATATGGTAAGCAAAAACGGGTAGAAGATATAGGTAGAGTGCAAGGATATGATACGGTAAAGCAGAGAAGAGGTGCAAAACAAAAGAGGTAGATAAAGAGATACCCCAAATTAACTAATCTCTACTAAAATAATAATAGAAAATATAGTATAAGGATGTGGTTGCAAGACAGGCCTTGCATCACATCAGCACTCATTACAAAAGAAAATCCAGATCACACTCATCACACCAGATCAAACTAGCAAACCAAACAGAAGAACATGTAAACGCTAAGACTCTCTCATGAAACCATTACATTTATTTGACTCGATAACACTAATCGACACCTATGAAGCCACTAAGGGATAGATCTCCTAATCCTCGTCAGGGTTGGGAATGACGTAAGCTGGTGGGGCACGACTAGCCATTCTGCAAGGTGGTGAGGAAGGAGTCGTGTCCTTTAGCTCTTCTTTCGAAGGTAAGTCCAAGTCATCAGGCAAGCGTCACTTGAGCTGGAAAACTGTTTTCATTGCATCCTCATATTTCTTCTACCAAAACCCTAGTTCCTCCATGGTTGAATCCAACTCCCTAGAAATCACTATGGTAAGAGTGACTTGCTTCTTAAACTTCTTGTGTCCTTGTCCAGATACAGGCTCCGCGTGAATATAGTTGGATCCACTTGCGTGCCGAGGGAAATGAGCATACTTTGAATCTTCAAAATACTGGCGATAACGGGAGCGACTGACCATGCAAGCTTGACGAGTGGCATCACGAATCCTAGCGGAGAAAGACTTCCGTGGAGTAATGGCCTCATGAATCCTTTCCACCTCAAAAGTTCCTCTAAGCGGTCTCGGAGCAAAAATGTGCACTCGAACCTTCCATGCAGACTCAGAACCTTCATAGGTCACTTGGGTACCACAATACTCCGGTTGCTTCTCATAACCCAACTGTTGTAGCATCTCCCAAAGCATGTGAGGTAACCTTCCTACATTATTTCCTGCATCCTGGAAGAATCGAGTGTCACGATAAGATGGTGGACTCGGAGGTGGCACCATCTCTTGTTCGGCCTCTTCTATCCCAATCTCTTCTTCATATCCAAGAGGAACGAGCTCTAGTGAAGGCCAGACACATGGGTTGTGATCACACCTATGAGAAGTCTTCTTGGTATGGACCATCTATACAGTTTTGAAATAGGAGAGACGAATTAGTAAAAAAGGTTTTATAAACTACATGGTAAAAACAAGACCAATAACAAAAGTGAATCTAAACAAGACTATAATTTTAAGCCAAACAGTTTTGAAAATAGTTTTAGTTTGTAAAATAGACCTTAGAACACAACCACTCTATCTATGCTTGCATCCTACGGTCGACACGGCTCTGATACCACTTCTGTCACACCCTGTTTTAAGGATAAAACTAGATGCTTAGTATATGTGTGCCCAGGACAAAGTTCACACATATCCACAGTAGAAGTGAATAACAGTATAACAAATGTCATTATTAAAGCATACCATTATTACATAAATAATTGTCTTTAAAGACTAAGAACGACACTCTCGTAGAATAACAGTGGAAGACACCATAACACCACAGGCAATCGACCGGGGGCACGCACGCCTAGTAGTAGTCCTCATCGATGTAGTCCATCTCTCTATCTTCTGAGCAGTAGTTTATAGTACAACAACAAAGAGAAATAGCAAGGGTGAGCACATGCCGTACTCAGCAATCAAGGGAAAGTATGACATGCAAGTTGAATAGAAGAAAGGCTAACATAATGGTTCATTTGCATAAATGAGCATCTAAACCTAAGACCATTTGAAAAGCAATCCTATTTAATAGGTGAGTTGTACTTGTTAATGTCAAGTAGTTATAGCCCACACAAGACTATGATTCACATAGAATCCAGAGCCACCAACTCACACAGAGTTGAACAGCTCACATAGAACACTATTCACTAAGAACCCAACAAAACCCACCAAACGAAACTTGGCTACCCACCAAGTTCACCCATAATCAACCCTCCTAAATGTGTGAGGATCCAGGCCACTCATGACCGTGAGCACGACTGTTATAACAGTTTGACACTCTGCAGAGGTTGCACAACTTTACCCACAGGTTGGTGATTTATCACTATGTAGTGACTAGAGCCTCCATGTTGTCCAATCCACACTACCTTAGGTGTGAAACTAGGAGATCACCACAAGGTTTTTCAAAGAGCTTCCCAGCTTGCAAACAATCCACGCTAAGGTTTCATCGCTTCAGAATTAAACTTTTCCTACAGGAGCCCCCTCTGGCGCCGTGGCTAGGAGTGAACCGTCCATTGTCTGAGTCCGAGAGTAAACCGTCCCGTCCTCATCTCTCGACTGCTCGCAAAACTGGGAAGACATCTTGATACTCAACCAAGCCTACCCATATCAGACCTGTGCTTTGCGTTGTTTTCCTGGGTGGCCGCTCCACAAACTAACTCTTGTGATCCCTAGCAGGTACCACCATAATCCCACATACTGTACCGAGTACACGTGCATACCCACACCATCCTTATCATCCTCCTGCTTGGATCACTTAGGTTCCATGTTACTAAAAAGGATTACCCATCCCTCAGTATCATTATGTTAAAGTGAACCATTAGTCAAGATTAACATTAGACGCTTTCATTCCCAACATGGCAAACTAAGCATGACGTACCCACACTAATAAGCTACACCAGAACCCAGGCGACAAGGAATATTATAAAATAGGATGATGACACATAGGATTCAGTATTAACAAGCATGCATAGAGAATAGAGAGGACGGTAAAACATAGGTTCAAAATGCATCAAGGACACTTGCCTGGTTCCCTTGCTGCCGCTCAAAGTCTTCAAGATAGAGATCTCGGAAGTTCTCTAACAGCGGTTCGTCTACTCAATGTCACATCGGAAACACAAGCATACAAACAAACTAAGCAACAGCACACCACACAGTAACAAACAACAATGAAAACAATACTACGAAAAAGTACGTGGTGTTATGATCGCGTGAGCGCAAGAATCGCCTCAATCCGAGTTACGAGTAAAAAGTTATAAAGGTTTAAAGTTCTAGGGTTAAAATCATAAATTAGCAAAATATTGGAAGGCGTACGAATAAATAATATTAAACACTACGGTCGCACTGGTGCAAGAATTTCTCAATTCCGAGCTACGGTTGAAAAGTTATGATGATTTGAAGTTTTAAGGGTTAAAATGTAAAAACAGGCAAGTTTAGGGGCCTAAAAGTAATTTTAGAAAAGTATAAGGGCTAACCTATAAAGTATAATTTATGAAAATTTTAGGGACTAAAATGTAATTTATTAAAAGTACTGGGACCTAAGTGTAAAAAACAGGACTAAAACATAATTAATAAAAAGTATAGGGGTGTTTTTGAAAAATTATAGGACTAAAAATAATTATATATAAACTTAGGGTTCTAATTATAATTTTGTAACGGTTCTGTAAAATTTTCAGGATTAAAAAGTAATTAAAATAAAGAACAGGGGCCGAAACATAAATCTCGCATTTTCTGGTAATAAAATAAAAAAATAATTAATTAATAAAATAAATAATAAAAAAATAATCCCTTGGATTAGGTCCACGGGGCTCGTGAACCACGGGGGCGCACCGGTCCACGTCCACGGTGGACCGGGGCCATAGTCCTTCGGCTCGATCTAATCTGGGCCGTTGGTCCCGATTGGATGGCCAGGAGAGGGGGCTCGGCGGTGGTGGTGGCCGGCGGCGAGGTAGGAGGCGGCGGCGCCATGGCTGTCTGGTCGGAGCTCGCCGGGGGCATCGCACAGGGACGGGGAGACCCGAGGAAGGGGGCAACGGGTGCGACGCGGGGAGAGGGCTCACCGGGAAGGCTCGCGTCGTGTCGGGGAGGACGAGGGGCTCGCGGCGGCGCGACGGCGGCGCTGCGGCATGCGGCGGCTACCAGGCCGACGGCGGCGACGACGAGCTGGGCGCATGAGAGGCGGCGGGGTGGGGGAAAGAGGCGCGAGGGGTGCGGGGCCCGCTATTTATAGCACGCGGGTCCCGGGGTCGACTTGGCACGCACGCCGAGTTGGCGGCGGAGGCGGTGCGGCTAGGGTTAGGGTTTGTGCGGGCACGGAAGTGGGCTGGGGCAAGGTGGGCCAGGGGCGAGCTACGCGCGTGGGCTGGCTTCGTGGTTGCTGGTGGGCTAGCGAGGCCGGGGAGGTAGTGGGTCGAGCGGGGCGCACTGGGCAAAGCCGGCATGGGAGAGAGAGGGGAGGGGACGGAAGAAAGGGGGTGGGCCGCGGGTGGCTTCGGTCCAAGCCAGAAGAGAGGGGGAGATGGGGAGAGGGAAGCTGGGCCGAGGGGGAGGGTTTCGGCCTAAAGGCCAGGGAAGGGGTTTTTCTCTTTTCTTTTTTTCTCTTTCCCTAATCTAATTTCTATTTTCTAAACCAAAGCAAACTCGAATACAAAAGGGATTTTAAATTCTTTTTCATACAACAAAAACCGAATGCACTTAACCAGCATGAATGCAACACACATATTTTTGAAAATAACCTATATTTGATTATTTTCTTTAGAAATTAATTCTTTTTCATTATAAAATGTTAACAAGCTAATAAGATTTGCATCATGGTGGTCTCAAGAACACGGCAACCATTCTAAAAGAACGGTCTCTCCCCTTCTTTTTGCAACAGTGACCAGAAGCGAATCCAGTGTGTCCCCTTGAAGAGGACCTGCATAGGAGAAACAACTCGTGTCTTGTTAAAAATCACTTCATTTCGACTCAGCCAAATTCCCAACAAATGGCAGCCGCCCCAACAAGAGAATCAACCAATACTTTCTTTTATACCACTTGTAACCATCCATTAAACATATGATCCACATTTAACGGAGGGGGCATATTAAAAGAAATTTGTACTGTTCTCCATAACAATTTAGCATTAGGACAATCAAAGAAAAGATGTTGGTGATGAGGACATCACCCTTATGGATACACCCAGCATTCCGCCAACCAAAATGCAAGTTCATGCGCGACAACTGAATTTACGGGTGAGGTTGTTCCTAATGATTCCTTTATGTGATTTTGAGAATAGATTGCTACCTAAAAAATTAATTGTTGTTAGAAACCATGGAGATGATGATGAGATAGCTGGAGAGGTGATTGGAGACGTGATGGGCCTGCAAGGACGTCCAAGCCAAGGTGGAGGCCCAATCAAAACCGACTTCGAGTCTGTTTCGGAGCCCAGGACCAGTCTGCACTAAAACGGACGCCCAGGACGCATACGGACTCGGATTTGGACGTTCTATATATTCCTGGAACGATAATGAAAAGCCCTTTCCAACCCAACTGGTACCATATCAAAATTCATCCCGAGGCGTCAGCAATCGCCGAAACAAGTCGACTTCCAGATTACGGTGTCGCAGCACCAGGACAGATTCTGGAAGTCGAATTGTTTCGGTGATTGCCGACGGCTCGGGACGAATTTTGACATGGGACCAGTTGGGTTGGAAATGACTTTTCGTTATCTTTCCAGGCATATATAGAACGTCCAAATCCGAGTCCGTATGTGTCCTGGGCATCCGTTTTAGTGCAGACTGGTCCTGGACTCCGAAACAGACTCGAAGTCGGTTTTGATTGGGCCTCCACCTTGGCTTGGACGTCCTTGCTGGCCCATCACGTCTCCAATCACCTCCCCAGCTATCTCATCATCATCTCCATGGTTTCTAACAACAATTAATTTATTAGGTAGCAATCTATTCTCAAAATCACATAAAGGAATCATTAGGAACAACCTCACCCGTAAATTCAGTTGTCGCGCATAAACTTGCATTTTGGTTGGCGGAATGCTGGGTGTATCCATAAGGGTGATGTCCTCATCAGTTGGATTGTTTCTTCGCTATTGCAATAGCAACATTTAGTATTCCATTTCTAGTTTCACTTTGCTAAATTATCTTTTGTCAGGGTAACACCTTTGCTTTCATACCAAAGAAAGATCTTAATTTTGAGAGGCAATTTAAGCTTCTAGATAATATGTTGATGTGGCATAACATTTGAAGCCACCAGTAAGATATACATAGATCGCACCGTGAACTGACCGCTTTGATGCACCGACCATCTAAAAGAATCTCTTACATTAGAAAGCTCTATGTCTTGCACTCTACTCACTAGATGTTGCCATGCTAGTAAGTTTACACCGACTAGATTCCTTCTAAAAGAGATATTTAGAGGTCTAGATGTTGCCATGCTAGTAAGTTTGCACCACACGAACAGAGTCACTCTTCTTTCTCACAATGTTATAAAGATCAGGGTAGAGGTTTTAAAAGCTACATCGCCCAACCAAGCATCCTCCCAAAACCTAACCTGAGTACCGTCTCCCAAATTGAACTTTCCTAGTCTCAGGAAGTCTTGTTTCACCTTCATTAGGCCGGACCAAAAATGAGAATCACCAGGCTTGTGTTCAATTTGTGTGATAGTTTCTGATCTCAGGTATTTATTCCTAAGGATATTCTGTCATATCCCATCTTCATTTATTAGTTTAAACAACCACTTACAAAGGACTCTATGCTATAGAAGTGATTGGTGATGACCATGAATTGCCATCTATGTTTCATATATCTGCCATCTACTTCCACCTTGATCTGCAACAGGGCAAGGCAAGTTACTGTTAGAAGTTTTGGGCAATGGCCCAAATTAATAATTCTAATAAATTCCAAAGGCCCATGTGCACATGCATGACATGGTGGGGGACTTTAGTACCATACTGGTAGTTTAGGAAGGAGAAGAACAACTTATATACTTGAGCTATCTCCACCTAGTTGAGCTAGTAGGAGAGAAGAGAATAACACACGCGCACACTTGCTCGCCTCGCCACGCCCCGCCTCGCCTCGTCGGGCTGGGCGGGGCGGGGCGAAGGGCGCGGGCGCACGACATGCGCGTGAATGGTCCGGAAAAATCCGAGCCTTGCGTGTGCGCGGTCGCAGCTTCCTTTTGCTACTCAAATTTTTGTTATACAAGAGATAATTGTGCTGATCAAATATGGTAAGCAATTAATCTCTCTTAATGGTGATTAACTTGCCTGCTTAATTGCTAATTAATTACCATAAGTGTGCTATCGTTGTGTGTATATATATGGCGAGACGTCGCCTCTACAAAATCACGGTTTTAAGCCTCTCTCGCCATTCACTACTATGCTGCCGCATTATCTTCCCCGTCCCGCCACGGACGCCGGTAGAGCAGGTCTCCAAAACCTACGTCTCCTCGTGTCCTTGCATGGGGTTGGGGACGTATCAGGTTTTTGGGAAGCGTCATCGTGACTGCTCGCTCATGATCCGCATCCTCTCCACCTTCCGATCATCTACATCTGCATCGCCTTCTTCATCGATGGATCAGACTCTACTACGACCATCGCTGGAGCGCTTCCCTGTAAGACATCTTTTAATCTCTTTTAATGATTACATCGAGTGATCTAGGCCTTGTTCCTAGGGTGTTGCTAGTCGCTATGTTGAGCGTTTGCTCTTTGTTTATGTCTCATGATCTATTTGTAATTACTGGAATTAGATATACCATCACGAAACTGCTGTTATTTCCAACAATCCAAAAACCTGATAGGCGTTTAGTGATGGCTGGTTTTGCTGATGCTATGAAACCTAAGAAGTTCACTGGACTGAACTTCAAGAGATGGCAGACGAGAGTCCAGTTGTGGCTCTTGGCTATGGGCGTGTTTTAGGTCGTGGGGAACCCTCCCGCATTACCTCTCGGCTCCGAGAAAGAGATGCAGGAGTTCTCCGTGGCTACGACGATTTTTGTCGGATGCGTTCTTAGCGTTCTCTCTGACCAGCAGTGCGATGTGTATATGCACAGCAAGAGTACTGCTGAACTTTAGGAGGCACTTGAACACAGGTTCTTGGCCTCGGATGCTGGGCATGAGTAGTATGTCATGGAGCAATACCATGACTTCAGAATGGTTGACAACCGTTCTATAGTCGAGTAGGCCCATGAACTCCAACTCATTGTGAGGGAGCTCGATCAACTTGGTTGCAAATTGCTTGACAAGTTTGTGGCTAGGGGCATTATTGCCAAGTTACCTTCATCTTTGAGGAGCTATAACACATCTCTGAAACATAAAAGACAAAACATCTCCGTCGAGGATTTGTTGGCGGGTCTTGATGTTGAAGACAAGGCTCGAGCAAAAGATGCGCCTCCGAGAGCACCCGAAGGTGAGTCCAGCGCCAATGTGATGTAGCATGCTAGAAAAAAGAACCATAAGGGAAAAGGAAAGGCTATTCAGACTACTCAATTCAAGAAGAAGAAGGTGAACATGGATGAGATTGTCTACTTTGTGTGTGGCAAAAAATGGGCATTTTGCCAAGAAGTGTCGCAACCGCAAAGGCAAGAAAATCCAGCAAGGGCAGAAGGCTGCCAACGTGACTATTGGTGACTTCGGTGGAGCATCTGCGAATGGTAATCTACCTAGTGTATTTTCTATATATCAATCTAATGATTGGTGAACAGATACTTGAGCCAATATTCATGTTTTTGCTGATATCTCCATGTTTTCTTCTTACCAGGTCGCACGAGGTTCATCTGTCATGATGGAGAATGGCTCACATGCTACTATTCTTGGTGTTGGTTCGGTCGATCTGAAGTTCACTTCAGGAAAGATCGTGCGGCTGAAGAACGTGCAGCATGCCCCCTTAATAAACAAGAACCTCGTTAGTGGATCCCTCCTCTGTCGAGATGGATTCAAGCTAGACTTTGAGTTGAATAAAGTAGTCATTTCGAGGTTTGGCCAATTCATTGGCAAAGGCGATGATAGCGGAGTCTTGTTCCGCTTTTCCCTTTCTGATTTCTGTATCAAAGTTGTGAACCATGCATATGATTCGATCAATTCGGAGGCTAATGTTTTGCATTCCTATTTATGTCACGTAAATTTTGGTTGTATGAATCGGCTATCCAGTATGAGTTTAATTCCTAAGTTCTCTGTTGTCAAAGGTTCTAAGTGTCAAGCTTGTGTGCAAGCAAAGCAACCTCGTAAGCCTCACAAAGCTATAGACAAGAGAAACTCGACACTATTAGAACTCATACATTCTGGTCTCTGTGAGATGAATGGTGTGTTGACAAAAGGAGGGAAAAGATACTTTATGACTTTAATCGATGATGCAACTAGGAACTGTTATGTGTTTCTACTAAGAACTAAGGATGAGGCATTTGAATGTTTTAAGACCTGCAAGGCTGAGGTAGAAAATCAACTAGAAAGACAAATAAAATGTGTTAGGTCTGATTGTGGAGGAGAGTATTTTTCCAATGAGTTTGATCTTTTCTGTATGGAGAATGGAATTATTCATGAACGAACACCTCCCTACTCACCACAATCTAATGGTGTTGCTGAAAAGAAGAATCGGACATTGATGGACTTGGTGAATGCCATGTTAAGAACATCCGGTTTACCTAAAGCATGGTGGGGGGAGGCTGTTTTGACAGCATGTCACGTTCTGAATAGAGTTCCCACTAAGAATAGTGATATCACTCCGTATGAAGGATGGAAAGGAAGAAAAGGCTCACTCTCATATTTGCGTACATGGGGCTGTTTGGCCATGGTTCGCATACCCATAAATAAGAAACACAAACTTGGACCTAAGACGGTTGATTGTGTTTTTCTAGGATACGCGTACCACAGCACATCATATAAATTTTTGATGATAAGGTCTGAAGCGCCTGATGTCTTAGTTGATTCACTTTTAGAGTCTCGTGATGTAACTTTCTTTGAGAATATTTTTCCTATAAAAGATACATACTATGTACCTAGTTCTTCTACTAATTTAACTCTAGAACCTTCAACTCTACTTCAACATCCACATGAGAGCGACAAGGATGATAGTGAAGTAGCTCCTCGAAGGAGTAAGAGACAAAGGGTTGCAAAATCCTTTGGCGATGACTTCACCTTGTACCTTTTTGATGATACCCCCACATCCATCTTGGAGGCGTATGCATCGCCTGATGCAAAATACTGGAAGGATGCAGCCCATAGTGAGATGGACTCCATCATCTCCAATGGAACATGGGAAGTAACCGATCGACCAATTGACTGCAAACCAGTTGGTTGCAAGTGGGTATTTAAGAAAAATCTCAGGCCTGATGGTACCATTGAAAAGTACAAGGCAAGGCTTGTAGCTAAGGGATATACGCAAAAATAAGGCGAGGATTATTTTGATACTTACTCACCCGTTGCCATATTAACCACCATCCGGGTATTACTATCATTGGCTACCTCACATGGTCTTCTAGTCCATCAGATGGATGTGAAGACAACTTTCCTTAATGGAGAGCTGGATGAGGAAATCTACATGGATCAGCCAGATGGATTTGTAGTACCTGGAGAAGAGGGCATGGTGTGTAGGTTAATTAAGTCCTTGTATGGCCTAAAGCAAGCACCCAAGCAATGGCATGAGAAGTTTGACAAAACTTAGACATCTGCTGGGTTTACTGTAAAGAAGGCTGATACCTGCGTGTACTACCGCTATGGTGGGGGTAAAGGAGTTATATTGTGTTTGTATGTCGATGACATACTAATTTTTTGGACTAGCATCGATGAGATAAATGATGTAAAATCATTCTTATCCCAAAATTTTGACATGAAGGATTTGGGAGAAGCGGATGTGATCCTTAATATTAAACATAAGAAGGGTGAAGATGGGATTACGCTTATGCAATCTCATTACCTTCTCAAACCTCGTATGATCCTAGTCTAATACTTCGAAAGAATAAAGGACTAGGAAAGGACCAACTACGATACTCTCAAATTGTTGGCTCACTGATGTACCTAGCTAGCCCTTCCCTTCCTTTTATAGCACCAAATGGCGGTTCCAGGGTCGGTAACTCCGCCCTAAAGGGGGTAACTAACATAGGAAAGGCGGTGGAGAACCGACCTCAGAAAATGGGCCCCACTAGGATCAGCCC
The DNA here is from genome assembly GCA_030378355.1 of Eleusine indica. NCBI lineage: Eukaryota > Viridiplantae > Streptophyta > Magnoliopsida > Poales > Poaceae > Eleusine > Eleusine indica. The sequence goes on from CM059497.1 coordinate 18,466,966, forward strand.
ACCTTCAGCCGAACACCCCTGTTCGGTCGAACAAGGGGTAGGGCCTAGTGGGCCCTCCTTCTTCTAGGTCCCTGGTGGGTGGCCCCTCTTCTTTTCAGACTTTGTATGGTCTTTGGTTAAGTCGGGTTCTTTCTCAAAGTGGGCCACTTGATCCCCGTGCTTGGCTGTGATTGGCCAAAAGTGTGTTTTCTCCCTTGACGATGTGGATTTTCCACTAATTTCGTGGAATAATTACCTGTAGCATATATTTGCCAACACTTGTGGAACTTGTTAGTAATAAACTCCTATCACTATGTTAGTTGTTTACTTTATTGCTTTTATGCAAATAATTGACGGTCTAAATTAGGCATTTAGTGACCGTCAACAAATTCCCCCACACTTAGCCTTTGCTCATCCCTGAGTAAAGGATGAAGACTAAGGTGGACTTAAAATCTCCAAATGGTATGATGACCTATACTAGTGGATTTGAAGTGTCTACCACATTACCTTGGGCGATTGAAGAGTGGAATGGTGCAAACTTTGATCTTCTTGACTTGCTTTGCTAAGTACTTGGATTTTTGAAAAGATTTTCAAAATAAATGCAGGCTATACTCCTCAAATGATTCTCTCAAATCACTCAATATTTATATATGTGGATCCTCACCAAGGCTTTTTGCTTTCTCTTTCTATTCCTACATCTAAATTTGGCTTTTTGTGGAGCTTAGGTTAGAAATTAAAGAAAGGAGCATACTTGTGCTTCATATTTACCGAGTCAAAAACCATATCCAAGGAGTAAACAAGTCATGAATCATATCCAAGGAGTAAACAAGTCATGAATCAATAATCAAGTATGTGCGCACCTCATGTATTAGATGGTGGAAATGAATGGATACTCCTTTACATGTAGATTCTCTCTTTCTTTGAACAATCTTGGGCATGGCTATTTCTCTTTTTTTTTCATCATGCTCTTCATTGGGAGCAAGGATTTATTTTTGATAGCCATGCCTTCTAAAAGATCAATTGAGAGAGAATCATAATCAAGAATTTCATGGAGTATTTTCTTAGATGGGATGATGATGGTGATGCTAACTTCCAGGATAGAAGTTTTAGCATTATTTATGTGCACAATACTTTGATTAATAAATCATAACAAGCAACTCACTAGGGTCAAGAGTTTGACAAGGTTCAATAAAGTCATAAGAAGAAAATGCTTAAGATATTCAATAAGTTTTTTCATTTGGCTCTTGTGGGATTGCACTTTTCATCATTGAGGAGTAAGTACTAAGGTTTAAATTTTCAAAATAAATCCCAAGTACTTTATGCAAGGGAGAGCAAGAATCGCATTGTCAAACCATATCTCACTAGTCAATAACTTAGGTAACATGTAGTCCCTATAAATATTTTTCACTAGCATTTGTATGAAGATTAGGAATAAGGAGCATGCATGCCAACCATGGAAAATTTCAATATGAGTGGGAGACATCATAGGGTTGATTTTACTTTTCTTGATTGATTTTATCACTTTAACTCTGTGAATATTAAATGAAAACACCTAGTAGGGAGATTAATAGGAGCCGAGGGGGACTAGGACCTGTTCGGCCGAACAGGGGTGTTCTGCCGAACCCCCCTAGTCGCCAAGTGGGCCCCACTTTGGTGTGCTGCTCTGTGCGATGATGTACAAGGTATTTTTCATCGTGTGGAATTTTTGTTTGTGTCGGAAGTCCCGAGGATCTCCCCCACACTTGTTTTCTTACTTGTACTTTTTATTGACACAAAAACAAAGAAAAGGTAAAGTGCAAAGGGACTCCACCCGCTTTATGGGAAAGGTGAGTCTTATTATCCACTGATAAAGCAAACTAATAGGCACTGATTACATTAATGGAGTGAAATAAATAAATGAATGAAAAACTAAACTAGTGCCTATCTTATTTCCTAGATAAATGATAGGGAAGCATAATCATTTGCCATAGTGGATTTCTGGCTTCCCTATCTCGACACAAAAGCGCTTCATCTTAGCGCTTATGCCACAACAGATGGTCTCTAATGTTTCCTTAAGAGAGTCAATGGTGTACTTTATCTCCTCTCTTTGAATACGCTCTTCCGCCAGTTTCTCCACCAGGTGGAGTTTCTCCACCTCTAGTGCTAGTTGGGCAACAATTGGTCCTTTGTAAGGAGACCTAGTTCTGTTGTCTTGCTACAGCCCCATCGTCCTTTTGTTTGGGGTTGACCCTGTGCTTTGTTTGGATGGGGAGGAGTCAATTGACTCCGCCATCTCCCTCCTGTTCGAAGAAGTGAGATGCTGCATGGGTCCCTTCCCACGGCCTCTTCTCGCTCCTTGGAGCTGAAATCATCCCTTGTATGGGGAGTCATCCAGGCCATCCTTCTCGTAGCGGTAGTAGACGTCATCTCCGCACTTATTATGCAGTGTCTCTACATGTCGCTCGCCAGACTTCAAGGATGGCCCTGTGATGTCCTCCTTGAAAAGGCGGGTGGCAACCAGCCTCTTTGTTGGAGTAGTCGCACGTGCCTTCATGGAATGCATGCACCAAGGGGAGAGGGATTGCGTAGCTGCACGGGCAGGCACAGGGCTGCACCCTCTAGTGCCTTCCTCTGACGGCAGGATTGCCAGAGGGGCCACAGAGATGGCTTTGACCTCCTTCATGGTCATGTCGATGGCTGGGACCGCAAGGTTCACCGGAGTAGGGACTCCGTCGAGGTCAGAGGTTGAGGTGGAGCTGGTATGGGGGACCAAGCTTTTGTTGGCCATGGCTAGGGTGTTTGGAGGTGGAGAGGCCAAAGGAGGAAGATGGAGTTTGTTCTGGTTCTGCTCCGGGTCGAGGAAAAACTCTGCTTTATTGATTTTCCATCGTGAAGGGATTAGGCTAACGCGTCAAAAAGGATCGGGACCGGTTAGGTTAACACGCATGAGGAAGCAGGGGGTGGCGGCGCCAGTCCCTGTTTGGCCAAACAGGGGTGTTCGGCCGAACATGGGTGGGCCCCATTTGCCCCCCTGTTTCCTGGGTGAGTTGGGCTAGCAGAGGATGAGGTGCAGAGATGGGTTAAGCCCAATGGTTCTAATAAAAACCTCGAAAAAGGCTGATAGAGTATATTTAAGTCAATTAAATTGACCACATCTATCTCCTTATCCAAATTTTCATCAGAATAGAAAAGCTTTAAGCTTTGGCCATTTACCTCAAAAAGGTTACCTGTGTCGTGTTGTAGAGTGATTGCTCCATTAAATGATGTGTCAACAACGGTGTATGGTCCATCCCACTTGCTCTTCAGCTTTCCATGCCCAAATAGCTTTACCCTTGAATTGAAGAGTAGCACCTTATCTCCTGCCTTGAACTCCTTAGGCTGAATCTCTTGTCGTGCCATATTTTGGTTTTCTCTTTGTAGATCTTGGCACTGATATAGGCTTTGTCCCTCCATTCCTCTAGTTCCTATATCTGTAATTTTCTTTAGATTCCAAATTTCTGGAGATCCATATTCCATTTTCTGATGGCCTAGTGTGCCTGATGTTCCATCCCAATAGGTAAATGACAAATTTTCCATAGACAAGTTGGTATGGTGACATGCCGATGGGTGTCTTGTATGCTGTCCGAAATGCCCAAAATGCCTCAGGTAGCTTGTTCTTCCATCCTGTCCCTATTTCCAGTACAATCTTCTGGAGGATATTGTTGATTTGCTTGTTTGAAGTTTCTGCTTGGCCACTGGTCTGAGGATGGTATAGAGTGGCTAGGTTGTGGTTCACACCGAGTTCTCTTATGATGAGGACATCACCCTTATGGATACACCCAACACTCCTCCAACCAAAATGCTAGATCATGCGTGACAACTAAATTTACGGATGAGCTTGTTCCTAATGATTTCTTTATGTGATTTTAAGAACCATGGAGATGATGATGAGATAGTTCGAGAGGTGATTGGAGCCATCATGGGTCAGCAAGGATGTCCAAATCAGGATGAAGGCCCAAATAATATCAATTTAGAGTCTGACTCGAACCCAAGGAGCAGGTCGCACTAAAACGGACGCCCAGAACACATACGGACTCGGGTTTGGATGTTGTATATATTACTGGAAGGATAACGAAAAGACCTTTCCAATCCAACTGGTCCCATGTCAAAATTCATCCCAAGCCGTCGGCAATCGGTGAAACAAGTCGACATCTCGAATCTGTCCTGGTGCTGCGACACCGAAATCAGCCTTTGGGCCGTGTATCGAGTTGAGGCCACTTAGGTCTACGTCCAGGGGGTGGTGCACGACCCTAGGGTCCTCATATACAGCCGCCACCTCTTCATTAGGGTTTGGATTTTTCTTAGATTATTCTGTTACGAACAGTTTGGCCGTTTGATCGGTTTGTGAGACCCAACTTGTGAGATTCATCATATGCAAATTTAATTGCATTTTTTTTGTTCTTTCTTGTGTTCTTGATTTGCAGGCAAGGATAAGCCTTCTCGGTGAGATCAACCGTGCAACACCGGTTGATAACCATAGGAGACGTTGTGCTGTGATTGCGGGGTTCAGAACATGTAGTTCGAAAGCCGGATCAATTTGTGTATCGCCTCCACCTTAATCAAGTTTACTAGAACCTTTCGGAAGATAGAGAACCCTTGTCGACATCATCTTAGGAGGTTACGGAAGGTCTTATCAATGAAGTGAGATCCCCCATCACTTATCACCATCCGAGGTGTTCCAAAACGAGGGAAGATTACCTCATGGAACATCCTTTTGGCATTCTTTGGATCTGCTGCTCAGCATGGTATAGCTTCTACCTATTTTGACACATATTCAATGGGCCACCACGATGTACTTGCAATCATAGGACTTTCGAAAAGGTCCCACATAGTCAATGTCCCATACATCAAAGAGTTCCACTTGAAGATTATATGTAAGGGGCATGGCATTACGAGTAGTGATCCCTCCATGTTTCTGGCATCTCCAGCACTTGTGAATGAACTCTTTTGTATATTCATACATTGTAGGCCAAAACAATCCACTCTGCCAGATTTTTGCTTCAGTACGGAACACACCATAGTGTCCTCCATATAGAAATGAATGCACTTTTCTATTATCTTGGCGCCTTCGATTGTAGGGACACATCTTCTTAGCAACCCATTTGCACATACTCTATATAGGTACGGGTATTCCGAAAGGTGCCACCAACGCTCATACATCAGTTTCTTTTTAGTCTCCCCTGACGGTACATAACTTGCAACCATGTAATTCACAATATCTGCATACCAGGGGTCAATGTTGGTCACCTTTAGCAGCATTATTGTGGTGATCCCAATAGCAATCATCATGAGGCGGCTCCCGTCAGTCATCACACTCGTAATAGCGGTCGTTGACGAAGCTGCGACGACGTCGTTCTGCTTCATGCTCTCGGCGGGCCGCCTCATCCCTCTCCTAGTAGCTGTTGTTCAGTCGAATTCGGGCATTGTGCCGTGATATTCCATTGCGGAGGTCGGCCTATGGGTTCTAATCTTGGAACTCGGCGATGGGCCACCTCCGTGACTCGGCCAGTGGGGTGGCCTGTCGATCATCCTGCCGCCGATCTCTTCTCTCTTGACTTGGGACTGAGCTGGCAGCTTGGTGTTCGCCATCCCTATGGCATTGTTTGAGGGGGAGTTGCTCTTTGATATTGGAGTTGGTGTTTTTGTATATATGTATCTTAACTTTTCGCATTGCATCTCATATGTAATATATGCATTGGTAGATGAGCTTTGATTCTTATGCTTTCTTGCATTTCTCATTACTATGATTGAGCTTGAGCTAAGTTGTGTGGATGTGATAGCAATCTCTCATGCTTAGATTTTCTGGATGACCTGTTATAGACTCTCTTTGAGCAACTTGCTAATCTTAAAGGTGAACATGGCTTTCTGTGAACCACATAAACTAATCTTGCCAAAACTTGCTCACCACGTAAATAATTGCTTTTATCCTTGTCAAAACTTGCATTAGGGCTAGTCTAGAAGATGTCTTGGCTTTGGCACCTTGTGTTTGTGAAATGTGGCTTTGCAAATGTTTAGCTCATGATGGAACATTGTGGGAACGTTTGTTCCTTTTGCCGCAAGGCATGCTCAAACTTCTGCTTTTTTCTTTGCAATTTGATCACATGAAAAATTGTGCTTTGCAGCCTCGAGATGTATGCCGTACCAGTCGTGCGACCCTCTACATGTTTTAGAAGTTACACAAAAAATGCTAAATCCAAAAATTGTGCTTCGAAGGCTAAGGGTGTTTTCCATACCCAGTCGTGTGACCCTCTGATGTGGACAAGGGTTCCCGATCTTCTGATAGGTTCTGATAATCTTGATTAAGGCGGAGGCGATACACAAATCGATCCGGCTTCCGAACGACACGTTCTGAACCCCGCAATCGCAGCACAACGTCTCCTCTGGTTATCAACCGTTCAAGAAACTTGGGGTCTCACAAACCGATGAACGGCGACACTGTTTATGAACAGAATTGATCTAAGCAAAACCCAAACCCTAATGAAGAGGTGGCGGCTGTATATGAGGACCCTAAGGTCGTGCAAGACCCCCTGGACGCAGCCCTAAGTGGGCTCAACTCGATACATGGCCCAAAGATCGATTACGGTGTCGCAGCACCAGAACAGATTCTAGAAGTCGAATTGTTTTGGATATTGCCGACGGCTCGGGACGAATTTTGACATGGGACCAGTTGGGTTGGAAAGGGATTTTCGTTATCTTTCCAGGCATATATAGAACGTCCAAATCCGAGTCCGTATGCGTCCTGGACGTCCGTTTTAGTACAGACTGGTCCTGGGCTCCGAAACAGACTCGAAGTCGGTTTTGATTGGGCCTCCACCTTGGCTTGGACGTCCTTGCAGGCCCATCACGTCTCCAATCACCTCCCCAGCTATCTCATCATCATCTCCATGGTTTCTAACAATAATTAATTCATTAGGTAGCAATCTATTCTCAAAATCACATAAAGGAATCATTAGGAACAACCTCACCCGTAAATTCAGTTGTCGCGCATGAACTTGCATTTTGGTTGGCGGAATGCTAGGTGTATCCATAAGGGTGATGTCCTCATCACCCTCCGCACGTATTAAAAGTTACATGAGATAACATAAGAATAATGTCTTTCTCCCTCCCTTTTGAGTCTCTGTTGCATATATGAGCGTTTGTGAAGCTTATTTTCTGTGGATCCTTGTTGCCTTGGTTGAGATTGAGACTGGCTAGTATCTTTTGATTCACTTGATGCTTGTTTTGCCTTGGATGGGAGTACTTATACATGTGGTAGCAGCTTTTCTCATGATGAGCTAATTTGATTCTATCTAAGCTAGTCAATCTTTCTTCTTAGATTGTATAGCTCTTGGTGTTTAAGCCTTGCTAACCTTTTTGGTCTTTGTATGATTGTGAGCTAGTGCTTTTACACTTCATAGCTCTATGTTTATGATTAGCAAGGTTAAATGCTTGTTGGCATAATTGTTGAAGATCCTTAGGTTTGCATTTTCTGCATTTCATGCTTGTTCTTTTGCTTCTTTGATGAGTTCACTGCCAGGGGGGGGGGGAGAAAATAGCGGGTCATGCACAAATAATGCTAAGAACCTAAGAGGACCTCATTTTCTGCATTGCATGTGACTTACCACAAGTTGAGAGGGAGGATATCATGAGCTTGAGTGTTTTCATGCGCTTTCACAATCTTTGCGTTTTTGAGTCGCTTTCTTTGCCAACTCTTGGTTTTTGTGATCCTTTCTTTGCTAGATGGCTGCTTTTCAACTTTTCTTTTGGCTTGAGACATTTGGATGAGCTTATTTGATTTCGCATTTCAAATCTCAAGTCTTTGTGCATTCGGTGTTGTCAATGTACTTATCAAGGGGGAGATTGATAAACCATGTTGACATGTGCCATGCTTTGCAATATGTGATGAGTAATTAACTTTGGTTGATTTGGTGTTTGAGTTGAATGCGGGAATCTGGGGATTGCATGAGTTGCGCATGGTTATGGTTTTGACTAACCGGAGTTGGTGATTGAGTTGGAGAAGTTGCAGGAGATGGGAAATATGTTTGGTTTTCTCATGATGTGTAGGTCACTGGAGTCAACTTGGCGGTCAACGACGAGAGGATTAGACACAAGTAGGAGACTTGGTGCCGGATGATCGGGAGGCCAGGTAAAGTCAAGGGTGATCCACTCCGTATACATGGAGAAGCAAGAAGCACAGACGTTTTCGCGGTTGAGCCTCAAAACCGTGGTAGCGATGAAGACGGCGTGTTGACCAAGTCAAGGCAAACAGGATGCCAGTGCAAGTGACAAGGGAGCCCAATGGAGCGGGACTAGGAGAAACTTGGCGGTGGTCAGGATCACGGGACAAGGTGACACGCGTCGACATCGAGAAGTCACGCTTTGAGAAGCATGCAAGGCGGTTTCCCGGTTTGAGCCTCAAAATCGGTGGCGGCGTTTGGTGCTGCACATGGCACCATCACAAAGCTTGCATCGAGGCGAAGCAAAGTCGTGAAGGGCCCAAGAGCATTCGGGCGATGAGAAAAAAGATGGACGGTTGTGCCCCTAGTGGTAGGTGGCAGTGTATTGTAGGTAGGGGGTAGGATGGTCTTTAGGACAATCCCTAGGACTATATAAGGAAAGGTAGGGCTGGTGGGAGAGGAGCCTCTTCCTAGTAAACTTGCCTTAGGTTTTCATTCAAAGTGCTAGGAGAGGTCTTCATGTATTAGAGGAGAGTAGTGGGTGTGTGAGAGACATCTGTTGCTCTTCCAAATAGTGGGAGGAAGAGGGTGGCTTCCTATCCATGTATCCATGAATCTTGTATGCAAGAATCAATGATATGAGATTCAAGTTCATGCTCAAGATCTACTCTTCTCCCTAAATCCTGAATTTCTCCTTTTCTCTATTTTTGGAGCTATTTTCGTGGGTATTTTGGATCTCGTTTTTGGATGAGTTTTTGGGGCGGATTTCTTGGGGATCTTGGTGCTATGATGAGCTAGAACATTCCTATATGGATCCTTGACTGAATTAAGAGCTCTAGCACTTTTAGTTTCGTAGATTTCTCAAGTTTCCCATTTTTGGTCTTTTTGGGACAAGATCTGAAATTCATGATGATCTCTTGGGCCAATTGAGTGGATCTTGTTGGAGGAAGGTCACAATGACCTGAGGATTTCCTGGTCCGAAAATCATACAATTTGGAGATCATTGTTGAGTCTTGGGTGAGATTTGTGGAGATTCGTGAAAGTTTTCTATTCTGCTAGGGGCCGATCGGCACTGCCGATGCCATGACCGGCACTGCCGGTGGCTTGGGTCTGAACCCTGCATCAGCACTGTCGGTGGACATGACTGGCACTGCCAATAGTGCCAATCGGCAGTGCCGATGCGTGTGATCGGCACTGCCGATGGTGGTCCAGTAAGTCTATTTTGGTTGTTGTTTCTTGATAGTCTTTTGTCCTAACTGTTTCTTGTGTTTGTCCTATTCACCTCTGTTGTGTCAGTCATTCCTAGGGTTAGCACATCACAAGTTGCTGTGTGTAACCTTGGTGACTTGCCTGAGGGTTGGGTTCAGTTGAATTTGGGACATAGGCCAAGTTCTATTGAAGAATGTTAATTGGCTCTCATTCACCCCCCCCCCTTCTGGTCGCCTTCTTGGTCCTTCATCTTCGAGAACCCCCTGCCCTCCTTATATAGCTGAAGGCCAGTTGTTTACATGGTAATCTATCATTCAGTTACATATGATCCTATCTATACACCACATCTATTAACCTAGCTTGTCGCCTACTCTAAACAAATATCCTAATAGTTATCTTCTGGGCCTTAATCTCTAATGCTTCGTAATCGAGACCCAGCCCACTCGGCCATATAACCGAGTAGTTAGGTATCCCACGTATACATGTCCCACAATAACCCACAAGAACTTTCCAATGTTGAATCCAAATCTTCAATTTATCTTGATGCTCCTCAAAATTGAAAAGTACTTCTCTTTGACGAAAAAATAAAACTATCTTTCTTCATGGACGCCTAAACAGGTGTACTCTATGAGTATAGTCCCCGACTCAAAAGGTATTGAAACATAATTTGAAATGCCTTGTGAGTCCAAAGACCGAAGAGTTATTAAAAATACCTATAATCAGTCATAGCCCCCAGCTCAAAAGTTATTTTAAGAAAATATCTTGTGAGCTAGAAACAATTAAATATTGGTACTTATATCAAAACTTCAAAGAGATAGCCTTCCGGAATGGTGTTAACACTCCCTCCGAGTGATGTTTCAAGGAACTTGAAACGACATCAGCCCCCAAGATTGGTACTAACACTCCCTCTGAGTGATGTTTCAAGAAACTTGAAACAACGTCAGCCCCCAAGATTGGTACTAACAGTCCCTCTGAGTGATGTTTCAAGAAACTTGAAACAACGTCAGCCCTCGAGATTGGTGCGAACACTCTGTCCGCATGATTCTTAAAAAGAGATAAGCCAACAGCCCCCAAGATTGGTGCTGCTACTCTATCGGAGTGATTTCAACATTAAATCACCAAAATACCTATATTGTAGCTTTCCATTATGAGGCTACCCTTGTTCCGAGTGATTTCCATAAAAAAACCAGGTCACAACCACTTTCATTTAATGCTCGCGAGCATTACGTCCGTGAAAATTGCGTGGCTGATGTACCGCTTAGGTTAAATGGGGTATATATAATAGCCCCACCTGATTTCCAGAACACTAGCTCTTCCACTTCATCGGTCTGTCTCGCTTCCGCTGCCACGGCTTTCGCTCTTCGAACCCTAGATCTCCATTTCCTCACTTCAACCACTGCTGCTTCCGCCAGTTCCTCTCTTGAAGCATCCAAGTACGACTGTAATGGCACCCAAGCGCACTCGCCAAAGCTCCAAGAGATCAATGAAAGGAAAAGAATCCCCTGTTCGAATGGAGGATGAACCCACCCTTGACATTCCCGAAGGTATCAAGGAGTTCCCGGAGTCTTCCATGAATGCGGAGAAGATCAACCAGCTCATGATTGAGGGAGTCCTTAAACATCAACAGACGATGGACTGGATCGAGACCGTAGGTCAGAGATTCCCTTAGCCCCCTGTTGATTGTGTTACTGTTTTCGCTCCCTTCTTCTATCGCGGATTCGGGATCCCATGCTCTGATTTCTTCCATGGACTTCTATTCTTCTACGGGATAATCTGAATCCCAATTCCATCCTCCATATTGCCATCTACATTTATTTTTGCGAAGTGTTTCTGGGCATTTCTCCCGATTTTGAGTTGTTCATGGAGCTTTTTGTGCTAAAATCCAATAACAACAATGTTATTGATGGAGCTGGATTTCAGTTAAGGAATAAGTCCAAATACATCGAAGTCCCTCTTTCGTCCACTAATAGACGGTGGCATGCTGATTTGTTCTACCATGGGAACCATGCCCCTCCTCTTTCTGAAAACAATCCTGAAGTTCCCGTATCACGACCTGAATGCCCAGAAAAGGCATCTCCCAAGAAGAAGAAAGAAGTAGAAGAGCCTCTGGAATAGATTTCTTATCTGAAGTCCAAAGGGTTCACCGGAGTTGATTTTGCTCCAAGCTTTATATTCCGCCGTGTTCAACCAATCAAAAGACGTCATGTCCCTGGCTGCAAATACGATATGATTGAAGACCCAACCAGAGAAGTTCCTGAAGAATTTTCTAATCGAGAACTAACACAAAGACTTGAGAATGTTTTCTCGTCTTTGCTCGACTGGACTATAGGTAAAAAGGCAACCGAGCACCACTCCAAGACCGGCAGAAAAGGTGTAAGTAAACACTATTGATATTCTGACTGTGTAATGGGTTATTCCAATATTGAATAACCTATTTGATTGCAGAGTCTGGATTGATACATATCCAATCCACTATTACCTCCTCCAATCAAAGAAAACTCGCCTAAGCAAGCCCGACCTTCAAAGCGTCGCAAGGAACAAATTGTTGATTCTGATGAAGATGAATCGTCGGCTGAAATAACAGCTCAACTGCAGCAAGAGGCGGCCAAGAAAGCAACAGCCAAGTCAGAATCCACTCGGCAAGATCGACAGGTGCCGCCAACTTCTGAAGCTCACAAACATCCACATCAACCTGTCCAGGAAAGAGTCCAAAAGAATACAACGGATAGTGGAGCGGACTCCGTCAAAACGGATATCTCATCTGGCTCCCCGTGCAAGGTTGCCGGATTAAAGTTCAAACGTCGTCCCAAGTAAGTATGCTGACTTGCACTCTTCCTGTCTTGGCCGATGGTACATAGTTGATATTATGATCTCCTTGTGATAGACCGACTAGCTCGACGGCATCTGGAGGCACAACTTCAAAGCCCAATGTGCCCAAAGATCAACACACAACAACAGTAACCGGCGATGCCAAAACTGACTGCCGTACAACAAATTAGCCTACCAGGACGCCAAGTGATCATGCAGAGGCTCCAATGCCCGACCGACCAGATTTGAACATACCGGAGCCAGCGAGCACTCCGCCAAGCACTCTGGTTCAGGAAGATTTGCCAGAGCCAACATATGATCATTCGATTGGTCGAGAGGAAGATCCATTTCCCACTCCCATCCATCATCATACAAAAAGGAAGATCCCAAAACCTGGCCAAAATCAGAACTGTGTATCATATAGGAGGGTATGCCACCGCGAGGCTGGATGAATCGGAGGAGCTTAAAGAACTAGAAATATTTAAAGAGCTCACAACCCAAGCTCATTTGTCCATTCAGGTATGCTCGCTCCCAATCTATGCTGTTCACAGCTGTCTTGTAAATGAACTGTTTCATCATTCACCTTAAAGTCCTAGAAATTGAAAAAGCACAGAGAAGACAAAAGCAAACTCTTGAAGACTGTGTAAAGCACATGTGCCAGAGCCATAGACACTAAAAACCAATTGGCACGGGAGAGGTTTGAAGTAAGCCGCCTTGCTGCAGTACTGCAATCACGTTCATCCCTGGTGGATGAACTATCCTTCAAAATTTTAGGTACGCTACTATATTGGGAACTCCTGACCGCGTTGTGACTCGTATGTTCATAGATTGTCTTTTTGATAGAATTATCTTGTGAGCTTGCTGCCAAGAAGAAAAAAAGAAAACGACTCGGCCCTCCTAATTACTGGACTGAATGAGCGTTTGAAGGCACTCGAAGCTGCAACCGACACAATTGACCGCTTTAAGAAGCAAAATGACACACTAAAGGAGGAACTACAAGTGTCAAAAAAATAGCAAGACAACTTTGATAAATTAAAAGTTGGCTTTCAAAAAATGGATAAAGCAAGAGCCGACTGGAAGAAGAAAGCTGAAGGTACGTTGTTATAACATCTCCATAATACTAATCTTAGCTTACCATTTCATTTTCTATGCAATAGATGCCCAAGAAAAAATCAAGGAGCAAGAGAAAAGGATAGCCAAGCTGGAAAAAGGAGTGACCGAGGCACAAAATATTTTCAAGAAGGCAGTAGAAGAACAAAATAAGTTTAGAGAGTCCTTTAAGTAGACTGAAAAGCTAAAGGACGATTTCAAAGAAAAAGCCAAGACCTTTGAAGTAGAGAAAATCAAACTCGAGAAACGTTTGAGAGGTAAACAATAATTCCTAATTTACCTTTACCGCCGAGTCCATATTTATAAGACCATGTTGATGGACCTATCTCTGTAGGATCAAAAAAGGCTTATGAACTTCTGCAAAAGAAATTTATTAAAGGTGATCAAAATCTTCGCTGGTCTCTTGCAGATTTGCAAAAAGATGCTGAGGCGGTCGCGCACTATGTCATGGCTGAAGAGAAACCGCCAAAGTGCCACGACCTCAGCACTCGGCTGCAGGAGGTCCCAAGCAAAGTTCAAAAGCATTCTCGGCGTATTGCAAGCCTAGCAGGTGCTCAAGTGCTCGTAGTTGCCAAATCACACATTCCAGACATACATTTGGAGGCAGTGGCTGAAGGTTTCCATGAAGACCTTTCAGATGAACAATGTGAAGCTCTAGTAGCCGAAGCTCAGAGTACAGCCAATACCTTGGTTAACTAAATAGAGCTAGATCCATTACCAGGAGTGTAATGAAGCTTGTTTAGCTAATATTTAAACTATGATTCATGATCAATGATGTAATGAATGCTTTTAACCTAATAGATCCTTGGGATCTAGATCCACTACCAGTAATGTAGTGAATGCTTGGGTCACACTGCTTTGTCATGTATTGTATGAACTCGTGTTAAACACTCACAACCAATACATGCCGCATGTCATCGCTCTAAATCGACCCCCCCTAATAACCGATATGAACCATGGAGACTAAGAACCCACTCGGTCAAGCATATGCGAATTAGGAAAATCGACTCGGTCCTCAACAAACGACATGAACCATGGAGACTAAGAACCCACTTGGTCAAACATGTGCGAGTTGTGGTAATACCGAGAGACAAAAGCTAAGTCATGACTAAACTAAGACACTAAAAAATTAGTCAATCATAGATTTTATGACAAATTGTCATGACGGCATGGTATTTATTATTGATAATATGATACTATACAATAATAAAGGGAAACAAATAAATTATTGAAGCTAAGCATGAAAACGACATAGCTGAGCTATGTTCCAAGAGCTGGGGAGGTCTGATCCATCTTCGCGCATCAATCGGTAAGCGCCAGGCCGAGTGACCTCCTTAACACTGAAAGGGCCCTCCCATGGAGCCGATAGTTTGTTCTTGCCGACTGCAAATTCTCGTGAGTTGACATTCTTGTCGTGATACCGTCAGAGGCTTTGCTGATATTTGGCCGACCGCATCAGGGTAGCGTCTCATTTTTCTTCTAATAGGAGGAGGTCATCACATCTGCCTTTATTGGAAGCCTCTTCATCGTACGCTACCACACATGGCAAAGTAAACAATACCTCCGTCGGCAACATCGCCTCCAACCCATAAACTAACGAGAACGACGAGTGTCCTGTTGCTCGACTGACGTTAGTCCTAAGCCCCCATAACACTAATGGCAACTCTCAAACCCATCATCAAGCGTACTTCTCCAATCTGTAGAATATGAGGGGCTTAATTCCTGATAACAAGAGACCAGTGGCTCGCTCGACTTGGCCATTACTCTACGTGTGAGCCACAGAAGCGTAGCCGATTTGGAATCCTGTCTTTGCTGCAAAGTCCTTAAACTCTTGTGCTATAAACTTACTGCTGTTTTCAGTGATGATCTTGTGGGGGGCACCAAACTGAGTTACTATGTACGTCATGAATCCTACGACGTTCTTCGCTGAGATCTTGTTGACTGGTTTTGCCTCAATCCACTTGGAAAATTTATCCATGGCCACAAAAAGATGAGTGAAGCCGCCTTGATCCTTCTAGAAGGGACCGACGATGTCCAAGCCCCATACTCCATGTTATTGGGATAATTCGAAGCTCTGTAGTTGGCACATGCTTTTGTTTGGCGAAGAACTAGCATCCCTCATACTTTCGGACAATGTCTTTGGCGTCTGCACCGACGATCGGCCAGTAAAACCCTTGTCGCATGGCTTTGCTTGCTATTGTTGACGGGCCTGCATGGTTGCCACATATGCCAGTATTGATCTCTCTCAAGATGGCTATGCCCTCCTCCTGTGATAAACACTTCATCAATACTTCATAGGGACTCTATCTGTATAGGAGATGGTTGACAATGCAGTACAACCGAGACTTGCGAATAATGCGTAGGGCTTCCGACTTGTCGGTTGGCAGGGTCCCCTTCTCTAAGTACTCGATGTAGGGAGTCCTCCAATCAATTTCTATTACGACAACCTAAGATGTTGCTGTTGTGTCCGTCGCAGCCAACGCCACGGCTTGTTGTGTCAGTGCAGATGGCTTATGTAATTCATCAAGGAATACTCCATCAGGTATTTTAGCTCGGCTGGACCCATGCTTGGCCAACTTGTTCGCCTCCTTGTTATACTTTTGGAGGACGTGCTTGTACTCGACGCCTTCAAACTTGTCTTCTAGCTTCCGGACCTCAGCGCAGTATGCTGTCATGCTTTCCTCTAAGCAGTACCATTCCTTGGTTACCTGATTAATCACCGGTGCCGAATTAACAGAGAAGCTCATCCTCTTGACGCCGAGTGATATGGCTGTCCTCAGACCGTATAGTAGCGCCTCATAATCTGCCATGTTGTTAGATGCTCGAAAGTGCATGCAGAGGACGTTATTCATCTTGACACCGTATGGAGCCGATAGCACCACTCCTACCCCTACTCCTTCTAGCTGTAAGGAGCCATCAAAAGACATTGTCCAGTAGCTTAACTCTTTTGGGGTTGGTGGTAATTCAACCTCCTTTCCACTTGGTGATAAAATCTAATAATGCTTGGCCTTTGATCGCATCCCGTGGCTTGAAGGTAATGTCATATGTGCCAAGCTCAACAACCCACTTGGCATTTTTTCCAGTGGCATCCCGATTGTGGAGCAATTACCCGAGCCTAAAAGATGTATAAACTTCGATCGGTGCTCTTCAAAATAATGCTTTAACTTACGGGACATCATCAATAGTGCGTAGACTAATTTTTCGAGATGGAATTACCGCACCTTCGAATCTGACAAGACCTCGCTCACAAAATACACCACACACTGCACCTTTTGAGCCTTGCCATCTTCCGCCTGTTTGACCGCAGCACGGTGCTGACAACGTGAGTGGTTGCGGAGATGTATAGCTGCAAAGTTTCCTTCTGTTCAGGAGGTGTTATAAATGTAGGCCTTGAATTCATCCAAGGCTTTTTGGGCCTCATCATTCCAGACGAATGAATCCTGCTTCTTGAGTAGTTGGAAGAAAGGTAACCCTCGGACGCCGAAACGTGACATGAGTCTACTAAGTGATGCCATGCAACCAGTCGACTTCTAGTTGTCTTTCAGAGAGTGCGGACGGCCCATCCTTAGTATGGCATTAACCTTCTCGTGATTTGCCTCGATCCCTCTATGCGAGACCACAGAAACCGAGTAGCTTCCCTGACGGGACGCCGAAGATGCACTTCTCGGGGTTTAGCTTCATGTTGTACTTGCAGAGGTTGTCAAATGTCTTGGCCATGTCTTGAATCAAGTCTGAGGCAAGTCGGCTCTTGACGACCACATCATCGACGTAGGCTTCGACTTTCCTCCCGATCTACTTATCTAAGCAATGCTGCATGGTTCGTTGGTAAGTGGCGCTGGCGTTCTTCAATCCAAAGGGCATGGTCGTATAACAGAAAGCACCGAAGGGCACAATAAGCGCCATCTTTAGTTAGTCATATTCGCTGAGGGGAATCTGATGATACCTTGAATAGGCATCTAAGAAGTACAATAAAGCACAACCAACCATTGAATCGACCACTTGATCAATGCAAAGAAGAGTGAAAAGATCCTTGGGGCAGGCCTGGTTAAGGCCAATGTAATCCACACACATCCACCACTCCTTGTTCTTCTTTTGCACCAGGACCACGTTAGCTAACCAGTCAGGGTGGAAAACTTCTTTGATAAAACTAGCCGCCAATAATTGGCCGATCTCTTTTCTAATTGCATCCTTGCGGTTCTACGAGAATTGTTGAAGTCGCTGCCTCACAGGTTTAGCATTTGGCTTAACGTGTAGTTTGTGCTCAACCTTTTCCCTTGGAACACCCGTGGCATATCAAAAGGTTTCCATGCAAATATGTCTTTATTATCACGAAAGAAAAGGATGAGCGTGATTTCCTATTTAATATCTAAATTGACCCCAATATTGGCAGTCTTGCATACATCACTATCATCTAACTGTATCTTCTTTGACTCCACGGTTTCTGCCTACAGCGTGGCCTTTGACACCTTCTTGGGAGGAGAGTCAAGGTTAGCCTCCTCCACATTTGCAACCTCCAGCTTCAACTCGGCGAGCTTAGATGCCATCACCTTCTTTTCTGCCAGCTCGTAACCCTGGAACTCACAGTCGTACAAAGACTTCATGTCCGAGCACAGCGAGATGACTCCGTTTGGCCCTGGCAGCTTTATCATCATGTAGAGATAGTGTGGTACAGCCATAAACTTGGCGATGGCAGGTCACCCAATGATGGCATGGTAGGTGGAGTCTAAATCCGCCACCTCAAAGGTGATACGCTCCGTCCAGTAGCTCTCCCGAGTGCCGAATGTAACAGGCAGAGTGATTTGCCCGAGTGGGATTGTCTGTATGCCTAGAATGAAGCTGTTAAAGGGCGAACGACTGGGTTTGTGGTTAGTCAAAGGTATGCTGTGCTTCTTGAAGGTCTTCCTGAAGAGGATGTCCAAACTGCTTCCTCTGTCCCCTAGCACTCTATGGAAACACCAAAGGGTATTTGCCTGGCCTAGGGATGTGGTCCAGGTGGTGTGAACAAGGGTTCCTGATCTTCTGATAGGTTCTGGTAATCTTGATTAAGGCGGAGGCGATACACAAATCGATCTGGCTTCTGAACGACACATTCTGAACCCTGCAATCATTGCACAAAGTCTCCTCTGATTATCAACCATTGAAGACTAATTGACCTTGCCGAGAAGGCTTATTCTTGCCTGCAAATCAATAACACAAGCAAGAACAAAGAAGAATGCAACCAAATTTGCAAGTATACGATGAATCTCACAAGTTGGAGTCTCACAAACCGATCAAACGGCAAAACTGTTATCAACAGAATAATCTAAGTAAAACCCAGACCCTAATGAAGAGGTGGCGGCTGTATATGAGGACCCTAGGGTCGTGCAAGACCCCCTGGACGCAGCCCTAAGTGAGCTCAACTCGATACATGGCCCAAAGACCGATTACGGTCTCGTAGCACGAGGACAGATTCTGGAAGTCGATTTGTTTTGGCGATTGCCGACGCCTTGGGACGAATTTTGACATGGGACTGGTTGGGATGGAAATGTCTTTTCATTATCTTTCCAGGCATATATAGAACGTCCAAATCTATGTCTGTATGCGTCCTGGACATCCGTTTTAGTGCAGACTGATCCTGGGCTCTGAAACAGACTCGAAGTCAGTTTTGATTGGGCCTCCACCTTGGCATGGACGTCCTTGTTGGCCCATCACACCTCCAATCACCTCCCCAGCTATCTCATCATCATCTCCATGGTTCCTAACAACAATTAATACATTAGGTAGCAATCTATTCTCAAAACCACATAATAAAAACATTAGAAATGATCTCACCTGTAAATTCAGGTGATGCACATGAACTTTCATCTTAGTTGGAGTGTTGTGTGTATCCATGGGTGTGATGTACTCATCATTCTCCCTCTTTTGAATTAGAGTCATCCTTGACTCGATCCCATCCCTTTCTCCCAATACTGGTCTCAAATCTAAAATATAAAATATAGAACTATTCCCAAACTTGGGATGCAACTCATATTTATATGCATTATGAAATTTATCATCACAATGTGAAACTACAGTAGAAGGCATGCCATGTAAATTAATGACCTCTTTGAAAACTTGCTCAGCAATATGAACATCATTCTCCCTCTTATGACACGACATGGTAATTGTTATTACAGTTTTCTAGTTCATCATTTGGTTGTACAACACAAGGAGGATTCATGTTTGAGCAAATATAAACTTTGTGCACCATAAATACACCATTATGATCATAGTTTTCTATAGCATAAAAATTGTTTCTTGTTAGTAATGGCAATTCAGTTTGAGAAAAGATTTGCTTCTCTACGATATTTAGATCACAAAGAACATCAAATTCAATATAACCCAAAGTATTTGGAGAAGACAATAATTTCTGCTCATTATTTTCACAGGTTATTAAAATCAAATGTTTCATTTCGGCACTAGTAGGTGAATCATAAGCAAAAACATCAAGCTCATTCATTTATTGTGGCAAAGGTATAAGTGAAGCGGTGGCACACAACTTCTCTTTATCAAAAGGATTAGTAGATAAATCAACTTGTGGCAATGACAAATCAAGATAAGGTTCTAATACAACAAGATTGTTGGAACAATTCAGTACATAGGAAAGTTCTTACTTGAAACAACAATTTGTTCTTTATCTTTCTCACTACCCTCTTCTTTGTGTAGAAGCTGAAATGTATTAGTTGCAACAAGAGGCAAGGAAACATGTTCATCTTCTAGTAATTCGAATTTTAATGAAAGTGTTGCAACATTTGAAATAGCCCATTCTATCCTAAATGGTTCGTTCTTTCTTCTCTCACGTCTTTGTTGATCCTCTTCTAAAATTTAAGAGTAACTCTTCTACCATTGTATTTAAATGAATAGCTATTAGCAATGGTATTGTGCAAAGCATTATTTGTAGAAATCCAAGGCTTACTCAATAACAAATGACACGCTTGCATATGCACTATATCAAAATCTGCACAATCCTTATAAGAACCAATAAAAAATTCAATGCGCGCAATTTTATCTACCTTTATCTTACCATAAGAATTTACCCATTGAATGTAGTATGGACATGGGTGTGGCTGTGTGGTCAAACCGAGCTTCTCGACCAATTCCAAGCTTGCGATCTTGTGGCTACTCTCTCCATCACTGATGACATGACAACGTCGATCCTTCACAACAAAGTGAGTCTGAAATAAGTTGTTCATTTGATTTTGCTCTACCTTCTCCATTTGAGAACTAAGCACTCGTTGTGCTACAACACTTGTATCAACCTCATTTGACACCATCGACTCCTCACCATCGGTGTTGTAACCTGTCATTGTTAATAGAAAACAAGAAAACACACAAAAGTATATTTTCCTATCACTACTGTTTGATCACGGTGGAAACTCTCAACAAGAAAATGGTAGCACCTAACTGAGTTCTTACAAGATTCTTAATAGCAAAAAAGAGGATACCTTGGAGAGTGTAATCCGCTGATTGCGAGAGTCAAAAGTTCTGTGCCTATTCAGAAGGATATATATGGAGCTAGGTAGGCAATTTATAGTAGCAAGGATTAGCAAAATTTCAATTCAGAAATTGCAAAACTGAATAATAGTCCCAAGCTAGTCTATGTCATCGGCCTAAACTTGTCTCAGACCTAATTCAAGCAAGCATGCAAATGGCTCAACAAAGGACACAAAAGGCTGCAAGCAATTCTGAATTTTTTTCTCTTCTCCTTTTGTTTTTTCTTTTGTTATAGGTGCGGCTTTTTCTTCTTATTTTTTTAGCACCTCTTTGCCTTTTACTTCTTTCGTGATTTTTTTGACATAGAACTGCAACAAGAGTTGCTAACTTTATAGCACAAAGGGAAAAAACCTGAACTTTCTTTTTCGCACTCTTTACGTAAGGAATAGATGTACATGTAGAACTGAACCGACAATTCTCATATGCAACAACGTGCAGCAATCTCTTGACTCAAGGAACAACATGCAATAGAAAACACTCTAAGTTTACTTTGCACACAAAAAGTAGAAGGCTAGATGTTAAATAAATATTTAGCGCACACAATTCCAGCAGTACTATTCTCTCAACGTGTGCAACAATCTAATTTTTTTTTCTTCATTGTCTATGAACAAGGACACACATGACTCAAACAAGACCAAAGAACGAGCACTAAACCAACAACACAATGACCTTGTAGGGACTAAAATTCAGAGAAGCAAACTAAACTGAAAATTGCAAGGCACAAGGCGGGTGTAGGACAGCGGAAACACGACGAACAAATATTTTTGTAGGGCAATTTTTTGGACTCTAGGATTGAACAAAATAACAAGGATAAGGGCGAACCTAACGGTATACCTGAAGCTCTGATTACCACTTGATGTGCACAAGGGTTCCCGATCTTTTGACAGGTTCTGATAATCTTGATTAAGGCGGAGGTGATACAAAAATCGATCCGGCTTCCGAACGACACGTTCTGAACCCCGCAATCACGGCACAATGTCTCCTCTGGTTATCAACCGTTCAAGAACGATTGACCTCGCTGAGAAGGCTTATCCTTTCCTGCAAATCAAGAACACAAGCAAGAACAAAGAAGAATGCAACCAAATTTGAAAGTATACGATGAATCTCACAAGTTGGAGTCTCACAAACCGATCAAACGGTAAAACTGTTATCAAAAGAATAATCTAAGCAAAACCCAAACCCTAATGAAGAGGCAGTGGCTGTATATGAGGACCCTAGGGTCGTGCAAGACCCCCTGGATGCAGCCCTAAGTGGGCTCAACTCGATACATAGCCCAAAGGCCGATTACGGTGTCGCAGCACCAGGACAGATTCTGGAAGTCGATTTGTTTCAGCGATTGCTGACGGCTCGGGACGAATTTTGATATGAGACTGGTTGGGTTGGAAAGGTCTTTTCGTTTTCTTTCCAGGCATATGTAGAACATCCAAATCCGTGTCGGTATGCGTCCTGGGCGTTCGTTTTAGTGCGGACTGGTCCTGAGCTCCGAAACAAACTCGAAGTCGGTTTTGATTGGGCCTCCACCTTGGCTTGGACGTCCTTGCTGGCCCATCACGCCTCCAATCACCTCCCCAGCTATCTCATCATCATCTCCATGGTTCTTAACAACAATTAATTCATTAGATAGCAATCAATTCTCAAAACCACATAATAAAAACATTAGAAACAATCTCATCTGAATGTAAATTCAGGTGATGCACATGAACTTTCATCTTAGTTGGAGTGTTATGTGTATCCATGGGTTTGATGTACTCATCAGGTGGTCTGACCGATCAAAGGTTATCGGGACTTCGGACCATCGCATATATTAGGGCACGCCTGGTGAGACCGAGTGGACCTCTCGGTAGAGGATCTTCTACTGGCGCTTTGAGTAGGCGGTGGATCTGCCGCAGATGTAACTGACCTCGCGCTTGAGATCTTGGAATTCCTCCTTGTCCTTGTCATCCTTATGTTTGCCTTGCGAGCGCCGTCATGTAGCAAACAAGGGCCCTCAAGCATCTTGTCAAAGTCATCCTGAGTGACTTGCCTTCTCTTAGGGGGACGCTCAGTATTAGCGACCGTTCTATCCTGCTTGCACTTTCTATCACCGTCCTTGTTGTAGTTAGACGGCCCTGGCTGATTGCGGTTCTGCGGTGCCTCATCCTTGTATTTTCATACTCGGAAGAGGGCCGAGTTGTCGGCTGCATACTTGTCTACCATGGTGAACAGTTCCTTGGCTGTGAGGCTTCCTGCAGCGTCGAGCATCCTAATTTTCTTGATCAAATAGTCATCACAGAGTCCAGCTAGGAAGGTAGCAATGACCTGAGCGTCCGAGATATTTGGGATGGTGTTCTTCACTCGACAGAAGCGCTGGATGTACTCCCATAATGGCCTTGGCCCCACTGGCGAATCCTGGCAAGATCTCCCCAAGAACATGGATGGTGTTCTGCCATGATAGATTTCCTGCACAATTCTCCCCAAGAACTAATGGAGTTGGCAGGCAGGTTGGTGAGCCATGTTCTGGCTGCTGGAGCCAAACATACGTGTAGATAATTGGCCATGATGAAGTTGTCATCGCCGAGTGCCCGGATGGCGGTCGTGTAGACTTGGAGCCAGTCGTTGGGGTCTGTCCTGCTGTCGTACTTCTCGATGCCGACTGGTTGGAAGCCAGGTGGCCAGCTGATGGTGCGTAGCTACCGGGTGAAGGCCCTGATGCTAGCCTCATCGTCGAGATGCATATGAGGAGGGGTTGGGTACTGCTCCCGATCGTGACCAATTTCCTGGTGGCGTCTCTCATTGTTCCGACCATCATTGTGGCGATCCCGATAGCGATCGTCACGAGGCGGCTCCCATCGGTCGTCATGCTCGTAATAGCGGTCATCGACGAAGCCGCGATGACGTCGTTCTGCTTCATGCTCTCGGCGGGCTGCCTGATCCCTCTCCTGGTAGCTGTTGTTTAGTCGGATCCGGGCGTCGCGCCATGGTATGCCATTGCAGAGGTCGACCTACGAGTTTTGATCATGGAACTCGGCGATGGCCCGCCCCTGTGACTCAGTCGATGGGGTGGCTTATCGATCGTCCTACCACTGATCTCTTCAATCCTGACTCGAGACTGAGCTGGTGGCACCGGACGCTGTTTTGCTCAGCGCAGCGCGAGTTGTGTGCATCTCCAGTATAGCTGCGGCCTTGATGCGTGCCTTCATTTTATTGACTTGTGGGGTCAGCTCTGGATTGGCCACAAGCATCGGCTCTAGTGAATTCAAAAGAGTCGCCGCAACTATGATATTGTGCTACGGGGTCTTGAAGACCTCTTCACCATGCATCTATAAGGTGAAGTCGCCCATGTCCAGTTGTTGCATGATCCTAGATCTGTTATGACGATCACGTCGAAGGGTAGGGGTCCCTGCCTCTGGATCATCATCTTCGGGATCAGTCTCCTGTCCGTCCTGAGGGTTCGCCTCAGCCCTTGTAGCAGCCGTCACCTAAGTCTCAACGCTGCCGCCTGGAGCCACTGGCTCCACCATGAAGACCTCATAGTAGCCCGTCGGATCCTTCTTGACGAGCCCTCCCCCCCCCCCCCCCCGCGCGCTCTAATCAGCAACAAAGCTGAAAGTGCTGAAACGGATCTTGTCTCCCGAGCAAAACTTGACATCGAAGAAAGCCATCGATTTCAACAAAGCTGAACCCAACGCTGCCCCTTCCTGGCATGCCAACTGTCGAGAGATAGTCTCGATAGTAGTTCCAGGTATGTGTATGAGTATGAAAGTCGATGAACACAGGACACAGGGTTTATACAGGTTCGGGCCTCCCGGAGGATAACAACCCTTCGTCCTGTTCGGTGTTCTTGTATTGCTAGGGTTCACACCAGGGCTAGGGTTTCCCAATACGAGTTTTGATGATCTTTGAGGACCCCTTGCCCTCCTTATATAGCCAAAAGGGAAGTGGTTTACATGGTAATCTATCATTCGGTGACATTTGATCCTATCTATACACCACATCTATTAACCTAGCTTATCGCCTACTCTAAACAAATATCCGAATAGTTGTCTTCTAGGCCTTAATCTCCAATGCTTCATAATCGACACCCGGTCCACTCGGCCATATAGCCGAGTGGTTAGATATCCTAGGTACACATGTCCCACATGTTGTCTCGTATAAAATAATTTATCGGCAGCTCCTACATGTTAGTTATTTGCATACACGACAATGATCCACTACAGAGTTCTCTACTCCTTTCTTAACTTTTATTTCAAGGTGAAATTCTTGGAGCAAGAGAATCCATCTAATTAGCCTAGGTTTAGCATCTTTCTTAGTGAGCAGGTATTTCAAGGCAGCATGATCAGTGTAAACAATCATCTTTGCTCCTACTAAGTTAGATCTAAACTTATCGATAGCAAAAACAATGGCAAGGAGTTCTTTCTTAGTGGTAGCACAATTCAATTGTGCTCCTGTCAAAGTTTTGCTACCATAGGCTATTGCATGATTCTTCTTATCCTTGGTTTGGCCCAAAACGGCCCCAACGGCATAATCACTAGCATCACACATGATTTCGAAAGGCAGCGTCCAATCAGGGGGTTGGATAATCAGGGTTGAGATGAGTGCCTTTTTAAGGTAATTAAATGAGTTGAGGCCCTCATCATCAAAATCAAAGGGTGCATCTTGCGCTAAGAGGCTAGTGAGGGGTCTAGCAATTTGAGAGAAATCTTTAATGAAACGCTGATAGAACCCCGCATGGCCTAGAAAGCTACAAATACCCTTATTGTTGATAAGAGGTGGATGCTTTTCTATAACTTTGATTTTTGCTTTGTCCACCTCTATCCCCCTTTCGGACACTAAGTGTCCAAGCACTATGCCTTCCTAGACAATAAAGTGGCACTTTTCCCAATTAAGTAGCAGGTCTTTTTCTTGGCACCTAGTCAAGACCATGTCTAAATTATCCAGATAGTGTTTAAAGGTTTTTCCATAGACGGAGAAATCGTCCATGAAGATTTCCATGATTTCTTCTATCATGTCGAAGAAAATTGACATCATGCACCTTTTGAAGGATGAAGGGTGAAGGACCGAGAAGGTGACCAGAGGGGGGGGGCGTGAATGGGAGCCAATTAAAATTCTTTTGAAGAACTTGGCCTATGTCCCGACTACAACCAAACCCTCCTTTAAGCAAATCACCAAGGTCACACACACCAACTTGTGATGTGTTAACCCTTGGAATGATTTAAAGCAATAGGATACAAAGCAGAAGCTCAAGGGGGTCAAAAGTGGAACAAAGAAGATCCGAGAAAACACGATTCTAGAGCTTGACGGAAATTCCGTAGTGCCTGGCGGAAGTTCTGAAGTCCACGACGGAAGTTCTGTCACTCAGGGAAGTTCCAGGGGATGAAAGTTCTCTCACTCACGGAAGTTCTGTGGTCCTTGACGGAAGTTCTGTCTTGGTGACGGAAGTTCTGTCCTTGCGACGGAAGTTCTGTCCTGGACAGAACAGCAGCTCTGTTTCAGAAAGAAAATTACCAAAACCCTATTAAACGAACTCCAAAAATCACGAAATTTGGACCAGATCATCCACAAGACATCACAACTCTCCTCTAAAGAGATCCACTCAAATAGCACAAGAATCATCATGAATTTCAGATCTTGTGCCAAGAACACCAAAAAGGGGAAACTTGAGAAATCTATTAAATCGAGGGTGCTAGAGCTTTTGATTCGGTCAAGGACCCATATAGGATTGTTCTAGTTCATCGTAGTACAAAGACCCCCTAAGAAATTTGTCCCAAAACCCACTCATAATTGAGATAGAAAATACCCACAAAATTATCTCCGAAAATAGGGAAAAAGAGAAATTCGGGATTTAAGGAGAAAGGAAGAACTTGAGCATGAATTTGAATCTCATATCGTTGATTCATCAAGTCAAGATACATGGATACATGGCTAGGAAGCCACCCTCTTCCTCCTACTCTTTAGAAGAGAAAAACTTGTCTCTCACACACTCTCTTCTCTCCACTACAACATGAAGCACACTCCTAGCTCTATGGAAACAAAACCTAACACAAGGCTAATGGGAAGAGACACCCTCTCCCACCAGCCCTACCTCTCCTTATATAGGCCTAGGGTTGTCCTAAAGACCACACTACCCTTGACCAACAATACATTGCCACCTACCACCAAGGGCAAACTTGTCCATCTCTTTTTCCTTCGCGCAAACGCCCTTGGGCCCATCACATCTTTGCTTCGCCTCGACGCAAGCTTCATGATGAGGCCCAAACCGGGAAACCGTCTTGCACGCTTCTGTTGACACTTCCCAAGTGCCCCTTTTATATGTGAATATTATCCCAATTAGAGCATAATTGATACTAATTTAGGCCATTTACCTGTGATATTGTCTATATATTTGTATATGCGTTCTTTTGGAGCTTTATTGCAGAAACAGGTAAAATTGGTGATTAAAGTGATGCTGGAGAGGACAGGAGTCCAGAACCGACGAAAAGCACTGAAGAAGCCCAGTGCGCCGATCGGCGTAGTCCATGAGCCGATCGGCACACGGGTGTTTTGGCCCACAGAAGTGACCGAGGCCCATTCCACATGTTTATGGAAGTTTATCTTCGTAAGACACTTGAAGATATTTGCCTAGAAGATTTATGGAACTTCAAGATCTCTATGTGCAGCACAAGACTTTATCTCGAAGGAAAAGGCCCACGTGGTAGCTGTGTAAGACAGAGGAACCGACTCGGAGAAAAAACTAGAGAAGACATGGCTTGCGCCGATCGGCGCAACCGCCTTATTTGCTAGAAACCGAGTCCTTTACGAGTAGAACCCCTATAAATACTTGTAAACCCTGTTTGCAGAGAGAGGAGGCGACAGAGGGACAACAGATCCGTGAGTTAGAGCCACCGGGGCTTGCCCCGTTAGAATAGATCTCTAATTGAGTTTCAAGAACCATTGGGGTTAAGAGTTGATCCGTCAAGGTAGGCCATCTCGACGGGGATGAATCTTACTCTATGTATCTCAAGGATGATTGAATATGTTGATGATGGTTTTGGTGATTTTTCTATCTTGATTCTATAATCATGCATGTGCTTATTCCAATTGCTTAGTTCTAGGCTAAGTGAGTTGACATTATCTTGATCGTGGTTATTAGGATAGTATTCGGACATTGTATTGATTATGGTTGCTTGATGATGCTAGTAGTGTGGTTTAGCAGTGACAGCACTAAGCCTGCGCAGCGCTATTGGATAGCGGAGTAGGGTAAGATACTCGCGCGATTAAGGGTTTTCTCTCGGCAGCGATAAATCGGGAGCCGCTCGGAAAGCCGGGTGGACTTATTCATTATAGATTTTCATTGATCTATGTAATTACCCAGTATGATGCTATTTAATTAGACTTTCTGGTTACGATCTCACTAGCAGATATATGGCTACTCACTTAACTGCATAGGCTTACAAGGCATCTGTTGACGGCTGCTAAGTATCATTTTCAACCGTCAACTATACTCAAATAAAGGAGAATTTGGCATTTCATACACGCATGCTTTATCACAATAATATAGTTCCACTTGTACTTGGAGAACTTTGTGCATGCAGGAGGAAATGTGAAGGAAACACCTCAAAAGGCAAGAAAACACACTTTCGACCAATCAGAGAGTGCCACATGGACGTCACACGGATTGAAGGGCCCATTTTCAGCACTTAACCGACGTAACTCCCTGTAATACCGCGCAAACCGACGTCAGGGCCCACAGGACAGCCACCTGGAGAAAGCACAGGCCAGGAGGGGCCACCCCCAGGTCGGTCGAGCTGATTTTACCTACTTGACTCTGGGACATATTAGTGAACCGTTTCTGGCCCCGTGCCGGGAATGATTTATTAATATGGCTTAGCAAAAGTCAACAAGCATTTCTGGCGCCGTTGCCGGGGATGATTTATTAATATGGCTTAGCAAAAGTCAACAAGCATTTCTGGCGCCGTTGCCGGGGAAGGCGTATGATTTAAGAAAAATTACTAATGTATATAGTAGTGTTGCAATTATTAAGGCTATCTCCTAGGCAGGCTAACCTTGCTTTGTTTTCTGCATTTTGTATGAAAACAGGGTAGTGTATGACTAGTTTCGACTTGCCGACAAACTTCACTGAAGATCCTGAGTCACTCCTGAGAAGGACACGAGCTAGGCTCACCCCTCCTCGTAAGGAGACTCGGCCAATCGAACCTGTCATTCCCGCACCATCAAGCTCTGAGCAAATGGCCGACAAGACCCTCCGCGAGTTCTCCGCTCCCTCCGCTGCCAACATCCCTACGGGACCAGCTGGCAATGTGGGAGATGCGAACTTCGAGATCAAGACCGGTCTCATCACCATGGTGCAGGCTAGCCCATTCTGTGGGAAAGCCAATAAGGACGCTAGTGCTCATCTCCAGCAATTCCTGGAGATTTGCAACACGTTCAAAATGAAGGACGTCACCCCCGACGCTGTTCGCCTTTGACTGTTCCCGTTCTCTCTCCTTGGGAGAGTGAGACAGTGGTTCTACGCAAACCCTGAAGCTGTGAACACTTGGGAGAAGTGTTCAGCTGCGTTCCTTGCAAAGTTCTTCCCGCTGGGCAAGACCAATGCCCTCCGCGGAAGGATCTCAAGCTTCCAGCAGGAGTCGAAGGAGTCGATTCCCGAGGCATGGGAGAGGCTCCAGGAGTACATCCTGGCATGTCCCCACCACGGGATGGATGATTGGCTGATCATCCAGAACTTCTACAATGGGCTTACTCCGTCGGCCCGCGACCACCTCGACGCTGCTGCTGGTGGAGCCTTCTTCTCGCTCACTGTGAGCAAGGCAAAAGATTTGATCGAGAAGATGGTGTCCAACCAAGGTTGGAATGAAGAGCGCCTCCAACCTCGCCAGCGAGGCATGCACTCCGTCAAGGAGGTTGACATGCTCGTCGCCAAGATTGACCTTCTCATGAAGAAGATGGACGACCAAGCCAATGGAGAAGTGAAAGCCCTAGACGCTCGTATGACTTGCGAGGTCTGTGGCAACACGGGACACTCGGGCAATGACTGCCCTGAGACCCGTGAGGACGCAATGTTCATGGGCAACAACAACAACAACGGCTACCGTCCACAAGGAGGTCAAAGTTGGGGTCCACCACGTCCCAACTACCAAGGAGGTAACTCTGGCAACTTCTCTGGTTTTAATTCCGGTTATAATCAGCCCTCCTTGAAAGATCTTGTGCTTGGTCAAGCTAAGGTTAACGATAACATCAGTAAAAAGCTTGCCACCACTGATAGGACTCTTGAGAGCATCCACACTAAGATAGAGGGTGTTTCCTCTGCTCTCAAGAATCAGCTGAGCTTTAATAAAATGATAGAAACCCAATTAGCTCAGTTAGCTGCTGCTGTTCCTACTGCTGAGTCGGGGAAAATCCCGGGGCAACCCGAGACCCCCTTAGAAAATGTTAATGCGGTTACCACGAGAGGAGGTAAGTCCACTCGGGATCCGCCATACCCTAACCATGCAGGAAAGGACACATCAGCTGAGAAGCCGGCAGAAGAAGAAGAACTGCCGCCCAGAAAAATGGCCCCACATGAGTTCTATGACACGAACCTCATGCCGTTTCCTGAAAGAAGAAGGAAGCCCACCGTGGACGAGCAGTTCACACGCTTTGTTGAGGTGATCCAGAAGCTGCACATCAACGTGCCCTTGCTGGATGCGATACAAGTACCCACGTACGCTCGCTACCTCAAGGATCTTATCAGCAACAAGCACCCACTACCGACCACAGAAATTGTCAAGCTGACGGAAGAGTGTAGCGCTGCTATACTCAACCGGCTTCCTGAGAAGAAGAAAGATCCGGGGTGTCCCACGATCACCTGCTCGATCGGGACACAGAACTTCGACCATGCCTTATGTGATCTTGGGGCAAGTGTGAGCGTCATGCCAAAGGATGTCTTCGACAAGCTCAACTACACCACACTATCCCCCACGCCGATGCAGCTGTAGCTGGCCGATTCAACGGTCCGCTATCCGGCGGGGATCGCCGAAGATATTCCGGTGAAAATCCGGGATTGCTTCATCCCCGTCGACTTCGTAGTGCTTGACATGGACGTCGGGAAGAGCACACCGCTCATCCTGGGACGCCCATTTCTCAGCACTGCGGATGCTCGCATCGATGTAGGAGCCGAAGAAATCCGTTTCCACATCAATGGCAAGGAGCAGAAGTTTGACTTTCGGCCACGGAAGGAACAGTGCAACATGATCCGTATCAAGTACGGGCCAAACCCAAGCAACATCAAGGAAGTGGAGGTCACTCCGCCAAAGAAGGACAGCCTCATCACATTTATGAAGAACTTCCTTGAGAAGGAAAAGGTCGCACAGCGACAACTGATGAAGGCAAAGAGGCTAAGGTCACACATTAAGCAACAGCCTCCGAAGTCCCCAAGGCAGCAACCTCCGAGGTCTGCAAAGAAACAGGCTGTGAAGCCTGCAAAACCGCAGCCTCCGAAGCCCGAGAAGCCACCGACCGCAACAAAGACCAAGAAGGTGTGGCGAGTGAAACAAGAAGCATCATCCGTGTCTTCATCTCCGGGACCGGACAACGCTTCATCGAGCTGAACGCCGGAGAAAAGTCCCGCTCGTCGGACTTTAAAAGGTGAGTCCTCGCCGGGAGGTTAAACCGGTAGTTATCCACATTTGCTCTTTTAATTGCATATTTGCTTTCCACCACATTTTGATTTTTCCTGACCACTGCGTTTCTGCATTTTTGAATTTTTCCAGCCATCTTGGAATTTTTCAAAACTCATTTGCATTTTTGAAAATTTAGAAAATAGGTTTTTGGGCTTTCCATTTTGAAAAGATTTTTTGTCGAGCTTTTTGAGCAAAAAGGCAGCAGGGGACAAATCCCCTAGCCGTTGGGGAACACATAGGAAAAAGGGGGCTGCCAGGAGGCCCACCTGCCAGGTCGGCCGACCTGGTGGGGTCGGCCGACCCCCTGGCCCCACCTTTTCCTGTGCTCCTTTCTCCCAACGGCTATATGGCCGTTGCTCTGTCCCTTTCTAACGGCCATCTTGCTTCCTTGGCTATAAAAACCGCCCGGGAGGAGGAGCTTCACCATTCCAAGCTCATCTTTCGCTCCCCTCCTTTGCTCACTTGTTGCTCTCCCAAAATTTCGTGTTCTTCAACTTTACTACAGCCCCAAAAACCCAAAAAAAAAATATTTCCCCTCTGTTTTAGTGCATTTGCAAGTTGTTGTGAGAAGAAAACCAATTTCGGAGAAGCTCGGGTTTGTTGTTTTCACTAACGCTCACCCGAACACTTGTTCGATCTTGTTTTTGTTCTTGTCTTGTGTTTGTTCTTGTGTGCAGCCATGTTCAACCGAATGAATCAAGTCGCCGGAATCAAGCGGAGAAAAAGCACTCGTGCAAGCACGAGTCAAGCATCCTCCATCGAGCTCACACCAAGTCCGGGGCATGGTGACCCCGAAGCTGAAATTCCGGAGGAAAGGCCGGCTTTGCTCATCACCGAGGAGCATCTCGACATCAAGGACGACCGCAAGGGCCAAGCCATCGCGCTCATGAGAGAACGGCCATTCGCCCACACCCGACGCTTCGATCCGGACTTCCTCGAGAAAATAGGTATGAGAGAAGAATTTACCTCTATTTTTCGCACTATGGGTTGGCTAAATTTCGTAGAAGTAGATGAGTCGGGTTCTCGTTTGCTTACTATGCAGTTTTTATGCACCCTTAGAAAGTATGATGAAGGCATTTCTTTTCGCTTGTATGGGCAAGAGCGCTTGGTCACATGGGGTGATCTTCATGCTATGCTAGGTCTAAATCCTAAATGTAGGCTAGACTTAGATAAAGCGCTAAAGGGGTTCCATAAAGAAAGTTTTTGGAAAAAGATTTCCGGAAACGAGTGGGGTCCCAAGCCTAGAACAAGTGCCATCCATAATCCTACACTTAGATTTATGCATGTGTGGTTGGCTATGACCTTGTTTCCTC
This sequence comes from Eleusine indica, assembly GCA_030378355.1. Lineage (NCBI taxonomy): Eukaryota > Viridiplantae > Streptophyta > Magnoliopsida > Poales > Poaceae > Eleusine > Eleusine indica. The sequence continues at coordinate 18,499,708 of CM059497.1, forward strand.
GAGGTGACATTAGGGTTGTCCGGCAAGATGAATTGAAAATACTTTATGCCATGGTTAAGAAAATTAGGGTGTCACCCGCGGAATGCATGATTGATCAATGGTTAGACAATATAAAGTTGACAGGACCAATTGAGTGCACCTCTTTAGTTACTCGCATTGCGCAGAAGTGTGGTCTGCTTGAGAATGTTCATGTTGAATATTTGACGGTAGATAGAGAATTTCTAGGCGAGGACTATTTTGTGCAAGGACATACTTTGAAACATGGTCCAAATAATACCTTGATCTATCACTTTCCCGGGTATACAAATGAATTCCTGTTACCTAATCCGGGTCTTCGTTTGTATCACTGTCGGGCACTAACCCTCCCACTTGAGCCAGTGGGAGAAGTTCGCAGGCATAGTGTTTCAGGGCGACCGACACGTTCCAGTAGGCATATGGAGCCTACACCGGAGTTTCACACTCCGACCGGAGATCCAGTATGGGAGCAGCCCCCACCACAGGACGAGGCGGGTGCATCAACATGGCAGGCCGGAGCATGGGAATCTCAGTACGATTACCCCATGCAGACGTCATCAAGTTCAAGCGGACCGCCATCCTTTGCCACTCGGTCATTCTCATCCCGTGGGTTCCGTAAACTCAACTATGGGATGGCCGAGTTGACAAGGAGGGTGAACGACATTGATTTGCGCACCGAGAGCATGCAACAAACTCTCACGCAACATGTCGCCGACACCCAGCAATGGCTGAATTTCAGCGACAACCAATTCCGCCAGCTGAACCCGATGATGGCTCAGAATCAGAGCAATTGGGATGCCTTCTTCCGCTCCCAAGGCTACGACCCGAACCAGCAGATATGAGCAAGAACAAGCTTGGGGGAGGACTCCCCTTCTCACGGTAACTTGTATCTTTCCCCTTCCCTTTTTTTTTCTTGCATTTGCTAAATCTGAAAATCCATAAAAATTTGCAAAATATAAAAAGAACAAAAATATTTCCCTTTTTCATGCGCGGTATGGATGTGTATAATTTTCCTATGTTGAGATGATGAATAGTTGCTCTGTCCTTTATTCCTCTCTAATGCTAGTTTACAACTTAGTACTCTCTCAAGTGTTAGGTTTGTTGGTAAATCTTGCCTTGAACTTGAATCTTGTGGGTAGCATATGCATTCTCTAGTTCTAAGTTGTTGAGAGGTATGATATGATAGATAGGGCTGCTATGATCTTGCTCAACGTAAAGCTTGAATTCCGGAGTTTTATTTTTCAAAATGACAAATTGATAAGTTCCTCAATGATGAAATTCCCACCACAGCCATATGTAGTGTTTACATTTGAAAACCTTTACACATATGCTGCTTGTTTCACATTGAGCTTAGTCAAAATTGTTGTGACCCTAGTAGAACTCTTTTCATGCTTTCTTGATCAAGATCATATACACACATCCACCGCCATGAGCTATCCTTCTAAATCAAGAAGATAGCATCCACCATATCCACCATATCCACCGTGAGCTATTCTTCTACACCGGAAGAAAGCCACTATCCATCCATCCATCCAAAGAAACACTCCATATATCCAATGCAAAATTCCTCTCTCAAAGTATTCATTGCAAACTAGGACTATGGCTATGCAAAAAGAAAAGAAAAAAATGCTCAAAAAAAAGAGAGCAAGCAAAAGATAGCCATAGCCTAGAAACTCCAAAAGAGAGAAGGAAAATTCAAAAAGGAGTTATTTCTTCCCATCCACCATTCCTCCGTTCTCCCACACACTTGCACATCTTGATCAAGATTGTTTGAATTGATGTTTTTCTTGGATCCGGTCTTTTGACATAGCAATATTATGTGAACATGAGTGCCTCATATATCCCTACCTTGAGCTCCACATAAAGCCTTATTTAGAAGTAGGTGATTATAGGCAACACTTTGCCTTGGTGAGGAATCATACACATATTGAGTGATCCGAGAGAATCATTTGAGGAACTTGGTTTTTATTTTCAAAATCTTTTGAAAACCTCCGGAATAACATAGCGGAATCTAGAGCAAGTGATTGGTGCCCTGCAATTGTTCTATCTCTCAACCGCCCAAGACAATGAGGTGTAAAAGCCCCATGGATCGAGGTAAATGGGTAAGTTATGTGCCAACATATTTAATTCTAGGAAGAGTACTTTGTTGTGCGCATAGTATTATTGAGGAGTAGGACATTGTAGCAACTCCTGATCAACAACTTAAGTTTATCTTTGCTTCGGGACGAGCAAAGGGTAAGCTTGGGGGAGTTTGTTGACGGCTGCTAAGTACCATTTTCAACCGTCAACTATACTCAAATAAAGGAGAATTTGGCATTTCATACACGCATGCTTTATCACAATAATATAGTTCCACTTGTACTTGGAGAACTTTGTGCATGCAGGAGGAAATGTGAAGGAAACACCTCAAAAGGCAAGAAAACACACTTTCGACCAATCAGAGAGTGCCACATGGACGTCACACGGATTGAAGGGCCCATTTTCAGCACTTAACCGACGTAACTCCCTGTAATACCGCGCAAACCGACGTCAGGGCCCACAGGACAGCCACCTGGAGAAAGCACAGGCCAGGAGGGGCCACCCCCAGGTCCGCCGACCTGGTCAGGTCGGGCGACCTGGTCTGGCACCCTCTCCGCCTGGGCTTCCACGTGTTGGCTCCTCCGCGACTCCTGATGGCGGTTTGAGGTGCCTTCCGTGGCGGTTACTCTCCCTTGCCGACCTATTGAGGCTATAAATACAAGGTGAGGGCCTTCACACTCAACACACACCACAAGAAGCATTTCTCTCTTGCTAGTAGTAGTTCTTGGAGTTTTAGTGGAGTTAGGCTGAGTCTAGAGCTCTCTAGTCCCAAGTCTTCACTTGGAATTGGTATGGCTCTTGTATCTTTTCCCTTTTGTAAGACTTTGCTCTTATCAATATATATATCTTTTCTATATAGTTGTGCTTGGGTCATGAGTTTCTTGTTTGATATTGTGATCCATATATGTGATAGTATGGTCTACTTGTGTGATAGTAGTTTATATTTATTATACTACTATTGTCATGCTAGTTATATACCGTCACTATAGTCTAGTTTATATGTTATAGTCTCTATGCTTAGTTTTAGCTGATAAAGTATAGCATGGGTTTGGTGATCGTATTCGTACGGTAGCTCTGCCTCGTTAATAGTAATCGCGGAGGGGCAGAGTGCTCTTTGGTCATGCAAGTATGGTACTTGGGTGACTGATTTGCATCAATTATTCGTTAGTCTACTGGTTCGTTGAGGTAGGCGGCAGGTGGTGACAGCCCTGTCCGTCCTTTGAAATCCTCCCCGCTAGGCTAGTGCGTAGGCTCTTGGCGGAAGTCGCCTGTGGATGCAGGGGTAAGTCCGTGCCTGAAGTGCTATACTATTGACTGCTGAACCTGAGTGTGGGTCTGTATGTATTCTACTTAGGCTATGCAACTGTATAGGAATGTATAGTAGGAGTAGCTTAGCCTAGTCTTTCCTCCACTAGACTTTATTTATTTAGTAGGAATCTTCTGTGTGTGTCACACTACCCGGTTATTATCATGTACCCGCCTGTCTTGGTTAGATATCCTTGCTAATTGTTAACATGATCTTATATGTTAGTAACGCTTCTTGGTCATAACCTTCCTCTGGGATAAACAAATACGATACCCTAAATACTTCCGGGTGAAATGCTACAGCGGTATTCTCCGTGCGCTTGCGGATTTTACCTACTTGACTCTGGGACATATTAGTGAACCGTTTCTGGCCCCGTGCCGGGAATGATTTATTAATATGGCTTAGCAAAAGTCAACAGCATCTGGCGCACTTTGGCTTAGATTCACTAGTGTGTCGATCGGCTTAACTCCTGCGCCGATCGGCCCAACCACAGATTTACTGTCTGGCACACCTTTGCGCTGGCCAGTCTCCCCCTCATGCAACCTAGACTCGACAGTAGCTTTCACTAGATCCTTTACTGTTAACTTTGTTTAAGTATCCCTAAGGTCCTAGTGGATTCGATAAACCTTGGAATACTCAATTCGAGGGAAAACAACGGCCATGGCGGCGCCGTCCTCTTGCGGTATATAAGTGGGTGCGTAGGTACGACCAACAACGGCCATGGCGACGCCGCCTCCTACCTCGCCGGCGGCCACCACCCCCGCCGAGCCCCCTCTCCTGACCGTCCGATCTGGGCCAGCGGCCCAGATTAGATCGAGCCGAAGGGGTATGGCCCCGGTCCACCGTGGACCGTGGACCGGTGTGCCCCCTGGTTCACGAGCCCCATGATTAGTTTATTATTATTATTATTTATTTTATTTATTCATTATTATTATTATTATTATTTTATTACTAGAAAATGCCAGATTTATGTTTAGGCCCCTGTTCTTTATTTTAATTACTTTTTAATCTAAAAAATTTTGCAGAACCTTTACAAAATTATATTTAGAACCCTAAGTTCATATATAATTATTTTTAGTCCTATAATTTTTCAAAAACACCCTATACTTTTATTAATTATGTTTTAGTCCTGTTTTTTACACTTAGGCCCCTGTACTTTTAATAAATTACATTTTAGTCCTTAAAATTTTCATAAATTACATTTTATACTTATATTTTATAGTTTAGCCCTAATACTTTTATAAAATTACTTTTAGGCCCCTAAACTTGCCTATTTCTACATTTTAACCCTTAAAACTTCAAATCGTCATAACTTTTCAACCGTAGCTCGGAACTGAGAAATTCTTGCACCAGTGCGACCGTAGTGTTTAATATTATTTATTCATACTGTCTTCCAATATTTTGTTAATTTATTATTTTGACCCTAGAACTTTAAACCTTTGTAACGTTTTACTCGTAACTCGGATTGAGGCGATTCTTGCGCTCACGCGATCATAGCAACACGTACTTTTTCATGTATTGTTTTCATTGTTGTTTGTTACTGTGTGGTGTGTTGTTACTTAGTTTGTTTGTATGCTTGTGTTTTTGGTATGACGTTGAGTAGACGAACCGCTGTTAGAGAACTTCCGAGATCTCCTTCTTGAAGACTTTGAGCAGCAGCAAAGGGAACCGGGCAAGTGTCCTTGATGCATTTTGAACCTATGTTTTACCTTCCTCTCTATTCTCTATGCATGCTTGTTAATACTGAATCCTACATGTCATCATCCTATTCTATATTATTCCTTGCCGCCTGGGTTCTGGTGTAGCTTATTAGTGTGGGTACGTCATGCTTAGTTTTCCATGTCGGGAATGGAAGTGTCTAATGTTTATCTTGACTAATGGTTCACTTTAACATAATAATAATGAGGGATGGGTAATCCTTTTTAGTAACAAGGAACCTAAGTGATCCAAGCAGAAGGATGACAAGGATCGTGTGGGTATGCACGTGTACTCGGTACAGTACTATGGGATTATGGTGGTACCTGCTTGGGATCACAAGAGTTAGTTCGTGGAGCGGCCACCCAGGAAAATAGCACAAAGCACAGGTCTAATATGGGTAGGCTTGGTTGAGTATCAAGATGTCTTCCCAGTTTTGCGGGCAGTCGAGGGATGACGACGGGACGGTTTACTCTCGGACTCAGGCGATCGACGGTTCACTCCTAGCCACGGCGACAGAGGGGGCTTTTGTAGGAACAGTTTAATTCCACAGCGGTGAAACCTTAGCATGGATTGTTTGCAAGATGGAAACTCCTTAAAAAACCTTGTGGTGATCTCCTGGTTTCACACCTTAGGTAGTGTGGATTGGATAACATGGAGACTCTAGTCACTGCATAGTGGTGAAATCACCAACCTGTGGGTAAAGTTGTGCAACCTCTGTAGAGTGTCAAACTGTTATAACAGCCATGCTCATGGTCATGAGCAGCCTGGATCCTCACACATTTAGGAGGGTTGATTATGGGTGAACTTGGTGGGTAGACAAGTTTGGTTTGGTGGGTTTGGTTGGGTTCTTAGTGAATAGTGTTCTATGTGAACTGTTCAACTCTGTGTGAGTTGGTGGCTCTGGATTCTATGTGAATCATAGTCCTGTGTGGGCTATAACTACTTGACATTAACGGGTTTTGGGTTTTACAACTCAACTAGTAAATAGGATTGCTTTTCAAATGGTCTTAGGTTTAGATGCTCATTTATGCAAATGAACCATTATGTTAGTCTTTCTTCTATTCAACTTGCATGTCATACTTTCCTCCACTTGCTGAGTACGGCATGTGCTCACCCTTGCTATTTCCCTTTGTTGTTGTACTATCAAACTGCTGCTCAAAAGATGGAGACATGGACTACATCGATGAAGACTACAACTAGGCGAGCGTGCCCCCGGTCGATTGCCTGTGGTGTTGTGGTGTCTTCCGCTGTTATTCTATGAGAGAGTCGTTCTTAGTCTTTAAAGACAATTATTTAAGTAATAATGGTATGCTTTAATAATGACATTGGTTATATTGTTATTCACTTTTACTGTCGATATGTGTGAAACTTGTCCTGGGCACACATATACTAAGCATCTGGTTTTATCCTTAAAATCGGGTGTGACAGCTATAAATAGACCCACATCTCACCCCTTGGCTGGCAGGTCACTCATTCCACTCAAACACACTCTCAAACACACTTTGAGCCACCTAACTCTCCACCCTTGCTTCCACTCTTGATTTGTGAAGGGTTTAAGAGAAGATTGAAGAGCTTCAACGCCACAAAGCTTCCATCCTCTTGAGCACTTGGTTCATCCTAATCGCCAATGACTCTTGTGTTTGTTACTCTTAGGGATTCATCCCCTAGATGGTTAGAGGTGCTTGTTGAGCTCTCAATGTGTGTAGTGAAGCCACGGGAAGTTTGTATTGACCCGTCCTTTGTGGAGTTGCTAGTGGAAAACAAAGTTTGATCTTAGTGATCACTTGGAGAGGTAAGAATTGAAAGAGATCCAATCCTTTGTAGAATCTCAACGGAGATGTAGGCTTCTTTGTGGAGCTAAACTTCTATGAAAAATCTCGTGTCTCCTTTGTACATTAATTTTTGTTCTTTATTTACTTGTTATTTCTCATCAACTTGCTTGTTAGGGTTAGCTTCATTTTTCTTAAGCTATCTTTTGTGGGTTTCATGCTAGATTTTTCCTTACTTGTGCTGCTTCCTCTAGCTTATATTAACTTGCTCCTAACTTGCCTTGCACTAGTTTCAATTTTTAGTTGACCAATTTACTTTTTTAACTTATGCCATCAGACAAGTATGAGGACTTATCCTATGATCATCGAACAAGTCCGATACTACGCGATTAACTTTTGTTATTAATTCCATTTCAAGAATTATCGCCTATTCACCCCCCCCCCCCCTCTCTAGGCACTTTCACTCCTTTGGTCACTTAGTCCTTTCAAGTGGTATCAGAGTCAGGTTCTCATGATAGGGCTTAACCGCCTTGAGTAGTGACTGTAAGTGGTTGGGATGTCATCCCTTTCGTGTTTGGGTCATGGCATATGGAAGGATCGCTTAAGAAGCTACATGGAAGCCATGATCTCAAGAGAATTGATGAACACTCTAGATGACTTTGCTAACAGCTTCAACATTGATTGTGTGTATGATGATGATGTTGATGTGCCTAGTTCTAGCATGTGCGCTGATTTATCTCATGTTGATACTATTGGTGATGATACAAGTATGCCTAGGACTATGATTCATGATGACTCTTGATCTTGCAAATTATCTTAGTGTTGTTATTGCAGATGAGGATGTTAGTGAGTTTGTCATTGATGATGAGTGTGTTTGACTTGTGAATGAATTATTTGCTTTTTGTGCTCATGACAATGAAAACTTAATTAATTCTCTTGTCCGTTTGCAGGGTATTATGAGTAACATTACAGCAAACAAGAGGTCTTTTATGCTATCAAGCATTATGGTGGTCAAGAAGATACTCACTTTTGAGCTATCAGTAGTAATAGAGAAGGGATCAAGGAAGGATCATTAATTTTTAGCCCGAGATCTCGAAGGGATGGTGTGTTCCTGTAATTCTGGTTGAGTTAACCCCTGCTAGAGTATCGATGCCTACCGCCACTCAAGGGTGGATTCCTTGCACACAAGCCCGCATCACTCCAAGTGAAGACATGATTGCGTAACAACTGCCACAAGGGCACAAACTTGCCTCCCTCAAGGACTTGTTGCACTCTCCTAGTGCACGCATGGGCTCTCTCTTCATGACACTCCTTTCAAAGGTGAGTTGTCACCTTGTACAAACTTGTGATGGCCTTCACAACCAACCACTATAGGCTCGATCATCGACACCTAACCGGTCTAGGCCATGCCATAGACCAAGAGTAACAACACTGATAACTCTCTGGAACCGAACTACGCTAGAGATGAAGGGATGCTCTTGTTACTCTCCTTAACACTCAAAGATAGCTCTCAAATCCTTGCACATGTCTCCTCTCTTCTCCTCTTGGATTGCTACTAATTGCTCTAGCAATCCAAATGGCCAAGAGAGCTCTCCACGACCTGAGCACCAGCTATTTATAGGCTCCAACCACTTCACGAGCCATTGCCAAAAAACTGACTATTGTAGAATCAATCACTGTTCCATACGGCGACCTATCACCGTAACTTACTCTGATCTCGAAGTATTCAAACTTCAGCATTACGGTGACAACTTCTACTCCTTACGGCGACCTCTGAATCTTAGTGGCTTCTCTACACGAAATCCTTCATCGCTTATCGTACCTTATGGTGCTGCGTTGTGACCTTCATAGAGACATGAATTTTGTACTTCTTCTCCTCTCTAGGTCACCGTACGACTCCGCCATCAATTTCATAGTAACATCCAATAATCTGATCTTCATCTGCTCATTGCTTCACTGTAACCTATGACGACCTCACAATTCCTTACGGTGACCTCTAAGATCATGTCCAGAGACTTACAGCCTCTCTATACATTATCTTGGCACTCATCATATTTCATGATGATTTCACCTCTGTAGCATACGGTGACACCTACATACTTGTGCGTACAAAGAGTCTAGCTCTCCTGGACAAGTCACCGTACCATACACTGACCTCTTATGGACCATACAACAACTTTTGTTGACTAACTCCTTCTCTAAGTAACTCCTTGCAGCCTTCTCTGTACCCTATGGTGACCTCGTTGTATCCTACGGCAACTTGATCTGAAGCTGAAACTCCTTATCCTCTTGACTTTATTTTCTTGCCTCCAAACCTTGGTTGATCCTTCTCCACTGCATCGTCTAGTGTCTAAGAGACTCACTAAGCATCCCAACACTTCTAACACTAGATAGATCTAAGAGAATGACTCGTGCCCTCTTGATAGTCAAGTTTTTCCTATGGACTCAAGCCTACACACTAGTCAAACGATCACAACACACTTGGATCTATTTGTCCTTAGTCTTGGTCCATTTTCATCACCGCGACTTTTTATCAAGATATTTATGGCAATCCTCCGAGTCCACATCAATCATCAAGGTGACCAATCACTGATTCATATGTTGACTTGATAGATAATTTTCTACATGCACAATATTTATGTAGACATTAAGTGCATTTCATGTTTGTCATCCAATCATAAAAATATTAATATCTTTTGGGGTGGTAGCACTCCAAAGGACATGAAGCTTACAACGACTTTGATTGTTGTACTAATATTTCAATTTAAAGCCTCTAACCCAATAGGCAACACCCCTGACAAGCGCTCATGTCAGATGGGCACAATTGGGCACGTTGTTCGACCTAATTGATACAAAGGCGGTCGAGAACAATCTTATTAAGAACGGTCTTGTTGAGGATGTATGAAACATGGGGGGATACTAAAAAACAGAGTCGACAATATGCTCATTATGGACTTCTTAGAAACTAACCTGCCAATAATCGGACAGTAAGACACAATAGGCTAGGGTGTACGATGCTTATCATATTTAATAGATATTTAGATAAATAGATAGATATTTTCTCTATCTCAAATTACACGTTATACTAGTTATGTACTAAATTTATCTATGGACTAGTAAAGTGCCCGTGCGTTGCTACGGACTAAACAAATAAATTATAGACACCGTATATTTGTCGAACAATTTTTACATATCGAAAGTCCATACTTATATTAAATAGTTATTTCAGATATTTTATGACATCATTTTTTAGCATAAAACATTTTATTTTGCAAGTGCTTCGTTTACTCACGTTAGGGCGAATAATCTATTATTTATATCTATTTTCTTCCACAAAACTCAATGACTCTTTGTTAGGGATTTTAAAATAGCAAGGTATAACACAAAGCATTCTATTGCAAATAGAACAGTACAAAGTCATAGTTTGGCTCTGAAACATTTATTAAATGTTCTTTTGCAAAATAAAACCGGATTATTCATCTTTTTCTCTCAAATAACATTACCTTCTAAAGACGGGCTGCTTTTATTGCTACAGAATATATAATCATCACATTTTATTGTTGCTTGCAGCTGTAAACACCGGTATATGTCTTTCTGAAAAATTCTTTTGTTTTCCCATTATCACATTTGAAACTAAAGTACATTGTAGTAGTATGTAAACTTCTGAATCCTAACATGTATCAAGTCTGCTGTATTTCCTAAAAAAAAAATAATTGTAATAATCTATTTGTCTGGTCCAGTTGAAACGAATACATGTTTTGCAAAAACTAATTGCTCTATTTACACTAACACCGCTCACCCCATGTTGGAACAAATACATGTTCCTGATAATTAAAATCAAGGGAGAAGAATAACAGAGGTAATGTCCTTTTTAAAGCGGCCAATAACCGACATCATAAGGACCCGTGCGAACACAGCAACTGCATGGCGATGACATTGACCAACTGCCTACAAGGTACACCAAACATAACTGTCTCTATATCTGTTCTGCTCTGTACTTCACTCAAAAAACACTTTCAGGGATAATACCTCATAACCCACGTCATACTCTGTATCCGTCATGTTACCTAAACTAAAGCATATTAGACTAAGACGAAACAAAAGTCACAGCATCAAAATCCATGGCATCAACGGATTTGCCTATGCCTTTCACTTGGTCGTGTCCCTGCAACCAATCTGACGGGCATCTTGAACAGCTAAGTGGCCTTCCGATCCCCTTGGTCGTGTCCCTGCAACCAATCTGCAAGAGCAGCAGCAGCTTCGGAAGGCGCCTATGCTCAGCGCCTCGACCAAGCACCGGGTCACGGCCTCGTCGTCCCCCTCCTCACCGTCACGACCAGCTCGACGACAAGTCATGAGACACACACGGAACATCTTTTGAATAGCACAGTGAGCATACGGTCTTCCTTCAAAGCCAGCACACTGCCAGCGCCTTATTCTTGCCTTTCCTTCAAAACGAGAAAGCCATGTGGTAGGTCATCATCATGGCGGCCGTGATGACATGCGGGAAGGTGACATGACAATCTTGAGCAATGCGTCCACGATCTCGTCCACCATCCCACTCTCATCTGTGAACAACGATGCCCCATTGCACGGGAGGATCTCCTTGATTGGCAGCGCCGCGTTCATCCTCCCTGCCTGGCACCCTTGCTAGAGGGGCCGTAGCGTGCTCGAGGAGCCCGCGAAGCGGAGGTTGCCGAGGTTGTCATCTTACGCTGATGGTGACGCCGTTGACACCATCGGAGATGCACCGACCCTCGTGAAGCGGTGAAGGACGTTGTCTATGGATTGGATTCCCTGGATTCCGGATGATAGCGGGACATCGACGAAAAGACACGTCGTTTAGAATTACGAAACCACGCAGCAAAATAGGAAACTATAGGGAAAGAGAGACAACACCAACACTGAGACCGAGACGTAGTCACGTTGGACATGAAAAAATATTGTAGACGACCACACCGTACGAGGAAGGTGAGGCGACACCAAAAATCGATGAAGAGACGACCGCACCTCAATTAATAAGTTATAGAGATAGTGATGTTATGAAAGAATAATGTCTAAGTTTATGAAAGAATTTAAACATCAAAAAATATATTCAGAATAAAACTACAATTTAAATGTTATGTTATCGAACTGAGGGAATACATATACGATGTCACACCGATAAGGACCCTGTTAGTTCCGCTGGTTCGTTGTCGGGGAGATGTGGACACGCCCACATGTTTGACTCTAAATATTCAATGGAATGCGTGTGGCAGTCGACCTGCGTTTCCTGACAACACGAACGCGTTTCCTGGTTCATGCCGCCGTGTGGGGGCCACCTTTAAAGAGATTGGTAGTATTCATTTTGCCTTGTACGACCGAACATCAATCCAACGCCTGCCCCCAGCGACCAAAAGCTAAGAGCCACCGTGTTTTCATTCCCTTTCTCGAGGGGCTACATAATTTGTTTTATGTTTTGTAGATTCTCCTACTTTCCTTTCGAAATATATAGGATTGAGGGTTCAAATTTTACTCTAAAACAAGGAACTCCATGAATAAGACAAAGTTCCTGTAACTAATTCGGTAGGTGAATAAAGGGTGCTAGAGAGATAAAATAAGGGATAGAGTAGTCTTTTCTCTCCACTAGGATCCCTTGCATTATAGAACGGTGGGAGTGTAATTAAGCATTCTGATAATTAAGATTGTAAGAACTAAGAGTTCAAAAACTAAGTAATGTTTTGTATATCTAGAATCTATGTGCACAGGATTGCTAGTTGTAACATGTCTGGATGATTGCTTGTTTGTTGAATCAATGGGTATATTGTGAAATATGTGGCTCGGAAACTGATCCATTGTTCATTTTGGGATTGTAACATTATAATTCACAGTCTATAGCTGAAAAAAAAAAGAGTCTCTCAGTGGTTAAATCTGAATTGTGTTCCTCTTTCTCCTTCTCTCCAAATGGTTCCTTGCTCGCAAGATTGAGGCTTTTCGGAAAAGGTTGACCGGATAATTCATTTTTCACCATACCTAATGAAAGAGAGAATATTAGAAGCACCATGAAGCATCCAGGAAAGAATGGTATTGTTGCATGGTACAATGTCACTTTCCAGAATCAATCAATGTCTTGGTCTTGATGCAAAATGAAATATATAACTCGGAGAATGGAGTTGGCGGTGATAGATGATTTGTTGAGTGATTTGACCACCAATACAAGATTGAGTAAACTTGTCATCTAAAGCTCAAACTTCAGTCGCACGCTATTATAATTTGTTCCAATTGTAGTAGCGGGCCTCTTAACGGACTACTACTGAAAATATATTTTTGGTAGTCGACGTATGTTTTAACCTGTTTGTAGTTGCAGGTCCAAAAATATCTTGGTGGAGTCTAGGTCCCTGTTGTTGCTTGGTGGTGACGCCCACTCCTAGAGCATGTTTCACCTTCCAAGTAAGAACACATGTATTCTCTGATAATGCCCTTTGAATGGAGGTATGTGAACCATGTAAAAACTTTGTGGAGACTTCAACAGTCTCCATAGATGCTAATCACTAATCCCTTATCGGTCTAGGCCTCGCCATAAGACCAAAGTAACAAATCAATAAGTTGGCTCTCCATTACTAAAGATCCATCCAATTTTTTCTCTTGTGCTTCAGTTGCTTTCCCCTGACTCCTACTAGATACCCTCACTAGAAAAATCATCCAAAAGGCCCAAATGGGCGCATAACGATGGTATATAATGTACCAACCATTTACTTGACGTTGCAAGAAAGCATCCTAACAAAATGGTCACAATGAAAACCGCCATACGATACATTATGATCATAGTGACAACATGATAAGTTTAAGTACTAAAGCTTCCCAACTAGCCGTCGAATGGCTAGGTCACGACAACATGCATCGTATCTGAACCTATCGTACCATCGAACGGTTCCACAGACAAACCTTTAATTGTTCCTCTAGTGTACTATAACTTAATAGTGACATCACCATATCTTACATATGGTGACTTGGACTATCATCTCCACAACACCTTACGAAGATTTTTCATGCATCTAGTGTACCCACCACTGTATTCTATGGTGACTTCATTAATCCATATCCAAAATGAACCTTGTTTCTAGCCATACATGGGTGAAGTCAGAGTAAAGTAGACTTTATCCCATAAATAAAGTATGATAAGCAAGATATAACGGTTAAAACATTCTAAAATAAAACTGAAACAAAAGTAATAGAAAAAAATAAAAGGAAAAAAATAAAAGACAATAAAAGTTGTACTCCATCTGTCTTATAATTTAGTGGTAGCTTTGGACATGAGAAATTAAAGAGAGTTAAACAAGGAGGAGAGAAAGAGATGTATTGAGAAAAAAATTGTATTGAAAAGTGAGAATGAAAAGTAATTTAGAAAAATTATGGATGGCTAAAATGATAAGTAATATGAAACGGGTAGATTGAGCTTAGAAAATTGAAAGAAAATTGAAGTAGCAGACAAACTATAAAAATAAAAAATAATAGACAACAAAGATGACAGTCCATTCGTCGCAATTTAGTTGTAATTCTAGCTTTGAACACGGGAATGAAAAAGAGAAAAAAAAAGGTATGATAAATAGAAAATGAAAAGTAGAGACATAGAGGTGGATGTATTGGGATAGATAAAAGCGTAGAGGGAAGTGATAATAGCAATTAATTTAGAAAAACTATCGAATGCTAAAATGGCACCAAAGTAAATAGAGAATAGTAAACAAAAATCAGCTAGGACCAATAGCCAAAGTGACATTATTACACATGGATTGCTATCTTTTACGTGTTTCTATATAGACACAGACTCCTTTCAAAGATTAAGTTCTGTCTTTCTCTACTAACTTGTCATTATTGTAAAGCATATTTTTTTATGATATCATAAAACATCTTCATACACCATTATGCGTCTCAAAAACATATATACACCGTTATGCACTGGTACTTCATTCTTAGGTCTATGTTGGATGCGCCCAACATGTTAAAAAAACGGATTTGCTAATTTTCAGCTGACTAAAAATTTAACTAATTTTAGTCACCTCTTTGAGCCATTAGATCTAGATCCAATGGTTTACAATTATTATACAAATAATTTTACAAGAGAAAAATTAAAACACAAAGTTGTAAACCATTGACTGAGAGTTTTCAGCTGATTGAAAGCTAGAAAATATGTAAAAAGAATTCTAAACTGGTGGACAGCCGTCGGCCGTCACATCCCTAGACCTATATTTTTCATAGCAGTTCAAAAGTAAAGACGGTATCGTGATTGCTTTACATGGTTAGATGGGACTGAAGAGAGCATGTAATAGAGATCGGTTGACAAGAACTTCAGGTTCATTTCAGACACAGTATCGACTGTACAGAGATGGTCCAGCGGAGCATGCCGTTGGATGGTTGATTCATAACTCAGCTAATACAGAACTGTACGGGGCTGAATCATGCTTTTAAAAACCCATAAAAACCGGCAGTAAAGCAGTAAAACCGAGCAAAAACAGTTTCCTTTTAGAAACGAGCAAAAACAGTTTATACTACAAAGCCCATTAAATGCAATAAAGCAAATACCAAAAGACAAAGCACCTGGCCCATATGGTTTTACCGGTGCCTTCTTCACTACCTATTAGAGCATAATCAAATATGATGTCATTGCAGCAGTCAATTCTTTCAATAATCTGAGATGCTCGGATCTCAACCTACTAAACATGGCAAATATTGTTTTGCTACCCAAGAAAGAAGGGGCGGAGAAGGTATCCAACTTCAGGCCAATTAGCCTGATACATGCATTTGCTAAAATCATTGCAAAAGTCCTAGCACTTAGGCTGACACCATTCATGCAAAGACTGATCTCTTGAAGTCAAAGCACATTCATAAAAGGCAGAAGCATACACGACAACTTCCTTTGTGTCCGCAACCTTAGCAGATGATTCCATAGAAATAAAACATCGACTCTTCTTTTTAAGCTAGACATCTCAAAAGCATTTAATTCGATATGATGGGATTACCTACAACTAATGCAACACCATGGATTTCCAGCGAGATGGAGAGACTGGATTGCAGCCAGCCTATCAACATCAACCTCCAAAGTGCTCCTCAATGGCATCCCAATGGATCCAATAACACATGGGAGAGGACTCAGGCAACGCGATCCACTATCACCGCTTATGTTCATTCTAGCCATTGATCCACTACAGTGTCTGCTAGCACGGGCAACAGAAATGGCTCTTTTAACTCCTCTACGTGGTAGAGCCGCCACCCTACGAGTCTCAATGTATGCAGATGATGCTGTAATATTCGTCGAACTAACCAAGAACGATATAAACAACCTAGTTGAGATCCTACAAAATTTTGGTGACGCAACAGGTCTCAAGACAAACATGAAAAAAACGTTGGTGGCTCCAATCAGTTGTCAAAACATAGACCTGGAAGATATCTTAGTTGAGCTGCCAGTAAGAAGAGCGAGATTTCCGATCAAATACCTAGGATTACCATTATCACCACATAGGCTACGAAAGGTGGATTTCCAACCAATTGTTGTCAAGGCAGCAGGTCGACTTATAGGATGGAATGGAAGAAACATCACCCAAGCCGGACAATGCATACTAGTTAAATCAATGCTTCCTCATTACCTAAATACTTCCTGACAACACTTAAAGTTCCAAAAGAAATTTTAGAAGCTCTTGACAAAAGACAAAATACGCAAACGATTTCTTTGGGTGGGGCACAACACTACTACAATAGCGCTCTGTAGTAGCGGACAAGAAAAAATGTTCAGCAGCGGGACATTAGCAGAGACCAATACTACATTGGCATATAGTAAAACCTAGGAGGCGAGCCCGCTACTGAGTGGGGAACAGGTAGTCACGGTCTATAGCGACCGTTACAAATTTGTGACAGTAGTGGTTCTTGCTACGGTCTGCCACTGAAGTGTCATATATAAGGGTGGCCCCCCGCCGCCTTTCTTCTTCCTCGGTCGCTTCCTCGCTCTGGAGGTGGAGGCAGCGGTCGTTTCGAAGGAGGAAGCGGGGTGGGGAGGTTTTGAAGCTGTTATTCGTTGCCATTAATCAATTAGTGAGATA
Source organism: Eleusine indica (assembly GCA_030378355.1). Lineage (NCBI taxonomy): Eukaryota > Viridiplantae > Streptophyta > Magnoliopsida > Poales > Poaceae > Eleusine > Eleusine indica. Next base: position 18,516,645 of record CM059497.1, read on the forward strand.
TGGGAGCTTGACTTGGCGCTATTTAGTTTGTTTCATGTTGTTGTTTTTTTACTTATTATTAGCTAGCTTATTTATTAGGGTGCTATAGAATGGAAATACTTGAAATTCCGTAGCATAGAACTTAATTGTGTTTAGTATATTTGTTTACTTACAAATGTGTAGATTTGGGAGAATAATGTTAATTAGTTTGTTGTGAATAAATCTATGAAGACTAAAGAGCGAGATGAGGGAGAGGCGATCGATAGCAATAATGCTATAATATATATAATTGTTTTGGAATTTTTATTGTATATGCAAGATAATTAATTGGAATTTATTTTTCTTACTGTATTATAAAGGTGAAGATGGATGATAGGTCTTGGATGTATGAATGACCCTGAATTGAGACTTCATTTATGCATAAAGTGAAAGAGTTCTGTGTCGTAGATGTGGAGCATGCTAGAAGGCAAGGGTTGACTGAAATTCATTGTCCATGTGAGATATGTAAAAATAAAATGGTTTTCAAAGACATTAGTTGTATCCAAGGTCATTTGGTCATGAAAGGATTTGTTAAGGATTACCATGTGTGGACATTTCACGGTGAGAGTTCGGAGAATGTTGGAAATGATGGTGTTCATGAAGAAGATCCTTGTGAGGGTGATAGCTATATTCAATTCGTCGTTCTTATATTGCCTATACTCATATGTACTAAATCTAATATTTGTTGTGCAATAAGCAACCTCCTGGATCAGTCCATTGTGGATATTACACTCATTCATTTATGGCTGCCTTAGCAAAGTATTTACAACAAATCAATGAAAAACCTACAAAAGATGTAAGTATTTTAACTTCCAATATTATTTCCTAATCATGTTTGCATTTTCATTGTTATCTATCATAAGTTTCTCATCTTGTATATATTGCAGACACGGAAACTTCTCCAATGTGAAGCACCATCCTCTTTCAGCGATAACCAATTCCACGAGGGGATGGTGGATCTGATTTGTGGATTCACCCTCCACTATGTCGTCAATCCCTTTGGTCATTTCTTTAACAATGACAGATGCTTGATTGGGACGAACCTCACAGATCTTGTCAAAAAGATGATGAAGGACATTGAAGACCTCTTGAAGAATAACAAAAAAGTTCATGATGGTGGTAACACTGTGTAGCCATAATGGCTGTCCAACGTTGAGTTGTGATAGTTTGTACTTGTATACTTCTGAGGAGATTCTTGTTTTCTTTTAATTTTTGAGATAGTTTTGATATAGTTTTGCTATAGTTATCTCATTTATACCATATAACTTGTTGTGTATGACAGTTTTGATATGATTGTTATTGATATGTTGTTGGACAGATACGTGAAATATATATTCTGTAATGAATCTATATATCTATGCTGTTTTATTATTGTGAATGTGACTTCTGGAGTATTATCGTTAAATCTGCATTTTGATTGTGAAATCTGAAAGATGCCAACTGAAATAAACTATCTAGTTTTGCACAAACTAAAATGTAGTCGTGGGCACTAAGCGAAGTGTAGTCACTGGCACTAAGCGAAGTGTAGTCGCGGGACCCTTGCATTGGCGGGCAAATGACATCATCGAAACCGCAACTACTCAAGTTCACTTAGTAGCGGTAATGATGATGTCATGACGGTAGCTACAAATTTGTTCACGGTAGTAGCGGTTTAGAGCATGCCACTAAGTTTTCCATTAGGTAGTGACAGAGGCTGAGAAACCATGTGGATAAGTGCCATGGTTTGCAATATGTGATGAGTAATTGACTTTGGCTGAATTTGTGTTTGAGTTGAAATGCAGAAAATTGGGGATTTCATGGATTTGTGCATTGCTATGATTATGACTAACTGGAGTTGGTGAAGGTATTGGTGAAGTTGCAGGAGAAGGGAAATGTGTTTGCTTGTGTCATGATATGTAGGTCAATGGAGTCGACTTGGCGGTCTACGGCAAGAGGATCAGGCACAAGTAGCGGACTTGGGGCCGGACGATCGGGATGCCGAGTGAAGTCAAGGGTGATCCACACCATACATGTGGAGAGGCAAGAAGCACGGACGATTTCACGATTGAGCCTCAAAATCATGATGGTGATGAAGACGGCATGTTGACCAAGTCAAGGCAAGCGGGATGCCGGTGCAAGTGACAAGGAGGCCTAATGGAGCGGGACCGGGAGAGACTTGTCGGTGGTCAGGATCGCTGGACAAGGTGACATGTGTCAACATCTAGGAAGACGCGCTTTGAGAAGCATGAAAGGCGGTTTCCTGGTTTGGGCCTCAAAACCGGTGGCGGCGATTGGAGGTGCACGTGGCACCATCGCGAAGCTTGCGTCGAGGCGAAGCAAAGATGTGAAGGGCCCGTTGGCGTTTGGGCGAAGGAAAAAGAGTTGGATGGTTTTGCCCCTGGTGGTAGGTGGCAATGTATTGTAGGTCAAGGGTAGAGTTGTCTTAGACCCTAGGCCTATATAAGGAGAGGTATGGCTGGTGGGAGAGGTGCATCTTCCTATTAGCCTTGTGTTAGGTTTTCATTAAAAGTGCTAGGAGAGGTCTTCATGTTTTAGTGGAGAGGAAAGTATGTGTGAGAGACAAACGTTTCTCTTCCAAATAGTGTGAGGAAGAGGGTGGCTTCCTAGCCATGTATTCATGAATCTTGTATGCAAGGATCAATGATATGAGATTCAATTTCGTGTTCAAGATCTTCTCTTCTCCCTAAATCCTGAATTTCTCTTTTTCTCTATTTTTGGAGGTATTTTCATGGGATTTTTTATCTCATTTTTGAGTGGGTTTTGGGGCGAATTTCTTGGGGGGTCTTGGTGCTAGGACATGTCTAAACATTCCTTGATGGATCCTTGGTTGAATCCTAGGCAAGAGCACCTTTGATTTCATGGATTTCCTCAAGAACATTCAAACCATAGGCTTTTCATTAAACTTGAAATTCATGATGAATTCTTGAGCTTTTCATGTGATTCCACTTAGAGAAGGAACGTCCTACCATGAGACGCCCTCTATCCAAGTTTCTTGATTTTTGGAGATCATTTGGATAGGTTTTGCCAATTTCCTTGTCGAGTTTCGGGTTCAGTTTTTGGTTCTAGAAAGGGGTGATCGGCACTGCTGATCTCTGAACTGGTACTATCGGTGAGGGAGTCAGAACCCGGATCGACACTGCCGATGCCACGACCGGCACTACCGGCGGCTTGGGTCATCTCCTGATCGGCACTGCTGATGTGCTGCCCGGCACTGCCGATGCGCTCTGTCTGTGTGTTCTCTAACCTTTGCTCCATCTGTTGACCGGCACTACCAATGCGCTTTGTTTGTGTGTTCTCTAACCTTTGATCCATCTGTTGACCGGCACTACCAATGCGCTTTTCTTGACCGTTTTGAGTCTTTTTTGTTCTCCTTTGTTTCTGTTGTGTTCCACTGCTATTGTTGATCACTCCTAGGGTTAACATATCACAAGTTGGTATTTGTAATCTTGATAATTTGTTTAGTGGTTGGCTTGGGTTGTAATTGGGACATAGGCCAAGTTCTTGAGAAGAATTTTAATTGGCTTCCATTCACTCCCCCCCCCCCCCTCTGGTCGCCTTCTTAGTCCTGTCAATTGGTATCAGAGCCGGTTTGATCACTAGTTGACCTTTGCCGGCTATGTGATCCAGAGGCGATATGGAGAACCGTGCGGTCAAGCTTGTGATGTTCAATGAAGAAGATTTTCCCTATTGGAAATCAAAGACCAAGGCTTATCTCCTGAGTTAATGACGTGCTATCTGGGACATCGTCGAGCAAGAATTCAACATATCTACCAACCATGACACTGCAACCATCGGTGAGTTGAACAGGTATGATCACAATTCTAAAGTTGTCAACATCTTGCTCTCTGCACTGGGTAGAAGTGAATTTGATCGTGTTTTCTATCTTGACATTGCTCATGCAATTTGGGAAAAGATTTCCGCTTACCATGAGGGTACCAACCAAGTCAAGTCTATGCGTAAGGACTCTTACAATAGACAGTACCAAACATTTGCACAGAAACCTGGCGAATCACTAGATGATACCTTTCGTAGGTTTGAGGCTATTGTGTGCAACTTGAGAGCTTGTGGTAACCTTGTGTACAATGATAATAATAGAGCTGAGAAATTGTTGTATTCACTTGATAAAAATGTTTGGGGGGTTAAGATTGCTGCTTCAGAGGAAATTGTTGATTTCAATACCCTGAATTGTGAGCAACTGTATAGCAAGCTGAAATCTCATGAACTGTCTCAAAAATCTCATCCTAATCATATTAATCATGCTTCTAGCATGGCTTTGCTTTCTAGCTCTCAAAAGGGTAGTCATGGTGGTGCCTGATGAGGACATCACTCCTATGGATACACACAACACTCCTCCAAATCTGGACTTGCAAGGTCCAATGACTAGAGCTCGTGCACGACGACTAAATTTAGAGGTGAGCTCGTTCCTACGTTCTTCGCTATATGTTACTTTTGAGAATGGTTTGCTACCTAATGATTATTTTATGATTAGAAACCATGGAGAAGACCAGGAGATGATGGGAGAAGGAGCTGGGAACGTGGAGGACCAGCAAGGGCTTGGAAGCCAAAGTGGAGGCCCAATCAAAACCGACTTCGAGTCTGTTTCGGGGCCCAGGACCAATCTGTACTAAAACAGTCGCCCAGGACGCATACGAACTCGGATTTGGACGTTCTACATATGCACAGAAAGATAAGGAAAAGACCTTTCCAATGCCGCCGGCCTCATGTCAAAATTCATCCGGACTCATCAGGAATCGTTAAAACAAGACAGAGTCCAGAATCTGTGTCGGTGCTGCGTCGCCTATTTTTGGCCTTTGGGCTTTATATCTAGTTGAGCCCAATTAGGGGCGCGTCCAGAGGGTCTTGCACGACCCTAGGGTCTTTATATACAGCCGCCGTCGCACCATTAGGGTTCGGGTTTTGCTTAGATCAATTCTGTTCATAAACAGTTTTGCCGTTCATCGGTTTGTGAGACCCCAACTTCGAGAGTTTAATCATACATCTGCAATTGTGTTGCAATCTTCGTTGTTCTTGCTTGTGTTCTTGATTCGCAGGCAGGGATCAGCCTTCTCAGTGAGGTCAATCGTCTTTTGGATGGTTGATAACCAGAGGAGACGTCGTGCTGCGATTGCGGGGTTTAGAACGTGCTGTTCTGAAGCCGGATCGATTTGTGTGTCGCCTCCGACCAAATCAACTTACCAAGAACCTTTCAGAAGATCGGGAACCCTTGTTCACATCAGTGCCTCTTATGGAACTAACCCCTCACATGATAAGTCTTCCTTGGAGTTCGCTTTGACTTCTCTTGTTGTAGCTTCTGATGAACAGATGGAGGGCATTCCTAACGAGGAGCTGTCATTACTCACAAGGAAGTTCAGGAAGTTCTACAACAACCGCAAGGAGAGAAATGGCGGTGGTTCATGAACCTTCTTCGAGTGTGGTGGCCCTGGACACTTCATAGCGGACTGCCCCAAGAAGAAGACGAAGACCGGGTACCACGACAACAATACTGAAGACTTCAAAAAGAAGAACAACCACTTCTACAAGAGAAGCAAGACCTCCAAGAAGCTCGCCAAGGCGGTTGCACGCGCCTGCATTGCTGCTTTGAGCGACGTCGACCTCACATCAATCGAAGGCCTTACAAGCTCGGAGGATGAGGTTCAAAAGCCACGAGTCAAGAGGAAGGACGACTTCACTGGGCTTTGCTTGAGGGCAAAGAATGACCACGACACTGACTCTGGCTCTGACTCCAACATAAGCGAGGTACCCCCCCCCCCCCACTCTTGATGAGCTCTCTTCTAAACTTGATTAATTGTGCGATGTTCTGCTCATGCAAGATGATAAGCTTCACACTGATATTCTGAAAGTAGAGATCTTAAGTCTAAGTTAGAGAGTGCTGATTATGAGATTGCTTCACTTGTGTCCAAGCTTGCCAAAAATGCTAATGTTGAGTGTGAGTCTTGTCAAGTTGTGATGAATGATCTCAGTTAGAGGGAAATTGTGCATGCTCAAGTTGTCACTCAGCTTGAGAGTGCCCTTAAAGAGCTTGATGAATTCAAGGCTAGACCAACTCTTTTGGGTGCATGTCAAAAGTGTCCCAAGCTCACTAGTGAGTTGGAAGCTCAAACCCTCAAAGTCAAAGAGCTCGAGTCCAAGCTGCTAAATGAGACTTGCTAGAAAATTCTCCCACCACCATGTGTTGTGTGTGACTCTCTTAAGGATAAGCTTGCAATCACTAGAGAGGAAAACAAGAACCTAGATCAAGAAAATAACTATCTCATCTCTCGCCTCCAAAGAACCCTAGTGAGTGAGGAGAAGATTGAGAGTGACTTGGCAAGAGTCAAAGAGAGTGCTTGTAGGTCAACCTACAACTTAGGCTTGGGATTTGAGAGGGTTGACAAAGAGAGTGAAAATATGGGTAAGTTTATGCCTAGCTCTAGCTACAAGGATGAAGAACAATCCATCAAACCCACTGACACATACTATCCACCTAACCCTAATCCTTCCTTTAACCCAAAGGAAACAGAGAAGCCAAAACCCAAACCTTCTATACAAACTAAGCCTAAACATGAGAATGTCTACATTTACATGTTTTGTGGTTGTAAAGGTCACGTGGATGAATTCTGTTATAGGCGTAAGAGGATTGAGAGGATACAAGCTGAGTTAACTAGAAATGTGCAGCATGATGATTTTGTTGATTTTTAGCCTCGCTCTTTTTCTCATGCCTATCATGGACAAGGTCATTCCTCATATGGCTTTGATTCACAAAACAGAGGCTTTGCGCAACAGCGCTTTGGCGACCCACGTTTTCCCCATCGTGGTGAGCATCGCTCGCGTGGATTTGGTTTTCACACAGATGATTTCTATCCTCACAACCCAAGGTTTGAGTCGAGACGCTTTGACAGGCCATGTTTTCCCCATCGTGGTTCTCGTCCTATTTCGAATGATAATGTGCAAAGAACTGTGATGACTATTATAGGTCGTATGGTAAAGTGATGGATCCCCAAAAGCTTTCTGTCTAACCTAGCACTGAGCCATCGATCTTTCCTTCTCGTTCTTTGTAGGCAGCAGGTGGAGGTCTGGAGAACAAGTGGTTGATGGACTCCGGGTGTTCGCACCACATGACCGGAGATGCAAAATGGTTCTCCAGCCTCACTCCCTTGAAGCACCATGAGTATGTGACCATCGGGGATGACAAGAGAGGAAGAGTGAAGGGAAGGGGCGCGATAAAGGTAAATGAAAACTTCACTCTCAAGGATGTTGGTTTGGTTGAGCATCTCAAGTACAATCTCCTCTTTGTTTCTCAGCTGATTGATGTTGGTTTGGAAGTGCGCTTTAAGAAAAATGCTTCTTGTGTTCTTGATTCGAATGGTTCTTTGGTTTGTGGGATTTCTCGCATTGGGAAAGTTTTTCAAGCTAACTTTCCTGTTTCTCATGGCTCTCACGAGTGCTTATTTGCTAAATCTTTTTTGCAGCTCCAGACATGGCATAGGAGACTAGGTCACATGAGCTTTGGCTTGCTTTGTCGCTTGAGTGGCCTAGGTTTGATTCGAGGATTGCCTAATCTCAAATTTGATAAGAATTTGGTTTATGCTCCTTGTCATCATGGGAAAATGGTTGTTGCTTCTCATCCACCAATTAATTTGGTGATGACTGAAAGCCCTAGAGAGTTGCTTCACATGGACACTATTGGTCCTTCTCGGGTTCGTTCAGCGGGTGGGGAGTGGTACGTTCTTGTGATTGTTCATGACTTCTCTCGCTACTCCTGGGTTTACTTTCTTGAGAGCAAGGATAAAGTGTTTCATCACTTTTGGAGCTTAGCTTTGAGGTTGTTCAAGGAACTCCCTGGTGCATTACGAGCAATCCGCGGTGATAATGGCACTAAGTCCAAGAACTCCTCCTTTGATGCTTTTTGCCTTGAGCACGGTGTTGAGCATTAATTTCCAGCACCTCGTGTTCCTCAGCAGAATGGTGTGGTCGAAAGAAAGAAACGAACCTTGGTGGAGATGGCGCGGACGATGCTAGATGAGAATAGGACTCCGAGGCGGTTCTAGGCTGAGGCCATCAGCACTGCTTTCTATGTTTCCAATCGGGTTTTCTTGCGCTCGATTCTTAATATGACTTCCTATGAGCTACGTTTTGGGAGGAAGCCATCTATTTTTCTCATTTGTATGCCTTTGATTGCAAGTGCTTTATTCTTAAGCGTGGCAATCTTGATAAGTTTGAGTCGAGGTCTTCCGATGGCATCGTTCTTGGTTACACCCTTCATGGTCATTCCTATAGAGATTTGAGCTTGAAAACTAACACCATCGTAGAGTCCTACGATGTAACCTTTCATGAATCAAACTCTTGTGCAAGCAATATGGTTGAGACTGCAGGTAGCAGGGAAATAGAGGAGAGCATCTTTGTAGAAGAGGACCTATAGGGCTTGGATGAGGCTGATGATGATTCACCTCATCTCTCATCTGAGCTTGTTCCTGCTGCTTCCACTACTCCAGCAGAGGGTCTAGAAGCTTCTACATCAACTACAGTCGCTGTCAAGCTAGCTCCAGCTGTGGTTGAGGGGGAGGTACACTCTGAGATAAAGGCTCCTCTTCGTATTCAACGTCAGCATCCTCCTCAAAAAATAATCGGTAATCTCTATGAAAGGAGAACAAGGTCAAAGTCTGCACATCTCGCTTGCTTTACCAGTTCTCTATTTGTCGCAACCTTTGAACCTCGGGATGTTGGACACGCACTATCTGATGAACATTGGGTTAATGGCATGCATGAGGAGTTGGAAAACTTTGAGAGAAACAAAGTGTGGAACCTAGTAGAGCCTCCTGTTGGTGTCAATGTCAAAGGAACCAAGTGGGTGTTCAAAAATAAGCATGGGGAAGATGGTGAGGTTGTGAGAAACAAGGCTAGGCTTGTTTCTCAGGGTTTTAGCCAAGTGGAGGGCTTAGACTATGGGGAAACCTTTGCTCCTGTTGCTCGCTTAGAAGCCATTAGGATCTTGCTTGCCTTTGCAGCGTCTAAGGGCATTAGATTATATCAAATGAATGTCAACAGTACTTTCCTAAATGGATACATAGAGGAAGAGGTTTATGTGAAACAACCACCTAGCTTTGAGCACCACAAATACCCAAATCGAGTGTACAAGCTTCAGAAGGCTTTGTAGGGCTAAAGCAAGCACCCAGGGCTGGTATGCTAGGCTTAAGTCCTTCTTGCTAGAGCATGGGTATGTCATGGGGTGTGTTGACAAAACCTTGTTCACTCTAAAGCATGGCAATGACTTTCTAATGGTTCAGATATACGTGGACGATATCATCTTTGGTGGTTCCTCTCATGCTCTTGTGTCCAGGTTTCAAGAAGCGATGGAAAGTGAATTTCAGATGTCAATGATGGGCGAGCTCACCTTCTTTCTTAGACTTCAAATCAAGCAGTGCAAGCAAGGCACTTTCATACATCAAGCCAAGTACATGAAGGATCTCCTGAAGAAGTTCAACATGGTCAATGTGAAGTCGTTGTCTACTACAATGGCACTTGACCCAGATTAAGACTACGAAGCGGTGGACCAAAGGGAGTACAGGAGCATGATCGGCTCCCTCTTGTACCTAACAACGACAAGACCTGACATACACTTTGCGGTGTGTCTTTGAGCTCGCTTTCAAGCTTCCCCAAGGGTGACTCATCGCAAGGCTGTCAAGCACATCTTCAGGTATCTCAAATATACCCTTGAGTTCGGTCTTTGGACTTTGCTAGGTGTAGAATTGATAGGAAAAGCACTTCGGGTAGTTGCCATTTCTTGGGTACTTCTTTGGTTTGTTGGTCTTCTCGCAAGCAATCTAGTGTACCCCAATCCACAACCGAAGCCAAGTATGTTGCTGCTGCTAGTTGCTGTTCTCAAATCCATTGGATGGTTTCTACCATGAGAGATTTTGGGTTAACCTTTAAAAGTGTTCCACTTATGTGTGATAACTCTAGTGCCATATGATTAGCCAAAAACCCAATCCAACATGGTAAGGTCAAACACATAAATGTGAGATTCCACTTCCTAAGGGATAATGTTGAGAAGGGGGATGTTGAGCTCAAATACATTGCCACTAAAAATCAATTGGATGATATTCTCACCAAGCCCCTAGATGCATCGAGATTTTCTTTTCTTCGGGGAGAGCTTGGGGTTTGCCATCCCTATAGCATCATTTGAGGGGGAGTTGATGTTCTTTTTGTATATATGTATCTTACTTTTTCATATTGCATCTCATGTGTAATATATGCATTTGTACATGAGCATTGATTCTTATGCTTTCTTGCATTTTTCATTGCTATGATTGAGCTTGAGCTAAATTATGCGGATGTGATAGTAACCTCTCATGCTTAGATTTTTTAGATGGCCTATTATAAACTCTTTGAGCAACTTGTTAATCTTAAAGGTAAACTTGGCTTTTTGTGAAGCTTATGAAATAATCTTGCTAAAAATTGCCCATCATGTGTATAATTGCTTTTATCCTTGTTGAAACTTGTGTTGAGACTAGTCTAGAGGATATCTTAGCCTTGGCACCTTCTGTTTGCGAAATGTAGCTTTGCAAATGTTCAGCTCATGATGGAACATTGTGGAAACATGTGTTCCTTTTGCTGCAAAGACATGCTCATCTTTTTGCTTTTATTTGCAAGTAAAGTTGATCAAATGAAAATTGATTCGAAGCCTCAGGGTGTTTGTCGTATCCAGTCATGCGACCCTCCGCATGGATTAGAAATTTCATAAAAATGCTAAATCCAAAAATTGTGCTTCAAAGCCTCGGGGTGTTTGCCGTACCCAGTCGTGCGACCCTCCGCATAGATTAGAAGTTACATGAGGATCACATAAGAATAATGCCTTTTTCTTTCCCTTATCAGTCGTTGTTGCATATGTGAGCGTTTTTAGAGCTTATTTTCCGCGAATGCTTGTTACCTTGGTTGAGATTAAGACTGGCTAGTTTCCTTTGATTCACTTGATGCCTGTTTTGCCTCGGATGGGAGTACTTATACATGTGGTGATAGCTTTTTTCATGAGGAGTAAATTTGATTCTATCTAAGCTAGTCAATCTTTCTACTTAGCTTGTATAGCTCTTGGTGTTTATGCCTTGCTATCTATTTTTGGTCTTTGTATGATCGTGAGTTATTGCTTTTACACTTCATAGCTTTATGCTTATGGTTAGCAAGGTTAAATGCTTGTTTGCATAATTGTTGAAGCTCCTTAGGTTTGCATTTTCATGCATTGCATATTTGTTTATTTTGCTTCTTTGATGAGTTCATTGCCAAAGGGGGAGAAAATAGTGGGTCATGCACAAATAATGCTAAGAAACTTAAGATGACCTCATTTTGCATTACATGTGAACTACCACAAGTTGAGGGGAGCATATCATGATCTCGAGCGTTTTCATGCGCTTTTCACAATCTTCGCATTCTCACGTCGCTTTCTTTGCCAACTCTTGGTTTTGTGATCCCTATTTTGCTAGATGGCTCGTTTTTTACCTTTTCTTTGGGTTTGAGCCATTTGGATGTGCTTATTCGGTTTTGCCTTTCAAATTCCAAATCTTTGTGCATTTGGTGTTGTCAATGTACTCATCAAGGGGGAGACTGAGAAACCATGTGGATAAGTGTCATGGTTTGTAATATGTGATGAGTAATTAACTTTGGCTGAATTTGTGTTTGAGTTGAAATGCGGGAAATTGGGGATTGCATGGATTTGTGCACTGCTATGATTATGGCTAACCGAAGTTGGTGAAGGTATTGGTGAAGTTGCAGGAGAAGGGAAATGTGTTTGCTTGTCTCATGATGTGTAGGTCAATGGAGTCGACTTGGTGGTCAACTAAGAGAGGATTGGGCACAAGTAGGGGACGTGGAACCGGATGATCAGGATGTCGGATGAAGTCAAGGGCTATCCACATCGTACACGTGGAGAGGCAAGAAGCACGGATGGTTTCGCGGTTGAGCCTCAAAACTGTGGTGGTGATGAAGACGGCGTGTTGACCAAGTCAAGGCGAGCGGGATGCCGGTGCGAGTGACAAGGGGGCCCAATGGAGCAGGACCGGGAGAGACATGCCGGTGGTCAGGATCACGGGACAAGATGACACGGGTCAACATCAAGGAAGACACGCATTGAGAAGCATGAAAGGCATTTTCCCGGTTTGGGCCTCAAAACCGGTGGCGGTGATTGGAGGTGCACGTGGCACCATCGCGAAGCTTACGTCGAGGCGAAGCAAAGATGTGAAGGGTCCGATGGCGTTCGGGCGAAGGAAAAAAGAGTTGGATGGTTTTGCCCCTGGTGGTAGGTGGCAATGTATTGTAGGTCAAGGGTATAATTGTCTTAGACCCTACGCCTCTATAAGGTGAGGTATGGCTGGTGGGAGAGGTGCCTCTTCACATTAGCCTTGTGTTAGGTTTTTATGAAAAGTGCTAGGAGAAGTCTTCATGTTTTAGTAGAGAAGAAACTGTGTGTGAGAGACACATGTTTCTCTTCCAAATAGTGGGAGGAAGAGGATGGCTTCCAAGCCATGTTTCAATGAATCTTGCATGCATGGATCAATGATATGAGATTCAATTTCGTACTCAAGATCTTCTCTTCTACCTAAATCCTGAATTTTTCTTTTTCTCTATTTTTGGAGGTATTTTTGTGAGGATTTTTATCTCATTTTTGAGTGGGTTTTGGGGTGAGTTTCTAGGGGGATCTTGGTGCTAGGACAGCCTAAACATTCCTTGATGGATCCTTGGTTGAATCCTAGGCAAGAGCACCTTTGATTTTGTGGATTTCCTCGAGAACATTCAAACCCTAGGCTTTTTGGTAAAACCTGAAATTCGTGATGAATTCTTGAGCTTTTCGTATGATTTCACTTGGAGAAGGAACGTCCTACCATGAGACACGTTTTGTCCAAGTTTCATAATTTTTGGAGATCATTTGGATAGGTTTTGCCAATTTTTTTGCCGAGTTTTGGTTTTAGTTTTTGGTTCTGGAAAGGGTCGATCGGCACTGCCAATCTGTGAATCGGCACTGCCGGTGAGGGAGTCAGAACCCGGATCAGCACTGCTGATGCCATGACCGGCACTGCCGGGGCTTGGGTCATCTCCTCATCGACACTGCCGATGTGCTGACCGGCACTGCCGATGCGCTCTGTCTGTGTGTTCTCTAACCTTTGGTCCATCTATTGACCGGCAATGCTGATGCGCTCGGTCTATGTGTTCTCCAACCTTTGCTCCATCTGTTGACCGACACTGCCGATGGTCTGTTCCAGCTCCCGATCAGCACTGCTGATGCTGCGATCGGCACTACTGATGTACTAACAGAGTTGTCTGTTTTGGTTGAAGTTTCTTGACCGTTTCGAGTCTTTGTTGTTCTCCTTTGTTTCCATTGTGTTTCGCTGCTATTGTTGATCACTCCTAGGGTTAGCACATCACAAGTTGGTGTGTGTAATCTTGGTGATTTGTTTAGAGGCCGACTTGGGTTGTAATTGGGACATAGGCCAAGTTCTTGAGAAGAATTTTAATTAGATTCCATTCACCCCCCCCCCCTCTGGTCGCCTTCTTGGCCCTTCAGAGGCTCAGTGGCATTTATTGTGTTCGCCACTGAGGCCCCTTTTTGCCCATTACTACAGAGCTTAATTGTAGTAGTGCAAAGAACTAACAGGTGCAAGTTGCAAAGTTAATTGGAAAACAGTTCAACGGCCAAAAGCTTTGGGTGGACTTGGAATCCTTGACCTCGACAACTTCTTCAGAGCACTCAGATTGTGATGGTTGTGACATCCGTGGACGTCGGAGGATAAAACCTGGCTTGGCACAAAGCTACCCTGTGATGACACAAACAACAAGTTGTTTGCGGCATGCACTAAAATAACAATAGGAGACGATAAAAAGACATCCTTTTGGTACTCTGGTTGGCTTGATAGGATTTGACCTAAAGACTGGGCGCCCAGCGTTTATCGAGCTTTCATATAAAAAAATAGGAGCATGCACAAATGGATGTCTGAGATATCCTTGACTGGCTTCACGACAACATACATCACCGAGTTTGTCCAATTGTGGTGAGCAACGCAGGGTATCTCTTTGATTCGCGATACGATGGACACAATACAATGGAAGATGACACAACACGGACAATATACGACAGCCTCAGCCTACCATGCACAATTCCTTGGTCATATAGACACTCCATTCAATAACTTGATGTAGAAGGTTTGGGCAACACCAAAGTGCAAGTTATTTGTCAGGCTGATCATATAGGATAGGGTCTGAACATCAGACAGACTAGCTCGAAGAGGTTGGCAGCATAGTCCTTCATGTCCATTGTGTTATTAAATGCCGGAAACAGCATACCACCTCCTAGTCCAATGCCGTTATGCAGGAAAATTTAGGATGCCATAGCGCAATGGACAGGAAAACCGGGATTCCATCCCTCACTCTGGACCTACACCACTACAGTCCTATAATGGTGCTATTCTGTTGCAGCTTACTTCGGAATGTCAAAGAAATGAGCAAAAATAATGTTGTTATTGGTAGCATGAGAACTATGGAACAAGCAAAACGCGCAGGTCTTCCAACGAAATGAAATGACACCTACTTCCTTGTTAAGCAAAATAAAGGATGAAGCGCTACTCTAGGTCAAAGCAGGTGCTAATATTGTTAATACGAGCTAATTCTGTTTTTTAACCTCACCTAGTCTCTAGGTATTAGGTGTTGTAAATTATTTTGCTTTATCAATGAAATGAGCACTAGCTTGTGCCGATTCGTTAAAAAAAAATACAAAGCCCGTTCTGTTTTGCTAAGCCGACCGAATGATTTTTTTCGGATTTATGAAAACTAACCGGTTTTTGTGAAACCGACTTTTTTCAATGGTTTTTAGTTTACCAGTTTCTTATTTTATATATATATATATATATATATATATATATATATATATAGGGAAAATCTATTCTACTCTCAAGTGTAGTTACTCCCATATTGAAAAAATCCACCTTGGGTATGCGTTCATACCCATTTATCATTTTGAGTATATACATATACTTAAAACAAGATTTTTAAGAGTGATAAACATAAACAATTTTGAATGGTCTTCTAGTTATAAGTATATCAACATATATCATATTTACTACTATATAAAAGTGAGTATGTCTCCATAGTTCATGTATTCCAACAAAATAAAAGTGAGTATATACACATACCTTTTAGTATGACTACATACTTAATTTAGAAACCTCAAGTATGTAATGATACTCTCTAGATTGTGAGATACACACGTGGAAGTAGCTACTCCTGAGAGTAGGAAAAAGACCTCCTATATATATATATATATATATATATAATTGCTTTTGTTTTGTATATTCTGCTAGTAGCAACCTCCTTCAACCTCTCTTCGGCACCTACTCCATCTGCAATCTGCTCCTAAATCTGCCCAAGCGTCCCCAAACTTTCAGCTCTGGAATCGCTTAATTATATCGAGC
Source organism: Eleusine indica (assembly GCA_030378355.1). Lineage (NCBI taxonomy): Eukaryota > Viridiplantae > Streptophyta > Magnoliopsida > Poales > Poaceae > Eleusine > Eleusine indica. The sequence goes on from CM059497.1 coordinate 18,532,112, forward strand.
TCTTTCTAGTAGCAGTCTTGGTGAGGTTCTAGCTTCCAGCTGTTTTGAATCGACAAAATAGGCTTAAGGGTTGCCGGGTGCTCCGGCCTTACGATCGCGGGTTGCAGACATCCTCTAAAGGTTTGATCTTATTTCTGCCTCTGAGTTCCTTGAGCTAGAGGGACTCTCCTCAAATCTTGAGACCGAGCTGCTCCTGGTTCGTCAAGATAAACCACCACAAGATTCAGCAGCGTTTCAGGTTTCCCTGCTGTCTAATGATCGGGTATGGCGCTTGAGGCTACCGCTCAGGGCGCCGCAGAGGCGGCCATAGCAGCCATCGGCCGCGGCTACGATGTTGCGGGGGCATCCGGCTTGATCGCGGCCCAAGAAGGAGCAAGTCCACGTCGTGCATGAAGAGGAGGAGGCCACGCTGCTGTTCGTAAACTCGTCCTCTACTAGATCCACCGTACCGCCCGTGACATCGGTGGGCTCACCGGCGACTCCGCCCCCGCATGCTGACTTGTTGCCGCATGAGGCGGGACACGTGCATGGCGGTGGCAGATCTACGGCGGCGAAGGCGCCGCCGTCCGTGCAGATCGAGCTGCACGAGGAGAAGGTGTTCGCCCACCTCAGAGAAGAGGAGGAGCATGATGCCAAGACTTGGGTCTTGGACACCGGGGCGACGAACCACATGTCCGGGTCGCGGGAGGCGTTCGTGGACATGGACACGGAGGTGTGCGGCACGGTGCGGTTCGGTGATGACTCGGTAGCGCGGATCGAGGGCCATGACACAGTCACGTTCGTGTGCAAGAACGGTGAGCTTCGATCGTTCTCTGGGGTCTACTTTATTCCCCGGTTGACGACGAACATTGTGAGCATCGGACAACTCAACGAGGTCGGCTACAAGATCGACATCGACTCCGGCGTGATGCGGATTCGGGAGCCCGGCGGCCAACTACTAGCCAAGGTGACGCGCGCGGGGAACCGGCTATATGTGCTCCACATCAAGATGGCACAGCCGGTTTGCTTGGCGGTTCGCAGCCGTGGCGACGAGGTGGCGTGGCTCTGGCACGAGCGCTTCGGCCATGTCAACATGGCGGCGCTACGCAAGATGGCTCGGGAGGAGCTGGTGCACGGGCTGCCGGAGCTCGGACAGGTGGCGGAGTTGTGCGAGGCTTGCATGGCTGGCAAGCAGAGCCGCACCTAGTTTCCGATACAAGCGGAGTACCGAGCACGGCGGCGTCTAGAGCTGGTGCACGGTGATCTTTGTGGGTAGATCACACCGACGACTCTGAGCGGCAACAAGTACTTCTTGCTGCTCGTCGACGACCTCACCCGTTTCATGTGGGTGGCCATGATCCCATCCAAGGATTGTGCAGCAGAGGCGATCAAGGCGATTCAAGCTCGCACCAAGGGAGAGTCCAAGCTGAAGCTCGGCGCGCTCCGCACTGACCGCGGTGGCGAGTTCAACTCGACAGAGTTCGTGGCGTATTGCGCGGCGGAAGGAGTCCACCGCCAGCGCACTGCTGCATACAGCCCGCAGCAGAACGGTGTTGTAGAGCGCCGGAACGGCACGGTGGTGGCGAGGGCAAGAAGCATGCTCAAGGCCAAAGGCTTGCCCAGTTGGCTTTGGGGCGAGGCGGTGAGCACCGCCGTGTACGTGTTGAATAGGTGCCCGACAAAGAGTGTGGAGGGCATGACTCCGTTCGAAGCCTGGCACGGGAAGAAGCCCGTGGTGCACCACTTGAAGATGTTTGGTTGCATCATCTATGTCCGGAACACGACGCCGCACCTGAAGAAGTTGGAGGATCGGGGCCGCAAGATGATCTTCATTGGCTACGAGCGCGGCTCCAAGGCGTACCGCGCGTACGATCCTACCACGAAGCGTGTCCACGTAACGCGTGACGTGGTGTTTGACGAACAAGCCCAGTGGGACTGGGGCACCCACGACGGCGACCATGAGTCAAGCGGCGGCGACGATGTGTTCACGGTTGAGTTCACCACCTCGGGCCCAGCCACTCTAGAAGTTGATGGAGTCGTCGAGGCGGCTGGAGGAGGAGAATTGGGGGAGCAGTCGCCGCCTCCCGTTGTGGGCAATGAGGCCCTCGAGGCTGTCGGTGAGGAGCTAGAGGCCGGCATCGATGACGACAATCTTGACGCTGACCACGATGAGGACGCGCCGCTCCGGTACCGCGACATCAACGACATCATCGGACCGGCGTCTCCGTGCGGTTTTGCACCACGTGCGTTGGTCACCGAGGAGCTGCACATGGTGAGCTCCGACGAGCCCGCCACTTTCACCGAGGCGGAACGCAGCCCGAGCTGGAGGGTGGCGATGATGGAGGAGATGGCTGCAATTGATGACAACGGGACATGGTCTCTCGTCGATCTCGCTCCAGGTCGCCGTGCCATTGGCCTGAAATGGGTCTTCAAGGTGAAGAGGGATGAGCACGGGGCGGTGGCCAAGCACAAGGCACGCCTCGTGGTGAAGGGATATGCGCAACACCACGGCATCGACTACAACAAGGTGTTCGCGCCCATGGCGCGGCTGGACTCGGTGCGCCTGCTCATCGCCCTTGCGATGTACGAGGGGTGGGAGGTGCACCATATGGACATCAAATTGGCATTCCTAAACGGCGACCTACAGGAGGAGGTCTACATTGAGCAGCCGGCCGGTTATGTGGTCGGTGGGAAGGAGCATAAGGTGCTCAAGCTGCGGAAGGCACTGTATGGGCTACATCAAGCGCCGCGTGCATGGAACGCGAAGCTGGACGAGACTCTGGTGGCGCTCGGCTTCACGAGGTGCCCATCGGAGCACGCCATCTATGTCAGGAGGAATGGCGTGGCGCGGCTGGTGGTCGGCGTGTATGTCGACGACCTTGTGATCACCGGTGCCAGTTGCGACGAGATCAAGCGTTTCAACGGGGAGATGGCAGCAGCGTTCAAGATGAGCGATCTCGGCCTGCTTCACTACTATCTTGGCATTGAGGTGAAGCAGAGTGCGAGGGAAATTTCGCTGAGCCAAGGAGCTTATGCGGCCAAGCTGCTGGAGAAAAGCAGCATGGCGGGGTGCAATTCAGTCCAAGCACCCATGGAACCGAGGCTAAAGCTGAGCAAGACGAGCGAGAAGCCGCCGGTCGATGCTACTGTGTATAGAAGCATTGTCGGGAGCCTCAGGTACTTGGTGAACACCCGCCCCGATCTTGCTTTCTCTGCCGGCTATGTGAGTCGGTTTTTGGAGGAGCCGCGCGAGGATCATATGGCTGCGGTGAAGCATATCCTCCAATACGTGGCGGGGACCCAGAATTGGGGACTCTGGTATGGCAGAAAGGAGAAGGAGGAGGCGCTCCTAACAGGGTTCAGCGACAGCGATTTCGCTGGGGATGTCGATGCTAGGAAAAGCACGACAGGGGTGATTTTCTTCCTCGACAGCAGCCCGATCACCTGGCAATCAAAGATGCAGAAGGTGGTGGCTCAATCAAGCTGCGAGGCAGAATACATGGCAGCAGCAAATGCTGCTTGTCAGGCACTCTGGCTCAAGCGCGTGCTAGCAGAAATGCAGGGAGCGGCGCAGAGCGTGCCAGTGTTGAGGGTGGACAACAAGTCCGCCATTGCGTTAATCAAGAATCCGGTGCTCCACGGACAGTGTAAGCACATCGAGGTGAAGTATCAGGTGAAGTATCACCTTGTCTGGGAGTCCGCAGAACAGGACCTGATCAAAGTGGATTTCATTCGAAGTGAAGAACAGCTCGGTGACATTTTGACCAAGTCTCTCGGCAAAGTCAAGTTTCATGAGCTGCGTTCCAAGATCGGCCTGATCAATGTTGATAATCATGATGGCAAGGGTTAGGAGAAGATTATAGGAAATAATCCTTGCCTTCCATGTTTACTATTTACTTTCCTTAGTTTATTTGCTATGTTTAGAAAGCTAGCTGTGCCTGATCGGAGGCCATAATTTTCTTTCCTTGTAATCGTACTTTCCTTGCTTGTAATTATCTATATAAGTAGAGGAATAGCACCAGAAAACGCTGCCTCATTTTGCAGCACCAACAAGACCATGTGCACTTGTGTTCTTACGTGAGGTGTGTGTGTGTTGTGGCCATGATCTCGCCGGCGACGTGCGCGTCGTTTCTCCGGCGAGGTTTCTAACAGACAGGAGATTTCTGGATGCAAGCAATCAGTGTGACATGAGCAACAAGGATGCATATTGGAAAGATAAGGTGGTTTCTTTTCAGCATTTTCTGTGCTGTTCTTTTCTTGTTAGGTTGCAATTAGGATGAAGCTATTTACCAAAATCTGTTTGTTGACGTGGACTCAAATATTAACAAATGAAGACGTTGTGTATGTGAAAGTTCATGCCTGGTATACATTAACTGTCTCTTGAAGATGAGTTATATTATGATTTGGTCTTACAATGTAGCGTCATGTATAGGAGGATGTGAGAGAGCAACAACTACGATTGCCAGAGTCAAGTCCATCAAGTTCTTACTGTTCGAAAGAGGTACTGATGGTTTTCCAGTTATTGAGCTTATTATAAGCACTACTTGTTACTTCTCATGCAACATCGATATGTTGATAATTCAGGATTTGGTGTTTATGGTTAAGCAGAGAGGCGGTAAGGAATGGGACAAGGAGATGCATCATAGAAAGTGGATCAAAACTGTTCAAGCACAACCTGATGTTATCTCAATGTCGTTTCTACCTATTACTTCATTGTTGGTTAATGTTCCTGGCTCGGGATTTGTGAATCACGCAATTAATCTGTACCTACGCTGTAAGCTTGTCTCACTTTTCATTTTGTAGACGGATCATCCTTTTATGGATTTATACTATTAACCTGCTTCTGGAATTTTGCTTTTTTTCAGATAAGCCTCCAATTGAAGGATTACACCAATTTCTTGAGTTTCAGCTACCAAGGCAGTGGGCGCCGCTCATGAGTGAAGTTCCCCTATGCCCTAACCGACATAGACAGATTAGTGTATTTTTCCCCTTTAATTTCATCGGGCCCAAGCTCTGTGTCAGAACAAATATGGTATGTGTATTCTTGTGATCGCCATGCGTCGTTACATTGTGCATCACTCATCAGTTTAATCTTTTCTTTACTCTTGCTATTTCATATTGGATACAGGTTGATGTGGGCGGAAGACCAGTTAGTGGACTACGGCTGTGCCTCGAGGAGCGTAAAAACAACACACTGGCTATACATCTTGAGCATCTATCTTCCCTTCCTGAAATGATCCAACTCGTGGATGATCCGTACAACCACAAAACTCCAGAACCACATAACCGCAAGTACATTGAAGCATTTGGATCATGGAAGGGTTTCTCTTATGTCTACACAGGACCAGTGGAGTCAGACGATGACTCTTCAATTGTTACCGGGGCAATGTTACATGTGAGCAGCAATGGGTTCAAGAAACTACTTTCCCTCCGCCTCCGTTTCTCAAAAGTATGCAATGCCACACTAGTGAAGAACCCTGAATGGGAAGGATCACCAAATATCGGCCAAAAGTGTGAGCTAAGCTCGGAGGCCAAGAAGCCTGCCCATCATCGGGATGATGTGAACATCAACTCAGCTGTGTACCCTGGCGGTCCACCTGTGCCTGTGCACTCATCAAAGCTGCTCAAGTTTGTGCACATGGCAGAGATTCGTCGCGGACCACAAGACACCCCAGGCTACTGGGTGGTATCTGGTGCAAAACTGCATCAAGAAAGGGGCAAGATATCACTGCGAGTGAAGTATTCGCTCTTGAGTCTTGACCGCCATTATACCTGATAACGAGTATCCGTTTGTGATTTGTTGAACAAAGTTGAAACTTGTGGATCGAGGCACAAAAGAGATGATAATCAATGTGCATTTAATAGTTGTGAAAAAAAGTGCATTTAAGGTCAGTCTCAGTGGGAGATTCATTTGAATGATATGTCACATCAGCAAAAGTGATGATATAACAGAGTAATTAATAAGCATGAAACTCATTTGACTATTTCATATGCATGAAACTCAATTGAAAGTAACATTGAGAGTATAAAGTTTCATCCTAACATGTTTTGATCAATCCTAATATAACATATTTAATGCTATGGTTTGTCTCTATGAAATCATGAAATAAAGTTATGCATTGAGACAGATTATTTCATCTATAAAATTAAAATTCTGAAGCTAATGTGGTACTAATAAAATATGTGAGATAAAATTATGCACTAAAACTAGTCTAATCATGTAGCGTGCATGATAGCGTTTCAGTGTGTTAATAAGCGTCTCCTAGTAAATGGTGCATCTGCTTATATAAGATGAGACGATATGCTTGTTTTATTACGTTTGTTCTAAAGTTAATCATTATTATTTTTGATAAATAAATTTTATAAATCCATAAAAGTTAATAACATTTTTTAAACCTAAATAATATTTAAACAAACTTCATGCGACCAATCACAACCAAGCTTAATTTAAAGAGCAATTCCCTCTATGCCATCAGAAAATATACCAATCCCTTCTTCATCATCGAAAAATATGCATTCCCTTGTGTGCCATTAGTTTCAATTTTTGATCCCTTATAAGTCATTAACGTTATAATTGGAGGATAATTGTACAATAAAACATATTGTTGTGTAAGTTTTTTTTCAAATTACCAGTTTTACCCCTATTCTACCGTGATGTCTCACTAGCCATGCTCCTGTGAGCACCAAGCGATTTATTCCTTCTAGCCAAACAGGAAAACTCGTTCCCATCCAGCCAACCCTAGGCCACGACGAAGAAGTCATGAATCCAGCCTGCCACGTAAGGAAGCAGGCGGTCGTGCGCCACCCGGGAGTCCGACCCTGTCCATGCCTGTTGCCCTGTGAACAGCCACCCATCGCCCTGACTCCACCACCACCCATCACCCTAACTCCACCACCATGAGGAATTGGTGGTCGTTGCCGTGCCGATCTGGTGGTCACCACTGAGACCATGCCTCCTAGGTTGCTGCCTGGAGCCATCCCCACCTAACGCCCCCGCAAGGCTAAGGTCTCCACGCCTAACTATAGCAACTTTAGGCTCAAGTCCTGGTTCTTGGCTTCGTGCAGGATATATTATATCTATTCTATCTGTATTTCTCTTTTCTTTATGACTCATATTTAGCAAGTCACTGAAGGATTAGAAATCATAATAAAGTGCATTGACTTGGTAGCATATTAATTCAGAGGATGGATCCTAAGTCTACTTACTTGCTACAAGTTAGACTTTTGGTCAATCCTAAAGAGAGTAGGCCACAATTTCCATGCTATAGGTTCGATAAGACTATAGATTCTGACATCTGCAACTTCAAGGACCTTGTCAACGATATGGCTGCTGAATTCCCCCATGGCTATGGTGAAACTGTGACTGTTTTTTTTATTATGATGCTGCCAATGAAAACTACCTGCGAATGAAATCAGATCAAGAACTACTTGCAATGTTCAACAAACATATTGATACTAAGGTAGTTCGCTTGACTATTACATACTCCAAGCCTACAGATATGGTGTTTGTCTCTGATCTAGAAGATATGGGACATAATGACACTACAATACCAAGTGAACCCACTGAACCTACATCAAACCAGCCCACTAATCGTACAACACATGAGCCCACTAGCCCTTCAGCAAGCCAACCCAATAATGCTATAGAAAGCGAGCCAATCACAAATGAGTTGGATGATGATAAATATCTTTTAAATCTAGAACCACACAATGAGCATGTTGGCATTGATGAGGAGGGATTCTACTGGACAAATGGTGAAGCCGGGGCTGCTCATACAACTGTCATTGAGGACAACGATTCTACGTTTGTATCTGATTCTGACGAGGAGTATGAGGAAGAGGATGGGTTAGTGGGTACCCTCAGCCACCTCATGTTCTAGTTGTAGCATATGACAAGGATGACCCTCCAATGAGTGTTGGCAGCATTCATGGGAACATGGAAGTATTTAAGTTGGCAATAACTCAGCATGCAATAACAAAAGAAATTTGAGTTTAACATTGAAATGGGGATTTGGTTGTAGAAGTGAGTGTGAAGGGTGGCATAGGCTACAAGTGAGTAGTGAAGCTTGATGAAAAAAGTTGTTCTTGCAGACAATGGCAAGTGTCAAGGATTCCATGCTCACATGCTATAGCATTCATTACATCTCTCAGAGCTCCATTGGAGGATTATGTTTACTCATATTATTTTGTTGAGAAATTTAGAGCTTCCTATGCGAGTCTCCTTCCAGCTTATTTGCAAGGGATATGGACATCATTGGTACAACTGTAAGGATGGTGACTGTTGACGGTCCTTAAATGCTAAATCCGACCGTCAAATCCTTGCATAAACAACATAAAAGGAATAATCGACACAGTGGTAGGGATTTAATACTAAAAATTTCCACAAGTGTTGGTGATTATTTCTATGCAGGTGATTTATCCACGGAGTAAAGGGAAAACACAAGTAATTGGAGGAAAAAACACAGTTTCGGCCAACCAGAGTGCAGCACAAGGATTCACGGCCCCACAAACAGGCTGAACCAACATTCCAGAGGGCCTTACCCACATAACCGATGAAGGGACCCACCTTCTAGTGCCCAAGAGAAAGCGGGGGACGAGAGGCGGCAACTTTTGTTTGGTCAAACACCCTTGTTCGGCCGAACTGGAAGTGGGCCCCCTCATCCCCAGCTTCCACGTGCCACCCGTTACCGCCTTTCTAAGGTCGGTTGGTCCAGTTAAGGTGGCACTTACCGCCTCAAGAACTGCCTTTGGGCCCTATATAAGGAGGGGAGTGCCTCCACTCTCAACACAACACAAGAAGAAGATTTAGAGCTCCACTCAAAAAGCTTTAGCACTGCTAAACTGCTTAGAAAATAGGGAGAGAGTGAGGGAGAGTTAGGAGGAGGTCCGGGCTTGTCGGCGCCTTCTCCATGCCAATACCTTGATGGATGCTTTCCTTTCTTAGTAAGTATTCATGATCTTCCTTTGGTATTTAAGTTTCCTTTTTAAGTAAGTTCTTTCCTTAGCTGCTTACGAGATCATCGCTCTAGTTACTTAGAGTATCATATTCTTCTATAAGCGTGACGTCCAGACTTTGATAGTAATCAATAGCGTAGACGTGGTGTCTAGGCTAGAGGTTACCTTTGTTTGCCGTGTGTCCCATGGTTTGTAGAGGTAGTCGGTAGGTGGTGACAGTCCTATCCGGCCTTAGTAATTTTCCATGTTCGGATACGTCGTAGAGCTATTGGTCAGAGTCGCTTGTGGATGCAGGGGTAAGCCTGTGCTCAAAGTAAGCAGTTATAGTTTGAACCTATCTTATTTTAAGATCTTTTACCATAGGAATCCTCTCTACCCTCTACCTACCATATTCTTGTTGTCCTTGGACGGATTAGGATAGAAGATTAGACACAAACGTTCCTTGTGAATTCGATACATTGGAATACTCTTAGGTGAATTTCTACAGCGGTATCCGTGCACTTGCGGATTTATCTGTGATCGTAAGAAATACCAACAAGCATTTTTGGCACCGTTGCCGAGGAACGATTGTTGTTCTATCTTCGAACCTTCTTCATCCTCGTACCATTTTATCTTTCTTTATTTCTTTCCTTGTTTCTACAATGGAGCAACCAACTATCCAATCTTTCTCTGCTCCAAAGGGCCAATTCTATGAGCCACCGCCGTCTGCGGACCCAATTAGTTGATCCGGCTATGAACTCCGCACTAGCTTTATAGCCATGGTTCGGGAGCAATCCTTTTCTAGCTTAGATAGTGAAAAATCATACCATCACCTACAAGAATTCGAGCAACTGTGTTCATGCCTTTTGATAAAGGGCATGACACAGGAAACTCTAGAGTGGAAATTATTTCCCTTTTCCCTCATGGAGAGGGCGAAACAATGGTACACTCATACTGTCGGGAGTTTAAACGGTGATTGGGAGGAACTTCGAGATAAATTTTGTCTCGCTTTCTTCCCTACGTCTCGTATTGTCTCCCTTCATATGGAAATTCTTGGCTTTCGCCAGAGTGAGAAGAAATCTTTAGGTGTAGCCTGGGCTAGGCTTAATTTGCTATCCAAATCCGGACCCAACCTTGCCATTCCCGGCCCAACGTTGCTGCAACATTTTTGTGAGGGGCTGAACAAGGAAGCTTCCCTATACCTAGACATTGCCGTCAGAGGATCGTTCGTCCATAAGACCGCGACAAAAGGAAGAGAAATCCTAGATCTTATTGTAGAAAACACTTTCTTCCTTTCCGATCATGCTGAACCCCTCCAGGAGGAAGCCAAGTCGAGCCATGAGGAACCCTTAATAGCCGAATCCAAACCCATTCCTTGCATACCCCAAGATTCGACCATTGAGCCCTCACCTGAATTGGGAACACCTAGGGAAGAAGAAATTCAACCTTCAGAATTCCCATTTGACTTTGAGGAAGAACTTTTTGAAGATTATGGAAACACCTCTAAGTATTGATGCCAATAGAAACCCCCGACTCCTGTCTTCCCTCCTGAGCCGCTTGAAGAGGCATTCCTCCAAGAGATGATGAAGGAGTTAACTTCAATTATGAGCGATGAATGGTTGCGAGAGGTTGAGCTATCCCCTAAAGTAATTCGAATAGGCCCTCCCTCTTCAACCATTCGATGCGACATTAGAGGAGTTGTGGTGTAAGTTCTTTATAATCCAACTATCGGTGCCAATATAGTTTCTAGTGCTTTTGCACTTGACATTTTGTGCGATACGCCATTGGCACCGACTAATAAATCCTTCAGTGGCTCCTTTGGCCCTATTTTAGAAGGATGCGGGATTCTATAAGACGTGACCGTAAGGCACGCAGACGTCAAGGTTGTCCTAGACTTTCATGTCTTTGACATTCAAGACTTAGATGTCTTAATCGGACATCCCATTGAGAAATTACTCATGGATGTACCAACGCTTGGAAGTCTCGACGTAAAACTCGGGGGGGGGGGGGGGGGGGGGATTTTCTATCCTGATCTCCCGATTGAGGAACTCCCTACCAGATCCTCCCCCTGAGGATGAGCCAATTGAGGAAGTAATGGCTGTTCTCCCATTTGATTCTCCCGAATCCCTTCTAAAAAGAGATGCTAAAGAATTTATCCAATAAGAGGATGAGTTTCAGGAGACAATCAAGCTACCCATTGAAGAACCACCATGATGACATTCGATTGAGCTTAAGCCTTGCCACCTGGCCTACATCATGCTTTCCTAAATGGCGACCTGGAAGCCCCTGTTATCATAAGTGACAAGCTATCCGAGGAAGAAACTGCTAAACTTGAATTAGTCTTGCTCTTTGCAGCCATCGCATTCCCATTGATCCTGATAGCACACCTTCTAGGGAGCCTCAAAGGAGGCTAAATAATGCAATAAGAGAGGTTGTTAAGAAGGAGGTCTTGAAACTTTTGCACGTCGGGATAATTTATCTCGTTCCTCGTAGTGAGTGGGTTAGCCCTGTGCAAGTACTGCCTAAGAAGGGAGGCATGACGGTTGTTAGAAACGATAGAAATGAGTTGATCCCTCAACGCACCGTCACGGGATGGAGGATGTGCATCGACTATCAGAGGCTCAACAAGGCACAAAAAAGGATCATTTCCTGCTGCCCTTCATTGGTGAAATGTTGGAGCAGCTTGCCACTCATTCCTTCTTTTGTTTCCTTGATGGGTACTCTGGTTACCATCAAATTCCCATCCATCCCGATGATTAAAGTAAGACTACCTTCACATGCCCTTACGGAACCTATGCCTATCGTAGAATGTCATTCGGGTTGTACAATGCGCCCGCTTCGTTCCAAAGGTGCATGATGTCTATCTTCTCTGACATGATCAAAAAAATCATGGAAGTTTTCATGGATGACTTCTCTGTTTATGGGAAAACTTTTGATCATTGTGTTGAGAATCTAGATAGGGTCTTACAAAGATGCCAGGAAAAGGACTTGGTACTTAATTGGGAAAAATGCCACTTTATGGTCCGAGAGGGCATTGTTTTAGGACACCATGTGTCTGAGAGGGGGATTGAGGTGGATAGAGCTAAGATCAAGGTCATAGAAAGGCTTCCACCTCCAATTAATGTTAAGGGGATCCGTAGTTTCTTAGGACATGCGAGGTTTTATCGATGTTTCATCAAGAACTTTTCCCAGATCGCTAGACCCCTCACTAGTCTTCTGGCTAAGGATGTTCCCTTTGATTTCGATGATGAGTGTCTACATTCCTTTAATATCTTTAAGAAGGCACTCATCTTAGCTCCAATCATCCAACCCCCCGATTGGACGCTACCTTTCGAGATCATGTGTGATGCTAGTGACTATGCTGTTAGGGCCGTTCTTGTCCAAACCAAAGATAAGAAGCATCACGACATAGCCTATGCTAGCAAGACCTTGACAGGAGCACAACTTAATTATGCCACTACAGAAAAGGAGCTCCTTGCCGTTGTTTTTGCTATCGATAAGTTTAGGTCTTACTTAGTAGGAGCAAAGGTTATCGTTCACACTGATCATGCTGCTTTAAAATACCTGCTCACTAAGAAAGATGCTAAACCAAGTCTAATTAGAGGGATTCTTCTACTCCAAGAATTTGACCTTGAAATTAGAGATAAGAAAGGAGTAGAGAATTCTGTTGTGGATCATTTGCCACGTATGCATATGACTAACATGCATTAAATTCCAATAAATGACTTCCTCCATGACAACATGCTACTGCAAGTGATGGACTCCAACCGCTGCTATGCAGACATTGTGAATTTCATTGTTACAGGGTATGTACCACCAAGGGAGAACAAGAAGAAGCTCATCTATGAGAGTCGACGTCACGTGTGGGATGACCCGTACCTCTATAGAGTATGTGCTGACGGGTTGCTAAGAAGATGTGTCCCAAGAATTGAAGGCACCAAGATAATTGAGAAATGCCATGCATCTCCATATGAAGGTCACTATGGTGTATTCCGCACCCAAGCAAAAATCTGGCAGAGTGGATTCTTCTGGCCAACAATGCATGAAGACACAAAAGAATTCATTCAAAGATGTCAGAATTGCCAGAAGCATGGAGGGATTACTGCTCGTAACGCAATGCCCCTAACATACAACCTTCAAGTGAAATTATTTGATGTATGGGGCATTGACTTCATGGGACCATTTCCAAAGTCCTATGATTGCGAGTACATCTTGGTGGCTGTTGAGTATGTATCCAAGTGGGTAGAAGCAATGCCATGCAGAGCTGCCGACTCCAAGCGCGCTCGAAGAATGTTCCACGAAATCATCTTTCCTTGTTTTGGAACGCCACGGATAGTGATAAGTGACAGAGGGTCTCATTCCATTGATAAGACCTTCCGAAACTTCTTAAGAGAGTTTGGAGTAAGGCACAGCATTGCAACTCCATACTACCCCGAAATAAGCGGGCAGGCAAAAACTTCCAATAAACAAATCAAGAACATCCTGCAGAAGACCGTAAATGATATGGGGAGTGGATGGAAGATGAAGCTACCAGATGCACTATGGGCATACAGGTCAGCATACAAAACACCGATTGGTATGTCCCCTTCCAGCTCATATATGGAAAAATATGTCATTTACCACTCGAGCTGGAACATAGAGCACATTGGGCCATCCGGAATTGGAACATGGACTTTAGGGAGGCCGGGAGACATAGAAAAATGCAGTTGTCCGAGTTACAGAAATGGAGAGATAAGGCTTATCATAGTGCCAAGATCTACAAGAATAGAACCAAAAGATGGCATGACCGAAGGATCAAGCCTAAGGATTTCAAGCCAGGCGACAAGGTGTTGCTCTTCAACTCCAGAGTCAAGTTGTTTGGCCATGGGAAGCTTCGGAGTAAATGGGAAGGACCATTCACCATCATTAATGCAGCATCGCATGGAGCAATCACACTCCAAGATGACAAAGGGAACTAGTTTAAGGTAAATGGTCATCATTTAAAATTCTTCCTAGAGCCAGATGACAACCAAGGTAAGGAGGTAGATGCGATCAATTTAATTGATTTCAATGCTCTACCTTAGCATTCCTCTTTGAATAAATTTAGACTCCCTGGTTCTAGACCCGGTAGAGTACTTTTTGTTTCCACAATCCTTTGTTTGTTTTGAATAAAAAGTAGCTAGGTACAAGAACAAGTGTGTGTGTTGGGGGGGGGGGTCTCTCAGGCTTTCCGATGCACAAACAAAAGAGGTCAACATCATGAAAAAGAGTGTGGCGGCCAGGCACATCCCAACTCCCATCCTCTTCACTATGACGGTTTGTGCACTCAATCCCTTCACCTCCCTGTTTTGCGAGCTAAAATTATTTCCTCTTGAATCAATCATAAAAATTTAACACGAATACTAAAATAAACATTGTGGAACCCTCCATTTTATATCATGCTTCTATTTGGTTGGCTTGCATGCTCCTTATTCCTAGTTATAGACCTATTGCTTGTGAACTATATAGTTAGGAAAGCATGTCACCTAGGTGGTTGATGTATGAGATATGGTTTGACACAATGAATCTTGCTCTTATGCTTGATGTGCTTGGAAATTTTTCTTGTAAAAATTAAAATCAATAGCTTGAATCCTCAATGATTATATCTTCCTACCAAGGCCATATGATGAACTCATTAAAAACCTTATGCATATGCTGCTTGTCATCTTGTTGAACTTTGTCAAATTGTTATGACCCTTGTGAGTTACTCTTTATGACTTTCTGATCAAGATTATGTGCACACCACTTTGCTAATACTTCTTCACTGGAAGTTAGCACCACCATATCCATCATCCATATGCTAAATCTTCTACACTGGAAGATAGCATTTTCATGTCCATCATCCATCCATTAAATAAAGTAATCCATCATATTCTAATGAACTCCCTCTCCGAATATCCTTGTAAAAGAGACATGGTCTATTCATGATTCAAAAAAAAAGGAGAAAAAAGAAGAAGAAAAAAAGAGAGAGAAAGAATTAGCCCATGTTCTCAAATGCTTATCCAACAGAAGGGAGGAAGCATCTCAAAAAGGGAGTACCCACATTCATCCATTTTCCATCCACATGTGCACATGCTTGATCAAAGTTCATGAATTGTTCTCTAAGGATTCGGTTTTTTGACATAGTGATATATGAGATACAAGTATGTCTCTCTTTTACCCCTACCTTGAGCTCCACATAAAGCCATATTTAGAAGTAGGATGAAAAGAGGCAATGTCAAATGCCCTGGTGAGGAACCATACACATTGAGTGATTTGAAAGAATCATTTGAGGAGTACAGCTATGATTTGTTTTGAAAATCATTTTAAAAACCCAAGTTACTCAGCAGAACACGTGAAGATGATTGGAGTCAGGACCGTTCCATTCCTCAACCACCCAAGGTAACATGATAGACACTTCAAAAGTTCATGGATACAGGTATGACATAGAATAATTTGATGCTAGCATCACACCAATTGAAAATGTGATCCACCTTAGTATTCAACCTTTACTCGAGGACGAGCAAAGGCTAAATGTGGGGGAAGTTTGTTGATGGTACTTAAATGCTAAATCCGACCATCAAATCCTTGCATAAACAACATAAAAGGAATAACCAATATAGTGGTAGAGATTTATTACTAACAATTTCCACAAGTGTTGGTGATTATTTGTATGCAGGTGATTTATCCACGGAGTAAAGGGAAAACACAAGTAATTGGAGGAAGAAACACAGTTTCAGCCAACCAGAGTGCAGCACAAGGATTCACGACCCCACAAACAGGGTGAACCCACATTCCAGAGGGTCTTACCCACATAACCGATGAAGGGACCCACCTTCCAGTGCCCCAGAGAAAGCGGGGGACGAGAGGCAGCAACTTTTGTTTGGCCGAACACCCTTGTTCGGCCGAACTGGGGGTGGGCCCCTTGTCCCCAGCTTCCACGTGCCACCCATTACCGCCTTTCTAAGGTCTGTTGGCTCGGTTAGGACGGTAGTTACCGTCTCAGGAACCGCCTTTGGGTCCTATGAGTGCCTCCACTCTTCACACAACACAAGATGAAGATTTAGAGCTCCACTCAAAAGGCTTTAGCATTGCCAAAGTGCTTAGAAAATAGGGAGAGAGTGAGGGAGAGTTAGGAGGAGGTCCGGGCTTGTCGGTGCCTTCTCCACGCCTATACCTCGGCGGATGCTTTCCTTTCTTAGTAAGTATTCATGATCTTCCTTTGGTATTTAAGTTTCTTTTTTAAGTAAGTTCTTTTCTTAGTTGCTTACGGGATCATCGCTCTAGTTATTTAGAGTATCATAGTCTTCTATAAGCGTGACGTCGAGACTTTGATAGTAATCAATAGCGTAGACATGGTGTCTAGGCTAGAGGTTACCTTTGTTTGCCGCGTGTCCCACAGTTTGTAGAGGTAGTTGGTATGTGGTGACAGCCCTATCCGGTCTTAGTACTCCTTCATGTTCGGGTACATCGCAGAGCTGTTGGCCAGAGTCGCTTGTGGATGCAGGGGTAAGCCGGTGTCCGAAGTAAGAAGTTATAGTTTGAACCTATCTTATTTTAGGATCTTTTACCATAGGAATCATCTTTACCCTCTGTCTACCATATTCTTGTTGTCCTTGGACAGATTAGGATAGAAGATTAGACACACATGTTCCCTGTGAATTCGGTATGTTGAAATACTCTTAGGTGAAGTGCTACAGTGGTATCCGTGCGCTTGCGGATTTATCTATGATCGTAAGAAATACCAATAATAACCTAAAGGACATAGCCACTATATCTCTACTATAAAGACTAAACTTTATATCTAATACTCCTTACCTAAATAAATACCCAGCCACGATCTAGCAGTCATTGATCCGAACTGAATGGTGGACCCAAATTTTCTTTTCTCCATGCTCCAACTCACCATTGTCGTTTGAATTCTGGGCCAACAGCTAAATGTTACGCTTCTTACGCGCGATGTAGCTGTATGTCGTTCGATTTTTCTGAACTTTTCCCATCCAAGATTTTTCCTACCCGCCTATAGACAGATTCATTTGTTTTCCATTTTGTAGAGCATGAGGGGCGGAGGGAGAGGGGGGGGGCGCCAGGCTGCGCGGGAATGAGATCCTCTGCCGAACGGCGCGCACGCTCCTCCTTTATGGCAATTGGCTCAACAATGAATATCGGATGTGCAGCCAACAAGAAAAAACCTGACCCGATTTTCTCATCCTTGCTCCACGAAGACTCTGCTTGCATCGTTTGGCTAAAAAAACTCTAATGACTAATTAAAAGTATTAAATATGCAACAGAATTTGCAGTGAGTAGTGTCGATTGAAATTGTGCATGCACTCTCTCTCTTTAATTTGTCATACTAAGGAGTTTTTTTTTTTTTTGAGTCAAACGACACAAGCAGATGTACAGGTGTACAGGACGTTTTTTTTTAGAAAAAAAATATGCTGGACGGTGAGGAAACAGACAGTCTTCGTGGAGCAAGAATGGGAAAACTGAGCCAGGTTTTTCCTTGTTGGACTGCATAGATGTTCATTGTTGAACCTGTGGCCACAAAGAAGGAGCGTCGTTGGATGCAGAATCAACGTGTGCGCACTGCCCACCGCCGTCCGGCAGAGGATCTCGTTCCGGCTGCGCGAGGGTGCCTGCCACCGGCAGGAGGCGGCGGGAGGCGCCGTGTGATGCGACGCCGGCGTGAAGGCCCATTGCTCCCACCGCTTAGCGACCTCGGCCCAACGATCAAGGAGCCTGTTCGCCGCTCCGGCGCTGCCCGCCGTCTGAAACCGAGCTGGCGCTGCCAGTGAGCATGTACCATGATCCCAACCCCTTCGACGGGGACACCGATGAGTACCCCTTCTCCGTAAATTTCGACCCGCTTTCCCGAGAGAGATCTCCGACTTATTAGGTTTCTGGCTCATGCTAATGAGGTATTGATTTGGTGTTGTGCAGAATGGAGGAGGTGGTGGTGTTGGACGAGGACGCTGCGGAGGCGGGAGGTCGCAGTTTGCGTTTTGACCGGCGGAGTCCGTCGGGTTCAGCGGTAGCAGCGGCGATGCCACCGACGATATTCCCCTCGAAAATATGAGCATAAGGGATCCTGCCCCTTCTCTTTAGTTATCCTCTGACGCGTGCATGCTTGGTGGAGTCGGATCCTGTTGTTGGAGTGAAGGATTCGAAGGGCAAGGCGAAGGAGCTGTCGCAATGGGAGTCGGATCTCAGGAAGCAAGAAGCGGTAAGCGTGTCCTGCTGTTTCCTTGGATTCCCGCTGCTAATCATGCATGACTAGAGTGTTAACTATTGTTCTGTTCATTCTTGTGGAATTTTCGTTGGTGAAGGACATCAAGCGGAGGGAGGAAGCTCTCAGGATTGGTATGCTTCCACCTTGAGCTTAACTCAATTATATCTTTGATGACGTTCTCGTAGAACTATGAATTAGTTGCTGTGTTATTGCCTTTTATTGATGTAGCCGGCGTGGCCATGGAGAACAAGAACTGACCACCATTCTTTTGAATCATACACCAGGACATTGCCAACGAGATACCAGCAAACGCTCAGAAGTTACAGTATCTCGCTTTTTGCCAGCTGGCTTGCTATGCATGCATCTTCTAATTGATGTTCATTTGTACCAAGTGCCACATTTAGTGTTTCCAAGAGTTTGCATTGTTTGTTTACCATCTTACATTTAAATGCTATTGTAATGATGTGCAGGCATCGTGCTTTGTCTTTTCTGGAATTTTATTGCTGTCATAGTCTGTTGGATCAGAGGTGGAGGTGAGCTCAGCATTTCTTTCTAGCTAGGCTGCAAGGATGCCTGCTGCCGGTGGGAGGCGTGTGACATGACGCCAGCATGAAGGCCCAGGCGCAAGCGACGCCCAAGGCAGCCAGCATCGCGCACTCAAGCAGTCCAGGATCTTCGTCGCATCGCATGGGCACGACAGTCCAATTCATGCGGTTCAACTCCAGATCGAGAAGAGGTACACGATTCACGCTCGATCCCTAGCAGCTGTGTTGCCCCCACACATGGTACTAATTAGGCAACTTCCCTTTTCCATTGAATTTGATTCTGCACTGCTTGTATCTGCTATAAATCGATTCGACCTCATGTTGGTTTGTGTGTGATAAATCGATCCGATGATCCGGTCTCATGTTTGCCAATGAGAGGATGACGAAGGAGAGGGGAAGAATCCGGTCCTGCCCTTGGCACAGGCGATGTGCCATGGTCTGGATCCATTTGTACATTCCTTGGTGGCCCAGATCAATGATTAGTCACACGATTGCAGTTTCCTATAGAGTTGCAGATATCATGTCAATGTAGTGACAAAGGGGGTCAAAATTCCTAACATCCTGTCAATGCTAGCAGACTTGTGGCAAACTGAATTCTACATCGAGATAGAGAAATAAAAGTATGGACACACATTATTCTATTTTTCAGTTAAATAATTTCAAACATTTTCATGTAATGCTCCCAAATTCTATTTTTCAGTTAAATAATTTCAAACATTTTTGTATAGAGTTGGACTAAAAAGGTGCTCCCAACTTCCGAGTTTATTTTGTACATGACTTAAATAAATCAGAGATGTGTATACTCTATAGCCAATTGTTTCACTGTTACTAAAATTAATTAGTCATGTCTTTCCTATGGTTGTAGGTTTGAGTGAGTTGACACTCGGGTTATTGTAGTTACTGTTGCTGCTACTGATTCTTCTTCTGTTGTGGTCTAAACAGTTGGCATAATTAATCATGGCTTGTCTAACATCCATGAGCCAATGATCGAAGCCCTTGAGGTTTCCTGGTTTTGCTCAGCATTGCTCCTATAAAAGGTCAAAGTATATAGAAAATTAGATGCACATTACATTGTTTTATTTTATTTCTAGCCCTCCAACCAAATTATAAAGAAGGGGAAAGGTGACAGGAGAATAAGGCACCCATGAGTTAATGAATTTCTTTTTTCCTTCTGTTTTTAATGATTTTCACTTGTTTAGTAACATTGTGTCCTTGAAAGAAAAATCAGAATCCTTGCTTCCTTACTAACAGAAAAGAAGGAGAAAGAAAAATGAAAAAGAGAAGAGGACTGGTTTACAATGCTCCAGTGCAGTATCAGTTGCAGTACATTCTCTGGTTCTTTGGATAAGAGCAATTAGTGACGAGATATCACCAGGTACATTCTTTATAGCTCTATTCACATGAATTTATCAGTTTCTTATGTTCTCTGACATTTAGTGTTTTTTTACTATGGATATAGACAGATAATTCTTTTAAGATAGACCTACTCCCTGCTGAAAGTGATGATTACTTTGCGGGTTATTTTACTACTGATGTGCTGTCTACTAAATGTGCATAACCTTTAGTATTACTCCATCACTAAAATTGAATCAGGGTATATTGCATTATTGACCTGAGAGTTACTTACAAATATGTTACATGCTTCAATTATATTTAGTTTTGTTTTCTCAGATGAAGAATACATTTGAATCCTAGATATGAAGTTTACAGCATGGCTTATATCCTCATTAAGTCTGATTTTTCTAACATCCAAGATGTACTTCTTAGATTAGCCATACTCTCTTTATGAATCTTACTTTTCCTAGCATCTTCTATACAGGCGCCCAAAAGGTCATGATAGCAGAGACATATATCGAGTTCCAGTGATGATATTCAGAATGACGTAAATCCATGTCACATCTGTGCTGTTGTGAATCGTTGTTTGTAAGCAGGCTTTCTTGACTCACAGTTCTCCCTTTTATATACCAGGGAAAGCATTAGTTGGGAAAAACCATTTAGATGCGTGAGGATCTTGAAAATGAGGTACTCCATTTTCTTAAAGATCTGATCGTAGTTTTATATGGACACATCTCACTGAGTATAAAGCAACGTTGACTCCTTGATTCACCAGAATCCATACAAGTTAGCTCACTGGCATTGGTTTGGGCAAATATGAGTGAAAATAAACTAAACATGGTAACAGTTTAGACCAAGTAGGCGAGTAATTTCAGAGTGATCTAAAGACTTAATTTATGGCTTTTCCAGGTCATGTTTGACATGCTAAAGTAGAGATGCCATGTTAATTATATTTGCTAGATATGAAAAATGAAGATAAAAAATTTAACTTATTTTGTAATGTTCACTCAGTTTAGTCTTTTGTGTACTCGCCAGAAAAAAAATGTATTATACTTGTGCATCACATTTGATTGATTATGGTTTGATGACTTTTCTCAAGTTAAGCTCTTCTTTATTTGATGGCTAACCAAACATTAATCACTAAATAAATGGGCCTTAGTGGCACAAATATGCTTCATGATTATTGGAGAGTCATGGCTCCATTTACGAATTTCATACAACTTCTATTTTAGCAAAACATCAGTACACAGTGTGTAGGACCCATGATAAACTGATTATGTACTCAAACTTAGAAATGGTTTTGGTCGTGCCCAGGCACTCAGATAATCTTAAGTAGTTTGGTTTGTGATTTAACTATTTCTTTCATTTTATAAAACAAGAGTTTGAATGTTGTACTTTTCCAGGTTTAATAATGATGTTAGAAATAAAGTTGCAGCAAAAGGTCAGCATATTGCAGATTTGCAGAAGAAAGCTCAGGTGATCTTTGTCCTATATTTTCAATGATCCTTATCATTTGCTCCTTGCTTATATCAAGATAGACACTGCTTGATTTGCTCTTAGGAGTACTAACTGGGTGGAGTTCAGATGATAAGTCATGAAACATTTTTATGCTAAAACTACAGATATTAGAGGATGAACTAGCTGTGGCCCGAAAAGTTTCTTCAGAATGACAGTTAGTTGTTACAGATTATATGTTTGTTACTCTCTACTTATTATCTGCTTAACCACGAGGAGAAGTTACTGGCAGACCTGCAAAGATATGTACAAACATTTTCTACAACTCCAAGATTACAATGACAGTGTCCAAAGGCTGAACAGAAGCTGCATGTAATGTTCTCTGCATTATGTTTCTCTTATTACGAGTTTTGAGTTTCTTGTTTCTATGTTAGTGATTGTTGAGAATGGTCAAGTGTGCATTGCAGTCATGGTTGCATTATTTGGCTGATGTATTGGCAATATTCATGAAACAAGTGTACCACTGGCCGCCTGAAGTTTACTGAATCATCTAAAAAATCATTGAAATTCCTTAATGTATTCTACATAGGTAATGTTACTTTTAAATCTGTTGATGCAACATTCTTTGTGACTCAATGTCTGAATTGTGTTGCCCATAATAAATATTTTTATGTTTAAATTTCTTATTCTTCCAACAAAATCCTTTAGAAATATTTTCTGAATTTTAACTTTTTATTATATTGACATCATAAACTTAATCAATGATGATGACTTGAAACATTAGATTCTGGTTGTGCACATGTCTTGCGTCAATGAAGTTGATGCTGCACTAATAGCTAAAAAGTCACATATCAATCAGATTGTGTTATATGGCTTCTAAATTATAAACTTTAAACATGCCCTTGTCCATTATGCAATGAAATGCTTTTATGTGCAAGACCACTTTTAAGTAAGGTAGCATCAGCTTCGTCTTGTAAGGTAGCTTCATATTATGGCTCAGAGTGGTACTCTCTATGTAACCATCGTATCTCCCTTGACAAGGATGATGTCGTGCTCTGTAATCTGTATGGATGCATTTTATTTATCTATCCTACAGAATTGTGACTTCTAACACATATATGCTTCTTATCGGTGTTACTGAATTGTCTTTGGTTGGTTTCAGTGATGCTAAGCAAAGTAACTGGATGATACCGGTGAGGGTGAAATTGTTGCTTGAGTACAGGGCAATGAAGTGGAGACGATAGACACCATGGAAGAATTGTTCCGGCATAACAGAATCATGAAAGATGCTGCTGCTTCTAGGTATTAATGGCTTTGTAAAACTGTAATTTTTTTATAATATCGTCTTTTTAAATTCCTAATATTTTTAGTTGGAGCACACGATCAGAATAAATACAATCAAGGAGACCGGGGCTGTGAAGGACCCCTGGTGATTAGATGCTTGTCAATTGTAATAACAAGGACATACAACCTGATGCACACAATCAGTGGTGCTGAGGGCAACATTTTTGTTACTCATATATGTTTGTTTTGTTTTATCATTTATTCTTTGCTTGCCATGCCATCACAAAATCGCTTTGGTTATCTCATGCTACTGGATTACTGTTTCTGTCGCATTTCAGCTATAGCATGGCTAAGCTTCCTCTCGTTCAGATGTTTGACTTTAGCATTGATGTTTTGTAATTCTTGACATTACAAACTCATGACTGATTGGAATGAAAAGACCCTTCGATTACTAAAGATGATTGTTTATTAGTAGTATTGATAGCACTTTATGATAAATCTTTAATTATTGTGTGCATGTAGGATGGTGCATCATTAAGAAAGGGTAACCAAACTACTGTGACACTATAGTCTTAATTTTTATGTGCATGGGACTAAGTATTATGAAATAATTACTTGTGTTGCGAGTAGCTTATATGTTATTTGATTTTCAATCAATCAATTTATCATCAATTTTAATAATAACATGTATCTTTATGAAATACTCATAATGGAATAATAGCACGTGCAAAGTACTAGTTAGCTGAAAGGTATTGCATAATATTCTGTCATGTATTTATTGTATTTCTAGTTGATGGACTGATCTTTTCTCTTGTGGTTTATGCAGGGGGCCACCAAAGAAGAGAGAGAAAATGGTTGAACCATCAAGCGAGAATAGTATTGTGCCAATTGCCTCAGAACCAACAACTATGTATTTTCCTCCTAGGTAAGCATATGTTCTCATTTATTGAATATTATGAACACAACCAAGGATGCACTAGTACATTAGGTTCTGGATACTCTATCAGTGCATATTTAACATAGTCTCTCAACTCTAAAATTGTCCAGGTTGGCAAGTGGCTCAAACCAACCTGAGCCACTTCATATTGAGTACCCACTCGCTTTTGGCCAACCTACACTATCACCGGCCACCTCCAAGCCTCGAGACAAGAAAAAGATTACACAGAAGGCAAAGGCGAAGAAAAATGATGTGGTGCCACCAGATAGTCCTTCAATGTGCACTAGAAGCAAGACTCCAAGCCCTGCGTTGGGTACCAGAAGCAAAAGAAAGCTTCTATATTGAATATCTAGCTGATCTAGGTTTCAGTTATTTTGCTTGGTGGTTCAGTTATTTTGCTTGACTGTAAAATGTATGCAGTCATCACAACTTAGTTATTTTGCTTGCTTGGTGACAACGATTATTGTGTTCACCGTGAGGAAGATGACCACCTCAATGCACAAATGATATCAGACTTTTGTATATAAATATGTAACAGACCTGTGTATATAATACTATATTACATATATCGTTAATAAAAAATGTGCATCCATATGTGATTGTTTCGTCAGTTTACAATATAGCTTACATATCAGGTGTATTTCTTATTTATGCAATCCCTTGTCTTTAAACTGCTGTACATGTTTAATCATTACTTAAATTAAAATGGCAAGGTATGGAACTCCAGAAATTGCTTCATTTCAGTTTGAGGGCAATTTCGTCCTTCCCTGTCACTTAACACCCAGATAACATCCCACTAACGTTGATGACTCGTAAGGGATCAAATATTGAAACTAATGGCACACAAGGGTATGCATATTTTTCGATGGCAGAGAAGGGACTGGTATATTTTCTGATGGCAGAGGGAATTTGCTCTAATTTAAACCGGTGAGCGGCAGGCGGAAAATGCGTCCCCTGGGGTGCGTCTGTCGGGGGTGCCATCTTAATTTTGGTGGTGGCCTGTCGTGGTGGCTGTTTGATCGATGGATCTGGTTTGCGTGACAGGCCCTTTACCGGCGGTGACAAAAGGAGAAGGCCCTGGCGTGGGTCCGTCAGGATCTTAGGCGACTGCAGTGGTACTACAACATATGTTTTACTACTATAAAAACAATTTTCAGTAACAAAAGACTAAAGTAGATTAGTATCGGATATTTTAAAGCCTGTTTTTAAATTGGCCATTGGAACCTTCCCTGTTATTATTTTGTTTATTTAGTGACGGACAACACTATTTATGCTCTTAGTAATGGTTTTGATGATGAACCCCTCCGCCACCATGGCCGCCGCCTATCATCCCCTCAGTGGCATCGTCGGCCGGTTGTGCCACATCTAGGCGTAGCGGCGCCGCCCGGTGCACCCCGCCGACGGCAGCAGCCCGGGCAAAGAAGCAGAGGGCAGGGCCTCCGCCGACCGGGTGGCGCCCGTCCAAACGCCACGACGATGGCCGCGGAGGTGCTGGTGTCGGCCCCCTCTGCCACAGATCTGAGGGAGGGGGTCGCTGGCACGATGGCCGCAATGGCCCACAAGGGCAACCGCCAACGTCACTGGTGCAGTGACCCACAAGGCGGTGGCGGCCCTCGACGCCGTCCGCATCGCCCAGGAGGCCATGGGCGACCTCCCGGAGTGGTCGTCGGAGGTGTCCGTCACCCGTCGCCTCACTCAGCGCGACAGAGGTGGAGGCGTCCACGGAGAGGGTGACCGCGGTGGCGTACACGACACTTCCTCCTAGGGTTAGGGTTTAGATGCTGGGCCAGCACCATTAGATCCGGGCCTCATTTTTTTAGATCGGCCGGTTGTGCGGTAGTACTGTCTTTTTTTTATGTTGCTAAGTATATAATTAGTGGAGGGTATGATAATTAATTTCAAGTTATTTTAGATCTTTTATAGTTAGCAAGCCAATCGTATAGTAACGCTATGATCATGTTGACACGTCGCACAAGCAGTAGAAGATGCAGTGGTGACGTGACAAACAATTTCTCATGTTAGCACAATCATATATTCCACAAGTTACAATGGTGGTGGTACATCATTATGTAGCCATCTGAATTCTTAAGCTTCTTGAACAATTATCTAAGGAAGTGTCTAATTTTCAGTCGATTGAAAATGAGAGTTTCTTTCCATCAACGCTTTTAGCTCTTAAATCGAGATCCAATGGATACCAAGAAAATTATAATCTATACATAATACTAATTAATACAAATAATCCTACAAATAAATAAATAACAAAAAAAATAAAAAAACAAAAAAATATACACACAGCCATCGATTGAAAGTAATGCTACTTTTCAATCAACTAAAAAGTTCAACTGAAAAATAGCATTACTGATTATCTAAACTAATTATTCTCAAACCCCTTTTCTAGTAGATGGAAAAGCGATTCTCAAATAATTTCTAATAACAAAAATCGGACGAAGCCCTGGCCGCGCTGCCTCTCAGTTCTCACTGCCCCACGCCGTGGCCGATTTGCTTTGCGCCCATCCTCGGCCGGGCACGACCCGACACAACCAGTATCACGTCAGGAGGCAGTCGGCTGAGTACGATCATGCAGAAGACCCAAAATGATCACAACAATAACAAAGCCTCCCAAGCAAGTTGGGCTAGACAGAAAACGGATTACGTAATATTAATTTAGTTTTTGGAAAACAATTTTTGGACCTATGAAAGATGTTTCTTTTCCCTCTCAATAGCTTCTAGAAAATTCTCAACCAATGTTTGGAGAGTTAATTTTTTAGAACAGTTGGAGGAGCTTCAATACATACAAGTCCAAGTGTTGCTCGCACTATAACTTCAGCAATTATAATAATAATAATTCGGTACCAAAACTAGAGAGAGGAAATCAGGCCTATAACTACTGCGCCTACATACAGCTTGAGACAAAATATGATACCCCGACTAAAGATTACTCTCACGCTTCATTAAGCGCAGCAGCTTAGTGTTCTCCATGCACCTGGCCTTCACAAGAGCACAAGCTCAGTCTAATCAACGGTGCCTGTGCCTATCCTTTTCACGAGATGAATGGGAACTGTAGTAGTCACCCCGGTCTGAAAAATATAACAAAAGATATAAGAAACATAAATTCTGAGTTAAACATTTGTCACGAAAGGAAGCTAAAGTACTGTGCAAATATACCTCGCGATGAACGGCGCCTTGACTTCTCCTTGTCTGAATACCCTACATTGCAGAGACATTCATGTTATACGAGAAACAGGGCATGCTACCATGCTCCAAACAAGATAACCAAACTCAGGTAGGATCATGGCAATACCTGAACTTCTCTCCCTTGAACGGTGTCTCCGGTCCCTCTCACGATCAGAGTCACGGCCCCTGCTTTCACGATCAGAGTCCCTGCCCCTACCATCACGGTCCCGGCCCCTTGATCTATCTCGTTCTCTTTCCCGACTTCGGTCAACACTGGACTCTGATTTCTCACTCTTCGTGTTAACAGCCGGGTCTGCTTTGTCATGGAGTTCAGCAGGCACCGGCTTACCTTCATCGTCAGTTTTATCCTTCACCTTGTTAGATCCAGCCTTAGTTATTGAATCCTTTTCCTGGCTAGAACCTACAGGTACAGGGGTACCCTTATCACTAGCAGCAGCATTTCCTGGACTTTCCTGCAAGCAAGTCCAAAAAATGTCAGTGATAGGTTTAATAAATAAAGTCCATGAATCCATCATTTGAGTTGCATTCTTTATTAACCTTTGAAGCCAGTGTATCAAATGTCCTTCTAACAGTAAAGGAATCATTGTCTTTATACACTGGTATGTATTGTGCCTTGGGGAGGCTGTACAGGTGAGCCAGAACTCTGCAAACTTCCTGAATTCCATCCTCATCAGCATCAAAGACAGTCCACCAAGGAGGATTTTCAGGGAGAGGAACACGGTGTCTCCTAGCTGCAGCATACACAACTCCACATGCCACTACTTCACTCTTGAATCGTACACAAAGAGTTGTCCGCAGGCTGATGCACAGAATATAAAAGATGTCAGTAGAAGTGTAAATTTAACGGCAACAAAAATCAATAGCAACCTCCTTTAGCATAAAACGTGTACAAGCTTTAAATGTTTCTACTCAAAAGCCCAATAGGACTGTGAATCTCCATAAAAATAGATGTACCATGAACAAAACAAATGATTCCTCCAAAAAAAATTTGTACCCGATACAGGTGTCAATAAAAATGCGGTGTGGAGGGGACTTTTTTTTCTATTATAAGACCATCAACAAGTGGCTTGGCCAGAATAGCACTCTCAATATGGAATTGGCTAAAATAGCCCTTTCAGGCTTCCTTTGGAATGCAGGGTAGTAAAAACAAAGGAACAGAAAAAACGTCGGATTTGAGTTGTCATACTTCTTCATTCATATAGGAATTCAAAACACAGGAATTGAGAGAGGAAGCCCTTTGGCAACATCAAAGGAAAACTCAGGAATTTGGAACTTGCATAGTGCCTCATTTCTTGAATTTGAACTAATTAACAACCTATTTGCCCTTCAAAGAAACAGTTAGCCCATGCACCTCTTGACTCCAATCTAATGTTACTTTCCTGCTGGTCCGATTTTGGGATTTCCATAGACGCCAGCCCAAGCAAAATACAAATATGCTCTACGAACTCACATAAGATATGTTGAACGGCTAGCAAACTTGCATCTTGGCACGCCTGCGTGCTGTCGACCTATTCACTCACTGCCATATGAGGCATCTCGCTTGCACTCGTGACATGTGTCCTTGGAACGATGAAAATTGACGTGCACTGGTCGACACATGACAG
Organism: Eleusine indica; assembly: GCA_030378355.1. Lineage (NCBI taxonomy): Eukaryota > Viridiplantae > Streptophyta > Magnoliopsida > Poales > Poaceae > Eleusine > Eleusine indica. Next base: position 18,560,606 of record CM059497.1, read on the forward strand.
CGCAGAAAAAAATCCAAGAGGTTCAGTACATTTTAAATCATTTTATTTTTCTTTTCTATTTTCAGATGCACCTGAACATATTTTTTCCCATCCATCTCCTCTCTCTGTCACCCTCTCTTGCAAGCATGCAAGGCAGTAGCGATTGCAGACGAGCAAGCAGGGCAGCAGCAGACGAGCCCACAACCTTCCTGACCCTGCCCGACCTCACTCCACCCGGCCCCCAACAATCCCTGCAGGAACACGGCCCGGCAGTAGCAAGCGAGCACAATGCCCCCACAGCCCACAACATCTCGTTTCACGACCACCCCACATCCCTGCTCACTCCCAACCCTAAGACCCGAGCACCTCCGCCGGCGCAAACTCCAATCCAAACCTCGACGACGGCTCAGATTGGAAAGGTGAGCAGATGTTGATTGCAATTTCAGTTTGTAGGATCTATTTGAGCAATAGGTTGTTGAAATTGTTTTATTTTCTTGAAACCCAAGATAAGGCAGTATCCATGGATGAGGAGACATTGTGGGATGGATTGGAGCTTGAACAGGGACAGTACAGGGTATGTATTTGCAATGTTGCTCTACTTTCACACTGATTTTTAACTAGAATTAAGTTATGGGGGCACATCCCCTAACTCATTAATTTGCATGACACTCAAATAGGCCTGTTAAGGATCCTGAACTTAGTTTAAGTGGTAAAGCCAGCAGTTCCATTAGTAGAGCCAGCAGTTCCGTTGGTAGATTGGGATTCAATACAAATTCAAGAAGGAATGGAGGAAGGAAGGATAGAACTTTGCAGTGAAGAACAAATTTATGCGCTTTTGGGTTTGAGGTAAGGATGAGGAGGCAGAACAAATGGCTAGGGAGGTTGCCTTGAATTCAAGAGCCAGTGAACCAAGGGCTTCTGGAATTCCTAATGCAGAGGGTACTGAAGGTGCATCTGTAATGGGTAAGGATAATTAGGCCTTAAGCTTTGTCTAGAGCTTGGGAGACATTGGGACATTGGGAGAATTGTTTTTCATTGATTGATTGGTTGGTTCCAAATGACTGCGTGCCTCTCTTTATATAGAGGTAGAGTCGGCCCTAATTCTAACTAACCTAACTTGGCGGCTAAGTAAGGGCGCCGCTACAGTAACCATGGCGCTATAGTAAACTGGATTGCTACAGTAACACGGCCCATAACATCTCCTCCCTCCTTCGGAGACAGCTCGCCCTCGAGCTATGGTGGAGGGCATGGCTGCAAACCTTGATATCCTCATGACGATAGGATAGTTTGGTTTCGGTGCTGCTGCACAAAGATCGGCAACCTGCTTGCAGCAATAGTCCAAAGAAGTGAGCTCGCTGTGCTGTTTAATGTTGATGAATTTGCTGACTTCATTGGGAACCAGCAGGGAGCAGTATGGCTGCTGCTCTTGCTTTTGCATTGGATGGCTGCAGGATGAGTGCAAGGATTGTGTGTGCATTTTCGCCGTGCTCCACACAACCAGAGGCACGCCATTGGTCGACGACTTGGAGATAGTCGTAGTGGTGCAGCAGTAACCTTTTTCTTTGTCTTCTTCCTTCGTATGGGTACAAATGGGACAGCCAAGAACAGCGACAACGAAGGGCTAGCCGCTGCCTCTGGCACCACCACAACAGTTTGGACCAGCACCGCTGCCGATTCGACCTTCTTCTCTTTTGCTGCGGGCACAACCATAACAGGTTGGGCCAGCACTACTGCACGGTTGGCAGCCTCCTCCTCTAGTCGTGCCTTAAGCAGATCGATCACCAAAAAAAAAGGCAATTAAACGGACGCTTCCGCGCGTCTAATCGCTACGCGGCAGGGTAACGCCTCGCCTACGGGGGTGCGCGCACATTAGGCGTGCGAAACGCTTTGGCGGTGCGATGCGCACGCGCAAGCTGGCCTACGTGGGCGAAGCGGAGGAAAAACGGCGTGGAGGCGGCGTGACGCGCTCGGCGGGAAATAGCGAGATCGATTCGCTTTCACGGGAGATTTGGCGCGCTGCAGCCCTGAAATCGATTCATGGCGGCCAGCAGATAAAAGGGCCCTCGTAGGGTTGGAGACTGACCTTGCTGCGTCCTAGGTGGTGCCGCCGCCGCCGTCAGAGTTCAATCGGTCGCCGCCGCCGGAGTTCAAGCAGTCGCCGCCGTCGGTTTCTTGCTTCGCCGCCGGCGCTGAGGTGGAGCTCATCCATCCCCTGCTCTGCTCCGGCACGTCTGCAAGGCCACGCTACGGCTTGTTTGCTTCTTCTAGGCTCGCGACTGTAGGCAAGGTGAGGTCCTCTCTCTTCTCTCCTCTCGTCTCTTCTCTGACGGCTTGTCTACTGCATCTAGGCTCGCGACTGCAGGCAAGGTGAGGTCCTCTCTCTTCTCTCCTCTCGTCTCTTCTCTGATGATCTGACCTCTATCCTTCCTTGTCACTTCTTTAGGTATTCCATATTTTATTCATGGAGTCTTTGTATTAGTGTATTGCAGTGGTAGCATGTGCGACTTGTCCCCTGGATTGAAGATTGCCTAGTATAAATCGTATAATATTCGTTGCCTTAGTGCTTTACGGCCTGGTTTGTCTCTTGCTTGAGCTTTGCTTGTACAAATTGTGTTGCCTGTAACAAGGAACAGGAACATGGAGCACAATTTAATCAGTTAGTGCCTTGCTTTGTCCCTTGCTTTGTGATGTGCTTGTAAGATTGATTAGCCACTAATTAGTATAATATAATGTTAAATAGCTTGTCGTACACATGCATATTATATTCCACAATCCACATTGTTCAGTGCTTGCCACCATGTGCTTGCAGTCTTGCACACTGTAATGTTTTGAACTTGTGCTGTAGGATGGCAACAGGCGAGTCCGGTATGTCAGCAGAGGATGAGGCAGCAGCAGCAGCAGCAGCAGCAACGGAACCAGTGGTTCTCAAGAGAAATTCGGATGATGTTGGCTGGAAGTACGGAGTTCTAGTCGATCCTCTGAACAAGGAGAAGGTCCGGTGCTTGTTTTGTGGTCATGTTAGCTCAGCAGGGATTTATCGTCTAAAACAACATGTAGCTTGTGTTGGGAATTCAGTGGCTAAGTGTAAGAAACAAACACCGGAGGCTAAAGAGGAATGTAAGAAATCACTTGAAGAGGCAACAAGGAAGAGAAAGGAGAAGACTGCTCGTGATCTGAATCTGAGAGAAGAAGTGAATGTTTCTAAAGTGGGAGAGGAAGAGCAGAATGAAGTAACTTGTGTTGGAAGCCAGGTTGGAAGCTCGGAGCCTCATAAATTAGGCCCGATTGATAAGTGGACAAGGGCAATTGATCCTAAAGCAACACAGGCTGAATCTTTAAAGCAACAGAAGATCAACAAGGAACTTTGGAAGCAAAGAACCCACGAGGTGCAGCAATATGTTACTAGATGGATGTACACACATGGTACTTACTTGAATATAGTTCTGTTTTCAGATTTCACATTTTTAATGTCATATATTGCTTGCTGTTGGCTATTGAATAATTAATTCTATTATTTTTCTTGGCAGCTATACCTTTCAATGCTATCAATAATGATGAGTTTGTGCAAATGTGTGAAGCAATTGGGCAATTTGGCCCTGGCTTTGAGCCACCTTCTCAAGATCATGTGAGGGGACTTCTTTTGACTGAAGAATATGACAGAACCAAGAGTTTGGTGGAAGAATATGATGATGAGAAGATGAAGAATGGCTGTTCTATTATGACTGATGCTTGGTCAGATAGGAAGAGGAGAAGCATAATGAATCTAGTCACAAATTGTGCTGCTGGTACAACTTTCTTGAGCTCAAAGGAGATGTCAGATGTCTCACACACTGCTGAAGTTGTATTTGAACTAGTGGACAAAGCAATTGAAGATATTGGTGAAGACCAAGTGGTTCAAGTGGTGACAGACAATGCCTCTAACAACATGGCAGCCAAAAAGTTATTGTTTGACAAAAGGCCAAACATATTTTGGACATCTTGTGGCTCCCACACAATCAACTTGATGCTCCAAGAAATTGGCAGCCTACCACGGTTTAAGAAGGTGCTTGAACAGGCTAAAGCTTTCACCATCTTCATCTATGGCCACACTAGAACCTTAGACTGCATGAGGCATTTTACTGATGGGAGAGAAATCGTAAGGCCAGGTGTGACTAGATTCGCTTCAACCTTTTTGACTTTGACAAGTATTTTAGAGAAGAAGGATCAGCTTAGAAGGATGGTTGTTGACAGCAAGTGGGACACAATAAGAGATGTGAAGTCTAAGAAAGGAAAGGATGCAACAGCAACTATAATGAATCCACAATTTTGGAAAGATCTGAAGATGTGCTTGGCTGTTTTTGAGCCCCTAGTGAAGGTACTTCGTTTGGTTGATGGGGATGTAAAGCCATCTATGGGTTTTCTGTTTGGAGAATTAACCAAGGCAAGGAGGGAGATAAAACAGTGCTACAACAACATGGAGGGTCGCTACAAAGATGTCATGGCTATTGTTGACAAGAAGATGAAATGCCGGCTTGATTCTCCACTTCACTTGGCTGCATATTTGTTGAATCCCTACTATTCTTATGCTGATACTTCGCTCTTTGATGATTCAAAAATAATAGAAGGGTTTATAACCTGTGTTGAGACCTTTTATCATGGTGATGAAGAGATGCAAGACCAAGTTGTGAACAAGGAGTTAAGAATTTTTTAACACAGAGAAGGTGTCTTTGCAAAAAAGCTTGCTAGGACATACCAGAACTTTGATTACATCCCTGGTACCTTTATACTCTATCGGCTCTAAATATTGAGTTTCTGGCAGCCCAAGTCATTCACTATTTCTTATTTTCTTGCAGCGTCATGGTGGAGGTTGTATGGAACTGCTGCACCAGGTTTACAAAGGATGGCTGTGAGAATTCTCTCACTAACCTCAAGCTCTTCTGGGTGTGAGAGAAACTGGAGTATTTTTGAAATGGTTAGACACTTCACACTTTAATCTATATAATTGAAATCTAAATTGTTTATGCAGTCCTGCAGTCTGAACTGATTATGCACTCCCATTTCTTTTTTGGTTGACTTGTAGATACACACAAAAAGAAGAAATAGGCTCACAACAGAACATCTAAATGCTCTTGTCTTCATCCAATTCAATCTGAAATTGCTGAGCAAGAGAGAAAAGATCAAGTCCAAGAAGATAACTGATGTGCTCATCTCTAATGAAACTACTGAAGCTCAAGGATTCCTATTTGAGGGTGGTGACGAATGTGCATTGGTTGTCCATAGGGATGAGGAAGATGAACAAATGCCTGGTACAGATATCCCTTGGTCTGTTATTGGAAAAGCAATGGGAGCGGCTGAACAACTTCAGCCACGTCGAAGTGCAAGAATGAGAGACCTTTATGCAGAAGAGGAATTTGAGTCTGAAGAAGAGGAGTTTGAGGAAGATGAAGACTTCATGGCAGAAGATTGAGGGGGCCGAAGAAATGGGAATTTATGTTGTCATTTTGTGCTGTTCTCCTTATATAATATGTATCTTTTAATTCTAAACTCTGCATTGTGAACTAAGCAAGTACTTCTGTACTTGTAGTCTTGTACTTTATTTATGAATTTGGTGACTTGCCATGTGATCAGATCAGTTGCTAGTTGCTACTACTATGTATTGTTCATTTGTTTGTGTGATTGCCTCTGTATGTACAAATTGACAATTCAGCTTCAGCCACATCACCTATGCATACAGCGGAGTCCGGCCAATGAGATAAGTTCTCATTTCTTGGTTTTATTTCACCAACTTTGTTATTCAATTTTCAATTCAATATGCCTTCACATATTCTCATACTTTTGTAATGTTACAATTTCAGGAAGAGGTGAACAAGCAGCTGGTCACTTTGATGGTGTCATCTCATCTCACCCAGGCCAAAGAAATGCATCACAGCCAGGTGTGGTCTCTCTAAATTCTAAAACATGCAGCCAAAAATTATATTTATGCAAAATATCCTTGCTACAGTACAAAACGCCTAGGCGGCGCCTAATAGCGCTTAAGCACGCCTAAGCTCTAGGCGGAGGGTCACCGCCTGCTTAGCGCCTAGCGCCTAATTTTCCGTGGAGATCGATCAATTCTCTAAGGCTCTGTTTGGATGTAGATATTGGAGGTCTTGAAATTGAATTGAGTTCAATTCTAAATCAGCCACAGTATTGAAATCAACCTGAATTCAAAATCTGTTGTTTGGATGACTATTGTATTGCCTTTTGGAATTCTAGGGACCAGTCCAATTCAATGCATGTTTGGATGTACAAAGAGTGGAATTGAAATTCTATCATTCGCGATGCTACAGAACTCCATCTTCAGCGGCTAATCTCGTCGCACCACCCATCCTTCGTCGACCGGGAGGAAGAACAGAAGGGCGCCGGTCAAGAGGAAGAAGAGGGGCGTCGGCCGCGTGGAAGAAGAGGGGGCGCCAGCCGGAAGGAAGAAGAGATAGGCGCCAGCCGCGACTCGCGAAGAGGAGGAATCCAACGGTCAAGAGGAAGGAGAGGAGCGCCGGCCGCAACCCGCAACGAGGAGGAGGAATCCACCGGACATGAGGAAGGAGGGGCGCCGGCCGTGACCCGCGAGGAAGAGGATGCCGCCAGTCAGGAGGAAGAAGAGGGTCGCCAGCCATGACCCGCAAGGAGGAGTTACGCCGCCGGACAGGAGGAGAGGAGCACCAGACGGGAGGCGAATCTCTGGGGGCGGCGTCTATGGCGTGCGGCGATGGCGACGTTTGTGGCAGACAGAGGAGAAGGAGCAATTCCTCCCAATATGGAGGGGGATAGCTTGGCTTTGACGAAGCGATGTTTTAGCTATGTCTCGATTCCACGGTATTGGTTCCCCAATACCAATTATCAATTCCACAGACATCCAAACACCCGCATTCACCAGATCCAATTCCAATTCTCAATTCCGAGCTCCAATATCTACATCCAAACGGGGCCTAAGGCTCATATCAGAGTATGATTTTGGTGGTAAATTGGCAACAGAAGCCATGGGAAGGGATCCTTGACAATTTGATACCAGATGTAATGGGTAAGGATAATTAGGCCTTATGCTTTGTCTAGAACTTGAGAGACATTGGGAGATTGAAAGAATTGTTCTTCATTGATTGATTGGTTGGTTCCAAATGACTGCGTGCCTCTCTTTATATAAGGGTCAATTGGAATTTTGCCACTACTATGGACGTCCGTCCAAAAAAAGCCACGATCGAGCGACCCTTCCCCAAAACGCCATCAGTGACCTCTGTTTCACCCAACTGCACGCCATCTTGGCCTTTTACCCTATTTTCTTTTATTTTTTCGTCTGAAAACACATGGGAATGGACCATTATACCCTTGCCTTCTTCCCAGGCATAACCCAAGGTGTTGCTCGTGGAAAAAACGAAAGAAAAGAACGGGAGAGAAGAGAGATAGGCGGCGACCGGCAACCTTAACCCTAGCACAACCTGAGGCGGCGGCGGTGGCAGTTGCCTTCCTCACGCGGGGCGCAGGTGCAGGAGCGAGCGCGGCTTTCCCGGGCAGGCGCGCGACACGGCTCGCAGGTGCTCGGCGCGGGCGGGCGCGCAGGCTCTCTAAGCGGGCGGGCGCGGGCAAGGCTTCGTCAGGCGGGCACGGCTTCCTCGGGCACTCGGGTCAGGCTCGGCATCTCAGGCAAGCTCGGCAATGGAGACCTCCGACACCGCCATGGGTACGCCTGGATCAGGTAAAGTTGGGGCTGAAAATGAACCCCTATTTGCAGTTCACTTGGTTATGCCGGGGAAGAAGGCAAGGGTATAATGGTCCATTCCCATGTGTTTTCAGGCGAAAAAATAGAAGAAAATAGGGTAAAAGGCCAAGATGGCGTGCAGCTGGGCGAAACAGAGGTCGCTGATGGCGTTTTCGGGAAGGGTCGCTCGGTCGTGGCTTTTTGGGGACGGACATCCTTAGTCGTGGCAAAATTCCAATTGGCCCCTTTATATAGAGGTAGAGTCGGCCCTAATTCTAACTAACCTAACTTGGCGGCTGAGTAAGGGCGCCGCTACAGTAACCGTGATGCTACAGTAAACTGGGCTGCTACAGTAACGCGGCCCAAAAGCCTGCCCATAACAGCATCTATGAAAGTGGATGATTATATTCCAGAGGAGACAGTGGCGGTGTATGACAAGTATAATCCCTCCATGGCTTTGGACACCATCTACCCTTGTATGGAGGAATTTAGATTGGCTATGAGACAGTATGTTATAAATAAAGAATTTGAATTGGGCATTGAGGCCACATGCAAGTAGAGATATAGAGGGTACTGTAAGGGTGCTGATTGCCCTTGGGCCATTGTTGGACACAAGGCAGACAGCATGACTGTTATGGTACTAACTTCTAAACTAACATGTCCATGAATTTGCAATGTGTTTCATTTTTGTTGTATAAATATTTGACTTCTACATTTTCTTGCGTTGTTTATGCACGCCACGGTGTTGAATGATGTACACACATGTACATCTAGCAACAGGAGGACCACTAACACCTTCTTGCAAGTGGGTTGCTTCCAAGGCTGTTCCTATCCTTCGAAAGAATCCTCAGATGGGTACTAAAGAACTGCAAATTAAGCTACAAGATAATCATAAGTGCAAAATTAGTTATGACACGGTGTGAAAATAAAAGAGAAGGCCTTGGAATTGTTATATGGTACATGGGATGAGAGTTTTCAGCTGCTATATAATTTGGATGGAAGGCGGAGGTTAAGAAGAGGTCGCCAAATAGTATCATTGAGATTGATTGCAAGGTGGTTAAGGGCAGGATTTATTTCAACAGATTCGTTTGTGCTTGGCCCTTGAATCAAGGATTTTCGATCAGGTTGTAGGCCATGGCTCAGTATTGACTCCACTGAACTCAATGGCTACATTTAGATTTAGACTAAGAAACAAAAGATAACTGGATTTGGTTTATGACTCAGCTCCAGAAGGCTATAGCAGACCTCCCTTCACTTGCTATTTGTACAGATGCTTGCAAAGGGTTAGAAAATGCAATGAAGAATGTGTTCAAGCTGAACAAAGGGGTGCTTTAGGCATATAATGTAGAACTTTATTAAGAGAGATTCTGGTGAAAGTGGACACGTGGCCTGCAGCAAGGGCTTACGAATAAGGATGTCTATGAGAAGCATATGTCAGCAGTTTATACAGGTAACCCTGGAACTAAAAGAGTGGTTGGAGGCACATTATAATAATCTAAAGTGGACCAGGTCTGACTTCAGTCCTGACATCAAGTGTGATTACATGACAAATAATGTAGCTGAAGCTTTTAACAATTGGATCAAAGACATAGAGGACTTGCCTTTTGTTTAGCTTGTTGGCAAGCTAAGGCAGAAGATTATGTTTATTTCCTACAAGAGGAGAAGGATTCGAGAAAGGCTCTATGGGAGGAGGATACTACCAGCAATCCTACAAATCTTGCATGCTAAGGACTAGAGGTCTGGGACACTTATCTGTTATCAAAGGTGACAGTTATGCTGCTGAGGTGTGGGACAATTGCAACCATAGGTTTGTGGTTACGGCATATACGCATGAGGATTCATGTCTGGAGTGGCAGCACTGGAAAGCCTTGCCAACATGCTTTGTCTTTGATAGCAGCCCAACATATTAAGAACATGATGATGGAGGACTTTGTCCATGAATACTACTCTGTGGAGAAGTTTAGGAATGCATATGCTAGATTGATAGAGCCACTTCCTGACAAGTCCAAGTGGCCGAATGTGGACTTGCCATTTGTGGTAAAAGAAGTGTTGGAAGGCAAAGGAAAAATAGGATCAAAAGTTGCCTCCAAGGTGGGAGGGGTGGACCATAATCTGATGCAAAGGCTGCTGATAATAAGATTGAGAAAACCAAGAAAATGGTTAGAGGCAAAGCAAGGTGTCCTAATTGTGGAGAACTGGGACATATGAAAGCTAGCTAAAAATAACCAATGAATGGAACTAAGAAAAGGCAACCTTTTATCATTTTATGCTTCTCATATTTATTTTATTGCTCTGTTGTTTAATTTAGTTCTTTAAACCAGGTAGGAAGAGAAAACTAAGAAAAAATACTACTAAAGGGTGGACTCCCAAAGATTCAACACCAGATAGGATCAACACAGGAGAACAATAAATGCAAGAGAGTCCTGGAATGGTGACAAGGTAAGAAATTATTAGTTCTCACCATATGCATTGTTCTGACCCAAACAAGTTTCAAAAAAACAAGAATAGATATGTGCAGGCACTAGCTATGTTGACGGGGAAAGGCACATCTTCTCAAGAGGAGGTGGCTTCTCAGACTTCTTCCAGATGGATAAACCCATTTGCTTATTTGTGTATGTGGCATGTGGGATGTGAACTTATTTTGTTATTTTCGGATGGATGAACTCATTTGGTCACTAGCTATGTACTAGCCAATGCATATATACCAAATTTGTGATAGATGATGCTTGATATTTAGTTTTTAGTATGATTTGTTGGGGAATATTCAGCTGTGGTGCACATAATTTTTGGAGTCTGACTTGTTTGTGTGTAAAGAGGGCCAGCCATAGCAAAATAAATCGAGCTCAGGGGTCGTTTCGTCTGTGTATGTGGTTGGCAGCTCAAAAAGAAAAAAAATAGACTAAAATGGTGTATAGAGCTATTTGGAAGATGAACCCATTGTTGAAAATGTATCTTAGCTAATTCCATGTTGAGAGTGCTACTATTCTAATGAAGCACCATGTTGAGGGTCTTATAATAGCAAAAATCTCTGCAAAGGGTGTCATTAAAGTGTGATGCGGAGGCATCCTTGCAGTCTTTGAAGTCAATTTTTCTTTGGGACCTTAAGGTATTTAGGATGTAAGATTTCACTATTCTGATACGACTAATTATTGGTTAAATCATAATAAGAAGGCAAAAATGAGCCTGTTTGAAGCCCTGATTTTTTTTAAGAAAAACACCTGCCTGGTACGTCAGACAGGAGCATAGGAGCTAGGCATCGCCCACAAACATCACACCTAATTGCTGCCAGATCACTCAGACAGACGCCTACATGCTAAGTCGCCGCCATGGCGCTAGGCACCAACCACTGGTCACTTTGCATCTTACCCTTTTACAGCACTTAATCTGACTCTCTTTTTTTTTTGGTTTAGTTTGTGTTTCTGTTACCTCACTACCTTTGGTATAGCTGTTCTTTTATAGATAAATTTGCAATGCTCTCCACTTCCTACTGTTTCCCATCCCTCCAAAGAAGAGAGAAGGTTGCCGATACTAGTTACAGCTGCCTATCATCAACTTATCTTGGATAAAATATCAATGTCAACACAACAAGTTGATTGCACATTGCAGTTCATAACAGAATCTTAATTGCACTAGCAAAAGTTATGGAACTGGAATTGTTACTCTTGAACTTGGTTTGCAAAGAAAAAAATAACCAATAATCTTGCCCAAACATGCATAAAAGATTTCTGGAGCTTATCTTATTTCTAGAAACATAGCATTTCAAGGATGTTTCTGTTGTGTCGACTCATGACATGTGCCTAATGGGAAGTGAAAGAACATTTCAATAAATAAACCTTAGTATTGTGTTACTCAAGTTTCACAGTGATGTAGTGTATCAAAATCATAAACCAATGAAAAGTGTGAAAATACTGTCTTCTCCACACGAAACAAAAAGAACAAGCAGATCACATTATAATCCAGATGAAATACCTATCATTGGCAAGGTTCCAAGCCTCTTGTGTCAGCTCAGGGGCTTCAAGTGTTGCAAGGTAGTTTGATATAAACTTATGGGGATGTTCAACGTGGCAAATAAATCCCATCTCCTTCAACAGATGGCGCTCTGTCCTAATCAGGTCATGCCTCAGTTCTGAATATTTCTGTAATAAAGATCAGAGTTGCTTCAGTTCACATAACCATCCATAAGGTCAATATAGATTTTCTTCATAACAAAGTAAATCAATAATACAATACTATAACAGGATAAATCATTACGAAAAATAAACCAAAATTGTTGAAGATTCTAACCTGTTCTGGATATTAATATAAAAGTAAAAAATGTCTGTTTCAAGAAAAAGGAACTTCAATTATGTTATTTATTTAAACAAATATTTACCTTTGAAAAAACATCTAAGTGTTCAATAGGTAAGTCCTCTCTCCTACATTCCATTCTATGGAAGACAAAGATAATATGCTTTGATTTTCTCGGACTCTCCTCCAACTTCCCTGCCAACCAAACACAGCTAGCAGCAACTCTCTGCAAGCACAAATAAACCAACAATTAGTTCAATACAAAAAAATCCATGAATGGTAAATGGTTCAATCAGATTAACTTAAAATAAGGGTATTTACCTTAACACTAAATCGAACAAATGACTTCTTGCAGTAAAAGCGATGGAATAATACTTGTGCTGTGGCCATCACTGCTTGTGGTCTTTGGAGAGTCAAGAAATTCACCATAGAGAAACTATGTTTACAAAAGAAAAAAGAACTATGTTCAAGCTCAGAGAAAATTATGAAAAAACTGAACCTCCCAACATAATTCTCTATTACATTGTAAATATGTGTTCTATAATACTAAACAGTGAATATTATGAAGAATCATTATGATAACATCGAATCCCCATAATAAAAATACAGCTTTACTGCAGCAAATCATTCATAAAGGAGCATCAACTCTTCAGATTTTCCACTCTTCCTTTTTCATTTCTCATTTCATGATATAGAGTAATGCTAGTCTAGCGACCATAAGTACCATTTTCATTGACCAAAAATACGACACAGTCAATATCTAGCAACATCTTAGTCACTTTAAACATAAAGCTAGTTCTACAAATAAATGGACCAGACAGAAAGAAATATACAGGGGGGCTAAAACGCATTACTTAGCAGCTACTCCGCTTAAGCGAGCACTAAACGAACTCCTTTTGCAACTGTAAAATAATATTCCAAGTAATGAACAGATATAGCTGCATTATCCACATCACCCCGCTTAGATTAACAAGATGCCGTTATGCAAATAAAGCTTTAATTCACTACAGGGCCTTAAATCTCATAAACAACTTTCTAAAATTCATTAGCAGAGTTGCAAATGCTTAACTCACCTGCAAGCATTTTTCCACATAAAGGTCTAATTGCAGCATAAAACAATATCACTGCAACTTAAATGTGTGTCACCACGTAGCGTGGAGGACTGGAATATGTCCAGCAACCGAATGGAAGACAGTTACCAAGCTTACCATAGGCTGCCCAGAAATTTGACAACGGAATCACCTCGTAATATAACTTAAGAACTCGCAAACCTAACGAACAAAATACTCTAATCCTAAGTGAATAAATGAGCAACGACTAAAAGAAGCAAATAACACAAGAAACTACACTAGAACTAGCTCAATTAGAAACAGGTCTCCAACTGAAGTTTATCACGAAACCCTAGGACCACTGCGAGAACCCTACCGACTGGATTTGGAGATAGAGTGGAAGGAATAGATGGTGGGGAGCTAAAAGCACAATGGAAAAAGGATACAGCCTGAGGAGGATGCCGCTCTCTTGGATGAGGTCACAGCCGTAGACGCGGAGCGCGGTCTCGGTGGCCTCGTCGATCCCATCCTTCCTCGACGGCGAGTCCCGCAGCTGCTCGTCCGTGAGGTAGAACGTGTCGATTGCCGTGTATATCATCCTCTCGACACGGGCCGCCTCCCACCCTCGGCCCCCGCCTCACCTCCCACCCCTGCTCCGGCAAGGGCCGTCCCCGTGCTCCGCCAGGGCGGCTGTCGATGCGGCGCTGCAGCGCGGGAGGAGGAGACTGATGCACGAGGAAGCGGCGCGGTGAGGGCTCTAGGCGGCGGTGGCGGCGGTCGGATGCGCCGGAGAACGGGATGGCGCTGCGTATGACGCCCGCCGCGCCGACCGGGAGAAATTTCAGAATTTATGATTCGACCAGCACCGCCTTTCGGAGTTCGGACTTTCGCACTTAATTTTTTCTCTGCATGTGACTCAAATCGACTTGTGGTTGTATATGTAAACTAATAAAGAAAAAGAGTTCGTACGACCTATGTCTCATCCACGATATTCTAATACCTACCAATCTGAATCATTTGATCTAAATGAGATCAACTCATCAAGCTCTTAGATTAAAATCTGGACCCATAATATATTTACATGTTATATCTCTTGCACCTCATTTATACTACAAAATCACTCAAGAGATATCCAATTTTGAGACTTTTTGTACCCAAGATTCTACACATACCCACTTCTTCTTTATTAATTTAGATTAATTCCAAATTTTAAAAGAATAGTTTATTCCTTCCATAATCAAGATGATTAATTTTCATAATGATTTCATTCCATAATAAAGATGATTGATTTTGTGATGATATTTTCGTTCTCTTTATCTTCTTTCCTTTTCCATCTTTGTATACGACTTCATTTGGAGAGCGCAATCCCTGTGGGGATCCCGTCCATCTTTATAAGCTTCCCTCACACCACCACCATCACCCACCTCGCTCTCCTCGGGCTGCTGCTGTCACCGATTGCCTCACCACTCGCCCTCCCCATGTTGCGCCTCTCCTCTTCCCTAGTGGCGACGACCTTCTCCTCCTCCTCAACTTCATGGATCTCCACCCCACACACCCGGATCAGACGCAGCGCAAACTGGCCGGCATAAGGATCAACCTTTACTCACCGCCGAGCAATGGCTAAACCCCGAAGTCACGTGCTTCGTCTGCAAACCCATCACCGGACAGCTATACAGTCTCTCGGACCACAACGGCATCAAGAAGACTGGACCATCCCCAACCTCTGACTCACCGCCGAGCGCATCAGGACTCGTTCGATAAGGGGTGGAGCCAGGTGTTGGAGAACACATGGTCATTTATGGGCAACGCGCTGGGTGGCATCCGCGGGTGGAGCAACCTGGGTCGTCGCTGGATCCCTCGCATACTATTTTTGGGTCAAACCCACGCGCAAGCTCTAGAGGAAGCAGGAGGCGAGCATCCGGATTTCCCCTTATCCTATCCTTTCTGTTCCCTGTTCCGGCATTAGTTGGGGCTCTAATTCAGTTTCTAGGGAACTAGGCAAATGTCTTCGTTGGCATGAACTTGGGACTAGACCAAGATTGCATCGAGGGACTTAAGCGTGTGCTTACTTTCTCAAGGTATTTTCTTTTGATCTATACTTTATACTATAATTATATCAACTTTCAATATTTATATATTCATCTCTATACTATACATGGAGTGGATTACATCAACAGATTTGATGGAGCGACCATAGTATTGCTCACAAGGTATAACAAAGTGTGTAATTTCTATATCAAGGTAACTATTTTCTTTTTTGGTTTTGTACTTTTCTATGGTCCTAATAATCAAGCTGAATGTGAATAACAAGTGCTATAAATATTCAAGCTACAGATAACCCTCAAGTGAAGCTCATCAGGTGAATAACAAGAACACTATTTTCTAGACATGTCATTTGTAGTTAGAATAAGGTTTTAAATGCACTTTCTTTTATGGAACATGATATTTGCTGCAGCTTCAAGGATGTGAAACAAGATAGTGAGTGGTTGGGTGCACCATGCACTCACATAATATGTGCAGTGTCAGTAGAAGCTGAATCATAGGATGCTACCGTGTATTTTTCACAGCTCATTTTACTCAGTATTTATTTTAGATATGTTTGTTTGTTGCTTCTAAATATCCTAGGTGTCTTTTTAACTTATAATCATGTGAGAGTATTGAGTTTGTGATTGTCGAAACTTATACTCAACAATAAATTTATAGGGCTACGTCGGGATTAAGAACTCGATGGTTAGGACACAAGACGTCGATTTAGATAGGTTCGGGCCCTCTCGACGAGAGTAAAAACCCTACGTCCTATGTTCTATGATTTGTATTGACGTTATGTTTCGTGTGTTGTCTCGTATGGTTGTTGTCCCTTAGTGGGGGTTCCCTGCCGCTTTATATATTCGGTCGGCAAGGGGTACATAAAGAGTCCTACTCGTAGTCTACAAGGATTCATATGAAAAGTCTATTTCTAATTGCCTTGCGCTATAAGCCGACTCGGTCGGTTACCTTATGGATGAGGTACCCGGTTATCTATCGACTTAGGCATATCTATGGATACCTATAAGGTAAGTATTCCACAGCAGCCCCCGAGTGCTTCCTGATTTTGAGATCTGACCCGCCGAGTGATCTTTGAGATTATGTGACTAGATCATAAATTAGGAAGACCTCTTGATTGAAGTTCCTGATGGATCTGGTGCGCCGTCTAGGTGCACCTGATCAGGTGTAGCCCCCGGTTCTTGTATAATTTGGAGACTAACAATAATGTAAGAGTCTAATAACATTAGCTCTTAACATTTTGTTGTATATAATTCACTCAAACCATCAAGCTTGATCTTAGGTAAACCTCTAATCATCAAATCAAAAGGTCAGTTAACAAGACATCAATCTCACCGACCGATTGATAAAAAGGCCGAGTGATACACACTCTTATCCGAATGACTTGTAAATCTGAATTTCATGACATTAATCATGTCTTATCTCATATAAAAGAATATGACATCAATCATATAATAGTACTAAGCTAAATGACATCAATCATAATACAACTTTTCCTTAATGAATTGTCACCCTTCTTAATATAAGTCTATTTTTTATTATTAATTATCAACATCAATCAATAACTTATCTCATGAACTTACATTTGTACGACCATCAAGTCCTCTGCTACATGATCGTCAAATCATATAGATACGGAAAGTATTTCTTAGTAGATTTGCCACTGCTTCTTATCAAAGAAGCCCCCGAGATTATTGCTCAAGGCTAATAGCTCTAATTCTTTTTAAAGAATAAAGCCTTTTATGTTTTATTATTATTAAGCGGAAAAGCCCATCACTGTGCGGCCCATACCAGCCCATGGGACCCAGAGACTCAGTCAAAAAGGCGAATGTATAAAATGAACAATGGACTATTGACTCCAACTCCACGCCGCCATTTGCACACAATGCTTCGTCTTCCTCGCGCCTCCCCTGTTCTTGTAACTCCTCTGTTTCCAGAGCTAGGGTTAGCGCTTTCTCCCATCGCCGTCGCAGATCCTCTACGCCATCAAGCCCTCGAGCATTAGCTAGGGTTTAGATCCATCACATTTTCACATCTCTTGAAGATGACTCGCAAATCAACCAAGAAGGCCGCCGCCGCTGAGTCCTCCTCCTCCGAGCTGGAGATCCCGGAGCAGCTTCGAGAGTTCTCAAAGAGCAACATCTCCACCGCCGACCTGAACAAGATGGTGGAGGATGGCCTTCTTTCGGAGCAAGCTCGTATTGACTGGAAGGTACTGAAAGAGACTCGCCCCCTTCCAATCCATCAACAAATCATAGTTTTTCGCTCGTTCTTCGAGCATGGCTTCGGAGTTCTCTGCTGCAGTTTTCTACACAAGCTCCTTTTCTTTTTTGGGATTGAGCTCATCAACCTCAATCCCAACTCCATACTTCACATTGCAATCTTTGTGCATATGTGCAAAGCTTTTCTGGGCATTCTGCCCCATTTTACTTTGTTCTGCCATCTGTTCGTTCTCCGACCGCTACCAACCAAGAAAAACCAAGTCGCCATAGGTGGAGTTGGTTTCCAGTTGTGCAAGAAGGAGGCGTACATCAACGTACCATTGAAGACCGAGAACAAGCACTGGAAGGACGAGTGGTTCTACTGTGACAATCCTCCTCCTATTCTTGCCGACTTCTCTGGCGCCAAGGCCATTCACCAAGCACGGTGGTCAGAGAGACCTGACCCAACCGACCCCCAAGTGGTTGCTCTGCTAGAGAAAATCGTAGAGCTAAAGAATGAAGGGATCGACGACATCACTATAGCAAAAGCTTGATAGTGCGCTAAGTGCAACCGTTGAAGAAACAGAGCCACCCGCCCTGGGAGTATGCCACCGGCGACGAGACGAGGGAGGTGCCTGATCCGCCAAACTCCACTCTGCGTCGGTCACGATTATCACAGATGTTTGAAGGTGGAATCATCCAAGATCACTTCTTAATCGCGAAGGCATACAACGTGGACACTCTACGGGCCCGAGTAAGCCTCGGTCGTCTTGAATAATTCTGACGTCACTTTGAATAATCACAGTGTGTGATGTCTTGATGTTTTTGTAGGTTCTAGACACTTATGTGTCGCACCCTCTGAGTGATTCCGAGGGACCGGATTATGTCAAAAAACCACCACAGACTGGCACCGACGTTTCCAGTTCTTCAGCGGTTGCCCGACCGACCGAAGAGGTCGTCGCCAGCATCTCCACAGCACCTCCTCGCCCTGACTTGCCCTCTCCCGGCCGACGAGTAAAGGAGACCACTCACCATCGTCGGCAATATGTGGGAGATGACGAGGAGGAGCGCCGCCATGATACCAGCTTGCCGGCCTCTGCACACTTCGACCGACCATCTAGCCAGTCGGAGCCCCCGAGCAAATCAAAGAGTGGTGCAAGGGTGGCAAAGAAGACCGATGAAGCCGCCAAGACTTCCCCGAAGAGGAAGGATTCTGACCCGCAGACCACTTCTCTAAAGAAGAAAGTCTGTCGGATCAAAATTAAACAAGTCTCCGGGTATAATTCTTCACACTTTTGATTCTTCATCGTCGTTATTACCAACTATTGTCAGACTTTAACGCTGTGCTCTTTGGCCATCATAGCGGTCGATCAAGTAATAATCAGAGCGCCCAAGGGTCTCAAGACACTAGGTTGACTCCTGCTTCTCAACCGACTGACCAGCCTCAATCGGTCCGCACACCATCAAGCGTGCCGGCCGAGCCGAGGAAGTCGTCCAACTCTCCAGAGCCCACGTCACTGCCGACACCTACTCCTCAGACCGTCAACCCTTATCCGACCGGCATGTCTTCTCCCTGTTATAAGGGTAAGACCGTGTTTCTTGAGGACTTACTAAGTCGACCGGAAGCTGAGGACATGGACGCCATGCATCAGCATAGAGAGGCCAACAAGGTACATCAATACCAAGTTTTTCTCTTCCTTGAATCATTCTTCCAACTAACCATACCCTTCTTCATATTCAGAGAATATACTCTCTTGTGGAGAAAAAGCAAGCCAGGATTGAATACCTTGAGGCTGAAACTTTTGGTAAGTCCCTAACATCATATGCATTCACACTTCTCCTTTAAAGGTATTGACTTGTTGTCAACAATTACCGACGAGCAGCTTTCCCAAGCCAGAAGGCAAATTGAGAAGCTACAGACCGACCACAAGGAGGTGACCAAAGCTCTAGAGCAGAGTTGTGCTGATGTCGTTGGTATGATTGCAGAACAACTTATATTTACTTCTTTCTCACTCTATTGCTAAAGCCTTTATTTGTATTTTTAGCTCGTGATCAGAAGGTCACCGACCTGGAGAAATTAACTTCAAACCAGCAAAGATTCTTAGATGCTCTAACTGTTGAGAAGAATGACCTCTACAAGTCGGTCGAAGAGCAGAGCACTGAGATCACTCGGCTGAAGAAGGAACTGGATGAGACCAAAGGAAAGGTTGAGGAGGCTAAGAGCATCTCCAAGTCCTTCAAATGTAATCTTGCCAGTAAGCTATCTTTTTATCATCGCTTTTGGACTTCGTCATCTAATACACTTCATGACTTTTGCAACCATATCTTATAGCGCTCGGAGAGCATTGAATTATATCCATGCTAACCAAGTGGAGAAGACCGGGCACTCTTTGGAGTACTAGCTGGAGCACGCGCCGGAGGTGATCGCCAACAACACCAGAAGAGTGGTGACCGAGGCCGGGAGTCAAGTACTGGCTATTTGCCAATCTTGGTCTCCTGCTCTGCCATTGGACAAGGTCAAGGAGGGCTTCAACCCTGACTTGACAATCTATTAATGTCAGTTGCTTATGGATTCCATGCTGGAAACCTCCCGTGCCTTAGTTGATAATGTAGAAGTCGACCCCATCGCGCCGTCTCCTCCAGCAACTCCGGAGTTAGAGTTACAAGTTGATGCCTCTTCTCCTTCACAGGAGTAGTAATATCTGCAATGTTAACAAATATTAGTAGTATTGTAATCAGGAAAACAATATCGTCTTCATGTAAATATAGATATTAATTCTTGTGCTTGCTTAGTTACTAAACAAGTTTAGAAAAAATGAACTAAATAGTTGTAAAGGCAATCTCCTGTTACTTACGGCAAATCAGTCGGCGCGAAGCTGTGTTAGTCGCGCCATAGCACTTAAACCTTTTCACCTTAAGTCTTTTAGAGACAAAAACAGAAGTTATACCAGTCTGTCTTAGCATATTATGTTGTAATTTATAACTACATAACAAATACAATCAACCAATTGACACATGACCTCTCACACTTTGGCTCCGGGTTTAGTGTAGTGGCAGTCTATTATGCAGTATAAATTGTATAACCATAATGTTCCAGCGTAAGACCAAAAAACTTTAGACCATGTCAAACTATGAGAAATCGGCCGGAAAAATCCAAAACCAAAATCTGTCACTGTTAAGGAGTAGTGGGACATTATTACTAGCCCCCTGGCTCAATTGTTTAATGTTATAAATTAAGAAATCGAGACAAATAAGAATGAAATCAAAAACATCTTCCATCAGAAAGACTTTAAATTTCATTCAATAATAATGTATAAAAATACAATAAGAAGACTAAATATAGAAACGACGTAGCTGATTGATGTTCTATGAATTTGGTACCTCGTCACCATCTTCATACATCATTCGATAAGCCCCCGACCGAGTAACTTCTTTGACCACATAAGGTCCTTCCCATTTAGGGGAAAACTTGTGTCGATTTATGGTTTATTGCACTCGGCGCAACACTAAATCTCCAACATTGTCATAATAGTGTCGCAAGCCTTGCTGGTATACTGCCGACCGAAATAGAGCGCGATCACGCAACTCCTCTGCTGCAATCAACTTAATCACTCGGTTGTCTTCAGAAAGGTTCTCGTCATATCCTTTGACTTGCGCTGAAACGAGATTTACCTCGGTTGGCAGCATAGCCTCAGAACCGTAGACCAACGAGAAAGGTGACTGGCCAGTAGCCCGACTGACATTAGTGCGCAGACCCCAAAGAACCGAAGGCAATTCTCGGACCCACCGACCGGCGTACGGTTTGAACCTGTCAAATATTCGGGGCTTCAATCCCTGAAGAATCATACCATTAGCCCGTTCGACTTACCCATTGCTTTGAGGATGAGCCACTGATTGAAAGTGGATTTTTATTCCCATCTAATTGGCAAAGTCACGGAACTCCCTAGGTGTAAACTAAGTACCATTATCGGTGATGATATCATGAGGAACTCCAAACCAAGTGAAGACGTCTCTGACAAACTCGACCGCCTTCTTTGAAGTTATCTTGCCGACTGGCTTCGCTTCAATCCACTTGGTGAATTTGTCAATAGCAACAAACAAATGAGTAAACCCGCCTGACACTTTCTTGAAAGGACCAACAATGTCAACCCCCTAGACTACAAAAGGCCAAGTCATAGGTATCATCTGAAGTTGCTGCGAAGGCATGTGTGTCTGTTGAGCAAAGAATTGACAACCTTCAAACTTCCGAACGACCTGGTGTGCATTTTCGACCACTATAGGCCAATAAAACCCTTGTCGGAAGGCTTTAGCGACCAAAGTCTTAGAAGCCGCATGATTGCCACATACGCCTAAATGGATTTCTTCCATCAATTCTTTGCCTTCTGGAATCGAGATGCATCGCATCAAGATATTTGAACCCCCTCGTCAATAGAGTAGGTCGTCCACCATCAAATATCCTCGACACTTTGCCTTCAATCTTTGTTGCTTATTATGATCCAGAGGCAGCGTTCCTTTAATCAAAAATTGGACAATCGGGTCGCGCCAAGCGGTCTGTATGTTGGTATCATCTACCATCTCAACAACATTGGTCGTTAAGACATCAGACCGAGGAGAAATAGTGGGAGAATCAAGGGTGTGTAAGAAAACACCGGGTGGGACAATCGCTCGAGACAATCCTATCTTGGCTAGTTCATCAGCCGCTTGATTGTTATCCCGAAGAATATGCGTGAACTCCAGTCCATCAAATTTATCTTCGAGCTTCCTTACTTCTTGGCAATAGGCAGCCATATTGCTATCCACACAGTTCCAATCCTTAGTGACTTGGTTGATAACCAGAGCCGAATCACCAAAGATGTCGGGACGTTGAACGCCGAGTGACACGGCAATGCGTAGACCGTGTAGAAGAGCCTCATATTCTGTAGTATTGTTAGACGCGCAAAACATGATCTGGAGGACATACTAGAGCTTTTCTCCTTGTGGTGAGATTAGCACAATCCCTGCACCCGCTCCAGATAACTGGAGGGATCCATCAAAGTATATTTTTCAATACTCAATATCTTGCGGTGCTGGCGGCATCTGAATCTCTGTCCACTCGGAAACGAAGTCAGCTAACGCTTGTCCTTTGATTGCCGAGCGGGGTACTAACGTAATGGTGAATTGACCGAGCTCGATTGCCCACTTGGCAATCTTTCCTTATGCTTCTCGATTATGGAGGACTTCTCCGAGTGCAAAGGTTGTTTGAACTTCAATTGGATGAGCCTGAAAATAGTGCTTCAGCTTCCTCGAAGTGATCAAGAGCGCGTATAGCAGCTTCAAGATCTGGTGGTATCGTGTTTTGGAGGCACTAAGGACCTCACTGACAAAATACACTAGGTGTTGTACTTTTTGTACATGACCCTCTTCTTCTCGGTCGACCGCTAAAACAGTACCCACAACTTGAGTTATGGCCGATATGTAGAGCTGAAGCTTTTCTTGTGGCTCGAGAGACACTAGTACTGGAATATTGCTGAGGTGGACCTTCAACTCATCCAATGCCGACTGCGCCTCTGTTGTCCAGACGAAGTCATCCTGCTTTTTAAGCAACTTAAAGAACGGCAGACCCCTAACCCTCAGTCGGGAGATAAATCAACTTAAAGATGCCATGCATCCGGTCAACTTCTGAACATTCCTTTGGGAATTAGGTGGCCCCATATCAAGAATCGCCTTGATTTTGTCCGGGTTAGCCTCTATACCTCGTTTCGAAACGATGTAACCGAGCAGCTTTCCCGAAGGAACCCCAAAACACACTTTTTAGGGTTCAACTTTATCGAGTATCATCTCAAGTTGTCAAATGTCTCTGCCAGGTCAAAGAGAAGTTCTTCAACATTCCGAGTCTTTACCACGATGTCATCAACATACGCTTCTGCGTTCCGACCGATCTGAGTTTCGAGACAGCGTTGAATGCCACGTTGGTAAGTCGTGCCAGCATTTTTTAGACCGAATGGCATAGTTGTATAGCAATAGGCGCCGAAGGGAGTTATAAAGGAAGTCTTGATCTGATCTTCGACTTTCAGTGGGATCTGGTGATAGCCTGGACAGGCATCCAGAAAGCTTAAAAGCTCACACCCGGCTATTAAATCTACAATCTGATCAATACGTGGCAGAGCGAAGGGGTCTTTAGGGCAGACCTTGTTCAAATCGATATAATCAACACACACCCGCCACTCTTTATTCTTCTTAGGTACAAGGACTGGATTTGCCAGCCAATCAGGATGGTATACTTCCCTTATAAACTTAGCATCTAATAATCTAGCTATCTCCTTCTTCATGGTGTCCTTGCGGTCTTGTGCAAACCTTCTAAGCCTTTGCTTGACGGGAGTTGATGAGGACATCACTCCTATGGATACACACAACACTCCTCCAAATCTGGACTTGCAAGGTCCAATGACTAGAGCTCGTGCACGACGACTAAATTTAGAGGTGAGCTCGTTCCTACGTTCTTCGCTATATGTTACTTTTGAGAATGGTTTGCTACCTAATGATTATTTTATGATTAGAAACCATGGAGAAGACCAGGAGATGATGGGAGAAGGAGCTGGGAACGTGGAGGACCAGCAAGAGCTTGGAAGCCAAAGTGGAGGCCCAATCAAAACCGACTTCGAGTCTGTTTCGGGGCCCAGGACCAGTCTGTACTAAAACAGTTGCTCAGGACGCATACGGACTCGGATTTGGACGTTCTACATATGCACGGAAAGATAAGGAGAAGACCTTTCCAATGCCGCCGGCCTCATGTCAAAATTCATCTGGAGTCATCAGGAATCGTCAAAACAAGACAGAGTCCAGAATCTGTGTCGGTGCTGCGTCGCCTATTTTTGGCCTTTGGGCTTTGTATCTAGTTGAGCCCAATTAGGGGCGCGTCCAGAGGGTCTTGCACGACCCTAGGGTCTTTATATACAGCCGCCGCCGCACCATTAGGGTTCGGGTTTTGCTTAGATCAATTCTGTTCATAAACAGTTTCGCCGTTCATCGGTTTGTGAGACCCCAACTTCGAGAGTTTAATCATACATCTGCAATTGTGTTGCAATCTTCGTTGTTCTTGCTTGTGTTCTTGATTCGCAGGCAGGGATCAGCCTTCTCGGCGAGGTCAATCGTCTTTTGGACGGTTGATAACCAGAGGAGACGTCGTGCTGCGATTGCGGGGTTTAGAACGTGCTGTTCTGAAGCCGGATCGATTTGTGTGTCGCCTCCGACCAAATCAACTTACCAAGAACCTTTCGGAAGATCGAGAACCCTTGTCCACATCAAGTGGTAATCAGAGCTTCAGGTGCACCGTCAGGTTCACACTACCCTTTAGTTTTGTTTTCGTGTTCTTCCTATCGTCCACTGAAAATACCAAAAAAAAAATTTTCCCCCGCCCATAACCACGTGTTTAGCCTTTGCATATTTCAATTTCAGAGTCCGTAGTGTTGAGTTTGTGCCCTAGTTCTTGTTTAGTCGCTGGTTTAGTTTGTGTTTTTGTCGTCAGTAGTGTTTCCCTTGCAACCCTAGCCGCCATCCCCTTCACCATCCTCGGTTTTGTCGGCTTTGTGTGCTAGGGTTGATTGATCAACACGCCCACCCTAATCCCACCCTAAACCTACCCTCACCACCTCGGACCACTTTTCATAAATTCCACTTTCCGCTGCATCCACCTTGCCAAAAAACTCCCTACCCTACCCCAAGCCCGACTCGGATTTCACTCAAAACCCCGGGTTCTTCATAACCGATTCCGACATCCCTTCGGTAAAACAGCCATAACTTTTCGCTCGGTTGTCCGTTTTGGCTGAAATTTTTACAGGAGATTCTAGACGATAAAGAAAAAATTCAAAAAAAATCGGGAAGATAAAGAAAAAATTCATTCAAGTTGAAACCCGACGTTTTCTGAAACTTCAAGATTTTCTGTAGGCCACGTCCTATCTCGGTTTGAGCTGAAATTTTTTGTGGTTTCTTCCTGTTTACTAGTGAGTTGGAAAAAAATATCAAAAAAATAAAATAAAAAAAAAAGAAATTTGGGATTCCTACTAGTGCTCCATCTAGCCCCCTGGAATTTCTGAGTTCGGCTGTTTTACACTAAGCCCCCTGTGATCGACTGTGTCCCTTTGTCTCTTTGTTTCTTCTTTGCTATCACTACTGTTCTAGGACATAGTTAGACCAGCAACTAGGGACAAGTTATTTGGGCACTTATTCAGCTTTACTATCTGTTTTTGATTTGTGTGCCACTCATATATATATATTTGGCCTTCCTAGCTCTACATACTTCTTCTGGACAGCACATAGGTTATTTGGTAACCCTTGCAATCGTGGAACACTTCTCTCTTGTATCCTTCGCTTTGTTGTTTTCAGAACTTTGTAAGAGCTTTGCAAGAAGCTTACTTTTGCTGTGTTGA
The DNA here is from genome assembly GCA_030378355.1 of Eleusine indica. NCBI lineage: Eukaryota > Viridiplantae > Streptophyta > Magnoliopsida > Poales > Poaceae > Eleusine > Eleusine indica. The sequence goes on from CM059497.1 coordinate 18,586,281, forward strand.
GAGGCACCACTGCTTAGTAGTTTTGTAGGGATAACCTTCACTTTTTGTTTCCTGTTTTGGTGTTTCTGATGTCAGGAAGCGATGGAGAGGGTACTTCGCCCGCAAAATTTGATGAGTGCGTGAGCCAAGATCAGTTACAGAAGGCTTTGCAGGCGGTTCAGAGTGATTTGGTAGAGACGATCACCAGGGCCGTCACCGACGCCGTCACCAAGCTTCACCTGGGAGAAAGCATTGAGCGGTTGGATAAGAGAGTCTCTAAGCTAACCGATCAGGTTGTCGAATTGGAGACCGCTCACAAGACCAACAACAACAACAACAACAACAACAACAACAACAACAACAACACCAACACCAACACCAACACCAACAACGACACCAACAACGACGTTGAAGACGATCATGATGAAGCAACGGTGTATAAGGCTGATGGCACCGTCGATAGGTCAGCTACAAGGACCGCAAGGTTACGACGCCGTTTGCAACGTAACCCTCAAGGTATGGGTGGTTTCCACAACCACAACCGTCGCACACAAGGTAACTATGCTCCAGATGATCCGTATGCTAAAATTAAGTTTTCAATTCCTTCATTTTCGGGTCAGTACGATGGTGATGCTTACCTTGATTGGGAAATGACGGTAGAACAAAAATTTAATGCCCACCTTGTTCCTGAACAACATAGAGTTAGACAAGCCACTAGTGAGTTTAAGGACTTTGCAATTGTTTGGTGGAGTGGTCTAGCTGCTGAAACCGATTTGCCTACTACTTGGGAAGAACTTAAGGTAGAAATGCGTGATCGTTTTGTTCCTCCTTCTTTTTATAGAGAAATTCGTAATAAACTGCAGCGTTTAGATCAAGGAGATAAAACTGTTCAGGAGTATTTTAGTGAGCTTCAGAAGGGTTTGATTCGTTGTGCTGTGGTTGAAAAAGTAGAGGATCAGATTTGCCGCTTTTATTCTGGTTTGAGAAAAGAAATTCAGGACATCCTTGATTATAAAGAATTTTATACCCTCAACCAGTGTTTCCAGTATGCTATGCTTGCAGAGAAAGAATCACAGGGACTTTTCCAGGCTTTTGAGGAGTACAGCAAGTCCAGGAATTTCTACCCACCACGGCCAACGGGGACTTCGGGGCTGCCCAAGCCATCTCTCCGGCCGCCCCCACCAGCTAGTGTTGTTTCTGCAGCACCAAGATCAGCCCCTGCCCCTTCTACGCGCTCAGGTAAAAATTCTGTGCAGGTACCGGCTAGTAGTTCCTCCTCTGTTGCTTCGACGGGACGCACTATAGGGATTCAGTGCCACCGATGCCATGGTCTTGGCCATGTGCAGAAAGATTGCCCAAGTAGGCGGGCATATGTGGCGACAGATGATGGCGGTTACATGAGCACCTCTGATGTGGAGGATGAGGAGGAGGATGTCGCTGCCACCAGCGATGACCTCGTCCTTGGAGGCGGAGATACCACGGGCTACATGAATATTATTGTGCAGCGTGTGCTTAGCACACAAATCCAGCAGCCCGAGATGATGCAGCGACATAACTTGTTCCAGATTTTCTTCGTCATCAAGAACCGTCGGGCACGTGTCATCATTGATGGAGGAAGCTGCAACAATTTGGTGAGTTCTGATGTGGTTAAGAAGCTTGATTTGACCACACGCCCACATCCACATCCATACTACATTCAGTGGTTAAATGACTCTGGAAAAGCTAAGGTAACACAAACTTGCAGAGTTCCTTTTTCCATTGGTTCCTATGTGGATTCTGTTGATTGTGATGTTGTACCCATGCAAGCTTGTTCACTTTTATTGGGTAGACCTTGGGAATTTGATAATGATGCTGTACACCATGGTAAAAGTAATAAGTACACTTTTATGCATAAAGGAACTAAAATTACTTTGTTACCAATGACCCCTGCTGAAATTGTACAAGCTGATTTAGAACGAGCTGCTAGTTTGAAAAATAAAAGCCTTGAAATTCAGCAACCTATTAATTCTGCTTCTACACCAAGTAATGTTAATGATTCTTCATGTTCTAAGGGTGCTGCAATTAAATTACAAGGTCGTTCATGTCTTGCCACAAAATCTGAGCTTGCTGAAATTTCTACTGATGATATTTGCTATGCTTTGATATGCAAACAAGCCTTGTTTTTGCTTGGTGATATTGCTTCTAGTGCTTTGCCTCCTGCTGTCACTAACCTTTTGCAGGAGTATGAGGATGTTTTCCCAGCTGAGATACCCTCGGGCTTGCCACCTTTGAGAGGGATTGAGCATCAAATTGATTTGATTCCTGGTGCTACTTTGCCAAACCGTGCTGCTTATAGGACCAACCCTGAGGAGACTAAGGAGATACAACGACAAGTCCAAGACCTTTTGGATCGTGGGTATGTTCGTCAATCACTTAGTCCTTGTGTTGTTCCTGTACTTTTGGTTCCTAAGAAAGATGGTTCTTGGCGTATGTGTGTAGATTGTAGAGCCATTAATAACATTACTATTAGGTATCGTCATCCTATTCCTAGGCTAGACGACATGCTTGATGAGTTATGTGGTGCTATAATTTTCACTAAAATTGATTTGCGTAGTGGCTACCATCAAATTAGAATGAAACTTGGAGATGAATGGAAAACAGCTTTCAAAACCAAATTCGGGTTATATGAGTGGTTAGTAATGCCTTTTGGGTTAACTAATGCACCCAGTACTTTCATGCGTTTGATGAATAAGGTTTTAAGACCTTTTATTGGCAAATTTGTGGTTGTTTACTTTGATGATATCTTGATTTATAGCAAATCCATGGATGATCATATGATTCATTTGCGTGCTGTTTTCGATGCTTTGCGAGTTGCACGTTTATTTGGTAACCTTGAGAAGTGCACCTTTTGCACAGATCGAGTCTCTTTTCTTGGCTATGTTGTGACTCCACAGGGAATTGAGGTGGATGAGGCGAAGATTGAAGCCATAAAGAGCTGGGCTGTACCAAAAACTATCACACAGGTGAGGAGTTTTCTTGGTCTTGCAGGTTTCTACCGCCGCTTTGTCAAAGATTTCAGCACCATTGCTGCACCATTGCATGAGTTGACAAAGAAGGGCGTTGACTTCCATTTTGGTAAGGTACATCATGAGTCTTTTGATGCTTTGAAGGACAAACTTACACATGCACCATTGCTGCAATTACCCAATTTTGATAAGACTTTTGAGCTTGAATGTGATGCTAGTGGTATAGGCATTGGTGGTGTTTTGATGCAAGATGGTAAACCTGTTGCATACTTTAGTGAGAAAATTACTGGGCCTGTTTTGAATTATTCCACGTATGATAAGGAACTATATGCACTTGTACGTTCTTTAGAGACGTGGCGTCATTATTTGTTGCCCAAAGAATTTGTTATTCATTCTGATCATGAATCACTTAAGTATATTCGTTCTCAATGCAATTTGAACCGTAGACATGCTAAATGGGTTGAGTTTATTGAGTCTTTTCCTTATATTATTAAACATAAGAAAGGGAAGGATAATGTGATTGCTGATGCTTTATCTAGGCGATATACTTTGTTGTCTCAACTTGATTGTAGAATTTTTGGACTTGAGGCAATTAAAGAACAATATGTTACTGATGTTGATTTTAAAGATGTATTGCTGCACTGTAAAGAAGGTCGTGCTTGGCACAAATTTGTGTTGAATGATGGATTCTTGTTTAGAGCTAACCGCCTATGCATTCCAGTTGGTTCCGTTCGTCTTTTATTGTTGCAGGAGGCGCATGGAGGTGGATTGATGGGTCATTTTGGTGCTAAGAAGACGGAGGATATTTTGGCCACACACTTCTTTTGGCCAAGGATGAGGAAAGATGTTGAGCGTTTTGTTGCTCGCTGCACTACATGTCAAAAAGCTAAGTCTCGATTGAATCCACATGGTTTATACATGCCACTTCCTGTTCCTTCTATTCCTTGGGCGGATATTTCTATGGACTTTATTTTAGGACTGCCTAGGACTAAGAGGGGGAGTGATAGCATTTTTGTTGTTGTGGATCGTTTTTCCAAGATGGCACACTTTATACCATGTCATAAAACTGATGATGCTAGTTACATTGCTGATCTTTTTTTCAAAGAAATTGTACGTTTGCATGGTATGCCTTCTACTATTGTTTCAGATCGTGATGCAAAATTCTTGAGTCATTTTTGGCGCACACTTTGGAATAAGTTGGGTACAAAGTTGTTATTTTCTACAACTTGTCATCCACAAACTGATGGACAAACTGAGGTTGTGAACCGCACTTTGGGTACTATGTTGCGAGCTATTTTGAAGAAAAATTTGAAGCAATGGGAAGAATGCTTACCTCATGTTGAGTTTGCTTATAATCGGGCAACACATTCTACTACCAAGGTAAGTCTATTCAAGGTAGTGTATGGTTTTGATCCCCGTACTCCACTTGATATACTTCCTCTACCTATTAATGAGAGAGTTCATGTTGATGCTAAGGAGCGTGCTGAATTTATTTTGCAAATGCATGAGACCACTAGACTTAGCATTGAAAAGATGAATGAAAAGTATAAAATTGCTGGCAGTAAGGGTAGAAAGGAAGTAAAGCTTGATGTAGGAGATTTAGTGTGGTTACACTTAAGGAAGGATAGATTTCCAGAATTGAGAAAGTCTAAACTAATGCCTAGAGCTGATGGTCCATTCAAAATAATAGAGAAGATTAATGATAATGCATACAAACTTGAGTTGCCTCCCGAGTTCGGGGTTAGTCCTACTTTTAACATTTCAGATTTGAAACCATACTTGGGAGAAGAGGATGAGCTCGAGTCGAGGACGACTCCACTTCAAGAGGGGGAGGATGATGAGGACATCACTCCTATGGATACACACAACACTCCTCCAAATCTGGACTTGCAATGTCCAATGACTAGAGCTCGTGCACGACGACTAAATTTAGAGGTGAGCTCGTTCCTACGTTCTTCGCTATATGTTACTTTTGAGAATGGTTTGCTACCTAATGATTATTTTATAATTAGAAACCATGGAGAAGACCAGGAGATGATGGGAGAAGGAGCTGGGAACGTGGAGGACCAGCAAGAGCTTGGAAGCCAAAGTGGAGGCCCAATCAAAACCGACTTCGAGTCTGTTTCGGGGCCCAGGACCAGTCTGTACTAAAACAGTTGCCCAGGACGCATACGGACTCGGATTTGGACGTTCTACATATGCACGGAAAGATAAGGAGAAGACCTTTCCAATGCCGCCGGCCTCATGTCAAAATTCATCCGGAGTCATCGGGAATCGTCAAAACAAGACAGAGTCCAGAATCTGTGTCGGTGCTGCGTCGCCTATTTTTGGCCTTTGGGCTTTGTATCTAGTTGAGCCCAATTAGGGGCGCGTCCAGAGGGTCTTGCACGACCCTAGGGTCTTTATATACAGCCGCCGCCGCACCATTAGGGTTCGGGTTTTGCTTAGATCAATTCTGTTCATAAACAGTTTTGCCGTTCATCGGTTTGTGAGACCCCAACTTCGAGAGTTTAATCATACATCTGCAATTGTGTTGCAATCTTCGTTGTTCTTGCTTGTGTTCTTGATTCGCAGGCAGGGATCAGCCTTCTCGGCGAGGTCAATCGTCTTTTGGACGGTTGATAACCAGAGGAGACGTCGTGCTGCGATTGCGGGGTTTAGAACGTGCTGTTCTGAAGCCGGATCGATTTGTGTGTCGCCTCCGACCAAATCAACTTACCAAGAACCTTTCGGAAGATCGGGAACCCTTGTCCACATCAGGAGTGGCCCCAGGAGGCACCCTTAGCTCAGGCTCAATCTTTTCCCTAGGAACTCCCGACATGTCAGAGGGCTTCCATGCAAAGATGTCCTTATTTTCCTGGAGAAAAAGAGTGAGCGCGAGTTCCTATATCTCGTCGAGGTCGGCCCCTGCTTAAGTGATCTTGGCAGGGTCCTTTGGATCGAGCAAATCTTCTTTGGTGGGGACATCGTCAGTTTGGATCTTGTCCTTGGTGGGCTTCTTCACGGGGACCTCTGTTGACGGCTGTTAAGTACCATTTTCAATCGTCAACTATAGTCAAATAAAGGAGAATTTGGCATTTCATACACGCATACTTTAGCACAATAATATAGTTCCACTTGTACTTGGAGAACTTTGTGCATGCAGGAGGAAATATGAAGGAAACACCTCAAAAGGCAAGAAAACACACTTTCGACCAATCAGAGAGTGCCACATGGACGTCACACGGATTGAAGGGCCCATTTTCAGCACTTAACCGACGTAACTCCCTGTAATACCGCGCAAACCGACGTCAGGGCCCACAGGACAGCCACCTGGAGAAAGCATAGGCCAGGAGGGGCCACCCCCAGGTCGGCCGACCTGGTCAGGTCGGCCGACCCAGCCGGGCGCCCTCTCCGCCTGGGCTTCCACGTGTTGGCTCCTCCGCGACTCCTGATGACGGTTTGAGATGCCTTCCGTGGCGGTTACGCTCCCTTGCCGACCTATTGAGGCTATAAATAGGAGGGTGTGCCTTCACACTCAACACACACCACAAGAAGCATTTCTCTCTTGCTAGTAGTAGTTCTTGGAGTTTTAGTGGAGTTAGACTGAGTCTAGAGCTCTCTAGTCCCAAGTCTTCACTTGGAATTGGTATGGCTCTTGTATCTTTTCCCTTTTGTAAGACTTTGCTCTTATCAATATATATATATTTTCTATATAGTTGTGCTTGGGTCATGAGTTTCTTGTTTGATATTGTGATCCATATATGTGATAGTATAGTCTACTTGTGTGATGGTAGTTTATATTTATTATACTACTATTGTCATGCTAGTTATATACCGTCACTATAGTCTAGTTTATATGTTATAGTCTCTATGCTTAGTTTTAGCTGATAAAGTATAGCATGGGTTTGGTGATCGTATTCGTACGGTAGCTCTGCCTCGTTAATAGTAATCGCGGAGGGGCAGAGTGCTCTTTGGTCATGCAAGTATGGTACTTGGGTGACTGATTTGCATCAATTATTCGTTAGTCTACTGGTTCGTTGAGGTAGGCGGCAGGTGGTGACAGCCCTGTCCGTCCTTTGAAATCCTCCCCGCTAGGCTAGTGCGTAGGCTCTTGGCGGAAGTCGCCTGTGGATGCAGGGGTAAGTCCGTGCCTGAAGTGCTATACTATTGACTGCTGAACCTGAGTGTGGGTCTGTATGTATTCTACTTAGGCTATGCAACTGTATAGGAATGTATAGTAGGAGTAGCTTAGCCTAGTCTTTCCTCCACTAGACTTTATTTATTTAGTAGGAATCTTCTGTGTGTGTCACACTACCCGGTTATTATCATGTACCCGCCTGTCTTGGTTAGATATCCTTGCTAATTGTTAACATGATCTTATATGTTAGTAACACTTCTTGATCATAACCTTCCTTTGGGATAAACAAATACGATACCCTGAATACTTCCGGGTGAAATGCTACAGCGGTATTCTCCGTGCGCTTGCGGATTTTACCTACTTGACTCTGGGACATATTAGTGAACCGTTTCTGGCCCCGTGCCGGGAATGATTTATTAATATGGCTTAGCAAAAGTCAACAACCTCCGCATCGGTCTGCTCCTTACTGCCAATTGCCTTCTGGATCTCGAGCCGGTCAGACAACATCAACTGTGAGTCGGCCATCTCACAACTCTGCATATCGCAATTGAAAGAATTCCGAAGGTCAGAGTGGAGGGAGATGATTCCCTTAGGGCCTAGCATCTTTAGAGTGAGATACGGGTAGTGCGGAACCGTCATGAATTTCGCCATTGCGGGTCTGTCTAGGATAGCGTGGTAAGCAGACTTGAAGTCGGCTACCTAGAAGATAACGCGCTCAGTCCTGAAGTTCTCATGGGTTCCAAAGGTGACAAGCAGAGTGATCTGTCCAATAGGAATAGAAGTCTTGCCTGGCACAATCCCATGGAAGGGAGAGGAACTCGGCTGCAAGTCGCTGACCGATAAGCCTAATTCCATGAGGGTCTTAGTGAAGATCAAATCCAGACTGCTTCCTCCATCAATGAGTACTTTGTTGAACTTGACCCCGTTCATCGTTGCCGCGAGTACTAGCAGGTAGCGACTTGGCTTGGGCATGTGCCTTGGGTGATCCGACCGATCGAAAGTAATTGGTACTTCAGACCACCTCATGTACTCAGGTGCAGCCGGTTCTACGAAATTGATCTCACGTAGTTCCAGTTTTTCTTTGCGTTTGGACGTGTAGGCATCTGGGACTCTGAAGATGAAGTTGGCTTCCTTTCGAGGTTCCTAGAACTCTCCATCCTCGTCCTTGTCGTCACCGTCATTGGCTTTGTCCTTGCCATTGCGTCTTGGCGGATCTTTGGCCACCTTCAGCGCGGCAGTTGCAAATCCCTTCAAGCAGTAACAGTCCTTTGCTTTGTGATTTCCCTTTGGATGCCATAGGCATGGGCCACTCAGCAAGTCGTCCATGGTCTGTTGGTTCATTCGAGGATTTGTCCTTGTTCGGTCTACTATCGTGACCATGTTCTCAGTCTTTTGTTTCTTGTCCTTCTTGGAGGACTCCGGTTTGTCCGAGCGCTTCTCCTTGCCTTTGCCTCGGATGTCATACAAGGCCGATTCTCTAGATGCGAACTTATCAATAATCGCAAAGCACTCCTAAGCAGTCAGCTTGAGGTCATGATTCCTTCGACCGATCTCCCGAACAAGCTCATCGCTTTGAACCCGTCCTTAGAAGGCTGCAATGATTTGTTGGTCTGGGATATTGGGGATCTCGGTCTTCTTGGCGCAGAACCACTTGATGTAGTCGTGCAGGCATTCGTCAGCCTTCTGCTTGATTCGGATGATGTCGAAGTGATTACCTGGCCGGTTGTAGGTAGCTTGGAAGTTTCCAATGAACTTCTTGTTGAGGTCGCCCCACGAAGTAATCGATCTCCCCTGGAGCAATGTGAGCCCAACCCGAACGGCTGGTTCGAGACAGACCGATAGATAGTTAGCCATCACATAGGTGTCGCCTCCTGCCGCTCGAATCGCCATGCTGTAAAGCTGAAGCCACTCCTGAGGGTTGGTCTGATCATCATACTTCTCGATGGGGACCGACTTGAATCCTTTAGGCCACCGAGCAATTCGAAGCTCCGGTATGTAAGCCTTGATCCCATTGAACTCGTCCTTGTTAGGGGTGACCGACCTCCATTGCCAGTCTGATGACCGGGAAGGTGAAGACGCATGGAGATTATGGCGAGGACCGATATTGTCACTATGACAACGACGCCGGTCATCTTTGTCATGGTTTTCACGCCGGCCCCGATCATCTTGTCAATGTCGGTCGCCACGATTGTCTCTTAGAGGTGAATGACGTCGTCGGTCGTCCCGTTGGTCATCAGTCCTCCTGTCACGACGCTCCTCCTTGTGGCGCTGGTCATCCCGGATCTGCTCTTCAGTATGAGAGTTGATGGTATCTCGTCCATCGTGGGGTCTCATGGAATTCCTCAGATCATTACGTTGTTGTCCACGAGAAGTAGCGTAGCTAGAACTCGCCACTGACTATGGTTCGTCCCAAGCCTTGTCTTGAACAGCAGCTGCTTTGAGCATGGCTACCGCCTTATGCATTGTAGGGGTCTGATATGCTGTGTCAGCCATCAAGCTATCAAGCAATGTTTTAGCCCTAGTGATGTTGAACTGAGGGGTGTCATAGACCTTGACGCCATACACTTCAATTTCTAAATCTCCGAGGTCTAGCCGTCGTGCCAATCGGGATCCACGAGATCCTCTCGGTCGGCGGCGGTGACCGTTCAAAGGTGCTATCTCTTCGGGGTCGTTGTCCCTTTGGCCTTCCTCGCCATGTTCATCGTTGTTGTTGGTAGGACCATCATCATGGTTGTCATCATCCCCATCATCGGTCGGATCCTCACAAACCTCGACTATGTTGACAGCCAAAGGATAAGGGCACGTAGATCCATCTGAGTCCTTATCAAAGGAACAGACCGACTTAGAGTCATACCCGGTGGATAGATTTGTGTCGCCAAATCCGAGTGGAACTAATGTAGGGATCAGATCTGATGGGCTCGGTGATCGCGCCATGAGATCGGCTGCGGCCGAGTCGGATCGATGGTCATGGAGGCCTAGCACTCCGTTGGAGTCGGCGGTGAAATCAAGCGACCCGAAGGAAATCTTGAAATCCTGCGAATACTGGATGGTGGGAATCTCGGCCATCGAAGTCGACGGTGAATCCTGGCGAGCCTTGTCCCCTTCCTGGCGCGCCAGCTGTCGAGACTTATACTCGACAATAAATTTATAGGGCTATGTCGGGATTTAGAACTCGATGGTTATGACACAAGACGCCGATTTAGACAGGTTTGGGCCCTCTCGACGAGAGTAAAAACCCTATGTCCTATGTTCTGTGATTTGTATTGATGTTATGTTTCGTGTGTTGTCTCGTGTGGTTGCTGTCCCTTGATGGGGGTTCCCTGCCGCCTTATATATCCGGTTGGCAAGGGGTACATGAAGAGTCCTACTCGTAGTCTACAAGGATTCATATGGAAAGTCTATTTCTAATTGCCTTGCGCTCCAAGACGACTCGGTCAGTTACCTTATGGATGAGGTACCTGGTCGTCTACCGACTTAGGCATAACTATGGATACCTATAAGGTAAGTATTCCACAGTGATCTTCTAAAATTTATGCTAAAAAAGTAAACATTCATTAGTTTTATTTTGGAATAGCTTCTGGCACAGTAGATGCACTTATTTGCAACACGGTATTTTGATATTTATAGATTGTAAAACTTTGAACCTTGTGAAGATGACAAAAGAACTGCTAATAGAGGCTGAAGGTGATAGACTGACAGTAATTGATTAATTTGAGACTGCAATGGTGAATCATGATTAATCTATGGTAACAGTTGGGGAATGAAAAGAGGTTCAATATGTTTAGAGCTCTTGAAACCATATGTTAATAACAAATTTGGCTAATAACTACTATCATGACATGATATTATATGAATAGGAAAAACCTAGATAGAGGTAGCTCTCTGTCTCTTGTCTTTTTATTTGTATTGTAGAGTTGATCATTTTTGGAAGGTGTAAACATGTTAAAAAATAGCAAGTAAATGGCAAGATTTCTGAAAATTGCACTAATCATTTCTATATGAAATATTGTAGCTTGTATTTTTAAATTGCTCAAGCAACTGTTAATTACTTGCTATTGCTTAAGTATCAGTGTGAATTACCATTCTAATTCAATCTAGGTGTTTGTTTCAATAAGTGCTGGTATAAATCTACAGGTAACAATTACCTCTCTGTCCATGGTGCTGATTTTATTCTGTTTGACGCCTGTTAGATTTTGTGTCAATGATGGTCATATATATGCTAAATAGACTCTTATCTTTTTTCCCGGTACATGTCAATAGCCTAGAGGTCTTCCATCCATTTTTGTCTTGTTTGGTCAGACTTCAAATATCATATAATAATTTATGTGAGTGTTCTGTTTGAACTATTTGGTTGCAGGGATTTGCAAACTGTACACATCAGTTTGGTTGCGTCTATTACAATACACAGATGTCACTTACAACATACAAAGAGGTATATGTTAAATGGATCTGATCGGTTGAGATTACACTCTGGCTGTTGGCTGCTGGTGAGTCCGTTGCGATGTCTTCCTGGCATATTGATATGTTGATGTGTTCCTGACCTGTCTTGGTTGTTTTCATATAGACTATTTTTGTTCTTCATTTAAATTCCTTACAAAAGTGATTAGAGTTGAGGTAGGTTCAGATAGTTATAAAAAAATATTTTTTCTCTATGTATAAGAAAGCATGAGATGTTTTATTTGTGAACATTCTTCACAATGATATATAGTTGTGCAATGCATTGGTTGACCTATGAATTGATCAATTTTTATAATAGTTTCTAAAACTTGTGAAACCGTCCCCTAATTGTGGGGGTCTTATTTTAGTATTGTTCCTCTGATTTTGTCCTTGGTAGATGTATCTTTGTAATTGAAGTTCTTTTCATTCTCTAACTATACTGTTATGTTTTTGATAGATGAATCAAGAAGGCAGCAGTAACTCTAGATGGGACCTCGTACTTGGTGATTTGGTTAGTAGTTGCAAATTTAGAAAATATTTAGGTGTGTTGTAGATGGGATTTCGTGTGTGGAGAATTTGGTGAGCAAGTTTGAACTTAGGGATGCTCGAGCAAGGTCTATTGCAGTTCATGATGGTGTTCTTAGCAATCTCCTTATCCCACACATGCCTTAGTGTTGTTATGCTTTATTTTACACAAGCGGATATTGTTGATGAAAAAATGGTTAGCATGGTTTTGCAAGTTGGCTTTTACAACTCTCAAACTATAGCTAAGGCATGTGGATAATCTAACTTCTGTTTGTGGGCTGCTTATTCTAATCATTGGATACAAATTAGCTGAAGATGTTTCCTGTTTACTAATCATTGAAATGCCATTATATGAAGAGTCCGTTATGGTGCATGGGGGTACCCCGAGTTCCCCCCCCCCCCTTGATTATTATCAACTATTGATCTAATCGCTTTTGTTTAGCATAGCAATTTAACGTCAACATGGGTACTTCAGTAATTTCCCATTTGATAAATAAAATCTCCACCTCCATTCATTGTAAAAAAAAAATCCCCTCCTTCGACATGAGGGTGATGTCACACCGGCATCACATCACCCTCGAGGTCTCGACTTCCCACCTCCGATATCACTCGCCTCTCAAGCATTGCGTTGCCGACAATGGTGTCCATCCAAGTGACCTCAAAGCAACCAACAAATTGATATTAGGTGGCAGCGGAGGAGCGAGACAACAGTTGATGAGGGTGGCAGCAGCGGCGGAGGACAAAGCCGCTGCCATGGTTATTGATCGATTGGATGCCTAATAGATGAAACAAAAGTACTAAACCACCATTTATCAAATTAGGAAAAAGAAAATAATTAGTATCCGGCCCATCAAACTTCGATATTGGTCCACAACTTAAATTATCTTTTAGTAAGTATACCTCACTATTCTGAATTCACTACCACAAAAAGAGCCTGCGAATCAAAAACCCCTATAGTGGCGGGTTGACTGTCCATAGGACCCGCTCGCATCCCATGTCATGCCTCCTATAGGACCCGCCATCACCACTACCATGGTTGGATCTGGCCACGCTCTGGCCGAATCCGCGCTAGACAGGGGCCGCCACAGAGGGATGAGCCCGCTGCCGGCCAGATCCATGGAGGAGGGAGGAGCAACCGAGGAGGCGTGGCATCGTCGAGGGAGAGAAGGGGGAGGGGGCGAAGCCAATAGTGGTGTAGGGAGGAGGAGTGGTCGTGCCTACTGGAGAGAGGAAGGAGGGGGCGACGCCGGCAGTGGGGGAGGGAGTAGTAAGGGAAGCACCAACAGGGGAGGGGGCAAAGCTGGCAGTGGTGTAGCGAGGAGGAGGGGTGACGCATGCTAGAGAGATGGGGGAGGTGGAAGGGCGGCACCGATGGGGGAGGGGGGGTGGAGGGGGTAGAGTCGGCGGTGGTGTAGGGAGGAGGTGGGGCGGCACTAGTTGGAGAGAGGGAGGAGGAGGGAGGGCAGCGCTGGTGGGGGAGAGGGAGGAGGGACGACGTCAGTGGTGTGGGAGGGAGTAGGAGGGGCAGCTCTGACAGTGGGGGAGGGACCATGAGGGACAACATTGGGTAGGTAGAGAGAGAGTGGTGGAGTGGGAGGGAGAGAGAAATAAAAAAAGAAATGTGAGTGGGAGAGAGAGGGAGAAAACACAATTCTTGTGATGCTTGCTGATTGGTGGAGGTATCCAAGGTGCGGATCGATGATGTTAGCATAGATTTATAGTGGAGGTTCAATTTGTGAGCCACCTTTAAAAATTAATTTTAGTTGCGGTTGAACTTGTGAACCGTCTCTAAAAAGGACACTTATTTCTAGCGGTGGTGCAAGTTATGAACCGCCTCTAAAAATTGATTTTTAGCATTGGCTGGCTTCTTTACCTGTCGTTAAAAATGAAAACCCATTTGTAGCGGTGGTTGATAATGAATATTCTCTTTCCTTTACTTATCCTTCATGTTGTCAAACAAAGCAAGGTTTTCTTCTTTGCCTCCCTTGATTGAATATTCTCTTTCCTTTACCCTTCACCTTAAATATCAGGCAATAGGGTGAGATCATCGTGTGTCTGCCAGTGATGTTTCTCTATATTTTTTAATTTTCAAGACATCTATTGCTTCCATAAGTGATTCACGCATTCATCTTCCTTGTCCTCACCTAACGCAAAGCTACAAGCTTAGTTCTACCGGATCTGGTACACGGATACGTTGATCCTTGACTTGGTGCATCATCATTGACCAAGTACTCGATCCCCAACCTAACTCGGTCTTGGACACTGAGTGGGAAACCATCATGGATTGGTGGAGTGCGTCACCGCCGCTGTGTTTTGTCGCTCTTGCACGATGTCCATCGCTTGTCCTATGGGGTGAGCAGGGTTGACATGGTTGAGCAGGCCACCAGGGCTAGACTCGCGCTCGGGGGTTTCATGAATTTTTAATAGAGAATCAATGTATCCCCATACCGGATCAGTGAAGATCACGTGCAACATAATTCAAGTTTGATAGGGGATTAAACATCACAAAAATTTGAATAAATTTAAAACAAAGTAAAACACTTTAGCATAATATTTAGTTTGAAATTTTTGTTTTCCTAATTCAAGATTAATTTATTTAGCAAACTTTTGAATTATAAAAAATGGTGAATGGATTATTTTTTATTTTGTGTGAGACACAAATCTTGAAATTGAAGTGTTAGGTTCAAATTTAGATAGATGTCTCTGCTTTTTTTTTAAAATTGTACATTGGGATTTGTAAATCTAATTTTGGTTGTTTTTGGTTTAAATTTGGATCCGTTTGAAATGAGAGACCATGATAGTTTAAATTCATTTCATTAACCAAAGAATTTTGGTTGTCTTTAGTTCAAATCTATGTTTGACAATTTGTGTGTGCGTGCTGCACATACATCACTATTGTTATAGTGTAAAAGAATGATGGAGAAATCATAAAGTTATCTGACAAGGATACGCCATTTTTATAATAGAATATAAAAAACTCATAATGGAACAAGAGCATGTGCCGCAAGAAGATGACAAGGCTGTTAAACGTTTTTCTCATGCGTTTGCACACTAAGAATGCGATAGAATATTAGAAATTTTAACGTATATAAAAATTGATCTCAATTAGAGAAACAGATAGCCCCCAATCTGAATCTTGTGACCTATGCCTCACCCACGATATTCTAATACCCACCAATCTGAATCCTTGGATCTAAATGAGACCAACTCATCCAGCCCCTGGATTAAAAATCTGGAGCCACAAGATGTTTACATGTTACACCTCTTACACCTTATTTGTACTATGAAATCACTCAAGGGATATCCAATTTTAAGACTTTTTGCACCCAAGATTCTACACATACCCACTCCTTCTTTATTAGTTTAGATTAATTCCATAATCAAGGTGATTGATTTCCATATAATCAGTCGAATGATTTTAAAAGAATAGTTTATTCCTTCCATAATCAATGTGATTAATTTCGGTAATGATTTCATTACATAACCAGCCGAATGGTTAAAAAATTCATTCCATATTTATTCCTTCCATAATTAAGGTGATTAATTTCTGTAATGATTTCATTTCATAACCAGCCCAATGGTTAAAAAAATTATTACATAATAAAGATGATTGATTCTGTGATGATATTTTCCTTCTCTTTGTCTTCTTCCCTTCTCCATCTTTGTATACGACCTCATTTGGATAATGCAGTCCCTGTGGGGATCCCGCCCATCTTTATAAGCTTCCCTCACACCACCCACCATCGCTCACCTCGCTCTCCTCGGGCCGCTGCCATCACCGACTGCCTCATCACTCGCCCTTCCCACGTTTGAAATGAGTAACCCTGATAGTTTAAATTTATTTCATTAACCAAAGAATTTTGGTTGTCTTTAGTTCAAATCTGTGTTTGACAATTCGTGTGTGCGTGCTGCACATACATCACTATTGTTATAATGTAAAAGAATGATGGAGAAATCATAAAGGTATCTGACAAGGATATGCCTTTTTTATAATAGAATATAAAAAACTCATAATGGAACGAGAGCATGTGCCGCAAGAAGATGACAAGGCTGTTAAACGTTTTTCTCATGCGTTTGCATACTAAGAATGCGACAGAATATTAGAAATTTTAACGTATATAAAAATTGATCTCAATTAGAGAAGATAGCCACACAAATTATGAGATATGTAGTTATGAATTAAGAAATTTTGTTATATATTGAAAACATATAATTATGATGTACTCAATCATATATATATATATATATATATGTTATATATTATTTGTTTTTTTATTTTATTGGAATCAATATGTTTTAATTATTGTGACTTAACGCTATGAGGTAAATTTGATTTTTTTCATTATCAATCTTGAGCAAAATTCTAACATATTTGTGCTTCGCAGGAAAGCTTGAGACTTCTGTGTGTCTTCAGTTCATGCGCCAGCGGACTTGTGATAGGATAATGTAGAATCAATTTTATAGAGCAAGGTGTCATTTGCAAACATATTTATTTATTTTCTGATTTAGTGATGTAATTTTTACTCTCAAGGATCACATATTGTAAAGGCTATGTTTTTTTTAGAAAAAAATATGTTAAAATTAAAATAAATGAATGTGTTGTCAACATGTTAGAATCCATTAAAAGTGCTTTAGAACATAGACGTTTATGTTTCTTTTGGAATTTTATCATATCATTTCGTTTGTTATCATATTACTTGGTTTAAACCATATGAACTTTCTCTTAATGTTTTTTGTTAGAAAAATACTACATACTATTTTAATATATTAATTTGATCGATATATCATATCATTATTCTGAATTGAACTATATATTACGTATACTATTAAGGTTTCAATATATTTTTTAAACAATATAGTTATACATATTTCGTCCTAACTATGATATCACATTTGAAATTATCCGCACGTACATGCCGCACAGTTATTATAACTAGTATAGAAAAATGCATCAGTCGTCTTTAAACTTGTTTAAGGCTGTCTGTAACGGATGCTGCATTTGTTCACTCATAGTGAAAATAGGGTGCAAAACACCAAAAACCGGTATTCAATGGGTGCTCCAAACATGAGACCTATTCTAGGTTGCATGGAGCATGTCGTCCACGACTCAAACGCCTGGGAGCAGCAGCCCACACACAAGAGCAAAAGAACGAAGGCGAGCGAGAGACGGCAGTCCAAGCTCCACCGCCACCGACAGCCGCCAAAGCTCCATCATTGACGGCCTCCATAGTGCCTCCTCCATAGCAGCTTTGCCCCCCCCCCCCCGCCCCGTGCGCTCGTCAAAGCTCCACCCTCACCGGCGCCCGCTGCATCGCCCCCTCCTCTGCATCTCCGCCCTGCCCAAGCTCCACTGCCGACGATCTCTGTAGCGCCTCTTCCTCCGCAGCTTCGCCCCGCTGTCACGCGCGCCCACTGAAGCTCCACCCTCACCGGCGCCCGCTGCCTCGCCCCCTCCTTTGCATCTCCGCCCCACTGCCGTGAGTCCTCCGCCTGAGCTCCACTCCCGCCTCCACGAATCCTCCACCACCACGGGTCACGAGCTCCCCACTTGGACGCATTTTGAATCTCCCATTGGAGACCAAGGTTTTTGGGTGGTGTTCTTCAATCCCTGTAGCATCTCAATTTGGATTTTGAGTCTCCTCCATCATTAGAGATAGCCTAAGTGTGTTATTTAGAGGTGTTAAAATTTGAGCTAAACTTTAATATCTTTTAAAGGGTTAAAGTTTAATCCTTTTTTTAGTTTTTTTTTCTTCTCTAGAGCTAAAATTTAGCTTACTTTTTTGCTCTCTCTTCATTTATCTAAAACTAAAATTTATACTAAAGTTTAGTTTTAGCTCTTTAGCCCATGAAAACGAATAGCCCCTAGGTGCTCGTACTCTTATATTGTACTTCTGACTTTCTAAACTTAGACTTAGATGTTATCTAGGTCCATATATTCTTAAAATGAATTTAGGTCTCTAAATTTGGCTTTGAGTATCATCTAGGTTTCTAAACTTTACTTTGATGTCATTGAACTTTTCACTCATCGATTGAGTGCAATTGTAAATTTTTTGCATTAGAAATATGTCATTTTATACGTCCAGAGCTGTCCTGGACAGGTGCGACCTGTGCGGCTGCACAAGGCCCTAATTTTCTAGGGCCTCCAAATAGTGCAGTCCATATACATGTTCTCTTAATTTTCTAATCTTAAAAAAAAAAGAATGTACTCCTAATTCTATAGCTCAACTGACATAATATAAAGGGAACGTATCAGGTGGAAACTAAGTTGTTGTGCAAACTTGCAAACTTGGAATCAGCACCATAGGATCTCATCGGAGGGCTAGGGAGAGAGGTGGGTTAGTTTTGCAAATAAATGCCCGCCAGCCCTCTGCTAATCCTGATTGTTTTTGCAAATCCTCCCCTATCCTAAACCCAGTGCAAAGCAGCCTCGTGGATTCCAACATCGTTGCCAACACCTGTTTTCGCGATCACAGCCAACGGACGATGAACACAACACCGCCAGCCCACGATTCGCTACCAGTAGTCGCCATGGACTCAGGCGGCCGCGAATCACCACCTGCCCTAGATGCCATGCAATCCAGCGCCTGGGACGTCCTATACTCCCACGCACGCGACGCCCTACACTCTGACGCACGCGATGTTGTGTGCTCCGATGTACGTGAAATGCCGGACATCCGCGAGTCGCCGATAACCCGCGACGCCACACACTCCAGCGCCCACGATGCCCTGCACTCCGACGCATGCGAGTCGCCGAAAGAACGCGAGTCGATGCACTTCGGGGCCTGCGATGCCCTGTACTCCGACGTACCCAAGTCGCCGGACGTCCTGAGTCGCCGATGAAATCCTAGAAACGACGAGTCTGTTGTGCGTCGAGTTTAGGGTAGGAGTAATTTGCAATAACAAATATGATTAGTAGGGGGCTGGCAGGCGTTTATTAGCAAATTAACCCACCTCTCTCCCTAGCCCTTCGATGAGATTCTGTGGTGCTGATTGTAAGTTTGCAAGTTTGCACAGTAACTTGGTTTCCGCCTGATACGCTCACTAATATAAATTGTTTCTCTTACGTTGTGGTAGATGGCAAGCCTGCTAGCCCTGAACGCTTGGTTTCCATTCTTGATCGATTGTTTTCCGCCCCAAAATGCAAGAGTCCCCATCAGAATTTGATCGATCGATCATTCCTGTGGCAGCTGCTGCCTATTCGTGTTCGACATCCATCGACGCGGAAGGCATCGCTTTGCCGTAGCGCTGTCACCTGTCAGCCATCAAAAACCAATCTCGAATAACAAATGTTGTAGAACGACCGTCGCAACTACCAGCCTGTCAGTGTAGCGGAAGCGCCCCTATCAAAATTAACAACTGGCATCAATATTGTTTAGTGGTTGGTCTCTGTTTGCTTCTTTTGCTTTGTTTCTTTTACTCAAACTAGCTTGGTGACGACCATGATTCGGCCATGACATTCTTGTTGGGTTAGTCATTTTATCTTGAGGTTGTAATTCTTTTTCTTTTACCTTGATGAATAATGACAACGCTTGCCTTATTTTTTTAAAAAAAAAGTGTAACGGAAGCTAGTACATTCCTTACTCAGTTTTTTTTATAATTTCTTTAAATTTTAGTTATTGAATGAATGAGAACAAATACTGATTAGTGAATTAGTGAGCTGTATCTTATATACTGCTAGGCGCCTAGCTCAGTAGGCCTCATATTAGATTTTTGCACAGGGCCTCCAATCTTGCCGGGACGGCAGGCCTACTTGTAGATCTCCGTATTTTTATATGTTCTATTTTATTCATGGCTTCTCCATCTATTCTCCTCGTTCAGGCAGCTCCCAATTATTCTCCTCAGCCAGCCATTGTCGCTGTTGCTCCATGCTACTGCACCTTGCCTTGGGCTAGGAAAACGAGAGTGAGTATGTATGACCCTAAACCCTAAACCCTATGACACCTTGTTTCAAAGGAGATTTTTGGTATTTTGATCATAAAATCGGTGGGTTTCTACGGAATGACCACGAAATCATGAGTTTTTTTAAAATAATCACGAAATTGATCTCTCTGATAAAATGACCTCAACATACTTTTTGGACAAAAATGTCCTTGCTTTTCTTCTCCCTCTCTCTCCTTTTTCTTCTCTTCCTCTCTCTCTTCTCTCTTCTCCTCTCTCTCCTGAACGCGTTGTCGCTCCTCGCCCGCCTCAGCGCCGCCGTTGCCGCGCGCCCGTAGCTCCGCCGCAGCTCGCCGCGCCGCCCGCTGCTCGCAGCTAGGCCGCCCCCGAACGCTGCCGCTCGCACCGCCGCCCACAACTCCGTCGCAGCTCGCAGCGCCGCCCGCCGCACGCAGCTCCCGCGCGCTCGCTGCTCCACCGCCCCCGTCACGCTGCCGCCTGACGCCTGTTCGCGGCCTAGGCCGACCAAGCCGCTGGAGCTCGGTAGCCTAGAAACCACGGGGGCTAGGAGAGAGAAGAAGAGAGAGAAAGAAGAAAGAATGAGAGCATTTTGATTCAAAAAGTAGCTTATGATCATTTTATTGAAGAAACATCGATTTTATGATCATTTAAAGAAAAGCCCATGATTTCATGATTATTTCATAGAAGCCCACCAGTTTCATCGTCAAAACACCAAAAATCTCGCTCCAAAGTGGGTTGGCGCGCCCGCTCGCTAATCTCAGCTGGACTACCGACATAAGCTTGGTGGTTGCGCAATGAGGCACCAACGGCGTGCCCCGGTTGCTCCAAGCTTGACAGCGGCGGGCCATGGTGCAGGCCCGAGGAGGTCAATGACAGCAGGGCACACGTTGTCGCGGAAGTCAACGGAGGCGAGATGTGATTGGCTAGGAAGGAAGGTTGCACGATGAGGAGTTTCCAGTCGGCCATGATTACACGCACGGTGTTGCTCTGATCCAACTAAGGAGACGGGGGTAAAATGGAATATACTAAAATATAAAGACCTGCACATAGGCTCGAAATGTTCTGAGAACGTATAAAGTGGCATCTTTCTAACCAAAAAAAATATATAATTGCACTCACCCGATAAACGGTCAGTGGCAAATTTTCAATTCATAAAATTTATAATGATATGGATCAAATTAACTCATATTTTTATAATAATACAATACGTTAAATGTAATTTGTCTAACTAACACAGAAGCATGACAGTGCATGGATCTAAAAGTATTATATAAAATTATCTTATGCGTAGCTAAATGAGTCTTACTAGCTTTACTCAATAATAACATCAGTCTCCATTTCCGTGAGACTAGAGGTAATCACCAAGACATCATACACGCCCACCTTGCTCAACGGGAGCCTTAGTAGTTTTCTTCTTAGATTGTTATAAGGTTTAATTGGATATATGAAGATCAGTAGTTCAAACATCTGTTCTATATGTATTTATTTGCTTTATGAACTCAATACAACCCGCAATACGCAATATTAATTATAGTCATTAAGCATGCCTCTATCAAATCAATTAGATCATTCTTAACATATTATTAGCTCTTCGATTTGAAATTCGAGAAATTAAGCAAGAGTAATAAGGGAGAGTTAGAGGCTCAGACAAGATGACCATTACAGAGGATCTCCTTCTCAACAAGGTCTTTCTTGTGGAAACCCTCAATTTCAACCTCCTGTCTATTGGTCAGCTCTGTGATATGAGATTCAAGTGCACATTTGATGAGGATGGTGCAATGATTGAGAATGCAAAGAAAGGGCTAGTATTTTATGGAGTGAGACATAGAAACTTGTATGTCACGGACTTCAAATCAAACAATATGCTACCAAGTACTTGTCTCTTCACTAAGACAACTAAGGGATGGTTGTGACATAGAAGATTGACACATGTTGAAATGAATCAACTCAGAAAAGTGATAAAGAGGAATCTAGTTGAAGGAATCAAGGATGTCACCTTTGAGAAGGACAAATTGTGTAGTGCTTGTCAGGCTGAAAAGCAAGTTGCATCATCTCACCCCACCAAATCATTTGTGTCTACATCTCGTCCTCTAGAGCTCTTTGCACATGGACTTATTTGGGTCAACACATTATAAGAGTCTGGAAGGCAACTTATATTGCTTGGTGATTGTGGATGACTTCACAAGATACACTTGGATCTTCTTTCTTGTGGACAAGTTTCAAGCAAGTGACATCTTCAGGAAGTTTGCAAGGAGAGCAAATAATGAATTCAAGGCTAGCATTATGAAGATAAGGAGTGACAATGGGATAAAGTTCAAGAACACAACAACGGAGGAATATTGTGGCAAGAAGGGGATTAAGTATGAATTCTCTGCTACATATACTCCCGAGTAGAATGGAGTAGTGGAGAGGAATAACAAGACACTCATCACCCTTGCTCGTGCTATGCTAGATGAGTATGGAACTCATGAAAGGTTTTGGGCTGAAGTAATCAACACAGCTTGCTACACCACCAACTATGTCTATGTCCACCGGTTGTTGAAAAAGACATCCTATGAGCTATTGGTTGGACGGAAACCCAATGTTTTCTATTTTAGGGTCTTTGGCTGCACTTGCTACATTCTCAAGAAGAGGTGGAAGCCCGGAAAATTTGAGAGCAGAACTGATGAAGTCATTCTTGTTGGGTATTTAGGGACTTCTAAGGCATATCGGGTCTACAACTCAATCACAGGATGTGTGGAAGAATCTTATGATGTGCTATTTGATGAGTCAACAGGTTCTCAAAAGAAAGATGAATTTCATGAAGTGAATACTGGAGATGAACCAATAAGAGAAGATATGAGGAATATGCCCATGGGCGAGTTTTACCCCACATGGCCAATGATGATGATATTGGTGAACCCTCTACTCCACCATCTCAACCAACCTCATCCTCCGAGGTGCAAGAGCCAACCCAAGATGCCATTGACACACCCACTAGCTCCTCCCAAGATTCATTGAGAGTGCATCCACCTACCCATGAGGAAACCCAAGTGAGAAGTGAGCCACAAGCCTCCCCACATACTTCACCTCAAGCCACTTCTCCAAGCTCTTCACACGACACCCCCTCATCCACTCCAGGCTCTAGTTCCAAGACAAGAAAGCATATGAGTGATTCCCCCACCTCACTAAAAATCCAAGACACTCATATCTCAAGAGAGCAAGCAATCCATGATACATAAGATATTTCACCTAGAGCTCCTCCCACTCAAGAAGAACATCATCCTAGACCAAAGCCATCAACAAGGATCACTCACGTGACTTGATCATTGGGAGTCCATCTCAAGGAGTGAGGACAAGGAGAAATCAATACAAGCCCAACTATGTGAGTGAAGGAAATAATGATGAGGCAAATGTTGTAATTGAGAACTTCTCTTTTGTCTCCATGATTGAGCCCACAACTATTGATGAAGCTATGGATGATCACAAGTGGGTTATTGCAATGCAAGAAGAGTTGAACAACTTCAAGAGATGCAAAGTGTGGAAATTGGTAAAAATGCCCAAGAATCATAATGTTGTTGGCACCAAGTGGGTCTTCAAGAACAAACAAGATGAGAAAGGGGCTATTGTCAAGAACAAGGCTCACTTAGTGGCTTGGGATATTCTCAAGTGGCGGATATTGACTTTGAAGAAACCTTTGCTCCCGTGGCCCGTCTTGAAGTAATTCAGATCTTACTTGCCTATGCATCACACAATGGCTTCAAGCTCTATCAGATGGATGTCAAAAGTACATTCTTGAATGAAAAGATCAATGAGAAAGTCTCTGTGGAACAACCTCCGAGTTTTGAGGACACTAAACATCCAAGACATGTATACAAGTTAAAGAAAGCTCTCTATGGCCTCAAGCAAGCACCAAGGAGATGGTATGAACATTTGAGGAACTTCCTTCTCAAGAATGGCTTCAAGATTAGAAGCATTGACAACACCTTCTTCACAAGACATGTTGAGAAGGATCTTTTTGTGTGCCAAATCTATGTGGATGATATAATCTATGGGTCAACAAATGAGAAGTTCGATGAGGAGTTCTGGGAAATGATGTCAAGGGAATTCCAAATATCAATGATTGGAGAGTTGCATTTGTTCCTTGGTTTTCAAATCAAGCAATTGAGAGAGGGAAACTTCATCTATCAAGAAAAGTACACCAAGGACCTTCTCAAGAGATTCAGCATGGAAAATTGCAAGCCCTTGCATACACCTATGACAACAAGCAAACCCTTGGATGATGATGCAAAGGGAAAACCGGTGAACCCCAAGCTCTATAGATCAATGATTGGTTCTTTTCTCTATCTCACTGCCTCAAGACCGGACATCATGTTCAATGTGTGCTTGTGTGCACGCTACCAAGTAAATCCTATGGAGGGATAATCTCGATAGTAGTTCTAGGTATGCGTATGAGTATGAAAGTCAATGGACAAGGACACAGGATTTATATAGTTCCAGGCCTCCCAAAGGATAATAGCCCTACGTCCAAAGCAGTCTCATTTGAAGGCCGTGAAGAGGATTCTTAGATAACTCAACACACCTACCATGGGATTATGGTATCCTAGAGGAACAAGCTTTCAGTGACTTGGGTATTCGGACTCGGACTTCACGGGTTTCAAAGTGAATTGAAAGAGCACATCGAGAGGTTGCTAATTTCTTGGAAGATCTCTAGTATCTTGGAGCTCAAAGAAGAAAAACTCGGTCGCTTTATCTACAGTCAAAGCGGAGTACATGGCGACGGGAGCATGTTGTGCCCAACTTCTCTATATGCGGCAAACACTCTCGGATTATGGCCTCAACTACACTCAAATGCCACTATATTATGATAATGAGGATGCAATCAAGATGGCCCTCAAAATAGGAGATCATGGTCATGCTAAACATATTCAAGTCAAGCATCACTTCATAAGAGACCATGTTGAGAAGAAGGACATTGAATTGATAAGTGTGTGGACTCATGAACAATTGGCAGATATTTTCAGCCACTCGACGAGAAGACCTTCAACAAGCTAAGGGGAGAACTCAATGTTTTCAACATTTTAAATTTCACATGAGTAACCCTAAAGCTTGTCTTGTAAATATGTATAACTTTCCTTTGTTTGTTTTTGTTGTTTGTGTCTTTGTTTTGTGTTTGTTTCTCTTCTTCTTGTAGGTCGACTTCAGACCTCCTTGAGATAGCAATGGACATGGGTTAAGCTTGGGAAGGTGGTTCATGGTGTACCCAATGCTTTGAAGAATGGTCCATTGTTGAGTAAGCTCGAGAAGGGAACAACTCGTCATTGGCACTTTGGTTTGTAGCCTTTCTCTCTCTTTCTTTTAGCATTGCATCATGTATTTGTATACTTGTTGCATTTGCATTTGCATTCTTTGCATTCATGCATTCTTGCATCATGATACCTTACATGCTTCCAAGCATGTTTCTAGAGTGAGTTGCTTATTTACAATGTAAGTATATGACCCTCTAGATGATCACATACTGATCTTTGTGCTTCATGCCCATTGAGTCATGTTCAAACAAGCTCCAAGTTTAAATCTACTCGTGTGGCTCAAAGACAAGTGGCTCATACATTCCCACCACACAAATGACTAACCGTTGCATACTTGAGAAAATATTTTATTGAGTCATGTGTGTAGGGGGAGCTATGGTGTAACACCATCATGACCAATGAGGAGCACTATGAAAGGGGGAGTTTCCTAACTCTTGCCATTTATTATTTGCTCCTTGGTTCTCTTGTGTTTTGTCTTTAGTTTGTGGTTTTTGGTGATAGGTGACAAAGGAGGAGAAGAAATATGAAGATCCAAAAGCCAAGTCTAGATTGACAACACAAAAGGGGAGAAGAACATGAAGATCAAAAGAAGATGGATGTGAAGGACATGAAGATCACATGAAGGAGAGATGACTAAATGAAGATGATCAAGACAGTGGTGCATGTTCACTTGGAGTACATATGAAGACCATATCAAGATGAATATACACCAACATGGAGAAGAACAACAATGGTGCATGTCTACAACAACAATAGATATCTTCACCGACAAGAACATCTACGTTTATGGTGCATGTCTACGTCAACTACCACGACACCATGACGGACGCAAAATTCAACTCAAGCTCAACATCTAGTGTGCTACATATTTGGGTAGTTCTCCCTCAACACCTAGCACATTCTAAGGGGGAGACTACTTCCAAGGTAAGGACCAAGGTAATCCTCTCAAACCTATCTTTTCCTTTGGTTCCTTGTTGCTCGTTCGTTTTGGATCATCATAAGTAGTGGTTGTCATCCATCACCAAAAAGGGGGAGATTGTAAGGATCATGACCATTGAGGTCACCCCAAGGTATAAATGTTTTGGTGATGAATGACAAACATGAAATGTGACTAATACCTACATGAGTGGTATGCGTGTACGAATCCTTTTCTACTCTATGATGATTGTAGATGGTTGCCTTGGCAATGGATGACAATGACCATAAGCATGGAGACTTGATGAGCTTGATGGAATCCAAGGGTTGAAGGAGATGGATCAAGGCTAAGGTCAAACTATGGAGCAAGTGTTTGGAACACTTGTCTAGTTGTTAGGGCTTTGAGTCCATAGGAAAACCGGACTATCAAGGGGGTCTAGGTCATGTCTCTTAGGTCATGCTAGTCGGTGATGTGTGTGGATACTCAGTGAAATCACAGGCAGTAGGTAACAGTGGAGAAGCCAAGGAGCTGTTCGAAGAAGCCGGGAAACAAAGTCAAACGAGGACGACAAGTTCCAGCTTCTGGACAGAGTAACCAGACAGAGGGGTCAGTGGAGACCGGACTGTACGGTCACTAGGATATCAAAGAGAAGTCTGCGAGGAGTCTGTTTGCGCGAAGACCCATACTGACCGGACCGTCCGGTTTGTATGGATGGGGGCTGAAACACAAGGGCGTAGTTTTGTGTGCTCTCTGGAATGGACAGAGATGAAGTGACCGGCCGGTCCGGTCAGTGTAGAGATCACCCAAAGACAAAGAGCTATCAGTTCTGGAGGAGCTGTTATAGAGTGACTGGATGGTCAGGTCTGGCAGAGACCGGACTATACAATTAGTACGTCCAAAAAGGTGATTTCATGATGCAACGACTAGTTTGAGGTTAGAAGCCTATATAACTTCGTTATTGGGGTCTTAGAGACCTCTCTCGGCCAGTGGAGTACCTAGGAGCATTTGGTAAAAGCCAAGAGGAAGAGAGAGGAACACTAGGAGAGGTATTGGATATCTTGAGAGTGCTAGAGAGAGTAACTTGAGCATATATACACATCTAAGGCTATGGTGTCCTTGAGGGTGTGATCTAGGTAGTTACTCTTGGTCTATGGTGAGACCTAGACCGGTTAGGTGTCGGTGATCGAGCCTATCATGATCGGTTGTGAAGGCCGTCACATGTTTGTACCCAGTTTCAGCCCGCCGGTGAAAGGGGCATCAATTGTGAGCGCCTGTGTCGGCTCGGAGAGTCCGATAAATTCTTGAGGGAGGCGAGCTTGTCCCTTGGTGACAGTGATGACGCAACCGTGTCTTCACTCCGGGAGTGATTACGGGCTCGTGTGCGAGAACTCCACTTGGTGGCGGGAGGGACAGGTACTCCGACGGGAGTGGTCCAACGAGAAGTAGGAAAAGACGTCATCCTTTCGAGACCTCAGAAATAAAATCATGAGCCATCTCTTACTCTACTCCTTACTATGATGCTTTACTTTCCGCATTTACTTACTGTGCTATTCATGCTTGTGTGTTTGTCTTGCTCTAGTTGATTATCTTGTAGACTTATATGAATAGATTTCTTTACTTGCTAGTAGTGCTTAGCTTTCATACTTGATCGCTAGCATGTATAAGAGTTGCTTTGGCTTGTTTGATCACCATAGTATGTATCGTCCTACTTATGTTTGTGTGTTTACCATGTGCTTGTTGATCTAGTAGCTTTGCATGAGTAGGACCCTTTGCTACCTAATAGTGTGCTTCCGCGTTTCTTTGGTTACTAGCTTGCATAGGAGTTGTATTACCTTTATGTGATCCACTAGTATGCTTAGGTTGTCGTTCCTTACATCGGTTCATTATCTTATTAGTATGATCACCACTAGAAGTGCTATAGGAGTTACATTGAGTGCTCGATTTAGAAATTAGCAAATTTGGTACATATAACGAGTTTCCGATTCACCCCCTCTCTCGGTCACTCGATACTTTCATAGTGTTCAACAGAGGCCAGGGATTAAGGGTCACATACTGCTCCTACCTAAGTTCTATATCTTCTATATGGCGTCCACACAAACTGAATTGTATCAGGCATAGAGCCACACAGCAATTAATAATTTTTTTTCTACCGTTCATTACGTAGTAAATCTCTACACCTGACTCGCAAAAAAAAAAAGTAAATCTCTACACCTTAATAATTCTAGTACGGTCGTCTATGCCCACTTTTTGATGTCCGTAGGTTTACGTACATCCGTATCAAGCGTGGTTTCATCGAAGTTCGTGTTCGTTCTTGATTTCACTTATATTAGTAGACACAGCCGATACCATCGTAGCAAGCTACGTTGCAAATCATAGCAAACTATGTCTCGTGATTTCCGCATGTGAGAGTCCGGAAACTCATGAGGCAGAGTCCACTTAGGTATACAACCAGTCTTGTATCTTACTCAGTTTACCCAAACATCCTCATGAGGTAATTAATCAAACGAAAAAAAGGATAAAAATGGTATCTGAGGAGCAGTAGGAATCAATTTTGCCTGACCGATGGCACGATCCGCCTTTCTAGGCGCCAGATCGGGTGGTGGTATGCTGGACCGGAGACAAGGAGAGAGAAAAAAACTTAACATCTGGAGGAAGAAGACGACTAGAGGACCGGCTCTGCGTTAGCGGGGCGAGGCGTTCAGTTGGGCTGTAGTTGCACGTACGTGCAAATGCAACTCCACTTATGATGTGAGCTTATATGCACCCGTCCAATCATTCCTCTTCTTTATTTTGTTTTCTTTTTCTTTTTTTTTGCCGTGCTTTTTTCCATAAACCTCATATTCTGCCCTCTTTAATCATCATTTAATCTTTTTCGTCTGTCCAACATCTGTCAAAACCAACCGAAGATGAAGTTGTGGCATATGGGTCCAGAAGTGGGAGGCCCTGGTCATTCTGGTCGGCGGCAACTGCATGACCGGGAGCGGCGGTGGCAACGTGGACTGCTAGGCGATGCTGGATTTCACTGCAAAGCATGTCATTGTCATGTACCCACGTCGAGAACTGGAAGGGTCATCGAGGATCATCGGCATAGCCATATCATTCCAAGTCACAAAGCACCTCGGTGGGAACCACAAGTTTATCATCACTTTTCATTTCACTAATATAAGTTAGGTATGGTCGTCTACAATGTTTTTTTGGTGTCCGGCGATCAACCGCACCCGAGACGCTCCCTCGATTGAGCCGGAGACATCCATTGCACTAACGGCCCACGGCCAGGAGAACGCAAGAATACCGAACATGTTTCTGATTTCACATGCAACGACCTTTTTGTTGCTTCGTTCGCTTCGTTGTCTTCATACCGAACATGATCTGACTCTCTTACGAACTTGCGAGAGATCGACTCCGATTGATTATTCGTACATCGTGTACCCTGTTGGCTGCCCTTATTTAACAAAGAAAAAACACGCCAGGAAGAACCAGCAGCGTACCAACGTGCGCATCCAAGCGAACGTAATTTTGTTGTTTGCTCGCCTGCAGAACTCACGAGATCAGCGGTAAAATGTCAGCTTAAGCCGCGCTCCGGTCTGCCTGCCTGCCTTCGTCGTCCCCTGCCGCGCACACTTGCCACCAAGGAGCAACGACAGCTATGTTCTTGCCAATGGAGACCATCATCCCGCGCCGGCTCTACAACTTTGACAGCATCGTTGGGAACCCCACGAAGATATGCACCTGATGCCTCTTGTGTCATGTCTTGAGTTAACGCTAATTGAGGAGCAGAGTGGCCTAGCAAAGCAATTGAATTTTTCAACCTTTTTTAGCAAAGGTATGAAGTGTCAAATATGATACAGGAAGGAATCTTAGGAAGCAAGAGGGCGTCGAGTGACTACAAAGTTTGTTGATCCTTATTTGGACAAATTATATAGTATGATGACATTAAGGTTATTTAGTTGTCTGGTTTGACAAAGCTCTTGCATACTTTATCTGTACGCGTTTTATTGCTTTTTAAGTGTTACTTCTTATCTTATAAGAAAACGAGGTCAGGATCATTTTTTCTTTTTAAAAATATGCAAGTAAAGATTAACGCAAGATCTATAATATAACAAATAACAATGTTCAGTTATCCAATAAATTCTTATCTAAGGAGATCGTCCCTGTTGGAAAAAAGAAGAAGATATTGATACTTGATAGGTTTGTTTTTGTATATTCACCCATAATTGTGAATGTCATAAGAGGTTTGATGCATCCTAATGAATTTATGACAAGCTAGAAAATGAGAATATGACCTTCCACGACGTCACAAGAACGAGATGGAAAAACATTTCACATATAAAAGTTAGTTTAGTCAAGAAAGTTTTCACTGCAAGGAAAAATAACTAAACCAGGAATAGTTTAGTGTTTGACAGGATTGAACCTAGAACCTTGTTAACTGAAGGTGTGCATGTCCAAAGAAATTTGAAATAGTGAACTGTATACTTATTTCATCAAGAACAATACATATTGAAATTCTTAGTGTATGCGTACAAAAATATTTTTATATTTATGTAAATAATATGTATTGTCAGTTATGCCCGTGACAACGCACGGGCACTTTGCTAGTCTATATAATGGTAGGAAGTATACGGTGGAGACCTGAAATTATTGCAAAAGTGATAATGGAAAAGGTTATTGTAAACAAGTCCCCTTCTCTTTTTCATTTTTTCTTCTACTTTTTTTTTGTTAGTGAGGAAGCAAGGATTATATTGTGACTTTTCTTTCAAGGACACAATGGTTACTAAACAAGTGAAACTTGTTAGTGAGGAAGCAAGGATTATATTGTTACTAAACAAGTGAAAATCATTGAAAACGTACTTTTTTTTAGTTGGGAAGCAAGGATTGTGACTTTTCTTTCAAGGACACAATGGTTACTAAACAAGTGAAAATCATTGAAAACTGAAGGAAAAATAAATTCATTACCTCATGCGTCCCTCATTCTCCTGACACCTTTCCCTTTTATATACTTTGACCTAATAATAAAAAATTAAATATTCAATAAATTGGTTGGAAGGCCAAAAAATAAAAGAAAACAATATACTGTGCATTTAATTTTCTATATACTTTGACCTTTTTGAAGAGCAATGCTCTGCAAAATAGGGCCACCTCAAAGGCTTCAATCATTGGCTCATCCATGTTTAGACAAGCCATGATCAATTATACCAATTGTTTAGACCACAACAGAAGAAGCATCAGTAGCATCAATAGTAACTACAATAGCCCGAGTGTCAACTCACTCAAACCTACATCAGCATAGGCAAGATATGGCTAACTAATTTTAAAAACAGTGAAACAATTGACTATAACCATCTCTGATTTATTTAATTAGTGTACAAAATAAACTTGGGAGCACTTTTTAGTACATCTCTATAGGAAAATGTTTGAATTATTTAACTGAAAAAAATTAACTTGGGGGCATTACAGGAAAATGTTTGTAATTATCTTCTTATCTTATATAGTTAAAGTCATGGCATCATATCATCTTTCCAAAAAATTAACCCAATGCAAATCGAAGAAAGTAGTATATTTTAGTATTTGTGATATAAATACATAATCACCTTGATTCAAAATATCTACTCTCATCGATCACACCTGTCCTATGGAGGATACAGCCGTGCAAATCTGTCATTCGCTTTTGTCCAGCCTAAACTCCTGCAATTACCAAAGCAATACAACTTTAGTGCACCTGTTCATCATTCACATCCAATGATAAAGGTATACACTGCTAATCAAATGGCACCCATTCACATCCAAAGATGCTCATCTCTACTACTATTAATTTCGGTACGGTCGTCTCTTCCACCTAAAAATTTCTGCCCCCTGTCCTCTATCCCAATGTTCCATCCTGCTATGGACTCTAGGAAACGGAGGCGAAACTTGTTCTACTATGGACACTAGGAAACGGAGACAAAGCTTGAACTGGCGTGGTTTTTTGACTGTTGTGGACTCTAGGAAAAACTAAAAATAATAACTGATGTGCAGTCATCTCCGACCCAAAATTTTGGTGTCGCCCTGTCGCACGTGGTTTGGAGTCAGTTCCATTATAGGTGCCATAGACTGTAAAGTGGAGATATCGTCGAGACCGAATTAGTTACGTATTATGTAAAAAAAATACAAATGGTATGTGGGGACAAGTAGGACTCCCTTTTGCATGGCTGATGGCAAGATCCATCTAACTGGAGGACAGATTGAAGGGGGGTGTGCTGGACTGAAGAGAAGGAGGAGAGAGAGAGAGGAGATATAACGCTTCGAGAAGGAAGATGATTGATGATTCATCTGAATCACCTATGCGATCCCGAATAGATATCGCCCATATACAAAGTTCGGCCTTGTGCCTGCATGCAAACTCCGGACATGGGCCTTCATGCGTACATGCAAATGCAAACTCCCCATGTCGCTTGCATGCATGTAACCTCTGCTAGTTATGAAAAAAAATGCATGTAACCTCTGCTCCTTTTTTTACTATTTTTTTAGTGCCACGTGTTAGCTAAATTGATTTGGGTTTCAGTTAGTTGAACTTTGGACTTTTATGAGAATGCATTAAGGGGTGACTCCTTTGCCCACATCATGGGTAAATAAATATTAAAATAGCATTTTTTGTTTTATAGAATTACACTTGTATTTGTAAAAACTATATAGATATAGATATATATTGTAAGTTTTTTAACGTTGGTAGCAACACACGGACACTTTGCTATTATATATGAAACTTAGAGTATACTTTAAATTTTAAAACCTGTAGCAACGTACGGGTATTTTGCTAGTGTATCATATAAATATAGTTGCATATGTCTAGGACCATTTTGCCCATGCATCAAGTGGTCAATCTTGTGGTACACCTAACCCTGTCCCTAAAGGTATACACCCCACTTCCCGGCGCAGTGGCATAGCGAGTTGATCTAGTAAAACACCCAAAGTGGTGAAAACAAAATGAGAGTTGAAATATCTGATGTTCTTCATGAAGTACTTTGCATCGGTGTTAGTCTAACCAGTGAAAGGTCTTCTCAACTCATTAGGGACTTCAGGTATGTGTGTCATAACCTTGCCTTACCTACAACAGAAAGAAGGTCCTTTGCTAGTAATCTTTTTGGATCCACAAAAATCACAATTTCAGACTCGATTTGAGACTTGTTGTTTAGTCAGCAATTTATCATAAACATTGTCATAAGGATCAAAGCGTGGTTGGTGGGGATTTTTTTTCCAAGTAAAATCACTTTTCTATCGCTGTCGATAGTTGTGGAAAATTAAATTACAAATTTAGAAATGGCGTTGAACAAAATAAGATATAAAAAAAAATTCACCGGCACAAGTCTTTTTACCATTTGCGGTCTGATTCACTTTCCTAGAAAAATCCTTTTTGCTGCTGCCATTTAGAAATATTAATGTTTGTGACCAGTATAAAATGTGAGAACAACAAAGTCAACTGGCGAAAACATTTTAAATTTTGTTGTATGATTATTTTGATCATCAAATATGACAGCCTCGTACTGGTACCCCAGGGGTCTTCTTCTTCCCCTTCCTTTGCGTTAAAATACTATCCCCATAACACTGGATTAGGATTAGGACCTGGCAACATAAAAACCGTAATAAGCGCAAATATAATGCAGAGAAAATAATTAGGTTTAGGAGAAACCTACAGTGCTTCTAATCTAAAATAATAAATGGCCGTGAAAAAGAAAATAGTTTTGCATCCAATTGCAATTCATGCGGAACCTAAAAGGTTAGAGGGAAACATCCAACCGCAAATTAAATGAACATATGATCAAGTGACTAGCCATACAAACTATAATAGGACACTGATTTTTTGGAAAATTCAGACCTGAAAGACAGACTATAATTGTACATTTGATGCAGGCCAGCACAAGCAAAAACAAATTTGGCAAAGTGAACAACCTACGCTACTTTTAGAATATACAGAATGGCCATGCAAAATAAAATATTTGTTGGCCAGCCTTTGCTTGATAGCACTCTAGTTAGTACCAGACCGGCAAGCAAAATATAAGAATCACACCGGCAAAGGAGGATTGATAAAAAAGAGGTTTTGTAGTAGAACCGTACTAAGTACAAGGCAAAATGTTAACAGACTAGCTAAGATTGATCTGACGCAAATCTTTGGAAGAACAAACCTCCAGAAGAGATACTCTCGTTGTGTGTGTCGCGTACCGTCGATGGCCACAATAGGGTACGTGTCCAACGTATACGCTATAGATAGCAGCGATGTATTCCAGCCTACTCATGTACGCCATATACCAGACAGAACCATCATAGATGGCAGGGAAGATCCGCAGCCGGCAAGGCTGAAACCATCACGAATTTGTTAATGCAACATGATCTCCAGCGTACGTTCAAGAAAATCAATGCACGACAGAACGGTGGGCAAACTTACCCCTAATGTCGGCGTAGGGAATTGGGGATTAGGGTGGGCAAGGAAAACAAAATTAGAGCCTCGCTGAATCATATTAGGCGGCTTAGCTTGCTCCGAGAGGTGGGGACTGGGATTCGCAGTGGAGGAAAACGTCATTGACATTGTCGCTGTCGACGCACGGAGGAGGATAAGAGGATTGGATTTAAAGAGGAAAACCTGAGACACCTTGTTCCTGGAAAGCAGGCAGGAGAGGAAGAGCTCGTCGGACGCACACGCCATCATGCCTCTTCGTCGCCGCCTTCACGGGAGACTGCTCGGTATCCGCCACCGTGGTTGCTGCCCCCAACATCGATTCGCTAGTGCATGGCTACCATTCGCCGCCGCCTCTGTGCTTCCTGTCTGACCGCGCCGTCTGTGCCCAGGGATGAAGGCGGCTGCTATATCAATGTAAACTAATAAAGCCAGCAATCCATAGGACATTAGAATCATAAGTACACATCTAAATCTCTAATCCTTTGCAATTTTACACGTACCACATAGCAGCCTCCTATAGGACGCGCTCCCGCCTCCTTCAGCAGCCTGGAATTTTTGCTTGAAACAACAGACCAAAGGAACACCATAAATGGTGAGTACGTCGTCGCGAGAGGGCACCTCGTATCCTGCCCAGATATCGACACCAGCGCTGTGGTGGCTTGCCATCAACTGTCGCAAGGTTGGCCCTCAACACTCGCGAGGTTGGCCCTCGACCATCGTGACTGAAAGTCGATCACACTGCGCAACCTCGAGATCGAGTGGTGAGTGGACGTGGACCACGTTGTGAGGCCTCAAGGAGCCGAAAGTCCGTCGAGCTCTTCATGGGTGTACATCGATCACAGCGCGAGGTTCGCCATCGACTGGAAGCCGATCACATCGCTGACCTCGAGAGAGGCGGCTGGACGACTACCATGTTTTCTGGCCCTGAGTGGCCGAAAGGCCGTAGATCCCTCCGCGACTGGTCGTCGACCGCGCCGTGAGAATGCCATCCATCAAGGTGAGCTCGGCATGCGTCTGAACGGCGGCTGGATCTTGATCAAGGTGGGCTCGGCAAAGAGGATGCAAACTTGGAAAGAGATGGAATTGATAAACGTGAAAAGAGAAGGGAATTAAAAAGGAAAATTAAGGGAGAGATAATCAAGGAAGAAATTTAGTTGGGTACATGGGTATAGGTGGGTAGGACAGTGAGAAAAAACAGGATGTGAGGAGAGGAATGAGTGATTTTTGTGAAGGAATGAGTGAGACAACATTTACACGTAGTAGGACCATCCAAATCCTATGGTTAGATGTTGATGGCCCATGCTAAACGAAGGGCTCAGATCATTGGGTGGGTGGCCCATGCTAAATTGGTCCTGTCATTTATCCTTTATTAGTTTAGATTAGATAGATAATATTTACAAAGACCAGATGAATGAGTTTAAAGAGGTAGTACGAGATAGGTACTCCCTCTGTCTCAAACAAATCTAAACTAATAAAGGACGAATAACAGGATCAGTTTTCCCACCACGGATAGCCACACACCCATCGATCTGAGGCCTCCGTTTAACATGACCCACCTTCATCTAACCACAGAATTTAGATGGTCCTACTATGTGTAAACTTTGTCTCACTCATTCCTTTACAAAAATCACTCATCCCTCCCCCCACATTCTGTTTTTTCTCTCCACCCTTCCCATCTGTACACACATACCCACCTTAAGTTCCTGCCTTGATCGTCTCTTACTTAATTCGTTTTCAATTCCCTTCTCTTTCCAGGTTTATCGATTCCCTCCGCTTTCCAAGTTATGCATCCTCCTCGCCAACACCCTTGCAAAGCTCATCTTGATCAAGATCCAGCCGCCGCCCAGACGCATGCCGAGCTCATCTTGATCGATAGCATTCATGTGGCGCGATCGACGTCTTGTCATAGAGAGGTCCACGGCTTTCCGGCCCCTCTCGGCTAGACGACGTGGTCGACATCCAACCACGCCTCTCTCGAGGCCGCGCAATGTGATTGTCTTCCAGCCGAGGCGGTTGTCGATGGTGAATCACGCACCTGGGTCGACGTACAGCAGGGAGCTCGTGAAGAGCTCAACGGTCTTCCGGCTCCTCGAGGCCTCGTGACGTGGTCCACCGCCACTCTCGAGGCTGCGTGGTGTCATCAATGTCCAGTCACGGCGATCGACAACGCCCCTCGCACAGGTCGACGACCAACATCACGATGGTCGAGGGCCATCCTTGCGATAGTTGGCTGCCACCCACGCTGGTGTCATATGAGGTGCCCTCTCACGACAATGTACCCACCATTGATGGTGTTCCTTTGGTTCGAGCAAAAATTCCCTAGGGCCTAATCACATACGGCGTGGACAGACAAGAAGCAGCGGAGGCGGCGGTGAACTGTAGCTATGCGCTAGCGAATCGATGTCATGGGTGACCACCACGGTGGTGGATCCTAAGCAGTGTCCCGTAAAGGCGGCGACCAAGAGGCACGACGGCGTGTGCGCTGATTCGATGAATACACACTGCTGCGCACGGACTGGATTCATCCTCTCCTGCCTGCTCGCCAGCAACAAAAAGGTGTGTCAGATTTCCCACCTCTTTAAATCCAATCCTCTTAGCCTCCTCCCTGTGTCGATAACGACAGCGTCAATGATGTCTTTCTCTACTACCAATCCCATCCTCCATCTCTTGTTTTGCTTGTCCACCGTAATCCCTAATTCCCCACGCCGACACCAGGGGCAAGTTTGCCCGCCGTGCTTTGATTTTCTTGAACATACACTGATGACCATGTTGCATTAAAAAATTCGTGATGGTTGGAACATTGCAGGTGGGTAAACTGCGGATATTCGCTACCATCTACAGTGGAGCTGTCTGCTATACGGTGCACATGAGCAGGCCAAAATACATCGCTGCCATCTATGGAGTATATGTTGGGCGTGTAGTTGGGCGTGTATCCTATTTTTGACATCAACAGTGAATGGCACATGCGACGAGAGCATCTCTTCCCTAGGTTTGTTCTTCTAAAGATTTGTGTCAGATCGATCTTAGCTTATTTGTTAATATTTTGCCTTGGCACCGTTCTGCTGCAAAACCTCTCTCTTTTATTAATTCTCCTTTTCTGGTGTGATTCTTATATATTTTGCTTGCCGGTCAGGTCCTAATTAGAGTGCTATAATCAAGCAAAGGGTGGCCAACAAATATTTAATTTTTCATGGCTATTATGTAGTGTAGGTTGTTCATTTTTCCAATTTTGTTTTTGACTGTGTTGGCCTACAACAAATGTACAAAATCAATCTGGTTAGATCTGTATTTCTATCTGTAAAGTTTGCATTTTCCAAAAATTCAGAGTTATATTGTAGTCTGTATAGCTATTCATTTGATCATGTGTTTCCTCTGACCTTTTAGATTATTCCTTCTGAATTGCAATTGGGTGCAAACTATTTTCTTTTTCATGGCCTTTTATTATTTCAGAAGCAATGTAGATTGCTCACTTTACTAATCCTAATTATTTTCTCCGCATCATATTTGTTCTTATTATTCTTTTTTATGTTGCCTGGGCCTGGTCCTGATCCTAATCTAGTGTTATGGGGATAGTATTTTGACACAAAGGAAGGGGGAAAAGAAGACTCCTCGGGTACCAGGACGACACAGCCATTTAATGATCAAAATAATCAGACAAGAATTGGTAAAACATTTTCGCCAGTCAATTTTATTGTTCTCATATTTTACACTAGTCAGAAACATTAATATTTCTAACTTTAAATTTTCCACAGGTATTGATGGCAGCAGCAAAAAAGAATTAGACCGTAAAGGGTAAAAAGTTTTGTGCCTATGATTTTTTTTCTCATATCTTATTATGTTCAACACCATTTCTTAATTTATAATTAAATTTTCCACAAGTACCGACAGAGGCAGACAAATAATTTTAATTATTTGGAAAGACAATCCCCACCAACCATGACATGATCCTTATAACCATTTTTATGATAAATTGCTGACTAAACAACATGTGTTTCAAAGCGAGTCTAAAGTTGTGATTTTTATGGATCCAAAAGGATTACTGATGAATGACCTTCTTTCTGTTGTAGGTAGGGCAAGGTTGCAACAATTTGGATGGATAGGACTGATACTAGATATATGTTTGAAAGAAGTGTTATAGTATGTGGAATGGCTAATCAACCGATCTATATAATGGCATTCCTAGGGTGGTAAGATCCCTTATCCTATCCCTTACTTTTTTCTCGGTGGTGAAGCAGGTTGGAATAAAAAGATAAAGTATGCAGACAGTTTATCTGACATCATGAGAAAGATCAACATTGAATCCCAAGGTTTGTTCCATCCAGTTGGAAATAATTTTCTGGTGCAATTTTACTCTTGCGTATGCTTTTATAATATTTTGACTATGTTTTTTGGTTATTGTTTTATGCCAGGTTCAGTAAATGGACAATTCCACGATGGAGAAGATGATTCTGATGAAGACCGTAATCCATCTGGTGATCAAGGCCATAGATTCTAATACTGAAAATGAAACCAAATCAATGATGCCTTTGGTCATGTTCTAATTTTGTTTTGTTGTGTTAACAATGTATACTGCATCAGTCATACGTGTCCATCATTGTGGAGCTAATACTGAGTTTTTAGTTGCCTGTTTATGTCAATTTATAGCTGTCTAAAATTGTGTCATAGTGAGCTCTACGGTGGTTTGGATGGGGCGGCAGATAGATCAAATTCTAGCGGCAAGCTACTGACGCCCAGCGAGGCAACAATCTTGAGCCTCTTGGACAGCTCAGCAAATCAGCGGCCTCTCACGCATACAACATCGTCTATGTTGTTGAGCATAGCATTATGCAACTGTGCCTTATGGTGGTGGGCTACAGGCCACAAGGACATGTCAAGGAGCTTGGTCTTCAATCCTCTCTTCTTTCTTTCTCCAATGATAGCCAAGCCTTAAGGTTAAAAAGAACTTATCTATCTTTTGATTTAATCATACTACATTCTGCACCATCTCACATTCACAGGTAATGTTCATATTGAAGTGAATTATATGATTTTTGGACAAGTTTTGTCTTCAGGACTATCAACCTTTGGAACTGAAGTTCAAAATTGCAACTTTAGACCCTGAATCTAAATATTTGCTCGCTATCTTAGGTAATGAACTCAAGATCAGCTTTCAGTTCTGAGTGAGGTATGTGCAAATCAGCCAATCAGATAGCTTTCAGTTCTGAGTGAGGTATGTGCAAACCTTTGGACAAGTTTTAATGTTTTGTTGAGTTTCCTATTTCCATCTATAGCTATTCTTTCAATCTGACAAAGTGCGCTAGGTATGACAAAAATAGACGGGCCAATTTCTTATATGCCATTGCAAATTTCATTAATCTCGAATCCACCATTGCAAAATCACTTATCTTGTAGGTGCCGTTGAGTTACAAAATCAATCCTAAATTTGCCATCCACATCATTTTCAACATCTGCTTTTTTTTAGAAATGACCAAAGTACTCTTGAGGTCGTCTTCAACCTCAGCTCGTTGCACCAAAAAAAAAGAATTCCAACTACAGAGCGAGCTCCCCCGCGCGCGCCTCCATGGCGACAGGGCTTGAGCTCGCTTGCACGCGGCTCCATGGCGATGGGGCGGAGCTCGCCTGTGACTGCCTTGGCAATGGGGTGGAGCTCACCCGCACACGCCTCCATGGCGGCGGGAGCGCGGCCGGTGCAGG
This sequence comes from Eleusine indica, assembly GCA_030378355.1. Classification (NCBI taxonomy): domain Eukaryota; kingdom Viridiplantae; phylum Streptophyta; class Magnoliopsida; order Poales; family Poaceae; genus Eleusine; species Eleusine indica. The sequence continues at coordinate 18,626,572 of CM059497.1, forward strand.
CGAGCACGGGCGCGAGCTGGACTGGCGAGCGTGGGGGCGTGGCCGGCGGAGGCGTGTGCGGGCGGGGGCGGCGGTTGGAGGAGGCGAGCCCACGGGCGGCGGCCAACGGAGGCGAGCACGGGCGCGGGGTGGCGGAGCGCGGGGTGGCGGCCGGCGGAGGCGTGTGCGGGCAGGGGGCGACGGTCGAAGGAGGTGAGCTCGACGGCCGGCGGAGGCGAGCACGGGCGCGAGCTCCGCCGGTGGGCATGAGGGCGACGGCGTCCGTCGAGTGGAGCAGCAACTGTTGGAGAAGGAAGAAAGGCATGGGCATTTTCGTCTTTTTATGTGATTTACTGTTCATTAGTGGCATGTATGAGATAGAATTTACAATCTGATGGTTTATTTGGGATAAGTCATTTTAAACTGGCATATTTGGGATTAGAACATTTTGCAATGGCACTGAAGGAATTATCTCAAAACAGAATTGATTGTGCAATGCCAACTCATGATATTTTGGTTATGCGAAGTTGTCTATGTGAAGTCATACAGCGTACTGTAAACATTTAACCTTTCATGAATTGAGCAAGAGATAAATGCATCCAACTTGAGAATGTGAAAATGACATATTTAGAGTACTTTGTAAGATTATTTTGCCTATTTTTGGTTTTGTATACAAGCTTTGTTCAGTTGTGCTGGTCCAGAATCTGTTTTGGGTGGATTTTGACACTCCATATTCTTTTTTTTTTCTAATTTATCTTCTACTTAAAATCTGCATGCAATTATTTGAACTACAAGATGAAACTGATGAATCAGATTATGCCTTATTTCTTCAATTACATTCACATTATTGATCTCTTTGAAAGAATTCTTGTGTTGATTAAGATATTTCAATAGCCTGTGTTTTAGATGTAGTCAAAGTCATGACTACAAAGTTATAGATGTAGTCAAAGTCATGCCTACAAATTTATGTTTATCATAATATAGTATAGGAAAGACAAATATGAGTTTTATCTGTATAACTCAGAGTAGTACTTCTTCCATGCTAATTAACCTTTTATAGAACATAAAAGTGCAATGAGCTTGCACACCTTTCATTTTTTCTTTCTGAATTTTCTTGAATGGTTACTTTGCATATAACAAGCATGTTCAGTTTTTCTAAAATCAACTAAGCTCATCTTCAGAGGTAGTGGGCATGACAACTCTTACATGCATCCAATAGCTGGAGCAGGGAACCACCTGCCGTTTGTGCATATAGTTCTGTTAGATTAGCTTGTTTGTATTTTACTAATTAGAAAATTGAAGCAATGATATGTAGATGATTCGCATTCATTCCAGGACAATGACGCTACACCCGCAACAGTTGGGGCGGAGCATGGAAGTTGTGTGGCACCTTCTACTGCCTCACACTTGATGTATATAAGTGTGTTTTTTCTAACAGTTGATGGTGTGCATAAGTGTGCTGCTCTGAAGACCCAATTTCACTGTCATACTCCCTGGTAATACATTGTGTCATTACGCTTGTTGCTTCTCCTACTAAATAGCTTCATATGTTTGCATTTTCATTTTGAATTATACGTCATGCAATTATCCATTGGTGCTGACTAACACTACCAGAAACATGGCATGTAGCGACGGTCCAAAATAGCCTGTAGCGGCGGGTATGACTACTCGCACGTCTTTGTAGCTACAAATAATCCACTAAAGCGGCGGGTAGGCTAGGACCGCTGGTAAAAATGGCCAAGTAATGTCACCTGCCGCTACCAATAAACTATAAAAAATAATTAAAAATGACATTTGGCACCTACCATCGCTATAGCTGCCTTGCCGCCATCTGGAGAGAGGGGAGGGACGCTGGATCTGGCACCTCCTAGAGGTCAAGGGAGAGGCGCCAAATCTGCGTGCTGATGTGGGAGGTCAAGGGAGAGGTGTCGGATCCACGCCCGGGGAAGGTCGAGGGAGAGGCATCGGGGAGGTTGAGGGAGAGGCACCGGATCTGACCTCGAGGAAGGTTGAGGGAGAGGCACTAGGGAGGTCAAGGGAGAGGTGCTGGATCCAAGCTCAAGGAAGGTTGAGGGAGAGGATTCGGGGAGGTTGAGGGAGAGGCGCCGGATCCGAGCTCGAGGAAGGTTGAAGGAGAGGTGCCAGGGAGGTCGAGGGTGAGGCATCGGATCCGCATTTGATGCCCACGGAGTCGTGCCGCCTGGGGAGCCACGGTCGCCTCCCCGAGCTAGGCTTGCGGCGGATCACAACTCAGACCGACGCTGAAAATAAACAATAACGACGGGTGACATCTTTACCCGCCGCTATTGCTCCCGATAAGCATGTATTAGCGGGTTTCTTTTTGCCCTCTTCTACGATATTTTAGGATCCACCGCTACAGGTCTGTTTTATGGTAGTGTAAACTAATGGATCGACCAACACTTGCAGGATATGAGTGTATCTTATCTATTTCAATGGAGAGCACCTATTTTTGACGCTGGGGAAGCTTTTGTAGCTATGATGGCTTTTTCTGTTAGTCATCTGATTGTGGAGATATATTTTAATCCGAGATATTTTTAGCTTGACCATTGTACATCTAAGACGGTATTAAATGTAATCAAGCTAATAACCCCAACTCATGGATCATCTCTGCAAGAATGTAATTGTGATTTTTACAATGTTTTTCTCATTAGTCTTGTAGATTCTCTTCTCTATTATTTATCTTTTAGGATAGGAACACAAATCAATAAATGATGATGATATTTTCTCTTGATGCATTTAATATTTGTTTCCCTCGTATTGATGCAGCCATATATAGCATGAGGGTGAAAATCACTCCTTTTCGTGTTACCTAGGAGGTATGCCATCAATGAGCGACCTCTCCTATCTGATTTTTCTGTTTTAAGTTTGAATAGTGCTCCAGTTTGATTACTGACATCACCATTATTTTGAAACTTCAAAGTAGTTAAGTTGGTTTCCTAAGGTTGATTTTTATACTATATCTATAATATAAAGACTAGTAGTGATGCATGTGCGGCATGCACGTCAAACAGAATTCTCAAAAGCAAATTTAAATCAATAGCAACCATAAGTTTTATTACATGAGTTCAATCAAATTTAAATCTAACATATCAGTCATTTGACAAGGATCATTAACGCAAATGTTTATAAGAGATCTGTCAAATTATAGAACACAATTTCTAATTAAAAAATTAGAAACACAAACGTCTATCTTCAATACGGTTTAATGGTGTCCAGTACTTTTTTAACATCATCTGGTATGTTGGTGGTGTATTCATTTCCTTGAAGTTTTAACATGTCTATTACAAAATGCACCCTCATGACATGTGGCTCCTAAAATTACTTCAAAATCAGTGGACAAAATTGTTAAATAGATAAGGATGCTTGTAAATAAAAACTTATTGTGCATAACATGTTGTATAGAATTCTATCACCAGCCCACAATTGCATGTATTGAAGAACAAAAAGACCTGACGCTTTACTATAAAGAAGAAAATAATGATAGAACTATGCCTCATATATTGCGTACGAAAATAAGAAAGAAAGTTTTTTTATGTTCAACATACCGGCTTGTGCTTCGTGTATTACCATAAGGCATCCTAGGTGGTCATGATGAAATATCGATCTTAGAGCATCTCTAAAAGCTCTTCAAAAACTCTCCCTAAATCAAATTAATGGGGTTTAGTCTAAAAAACCATCTCCAATAGCTCCCCTAAACAACTCACAAATAATGACAAATGCATCAATTTCCTAAGCAAATGCTTTTGGATATTATTTGTTGATTCATAAATGATTAAAACAGATATTTCTCTAGATACATTTAGGTTGGTTAATAAATGATTAAAACAAATACTTCTCTAGATACATATAGGTTCTTAATTTCGTGTGACTTGGGAGAAGAAAATCTGTTGCCACTGTTTTCTTACGATAAAAGATCTCCTCACTCTAGGAGAGTAAAAGGTAAGGCACTACATTTAACCTCACTCTAGGAGAGGTAAACCAAACACTTTTCAACTAAAAGTTTGAATTGTGTACATTTTTGTTATTTCTCTCATGTGCATAATATACAATGTTTCATTATGCAACCACGTTAGCATATCTTAATTAAGAATGCATCAATCTCTCTTCCTTTCTCCTTTCCCAACTGATGTCCTTCTATATTTGTCCATATCTTACAATGAATATATTCACTCCCAAAAACATTATGACCTTTATAATTTCTTCTTAATTTTCATCATCCCCACCATCAGTATGTTACAACTTCCATCTGATGTTGACCATGATTGCTATTCCCTTGAACGACACTTGTTGCAGCATGGCACCCTCCTGAAAAATACCATGCCAACTTAATACCAAAATTATGCATTCTTTCCCTAATATCTACAAGCAGAGAAACTTTGGTGCCACTGGGAGTGCTACCTAGGGCTTGGTCTATAAGAGGGAAAATAATATCTCATGTAGGCTCTAAGATTCAAACAATACATTACAACAAACACATCTATTTGCCACCTCCACCCATACCTCAACCGTACCAGTGCACAACGTTGTACCTTATTAATAAAAAAAAACTATTTCTCAAATCAAAACTAAAAAGAAAAATTACTAAAGTAAATTAAAAAGAACTAACAATACATTATCACGAGTCAAACAACTCACCATGCTATTTTTCGTTTGAAGTCCACTTATCATGTGCAACTTCCTACTGACATGTCTGCCGTCATCTATATACGTACCTAAATCCATCCAAAATGTCCAAGCTTTATATTATCCTCTTGAATCTTCTCTTGGAAGATAAGGAGATCTTCCACATCCTGTGGCTGCCATATCACATTGTTCCCAGCCAATCAAATTTTTCCTAATGCTTCATGAAACCGGCAGTTGCTTTCCTACAATGACAATGGGCATTCGAAGAACTAAGCAAGAAAAAGAGAAAGCAATCATGCATAGATATGATAAATGGAGTAATAAGCAAAAAGGCTACCTGATAGACATGATAGAACGAAAGAAGAATAAGTAGGCATTTGAGTCCAAAAATAGATGTTGAAAAATATAACTCTATTCAGTAAGAAATCATAGAGAAATACATTTTCCAATAATTCTAACACTATTATATAATTGTAACAAACACAATCCTTCACCATCAAAACAAAACTGATACTCGTCAAAGAGTAGTGCAAATAGTACATATATGCCCTATGATGTTTTCTACTAAATTCTTGTAAATCTGAAGAGAAAAATTACCTCATAGAGTGACAACAAAATTTCCTTATTGCAGGCTTATAAGTGGATTTTTTGTGACTGGTAGAGTGCAAAATTAAATTCAATGCATAAGCACACAAGACATCCAACTCATGCAATTAACTCCAGTTATCTCATAACAACACCCATGAGTTTATATAAGAACAAGAGGCCTTTATGAATGTCTGAAATAAGAGAGTTAACGACATCATCTACATATTTCGCGTAGTTAACGTCTAAATATAGCATCTGTCAGCTTAAAACATCATGCAAGGAATAGAACTGTTGCTCTCAATATTTCCTGACCAACCCCTTAGGTACTGCCCATAGGCATACTCCATAGGCGCACCCCAAGAAAAATCTTCTTGAACATTTTAACTAAACAACCAGAAAAATATAGGTATGTACCTAGAATAAATAAAGATACACAATACCTTGTTCTAACAATGCAACTACCACCTTGGTACACAATAAACCTAAAATGCAAACCATGGAGCCAACAGTTAGAAAACAAAAAGAGAAATTGACAATAATTACAGAGCAGTCTGAGAGCCGCAGTTGCCTCCATGAATTTTCTAGCCATCACTCAGTACCGCTTCTCACCTTAGCACTACTATAATTTATTCCCCGCGCATCCTGGTAATTAAAGATTAAAAGGACAATCAATGCAAGGTGATATACTGTCATACCAATGCTTCTAGCATATCACATAATACATCTGCCCAATTACACTTGTTCCTACAATTGCTATAGGTCTGGATAGCCTGATTTAAGACAGGGATGCTATATTATTGAGAAACTAAAAGAAAATATGGTAGGCAAAACAAAACAGCAAAAATCAAAAGTTCCCAACCTTGTACTACCTCAGTTTTTCGTCCAAATTTTTTTTCTATCAGATCATGCCCATAATGGAAATCATAAAAAAGTATATTAAGGGAGAGGACACAATGGCTTTCTAGTGTGCTTCCTCATTTTGAAAAAAAAACCCTACTCTCATTCCCCAAAAACACTGGTAGAAAGTCACCAAGAATTGTTCAGTTTTCAAAGCAGAAGTTTACTGAGAGCTAAACATAACACATAGAAAAGGTATTTCACCTTCTAGATGACAAGCTGTGATAGAAAGCATAGTTGTTAATTTGGACAGGCTACAACAAATGAGAAAAACAATGGCCAAAAGGTTACTCACGTTGCACAGTACACAACTGGATATATTACACCAGATCCTTAATCAAACATATCAATGAAACAAAAGGGCAACACATCTCTCTAACAGTTATTAAACAATACATGGAACCTTTGTTCAACTAAAATAAATGTTTTGGTCACCTTAGCTTTGCAGATAAAGCTTACTTGGTTTTGTCAAAGCAATTTAATGCAACCATATATATATGACTATTCTATGAAAAGAATGTGGCCTGAATAGTGATCTATCATATATATCAACTGAACTTTAACTCCATGCATTCATGAATGGGCAAAAATACACCTTAGTTGAAAGAGATTAGTGAAAAAATATATTTCAATTTAAATATGTTTCTGGAGGCCTAGTCAAGAATTTCATGCAAGCACAATTTTATAAAAAAAAATATAAGATTCAAGTTGCAAGGAGTTACAAAGTCAGCCAATCGACACCTTACCTTATGTTTCAGAAAATGGTGAACTGCTAGCAGACAGCATAACAATTCTAACCTTGGGCCGACCTACTGAAATACCTACACACAAAAAAGGCAAAATCTTATCAACTAAATATGATTCTTCAGATTGAAATAGGCTCGCAATTTGCGAAGCATGAAGTTATTTGGATAATTTACAACCAATGCCATGAGACCTATTGAAAAGTGTAGACTATGCAAATGAGGTGATCTTCAGGATTTAGTGATGACATATTAGTATACAACTCGTTTTGTTCAGATTGAAATAGGCTCGCAATTTGCAAAGCATGGTGTTATTTGGATAATTTACAACCAATGTCATGAGACCTGTTGAAAAGTGTAGACTATACAAATGAGATGATCTTCAGGATTTAGTGATGATGTACTATTATACAACTCGTTAGTGATAGTTGCTAACAGCTAGATACAACTATAAGAAAGGATTAGTTTCTAGCTACTCAACATTGTAAGAACCATGTGGATGGTAATCTAGCTTTCTGGTATTGACCCCTATTGCTCTTTATGCATCCTATAATTCTCAAATTCTCTGTAGAAGCCATGGGACTGAAATTGTTTGGAGGCCAGTGGTGATAGTTTTTTTTTTTTGGAGATAATAGAAGATTTGAGTTTTTGCAGTAAGCCACCAGATTTGTTTTGCAGTTGTAATAGAGCAAGGTGAGTATAAAAGGTCACTGTACAGATGGGGAAAATGAACAATACGAGGCCACCAGATTTGTTTTATTTTTTAAGCCAAATACAAATAAGAGGACATATCTTAGCCTAAAAAGGCAAATTATAAATCTTCTCGATAGGGGGCATGAAATATATGGTAGCATGAACAACTTCACCCGCAAACATGTTAGATCGGGCCAAAACAATGCATCAAAAATAAGCTATGCTTAGTCAAAAAATATTTATAAATTCATCTGCTAAAAACCACCTGGTTGTGAGGCATCTGTATCAAGTGATACCTAAATATTTTCCCTAAATAAACTATTCATAACAGGCATGTATACCCTCATAGCCTGCAGTTGTACCATAATCAAATTTGCAAGGTAATCATGGTTGGCACCCAGCTGCATACAAAAAGACCAAACATAGCAACATACAGAGAGCCTCTTAACCAGTTTAAGTAAAATACTCAAATCATCACACCAACAAGTCGATTTACAAGACCTAATATAAATTATTAGATATCAGAATTGGTAACAAGAGTCACCTGTAATGCATCTGCTTCGGCTAGCACGGAGTTGGCTCTCTAATAAGCTAGCAAGTCGTAGAGCTCCCAATGCAGTGTATCCCCATAGTCTTATATACCAAAAACATGACAGTTATGATCAAGAGTTGTATAGAGTCGGCATCATACACGAACATTGATGCTACAACAAGTATCTATGCATACCTCCTGTTAAGACATGCTTCCACGTCCTGCTAAGACATTAAGTCACTCAAAACTCTAAGCAACTAAAATATTTCATCTCCTAAAATCTCACACTTCAATTTCGTGAACTAAAACAAGATATAGCAGTCATGTCCAAGTTGCAAATAATAAAATGAATGGTAGAATGACTCCAATTTATGTAAGCAATTCACTAAAAAATATACACAAAGCACAACTGACAGAGCACTTTTACAACAGTGATTGCATAATAACGAAAAAGTAACTAATGCTCATGCCAACTGGCCATGCAAATTCCAATAAGCTGTAAGAAATCTTTTATATAACCCCAATATGGTTAAGCAATTTCTCAAAGTTAGGATTTAGGAAGGCTCATCTTCCAGGTTCTGGTTCTGGCTGTGCATGAAAGAAAAAATAGATTATTCTGTTTCTTTTGTAAATTGTGCTTACTCCAACATATTAAAATGCTAATGTAGGTTATACGAAAGCACCATAAGATCACATAAAACAAAACATTATCCATATAAAGATTTTGTCAAACTGGGAAAAAAAGAATAATCTAAACTTGCATTTGTTAACTTAGGATCATTAGCGATTCACTTTTAAGTTCTCCAGCACAAAGATTTTATATTATGAACAAGACTAAGAATAATCTATTTTTCACATGACATGCATAAAGAAATCTTTCTTTTAGTACCAACGAATGGCAATATCTCATGCCACAAATCAACTATTGAAAGAAATATCAGGAATATACTAAGGAATATATTAAGAAACCTCATTCTCAATGCATATATGAATCGTTGCAAACTCCATCACGATAAGTTGTTTTCGTGTTAGGATCACCTGTAGAATGTTTTGGCCTACAAGATTGTAACCATGTGATTCGAGAAAAGAAGAATAGGAACTACCAAGCTTTAGTCCATACCGACCAGGCATGGCGGGCGGGAAGCAGCGGAATCACAGAGTAGGAAAGGACGGAGGCATACGAACCAATCTTGATGCAGGTAACACGGAGGTCGGATCCGACGATGCCGACACTGCCGACGGTCATGGCACGACGCCCCTCTCCACCTCTGGCTCCGATTGAATCACCTCGCGATGCTCATGTCACCTCGCCGGATGGCCACAGTTGTCGATGACCACCTTCGGCCCTCGATGAACACCGGCTCCTCCCAGCGGGGTTGAATTTCCTCACCATGGGGGATCAATCACAATGAAAGCGAGAAAATCATGGGAGGAATGGGAGGAAACGTGATTGAGTCAATCACATGAAGAGAGAGAAGAAGGAAAGAACAAATTGTGTCTTACTTGCCTACCAAGACCTCCAAGCTCCGACACCGCCGGCGGCGTTGACACCGGGGACCCTGGCGAACAACCGGATGTTGACTGGTTCTCGTTCCATGCTGACTGGCAGGTAGATGTCGAGCAACGGTGGTCGGATGTGGAGCAACAGCGGCAAGACATCAAGAGCGCCATGTGTCCACCGGATGTCAAGAACAGCACGTGACATCGAACATCGGTTAGACGTCAAGCGCGCCGTACGAACGCCTGATGACGTCGAAAGGTGTCTATATGTCGAGTGTCGCGTGTCGTCAAATGTCTGTTGCACGTAGGCGGCCGCCCGTGGAGTGGCAGAGCGGCAGGATGGCTGGACCTCGGTAGGACGTGGGCAAGACGACAAGTAGCCACAAACTTTTGGAAAGAAACGAAAAGAAAAGAACCTGCCAGCGTAGAGAAGGGAATGTGTGAAATTTTGGAAAGGGTAATTACACTACCTTTGAAATTTGGAAGGGGAGCAAATTAAGGAGAAGAAAATGAAGGAAGATATGAAAGCGTGTGAGTATGTGTGTACAGGTGGGTAGGACGATGAGAAAAAATAGGATATGGAGGAGGGATGAGTGAATTTTGTGAAGAAATGAGTGTAAGAAGTTTTATACGTACCAGGTCCATACATATTTTGTTGTTGGATGGAGGTGGCCCAGACAGACAGAGGCTTCAAATCGTTGGGTAGGTAGCTGTCTGTGGTGATAAAACTGGTCCTGTCATTCGTCCTTTATTAGTTTAGATTAATCTTTATGTGCTATTTTGTCACCTTGCAAATTTCTACCCATCTTAACCATCTGTCCTTGATCTAATCCTCATCCCATCCACCCATCGTTAGATGAAATATCAGGCCCACGTTGTGTGAAAAGTGTGACACATTATCACAAAATCTTAACACACTGTAATACAATTGTGACAAGTATGCTGTTTTTTCTCACCTAGCCAATCCTAGCTCACGTACCCACGCAGGCTGATTTGATTGCTAATAATACATACAATTATTCTTTTCCGTAAATTAGTCACGGGAGAAAAGTTTTCCATTTTCATTCCCTTAATTACGCATGCAATTTTCCTTTCCTTTTCCTCAAATAAAATGTGTGCAAGATCTTCTCTTTCATTTCCATAGTTCCTTCATGCCACAATCAGCCGGATGGGCCATGTCCTCCATATAGAATACTAGTTACTATGCGCGTGCGTGTTGCAAAAGTTTATTCATAAAATATATATTGAGAGAATTCAAATTAAAAATAATAGATATGTCATACTTCAAGTACATTTCAAAAGTTATTATATATATGATAAGACATATATTACATGTTTTAAAAGTTCTGGCTTCTTAAAATAGTATGGTTTTTGTTGAAACTTTATATTTATATGAATGTTTAACTTTTTATAATTATAAAAAATATATATATTATAATTAGATATATTTATTTCTTCCACTCTTGCACATGTCGATTAGGACACATTTGAAATGATCGAAAAGACTGTTTTTATCTCATAAAAGAGAAAAATGGCAACTAACTCAATCTAGCTATAATATAAATATCGAGTTACTTGTGATTTATGTGTCACCCTGCAATCATCTACGCAAATCTTCTCATAACAAAAAGATTATTCTCAAGTCCACGTGATTAAAACCTGACCCGACGTCATGACATACCTATCCAATCAAGTCTACTTGTGTGATTGTTTTTCACCCCACCACGGACTACCTTACACCCCCTACCCGATCTAGCTGCAGTATTCATAATCTCCTCAATATTTTAATGTGTAACCATAGAATTCTATTGTTTGTTAGCAAAATTAATGTCCGATGATTATACGAAGGATGAACAAAGGCTTCTGGAAGTGTGGATTGTAAAATGTAGGTGTGGTATGGGTGCTGCCTTGGAGACTGTCGACACATATACCATGCCCTATATGAGCCATGATTTTAGACTACATACAAATTATGTAAATCATTAAGCATACTCAGATTGCACTCTCATACAATAAACATAACATAGGTGCAAAATAAAATATGATAACAAGTTGCTTATTGCTAGCACACCAATTCCTACTTTTTCATATTAAAAAAATGCTACTTGGTCTCATAAAGTGAATCCAAAAGGCACTACAATAATTAATCGAGATTTTATTGATAAAAATATGCAAGTAGTTGTTTCCACCTATATTAGCACTTGGATAACAAGATCAGAAATGTCAATTAACCAAAGTCTCATAAATTTTACCACTTTCTTGATGCTATGGCATTTCTTCAACCATTGAAAAGTCAACTAATTATGTAATGCAAATAAAAACAAAAATGATTGAGGCTTACATTAACTGCAATTGTTTTTCCTATAAGATGTCATATCCTGTCAGTAGCTATTAGCTCATAATATTCATTCTTAAAATACGAATTGCATGCCAGGATATTATTCTAAGCATTTTATCATCAACAACATTTGCCTCGTGTTCTTAGCTTAAACAAAATATAGCCTAATCAATAATGCCGTACTTCACATGGTTCAAATAACTAATTTGATTATAAAAGTTCAAATATACAAAACAAAAATATATATGATTCAGGCATGTCTCTAAAAAGGTGATCACATGAATCTAGAATTTTGATAATTGTCTGTCAACCTTTAACTACTGGATTGATGCTAACTACGGAAATGTGCACCCAGCTGGGCATAGCTCCTGGCTGCTCGACATACCATATTCACACATGTCACAATTGATGATGGCCCAAGCCTCGATCTAGAATTGCAGCACCATACTCAAGCATGGCTTCACTTCGAGTCACTTCCTTTGACATGAGTTACACATTTCATAAGAACAATAAAGAAAAGATTATAACCAAACAGATCCAGTGGGTAGCACCAGTCTAGATCAAACAAGATTACAACCAAACAGAGATCCAAGTAGGCAGCATAAGTCTAAACCATGATCGTTATGTAACTTGGACACAATTGTGGCAGAGAAAATGTCTTTATTCCGAATCCAACCAAACGCTGCTATAGTTCAACTACATGATAATCTATAAACAGCAAAAAGTCTACACTTGCTCACTAATCCTACAATCAATGCTATACTAACTCTAATCCTAGTTGCCGCTACTGTAGTGGGCTGCTACAAAGCACCATCGACCCGTCAGGCCCGATTGGCTTTACATATAATATTACCCACCAATTTCTCACCTACCAAATTAGTTGCTTCAGTCCCCTTATGAAGGGACAGAGGGAGTAAAACTTAGCTCATTGAGCTCGCATAGTTCAAATCCTCTAGTACATTTTAAAAAGTTTTAGGAGTTCACAATACTACTTACACATGTGTTTGTATGCTTGAATGTCAGCAACTAATATTTAGAAAAAATAAATATAGAAACTATTGACAACATCATAATGAAGTTGTTATTGTCCCTGTTGAGACCTCCATTCATAATCTTCCTCTAAATTGAAGAAAACAAAGTTTGTCTGCGGTTAAATGGGATATATATTTACATACCATTTCCATTTTTCCTACTCTATTGCTCCCTACTGGTCTTGTCCTACAAAAGAAGCAAAACAAAAAAGAAATGAAAAAAGACTCAGAATTCATTGATTCTAAAGTACATTCCACTACATAGACAAAATAGATGAAAGAATTACTCAAGCATGTCACTTGGAAACACCAAACAAGAAAAAAAATATAAAAAATATATGGCTATGAAGATCTATCCGTCCAACATCTTAAAATATTTCCCATCGCAAATCATTGATACCAGCTCTATACTTCTACCAGCTCCGTTTTTCCTAATTCACATATTAATTTATATCAACTTCCTTGATAAAATGCATTTTAGGACAAGTGAAGCAAACAAGCTAAGCCTCAAAGTAATCTTAAATGTGGCACATGCACCAGAGCGATCTTATTCTTAAAAATAATATGTCTTGGAATAGTGTATTTTGGGGGACTACAGTGGACACAAAAATCTCAATGTGAACTGCAAAACATACCTTAAGGCTCAGGTTTGTCATAAGACTATCAATACATGACAATGGGAAGGAACATAACATATATATGAATGCAGCAAAATAATTACCTTGATGCCCAGCATCAATTACTTGAATAGTCCAAGTGAAATAAGCGCCTAGTTGCGCATAGCTTCACTACACTCAAATACAACCAGAGAACTTCTTAGGACACACGAAAGGCACACTCCATAGTCCAAACACACGTAAATCATCAGGATATACCATACCGACCCCAAGAAAATAACTAAAATAATCTATGATCAACAGTAATTGCATAAATAATCAGAAACCATTGTAGTTATGCAGCAAGAACAACCTTTCAGATCATCATTTACTGCAATAACAGTCATGCAATCCATACCCTTTTTATACACCGGTTTATTTTGATATGGGTAGAAAAGGAAACAGTTTCATAGTCAGCTGTCAGATTGAAGAAGAATGGGAAGAACACTAAAGATTAAACAATATTCAATAGTAAAAGGATTGTAATATAAAACTATTGTACTAATAAAAAAGAAAAGAATAATGAAAAACTACTTATATTGTAGCTAAAATTTTAAAATGACCAATAAGGAAAGGACTGGCCTTGTAATCAAAATTAAACATGCCTTGTGAGTAAATTGGCTAACTCGTCATCTCCAGCGCATGGTGTAAAAAAAATTAAAGAATAAAAAATAGTATATGGTAGAACCAATCTCAATTATCATCAATCTGACTCACGATCATAATTAAATTATTACCTGAGCATTTATCTTTAAACCATCATTGAGAGAACCGTCAGTGAGATGATGTGTTTTTCTTTAATGCAACTTTGATAACAGGAAATGCAATGTCTCCATCTCTCTTCACATTTCCCTAATCTGCCATGCAACAATACAATTGCACACAAATTTTCCATGGCTAAATTTAAGGGTGGCAATACATGTATACAACAAGAGAAATCAAGTTAAACGCATTGTTGGGTATAGGACAGTTGTTCGCTTGTCCTTGAAATTAGCCGAGCTGAAGCCAAGAGTCCATACCGCCTTCTACTGTGGCCACTGACACAAAGATCCTAGCCTTTTGCCCAACCAGCCACCCGTTCCTTGACCTTGAGGCATGAGATCCCGTGGAGGTGCAGCCAACCGTGTGGATTGTGATGCTTCTTCTATATACAGTATACACTCTTCCTCGCCATTCACATCCCATGCTCAGTCCAGCACTGGCTTCCGCTACATATGGCAGAGGAGCCACACTTGATCGGTTTTAACTTCAGGTTTCAGCTCCTCTATTGACACGGTGCTCTGCAATGCACAAACAAGATAAAAAAAATACTGTAACCCCAAACTAATATAAAGTTTGACTGAAATGAATAGCAAAAACTTCTTAATGCACTGCTTATGTGACATCTCCTCTGCTGATACCTAGTTCATGCATATTGACGTTAGTAGATGTTAAATTACTGCCAATAAATTTTATTGACTGACTTTCTAATTATATTGACTGACTTTCTAATAGCAAAACATAAATTTTATCATATTGTAAGCATCTTATGTTAAATTACTGCAATAAAAATCTAAGGTTCCAGAAGAATTGGGAAGTTTTAAAAACTTTGAATATGTGAAAATCAAGTTAAAATCATCAGATGCAAATTTAGGATCATAAGGAAAATAACCTGTGATTCCATCATTAGCAGCCAAAGACTGACTATGTGCGCTGCAGGGAGAAATATGTAACAGTGGATAGAATCAAGATTCTTGCAAAGTTTTATTTTATTTGGCAATGTCTCTTACGTTTTCATCTAGGTAGAATCTGCTCTTGAGCTCTATGTCACACTTGTCTCTAAAATGCCGTGGAAGAGGAGCCACACATTTATGGCACACAACCTATTAAATGTCTTGTTGCTTGACAGTTCTTTCTTCATAGAAATCTGGCAACAAAACTCTCTGCTTCATGAATCATGAAAAAGATAGAGGCAAATCAAACTTTGAATAAGTGAAAAAGAAGACAAAACATTTAATATTTTGATATCACTCAGGAAATTTTAACAAAATACGAGCCATGATAAGCAAACATGGCATGATCTGACATGGCATATGGCATATGTATAGCTTAAGAATTCCATCTCAATACGTGCATTATGTAGCTGATGAATCAAAAATGACAAAAAGATGGTTGAATTGTAATGAGTTATAAAGAACACATTGATACAATTCGACCGAATAAAGAGATATAAAGAGGAATATTCAAAAACCAGGATGCACCCACCATGCAGTCCAAATGATTTGCGTATTTAGCAATGTAGATTTGTTAATCTACACACAATGTACGCACGATGCAGTCCAAAGGACACAAAACAAGCAAACCAGGATGCACCCATAATGTATATTTCTTAATCAAAACACTCAGTTGTGTCTAGTTTCAGCACAACATCTTTAAATGAACTCAATTGCATCTCTAGTCAAAGAATCTGAAGTATCAACAGCCAGGCGGCACTGCAACCAGAACAAATTCGATCTGAATGGACATGTGAGCGGGGAAGGGAGGCGGAGCTACGGGCGTGTGATATGGTGAGAAAAACATAAAGAACAGAGGTAATAGCAACGTAGAAGCACCTGTTGTTTGCGAAGGTGCTCGATAAAAGTGGGAGTCAACGGCGACGGGGTGCGCGGGGGTGCAGAGTTGATGGTCTGCCATCTCTCGCCCCCAATCCGATCTCTCCTGGAGTCGCGGGCTTCGGACCACGTGATGGCGCTTTACCATGCGGCCGGCAATGGCACGGTGGCGGAGGGCATAGGGATGATAAGCACGATGGTGGCGATGGAGTTCATCCAGATCGCCGCCGACCCTCAATCGTGCCGGTACCGCGACCGGCACATCAAGGTGGAGGGCCGCGAGCGGCGCATCCGCATGGCGCCATGGCGGCGGCTTGCGCGGCGTAGGTGGCACGCCTCACATGTGAGCTAGGGCACAAGCCACATGCACCTGCACGGTGTCCGCAATCGACACCACCGTCGACTGTAATGTCGATGATGATCTCGCTCACGTGGGCCATGACCTAAGCGTCAGTCCACAGCAGGGAGTCGATGCCGCCAGCCTTTGGCGCTCACCAACGATTGCCAAACTGATGGCAACGATGGGGGAGGGGCCTAGGGTTGTTCGATGGCGATGGCGACGGAGGACGTGACGACTGAGAGGTTAATTGTGGAAGGCAAGCGATTCAGGGGATACAGCTGTGGGAAAGGCGGGCGGGTACACGTGGGGGCTAGAAAAGACTAAATAAAAAAAGTTTGGTTGACATAAGACTGTGAAGGGTGTCAAATGATGTAACTTTTTTCTTCATCTTATAAATATGTGGTTAGATTAATTGATCTTATTTAGATCCAAAGATCTAGATTGATGGGTATTATATTTTTATGGTGAAAACATGGATCATACGAACTCGTTCTTTCTCTACTTCTATTAATTTAGGTGAAAACGTTCACGCCATCAAAAAAACTCTGCCGTACACCCACAAATTTAGAGATTGAATCCAAATCAGTTTCCTACCTTCCATATCAAGCATCGAATTCAAAAAATCATAGATCCCTCATCCGGAGTTCAAATGAGGCAAACTCGGACTCTATCTCGTAGCCCTCGAAAAGTTCTACAACTTTGATATTCAATAGAAGTTAAAATTCCGCCGTTTTAGTTTCTAAATTTACAATGCAAAAATACTTGTTCTGATTCAGACTCCTCTAAGCAGGTCTTTGTGCGGGACCCATATCTCCTACCTCTGAAGTCCAAATAATATGATACATATATGTTCTGAAAAGGTCTCGACGAGATCTACAACTTTTATGTTTTAACTTTTCTCACTAAAGCATATTTTCAAGTCCAAAATCATGTCGCAATGAAGTGTTATTTCTATTCTGTGTTAATTGATTTTTCCTATCGGATAAAACTTCTAGAAACCTTTAGGCATTATGTCACGACCTTGGTCTTGCATGTCAGATTTCATAGAGGTCCAGTGGTGTCTTATAGACGTCATGAGCTTGTGCAAATCCCTCTTTGCATGGTGAATTGGGCTTTATATCGGTACTTCTCATATTTGAGCACTTTTTAATGTCATTTTACTTAATTTTATAACATAGCACTCAAACGACACTACATGTGAAAATCATTAATATTAGAGGTAAAAAAAATATTTATGATAAGAATACAATAAAAAATAGTAAAAAAATTATTATTTATGATATATAAAATGGTACACTAAGAAGCACCAACAGTAATATAAATATGATCTTTTATGTAAAAAATATTAACAATTATATTATATAAATAATTTACATTTAAATTATAAAGAGTGTTTTATTTTTTTAAATCCATAGCAATGCAGGGACACTTTGCTAGTATTAGTTTAGATACAGATCAAACAATCACCTATGGTAACTTTTTAATAGCTATAAATTGGCACGATCAAAACTTTCCTTTACTCACGCTATCAATTAACCTGCCGATAAATGTCGCACACATTTCCTTCCTTGACCCAATTCGTCCTCAGTGTAGATCTCTACCTACTGACCCCGTAAGAAGTATGGATGGGAGGTGGAAAGAGTCATCGCCTCCAGAGCAGCACGCGGTGGTGGGGAGAATGAGCGACACAGCAGTAGCAGAGTTGGGGACCAGGACCATCAGAGCAAGTGATTCTATGCTGATGACCTGAACTTTAGTGGTGCAAGTAATTCTACGCCGACGACCTCGACAAGCCGATCACAGAGACGATGATATTGAGTTTCTCGGCGCCGCCACGTCTTCGCCATTGGCATGGCCTCGGGCCTCAGCTCTTGGCGATGGCATCAATGGACACACACTGGTGGGTGTCATTTTTTGACAACGGCCTGGTCACTATGGGAAGCAGGAGATTTGCTATGCGCCCATCGCACACAGCAAAAATGGTGTGCCGTTTCCCGTAATGCACGCGGAGACCATCGAATACCTGCATGCCATCACACGCCGATCCATCTTCAGGTGAAGAAGCCACCTCAAAAGGTAGAATATGGACTTCTGTTTCGTAGTACGCCGGTGCCATCTGATTTTATTTTAGTTGTGTTCATGGATTTTGATGAGATAGCTTATTCAAGATTCATTGGTTCTAGCTAGGATGGAGGAGCGCTCCCTTTGCATGTGAGGCAAGATCACAATAGGAGCGCCTGCCATGTTGAACGCATACATGTAGGAGCAGGAGTATCGGACGTCATGCCTGTTGGGAAACGGGTAGGCTACGATAGCATATAATAATTTCTACCGTTCAACTAGGAAACCTTGCAAGAGAGGATTATGGATCGTTACCACTAGACGCGTAGGCGGAGCGGAAGCGAATGTTGGAGCAGCTCGATCCAACGTAGTCGCGCGTCGGTGTAGAGGAAGTAGTCGATCACGTCAATCGTCTACTTCTAGTCCAGCCGTCAGCACCGCAGCAACAGCAGCACCTCCTCGCGGTATCCACACGTACGGGGTTGGAACACCGTGCGCGGCGTGCTAGCACCGGCAACACGGTTAGGGTTTTGTGGGCGAGAAAGAGGAGCACAGCAGCTAGGGTTAAGGACTGGTGGAATCACCTGCGCCTTGAGCCCCTCCTCCACTTAAATAGACCTTTCTAATGGGCCTCGACTAGTTGGCCCATTAGTAAACTAATTCCTCACGGATCAATATCCGTATGACCCTCACATACGGATCAAATCCGTATTGTCTCTTGGGCATATCTCCAACAATCTCCCACTTGCACTAGAGACAATAGGCAAGCGATGTTCCAACCCGTTAAGTGTGTGACCCGTTAGGTTCACATGTACACGACAATGATGTGAAAACCATTTTTTAAATCATAAATCAATAGCGGCACCTAGCAGCACATACTGATTCTCGTGTACACATAAAGATCATATCGGTTGAACCTTTGACATACGCAGTCAGCGATCCCTTTGCCTCACGATATCAGTCAAGCTTAAGGCGAGATACGTGCCATCCCTATAATAGCTCGACCATTCACTCGAACGTCTAGTGGATTTATCATGACTAACTTTTAGTCATTATGATTAACTTTTAATCACATTGGCATGGCCATGCACTTCCAAATCCATCTAACTCGAGGGGCCCAGAGATATCTCTTCTGTTATTAGGAGGGGCAAATTCCATCTTGACCGCTCACACCCCACGACATGTTTCATAACATACCCGAAAATTACCATTATAACTACCCAGTTACGGAATAGCGTTTGGTAATCCCTAAATATGCTATTACACATTCTGGGAATCAATGATAATCTCAGGTCTAAGGATCCCAAAGGTACATCATACAAGACAACAACTGATGGCACAACAATAACATCTCAGCAAAGTCTATTAGTGGGTCAGTCCAACACTATGTTCTCCAACATGTGTCCACATTATTGATTTGATATCTCCATATCAATGATCTGTGAAACATAATCATCAACCAATACATGTGCTAGTCCATGAATCATTATTGTCCAACACAATGATAAGGAACTAGGGATCATTTAGGAAATATTATGAAAGAACAATGAGTTTCACAAACAAGTCACGCACTTGTCAATCAATGCAATAATTATTATCCATAGAACAGAATAACACTTTATTCAATCACACATAAACATAGACATTACACAATCTCTCATACATTAATCATGCAGATATCTAATATCCATGGATCTCATATGTGCCTCATGCTTGGGCTGAGAGAGAGGTTTTGTCAACGGATCAGCGATGTTTGAGTCCGTGTGCACCTTGCATATCTTTACATCACCTCGAGCGACGATGTCCCGAATAAGGTGATAACGCCGTAGTACGTGTTTGTTCTTTTGATGCGCTCTAGGCTCCTTGGCTTGCGCAATGGCACCACTATTATCACAATAGAGGTCCATTGGACTGAATGCACTAGGAACCACACCCAACTCAGAAACAAATTTTCTGATCCAAACAGCTTCCTTTGCAGCTTCTGAAGCGGCAAGGTACTCAGCCTCTGTTGTTGAGTCAGCAACCGTATCTTGCTTGGAACTCTTCCAGCTCACCGTGCCTCCATTGAGGCAAAACACATATCCAGATTGCGATCTCGAATCGTCTTTGTCGGTTTTGAAGCTAGCATCAGTGAAACCATTTACAACGAGCTCTTCCTCACCTCCATAGACTAGGAACATACCCATAGTCCTTCTTAAGTACTTTAGGATATTCTTATTAGCTCCCCAATGAGCTTCTCCTGGATTTGACTGGTATCTGCTCACAGCACTAAGAGCGTAGGCTACATCTGGGCGAGTACTTATCATGGCATACATGATGGACCCAACAGCCGAAGCATATGGAATCGCTCTCATTTTCTCTTGCTCATCTGGTGTCGAGGGACACTGAGTCTTGCTAAGAGAAACCCCATGTGACATGGGCAAGAAACCTTTCTTGGAATCCTGCATATTGAACCGTTTCAATACCTTGTCAATGTACATATCTTGGCTTAATCCAATTAGCCTCTTTGATCTATCTCTATAGATCTTAATGCCCAAAATGTAAGCTGCCTCTCCTAAGTCCTTCATTGAGAAACTCTTTCTCAAAGAAGTCTTAACAGCTTTAAGCATTGGAATATCATTACCGATCAGCAATATGTCATCCACATAAAGGACCAGAAAGACAAGCGCGCTCCCACTAGCCCTTTTGTAAACACAAGGCTCTTCTTCGTTTTTAATGAAGCCAAACCCTTTGACTACCTCATCAAAGCGAAGATTCCAACTCCAAGATGCTTGCTTTAGTCCATAAATGGACTTTTGAAGCTTGCATATCTTTCTAGCATTTTGTGGATCGACAAAACCTTCAGGCTGTGTCATGTACACATCCTCACTTAGGTTTCCATTAAGGAAAGCCGTTTTGACATCCATTTGCCATATCTCATAATCATAAAATGCGGCAATTGCTAGAAGGATCCGTATAGACTTTAGCATAGCGACGGGCGAGAAGGTCTCATCGTAATCAACCCCTTGAATTTGCTTAAAACCTTTCGCCACCAATCGTGCCTTATAGATGTGAACATTTCCATCCATGTCTATCTTTTTCTTAAAAAGCCATTTACACTCAATGGTTTTTACACCATCAGGCGGATCTATCAAGTTCCAAACTTGATTTTCTCTCATGGATTCTAATTCGGATCTCATGGCTCCAAGCCATTTCTCAGAGTCCGGTCCCATCATTGCTTCACTGTAAGTCTTAGGCTCATCATTGTCTAACAATAATATGTCTCGCTGCCTCGTGGTTAGGAGCGTGAACTTTTCAGGAGCGCGACGTGCCCTTTCTGACCTACGCGGGGCTGGTGTTTCAACAATGGTTCAACAACAATTTGTTCATCCAATTGTGATATAGCGGAAGAAGAAACATTTTCTGGAGCTTCTTGAACTTCTTCAAGTTGCACCGTTCTCCCACTTACCCTTTTGGAGAGAAATTCTTTCTCTAGAAAAACACCATTACGAGCGACAAACACTTTGCCCTCTTCCCGGTTGTAGAAATAATAACCTGTGGTTTCCCTAGGGTATCCTACAAAGAAGCATTTATCAGACTTGGAAGAAAGCTTATCAGACGTCATACGTTTTACATAAGCCTCACATCCCCAAATCTTAAGAAAAGACAACCCGGGATGCTTCCCAGTCCATATCTCATATGATGTCCTTTCCACGGATTTAGATGGAACCCTATTAAGTGTGAAAGCGGCAGTTTATAGAGCGTATCCCCAGAAGGACAATGGAAGATCACTTTGGCTCATCATAGACCTAACCATGTCTAACAAGGTTCGGTTCCTCCGTTCGGATACTCCATTCCATTGGGGCGTTCCTGGCGGAGTCCATTGTGGAATAATTCCACATTGCTTTAGATGTTCACCAAATTCATGGCTCAAATATTCACCACCACGATCAGATCGTAGGAGTTTAATAATCTTTCCCAATTGATTTTGTACTTCATTTTGAAATTCTTTGAACTTTTCAAAGGATTCAGACTTATGCCTCATTAAGTAGATGTAACCATATCTACTAAAGTCGTCGGTAAAAGTTATGAAGTACTGAAAACCACCTCTAGCCGTGCAACTAATTGGTCCACATACATCCGTATGTACAAGTCCCAATAGTTCACTCGCCCTCTCACTATTTCCTGTGAAAGGCGACTTAGTCATTTAGCCAAGTAAACAAGACTCACATGTATCAATTGATTCAAAATCAAAAGAACTTAGAAGACCATCTGTATGGAGCTTCTTTATGCGCTTCTCATTTATATGACCTAAACGACAATGCCAAGTATACGTGGGATTCAAATCATTAGGCTTGAGCCTTTTCGCATCAATGTTATAAATAGGCTTATTCTCAAGATCTAAGTAATATAATCCATTCACCAATGGGCAATTACCATAGAGAATATTATTCAAATAAATAGAACAACAGTTGTTCCTTATTATGACCTCATAACCATCATCTTCCTCCAAACATTTTGAAGAAATAATGTTTTTGCCTAAGGTGGGAATATAATAACAATTATTTAACTCCAAAACTAATCCTGATGGTAATGAAAGTGGATAAGTTCCGACGGCCAACGCAGCAACCTTTGCACCATTGCCGACGCGAGCATCCACCTCGCCCTTTGCACATTTCCTTGCTTCTTTAAGCCCCTGCAACGATTTGCAAGTATGAATCATTGATCCGGTATCAAATACCCATGAATCATAAGGACATGTAGCAACATTATTAATTTCAATAACATTGATACCTGAATTAGAAGTGTCTCCACCCTTCTTCTTCAGCTCTTCCAGATAAAGCTTGCAATTCCTCTTCCAATGACCGGGTTTCTTGCAGTGAAAACAAGAATCACTACCCGCCGGTTTAGGCTTAGGAGCTGCTGTAGGCTTAGGCTTAGTGCTAGAGATCTCATCTGTAGCCTTAGCCTTAGTATTACGCTTTCGTTTCTTGCTATCCTTTTGAACCAAGTTAACTTGACTTGTACCAGATTTTTTGATGCTTGCCTCAGCTGTCTTAAGCATCCCATGCAACTCAACCAATGTCTTCTCTAAGCTATTCATTTGAAAGTTTAAAATGAAAGGCTCATAGCTTGCAGGAAGCGACTGGAGAATCACATCTGTGGCCAAATCAGGGTGTAGAGCAGCACCAAGTTTCTCCAGATTCTCAATGTAACCAATCATCTTGATCACATGAGGACTGACAGAACCGTTTTCAGCTAGCCTGCACGCAAACAAGGACTTTGAGATGTTGTACCTCTCAGACCTTGCTTGGTTCTCAAACATGCCACGAAGTCCCTCAATCATATTGTGGGCATCCGCGTTCTCATATTGCTTCTGAAGCTCAGAGGACATAGTGGCAAGCATGAGACAGCTAACATCAACTGCATCATTGGTATGTTTCTCATACTCCCTTTTCTGAGTGGCAGTAGCATTTTCTGGCAGATCATCAGGATAGGGAAGCTCTAGAACATATTCCTTTTTCTCTTGCTTGAGAACAATTCTCAAGTTGCGATACCAATCAATAAAGTTTGTTCCACTAAGCTTTTCTTTTTCAAGAATTGAGCGCAAATTAAAAGTGTTACTAGCGGTTGGTGCCATGATCTACAACAGAAAATATGCAAATATAAGCACTATGTAAATATAAAACTCTTATAAACATTTTAACAAAAGTTCATTATTCCAATATATGCTTGGAACCGTTTTCCCTCAAAACGACACATAGTGGTTCAAGATCCATATTCAACTTAGATCCTAGTGAGCTTTGGCATCACCGCTAGAAATCTGGTGACATAGGTAAGCAACACTTTGCTAATCACATCCCTATGTGACTCTTGTTTGTTGGGTGGCATCACATGCCCCGGCGCCAACACCATGCCCCAAAGCCCAAAACTGTTTTGATAGCTTTGTTAATTAAACCAATACTATGCATATAAATGTTCGACATTTATCCTAATAATTAAGATAGTTGAGGTACTCTACTTTGGCAGACCTACCATACAACGATCATAATTTTAATAGGTGCAGCTATTGGAAGGGCATATAATTTAATTTTTCTTGAGGGAACCTATTCTAGCATGTTAATCATATCTAATATAAATAACACATGAAAGAATAGGATGATAGGAACATCATCACAGGCAATCATATTAACTGTGAAATAGTATGGCCCCTTTCAATTGATGATCTCCATCTCTATTGTCATCGCCATGTTTCCCGTCCCTTCAACCATCATGCTTGAGGCCTCCATGAACTAACACTTAGCTACTACAACTAATAGCTAGTAATAAATTACATGAGAATATCAAGCATCACAGGTCGACACGCAGGCCGTTATACAATAATATGACAGCCTCAACCCAGCTGTAATTAATCATGGCATGCAGGCCATGCAAATCACATATATACATCACATGCATCTTTTAGCCATACCATTCACAACATTCTCTGCAAAAACAAGTTAGGCGAGAAGCGAATGCTAACATGTGGCCAAAAAGAGTTGTAACAATCTAGGCGTGTCCGTACGGCGGTCCCGCGGGTCTCAGGGCAGCGCCCTGAAACCTCACAGGATTTCATAGATCGTATCTATAAAATCGCAATGGAAATCCTATCAGGAAAATCATATTTGTCCGATTTTGAGTCATTCACAATGGCTTAGTTTTCCATTAGGTTTTCATGAGTAGACTGCGGTACATGATTATGATACTATTGGCTCCTCTACTGGCGCACGCAGTTAGTCCCGATGGTGATTCCAGCCGGTAGGGACAAGTCGCGCGCGCACGGAGAAGGAACACAAATAAATCAATGATGCATGTATTGCTATCCGCCCATTAACTTGTGAACCTCCCTATCATCATTGATCTAATCAATCCGAACACAAAAACATATAATAGATCTCATCTAATACATCAACATATCAACTATATGCACAAGATCTAGATCACAAACTACACAAGGTCGGCTCTGATACCACTGTTGGGGAACGGGTAGGCTACGATAGCATATAATAATTTCTACCGTTCAACCAGGAAACCTTGCAAGAGAGGATCATGGATCGTTACCACTAGACGCGCAGGCGGAGCGGAAGCGAATGTTGGAGTAGCTCGATCCAACGTAGTCGCGCGTCGGTGTAGAGGAAGTAGTCGATCACGTCAATCGTCTCCTTCTAGTCCAGCCGTCGGCACCGCAGCAGCAGCAGCGCCTCCTCGCGGTATCCACACGTACGGGGTTGGAACACTGTGCGTGGCGTGCTAGCACCGGCAACACGGTTAGGGTTTTGTGGGCGAGAAAGAGGAGCACGGCAGCTAGGGTTAAGGACTGGTGGAATCACCTGCGCCTTAAGCCCCTCCTCCACTTAAATAGACCCTTCTAGTGGGCCTCGACTAGTTGGCCCATTAGTGGACTAATTCCTCACGGATCAATATCCGTATGACCCTCACATACGGATCAAATCCGTATTGTCTCTTGAGCATATCTCCAACAATGCCGACTGCTCCGCGACGCTTGCCGCTGCCATGCGGCCACCAAGGTTTGGTGTCACAAGAACTCAATCCTCTGTTGCACTAATTTGTTGATCTGAGTTCTGGGTGACGACAACCTCGATCTGGGTCGTGACTTAAAGGTTGATCGAAGAGATGGGGAGGACTTGACTGGCTGCGGCCGCTGGTGCACCGTGTGAGGTTCACCCTGAACAAGGTCTGCTACGTCTCGCTATTCTTTCGGTATATATGTTGCGCGCCTCAGTTGAAATATTTTAGTAAAAGATTTGTCTTATTCCATTTTGTTGATTTCACTGCAGCTAGCAAAGTGGATACAGCACTTTTATGTTCACTTGATCTACGCCACGCTACAGCCATGAGCCCTGTGGAGCTCCATTTGTGGCCACCAGCTACATCCAGGTGCTTTGCTCTTTTTTGTAATTGACTCATCTTTCCGTGTGTTGAATACTATGTAATCTCTATAACTTATTAATTAAGGTGAGATCGTCTAGATCACTTTTTTCATGTCCGCGGTGTTGTATCTACATAGCATCGTCTCTGGTTTGTTTCTGTTGTGCATTCGTATATATACGTTCCTCGTGCTTGTTCGAGTAGGACTCCTCCAAAAACGAATCGGAGGCCATCCTCCTTTTCCTGGACTCCACAGATATGACAGTGCCAATTGCCCATGTCGGGATCGCGACCTCCGAGGAGCAAGCGCACGTGAGAGGTTTGCTACACTGCCGGGTTCAATGTTCCCACGTCCCGCGATCTTGCATTGAGGCCGAGGAGCAGGACAGCATGTGGTCTGCCGTGCCGCCATTGCAGCCCTGGACCTCGTGACGTTCAAGTTCATGGCGACCGTGGGACCTTACGCGCGAGATGGCATGGTCGCCGTGTTATGCATCGATGGCGCTCTCGTACACGCCGAAGCTGACGAACTCACCATGGCGGACAGGAGCTACCTGTGCTGCGGAACCCAAGACTGATCGCCGTATCGGCCAGATGGGGATCGTCTTGGACTCAAAACGACGCCGGACCTCTCAAGCTCGATGACGACGATAATGGTGGCGATTCGGCGATCAATGTGCCTGACGTACACGTCTTGTATATGTGTACGTCGTGTCCCCTGTGCCGTGGATCGGCCAGGTCGTGGAGTTGTCGTCCCTTGATGTCGGCGGCGCGTGCAGGGTCAACTAGATGGTGTTGGCGTACCAAGCAGGAGAACCTCGACGCAAAGGCAACCGCACAACCAACATGACATCACCTTGTTCAGCTCTGGCCATCGTGGATGGGGCATGGGCCGAGGCTTCTTTTGCAACGGCGTGGTGTGGCACAACGACACAAGGAGATGCGTGCCCTTGGCGTCGCTGCTACCCTTTGGCGAGATATTAAACAACATGGAGTTCTTCCATGGAGAGTGCGTTGTCAGCAAGGGGGCAGTTCAATGTCCATGACGACGACGATGATGAGGAGACTGTCACCAAGGGGGCAGTGCGTTGTCAGCAAGTTCCCTTTTGGTTATAGGGGACTGTCACCGGCGCGGCGATGATGAGGAAGACAAAGGCAATGGTGGCAATTCTGCCGACGATGGGAATGATGGTCAAGCCGTCGCCCAGACCACTGGTTCTGCTGCTCAAGTCTTGGAACCAAGAGATACATCAACCTCGATGTACAATTGGGGTACCGGTCGTTGTGAAACAGAGATCATAGTTGTTCCTCAAATCCTCAAACTAGCTGTGTCGATGATTTGTTTGCCTTCCCATAGTTTGACATTATCCAGATTCCTCATATCAGCACTTCCTCAAAGACGATACATAACAGGTGCATAACTAATTTGCAATAATTCTGAATCATCCATGATGTTCGTATGTTATATAACTTTTGAACAGAGTATATATGCAATATAGTCTAAATATTTTAACATGTTGTTCATGCGGAGAGGAGCTAATAGCCAATCTAAATTAAATTGATCTATCGTAGCTGTAGGGTATAGGTAGCAGAAGGAAGCAGATCAAGAATTGGCGTTCATTCGAGAATTGGTGTTAGACTGATATAATACCACATTATTAGAGAGAATATATATTGCCTCCTGTTGTGTAATAAAATTATCTATTATATTTTATCTATCAAATCTATGAATGTTTATTTATAATTTATTATTGTGCTTTATAAAAATCCGTAGCAACGCACGGGCACTTTGCTAGTACAGTGAATATATAACAGGATACAAAAAAAAAAGGTGCTACTCATAACTCATCCATTAGTGCACAAAATTCTGCAAATGTGTTGATTGTGTAAAGCAAAGTTTCTGTTCCTGTTTTGAAATCACATGTTTGTTCTATCGAAGGACATGGTTGATATGTTGATCACAAAATGGTTTTCCAGTGTTTCCGTTCATAGATCAACAGATAGAAGTTACTTCTTCTCACACATGAAATATTCAATGCTCAAAAGACTAGAATATAGCCTAATCAGCAAACATGAAATTTTCTCTCTGGTATTTCCTACAACCAAATTCTGGGTTTCTGTTCTATGATCTGAAAAAGAGTATTTTTTATACTTTGAGAAATCAGTTCTTGCATATTATTTCAGTTGGTAGATGTTTTTTGTAATCATGACATAATGGTTATAATCCCTACTGATGCACGACGACCTCTGATAAGAAGCATATATAACTAACCTGCTTGGCCAAGTTAGATGCTAACTTTTTCAGGTAGCAAGAGGTCTGGTGTTCACATTTCTTCCCCTAAAATAGAGCTGCATGAACTATTTTCTTGATGTTTAATGCTACGTGGTGACTGCAATAATGCATTGATCAAGATTATATAGCTAAGAATAGCTGCTCTTAGCTCTTTACCTTGTCAAGCTTTTGGCTGGCGGTAGATTGTCAAGATCATGTCCATTATCTTGCCTGTAAAATAGCAACACAAGGGGTACATTTTAATTGCAATTATTTCATTTTGACTAATCAATGCAGGTGAGCAAAGTAAAATAGCAATACAGGCATTTTCTGGCATGTTGTCCCTAAAAATGACTTACTGAGTATATTGGGTACAAATTGTTGTTTCTATAGACTAATTATAAACATGGTTGCACTCAACTGAGTATATGCGACAACGGTTTGCAAGGACAGAACACATGTCGCAGGTGCGTGGTGAAGATCATGGTTGTTCAGCAAAGTAGCATGTAAAAGCCTCACTCATATTTGGTCCCCGTTTGAATGAGGATCATGTTAGGGATCCTCTTATTTTCTCTCTATAATACAATGAAGCGTAGTTCTCTTACGTTTTTAAAAAAAAAAGATTGCAGATTGGACAAAAGAATAGGTGAAAGAAAGAACACACTTGAGATTTTTCAAGTAGGAGAGAAGAGAGATTAACATATCTATTTCAAAAATAACATACCTACATTGCTGAAATTTACATTGAAAAACCAACAGTTCTAGCTTGCCTTGTAATACCTGAATGTAACTGCAGGATCAGAAGAAGCTCTAGGATCAGCTCAAAGCTAAGCATGAAGCACTATATAGGCAAAAAGCAAGTCCAATCAAACCTCAAAATACAAATAAGAAGACACATGGACACTCCATGGTGGTACAAACCAAAGGCTTTCTCTTTGTGGAGGTAGAATGCAAACTCCAAAAACGGACGTACTTCACACTCCAAGGCTGCTCCTTCTGCCTAGAAGACCGGAGATTTAAATTAATCATTTGGTAAGCTCTCTTCCCATTCAGCTTAGGAATATATGTAGCATGAGTTCATCACCAGCTAATAGCCTCCCTTAGCTATTCTTCATAAAGAAAATGTACAGCTTTCTTTTTTTTCATTCTGTTTCGTTGCTGTCGGAAAGTATTTTTTTTCCTCAAAAATGCAGGAGAGTTTATATTAAGAAGAAAAGGGGACAAGAACCCCGGTACAACACACACACACACATGATTTTTGGCCAGCCATGTTGGTCTATGATAGTCTGCTCACTAATGGTTGTCCTGCTCAATTGTAAATGACACATGATTTTTTTTCATTGGGTTTAGACACTAGGTGTGCGCATGAATTGAGCGCTAACATATCGCTTGCTTTGGCGTAGGAGATGATGAACTGGTCGGATGTATGCATCATTTTATTTGATGAGTTGAAACTAACGATAGGATTTTGGCATAAGGGATGTATTGTTTTCATGATCAAACAATGAATGAAAGAAATATTTTTCAAAGTATTTTTATACAGCTATAACTTTATTAGCACCGATATTATTTGTTGAAGTCACATTTTTAGAGGGAGTTGTTATATAGGGTGTTACATATTATGTTGTAATAAAGATAATTTACAGTTCTACAATTTTGAAATAAGTAGGATTTTCTCAATTGTTGTTTGCTTATTTGCCAAATGAATCTATCTTTGTTATTGCTTTGGATGCCAAGGAACTAAGGCTCTTAAAATTATAGTTTGTGAGGTCTTCTCTTTCATATATTTTTGAGACTGCAATAAAGTTGTGTTTGATATCATGTAACAATGTCATTTTTATTATTATTGTCATCACAAAACTATCTCAATATATATTGTAAGCTGCATTTTTGTAACAAAGATCAAATAAACATAACACATGTGTGTCGTACCATATAATTATATGTTTTCATGACTTTTGAGGCTACATATATAGATGCAAAGTGGCAGAAATTAGCTTTAGCAGGTTGAGTTATAATGTGTATAAGATGGTAAAAGAATCTCATTTGTAACTGGCACAATCTGTGTGGGCAGATCATGAGGATCATGCCTCATATGTATATGATGTTTCAAAATAATTTTAAATTCAAAGAATTCGTATGTGCGTGCTGCACGTGCATCACTACTAGTTCTCTTTAGTTTACCAAAATAATTGGCATTCTCACTTCTTGATGTAACTTTCTTTCTTTCTAATACACCTCCATCTCTATTTTTTCCCCTTGTTTTCTGTATACCTATCTTTTACACTTCTTAATTTTCGTACCAAATTCTAAAGTGCTACTCTTTCCATTGCACTAAAGAAAGTCACTGGAGGCTTTTTTTTTCTCGTAGTTCCTAAAACATGTCATTTTGGATATTTATTTGTCATAATAATGATGATTTACAAAAAAGATGTGATAAGAATGATGATTAACAAAAAAACAAATGCCAACATAGCCTTGGGTAGTGAGTTGTAACCAATCCAACTACAAAGTCTTGATGAATGGATTCGCATTTGTAGGTATTTAATACTCAACATGGTAAACTAGAGATGATGTCCAAAAGAACTTTCTTTTAGAGACGTGGAGGGAGTAATGAAAATGAGACGGATGGAATATTAACCCGGCAATAATAACTTTGAAAGCTTTAAGAGCTCGTTTGGTTGCTGCCTGACAGGCAGCTGGCTGGTCCAGCAGCAATCCCAGCCGCAGACACTCGTAATCGAGCGCATGGAGACGCTGCCTGAGCAGACAATTTGGCCAGGACGCAAACCAAAGAGGCCCTAAAAACAATAGTCAATCAAACCAGGATATACTAAGCGGGCTTTTTAACTTTTTACCACCCTACCGGATGACCAGCGCCGAAAAAATCACCCAACCAAATGAACTATCCCATTTGCCACTTTTTATTATAAAAGACCATTATAACCTTCTCTTCTTCATCTCACCCCTTACCTGCCATGAAGCTCAAACAGCGAGGCTGCGCGCACGAATGAGATGAGCTTGCCACTGCGCAGGGTGAGCGGCAAGCGGCGCTCGCCTGCGCTGGGAGCCGGCCTGTTGGTGGCGTCTGTTGCTGCTGAGCTACTCCTTGCGTTGGTCGGATTCGGAGAAAGGGAGGCGAGAGGAGGAGGAGAGCAGGGAGCGACGGATTCCTCTTGCCGTCGCCACGACCACCGTCGAACAACCTCTGTGTCTGTTCAGAGACCGAGCCGCCCTCGTCGAACCTGACAGATTTCTTGTTCGGGAGATTGTCAGCGATGGTGTCCATGATGCTGCTCATGATGTTCTCCACCGCGTTTTCTGAGTGTTCCGACATCTTTTTGCCCCTTCCTGAATTTTGAGCAGCAGAAGTACAGGTTTGAAGTTTTTCAACGTCTCATTTCAGTTTTCAATCGGAGGAGGCAGACGGGGTTGGGTCGGCTAGTGCCGTCGGACTGCTTGGTTAGGCGGGACGAGATGAGGGACAAGCATGGGGGCAGGGTAAGGAGTGAGCTCTACTGCGTGCTTAAAGGTGAACCCGGGTCGGCCATGACGATAAGGCACAGAACAGAGGAGGAAGAAAGAACACACCTTAAATGACCAATATACCCCTGATATGTGGGGTCGAGAGTGGCAAATGAGAGTGATTATTTGGTTAGATGGTTTTTAAGCGCTAGCCATCCGGTAGGGTGATAAAAAATTAAAAAGCCC
This sequence comes from Eleusine indica, assembly GCA_030378355.1. Classification (NCBI taxonomy): domain Eukaryota; kingdom Viridiplantae; phylum Streptophyta; class Magnoliopsida; order Poales; family Poaceae; genus Eleusine; species Eleusine indica. The sequence goes on from CM059497.1 coordinate 18,659,056, forward strand.
TATACTAAGCTCAATCGAATTCTTTGATCCAATGTTGTAGCATCATGGATTTGGACCGAATTGGATGCATCCGAACAAGGCGTCTTGAAAAGGATTCTTACCCCGCTTAAACAAGCAAAATCAGAAGCGAAACTGAGATTAGAGGACTCAATTGCAGGAGCATCATATGACAATACAACTATCGCAACAATCAATCCTTGTGGAATCTCTCATCTCCTTCGTTCTCCCGGCGCCGTCTCGCCTTCCTCGCTCCGTTTCCGTGTCCATCACACGGCAGATTCCGCATCGACCCCAGGTCGGCCGGCCCTATAAACGGTACCAGGAGGACTCCCGGTTCCCAGCCAAACCCCACCGCTGAAGCAAAGCCTCTCCCCAGCCGCGACGATGATTCTCCGCATCCGCAGCCGCGACGGCACCGACCGCATCACGGTGCCGGACCCGGCCACCGCCACCGTCGCCGACCTGCAGCGCGTCATCGAGTCCGCCCTCACCGTGCCCGTCTCGCTCCAGCGCCTCTCCCTCGACCCCGCTCTCCTCCTCCCCAACTCCGCCGCCGCCCCGCTCCTCTCCGACCCGGCCGCTCGCCTCACCTCCCTCCGCCTCGCCAACGGCTCCTTCGTCTACCTCGCCTACCCGCCTGACGCGCGCTCCGCCGTCCCGCCGCCGCCCAAGGCACTCTCCGCTGCCGGCTCCTTCGGCCGCAAGATGACCATGGACGACCTCATCGCGCGCCAGATCCGCGTTACCCGCCAGGAGGCCGCCCTCTGCTCCGCCGCGTCCTTCGACCGCGACGCCGCCAACGCCTTCCAGCTCCACGTCGCCGAGTCGCTCGCCTTCGCCGTCAAGCGGGCGGGCTTCCTCTACGGCCGCATCGACGCCGAAACCAAGGAGGTCTTCGTCGACTTCATCTACGAGCCGCCGCAGCAGGGCTCCGAGGACGTCGTCCAGCTCATGCGCGACCCCGCCGAGGAGGAGCGTGTAGATGCCATCGCCGAGGGGCTCGGGATGCGCCGGGTAGGCCTCGTATTCACGCAGGCTGTGGGGAGGAAGGCCAGTGAAACCGGAGAATACACAATGTCCAACAGGGAGGTCGTGCAGGCTGCTCAGCTGCAGGCCAAGGGTGGGATCCCGGAGTGGATCACCGCCATAGTGAAGCTCAAGGTGGGGGATGACGGCACCGGAGATGTGCACTTTGAGGCCTTCCAGATGAGCGAGATTTGTGTCAAGCTTTTTAAGGACGGCGTTCTGGAAACTGAGGTTGGGGATAATGATGATCCGCGCCTCTCAAAGATGCGAAAGGAGGTGGTGGCAGGAGGCAAGGATACCATGGAGGTGGATAATGATTTTTTCCTAGTTCCTGTCAAGATCTCCGATCACCAGGTATATTCCTTCGTTCAATCTTATATCTGTAGCTTGGTGAATTTAGATGCTACAAAAAATTTGTGTGGCAATCGTTCATTGAAACTAGAACCTCCTTGGGGCTGAATATAATTATGCTCATACGCACATAATGTTTAAATTGTTAGGTGATCTGATATCACACCCTGAATTCCATGATATGTTCAACCTAGTATATTGGTGGAAAAAAGAATATCTTTCACACATGTGTTATATGAAGTGAAACAACAACATAAAGAGGAAAATGAGTGCTTACAATCATGAATCATGATTCTGTGGATTACCTCCAGATTTATGCCATGTGATGATTTAGATTTTAGCCATCATTGTGTCTCTGTCAACATCGGTAAAAGGAACTAAGTTGGGCTTTCCAAGGCTAACAAAAGACTGATAGTTGCTTAAGAGCACAAATTTTTTAATAATGCTAGTATTATTTCTATGTGCAGAAAATATAAAAACAGGAGCTGTGGAATTTATTTAAAATGGAGTTAATCACATCCTGTCCTAAACTAAAGAAAAATTTTCTTGTAAGATACTATGGAGAATGTGCTGCTAGCATAAAAATGCCGTGACACAGATAATTTTGTAATTTATAAATTATTAGAATAGATGGTTCTTGGAATAAGGATGACATGTGCTGAGGTGGAATGTAGGAATGTCTGGGATTGTGAAACTCTATGTGCTGTGAAATTCAAAATAATACGTATGCTTTCAGTTGGAAGTCAAACTCAGAATTAGAAGTTTATCACACAAATTGTTTTTGGCTAGAAGAGTAACTTGACACTGTAGTACTATACTGTTAGAAGAAATATTTCTTTCTCTGTGTGATTCTCTAAGTGACAAAACCTAGACACAGAAAAGACGTGGCACACAATTTTTAGAAGAAAAAAATATCTTTTTTCTGTGTGATAAGTGATAGGACTATATCATCAGAAATGTTAAACATGGTTTTGTTTGGATGAACCTGTGAATTACATAACTGTATGGGAGGCTTTAACTAATAAGTACTATCAACTGAGGTGTGATGAATATGTAACCTGGCTAAGCAATCCACAAATTGGATTCTGCAAGGCTGCAAAATTTGTAGTTTTTAGTATATTGTATTGTTCTTTTAGACCTAGAAAATCAGCTAGCAACCGAAGGTAATTTTTCCCTGGTACTGCTACTTCTGTTGCAGAAACTTAATGAGCAAATCTGCTGGACAATTCTTTTTGACATATGTGACCTAGAATATTTTATGGATGTACCTTTAAAAGGAACTTTAACAGAATCCTCATCTTAAGGAATCTAAGTCTCTAAAATCCTAACTCTTTATCCGATTCTTGGTTCCCCACTTTCGGTGCAAAGAAGCCGAAAAGACCAGCCAAGGATTGAACAGTGTGACCAGGTTGTGAAGTTTACTTGCTTGTTTGTAGTTGCTATTTTTATGAGATTAGCCCTTGAATGATATCTTGTTTTTCAATTGGGATTTGAGATGCTTTCCATGCTTAGACTTCTTTTTTATGAGGCTTTGCTCACAGCGTCCTGATTGGTCATTGTTCTATTTGGTTTGAGACTAATAATAGTGCACACCAGAACTCTAGTGTGCAGTCATTGAAGCTATTTAAATTGGATGAGTGTATTGCAAAATGCTGCGTAGTAGTGTGGCTCTTTTGTGAACCTGTTGATATACTCTGATCTGTATGGCCTCAGATTGCTTGTGGACTGCTTGCTCGTATGTTCAATATCTAAGCTTTATTTTTATACGCCTGATCACAATAGGCTGTTTAGGTTTTAAGGTACTTGTTTAAAATCTGCACGTTACTCTTATACCAATTATTGTAGTTCTGTTGTACTTCTTGAGACATCCAAAGGGTTATTGAAACCGTTCAATATTGTTGTGGCAATATTTTCTACTGTTCTGTGCTGGTTCCCTGATCACAACTGATAGCTGCACTCAGGGAAGAATGGAAATAGTTCACTGGATTCATTTTGTGTTGCTTGCGTGCAGATCCACTTGTTTGCACTAACCGAACTTTGCTTTTTGTGTACAGGGTCCACTGTCAGTAGGCTTTCCTATAGAGAACCGTGGAAGTCCTGTTGGAATGAGTGCGCTCAGAAGCCACCTTGACCGTGTGAAGCATCTTCCGTTTGTGAAGCGGATATCCGACTTCCATCTGCTCCTTCAGATCTCTGTTTTCCTAGATGTAAAAGCAGATGTGCCTGCCCTAGCAGCATGTGTAAAAACTCAGAGCAGGGTGCCTGAGGGCTACCAGCTTCTGATCGAATCCCTGGCTAGTCAGGGCTAATCTTGCAGCGGAAATCAAAGGCACGATGACGCTTAATTACTTGTCATATTCTCTGTAACTTATGGATGTATCAGTTGTGTAAGTCTTGTTCGATTCATATGCGCTTACCTTTCCCCATGCGCACCATATTTTAGATACAGGGTTGATGCTTGAATCTGATCCTGCATTGACCAAAACGCAAGTCCGTTGGTGTGTTATAGCACATATATGTTGCATTATCTGGAGATAGGGGCTGGTTGTGATACTGAGTCGCATGGTGCACGCGGGTGGAAGTTGTCAGGATTCTACAGTTTTCTGCACGTGATGCGTATTTTGAAATATAACTGAGGGCAATAATCATGTTGTGAACGAATATTTGTTATTGATTGTACTGTCCTTCGAGGACTTTAGTTTTACTGGCAGTGGCAGTTATTCATGTGTGGTTCGGTGTTTCGATTACTCAAGAGTAGTTAATGTGTAAAATGAAAACTCGGTTCTATAATTAATATTCCATCCGTTCTGTCGTCATTGATTTTTTTTCGTTACCTTTGATCATTCGTCTTATTTAAAATATTTGTTTAAATATAAAAATTTATAAGTTACATTTAAATTTTATCTAGTGATAAAATAAATCATTAAAAAATATATAATATTTTTTAAATTTTTTTGAATAAGATGAATGATTAAAGTTGATGAAAAAAGTCAATAACGACAACAATTTTGAAACAGAGGAAGTAATAAGTTTATACTAACACGTTATGATAAAACAAAAGTAGTAGAATGCTTCTTTTTTATTCATAGGGTGACACCAAGGTCAGTCCATCAGGGGTGAAAACGGAACAGGGAATTTCTGCTTTTTTTTCCGTAAAACAAGACCGGGAGTTTTTTTTTTGTTTGTTTTGTTTTCCGTAAAACATCACCGGACTCTTTTCAATCCCAATCATTTTTTTGTCCCATCTAGAAAAAAGAAAACTTACAAAAAAAAAACAGAATTTTGAGTCTCTGGAAAAAGAAAGAAAAAGAAACAACATGCTTTGACAGCAAGACAGAAAAAAGAAAAAACAGTCCAATCTCTACTACTTAATAAAACCGATGAGGACGTCTCTTTCATAGAAAAATCCTGCCACCTAGCTGTCTACCTATCTATATGTATAAATTGAGTACTCCTTTTCTTAATTCTATCGTAATCTTGTACTCTGTCCGTTTCAAAATTATTGTCGCTATTGACTTTTTTTATTATCTTTGACCATTCGTCTTATTTAAAATATTTGTTATGAAAAGTTATAAGTTATATTTAAATTTTATCGAGTGATAAAATAAATTATAAGAAAATATATTATATTTTTAAAATTTTTTGAATAAAATAAATGGTCAAAGTTGATAAAAAAAGTGAATGACGACAACAATTTTAGAGCGGAGGGAGTATGTTTTTTTTTGTCCGTCTGCCACCTTCGTGATTTTTTTGTCTCACATACCCTCCAGCAGCACCGCTCCACCTCTGATTCCTGATCCCACGCATGGTACGTCTGATGGCCCAAAAACACTCAGGTTTCAGCGCGAGTCATCTTCACCGTTGGTGGGTGATCGTCAAATCCCGTCGATTTGCGGATCCATGTTGGTGTTCCAGTCTCTCCCTTGGACATGCTAGGCGCGCCGGCTCAACCATAAGATCTTAGGCAGAGTGCCTTCGTGAAGGAAGAATGGCTGGGCAAGCATGCTCGCAACTCGCCGTCCTGGCTGCCTCACATGTGTAGTAGGGTGTCGTGCAGTAGGGATACCCGGCGAAGGGCACACTGTAAGGGCCCCAGAATGACACAGATCCAAAACCAGAAGTTGTGTGCTCATGGTAGGAGCCGCAGAACACTGGTCTCATTGTCGCAGCTCCTCACGCTAGGGCATGGCGGCGAACTGCAGCAGTAAAATGGCGCAGGTTTGCACTTTGACATGCAGCAACAACATTGCGCAAACCTGCATTCCTTTTTTTTTTGTTATACAAATTAATCAATTTTGATCTTGCTCATTTACCCCAACAACTGAGTTGCGCTCGATGGAATACCAGAGGCCATAGAGCGGGTGAAGATGGTGGTGGTGTCCCTAAGCATGTGCATGGAAGAGGGAGACCTCACTGCTGGCCCATTCTGATGTTTCCCACCAGTAGCGTTTTGCAGACAGCCATGCTGCTCATTTACATACAAATATGCTGCTTGAGCTGATGATCTACAGATACAGTTTTCTCATGTCAAGGTTTTAGATGAACTGCAGTTTGATGCACACACTATATTTTAGTAGTAGTTTTTTATTAAATTCATATATGCTGCTTCAGCTACTTAATGAACTATAATTTTTGGGTTGCAAAGCTCAGTTGTATTAGTCGTATGAGGGAATTGTTCAAATCGTGTTCTTCTGAGTACGAGGGGGTTGTGAAATGCTACAATGTCTTATCCAATTCCTATATTTTTACAAGCTACATGATGCGTAGTTGAACTCAATATTGTTTAACCAATATACTCCTTACAAGTTACAACCCTGGTTGGTGATCAGGTTTTTCAGTGAGCTAATGTTAAAATATCTAATTTGTGCAAGTCAAACCATGTTAGACGGTTCACAAGGGGAAAACAAGGTTAAATGCCCCGGGGATGAAATGTTGAAGAGAAGAGCGAGATAGAAAGCTACGGCGTATCAAGTTGAACCTTGAGAAAAAATAGGATGCATGAATGTTTACTCCGTAATGAAGCAATGTCTATCTCTCAATAATTCTGTCATTTATAGCTCAAAATGCAAGTTATATATACATTTTCAAAATTTGTAAATGTGGTGCAATACTATGTGATATCATATAATTAGAAATTATATGTATAATTAAACTGTTATTTGCTATGAGTACATGATCTGTCATACATAGATGAATATAATTTTTTTATACTATTTAAAAGCCCGTAGCAACGCATGAATAGCTCGCTAGTGATAAAACAAAAGTAGTAGAATGCATCTTTTTTATTCATAGGGTGACACCAAGGTCAGTCCACCAGGGGTGAAAAAGGAACGGGAAATTCCTGTCCCGTCCTGCTATTGTTTTCTACATTCTTTCGTCCGTTTTCGTATGTGCAGGAGCTTTCTTCAGATTTGCGGAAAAAAACTGAAAACGAGAGCTCGCAACAATTTTTTGTCCGTTTTCCCGGTATTCCGTTTTCATCATATCTGGGTCAAGATTTTCCCCTTCCATATCTTGTTTACCAAATCCGGGATATCAGCGCACCAAGAACTTAGTCTTGTTCCCCTAGCCCATTTGCCTGCTAGCCTATCTTGTCTTTGGCTGTCACACCTGCACGCTAACAGCAGCTCACGAGATGGCCTTGTCGTTTGATCGCTAGCACTGGCTCAGAAGTGGGTTTTCCATTTCTTTTTTTTTCTGTTCTGTTTTAACTCTTTCTCATACAAATTCTTTATTTATATTTTGTCCAAATGTAATGATAAAACATCATGTGATATTGTTTCAGTTTAGAAATTATGAGACATTTTATATAAGTCTTGTTCAAATAATTATACCGAGTGAAAGTTAAAGGTATGATGCCATGGTTCTATGGTTCGTCTTCTAGAAATGGTTGCCGGACATATCCCGTTCGTATTGGTTCATTTTCGACTAACCGATTATGTCCTATCCATTTTGTTCCTATCATTTTTATTTTTGTTTCTATTCCACTAAAAAAAATGAAAATGACATCAGTTATGTGTTTTTCCAAACGTTTTTATCGGTTTTCGTCCCACCTAGACCACCTAAAAGGAAGAAATTGGTCTTTGGCTTTTGAGTGATCTAATCATTGGTAAATGGCTTCAGTAAGTAGAAGGAAAAGGCCCCTCCTAACTTAGGAAATTTATAGCATGAAAGACTGGCGTTGATCAGCGAAAGCGAACCTTTCAGTACATCACGTTCAGCCTATCCCACAAAATCCCATTTGTTCTATTGAGAAATCACTCTTGGATCCTCTCCATAGTCCACCCCGTCAACCACCTGATGGGGACCAAAGAGCTGCTAGCTCGTCAATGTCCAGCATCCCGCTCGCTCCCTCTTTTTGTTTGGCTGTTATAGGACTAATTTTATTGTGTTCATTCACCAACATGGCAACATCGCTTGTTGAGACAATTCAAGAGTAGGATCGTATATATTTTGTACGATAAATATATAACCTTTATTATGGTACAGATCATACAATTTATATTTGTGTACTAATCAGTTGATCATCTCGGAAGAAAATACAGATAGAGCCGGCTACTATACGTATGTAGTTATATATGAAACTATATACCTGTATCCGTTATATAGCGTATATGTGCGCAATAATAATATCTAGGAGGAGTTGACAGCGTTGCATTTCTTCCTGATCTGCCCATTGGTGTCGGTGAGCACTCCGATCTGCCCCATGCGCTTGATGGAGTTCTTGAAGCTGTCGAAGAAGACGCCCGAGTCTTGCAGCTTGTCGACGATGTTGGCGGCGCGGCCATTGGTGAGCAGCGTGGCGTCAGAGGTGAACATGCCCTGGTGCGCCTTGAGGTTGACGAAGTAGTGGTTGTCGAAGGACAGGCTGCTGCCGGGGTCCATGGGCACCACCGTCGTGTTGTCGTTCGGGTCCTGGAGGTTACGACTGCATTGTCCCTGCAAATACACATATATGTGCAGATATGTAACATGATTTATTTACGCACGTATATAGATACATATGTAGCAAAAAAAGAATTGAATTTGGAGGCACAAAATGTGAACAAAAGAATTGCGCATGCAGGAGCAAGGAAGAGTACCTGGAGGAATTTAGCATAAGGCGGGTTGATGGAGGGGTCGACGTCGCTGGGATTGTTCTTGCCAGTGAAGTTGAAGATCCTCGAGCTGAACAGGTTACAGTGCCCTATGCCAATCGTGTGTCCGCCTGGTGTACGTAAAGGGGAAGGAAGCATTATATAGTGTGCAACTGCTACGACGGTACGTAGCTCAGAATTGACGGAACAAACACAACAATTTCGAGCAAATTGGATCGGCAATTGCTATCCAAAAGCGGCCATGAACAGTAAAACCAGTTAACATCGTCTGTATTTTTTCTTTATTCTTTTTAGCCTTTATTCGTAGTTCTTGACGGCGTGGCTCCGAAGTACGTCACGCACAATTGTCAACACATGCCTCATCGAAAGGTACATCAGTCATAATCATAGAAAACTACATTTTCTGGGATATCTGAAATGGGATGTAATTAATCAGCGTTCAAGGGTTTTATCCTAAAGTGATGAACCGAAGATAAGGATAACTCAAACCACGGCAGGTAAAAAATGTACCCGTACATCACAACAGCTGCTGAGCTAACTCGAGTCCCTTGCCAACCACCATGAGAGACGCCCATGCCAAGCATAAGCATGCGCACGGGAAGAAAGATAAGGTGGTGTGCAAAGTCAGAATGCACAATCCATGTCACGTGTGATGCTTCCTGCCTGCATTATAGTTCGGGGAAAGGGTTGTTTGCCTGTCGTTGCCGACAGTTTCATCGTTTTCAGCTCAGTAGCAGTCGTTTTCAGGTTAATATAGGAGCATTATTGTTTCTGATAATCATGTTTCATGCTCCTATTCATGTTGATGTCGTGCATTTTTAATTCGAGTAGTAGCATAAGGTATCAAATGACTTTCTGTTCCTCTCCATCTGTCCACTAGTTCCTCTCCATCTGTTCTCTGTTTTTAATTAGAGTAGACGCACAACTTAAATCATGTGTGCGTTCTGTTTTGAACGAAATTTAGTAGCATATTTTGGAAATCATATATGCCGACAGCTTTTACCAAGAATTGTTCAAAAACAATGTAACATGACTCTCGGGTTGCAATTAATGTTCAATGAAGAACACCGTAGTATATATCCTTAAAAAGGCAAATATGCTTGTGAAGGCTACACGGGGTTCCCATGGTCACATTTTCACCTATTTGGTTCTTGTTCTTTCCAGATTTGCATGGTTAAAGGCATATTTTAGTTAAGAGTGATAATATAAAAAATATACTGCAAGTATCAATATGTTAGTACTAGTACACTAGAGTGCCGTGTGTCACTGCAAAACAGAATTTAATTGCACGAAATTGCTGATAAGAGTTTCATGTTCTGATCAAAAGAAAAGAAATAGCTGAATAATCCATATGCCATATAATTCATTAATATGAGATCATGCAATAATTATATATTGAAATAAAAAAGTATTATTGGTGTTTTGCTAGATCTCGTTGATTACTAAGGTACCTTCAGAAAGACAAATGGGAGTACCAAAACATTTGCGCGTTCTACATAGATCAGTTCGTAGCATTAAGTAGATCACATCATAGCTACTCTTTTTTGGAGAAAGACAGCTGGAAAGGTACTTCAATCATTGTTCACAACAAACAGTCTTCTGTCGGTGCCTTATTAGAAGATCGCGATAAATGAAATTGCACATTGCACTGTAATCCAGATGTAGTAGAGTCATAGTATCTGGCTAAACAGAGGGCATCATTTTTCTACAGGAATGCGCCTTAATTAACTCATATCAGGAGTGTGGTGCAGGATTGCGCTTGAATGACCAGAACATAACCAATGCCCATCAATCTTGTATCATATCGTACGGTGCCGGAATGCACAAGGAGAATGTGTGCAGGGAACGTATACCTGAGAGCACAACGAGGTCCTGGAGGCCGAGGCCCTTGTTGGAGAAGTTGGTGAGGAGGATGTCGAAGGTGGAGGACGGCGCCGGGATGTCGCGCAGGGCCTCCTGGTCGCTCGAAATCGTGCCGTCGCGGCGCCCGGTCTCCACCTCCCAAAGGTTCTTCTTGTACTGCATCACGTATGCGTATATGTCAGGAAACATCGTTCACAAACGATTTGCATGAACAATCGATCGAGGTCGAGGCAGAGGAAAAACAAGAGGATCGGTTTACCTGGAAGGAGACGGAGTCCCTGGCGGCGAGCGCCACGATGTCGGCGCAGGAGACGACCCCGGGGCACGCCTCTTCCAGCTCCGCCTTCACCTCGTCGATCACTTCGAACCCGGCCAGCGACAGGTTCGGCGCCGCGTTCTTCTCTGCCGTGTTGGTCGGCGAGTCCAGGAGTACCGACGCGTCACAGCCCTATACACCAACAAAGCACATTCATTGGTGCACCTCTCTGTCACTCATATGACCGATTTTATTTATTTTTTTGATGAAAAACGTATTGACCACTTTTGACCAGTGTCGAAGGACGACGAGACGAACAATAACTTTCCTAGCTCCAACTAAAAGTAATAGCTCACTCACTAAGGAACGTACCCTGACGAAGCAGTCGTGAAAGAACATGCGTAGGAACTTGGCGGCGAGCTCCCGGTTGCCGGCGGTTCGTTCCCACACCACCTTCTGCGCGATGGCCTCCGCCTGCGGGCAGCTCTTTTTGTAGAACCCCTTCTTCAGCCCCGCCGCCTGCGCCGACGCTATGCCGACGCCGCAGGAGACCACCAGCAGGGACACCATCACCGCGGCGCTCGCTGCCATGATGACGAACGCCGGCTTCGCCATCACGCAAGACCCAGTTCCGATCCTCTCTTGCAACCCGGAAATGTATTGTCAACAAGATGGTCTATCTAGCATTCACTCTTAGTATACATATTTATAGCTCGAGATAGTAGTTAGAGGTAGCTAATGATCATACGCAAAAAGAGATCTAGTATGAGTAGTGTTGGTGAGGATCATAAATGTGTTTGTTGCGTTCATTTCTCAGGCTTCAACTACTTACTGACTATACGAGGCTACGTGTGATGAGGAGGCCTAGCTACATACGGGTGTAGGGTATGCATGGGAGCATCGGAGCGTTTGACGCTCTTGTCATGGGGTTAATGTAACCATATGTCTGGATCGGTCGACCGACCGATCGGGTTCACACAACCACCTTGCTATATATAATTATGATTGAGGATCGTGATTGGACGTGAATATCTCAACGTCTGCTACACATGCATCAGGCCCTGTTTTGCTTAGTTAATTGTTTGTTCTCGTGCACAGCTGCGCGCGGCCGGGGGAGCTCCTTTATTCAGTATACTACCTCATGCCAAGTGTGATAAAGGTAACTGTTTCGATTCTGATGAACCCTCTGGACTGCCCAAAACGATCTAGTGGGGTTGCATGTGCATGGTTTTATTTTTTATCTAGTATTATCGTCTTGGCACGCAACAAATTTTGACTTTTCCAATTTGCGTGCCTGGACTGGCTGTTAGGCGCGCAATTTCTGATATTCTGATGCTATTTTTGCCGCACGAGGCGGAATAATGGAACCTGACAATTGTTAGATTTTAAGTTCGTCATAAGTATCAAGATCTTAATCTAATCCCTAACATGAACACCTAGAACAGTAGGGGATTAGGCTCTAACCATTACCGGACGAAGCCAAGACGCCAACGAAGTTCCGTGCCTGCTCGGTGCACGCGTGGAGGTTGGGTTGAGGTGACGCCATCCTTCAGGCTGTGGCGTGGGCGTCGCCAACACTACCACAAATCCGTACTATAGCGGCGGGCCAATATGCACTGTAGTGGCGGGCCGACCAACCCGCCGCAGTGCAAGCGCAACTAAAAATACAACTTTGTTGTGGCAGGTCTTTTATGAGCCAAACAACTCGCTAGAAATATTATTGTAGCGATGGGTGATATTGTCACCCGCCGCTACCACAGACACAGAAAAACAAAAAAAACGCGCATCTAGGCCGTCCGCGTCCACGGGCCCCGATCTCGCCCCGCGCATCGGAGCCCACATCTAGGCCCATCCACACTGCCGCGCCACCATGGAAAGGGAGCAGCCCGTCGCCGCATGGAGAGGGGGGGGGGGGGGGGGGGGAAGCAACCAGATCTAGCCCCCCTGATTGTCGCCGCTGCATCGCCACGGACGAGGGGGGGGGGGCAACTAGATTTGGCCGCCTTGGCCGTTGCTGCTGCTGCGCCGCCATGGAGAGGGGGGGGGGGGGCGACTAGATATGGCTGCCCCGGACGTCGTCGCGCCGCCATGAAGAGGTGGGGCGACCAGATCTGGCCGCCTCGACCACCGCTGCGCCGCTTTGGAGAGGGAGAGACCACCTAGCCGCGCCACTATGGACGCCGGACGCCTCCCAAGCCACCGTGGCTAGCTCCCGACGTCAGGAGAGAGGGACTCGGGAGAGAGAGGGGCTAGACGCGGTCAGAGGGGGGGGGGGGGGAGGGGGAGGCAAGGGGTAGGGAGATGCTCGCGAGAGTGAGAAACGCACGAGGAGAGAGAGTCTGGGAGGAGTGAGACGCGCGAGAGAGAGCGTGCGGCAGTGGCTGAGGAATGAGGAGGGAGGAAGTGGGGTGGGCGACGCCCGATTAGGGTTAGAGATTTTATAGTTCAGACGGGAAAAGAGCGAGTGGGCCGCTGGCTGGGCCTGAAATATAGCTCATTAGTGGCGGTTCACATTGTGAACCGCCTCTAAAAAGAATTTTAACAGCGATTTATATTGTAAACCACCTCTAAAAAGATTTTTAGCAACAGTTCACCATGTGAACCACCTCTAAAATGATTTTTAGCGACAGTTTACATAGTGAACCGCCTCTAAAAATTATATAACATTTTTAGCTACAGATTTATTTTGATTCGCCGCTACTTCAAAATTGCTTCCTCCGCTAAAAACCTCTTTTGTGGTAGTGCGACGTCCTGCAGAGGTGGCGGCAACAACCTTCACCCCGTTAATAGTTGCCTAATGATCATTTTAGGGTTGTTAATTGAAAGTCGCCTAGAGGGGAGGGGGGGAGGGTGAATAGGCGATAATCCCTAAAATCCACTTAATTCAAAGAATTAGTAACACAGGAAAACTTTGTCTGACTAGATTGTCCGACTCCTATAGGATATTGTCTGATTACTTCAAATATCCGATTACAGTAGGACAATGTCCGATGACCTCGAGCTTAAAACAAATCGGCCGTTGAAATGGACAAAGTTTGCACGATTCAAACTAGGAGCAAGCAGCTAAACAAGCAAGAAAGCAACAACTAAAGGGGCACTAGCTAAGAAGCAATCTACATTGGTAAATCTAGGAAAGTAAGCATTACAATGAGCTAGATAATTAACAACAAGAAAATCACACAAGCATGATTTAATCAAGGATTTTTCACCGAAGTTCAGCTCCACAAAGGAGCCTACATCTCCGTTGAGGGATCCACCAAGGACTGGGTCTCTTTCAACCCTAAACCTCTTCAAGCTTCCACGAAGGCAAGCTTGATGCTTCACTATGATACTCCACAAGGGAGGGGCCAATACAAACATCCTGCATCTCAACCATAAACTTAGGAGCTCTCTAGGCGATGCCTAACCATCTAGGGGATGAATCCCAAAGAGTAACAAAAACAAAAGACGTTGGTGTTGCGGATGAACCAAGTGCTCTTGAGTGGAACGTATTTCTCAATCAAATCTCCTCAAAACTTCTCTCAAACCCACCAAGGATTGGAGTAGGATCCAAGGGAGGAGAAGGGGAGTGCTCATATGTGTAGAGAGTGTATATTTCAGATGTGGAAGTGGCCAACCGACCAAAGGGGGTCGGGGTGTCCTTTTATAGTTAAGGCTTAAAAAAGAGCTGTTGAACTAAATTATTGTTGGACATTGTCCGACAGGTAGTCGGACATTATCCGACTCAACGATGTCCATGGCTCTAGAGTCCGGAAAGATAATCCGATGGACTCGAATATTGCTTTGGTCATATGATAGTCGAACATTGTCCACATCCTCTTCACTTGGAGAGATTCACACCTTTCTAGAGTCCGACAAAATGGTCCGATAGGTTTAAATTTTCTAGAAGTCGGACATTGTCCTATGCAATTGGACATTGTCCGATGGATCGGACATTGTCCTACTTTGACTGAAAAGACAAGTTGTGCATGGTTCTGGAGTCCGATTGGATTGTTCGACCGGAGTTGGATTGTCTGACTCCACTAATTTTAAAGGAGTGTGCAACCTTCTAGAATCCGACTACAATGTTCGATGGAGCTGACATTGTTCGATGAAAAGGATTAGGAATGTAATATTTGCCTCTTGGAATATGATTTGAGCACTTGATCTTTCAACACTTATTTCTTTTATATCCCTCTTGATAGTATGATGTTCCTATACTCAAGATAAAAGATGAAAATATTAAGCCTTGATTCTTGAGCATCGATACTCCTTTTCCAAGATTTTCACTTTGTTGGCTTTTCTTTTCTTTCTCTTTTAATTTCCTTGCTGTTATATGCAACAATAATTAGAAACTGCACACATGCTCAATGGAAATATTAGTCCTTTTACTCAAGACCATAATTAAGGGCCTAGATGCATTTTCAATCTCCCCCTTTTTTGGTGATTGATGACAATACAACTAAAGTTCACAATTCATAGATAAAAGAGCATTAAAAGAGAGAACAAGTAGATATGAGCTCGCCCTAAATATGTGCATGAATTGAAATTGAAATTGGCAATTAACAACCAATATGCACATATTTGAGAGAAAAAAAGAAGAGCTCCCCCTATTTCTTTGCATTGTTCCACATAGCATCAATATAAATAGAAAAGCAACAATGCATATGACGTGAGATTCACACAAATGTAGCAACAAAAAGGGAAACAAATAACATTACATCAAGCAACATGTGCATAACACATGGTTCATCACGTAGATAGCATAAATAAGTCTTACACATATATGGTTCACACAATATAGTTTTTGAAAAACACATAATTGACATGTCATAAATGACATGTCCAACGAGATCACAAGATTCATAAAGATAACGATAGCAGCTAGACTTCTTCTCCCCCGCATCAAGACACCAAAAATGAGGAGTCTACTCATTGCCATCATAGTCGCTGTCCTCGTCATCCTCAGAAGATTGTCTATTCCTCCCTCTTGGTGGTGTCTCTTCCATAATATCATCATCATTGTCGTCCTCATCATCAAACCGAGTGTGAGAAGGTCCAACACCACTATAACCAGCTGCACCAGTAGGATAAGCATAGGAGGGATAGTAACCAAAGTACTGAGACTCCTCCTCGGTAAAGGTACTCCGAGGATCCTCAACGGGAGGAGGATAGGGTGCAGGATCTGGGGATGGAGAGCGAGGTGGCTGAATAACTAGGTGATCATACATGGCCCGCTGACGTTCATACAACATATTTTGACGCTTCTCTATTGCGTCAAGCCATGCGTCAAGTCTATTGCAAATGCTAAAAAGTCTGTTGAGCATCTTGAAAAGGCCACCCCTTTTCTTGCTAGATCCTCTGCCTCTATGCTGGTGGGAAGGACCTTTAGTTGAGCTGGCTGGAGGAACTGGTGGTGAAGTAGGCTCACTGGAGGGAGCCTGCCTAAGTATGGCAGCACCAAAGGCAGTACCTGAAGGAGCATTAGGCCTATGACTCTTATGCTCACACTCTTTCTTGAAAGTCTTCTTTGTCACTTTCTCGATCATGTACATGATGAAGGGAGCATAGGCACAGCCATGACTAGCAGTGATAGCCACATGCAACATTTCTGAGTAGATGAAGTCAAACACATTGAACTTTTCTGTGCCGCTAATCCATTCAAGGAGATCCTTCTCGAACCCTAGAACATGATCAGCATTGCCTCCCCTTGGAGCAATAGAGACTCTAACCATCCTGTTAAGCACATTGTAGAAAGGCTTAAACCCTGCAACATAGGGTGGATTGCAATCATCTTCATTGACATACACACACATCATTAAGGAGGGTTCCATTGTGTGTCCATCATGAATGCGCTTTGGTTCATCATAGGAATCCCTTAAACCAAGCAAAGAAGCAAAGTGAGACAGTGAGCAAGAATACTTCTCTCCATCTGTCATCTAAACCAACTTCTTTGCCTGTTCATCAAAATACACAGTAGAGTAGAACTGTGACACAGTCTCTTGATTCTAGTTGTACCTGAAACCCATAATACCCTTGATGCCATGGTACGCACAAGCTTGAATGATTTTCTTAAACACTGGATTTTTCTTGCGTGCCATGTAATCCCAGTCAATGTACTGCATTGCTAAGGTTGGATGCTTCTTGCTCTTGTAGGCACACATGTACCAATCCGTATGGAAGTGAGACCAGAACCTAGCATCGATGTCCTCTACCTCAGCTTCATAGTAATTGATTTCCTGAGCCTCATGACTTGCCTCTTTAGTGGCCTTCACGTAGTTGACGGGCTCTCTGTTCAAACTAGGATTATCAACTGCATTGGTCATGACACGGTTGATCTCAATGGGTTCTACTTGCTCACAATGCTCAGCATAGCAAAGATGTACAGTGCGTGGCTTCCTTCTCTTGGTTTTGCTACCTTCTGCATCATCCACATAGATCTTTTCTCACCCTATGACCAAGTGCCAGACATCCTGACAATATAGATAGAAGGGCGAGTGAGCTAAAGAATTTTTGAAGATAACATGGCCATAAGAGAGAAAACAAAAATTTTTAGAGAAATTTGTGTGGTATTGGAAGTCAGATATTGTCCGATGTTGGACATTGTCTGACCGATCCGGACATTGTCCGATTGCCACAAAATTTCCACAAAATTTGGGCTTTCTCAAATCTGACCACAACTCCTTGCCATATTGCATACAAAGCATCTATAGCATCCTAGGAAGCATCTCCATGAACTACAATGGTAAGGGAACAAGAGTATAACCTAGCATTGCAAAGTCAAACCCTGGCCCTAGGTGAGAGAAGAGAAACAAGGGGAAACATAGAAACAATGGAGGTCCTCGGACTTTATCCGATGAACAGAGTCCCCTCCCCCTCAAACTTGGTCCTTTTGACGGTGGGAGAGGGAGATCACCGCATGAGCACCTTGGCCGCCGGTTGGGATAGAAGAGTGAGAGAGTTTGAGAGAATGGAGGCTTTGAAACGAAGGGGTAAGCTCGGGCCCTATTATGGGCAAAATTCTAACTAGTCAGACAATGTCCGACTTTGTCAGATATTATCCGACTAAGGTCAGAAGTCGGACATTATCTGATTGGGTCGGATTTTGTCTAACTTTAATAAAACTGACTTGCCTTCTTTGGCAGAAATTGCTGATGTCAACATCTCTTTCTTTTGGTATGTCAAGAAATTGATAAACGTCTTATTGATCTTACGAACATGTTCAATTTTGAAAAAGTTTTAGTGGATGTAACCAGCCACAGTCAATCAGATTACATCCACATCAACATGATCCAATGATGAAGAACCAAATATTTTTCAGATACAAGGCAATCAACATTTTGCAACATTTTTCATTTTTGAAAACGTTTACTTTATGTCACCACAGATGTGCAAGCTTTCAAACCACATTGCTAGAATCAAGAATATTAAGTTCACTCCTTAGATAGCAAAAATGATTTTCATCTAGTGGCTTGGTAAATATATCCCTCTTGATAGAATGATCTCTCAAAAAATGGTGGCGGATATCTATATGCTTTGTGTGCAAGTGCTCAATGGGGTTGTAAGCAAGCTTTATGGCACTCCCATTGTCACATAGAAGAGGGACTCAATTCAAATTATAACCATAGTCCATTAGAGCTTGTCGCATCCATAATAGTTGTGCACAACAACTACCAGCTGCAACATACTCCGCTTCGGCCATGGATAGGGTAATAGAATTTTGTCTCTAGGATGGCCATGATACTAGAGACCTACCCAAGAATTGGCATATCCTAGAGTTGCTCTTCCGATCCACCTTATCCCCAGCATAGTCCGTGTCGGAATAGCCTATTAGGTCGAACTTTGAACCCTTGGGGTACCAAAGCCCTAGGTTGGGTGTGTGAACCAAATATCTTAAGATTATTTTAAAGGCCACCATGTGACACTCCATAGGAGCGGCTTGAAAACGTGCACACATACACATACTAAGCATGATGTTAGGCCTAGATGCACAAAGATAAAGCAAGGAGCTGATCATAGAACGATATACATTTTGATCAACCGGCTTGTCGTTTCTAATGAGGTCGAGGTGGCCATTTGTTGCCATGGGAGCCTTGATGGGCTTTGCCTTGTCCATGTCAAACTTCTAAAGATATCTTACATGTACTTGGCTTGACATAGAAAGGTACCTTTCTTGAGTTGCTTCACTTGGAAGCCTAGAAAGAACGTCAATTCTCCCATCATGGACATCTCGAACCTCTTGGTCATTATCTTGCTATACTCATAAAAAAAGCTTTATTAGTAGAACCAAATATTATATCATCGACATAAATTTGGCACACAAAGATTTCACTATCAAAGCGCTTTGTGAATGGAGTTGCATCGGCCTTGCCCATTTTAAAACCTTTTCTCTAAAGAAAATCCCTAAGGCATTCATACCATGCTCTTGGTGCTTGCTTAAGCCATTAGAGCGCCTTATGGAGCTTGTAAACATGGTTAGGATACAAGGGGTCTTTAGCCTGGTGGTTGCTCCACATACACCTTTTCCTTGATTGACCCGTTGAGGAAAGCACTCTTGACATCCATTTGGTACAACTTGAAGTCATGATGAGTGGCAAAGGCAAGTAGTATCCGAATTGATTCAAGCCTTGCCACGGGGGTAAAGGTTTCATCAAAATCCAATCCTTCTACTTGTGAGTATCCCTTTGCTACGAGCCTTGCCTTGTTTCTTGTCACAACACCATCTTCATTTTGCTTGTTGCAGAACACCCATTTGGTGCCCACAACATTCTAGTTCTTCGGTCTTTCCTCCAATGTTCACACTTCATTTCTTGTGAAGTTGTTCAATTCTTCTTGCATGGTCATTACCCAATTCAAATCTTTGAGTGCATCTTATACACTAAATGGCTCCAAAGAAGAGATAAAAGAGTAATGTTCACAAAAATTACAAACTCAAGATCTAGTGATTACCCCCTTGTCAATGTCACCGAGAATTTGTTCTACGGGGTGATCATGTTGCACACTTTGGTGCACTCTTGGGTGAGGTGGATGTGAGCTTTCTTGGCAACCATCTTTATCAACCTCTTGATCATGTCTTTGAGAATCATCACTTGATGCTTGCTCATGATTACTATCAGCAACACCTTGATCTTGATCATGATTTGTGCATGGTTGGTCTTGACTTGAAGGAGAGGGTTGATTTTCATCATTTCTTAGTTCTTGTGGTCTGACATCACCAATGGCCATCCTTTTTATTGCGTGTCTAGAAGCTTCATCATCTACATCATTAGCAGCTTGTTTCCCTTGAGAGCCATTAGATTCATCAAATGTCACATCACGTGCAATTTCAACACAGCCGGTGGTTTTGTTGAACATACTATAGGCATGAACATTTGATCCATAGTAAGCAAGAAACCTTTATCAACTTTCAGAGCAAACTTGGAAGTCTTGGGTTTCTTGTTAAGCATAAAGCATTTGCTCCCAAAGTGACGGAAATACGAGATATTAGGCTTGTTACCGATTAGTAGCTCATATGGAGTTTTTCTCAATAATGGTGGAGATACAGTCGGTTGGAGGTGTGACATGCGGTGTTGATGGCCTCGGCCCAAAAATGGTTGGATGTCCTGTACTCATGAAGCATGGTTCTTGCCATCTCAATAAGCGTGCGATTCTTCCTTTCAGCTACCCCATTTAGTTGAGGGGAGTAGGGTGCTGAAAATTCATGTTTGATGCCTTCCTCTTCAAGATATTCTTCTACTTGAGTGTTCTTGAACTCAATGCCATTGTCACTTCTTATTTCTTTGATCTTGACTTCATATTCATTTTGAGCTCTCTTCAAGAAGGTCTTGAGCATATTCTTCACTTGACTTTGATCATGCAAAAAGAATGCCCACGTGAAACGAGAATAATCATCAACAATTATAAGACCATACTTGTTTCCACCAATGCTTATGTAGGCCACCGGACCAAAAAGGTCCATGTGTAGGATCTCCAAAGGTCTATGGTTGTCATGATATTCTTGGCAGGGTGAGGAGCTCCAACTTGCTTTCCTGCTTGACAAGCACTACAAATTTTATCTTTCTCAAAGTAAACATCCATTAGTCCAAGAATGTGGCCGCCCTTTTGGAGTTTGTGAAGATTTCTCATACCAAGATGGGCAAGCCTTCTATGCCACAACCAACCCATGTTGAATTTCGCTATTTAGCATGTGTCAAGTTTTGCTCTATCCATGGAGAAATCCACAACATAAAGCTTTCCCTTTAACACACCCTTAAAGGCAATCGAGCCATCTTCTCTCTTTGAGATGGTCACACCCTTATCCTTGAACAAGCAATCAAAGCCCATTCCACATAATTTTGAAATAGACAATGGATTGTAGTCAACCTTGTCAACAAGCGTAACCTTTGAAAGCGAATGCGGAAAAGTTAAAGGAATGTTACCATAGCCCAAAACTTGACCTCTTCCATTGTCACCAAAAGTTATGTACTCATTCTTTTCTTTACTTGACTCGAAGGAGTCAAACATTTTCTTGTTTCTGGTCATATGATTGGTGCATCCACTATCGATCATCCAACTTGACCCACCGGAGGAGTATTCCTACAAAACAAGTTTAAGCTTTGTTTTTAGGTAACCAAATTTACTTGGGTCCTTTCACGTTAGTAACAAGTGCCTTGGGCACCCACACACAAGTCTTTGGCCTCTTATTGTGTGGCCCAACATATTTAGCATACACACGACCATGCGTGTTTCTCATTAGCACATATGATGCATCAAAGTCATTAAAGAGAGCACAAGAGGGGTTAGTTGAATTAGCATTCAATTCATAAATAAGAGAAGATTGGTTAGTCTTCTTGTTGTAGACTTGCTTCTTTTGGTATGCACCCTCTTTGGCGAACTTGATGAATTTGATGCCATTCTTGGTCTCTCTTGCATTATACTGTCACCTTCATTATAGCCAATGCCATGCATCACATGTGCCGGCCTTGTGTTCATGTATGACCCCTTGCATACTTGGCCTTTTCATCATCATCGGCCTTCTTCTTTTGTTGTGCTTGATTTTCAGACACTTGCACTTGCGTCTTCAACTCATGAATTTTCTTGATGTTTGTTGGACAAGCTTCATTGTCTACCTTGTAGCACCTAGCACACCCATTGCTAGTAGAGGGGCAGGACAAAGCTTGGGAGGAAGAGGTGTTACACTTAAGAGCCTTAAATTGCACTTAAGAGAATTATAAGTCTTTTGCAAGGCATCACACTTCTCTTGGAGTGTCACATTTGTGCCTTTAAGTGTCTCACTTTCTTTTGCCATATTCTTGAGGGACTTTGCCAACTCCTCATTCTTCTTCCTCTCAAGTTCTATAAGATTTTTGAGTTTACAATTTCTTTCCTTCTCTTGGATAAGCATGGCTTCTTGTTCCTCAAGAAGCTCCTCTTGCCTCTCATTATCTTCCTTTTGTTCCTCAAGCATAGTCATAAATTCATTCATAGTAGTAATTAAAATGCTTTCATTAGATGTTACCTTGGAGCCTTTGGCCATGAAGCATTTGTGGCCGGTGTCATCTTCATCATCACTCAAGCTTCCAAACAAAGAAGTATTGGTTGGAGTGTGAAAGGATCAAGTGACCGAGAGGGGGGGGGGGGGTTGAATCAGGAACTAAACCTATGTACCTAATTTGCCAATTACTAAAATCGACCACTCAAACAACTCCTACACAATTCTAGTGGTGATCACACTAACAAGATAAACCTATGAAAGGAAATACAACCTAAGCATACTAGTGGATCACACACGAGGAATAACAACTCTTATGCAACCTAGTAATCAAGAACACGCGGAAGCACACAACAAGCTAGCAAAGAAGTCTACTCATGCAAAGCTACTAGATCAACAAGTACAAGATAAGCACACAAGCATGAGTAGCACAATACATACTAGGGTGATCAATCAAGCCAAAGCAACTCCTATACATGCTAGTGATCAAGTGAAAGCTAAGCACAACAAGCAAGTAGAGAAGCCTATTCATGCAAGTCTACAAGGTAATCAACTAGAGCAAGGTAAGCACACAAGCATGAATATCACAATAGAGGTTTCCAGCTATTTCACTAGCCAAGAGAGGTTTCCAAGACCCCAGCAACAAAGTTATATAAGCTTCCAATCTCCTACTAGCTGTTGCTCCACGAAATCACCTTTCTGGATGTACAAACCGTACACTCCGGTCTCTGCCAGACCGGACCGTCCGGTCACTCTGTAACGGCTCGTCCAGAACTGATAGCTCTCTATCCTCATGTGATCTCCACATTGACCGGACCGTCCGGTCACTCTGTAACGGCTCGTCCAGAACTGAAAG
Organism: Eleusine indica; assembly: GCA_030378355.1. Classification (NCBI taxonomy): domain Eukaryota; kingdom Viridiplantae; phylum Streptophyta; class Magnoliopsida; order Poales; family Poaceae; genus Eleusine; species Eleusine indica. The sequence goes on from CM059497.1 coordinate 18,681,954, forward strand.
CTCTCTATCCTCATGTGATCTCCACATTGACCGGACCGTCCGGTCTCTTCATCTCTATCCATTCTAGAGAGCACCCATTTCTGCACCTCTCTGTCCCTGCTCCCATCCATATAGATCGGACTGTTCGGTCTGCTAACGTCCGGTCTACTTGTGATTTATAAGAGACCAATGACTCTATTGTTATTATTTGTAAGAGCCATGGAAAATATTGATGCCATGTTATTGGCTCTCATGCTCATATGATCAACAATTATGCTTCTGGTGCCATATCTATTTTTAAAAATTCTACGACTCATATCACAATTGTTTTGGAATATTGCTGCTACTATGACCATTTTCACAATTTTCTCATGATTTTGTATGTTTAAAGTGATACGGGCATACTTACGTTTAAATATATGCACTACTTGTGGAGAAAATCTTTTAATACAAGTACAAATTATAAAATGCTCAAAGCTTTCAATATTTCACAATTCAATCATTTGAACATATCAACAGGAATTGGAATTGGCTACTATGTACTGATTCCAACTACAGATTCCATGAACATCCAAACAACAGAATTGACATTGCAAGCCATTGTTTGGTATGAATTTTGGTAGATGATTTGGGTTTTGCAGGAGGTGTTTGGAAGAAGGGAGTGCGAGTTTGAATGCTTGAAGCAGATTAGACGTGATGTGTGTTGAAGACAATGGAGTCGATATAAGTTGTGCACATGTAAAAGGCCCAAGTGTCAAGCTGGTCAGAGAAGGAGCAGTTGGGCAAGGTTCACATAACGACCGGGCCGGTATAACCGGCCGAGCCCGGTTCACTGGTATAACCGTCCGGTTAGCCGGACAAAAAACGTTTTGGTTGACGCACGGTCGGCGGCCGGTTAACCGGCACTTATACCGGTTAACCGGCCGGTTCTTCTGGTTAACCGGTCAGTTAGATCGGTTTTAATGATATATTTTAAATATATATTTTTAAATTTAAAAATATCGGTTTTTGAACGGTTTTACCAGTTAACTAGTCTGTTATTCCTATTAACCGGTCGGTTACACCGGTTTCGTCCGATTTAAATTTTTTTGAATTTTGAAAAAATTTAAATTATAACCGGGGTTAACCGGCCGACCGGGGTAACCGGCCCGGACCGGTTTTCTGGTTAACCGGGTTAACCGGCCGGTTAACCCCGGTTATTTCAACCCTGCAGCTGGGTGCGTGAGGCTCTGGACGACACAAATAAGTCCTTGATATGTCTGGATTTAGCAAAGTGCACATTGCCAAGTTAATTAGGTTGGCGATTCACTAGAACTCGGCATGCAACAAGACGTGAGCGTTGAGGATTTCTGCGCGATTTGGAGTTGATGTGGGGCTGCTCCAAGATATGTGCGTATGTACATGGCTGGAGATAAAGTCATAGAAGATTAGTTTAGTTACAATTCGGATATTGGTTTTAATCAATTTCGCATTCAGTTAGGATATCTTTTTACTGTCGTCATATAAGCCAAGTCTGTTGGCTACACGAAGGCAGAACGCAATCATTATTCAGTTTCAGTTTTCAATCTGTTATTTCGTTTTTGCTTTTGCTCTGGTGTTCTGCCGTGAAGAACATCCGTGCTTCTCCACGAAAGAGAGAAAACCTTTGCCGGTTTGTCGAGGAAACTGGTCGTTCCGTTGTTTCGTAAAACAACGATTATCTCTTGTTGCTTGGCATATTTTCTGAGCAACATATTTTGGCGACTCCGCTGGGGAACGAGTTTCATTGTTTTCGCAGCAGTAGATCGTCGTGGTTGATCGGCATCCTTGTTGCTGATCAGAGGGGAACGTTATGGTGGAACCAGATGGAAAGACGGTGGCGGGGAACAACTCTGATGTTGTTCTGGAGAACGTGATTGAGATCATGCTGGATGATCTCTCACAGGAGGACCGCGAGGTGGTTCAGAACGAGCTAAAGCTGGAGTCCGAGCAGGACATGGCGGCGAGGTTGAAGAGCAAGCTCGCGTGTTTCTAGAAGACTAGGAACGGCGTCGTCAAGAAAGGAGACACGGCAAGCGCTTCTGCTCAGAAGGTAAACGCCCCTTTTACTAAGGAAGAACTTGCTCATATGTTAGATGTGTCGGTAGCTAGCAAATATGGAGCCGACTTGACGAAGATTACTCCCAAACAATCACAGACAACGTTAATGATAGGGTGAGAGATTCTTTAGATGCTTTCAAGTCTGAATTTAGGCAAGAGAGAGATAACAATTTGCCTAGGCAGCTGCGTTGCATGATACAACAGATTTTAGGCGAATTGCAGGGGAAACGGGTAGAGGGCAGCGCGCCTAGTGCTACTGCAACACCGTCACAAGCAACACCTGTTAATGCTAGCACGGCTGCTAATTCTGGAGTAGTTTCTAATCATAATTTACAGCAACATTATTACCAAACTATGGCTTATGGTCCAACAATGTCTCCAATGGGCATAGGGGTTCCTAATGGATCTGTCCCTAATGCAAGCTTTACGGGCGTATCATCCACACCTGTTGGTACTAGCACCACGAATGCAGGGTTGCCAGATAGCATTAGGGAACAGCTTGCTAGAACACTTAGAGAGTTTGGCATTGAACCTAAGGGCCGTGCTAAATCTTACCAAAAGCCGTATCCTGAATTTTTTGACACGGTACCTTATCCAAGGGGGTTCAGGGTTCCCGATTTTGTCAAATTCACTGGGGATGATTCTAAGACAACATATGAACATTTTGGACAATTTTTAACACAAGTTAGTGATGTTGGTATAACAGACGTGCATAAGATCAAGTTGTTTCCTTTATCATTGTCGGGCACTGCGTTTAATTGGTTTACGTCTTTGGCTCCGAATTCTATTAACACTTGGGCATGTCTTGAACAAAGATTTAATGATTATTTTTACAATGGTGAAACTGAACTTAGGTTGTCGCATCTCACTTTGGTTAGGCAAAAGTATAATGAAATAGTTTCTGGATATGTTAAAAGGTTTAGGGAAACAAGGAATAAATGTTATAGTCTAATCATTGGGGAAAGAGATTTGGCCGATTTAGCTTTTGCAGGTTTATCAACATATCTGAGAGAGAAGCTAGAAGGACAGGACTTCGTTGATGTTAATCAAGTCATGCAACGTGCTATTGTTTATGAAAATTGTGCTAAAGATAGCAGATCGTATAGCCGCTTTAAAGATGGAAATAATAGAGAGCGGGAGAAACAAGGTGTAAATGTTTTGGAGGGTGACTCGGCCAGTGATGATGAGGCTGAAATTTGTGTGGCCGAGTGGGTAAATACACCAAAAATAATAAACAACTGGCATGTTCTTTTTTAAAGCCTAGTCCCGGGAGAAAGGAGGAGATAAGATATACATTTGATGTCTCTAAATGTGATAAGCTTTTTGATGTATTATTGCAAAATAATCTTATTTGGCTAAAGGAAGGACATGTAATACCAAATCCTGAGCAATTGGCGAAAACAAAATATTGTAAATGGCATGATTCATTTTCTCATACTACTAATGAGTGTAATTATTTTCGTCGACAGGTGCAATCGGCTCTGAATGATGGCCGATTGACTCTTGGGGATAGCAGCAAGATCAAGCTTGATCTTGATCCATTTCCTGTAAATATGATTAATTTTGAAGAGAAGAAGATTTTGGTTCGGACTAATCAGGCTGACACCACGAAAGGAAAAAATGTTATTGTTTCTGATGAATATAGAGCAAAGATGATAAAACCAAAAAGTCCAGAGCTGGGAGTATGGAAGGTTAATGAGCAGAGAAAGTCAGTCAAAAGAATTAAACCAACCTCGGAATTTTTACTGGACAAATACATGAGACGACAGCAAAAATATGTATTTCAGAGGCTAAGTGGTTTTAAGAGATCACGTTCACCAGGGGAGAGACGTGATAGCTGGTATGGTCAGCGGGGAAAAAAATCTTGATTTGGCCCCTCGGCCAAATTATAACCATGCTCGGGGAAATACACCATATTGGCCATCAGATCGGCAGTATTCGCGGTTTGAGTGCCGGCAGCATGGTGAAGCTTGGCCAGGGCAGAGAAAGAGACTAGAAGATAGAGCTAGTGATGCTATTGTGTTACATGAACCAGAAAGCACAGGACATCGTGTATGGCAGAAGTGGGTTCCTCGGCATATCTCCAAGCTGGGAGAAAATGGTGAACCACCAGCAAGCAGAGAAGGCGTTGCTGAGACAGAAACAATAACATCCGGCCGTAATGCACAGATCGTGATCGGGTCAATACCATGCCATATTGTGCAGGATAGTGGAGTCATACATTTTGATTCCGGATCAGAAACAGAGCATGTCGAGAGGGCAAGATGGGATAGAACTTTGTATGGTGGTGAACAACGAGTAGTGCAGAATCAAGTGTTGTTTGGCAGGTCTAGTGCAACGTGGCCAAGTATGGGCTGGTGCTGAGCGGTGGGACAGCAAGTGCTACCAGCTGAATTTTGTGTTCCAGAGCCTGAAGTTGCTGAGTTGGCTTTGGGTCCGAAAAATGCCGTATTTGAGAAACTGAAGAAACTTGGCCAGCATATGAAATCATTGTGTATTAAGGGACATCTTGATGGCAAACCTGTTGGTCGTATGTTAGTTGATGGAGGGGCCAGTGTTAACGTGATGCCGCTGCGAGTATTTGAGAAGTTGGGTCACAAGGAAGATGAGCTGATGAAAACTAACATGACTTTGAGCGGGTTTTCAGGCGAGCCAACTGAAGCTAAAGGAGTTATTTCGATGGAATTGATAGTAGGGAGCAAGGCTATTCCAACTGCATTTTTTGTGGTGGATGTGAAAGGGCGGTATAATGTATTACTTGGGTGAGATTGGATACATGCCAATGGTTGTGTGCCATCCACGCTGCATCAATGTTTGATCCAATGGGTAGGGGATGAGGTGGAAATCATAGAGGCAGACGACCCAGCATGTGTAGCTATTGCCGAATCACAGTTAGATGAACAAGATAATGACATGAGGTGTCTGTCGGGAAGGGACTTAAGTTATTATTATTATGTAAGTGTGAGTAAAGATGGTTTTGTTCCTGTAAGTGTAAAGCCGGCCTATATGGTCAGGCTAACGTTGTAATGATAAGCAAGGAGGAAAGTCTTAGATGGTTGCATAGGCGGACCGAAGAATACCGTTCAAGAAAGAACGATATGAGTGAGGCAATTGAAGATCTTGATGATGTTGGAAAATTAGGACAAGGTTTTTCCTCAGTTGATGAACTTGAAGAGGTGGACATTGGAGATGGGAGTACTCCTAGGCCAGACTTATGTTAATGCAAATTTGCCAAGAGAGGAAACGGAGGAGGTATGTGATTTATTAAAAGAATATATGGACTGTTTTGCATGGGAATATACAGAGATGCCGGGTCTGAGTAGGGATTTGGTGGAACATAGATTACCAATTAAACAGGGGTTTCGACCATACAAACAACCTTTTAGACATTTTAATCCTGATTTATTTGTAGGATAAAAGAAGATGTGGATAGGCTGTTGAAAGCAAACTTTATCCGACCATGTCGATATGCTGAATGGGTGTCTAATATAGTGCCAGTAGAAAAGAAAAATACGGGGAAAATTAGAATTTGTATTGATTTTCGAAATTTGAATAAAGCCACCCCTAAAGATGAGTATCCCATGCCTTTAGCTGATGTTTTGATAAACAATGCTTCTGGAAACATAGTAATTAGTTTTTTGGATGGTAATGCCAGTTATAATCAGATTTTTATGGCTGAGGAGGATATATCTAAAACAGCTTTTCGCTGTCCTGGTTTTGTGGGGTTGTTTGAGTGGGTAGTTATGACTTCTGGATTGAAAAATGCTGGTGCAACATATTAGAGAGCTATGAATTTTATTTTCATGATTTGTTGGGAATAATTTTGGAAGTGTATATTGATGATGTTGTTGTCAAATCGGCTGGTTTTAGTGATCATTTAGCCAATTTGCGCTTGGCTTTTGAGAGGATGCGAAAGTATGGGTTAAAAATGAATCCATTAAAGTGTGCATTTGGTGTGTCGGCTGGTAGGTTCTTGGGATTTATCGTTCATGAGCATGGAATACAAGTGGATCCTAAGCGGATTGAAGCTATCAATAATTTAGAAGAGCCGACATGCAAAAAGAATGTACAAAAATTGTTAGGGAAGTTAAATTATTTGAGGCAGTTTATATCCAATTTAGCCGGCAAGATTGAATCATTAATGCTATTGGTGAGGTTAAAGCATGATAATGAATTTACATGGGGGGCAGAGCAGCGTGAAGCATTTCAGAAAATTAAAGATTATTTGGTTACTTCACCAGTGTTGCGGGCACCCAAAATTGGTAAAGCTTTCAGACTGTACGTTGCTGCTCAAGAGAATGTTGTGGGTGCTGTTTTGACACAAGAGGATGGCGGAAAAGAATTTTCAGTGGCTTATTTGAGTCGGCGTTTACTGGATGCTGAGACAAGGTATGTGTTTATTGAAAAATTATGCTTGTCTTTGTATCATGCGTATGTTAAATTTCAACATTATATATGTTCTAGCAGTTGTGTTATAGTATGTCAATATGATGTGATAAAGTATATGTTGCAAAAACCGATCGTAAGTGGGAGACTTGGGAAATGGGCATTTTCTTTAGTTGAATATGATTTGATGTATGAATCTTTACGAGCAAAGAAGGGGCAGGTGGTTGCGGATTTTATCGTAGATCATAGTGTTAGAATTGATGAGGATTTGTCTTTAGTTGAGGTCTGTCCCTGGAAATTATTTTTTGATGGATCTGTTTGTGGGAGGGGTCAAGGAATTGAATGCGTGATTGTTTCTCCAAATGGTTTGACTTTTAATTTATCTATTCGGCTAGAATTTATGTGTACAAACAACCAGGCCGAATATGAAGCCTTATTGAATGGTTTAGAATATTTAGTTAGCTCAGGCGTGAAAACCATTGAAGCTTTTGGAGATCCTAAGTTGGTTGTTGAGCAAATTAATGGGGAAAGTCAATGTCTGGATGGTGTTTTGAATGGTTATCGTGAAAAATGTTTAGACATGATAAAAACATTAGATGCTTTTTTATATTTGCCATGTATCTAGAGAGGATAATTGGAGGGCTAATGCATTAGCTCAGCAAGCATCAGGCTATGATATCAAACATGGTAAATTTATCATAAAAGAAAGGCCGATATTACATGATGTATTACATGTTGAAGCAAATGATTGTAATTCGGCTAAGGTCGACAAGGGCATGGTGAATGATTGGAGGCGTGTTTTGGTGGAGTATATAAGGGATCCTAATAGCAGTAGGGATAGAAAAGTTCAGCGCCAAGCTTTGAAATATACATTACTGGATAATGATTTGTATCCCGAACTATAGACGGGCTTTTGTTAAGATGTTTAGATGAAGAAAATGCTAGGATAGCCATGGGAGAGGTGCATGAGGGGATGTGTGGCACTCATCAGTCGGCCCATAAGATGAAGTGGATGTTAAAAAGAGCAGGTTTCTATTGGCCGACTATGCTAAATGATTATTTTAGATATTATAAAGGATGTGAGGCGTGTTAGAAATTTGGTAATGTGCAGTTGGCCCCTGCTAGCATGTTACATCCTATTGTAAAGCCGTGGCCATTTCGAGGATGGGGTCTGGATTTTATTGGTGAGATACATCCTTCATCATCTAAAGGACACCGGTTTGTTTTAGTAGCAACTGATTATTTTACGAAGTGGACAGGGGCTGTACCATTGAAGAATATGACCCATAAAGAGGTGATCAATTTTGTACTAGAACATATTGTATACAGATTCGGCATCCCGCAAACATTGACTAACGATCAAGGAGCTTCATTCATGTCTCATCAATTTAGAGAATTTGCCGAATCTCTTAAGATCAAGTTGTTAAACTCATCGCCGTATTACGCTCAAGCTAATGGACACGCCGAGGCTAGCAACAAGATTTTGATCGGGTTGATCAAGAAGAAGATAGAGGAAGTTCCAAGAAGGTGGCATGAAGTGTTATCAGAAGCATTAGAACATCTCCAACAAGTTTGTAAAAGCAGTTTGTAAACCATAATTTAGGATGTTGCAAAGAAAAATCATCCTCCAACAGTTCTGTAAATCTACGCCCTATATTTTTGCACTCCCAATACACCCCATTCTGGTTGCCATATTTGTACACCTGATTGTCACTCATGATCGGTGGAATCCCGCTATTCCCGCACCAAAATCATCAGCACGAAGCTGTACTTCTAGTTGAGATAAATTTACAAGCATGTAGGTTCGCAAGACATAATGCTCTATCGGCTGTAGAGTATAATGATTTGATGATGGATAGGATAAATGAGATACCTGAAAGCCGATTTAAAGCATTAAGAGAAATTGAAAGGAAAAAATTAAATGTAGCCAAGGTGTATAATAGGAAGGTTATGGAAAAATCATTTCAAATTGGAGATTTACTGTGGAAAACGATTTTACCCATTGGAGCAAGAGACAATAAATTTGGAAAATGGTCACCTAGCTGGGAGGGACCATATAGAATTGTTGGTATTGTTCCTGGAAATTCGTATTTTGTGGAGACATTGCAAGGTGATAAGGTGAACAAAGCTCTTAATGGTAAGTATTTGAAAAAAATACTTTCCTAGTGTATGGCAAGGATCATGATAAAAGTCCAAAACCATGGCCAATGAGTTCAGATAATCGTTTGTAGGGTTAGCAAAGTTACACTTTTATTTATTATCAGTTGGCGCTGCCTGGTCGTCCCGTCCCGTCCGCCACCCCTCTTTTCCCGCTTCCTGGCTGCGACATCCACAAGACGACGCGATCGTGAGTTACTTTCTCCCCTGCCCGATGCCGAGGTGACCTCTGCTGCGCCACTCGGCCACCCCCGCGCCTAACCGATCCCGTCGCTCCGACAGCATGCAAACCGGTGCGCTCAACCACTGCCAACCCTGCCACCCAACCCGGAATCACTCGGCCTTGAAACCCCTCTCCTGGGCCTTTCTCTTCCGAGCCTAGTCCATCACCATTATTGAGCTCTGAGCCCCAGCGTGCTACCACCCCTCCAGTGCCCCTCCTGCCTACCAACTCACCCATACGCTGCGCGTACTACCTCTACAACTCACCTTGGCCACCGTTCCCCTCCATTCCGTGAGCATCGTGCGTAATTCGAGTTTTTCCCCTTGAACCTACTCCGGTGATCCCCGTTACCCCCCTTCCAATTCCATCGAGCACAGTGAGCCTCTCGGCCTATTTCTGGCTCTCACTTGTTCGCGGCCACTCAGCGCTACCCTCTGACCCTATTCGCATCAAGTTTGATCTACGATTTGCTTGCATTTACAGTTTTCCACCGACTCTGCTCTGGCGCCGGCAAAACCGAGCCACCTCAATGGTGAGCAGCACCTTCCGGCCCACCTCGACGAACGCCGACCCGACGCCGAGCCCCTGCAAGTCACCATGAAGCTCTAGGGCTTGACCGTGATCCGTTTCGTGCCCCGTAGCAGAAACCCGACGCCGCCGAAGTCCTCCTCTCCGCCGCCTCTCACCGTCGACCACTCTCCGGTGAGACCCCGACCTTGCGAACCCCGCCAATCTCCCCGCCTTAACGCGCGCACCATTTCTTTCTGTCCGTGGCCAGCTTCCGGCCCGTGTAGCGCCCTGCGGCGACCCCTCTGGCTGTGCGCCGCCACGCTCTCGCGATGCTGACTAGCAGCTGAGCTGGCGCCTACGTAGCCCGCATGGCGTCAACGTGTCATAGACGTGTCGATGACATAGCATCGCGTGGCGCCCACGTGTCTTTAAATAAACCAGTAAAACTAGAAAAATAACAGGAAAAGGTTGAAAACTTCTAAAAATCATAGTAAGTGAACCTGAAATCCAATGGACCTCAAACAAATTTTGTTAGTCTCATAATGAGCTGATTTATTTTAGAAAAATTATAGCAAGTTGTCTCTGTACATGCATTTTTAGTAATGCATTTAATTATCAACAGACAAAATAAATCACTAGAAATTCTAGGAACAAAATAAAATCATGATTTTTGGCATGCTTAGTAAACACATGATTATCTATCACCATAAAAATTGGTTTGGTAAAATATAAAATATTTTATGCTCTAGAATTTATTTGGTACTTGACAAAGATGATGTTCATACATGTACATGTTCATGATAAATCACTCAAGTACAGTAACACCTTTTTACTATATTAATTGCATTCATTGTTCATAAAATTATAATAACCCCATTTAAATGGATAACACACATAAAATGATAAAATTCTAAATTGCTTCTCTGAAGCATATGGCTTCAAGAACATATTAATAATATTTTTGGCATTAAAAACACTAATGCATTATGCATCCATCATATAATTGCATGTAACGGTGTTACGGCAATACCGTTAACACATTTTTCACCATATAGGTAACGACAACCAGGAGTAAGAAGAGGATTTTCAGAAGGATATTGAGCAAGAAGTAGAAGTTGCTAACACTAGTGTTGACCAAGGCAAGCCCCGGTTTGCATTCGCCTTTTAAAGTTTTGCTAGTTTATAATATTACTAGTGTTTAAGTTTATTGTTGCACTAGGTTATAGGAGTTGTTTGAAACCCACCTTGCATGTTACCCCAAATGACCTATACTACTGTGATTAGAACCCTGGTCGGCTCGGTACTGTATTGCTATGCTTAGTAAATAATAGTCTCGGTCGATATTATTACTAAGGGATGACTTGATCATTAAATTTGAACTTATAAAATAAGTTTACTTTTGATGTACGGCCGGGCAGGGATTATGCATGTGTAGGTTTGTAGCAACACATGGGTGTTGGGTGCGGTAGCCCTGCCTTGCCCACCCTAGGACCTGTCCGTGGTCGGCCCCTTGATCAAGTGTTGAACAGTACCGAATGCATGCTAGTTTATGGGCACTAGTAAACCGATGTTGCTGGAACACCTATAACCGAATTGCTCGCCACTTGGAATATTGCTACTTTCAAGGCACTCACTCAATTCTGCGAAGACCACAAGCATGATGTTGCTAGAACACCTGTCGCATTGCTGCCCATCAACAATGTAAATGATTTTGAATGGAATCCGCGTGTGGACTTCATCTTTGATCCAACCCACCGCCACCACAATCCTATGCTGCCCATAATATAGCATTATGGCCTCTCCACTTTCGCTTTATGCACAAACTAGTGCCGACTGCTGGATATGTACCATTTTGCCCTCTGGCTTTCGGAAGCGGAAAAGCAAGCGAAGGATGTGGAAATTTCAGAACCGAACCAACAAATCCAAGCAAAGAATGAAGAAATGGATTTGATCAGTGAGGCACGTGACCAAGCTATCGGAGAAGCAGATTTAATGGAATCTGAAATGGAGGAGCTACAAGCTGGATTTGATGCTTTCAAAGCTGCCCATCTTCCGATTATAGATAACTAGGATGAGATCCCTATGGAGTATGGAGAACAAGTGGATGAAGAAATGGAACCGACGGATAATAATGATGTAGAAATGATGGATCCAGAAGAACTGGAAGAGCCTATGGAACTGAAAGAATTAGACCAGGAGTAGATGAGTCGCTCCATCATGTGTTGTGTTCGTGTAATATAAGTATCTCGAGTTCGGATGTAGGATCATGTGTCTTGCATAGTGTGATCACAATACCATAGCTAAGCGTTGGCACATTTATGTAGGAGTTAGTGTGACGTTGCCTTTTTAACCATTATGTAATCAGTCCCGAACTAATGAAAATGGATGTCACTTCTGAAAAATTTACCTGTGCCCTCTTGGAAATTTATATTCTTGCACATATTACTTTTATGGATTATTTTTGAGAAGCGACTAATGTGCAACTGTATAAATTGCAGCATGGTGCGTACTCGGAATCAGGAGGATCCCGAGAGCTCACAGCAGGGTGGTGCTCAACAGCCCACCATTGCTGATTTAATCGCTGCTGTGCTCAACCGTTAGCAAGGTGATTCCAAGATGCTCCACTAATTGGTGGAGAATACGCCCCGCTTGGGTGGACATGGAGGCAACCGCAACAACAACAATCAGCCTCGTTAGTGCACATACTCAGATTTTCTGGGTACCCATCCGCCAACATTCGAGCATGCCAGAGAGCCTCTAGACGCTTATCACTGGCTGCGTCAGACCGAGTCTAAATTCGGTCTACCGGACTGCACTGAGCACCAGAAGGTGCTATTTGCCGCCCAAAAACTCCACGCCCCTGCTAGTGCCTGGTGGGCAAATTATGAAGCTTCTCTGCCTGCTAGACGCTTCCTTGAGTGGAATAAATTCAAGACTGCATTTTGTGCTCATTTCATTCCAGCTGGCCTTATGCAGATGAAGTTCCAGGAGTTCATGGATCTGAAGCAAGGAGGGTGGAATGTCCTCCAATATTCTGAAGCTTTCAACCACCTCGCTCAGTATGCTACTGAGTATGTTAACACTGAGGAGAAGAAAAGATATGCATTCTTTCTTGGAATGAATGCCACGCTGAAGGAGCATCTGACTTGGCAGATGACTGCCACATACAACGACCTGGTCAATGCTGTTATTGTCCAGGAAGGTGCTATGCGCAAAGCTGAAGAAGAGGATCATAAAAGGAAGGCCCCAGCTAGTGCCTCTGCTGCCCCACAGGCTAAGCACCGTCTGATATATACTTTACCCACCGGACAACGTTTCCGGGCATCTCCGCAGCAGCAATTTCAGTGCCCTCATGCTCAGCGTTACTCGAGACCCCCGCAGCAGCAAAACTTCCCACCCGTGCACCGTACCAGCAGCAGAACACTCAGTACCGTGCACCCTACCAGCAGCAAGGAAATCAGAATGCTCGCGCTTTACCGACTGCTGATCGTGGAGGCAACTATTCGTGCTACAACTTTGGTCGCACCGGCCACTTTGCTAAGAACTATACGGCACCTAGGCGCAACAACAACAATAGTAATCAGCGCCAGAACCAGGACAAGTCTAAGAATGCACCGTCCCGTGGTGCCCAAGTGAACTACACCAGTGTTGAAGACATTCCTCAGGGCGAACCCGTGCTGACTGGTACGCTCTCACTCTATCGTTAGCCTATTCTTGCACTTTTTGATTCCGGTGCTACGCATAATTTTATTAGCCAAGCTTGTGTGCAAAAACATAATCTCCACACCACCGCCATAAATTAATACTACACCGTCCGCTCTCTTTCCCAACAAATTCTTGCTAACCAAGTACTATGTAAGGCTCCACTAGAGAAAAAATCAAAGGATCTATCCCACCGATTTCATCATGCTTAAAAATCAGGAAATTGACCTAATCATAGGCATGAATTGGATGAAAACCCATAGAGCTATGTAAGACATCGAGCCCCATATCATTCACTTAAACTCTCCCTTGCATGGCCAAGACATCCTCTTTCTAAATACCGATTCCTCGAAAGATCTGGATGTCTATCACTTGGAAGGACAATCACTCGAAGATATCTCGTCGTTTGTGAGTATCCAGACATGTTTCCTGAAGATACCTCTGGCTTCCCACCTGACCGTGATGTGGAATTTAAGATAGAGCTACAGCCAGGAACTTCCCCAATATCACGTCATCCGTATAAAATGGCCCTAAATGAGCTGGTTGAGCTGAAAAGGCAATTGAACGAATTGCTAGAAAAGGGATTCATTCGCCCAAGTACTTCACCATGGGGCTGTCCTGCTATTTCTGTGAAGAAGAAGGATAAGTCTCTATGCCTTGTCATTGATTATCGTCCGCTCAATGAAGTAACAATAAAAAATAAATACCCGCTGCCACGTATCGATATTCTTTTCAATCAATTGGTTGGCGCCAAGGTCTTTTCAAAAATTGACCTTCGCTTGAGGTATCATCAGATAAAGATCAGAGCAGAAGATATTCCGAAGACCGCTTTCTCTATTAGATACGGATTATTCGAGTATCTAGTAATGTCATTTGGATTGATAAATGCCCCTGCCCATTTCATGTACCTCATGAATTCTGTATTCATGCCAGAGCTGGACAAATTTGTGGTAGTATTCATTGATGACATCCTCATCTATTCTAAGTCCAAGGAAGAGCATGCTGAACATCTTCGTTGTGTTCTTCAACGACTACGAGATCACAAGTTGTTTGCAAAATTCAGCAAGTGCGAATTTTGGTTGGACCATGTGCCATTCCTTGGTCACATAGTTTCAGCGGAAGGTATCTCTGTAGACCCTGGCAAGGTTCAAGATGTGCTAGATTGAAAGCCACCAAAAATGGTTCATCAAGTTCGTAGTTTCCTCGGACTAGTTGGATATTACTGTAGGTTCATCCCTAATTTTTCCCAGCTATCGAAACCTATAACAATATTATTTAAGAATGATGTGAAGTATGAATGGAGTGATAAATGTGAAGAAGCATTTCAGAAGTTGAAAGAATTATTAACTACTGCCCCAGTGTTGGCTCAACCAGACATCACTAGCCCGTTTGACATATACTATGATGCATCTGGGATAGGACTTGGATGTGTGCTCATGCAATGTGGTCGTGTCATTGCCTATGCATCTCAGCAACTACGAAAGCATGAAGAACATTATCCAACTCATGATTTGGAACTAGCTGCAGTTGTGCTTGCACTAAAAATCTGGAGGCATTATTTGCTCGGAAGCTTAGTGCACATCTACACGGATCATAAGAGCTTGAAATACATCTTTACTCAGACCGATCTGAACATGAGACAACGTTGGTGGCTGGAATTAATCAAGGATTATAATATGGAGTTTCATTATCATCCAGGCAAGGCCAATGTAGTCGCCGGCGCGCTAAGCAGAAAAATCCACTGCAATAACTTAATGCTGAAATTTCAGGACAGCAGCAACAACATAATTATTTCAGAACCCAGTCTTCACGTTTTGCCTGCTCTAGTGATCAACAACCTTAGTATACATTCCACAAATTGTGAAGAAATCATTGCTGCATAGAAGGAAGACATTGGCATGAATTATATCCATCAAAACATTAAAAAGGGTAGAGCAAAATGTTTCATCCAAGACTCGAACGGTACTCTGTGGTTCAATAACCGTTTAGTAGTACCGAAAGACTTTGACCTTCGACGGAAAATTCTAGATGAAGCGCATCACTCCAAGTACTCTATTTACCCGGGTAGTAATAAAATGTACCAAGATCTGAAAAAGAATTTTTGGTGGACAAGAATGAAGCAGAAGTTGCTCGGTATGTTGCAGAATGTGATACCTGTCAGAGAGTTAAGGCTAACCATTTAAAACAAGCTGGATTAATTCAACCATTAAGCATTCCTGCCTGGAAGTGGGAAGATATGAACATGGACTTTATAGTTGGGCTCCCTCATACTTTTTCGCGTAAGCATGATTCGATTTGGGTTATTGTGGATAGACTCACAAAGTCTTCTCATTTCTTACCAGTCAACAATACATACAAGATGAAACAATATGCAGAATTATATATATCAAGAATATTATGCCTTGATGGAGTACCTAAGACTATTATTTTTGGATAGAGGCTCACAGTTCGTTGCTCGTTTCTTGGAACAGCTGCATACAAATTTGATTCGCAGTTCTGCTTATCATCGCGCTACCGATGGACAAACTGAGCATGTCAACCAGATATTGGAAGATATGCTTTGAGCATGTGTCTTAGCACATAGTGGTAACTGGGATGAGTATCTGCCTTATGCTGAATTTTCGTATAACAACAGTTACCACGGTGTAAAAATGTTGCCATTTGAAGCACTCTATGGTCGAAGTTGTAGAACCCCTCTGAACTGGTCCGAACCTGGAGAAAGAGTAACATTTGGTCCTGACCTTGTAAAGGATGCCGAGGAAAAAGTTCGTACCATTCATGCAAATCTTAAAGCAGCAAAATATCGTCAAGAAAAGTATGCGAACCGACGACGTAGACCATAATATTTCAATAAGGATGACTACGTCTATCTCCGAGTGTCGCCTATGAAAGGTATTCAGCATTTTGGTGTCAAAGGAAAATTAGCTTCCCGTTATATTGGCCCATTCAAAATTTTGGAACGTTGTGGAAACGTAGCGTACAAGCTGGAGCTACCTGCTAATTTTTCTGGAGTTCATAACACCTTTCATGTCTCCCAACTGAAATGGTGTCTCAAAACTCCAATAGATGTTGTCTTGGAAGAGTATGATCACCTTCAACCGGACCTCACATACTCTGAACAACCAATAAAAGTCCTTGATGAAAAAGAACGCGTAACCCGCAAAAGAACAATCAAATTTTATAAGGTACACTAGAGTAATCACTCGGAAGACGAATCCACTTCGGAATCTGAGGAGTTTCTGAGTACTCATTACCCAGAATTTTGGTCGTCATTCACAGGTATATTTTGACCTCCATACTTCCCTCTAGTTTGCCTTATTCATAATCTCGGGACGAGATTTCTTTAAGGAGGAAGGGCTGTGACACCCAGGTGTCTCATTTCTACTTAACAAGTATGTAAAGCACAAATTATAGCTAAGCGTAACATAAAATGTTAGAGTTGAAACCCCAAATTGATTTAATTGCAGTTAATTAAAAAGCCTAAGAACCAAGATTATGAAGTAACTTAAATAAATTCAATAGAACATATGCCAAATAATTCTACCCTCAGCAATACAATGATAAATTAGAATTTTGGAAGGTTATTTAAGCACTTTACCATAATGGGAAATGCCCAAATAATAAATTTAAGCTTAAAAACCTATTTAATGCATATATTAATTTTTAAATATTTATGATGCAAGTTAGAAATTTGCCTTCACTAATTGGTTGCACACATTGTAAATAACCAGTGTAGCAAATTTCGTGATTTTTGAATGTCTCTAGCTATTTTATTTGGAACTAATTGAAACCAGGGACCTATATGCAATTTTGGAAAGAATAGAAGGGGCACAGAGTGAAACTCCTTTTCTTCTTCTCCATTGGCGCAGGCGCCACCCGCCGACGCACACTACAGCCTGCCTTCAGTCTGCCTCGGTACTCCTCGCCGCTACAGCGCCGCCTGGTCGTCCCGTCCTGTCCGCCACCCCTCTTTTCCCGCTTCCCGGCTGCGACATGCACAAGACGACGTGATCGCGAGTTACTTTCTCCCCTGCCCGATGTCGAGGTGACCTCTGCTGTGCCGCTCGGCCACCCCCGCGCCTGACCGATCCAGTCGCTCCAACAGCATGCAAACCGGTGCGCTCAACCACTGGCCAACATTGCCGCCCACCCCGGAATCACTCGGCCTTGAAACACCTCTCCTTGGCCTTTCTCTTCCACGCCTAGTCCACCACCATTATTGAGCTCTGAGCCCGAGCGTGCTACCACCCCTCTAGTGCCCCTCCTACCTACCAACTCACTCATACGCTGTGCGTACTTCCTCTACAACTCACCTTGGCCACCGTTCCCCTCCATTCCGTGAGCATCGTGCGTAATTCGAGTTTTTCCCCTTGAACCTACTCCGGTGATCCCCGTTGCCCCGACTCCAATTCCATCGAGCACAGTGAGCCTCTCAGACTATTTCTGGCTCTCACTTGTTCGCGGCCAGTCAGCGCTACCCTATGACCCCATTCGCATCAAGTTTGATCGACGATTTGCTCGCATTTGCAGTTTTCCTCCGACTCTGCTCCGACGCTGGCAAAACCGAGCCGCCTCAATGCTGAGCACCACCTTCCGGCCGACCTCGACGAATGTCGACCCGATGCCGAGCTTCTGCAAGTCACCGTGAAGCTCTAGGGCTTGACCGTGATCCGTTTCGTGCCCTATAGCAGAAACCCGACGCCGCCGTCTCTTGCCGTCGACCACACTCCGGTGAGAACCCGACCTCATGAATCCCGCCAATCTCCCTGCCTCGACACGCGCACCATTTCTTTGTGTCCGTGGTGAGCTTTCGGCCCGCGTAGTGCCCTGCGACGAGCCCTCCGGCCGTGCGCCGTCGTGCTCCAGCGATGCTGACTAGCAGCTGAGCTGACGCCTACGTAGCCCGCATGGCGTCGATGTGTCGCAGACTGTTGGTTGTATCTACGCACCCACTTATATACCGCAAGAGGACGGTGTACGATTGTAGCACTTTTTCTCTTGAATTAAGTATTCCAAGGTTTATCGAATCCACTGGGACCTTAGGGATTTATTAAACAAAGTTAACAGTAAAAGATCTAGTCAAGGCTACTTTCAAGGTCAGGTTGCATGAGGGGGAGACTGGTCAGCGCAAAGGTGCCCCAGACAGTAAATTTGTCATTGCGCCGATCGGCGCGGGGATTGAGCCGATCGGCACACTAGTGAAACTGAACCAAAGTTGTTGCGCCGTTCGGCTCTAGGAGGATTACATGGATCAATGAAAACCTATAATGAGTAGGACCACCCTGCTTTCCGAGCGGCTCCCGATTTATCGCTGCCGAGAGGAAACCCTTAATCGCGCGAGTATGTTACCCTACTCAACTATCCAATAGTGCTACGCAGGCTTAGTGCTGTCACCGCTAAACCACACTACTGTCATCATAAAGCAACCATAATCAATACAATGTCCGAATACTATCCTAATCACCATGATTAAGATAATATCTACTTACTTAGCCTAGAACTAAGCAATTGGAATAAGCATATGCATGATTATAGAATCAAGATAGACAAATCACCAAAACCATCATCAACATATTCAATCATCCTTGAGATACATAGAGTAAGATTCATCCCCGTCAAGATGGCCTACCTTGACGGATCAACTCTTGACTCCAATGGTTCTTGAAACTCAACTAGAGATCTATTCTAACGGGGCAAGCCCCGGTGGCTCTAACTCACGGATCTGGTGTCCCTCTGTCGCCTCCTCTTCTGCGGCGAGGGTTTACAATTATTTATAGGGGTTCTACTCATAAAGGACTCAGTTTCTAGCAAATAAGGCGGTTGCGCCGATCGGTGCAAGCCGTGTCTTCTCTGATTTCTTCCCCGAGTCGGTTCCTTTGTCTTCCACAGCTGCCATGTGGGCCTTTTCCTTCGAGATAAAGTCTTGTACTGCACGTTAAGATCTTGGAGTTCCATAAATCTTTTTGAAGTTCCATAATTCTTCTTAGACAAATATCTTCAAGTGTCTTGCGCAGATAAACTTCCATAAACATGTGGAATGGGTCTCGGTCACTTCTGTGGGTCATAACACCCTTGCGCCTATCGGCTCATGGGTTGCACCGATCGACGCACTAGGCTTCTTTAGTGCTTTTCGTCGGTACTGGACTCATGTCCTCTCCATCATCGCATTAATCACCAATTTTACCTGTTTCTGCAATAAAGCTCCAAAACAACGCATATACAAATATATAGGCAATATCACAGGTAAATAGCCTAAATTAGTATCAATTATGCTCTAATTGGGGTAATATTCACATATAAAGGCACTTGGGAAGTGCCAACACAGACGTGTCGATGACATAGCATCGTGTGGCACCCACGTGTCTTTAAATAAACTAGTAAAACCAGAAAAATCATAGGAAAAGGTTGAAAACTTCTAAAAATCATAGTAAATGAACCCGAAATCCAATGGACCTCAAACAAATTTTGTTAGTCTCATACTGAGCTGATTTAGTTTAGAAAAATGATAGCAAGTTGTCTCTGTACATGTATTTTAATAATGCATTTAATTATCAACAGACCAAATGAATCACTAGAAATTCTAGGAACAAAATTAAATCAAGATTTTTGCATGCTTACTAAACGCATGATTATCTATCACCATAAAAATTGGTTTGGTAAAATATGAAATATTTTATGCTCTGGAATTTATTTGGTACTTTATCTTATATAAGTGCTAGTAAATAAAATATTAATGTCTAGAAGCTATGACTTGACAAAGATGATGTTCATACATGTACATGTTCATGATAAATCACTCAAGTACAGTAACACCTTTTTACTATATTAATTGCATTCATTGTTCATAAAATTATAATAACCCGATTTAAATGGATAACACACATAAAATGATGAAATACTAAATTGCTTCTCTGAAGCATATGGCTTCAAGAACATATTAATAATATTTTTGGCATTAAAAACACTAATGCATTATGCATCCATCATATCATTGCATGTAACGGTGTTACGGCAATACCGTCAACACATTTTTCACCATATAGGTAACGACAACCAGGAGTAAGAAGAGGATTTTCAGAAGGATATTGAGCAAGAAGTAGAAGTTGCTAACACTAGTGTTGACCAAGGCAAGCCCCAGTTTGCATTTGCCTTTTAAAGTTTTGCTAGTTTATAATATTACTAGTGTCTAAGTTTATTGTTGCACTAGGTTATAGGAGTTGTTTGAAACCCACCTTGCATGTTACCCCAAATGACCTATACTAGTGTGATTAGAACCCTGGTAGGCTCGATACTGTAATGCTATGCTTAGTAAATAATAGTCTCAGTAGATATGATTACTAAGGGATGACTTGATCATTAAATTTAAACTTATAAAAGAAGTTTACTTTTGATGTATGTCCGGGCCGGGATTATGCATGTGTAGGTTTGCAGCAACACATGGGTGTTGGCTGCGGTAGCCCTGCCTTGCCCACCCTAGGACCAGTCCGTGTTCGGCCCCTTGATCATGTTTTGAACAGTACCGAATGCATGCTAGTTTATGAGCACTAGTAAACCGATGTAGCATTAAAAATTACTTGCAATAGGATCGGTTAAGGTGCATTGGTTATTGACCCTTCTGCTGCTAGAATGGGCGGTTCATACCATGAAGTACTGTTGGCAGAACGGCATGCCCACTCGATGTCACCACACCCGGTTTGAGGTGTAAGTTCTTTTATTATGAAAGGTTGACATATACGACCTTAATTGGTGCGTATGTGTTGTGTATCTCGGGTTTTCCCAGCTGGTGTAAATCAATTGCAATTGCTGTCACTCGCAGTAATGAGTACCGCTTGGTCACTGAGTCATCACGTAGTTGCACATGATACTATCGAAATGGATTATGTTGGTTATTGTTGATTATTATTATTACTGCTATTATGTTGTACTCACTTTATGTACTGTGTTATTATCTCATGCTATCACTAAAGTTATATTTCTGACCTACCCAATTAACTTGGCTAAATAAAATTTGGTAGAACTAATAGGATGCTTAGTGCAAGTCTTTTTAAATAGCCATCCTATTAGAGCCAATGCATGTCTAGGTCTTTCGATGGGTAAGGCTTGCTGAGTAATTAGTACTCAGGCTTTGTGCCTCTGTGGTTTTCAGGTACTGAAGAGATAGAATTGCCTGTAGATGTGTTGCCTTGGGACTTGCAGGTCCCTGAGGTTTGGACTGCCCACTGGGAGTCTGACCTGCCGCCACAGTGATTGTGTGTGCTGCTAGGGTGATGGTTCTTCGGGCATGAATCATCACTATGCTGTATCGTCGAGCTCATAGTTTCTTATTGTTATTTGCTTCTACTGTTTTCCAAAACAAACTTGAACTCGTATCATTCCGCTGCACTTTGATCACCTTAATGATGTAATAATTCAACTTAAATTTGGACCATTGTTGCATTATCAAGTGTCTGCGTTATCAGCACCTTCGGGACTTCAATCCTCCGGGGAGGGGCGCCTCACTCATGGTTGTTGGTTAGGATCAAATCCTCTCCAATGGTAGTATGTCGTCGTGTAGTCATGGTACTCTCGTAGCTGTTCCTAGAGATTACGAAACTGGTCGTCACTGTGTTGTTGCCACTCTCTGGTAGTCTGGGAGTGAGTAGCAAGGGTGTTTTCCATTTCCCCTGTTCTCACATCCAGATCGTCCATCCTCCTTGTGAGATCCCTCAATTCCGAACCATAGTCATGATGACTAAAGCCCGAAATTTAGTGACGTCCGTCGTGATGTGGAGACGTCCTGATCGACTCGGGGCCTTGTCCCCATTGTGCACTACTAGCTTGCTGCCAAGACGAACTTCTAGTCTCATACTGCTGTAGCGTGAACATCCAAGTGGGGTCGTTGGAATGCTCTGAGCCTGCAGTGTAATCATGGACTGGTGGTGTAGTTCTAGCTGTGCTAGTGACAGCACGCTTCATGCTTCTTGTATGTTGATCGGCGGACCTGGCAGGCATTCCTTCTGTCTGCAGCTGTATGGTTAGTTCCCAACAACTATACAAATGATATCCCGGGTTAGACAACAGAATTTCGTTTGTATTGCCAGGGTAATATAAGATAATAGAACCATGAGGAGCCTTCTTTAAAGTGTGACCCTGCTCAAGAAATTTATAATCTATTATGGACGGGGCTCAGAAAGATAATCAAATCTAGTGTTGGATAAAGCCCCAACCCCTGCAGCAATACGGGTCACTAAAGAAGTTCATTTAGTGGGTCCTGATCTTTAATATAATCTAACCATTGACCAATCATAGCTTCAACAGGAGCAATAGGAATTTTAGCAATAGCAGCAAACAAGACACACAATTCATCATTACAGATAGGTCTAGTGTGTTGTCTAGAGAAACAAGTCATTTCAAGTTACCTATGCTACAGTTGTAGAGTTGGGTTGTGAATCACTCATCCTAAGACGTTCATAAGAAAACTCCCCCAAAATCCTTTGCCAAAAAGATCCCTTTTCAAAACCCATGGTTGTACCTTCTAAGTTAGTGTTGCAATAACTTTTAAACTTAAGAATGATGCTAAGTTCTTTCTAGGTGAGACGGTATTCCTTCCTGAACAGGCGGAAAAGTACCCCGTCGTTATCTTTCAGCAAGGTGCACAAACACTGGATAGTGAGGAGGCGTGAACCTCCCTCGGTGATGCGCAAATTCGGTCCAACCTAATGCTTTCCAAATAGAAAGGAACTCAGAGTCCATACCCATAGTGGTGAGTAGGTTGTCGTCATCGCCCTGGTGTGGACAAAACTGCGATTGCGTAGGCGATGGTGGACTCGTCTCTCCCGTTCATCCAGTAGCTCGAGGTCGGTGTCGGCGAGAAGAATGTGTGGCTCATCCTCCTCCATGTTGTGATCAACGGGCGTGTGCCTCATTGATTCATCCTCAATAGAGAAGTTTGTGCTCGAGCTGCCATGTGAACGGTGTGAACTCAAACGCGTCATTTGCTACATCCATGCCTTAGCCTTCTTCATCTGCACCATTTAAGGAAAAACACAAGAACAACT
The DNA here is from genome assembly GCA_030378355.1 of Eleusine indica. NCBI lineage: Eukaryota > Viridiplantae > Streptophyta > Magnoliopsida > Poales > Poaceae > Eleusine > Eleusine indica. The sequence continues at coordinate 18,705,027 of CM059497.1, forward strand.
CGAACACGGTTTATGGGTTAGCAAAATAAAAGCTGCTTGCCATGTTGATCTTGCTATGATTTGCAAAGGACTTGGACAATCCAAAAACAAAGCAAACTAAAAAGGGAAATATTTTTGGTGGTTTCTGGAATGACAACTTTGGGGAAGCAATGTGAGAGCTCAAGAGCAAATGAGTGAAGGGGGGAGTGAAATGAGAAGTGACCTTGGAATGGCAAAACACTCTCCCCCGAGCACTCAATTTATAGGAAAATTCCCAAATGATCGAAAACGGCTAGTAGGGGGCCAAATCCAACTGTTGGCAAAATGCCAAGGTTGGTGGGGCCCACACCCCTTCGGTCGAACATGAGTGTTTGACCGACCGTGGGTGGGTCCCACTGGACCAATATTCATAAGTATTACTGATCTCGTACTTTGCATTTTGGCACTAACCTTGCAGCTAAGACTTCATTGATATATCAACCATTGGCAGTGAGATGGGAAATATATCGCCAATGATAGCTGCGGCATGAAGTCCCCATAGTCGAGCTTCTGACTATAAACAAAGCACTACCGGGGGATGATCCGGATTATCATTCCTTTTCCCTTATTAAATAATTGCAAGCACATGTTATTATGATATATTTGCCTTCAGGTATTTTTGGTCACTAACCCTTTCAGGTGGAGATTTAAAAGAATGATGGTCACACTATGCCTAAGAACATGGGAACTGCATCAACTTGGCACCTTGGTACTTTTGGCGAGGGATACTACACACTTGATTTATTGTGTCTAAGTGATACAAAAATCTAAGTGTGGGGGAGTTCTGTAAGTATCACGTATTACAGTCTCTTCATGTCAACTTACCTCTTGGTTTAGAGTTGTTGTTAGTTCTTGCATTCTTGCCTTGCTTAAAGAGAAAAAAAGAAAGGCGCTTAGGTTTATTTCCTTTAAATTCAATTATGTAGTGCACCATGAAAAAGACAAATAAAATAAATAACTTAGTAATATAGTTGTGACTCTACGAGGCCCATAAAATCAGTAAAGTCCCTTTTGCTTTTTACCCCTTTTTGTTTGTTTTTCTTGTGTCGAATAAAAGTGTAGGCAAGCAACAAAGGACCCCATCGAAAAAATAATAATGAACAATGCCGCATAGAACACCATGCCATACGGTGACCAAGCTAGACGCCAGGATGATAAAGCCGAACCCTCTAGGTCGACTGAACACACCTTGACCCTGCTTGACATCATCTTCAATTAGTGTGATGGTTTGTGTGTCTTATCCCTCTCTCTCCCTGTTTTGTGCATTGATTTAATTTTCCTAGAACAAATTGATAAAATCTAAACATGAAAATTAAAATCAACCTTGATGACCTCCCAATTATTCAAAGTTTTCCATGGTTGGCCTGCATGCTCTTTATTCCTTGCTCATATGCCAATGCTAGTGGACTATATTCATAGGGATCGCATGCTACCTAGGTTGTTGACTGGTGTAATATGGTTTGATAAAGTGATTCTTGCTCTCTATTGTATAAAGTGCTTGGGAATTCTTTTTGAAAATTAAAATTTATAAGTTACTCCTCAATGATTTGAAATATCCCACCAGAGCCATATGGCAGATTCATTTGATAAACCATATGCATATGCTGCTTGTGTCTTTATTGAACCTTGCCAAATTGTTGTGACCCTAGTGAGATACTTGTTATGTTTTGTTGATTGAGATCATGTGCACATTCCCCTGATATGTTAATCTTCTATATTGGAAGTTAGCATAACCATCATCATCATCCATCCATCCACCCAGAGAAATACTCCATGATTATCTTGTTATGACTCTCTCTCTTGATTGTTCACATAGAAGGTTTAGCTACACGAAAAATGCTTTCAGTCCTTGAGCATGAAAAAAAAGAGAAAAGAAATAGCCATGCCCAACATTGTTTTAAAGAAAGAGAGAGTCTACACCTTGAGCATGACTCTCTCTCAATTGTTCACATAAAAAGGAGTATGCATCCACCTTCTTCATCCATCTCCTTCCATATGCTACTCTTCCACTCCGGAAGATAGCATCACACATATCCATCAACCATCCATAAAATAAAGTACTCCACTACTTTGAGAAATTCCCTCTCCAATTATCCTTGCTAAAAGAGACATGGGCTGTCAAGTATTCAAAAAAGAAGAAGAAGAAGAAGAAGAAGAGAGATAGCCTATGTTTTCAAATAGAAGAGAGGGAAGATATCAAAGGGAGTACCCATATTTCACCACCACATCCAATCCATCCATACATGTGCACATGCTTGATTTGTGATTCATGACTTGTTTTCTCCTTGGATCTTTTTTTTGACTTGGTAATATATGAAGCACAGGTATGCCTTCTTTTTATTCCCTACTCTGAGCTCCACATAAGCCTATCTGTAGAGGTAGCAACAAAAAGATGCAACAACAAAAGCCTCGGTGAGCATCCACACACATATATGAGTGACTTGAGAGAATGACTTGAGGATTACAACTTTGTTTTATCTTTGAAAATTCTTCAAAAACCCAAGTTACTTACCACAAGGAGTAGAGATGACCAGAATCTATACCACTCCACTCTTCAACCGCTACAGGTGGCATGGTAGACACTTCAAAGTCCATTGGTACAGGTATGACTTGGAATAATTTGCTTGCTAGCATCATACCGTTTGGAGGTTATGATCCACCTTTTCCTTTAGTCGAGGACGAGCAAAGGCTAAGTGTGGGGGAGTTTGTTGACGATCACTAAATACCAAATCTAACAGTCAAATACCTGCATGAAAGCAATTAAATGAACAACCAACATTGTGGTAGGAGTTTATTACTAACAAATTACATAAGTGTTGGTAAATATATGCTGCAGGTGATTAATCCACGGAATTAATGGAAAATCTATGTCATAAAGGGAGAAAGCACACTTCCGGCCAATTAGGCCGCAACACAAGGATCCACAGGCCCACTTTCAGAAGGAAACAAACATAACCCACTGCCTTACGGTGTTAGGAGCGGAGAGGGACCACAACTCAGGGACCCAGAACACGGGGGCCACCTGGGCCAGCACCCATGTTCGGTCGAACATGGGTGTTTGGCCAATGGTGGGATTCTTCCCGTGGTGCATGGTTGCCACGTGGAGTCTCGTGGTGCCTCCCTAAGGTCGGTTGGCCCGGTAAGGTCGGCAGTTACCGCCTCAGGAACCACCTTTGGACCCTATATGAGGAGGGGAATGGCTCCATTTCACATACACTTCAAGAATAGTTTAGAGCTTGATTTCCATGAGGCTTTAGCACTGCAAAAGTGCTTAGAAAATAGGGAGAGAGTGAGGGCAAGTCCGAAGGAGGAGTGGGCCTGTCCACCTCTTCTCCATGCTTGTACCTCGATGGATGCTTGCCATATTTAGTAAGTCTTCATGATTCCTTTCTTGGTATTTAAGTTTTCTTTTTAAGTAAGTTTTATACTTAGTTGCTTTTGTCGCTCAACGCTCTATTTAGTTAGAGACCTTAGTCTTATATCATCGCACGTGGAGATTAAGGGAGTAGTCGAAAGCATAGACGTGGTGTCTAGGCTGTAGGTTACCTTTGTTTATCGCGTAGTCCACGGATTGCTAGAGGTAGGCAGTAGGTGGTGATAGATCTATCTGCCCTTTGAAATCCTCCACGTTTGGCTACGCAATAGGCTCTTGGCCGGAATCGCACTATGGATGCAGGGGAAAATCGGATACCCAATGCAAGCAACCTAGTAGTACTCTTACCTTGAATAGGACCTTATAACCATTAGGAATCCTCTCTACCCAATGCCATATTAATTTTGATGTCCTTGGAAGAACTAGAACTGAAGATTAGGCACGCACGTTCCTTGTGGATTCGATACCTTAGAATACTCCTGGGTGAAAGCTACTTCGGTATCCTTACACTTGCGGATTTATTCTGTTGTCGTTAAAATACCTAACATCGAGGTCGATGTAGTATTGTGGAGGATCATAGAGGGTAGTGATGTTCTCAAGCATGTGTCCCAAAAGAGGCGTCCCTTCCCGAAGGATCGAGGTCCCAAAGGTGCTGATAACGCAGACACTTGATAATACAATATTTATCCATTTTAAGTTAAGTTATTATATAAATAGAGTACTAAAGTGCAGCGGAATATTACAAATTTAGGATAGACAAAACAACGGAAGAAAAATAACGAAAGTTCTATGAGTTCTCGACGATATGGCGGTAGTAATGATTCATGCCTAGAGAACCATTACCCTAGCAGCACGCAAGAATCACTGCTGCGGTAAATCAGACTCCCAGTGGACAGTCTAACCCTCAGGGACTTGCATGTCCCAAGGCATCACATCTATAGCCAATTCTATATCTTCATTCCCTAAAAAACAGTAGTGGCACAAAGCCTGAGTACTAATTACTCACCAAGACTTACCCGTCGAAGGACCTAGACATGCATTGGCTCTAATAGGATGGCTATTTCAAAGACTTCCACTAGGCATCCTATTAGTTCTACCAAATTTTATTTAGCCAAGTTAATTGGGTAGGGCAAAAATATAACTTTAATGGAGCAACATAAATAATGAAATCAATACATGAAGTAAATACAAAATAATAGGAGTAGTAATAATAATCAATAAGCAAATAATCAACTTTCATAGCATCATGTGAACTACGTGATGACTCAGTGACCAATCGGTACTCATTACTACTAGCGACAGCAATTGCAATCGATTTACACCAGCTGGGAAAACCCGAGATACACGACACATACACACCAATTAAGGTCGTATATGGCAATCTTTTGCAATAAAAGAACTTACACCTCAAACCGGGTGTGGTGACATCGAGTGGGCATGTCGTTCTACCAACAGTACTTCGTGGTATGAAGCGCCCACTCTAGCAGCAGAAGGGTCAATAACCAATGCACATTAACCGATCCTATTTTAAGTAATTTTTAATGCGACATCGGTTTACTAGTGCGCATAAACTAGCATGCATTCGGTATTGTTCAAAACTTGATCAAGGGGCCAACAACGAACGGGTCCTAGGTTCGACAAGGCAGGGCTAACGCAGCCAACACCCATATGTTGGTGCAAACCTACACATGCATTATCCCTGCCCGGTCATAGCATCAAAAGTAAACTTATTTCCATTAAGTTCAAATTTAGTGATCAAGTTCATCCTCTTAGCACGAATAATAAAACTAACGCTATTATACAATTACTAAGCATAGCAGCACAGTACCGGATCCTACCAAGACTCATATAACAGTAACATAGGTCATTTGGGGTATCAAGCAATGTGGGTTTTCAATCAACTCCTATTGACCTAATGCAACAATCAAATATAGACACTAGTAATGATGTTAAACTAGCAACTTTGTAAAAAGGCGAATGCAAACCGGGGCTTGCCTTGATCGACACTAGTGTTAGCAGCCTCTACTTCTTGCTCCTGAGAGTCAATATCCTTCTGAAAATCCTCTTCTTGCTCCTGGTTGTCGTTACCTATATGATGGAAAATGTGTTAACGTTATTATCGTAACACCGTTACATGCAATGATATGATGGATGCATAATGCAGTAGTGTTTTAGTGCCAACAATCTTATTAATATGTTCTCGAGTCATATGGTTCAAAGAAGCAAATTAGAATCTCATTATCTTATGTGTGTTAACCATTTAAATGAGGTTATTACAATTCAATGAACAATTAATGCAATTAATAGAGTAAAAAGGTGTTACTCGACTTGAGTGATTTATTATGAACAAGTACATGTATGAACATCATTTTTACCAAGATAGCTTCTGAACGTTAATATTTTATTTACTAGTATTTATATAAGATAAAGCACCAAATAAATCATAGTGTGAAATAATGTAAATTTAACTTAACCAAAATTTAGGGTGATGTAATAACATGAACTAACAGTGCATGCAAAAGATTAGAATTAATTTGCCTTTCTTGAATTTATGAGGATTTAGCTTGTGTTTGCACAAGTTAAATTAAGTATTGAAAATACTTTGGCATAAGTAGCTGGCTATCATTTTTATAAAACAGAGCACATTTTTATAAAACGAACAATCTTGGTTTGAGGTCAACTGGACTTGAAATGAATTTACTATGATTTTTAGAAGTTCTCAGTAATTTTTGTTAATTTTTCTGGTTATTGAGTAATCCGGGAATGCCACGTGAGCAGCCACATCAGGGCCACGTCGGAGCCACGCAGGCACCAGCATGGCTTCTAGTCAGCTTCACCGGATAGCGGTGGCGCGTGGCCGGAGCTCGCCGGAGAGCTCGCTGCCGGCGGCTACAGGCGACGGGGGCTTGCCGCGAAAGTGCGGAAATGACGTACTCGTTATGGCGCTTTGGTTGGAGGGGTTCACGGGGACAGAAGCTCACCAGAGAGTTGTCGGCGTCAAGAGACAGCGAAGAGGACGACTTTGGCGCCGTCGCATTTCTGCTACGGGGCACGAAAAGGGACTCCGTCTTCACCTATAGCTTCAAGGCGATGTGCAGGGGCTCAGCATCAGGTTCCTAGGCGCCAAGAGAAGCCGGGAAGTGGAGATCGTCATGGAGGCGGCTTCGGCGATTGGCGGTGATGGGGCAGGGTTGGGGAAAAGCGAAATGCCGGCGACCTCGTGCATGAAAACAAAGGGGAAAAAGTTCAGGCACGATCGGCCATGAGTTGAGCACATGCACGAAGAGGAAGAAGGGGACAAGGCTCACTAGAGGCGAGGAATTTTGCGGTGATGTCAATGGCGGTCGCAGGGGTGTTCGTCTCAGTTCTTCCTTCGATTCTGGCAATGAGCGCGAGAAAAAGGCCAAGTAGGGGCATAGGGAGGTAGAAGGGGTCTAGGCGCATGTGTTGGCGGTTTTTGCTCGAGTGGGGAAGTAGTGAGCGATGGTTTCTAGTGGTCTCTGTCCATGGCGTGGAGGAGCAAAGGGGATAAAGAAGGGGAACCGGAACTGTGTGGCAGAGAGCTCGGCCAAGGGTTCATGGCCTCAGTGGTGTCGCGCAAAGGTCAATGCTTCGATTTGCGAGCTGATAGGGCAATGGGACTGGTCGGTGCAGCGGTGGCCGAGTAGGCAAGGGCAGTGGACATGGCAGGTGGGCAGAGCGGCCAAAGTTGATGGCGCTGGCGTCAAAACGGGAAACGGGGAAAGGCGAACGGGACGGGACGCGACAGGGGGGGGGGGGGGGGGTCAGGCGACACTGTATCGTGCGGGGTTCCGAGGTGGACGGTGGCATGTAGAGGCACTGGCGTGCTCGCCGGAATTGGCCTGCGCCAATGGAGGAAGAAGAAAGGAAATTTCGCACTGCGCCCCTTCTATTCTTTCCAAATTTGCAAATAGGTCCCTGGTTTCAATTAATTCAAAATAAAATAGCTACAAGGACCAAAATAATATGGGATTTTGCACATAGGTTTCTTGTGATATTTTTGGTGCTCTGGTGGGACCCAATTCACAAGAGAATTTATAATTATTTTATAATTATTTCCTCATTATGAAAGGTTTCTAAGCTTAAATGAATTGTTTGATGTATTTTCAAATATGGTAAAATACTTAATAAACTTCTAAAATTCTATTTTATCATTAAAATGATTATAAAATTACTTGGCATATGTTGTATAGAAAATTTTGAACTTGCCTCACAATCTTGGTTGCAGGGTTTTTATTTGTCTATAATTAATTCAAATTGGGTGGGGACTCTATCATTTTATGTTACACTTAGCTATAATTTGTGCTCTACATACTTGTTAAGTAGAAATGAGACACCTGGGGGTCACATCCCACTTGTGAGTGGAGCAAAAGTATCATCTCCATTGCTCTCTCAATTGATAGCTCATGCCTTCTGTTGATTACCTCCTCAGGCAAGAAACCCCTCTCAGGAGTTGTGATTTGTAGGAGGCACTTGTCAGTCACTTCCTGTGGTGGAATCCTTCAAAAACCTCGAAAGGAGTTTATCCTACACACAAGATCATAAATGCTCAAGAGAGTCTAACAAAGGTCATTATTCGGATTTCTCACAATTTCATCAAATTGAAAGAAGAGATCCTGTTGGTGAGCTTGATGAAGATGCCAATGTCGATCTTGCAGTGGAGGAGGCGGAGGTGCCGGATCGTACTGGTGAGGTTGATCATCTCAAATGATCGTGTGAGCACTGTGGTTGGTGCTCCTCTCACACTAATGCGTGGTCCACCCGATGTGCTTGGAGTTGAACTTAGATTGGCACTTGAGGTAGAGCTTGACGAAGTGCTTGATGAAGAGCTTGGTGTAGGTCTTGATCCAAAGAGGTTGTAGAAGCTGTTGCAAGGCAATCTTGTGGAGGGATCAAAGAAGTTTGAGCTTCAAGATACTTCTTTCCCTTTGCTTGAAGATGCTCCATTGTTTGCCTTGAATGTCTTCTTCCTCGTCAAGTTTGCGATGATTGCCTTGCCCGATCACATCATCAACAGAAAGATTCTTGTCCATAATGAGACCAAGGGTGATGTAGAGGAGTGTGGAATACTTACCTTATAGGTATCCATAGTTATGCCTAAGTCGGTCGACGACCGGGTACCTCATCCATAAGGTAACCGACCGAGTCGGCTTGGAGCGCAAGGCAATTAGAAATAGACTTTCCATATGAATTCTTGTAGACTACGAGTATGACTCTTTAGGTACACCTTGCCGACTGGATATATAAGGCAGCAGAGAACCCCCATCAAGGGACAGCTACCACATGAGACAATACGAAACATAATATCAAGACAAATCACAGAACACATGACGTAGGGTTTTTACTCTCATAGAGAGGGCCCGAACCTATCTAAATCAGCATCTTGTGTCCTAACCATCGAGTTCTTAATCCCGACGTAGCCCTATAAATTTATTGCCGAGTATAAGTCTCGACAGTTGGCGCGCCAGGTAGGGGACAAGGCTCGCCGAGATTCACCGTTGACTTCGATGGCCGAGATTCCCACCATCCAGTACTCGCTGGATTTCAAGATTTCCTTTGGTTCGCTCGACTTCACCGCCAACTCCAACGGAGTGCTAGGCCTCGACGACGGTCGATCTGACTCGGCCGTAGCCGATCTCATGGCGTGATCACCAAGCCCGTCAGATCTGATCCCTGTATTAGTTCCACTCGGATTCGGCGACACAGATCTACCCACCGGGTACGACTCTAAGTCGGTTTGTTCCTTTGATGAGGAGTCAGATGGATCTACTTGCCCTTATCCTTTGGGCGTCAACATGGTCGAGGTTCGTGAGGACCCGATCGATGATGGGGATGATGACAACAATGATGATGGTCCTGCCAACAACAACGTTGGACATGGCGAAGAAGGCCAAAGGGACAATGACCCCGAAGAGATACCACCTTTGAACGGTCACTGCCACTGACCGGGAGGATCTTATGGATCCCGATTGGCGTGACAGCTAGACCTCGGAGATTTAAAAATTGAAGTGGATGGCGTCAAGGTGTATGACACCCCTTAGTTCAACATCACTAGGGCTAAAACATTGCTTGACAGCTTGATGGCTGACGCAACATATCAGAGCCCCATAATGCATAAGGCGTGCCATGCTCAAAGCAGCTGCTGTTCAAGACAAGGCCCAGGACGAACCACAGTCAGTGGCGAGTTCTAGCTACGCAACTTCTCGTGGATGACAATGTAGTGATCTAAGGAATTCCATGAGACCCCACGACGGACGAGATACCATCAACTCTCATACTGAAGAGCGGATCCGGGATGACTAGCACCACAAGGAGGGGTCAAGTTCAACAAAGTACTCATTGATGGAGGAAGCAGTCTGGATTTGATCTTCACGGCAACGATGAAGGGGGTCAAGTTCAACGAAGTACTCATTGATGGAGGAAGCAGTCTGGATTTGATCTTCACTAAGACCCTCACGGAATTAGGCTTGTCGGTCAGCGACTTGCAGCCGAGTTCCTCTCTCTTCCATGGGATTGTGCCAGGCAAGACTTCTGTTCCTATTGGACAGATCACTCTGCCTGTTACCTTTGGAACCAGTGAGAACTTTAGGACTGAGTGCGTTATCTTCCAGGTAGTCGACTTTGAGTCTCCTTACCACACTATCCTAGGCAGACCAGCAATGGCGAAATTCATGGTGGTTCCACACTACCCGTATCTCACTCTAAAGATGCGAGGCCCTAAGGGAATCATCTCCCTCCAGTCTGACCTTCGAAATTCTTTTGATTGCGATGTGCAGAGTTGTGAGATGGCCGACCGACAGTTGATGCTGTCCGATCGGCTCGAGATCCAGAAGGCAGTTGGCAGTCAGGAGCAGACCGATGCGGAGGTCCCCGTAAAGAAGCCCACCAAGGACAAGATCCAGACTGATGATGTCCCCACCAAAGAAGTTTCGCTTGATCCAGAGGACCCTACCAAGATCACATATGCAAGAGCTGACCTCGACGAGAAATAGGAACTCGCTCTCACTATTTTCCTCCAGGAAATTAGGGACATCTTTGCATGGAAGCCCTCTAACATGCCAAGAGTTCCTAGGGAAAAGATTGAGAACGAGCTAAGGGTGCCTCCTAGGGCCACCCCTGTCAAGCAAAGGCTTAGAAGGTTTGCACAAGACCGTAAAGACGCCATGAAGAAGGAGATAGCTAGATTATTAGATGCTAAGTTTATAAAGGAAGTGTACCATCCTGATTGGCTGGCAAATCTAGTCCTTGTACCTAAGAAGAATAAAGAGCGGCGGATGTGTGTCGATTATACCGATTTGAACAAGGTCTGCCCTAAAGATCCCTTCGCTCTACCACGTATTGATCAGATTGTAGACTCAACAACCGGGTGTGAGCTTTTAAGCTTTCAGGATACCTATTTAGGCTATCACCAGATCCCACTGAAAGTCAAAGATTAGATTAAGACTTCCTTTATAACTCCCTTCGGCGCCTACTGCTATACTACTATGCCATTCGGTCTGAAAAATGCTGGCGCGACTTACCAACGTGGTATTCAATGCTGCCTCAAAACTCAGATCGGTTGGAACGTAGAAGCGTATGTTGATGACATTGTGGTAAAGACTCGGAATGTTGAAGAACTTCTCTCTGACCTGGCAGAGACGTTTGACAGCTTGAGACGATACTCGATGAAGTTGAACCCTAAAAAGTGTGTTTTCGCGGTTCCTTCGGGAAAGCTACTCGGTTACATCGTTTCAAAACGAGGTATAGAGGCTAACCAATTGAAGTTCAAACAGCCTTTGCACTCGGAGAAGTCTTCCGCGATTGAGAAGCAGAGGGAAAGATTGCCAAGTGGGTAGTCAAGCTCGGTCAATTCACCATTACGTTTGTACCTCGCTCGACAATCAAAGGACAAGCATTAGCTGACTTCATTTTCGAGTGGACAGAGATTCAGATGCCGCCAGCACCGCAAGATATTGAGTATTGGAAAATGTACTTTGACGGATCGCTCTAGTTACCTGGAGCGGGTGCAGGGATTGTGCTCATCTCACCACAAGGAGAAAAGATCCGGTATGTCCTCTAGATCCTGTTTTGCGCGTCTAACAATGCTGCGGAATATGAGGCTCTTCTACACGGTCTATGCATTGCCGTGTCACTCGGCGTTCAACATCTCGACATCGTTGGTGATTCGGCTCTGGTTATCATCCAAGTCACTAAGGATTGGAGCTATGTGGATAGCAATATGGCTGTCTATTGCCAAGAAGTAAGGAAGCTCAAAGATAAATTTAATGGACTGAAGTTCATGCATATTCTTTGGGATAACAATCAAGCGGATGATGAACTAGCCAAGATGGGATCGTCTTGAGCGATTGTCCCACCTGGTGTTTTCTTACACACCCTTGATTCTCCCACTATTTCTCCTCGGTCTGATGTCTTAATGACCAATGTTGCTGAGATGGTAGATGATACCAACATACAGATTGACTGGCGCGACCCGATTGTCCAATTTTTGACTAAGGGAACGCTGCCTCCGGATCATAATGAGCAACAAAGATTGAAGGCAAAGTGTCGAGGATATTTGATGTTGGACGACCTACTCTATCGATGAGGGGGTTCAAATATCTTGATGTGATGCATCTCGATTCCAGAAGGCAAAGAATTGATGGAAGAAATCCATTCAGGCGTATGTGGTAACCATGTGGCTTCTAAGACTTTGGTCGGCAAAGCCTTCCGGCAAGGGTTTTATTGGCCTACGGCGGTTGAAGATGCCTACCAGGTCGTTCGGAAGTGTGAAGGTTTTCAATTCTTTGCTCAACAGACACACGTGCGTTCGCAACAACTTTAGATGATACCTATGACTTGGCCTTTTGCAGTCTGGGGGCTTGACATTGTCGGTCATTTGAAGAAAGCGCCAGGCGGGTTTACTCATTTGTTTGTTGCTATTGACAAATTCACCAAGTGGATTGAAGCGAAGCCGACCGGCAAGATAACTTCAAAGAAGGCGGTCGAGTTTGTCAGAGACTTCTTCACTCGGTTTGGGGTTCCTCATGATATCATCACCGATAATGGTACTCAGTTTACATCTAGGGAGTTCCATGACTTTGCCGATGAGATGGGCATAAAAATCCACTTTGCATCTGTGGCTCATCCTCAAAGCAATGGGCAGGTCGAACGGGCCAATGGTATGATTCTTCAGGGATTGGAGCCCCGAATATTTGACAGACTGAAACCGTACGCCGGTCGGTGGGTCCGAGAATTGCCTTTGGTTCTCTAGGGGCTGCGCATTAATGTCAGTCAGGCTACTAGCCAGTCACCTTTATCATTGGTCTACGGTTCCAAGGCTATGCTGTCGATTGAGGTAAACCTCATTTCAGTGCGAGTGAAAGGATATGACGAGAAACTTTCTGAAGACAACCAAGTGATGGAGTTGATTGTAGCAGAGGAGTTGCGTGATCGTGCTCTGTTTCGGTCGGTAGTATACCAGCAAGGCTTGCGACGCTATTATGACAAAAATGTTCGTAGTTGCCAGTTTCATGTTGGAGATTTAGTGTTGCGTCGAGTGCAATCAACCATAAATCAACACAAGCTTTCCCCTAAATGGGAAGGACCTTATGTGGTCAAAGAAGTTACTCAGCTGGGAGCTTATCGATTGATGTATGAAGATGACGACGACGTACCAAATCCATGGAACATCAATCAACTATGTTGTTTCTATACTTAGTCTTCTTCTTGTATTTTTATACATTATTATTGAATGAAATTCAAAGTCTTTTTGATGGAAGATGTTTTCGATTTCATTCTTATTTCTCACGATTCCTTAATTTATAGCACTAAACAATTGAGCCAGGGGGCTAGTAATAATGTCCCACTACTCCTTAACCTTGACAGATTTTGGTTTTGGATTTTTTCCGACCGATTTCTCATAGTTTGACACGGTCTATAGTTTTTTGGTCTTACACTGGAACATTATGGTTATACAATTTATATTGGACAATAGACTGCCACTACACTAAACCCAGAGCTAAAGTTGTGAGAGATCATGTGTCGAGTGGTCGATTCTATTTACTACACAGTTATAAATTACAACCTAATATGCTAAGGCAGACTGGTACAACTTCTGTTTTTGTCTCTAAAAGACTTAAGGTGAAAAGGTTTAAGTGCTATGGTGCGACTAACGTAGCTTGGCGCCGACTGATTTGCCCTAAGTAACAGGAGATTGCCTTTACAACTATTTAGTTGATTTTTTCTAAATTTGTTTAGTAACTAAGTAAGGACAAGAATTAATATTTATATTTACATGGAGACGATATTGTTTTCCTGAATCAAATACTACTAATGTTTATTAACATTGCAGATATTACATCTCCTGTGAAGGAGAGGAGGCATCATCTTGTAACTCTAACTCCGGAGTTGCTGGAGGAGACAACGCGATGGGGTCGACTTCTACATTATCAACTAAGGCACAGGAGGTTTCTAGCATAGAACCCATAAGCAACTGACATTGATCGATCATCAAGTCAGGGTTGAAGCCCTCCTTGACCTTGTCCAATGGTAGAGCAGGAGACCAAGATTGGCAAATACCCAGTACTTGAGTCCTGACCTCAGTCGCCACACTTCTGGTGTTGTTGGCAATCACCTCCGGCGCATGCTCTAGCAAGTACTCCAAAGAGTGCCCGGTCTTCTGCACTTGGTGAGCATGGATATAATCCAATGCTTTCTAAGCGCTGTAAGATATGGCTGCAAAAGTCATGAAGGGTATTAGATGATGAAGTCCAAAACCGATGATAGAAGACTTAAAAAGATAGCTTACTGGCAAGATTACATTTGAAGGACTTGGAGATGCTCTTAGCCTCCTCAACCTTTCCTTTGGTCTCCTCTAGTTCCCTCTTCAGCCGAGTGATCTCAGCGCTCTGCTCTTCGACCGACTTGGAGAGGTCATTCTTCTCAACAGACAGAGCATCTAAGAATCTCTGCTGGTTTGAAGTTAATTTCTCCTGGTTGGTGACCTTCTGATCACGAGCTAAAAATAAAAATAAAGGCTTTAGCAATAGAGTGAGAAAGAAGTAAATATAAGTTGGTCTGCAATCTTACCAACGACATCAGCACGACTCTGCTCAAGAGCTTTGATCACCTCCTTGTGGTCGGTCTGTAGCTTCTCAATTTGCCTTCTGGCTTGGGAAAGCTGCTCGCCGATAACTGTTGACAACAAGTCAATACCTTTAAAGGAGAAGTGTGAATCCATATGATGTTAGGGACTTACCAAAAGTTTCAGCGTCAAGGTATTCAATCCTGACCTGCGTTTTCTCCACAAGAGAGTATATTCTCTGAATATGAAGAAGGGTATGGTTAGTTGGAAGAATGATTCAAGGAAGAGAAAAACTTGGTATTGATGTACCTTGTTGGCCTCTCTATGCTGATGCATGACGTCCATGTCCTCAGCTTCCGGTCTTACCCTTATAACGGGGAGAAGACATGCCGGTCGGGGAAGGGTTTATGGTTTAAGGAGTAGGTGTCGGCTATGACGTGGGCTCTGGAGCATTGGATGACTTCCGCGGCTCGGTCGGCACGCTTGATCATGTGCGGACCGATTGAGGCTGGTCGGTCGGTTGAGGAGCAGGAGTCGACCTAGTGTCTTGAGACCCTTGGGCGATCTGATTATCACTTGATCGACCGCTATGATGGCCAAAGAGCACAGCATTAAAGTCTAACAATAGTTGGTAATAATGCCGATGAAGAATTGAAAGTGTAAAGAATTATACCTGGAGGCTTGTTTAATTTTGATCCGACATACTTTCTTCTTTAGAGAAGTGGTCTACGGGTCAGAATCCTTCGTCTTCAGGGAAGTCTTGGCGGCTTCATCGGTCTTTTTGCCACCCTTGCACCACTCTTTGATTTGCTCGGGGGCTCCGACTGGCTAGATGGTCGGTCGAAGTGTGCAGGGGCCGGTTGGCTGGCATCGTGGCGGCGCTCCTCCTCGTCATTATCGTCATCTCCCACATATTGCTGACGATGGTGAGCGGTCTGCTTTACTCGTTGGCCGGGAGAGGGCAAGGCAGGGTGAGGAGGTGCTGTGGAGATGCTGGCAACGACCTCTTCGGTCGGTTGGGCAACCGCTGAAGAACTGGCATCGTTGGTGCCAGTCTGCGGTGGTTTTTTGACATAATCCGGTCCCTCAAAATCGGTCGCAGGGAGTGAAGGGTGTGACACGTAAGTGCCCAGAACCTGCAAAAACATCAAGACATCACACACTGTGATTATTCAAAGGGACGTCAGAATTATTCAAGACAACCGAGGCTTACTCGGGCCCGTAGAGTGCCCACATTGTATGCCTTCGCGATTGAGATGTGATCTTGGATGATGTCTCCTTTAAACATCTTTGATAATCGCGACTGACGCAGAGTGGAGTTTGGCGGATCAGGCACCTCCCTCGTCTCATCGTCGGTGGCATACTCCTTGTGACATTCCATGTTACAACATGAAGTTAACTAAGCCTAACCTCAATTAAGGACTAAGCCGGAGTATGATTGATCCATGTGCTAAAGGATAAAGAAAAGAAACCTAGTTAAGTAAATTCCAAAAATATTCAATTATGGGTCTCTCACAAACATCATCAAAATCCATGAAAGTACCCAGATATTTTTACATATTCTGAATGGCCATAATAAAATAGAATTTTGAGAATTTTTCCAGAATTTTTGGTAACCATTTAATACCCTTAAAAAAATTCCCCAAAGTCAGAAAAGTGTATTTCGGGTTTAGAATTTTCATAAATTCTCAAAGGCAAACTAACAGGTGCACCCAACAGAAAAGTTGGAGCACACGTTCCACTGAGTATACACAAAAAGTTGCGTCAAATTTGGAGCATGGGAACGTGTCGGAATTTACCAAATCCGAGTCCAAGTTCTGGGTCAAACCGGGTCAACCGCCCCTTCCCTCTCCCACTCTCTCCGGCCAGTCTCCGCACGACACCGACGCGCCCGTACGAGCCACCGGCGATCGCTGTAGCCCCGTCACGGCCACTGCTCCGCCAAACCGCGCCTGTGCCACCGGCCGGCATTGAAGCTCCACCGGAGGAGCCACTCCCTGCCCGACAGCTCGCCGTCCTCCCTCCAACTCTCTCTCGGCCCCCCCCTTCCGGCGGCCACGACATAAGGGCAGCAACGGCTCACCCACCCCATTCCTCTCCCTCTCTGCTCGCCAACACCCCCGCACGCCCCAAGCGCCCCCGCAAGGTCGTGCAGCGCTGCTACCGCCCTGCTCCTCCCCTGCCGCAAGGAAACCCGGCGAGCTCCCCTGCTCCGAGTCGCGGGAGCGCCGCCGCGTCCAGCCCTGACCAGGCAGCCCCTCCCTCCCTCCTTCTTTCGCAAATCAGCGCGCTAAGGAGTCTTCTCGCCGCCTGCTGATCCTCTTCCTCCCTCGTGCAGAGACGTCACCGGAATTTGGAGAACCCGAGCCGCCGTCGGCCACCGCGCGGAAAGGGCTCACGGCGACGACCACCCTCCCGGCCACCCCAACTCCAGCCCGCGCGTCGACGAGCACCGCGGCACCCAGGTGATGCTTCCGGACCTCCCCCCTTGCCGATCCCGTCTCTAGGCGTGCCTGCCGCCGTCGGCCGCCGTCCAGCGTCGCCGCCGCTCGTCGCCGGCAGAGCTCCGGCAGCCCCCGCTCCGGCCACCACCACCCACGTGACCGCCTTGGGTCACTGATCTTGTAGAGCAGCACCAAGCTCCGTGCCTCGCCGCCGATCGCCGCCGGCGAGCCAGCAGAGCCACCCCGCCGCTCCGCCGCGCGCACGCGCGGGGAGAAATTTGAAAAATGGCCAGTGGCAGATTTGTAAATAAGGGTGAACTTCGATTAAAACTTTAAAATTCAATAACTCGAAAAATAAGAGGCCTAAAAATGTGAAATTAATTTTGTTTGACTCCAAAAATCTTGCTCTACCAGAAAAACAAGATGAGATCCAGGGTTATGCAGTAGGTTAGTAGAATTAAATCACCAAAGTTAGAACCTTGCTAAGAGTATTAAATTAATAATTCAAAATCTACAACTGATAAAATCATGGGATTTGGTCAGTAAGCACTTCATGTCATTCCTAAACTTTCTGCTAAAGCATATTTCCATCTTTTATGCAAATTTTTGTGTTATTGCATAATCCCCATTTTTAGTAAATAAATTTCTATAAATGCTTGGGTAGGATTTTAATTCTGAAATTTTGCATTCCTACTCTTTGAGCATTTCTACATAAGTATAAAATCTCCATGAAAAATGTTTGGGCACCATCAGTGTGCTTTTGGCTGTTAAAGTTACTCATTCCTAATTAACTTAAGAATTTCAATATAATTGTTGCCTAATATATGCATATGGTTATTAGTAGTGGTAAATCCATCCTTGGGACAACCCATGCAACATGTTAATCTTGACTTACAGTGAAGTTATGAATTTCTTTTGCATAATAATGATTCACAATTAATGTATATATCTAGATTAGTCAGGGCTACAATTAAAAGTGAACATGTAAAACTCTAGAAGGTTGCAATTAACCTTGCAAAATAAAATTTCTATGTTCTCTTGCATAGGTAGTTTAATTGGGAAATGAGCCCTGGGTAAGTGGGAAGTCAAGGAGCCTTACATGTTTGCTAAGTGGGCCTCGATGGCATACTCGTAATTGGGTATAGGTGATATGCTCATTTATTACCATGTCTCCCATTTCCCTAATTAGAAGTTTGTCCCCCGAAAGTTAATAATTGCCAGAGTGTGGTACAAACATGTCATCTCATGCATGAGCATCATTCCATCAAATCCTATTTATTGAGGAAGTGTCATGCATCATCGTCCAACTCCTGACCATGCATTGCACTGCATTGACTAGGGAGTGAGACTGGGAGCAAGGACGTGGCAAGCAACCCTGAGGAGTCCGAAGTTGAGCTCAACCCCGTCGAAAACTTTAACTACGATCACTCCCAAGGCAAGCCCCGGTGCACACCTACTGATTTACGAGTCCTTTTATTTTGTCACCATAGAGGGATATTGTATTGTGCATTAGGTATAGGGCTTGGATGGAAACCCACTTGCATACACAAACTGTGACCTATACTTAGTTACGTCAGTAAGCCTTTCGTTAGCAACTGCTAGGCTTAAATTAGTGGAGTCAACGGTAGGCTATGGGATCACTTGATTCAATCATGATCCACGTGAAGAATAAAGGAATTGATTAAAAATTTGGGAACCCACTGTTGCAACCACGCGGACAAGTATTGAACAGTACCAAGTGCATACCTCTATATGGGAATTGGTAAACCTAGTAACTTGGGCGCCGTATTATTGGACGGTATTACTCATCGATCCAGAGGTGATGTGAATGGCACGGTGGATGCACGGGTCGAGGACCGCTGGAGAGTGCACGGGTTAAACCCCGGATACGAAGTATTGTATCGCGGGGAGGACGTGTACTCGGGATCGATGGCCCCGGATCGACTTTATCGCAACCTCGTGAACGGTGGCCATACGTGTTCTTAAATGATGCGTATGTCGTGCATTTGGGTTATTCTCCTGCAGGATGTAAATCAATTCGGATTGCCGTCTCTCGCGGTCATGAGTATCTCTTGTTCGAGCAGTGGCAATGATACTTAAGTAGAGAAATTTGTTTAGGATGCTGATATTTATTTACTCTATGGGTACAAATTGCTATGTTGTATTGTTCTTTATATTTGAACAGTCTTAGCAGCTAGCTAGGGTCCACTATAGTTCCTTTCCCGCAACGAGCAATTAAAATCTTGGTTAAGGAATAAGCATCGCAACATAGAATTAATAGGCGCTTTTACGCAAATATCAAACAAACCTGGTCGGCCCCCTGCATACTAGGAGTCGGTTTTAGTAAACCCCTTTTGGACGGGTAAGTCTTGCGGAGTATGCTAGATACTCAGGCTTTGCGATTATGTGGTTTTTCAGGTTTGCCTCAAGCGACTTATTGCGATTGCTGTAACAAAATTGTGTGGGAAGGCGAGGAGCCCCAGAATTGGACCATTGAATGGGTCCCCGGCTCCCCTAATCAAGACGAGTGAGCCACTACCCTAGGGCCGGCGTGGCTTGCTTAGGCTTGGCGGAGTGTTTGTCGTATCTCCCACCTCCGCATAATTATGAAATATGAACCAAGAACATATGTATAATAACGTAACTAAATTCGCTTCCGCCATGACTCTTGAGCTGTAATATTATACCCTTAATGATGTATCTCTGTAAACGATGGATGTCCTGTGTGAATGCTATGTATGGTTACTTCGTTAACCATCTCCCGAGGCGATCCTGTACGGCACACTCTATACTTCGGTATGGGGTCGTGACAGCTGGTATCAGAGCCGACTCGGGATAAGCATCACCCCGATGAACATTTTAAAAGACCTAAACAACCCGTTTTACGCCGCACGGTGAGGTACGAGCTAGTAGTGCCCATATAAGGACTTTATTAGTAGATGGCAAAGCTAACCCTGGGTTATGTTTGTTAAGTTACTCGCCTCTACGGATTCTTCCCCGAAGGTATGTGTCTGTGCGCGGATCGGTTGTGCAAGAAACACCGAACGCCTTCCGGGTGGGCAAAGACCTGGACTTTGTTTGACGCGCGGACCGATTGCGCTTAAATATCGGCTGCCTTCCGGGTGGGCAAATACCTGGACATAACTGTCATTGTTATTTTGGCTTGTTTCTTTTGGATTTGATGTATTGTTTCTGAAATGGATCTATTGCAGGTATACTAACCACGGGTAGATCGCTTAGAAACGTGCGAGAAGTGTGCGTGCCATCGGACGGATCGATCTATATATTCGGTCAAGGTTTTCCTTTGTGAGGACGTAGGAAATCGGCATATTGAGCATTTGGCATTCATGCATACCACATGCATTTATCTTTACCAAATTATGTAAAAGGTCACAATTATCACAAACATGTGAAATAATCAAACTCCGGGCGACTGCGAATCCCTATGGCGCTTAAAACGAAAGTTCGAATTTAATTGGGACGAACTCTGCCAGGAAAGTCAGTCCCACAAAAATGAGCATAACTTCCTCGATTTTAATCCGACGAAGGCGAATAAGTATCCGTTGGAAAGCTAATGTTTTCCCCTACGAGTTTGGTATAGTGGGTTTGTCCCAGAAAAATCTGTAAATGGGGCGGATTTTGCAAAAACAGCAAGCTTTTCGGAAAGTCAGCAGCAGTCTCATTTCTGTCCTCTGTTTTTGGATGATCATAACTCTCGGAGATATTATCGGTTAGGGATGTGGGAGCATGCGTTGGAAAGGTACTGAACTCCTCTACAATTAACAAAAAGGGATCAAAAGGTTAAATTGTACAGAAGCGACGTGTTTTTGCTCATCCCTGCAAGTTACCCTGTCGATCGTAGAACTGCATCGTTCTCCGTCCCACGGGTTGGACACCTTACGTTTTTTTTTTCCCTTAACCGTCAATCCTTATGCCACTTTGGACCTGTATGCTTAAAGGGATATTAAGTTTTGACTCATCCTCGCAAAACTTATTCCGACAGATGGTGGACGACAAGCTCCCGAAGGACTACGAGCCCCTTCCCGCACGCATTCTCGAGTTGGAACGAGAGCGTGAGGCGCTGCAGCTCGCACTTACCGCCCGAGACGCCCAGCTCGCCACTCGCGATGCGGAGATTGCGATCCTCAGGGGCAAACTGCACACTAGCGAGTTGGAGCGGGCGGACCTGTTCGAGCAGCTCCATGACGCTCAACTTATCATCGAGGGTGACGCTAGCGAGCAGTTGCAGGAGCGACTGAACCAGCGTAATGCCCAACTCACTGCTGCCCAAGAGGAGATCTACTCCCTTCATGGCCAGGTTGACGCCCTCTTGGAGGAGCGAAGCGAGCTCCAAGCTCAACGCGAAGAAGCCCAAGATGCGAGGGATGTCATGGAAGGGAACCTCAATGACGCACATGTCATCATCGCACAACAAGAACAACTTATTGGGCATCTCCAAGCTGCTAATGCCCAGCTGAACGCGGTTCTTAATGCCCAGCCACCCGTGCCACTCGCGGTGATTCCCCCAGACGATGCCGACTTGAGTGAGGACGGTGACTCCGGTGTTGACTATGAGGCGCCCCCTGGACCGGGCGACATGGAATGGGAGTCCGATGGTAGCAGGCACACCGAGTGACTGAGGCGTAGTAGGTCGTGTAGGGTGGAAGCTCGGGAAGACTTTGTGCTCGTATGTGGATAGTGCTAGTAGTGCTAGGTGGTGTTGTAACCGAAAGCTCTTCCAGACCACATGCTATCACGAGGTAGTAAGGGAACATAAGGATTTCCATGTATTGGAAGACGTGTCGCATGTACCCATGGTTTGATCATAAGTATGTTGCCTATGTGGTTGAAACTAGTGGAATCCAAGTGACCACCCGTAAATTGCACCGTGCACTGTCAACAGTTCCGTTATGAGCAGTTAAAATGTTATTGTTGTCACTGAATTATAGGCTTATTACCATAATGTTGCAGGCGATAATCGGGCTAATATGCTTTACCACTGTGACAGATGGTGCAAACTCGCCGTGGTGGAGAGAACCTCGGTGAGGCTCCCGGTGCCTCCAACGCGGGTGGAAACCAGCCGCCACCCAATGCTCCGCCCATGACGCCGATGGAGCAGCTCATCCACAATCAGAACGAGATGTTCCGCATGTTCATGGAGAACATGAATCGCCAAGGAGCTCCCGGACCACCACCGCTGCAGCCCCGCGAATCGTCCTACAGCGACTTTTGGGCAACTCATCCGCCCACATTCGACGAAGCTGGTGATCCGCTGGAAGCGGATAATTTCATTCGCACTCTAGAATCGAAGTTTGCTCTACTCCACTGCACCGACCACCAGAAGCCCCTCTTCGCAGCGCAGCAACTCCGCGGTTCCGCAAGTGCTTGGTGGGCAAGCTACACCACTGCTCTTGCCCCTGGCCACCAAGTCACTTGGCCGGAATTCTGCACCGCCTTTCGTGCACACCACATTCCGGCCGGTCTTATGAAGCGCAAGCTGCAAGAATTTCTCAACCTGAAGCAAGGCGCGGGAACTGTGCAAGAGTACGCACGGAAGTTCAACTACTTGGCTCAGTATGCGTCGTATCATGCCGACACGGACGAGAAGAAGAAAGATTGTTTCCGTTCGGGCCTTACCCCGAAGCTGCAAGACCGTCTGGCACAAGTTACCGCAGGGTCATTCAACGACCTAATAAGTGCCGCCATTGTGCAAGAAGATGCCATCCGTGCTAACCAGGAGGACAAGAAGAGGAAGCGTGCTATGGGAAGTTCGTCCGGATCCGCACTGCCCAAGTACAGGCTGGCAATCACCTCCCCGACGGGGCAGAAGTTCCGAGCTGCGCTACCGCCAGGAGGAGGGTCTCGTCCCACCTACTCGCAGCAGCACTTCCATTCCCGTGGAGGCAACCTGCAGCCCTCCGCTGGTCCCCGCCCCCCGCAGCAGACTAATCAAGTTTTGAAGCACAACTCCCCGCAGCCCTGCTACAACTGTGGCCGAACCGGTCACTTTGCCAAGGAGTGCCGCCTTCCGAAGCGCAACCAGGGAAACAGCAACAACTCCAGCCCCTCTGGAAACATCAACAACCACCCCAACAACGGTAACAACCACGGCAATAATGGGAGTCGTCCCCAGTCTTCTGCCCTTACCCACAAGAATGGCCGAGTCAATTATACCACGGTCGAAGAGATTCAAGTCGGAGAGCCCGTTCTCGCGGGTACGTTCTCGATCAACCAACACGCTGCCATGGTTCTCTTTGATTCAGGAGCAACGCATGATTTTATTAGTCAAGCATGTGTGAATCATCTGAAATTCACCCCCACCACTACGGGAACCCCATACATCATCACATCCCCCGGTGGGAAAATAAGAACTCACCTTGAGTTGAGAAAAGTGCCACTTAAGTTAGCAGGCAACGTGTACCCCGCTTCGTTAATCATCCTAGATGGTCAGGGTATTGACATAATTCTTGGTATGAGGTGGATGACTAAACATAGAGCCGTCTTACACATTGGATCCCGGGAGGTCCACTTGAACTCACCCCTCTATGGTCCGTCCATTCTTCAGTTGCCGAGTCCTAGATTGTCCATTCCTCAAGTGTGTCATGCTGAAGGGAAAAAGCTAGAGGACATTCCAGTGGTACGTGACTTCTCCGACGTGTTCCCAGATGAGTTACCAGGAATGCCTCCGGACAGAGACGTCGAGTTTAAGATTGAACTCCTACCCGGTACGGCGCCTATCTCTCGCAGGCCGTACAAGATGGCCCCTAATGAGTTAGCAGAACTAAAGGAACAGTTACAAGAGCTTATGGACAAGGGCTACATCCGACCGAGTTCATCTCCCTGGGGATGTCCCGCCCTCTTTGTAAAGAAGAAAGACCAGACCCTACGTCTGTGTGTCGACTACAGGCCCCTGAATGCTGTAACCATTAAGAACAAGTACCCTTTACCTCGAATTGATATTCTATTCGATCAACTTGTTGGTGCTAAAGTTTTCTCCAAGATTGACCTCCGATCCGGTTACCACCAAATAAAGATCCGAACCGAAGACGTTCCAAAAACTGCCTTCTCCACACGTTATGGTCTTTTCGAGTATCTCGTCATGTCTTTTGGTCTCACTAATGCTCCAGCCCATTTCATGTATTTGATGAATTCCGTGTTCATGCCAGAGTTGGATAAGTTCGTGGTCGTGTTCATCGACGACATCCTTATATACTCCAAATCCGAGGAAGAACACGCCGAACACCTCCGCATTGTTCTGCAACGACTCCGAGATCACCAGCTTTACGCCAAATTCAGCAAGTGTGAATTTTGGCTAAAGCAAGTTCCATTCTTGGGTCATATCATCTCCGTAGAAGGGGTAGCCGTTGATCCTGCCAAGGTAGAAGACGTGTTGAATTGGAGAGCCCCGAAATCGGTCAGGCAAATTCGCAGCTTCCTTGGCCTTGCTGGATATTACCGGAAATTTATTCCCAACTTCTCAAGCATTGCCAAGCCTATGACCAAGTTGCTGGAAAAGGATACGAAGTTTAAGTGGAGTAGTGCATGTGAAGAGGCCTTCCAATCCCTTAAGAAGCACTTGACAACTGCTCCGGTTTTGGCTCAACCTGATATTACCAAACCATTCGACGTTTACTGTGATGCCTCCGGCACTGGGTTGGGTTGTGTGCTTATGCAAGAAGGCCGTGTCATTGCCTATGCCTCTCGACAGCTCCGAAAGCATGAGCAAAACTATCCCACTCACGATTTAGAATTGGCATCCGTAGTCTTGGCCTTAAAGATCTGGCGCCATTACCTGCTTGGTAACCTTGTCAACCTCTACACCGACCACAAAAGTCTCAAGTATATATTTACGCAGCAAGAACTGAATATGAGGCAACGGAGATGGTTAGAATTAATTAAGGATTATGAATTGGAGATTCATTATCACCCTGGGAAGGCCAACGTGGTTGCCGACGCCCTAAGTCGTCGGGACCAATGCAATCACGCAGTTGTTTGTTCCATAGGAGCATGCCCGAATTCAGATTCAAGCGAACCAAGTCTTCGTATCATTCCATTTGGATACTTGTATAATCTAGCTCTCATCCCTACCCTTCGCGAAGAAATTGCCGAGGCCCAGAAGGGAGACGAGGGGATGGAACGCATTCGACAGAAGATGCTCCAAGGGGAAGCTACATGTTTCCGACAGGACGAAGATGGAGTGCTATGGTTCAACAATCGCCTGGTTGTCCCAAAGAAGGAAGAGTTAAGGAAGAAAATTTTGGATGAGGCTCACTTGTCCAAGTACTCCATACACCCCGGCAGCAACAAGATGTACCGTGGGTTAAGGGAAAAGTTTTGGTGGACGCGCATGAAAAGGGAAGTCGCTCGTTATGTTTCCGAATGCGATACATGCCAGCGTGTGAAGGCCGATCACCTGAGGAAAGCCGGTCTTTTACACCCTTTAAAAATCCCTGCTTGGAAATGGGAGGATATTGCTATGGACTTTATTGTCGGGTTACCCCTCACCCCCAAGAAACATGATTCCATATGGGTTATCGTGGATAGGTTGACCAAGTCCGCTCACTTTATTCCAGTCCATACAACCTACTCTACCAAGAAGTACGCTGAACTCTACATCACAAGAATTCTATGTTTGCACGGCGTGCCCAAGACTATTATCTCCGATCGAGGTCCCCAATTTATTGCTCGTTTTTGGGAGCAATTGCACGCTTGTCTCGGCACCACTCTCATCCGAAGTTCTGCTTATCACCCGCAGACCGATGGTCAAACCGAGAGGCTGAACCAATATTTAGAGGACATACTAAGAGCCTGTGTTTTGGACAATCAGGAGAATTGGGAAGATTGCCTTCCGTTCGCCGAATTCTCATACAACAATAGCTATCAGGAGAGTTCGGGAATGTCCCCGTTTGAGGCCTTGTACGGCCACTCATGCCGAACGCCGCTGAATTGGTCCGAATCAGGGGAAAGAACTAGTTTTGGTCCCGACCTCGTCATACAAGCCGAAGAAAAGGTGCGGCAGATTCAAGCTAACATGAGGGCAGCACAATCCCGTCAAATAAGCTATGCCAACAAAAGGAGATGCCCATTGGAGTTCGAGAAGGGCGATCATGTCTATCTACGAGTCTCTCCCAATAAAGGCGTATCTCGTTTTGGAATCAAGGGCAAATTAGCACCCCGCTACATCGGACCCTTTCCGATCATGGAGAAGCATAGCGCCGTTGCTTATCGATTGCAACTACTGGAAACTCTTGAGCGGGTGCACAACGTGTTCCACGTATCCCAACTAAAGAAGTGTTTGAAGCCTCCGATCGATGTAGTTATCTCCGACACCGAGCAATTGGAAGAAGACCTCTCCTACCCCGAATACCCCGTCCGAATCATTGATCAAAAGGACCGGGTAACGCGCCATCGCACCACCACATTCTACAAAGTGCAATGGAGTAACCATACTGAAGAGGAAGCCACATGGGAACAAGAGGAGTTTCTGAAGGCCAACTTTCCAGAATTTTTGGCCTCCCAAAACCGGTAACCATCCGCACCCTCCCTTTTGTTCATTCTTTTGCAAATCTCGGGACGAGATTTCCTTAAGGGGGGTGTGCTGTGACATTCCATGTTACAACATGAAGTTAACTAAGCCTAACCTCAATTAAGGACTAAGCCGGAGTATGATTGATCCATGTGCTAAAGGATAAAGAAAAGAAACCTAGTTAAGTAAATTCCAAAAATATTCAATTATGGGTCTCTCACAAACATCATCAAAATCCATGAAAGTACCCAGATATTTTTACATATTCTGAATGGCCATAATAAAATAGAATTTTGAGAATTTTTCCAGAATTTTTGGTAACCATTTAATACCCTTAAAAAAATTCCCCAAAGTCAGAAAAGTGTATTTCGGGTTTAGAATTTTCATAAATTCTCAAAGGCAAACTAACAGGTGCACCCAACAGAAAAGTTGGAGCACACGTTCCACTGAGTATACACAAAAAGTTGCGTCAAATTTGGAGCACCGGAACGTGTCGGAATTTACCAAATCCGAGTCCAAGTTCTGGGTCAAACCGGGTCAACCGCCCCTTCCCTCTCCCACTCTCTCCGGCCAGTCTCCGCCCGACACCGACGCGCCCGTACGAGCCACCGGCGATCGCTGTAGCCCCGTCACGGCCACTGCTCCGCCAAACCGCGCCTGTGCCACCGGCCGACATTGAAGCTCCACCGGAGGAGCCACTCCCTGCCCGACAGCTCGCCGTCCTCCCTCCAACTCTCTCTCGGCCCCCCCCTTCCGGCGGCCACGACATAAGGGCAGCAACGGCTCACCCACCCCATTCCTCTCCCTCTCTGCTCGCCAACACTCCCGCACGCCCCAAGCGCCCCCGCAAGGTCGTGCAGCGCTGCTACCGCCCTGCTCCTCCCCTGCCGCAAGGAAACCCGGCGAGCTCCCCTGCTCCGAGTCGCGGGAGCGCCGCCGCGTCCAGCCCTGACCAGGCAGCCCCTCCCTCCCTCCTTCTTTCACAAATCAGCGCGCTAAGGAGTCTTCTCGCCGCCTGCTGATCCTCTTCCTCCCTCGTGCAGAGACGTCGCCGGAATTTGGAGAACCCGAGCCGCCGTCGGCCACCGCGCGGAAAGGGCTCACGGCGACGACCACCCTCCCGGCCACCCCAACTCCAGCCCGCGCGTCGACGAGCACCGCGGCACCCAGGTGATGCTTCCGGACCGCCCCCCTTGCCGATCCCGTCTCTAGGCGTGCCTGCCGCCGTCGGCCGCCGTCCAGCGTCGCCGCCGCTCGTCGCCGGCAGAGCTCCGGCAGCCCCCGCTCCGGCCACCACCACCCACGTGACCGCCTTGGGTCACTGATCTTGTAGAGCAGCACCAAGCTCCGTGCCTCGCCGCCGATCGCCGCCGGCGAGCCAGCAGAGCCACCCCGCCGCTCCGCCGCGCGCATGCGCGGGGAGAAATTTGAAAAATGGCCAGTGGCAGATTTGTAAATAAGGGTGAACTTCGATTAAAACTTTAAAATTCAATAACTCGAAAAATAAGAGGCCTAAAAATGTGAAATTAATTTTGTTTGACTCCAAAAATCTTGCTCTACCAGAAAAACAAGATGAGATCCAGGGTTATGCAGTAGGTTAGTAGAATTAAATCACCAAAGTTAGAACCTTGCTAAGAGTATTAAATTAATAATTCAAAATCTACAACTGATAAAATCATGGGATTTGGTCAGTAAGCACTTCATGTCATTCCTAAACTTTCTGCTAAAGCATATTTCCATCTTTTATGCAAATTTTTGTGTTATTGCATAATCCCCATTTTTAGTAAATAAATTTCTATAAATGCTTGGGTAGGATTTTAATTCTGAAATTTTGCATTCCTACTCTTTGAGCATTTCTACATAAGTATAAAATCTCCATGAAAAATGTTTGGGCACCATCAGTGTGCTTTTGGCTGTTAAAGTTACTCATTCCTAATTAACTTAAGAATTTCAATATAATTGTTGCCTAATATATGCATATGGTTATTAGTAGTGGTAAATCCATCCTTGGGACAACCCATGCAACATGTTAATCTTGACTTACAGTGAAGTTATGAATTTCTTTTGCATAATAATGATTCACAATTAATGTATATATCTAGATTAGTCAGGGCTACAATTAAAAGTGAACATGTAAAACTCTAGAAGGTTGCAATTAACCTTGCAAAATAAAATTTCTATGTTCTCTTGCATAGGTAGTTTAATTGGGAAATGAGCCCTGGGTAAGTGGGAAGTCAAGGAGCCTTACATGTTTGCTAAGTGGGCCTCGATGGCATACTCGTAATTGGGTATAGGTGATATGCTCATTTATTACCATGTCTCCCATTTCCCTAATTAGAAGTTTGTCCCCCGAAAGTTAATAATTGCCAGAGTGTGGTACAAACATGTCATCTCATGCATGAGCATCATTCCATCAAATCCTATTTATTGAGGAAGTGTCATGCATCATCGTCCAACTCCTGACCATGCATTGCACTGCATTGACTAGGGAGCGAGACTGGGAGCAAGGACGTGGCAAGCAACCCTGAGGAGTCCGAAGTTGAGCTCAACCCCGTCGAAAACTTTAACTACGATCACTCCCAAGGCAAGCCCCGGTGCACACCTACTGATTTACGAGTCCTTTTATTTTGTCACCATAGAGGGATATTGTATTGTGCATTAGGTATAGGGCTTGGATGGAAACCCACTTGCATACACAAACTGTGACCTATACTTAGTTACGTCAGTAAGCCTTTCGTTAGCAACTGCTAGGCTTAAATTAGTGGAGTCAACGGTAGGCTATGGGATCACTTGATTCAATCATGATCCACGTGAAGAATAAAGGAATTGATTAAAAATTTGGGAACCCACCGTTGCAACCACGCGGACAAGTATTGAACAGTACCAAGTGCATACCTCTATATGGGAATTGGTAAACCTAGTAACTTGGGCGCCGTATTGTTGGACGGTATTACTCAACGATCCAGAGGTGATGTGAATGGCACGGTGGATGCACGGGTCGAGGACCGCTGGAGAGTGCACGGGTTAAGCCCCGGATACGAAGTATTGTATCGCGGGGAGGACGTGTACTCGGGATCGATGGCCCCGGATCGACTTTATCGCAACCTCGTGAACGGTGGCCATACGTGTTCTTAAATGATGCGTATGTCGTGCATTTGGGTTATTCTCCTGCAGGATGTAAATCAATTCGGATTGCCGTCTCTCGCGGTCATGAGTATCTCTTGTTCGAGCAGTGGCAATGATACTTAAGTAGAGAAATTTGTTTAGGATGCTGATATTTATTTACTCTATGGGTACAAATTGCTATGTTGTATTGTTCTTTATATTTGAACAGTCTTAGCAGCTAGCTAGGGTCCACTATAGTTCCTTTCCCGCAACGAGCAATTAAAATCTTGGTTAAGGAATAAGCATCGCAACATAGAATTAATAGGCGCTTTTACGCAAATATCAAACAAACCTGGTCGGCCCCCTGCATACTAGGAGTCGGTTTTAGTAAACCCCTTTTGGACGGGTAAGTCTTGCGGAGTATGCTAGATACTCAGGCTTTGCGATTATGTGGTTTTTCAGGTTTGCCTCAAGCGACTTATTGCGATTGCTGTAACAAAATTGTGTGGGAAGGCGAGGAGCCCCAGAATTGGACCATTGAATGGGTCCCCGGCTCCCCTAATCAAGACGAGTGAGCCACTACCCTAGGGCCGGCGTGGCTTGCTTAGGCTTGGCGGAGTGTTTGTCGTATCTCCCACCTCCGCATAATTATGAAATATGAACCAAGAACATATGTATAATAACGTAACTAAATTCGCTTCCGCCATGACTCTTGAGCTATAATATTATACCCTTAATGATGTATCTCTGTAAACGATGGATGTCCTGTGTGAATGCTATGTATGGTTACTTCGTTAACCATCTCCCGAGGCGATCCTGTACGGCACACTCTATACTTCGGTATGGGGTCGTGACACTCCTAGGCGGGGTGGGACTCGACGCACCATAAAGCTTTTTGCTACAATGATGCCGTCGACCCCTTCAGTCTCTAGCTCTGCGAATTTCTCTAGCTCGGCAACCACTTGGGGGTTGATTGGGTCAGGTCTCTCTGACCACCACGCCTGGTGAATGGCCTTGGCGCCTAAGAAGTCGGCAAGAACAGGAGGAGGATTGTCACAGTAGAACCACTCGTCCTTCCAGTGCTTGTTCGCGGTCTTCAATGGTACGTTGATGTAGGCCTCCTTCTTGCACAACTGGAAACCAACTCCACCTATGGCGACTTGGTTTTCCTTGGTTGGCAGTGGTCGGAGGACGAACAGATGGCAGAACAAAGTAAAACGGGGCAGAAGGCCCAGAAAAGCTTCACAAATATGCACGAAGATTGCAATGTGAAGGATGGAGTTGGGATTGAGGTTGACTAGCTCAATCCCATAAAAGAAAAGGAGCCCACACAGAACACTGCAGCAGGGAACCCTGAAGCCATGCTTGAAGAATAAGCAAAAAACTACGATTTGTTGATGGATTGGAAGGGGGCGAGTCTCTTTCGGTACCTTCCAGTCAATACGAGCTTGCTCCGGAAGAAGGCCGTCCTCCACCATCTTGTTCAGGTCGGCGGTGGAGATGTTGCTCTTTGAGAACTCACGAAGCTGCTCCGAGATCTCCAGCTCGGAGGAGGAGGACTCAGCGGCGATGGCCTTTTTGGATGATTTGCAAGTCATCTTCAAGAGATGTGAAAATGCGGTAGATCTAAACCCTAGCTAATGCTCAGGGGCTTGATGGCAAAGAGGATCTGCGACGGCAATGGGAGAAAGCGCTAACCCTAGCTCTGCAAGCAGAGGAGTCGCAAGAACAGGGGAGGCGCGAGGAAGACAAAGCGTTGTGTGCAAATGGCGACATTGAGTTGGAGTCAACAGTCCACTATCCATTTTATACCTTCGCCTTTTTGACCTAGTCTTTGGGTCCCATGGGCTGGTATGGGCCGCATAGTGACGAGCTTTTCCACTTAATAATAATAATAACATAAAAGGCTTTATTCTTTAAAAGGAATTAGAGCTATTAGCCTTGAGAAATAATCTCGGGGGCTTCTTTAATGAGAAGCAGTGGCAAATCCACTAAAAAATACTTTTCGTATCTATACGATTTGACAATCATGTAGCAGAGGACTTGATGGTCGTACAAATGTAAGTCCAAGAGATAGGTTATTGATTGATGTCGATAATTAATTATCAAAAATGGACTTATATTAAGAAGGGTGACAATTCATTAAGGAAAAGTTGTATTATGATTGATGTCATTTAGATTAGTACTATTATATGATTGTTGTCATATTCTTTTATATGGGATAAGACATGGTTGATTTCCTGAAATTCAGATCTACAAGTGACTCGAATTAAAGGTTTATCAATTGGTCGGTGAGATTGATGTCTTGTTAACTGACATTCTGATTTGATGATTAGAGGTTTATCTCAGCTCGAGCTTGATGGTTTGAGTGAATTATGTACAACAAAATGTTAAGAGCTAATGTTATTAGACTCTTGCATTATTTGTTAGTCTCCAAACTATGCAAGAGTCGGGGGCTACACCTGATCTGGTGCACCTAGTTGGCGCACCAGATCCATTATGAACTTTAATCAAGAGGTCTTCCTAATTTGTGATCTAGTCACACAATCTCGAAGATCACTCGGCAGGTCAGAGCACAAAATCAGGAAGCACTCAGGGGCTGCTGTGGAATACTTACCTTATAGGTATCCATAAATATGCCTAAGTCAGTAGACGATAGGGTACCTCATCCATAAGGTAACCGACCGAGTCGGCTTGGAGCGCAAGGCAATTAGAAATAGACTTTCCATATGAATCCTTGTAGACTACGAGTAGGACTATTCATGTAACCCTTGCCGACCGGATATATAAGGCGGCAGGAAACCCCCATCAAGGGTCAGCTACCACACGAGACAACACACGAAACATAACATCAATACAAGTCACAGAACACAGGACGTAGGATTTTTACTCTCGTCGAGAGGGCCCGAACCTATCTAAATCGGTGTCTTGTGTCCTAACCATCGAGTTCTTAATCCCGACATAGCCTTATAAATTTATTGCCAAGTATAAGTCTCGACAAGGAGCTTGCTGCTAGGGAGCAAGGTGAGGATCTTCTCGATTATCAATATCTTTGGAAGCTTGGAAGGTTCTTCAGTTGCTTCAATTCGGTCAACAATACGTCACAAGCGAATAAGAGAATCAAGAAGGTTCTCATTATCATTAGCTTGAAAAGCAAAGAACTCCTCAACAAGTGATTCACTAGTATGACCAATAAAAGGCTCACAATCATCAACAATACTAGTCATGCTAGAAGAGCAAGCAAGATCAAGAGACACATCATTATCAATCATCACATTAGGCACACTAGTAGAGCAACCTATCAAGTCATCACTAGAAGGATCTAGGCACTCACTAGAACTAGGCAAATCCACACAATCATCATCATACACATGATCATCGGTAAGGTGTTGGCAAAGTCCACAAGAGTATCCATCAACTCATCCAGAATCATGGCATTTAGGTAGTTTTCAAGCGATCCTTCTATGAGCCATGACCGGGCCCTGAATGGGATGACATCCCAACTAAATACGATCAATACTCAAGGCGGTTAAGCCCTATAATGAGCACTTGGATCTGATACCACTTGAAAAGGACTGAGTGAGCGAGAGGGGGGGGGGGTGAATCAGGAACTCGTTATATGTACCAAATTCACCAATTCGTAAAACTGAACACTCAATCAATTCCTATAGCAATTATAGTGGTGGTCACAGTAACAAGATAATGGTCCTATGAAAGGAACAACAACATAAGCATACTAGTGGATCACACAAGGTAAAGACATCATAGTAAGTAGAGGGTCAAGGAATGCACCTGATTTTTTTTTTGAGGTCTCAAAAGGATGGCGCCTTCCCCTACTCCTCATTGGACCACTCCTGCTGGAGTGTCGGTCCCTCCCGGCACCAAGTGGAGTTCTCGCACACGAGCCCACAATCACTCCTGGAGGTAAGACACGAATGCGTCACAGGTACCACGAAAGCACAAGCTCGCCTCCCTCGAGAACTTGCCGGACTCCCTGAGCCACCACGGGCGCTCACTATCGATGCCCCTTTCAACGGCGGGCTCAAACCGTGTACAAACATGTGACAGCCTTCACAACCAATCACGATAGGCTCGGTCACCAACATCTAACCAGTCTAGATCTCACCATAGACCAAGGGTAACAATGTAGATCACACCTTCAAGGACACCCTAGCCTTAGATGTGGATAGATGCTCAAGTTACTCTCACCAGCACTCTCAAGATATCCAATATCCTGTCCTAGTGCTCCTCTGTTTTCCTCTTGGGTCCCTACAAATGCTCCTAGCAATTCCACTGGCCAAGAGAGGTTTCCAAGACCTTAGCAACAAAGTTATATATGCTTCCAACCTCAAACTAGCCGTTGTTCCATGAAATGAGCTTTCTAGGCCTAATGACCATACAGTCCGGTCTCTCTTTGACCGGACCGTCAGGTCTCTCCAGGACGGCTCCCGAAGCCATTGGCTTCTACTGATCTTGTACTAACCGGACCGTCCGTCCTGTAGACTGGACCATCTGGTCTCTGATTGGTCTTGAAGTAGATAGTTTCCTTGCAATCCACTCACTAATCCTCTGATGACCGTACAGTCCGATCACTCTCCCCAGAAGCTGAAACTCATCATCCTCACTTGAATTCGTTTCTCGGCTTCTTCCAACAACTCCTTGGCTTCTCCACTATCACCTAGTGCCTATGATTTCATTGAGCATCCAGACACATCACCGACTAGCATGACCTAAGAGACATGACCTAGACCCCCTTGATAGTCCGGTTTTTCCTATGGACTCAAAGCCCTAATAACTATACAAGTGTTCCAAACACTTGCTCCATAGCTTGTCCTTAGCATTGATCCATCTCCATCAACCCTTGTACTCCATCAAGCTCATCAAGCTCCATGCTTGTGGTCATCAACATCCATCGCCAAGGCAACCATCAATGATCATCATTAAGTAATAAGAGGTTTCCTACACGCACAACACTTGTGTAGACATCAGTCACATTTTATGTTTGTCATTCATCACCAAAACATTCATACCTTAGGGTGACCTCAATAGTCATGAACCTTACATGTGTCGATCGGCATGAAGGCTTTTTATCGTGAAGGCTTTATTGGGTCTAGAAGCATACAGATACACCAAGGAGAAATACATGTAGTTAGCCTACATGCATCTAGCGGTTGGAGAAAGGACGTTTCGGTCAACACAACAGGTGTGTCAATCGGCACCAAAGCAGTAGCAACGTGACATCTATAAACCTAGCTTACTTTGCATTTTAAACAATTGGTGAACATCGAAGATGAGTAAAGAGAATGGTGCTTTTTGGAGGTTCCGCTCACTCTGGCGTAAGCACTCTGGCTTTGGCGGAAGCTAATCATTCACCACGCGTTGGTATCCACCTCTTACTCTACTAATCTTAAACATGCAACCAACTAGCCCTGTCACAAATAATCATGCATATCTAAAGGCTAAAGTAATTCTAGCTCATACAAGATTTGAATCACTAACCTAATCACCATGATTAAGAAAGCAATCTAAATACTTAGCCTAGAGCTAAGCAATTGGAATAAGCATATGTAAGACCACACAATCCAGACGAACATAATCATAGTCTAGGATAGAATTAAGATAGACACAGAGATAAACACATGAACAACACCTTTATTCATTCCCGTCAGGGGGGTGTACCAACCGTGCCGATCGGCACTGCCTTGTTGCAACATTGATGGTTCCTAAGATACATGGCTCTACTTCTCCTTAGCTCCGGTATAGCACAACCACACAGGGCGGCTACCTGACTAGACTACATCTCTCAATTTGGTGGCCCTTCAACTCCGACGGCCCCTCGACGATGTGCAGAAGCTTCTAGGGTTTGCTTGGGTTGAATACAAGTCCACACATGTCCTCCCACGTCGTTGGGATGTTTGTATAGGGTCTGCACACATCCTCCTTTCTGGGCCACAAAGTTAGCCCCTTAGAGATAGAGTCCAAGTCGGTTTCGTACCTTCCATATCAATCACTGACTTCCAGGAATCCCAACTCCCGCGCAGTCCAAATAAGGCAAGTATGTACTTTATCGCATATCTCTTGAAATGTTCTACAATTGAGGTATTCATTTGAGATCCAGATTTGGCCGTCTTGGTTTCCAAAATGTGATGTAAGAATATCAGTTCTGATTCGGACTCTTCTGTGCACATCTCCTTGTGGGGCCCATATCTCCTAGCTCTAGAGTTCAAATAATATGATCAACATATGTTCCAGAGAGCTCTCTACGAGATATACAACTTTATAGTTTTAAATTTTCCCACTAGAGCAATTCTTGAACTTCAAAACTACATCGCAATGCAGTGTTGTTTCTGGGCTGCACAAATTGAACTTTCCTTTCGGATAAACCTTCTAGAAATCCTTAGGAATTGGGCCACGACCTTGGGCTTGCATGTTGGGATTCATGGACGTCCAGGAGTGTCTTGTAGGCACCATGGGCTTTTGGGAAGCCCTCCTTCCGTGGCAAGTCGGGCTTTACATGGATACTTCTCATAATTAAGCCTTTTTAGTGTCTTTTCACCTAATTCTGCAACATAGCACTCAAATGACACTATATGTGAAAATCATCAACAATAGAGGTAATAAAACATGCTTTTGATAGGAGAATATAGCTAGTAAAATAAGGTGGGAAAATGGCTCCTTTTGGCATATAAAATGTGTAGCTAAAAAGCGCAAACAACATCCTAGTGGGTAGGTGTGTACTTTTGATATCTCAAGACCCTCTTCACGGCTTCCATATGCGATACTTTGGGGTTAGCTTGATATCGTGCGCACAAGCATATACAAAACATGATGTCCAGTCTTGATGCAGTGAGATAATTAGTGAACCAATCATTGATCGATACAATTTGAAGTCCACGTATTTTCCTTTCTCATCCATATCCAAAGGTTTGCTTGTTGACATTGGAGTCTTGATAGGCTTGCAATCTTCCATGTTGAATCCATTGAGAATGTCTTTGGTGTATTTATCTTGGTATATGAAGTTGCCTTCCTTTATTTTCTTGACATGAAATCCTAGGAACACATGCAACTCAACTATCATAGACATCTCAAACTCCTTTGCCAATAGATCTCAGAACTCTTGATTGAAGGCCTCATTGGTTGAACCATAGATTATATCATCCATATAGATTTGGCACACAAAGAGATCCTTCCCAACATGCCTTGTAAAGAGTGTGCTATCAATGCTCCCAATGGTGAATCCATTCTTGATAAGAAAGCCCCGAAGATGTTCATACCAAGTCCTTGGTGCTTGCTTGAGTTCGTAGAGAGCTTTCTTCAACTTGTACACATGATTTGGAAACTTGGGGATTTCAATTCTTGATGGTCGCTTAACATACACCTTTTCATTGATTTCTCCATTCAAGAATGCACTCTTGACATCCATTTGGAAGAGCTTAAACCCATGTTGTGATGCATAAGCTAGAAGAATCCAAATTGCCTCAACATGAGCCACTGGTGCAAAGGTTTCTTCAAAGTTAATTCTGGCCATTTGAGATTATCCTTTAGCAACAAGCCTTGCCTTGTTTTTCACTATTAAGCCTCTTGCATCTTGCTTATTTTTGAACACCCATTGAGCCTTGTAAGCTTCATTACCATTGATGATTGGATCCCTGAGGTATGGATGTGTTGATGATTAATGACAACTATGAAATTGTGGTCTAATATCTACATGTAGGGATGCAGGTGGGGACCTAATGGGTAGCTGTGGGTCAAAGCTTTAGTTCATTTGTTCTACTAGCTTCATGAGGTGGGAGAAAAATCTAGTACATTTTAGAGACTTTTGGGCCAACCCACCGACCTAAGAAAATGAAAACCGGCATCCCTATCTACATGAGTGTTGTGTATGCAGGAATCATCTCTAAATCTACTACAAATCCTATTGATATTGATTGCCTTGGCGATTGATGACAATGACCACAAACATGGAGGCTTGATGAGCTTGATGGAGATGGATCAAGGCTAAGGACAAGCTAGGAGCAAGTGTTTGGGACACTTGTCTAGTTGTTAGGGCTTGAGTCTATAGGAAAAACCAGACTATCAAGGGGTCTAGGTCATGTCTCTTAGGTCACACTAGTTGGTGATGTGTATGGATGCTCAGTGAGATCACAGACACTAGGTGGCAGTGAAGAAGCCAAGGAGCTATTGGAAGAAGTCAGGAAACGAAGTCAAGCGACGACGAGGAGTTTTAGCTTTTGGAGATAGAGACCACCCAGAGGGGTCAGTGAGACCAGACTATACGGTCATTAGAGGATCAGAGATCAGAGCTACGAGGAATCTGTTGCATGAAGACCCATAGAGACTGGATGGTCTGATCCTCAAACAGGACGGTTCGGTCTATATGGATGAGAAAAAACAGGGAGGACGCAGTTTTGGATGCTCTCTGGAATGAGCAAGTCTTGAAAAGACCAGACGGACCGGTCTACAGACTGGACGGTCCGGTCTGTACAGGAAGCAATAGAAGGATGGAGCACAACGGCTCTAGAGGACTGTCTAGAAGAGACAGGACTGTAAGGTCTGTACGTCCAGAAAGACTATTTCATGGAGCAACAACTAGTTTGAGGTTGGAAGCCTACATAAACTCGTTGCTAGGGTCTTAGAGACCTTGCTTGGCCCATAGGATACCTGAGAGCATCAATAGGGAGTCAAGAGGAAAAGAGAGGATCACTAGGAGGAGATATTGGATATCTTGAGAGTGCTAAAGAGAGTAATTTGAGCATCTATCCACATCTAAGGCTAGGGTGTCCTTCAGTGTGTGTTGATGGTCATTAAATACCAATTTTGACCGTCAATAAACCTATAAAAGTAGGAAGACTTAGCATTTCATACCTGCATGTTAGATAGGAATAATAAGATTCCACTTGTCCTTGGAGATTCATGTGCATGCATGGATTTGATATAAAAGAAGCGAAGAAATGGAGCATAATCCGGGAAAACACCATTCCAGCCAATGGGATGGTGCCAACTGGACTTCCCTCGGATTGCATACGTGGCTGCACAGGATTTGTCCGGAGAACGCCGACTTAATTTAGAAGAGGAGCCACCTAACAGCCACCTCGAGGAAGCACACCCCAAGGCAGCCCATCTACAGGTTGGCCGACCTAGGGCCTTGGTCGGCCGACCAAGTCTTGAGGCCTTTTCGGCCGGGCTTCCACGTGTCGACTCCTTAGCCCTTTGGCAATGTTGGTGCATGGCGGTTCCATGGGGGGTACTCCCAAGTACCGACTTATGGCCCCTATAAATAGAAGGGGAGAGCTTCACTTCAACACACACACTCAAGAGTTATTCATTTCCCTCTTTCATTTAGTAGTTTCCTAGTCCTAATGGAGTTTAGTGTAGGAGGAGCCTTGCTCAAGTCTCCAAGTCATAGGAGTATTGGTATGGCTCTTGTACCATTTCCTTTATTCTATTTTATTATGACTTTGCTCTATTCAATTAATATAGTTCTTCCATATAGTTGTGCTTATGATATGTGTTCCTTGTTTGGTTATATATCATATTCATGTCATAGGACTTTATGCTTTCATGATGATATAGACTTACTACCTTGTTGTCATGATTTGCATATACCTTGACTATAGTCTTAATATTATAATGCTAATTATACTTTAGTCTAGTTGTTATGCTTCCACATGGGTTTGATATTCAATTAGGATTACAATTGCTTAGCTCATAACTTGTTAATCCGTCGGGTTAGAGTTATGTGAGCTTTAGTCTTTGTTAATCCAATAGGTGACTCTAGTGTTTGATCAATGCTAGAATTCCACTTAAATGTGTAAGCGCGGTGCTTAGACGGCTAGGTAGTATCGATCACCTCGTAATCCATGGTCTGTAGAGGTAGGTAGTAGGTGGTGACAGCCCTATCTATCCATTGTACTCCTCCACGTTCGGTTACGACGTGTGTCCAAGACGGAGTTGCCTTGTGTATGCCGGGCATGAATCCGTACACGAAGTGTTGAGTGCATTAGACTATGACTAGTGTAAACTTGCGTGTAATTGTTTGAATATGTGCTATCTAGGTAGACTAACATTAGAGATATGATTTTGTTCTCCTAACTAAGACTCCCTAGAGACTTAGGACTTCTATTTATCTTTAGGAGTGAAGCTCTGTGTGTGACACTACCCCTTTCCCATATGTAAGGGCCGAAGGCGTACCGAGAGGGGGGGGGGGGGGTTGAATCGGTAAGCCGACCACGAATCTAAATACTACAATTCACACCACTAGAACTTAACAATCGTTGTAATCTAAGCAGTTCTAGTAGCCCAAGACCCTACGTATGCTAGTGTTCATGATAAGTACAAAATGCGGAAGCTAAACACACTTGCCCTATGCAAGCCACAAGTCACCCTACCAACTAGAGCACACAAATGCGGAATAGTAAAGAGGGGTCAAGGGATGCTCATGATATTTCCCAAGGTCTCGGAAGGATGGTGCCTTCCCCTAATCCTCATTGGATCACTCCCGCTGGAGTTCCATTCCTTCCCGCCACCAGTCTGGAGTTCTCGCCCACGAGCCCGCAATCACTCCCGGAGTGAAGACACGGTGTGAGTCACCGTTGCCACCAAGGCACAAGCTCGCCTCCCTCGAGAACTTGCCGGACTCCACGAGCTGACACAGATGCTCACTAGCGATGCCCCTTTCACCGGCAGGCTCAAACTAGGTACAAACATGTGACAGACTTCACAACCGATCATGATAGGCTCGATCACCAACACCTAACCTGTCTAGGTCTCACCATAGACCAAGAGTAGCAACCTAGATCATACCATCAAGGACACCCTAGACTTAGATGTGCACAATGCTCTTGTTACTCTTACTAGCACTCTCAAGATATGCAATATCTCCTCCTAGTGCTCCTCTCTTTTCCTCTTGGCTCCCACCAAATGCTCCAGGCAATTCAACTGGCCAAGAGAGGTCTCCAAGACCCCAACAACGAAGTTATATAGGCTTCCAACCTCCAACTAGCTGTTGCTCCACGAAATCAGCTTTCTGGGCCAACTGACCGGACTGTCCGGTCAGT
Source organism: Eleusine indica (assembly GCA_030378355.1). Taxonomy (NCBI): domain Eukaryota; kingdom Viridiplantae; phylum Streptophyta; class Magnoliopsida; order Poales; family Poaceae; genus Eleusine; species Eleusine indica. The sequence goes on from CM059497.1 coordinate 18,745,633, forward strand.
GCCAGACTGAACTGTCCGGTCTTCACATATAGGCTCCTCCAGAGCCGTTGGCTCTCTGCCCAGGTAAAGTTCTGAACTGACCGGACTGTCCGGCCAGTAGACCGAACCGTCCGGTCTCTTCTCGCTCGTCGATTCCAAAGAGCACAATTTCTGTGTCCTCTGTGTCTTGCGCCTCCTTGATACAGACCGGACCGTTCGGTTTGTAGACCGCACCGTCTGGTCTCTGCTGATCTTTGCACAAATAGACTCCTTGCATACTCGTCTCTGATCTCGTAGTGACCTTACAATCCGGTCTCCACAGACCCCTCTATCCGGTCTTTATGTCTAGAAGCTGAAACTCCTCGTCCTCACTTGACATCAATTCCTGGCTTCTCCACACAACTCCTTGGCTTCTCTACTGTCATCAAGTGCCTGTGATTTCACTAAGCATCCATGCACTTCACCGACTAGACATGACCTAAGAGAAATGACCTAGACCCCCTTGATAGTCCGGTTTTCCTATGGAGTCAAAGCCCTAACAACTAGACAAATATTCCCGACACCTGCTCCATTGCTTGTCCTTAGCCTTGATCCATGTCCATCAACCCTTGCACTCCATTATGCTCATCAATCCTCCATGCTTGTGGTCATTGTCATCTATCACCAAGGCAAGCATCATCCATATGATTTGTAATAGAGTTTAGAGATGATTCCTACAAACACAACAGTCGTGTAGATATTACCCCACAATTTCATAGTTGTCATCTATAACCAAAACATTCATACCTTGGGATCCAATTATCAATGGTCATGAAGCTTACAATCTCCCCCCTTTTGGTGATTGATCACAATCACTACTTAACATAATTTTATCAAGAAGAAACAAGGCTAAAATAGCTACACTACGATCGAGAAGAACCTCAAAAGCATAATCAAAGAACAAATAAGGTCCCACTCAATCAAGCATCATCAAGAACTAAGAGAATGAAAAGAGAAGCACACTCTAGATGATAATGCATGCATGTCATTGTAGGATATTTAAAGAAAGCATAAAGACATGCAATGCAAGACATGAATGATGATATGCAACAGGATAGCATGGCAATGCATAGGAATTAAAAGTAAGCAATCATCAGCATGACATCATACACAGGTAAACATGATAAATAAAGAAAGACAAGGCACTGCATATGAAAATAAACCAAGTGAGATGAAGATGAGTCAAACACAAGCGAATGAAAACCATGAATCATCAAAATCCATGAACATCTCGATAAATCCATCAAAATAAGATGCAAATGTATCTATCTCCCAAAACCCATGTACACGTATGCTTCCCATAGATACATGCTACTGGCACTTGATCATACAAGATCACACTCCCACTTTGATGTGAACAAGGGTTCCCGATCTTCCGAAAGGTTCTTGGTAAGTTGATTTGGTCGGAGGCGACACACAAATCGATCCGGCTTCAGAACAGCACGTTCTAAACCCCGCAATCGCAGCACGACGTCTCCTCTGGTTATCAACCGTCCAAAAGACGATTGACCTCGCCGAGAAGGCTGATCCCTGCCTGCGAATCAAGAACACAAGCAAGAACAACGAAGATTGCAACACAATTGCAGATGTATGATTAAACTCTCGAAGTTGGGGTCTCACAAACCGATGAACGGCGAAACTGTTTATGAACAGAATTGATCTAAGCAAAACCCGAACCCTAATGGTGCGGCGGCGGCTGTATATAAAGACCCTAGGGTCGTGCAAGACACTCTGGACGCGCCCCTAATTGGGCTCAACTAGATACAAAGCCCAAAGGCCAAAAATAGGCGACGCAGCACCGACACAGATTCTGGACTCTGTCTTGTTTTGACGATTCCCGATGACTCCGGATGAATTTTGACATGAGGCCGGCGGCATTGGAAAGGTCTTCTCCTTATCTTTCCGTGCATATGTAGAACGTCCAAATCCGAGTCCGTATGCGTCCTGGGCGACTGTTTTAGTACAGACTGGTCCTGGGCCCCGAAACAGACTCGAAGTCGGTTTTGATTGGGCCTCCACTTTGGCTTCCAAGCCCTTGCTGGTCCTCCACGTTCCCAGCTCCTTCTCCCATCATCTCCTGGTCTTTTCCATAGTTTCTAATCATAAAATAATCATTAGGTAGCAAACCATTCTCAAAAATAACATATAGCGAAGAACGTAGGAACGAGCTCACCTCTAAATTTAGTCGTCGTGCACGAGCTCTAGTCATTGGACCTTGCAAGTCCAGATTTGGAGGAGTGCTGTGTGTATCCATAGGAGTGATGTCCTCATCACACTTCTCCTAGACCTATGACTACTTCTCCCCCTTTGGCAACAAGCACCAAAAATAGGAAAAGGAAACAACTAAGCGCTCGTGGTCAAAGGAGGTGGTGCAGCAACGTCCTTTGAGGGGACTACTCTGGGCTGCTCCTGTGCTGGGTCCTGCTGCTGTGCCTTAGTCTGTGTCACCTAAGCGTCAAGCTACTCAAAGTACTCCAGGTCAACTGGTGACTCAGACCCTCTGTCCTGTTCTGCTGGTGGAACTGTGGATGTCCTCTCAGTGGCTGTCGTCTGAAGAAGTGTAAGGTCATCCACATCCTCTTGAGTGTAACCTCTGCGGACAAGATCCTCTGCTACCTGAGGAGTGACAAGAAAATTGTCCAGAGGAGAAGAAGGTAGAGCTGTAGCTGTCTCTAGGGCTGTCTGAGAGTCTGCTCGAGTAGTGTGCACTATGTCTGAGAATAGACTCCTGACTGGTGGCTACTACGGGGAGGTGGAGGGTATGGTCATCTGCGAAGCTGTGGACTGGACTGGAGAAGAGAACAACATAGAGACTGAGAAGGCGGACACAAGAGAGAACTGAGATGGTGAGAAAGTCTGTCCGACTCCCCCTGTCGGTAACACTCCTGAGTGTGATGACAAACCACTAGACTGGGCTGTCATCATTGCAGTGAAAGGTCCTGTCTGTGTCAGCAGTGGCTGAAACTATGGAAGTGCAGAAGGTCGTGGCTGCTGACGGACCTGTCTTTGAGTGAACTCTGCCATCTGTGTCATATGTGTGGTCACCAATGCCATCTGTTGTCTCTGGAGTTCTGCCTGACCCCTAATCACCCCCATGATCTGACGCCCCTCCTCAACTGAGTTCTGGATGATGTCACTCAGACGTTTTGCAAGTGCTACTATAGAAGTGGCATCCTCGAATATGTACCTGTAGGCTGGGGTGGTGCTCCGATACTATCTGACTTAGGAACCACCATATCCGGATGAGCTTCCTGCTCGTGAGTAGTTGGCGGTGACTCCTACTCCTCCTCTCCTATCTGCTGGCTAGAGGCTGACTGCGATCCCCTAGGGACTCGAGGTGAGTAGCTGGTGGTCATCTGAGGGAACGCGTCATACTGCTCCTCAGTCACAAGCCCTAGACTCCTCAGAAGGTAGCAAAATATGGCCCGTAGACTAGGTGCACTACAAGGTTTTCGGTGTTTTGCAACATAGTGAAAACATTGTAATAGTGGTATATTGGTTGCAATATTACATTATCGCAATGACTTGGGGTCGTTGGGAGGTCGTTAGGAGGCATCACAATTGCAGCCGATGCGATAGCATATTGCATCGCTTTTTTTTAGCGTTGCGGTAGCTATGACGTGTTGCAATGACATGTGGCATTGCGCGTAGATGATATGGCAATGACGATTGCATTGTAGTGAAGCGGATTCGCAACTACTCTCCGTCATTGCTATAATGGCTATTGCATCAATGGAGCCTTGTTGCAAATACGTGATATTGCAATGTCCGCGAGGTGTAGCAATACCCGCAATTGCCACATAGGTGCTCATCGCGATATGTGACCCCCTACTGCAACCATCTAATCCTCATTGCTATATGTTTTGCTACAATTGTAATGCGTCGTGCCATTGCTATGCACTCAACTGGAATCGCGACGATGAACATGTCGTTGCTATACGCTCAACTGCAATTGCAACAACATACCTGCTGTTGCTATATGCGCAAAGGGAATCATGACGACATCTGTCGTCGCTACAGGTTTAATGAGTATCGCATCAGAAAAATAGCCACTGCTATATATAGAGAGGGTATCACATCAAAATACTAGACGCTGCTATACATATAGAGTGTATCGCATCAAATATCAGTCGTGGCAATATGCATTTAGTGTATCGCATCGAAATATCAGTCGTGGCAATCTGCATTTAGTGTATCGCATCAAAATATCAGTCGTGGCAATCTGTATTTAGGTATCGCAACGAAATGAATAGCATACATCAATCCAATAGTATTGTTATGTTCATCAATACAATATTATTGCTACGTACATCAATCCAATATTCACTCAGAAAACCCATTCAAATCATGAAGTCCTTCTATCCATAGAAATTTGTGCATGCCAAAAAGGGAGAATGAAGGTTGCTTCACACCTAGGTACTAAGCAATCATGAACCTTATATATCGCCCCACCAAAGCTTAAATGTCATCCTACCAAAATAAGAGAAACATATAAGGTTTCTAGTGAGATGAGAATTACAACTGGTAGAGCTATATAGAAACGCATTGATAAAAATTGATGCCAGTATGAATGAAGGTAATTTTCCAGTTTTTACATGCTCTTTATTCCTTTTGGCTGCTGCTCACGTTCTAGATTGAGCTGCCAGTGATCCTAAAGAAATGTAACTTTTTGATGACTCATGATCACGATATTCATTCACCAAATTCTTTAACACCTTGGTAGATTTTTGTTTGGGATTGGGTCGAACATTTTCTTTGTGTGTTGTGACAATGCTTCTTGACTCAATCTGCTATGAAGATGTTGGAACATTGTTAGCTATAGTCCAAGCACAACATCATCATGATTGCCATGCTTGTTCAAAACCATTACCTGCTCCGGCTCGGGTGTTCGAACACTGTTATGCACTGGTGTTGCATGAATGTTGTCCTTAGTGTTTCTAGCTTCTTGTTCTGTTGTATTGCTTCTTACATTGATCGTCCCTTTATTGGTCTCCTCGGCAATGATCCCTTCACTATTCCCTAGTGCAATGTTGGTTCCATTGGTCTCTACTGCAATGTTGCCTTCAACGCTTCTAGTGCTTGCGGCTGCATTGCTCTCTAGTAAATTGTTGGTTTGGAGGTAGTAGCCTGCAAATTACAAAACAGGGCACAAATTATGTAATACGACAAATTTGAGGTGCATTATGAATCTTTCATTAGCAACAAATTGGAAGTGGCGGGGCTAGGCCCAAGCTCTTGGTTGGGCCGAATGCTATCGGACTGGTTTGGGTGGGCCAAAGAAGGGAAAAATGCCAAAAATAGATGCAAAAAAAAAACTGTATCTTTCAAAAACCACTGGAACATTCCTGTAAAAATAGGCAAAAATGTGATCAGACTGTTATATGCCTGAGAGTGTTACCCCTGCGCCGATCGGCTCAATCATACTGGCAGCACCGATCAGCGTGATCCCTGTGCCGATCGGCGCGACCCTTGCGCCGATCGGCTCAACCAGAAAAATCCTGATTTTGAACCTCTCGGGGACCTGGATCTAGACGAAGCGTCAGAAGTGGCACAGAAGGAACTTCCGAAGGAGCTATGCTATGAATATCTAGGAAAGAATAGAACATATCCAGTTATTGTGAACAACGCCCTAACAAAAGAAGAAACAAATAGGCTTCTTGTTGTGCTCAAAAGGTATAAGAAGGCCATTGGTTACACATTGGATGACATCAAGGGAATCAGCCCCGTATTTTGCACCCACAAGATTAACTTGGAGGAGAATACCAAACCAGTGGTTGAAGGGATGCGAAGGTTGAAGGAATCAATGAAGCCAGTGGTTAAAAAGGAGATTTTGAAGCTGCTTAATGCAGGTATGATCTACCCTATTGCTGATAGTGGATGGATTAGCCCAGTGCATTGTGTACCCAAGAAAGGAGGGTTGACAGTAGTGCCTAACGAGAACAATGAGTTGATCCCTCAGAGGACTGTAACTGGATGGAGAATGTGCATAGATTATAGAAGTTTGAACAAAATGACGAAGAAAGATCACTATCCTCTTCGGTTCATTGATGAGATGCTTGAAAGACTAGCAAGGAATTCATACTTTTGTTATTTGGATGGATATAGTGGTTTCTTTCAAATACCAGTAAGACCAGAAGATCAGCAGAAATTTACTTTTACTTGCCCTTTTGGGACATACGAATATAGAAGGATGCCATTTGGTCTTTGCAACACGCCTGCAATATTTCAAAGATGCATGAATGCAATATTCACTGAATTCATAGAAGATATTATGGAGGTATTTATGGATGACTTCTCCGTACATGGTGCTGAATTTGATAGCTGTTTGGAGAATTTGGAGAAGGTTTTGAAAAGGTGTGTTGATTGCGACTTATTTCTTAATTGGGAGAAGTGTCACTTCATGGTAACAGAAGGGATAGTACTTGGTCATGTCATATCTAAAAGAGGGATAGAAGTTGATAAGGCAAACGTATCTACAGTTGAGAAATTACCTCCTACTGATCTTACAACTTTGAGGAGTTTTCTTGGACATGCCAACTTCTATCGCAGATTTGTTAAGGATTATTCGAAGATTGCTAAACCCCTGACAGAATTGTTAAAGCAAGATACAGATTTGTTAAGCTCTATGCTCCGCACCTGTTATGCAGCCACCTGATTGGAGTCTACCTTTTGAAATTATGTGTGATGCAAGTGACTATGCAGTTGGAGCTGTTCTTGGACAACGGAAGGAAGGTAAAGTGCATGCTATTTATTATGCTAACAAAACTTTGAATGAGGCGCAAATAAATTATACAACAACTGAGAAGGAGATGCTAGCTGTTTTATTTGCTTTTAAGAAGTTTAGATCCTACATTCTAAATTCTAAGGTGATTGTATATACTGATCATTCTGCTATAAGATACTTGGTTTCAAAGAGGGAGTCTAAACCTCGGTTAATGCGATGGGTATTGATGCTGCAAGAATTTGATTTGGAGATAAGAGATAAGAAAGGAGTAGAAAATTCTGTAGCAGATCATTTATCTCGTCTTGAATTACCATCAACTGAGCCAATAAGAGATGAAATGCAACAAGAGCAATTATTTGCCGCATTTGATCGTAGAGAGAACTAGATGATGGATATTATCAAAGGTTTCAAGGGACAAACTGATATGATAAAAAAGAACACAAGGAAAAGAGTTAAGAGTGAAATGAGAAAATTTATATGGGCCGACCCATACTTGTATAGGTATTGCGAGGACGGAGCAGTACGAAGATGTGTACCCAGAGAAGAAAGAGCAAGCATTTTAGCAAAATGTCATTCTTCGGATTATGGGGGACATTATGGCTATTTCAGAACACAGGCAAAGGTATGGGCAAGTGGATTCTATTGGCCTACTATGCATGAAGATGCAAAAAGGTATGTTGCAACATGTGCTCAATGCCAACGAATAGGGAATGTTAACAGTAGGAATTCGCTGAATTAACATGTGTTCTGTCCGGTGTCCATTTTCATCCTCCCTGAAGTACTGTGCATTGTTGCCAACGAATAGGGAATGTTAGCAACATGTGTTCTGTCTGGTGTCCATTTTCAGCCTCCCTGAAGTATTGTGCATTGTTGCACAGACTAGACTGTACGGTCATATGACCAAACCGTACGGTCACTACCAGGAATTCGCTGAAACAAGGAATTTCTCCATTTTCCAAGTGCCCTCGCTAAACACTCAAATAAACTCTGCACTTGGAATATGAAGGGAACTCTCAAACACTCTTTTTCAAATAGCGGCACTCTATGGCCTTATAATTTTCACAAATGCCAAATGAAAGATCGAGCAAATAACGACTAAGGCAAATAAGAGCCATATGGGTATGTATGAGCCTTAGTCCATGAACCGCGCGAGTAGGTTTAACCTCGCAGTTCATTAGAGCTTGCTCAATAGGCATGAAGCACAATCCTTTCCTTTGGTCACACTTATGGAGATGTTCTCTTATATTGATCATGAGGCACAAATTTCTCCAAGTGAGACAAGCCTCCTTTGTGTTTCCTATATGATGCATGCAACAAGCATTTTACATATGCAATGAAAGTAAACATGCCATGTAGATGCAAGCAAAGTTAAACAAGACACAAAGGAAACCTAACAATGTCAAGTTTGAACCCCTCCCTAGCTTACTCACTATAAGCCATACCCTTGCCTTGAGAGAAGCCAAACCACCATCTCAAGCACTCCCCCTTTCTTATAGCTATCTTGGATGGGTTAGACATTGACTAATTTTTTTATGTGTTTTTCTTTTAGTTATTTACACATGCATGGATGCAAAGCATACTAGTCACAAAGGAGTCCTAATTACCATGCTATGCAAGAGGAAGAAAAACACACTACAACTACCAAGAACTAACACAGTTACCTCCCTCATGAGTAGATATGACGTTGAAGTCCATGTCACTTGTGGTGGACTTCACTTGGTCTTCAAGTAAGCTCACGGTCTACCACCACCACCATCTAGGTCTTGTTCTTGGGCACCCACTTGTACGCAGTCGACCTCTCAAGATCAACTATGCACTTAGGTCCTAAAGCCTTTGCTTTCACCTTGCCATCCTTGTACCTAAAAAGCTTGAAATGGGTGTTCTCATGGAATAAGTTAGCATTAGGTAAAACAATGGAATTTTTCACCATAGGGAAATCCTTGATGGTGTGGCCATCCTTGCGACACCTCTCGTAATAGTAGTCATCGACGAGTAGGAGTTGGACCCCTTCGGGAATAGAGTCACTCGTCCCGATAATGTCGATGGAGGCGGGATATGAGCCAAGTCCACGGTGGGAGATGTTGTTCACAAGATTCTTCCCAAGAATCTCCTTGTGGATGGCTCTACCACGTGCAAGTCTTTCAAAGCCGTCCATCACCATTTTCCTCTCTTCCTTGAGCTTGTGATATTTCTTGAAAACAAATGGCTCAAGAGAAGAAACCTCATTCGAGGTGGTTAGTTCATCACACATAGTAGAAGCATCGCTTATTGATGAACAAGAGGAGGGAGAGGCAAGGTTCTCAACATTGATGGCTTTATAAGTAATCTCATGGGCCTTGTACTTCTCATGAAGCTATACATGATCACCCTTGAGTTTGTCATAACTCTTGTTTAGGGCATCATAAGATGTGACAAGGTCCTTGAGCTCACTCTCAAGGTCAACAACACGATCCTTAGCCAACTTACACTCTTTTCTTACCACATCCAACATTTTGGATTTCTTGACGGTGATGTCACGGGCTTGCTCAAGCATACTCCACAACTCGGCACAGGAGTGCTCCTCGTCATCGTTGTCACTACTACTCTCATCCTCACTCTCTCCAAGGTGGCTCGAGGCCATGAGGCACGTGGTAGGTGGAAGGAGAGCTCGTGGTGATGTGGTCTTGATCATGGCTAGGCCGGCCACTTCTTCATCACTTGAGGATGAGGACTGAACACTTGAGTTGTCGCTTGTCCACTCCGCAACAAGAGCCTTGCATGAGAATCTCTTCTTGGAGTCTTTGGCTTTGCCTTTGCCCTTGCTCTTGTCTTTGTGAAAGAACCTCTTCTTCTTTTGCTTGGCTTTGGGGTTTTCATCTTCTTCTTCTTCACTTGAATCTTGTGACTTGAATGCTTCTTTCTTGGGCTTTGGGCACTCTCGGACAAAGTGATTCTTTGAGCCACAATTGAAGCACTTGCCCTGGACTTGGAAGCAAACTTGTTCTTGAAGGTCTTCATCTCCTTCATGAGAAGAGCCAAGTCCTTGGTCAAGTCACCCTCATCATCATCTTCATCATCAACATTATCAGTGACTGCATTCTTCTTGTTTTTCTTTCCCTTGCTTGTCAGCTTGTAGATGAAGGTTGGATGGTTGAGGATCATTCATCCCCAACTGGTAGCTCTCGAATGCAGTGATCTTGCCAAGTACATCCTTCATGGTCTTGGTCTTGATGTCACCCTGCAAGGTATAGGTGATGATGGACTCATACTTGGGGTCTTTGAAAAGCCTCAAGAATCTTCTGATGACCTCCACAGGCTTCAGCTTGAAATCATCCCCAAGTGAATTGATCTCCTCCACTAGCACATGAAAACAAGAATACACAGTGTTAGCTCTCTCATGTGGTAATATAGCAAAGTTATCATACTTGTTCTTCAGCACATAGTATCTTTCCTCTTTGACATCACTAGTTGATGAGGACATCACTACTATGGATACACACAACACTCCTCCAATTCTGGACTTGCAAGGTCCAATGACTAGAGCTCGTGCATGACGACTAAATTTAGAGGTGAGCTTGTTCCTACGTTCTTCGCTATATGTTACTTTTGAGAATGGTTTGCTACCTAATGATTATTTTATGATTAGAAACCATGGAGAGGACCAGGAGATGATGGGAGAAGGAGTTGGGAACATGGAGGACCAGCAAGCCAAAGTGTAGGCCCAATCAAAACCGACTTCGAGTCTGTTTTGGGGCCCAGGACCAGTCTGCACTAAAACAGTCGCCCAGGACGCATACGGACTCAGATTTGGATGTTCTACATATGCACGGAAAGATAAGGAGAAGACCTTTCCAATGCTCTGGCCTCGTGTCAGAATTTATCCGGAATCATCAGGAATCATCGAAACAAGAGAGAGGCCAGAATCTGTGTCGGTGCTGCGTCGCCTATTTTTGGCCTTTGGGCTTTGTATCTAGTTGAGCCCAATTAGGGGCGCGTCCAGAGGGTCTTGCAGGACCCTAGGGTCTTTATATACAGCCACCGCCGCGCCATTAGGGTTCGGGTTTTGCTTAGATCAATTCTGTTCATAAACAGTGTCACCGTTCATCGGTTTGTGAGACCCCAACTTCGAGAGTTTAATCATACATCTGCAATTGTGTTGCATTCTTCATTGTTCTTGCTTGTGTTCTTGATTCGCAGGCAGGGATTAGCCTTCTCGGCGAGGTCAATCGTCTTTGGATGGTTGATAACCAGAGGAGACGTCGTGCTACGATTGCGCGGTTTAGAACGTGCTGTTCTGAAGCCGGATCCATTTGTGTGTCCCCTCCGACGAAATCAACTTACCAAGAACCTTTCGGAAGATCGGGAACCCTTGTTCACATCACTAGTACCCTCGTGGATACTCTAAATCTCAGTCCAGATATCGTGTGCCATCGAACTCGAGTCCAATCTAGAAAACACATCCTTAGAGATGCCTGAGAGCAGAGCATTCTTGGCCTTAGCGTTGTTCTTAATGGAATCAGGTTCAACAAGGTTCACATCCGCATCCGATTCATGGGTCACCATCCATATCTTCGGATCAAGGGACTCTAGGTAGGCTTGCATACGTGCCTTCCAATACCCATAGTCCTCCCCATTGAAAATGAACACTTTGCTCTGATACCAATTGAAAGGACCGAAGGCCTACTGAGAAGGGGGGGGGGATGAATTGGTAGCCAACCACGAATCCAAATACTTCAATTTCACACCACTAGAACCCGATAATTGTTGCAACCTAAACAGTTCTAGTAGGCCAAGACCCTATGCATGCTACTGTTCATGATACAAAACAAAACGCGAAGCTAAAGACACTAGCCTATGCAAGCCACAAGTCACCCTATCAACTAGAGCACACAAATGCATAATAGTAAAGAGGGAATCAAGGAATGCTCAAGATTTTTTTTCTGAGGTCTCGGAAGGATGGCGCCTTCCCGTACTCCTCGTTGAACCACTCCCGCCGGAGTCCCGGTCCCTCTTGCCACCAAGTGGAGTTCTCGCACACGAGCCCACAATCACTCCCGGAATGAAGACACGGTGTGTGTCACCGCTGCCACCAAGGCCCAAGCTCGCCTCCCTCAAGAACTTGCCGGACCCCCGGAGCCGGCACGGGCGCTCACTAGCGATGCCTCTTTCACCGGCGGGCTCAAACCGTGTACCAACGTGTGATGGCCTTCACAACCAATCATGATAGGCTCGATCACCGACACCTAACCGGTCTAGGTATCACCATAGACCAAGAGTAACAACCCAGATCACACCCGCAAGGACACCCTAGCCTTAGATGTGCAAGATCTCTCCTCATTACTCCCACAAGCACTCTCAAGATATCCAATATCCTCTCCTAGTGCTCTCCTCTTCTCTCTTGGACCTTACCAAATGCTCTCAGGTATTCCACTATCCAAGAGAGGTCTCCAAGACCCCAGCAACGAAGTTATATAGGCTTCCAACCTCCAACTAGCCATTGCTCCACGAAATCAGCTTTCTGGGCTTACTGACCGGACTGTCCGTTCAATGCCTGACTGGACCGTGCGGTCACAGCAAACCTGAGCACCAACAGCTCTGCCCTGCTGAAATCATGTACTGACCGGACTGTACGGTCAGTTGACCGGACAGTCTGGTCCGTTTCTCTCTCCAGTCCAGAAACATTTCCAGCGCTCGCTTCCTCGCTGCCCAGAGTTACTTGTACAGATCGGACCGTCCGGTCTGTAGACCCGACTGTCCGGTCTCCACAACTTCAACTCTGGCAGTTTCTTCGCTGTAAGTCCAAGACAACTTCACCTAGTGACCGTACAGTCTGGTCACCATTGACCCCTCTATCCAGTCACTCTGTCCAGAAGCTAAAACTTGTCGCTTTGCTTGATTTTGTTTCCCGGCTTGTCCGAATAGCTCCTTGGCTTCTCCACTGTCATCTAGTGCCTATGATTTCATTGAGCAACGTTGCACATCACCGACTAGACATGACCTCAGACAAATGACCTAGACCCCCTTGATAGCCCGGTTTTTCCTATGGACTCAATGCCCTAACAACTAGACAAGTGTTCCCAAAACTTACTCCATAGCTTGTCCTCTGCTTTGATCCATCTTCATCAACCCTTGGACTCCATCAAGCTCACAAGCCTCCATGCTTGTGGTCATTGTCATCAATCGCCAAGGCAACCATCATCCATATGATTTGTAGTAGAGTTTGAGATGATTCCTACATAGATAACACTCGTGTAGATATTAGCCCACAATTTCATAGTTTTCATCTATCACCAAAACATTCATACCTTGGGGATCCCATCAATGGTCATGAAGCTTACAGGTTTTTTATATTAAACCCCAACAACTTGATTTAGGGAGAGTTTATGGGACTCGCTCTTGGAGATGCTCTAATTAACAGGGCCCAATCTAAGATCAAATCAAGAGGATAGATCATATGTCTCTGCTTTGCAAAGTGCTCAAATGGAAGAGCTACGGGATCGACATCGAGATTGTGTATTACAACTCAGAATGTGTATTTGCGCATATAATCTCGCAAAACACGATCATACATATACGGAGGGCTTCATAATAACTCTTCTTAAAAAAAACAAATGTGCAAATTGCTTCCAAATGGATTGTCTCGGCTCCCTACACATGCAGGTGACTCATCACGACATAGCTCTAAATTACGTTTTTTCCTAATTAAAAGAAAACATAATCTGTATTTTCCCGAATTCAAATGTGCCAATTGCTTCCAATTGAATTTAAAGTAAGTGGTGTTTTGAGCTCATAGTTGTTTTGACGAGTATTCCATTTCAAGTACCACATACAAACAATATTTTGAAACTTTTTTGGTTGAATGTGCTTGCATCAATGTATGTTCGATGGAGGATATATGACATAGTACTTTTAGTAGAATTAACCATGATATGAATATCACCAATTATAGGTTGCTTTAAAACTTGAACAAACACATTCTATATGCAGGGAGGCGTGTATGGTTGGTATAGACACTATATCTGATAGCCAAACATATCTTTATTAGTGAGCTATATAAACATGTGACAAATAGTACCATAAGGAGTTTGGTCAAAAGAGAAGAAAATCAAGCTGGACTGTCACGAAGGAAATTGGGTCTATGTGATACAGAAAAGTTTCATATGAATAAAGAAAAAAAAGAATCAAGTGATTCGGACACCATATGAGGATGCCCGTTGCTCTCTCTCTCTCTCTCTCTCTCTCTCTCTCTTCAGCAGGACTGCTGCCGCTGTGTGTGGGTCGTGAGTGTCCGCTAGCCCACTCGCCATGCACTACCCTAGGCAGCCATTATGGTCAACATGGCACATGAGTGCCAGAGAATGCACCACATGTTGTGACAGAAGGCAGACACGCTTTCGCCTAAAATGCCATGGCAGCTCTAGATGGTATCCACGCCGGCCAAAATTCTCTCCTGCGTGTAAATCCTTCTCTCATAGCCAAGCACATCTTTGTTAATTAGTGAGCTATAAACATGTGAAAAGGTGACCATGGCCATTCTCAATGCTTGGTTTCATTTCATTATTTCCAAGAGTGCCATGTCATCTCATAGTTTTGAAATGGATGAATGAACCTAGATTTATCACTGCGAAGTTTCATTTCACGATTTCATATGTTAGTGTAGCATTTAAATGTTCCATCTAAATGACCAGTGAGAGTTGTTAAATCAATAGAGATGAAATTCAAACACTCTTAATGGAGTTTCATTTTTGTTTCAAAATTTTAGTAAGCGTACGTGTACATGGAGTTTCATCCCAATGAAACCTGTGTCTCCTCTCTCCTCATAATTTACGTGCCACCTCATCAGTTTTGTCTATGTGGCATGTCATTTATTAAGAATGAAACTCCTATGAAACTACCATTGAGATTGGCGAGTTGGGTCGAAAGAGAAAAAGATTCAAACTAGATTGTCATGCATGTGTGGACGCAAAAAATCGCACGCGTGACCTGGGAGATCTGCTTAGCTCCAGTGCAGGCTCAATACGGAAAGCGGGTTGTGCCAGTCAATTTTCTGTGCAAATCGACAAAGAGACTAACAGTTAAATTCCACAGGTCATCGGCCTAAGACAGGCCAATGAAGAAAGCCGATAATCACTGTTAGTGAAAACCAACCAATGGCTATAAACAGTGAATGATATTATTAAAATAAACTAATCGGCTCATTTGAATCGGTTCATCGGCAATTCAATAAATGAGTATTAAATATCACATAAATAGTGCCGATGAGAACTAGGTCGAAAGAGAAAAGTTGATAAACTATGAAAGACATGCCAGACTTGCTCTGTCGATGGAATAAAGTCGATAGGCCAGAGTCGATTGATAAACAGTAATCATGCATAGATTCTCTCTGTCGATAGTGCTAAATCGATATATCCGATAGCAGGTATTACAAATATGCCTCAAGATCACAGACTTATCTCTTATTAAATAAAAGGGGGCAATCAACTTCTAATATACAACAATAAATAGGCAAAACACCGAGAGGCCAATTGTGCCGTGATAACCTGTCGGCTAAACGCCCCGACAAAACTCTATCGACTCTGCCTATAAACAGATCGAATCTAGCCCTATCAACCCAGCAAGAGATCAAAGTCGATGCAGCCTCACTGATTCAAACAAATCAAACTTAATCGAGACAGTGTTCAAACACGACAAATAGAGCTAGATTTAATCTAATATAGATAAGATCGATCGAGTGACTCTAATAAAAGATCTAAAACTCAGCCTATAAAACCCATAGAAATCGTAGAAGATCAGACCTAACCGAGACAATAATGCAATCTAAGTTGATAATACAAGCCAAATAAAGATCTAATTACCGAATAACTAGCAATTTTAAAGATAACAATTAGAATATCAAATCAATGAGAAAGTACTAGTTGGAGTCGATAGAATTATCGAGGGTGACTAACCCAAGTCTCTCACTGAGATCGGAGCCGATGCAGCCCACCCGAGACGAGGACGTCATCGAGAAAAAGGTTTGGCGATGCGCCGAATTGTATTGAACGAAAGTGTTAACCTTTCTCGTACATATCCTATTAGATATTTATAGTCCCATGCAAAGGACATCTGACCCGACTCGGTAAGGACACTAAAAAACCGACTCCGCTTATTTAAACTAAATCTAAACTGGAAAATAGAAAGAGATAAAATAACCCATATGGGCCCGCTTTATTTCCTTCGGCCGTCAAACTTCTCTTGGCTCGGCCGATTCTGAACCCTTGTCACTAATGGGACCAATCCAAATTTTGGTGCCAACACATGCCCCCCGAGTCTGCGGTACGAAATCTTCGTGCGCCAGATTTTACCTCTTCGTTTACCGTGCACTTGTATCACCCTACTGCTTCATGGCCTAGTAAATGCAGCCAGTCAAGAGTCATCCACTCGTCAGGCCATGCCTTCGGTACACCAACCAACCACTCATGGCATTTAAATGTGGCCTGTTGTTTCCTGTGTCGCCTCAACTGCTGGCTTTACTTTTTGACCGTCCTCGTGCTTATCCTTCCCCCTCGGGTTTCCATGCAAGCCTTATCGCTTCCTATTCCTTCAATGAAGTAGCGTTTGGACTCCTCAAAGAAATCCAGTTCCTATAAATAACTCCTTCCATCATCCTTCTTCCCCTCATTTTGCTTACCACCTTCAACCATGGGACTCTTATTGAGAGCTTTGATAGAAAAAAACCATCTATCTCCAAACCTACTGAACATTTTGTGGCGAATACTTTTTGCTTCTCTTGCCCCCAGAGTCCTCCTTTCAATCCAAAGCTTGCAGCTCCTCTTGCATAGAAGCCAATCCGCGGGTTCTTCTGCCCCTGAATAACAGCACTGGTGTCGAGAATGGCATCGGTGGAGCAGCCCTCTCTCCCTCTTGTCCGGCGGGTGATGTCTGATGACACTGCCATTCCTGAAGGGGATGTGGAGGAAGCTGCTGGTGCATTTTTCCTCTTCTATGTACTTGTTGGTAGTCGTAAATTCCCTTTTTCGACTACCAATTTAACATGAAAAGGTGGATCTTAACTAATAATGTAATGAAACTAATCTTTGTACTCGTGAGTTCCACAAGTTTTGGTGAAATATGTGGTTACAGGTGCTACAGGGTTAAAATATGCAAAAACATGTGAAAATACCATGTCGGCCGATCACGGCTGTGAAACAGCCGTTTTCTGACAGCCGACAAGGTCGTTAGCAACCAGAATCTGCACCCGGTCAGGTCATCACCAAGTAAAATTGTCAACAGGCCGGATCATAAGCTATCATCACCCGACAGGGTGAATCAAGTGTTCAATCAATTCTTGGTCATATGAAAACACGACCTAGGACCACCGACCGATTTAGAACTTCACCCCCTCACCCGGCCGACATGCAAACACCATCGCCATGAAGCCGTTTCCTAATTGTGGTCCAAAAGATTTTCAAAGAGACAAAGGAAGGAGGTCGACACATGGCCTAAACTGGAGAAGGGAAGGACAACTAGGCCATAAGGCCAAAGGGCTGCCGCCCAAAAATGAGCCACCACCTGGCGGGCCTTGTCGCCAGATGGACCTTGCCGCCTGGCAGGCAAGCCACCCGGCCTATTGAGCCATTCGGCCCGTCAAGCTTACCGCCTGGCCTGCCACGCCTATCGACATAAAACAAAAGGAAAAAGGCCAACCGACCCTCAAAACAGACCTCAGAACATCATCATGGCCATCCAGAATGAGTTGGAAAACCTACCAAATTAGGTGGTCGCCCGGCCCTCCCTGCCGCCCGACCAACCCTGCCGCCCGGCCTCCACGACCGCTCGGCACACGTGGCCCCCTGGCCTTGCCCGCCACCCGGCGGACCAACTTTGGCCCACCGACTCGCCTTGACCTAGAAGTACCCCCCCCCCCGCTCATTGCCACGTATAAATAGAAGGGGAATTCCGTAGAAAAGATCAACAATTGAAGAGGAGAACAACAAGCGCCATGCTGTAGAAATGTATTAGAATAGGGAGTGAGAGTGAGTGGTAGAAGTTCGGGAGGGAGCCGGTGATGTCGGCTCCTTCTCCACCTTGTGCCTCGGGGAAGATTCTCCACCAAGAGTAGAGTCCCCATCCTTCGGCCGGGTAACATGTAGACAATCTTTTATTCATTTAATCATTTAAGCTTTCTATATTTATATCTTGTTTATGGGTTCTTAGTCCATGTTAGATAAAGTCTTATACTTTATTTGACTATGGTTACTCTGCCTTTAGTTAACAAGGTTAGAGTAGTAATTGTAAGTGTATGAACTTAGAATTATCTATGTTTGCTCCCAACCCCACGGGCTGTGTGGTCGGTAGTTAGGTGGTGATAGCACTGAGCTATCCTCTGTATTCCACCATGTTCGGGTTGGGCTCGTAGGCGTTGATGGTAGTTTTAGCCGAGTTCCCTTCTCATCCCTTTTCGTACCTCAGACGACTATGCCCTGAAGTAAACAAGAGTAAATATTGCAGTCTGATGATTATCTGAAATAGGTTGTCACATGAAGCCAAGGCTAGAGGACCCTCTAACTCGTTGCTATCCTTCTCTTTTGTTCACTAGAATTGGATTAGGATAGAATTTCACATCTGGTTCCCCATGGAGTCAATACCTTGGTATACTCCCGGGTGAAGGCTACATCAGCATCCGTACGCTTGCGGATTTCTCTGTTAGGCATAAGGATCACCAACAAGCTTTCTGGCGCCGTTGCCGGGGAATAGTAGCTGACATTTATCCGGGGAATAGTAGCTGACATTTTCTTCTCTTATTTTCTTTCCTTTCAAGAAGCCCCCATCCATCCGCGACTTCTCAGCCCATAGGAGCGAATTCCTAGAACCCATACCCTCATGACTCTCAATCACAGCCCCGAGCTATGAGATTCATCCAGATCTCATACTTTTGATTCAGAAGACACCATTTATAGGGGCAGAAAATGAAAATCCATATACTCATCTACAACAGTTTGAGCTTTGTTGCTCCACTCATGCCATTGAAGGGTTTCCTCAAGAAACCATGAAATGGAAGTTGTTCCCTTTTTCATTAGGCGGGGTAGCAAAAAAAGGGTATTTTAACCATGTAGGTTAAGTAGATGGAGTTTGGTCCACCTTAAGAGAGTATTTTTTGCACAAATATTTTCCTCTCTATAAGATAGTTGCTCTAAGGAAAAAGGTTATCAATTTTGAGCAACAAGACCATAAATCACTAGGAGCATCATGGGAAAGGTTCCTATCCTACACCAAAACAGGGGTATGTTTATGTATAGAGGAGCCTATAAGACTGCAACACTTTTTCTTTGGTCTAAGGCCCAACAGTGCAAATTATTTAAATGTTGCGGCTGGAGGTGCTTTCTTTTGCGCAACACCATCAGAGGGAATGGAGATCCTAAGCAAAATCATCCAAAATCTTGCAAGAGTCATCCATCTCCCCAGAACCTACAAACCAAAGCACCCAAACTTCTAGCCACTCCAAAGAAATAGAAGACAAGTGTCTCCCACAAAAGGCCAAAGCTCCTATGATGGCCTCACTCCACTCACCACACACTGATGTTGTAGAAGAAGACACACACACTTTCTCCCACCTCAATCCTTTGAACTCAACGACAAACCTTTTTTGGATTTCGGAAACACTCGTAACATGGAATGGGTGAAGAGAACCAATGTTAATCAAGAAGAGTGTAGTGGACATGACTAGAACAGGAAACAAGGTGACCCGTTGCTAAATCATTCTATTGTAAAGATGCAAGAACAGTTTGAGGAGTCATCACAATTCCCCATAATGGCTGCCAAGGAACTTTCCCAGAACTCCCCTTCTATTAATGGCCCAATTATCCTTGATCACCCTAATGCACCATGGACTAAAATCATAGAAAGGCGTCTTTCAAACAAAAATGGTGCTCCATTTTTGGATTTATGCCCAAACCTCATGGCTAAGGTTCGAGCGGTTCTCTTTACTGGGAAAAGTCATGAAGACCCTTATGCCCATCTTCGTAATTTTGAGGAGACTTGCTCCACCTTCCTAAATACTGGGTTATTACGTGAAGAGCTCATGTGGAGACTTCTTTTCTACTCATTAGATGGTCGTGCCAAGGACTGGTACCTAAGGTTCATCAATGAGAGGGAGTGGTATATTATTGAAACACCACGTCCTTTGAAAGGTCTATGGGAACTACTAAAGTACCATTTCTGTGAGAGTCTTTTTCCTCATGAAAAGCTTTGTCGTATAATGACAAATATCAAAAACATTAAGCAAGAGGATGAAGAACCCATAGAAGCTTGTTGGGGTTGGTTTATTTTCCTTGCCTTTAGTGGTACTAGCCTTGACACTGCAATAGAAAGGCTCTTGTCGTATTTTGTTCATGGTCTACACAAAAAGAGTGTCAAGCTATTGAACGAATGCTCTCAAGGTCCCTTCCATAGAAAAAGCATAGAAGACGCATGGGCTGTTATCAACCATATTACCCGACTCACCCATTGCAAAACACCTTCAATTGCTACTAAAAATCCAGTTTTGAACCATGTGGCAAAAGTTGAGAGGAAAGACCATGAGCCATACTTTGCTTCATCGGCCAATACTACACCAATCCTTGAGCGACATAGGCCTTGCCATCCCGCACCAATCCTCCCAAATCCCCTAAGGAACCATGTTGTACCTAATGGAGGCACCCAAGGCTATCATCTACCAATAGAAAGGAGGTACCAAAGCAACCAAAGGATGATCTACAGAAGGAAAACTTTGAACAGGATCAATCTATGAAGCATGATGGGCAATACAAAGTTTGGTCCATAGAAATTCGTGAGGCTTCAAATTTTGAGTTAAAAGGGAATTCTCCCACCATACCTAGGAGTCGTATTTTAGAAAATTCACATATTCCTCACTCACACAAAAGTTTTCCCACCACAACAAAGATTTATGATGGTGGTACACAAGAGGCCTACAACCGCTCTACCCCTTTTCGACATAGTAATTTCAAAGGGGCGGTTGTAGATACATTTGTTTATCACAAGCATTGCAAACTCCGGTATCCATGTCATATACCTTAGTTGTGCAATGATTAATTAATGTTTGGTGATGGCGGAAGCCACATTGCCAACCCAAGCTAGAATATGAACTAGTGCTCCCATGGTCAAACTTACGACCTTAAATAAGTACTAACGGGAGGTAACCCGTTCTGTTTTCCTTTACTAGGATTTGTTAGTTTTTCATTTGAATAAAAAAATGCTTTGTCCCTTCTCAACAATAAAACTTAGTCGGCAATAATAGTGGCACCTCTTTTGGCTTGTTCCTTCGGGTATTTTGTTAGCTAACCTTTGCAGGTTAAAGATCAAAAGGAACAAGAGGACAAGGTACGAAAGAACAACAACTATTTCATTATTCTTCATATCACCTACCGCTTGTTGTTTTCAAGTCTTTCTATGAACTGAATTTTTTTCAGCAAGCACGATAAATGGCAACTAAAATATAACTTCCTTCTCATTCATGCTATATATATAAAGACTGTTCCCCACTTTCTTTCATCGCCCTTGGGAAATCCACATTGCGTAGGAAAACCTTGTCTAAATTGTTGGTAGATGTGATATGACTGTAGAGAGCTTAACCTTTCTTGGAACCAAGTGAACTTCCTTGATATTTAAATTTCAAAAGCTTATAAATGAGAACTTCAGATTCACAATCTTCTCAATGATGAGTTTATTCGTACCAAAGCCAGATGATGATCTTGCTAAAAACCTATTGTATTTGCTACTTCTATTTTCCTTGAACTTTGTGAAATTGTTGTGACCCTTGTGAGATGCTTGTTATGTGTTATTGATCAAGTTCATGTGCACACCCCAACCACTCCATATGTTGAAGATTCTACATTGGAATTTCCCATCCATTATCCCCACAAATCCACTCATTGAATAAAGTGCTCCACTATATTTGTTAATCTCTCTCCAACAATCATTCCAAAAGGGATATGGGCTATATAGCTATTTGAAAAATGAATCATGAATGCTAAAATAGTCCATGTAAAGAAATATAAATCAAGAAGAAGAGAGAGAGAGAGATCACTTCAAAAGGAGCATCCGCCATCCTTCATCCATCCATACATATCATAATAGTGCACATGGCTTGATCATAATTCATGACTTGTTTTCTCCTTGGATCCGGTTTTTTACTTAGTGATGTATGAAATACATGTATGTGGCCTTAATATTTCCTACCTTGAGCTCCACATAAGCCTTAGTATATAGGGAAATTTTGGCCACTAGCCTAAGTGAGGAATCAAAACCACATTGAGTGATTTGAGAGCATCAATTGAGAATAACTTGTGACCTGAAGCTCTGTTTTTATTGAAAAGAGCAAACAAAATTGAAGTTCCTTGGGAAAAAGAAAGGTAAGACTTCTCTATGTTGTTCCATCTCTCAACTTTTCAAGACAAGGTATTTAGCCACCTAAAACCATATGGGCATGAGGACTCATGGAGTAATCTTTATATATGCAAGGCATGATGAGAATTACCTTAGATCTTGCTCATTCCTGGTCTTCATTTCTTACTTTGCTCGGGACGAGAAAAGTCCTAAGCGTGTGTGTGGGGGGGGGGGAGGGGGTGTTGGTAGTCCTAAATTCCCTTTTTCGACTACCAATTTAACATGAAAGGAGGATCTCAACTAATAATGTAATGAAAATAATCTTTGTACTCATGAGTTCCATAAGTTTTGGTGAAATATGTGGTTACAGGTGCTACAGGGTCAAAATATGCAAAAACATGTGAAAATACCATGTCGGCCGATCACGGCTGTGAAATAGCCATTTTCTGACAGTCGACAGGGTCGTTAACAGCCAGAATCAGCACCCGGTCAGGTCATCACCAAGTAAAATTGTCAACCAACCGGTTCATAAGATATCGTCACCCCACAGGGTGAATCAAGTGTTTAATCAATTCCCAGTTGTATGACAACACGACCTAGGACCACCGGTCTATTTAGAACTTCACCCCCTCACCCGGCCGACATGCAAACACCATCGCCATGAAGCCGTTTCCTAATTCTAGTCCAAAAGATTTTCAAAGAGACAAAGGAAGGAGGTCGACACATGGCCAAACCGGGAGAAGGGAAGGACAACTAGGCCACAAGGCCAAAGGGCTGCCGCCCCAAAATGGGCCGCCGCCCGACGGACCGTGCCACCCGGCGAGTTGTGCCGCCCGGTAGACCTTGCCGCTCGGTGGGTTTGCCACCCGGCCTACCGAGCCATTCGGCCCGTCAAGCTTACTGCCCGGCCTGCCACGCCTACCGACATAAAACTAAAGGAAAAAGGCCAACCGACCCTTGAAACAGACCTCAGAACATCATCATGACCGTCCAGAATGAGTCGGTTGGAAAACCGACCAAATCCGGTGGTCGTCCGACCCTCCTGGCAGCCCGACCGACCCTGCTGCCCGGCACACGTGGCTGCCCGGCGGATCAACTTTGGCCTACCGACTCGCCTTCACCTACAAGTACCCCCTGCCCATTGCCACCTATAAATAGAAGGGGAATTCGGCAGAAAAGATCAACAATTGAATAAGAGAACAACAAGCACCACGCTGCAAAAAAGTATTAGAACAGGGAGTGAGAGTGAGTGGTAGAAGTTTGGGAGGGAGCCGGGGATGTCGGCTCCTTGTCCACCTTGTGCCTCGGGGATAATTCTCCACCAAGAGTAGAGTCCTCGTCCTTCGGCCGGGTAACATGTAGACATTATTTTGTTCATTTAATCATTTAAGCTTTCTTTATTTATATCTTGTTTATGGGTTCTTAGTCCATGTTATATAAAGTCTTCTACTTTATTTGACTATGGTTACTCTGCCTTTAGTTAACAAGGTTAGAGTAGTAATTGTAAGTGTATACGTGGTGTATAGACTTAGAATTATCTAAGTTTGCTCCCAACCCCACGGGTTGTGTGGTCGGTAGTTAGGTGGTGATAGCACTAAGCTATCCTCTGTATTACACCACGTTCGGGTTGGGCTCGTAGGCGTTGATGGTAGTTTTAGCCGAGGTCCCTTCTCATGCTTTTCCGTACCTCGGATGACTATGCCCCGAAGTAAACAAGAGTAAATATTGGAGTCTGATTATTATTTGGATATAAGTTGTCACATGAAGCCAAGGCTAGAGGACCCTCTCAACCTATTGTTATCCTTCTCTTTTGTTCACTAGAATTGGATTAGGATAGAATTTCTCTTCTCGTTCCCCATGGATTTGATACCATGGAATACTTCTGTGTGAAGGCTACATCGGCATTCGTACTTTTCCGGATTTATGTATTAGGCATAAGGATCGCCAACAGTACTTCCCTCCACGCGCTTGGGATGTTAATAATTACATCTTCATCTCCTAGCTGTCATAGTACAATAGGTTTCACCGAAACTGGGTAATCAGCTTGTTTTTTCATTATTAACATCAGCCATCTGTAATTAATGGAAACCTCCTCTGCTCTACAAATGTGTTAATCATTGTCTTGTATGCTGTGCTTTTTATTTTATATCTTTTCCGCTAAGTGCGATATCTGTAATATCGGCCATTTGAAGTCGATGTGTGCACATCAGCTGTAGAATACTCACTTTCATCTTCTTCAATCTTTTATTTTTTCTGCTAAGGACGATATTTCCATATCGGTTGTGATCAAGCACTCGAGATCATGAGCCAGCCCAATGTTGACGGCTGTTAAGTACCATCCTTAACCGTCAACTATACTCAAATAAAGGAGAATTTGGCATTTCATACACGCATGCTTTATCACAATAATATAGTTCCACTTGTACTTGGAGAACTTTGTGCATGCAGGAGGAAATGTGAAGGAAACACCTCAAAAGGCAAGAAAACACACTTTCGACCAATCAGAGAGTGCCACATGGACGTCACACGGATTGAAGGGCCCATTTTCAGCTCTTAACCGACGTAACTCCCTGTAATACCGCGGGAACCGACCTCAGGACCCACCTGCCAGCCTCCCCAAGAAAGCACAGGCCAGGAGGGGCCACCCCCAGGTCGGCCGACCTGGTCAGGTCGGCCGACCCAGCCGGGCGCCCTCTCCGCCTGGGCTTCCACGTGTTGGCTCCTCCGCGACTCCTGATGACGGTTTGAGATGCCTTCCGTGGCGGTTACTCTCCCTTGCCAACCTATTGAGGCTATAAATAGGAGGGTGTGCCTTCACACTCAACACACACCACAAGAAGCATTTCTCTCTTGCTAGTAGTAGTTCTTGGAGTTTTAGTGGAGTTAGGCTGAGTCTAGAGCTCTCTAGTCCCAAGTCTTCACTTGGAATTGGTATGGAATTGGTGAACTCAACTATGGGATGGCTGAGTTGACAAGGAGGGTGAACGACATTGATTTGCGCACCGAGAGCATGCAACAAACTCTCACGCAACATGTCGCCGACACCCAGCAATGGCAGAATTTCAGCGACAACCAATTCCGCCAGCTGAACGCGATGATGGCTCGGAATCAGAGCAATTGGGATGCCTTCTTCCGCTCCCAAGGCTACGACCCGAACCAGCAGATATGAGCAAGAACAAGCTTGGGGGAGGACCCCCCTTCTCACAGTAACTTGTATCTTTCCCCTTCCCTTTATTTCTTGCATTTGCTAAATCTGAAAATCCATAAAAATTTGCAAAACATAAAAAGAACAAAAATATTTCCCTTTTTCATGCGCGGTATGAATGTGTATAATTTTCCTATGTTGAGATGATGAATAGTTGCTCTGTCCTTTATTCCTCTCTAATGCTAGTTTACAACTTAGTACTCTCTCAAGAGTTAGGTTTGTTGGTAAATCTTGCCTTGAACTTGAATCTTGTGGGTAGCATATGCATTCTCTAGTTCTAAGTTGTTGAGAGGTATGATATGATAGATAGGGCTGCTATGATCTTGCTCAACGTAAAGCTTGAATTCCGGAGTTTTATTTTTCAAAATGACAAATTGATAAGTTCCTCAATGATGAAATTCCCACCACAGCCATATGTAGTGTTTACATTTGAAAACCTTTACACATATGCTGCTTGTTTCACATTGAGCTTAGTCAAAATTGTTGTGACCCTAGTAGAACTCTTTTCATGCTTTCTTGATCAAGATCATATACACACACCCACCGCCATGAGCTATCCTTCTAAATCAAGAAGATAGCATCCACCATATCCACCATATCCACCGTGAGCTATTCTTCTACACCGGAAGAAAGCCACTATCCATCCATCCATCCAAAGAAACACTCCATATATCCATTGCAAAATTCCTCTCTCAAAGTATTCATTGCAAACTAGGACTATGGCTATGCAAAAAAAAAAAAATGCTCAAAAAAGAGAGCAAGCAAAAGATAGCCATAGCCTAGAAACTCCAAAAGAGAGAAGGAAAATTCAAAAAGGAGTTATTTCTTCCCATCCACCATTCCTCCGTTCTCCCACACACTTGCACATCTTGATCAAGATTGTTTGAATTGATGTTTTTTCTTGGATCCGGTCTTTTGACATAGCAATATTATGTGAACATGAGTGCT
This sequence comes from Eleusine indica, assembly GCA_030378355.1. Lineage (NCBI taxonomy): Eukaryota > Viridiplantae > Streptophyta > Magnoliopsida > Poales > Poaceae > Eleusine > Eleusine indica. The sequence goes on from CM059497.1 coordinate 18,771,870, forward strand.
TCATATATCCCTACCTTGAGCTCCACATAAAGCCTTATTTAGAAGTAGGTGATTATAGGCAACACTTTGCCTTGGTGAGGAATCATACACATATTGAGTGATCCGAGAGAATCATTTGAGGAACTTGGTTTTTATTTTCAAAATCTTTTGAAAACCTCCGGAATAACATAGCGGAATCTAGAGCAAGTGATTGGTGCCCTGCAATTGTTCTATCTCTCAACCGCCCAAGACAATGAGGTGTAAAAGCCCCATGGATCGAGGTAAATGGGTAAGCGCCAATATATTTAATTCTAGGAAGAGTACTTTGTTGTGCGCATAGTATTATTGAGGAATAGGACATTGTAGCAACTCCTGATCAACAACTTAAGTTTATCTTTGCTTCGGGACGAGCAAAGGGTAAGCTTGGGGGAGTTTGTTGACGGCTGTTAAGTACCATCCTTAACCGTCAACTATACTCAAATAAAGGAGAATTTGGCATTTCATACACGCATGCTTTATCACAATAATATAGTTCCACTTGTACTTGGAGAACTTTGTGCATGCAGGAGGAAAAGTGAAGGAAACACCTCAAAAGGCAAGAAAACACACTTTCGACCAATCAGAGAGTGCCACATGGACGTCACACGGATTGAAGGGCCCATTTTCAGCTCTTAACCGACGTAACTCCCTGTAATACCGCGGGAACCGACCTCAGGACCCACCTGCCAGCCTCCCCAAGAAAGCACAGGCCAGGAGGGGCCACCCCCAGGTCGGCCGACCTGGTCAGGTCGGCCGACCCAGCCGGGCGCCCTCTCCGCCTGGGCTTCCACGTGTTGGCTCCTTCGCGACTCCTGATGACGGTTTGAGATGCCTTCCGTGGCGGTTACTCTCCCTTGCCAACCTATTGAGGCTATAAATAGGAGGGTGTGCCTTCACACTCAACACACACCACAAGAAGCATTTCTCTCTTGCTAGTAGTAGTTCTTGGAGTTTTAGTGGAGTTAGGCTGAGTCTAGAGCTCTCTAGTCCCAAGTCTTCACTTGGAATTGGTATGGCTCTTGTATCTTTTCCCTTTTGTAAGACTTTGCTCTTATCAATATATATATATTTTCTATATAGTTGTGCTTGGGTCATGAGTTTCTTGTTTGATTTTGTGATCCATATATGTGATAGTATAGTCTACTTGTGTGATAGTAGTTTATATTTATTATACTACTATTGTCATGCTAGTTATATACCGTCACTATAGTCTAGTTTATATGTTATAGTCTCTATGCTTAGTTTTAGCTGATAAAGTATAGCATGGGTTTGGTGATCGTATTCGTACGGTAACTCTGCCTCGTTAATAGTAATCGCGGAGGGGCAGAGTGCTCTTTGGTCATGCAAGTATGGTACTTGGGTGACTGATTTGCATCAATTATTCGTTAGTCTACTGGTTCGTTGAGGTAGGCGGCAGGTGGTGACAGCCCTGTCCGTCCTTTGAAATCCTCCCCGCTAGGCTAGTGCGTAGGCTCTTGGCGGAAGTCGCCTGTGGATGCAGGGGTAAGTCCGTGCCTGAAGTGCTATACTATTGACTGCTGAACCTGAGTGTGGGTCTGTATGTATTCTACTTAGGCTATGCAACTGTATAGGAATGTATAGTAGGAGTAGCTTAGCCTAGTCTTTCCTCCACTAGACTTTATTTATTTAGTAGGAATCTTCTGTGTGTGTCACACTACCCGGTTATTATCATGTACCCGCCTGTCTTGGTTAGATATCCTTGCTAATTGTTAACATGATCTTATATGTTAGTAACGCTTCTTGATCATAACCTTCCTTTGGGATAAACAAATACGATACCCTGAATACTTCCGGGTGAAATGCTACAGCGGTATTCTCCGTGCGCTTGCGGATTTTACCTACTTGACTCTGGGACATATTAGTGAACCGTTTCTGGCCCCGTGCCGGGAATGATTTATTAATATGGCTTAGCAAAAGTCAACACCCAAATGCTTGGATGATAGCTTTTCAAATATTTACCATTAATCGCTCTCCCAAATTCCTCTCCATCCAATCCTTGTAAGAAATATGCATTGCCGGGTGCACATCGGCTCACTTAAAATGGTCCTTCCCAAGTCGGAGACCATTTTCCAAATCGACTATCCCTAGAGCCGATGGGCATAATTAACTTCCAAACAAGATCGCCATCTACAAAACTTTTGGGCACCACCTTTTTGTTGTAAAATCTAGCCACACGAGCTTTATTCTCTTGAATTTTCTCCAGGGCCCTCATTCGATGTTGCATGACATCTTCTAACTCATTAAACATAACCTGCCTATAATCATCGGCCGATAATTGATCTTGCAACTCTATTCTTTCTAGACCCCAGATTCGTTTCCCATTGCAACACTGCTTCATGCCCATAAACTAACTGATATGGTGATACCTTTATAGACCCATGACACGCCATTCTGTAGGCCGATAATGACTCAGTCAATGTCGTATGCCACCTCTTAGGTTGCTCATCAATTTTTCTTTTGATAAGCTTGATCAAACTCTTATTAGACGCTTCTGCCTAACCATTGGCTTGAGCATAATAAGATGACGAAAATTTAACAACTTGATGCCCATACTATCGGCAAAGCTTTGAAACACAGAAGCTCTAAAGTAAACACAGAACCCTGATCAGTAGTAATAGTCTACGACACACCAAACCTGTAAATAATATGCTCCTTCACAAAGTTGATCATCATTAGTTGTCACATTCTTCGTTGGCACTGCTTTAACCCACTTTGTGAAATAATCTATCGCTGCCAGAATATACTTGTGACCTTCGCTTGACGCTGGATAAATTTGGCCAATCATATCCATACCCCATCCTCTAAACGACCAAGGCTTAATGATCAGATTCATAGCTGATTCCGGCGCCCTCTGAATTGCTCCAAATTTCTAGCAATCTTGACACCACTTGTAATACCTAAAGCAGTCTTCTAACATACTTGGCCAATAATACCCAGTCCTTTTCAACAACCATCTAATTTTATGAGCCGATTGATGGGTACCACAAATGCCGTCATGGACTTCGCACATAACCACCATGGCTTCTTCTTGATTTAAACATCTCAACAATACACCATTAATCATCCGATAATAAAGCTTTTCCTCTAATAAAACATACCTCAACGCCATGTATCTGATTTTACGAGGAGTGTGCTGCTGTTGGTGGCCGATAAAACCTAATATCAGCCACCAACCGGTCGGGAAATGCAAGGTAAAGACAAAAGTTTAATAAATATTTCTTTAAACTAATAAAGTTCCATGAGTTTTGGTGAAATATGTGTTTGCAGATATAAGAGAGCCAAAATATGCAAAAACATGAAGAAACACCCCGTCAGCCGATCATGTCTGTAAAATAGCCATTTTCACCGCCCGACAGGGTCGTTTTCTGGCTGAAATCAGGAACCGGCCGACATGGTCATATACGGCAAAATCAGCCACCCGGCTGATTAACTGGAGTCGTGTTTCAGGTTGATCATTCGGCCCGGCCGGTTTTGCAGAAACACTTAACCGTGATGCCATTTTCTCCTCCCGGATAAATAATGATGAGATATGGCTAAGGAAAAGAAGGCCATGAAGTGGCCTAACCGGGAGAAGTCAAGGGGCGACCCGGAGGGGGTCGGCACCCAGCCAAGGCCACCGCCCGTCCTGGCTTGTCGCTCGGCATCGGGTTCCCACCTAGGGTTGCCAGCTCCAAAATGAAGAAGTCGGTATGAACCGACCGAACAACTACCTTGGGGACAAGATCCAAGCCAACCAAAAGAAGTCGGTCTCGAACCAAGATGATCCTACGGCATGCCCGGCCGCCTTGGCACAAGTGGCCGCCCGGCATGGCCCACCGCCCGGCGGACCAACTTCGGCCAACCGACCCTTCTTTGCCTATAAGTACCCCCCTACCCATTGCCACCTATAAATAGATGGGGATTTTGGCAGAAAAGGAGAATGAAGAAAGAAACACATCAAGGACTCCATTTCCCACTACTTGTACTACTTAGTACAGTGGGTTAGTTAGTCGGGAGTTAGAGTGTAGTTGAGAGCATCACTCGGGATTTCGGACTTGTCTTGGAGTCTTGGTATGAGCTCTCTTTTATCTTTTCTCTTTATGTAAGACTTATCCTTCATCAGTATAAATATCTTTTCTTTTATATCATGTCAAGTTTTTATTTTACTTAGTCATTTCCTTAAGTTACAATTATCGGGAAGAAACTTTGTTGCGTAGTTCACGGGTTTCCCAGCTAGGATTTAATTAAGTTAAGTTCATTCCGAACTTAGACTTAGTTATCTCCCGGCTATTCTTCTGCTAGGCCAACGAAAGAATATCTAGTGAAAGCGTAGGCGCGGTGCCTAAATTAACGCTATCTGGATTTGCATTCGTCCCCACGGGCTGTGTGGTTAGCGATAGGTGGTGGCAGCCATGTCTGTCCCTTTAGTAATCCACCACGTTCAGGAAGTCTCAAGCAGGGTTGTCTAGCGATAGCGTAATCACTAGTACAGAGGTTAGTTACCGACCTATATTAGTGAGCTAACAGGTGAAAAACTTGAGGTTGTACCAATAAATTGGTGTAAGCGCTCAACCCGAGTAACTAGGATTTGACGCTTGACTTAGATATATTAGAAAAGGTATATTTTAGGAATCTTAGACTTAGACTCGTTGCCCTCCCGGCTAGCTTAACCGATCTCATTATTTATCTTAGTGTGGATTTCTCCTGTGTTACTATCCCCACTTTTATCATTGAACATCCTTACCCCCGTCTTTGGTCAGTTGGTATAATTCTTATAGTTATATCTCTATTAAATAAAGATGGTCTTATGCCTAGCTTCCCTGAGGAAAATCAATATGATACCTTGAGATACTCCTGGGTGAAATGCTACAATGGTGTTCCGTGCACTTGCGGATTAATTCATTTTATTCTTAAAGCATAACAAACACCAACAATCATTTCTAGCGCCATACCAGGAATAGCGATATTCTTGATATGACATTAAGAAGTGTCAATAAGCATTTCTGGTGCCATTGCCAGGGAAGCAATAGGCTAAGATATCGGAAATTTAACATTGATATTTCTATCAAGAAGTTACTGCTTTTCTTTGTGGGCTTACCCTTGTTCTGTTTATTATGGTGTAAACAGGACACTTTATGGCTGGTTTCAACCTACCAGATAACTACCACAATGATCTGGAGGCTTTGTTGAGGAGCGTGCGTCAACGACTCGCCCCTTCTGGGCCTAGGCTTGCTCTTGAAGCACCTCCGATCACACGAGCTCAGCAGCAAGATCCGTCTACATCCGGTCAACCAACCATGGCTATGAAGACAATCCGTGACTACTCTACCCCGTCTACAGACAATATCTGCACCGGTCCAAACCCGAACATGGGGAACGGAAGCTATGAGATGAAACCGGCCTTAATCAACTTGGTTTTGGCCAGTCCTTTCTGTGCCAAGGCATCGGAAGATGCAAACGCCCACCTCCAATAGTTTTTTGGTGGCATGCAGCACTTTCACCATGAGGGACGTGACCCCTGAATCCATTCTCCTTTGCCTTTTCCCATTCTCACTCTTGCAGAAGGGCAAGCAGTGGTTCTACAACAATCAAGAAGAACTCACCACATGGGACAAGTGCTGCAACGCCTTCCTTACCAGGTTCTTCCTGCTAGGCAAAACTAATGCCCTGTGGAACAAAATTTCATGTTTCCAACAGTTGATCGATGAAAGCATCCATGAGGCATAGGAACGCCTCCAAGAGTACACTTTGGTATGCCCATATCATGGAATGCAAGATTGGTTGCTAATCCAAAGCTTTTACCATGGGCTCAAATGCCCGGCTCGTGAGCACCTAGATGCAGCCGCTGGAGGTTCTTTCTTCTCCCTGAAGGTCAAAGAAGCTCAAACTCTCATAGAAAAGATGGTCGCCAACTATAGTGGCTATCATGAGAGGCAGAGCCAGCCGCAGGCCAAGATGAGGGGAGTCCACCAAGTTGATTGTATTGACATGCTAGCAGTCAAGATGGATCTACTTTTGAAGAAGATGGAATCACCGCACACTGCCCAATCCTTAGAATCTCGCATGACTTGCAAAGTCTACGGCACTGTTGGACACATAGGTAGCCGCTGCCTAGAGACTCAAGAAGAAGAAGTGAATTACCTCAACAAAAACAACAACAACAATAGGTTTAGGCCCCGCACGAACAACTTCGGATGGGAGTCCAAGCCAAACCTCTCCTTTGACAAAAATATGGGTAACTCTAGAAACTTCACTCGTAATGAACCTTCCTTCCGTGGTCTTGTTTTAGGACAATCTAAAATCAATGAAAGTATTAGTAGGAAATTTATTGCTACTGATAAAGTCCTAGAAAGTCTAGATTCTCGCATGGAAGCTTTCAATACCTCTCTGCAAAACCAGCTTAGTCATAATAAAATGTTAGAAACACAAATCGCGCAACTGACTGCTTCTATTGTTAAGCCTAACTCGGGCAAGCTCTCCGGTCAGCCGGAAGCTAGCCCCAAGGAAAATGTTAATGCTGTCACAACTAGAGGTGGAAAATCTACACAGGATCCGCCAAATCCTAACAATGCAGGGAAGGACAGGGAACCCAATGCAGAGTCAAAGGATGAAGAATAAATTGAAGTTGAAGAGACAAAGGAACCTCTCAAGAAAGCACCACATGAGTGTTGACTTTTGCTAAGCCATACTAAGAAATCATCGCTGGCAAGGTGCCATAAATGATTTATTAATATGTCCTAGAGCCAATTAGGTAAAATCCGCAAGCACACGGAAAATACCGTTGTAGCATTTCACTCAGAAGTATTCAGTGTATCGTATTTGTTTATCCCAAAGGAAGGCAATGAATAAGAAGGCTTACTTATGCACATATTTACATTGCGAATTGACAAGGATCATCTAACCAAGGCAGGCAAGCAATGGATAATGACAAGGTAGTGTGACACACAGAAGATTCTATCTCAAATATAAATAAATAAATAAAGCCAAGTGGAGAAAGAACTAAGCTGAGCTACTCCTACAGTACTTTCATATACAGTTCTATAGCCTAAGTTCTTTACACATACACGCTTATACTCAGGTTCAACAGTTATTAACATAACACTTCAGGCACAGACCTACCCCTGCATCCATAGGCGACTTCCGTCAAGAGCCTACTCACTAGCCTAGCGTGGAGGAGTTCAGAGGACGGACAGGGCTGTCACCACCTGCCGCCTACCTCAGCTAACCGGTAGACTAACGAATAATTGATGCAAATTAATTATCCAATTACCATACTTGCATAATCAAAGAGCACTCTACTCCTCCATGGTTATATTAATGAAGCAGAGCTATCATATAAATATGATCACCAAAACCATGTCATGTCATAACAATGAATCCTAAGCATAAAGACTATGTCATATAAATTAGACTATAGTGACGGTATATAACAAGCATGACAATAGTAGTATAATAAATATAAACTACTATCACACAAGTGGGCTATACTATCACATATATGGATCACAATATCGAACGAGAAACTCATGACCCAAACACAATTATATGAAAAGGTGACATTTATTAAATAGAGCAAAGTCTTACAAAAGGGAAATGATACAAGAGCCATACCAATTTCTCCAAGAGAAGACTTGAAGAACTAGAGAGCTCTAGACTCAGCCTAACTCCACTAAGACTTGAGAACAACTAAGTAGCAAGAGAAGGAATTCTTCTTGAGGTGTGTGTGTGAGTGTAAAGCCACACCCTCCTGTTTATAGCCTCTATAGGTCGGCAAAGGGGAGTAACCGCCAAAAATATCCCAACCCACCGCCTTCAGGGATCAACCAGGAGCCTCCACATGCAAGCCCAGGAGGACATGCTGCATGCCTGGGTCGGCCGACCTAGGGGGGTCGGCAGACCTGTCACGGGGCCCTTCGAGGTTGTGCTTCTGATGTGAACAAGGGTTCCCGATCTTCTGAAAGGTTCTTGGCAAGTTGATTTGCTCGGAGGCGACATACAAATCGATCCGGCTTCAGAACGGCACGTTCTAAACCCCGCAATTGCAGCACGACGTCTCCTCTGGTTATCAACCGTCCAAAGACGATTGACCTCACCGAGAAGGCTAATCCCTGCCTGCGAATCAAGAACACAAGCAAGAACAACGAAGAATGCAACACAATTGCAGATGTATGATTAAACTCTCGAAGTTGGGGTCTCACAAACCGATGAACGGCGACACTGTTTATGAACAGAATTGATCTAAGTAAAACCCAAACCCTAATGGTGCGGTGGAGGCTGTATATAAAGACCCTAGGGTCGTGCAAGACCCTCTGGACGCGCCTCTAATTGGGCTCAACTAGATACAAAGCCCAAAGGTCAAAAATAGGCGACGCAGCACCGACACAGGTTCTTGATGACGAAGAAAATCTGGAACAAGATATGTCGCTGCATCATCTCGGGCTGCTGGATTATTGTGCTAAGCACACGCTGCACAATAATATTCATGTAGCCCGTGGTATCTCCGCCTCCAAGGACGAGGTCACCGCTGGTGGCAGCGACATCCTCCTCCTCATCCTCCACATTGGAGGTGCTCATGTAACCGCGATCATCTGTCGCCACATATGCTCGCCTACTTGAACAATCTTTCTGCATATGGCCAAGACCATGGCAGCGGTGGCACTAAATCCCTGTAGTGCGTCCCGTCGAAGAAACAGAGGAGGCACTACTAGCTGGTACCTGCACAGAATTTTTACCTGAGCGCGTAGAAGGGGCAGGGGCTGATCTTGGTGCTGCAGAAACAACACTAGCTGGTGGGGGCGGCCGGAAAGATGGCTTGGGCAGCCCTGAAGTCCTCGTCGGCCGTGGTGGGTAGAAATTCCTAGACTTGCTGTACTCCTCAAAAGCCTGGAAAAGTCCCTGTGATTCTTTCTCTGCAAGCATAGCATACTGGAAACACTAGTTGAGGGTATAAAATTCTTTATAATCAAGGGTGTCCTGAATTTCTTTTCTCAAACCAGAATAAAAGCGGCAAATCTAATCCTCTACTTTTTCAACCATAGCACAATGAATCAAACTCTTCTGAAGCTCACTAAAATACTCCTGAATAATTTTATCTCCTTGATCTAAACGCTGCAGTTTATTACGAATTTCTCTATAAAAAGAAGGAGGAACAAAACGATCACGCATTTCTACCTTAAGTTCTTCCCGAGTAGTAGGCAAATCAATTTCAGCCACTAGACCACTCCACCAAACAATAGCAAAGTCCTTAAACTCACTAGTGGCTTGTCTAACTCTATGTTGTTCAGGAACAAGGTGGGCATTAAATTTTTGTTCTACCATCATTTCCTAATCAAGGTAAGCATCACCATCGTACTGACCCGAAAATGAAGGAATTGAAAACTTATTTTTAGCATACAGGTCATCTGGAGCATTGTTACCTTGTGTGTGACGGTTGTGGTTGTGGAAACCACCCATACCTTGAGGGCTACGTTGCAAACGACGTCGTAACCTTGCGGTCCTTGTAGCTGACCTATCGATGGTGCCATTAGCCTTATACACCGTTGCTTCATCATGATCGTCTTCAACGTCGTTGTTGGTGTTGGTGTTGGTATTGGTGTTGATGGTCTTGTGAGCGGTCTCCAATTCGACAACCTGATCAGTTAACTTAGAGACTCTCTTATCCAAACGCTCAATGTTTTCTCCCAGGTGAAGCTTGGTGACGGCGTAAGTGACAGCCCTGGAGATCATGTCTGCCAAATCATTCTGAACCGCCTGCAAAGCCTTCTGTAGCTGACTTTGGCTCACGCACTCATCAAATTTTGAGGGTGAAGCACCCTCTCCATTGCTTCCTGACATCAGAAACACCAAAACAGGAAACAAAAAGTGAAGGTTATCCCTACAAAACTACTAAGCAGTGGTGCCTCTCAACACAGCAAAAGGAAGCTTCTTGCAAGCTCTTACAAAGTTCTGAAAACAACAAAGCGAAGGATACCAGGGAGGTGTGTTCCACGATTGCAAGGGTTACAAAATAACCTATGTGCTGTCCAGAAGAAGTTTGTAGAGCTCGGAAGGCAAAATATATATATATGAGTGGCACACAAATCAAAAGCAGATAGTAAAGCTGAATAAGTGCCCAAGTAACTTGTCCCTAGTTGCTGTCTAACTATGTCCTAGAACAGTAGTGATAGCAAAGAAGAAACAAGGAGACCAAGGCACAGTCGATAACAGGGGGCTAAGTGTAAAACAGCCAAACTCAGAAATTCCAGGGAGCTAGATGGAGCACTAGTAGGAATCCCAAATTTATTTTTTTTTGATATTTTTTTCCAACTTACTAGCAATGAGGGAGAAACCATAAAAAATTTCAGCTCAAACAGAGCTAGGACGTGGCCTATAGAAATTATTGAAGTTTCAGAAAACATCGGGTTTCAACTTGAATGAATTTTTTCTTTATCTTCTCGACTTTTTTTGAATTTTTTGACGAGGGTACACAAGGCATAGCCGAGAGTGAGTCACCTCAACTTTTTGTCAAGAATCTCCTATAAAAATTTCAGCCAAAACGGACAACCGAGCGAAAAGTTATGGCTGTTTTACCGAAGGGGTGTCGGAATCGGTTATGAAGAAACCAGGGGTTTGAGTGAAACCCGAGTCTGGCTTGGGGTCGGGTAGGGATTTTTTTTTTGGCGAGGTGGATGCAGCAAAAAGTGGAATTTATGAAAATTGGTCCGAGGTGTTGAGGGTGGGTTTAGGGTGGGATTAGGATGGGCGTATTGAGCAATCAACCCTAGCACACAAAGCCGACAAAACCGAGGGTGGTCGAAGGGATGGCGGCTAGGGTTGCAAGGAAAACACTACTGACAACAAAAACACAAACTAAACCAGCGACTAAATAAGAACTAGGACATAAATTCAACACTACGGACTCTAAAATTGAAATATGCAAAGGCTAAACACGTGGTTATGGACGGGGGAATTTTTTTTTTTTGGCTTTTCTGTGGACGATAGGAAGAACACGAAAACAAAACTAAGGGGTAGTGCGAACCTGACGGTGCACCTGAAGCTCTGATTACCACTTGATGTGAACAAAGGTTCCCGATCTTTTGAAAGGTTCTTGGTAAGTTGATTTGGTAGGAGGCAACACACAAATCGATCCGGCTTCAGAGCGGCACGTTCTAAACCCCGCAATCGCAGCACGACGTCTCCTCTGATTATCAACCGTCCAAAGACGATTGACCTCGCCGAGAAGGATAATCCCTGCCTGCGAATCAAGAACACAAGCAAGAACAACGAAGAATGCAACACAATTACAAATGTATGATTCAACTCTCGAAGTTAGGGTCTCACAAACCGATGAACGGCGACACTGTTTATGAACAGAATTGATCTAAGTAAAACCTGAACCCTTATGGCGCAGTGGTGGCTGTATATAAAGACCCTAGGGTCATGCAAGACCCTCTGGACGCACCCCTAATTGGGCTCAACTAGATATAAAGCCCAAAGGCCAAAAATAGGCGACGCAGCACCGACACAGATTCTGGACTCTCTCTTGTTTTGACGATTCCCGATGACTCCGGATGAATTTTGACATGAGACCAGCGGCATTGGAAAAGTCTTCTCCTTATCTTTCCGTGCATATGTAGAACGTCCAAATCTGAGTCCGTATGCGTCCTGGGAGACTGTTTTAGTACAGACTGGTCCTCGGCCCTGAAACAGACTCGAAGTCGGTTTTGATTGGGCCTCCACTTTGGCTTCCAAGCCCTTGCTGGTCCTCCACGTTCCCAACTCCTTCTCCTATCATATCCTGGTCCTCTCCATGGTTTCTAATCATAAAATAATCATTAGGTAGCAAATCATTCTTAAAAGTAACATATAGCAAAGAACGTAGGAACGAGCTCACCTCTAAATTTAGTCGTGGTGCACGAGCTCTAGTCATTGGACCTTGCAAGTCCAGAATTGGAGGAGTGTTGTATGTATCCATAGGAGTGATGTCCTCATCATCTTCCTTAGGGTGGCTACCAGGTGGGTCTTCATCCCAAATCGGGGTAGTTTTATGTGTTTCTACGGTGTGGTACTGAAAATGGGCCCTTCAATCCATGGGATGTTCAGTTGGCGCTCTCTCATCGGTCGAAAGTGTGTTTCTTTGCCTTTTGGGTGTGTTTCCTTCACATTTCCTCCTGCATGCAAATAATTTCCAAGTACAAGTGGAACTACATTATTGTAAACAAATATACGTGTATGAAATGCCAAGTTCTCCTTTATTTGAGCATAGTTGACGGATGAAAATGGTACTTAATAGCCGTCAACAATGAGTTCTATGATACCCCAGTATTGCCATTTCGCTCTCGCCAGAGGAAGCCAATAGTGGATGAACAATTCAGGAAGTTTGTGGAGGTAATAAAGAAATTATATGTCAACATGCCCCTACTTCATGCTATGGAGGTTCCTACCTACTGCAAGTACCTAAAGGACATCCTCAACAACAAACGCCCAATACCGTCCACGGAGGTTATCAAATTAACAAGAGAGTGCAGCGCCGCTATCTTGAACCCCCTCCCAGAAAAGAAGCGAGATCTGGGATGCCCAACCATCCTGTGTTCCATCCGGATGCAGCAATTCGACAACGCCCTTTGTGATTTGGGGGCAAGCATGAGCGTCATGCCAAAGGTGGTGTACGACAAACTTAATATCAATTCATTATCCCTTACGGCAATGTGCTTGCAGCTCGCCGACCAATTGGTTCGCTACCTGGCGGGCATCGCGAAAGACGTACCTGTGAAGATAAGGAACTATCTCGTTCCCGTCAACTTTGTGGTGCCCGATATGGAGGCCGATGTAAAGACACCTCTTATACTAGGAAGGCCATTCCTCAGCGCCGCAAATGCCAACATTGATATTAGGGTTGGAGAAATCCACCTTAACATTAATGGGCACGATGAAAAGTTTGCCTTCAAGCCGCGAACAGAACAATGCAATCAGGTACGCATATTTTATGGCAAAAACCCTAACACAGTGCAGAAAATTGAGGTGTACCCAATCCCGCAAAAATCGGGTGCACCTATGGTAAAAGTCAAGAGCGCACCACCGCTGCCCATGAAGAAGAACATGCCATAGGAAATGAAGAAAAAGGTCCCTACCAAGCCAAAGAAAGTCAAACAAGTATGGCGGAAGAAAGAAATCGCACCGATCGTGGAAAATTCTCCATCCACGAAGGGCACCATGAAAAACTGAACGCGCAGAACGTCTTGTTTGAGACGAAAAATCCGGACCCTCATCCGAAGGAAAACCGATATTTATCCCCCCTTCTCTTGTACATACCACCGAATGAGTTCGATTTTATTTCCTTCTTTAACCATTAAATTAGGCTAAAAAAATTGGTGATAACTCGGCCAAATTTCCTAGATGGGAGGTCAAATTTCATCAAAAACGACCATCTAGGTGATGATCCGGGGCTCTAACCCGGCCAGTCAGTTTTTGAATCAATCAATCTTCGACTTAAATAGAACACGACTTTCTTCTTGCCGTCTTGTTCTTGAATCAAAGTTGATCCAATAGACTTCTTATCCACAGCAAGGTATAGCTTAAAGGGCAACCCTTCTCTTGGTGGGACCAACATGGGAGGCGCGATCAGATACCTCTTAATATCATCCAGAGCTTTTTGATGTTTAGGCTGCCATACAAATTTCTGATCGGCCATTAGCGTCAATAATAAAGTGAATGCATCTAGCCTACCCAACAAATTTGATATGAATCTTCTGATAAAATTAACTTTGCCAATCAAGGATTGCAGCTCAGTCTTGTTGGCAGGAGGCTCGATATCATAAACAGCTTTAATACTCTTGGGGCCAATTTTGATCCGTCGTTCATGCATGATAAAACCTAGAAACGTGCCAGCTGATATGCCAAAAGAACACTTCTTAGGATTCATTTTTAAACCGTACCTTCTAGTCCTCTCGAGTGCTTCCCGCAAATCAGCCACATGATCCTCTATCCTCCTGGATTTAATCATAACATCATCAATATAAATTTCCACTAACCTATCAATCAAGTCATGGAAAATATAATTCATGGCCCTTTGATACGTGGCTCTAGCATTCTTCAATCCAAACGTCATGAAAACGCATTCATATAAACCAATAGCCCCTAGACACTTCAAAGCGGTGTTTGGTATATCTTCTTCTGCCATAAATATCTGATTGTATCTAGCATTGCCATCCATGAAACTAACAATCTTATGTCCAGCTGCTACATCAACCAGAAGATCTGCAATCGGCATTGGTAATCATCTTTTGGTGTGGCTTAATTTAATGGTCTGAAATCAATACACACCCTCAACTGGCCACTCTTCTTCTACACAGGCACAATATTTGAAATCCACTCTGGATATCGGCAAGGCCTGATAAACTTAGCATCATATAATCAAGTGATCTCAGCCTTGATATCATCATAAATCTATCCTCCTCGACGGTTGCTTGAATGGTCGATATCTAGGTTTGGTGGGAAGCCGATGCTCAACAACCAATTGGCTGAGTTTAGGCATCTCAGAATAATCCCAAGCAAAATAATCCCGGTATTCCTTCAACAACTTTATTAATTCAGCCTTAATATTTTTATCTAATTTCTTACTAATAAATGTCGGCTTGTGCTTGTCACCTTCTATATCGACTTCCTGTAACTCATCGGCCGACATAAATCCTTTTCCCAGCTTGCCATCTTCTACAAATTCTATTAGGGTGCTTGTTATAGAAACAACTTCTGAATTCAATTGGTCCACCACCTCAAGACCCTAAGTAGTAATCTTGATATAGTCCCCATCCCAAATCCTGCCAGAAAGACACTCCATATCATCCGCATGCCATGGTACCAAATCGGCTGATGAGACATTGACGGTTTCATCGGCCAGGACTATCTTAACTTGACCGCCAATCCACTGGATGAGTGACCGGTGCATAGTCGATGGAACACAACAATTTGCATGTATCCAATCACGTCCCAGTAGAAGGCTGTAGGTCCCCTTTCCATCAATGATAAAGAATATAACCGTCAAAGTTTTACTGCCAATTGTAAGTTCAACATTAGAAACTCCTTTGGCTGCTGCAGTACGACCACTATAATCCCATAAAATCATGTTAGTATCAATCAAATCTTCATCAGTTTTACCCAGCTTTCTTGCAGTAGTGATCGGCATGATGTTAACTACAGCCCCTCTATCGACCATCATTTTCCCCATCGACATCCCACTGACGAACCCTTTTAAATATAAAGCCTTCAAGTGATGATGTTTTGCTTCATCTGGTTTATCAACTACTGCTTGCTGGATATCAAATACCAACTGAGCCACCTCATCACTATTAGCAAACAATTCTTCTTCCGAGGCCACTAACTCCAGTGGAAGTATCATCACCATGCCCACTGTAGCACCGGGCACTTGTACTTGTGATTTTACCTTTGGTCTCCAAACCCTTTTAGGTAGTTTATCATCATCCTCATCATAATAATATTTGCCAACCCTTATCTGTGGACATCGCATCCTCTGAATTCTTTGTTTCTGGCTCCTAGAAAATATACCAGACGGACACCACTGCTCTTCTTGTGCTTGTTCTTCCTGGAGCTCTTTATCGGCTTCTTCATCGAAGTAAACTTCTTCTTCTGTCTTCTTGGGGCCAAGTCGATCAAAAGCTGACACCCTTCCATTCTCATCGACTTTACCCACCATTGACTTTCTAGAATCCCTCGGTTGATGTCGATAGTTGTTCGAAGCTCCTCTATATATTTGCTCTGCTCGTCTGCTGCAACTAGGACAATTATTGATCGATGGAAGCTTCATATTGTGATCCCAACATTACTGAAAGAATGAGCATTCCCAATGTGGATCAAACTGTCATTCCTTCATTTCCCTGTCCATTTTCTTCTGATATCGATTTATAAACGCTTCTACATTATTGATACCAACCATATTGATATTCGCAGGGAATGGATGCCCATCAATCTTCATGGTTCTCATTGTAAACTTGATCTTTCCCTGCTCAATCGCTGACTGAATCTCTCTTCTGTATACCTTGCATTCATTGGTGTAATGAGATGGCGAGTTGTGCCACTTGCAGTACTTTCTTTTCTTCAATTCTTCAGCAGATGGAATCACATGGTTGGATGGCAACTAAATGTGCTTTTCGTGCAGCAGCATATCAAATATCTTGTCAGCCTCGGTGATATAAAAGTCATACTTTTCTTCTGGCTCATTCTGCTTCACCCATGGTGAAAGACTCTAGGCTGTACCGAGAAATTGGTGTAAGCGCTCAACCCCAAGTAACTAGGATTTGACGCTTGACTTAGATATATTAGAAAGGGTATATTTTAGGAATCTTAGACTTAGACTCGTTGTCCTCCCGGCTAGCTTAACCGATCTCATTATTTATCTTAGTGTGGATTTCTCCTGTGTTACTACCCCCACTTTTTTCATTGAACATCTGTACCCCCATCCTTGGTTAGTTGGTATAATTCTTATAGTTATATCTCTGTTACACCAAGATGATGTTACGCCTAACTTCCCTGAGGAAAATAAATATGATAACTTGGAATACTCCTAGGTGAAATGCTACAGTGGTGTTCCGTGCACTTGCGGATTTATTCATTTTATTCTTAAAGAATAACAAACACCAACAATAATTTCTAGCGCCATACCAGGAATTGCGATATTCTTGATGCGAAGTTAAGAAGTGTCACCAGCTGTGCTGGATCTTTGAGATACTGCACTTTCTTGATCCTCCAATCTTCTTCATCAACATTGATTTCATCGACATCAACCTTATTGACACTAACTTGCTTAGCTTCAAAGACATCGACAATTTCAACAATTGTACCATCAGTATTTAGTTGATATCCTAATGCCTTCTTGATGAGGACATCACTTCTATGGATACACACAACACTCCTCCAATTCTGGACTTGCAAGGTCCAATGACTAGAGCTCGTGCACGACGACTAAATTTAGAGGTGAGCTCGTTCCTACGTTCTTTGTTATATGTTACTTTTGAGAATGGTTTGCTATCTAATGATTATTTTATGATTAGAAACCATGAAGAGGACCAGGAGATGATGGGAGAAGGAGTTGGAAACGTGGAGGACCAGCAAGGGCTTGGAAGCCAAAGTGGAGGCCCAATCAAAACTGACTTCGAGTCTGTTTTGGGGCCCAAGACCAGTCTGCACTAAAACAGTCGCCAGGATGCATACGGCCCCATGTCAAAATTCATCCGGAGTCTCGTCGAAACAAGAGAGAGTCCAGAATCTATGTCGGTGTTGCGTCGCCTATTTTTGGCCTTTGGGCTTTGTATCTAGTTGAGCCCAAATAGGGGCATGTCCAGAGGGTCTTGCACGACCCTAGGGTCTTTATATACAGCCGCCGCCGCACCATTAGGGTTCGGGTTTTGCTTAGATCAATTCTGTTCATAAACAGTGTCGCCGTTCATCGGTTTGTGAGACCCCAACTTCGAGAGTTTAATCATACATCTGCAATTGTGTTGCATTCTTCGTTGTTGTTGCTTGTGTTCTTGATTAACAGGCAGGGATTAGCCTTCTCAGCGAGGTCAATCGTATTTGGACGATTGATAACCAGAGAAGACGTCGTGCTGCGATTGAGGGGTTTAGAACGTGTTGTTCTGAGGCCGGATCGATTTATGTGTCGCCTCCGACCAAATCAACTTACCAAGAACCTTTCGTAAGATCAGGAACCCTTGTCCACATCAAGTGGTAATCAGAGCTTCAGGTGCACCGCCAGGTTCGCACTACCCTTTAGTTTTGTTTTCGTGTTCTTCCTATCGTCCATAGTAAAGCCAAAAAAAAAAATTCCCCCGTCCATAACCACGTGTTTAGCCTTTGCATATTTCAATTTCAGAGTCCGGAGTGTTGAGTTTGTTCCCTAGTTCTTGTTTAGTTGCTGGTTTAGTTTGTGTTTTTATTGTCAGTAGTGTTTTCCTTGCAACCCTAGCCGCCATCCCTTCCACCACCCTCGGTTTTGTCGGCTTTCTGTGCTAGGGTTGATTGATCAACACGCCCACCCTAATCCCACCCTAAACCCACCCTCAACACATCGGACCAATTTTCATAAATTCCACTTTCCGCTGCATCCACCTCGCCAAAAAAATCCCTACCCGACCCCAAGCCCGACTCGGGTTTCACTCAAACCCCGGGTTTCTTCATAACCGATTCTGACACCCCTTCGATAAAACAGCCATAACTTTTCGCTCGGTTGTCTGTTTTGGCTGAAAGTTTTACAGGAGATTCTTGACAAAAAGTTGAGGTGACCCACACTCGGCTACGCCCTGTGTGCCCTCGTCAAAAAAATCAAAAAAAATCGGGAAGATAAAGAAAAAATGCATTCAAGTTGAAACCCGATGTTTTCTGAAACTTCAAGATTTTCTGTAGGCCACGTCCTAGCTCTGTTTGAGCTGAAACGTTTTGTGGTTTCCTCCCCATTGCTAGTGAGTTGGAAAAAATATCAAAAAAATAAAAAAAAAAAAAATTTGGGATTCCTACTAGTGCTCCATCTAGCCCCCTCGAATTTCTGAGTTTGGCTGTTTTACACTTAGCCCCCTGTTATCGACTGTGTGTCTTGGTCTCCTTGTTTCTTCTTTGCTATTACTACTGTTCTAGGACATAGTTAGACCAGTAACTAGGGAGAAGTTACTTGGACACTTATTCAGCTTTACTATCTGTTTTTGATTTGTGTGCCACTCACATATATATATTTGGCTTTCCTAGCTCTACATACTTCTTCTGGACAACACATAGGTTATTTTATAACCCTTGCAATCGTGAAACACACCTCTCTGGTATCCTTTGCTTTGTTGTTTTCAGAACTTTGTAAGAGCTTTGCGAGAAGCTTCCTTTTGCTGTGTTGAGAGGCACCACTGCTTAGTAGTTTTGTAGGGCTAACCTTCACTTTTTGTTTCCTGTTTTGGTGTTTCTGATATCAGGAAGCGATGGAGAGGGTGCTTCACCCTCAAAATTTGATGAGTGCGTGAGCCAAAGTCAGCTACAGAAGGCTTTGCAGGCGGTTCAGCGTGATTTGGCAGAGACGATCACCAGGGCCGTCACCGACGCCGTCACCAAGCTTCACCTGGGAGAAAGCATTGAGCGTTTGGATAAGAGAGTCTCTAAGTTAACCGATCAGGTTCTCGAATTGGAGACCGCTCACAAGACCATCAACACCAATACCAACAAAAAAACCAATACCAACAACAACACCAACACCAACACCAATACCAACACCAACACCAACACCAACAACGATGTTCAAGACGATCATGATGAAGCAACGGTGTATAGGGCTGATGGCACCGTCGATAGGTCAGCTACAAGGACCGCAAGGTTACAACGTCGTTTGCAACGTAACCCTCAAGGTATGGGTGGTTTCCACAACCACAACCATCGCACACAGGGTAACCATTCTCTAGATGACCCGTATGCTAAAATTAAGTTTTCAATTCCTTCGTTTTCGGGTCAGTACGATGGTGATGCTTACCTTGATTGGGAAATGACGATAGAACAAAAATTTAATGCCCACCTTGTTCCTGAACAACATAGAGTTAGACAAGCCACTAGTGAGTTTAAGGACTTTGCTATTGATTGGTGGAGTGGTCTAGCTGCTGAAACTGATTTGCCTACTACTTGGGAAGAACTTAAGGTAGAAATGCATGATCGTTTTGTTCCTCCTTCTTTTTATAGAGAAATTCGTAATAAACTGCAGCGTTTAGATCAAGGAGATAAAACTTTTCAGGAGTATTTTAGTGAGCTTCAAAAGGGTTTGATTCGTTGTGTTGTGGTTGAAAAAGTAGAGGATTAGATTTGCCACTTTTATTCTGGTTTGAGAAAAGAAATTCAGGACATCCTTGATTATAAAGAATTTTATACCCTCAACTAGTGCTTCTAGTATGCTATGCTTGCAGAGACAGAATCACAGGGACTTTTCCACGATTTTGAGGAGTACAACAAGTCCAGGAATTTCTACCCACCACGGCCGACGGGGACTTCGGGGCTGCCCAAGCCATCTTTCCGGCCGCCCCCACCAGCTAGTGTTGTTTCTGCAGCACCAAGATCAGCCCCTGCCCCTTCTACGCGCTCAAGTAAAAATTCTGTGCAGGTACCAGCTAGTAGTGCCTCCTCTATTGCTTCAACGGGACGCTCTACAGGGATTCAGTGCCACCGCTGCCATGGTCTTGGCCATGTGCAGAAAGATTGTCCAAGTAGGCGGGCATATGTGGCGACAGATGATGGCAGTTACATGAGCACCTCTGATTTGGAGGATGAGGAGGAGGATGTCGCTGCCACCAACGGTGACCTCGTCCTTGGAGGCGAAAATACCACGGGCTACATGAATATTATTGTGCAGCGTGTGCTTAGCATACAAATCCAGCAGCCCGAGATGATGTAGCGACATAACTTGTTCCAGATTTTCTTCGTCATCAAGAACCGTCGAGCACATGTCATCATTGATGGAGGAAGCTGCAACAATTTGGTGAGTTCTGATGTGGTTAAGAAGCTTGATTTGACCACACGCCCACATCCACATCCATACTACATTCAGTGGTTAAATGACTCTAGAAAAGCTAAGGTAATACAAACTTGCAGAGTTCCGTTTTCCATTGGTTCCTATGTGGATTCTGTTGATTGTGATGGTGTACCCATGCAAGCTTGTTCACTTTTATTGGGTAGACCTTGGGAATTTGATAATGATGCTGCACACCATGGTAAAAGTAATAAGTACACTTTTATGCATAAAGAAACTAAAATTACTTTGTTACCAATGACCCCTGCTGAAATTGTACAAGCTGATTTAGAACGAGCTGCTAGTTTGAAAAATAAAAGCCCTGAAATTCAGCAATCTGTTAATTCTGATTCTACACCAAGTAATGTTAATGATTCTTCAAGTTCTAAGGGTGCTGGAATTAAATTACAAGGTCGTTCATGTCTGGCCACAAAATCTAAGCTTGCTAAAATTTCTGCTGATGATATTTGCTATGCTTTGATATGCAAACAAGCCTTGTTTTCACTTGGTGATATTGCTTCTAGTGTTTTGCCTCCTGCTGTCACTAACCTTTTGCAGGAGTATGAGGATGTTTTCCCAGCTGAGATACCCCCGGGATTGCCACCTTTGAGAGGGATTGAGCATCAAATTGATTTGATTCCTGGTGCTACTTTGCCAAACTGTGCTGCTTATAGGACCAACCCTGAGGAGACTAAGAAGATACAACGACAAGTCCAAGACCTTTTGGATCATGGGTATGTTCATCAATCACTTAATCCTTGTGCTGTTCCTGTACTTTTGGTTCCTAAGAAAGATGGTTCTTGGCGTATGTGTGTAGATTGTAGAGCCGTTAATAACATTACTATTAGGTATCGTCATCCTATTCCTAGGCTAGACGACATGCTTGATGGGTTATGTGATGCTATAATTTTCACTAAAATTAATTTGCGTAGTGGCTACCATCAAATTAGAATGAAACTTGGAGATGAATGGAAAACAGCTTTCAAAACCAAATTCGGGTTGTATGTGTGGTTAGTAATGCCTTTTAGGTTAACTAATGCACCCAGTACTTTCATGCGTTTGATGAATGAGGTTTTAAGACCTTTTATTGGCAAATTTGTGGTTGTTTACTTTGATGATATCTTGATTTATAGCAAATCCATGGATGATCATATGATTCATTTGCGTGCTGTTTTTTATGCTTTGCGAGTTGCACGTTTATTTGGTAACCTTGAGAAGTGCACCTTTTGCATGGATCGAGTCTCTTTTATTGGCTATGTTGTGACTCCACAGGGAATTGAGGTGGATGAGGCAAAGATTGAAGCCATAAAGATCTGTCCTGTACCAAAAACTATCACACAGGTGAGGAGTTTTCTTCGTCTTGCAGGTTTCTACCGCCGCTTTGTCAAAGATTTCAGCACCATTGCTGCACCATTGCATGAGTTGACAAAGAAGGGCATTGACTTCCATTTTGGTAAGGTACATCATGAGTCTTTTGATGCTTTGAAGGACAAACTTACACATGCACCATTGCTGAAATTACCCAATTTTGACAAGGCATTGGTGGTGTTTTGATGCAAGATGGTAAACCTGTTGCATACTTTAGTGAGAAAATTACTAGGCCTGTTTTGAATTATTCCACGTATGATAAGGAACTATATGCACTTGTATGTTCTTTGGAGACGTGGCGTCATTATTTGTTGCCCAAAGAATTTGTTATTCATTCTGATCATGAATCACTTAAGTATATTCGTTCTCAATGCAATTTGAACCGTAGACATGCTAAATGGGTTGAGTTTATTGAGTCTTTTCCTTATATTATTAAACATAACAAAGAGAAGGATAATGTGATTGCTGATGCTTTATCTAGGCGATATACTTTGTCTCAACTTGATTTTAAAGATGTATTGCTGCACTGTAAAGAAGGTCGTGCTTGGAACAAATTTATGTTGAATGATGGTTTCATGTTTAGAGCTAACCGCCTATGCATTCCAGTTGGTTCTGTTCGTCTTTTGTTGTTGCAGGAGGCGCATGGAGGTGGATTGATGGGTCATTTTGGTGCTAAGAAGACAGAGGATATTTTGGCCACACACTTCTTTTGGCCAAGGATGAGGAAAGATGTTGAGCGTTTTGTTGCTCGCTGCACTACATGTCAAAAAGCGAAGTCTCGATTGAATCCACATGGTTTATACATGCCACTTCCTGTTCCTTCTATTCCTTGGGCGGATATTTCTATGGACTTTGTTTTAGGACTGCCTAGGACTAAGAGGGGGAGCGATTGCATTTTTGTTATTGTGGATTATTTTTCCAAGATGGCACACTTTATACCATGTCATAAAACTGATGATGCTAGTTATATTGCTGACCTCTTTTTCAAAGAAATTGTACGTTTGCATGGTACGCCTTCTACTATTGTTTCAGATCGTGATGCAAAATTCTTGAGTCATTTTTGGCGCACGCTTTGGAATAAGTTCAGTACAAAGTTGCTATTTTCTAAAACTTGTCATCCACAAACTGATAGACAAACTGAGGTTGTGAACCGCACTTTGGGCACTATGTTGCGAGCTATTTTGAAGAAAAATTTGAAGCAATGGGAAGAATGCTTGCCTCATGTTGAGTTTGCTTATAATCGGGCAACACATTCTACTATCAAGGTAAGTCCCTTCAAGGTAGTGTATGGTTTTGATCCCCGTACTCCACTTGATATACTTCCTCTACCTATTAATGAGAGAGTTCATGTTGATGCTAAGGAGCATGCTGAATTTATTTTACAAATGCATGAGACCACTAGACGTAGCAATGAAAAGATGAATGAAAAGTATAAAATTGCTGGTAGTAAAGGTAGAAAGGAAGTAAAGCTTGATGTAAGAGATTTAGTGTGGTTACACTTAAGGAAGGATAGATTTCCAGAATTGAGAAAGTTTAAACTAATGCCTAGATCTGATGGTCCATTCAAAATAATAGAGAAGATTACTTGAGTTGCCTCCCGAGTTTAGGGTTAGTCCTACTTTTAACATTTCAGATTTGAAACCATTCTTGGGAGAAGAGGATGAGCTTGAGTCGAGGACGACTCCACTTGATGAGGACATCACTCCTATGAATGCACACAACACTCCTCCAATTCTAGACTTGCAAGGTCTAATGACTAGAGCTTGTGCACGACGACTAAATTTAGAGGTGAGCTCGTTCCTACGTTCTTCGCTATATCTTACTTTTGAGAATGGTTTGCTACCTAATGATTATTTTATGATTAGAAACCATGGAGAGGACCAGGAGATGATGGGAGAAGGAGTTGGGAACATGGAGGACCAGCAAGGGCTTGGAAGCCAAAGTGGAGGCCCAATCAAAACTGACTTCGAGTCTGTTTCGGGGCCCAGGACCAGTCTGCATTAAAACAGTCGCCCCGGACACATACGGACTCGGATTTGGATGTTATACATATGCACGGAAAGATAAGGAGAAGATCTTTCTAATGCCACCGGCCCCATGTCAAAATTCATCCGGAGTCATCATGAATCATCAAAACAAGAGAGAGTCCAGAATCTGTGTCGGTGCTGCATCGCCTATTTTTGGCCTTTGGGCTTTGTATCTAGTTGAGCTCAATTAGGGGCGTGTCCAGAGGGTCTTGCAGGACCCTAGGGTCATTATATACAGCTGCCGCTGCACCATTAGGGTTCGGGTTTTGCTTAGATCAATTCTGTTCATAAACAGTGTCGCCGTTCATCGGTTTGTGAGACCCCAACTTCGAGAGTTTAATCATACATCTGCAATTGTGTTGCATTCTTCGTTGTTCTTGCTTGTGTTCTTGATTCACAGGCAGGAATTAGCCTTCTCGGCGAGGTCAATCGTCTTTGAACGGTTGATAACCAGAGGAGACGTCGTGCTGCGATTGCGGGGTTTAGAACGTGGAGTTCTGAAGCCGGATTGATTTGTGTATCGCCTCCGACCAAATCAACTTACCAAGAACCTTTCGGAAGATCAGGAACCCTTGTCCACATCACTTCTATGCCAAATCATTTGCCTCCATATTTTGCTTCCTCGGGACAAAACACCCTCAGAATATCATCTTTGCATTCAAAATCTCCTGCTAATTGCCCGAGTACCACCAATGAATCACCAATGATCTCAACAAAATCAGCCCCAGCTTCTGTCATAACCTGCAGACCTTTGAGAAGAACTCTATACTCAACTTGATTGTTAGTTGATACCTCCACAGTAAATGCAAACTCAAATCTTGCCCCCCCCCCCCCCCCGAGTCAATATGATGATAAGCCTGATACCACATCCATTCATACATACAGAACCATCAAAACACAACAACCATGGTGATGCATCCGGCCCAGATAGGGTTGGAAAAGCATGACACACCAACCTGATTCTAGATACGCGATCTTAGCAGCACAACTCCGTAGCACGACACACTGATCCGGTTACAGATACATACGATCTGGCCCCGCAATCTTAGCATCACAACTTCGGCGCACCCACTCGGGGAAAGGCCCAATCGCCCTAAAAGGCTAGTCCAATAGGGGAAGGGTGGCTCTCCCTTTTAAGGTGGCCTCCTCCTCCCAAGCTAAGCAAGGTGGTACCATTCAGAGGCTCACACAGTCGCCGCCCGACTACAACTGGGCCACATGGCCCCTTTGTTGCGTCTTTCCCACGGGTAATAGTGGAGGATGTCCTCATCATTCCCACCCCCTTAAACATGGGCCCAGCTCTGATACCAAATGATGCATCCGGCCTAGATAGGGTTGGAAAAGGATGACACACCGACCCGATTCTAGATATGTGATCCGAACCGGCAGTCTTAGCACCACAACTCCAGTAGCACAACACATCGATCCGGTTTCAGATAGACACGATCTAGCCCCCGCAATCTTAGCATCACAACTCCGGCACACCCACTACGGGAAAGGCCCAATCACCCTAAAAGACTAGTCCTATAGGGGAAGGGTGGCTCTCCCTTTTAAGGTGGCTTCCTCCTCCCAAGCTAAGCAAGGTGGTATCATTTAGAGGCTCACACAGTCGCCGCCCGACTATAACTGGGCCACTTGGCCCTTTTGTTGCGTCTTTGCCACAGGCAATAGTGGAGAATGTCCTCATCACATGGTTTCGGCTCCACTACCAACATATTCGATCCACAATGTTCAACAACCAAATCAGCCAGATCCTGACCCTTGACTGCCTTGTCACACTCATAACTTAGATCATATACGGCTAGAGCAAGTATCCACTTACCAATTCTCCCTTTCAAAATAGGGGTCGATATCATATATTTGATGATGTCGGCTTTGCAAAACACCACACATTCAGTCGATAGCAGATAATGCCTCAGCTTTACACATGAGAAATATAAACATAAGCACAACTTCTCAATCTCAGTGTACCTGGTTTCAGCATCAATCAATCTTCGACTTAAATAGAACACGACTTTCTTCTTGTCGTCTTGTTCTTGAATCAAAGTCGATCCAATAGACTTCTTATCCGCAGCAAGGTATAGCTTAAAGGGCAACCCTTCTCTCGATGGGACCAACATGGGAGGCGCGATCAGATACCTCTTAATATCATCTAGAGCTTTTTGATGTTTAGGCTGCCATACAAATTTCTGATCGGCCTTCAACATCAATAATAAAGTGAATGCATCTAGCCTACCCAACAAATTTGATATGAATCTTCTGATAAAATTAACTTTGCCAATCAAGGATTGCAACTCAGTCTTGTTGGCAGGAGGCTCGATATCATTAACAGCTTTAATACTCTTAGGGCCAATTTCGATCCGTTGTTCATGCACCATAAAACCCAGAAATGTACCAGCTCATATGCCAAAAGCACACTTGTTAGGATTCATTTTTAAACCATACCTTCTAGTCCTCTCGAGTGCTTCCCGCAAATCGGCCATATGATCCTCTATCCTACTAGATTTAATCACAACATCATCAATATAAATTTCCACTAACTTGTCAATCAAGTCATGGAAAATATAATTCATGGCCCTTTGATACGTGGCTCTAGCATTCTTCAATCCAAACGTCATGAAAACCCATTCATATAAACCAATAGCCCCTGGACACTTGAAAGCGGTGTTCAGTATATCATCTTCTGCCATAAAAATCTGATTGTAACCAGCATTCCCATCCATGAAACTAACAATCTTATGTCCAACTGCTGGATCAACCAGAAGATTTGCAACTGGCATTGGGTAATCATCTTTTGGCGTGGCTTTATTGGTATGAAATCGATACACACCCTCAACTGGCCACTCTTCTTGTACACAGGCACAATATTTGAAATCCACTCTAGATATCGGCAAGACCTGAGAAACTTAGCATCATATAATCTAGTGATCTCAGCCTTGATATCATCATAAATCTATCCTCCTCGGCGGTTGCTTGAATGGTCGATATCCAGGTTTGGTAGGAAGCCGATGCTCAACAATCGATCGGCTGAGTTTAGGCATCTCAGAATAATCCCAAGCAAAACAATCCCGGTATTCCTTCAACAACTTTATTAGTTTAGCCTTAAAATTTTTATCTAATATCTTACTAATAAATTTCGGCTTGGGCTTGTCATCGTCTCCTATATCGACTTTCTGTAACTCATCAGCCGACATAAATCCTTTTTCCAGCTTGCCATCTTTTACAAATTCTATTAGGGTGCTTGTTATAGAAACAACTTCTGAATTCAATTGGTCCACCACCTCAAGACCCTGAGTAGTAATATTGATATAGTCCCCATCCCAAATCCTGCCAGAAAGTGATCGACATGATGTTAACTACAGCCCCTCCATTGACAATCATATTCCCCATCGGCATCCCACTGACGAACCCTTTTAAATATAAAGCCTTCAAGTGTCAATGTTTTGCTTCATCTGGTTTATCAACTACTGCTTGCTGGATATCAAATACCAATTAAGGCACCTCATCATTATTAGCAAACAATTCTTCTTTCGAGGCCATGAACTCCTGCGGAAGTATCATCACCATGCCCACTGTAGCACCGGGCACTTGTACTTGTGATTTTACCTTTGGTCTCCAAACCTTTTTTGGCGGCTCATCATCATCCTCATCATAATAATATCTACTAGCCCTTAACTGTCGGCATCGCATCCTCTGGATTCTTCGTTTCTGGCTCCTAGAAAATATACCAGATGGACACCACTGCTCTTCTTGTGCTTGTTCTTCCTGGAGCTCTTTATTGGCTTCTTCATCGAAGTGAACTTCTCTTCTGTCTTCTTGGGGCTGACTCGATAAAAAGTTGACACCCTTCCATTTTCATCGACTTTACCCACCATTGACTTTCTAGAATCCCTCGGTTGATGTCGATAGTTGTTCGAAGCTCCTCTATACATTTGCTCTGCTCGTTTGCTACAACTAGGACAATTATTGATCGATGCAAGCTTCATATTGTGATCCTAACAATACTGAAAGAACAAGCATTCCTAGTGTGGATCAAACTGTGATTCCTTCATTTCCCTGTCCATTTTCTTCTGATATTGATTTATAAACACTTCTACATTGTTGATACCAGCCATATTGATATTCGCAGGGAACGGATGCCCATCAATCTTCATGGTTCCCATTATAAACTTGATCTTTCCCTGCTCAATCGCCGACTGATCTCTCTTTTGAATACCTTGCATTCATTGGTGTAATGAGATGGCGAGTTGTGCCACTTGTAGTACTTTCTTTTCTTCAATAGCAAGTGGAATCACATGGTTGGATGGCAACTGAATGTGCTTTTCATGCAGTAGCATATCAAATATCTTCTCAGCCTCGGTGATATCAAAGTCAAATTTTTCTTCTGGCTCATTCTGCTTCACCCATGGGCATGTCAACACATTCTTGTTTCTAGTCCATTCAGCCATATCAACTTCTTCATCAGAGTTAGACCCATAATCATTGTAATTGACCTGAATCGGCCTAGATCGTGCCCCTCGAGTCCGATTCTCCTGGATAGTTACCTTCTGTACCAATTGAGACAAGCTCTCAAACTTAGTCGAGGGAAACTTTTCCCTTAGGCGAGCTACTAACCCATTAAAAGCAATCTCCAACTTCTAATTATTTATTAATTGGAGGCTGAAACACTTGCTGCGCACATCCCTAAACCTCTGCACATAATCATGCATAGACTCACCAACTTTCTGCCTTACAGCAATCAAGTCTGACAATCTCATCTCCCAGGTCTCAGCGTAGAAATACTTATGAAACTTCTGTTCGAGATCGGCCCAAGTTATAATAGAATTCGAGGGCAACTATACGAACCATGAAAAAGCCAAACCGGACAATGATAATGGAAATAGCCTGATTTTCAATGCTTCGGTACTCCTGCCTCTCCACATTGCATTGAAAATCGGCTGATATGCTCAATCGTGGTAGTATTCTCTTGTCCAGTGAACTTAGTAAATTCTGGTGGCTTGTATCAACTCGGCATAGGAATCAAGTCATAGCTAGGTGGATACGGGGGTCGATACATGTACGTCCGCTGCTTTGGTTTCAACCCAAACTGTTCCCTCATCACCTCAGCAATATTCACTGCCCACTCATCAGTCAAAACATTGGTATTTGGAGTTGTCAATGCAAGACTAGATACTGGCATTTACGGGGCTGTCTATGAACCAAAGTTGACAACTATGTGCTGGCCTCCTTACTCCCCAGGAAGTGCAGATGATGACGGCATTCCGAATAGACTTGGCTCTACGTTCGGAGCTCTACCATATGTGACATTCGGCTCTGACGTTTCCTGCCTATAGAAACTATGGCTGTGTCTGTGGAGTAGTTCTCTGCAATATTATTCTGCGAGGTGTTCTCTCCACTGTATCACTATCAGCATTCTTCAAGGGTAAAGTAGCTTCCGAAGTTGATGGCCCTGAACCCATAACTGGATGTGTCGTGCTCGCATATGGCTGCTGTGAACTAGGTACTTCATTTGTAGGCCGAGGAATATTCCCAAATGCTCAGAAAAACACCGGCCCATGTGTAGATCATCATATATGCAGCCTTCAACGGTCTGAATAATCAAAGCCCTCAGAGTATTGACCAACACAGGTGACTGGTTAATCAATACATGGTGTATGGCTGTATGTTTCATGTTGTTCAACACAGCTTCATCAATCACCTCTGTTGGCTTATTGGCAGTTGATTTTTTAGTTTCATCTTCATCAATCAAGGCAGCAACAGGTAACTTTCCTTTTTGTACGATCTTGCCATGCCTAGTCTTGGTGAAGTTACTCAAAATAAGGCTTTCATACTCAGCAACCTTCTGATCAATTTGTGCCTTTGTTTCATCGCTCAGATCGTCTTTATTAATAGGCAACATGTTCTCCATCTTCAGATCCACACCAACATCATGTTTTGGTGGAGGATTGTCAGGGAGCTTGGGATCTTTTGGCATACCAAGTTCAACCATGTTGTTAGTCTTGAAAATTTGTGTCCCACCGGGCGTGCCAAAAAGCGTGTTGACACGAAAATCACACACGTGATCTATGAGATCTGCTTAGCTCTAGTGCAGGCTCAATACAAAAGCTGGGGCGTGCCTATCGATTTTCCCTATAAATCAACAAAGAGACAAACGGTTAAATTCCACGGGTCACTGGCCTAAGACAGGTCGATGAAGAAAGCCGATAATCGTTGTTAGTGGAAACCAGCCGATGGCTATAAATAGCAAATGATATTATTAAAATAAACTAATCGGCTGATTTGAATCGGTTCATTGGCAATTCAATAAATGAGTATTAAATATCACATAAATAGCGCAGATGAAAACTAGGTCGATAGAGAAAAGTTGATAAAACTATGAAAGACACGCCGGACTGGGCTTTCGTAGTACATGGGTGTGATGGGTGATGAGTTTTGTCACCACCGTACACTACTCAATCAACTTCAATGGGGTCCTTCTGGACTCGTTCCAACCGACTCGTGGTCTTCATCAAGGTGATCCCTTGTTGCCTTATCTATTCCTCTTTATAGCTGATTGTCTGTCTTTGTTGTTGAAGATGGAAACAATGCAGGGAGCAATAGTGCCGCTGAAGGTGTCAAGAAGAGCTCTAGAAATCTCACATTTGTTGTTTGTGGATGATATCCTCCTATTCCTTCGTGCGGGAAGGGAGCAGGCTAGCAAAGTTCGGGTTGTGCTTGGAAAATTCTGTGCGGCTATAGGGCAGCTGATAAACCCTAGCAAATGCTCACACCTAGTCGGAGAACATTGTCCTGATGAAATACAGGAGGAGACGCGATCGATTCTGCAAGTTGAGAATAGGACCTTCGATGCGAAGTACCTAGGCCTCCCCAAGCACCGGAGGGCATAATGAAAAAAGAGCACTTTCATCCTATCAGGGAACATCTATCTAAACGTATTATGATGTGGTCCAAAAAAGATCTGTCACAAGGTGCAAGGGAGGTGCTCATCAAATCAGTCGTGCAATCCATTCCCACATATACTATGAGTGTCTTCAAGCTACATGATGGAGTTTTTAGAAGTTGCTGATGGGGAGCCAAGCATGGTAAAAGGAAGACTCATCGGCTAGCCTAGGAATGCATACCGAAGGCCAAGGATACGCGGGGTATGGGCTTGCGAGACCTAAAATTATTCAACCAGACGCTGCAAGCCCAACAAGCATGGTGATTATTGGAGTTTTGGAACAGTCTTTGCGCCCAAGTACTAAAAGCCAAATACTATCCAAATGGCAAACTCCTGGATACTGCTTTTCCCCAAAATGTGTCGCCTACCTAGAGAGCAGTGGTGCATGGGCTCGAATTATTGAAGGAGGGCCTTGTTTGGCGAGTTGGCAATGGGAGAAGCATTAACATTTGGAGGGACAATTGGATATCCCAGGAATTCGTCCTCAAGGTTATAGGGAAGAGAAGACCATGTCGGCTATAAACTATGGACCAGCTGATACTGAATGGGCATAGCTAGAATCCATCGATAATTAGCCGGGTTTTCTTTGATCATGATGCAGAAGGCATTTTGCAAACAAAGATTGACGGAGGGGGACATAAGGACTGTCTGTCTTGGAAGCATGACAAAACAGACCTCTTCTCATTCCGTAGTGCCTATGGGCTAGCTACACATTTGCAGGACACTGTAAGACGCCTCCCATGTTCTAACTCCCGACCTTCTACACAACGACCCCTTTGGCACCAAATATGGAAGCTACAAGTACCCAATTAACTCCATATTTTTGCATGGAAGGCGATCAATGAAGGACTCCCAACATATCTCAACAAGTGGAAGCGACGTTTGGAGCGCACATGCCAGTGTCCTCTATGTGGCCTCGCCCTGAAAACAACGCACCACACCTTAATTAACTATCCCCACGCGAAGCACCTAAGATGGGCTATAGCATGACACTGGACCATGTCGGAAGATAGGCAACTAGATAATGAGGACCCGGAATGGCTGTTATGAGTCCTAGACCACCTTTCTATGGATGAAGGGGAATGTTTCATACTTATTATGTGGAGGATCTGGCATGTCTGCAATGCATGCGTTCATGAAGGGAAGTGGCACGTTGCTGCAGCATCGGTCTGCTTCCTCAGAATTTATGAAGAGACATTGTTCATCTTCTAGCAATGGGCAGTTCCAGAAAAGCCGAATGGAAAGAGCTAGAATCTAAGCCAAGGGAGAGCTCCACGAAAGGTAAACAAGGAGCGGTGGGAGCCACCTCTGCGGGACTGGATTAAAATCAATGTGAATGGTGCCTTTGATCAAACAGGACCAGTCGGACTGGGTGTGCTCATCCGCAACCCGGAGGAGAAGGTCCTCCTATCATCATGGCACATCCTCTTTGAATTCTCCTCGCCGGATGAGGTGGAGGCAAGAGCTTGTAAGGAAGGACGGGCTCTTGCGGTAGAATGGGAAAACAAGAAGGCCGTTGTTGAGACGGACAGCCTTTGTGCTAGTTCGAATGCTAAACTCATAGGAGACGAACAAATCACACATATGGGATACTATTCGGGATGCAAAGGAACTAGGTGCAAAGTTACCAGAAGTGATTTTCCAAGCCGTGAAGAGAGAACGGAACCGTGTTGCACACGAACTTGCCCATTTGGCCAAACATACTGCCCATACTTCCATGTAGCGTACTAGAGGACTGACTTGTGTCGAGCAATTGATTGATCAGGAATGTAGTGTTTCAATTGAGTAATCAATAAAGTTTATCTTTTCGCAAAAAAAAGAAGTGGACCAAGAGCCAATATGAACTGTATGTGCAGCAAATAGTTTATGAGCCACGTCGATCCCTCCACCAAAGAATCAACATGGGTCATTGCCCATTGGGCCAGTTTAAATATCAACATGTATGAAGTTTATCGAGCCGCATATGTGAAACATCATTGTTGTTGGGCCACAGTATCATTTCAACCCCACAAGCATGAACATGCACTATTAGTGACGATCTTATTCGTCATGATGTACTGACAAGTAGCACCATACCACAAGCTCCCACTAACCTGTGGACCAATGATGGTCCTGCCATGTCTTTGCAAACATCGGTGTTGGTTTATTCCATCACAAACTCCTTCAAATATTTGGGTCTGCAGCTCAAACAAATGCTTCAATGATGATTGTATCATCATTAAAAGCATTAGCTAAAACTAACATGTGGGGCCGTTATCAAACTATGTTTGAAAATGGTTCCCTTACGCGGTGACTCAGCAATGGGATGTTTAAGTGATGGTTTGTTTTGTTGAAAAACAAGGAGCAGCATCCAACAAGTGGGCCAGCGATGATGTAACGTTGATGCATCCATGATACAGTTTACATTATTGACAGTTTTTGTCGTCACTAATACCCCTGGCGAGTCCAACTGATGGGATTCGTCGGTGCTGACTTTGCATTGCACATGTTAGTGATGTTTTGGTACGTCGCAAATGACCCTAGAAGCACCAACTGGTGAGCCCTAAATACTGTTTACGCCAGAAAAACAGCATTTTGGTGCCTCTTAGCAATGGACACAAGATCATCGCTAAATTTTTGTGACTAATTAATGACGGAACACAACTTCATTACTAAATTTTTATCACTAGTTGTATGATTTTTTTATAGTGGTGGGATGCCTCTACCCTAGCGGTTCCTTTCTATAAATACGTGCAGGCGCTAATGCAAGTCTAACTACGCAATCGCCTAGGGTTTTGTCTCTCTCTACTGCTATGCCGCCAAGACTTTTCCATCCCAAATCGTCATGATGTACCAACAAATAGGAAAGCAGGTCTCCAGAACCACTGTTCTCTACGATCTTGCATCAAGAGAGAGCAAATAAGGTTTTTGGGAAGCACTCTGCATGACTGATTGATCACTTCCTTGCCTTCATCAAGCTCGTCTGCCTCAATGTTGAGTCGGCCTCATCCACCATCATCAATAACGCGATGGTGCTGAACATCATTGCTGCCTCCTCTATCCAGTCATCATCAAGAAGGAAATGTACATACTCTCGTCTCAAACTATGTCTTCTGTACTAGCTATGGTGATCTATTTATCTATAATAGTTGTAGATAGTATTGTAACGTTCAGCCCCTCTGGGGCCGAGCCCGCTTACACGTGGCAGCTCTGTAGGACCTCAAGACTTCCCTCATAGACCAACACATGTCTTTTCTGTGCACTTTGTCCTCACTCATAAGCACTCAGGAAGAACTTTCTTGTCGGTCATGCATCCCTAAATTGATTCAGGGCAAGCACAATTAACCTCAGAGTTCTTTAGAGATGAGCTATCAGAAAAGAAGGTGCAACTTGTTGGTATGAGTATTCTATCAATTCTATTAAGACCTGGGCTAGGATGTGACACTCTCACCCCCTTAGAAGACCGACATCCTCGTCAGTCAACCCTAGGCTAGGAACGTCCCCTCTTGGCCACGTCTGTGTGCCTAGTGCCAGCACATATGCCATGTTGTCTCACCACTCTAGGCTCACACTAGCCATGCACACCATGCCTACGCAACTGTGACCCCACATGTCTGTGAAACCGCGAGTCGGATTTGATACCAACAAGTTGCAACTTCTTTTCAGCAAGATCATCTCTAAAAACCTCTGAGGTTAAGCGTGCTTGGCCAGAAGCAATTTAGGAATGGGTGATTGACTGGAAAGTTCTTCCCGGGTACGCACTAGGACAAAGTGCATAGAAAAAACTTGTATTGGTCGGTAAGAAAATTCTTGAGGTACTAGAGAGCTGCTAGGTAGAAGTAGGCCCGAGCCCGAAGTATAGACATTTTATTGAACCACTGATTTTGAATTTCAAAGTGTAGACTAGCAATATGCTTGTGCATTGTAACAGACTAAAAGAAATTACAACAAACTATAGTAATGAGAAAGTATCATATACTATATTTCATATTAATTTAAAATAAAATTATTAGACATAGTATAGGAGACAATATATATTTATTTACATAGAAAAAACAATTAATGTATTCTTCATAATTGTGTTATATTACATAATCTAGCACCCATTATTATATATTGCAATCAAGAAAAGTCAAAATCCACATTGAACACGATAATGTTGCACATGCTTCATTTTTTCAACAAAACTACTTAAGTCAAATATTTCCTCAAAATTATAACTCTCGTAGTCAAAACATCAAGGAAATCAAGTCCATCCTTATTTAAGCATTATTAATTTTTTTTGAAATGTATCAATCTTAATATGAGAAACCATGTTGCTATGTACCATGGTTTGCAATATGTGATGAGTAATTGACATTGGCTTATTTGGTAGTTGAGTTGAAATGCTGGAATTTGGGGATTGCATGAGTTTGTGCGTGGTTATGATTATGGCTAACCAGAGTTGGTGAAGGTGTTGGAGAAGTTACATGAGAAGTAAAATGGGTTTACCTGTCTCATGATGTGTAGGTCAATGGAGTTGACTTGGCGGTCAACGGTGAGAGGATCGAGCACAAGTTGGGGACTTAGGGCTGGACGATCGGGAGGTCAGGTGAAGTCAAGGGTGATCCACGCCGTACACATGGAGAGGCAAGAAGCACAGACGGTTCCATGGTTGAGCCTCAAAACCGTGGAAGTGATGAAGACAGCGTGTTGACCAAGTCAAGGTGAACGGAATGCCGGTGCAAGTGACAAGGGGGCCCAATGGAGCGGGACCGTGAGTGACTTGCCGTTGGTCATGATCGCGGGACTAGGTGACACGCGTCAACATCAAGGAAGACACGCTTTGAGTAGACGGCAAGCCGGTTTCCTGGTTTGGGCCTCAAAATCGGTGGCGGCGACTGGTGGTGCAGATGGCACCATCACGGAGCTTGTGTTGAGGCGAAGCAAAGACATGAAGGGCCCGAAGGCATTCAGGCAATGAGAAAAGAGATGGACAAGTTTGCCCTTTGTGGTAGATGGCAATGTATTGTAGGTCAAGCGTAGTGTGGTCTTTAGGACAAACCCTAGGCATATATAAGGAGAAGTAGGGCTAGTGGGAGAGGGTGCCTCTTCCCATTAGTCTTGTGTTAGGGTTTGATTCCGTAGAGCTTGGACAGTGCTTCATGTTGTTGTGGAGAGAAGAGAGTGTGTGAGAGGCAAGCTTTTGTATTCTAAAGAGTGGGATGAAGAGGGTGGCTTCCTAGTCATGTATCCATGTATCTTGAATGGATGAATCAATGATATGAGCTTCAGTTTCATGCTCATGTTCATCCTCTCTCCCTAAATCCCAAATTTGACTTTTTCCCTATTTTTGGAGCTATTTTCTTGGGAATTTTTTATCTCCTTTTTGATTGAGTTTTGGGATGGTTTTCATGGGGGATGTTGGTGCTATGATGTGCTAGAACAACCCTAGATGGGTCCTTGACCGAATCAAAGGCCCAAGCACCTTCGATTTCATAGATTTCTCCAAGTTCTTCCCTTTGGTGTTCTTGACACAAGATCAGAAATTAATGATGATTATTTGAGCTTTTTGTGTGGATCTCTTTAGAGGAGAGTCGTGATGTCTTGAGGATGATCTGGTCCAAATCTCGTGATTTTTGGAGTTCGTTAGATAGAGTTTTGTTATTTTTCTCTTCGGAATAGAGCTCCTGATTTTACCAGGACAGAATTTCCATCGCCAGGACAGAACTTCCATCACCAGGACAGAATTTCCGTCAAGGACCTCGGAAGTTCGGTGAGTGATAGAACTTCCATCGCTCAAAACTTCTGTTGATGACAAAACTTCTGTCGTGACTTTTGGAACTTCCATCATGTACTTCAGAACATTCATCAAGCTCCAGAATTGTGATTTCTTGGATCTTCTTTGTTCCCCATTTGACCCTCTTAAGCTTCCGTTATGTGTCCTATTGTTTTGAATCATTCCTAGGGTTAACACATCACAAGTTGGTGTGTGTGATCTTGGTGATTTGGTTAGAGGTTGGTTTGGATAGTAATTGGGATATAGGCCAAGTTCTTGTGAAGAATTTTAATTGGCTCCCATTCACCCCCTCCCTCTGGTCACCTTCTCGGTCCTTTAATTGGTATCAGAGCCAGTTGGATCACTAGTTGACCTTAACCGGCTTTGTGATCCGGAGGCGACATGGAGAATCATGCGGTCAAGCTTGTGATGTTCATTGGGAAGATTTTCCTAATTGGAAATCACGGACCAAGGCTTGACTCTTAAGTCAAGGACGTGCTATTTGGGACATTGTCGAGTAAGAATTCAGTATACCTGCTAACCTCGACACTGCAACTCTAAGGACTTCAAGAAGAAGAATAACCACTTCTACAAGAAAGACAAGACCTCCGAGAAGGTCATGAAGGCGGTCGCACACGTTTGCATTGCCGCTTTAATCGACATCAACCTCACATCAAGCGAAGGCCTTACAAGCTCGGAGGAGGATGCTGAGAAGCCACAAGTCAAGAGGAAGGATGGCTTCACCGAGCTTTCCTTCGTGGCAAAGAATGATCACGACATCGACTCTAGCTCCGACTCCTACACAAGTGAGGTACTCCCCACTCTTGATGAGCTCTCTTCTGAACTTGATCAACTGCGTGATGTTGTGCTCATGCAAGATGATAAGCTCCGCAGTGCCTGTCATCATCTCTAAGCGTCATCAGTAACTTGCCTTAGCAACAATGCCTAGAAATGTGTATTGGTAACCTTTAATGAATGCATAGAGTCTACAAGTGCATGGAGAATATCGTTGTAGCATTTCACCCG
This sequence comes from Eleusine indica, assembly GCA_030378355.1. Taxonomy (NCBI): domain Eukaryota; kingdom Viridiplantae; phylum Streptophyta; class Magnoliopsida; order Poales; family Poaceae; genus Eleusine; species Eleusine indica. Next base: position 18,809,501 of record CM059497.1, read on the forward strand.
GAAGTATTCAAGGTATCATATTTGTTTTATCCCAAAGGAAGGCATATGATTCATCATATTAATTACCATATTTTTAGACATTGCACATTGGATTATGAGACAAAGTCCTCACAGGGGTGAGGATAATGATAAACACGGTAGTGGACACACAGATAGCACACTGAAGTTAGATAAATATTAGTTTAGTGGAGAAGGACAAAGAAACAACTAAGTTCCTATATTGCATTTATATAATTACATAGCCTACAATATATTCAATTATACAAATACAATGACAATGCAAGACAATCAGATCATCACACCCTGGGCATCCGGTTTTCCCCTACGTCCACAGTATGATTCCTGCCAAGAGCCTATTGCACAGCCGAACAAGGGGGATTTCAAAGGAGAAATAGGGTTGTCATCACCTACTGCCTGCCCCTAGCAATCCGTGGGCTACACAACAAATAATGCATTCTATGGGTCTTGATCCTTTAATATAATCTAACCATTGGCCAAGCATAGCTTCAATAAGAGCAATAGGAATTTTAGCAACTGCAGCAAACAAGACGCGCAATTCATCATTACGGATAGGTCTAGTGTCTTATCTAGGGAAACAAGTCATAGCAAGCCACCTATGCCACAGTTGTAGAGTTGGGTTATGAATATCACTCGTCCTAAGACGTTCACAAGAAAACTCCCCCGAAATCCTTTGCCAAAAAGATCCCTTTTAGGTTGCACCTTTTAAGTAAGTGTTGCAATAAGTATTATAATTAAGAATGATGCTAAGTTCTTTCCAGGTGAGACGGTATTCCTTCCCGAACAAGCGGAAAAGTACCCCGTCGGTATCTTTTAGCAAAGTGCACAAAAACTGGATAGTGAGGAGGCGTGAACCTGCCTCAATGATGTGTGCAGATTTGGTCCAACCTAATGCTTTCCAAATAGAAATGAACTCAGAGTCCATACCTATAGTGGAGAGTAGGTCGTCATCATATGCCCTTGTGTGGACGAAACTGCAATTGCGTAGGCGATGGTAGACTCGTCTCTCCCTTTCATCCAATATCTTGAGGTCGGTGTCGGCGAGAAGAACATGTGGCTTATCCTCCTCCTTGTTGTCCTTAACGGGCGTGTGCCTTGTTGATTCATCCTCGATGGAGAAGTTTGTGCTCGAGCTACCATGTGAATGGCATGAACCTGAACGCGTCACCCGCTCCATCAATGCCTTAGCCCTCTTCATCTGCACCACTTGACTGAAAACACAAGAACAATCGAACACGGGTTATGGGTTAGCAAAATAAAAGCTGCTGGCTGTTTTGATCTTGCCAAGCTTTGCAAAGGACTTGGACAATCCAAAAACAAAGCAAACTAAAAACGGAAATATTTTTGGTGGTTTTTGGAATGACAACTTTGGGGAAGCAATGTGAGAGCTCAAGAGCAAATGAGTGAAGGAGGGAGTGAAATGAGAAGTGATCTCGGAATGGCAAAACACTCTCCCCCGAGCACTCAATTTATAGAAAAAATCCCAGATGATCAAAAACGGCTAGTAGGGGGCCAAATCCAACCGTTGGCAAAAGGCCAAGGTTGGTGGAGCCCACACCCCTTCGGCCAAACATGGGTGTTCGGCCGACCATGTGTGGGTGCCACTGGTCCCCTACTTTAAACTCCCTAATAGCTATATTTTTAGAGCTGTAGGTATTAGGTCCAAACTTTCGATGGAATTTTTGCTTAGAAAAATATTTTCTCAAAGTTGAAAACCGAAAACAAATTTTTGTATTTTTATTAAACAAGAAGAGGGTTGGAATGAATTCCAACCTCCATGTGTGAAATCAAAATATGCAAATGTAGAGGCAAATTTGAAAGAATCCAAAAGTTTGGAAAAATTCAAATGTGCAAAAATTGAGGAAAATAAAAATATGAGATAAATACCAATTTACCTTTGGCAAGAGCTCACCAATTTTTTAAAGTCCGACGAGTGGGGCTTTTCTCCATCGCCTTTAGCCTGATGTTGCGGCGTCTGGTCCTAGAGAAGTGGACGCGGATCGCTGCACTTCCTTCACTCGCCACACCTTCTTCACCTTTGGTGCGGTCGGTAGCTTCTTGGGTGAAGGATTCTTCTTTACTGGCTGCTCCTTTTTCTAGAGTCCATGCGTGCCTGTTGCCTTCTTCTGCTGAGTGATAAGAGTGTGATTTCCTTGTACCCAGAGCTTTATCATGGAATCCTCTAGGCTGTCTCCACTTGTCTCCATCTCTAACTTCTTAATGTCCTGAAGGTTCGGCTAGCTTTTGAATCCACCCACGAGGCAAGGTTGAAACTCAAATTCTGCTTCCTTGCCGTTGAGGTTGAGATGGACTATTTCAGCCCCCACGTCAATTTGTGCGAATATGGTGCTTAAGAATGGCCTCCCAAGGATGAGCAGCGTATTCTTGTCGACTTCCATGTCGAGTACCACAAAATCCACAGTGGCAAAGCATCCGCGGATCTCAACCAGAACTTCCTCAACAATCCCTGCGCAGTGCCACAGTGTCGAGTCGGCATGCTGAATCTGCATATGTGTTGGGACTAGGCCTGAGAGGATCAACTTGTTGAAGATAGCTTTTGGCATGATGCTGACGCTGGCTCTAAGGTCGCATAACACTTGTTTGAAGAACTCTGTCCCGATTGAACACAAAATCATCGGGCTTCTTGGATCACCTTGGATGACTGGGATGATGTTCAATTCATCTTCTTCATCATTTCCTGCATGGTTAGTATTTGGTGAGCAATGGGTATGGTTCCCCACAAGCATCACTGCATTCACAGCTTCTGTGGTAGATTCAGGTTGCCCCGGAATTTTCCCACTATCTGATGTAGGAAGAGCAGTGACCAACTAAGCTAGTTGGGTTTCTAGCATTTTATTAAAACTAAGCTGATTTTTAAAGGAAGAAGCTAGACCTTCTAGCTTAGCATTAACACTCTAAAGTCTTGTCGTTGGCGACAAGATTTTTAGTGAAGGTTTCATTGATTTTAGCCTGGCCTAAGACAAAATCTTTAAAGCAGGGTTGATTATTGGAAGAGTTAAAGTTGTTACCTCTTTGATAATACGAGCGTGGTTGATTCCACCCGTTGCCTCCATGTGGACGATAGCCATTGTTGTTTTTGTTCATGCACAACACGTCCTCATGAGTCTCAGGGCAGTCATTGCCCGAGTGACCCGTGTTGCCACAGATCTCGCACGTCATGCGAGCGTCTAAGGCGTTGACGGTGCCAAATTCATATCCCTTGACTTGCTCTTCCATTTTCTTCATAAGGATGTCCATTTTAGTGACTAGCATGTCTACCTCCTTTATGGTGAAGTGTTGGATCCCCAAAAGCCTTCTTTCTAACCCTAGCACTGAGTCATCGATCTTTCTTTCTCGTTCTTTGTAGGAAGCAGGTGGAGGCTTGGAGAACAAATGGTTGATGGACTCCGGATGTTTGCGCCACATGATCAGAGATGCAAAATGGTTCTCTAGCCTCTCTCCTTGAAGCGCCACGAGTATGTGACCTTCGGGGATGACAAGAGAGGAAGAGTGAAAGCAAGGGGCGCGATAAAGGTAAATGAAAACTTCACTCTTAAGGATGTTGGTGTGGTTGAGCATCTCAAGTACAATTTCCTCTCTGTTTCTTAATTGTTTGATGATGGTTTGGAAGTGCATTTTAAGAGCAATGCTTCTCATGTTCTTGATTTGACTGGTGCTTTGCTTTGTGGGATTTCTCGCATTGAGAGAGTTTTTCAGACTGACTTTGCTGTTTCTCATGGCTCTCACAAGTGTTTACTTGCTCACTCATCTCCGATGCTCTGGACATGGCATCGGAGACTAGGTCACATGAGTTTTTGACTTGCTTTGTCATTTGAGTGCCTGTTCGCATCAAAATTTGACCGGTCCTAGTGATCAGCTGCGTGGAGTTAGAATCGGCCGAAGTCAACAGAATTCAATGACTGAAGGAAATAAAGTGGGCCCATTAGGGTTGTTTTATCTTTGTCTATTTTTAGTTTAAATATAATTTAGAAATAGACTTAGTCAGTTTGTTTAAGAGTCCTGACCGAGTCGGGTCAAAATCCCTTGCATGGGGTTATAAATATGTAATAGGGTCTGTACAAAAAAGATAACACTTTCGTTCAATACAACTCAACGCATCGCCAAATTTTTTCTTGACGACATCCTCGTCTCGCACGGGCTGCATCGGCTCCGATCTCGGTGAGAGACTTGGATTAGTCACCTTCAGCAATTTCATCGACTTTAGCTAGTACTTTCTCATTAAGTTGATATTCTAGTTGTTATCTTTGAAATTGCTAGTTATCCGATAATTAGGTCTTTATTTGGCTTGTATTATCGACTTAGATTGCATTACTGTCTCGATTTGGTCAGATCTTCTACGATTTCTGTAGGTTTTATAAGCTGGGTTTTAGATCTTTTATTTGAGTTACTCGATCGATCCTATCCATAATTAGATTAAATCTTGCTTTATTTGTCATGTTTGAACACTATATCGATTAAGTTTGATTTGTTCGAATCAGCAAGGCTGTATCGACTTTGATCTCTTGCTGGGCTGATAGGGTTAGATTCGATCTGCTTATAGGCAGGGTCGATAGAGTTCTGTTGGGACATTTAGTTGACAGGTTATCACGGTTTGATTGACTTCTCGGTATTTTTCCTGTTTTATTGTTGTATATTAGAAGTCGATTGCCCCCCCCCCTTTTGATTAACAGAATTTGATCTGTGAATTTGAGGCATATTTGCAATACCAGCTATCAGATCTATCGACTGAGCATCTATCAACGGGCAAAGTTTTGTACATGATTATTACACTTCTATCGACTCTGGCCCATCGACTTACTTTCATCGACAGAGTGAGTCTATGCACCTTTACTGTAGATCTATCAACTCAGCTCTATCGACTTTAGGTCTATTGTATCGACTTGGCCAGTTATTGTACGAATACCGTGGATTTATCAACTCTGGCCTATTGTTCTAATTTCTTATCAGCATTAATGATTTATAATTTCTTATTTAATTAAATTTGCTGATAAGCCAATTTAATCAGTCCATCAGTTTATATTCTCCTATATTTTATTCCCACAATAGCATCGCCTGGTTTCACGAACATTGACTATCGACTTTCATCATCAGCCTGTCTTGGGCCGGTGACCGTGGAATTTGACCGTTTGTCTCTTTATCAATTTGCAGTGAAAATCGACAGCCATGCCCCGGTTTCCATATTGAGCCTGCACTGGAGCTAAGCAGATCTCCCATGTCACGTGTGTGATTTTCACGTCAACACACTTTTTGGCACGCTCGGTGGAACCAAGAACTTTAAGCTTCACAACATGTCTGAGCTTGGAATGCCAAAGGATCCTAAGCTCCCTGATAATCCTCCACCAAAATATGATGTTGGTGCAGATCTGAGGATAGATAACATAATGCCTGTTAACAAGGATGATCTGAGCGATGAAATAAAGGCACAAATTGATCAGAGGATTGCGGAGTATGATAGCATTCTGTTGAGCACATTTAGCAAAACCAAGCATGGCAAGATCATATAGAAAGGAAAGTTACCTGTTGCTACCTTGATTGAAGACGAAACTGAGAAATTAACTGCCAATAAGCCAATAGAGGTGATTGATGAAGCTACATTGAACAACATGATACATTCAACTATTCATCATGCATTGATTAATCAGTCACCCATGTTGGTCAATACTCTGAGGGCTTTGATTATTCAGACTATTGAAGGCTGTATATACGATGATCCAGTACGTGGGCCAATGTATTTTCGAACATCTGGGAATATTCCTCGGCCTACAATTGAAGCACCTAGTTCACAGCAGCCAAAGGCAAGCAGAACACATGTTGTTACAAGTTCAGGGCCGTCAACTTCTAAAGCTACTCTACCCTCGAAGAATGCTGATAGTGGTATAGTGGAGAGAACACCTCGTAGGATAATATTGCAAAGACCTAGTCCACAGACACAGCCGCAGCTCTACAGGCAGGAGGTGACAGAGCCGAGTGTCATATATGGTACAACTCCGAACATAGAACCAAGTCTGTTCGGAATGCCGTCATCATCGGCATTGCCTGGGGAGTTGGGAGGCTAGCACACTGTTGTCAATTTTTGTTCACAAACAGTCCCGCAAGTGCCAGCGTCTGGTCCTACATTGGCTACTCCAAATACCAATGTTTCGACCGATGACTGGGCAGTGAAGATTGCTGAAGTAATGAGGAAAGAATTTGGGTTAAAGTCAAAATAGCAAACTTATATGTATCGACCCCCTTACCCTCCTAGCTATGACTTGATTGCTATGCCGAGTCGATATAGACCACCAGAATTTACTAAGTTTACTGGACAAGACAATACTACCACTGTTGAGCATACTAGCCGGTTTTCAGTGGTATGTAGAGAGGCAGGAGCTACCAAAGCATTGAAGAACAGTTGTTTCCATTATCGTTGTCCGGTTTGGCTTTTTCGTGGTTCGCATCGTTGCCCCCTAATTCTATTATTACTTGGGCCGATCTCAAACAGAAATTTCATAAATACTTCTTTGCTAAAACAAGAGAAATGAGGTTGTCTGATCTGATTTCTATGAGGCAGAAAGCTGGGGAGTGTTGACGGCTGTTAAGTACCATTTTCAACCGTCAACTATACTCAAATAAAGGAGAATTTGGCATTTCATACACGCATGCTTTATCACAATAATATAGTTCCACTTGTACTTGGAGAACTTTGTGCATGCAGGAGGAAATGTGAAGGAAACACCTCAAAAGGCAAGAAAACACACTTTCGGCCAATCAGGAGCAAGCACACGGATTAAGGAGCCCACCTTCAGCACTTAACCGACGTAACTCCCTGTAATACCGCGCAAACCGACGTCAGGGCCCACAGGACAGCCACCTGGAGAAAGCACAGGCCAGGAGGGGCCACCCCCAGGTCGGCCGACCCGGTCAGGTCGGGCGACCTGGCCTGGCGCCCTCTCCGCCTGGCCTTCCACGTGTAGGCTCCAGAGGACTCCCTGATGGCGGTTTGGGGGGATTCCGTGGCGGTTACTCCTCTGAAACCGACGTTAGGAGGCTATAAATAGAGGGTGAGGGCCTTCACTCCAACACACACCACAAGAAGCATTTCTCTCTTGCTAGTAGTAGTTCTTGGAGTTTTAGTGGAGTTAGGCTGAGTCTAGAGCTCTCTAGTCCCAAGTCTTCACTTGGAATTGGTATGGCTCTTGTATCTTTTCCCTTTTGTAAGACTTTGCTCTTATCAATATATATAATTTTTCTATATAGTTGTGCTTGGGTCATGAGTTTCTTGTTTGATATTGTGATCCATATATGTGATAGTATAGTCTACTTGTGTGATAGTAGTTTATATTTATTATACTACTATTGTCATGCTAGTTATATACCGTCACTATAGTCTAGTTTATATGTTATACTCTCTATGCTTAGTTTTAGCTGATAAAGTATAGCATGGGTTTGGTGATCGTATTCGTACGGTAGCTCTGCCTCGTTAATAGTAATCGCGGAGGGGCAGAGTGCTCTTTGGTCACGCAAGTATGGTACTTGGGTGACTGATTTGCATCAATTATTCGTTAGTCTACTGGTTCGTTGAGGTAGGCGGCAGGTGGTGACAGCCCTGTCCGTCCTTTGAAATCCTCCCCGCTAGGCTAGTGCGTAGGCTCTTGGCGGAACTCGCCTGTGGATGCAGGGGTAAGTCCGTGCCTGAAGTGCTATACTATTGACTGCTGAACCTGAGTGTGGATCTGTATGTATTCTACTGAGGCTATGCAACTGTAAAGGAATGTATAGTAGGAGTAGCTTAGCCTAGTCTTTCCTCCACTAGACTTTATTTATTTAGTAGGAATCACCTGTGTGTGTCACACTACCCGGTTATTATCATGTACCCGCCTGTCTTGGTTAGATATCCTTGCTAATTGTTAACATGATCTTATATGTTAGTAACGCTTCTTGATCATATTCTTCCTTTGGGATAAACAAATACGATACCCTGAATACTTCCGGGTGAAATGCTACAGCGGTATTCTCCGTGCGCTTGCGGATTTTACCTACTTGACTCTGGGACATATTAGTGAACCGTTTCTGGCCCCGTGCCGGGAATGATTTATTAATATGGCTTAGCAAAAGTCAACAAGCATTTCTGGCGCCGTTGCCGGGGAAGGCGTATGATTTAAGAAAAATTACTAATGTATATAGTAGTGTTGCAATTATTAAGGCTATCTCCTAAGCAGGTTAACCTTGCTTTGTTTTCTGCATTTTGTATGAAAACAGGGTAGTGTATGACTGGTTTCGACTTGCCGACAAACTTCACTGAAGATCCTGAGTCACTCCTAAGAAGGACACGAGCTAGGCTCACCCCTCCTCGTAAGGAGACTCGGCCAATCGAACCTGTCATTCCCGCACCATCAAGCTCTGAGCAAATGGCCGACAAGACCCTCCGCGAGTTCTCCGCTCCCTCCGCTGCCAACATCCCTACGGGACCAGCTGGCAATGTGGGAGATGCGAACTTCGAGATCAAGACCGGTCTCATCACCATGGTGCAGGCTAGCCCATTCTGTGGGAAAGCCAATGAGGACGCTAGTGCTCATCTCCAGCAATTCCTGGAGATTTGCAACACGTTCAAAATGAAGGACGTCACCCCCGACGCTGTTCGCCTTCGACTGTTCCCGTTCTCTCTCCTTGGGAGAGCGAGACAGTGGTTCTACGCAAACCCTGAAGCTGTGAACACTTGGGAGAAGTGTTCAGCTGTGTTCCTTGCAAAGTTCTTCCCACTGGGCAAGACCAATGCCCTCCGCGGAAGGATCTCAAGCTTCCAGCAGGAGTCGAAGGAGTCGATTCCTGAGGCATGGGAGAGGCTCCAGGAGTACATCCTGGCATGTCCCCACCACGGGATGGATGATTGGCTGATCATCCAGAACTTCTACAACGGGCTTACTCCATCGGCCCGCGACCACCTCGACGCTGCTGCTGGTGGAGCCTTCTTCTCGCTCACTGTGAGCAAGGCAAAAGATTTGATCGAGAAGATGGTGTCCAACCAAGGTTGGAATGAAGAGCGCCTCCAACCTCGCCAGCGAGGCATGCACTCCGTCAAGGAGGTTGACATGCTCGCCGCCAAGATTGACCTTCTCATGAAGAAGATGGACGACCAAGCCAATGGAGAAGTGAAAGCCCTAGACGCTCGTAGGACTTGCGAGGTCTGTGGCAACACGGGACACTCGGGCAATGACTGCCCTGAGACCCGTGAGGACGCAATGTTCATGGGCAACAACAACAACAACGGCTACCGTCCACAAGGAGGTCAAAGTTGGGGTCTACCACGTCCCAACTACCAAGGAGGTAACTCTGGCAACTTCTCTGGTTTTAATTCCGGTTATAATCAGCCCTCCTTGAAAGATCTTGTGCTTGGTCAAGCTAAGGTTAATGATAACATCAGTAAAAAGCTTGCCACCACTGATAGGACTCTTGAGAGCATCCACACTAAGATAGAGGGTGTTTCCTCTGCTCTCAAGAATCAGCTGAGCTTTTATAAAATGATAGAAACCCAATTAGCTCAGTTAGCTGCTGCTGTTCCTACTGCTGAGTCGGGGAAAATCCCGGGGCAACCCGAGACCCCCTTAGAAAATGTTAATGCGGTTACCACGAGAGGAGGTAAGTCCACTCGGGATCCGCCATACCCTAACCATGCAGGAAAGGACACATCAGCTGAGAAGCCGGCAGAAGAAGAAGAACTGCCGCCCAGGAAAACGGCCCCACATGAGTTCTATGACACGAACCTCATGCCGTTTCCTGAAAGAAGAAGGAAGCCCACCGTGGACGAGCAGTTCACACGCTTCGTTGAGGTGATCCAGAAGCTGCACATCAACGTGCCCTTGCTGGATGCGATACAAGTACCCACGTACGCTCGCTACCTCAAGGATCTTATCAGCAACAAGCGCCCACTACCGACCACAGAAATTGTCAAGCTGACGGAAGAGTGTAGCGCTGCTATACTCAACCGGCTTCCTGAGAAGAAGAAAGATCCGGGGTGTCCCACGATCACCTGCTCGATCGGGACACAGAACTTCGACCATGCCTTATGTGATCTTGGGGCAAGTGTGAGCGTCATGCCGAAGGATGTCTTCGACAAGCTCAACTACACCACACTATCCCCCACGCCGATGCAGCTGCAGCTGGCCGATTCAACGGTCCGCTATCCGGCGGGGATCGCCGAAGATATTCCGGTGAAAATCCGGGATTGCTTCATCCCCGTCGACTTCGTAGTGCTTGACATGGACGTCGGGAAGAGCACACCGCTCATCCTGGGACGCCCATTTCTCAGCACTGCGGATGCTCGCATCGATGTAGGAGCCGGAGAAATCCGCTTCCACATCAATGGCAAGGAGGAGAAGTTTGACTTTCGGCCACGGAAAGAACAGTGCAACATGATCCGTATCAAGTACGGGCCGAACCCAAGCAACATCAAGGAAGTGGAGGTCACTCCGCCAAAGATGGACAGCCTCATCACATTCATGAAGAACTTCCTTGAGAAGGAAAAGGTTGCACAGCAACAACTGATGAAGGCAAGGAGGCAAAGGTCACACATTAAGCAACAGCCTCCGAAGTCCACAAGGCAGCAACCTCCGAGGTTTGCAAAGAAACAGGCTGTGAAGCCTGCAAAACTGCAGCCTTCGAAGCCCGAGAAGCCACCGACCGCAACAAAGACCAAGAAGGTGTGGCGAGTGAAACAAGAAGCATCATCCGTGTCTTCATCTCCGGGACCGGACAATGCTTCATCGAGCTGAACGCCGGAGAAAAGTCCCGCTCGTCGGACTTTAAAAGGTGAGTCCTCGCCGGGAGGTTAAACCGGTAGTTATCCATATTTGCTCTTTTAATTGCATATTTGCTTTCCACCACATTTTGATTTTTCCCGACCACTGCATTTCTGCATTTTCGAATTTTTCCAGCCACCTTGGAATTTTTCAAAACTCATTTGCATTTTTGAAAATTTAGAAAATAGGTTTTTGGGCTTTCCATTTTGAAAAGATTTTTTGTCGAGCTTTTTGAGAAAAAAGGCAGCAGGGGACAAATCCCCTAGCCGTTGGGGAACACATAGGAAAAAGGGGGCTGCCAGGAGGCCCACCTACCAGGTCGGCCGACCTGGTGGGGTCGGCCGACCCCCTGGCCCCACCTTTTCCTGTGCTCCTTTCTCCCAACGGCTATATGGTCGTTGCTCTGTCCCTTTCTAACGGCCATCTTGCTTCCTTGGCTATAAAAACCGCCCAGGAGGAGGAGCTTCACCATTCCAAGCTCATCTTTCACTCCCCTCCTTTGCTCACTTGTTGCTCTCCCAAAATTTCGTGTTCTTCAACTTTACTACAGCCCCAAAAACCCAAAAAAAAAAAATATTTCCCCTCTGTTTTAGTGCATTTGCAAGTTGTTGTGAGAAGAAAACCAATTTCGGAGAAGCTCGGGTTTGTCGTTTTCACTAACGCTCACCCGAACACTTGTTCGATCTTGTTTTTGTTCTTGTCTTGTGTTTGTTCTTGTGTGCAGCCATGTTCAACCGAATGAAGCAAGTCGCCGGAATCAAGCGGAGAAAAAGCACTCGTGCAAGCACGAGTCAAGCATCCTCCGTCGAGCTCACACCAAGTCCGGGGCATGGTGACCCCAAAGCTGAAATTCCGGAGGAAAGGCCGGCCTTGCTCATCACCGAGGAGCATCTCGACATCAAGGACGACCGCGAGGGCCAAGCCATCGCGCTCATGAGAGAACGGCCATTCGCCCACACCCGACGCTTCGATCCAGACTTCCTCGAGAAAATAGGTATGAGAGAAGAATTTGCCTCTATTTTTCGCACTATGGGTTGGCTAAATTTCGTAGAAGTAGATGAGCCGGGTTCTCGTTTGCTTACTATGCAGTTTTTATGCACCCTTAGAAAGTATGATGAAGGCATTTCTTTTCGCTTGTTTGGGCAAGAGCGCTTGGTCACATGGGGTGATCTTCATGCTATGCTAGGTCTAAATCCTAAATGTAGGCTAGACTTAGATAAAGCGCTAAAGGGGTTCCATAAAGAAAGTTTTTGAAAAAAGATTTCCGGAAACGAGTGGGGTCCCAAGCCTAGAACAAGTGCCATCCATAATCCTACACTTAGATTTATGCAGATGTGGTTGGCTATGACCTTGTTTCCTCGAGGTGACATTAGGGTTGTCCGGCAAGATGAATTGAAAATACTTTATGCCATGGTTAAGAAAATTAGGGTGTCACCCGCGGAATGCATGATTGATCAATGGTTAGACAATATAAAGTTGACAGGACCAATTGAGTGCACCTCTTTAGTTACTCGCATTGCGCAGAAGTGTGGTCTGCTTGAGAATGTTCATGTTGAATATTTGACGGTAGATAGAGAATTTCTAGGCGAGGACTATTTTGTGCAAGGACATACTTTGAAACATGGTCCAAATAATACCTTGATCTATCACTTTCCCGGGTATACAAATGAATTCCCGTTACCTAACCCGGGTCTTCGTTTGTATCACTGTCGGGCACTAACCCTCCCACTTGAGCCAGTGGGAGAAGTTCGCAGGCATAGTGTTTCAGGGCGACCGACACGTTCCCGTAGGCATATGGAGCCTACACCGGAGTTTCACACTCCGACCGGAGATCCGGTATGGGAGCAGCCCCCGCCACAGGACGAGGCGGGTGCATCAACATGGCAGGCCGGAGCATGGGAATCTCAGTACGATTACCCCATGCAGACGTCATCAAGTTCAAGCGGACCGCCATCCTTTGCCACTCGGTCATTCTCATCCCGTGGGTTCCGTGAACTCAACTATGGGATGGCCGAGTTGACAAGGAGGGTGAACGACATTGATTTGCGCACCGAGAGCATGCAACAAACTCTCACGCAACATGTCGCCGACACCCAGCAATGGCAGAATTTCAGCGACAACCAATTCCGCCAGCTGAACGCGATGATGGCTCAGAATCAGAGCAATTGGGATGCCTTCTTCCGCTCCCAAGGCTACGACCCGAACCAGCAGATATGAGCAAGAACAAGCTTGGGGGAGGACCCCCCTTCTCACGGTAACTTGTATCTTTCCCCTTCCCTTTATTTCTTGCATTTGCTAAATCTGAAAATCCAAAAAAAAAAAAGTCTTATAAAATCTGAAAACCATAAAAATTTGCAAAACATAAAAAGAACAAAAATATTTCCCTTTTTCATGCGCGGTATGAATGTGTATAATTTTCCTATGTTGGGATAATGAATAGTTGCTCTGTCCTTTATTCCTCTCTAATGCTAGTTTACAACTTAGTACTCTCTCAAGAGTTAGGTTTGTTGGTAAATCTTGCCTTGAACTTGAATCTTGTGGGTAGCATATGCATTCTCTAGTTCTAAGTTGTTGAGAGGTATGATATGATAGATAGGGCTGCTATGATCTTGCTCAACGTAAAGCTTGAATTCCGGAGTTTTATTTTTCAAAATGACAAATTGATAAGTTCCTCAATGATGAAATTCCCACCACAGCCATATGTAGTGTTTACATTTGAAAACCTTTACACATATGCTGCTTGTTTCACATTGAGCTTAGTCAAAATTGTTGTGACCCTAGTAGAACTCTTTTCATGCTTTCTTGATCAAGATCATATACACACATCCACCGCCATGAGCTATCCTTCTAAATCAAGAAGATAGCATCCACCATATCCACCATATCCACCGTGAGCTATTCTTCTACACCGGAAGAAAGCCACTATCCATCCATCCATCCAAAGAAACACTCCATATATCCATTGCAAAATTCCTCTCTCAAAGTATTCATTGCAAACTAGGACTATGGCTATGCAAAAAGAAAAGAAAAAAAATGCTCAAAAAAGAGAGCAAGCAAAAGATAGCCATAGCCTAGAAACTCCAAAAGAGAGAAGGAAAATTCAAAAAGGAGTTATTTCTTCCCATCCACCATTCCTCCGTTCTCCCACACACTTGCACATCTTGATCAAGATTGTTTGAATTGATGTTTTTCTTGGATCTGGTCTTTTGACATAGCAATATTATGTGAACATGAGTGCCTCATATATCCCTACCTTGAGCTCCACATAAAGCCTTATTTAGAAGTAGGTGATTATAGGCAGCACTTTGCCTTGGTGAGGAATCATACACATATTGAGTGATCCGAGAGAATCATTTGAGGAATTTGGTTTTTATTTTCAAAATCTTTTGAAAACCTCCGGAATAACATAGCGGAATCTAGAGCAAGTGATTGGTGCCCTGCAATTGTTCTATCTCTCAACCGCCCAAGACAATGAGGTGTAAAAGCCCCATGGATCGAGGTAAATGGGTAAGTTATGTGCCAACATATTTAAATTCTAGGAAGAGTACTTTGTTGTGCGCATAGTATTATTGAGGAGTAGGACATTGTAGCAACTCCTGATCAACAACTTAAGTTTATCTTTGCTTCGGGACGAGCAAAGGGTAAGCTTGGGGGAGTTTGTTGACGGCTGTTAAGTACCATTTTCAACCGTCAACTATACTCAAATAAAGGAGAATTTGGCATTTCATACACGCATGCTTTATCACAATAATATAGTTCCACTTGTACTTGGAGAACTTTGTGCATGCAGGAGGAAATGTGAAGGAAACACCTCAAAAGGCAAGAAAACACACTTTCGGCCAATCAGGAGCAAGCACACGGATTAAGGAGCCCACCTTCAGCACTTAACCGACGTAACTCCCTGTAATACCGCGCAAACCGACGTCAGGGCCCACAGGACAGCCACCTGGAGAAAGCACAGGCCAGGAGGGGCCACCCCCAGGTCGGCCGACCCGGTCAGGTCGGGCGACCTGGCCTGGCGCCCTCTCCGCCTGGCCTTCCACGTGTAGGCTCCAGAGGACTCCCTGATGGCGGTTTGGGGGGATTCCGTGGCGGTTACTCCTCTGAAACCGACGTTAGGAGGCTATAAATAGAGGGTGAGGGCCTTCACTCCAACACACACCACAAGAAGCATTTCTCTCTTGCTAGTAGTAGTTCTTGGAGTTTTAGTGGAGTTAGGCTGAGTCTAGAGCTCTCTAGTCCCAAGTCTTCACTTGGAATTGGTATGGCTCTTGTATCTTTTCCCTTTTGTAAGACTTTGCTCTTATCAATATATATAATTTTTCTATATAGTTGTGCTTGGGTCATGAGTTTCTTGTTTGATATTGTAATCCATATATGTGATAGTATAGTCTACTTGTGTGATAGTAGTTTATATTTATTATACTACTATTGTCATGCTAGTTATATACCGTCACTATAGTCTAGTTTATATGTTATAGTCTCTATGCTTAGTTTTAGCTGAGAAAGTATAGCATGGGTTTGGTGATCGTATTCGTACGGTAGCTCTGCCTCGTTAATAGTAATCGCGGAGGGGCAGAGTGCTCTTTGGTCATGCAAGTATGGTACTTGGGTGACTGATTTGCATCAATTATTCGTTAGTCTACTGGTTCGTTGAGGTAGGCGGCAGGTGGTGATAGCCCTGTCCGTCCTTTGAAATCCTCCCCGCTAGGCTAGTGCGTAGGCTCTTGGCGGAAGTCGCCTGTGGATGCAGGGGTAAGTCCGTGCCTGAAGTGCTATACTATTGACTGCTGAACCTGAGTGTGGGTCTGTATGTATTCTACTTAGGCTATGCAACTGTAAAGGAATGTATAGTAGGAGTAGCTTAGCCTAGTCTTTCCTCCACTAGACTTTATTTATTTAGTAGGAATCTTCTGTGTGTGTCACACTACCCGGTTATTATCATGTACCCGCCTGTCTTGGTTAGATATCCTTGCTAATTGTTAACATGATCTTATATGTTAGTAACGCTTCTTGATCATAACCTTCCTTTGGGATAAACAAATACGATACCCTGAATACTTCCGGATGAAATGCTACAGCGGTATTCTCCGTGCGCTTGCGGATTTTACCTACTTGACTCTGGGACATATTAGTGAACCGTTTCTGGCCCCGTGCCGGGAATAATTTATTAATATGGCTTAGCAAAAGTCAACAGGGAGTCTGTGCATGATTATGTGAAGAGGTTTAGAGATGTGCGCAGTCAATGTTTCAGCTTGCAATTGACTGATACTCATATGGCAGAAATAGCATTCAACGGCCTAGTTGCACCTTTGAGGGATAAGTTTCCTTCGGCCGAGTTTAAGAGCTTGTCCTAGTTGGTACAGAAGATATCTATCCAGGAGAACCTAACTCGAGGGGCATGGTCAACACCGATTCAAGTCAATTATAATGATTATGATTCTGTGTCCGATGAACATGTCAGAGATATCAATATGGCTGAGTGGACAAGGAATAAGAATATTTTATCGTGTCCTTGGGTGAAACATAATGAGCCAGAAGAAAAATATGACTTCGATATCACCAAGGCTAATAATATATTGGATATGCTGTTGCAGGAGAAGCACATCCAGTTGCCGCCTAATCACGTGATCCCACCTGCTGAAGAATTGAATAAAAGAAAGTACTGCAAGTCGCACAATTCGCCATCTCATTACACTAATGAATGCAAGGTATTCAGAAGAGAGATTCAGTGGGCAGTTGAACAAGGAAAGATCAAGTTCGCAAAGGGAACCATGAAGATTGATGGGCATCCATTCCCTGCAAATGTCAATATGTGGTATCGACAATGTAGAAGAGTTTATAAACTGGTATCAGAAGAAAGGGACACGGAGATGAAGGAATCGTAGTTTGATCCACATTGGGAATGTTCGCTCTTTCAGTATTATTGGGACCACAATATGAAGCTTCCATCGACTAATAGTTGTCCTGGATGCAGCAGATGAGTAGAGCAAATGTATAGAGGAGCTTCGAGCAGCTATCGACACCAGCCAGATAACACTAGAAAGTCAATGGTGGGCAAAGTCAATAAGAATGGAAGAATATCTGCTTTTGATCGACTTGGTTCCAGAAAGACAGGAGAAGAAGTTCACTTCGATAAAGAAGTCGACAATGAGATGCAAGAAGGACAGGAACAAGCTGATCAATGGTGTCCATCTCGCATTTTCTCTAAGAGTCAGAAGCGCAGGGTTCAGAGAATATGTTGTAGGCAAATAAGGGTTGGTAAAGATTATTATGATGAAGATGATGATCAGCCACAAAAGAAGGTCTGAAGGCCAAAAATGAAATCGCAAGTACAGGTACCAAGTGCTATAGTGGGCATGGTAATGATGTTGCCCCAAGAATTTATGACATCAGGAGAAGAATTGATTGTTGATGAAGGGGATACACCATAGTTGGTATTTGATGTACAGCAAGCAATGTTTGATAGGCCAGACAAATCTAAACATCAGCACCTGAAGGCGTTGTACCTCAAGGGGTTCATCAATGGGATGCTGATGCCAAGATGATGGTCGATGGAGGTGCTGCAGTGAATATTATGCCGATCACCACTGTCAGAAAATTGGGCAAAACTGAAGATGATTTAATTGATACTAATATGATTCTAAGGGATTATGGTTGTCATACTGCAGCAGCCAAGGGAGTTTTAAATGTGGAGCTCACAATCGATAGTAAAACTTTGTCAGTTACTTTCTTTGTCATTGAGGGAAAGGGAACCTAGAGCCTTCTGTTGGGTCATGATTGGATACATGCAAACTGCTATATTCCATCAACAATGCACCAGTCTCTGGCCTAGTGGATTGGCGATCAAGTAGAGGTAATCCCAGCCGATAAAACCGTCAATGTTGCATCGACCAATTTAGTACCATGGCATGCGGATGATGTGGAGTGTTTGTCTGGCAAGATTTGGGACGGGGATTACGTTAAGATTACTACACAGGGTCTTGAGGTAGTGGACTAGTCAAATTCTAAATTGTTTCTCTGGCAGGCACCCCAATGGAGTTTGCAGAAGATGGGAAGTTGGGAAAAGGATTCATATCGGTCGATGAGCTACAGAAAGTCGATATAGGAGATGGCGATAAACCAAGGCCGACCTTTAATCAGTAAGAAATAGTATGAAGATTTTAAAGTTGAATTAATAAAATTATTAAAAGAGTACCGGTATTGTTTTGCTTGTGATTATTCTGAGATGCCTGGCCTGAGTCGATCTATCGTTGAACATCAGCTTCCTATCAAACCTGGATATCGGCCTTATAAGCAACCTCCAAGGAGAATCGATCCAAAGATTTATGATGATGTCAAGGCTGAGATTACTAGGTTATATAATCTTAAGTTCATTAGGCCTTGCCGATATTCAGAGCGGGTTTCAAATATTGTGCCTGTTTTCAAGAAGTGTGGCAAGTTGAGAGTCTGTATTGACTTTTCACCCATTGAATAGGGCCACCCCGAAAGATGACTTCCCGATGTCGATAGCAGATCTTCTGGTTGACGCGCAGTGATAGGTGTAGAGTGCCCGATCTTTCAGCGAGTGGAGATAACTTCGATTTGGTGGATGTCGACCCTCACGATCCGACTACGACGAGCAAGCCGAAGCGCCAATGCAATTGTTGAATCAACTTCCGGAGGATATTAACCTTGCGGTAAACAAGATCAACCTGATCACAAGGATCAATTCTTACGCGCAATCGAAGAACGAGCAAGAATTAGAGGCGAGCAATCTGATGTATTGCACGAAGGTGGAGTTCTGAATTCACGTCGAGAGACGGATGTATAGCTAAGCTAAACTTAAAACAAAACTCAAAGATTGCAAGGGGCGCAGCCCTTTACTAAATAGGGGGAGGACGAGGCATCTAGGGTCGGCTGAAGTGGAGAGGCGCGCGGTTGAGAGGGAGTCGTGCGACTTGGGCCACGTGGGCCTTCGGGCGGCGTCACCCTAGGCCGTCGTTCCTTAGCATCAAAACCGTCTTCAGTTCCTGGTCTCGAGCTCTAGTGATTGGGCCCTTGTACGTCGTCGTCTCGTTAGAAGATGGATCCGTAACTCGAGGAGGCGCGACGATGAGAGGTGGAGGCATGACAGCTTGGTTTGGCGCCCCATCTTCCGTCATCATTATTCGTATGTCGTTGATGTCCTCATCACGCAGCAGGGCATAAGATTGTTAGTTTTATGGATGGTAATGCTGGTTATAATCAGATTTTCATGGCAGAAGAGGATATATCAAAGACTGCTTTCAGGTGTCCCGGGGCTCTTGGTTTGTATGAATGGGTTGTCATGACATTTAGTTTGAAGAATGCTGGAGCCACATATCAGAGGGCCATGAATTATATATTCCATGATTTGATCAGCAAGCTAGTAGAGATTTATATTGATGATGTGGTAGTTAAATCTAAAAGAATAGAAGATCATATAGCCGATTTGTGGGAAGTACTCGAGGGAACCAGAAGGTATGGCTTGAAGATGAATCCGAAAAAGTGTGCTATCGGTGTATCGGCTGGTCAGTTTCTGGGTTTTATTATGCATGAAAGAGGAATTGAGATTGGGCCAAAGAGCATGAAGGCTATCAATAACATCGAGCCGCCGATCAACAAGACAGAACTTCAATCAGTGATCGGCAAGGTGAATATCATAAGAAGATTTATTTTGAATTTATCAGGGATGCTTGATGTATTCACCCCGTTATTAAAGGTAAAGACGGATCAAAGGTTTGTATGGGAGCCAGAACATTAGAAAGCTTTGGGGGCCATCAAGAAGTATTTGGTTTCACCTCCTGTGCTGGTGCCACCAAGAGAAGGATTGCCTTTCAAGCTGAGTGTGTGGTGGTATGCAAAGCTTTGTGTTTATATTTCTCATGTGTGAAGTTGAGGCATTATCTGTTATCGGCTGAGTGTGTGGTGGTATGCAAAGCCATGTCATCAATCTTGATTCACAGGCAGGGATTAGCCTTCTCGGCGAGGTCAACCGTGCAATGCTGGTTGATAACCAGAGGAGATCTCGTGGTATGATTGCGGGGTTTAGAAAGTGTTGTTCTGAAGCCGGATCGATTTGTGTGTCACCTCCAACCAAATCAACTTACCAAGAACCTTTCGAAAGACCGGGAACCCTTGTCTACATCAAGTGGTAATCAGAGCTTCAGGTGCACCGTTAGGTTTGCACTACCCTTTAGTTTTGTTTTCATGTTCTTCCTATCGTCCACACAAAACCACAAAAAATTTTCCCCCACCCATAACCACGTGTTTAGCCTTTGTATATTTCAATTTCAGAGTCCGTAGTGTTGAGTTTGTGCCCTAGTTCTTGTTTAGTCACTGGTTTAGTTTGTGTTTTTGTCGTCAGTAGTGTTTCCCTTGCAACCCTAGCCACCATCCCCTCCACCACCCTCAACACCTCGGACCAATTCACACAATTACACTTTCCGCTGCATCCACCCTGCCAAAAAATTTCCTACCCGATCTTAAACCCGACTCGGGTTTCCCTCAAACCCGGCCTCGGGTTCCATCATGTGATGCCCCTTCCCGAAGGATCAAGGTCCCCACGGTGCTGATAACGCAAACACTTTATAATACAATAGTGATTCAAATTAAAGTCGAATTATTACATCATTAAGGTAGCTAAAGTGCAGTGGAATGTAACAAGTTCATAAAAATTTGAAAGTAGAAGAAGCAAATATGAATTCTAATGTGAGCTCTCGATGATACAACAGTAGTAATGATTCATGCCCATAGAATCAGCACTCTAGCAGCACACAACATTACTGCAGCGGCAGCTCAGACTCCTAGTGGGCAGTGAGGCCTTCAGGGACTTGCATGTCCCAAGGTAGCACATCAACAGGCAATTCAATCTCTGCATTACCTGAAAACCTTAGAGGCACAAAGCCTGAGTACTAATTACTCAGCAAGACTTACCCGTCAAAAGATCTAGACATGCATTGGCTCTAATAGGATGGCTGTTTAAAAAGACTTGCACTAAGAATCCTATTAGTTCTATCAATTTTATTTAGCCAAGCTTAATTGGGTGGAGCAGAAATATAACTTTAGTATTGCAAGAATAATAAAGCATAACATAAGGTAAGTACGATATAACAATAGTAGCAATAATAATCATCACTAATCAACATAAGCCATAGTCCAATTCTTAATTTCATGCGAGCTACGTGATGACTCAGTGAACAAGCGTACTCCTTTCTATGAGCGATAGCAATTGCAATTGATTTACACCAGCTGGGAAAACTTGAAATACACGATGTTATGCACCAATTAAGGTCATATACAGCAACCTTTCGCAAGAACATCAAACAACTTGGTCCGGGGCTAGTCTCATCGAGTGGGCATGCCGTCCTGCCAGTAGTACTTCGCGGTGTGGACCGCCCACTCCAGCAGCAGAAGGGGCAACGACCAATGTCATGGGTGCCGTCCTCATTGTCGTGTTAATGCTACATCAGTTTACTAGTGCCCATAAACTAGCATGCATTCGGTACTATTCAATGCTTGATCAAAGGGCCAACAACAAACGGGTCCTAGGTTCGACAAGGCAGGACTAGCGCAGTCAACACCCATGTGTTGTTGCAAACCTACACATGCATCATCCCTGCCCGGTCATAACATCAATAGTAAATTTATTCCGTTAAGTTCAACTTTAGTGATCAAGTCATTCTCCAAGTTGAGTAGCAACTACCCATACTACTCTGTTACTAAGCATAGCAGTAAGGTACCGATCCTACCATGACTTATACAATAGTAACATAGGTCATTTGGTGATATGCAAGTGGATTTCCAACCAATTCCTAACGACCTAATGCATCGATCAAAACTAGCAGTGATATTTGAAACTAGCAAAACTTTATAAAACGACATATGCAAACCGGGGCTTGCCTTGGTCAACATAAGTGTTAGCAACTACAATCTCTTGCTCCTTAGTATTATGGTCCTGCTGAAAATCCGGTTTTGGCTCCTGATTCTCGTTACCTAAGTATGAGCAAGGTGTCAACGGTACCGAAATAATACCATACATGCAATAATATGACAAATACAAAATGCATTGGTGTTATGGTGAGAACGTTGTTATTAATATGTTCTCGAAGCCATATGCTTCAAAGAAACCAGTTCTGTTTCTATCATTTTATGTGCAAGAGTCATTTGATAGGGTTAATATAGTTTTAAGAATAAATAATTCATTTAATATAGTAAAACTGTGTTTCTGTACATGTGTGTTTTATCATGTACCGGAGTGTGTACAAACATTATTTTCACCAAGTGGCAACTTCTGGATTTTATTATTTTATTTACTAGCATTTTATAAGCAAAAGTGCTAAATAAAATCTAGGGAATAAAATAATGCATCTTTTGCCACTTCCCAAAATCAAGGTGGTAGATTGTCCTAAAACAACAATGCATGCAAAAAATTAGAATTAAAATATATTCCTAGAATTTATAGTGATTTAATTCATGCTTAAACAAGATAATTAATTATTAAAAATATATGTATAGAGGCATCATTTTCTCATTTTTATTTAACAGAGAACATTAAGAGGAAACTAATAAAGTTTATTTGGGCTCCATTGGATTTATATTTGATTTACTATGGTTTTTTCAAAGTTTTCAGCATTTTCTGGTAATTTTTCGGGGTTTTCTTGTTTAAATTAATACTGGTAACGCCATGTGGGCTGACAGCTCGGCGCCATGCAAGACACGCTGGCTGCCATGCTGGTATCCAATAGGCGCCAGTCGGCACCTCACCGGAGGTATGGCAGAGCTTGCCGGAGGGCTCATCGCCGGCGGCTGAATATGACAAAATCTCGCCGCGAGAGTACGATTGTGGAGCGCACATCAAGGTGAAGCGGTCTGTGGTGGTCACAAGCTGGGTGCTGACCGGACGATGGTCGGCGTCAAGCAACGGCGGAGGGCGGGGTTCGGCGATGTTGTGTTATTGGCTCGGAGCACCAAATAAGGCGTCGACTGTTCGTGTAGCTTCACGGCAGCAGGGAGCAGACCGGCGTGATGTCCAAATGCATCGAGGAGGGTCGAAGTGACATGCTCGTTAGCAAGGCGGCTCGGATCTTTGTCAACGGCAGAGCAGAGTCAAGGAAATGGCCAAAGCTAGCACTTCGCGTCACGAAAACAACAAAGACGAGGATTAGAACCATGATCAGGGTTATTGCACCGCAAGGAAAAAGAAATGAGGCGCAAAGATCAACCAGGGAGCAGCAATTTCAGGTCGTTGTCGATGAAGCTCGCCGGGAGGGTGCTTCGGTCCTCGATCACATTCAGGCGAGGCTAAAGAGGCGCTGGTCAAGCCCGAACACGGGAAGTAGGAGGAGGTTTGCATGCGTCTGGTGGCGGTGTTGGCTCAGCTCGAGGGCAGCAGGGAAGTGTAGCACCAGCTCACACTTGAGCTCGGCAATCACGGCCAGGGCAGGGGAGGAAGGAATGGGGCCCGAGGGTGCGTATAAATGGCCCAGTGGCTCGGTGTTTGGGCGGTGAGAACCGGGGCGAGGAGGCGCGGCGAGTTGACTCATCAATGGGGATGGCCGAGGTGGCTTGGCGCGAGGCGGCAGCAAGGCTCTTCCTTCAGCAACGGTAGTAGCGGCAGAGGAGCAAAAGTAGTGGCTTTTGGCGCGGCAGAGAAGCAAAAGTAGCGGCAGGTGAAGCGGCACGGCACGCGCGAAGCAGGGCAGCAGCAAGTCGACGGAAAAATCGTGCACGCTCAGCAGCGGTGAGAAAAGCGCGCACGCGCGTGTGGTCGGTTGGCCGGGCGCGTGAGGAAGAAGACACGCCGGTTTGCAATTTGGCCCTCCAGAAATTAAATGCTTTGCAAAAGAGTCCCTGTTCTGATTTTAAATCACTTAAAATACTTCCTTAAATCCAATTGATTTGAGATTTTAAACATAGGTCCCACAAGATATTTTTTAGGCTTTTGTGGGGTCCACTAGACAACAATAAATAAAAATTATTTTAGAATAATTCTTCATCTGTTAATGCCTTATATGCTTTAATTAATTATTGGGAACATTTCCAAATAAGATAAAATTCTTAAATTTGGTCCGAAATTCTCTTTTATGATTCCCACCAGGCTCATGAACTTATTTGATATGGGTTGCATAGAAAAATGTAGAGTTGCTTCACAACCATGCTTGTAGGGTTTTAATTGGCCTGATAATTTAAATTGAGATGAGACTTTATTATTTCATGTACTACTTAATTACACTATGGCTTAATATACTTTTCTAATTAAGGTTTAACATTAACTAATTAAAGATTATCCCAGGGGTGTTACAGCCCTCCCCCCTTACAGAAATCTCATCCCGAGATTAAGAACAAGGCAACTTGAGGGAAGTGCGGTAACTAAAATATTACTGAGAATGATGACCAGAATTCCGGGTAATGAGTACTCAGAAATTCCTCAGATTTCCAAGTAGATTCATCTTCTGAATGATTATTCCATTGAACTTTATAGAATTTGAGCGTTTGTTTGCGGGTTACGCGTTCCTTTCTATCGAGGATTTTTACTGAATGCTCGGAGTACGGGAGGTCCGGTTGAAGATGATCAAAATTTTCCAAGACGATATCAATTGATGGTTTGAGACACCGCTTCAACTATGAGATATGAAAGATGTCGTGGACTCTAGATAATTTAGCGGGTAACTCCAGTTTGTATGCTACGGGTCCGCATCGTTCTAAAATTTTAAACGGGCCGACATAGCGGGGAGCTAATTTTCTTTTGAATCCAAATAGTTGAATAATACCTCTCGTAGGTGATACTGGTAAATAGATATAATCTCCTATGTCAAAGGAAAAAGGTTGATGCCTTTTAAGAGCCTATGATTGGAGGTGGAAGCAAATAAGACATAGAATATGAAAGTCATATAGAACTTTCGTGCCTACCCAACAAGTATTCACTAGCCTCAAGACAAGGTATAGTAGTGAAGTTGCAAATGATGTGCTGATCGGATTTCCAAACTAAAAAATAGAAGATAGATCTTAAGTTGAAATCAGATCTAAAAGAATTAGAAGATGATTGCAAGGAAGGTTTGAATACCAAAGTTGTACATGATAGAATTATCTCTCCAATGAATTATTCAAACAAGTAGATATGATAAATGGAACATAAATTTGATTTCCAACATGTTGTCAGTCAAGTTGAAATTACTTAAACGTACTAAATTCTAGTATCAAGCTTGGGTAAGTTACTTGGACAATCTATAGATCAACAGAAAGAAATCGATGAAAACCAAGATCATAGAAGACAAATGGATCTTTCAGATCTGTAAGGATACATTTTGATCAGATAATAGTAATTGGTTTGGAGGGATCCTCAAAGTTGGTTGATGATTCTAGAATTCCTCAATTATGGACAAAATAAGTTTTTATGCCTGGTAAGAAAAGTGCTTTGCTGACTGTCCAAATTAGAAGTGATATTTATAAAGGTATTTGCAAAATCACTGAATCTTAGTTATGGTAATAAGACAATAGGAGTCAAGTCTATGGACCATACAAGGAAGATTGTAGCTTTTTAGTTTTAGGGTGTACCCATAGCTAGAATGGAAGACAATAGGAGTCTGTATTGAACATATCTATGTTTATGTCGGTCTTAGTCTTGGAGGCGTTATAGGTTTTAGAGAAGGGAATGATTTGTGGTACCAACAAGAGACTCCATGTATTACACTTCCCTTCCGGTTGCATACAAGACAACACGCCATCCATACAAAAGAATGTTATACTAGATTCCCTATGCCAATTCCAATAAGGAGCTAAACTTCTTGCATCATAATTCTAGGTTGCGAAGCGCCTGGGCGAACCGACACAATTGAAGATAAAATTGTGATTTAGAAAACACACCATTCAATTGAAGTTGGTTGGTTGAGCTCAGTTTACAAACACAAATAAGAGGGAAAATGTCTCAGGGAAATAAGAGAATATGAAAAACCTTAATAATGTTGTAGCTAGTCTTCTAATGGTTACAAATTGTCAAATTTTTGGAGCAAAGTCTCAATGGTCTAAAAGTAGTAGTGAACTTACAAGGGTAATAATATGGTGGTCCTGTAAATATGAGGTAAGTCAATTACAAGGCATTAAGGATTGACAAAGTCAGGAGTAACTTGTTTGTTTGGAGTTTTTGGTAGTCTTCCATGTAGATGGCCTCTTACTAGTGTAGTATCTGACTGGAAATTCTGCTACAAGCAGGATAACTGTAGATGGCCATATGGAGTCAAGATGAGCTTTCTATGGACAGGGCAATGATAGCGGTCCATGATGTTCGTACAGTCTCTAAAACATATTTGTTGACTTACCTAAGTCCCTTACTGCCATCATATCAAATTGTAATGGTTAGGCTCCGGAAAAATTAGTAATCAATAATAAACCTAAAGGTTCAGGCAAGGTTAGTCATTTATAATTGGTTGATGACATAATCTAAGTATGAAACTGTAGGATGAATTTGAGATTTTGCAGGAGAACTTCAAGTCAAGGAGAAGAAATTTATCGCATTATACAAGAGCACGATTATGAAAATTTGTATAGGACGTGCAATATCATAATATGGATGAATATCTCTTAGTCGGGTGAACATGATATATTGGGTGAAAAGGCAGGATCATACTTTGGGATCTTCATGAACATTGGTTGCAAAAACAGTCGCTGAACAGGCACGATCGATTCAAAGACCTTCCTACAATGACTCGATAATCTGATCTGATGGTACAACGGTTGGGAGAAAAAGTAAGGCAATTTTGAGAGGAGATCAAGAGTACTAAACTTGGTCTGAAAACTTATCGGCAATCAAATGAGACTCTGGTCTGTTGGAACAATTGTTGTGCAGGTTCAGTGATGTGTGCGTTCAAAGCACGATCTTATTTGCCGCGATCAAAGATGGCCTATGGAAGATAGAGTTTGAGACAATCTTGGATCTCAAATCCAGCAAGTAAGCATGGTGATGTATTAACACACATGATCAGGTTATAATCCAAAGATATAAGCCGAGGTAACATCTATAAGGAATATAATTTGATTGAGTCAAATCTTCCTTATAGTAAAAATGCATTTCATATAGAGTGCTGTGAAATACAGAGACAAAGTTTTAGTTCATATTTTCCAGTTTCAAGGGCAACAAAACAGGAATGGGTTTTAGAACAGGTTCTGTCCTCACTGTACAGCAGTCAGAGAAGTGAGTATTTCGACCAGAAAATGAAACTTCCAGAACTGATGCTTGGCACCAAGTTACAGTAGACTTTCATATATTTCTAGATTGTATTTATACTCCCAAACATTCCAAGTAAAACTGGACTTATGATTTTTACAAGTTCAGGTTGACAGATTCTGTTTCTGGATGACAGGGGCTTACTGTTTTAGCTCTACTGGACAGAGAAAAAATTATTAGATTCTGAGGCCTATTGGGAATGAAAATAGAATTATAAAGCTTTCCAGATTGGGCTTATACACCTCCAAATTCGAAGTAGAACTCCAGTTATGATTTTTTCAAGTTCAGAGTTCAAGCAAAAAACAGTGGCTGACAGATTGTTTTTGTTTCTATTTTTGAAGTTATTTCTGTTGTGATCGAAAATAGATTTAAACATTAGGTGACAGAGCACATTCTGATATTACCAATGAGTATTTATATGCCTCATTTGGGTGAGTAAATTAATTACTATAGTTTTTAAAGCTATAGTGAAAATCAGGGCAGAATGTTGTTTACGTAGGAATTGGACTTGTATCTTGAGATTTTATGTACTCAAAATAGTTAGATTTTTATCCAGAGGTGAGTGAACAAGATGAGGAAAAAATTTTAGTTGGGTTATACAGGGATGCATGATGCAAAATATTTCTATTTTATTAACCTATCATTCCTCACAACACACGCATTATTTTGCCGGTACTTAGCGGCACCATAGTTGGTGATGACCTACACTTAACACGGAAGTCAATCTAATGTTTGTACTAACGGCGTTAGTGTTCCTATAGAAACTCATTGCAGAAACAATACATCAAATTTAAAAGAAACTATGAAAATAAGCATAATTCTACAAGTAATGATCTTTGGAAACGGGATCGCCTCAGGATAAGTCACGAGCCAAAAGTGTCACGTATCTGTCTGCAAGCACAGACACCAATATCATGCATGTCGGTTAAGTACGCACGTACCTTCATTTGAAAAAGTCATAGATGCAATATTTAAACAATCATAACCTAGGTTAGCTTTGTCACCACTTCTAATATTCTAATATGGGCAATACTAACGTATCCTCACTCGCATACATCGTTGTTTTGAAAATACGATTTATTTATTGTATTATCATGGACTATGGCTCTGATACCAGCTGTGACGCCCCTTCCCGGAGGATCGAGATCCCAACGGTGCTGATAACGCAGACACTTGATAATACAACGGTGATTCAAATTTAAGTCAAATTATTACATCATTAAGGTAGTTAACGTGCAGCGGAATATTACAAGTTCATAAAAATTTGAAAGCAGCGGAAGCAAATACAAATACTAATATGAGCTCTCGATAATACAGTGGTAGTAATGATTCATGCCCATAGAATCATCACTCTAGCAGCACACAACATTACTGCGGCGGCAGCTCAGACTCCCAATGGGCAGTCCAGCCTTCAGGAACTTGCATGTCCCAAGGTAGTACATCAACAGGCAATTTAATCTCTGCATTACCTGAAAACCACAGAGGCACAAAGCCTGAGTACTAATTACTCAACAAGACTTACCCGTCAAATGATCTAGACATGCATTGACTCTAATAGGATGGCTGTTTAAAAAGACTTCCACTAAGCATCCTATTAGTTCTATCAATTTTATTTACCCAAGTCTAATTGGGTGGAGTAGAAATATAACTTTAGTGGAACTGTGCAAGAATAATAAAGCATAACATAAGGTAAACATAATATAACAACAGCAGCAATAATAATCATCAGTAATCAACATAAGCCATAATCCAATTCTTAATTTCATGCGAGCTACGTGATGACTCAGTGAACAAGCGTACTCCTTTCTGTGAGCGACAGCAATTGCAATTGATTTACACCAGCTGGGAAAACTTGAAATACACAATGTATACGCACCAATTAAGGTCGTATATGGCAACCTTTCGCAAGAACATCAAACAACTTGGTCCGGGGCTAGTCTCATCGAGTGGGCATGCCGTCCTGCTAGCAGTACTTCACGGCGTGGACCGCCCACTCCAGTAGCAGAAGGGGCAACGACCAATGTCATGGGTGCCGTCCTCATTGTCGTGTTAATGCTACATCAGTTTACTAGTGCCCATAAACTAGCATGCATTCGGTACTATTCAATGCTTGATCAAGGGGCCAACGACAAACGAGTCCTAGGTTCGACAAGGCAGGACTACCGCAGTCAACACCCATGTGTTGCTGCAAACCTACACATGCATCATCCCTGCCCGGTCATAACATCAAAAGTAAATTTATTCCATTATGTTCAAGTTTAGTGATCAAGTCATTCTCCAAGTTGAGTAGCAACTACCGATACTACTCTATTACTAAGCATAGCAGTAAGGTACCGATCCTACCATGATTATACAGTAGTAACATAGGTCATTTGGTGATATGCAAGTGGATTTCCAACCAATTCCAAACAATGTAATGCATCGATCAAAATAGACACTAGTAGTGATATTTAAAACTAGCAATACTTTATAAAATGGCATATGCAAACTGGGGTTGCCTTGGTTAACACAAGAGTTAGCAACCACAATCTCTTGCTCCTCATTATTATGCTCTGCTGAAAATCCGGTTCTGGCTCCTGATTCTTGTTACCTAAGTATGAGCAAGGTGTCAACGATACCGAAATAATACCATACATGTAATAATATGAGAAATACAAAATACATTGATGTTATGGTGACAACATTGTTATTAACATGTTCTCGAAGTCATATGCTTCATAGGAACCAGTTCTGTTTTTATCATTTTATATGCACGAGTCATTTGATATGGTTAATATAGATTTCAGAACAAATAATTCATTTAATATAGTATAAATGTGTTTCTGGACATGTGTGATTTATCATGTACCAGGGTGTGTGCAAACATTATTTTCACCAAGTGGCAACTCCTGAATTTTATTATTTTATTTACTAGAATTTTTGTAAGCAGAAGTGCAAAATAAATCCTAGGGAATAAAATAATTCATCTTTTACCTAACCCAAAATCAAGGTGGTAGATTGTCCTAACAAAATTAATTATTAGAAATATGTGTATAGAGGCATCATTTTCTCATTTGTATTTAATAAAGAACATTAAGAGGAAACTAACAAAGTTTATTTGGGCTCCATTGGATTCATATTTGATTTACTATGGTTTTTCAAAGTTTTCAGCATTTTATGCTAATTTTCCAGGGTTTTTCTGGTTTAGATTAATACTGGCAATGTCACGTGGGCTGACAGCTCGGCGCCATGCAAGCCACGCTGGCTGCCACGCGGGTAGCCAATAGGCACTCGTCCGCACCTCGCTGGAGCCGTGGCAGAGCTTGCCGGAGGGCTCGTCGGCGGCGGTTGAGGATGACGAAACCTCGCCGCGAGAGCACGGTCGTGGAGTGCACATCGAGGCAAAGTGGTCTCTCGTGGTTGTGAGGTTGGATGCTCACCGGAGAATGGTCAGCATCGAGCAACGGCGGAGGGCGGGGTTCGGCTATGTCGTGTTCTTCGCTCGGAGCACCAAATGAGGCATGGATTGTTCGTGTAGCTTCACGGCAGCAGGGAGCAAACCGGCGTAATGTCCAAAGACATCGAAGATGGCCAGAGCGACATGCTAGTTGGCGAGGCGGCTCAGATCTTCGTCAATGGTAGAGCAGAGTCGGGAAAACGGCCAAAGCTGGCACTTCGCGTCGCGAAAACTACAAAGAGGAGGATCAGAACCGTGCACAGGGTTATTGCACAGCCAGGAAAAAGAAATGAGGCGCGGAGATCAACCAGGGAGCGGCAATTTTAGGTCAGCATCGATGAAGCTCGCCGGGAGGGTGCTTCGGTCCTCGATCACATTCAGGGGAGGCTAAAGAGGCGTTGATCAAGCCCGATCGGGAACTAGGAGAAGGTTTACGCGCGTCTGGTGGCGGTGTTGGCTCCGATCGAGGGGCAGCAGGGAAGCGGAGCACCAGCTCACACTTGAGCTCGGCAATGGCGGCCAGGGCAGGGGAGGAAGGAACGAGGCCCAGGTGTGCGTTTAAATGGCCAAGTGGCTCGGTGTTTGGACTGTGAGAACCGGGGCAAGGAGGCGCAGCGATTTGACTCGTCAATGGCGAAGGCTAAGGCAGCTTGGCACGAGGCGGCAGCAAGGCTCTTGCTTCGGCAATGGCAGCAGCAGCAGAGGAGCAAAAGCAGCGGCTTTTGGCGCAGCAGAAAGCGAGGCAGCAATGCAGCGAGGTGAAGCGACGCAACACGCGTGAAGCACGGAAGCAGCGAGTCGACTAAAAAATCATGCACACACGGCAGCGACTAGAAAAGCGCGCACACGCGTGTGGTCGGTTGGCCGGGCGCGTGAGGAAGAAGACATGCCGTTTTGCAATTTGGCCCTCCAAAAATTAAATGCTTTACAAAAGAGTCCTTGTTATGATTTTAAATCACTTAAAATACTTCCTTAAGACCCATTGATTTGAGATTTTAAACATAGGTCCCACAAGATATTTCTGAGGCTTTGGTGGGGTCCACTGGACCAGAATGAATAAAAATTATTTTGGAATAATTCTTCATTTGTTAATGCCTTCTATGCTTTAATTAATTATTTGGAACGTTTCCAAATAAGATAAAATTCCCAAATTTTGTCCAAAATTCTCTTTTATTATTCTCATGAGGCTCGTGAACTTATTTGATATGGGTTAAATAGAAAAATTTAGAGTTGCTTCACAACCATGCTTGTAGGGTTTTAATTGGCCTCATAATTTAAATTGATTTGAGACTTTACTATTTCATGTACTACTTAATTACACCATGGTTTAATATACTTTGCTAATTAATGTTTAACATTAACTAATTAAAGATTATCCATGGGGTGTTAAACATCAGAACCGGTTTCGAGGTACCTTTAGTAAAACGGCCATAACTTTTCGCTTAGTTGTCTGTTTTGGCTGAACTTTTTATAGGAGCTTTGTGACTCAAAAAGGGCCACTCCAAACTGCCAAAGACCATTTGCCCTTCTCAAAAAAATTTTAAAAAAAATCGGTAAGATAAAGAAAAAATTCATTCAAGTTGAAACCTAACGGTTTCTGAAACTTGTAGAATTTCTGTAGGTCAAATACTAGCTCTGTTTGAGCTGAAATTTTCTGTGGTTTCTCCTCCATTGCCACTGAGTTGGAGGAAAATATCAAAAAAATAAAATCAAAAGAAAGAAATATGGGATTTATACTAGTGCTCTATCTAGCCCCCTAGAATTTGGAGGTTTGGTTGTTTTACACATAGCCCCCTGTTGTGCTCTATTCTCCTATCACACTTGTTTCTGTCATTGCTATCACTACTCTTCTAGGACATAGTTAGACCAGCAACTAAGGAAAAGTTACTTGGAGCACTTATTCAGCTTTACTCTATGTTTTTTATTTGTGTGTCACTCACATATATATATATATATATATATATATATATTTGGCCTTCCTAGCTCTACATATTTCTTCTCTGGACAGCACACAAGTTATTTTTTGACCCTTACAATCATGGAACACACCTCCCTGGTATCCTTTGCTTTGCTTTCAGAACTTTGTAAGAGCTTTGTAAGGAGCTTCCTTTTGCTGTGTTGAGAGGCACCACTGCTTAGTAGTTTTGTAGGGATAACCTTCACTTTTTATTTCTGTTTTGGTGTTTGAGATGGCAGGAAGCGATGGAGAGGATGCTTCACCCTTAAAATTTGATGAGTGCGTGAGCCAAGATCAGCTACAGAAGGCTTTATAGGCGGCTCAGAGTGATTTGGATGAGTCGATCACTAGGGCCATCACTAACACGGTCAACAAGCTTCACCTTGGAGAAAGCATTGACCGGTTGGATAAGAGGGTCTCTAAGTTAACCGATCAGGTTATCGAGTTGGAGACCGCTCATAAGACCAATGACAGCATCACTAATGACATTGAAGACGACCATGATGAAGACACAGTGTATAAGGCTGATGGCATCGTGGATAGGGCTGCTACAAGGACCGCGAGATTACGACGTCGCTTGCACCGTAACACTCAAGGTATGGGTGGTTTCCACAACCACAACCGTCGCGCACAAGGTAATAATCATGGCCATGCTCCAGATGATCCATATGCTAAAATTAAATTTTCAATTCCTTCGTTTTTGGGTCAGTATGATGGTGATGCTTATCTCGATTGGAAGATGACTGTGGAGCAAAATATTAATGCCCATCTTGTTCCTAAACAACATAGAGTTAGACAAGCCACTAGTGAGTTTAAGGACTTTGCTATTGTTTGGTGGAGTGGTCTAGCTGCTGAAACTGATTTGCCTACTACTTGGGATGAACTTAAGGTAGCAATGCGTCATCGTTTTGTTCCTCCTTCTTTTTATAGAGAGATTCGTAATAAACTGCAGCTCTTAGATCAAGGAGATAAAACTGTTCAGGAGTACTTTAGTGAGCTTCAGACGAGTTTGATTAGTTGTGCTGTAGTTGAAAAAGTAGAGGATCAGACTTGCCGCTTTTATTCTTGTTTGAGAAAAGATATTCAGGACATTCTTCATTATAAAGAATTTTATACCCTCAACCAGTGTTTCTAGTATGCTATGCTTGCAAAGAAAGAATCACAGAGACTTTTCCAGACTTTTGAGGCATACAGCAAATCCAATCATACCTTCTACTCACCACGGCCGACAGGGACTTCGGGGCTGCCCAAGCCAACTTTCTGACCGCCCCCACCACCAGCTGCCAAGGAGACCAGTGGTGTTTCTGCAGCACCAAGATCAGCCCCTGCACCTTCTACGCACTCAAGTAAAAATTCTATGCAGGTACCAACTAGTAGTGCATCCTGTGTCACTTCGACGGGACGCACTACACAGAATCAGTGCCACCGCTGCCATGGACATGGTCATATGAAGAAAGATTGCCCAAGTAGGCGGGCATATGTGACGACAAATAATGGCGGTTACATGAGCACCTCCGATGTGGAGGAGGAGGACGAGGAGGATGTCGCTGCCACCAGCGGTGACCTTGTCCTTGGAGGCGGAGACACCACGGGCTAAATGAGTATTATTATCCAACGTGTGCTTAGCACACAAATCTAGCAGCCCGTGATAAGTTTGGCCCAGGTGGGGTTAGAAAAGCACAACACACCGACGCGATTCTAGATACGTGACCCGAGCCCGTAGTCTTGGCACCACAACTCTGATAGCATGACACACCAATCCGGTTTCAGATATGCATGATCTGGCCTTGGTGTGGATGGAACTGCGATTGCGTAGGCGATGGTAGACTTGTCTCTCCTGTTCATCCAGCAGCTCGAGGTCGGTGTCGGCGAGAAGAACGTGTGGCTCATCCTCCTCCATGTTGTCCTCAACGGGTGTGTGCCTTGGTGATTCATCCTCGATGGAGAAGTTTGTACTTGATCTACCGTGTGAACGGTGTGAACTCGAACACGTCACCAGCTCCATTAATGCCTTAGCCTTCTTCATCTGCACCACTTAAACAAAAACACAGAAACAACTCAAACACCGGCTATGGGTTAGCAAATAAAAGTTGTCGGCCATGTTGATCTTGCCAAGCTTTTGCAAAGGACTTGAACCATCAAAAAAAACAAGCAAAATAAAAAGGGAAATATTTTGGGTGGATTTTGGAATGAGAACTTTGGGGAAGCAATGTAAGAGCTCAAGAGCAAATGGGTGAAGGAGGGAGTGAAATGAGAAGTGAACATGGAATGGCAAAACACTCTCCCCTGGGCACTTCATTTATAGGGAAAATCCTAAACGGTCAAAAATGGCTAGTGGGGAGCCAAATCCAACCGTTGGCAAAAGGTCAAGGTTGGTGGGCCCCATACCCCTTCGGCCAAACATGGGTGCTCGGCCGACCATGGGTGAGTCCCACTGGTCCCCCACTTTGGCCCATAACTCCCTAACAGTTATATTTTCTGAGCTGCAGGGGTTACGTCCAAAGTTTTGATAGAATTTTGCTCAGAAATATATTTTCTCAAAGTTGGAAACCGAAAACTGAATTTTGTATTTTTATCAAATAAAGAAGAGGGTTGGAATAAATTCTAACATGCAAGTGTGAAATCCAAATATGCAAATGTAGAGGCAACTTTGAAAGAATCCAAAAGTTTGGAAAAATTCAAATGTGCAAAAATTGAGGAAAATAAAATATGAGATAAATACCAATATACCTTTGGCAAAGGCTCATCAATTTTTAGAGTCTGACGAGCGGGACTTTTCTCCATCGCGTTAGCTTGATGTTACACCATCTAGTCTTGGAGAAGTGGACGCGGATGGCTGCACTTCCGTTACTCACCACACCTTCTTCATCTTTGGTGCGGTCGGTGGCTTCTTGGGTGAAGGATTCTTCTTTGTCGGCTGCTTCTTTTTCCAGAGTCTAGGCTTGCCTGTTGCCTTCTTCTTCTGAGTGACAAGAGTGTGATTTCCTTGAGCCCAGAGTTTTATCATGGAATCCTCTAGGCTGTCCCCCCCTTGTCTTTGTCTCTAATTTCTTGATGTCCTGAAGGTTCGGCCAGCTTTTGACTCCACGCATGAGGCAAAGCTGAAACTCAAATTCTGCTTCCTTGCCATTGAGGTTGAGCCGAACTATTTCATCCCCCACGTCAATTTGTGTGAACGTGGTGCTTAAGAATGGCCGCCCAAGGATGAGCAGCATACTGCTGTCAACTTCCATGTTGAGCACCACAAAATCCACTGGGACAAAGCATCTGCAGATCTCAACCAGAACTTCTTTGACAATCCCTACGGGGTGTCGCAGTGTTGAGTCGGCAAGCTGAATCTGCATCTGTGTTGGGACAAGGCCTGAGAGGATCAACTTGCTGAAGATAGCTTTTGGCATGATGCTGACGTTGGCTCCAAGGTCGTGTAACACTTGTTTGAAGAACTCTGTCCCGATTGAACACGAAATCATCGGGCTTCTTGCATCACCTTGGATGACTGGGATGATGTTCAATTCATCTTCTTCATCATTTCCAGCATGGTTAGTATTTGGCAAGCTATGGGTATGGTTCCCCACAAGCATCACCGCATTCACAGCTTTTGTGGTAGATTCAGGTTGCCCCGAAATTTCCCCACAGTCTGATGCAGGCAGAGCAGTGACCAACTGAGCTAGTTGGGTTTCTAGCATTTTATTAAAACTAAGCTGATTCTTAAAGGAAGGAGCAAGACCTTCTATCTTAGAATTAACACTTTCTAAAGTCTTGTCATTGGCGACAAGCTTTTTAGTGAAGGTTTCATTGATTTTAGCCTGGCCTAAGACAAAATCTTTAAAGCAGGGTTGATTATTGGAAGAGTTAAAGTTGTTACCTCTTTGATAATACGGGCGTGGTTGATTCCACCCATTGCCTCCATGTGGATGATAGCCGTTGTTGTTGTTGTTCATGTACAACACGTCCTCATGAGTCTCAGGGCAGTCATTGCCTAAGTTACCCGTTTTGCCGTAGACCTCGCACGTCATGCAAGAGTCTAAGGCGTTGACGATGCTGACTTTGTACCCTTTGGCTTGTTCGTCCATCTTCTTTATGAGGAGGTCCATTTTAGCGGCTAGCATGTGCACCTCCTTAACTATGTGCATGCCTCGCTGGCACGAGTGAAGGTGATCTTCACTCCATCCTTGGTTGGAAACCATCTTTTCAATAAGTTCTTTAGCCTTATCAATGGTTAGTGAGAAGAAGGCTCCACCCGCAGCAGCATCAATATGATCCTAAGCCGAGGGAGTCAGCCCGTTGTAAAAGTTCTGGATGATAAGCCATTCATCCATCCCGTGATGAGGATAGGCGGCAATGTACTCCTGCACCATCTACCAAGCCTCGGAGATTGACTCTTTGGACTCCTGCTGGAAGCTTGAAATTCTTTCATGAAGGGCGTTGGTTTTTCCTAGCGGGAAGAATTTGGCGAGGAACACGGCTGAACACTTTTCCGGGATACCCACAGCATCCTTGTTCGCGTAGAACCATTGTTTGCCCTCCTTAGAAGGGAGAACAGAAATAGACGAAGGCGAATGGCATCTTGAGAGATGTCCTTCATCTTGAAGGTGTTGCAAATCTCCAGAAATTGTTGCAAATGGGCACTGGCGTCCTCATTGGCCTTTCCATAGAACGAGCTGGCCTGCACCATGGTAGTGAGACCCATCTTGATCTTGAAATACACATCTCCTGTGATGTTGGGTGCAACAGGAATGTTGGACACCGAGTGTTGAATTCACAAAGACTTTTCTGGGCCATGACCTTGAAGCTTGATGGTTCGGAGATAACTGGCTCACTTGCAGACACGAACTTTTGAGAGGGACGAGACATGCACGTACCCGTCTCAGGAGTTGTTTGGGATCCTCAATATAATTTTCAAGCAAGGTGAAGCCGATCATGCACTACCCTGTTGTCACACAAAAGGAGAAAACAGACAAGTTTAGCCTGTTTGGGTGAATGCCAAATAATCGCATATGCAAGTATAGAATATGGGTAATTCTTTTGATCAATTGCCTTCCCCGGCAACGCCGCCAGAAATGCTTGTTGACATTTTTAACATCGTCACTAAGTTTCCTTAGCAACGAAGCAAGAAATGTTTATTGGTAATCTTTAACGAATGCAGAGAGTCCGCAAGCGCACGGAGAATACCGTTGTAGCATTTCATCCGGAAGTATTCAGAGTATCGTATTTGTTTTATCCCAAAAGGAAGGCATATGATTGATCAGAGTAATTACCATATTCTAGATATTTGCACATTAGATTACAAGACAAAGTCCTCATAGGGGTAAGGATAAAGATAAATATGGTAGTGGACACACAGATGGCACACTCAAGTTAGATAAATATTAGTTTAGTAGAGAAGGACAAAGAAAGAGCTAAGTTCCTATGTTGGTTTTTAATAGTTACATAGTCTACATTATATACTATTGTATAGATACAATGACAATGCAAGACAATCAGATCATCACACCATGGGCATCCGGTTTTCCCCTGCATCCAAAGTACGACTCCGGCCAAGCGCCTATTGCATAGCCGAACATGGGGGATTTCAAAGGACAGATAGGACTGTCACCACCTACTGCACACCCCTAGCAATCCATGGGCTACACGACAAATAATGCATTCTATTGATCTAAGCACCACACTTACATCTCTAGAACAATACTCCTAATCCCTTAAGTGATGGATCAGAAAAAGAGTAATCACATTTAAGTGAACACTAAGCACATGGAAATGATCTAAGTCACACATTAGTCATGCATCATTATAATGACTTAAATAAAGAATATAGTAAGGGCTTATGTCTAACATGGTAATATAGTATGACTATATTACTAACATGCAAGCATAATAACCACATACATGAGTGGATCCTATAATCAAACAACAAGCACATGACCCAAACATAACTATATAGAAAGACTAAATATATTAAATAGAATAAAGTCTTACAAAAGGAGAATGATATAAGAGCCATACCACAACTCCAAGGAAGACTTGGGAACTAACGAAGACTCTGTTCTAAGCCTAACTCCACTAAAACTAAAGGGAATCACGAAATGGTAAAGAGAGTAATGCTTCTTGGTGTGTGTTGAGGAGTGAGCCACACCCTTCCTTTTATAGCTGTCCAAAGGCAGTTCTGAGGTCGGTAACTTACGTCTTAAGGGAGACAACCGCCTTTGGGAAGTCGGTGGGGAACCGCCATAGGAAGATGAGCCCTAGTGGGCTGCCCACCTGTTCGGCCGAACACCCATGTTTGGCCGAATAGGGGTTAGGCCCACAGGGGTCCTGCCGCCTCTGGCACATTGGTGGGTGGCCCCCCTTTGCTTCTCCGTGGCTTAGGCCTTCTGTATGTTGGCTTGGTACTGCATGTGGGCCAACTGATCTGTGGGAATCCCCGTTGGCGAACTCCGATTGGTCGACGTTGTGTTTCTTCGCCACATTGGTGTGTTTCCTTTTCTCTTTTGATGTTTCTCCTGCATGTGAGTGATTCTCCAAGCAACAGTGGATATTTATTATTTGTAACTAACATGTATGGTCGCAATATACAATCCTTCTTTATTTTGAGTAATGTTGATGGCCGAAAATGGTATTTAACAACCATCAACACTTCTCACCATAGGATAATCGTTGATGGTGTGGTCATCCTTGCAACACCTCTCGCAATTGTAGTCATCAACGAGTAGGGGTTTGATCCATGCGGGGATGGAGTCACTCGTCCTGTTGATGTCGATGACAGCAGGATATGAGCCAAGTCCCCGGTGGGAGACATTGTTCACAAGGTTTCTCCCAAGAATCTCCTTGTGGATGGCTCTACCATGTGTGAGCCTCTCAATGTCGTCCATCACCATCCTCCTCTCTTCCTTGAGCTTGTGATATTCCAGAAAAGCAAATGGCACTTCCAACATTTTGGATTTCTTGACGGCGATGTCACAGGCTTGCTCAATCATACTCCAAAGCTCGCCGTAGGAGAGCTCCTCGTCATCGCTGCTCTCATCCTCACTCTCCCCAAGTTGGCTCGTGGCCATGAGGCACGTGGGAGGTGGAGGAAGAGCTTGAGGGAGAGTGGTCTTGATCATGGCTGGGCTGGCCACTTCTTCATGATCGCTTGAGGAAGAGGATGTGTCACTTGAGTTGTCACTTGTCCACTCTCCAACAAGGGCCTTGTGTGAGAACTTCTTCTTGAAATCTTTGGCTTTGCCTTTGCCTTTCCTCTTATCCTTGTTGATGTACCTCTTTTTCTTTTGCTTGGTTTTGGGGTCTTCTTGTTCATCGTCTTGTTCATCACTTAAGTCTTGGGGCTTCTATGCTTCTTTCTTTGGCTTGGGGAAATCTTGAACAAAGTGATTTTTGGAGCCGCGGTTGAAGCACTTGCCCTTGGACTTGGAGGCAAACTTGTTCTTGAAGGTCCTCATCTTCTTCATGAGAAGAGCCAAGTCCTCACTCAATTTATCTTCATCATCATCATCATCATCATCATCCTCAATCACCACCTTCTTCTTGCTCTTCTTGCTCTTGATAGCCTTTTACTTCTCAGCTTGAAGAGCTAGGTTGGATGGTTGTGGATCATCCAAACACAACTGGTAGCTCTCGAAAGTGGTGATCTTCCCAAGCACTTCCTTGATGGTCTTGGTCTTGAGGCCACCTTGCAAGGTGTAGGTGATGATGGACTCATACTTGAGATCCTTGAATAGCCTCACAAATCTTCTAATGACCTCCACAGGCTTAAGCTTGAAATCATCCCCAAGTGCATTGATCTCCTCCACTAGTACATGAAAATGAGAATAAACAGTGTTAGCTCTTTCATGTGGCAATCTAGTGAAGTTATCATATTTGTTCTTCAGCACATAATATTTTTCCTCTTTCACATCACTGGTACCCTCATGAATACCATGAATCTCAGTCCAGTTACCATGTGCTGATGAACTCGCATTCAACGTAGCAAAGACATCCTTAGAAATGCATGCGAACAAAGCATTCTTAGCCTTAGCATTGAACTTAATGAAATCAAGATCAAGCGGGTTCACATCCGCATTCGAATCATGTGTCACCTTCCATATCTCTGGATCAAGGGACTCCGGGTAGGCTTGCATCCAAGCCTTCCAATACCTGTAGTCCTCCCTATTGAATATGGGAACACTCTCTATCACTCCCGGCATTCTTACTCAAGGTGGTGAAGCCTCAAAGTTGAGCACTTGGCTCTAATACCAATTATAAGGACCAAAGGCGTACCGAGAGGGGGGGGTGAATCGGTAAGCCGACCACGAATCCGAATACTTCAATTTCACACCACTAAACCCTAATAGTTGTTGCAACATAACAAGTCTAGTAGACCAAGACCCTACACATGCTAGTGTTCATGATGAGAGCAAATGTGGAAGCTAAACACAGTAGCCTATGCAACCCACAATTCAACCTACTTACTAGAGCATATAATTGCGGAATAGTAAAGAGAGGGTCAAGGAATGCTCATGATTTATTTCCAAGGTCTTGGAAGGATGGCACCTTCCCCTACTCCTCGTTGGACCACTCCCACCGGAGTTCTGGTCCCTCCTACCACCAAGTGGAGTTCTCGCACACGAGCCCGCAATCACTCCCGGAGTGAGGACACGGTTGCGTCACCGCTGCCACCAAGGCACAAACTCACCTCCCTCAAGAACTTATCGGACTCCCTGAGCCGACACGGGCGCTCACTAGTGATACCCCTTCCACCGTGTTGACGGCTGCTAAGTACCATTTTCAACCGTCAACTATACTCAAATAAAGGAGAATTTGGCATTTCATACACGCATGCTTTATCACAATAATATAGTTCCACTTGTACTTGGAGAACTTTGTGCATGCAGGAGGAAATGTGAAGGAAACACCTCAAAAGGCAAGAAAACACACTTTCGACCAATCAGAGAGTGCCACATGGACGTCACACGGATTGAAGGGCCCATTTTCAGCACTTAACCGACATAACTCCCTGTAATACCGCGCAAACCGACGTCAGGGCCCACAGGACAGCCACCTGGAGAAAGTACAGGCCAGGAGGGGCCACCCCCAGGTCGGCCGACCTGGTCAGGTCGGGCGACCTGGTCAGGTCGGGCGACCTGGTCTGGCGCCCTCTCCGCCTGGGCTTCCACGTGTTGGCTCCTCCGTGACTCCTGATGGCGGTTTGAGGTGCCTTCCGTGGCGGTTACTCTCCCTTGCCGACCTATTGAGGCTATAAATAGAGGGTGAGGGCCTTCACACTCAACACACACCACAAGAAGCATTTCTCTCTTGCTAGTAGTAGTTCTTGGAGTTTTAGTGGAGTTAGGCTGAGTCTAGAGCTCTCTAGTCCCAAGTCTTCACTTGGAATTGATATGGCTCTTGTATCTTTTCCCTTTTGTAAGACTTTGCTCTTATCAATATATATATATTTTCTATATAGTTGTGCTTGGGTCATGAGTTTCTTGTTTGATATTGTGATCCATATATGTGATAGTATAGTCTACTTGTGTGATAGTAGTTTATATTTATTATACTACTATTGTCATGCTAGTTATATACCGTCACTATAGTCTAGTTTATATGTTATAGTCTCTATGCTTAGTTTTAGCTGATAAAGTATAGCATGGGTTTGGTGATCGTATTCGTACGGTAGCTCTGCCTCGTTAATAGTAATCGCGGAGGGGCAGAGTGCTCTTTGGTCATGCAAGTATGGTACTTGGGTGACTGATTTGCATCAATTATTCGTTAGTCTACTGGTTCGTTGAGGTAGGCGGCAGGTGGTGACAGCCCTGTCCGTCCTTTGAAATCCTCCCCGCTAGGCTAGTGCGTAGGCTCTTGGCGGAAGTCGCCTGTGGATGCAGGGGTAAGTCCGTGCCTGAAGTGCTATACTATTGACTGCTGAACCTGAGTGTGGGTCTGTATGTATTCTACTTAGGCTATGCAACTGTATAGGAATGTATAGTAGGAGTAGCTTAGCCTAGTCTTTCCTCCACTAGACTTTATTTATTTAGTAGGAATCTTCTGTGTGTGTCACACTACCCGGTTATTATCATGTACCCGCCTGTCTTGGTTAGATATCCTTGCTAATTGTTAACATGATCTTATATGTTAGTAACGCTTCTTGATCATAACCTTCCTTTGGGATAAACAAATACGATACCCTGAATACTTCCGGGTGAAATGCTACAGCGGTATTCTCCGTGCGCTTGCGGATTTTACCTACTTGACTCTGGGACATATTAGTGAACCGTTTCTGGCCCTGTGCCGGGAATGATTTATTAATATGGCTTAGCAAAAGTCAACAAGCATTTCTGGCGCCGTTGCCGGGGAAGGCGTATGATTTAAGAAAAATTACTAATGTATATAGTAGTGTTGCAATTATTAAGGCTATCTCCTAGGCAGGCTAACCTTGCTTTGTTTTCTGCATTTTGTATGAAAACAGGGTAGTGTATGACTGGTTTCGACTTGCCGACAAACTTCACTGAAGATCCTGAGTCACTCCTGAGAAGGACACGAGCTAGGCTCACCCCTCCTCGTAAGGAGACTCGGCCAATCGAACCTGTCATTCCCGCACCATCAAGCTCTGAGCAAATGGCCGACAAGACCCTCCGCGAGTTCTCCGCTCCCTCCGCTGCCAACATCCCTACGGGACCAGCTGGCAATGTGGGAGATGCGAACTTCGAGATCAAGACCGGTCTCATCACCATGGTGCAGGCTAGCCCATTCTGTGGGAAAGCCAATGAGGACGCTAGTGCTCATCTCCAGCAATTCCTGGAGATTTGCAACACGTTCAAAATGAAGGACGTCACCCCCGACGCTGTTCGCCTTCG
The DNA here is from genome assembly GCA_030378355.1 of Eleusine indica. NCBI lineage: Eukaryota > Viridiplantae > Streptophyta > Magnoliopsida > Poales > Poaceae > Eleusine > Eleusine indica. The sequence goes on from CM059497.1 coordinate 18,852,762, forward strand.
ACTGTTCCCGTTCTCTCTCCTTGGGAGAGCGAGACAGTGGTTCTACGCAAACCCTGAAGCTGTGAACACTTGGGAGAAGTGTTCAGCTGCGTTCCTTGCAAAGTTCTTCCCGCTGGGCAAGACCAATGCCCTCCGCGGAAGGATCTCAAGCTTCCAGCAAGAGTCGAAGGAGTCGATTCCTGAGGCATGGGGGAGGCTCCAGGAGTACATCCTGGCATGTCCCCACCATGGGATGGATGATTGGCTGATCATCCAGAACTTCTACAACGGGCTTACTCCGTCGGCCCGCGACCACCTCGACGCTGCTGCTGGTGGAGCCTTCTTCTCGCTCATTGTGAGCAAGGCAAAAGATTTGATCGAGAAGATGGTGTCCAACCAAGGTTGGAATGAAGAGCGCCTCCAACCTCGCCAGCAAGGCATGCACTCCGTCAAGGAGGTTGACATGCTCGCCGCCAAGATTGACCTTCTCATGAAGAAGATGGACGACCAAGCCAATGGAGAAGTGAAAGCCCTAGACGCTCGTATGACTTGCGAGGTCTGTGGCAACACGGGACACTCGGGCAATGACTGGCCTGAGACCCGTGAGGACGCAATGTTCATGGGCAACAACAACAACAACGGCTACCGTCCACAAGGAGGTCAAAGTTGGGGTCCACCACGTCCCAACTACCAAGGAGGTAACTCTGGCAACTTCTCTGGTTTTAATTCCGGTTATAATCAGCCCTCCTTGAAAGATCTTGTGCTTGGTCAAGCTAAGGTTAACGATAACATCAGTAAAAAGCTTGCCACCACTGATAGGACTCTTGAGAGCATCCACACTAAGATAGAGGGTGTTTCCTCTGCTCTCAAGAATCAGCTGAGCTTTAATAAAACGATAGAAACTCAATTAGCTCAGTTAGCTGCTGCTGTTCCTACTGCTGAGTCGGGGAAAATCCCGGGGCAACCCGAGACCCCCTTAGAAAATGTTAATGCGGTTACCACGAGAGGAGGTAAGTCCACTCGGGATCCGCCATACCCTAACCATGCAGGAAAGGACACATCAGCTGAGAAGCCGGCAGAAGAAGAAGAACTGTCGCCCAGGAAAACGGCCCCACATGAGTTCTATGACACAAACCTCATACCGTTTCCTGAAAGAAGAAGGACAGCCTCATCACATTCATGAAGAACTTCCTTGAGAAGGAAAAGGTTGCACAGCAACAACTGATGAAGGCAAGGAGGCAAAGGTCACACATTAAGCAACAACCTCCGAAGTCCCCAAGGCAGCAACCTCCGAGGTCTGCAAAGAAACAGGCTGTGAAGCCTGCAAAACCGCAGCCTCCGAAGCCCGAGAAGCCACCGACCGCAACAAAGACCAAGAAGGTGTGGCGAGTGAAACAAGAAGCATCATCCGTGTCTTCATCTCCGGGACCGGACAACGCTTCATCGAGCTGAATGCCGGAGAAAAGTCCCGCTCGTCGGACTTTAAAAGGTGAGTCCTCGCCGGGAGGTTAAACCGGTAGTTATCCATATTTGCTCTTTTAATTGCATATTTGCTTTCCACCACATTTTGATTTTTCCCGACCACTGCATTTCTGCATTCTTGAATTTTTCCAGCCACCTTGGAATTTTTCAAAACTCATTTGCATTTTTGAAAATTTAGAAAATAGGTTTTTGGGCTTTCCATTTTGAAAAGATTTTTTGTCGAGCTTTTTGAGCAAAAAGGCAGCAGGGGACAAATCCCCTAGCCGTTGGGGAACACATAGGAAAAAGGGGACTGCCAGGAGGCCCACCTGCCAGGTCGGCCGACCTGGTGGGGTCGGTCGACCCCCTGGCCCCACCTTTTCCTGTGCTCCTTTCTCCCAACGGCTATATGGCCGTTGCTCTGTCCCTTTCTAACGGTCATCTTGCTTCCTTGGCTATAAAAACCGCCCAGGAGGAGGAGCTTCACCATTCCAAGCTCATCTTTCGCTCCCCTCCTTTGCTCACTTGTTGCTCTCCCAAAATTTCGTGTTCTTCAACTTTACTACAGCCCCAAAAACCCAAAAAAAAAATATTTCCCCTCTGTTTTAGTGCATTTGCATGTTGTTGTGAGAAGAAAACCAATTTCGGAGAAGCTCGGGTTTGTTGTTTTCACTAACGCTCACCCGAACACTTGTTCGATCTTGTTTTTGTTCTTGTCTTGTGTTTGTTCTTGTGTGCAGCCATGTTCAACCAAATGAATCAAGTCGCCGGAATCAAGCGGAGAAAAAGCACTCGTGCAAGCACGAGTCAAGCATCCTCCGTCGAGCTCACACCAAGTCCGGGGCATGGTGACCCCGAAGCTGAAATTCCGGAGGAAAGGCCGGCCTTGCTCATCACCGAGGAGCATCTCGACATCAAGGATGACCGCGAGGGCCAAGCCATCGCGCTCATGAGAGAACGGCCATTCGCCCACACCCGACGCTTCGATCCGGACTTCCTCGAGAAAATAGGTATGAGAGAAGAATTTACATCTATTTTTCGCACTATGGGTTGGCTAAATTTCGTAGAAGTAGATGAGCCGGGTTCTTGTTTGCTTACTATGCAGTTTTTATGCACCCTTAGAAAATATGATGAAGGCATTTCTTTTCGCTTGTATGGGCAAGAGCGCTTGGTCACATGGGGTGATCTTCATGCTATGCTAGGTCTAAATCCTAAATGTAGGCTAGACTTAGATAAAGCGCTAAAGGGGTTCCATAAAGAAAGTTTTTGGAAAAAGATTTCCGGAAACGAGTGGGGTCCCAAGCCTAGAACAAGTGCCATCCATAATCCTACACTTAGATTTATGCATGTGTGGTTGGCTATGACCTTGTTTCCTCGAGGTGACATTAGGGTTGTCCGGCAAGATGAATTGAAAATACTTTATGCCATGGTTAAGAAAATTAGGGTGTCACCCGCGGAATGCATGATTGATCAATGGTTAGACAATATAAAGTTGACAGGACCAATTGAGTGCACCTCTTTAGTTACTCGAATTGCGCAGAAGTGTGGTCTGCTTGAGAATGTTCATGTTGAATATTTGACGGTAGATAGAGAATTTCTAGGCGAGGACTATTTTGTGCAAGGACATACTTTGAAACATGGTCTAAATAATACCTTGATCTATCACTTTCCCGGGTATACAAATGAATTCCCGTTACCTAACCCGGGTCTTCGTTTGTATCACTGTCGGGCACTAACCCTCCCACTTGAGCCAGTGGGAGAAGTTCGCAGGCATAGTGTTTCAGGGCGACCGACACGTTCCCGTAGGCATATGGAGCCTACACCGGAGTTTCACACTCCGACCGGAGATCCGGTATAGGAGCAGCCCCCGCCATAGGACGAGGCGGGTGCATCAACATGGCAGGCCGGAGCATGGGAATCTCAGTACGATTACCCCATGCAGACGTCATCAAGTTCAAGCGGACCGCCATCCTTTGCCACTCGGTCATTCTCATCCCGTGGGTTCCGTGAACTCAACTATGGGATGGCCGAGTTGACAAGGAGGGTGAACGACATTGATTTGCGCACCGAGAGCATGCAACAAACTCTCACGCAACATGTCGCCGACACCCAGCAATGGCAGAATTTCAGCGACAACCAATTCCGCCAGCTGAACGCGATGATGGCTCAGAATCAGAGCAATCGGGATGCCTTCTTCCGCTCCCAAGGCTACGACCCGAACCAGCAGATATGAGCAAGAACAAGCTTGGGGGAGGACTCCCCTTCTCACGGTAACTTGTATCTTTCCCCTTCCCTTTTTTTTTCTTGCATTTGCTAAATCTGAAAATCCATAAAAATTTGCAAAATATAAAAAGAACAAAAATATTTCCCTTTTTCATGCGCGGTATGAATGTGTATAATTTTCCTATGTTGAGATGATGAATAGTTGCTCTGTCCTTTATTCCTCTCTAATGCTAGTTTACAACTTAGTACTCTCTCAAGAGTTAGGTTTGTTGGTAAATCTTGCCTTGAACTTGAATCTTGTGGGTAGCATATGCATTCTCTAGTTCTAAGTTGTTGAGAGGTATGATATGATAGATAGGGCTGCTATGATCTTGCTCAACGTAAAGCTTGAATTCCGGAGTTTTATTTTTCAAAATGACAAATTGATAAGTTCCTCAATGATGAAATTCCCACCACAGCCATTTGTAGTGTTTACATTTGAAAACCTTTACACATATGCTGCTTGTTTCACATTGAGCTTAGTCAAAATTGTTGTGACCCTAGTAGAACTCTTTTCATGCTTTCTTGATCAAGATCATATACACACATCCACCGCCATGAGCTATCCTTCTAAATCAAGAAGATAGCATCCACCATATCCACCATATCCACCGTGAGCTATTCTTCTACACCGGAAGAAAGCCACTATCCATCCATCCATCCAAAGAAACACTCCATATATCCATTGCAAAATTCCTCTCTCAAAGTATTCATTGCAAACTAGGACTATGGCTATGCAAAAAGAAAAGAAAAAAATGCTCAAAAAAAAAAGAGAGCAAGCAAAAGATAGCCATAGCCTAGAAACTCCAAAAGAGAGAAGGAAAATTCAAAAAGGAGTTATTTCTTCCCATCCACCATTCCTCCGTTCTCCCACACACTTGCACATCTTGATCAAGATTGTTTGAATTGATGTTTTTCTTGGATCCGGTCTTTTGACATAGCAATATTATGTGAACATGAGTGCCTCATATATCCCTACCTTGAGCTCCACATAAAGCCTTATTTAGAAGTAGGTGATTATAGGCAACACTTTGCCTTGGTGAGGAATCATACACATATTGAGTGATCCGAGAGAATCATTTGAGGAACTTGGTTTTTATTTTCAAAATCTTTTGAAAACCTCCGGAATAACATAGCGGAATCTAGAGCAAGTGATTGGTGCCCTGCAATTGTTCTATCTCTCAACCGCCCAAGACAATGAGGTGTAAAAGCCCCATGGATCGAGGTAAATGGGTAAGTTATGTGCCAACATATTTAATTCTAGGAAGAGTACTTTGTTGTGCGCATAGTATTATTGAGGAGTAGGACATTGTAGCAACTCCTGATCAACAACTTAAGTTTATCTTTGCTTCGGGACGAGCAAAGGGTAAGCTTGGGGGAGTTTGTTGACGGCTGCTAAGTACCATTTTCAACCGTCAACTATACTCAAATAAAGGAGAATTTGGCATTTCATACACGCATGCATTATCACAATAATATAGTTCCACTTGTACTTGGAGAACTTTGTGCATGCAGGAGGAAATGTGAAGGAAACACCTCAAAAGGCAAGAAAACACACTTTCGACCAATCAGAGAGTGCCACATGGACGTCACACGGATTGAAGGGCCCATTTTCAGCACTTAACCGACGTAACTCCCTGTAATACCGCGCAAACCGACGTCAGGGCCCACAGGACAGCCACCTGGAGAAAGCACAGGCCAGGAGGGGCCACCCCCAGGTCGGCCGACCTGGTCAGGTCGGGCGACCTGGTCTGGCGCCCTCTCCGCCTGGGCTTCCACGTGTTGGCTCCTCCGCGACTCCTGATGGCGGTTTGAGGTGCCTTCCGTGGCGGTTACTCTCCCTTGCCGACCTATTGAGGCTATAAATAGAGGGTGAGGCCTTCACACTCAACACACACCACAAGAAGCATTTCTCTCTTGCTAGTAGTAGTTCTTGGAGTTTTAGTGGAGTTAGGCTGAGTCTAGAGCTCTCTAGTCCCAAGTCTTCACTTGGAATTGGTATGGCTCTTGTATCTTTTCCCTTTTGTAAGACTTTGCTCTTATCAATATATATATATTTTCTATATAGTTGTGCTTGGGTCATGAGTTTCTTGTTTGATATTGTGATCCATATATGTGATAGTATAGTCTACTTGTGTGATAGTAGTTTATATTTATTATACTACTATTGTCATGCTAGTTATATACCGTCACTATAGTCTAGTTTATATGTTATAGTCTCTATGCTTAGTTTAGCTGATAAAGTATAGCATGGGTTTGGTGATCGTATTCGTACGGTAGCTCTGCCTCGTTAATAGTAATCGCGGAGGGGCAGAGTGCTCTTTGCTCATGCAAGTATGGTACTTGGGTGACTGATTTGCATCAATTATTCGTTAGTCTACTGGTTCGTTGAGGTAGGCGGCAGGTGGTGACAGCCCTGTCCGTCCTTTGAAATCCTCCCCGCTAGGCTAGTGCGTAGGCTCTTGGCAGAAGTCGCCTGTGGATGCAGGGGTAAGTCCGTGCCTGAAGTGCTATACTATTGACTGCTGAACCTGAGTGTGGGTCTGTATGTATTCTACTTAGGCTATGCAACTGTATAGGAATGTATAGTAGGAGTAGCTTAGCCTAGTCTTTCCTCCACTAGACTTTATTTATTTAGTAGAAATCTTCTGTGTGTGTCACACTACCCGGTTATTATCATGTACCCGCCTGTCTTGGTTAGATATCCTTGCTAATTGTTAACATGATCTTATATGTTAGTAACGCTTCTTGATCATAACCTTCCTTTGGGATAAACAAATACGATACCCTGAATACTTCCGGGTGAAATGCTACAGCGGTATTCTCCGTGCGCTTGCGGATTTTACCTACTTGACTCTGGGACATATTAGTGAACCGTTTCTGGCCCCGTGCCGGGAATGATTTATTAATATGGCTTAGCAAAAGTCAACACACCGGCAGGCTTGATGAGCTTGATGGAGTACAAGAGTTGATGGAGATGGATCAAGGCTTGAGCAGGACCATGTTTGTTCCTTGCTTATCCTTTCAGCCTTGATGTTTTATGATAAGAACTGGTTGTCATCAATCACCAAAAAGAGAGAGATTGTAAGCTTCATGACCATTGGTGGTTGGATCCCCGAGGTATGGATGTTTTGGTGATTAATGATAACTATGAAATTGTGGGCTAATTTCTACACAAGTGTTGTCTATGCAGCTATCATCTCTAAACTCTACTACAAATCTTATTGATTATGACGGTTGCCTTGGCGATTGATGACAATGACCACAAGCATGGAGGCTTGATGAGCTTGATGGAGTCCAAGAGTTGATGGAGATGGATCAAGGCTAAGGATAAGCTATGGAGCAAGTGTTTCGAACACTTGTCTAGTTGTTAGGGCTTTGAGTCCATAGGAAAAACCGGACTATCAATGGGGTCTAGGTCATGTCTCTTAGGTCATGCTAGTCAGTGATATGCATGGATGCTCAGTGAAATTACAGGCACTAGGTGATACTGGAGAAGCCAAGGAGCTGTTGCAAGAAGCAAGAAAACGAAGTCAAGCGAGGACGAGGAGTTTAAGCTTCTGGACAGAGTGACCGGACAGAGGGGTGAGTGGAGATCGGACAATACGGTCACTAGGAGATGAGAGAGCAGTCATCGAAGAGTCTATTAGTGCGAAGGCCCATACTGACTGGACGATACGGTTAGCAGACCGGACGGTCCGGTCTGTATGGATCGGAGCTGGGACAGAGAGGTGCAGAAATGGGTGCTCTTTAGAATGGACAGAGATGAAGAGACCGTCCGGTCAGTGTGGAGATCAACTGAGGATAGGGAGCTGTCAGTTCTGGAGGAGCCGTTACATAGTGACCGAATGGTTCAGTCTGGCAGAGATCGGATTGTATGGTCATAACTTTGTTGTTAGGGTCTTGGAGACCTCTCTTGAATAGTGGAATACCTTGGAGCATCTGGTAAGAGCCAAGAGGAAAAGACAGGAGCACTAGGAGAGGATATTGGATATCTTCAGAGTGCTAGAGAGAGTAACTTGAGTATCTATGCATATCTAGGGCTAGGGTGTCCTTGAGGGTGTGATCTAGGTTGTTACTCTTGGTCTATGGTGAGACCTAGACCGGTTAGGTGTCGGTGATCGAGACTATCGTAATTGATTGTGAAGGCCATCACACGTTTGACGGTTTGAGCCTGCCATTGAAAGGGGCATCTCTAGTGAGCACCCGTGTTGGCTCGGGGAGTCCCGCAAGTTCTCGAGGGATGCGAGCTTGTGCTTTGGTGGCAGCAGTGACGCAACCATGTCTTCACTCTGGTAGTGATTGTAGGCTCGTGTGTGAGAACTCCACTTGGTGGCGGGAGGGACCGGCACTCCGACGGGAGTGATCCAACGAGGAGTAGGGGAAGGCGCCATCCTTCTGAGACCTCGGGAAAAAATCATGAGCATTCCTTGAGCCCTCTTTTACTATTCTGCAATTGTGTGCTCTAGTGATTAGGTTGAACTGTGGCTTGCATAGGCTAGTGTGTTTAGCTTTCGCAGTTGCTCTCATCATGAACACTAGCAAGTGTAGGGTCTTGGCCTACTAGACTTGTTAGGTTACAATGATTGTCGGGTTTTAGTGGTGTGAAATTGAAGTATTCGAATTCGTGGTTGGCTTACCGATTCACCCCCCCCCCCTCTCGGTACGCCTTTGGTCCTTACAGCGGTCAATAGCGAGAGGATCGGGCACAACCTTGGAGTTGGGGCCGGATGATCAGGAGGTCGGATGAAGTCAATGGTGATCCACACTATACAGGTGGAGAGGCAAGAAGCACGGACGGTTTCGCAATTGAGCCTCAAACCGTGGAAGTGATGAATACGGTGTGTTAACCAAGTCAAGGCGAACAGGATGTCGGTGCAAGTGACAAGAGGTCCAATGGAGCGCAATCGAGAGAGATTTGCTGGTGGTCAGGATCACGGGACAAGGTGACACGCATCAACATCGAGGAAGATGCGCTTTGAGAAGCATGCAAGGTGGTTTCCTGGTTTGGGTCTCAAAACTGGTGGCGGCGATTGGTGGTGCCCGTGGCACAATCACAGAGCTTGGGTTGAGGCGAAGCAAAGATGTGAAGGGCCCTAGGATGTTCGGACGACAAGAAAAGAGATGGACAAGTTTGCCTTTGGTGGTAGGTGGCAATGTATTGTGGTCATTAGGACAAACCCTAGGCCTATATAAGGAGAGGTAGGGCTGGTGGGAGAGGGTGCCTCTTCCCATTAACCTTGTGTCAGGGTTTGATTCCATAGAGCTAGGAGAGTGCTTCATGTTGTAGTGGAGAGAAGAGAGTGTCTGAGAGACAAGCTTTTCTTTTCCAAAGAGTGGGAGCAATAGGGTGTCTTCCTAGCCATATATCCATGTATCTTGAATGGATGAATCAATGATATGAGATTCAATTTTGTGCTCATGTTCATCCTCTCTCCCTAAATCCCGAATTTTTCTTTTTCCCTATTTTTGGAGCTATTTTCATGGGAATTTTTTATCTCCTTTTTGAGTGAGTTTTGGAATGGATTTCTTGGGGGATCTCGATGCTATGATGTGCTAGAACAACCCTAGATGGGTCCTTGACCGAATCAAAGCACCTTCGATTTCATAGATTTCTTCAAGTTCTTCCCTTTGGTGCTCTTGACACAAAATCTGAAATTCATGAGGATTCTTTGAGCTTTTTGAGTGGATCTCTTTAGAGGAGAGTCGTGATGTCTTGAGGATGACCTGGTCCAAATTTCGTGATTTTGGGAGTTCATTTGATAGAGTTTTGATATTTTTCTCTTTGAAACGGAGCTCCTGATTTTACCAGGACAGAGCTTCCATCACCAGGACAAAAGTTCCATCAAGGACCTCATAAGTTCCATGAGTGACAGAACTTCCATCGCTCGGAACTTCCGTCGTGTACTTCGGAACTTCTGTCAAGCTCCATAATTTCGATTTCTCGGATCTTCTTTGTTCCCCTTTTGACCCTCTTGAGCTTCCGCTATGTGTCCTATAGTTTTGAATCATTCCTAGGGTTAACACATCATAAGTGATCCTGGTGCTTTGGTTAGAGGTTGGTTTGGGTAGTAATTGGGATATAGGCCAAGTTTTTGTAAAGAATTTTAATTGGCTCCCATTCATCCCTCCCCCTCCCCCCCCCCCCCCTCTGGTCGCCTTCTGGGTCCTTCATAATGTCATACACATGAATATAGAAAGTATTTACAAAGTATTTATGATTAACAGCTCTTACACTCACATACAATATGTACAATTGCAGCAACTAATCCGTGTCATCAAGCTTCACATCATAAAATTGTCCTGCTCCCTAAACAAGACATAAGAATCACCATTTACAAAATAAAATTGACTATATTTCTAAGCAGTGCGTAATCTTTATTATCTTTGCAAAAGAAGTCCGTGTTATATGCCAAATTTTACGAGTCTAAATGTACACTAATTGTGTAAAACCACATGTATATGCTCCTCTTTGTAATCACACTTCACTCCCTTAACTCTTTTTTGGTCTGCTTGACCTGCACAAATGCTTTCCAGATCATCTTGGACATCACATCGTCCAACTTCATACCATTGAAATCAGATATTGAAAAGCAGAAAAAATTGAATAATGCACTGTTGGAAGAGCAATCAATGTCAACGACTGCAGCAATAAGTTGGTACTTGATAGGTATTACTTCATAAGCACTAAAAAGAAAAAATAATTCAAAAGGCACTTGTATTTCGAGCTCGGGTGCTTGAAAAGCCAAAATCCTACTGGTAAGCACACCTCATCCGTGATTGAACTCACACGCCGCACCTCATCACAAGTAGTTGCCCGATTCTACAAATCAATCATACCACACAGTTCACACTCATCTAGAAACCAAATCTGCACAGCACAAGTTGCATATTACGGTTGAAGAGTCTCAAGTATAAATCATAATTTTCTTAAAAAAAAAATCCAAGCAAATACAAACAATTTAAAAATTGGCAGTTGATGGACAAAAACAAATAGAGATGGAGCCTATAAGATAAAACATCAGTTGTTTCCACTCGTTTTGTCATACCAGTCAATTGCAGTAATATTTCACTGAATGCTGCTGCATTACAAATTATTTGGACTGTGCCCACACAAGCCTCTATGAACTTTAGTGTCGTGTTCTCATTTTGACCTACCAGCCTATCACGACATATTACAACTTGCTTGGTACATCTTCTAGGAAACTTAAAAGAAAAAGACATGTCTGTTGTTGTCATCAATGCAAGCAAATCCTAGCTTTACTTGTCAACTCTTTGGACACCTATATCAACATTGATATTTTCACATCAGCTTCTCAGTATATTGATGTTGGTAGAGTTCTTCCACCTCACTGTATCTCAGAAAAAAAAAGTTGGTCCTATGTTAGGAGAGCATCCAATTTATAGATAAAAGAGTTGGCAGTTAATTACTAACTTGAATGTTTAGTTCAGTACAGTTTATTTAAAAGTTAATCGGTCCATTGTACATGTTACTGCCAATGAACAGAAGAGTTTACGATTCAAATTCAGTTAGTCCATTCCACGCTCCTAGCATCCTTGTTACCACCAACAAATCAAACTAATAGAATGACTTGAAGGAAAGCAAAGTTACCATCTCTCCATAAACCTACACAACATCCTATATATGCTACAAGCCTTTAATCCCAAGCAAGTTATGGTAGGATAGTTGGTGCATGATTCTTATTTTTGATCCAATTACTAATTACTGATGACGTCAGGAAAAATAGTAGAGCAAAAATACCACTGTTTCAGAAAAAAATTTTGTTCTCTCTTATTGTCTTGCATGAGAATAGTCAAAAATGTTGTGAGAAGTATCAGTTTATGAGAAAATTTTCTTATTTATACATACAACTGATTACATTTATGGCTAGCAAAAAGGTGGTCACACTATACATATGGATTCTTATTGATAGCAGGGATTGTGTTAGAAGTAATCACACTATATTTTTTTTTTGCGAACGAGTAATTGGTATATATCAATAACAACCTATTTTGGGTATTATCAATAATCAACAATGCATGACATATACTGTTATGAGATGCCATATTCCATCCTCTAACATCACCTTCTAGTCAACTGCTCTTCCTTATGTGTGGGATATAAAAATACTAAATATTTACAAAGGACAAATCTGCCATACTGCTATTTGAAAACAAGAATAAGAAATGTGCTACAGGATTCTGCCAAAATGCAGAAAAAGGAGGCAAAACGAGACCAGTTCAGAAAGATGCCAAAATTCAGGAGGCAGTCAGAATATAGTGGAATTAATGCATACACATTGGTTTCATGGTATAATTGGTAGTTCACCTGCTATCAGAAATCAGATAAAAGGAGGCAAAAAAGAAATCAGTTCAGCATCTTTCTATACATTATTTTGAATTCAGAAAAAAATCAGTTCAGCATCCTTCTCTGATCATACGCCAAAAGTCAGGGAAAAAAAAGCAATCAGAATATAGTGGAATAAATGCATAACATTAATTTCATGGTATATTTACCTGCTGCACATCCATGCTCCATTGTCCTGTTAAAGAATCATAATATATGAAAACAAAAAAGGCATAATTGTTGCAGATATGGAGATCGCGGAATTAATTCTGAGGTAATAAAGAAAATGAAATTGTGCATTATCTACATTTTGAATTCTGGATACAATGATCAGCTAAATATTTTGAGCAGGAAGAGAAACTCACCACTCCTTTTATCCTCACACAGAATCCACCTTTCTGGCCTTTTATTTTTAACAAAAGGGCATAAGACCTTTGTGGATTTTAATCGAACACCTTGCAGACATGGAAGAAACAAAGGATATCATTATGGTTTTGTTTGATGATCTAACAATCTATCAACCAGGAAAACAAAACAAAATCTGATGAAAACTAAGAGCATCTTCAAGAGGATAGGTATATTAGAGCATCTCCAAGAGAGTCACGTAAACTCTCCTTAAATCAAATTAATGGGGTTTAATCTAAAAAACTCATCTCCAACAGCTACCAAAAACAACTCACAGATTTATTCTCTCCCTAAACTCATCTCACTTGTAGCTAAAAATGAGGAGAAAATTAGGAGCCCCAATCTTTGTATTCAGAAGGGAATTAATATTGTTGTGGTCCCAAATGCTGACGTGGACCAATAAAAAAATTTTCATGATCTATTTTTAGGGAGAACTATTGGAGGAGACAAGAAAACTTCTTCCTAATAACTTTTGGATTGCACCCGAAAAATACTATTTTGGGGTCAATTTTTTAGGGAGCTTTTGGAGATGCTCCTATTAACTAAATTTATAGATTTTAAATTTTTTTTGTAAAACTAAAAATCCTTCTAAAACGATGGGTTTCCAACAGACTCTCTAAATGTAGACTCTTCATATTCAAAATAGTCCACGTCATCTTGTTTTTTCCAAGTGCCAATCGTGGCTTCATGTTTCATTCTGCCACCGCTGCCCGCAGTCTTGCTACCGCCGGACAAGTCCCCACCTACGTTGGCCGGGTCAGTCGCGTCGCTTCCCATCGCCATCATGATAGCCATTGGGTTCTTGGTCACCTCGCTCATCCCAATCATCTACTACTTCCTCCTCGTCATCCGTTGGTAGCGGCCTGGGCTCCGGCCTACTCCATCGCTGGTGCCGGGTGGATATCGTGGAGTGGGTGTCCGGCGGGCTTGACTGGGACGTCGTCGATGCGCTCCCTATCGTCAAGTATTGCCGCCACGCCTGGTTCGCTTTGGTGGCGCTCGACTGCATCGTGAACCTCGTTGAGTTCGTCTCCGACGAGCGGTTCAAGCAGCTGCCTAGCTACGCCAATGCGTTCCTGAACATCAGCTGCCTGCTCTGCCACACTGTGGTCACTAGAGAACGGATGCAAACTCATGTTAGTTTAGTGTAGTTAGTGTTGTATAGAGGTACTATATGAAGGCCCTGTTTGGATACTCTAACAGTGCTAGAGGTTAGAGTTAGTTTCTAGCTTATGACTAACTCAGAACTAACTCTAACTCCTGAGGTGTTTGGATGCATGGGTTAGATTGACAATAAAGGTACTGATATAATCATTTGCCTCCTTTGAGGATAGAGGAAAAAATAACTTTTTAGTGGATCCCACTCAAACTAGCTCCAATTAGCACCTCAAACTAACTTTAGCCCATGGATCCAAATAGGGCCAAAGTGTATAGAGGTATTACACGTTAGATATATATGAAGCAAAGGCAGCCATTGCTGCTACTTTGCCGTTGGTGTGTGAATCTACGCAGGAGCTTGACGAGCAGAGCAGAGGAGGCAGGGCATACGACGCGATGCAGATGGGAATATTGGGATGGGTGGCGGGTGCGATGGCCATGTGGCCGGTCGTGCGGAAAGGCCGCGTTGGCGAGCCCCGCACACTAGCTAAAGATGGCGAGCGGAGAGTCAGGGATAGCGAGTAACGAAGGATAGAGGGAAAAGAAGACTCTGTTGGAAACCTTTTTTTTTGACAAAATAGCTATATTTACCTACACAAATCAATTTAGATGATCTCTTAGAGATGCTCTTTGAGCATCTCCAAAAGACTAAGTATAATTTGAGTTAAATTTAAAGATTTTTTCTCCTTTGTAAATATAGTAATACTCCAAGATTATGGAGTATTCCAACAGACTCTCCAAATCTTCTTCAATTTTTAAAACAGTCCATGTCATCTTGTTTTTTTCCCAAATGCCGATCATGGTTGTTTCCTTCTACTGCCGCCTGCGAATACTATACACACCCGCATCTGCTCGAGCACGACAAGCTGTCTAGGCCAATTTGTTGTATCTCATCGTGACCCAGCAAGATTGGAGTAAAAAAAAAAATGAAAGCAAACGTTTCAGAAGGATTGGAGCACGTGGTTGGAAAAAGAAGATGAGAAATCATGTTGACATGTGCCATGGTTTACAATATGTGATGATTAATTGACTTTGGTGGACTTTGTGTTTGAGTTGAAATACGAGAATCTGGGGATTGCATGAGTCTGGGGACCGGAGGCGGGAGAGACTTGCCGACGAGGAGGATCACGGGACGAGGTGACACGCGTCAAGATCAGGAAGTCACACTTGGAGAAGCGTGCAAGGTGGTTTCCCGGTTTGGGCCTCAAAACCGGTGGCGGTGATTGGAGGTGCACGTGGCACCATCGTGGAGCTTGCGTCAAGGCGAAGCAAAGTCGTGAAGGGCTCGATGGCGTTTGGGCGACAAGGAAAAACATGGATGGTTCTGCCCCTGGTGGTAGGTGGTAGTGTATTGTAGGTGAGGGGTAGGATGGTCTTTAGGACAACCCCTAGGCCTATATAAGGAGATGTAGGGCTTGTAAAATAGGTGCTTCTCTTTCCTTTATTCTTACCTTAGGTCTTCATTAAAAGTGCTAGGAGAGGTCTTTATGTAATAGAGGACAGGAGAGGGTGATGAGGACATCACTCCTATGGATACACACAACACTCCTCCAAATCTGGACTTGCAAGGTCCAATGACTAGAGCTCGTGCACGACGACTAAATTTAGAGGTGAGCTCGTTCCTACGTTCTTCGCTATATGTTACTTTTGAGAATGGTTTGCTACCTAATGATTATTTTATGATTAGAAACCATGGAGAAGACCAGGAGATGATGGGAGAAGGAACTGGGAACGTGGAGGACCAGCAAGAGCTTGGAAGCCAAAGTGGAGGCCCAATCAAAACCGACTTCGAGTCTGTTTCGGGGCCCAGGACCAGTCTGTACTAAAACAGTTGCCCAGGACGCATACGGACTCGGATTTGGACGTTCTACATATGCACGGAAAGATAAGGAGAAGACCTTTCCAATGCCGCCGGCCTCATGTCAAAATTCATCCGGAGTCATCGGGAATCGTCAAAACAAGACAGAGTCCAGAATCTGTGTCGGTGCTGCGTCGCCTATTTTTGGCCTTTGGGCTTTGTATCTAGTTGAGCCCAATTAGGGGCGCGTCCAGAGGGTCTTGCACGACCCTAGGGTCTTTATATACAGTCGCCGCCGCACCATTAGGGTTCGGGTTTTGCTTAGATCAATTCTGTTCATAAACAGTTTCGCCGTTCATCGGTTTGTGAGACCCCAACTTCGAGAGTTTAATCATACATCTGCAATTGTGTTGCAATCTTCGTTGTTCTTGCTTGTGTTCTTGATTCGCAGGCAGGGATCAGCCTTCTCGGCGAGGTCAATCGTCTTTTGGACGGTTGATAACCAGAGGAGACGTCGTGCTGCGATTGCGGGGTTTAGAACGTGCTGTTCTGAAGCCGGATCGATTTGTGTGTCGCCTCCGACCAAATCAACTTACCAAGAACCTTTCGGAAGATCGGGAACCCTTGTCCACATCAGAGGGTGTGTGAGTGACATCTCATTCTCTTCCAAATAGTGGGAGGAAGAGGGTGATGTCCTAGGCTTGTATCCATGGATCTTGTAAGCATGTTTCTATGATATGAGAGTTATTTTCATGCTCAAGATCTTCCTCTCTCCCTAAATCCTGAATTTCTCTTTTTCTCTATTTTTGGAGCTATTTTCGTGGGAATTTTTTATCTCATTTTTCGGCAGATTTCTTGGGGGATCTTGGTGCTATGATGAGCTAGAACAATCCTATATGGATCCTTGACTGAATCATAAGCTCTAGCACCTTCGATTTGAAGGATTTCTCAAGTTTCCCCTTTTTGATGTTCTTGGCACAAGATCTGAAATTCGTGATGATTCCTTTAGCCAATTGAGTAGATCTTCTAGGATTAGGGTCGTGATGTGTTGAGGATTGGCTGGTCCGAAAATCGCACTATTAGAGTTCGTTTGATTAGGTTTTGGTCAATTTGTTGCCTAACCCCGAGCCAAAACATATTCTATCGGGGGTCGATCGGCACTGCCGATCTTTGCAGCGGCACTGCCGATGCGGGGATCAAAATCTAGATCGGCACTACTGATGACCTGCTCAGATTTCTCGTCTTCTTTTTGAACTCAATCGGCACTGCCGATGATATGAGCGGCACTGCCGGTAGTACCAATCGGCATTGCCGATGCTCCTGACCAGCACTGCCGATGGTCAGTCTGAGTTGCCTATTCTGTGTTTTCTTTCCTAGTTTCAAGTCTTGGTTGTTTTCCTTTGCTTCTCTCTAGTTCTTCCGCTGTTGTGAGTCACTCCTAGGGTTAGCACATCACAAGTTGGTGTGTGTGTGTGGCCTTGGTGATTCTTTTAGAGGTTGGTTCGAATTGTATTTGGGATATAGGCCAAGTACTTGAGAAGAATTTTAATAGGCTCCCATTCAAACCCCCCCCCCCCCCTATGGTCGCCTTCTCGGTACCTAAATTGGTATCAGAGCCGGTTTGATCACTAGTTGACCTTCACTGGCTTTGTGATCCTAAGGCGACATGGAGAAGCGTGTGGTCAAGCTATGGATGTTTGATGGAGAGGACTTTCCCTACTGGAAGTCAAGGACGAAGGCTTACCTCTTAATCCAAGGACATGCAATTTGGGAGATAGTTGACCAGGAGTATGTCACACCAGAAGACCTCAACACTGCATCTGCAGGTGAGTTAACCAGGTATGAAAACAACTCCAAAGCTATTAATATCCTGCTTTCTGCTCTAGGTAGGAATGAACATGACCGTATTGCTCATCTTGATACTGCACATGCCATTTGGGCAAAGCTTTGCACGTACCATGAGGGTACCAATCAAGTCAAGTCTATGCGTAAGGATTCTTACAATAGACAGTACCAAACCTTTGGACAAAAACCTGGCGAGTCACTAGATGAAACTTTTCGTATGTTTGAGGCCATTATGTGCAACTTGCGGGCTTGTGGTAACCTTGTGTACAATGATAATGATAGAGCTAAGCAATTGTTGTATTCTCTTGATGAAAATGCTTGGGGGTTAAGATTGCTGCACTAGAAGAACTGCTGATTTTAATACCCTGGACTGTGAGCAGCTGTATAGCAAGCTAAAATCTCATGAACTGTCTATGAAGTCTCATCCTAATCTTTCTAATCCTGCTTCTAGCATGGCTTTGCTTTCTAGCTCTCAAAAGGGTAGTCACAGTGCTGCTTCTTATGGAACTAACCCCTCACTTGACAAGTCTTCTTTGGAGTTTGCTCTTTCTTCTCTTGTTGCACCTTCCGATGAACAGATAGAGTGCATTCCTGACGAGGAGTTGTCCTTGCTCATAAGGAAGTTCAGGTTGTTCTACAACAACCGCAAGGAGAGAAGAGGAAGTGGTTCAAGAACCTGCTTCGAGTGTGGTGACCCGGGACACTTCATTGCTGATTGCCCCAAGAAGAAGAAGAAGGCCGGGTACCATGACAACAACACTGAAGATTTCAAGCAGAAGAAGAACCGCTTCTACAAGAAAGGCAAGAACTCCAAGAAGTTTGCCAAGGCCATTGCATGCGCCTGCGTTGCTGCCTTGAGCGACATCGACCTCACATCGAGCGAAAGCCTTACAAGCTTAGAGGAGGAGGTCGAGAAGCCATGAGTCAAGAGGAAGGACGACTTCACTGGGCTTTGCTTCATGGCAAAGAACGATCACGACACTGACTCTGGCTCCCACTCTTGATGAGCTCTCTTCTGAACTTGATCATTTGCGTGATGTTTTGCTCATGCAAGATGATAAGCTTCCCAGCGTTGTTCGTGAGAATAGAGAGTTTAAGTCTAAGTTGGAGAGTGCTGAGTATGAGATCACTTCACTTAGGTCGAAGCTTGCTAAAAATGCTGATGTTGAGTGTGAGTCTTGTCAAGTTGTGATGAATGAGCTCAGTCAGAGGGAAAGTGTGCATGCTCAAGTTGCCAGTTAGATTGAGAGTACCCTTAATGAGCTTGATGAATTCAAAGCTAGACCAACTCTTTTGGGTGCATGTCAGAAGTGCCCCAAGCTCATTAATGTGTTGGAAGTTCAAACCCTCAAAGTCAAAGAGCTCAAGTCCAAGCTACTAGATAAGACTCGCTCGAAAGTTCTTCCACCACCCTGTGTAGTGTGTGGCTCTCATAAGGATAAGCTTGCAATTACTAGGGAGGAAAACAAAAACCTAGCCCAAGAAAATGACTATCTCATCTCTCTTCTCCAAAGAACCCTAGTGAGTGTGGAGAAGATTGAGAGTGACTTGGCAAGAGTCAAAGAAAGTGCTAGTAGGTCAACCTACAACTTGGGCTTGGGATTTGAGAAGTGATGTGAACAAGGGTTTCCGATCTTCCGAAAGGTTCTTGGTAAGTTGATTTGGTCGGAGGCGACACACAAATCGATCCGGCTTCAGAACAGCACGTTCTAAACCCCGCAATCGCAGCACGACGTCTCCTCTGGTTATCAACCGTCCAAAAGACGATTGACCTCGCCGAGAAGGCTAATCCCTGCCTGCGAATCAAGAACACAAGCAAGAATAACGAAGAATGCAACACAATTGCAGATGTATGATTAAACTCTCGAAGTTGGGGTCTCACAAACCGATGAACGGCAAAACTGTTTATGAACAGAATTGATCTAAGCAAAACCCAAACCCTAATAAAGAGGCGGCGGCTGTATATGAGGACCCTAAGGTCGTGCAAGACCCCCTGGATGCAGCCCTAAGTGGGCTCAACTCGATACATGGCCCAAAGACCGATTACGGTGTCGCAGCACCAGGACAGATTCTGAAAGTTGAATTGTTTCGGCGATTGCCGACGGCTCGGGACGAATTTTGACATGGGACCGGTTGGATTGGAAAGGGCTTTTCGTTATCTTTCCAGGCATATATATAACGTCCAAATCTGAGTCCGTATGCGTCCTGGACGTCCGTTTTAGTGCAGACTGGTCCTGGGCTCCGAAACAGACTCGAAGTCGGTTTTGATTGAGCCTCCACCTTGGCTTGGACGTCCTTGCTGGCCCATCACGTATCCAATCACCTCCCCAGCTATCTCATCATCATCTCCATAGTTTCTAACAACAATTAATTCATTAGGTAGCAATCTATTCTCAAAATCACATAAAGGAATCATTAGGAACAAGCTCACCCGTAAATTCAGTTGTCGCGCATGAACTTGCATTTTGGTTGGCGGAATGCTGGGTGTATCCATAAGGGTGATGTCCTCATCAAGAAGTGTGACAAGGAGAGTGAGAATGTGGGTAAGTTTGTGCCTAGCTCTAGCTACAAGGATGAGGAACAATCCATCAAACCCACTGACACATACTATCCACCTAACCCCAATCCTTCCTTCAACCCAAAGCATGCTGAGAAGCCAAAACCCAAACCCATTGTGCAAGCTAAGCCTAAACATGAGAGTGTCTAGATTTGCATGTTCTGTGGCCGCAAGGGTCACTTGGATGAGTACTGTTATTGGCATAAGAGGATTGAGAGGTTGCAAGCTGAGTTAACTAGGAATGTGCATCATGATAATTTTATTGATTTTCAGCCTCGCTCTTTCTCTCGTGCCTATTATGGACAAGGTCATTCCTCATATGGCTTTGATTCATGAAACAGAGGCTTTGCACAGCAGCGCTTTGGCGCCCCATGTTTTCCCCATCATGGTGAGCGTCGCTCGTGTGAATTTCGCTTTCACATAGATGATTTCTATCCTCACAACCCTAGGTTTGAGTCTAGACGCTTTGACAGACCACGTTTTCCCCATCGTGGTTCTCGTCCCATACGTTTGAGTGGTAATGTGCAAAGAACTATGATAACCCCTGCAAGTTGTGTGATTCAGTGCTGGCTTCCCAAGAGTTTTCTTTCTAACCCCAGCACTGAGTCATCGATCTTTCCTTGTCATTCTTTGTAGGCAAATGGTGGAGGCTTGGAGAACAAATGGTTGATGGACTCCGGGTGTTCACGCCACATGATCGGAGATGTAAAGTGGTTCTTCAGCCTCACTCCCTTGAAGCACCGGGAGTATGTGACCTTTGGAGATGACAAGAGAGGGAGAGTGAAGGCAAGAGGCACGATAAAGGTAAATGAAAAATTCACTCTCAACGATGTTGGTTTGGTTGAGCATCTCAAGTACAATCTTCTCTCTGTCTCTCAGTTGCTTGATGTTGGTTTGGAAGTGCGCTTTAAGAAAAATGCTTCTTGTGTTGTTGATTCAAATGGCTCTTTGGTTTGTGGGATTTCTAGCATTGGGAAAGTTTTTCAGGCTAATTTTGTTGTTTCTCCTAGTTCTCACAAGTGCTTGTTTGCCCAATCTTCTTCTGAGCTTTGGAAATAGCATAGGAGACTAGGTCACATGAGCTTTGATTTGCTTTGTCTCTTGACCTCAAACTTGATAAGGATTTGGTTTGTGCTCCTTGTCGTCATGGAAAAATGATTGCCGCTTCTCATCCACCAATTAATTAGGTGATGACTGAATGCCCTGGAGAGCTGCTTCACATGGACACTGTAGGTCCTTCTCGGGTTCGTTCGGCGGGTGGGAAGTGGTATGTTCTTGTGATTGTTGATGACTTCTCTCGCTATTCTTGGGTTTACTTTCTTGAGAGCAAGGATGAAGTGTTTCATCACTTTCGGAGCTTAACTTTGAGGTTGTTTAAGGAAGTTCTTAGTGCATTACGAGCAATATGCAGTGATAATGGCACCGACTTCAAGAACTCCTCCTTTGATGCTTTTTGCCTTGAGCATGGTATTGAGCATCAGTTTTCAGCACATTGTGTCCCTCAGCAGAATGGAGTGGTCGAAAGAAAGAACATAACCTTGGTGGAAATGGCCCAGACGATGCTCGATGAGCATAGGACTCCGAGGCGGTTCTAGGCTGAGGCCATTAGCACTGCTTGGTATGTTTCCAATTGGGTTTTCTTGCGCTCAATTCTTAATGTGACTTCCTATGAGCTATGCTTCGGGAGAAAGCCATCTATTTCTCATTTGCGTGCTTTTGGTCGCAAGTGCTTTATTCTTAAGCGTGGCAATCTTGATAATTTTGTGTCGAGATCTTCCGATGCTATCTTTCTTGGCTACACCCTTCATGGCCATTCCTACAGAGTTCTGAATTTGGAAACTAACACCATCGTAGAATCCTACGATGTAACCTTTAATGAATCAAACTCTTGTGCAAGCAATGTGGTTGAGACTGCAGGTAACAGGGAGATGGAGGAGAGTATCTTTGTAGAAGAGGACCTACAGGGCTTGGATGATGATGATGATGTGTCATTCCATCCCACATCCGAGCTTGTTCCTGCTGCTTCCACCACTCCAGTAGAGGGTCCAGAAGCTTCTACATCGACCTTAGCAGCTGTTGAGCCATCTCCAGCTGTGGTTGAGGGGGAGGTACGCTTTGAGAGAAAGCCTCCTCACCACATTCAGCGTCAACATCCACCTCAACATTTGATCGGTAATCTCTATAAGAGGAGAACAAGGTCAAGGTCTGTACATCTTGCTTGCTTTACCAATTCTCTATTTGTTGCCACCTTTGAACCTCGGGATGTTGGACACGCACTATCTGATAAACATTGGGTTAATGCCGTGCATGAGAAGTTGGAAAACTTTGAGAGAATCAAAGTGTGGACCCAAGTAGAGCCTCCTGTTGGTGTCAATGTCATAGGAACCAAGTGGGTGTTCAAAAGCAAACATGGGGAAGATGGTGAGGTTGTGAGAAATAAGGCTAGGCTTGTTGCTCAGTGTTTTAGCCAAGTTGAGGGCTTAGACTATGGTAAAACCTTTGCTCCTGTTGCACGCATAGAAGCCATTAGGATCTTGCTTGCATTTGCTACCTCTAAGGGCATTAGACTCTACCAAATGGAAGTCAAGAGTGCTTTCCTAAATGGTTTCATAGAGGAAGAGGTTTATGTGAGACAACCACCCGGCTTTGAGCACCACAAATACCCAAACCAAGTGTACAAGCTTCAGAAGGCTTTGTACGGGCTAAAGCAAGCACCTAGGACATGGTATGCTAGGCTTAAGACCTTCTTGCAAGAGTGCGGGTATGTCATGGGATGTGTTGACAAAACCTTGTTCACTCTAAAGAATGGCAATGTCTTTCTAATGGTTCAGATATACATGGATGATACCATCTTTAGAGGTTCCTCTCATGCTCTTGTGTCCAGATTTTAGGAAGCTATGGAAAGTGAATTTCAGATGTCGATGATGGGCGAGCTCACCTTCTTTCTTGGACTTCAAATCATGCAGTGCAAGCAAGGCACCTTCATACATCAAGCCAAGTACATGAAGGATCTTCTAAAGAAGTTTGAGATGGTCAATGTGAAGCCGTTGTCAACTCCAATGTCAACTACAACGACACTTGACCCAGATGAAGACTGTGAAGCTGTGGATCAAAGGGAGTACAGAAGCACGATCGGCTCCCTCTTGTACCTGATGGCGATGAGACCTGACATACACTTTGCAGTGTGTCTTTGTGCTCGCTTTCAATCTTCCCCAAGGGAGACTCATCGCAAGGCTGTCAAGCGCATCTTCAGGTATCTCAAATACATCCTTGTGGTCGGTCTTTGGTACTCTGCATCTTTATCTCTTTATCTCGTTGGGTATTCGGATGCGGACTTTGCTGGGTGTAGAATTGATAGGAAGAGCACTTTTGGTACTTGCCATTTCTTGGGTACTTGTTTAATCTGTGGTCTTCTCGTAAGCAGTCGAGTGTAGCTCAATCCACCACAGAGGCTGAATATGTTGCTACCGCTAGCTGCTGCTCACAAATCCTTTGGATAGTGTCCACCATGAGAGACTATAGGTTAACCTTTAAGTGTGTCCCACTCATGTGTGATAACTCCAGTGACATATGCTTAGCCAAAAACCCAGTCCAACATGGTAAGGTCAATCACATAAATGTGAGATTACACTTCCTGAGAGAAAATGTTGAGAAGAGGGATGTTGAGCTCAAATACTGAAGGACCGAGAGGGCGACCAGAGGGGGGTGAATGGGAGCCATAAAATTCTTCACAAGAACTTGGCCTATATCCCAATTACTATCCAACCCAACCTCTAACTGAGTCACCAAGATTACACACACCAACTTGTGATGTGCTAACCCTAGAAATGACTCAAACCAAAAGGACACATAGCAGAAGCTCAAGACGGACAAAACGAGAAACAAGGAAGATCCGAGAAATCACAAAACTGAGCTTGACGGAAGTTCTGTGGTACCCGAAGGAAGTTCCGAAGTCCCTGGCAAAGGTTCTGACACACACAAAAGTTTCAGACGACGGAAGTTCTGTCACTCACGGAAGTTTCGTGGTCCTTGACGGAAGTTCCGTCATGGTGATGGAAGTTCTATCCCGGCGACGGAAGTTCTGTCCTGGGCAAAACAGCAGCTCCGTTTCGGAAGAAAATTGCCAAAACCCTATCAAATGAACTCCAAAAATCACAAAATTTTGTACCACATCATCCTCAATACATCACAACACTCCTCTAAAGAGATTCACTCAAAAAGCACAAGGAATCATCATGAATTTCAGGTCTCGTGCCAAGAACACCAAAAAGGGAAAACTTGAGAAATCTTTGAAATCGAAGGTTCTTGTGCCTTTGATTTGGTCAAGGACCTATATAGGGTTGTTCTAGCACATCATAGCACCAAGATCCCCCAAGAAATCCATCCCAAAACTCACTCAAAATCGAGATCAAAAATCACCACAAAAATAGCTCCAAAAATAGGAAAAAAGAGAAATTTGAGATTTAGGGAGAAATGAAGAACTTGAGCATGAATTTGAATCTCATATCATTGATTCATCAAGTCAAGATACATGGATACATGGCTAGGAAGCCACCCTCTTCCTCCCACTATTTGGAAGAGAAAGTGATGTCTCTGACACACCCACTCTTCTTCTCTATTACATGAAGACCTCTCCTAGCACTTTGAATGAAGACCTAAGGCAAGGCTAAGGGAAAGAGAGGCCCAAGGGACACCCAAAAGTCCACCTCTTCCACCAGCCCTACCTCTCCTTATATAGGCATAAGGGTTGTCCACATGACCACTCTACCCTTGACCTACATAACACTGCCACCTACCACTAGGGGCAAACTTGTCCATCTTTCTACTCATCGTCCGAACGCCCTCGGGCCCTTCACGACTTTGCTTCCTCTCGAAGCAAGCTTCGTGATGGTACCATGTGCACCATCAATCACCGCCACAGGTTTTGAGGCCCAAACCAATAAACCGCCTTGCACGCTTCACAATGCGCGACTTCATGCTCACTTCCACCGAAGCAAGACTTCATGAACTTGACGCGTGTCACCTCGTCCCGTGATCCTCCTTGTCGGCAAGTCTCTCTCCCGCCTCGGGTCCATTGGAAGCCTCTACTTGCACCGACACCCAATCACCTTTGACTTGGTCAATCCCCACCGTCATGATCATCACCCATGGTTTTGAGGCTCAACCGTGAAACCGTCCGTGCTCCTTGCCTCTCCATGTGTACGGTATGGATCACCCTTGCCTCCACCCGGCCTCCTGATCGTCTGGCCCCAAGTCTCCTACTTGTGCCCGGTCCTCTCACCGTTGACCGCCAAGTTGACTCCAGTGACCTACACATCATGAGACAAGCAAACACATTTCCCATCTCCTGCAACTCTCCAACATCCTTATCAACACCGGTTAGTTAAAACCATGACATGCACAAACTCATGCAATACCTAGATTCCCGCATTTCAACTCAAACACAAATTCCACCAAAGTCAATAACTCATCACATATTGCAAACCATGTCACATCTCAACATGGTTTCTCAATCTCCCCCTTGATGAGTACATTGACAACATCAAATGCATAAGATTAGAGATTTGAAATGCCAAACCGAATAAGCACATCCAAATGGCCAAACCCAAAGAAAAGGTGAAAAGAAAGCCATCTAGCTTAAGAGGGATCATAAAACTAGGAGTTGACAAAGAAAGCCACTCGGGAACGCAAAGATTATGAAAAGCACATGAAAACCGCTCAAGGACATGATATGCTCCCCCTCAACTTGTGGTAGGTCTCATGTAATGCAAAATGGGCCATTTTAAGTTTCTTAGCATTATTTGTGCATGACCCAAAAATATGTCCCCCTTTGGCAATGAACTCATGAAGGAGGCAAAAGAACAAACATGCAATGCATGAAAATGCACACCTAAAGAGCTTCAACTATTAGCCAACAAGGAATTAACCTTGCTAATCATAAACATAGAGCTATGAAATGTAAAAGCAATAGCTCACAATCATGCAGAGATCAAAAACAGATAGCAAGGCACAAGCTCCAATAGCTACACAAGCTAAGCAGAAAGATTGACTAGCTTAGATAGAATCAAATTTGCTTATCATGAGAAAAGTTGTCACCACATGTATAAGTACTCCCATCTAAGGCAAAACAGGCATTAAGTGAATCAAAAGAAACTAGCCAGTCTCCATCTCAACCAAGACAACAAGCATTCGTAGAAAATGAGTTTTATAAACGCTCACATATGCAACAGAGACTCATTTGATTAAGTGATCATTGTTTATCCTCATGTGTCCTCTTATCCATGCAGAGGGTCGCACGACTGGGTACGGCAAACACCCCAAGGCCACAAGTCACAGTGTTTGAATTTAGCATTTTAGAATTATTTTGATCAAAGCACTTAGCAGATTATTCATGGTTTATTCACAAGACAAAAGAGCATGCCTTTGCAGCAAAAGGAACACACGTTCCCACAATGTTCCATCATGAGCTAAACATTTGCAAAGCCTTCCATTTCGCAAACACAAGGTGCCAAGGCTAAGACATCCTCTAGACTAGACTCAACACAAGTTTCAACAAGGATAAAAGCAATTATTCACATTATGAGCAAGTCTTTAGCAAGATTAGTTCATAAGCTTTAAAAAGAGCCAAGTTTACCTTTAAGATTAGCAAGCTGCTCGAAAAGAGTCTATGATAGGCCATCTAGAAAATCTAGGCATGTAGAGTTTGCTTGTCACATCCACACAACCTAGCTCAAGCTCAACCATAGCAATGAGAAATGCAAGAAGGCATAAAAGATGAAGCTCAACTACAGATGCATATAATACAAATAAGATGCAATGCAGAAAAGTAAGATACATATATACAAAAGCACCAACTCCAAGAGCAAAGAGCAACTCCCCCTCAAACAATGCCATAGGGATGGCAAACATCAAGCTCCAAATCATCAAATCACAAGAGCAACTAATCTCAAAGCTTCAACAAAGAGCAACTCCCCCTTAACCAAGCTAGTCTCCCCCTCAACACAACAAATGAAGAATCAATTGAAAAGAGGGTAATGAGACTATAGAAAGAGCGCAAATCATGACTCATGAAAAGGTAAGGGAGGTTCAACAATGATGTCATAAGAAGCACAAATGTAGATTTTGCAAAGCATGAAAAGATATAGCATGGGTCACATGAGTACATGAAACAGTGATGCAAAAAGCCAGAGCAAATAAAAAGCTAGCCAGACACAAGAGAGTGAACTAAAGCATGACACAAGATATACATACCAAGATGAGAAAGTGAGCACATGAACAATCATCTCACACCACAAGTAATGTACATGAAGGTAAAAGGATGAGTATATGGAAAGGCTCACAAAATAGGTGAAGACATACAAGCCTCTTGGAGGCCATGTAACAAGGTACGAAGAACCATCACATCAAGATCAAGATCCATCAACCTCATGTTCTCCACCCCGCGTCCCCGAACCTACATATGAGAAGAGAGAGCTGCCCCAGTCTTGGATCCCAAAGGGTTAGTATGCAAATACTTGGGGACCCATGACTTGGACACATGAGCAATAGATGCACTCAACTTATCATGAGGGTTAGCATGATGCAAATTGTGGTTGAAATGAGAAGACCCTGGATCACCCTTAGAAGTATGCTGCAAATTAGCAACTCGAGAAGAAAAATGAGTGCAACCATTAGAAACACGACGAGAACCTCTCAAGGGGACAACACTAGAAGAACCAACACAAGCATCATGAGAACGATGTCGTGAACCAATACAAGAAGCAGTAGGAGCATGTTCACGAGCACTTCCTGACCCACAAGAAAAGGAGTCATAGAAACCATTAACAAAGCGATGTCTCGTGATAGACTCATGGATGTTCATGCTATGAGAAAAGCTATGATCACCCAAGGAGTAAAAACCACGAGATCGACGCATGTCTCTAGCATGCCTAAAGAAAAACTCAAATTGATGTCCATCTTTCCCACAATATGAGCAATGGAACAAAGGCCTATGAGGAGGCACACTTTGAGAGGATGACACACCACTCTCGCTCATATGAGAAGTCACTTGGGATTTGCAAGAAGAATTGGAAGCATCTTTTGAGTTAGAATCAAGATTAGGTTCACACATATCATAAGAAAGACGATGTGTGTTCTTAAGAGCTTTAGCACGCACTCGACACTCGTGTTTGACACGGCGAAAGCAATACTCAATGACATGCCCATCTTTCTTGCAAAAGGTGCCATTTGAGCAAGAAGCACCTTTGTCAATTGAAATCCCTTGGGCAACACAGGAAGAGAAAACAAGCTTAGATCTAGCCAAAGAAGATCTATCCAAAGCAATAGAACAAATGCCAACATCCAAAGACTCACTCTTTACATGAGAAGACTCCAACTCCGATTGCAAAGAAGACATTTTAGAAACGTCAAGAATGGAGTGAGGGGAATCATGTGAATTAAAAGACTTAGCATCTAAACTGTTGCAATACTTGAGCAAAACCTCATTTTGAGATTTGAGGCGCTCACAAGTACCACAAGGAGTATCTCTCAAGATTTGCATCTCTTTTTCAATGCACTCAGCATAAGTGGTATGCAAGAGATCATTTTCCTTCTTAAGGCCAGCACTCATCTCGTGGTGCTCAACCAACTTGGCGCTCATATCATCGCGCATTTGCTTTAAAGCCTCAATCTCATTTTTCAAATCATTGCAAGAAGTGCAAGACATGGAAGACACAACACTCGTATGCATGTCATTCAAAGCATCATGATTAGCACAAGAATCTAGACAAGCATCATCATGCAAAGCAGAGGAATAAAAGCTAGAAGGCAAAGAATGAATTGCAACAATTTCAGCCCTAGCATTTTCAAGTTGCTCTACACAAGTGGAGTAGTCTAGATTTAACTTCTCATTTTCAATTTTCAAGTGAGCAAGAGAGGCATTCAATTCATCAATCCTTTTGACCAAGTCATCACATTTTTCACAAGGCAAAGAGGTCCTAGACTTGCTAGAAATAGGAGCACACACATCAAGTCTAGACATCAAGCACATATCCCTAGGCATAGAATTTCTCAACTTCTTTCTAAGCATTGTGATGGTTACATCATAAGTACTATCTCTAAGGAATAAGCTCTCCATGCCCGCAATGAGATTACCTTTGGTCATCTTCTGAAGTTTCAGGATAACATCCCCGAGCACAAGCTCTTCATCCTTGTAAAGCTTGAGAAGATCCATCACTTCAAGATCACCCTTCTCAAAGCCAGCTGCATCCTTCTCCTTGAGATCATCCTTGTCATCTTCCATCTTTTGGCTTCACTTCTTAGCATCCTCGATTGCAATTCCGCACATCTCAAATCCTGAGGACAAAAACATACGAGAGTGAGCACTTGGTGCCATTGTAAATGCACCGTTAGAGTTAGCAAAAGCCAAAGCAAGAAACAAATGCTTTCTCAATGTCACCTTC
Source organism: Eleusine indica (assembly GCA_030378355.1). Taxonomy (NCBI): domain Eukaryota; kingdom Viridiplantae; phylum Streptophyta; class Magnoliopsida; order Poales; family Poaceae; genus Eleusine; species Eleusine indica. The sequence goes on from CM059497.1 coordinate 18,882,014, forward strand.
AGATCACAAAGCCAATTAGGGTCAACTACTGATCAAACCGACTCTGATACCAATTGAAGGACCGAGAAGGCGACCAGAGGGGGGCGTGAATGGGAGCCAATTAAAACTCTTCACAAGAACTTGTCCTATATCCCAATTACTACCCAACCTAACCTCTAACCGAGTCACCAAGATTACACACACCAACTTGTGATGTGCTAACCCTAGGAATGACTCAAACCAAAAGGACACATAGCGGAAGCTCAAGAGGGACAAAAAAAGAAACAAGGGAGATTCGAGAAATCACGAAACTGAGCTTGACGGAAGTTCCGTGGTACCCGACGGAAGTTCCAAAGTCCCCGGAACAGGTTCTGACACTCACGGAAGTTCTGGGCGATGGAAGTTCTGTCACTCACGGAAGTTCTGTCCTGGCGACGGAAGTTCTGTCCTAGGCAAAACAGCAGCTTTGTTTCGGAAAGAAAATTGCCAAAACCCTATCAAACGAACTCCAAAAATCATGAAATTTGGACCAGATCATCCTCAATACATCATGACACTCCTCTAAAGAGATCCACACAAAAACCACAAGGAATCATCATAAATTTCAGTTCTCGTGCCAAGAACACCAAAAAAGGGAAACTTGAGAAATCTTTGAAATCGAAGGTGCTCGTACCTTTGATTCGGTCAAGGACCTATTTGGGTTGTTCTAGCACATAATAGGACCAAGATCCCCCAAGAAATACATCCCAAAACTCACTCAAAATCGAGATCAAAAATCACCACGACAATAGCTCCAAAAATAGGGAAAAAGAGAAATTCGGGATTTTAGGACAGAGGAAGAACTTGAGCACGAATTTGAATATCATATCATTGATTCATCAAGTAAAGATACATGGATACATGGCTAGGAAGCCACCCTCTTCCTCCTACTATTTGGAAGAGAAAGAGACATCTCTCACAGACCCACTCCTCTCCTCTATTACATGAAGACCTCTTCTAGCACTTTGAATGAACACCTAAGGCAAGGCTAAGGGAAAGAGAGGCCCAAGGGACACCCAAAAGTCCACCTCTTCCACCAGCCCTACCTCTCCTTATATAGGCATAAGGGTTGTCCATATGACCACTCTACCCTTGACCTACATAACACTGCCACCTACCACCAGGGGCTTCGTCACCCGAACGCCCTCGGGCCCTTCACGACTTTGCTTCCTCTCAAAGCAAGCTCTGTGATGGTGCCACATGCACCACCAATCACCGCCACCGGTTTTGAGGCCCAAACCGGGAAACCGCCTTGCACACTTCTCAAAGAGTGACTTCATGCTCACTTCCACCGAAGCAAGACTTCATGATCTTGACGCATGTCACCTCGTCCCGTGATCCTCCTCATTGGCAAGTCTCTCTCCTGCCTCCGGTCCATTGGAAGCCTCTACTTGCACCGACACCCGATCACCTTTGACTTGGTCAACCCCACCGTCTTGATCATCACCCACGGTTTTGAGGCTCAACCACGAAACCGTCCGTGCTCCTTGCCTCTCCATGTGTACGGTATGGATCACCTTTGACTCCACCCAGCCTCCTGATCGTCTGGCCCCAAGTCTCCTACTTGTGCCCGATCCTCTCGCCGTTGACCGTCAAGTTGACTCTAGTGACCTACACTTCATGAGACAAGCAAACACATTTCTCATCTCCTGCAACTCTCCAACATCCTTATCAACACCGGTTAGTCAAAACCATGACATGCACAAACTCATGCAATACCTTTATTCCCGCATTTCAACTCAAACACAAATTCCGCCAAAGTCAATTACTCATCACATATTGCCAACCATGTCACATCTCAACATGGTTTCTCATTGTCCTTCTCCACTAGACTAATATTTATCTAACTTGAGTACGCTATCTGTGTGTCCACTGCCATGTTTATCCTGAGACCGAATAAGCAGATCCTAATGGCCAAACCCAAATAAATGGTGAAAGATAGCCATCTAGCATAAGAGGGATCACAAAACCAATAGTTGACAAAGAAAGCCACTTGAGAACGCAGATACTGTGAAAAGCGCATAAAAAACGCTCAAGGACATGATATGCTCCCCCTCAACTTGTGGTTAGGTCTCATGTAATGCAAAATGGATCATTTTAAGTTTCTTAGCATTATTTGTGCATGACCCAATATTTTCTCCCCCTTTAGCAATGAACTCATTAAAGAGGCAAAAGAACAAGCAAAAAAGCATGAAAATGCAAACCTAAGGAGCTTCAACAATTATGCAAACAAGCATTTAACCTTGATAATCATAACCATAGATCCATGAAGTGTAAAAGCAATAGCTCACAATCATACAAAGACCAAAAATAGATAGCAAGGCATAAACACCAAGAGCTATAAAAGCTAAGCAAAAAGATTGACTAGCTTAGATAGAATCAAATTTGCTCAACATGAGAAAAGCTGCCACCACATGTGTAAGTACTCCCATCCAAGGCAAAACATGTATCAAGTGAATCAAAAGAATCTAGCCAGTCTCAATCTCAACCAAGGCAACAAGCATTCGCAGAAAATAAGCTCTACAAACACTCACATATGCAACAAAGACTCATAAGAAAAGAGAAAAGCATTATTCTTATGTGATCCTCATGTATCTTCTAATCCGTGCAGAGGGTCGCACGACTGGGTACGGCAAACACCCCGAGGCTTCGAAGTACAATGTTTGGATTTAGCATTTTATGTTACTTCTAATCCATGCGGAGGGTCGCACGACTGGGTACAGCAAACACCCCGAGGCTTCAAAGCACAATCAATTTATTTTACAAATTAAAAGCATAAGGATGAACATGCCTTTGCGGCAAAAGGAACAAAGATTCCCACAATGTTCCATTATGAGCTAAACATTTGCAAAGCCACATTTCACAAACACAAGGTGGCAAAGTTAAGATATCCTCTAGACTAGCCTCAACACAAGTCTTGACAGGGATAAAAGCAATTATGCACATGGTGAGCAAGCCTTAGCAAGATTAGTGCATAAGGTTCACAAGAAGCTAAGTTTACCTTTAAGATTAACAAGTTACTCGAAAGAGTCTATAACAAGCCATCTAGAAAATCTAAGCATGAGAGATTACTATCACATTCACACAACTTAGCTCAAGCTCAATCATAGCAATGAGAAATGCAAGAAGGCATAAGAATCAAAGCTCATCTACCAATGCATATATTACATATAAGATGCAATGCAAAAAGGTAAGATACATATTTACAAAACACCAACTCCAAGATCCATGAGCAACTCCCCCTTAAACAATGCCATAGGGATGGCAAACACAAAGCTCCAAATCATCAAACCACAAGAGCAACTAATCTCAAAGCTTCAACAAAGAGCAACTCCCCCTTAACCAAGCCAGTCTCCCCCTCAACAAAACAAATGAAGAACCAATTGAAAAGAGGGTAACAAGACTATAGAAAGAGCACAACTCATGACTCGTGAAAAAGTAAGGGAGGTATTAATATGATGGAATAAGAAGCACAAAACTCAAGAGGAAAGCACAAGTGTAAATTGTGCAAAGCATGAGAAGACATAGCATGGGTCACATTAGGTAACATGAAATTGTGACAAAGGAGACTGGAGCATATACAAAGCTAGCAAGCCATAAGGTAAGTGAACCATGATGTACACATGCTAGTCAGAACAATATGCATGCAAAGCACAATCTATGACAAGACAGAACTAAAGCCATATACAAGATAACCATGCCAATGTGATAAAGTGAGCACATGAACAAGCATGTCACACCACAAATAATGTACATGAATGTAAAAGGGTGAGTGTATAAGAAAGCTCACAAAATAGGTGAAGACATACAAACCTCTTAGAGGCCATGAAAAAGGTACGAAGAACCATCACATCTCAATCATGCAAAACATCAAGATCCATCAACCTCATGTTCTCCGCCCCGCATCCCGAACCTACATGTGAGAAGTGAGAGGTGCCCCAGTCTTGGATCCCAAAGGATTAGTATGCAAATACTTGGGGACCCATGACTTGGACACATGAGCAATAGATGCACTCAACTTATCATGAGGGTTAGCATGATGCAAATTGTGGGTCAAATGAGAAGACCTTGGATCACCCTTAGAATCATGCCACAAATTAGCAACTCAAGAAGAAAAATGAATGCAACCATTAGAAACACGACGAACCTCTTAAGGGGACAACATGAGAAGAACCAATAGAAGCATCATGAGAACGATGTCGTGAACCAATATAAGAAGTAGTAGCAATATGTCCAGGGGCACGTCCTGACCCACAAGAAAAGGAGTCATAGAATCCATCAATAAAGCGATGTCTCGTGCTAGGCTTATGAGTGTTCATGCTATGAGAAAAGCTATGATCACCCAAAGAGTAAGAAGCACAAGAACGGCGCATGTCTCTAGCATGCCTAAAGTAGAACTCCAATTGATGTCCATCCTTCCCACAATATGAGCAATGGAACAAAGGCCTATGTGAAGGCATGGTTTGAGAGGATGAAGCACCACTCTCGCACATATGAGAAGTCCCTTGGGATTTGCAAGAAGAATTGGAACCATCTTTCAACTTAGGATCAAGATTAGGTTAACACATGTCATGAGAAGGATGATGTGTGTTCCTAAAAGCTTTAGCACGCACTCGACGCTCATGTTTGACATGGCGAAAGCAATACTCAATGACATGCCCATATTTCTTACAAAAGGTGCAATGGTACTTTTCTTTTGGAGATCTTGTACCATTTGAGCAAGAAGCACCTTTGTCAATTGAAATCCCTTGGGCAACACCGAAAGAGCCCACACGCTTAGAACTAGCCAAAGAAGATTTGTCCAAAGCACTAGCACAAAGGCCAACATCCAAAGACTCACGCTTAACATGAGAGGACTCCAACTCTGATTCCAAAGAGGACGTTTTAGAAACATCAAGAATGGAGTGAGGGGAATCACGTCAATCAAAAGACTTAGCATCTAAACTCTCGCAATACTTGAGGAAAACATCATTTCGAGATTTGAGGCGCTCACAAGTACCATATGGAGTATTTCTCAGGACTGGAGTCTCTTTCTCAATGCACTTGGCACACGTGGTACACAATAGATCATTTTCCTTTTCAAGGCTAGCACTCATATCATTGTGCTCGATCAACTTGGCGCTCATATCATCACGCATTTGCTTTAAAGCATCAATCTTATTTTTCAAATCGTTGCAAGAAATGCAAGAAATGGAAGACACATCACTTGTATGCATGTCATGCAAAGCGTCATGATTATCACAAGAATCTAGACAAGCATCATCATGCAAAGTAGAGGAACAAATGCTAGAAGACAAAGACTTAATTGTAACAATTTTAGCTCTAGCATTTTCAAGTTGCTCTGCACAAGTGGAATAGTCTAGTTTTAGCTTTTCGTTTTCAGCAAGCATGCCAATACAAGAATTACAACATTTTCTAGCCAAGGACATAAGATTGCCTATTTCAACTCTAGCACAATCAAGATCTTTATGTAAGGCAATACACGAATCACAAGGCATAGAAGCATTTGATTTCAGCACATCAATTTCAGCATGCAAAGACTTACATGACATACATGGCGAAGAAGATTTAGTGTCCAATATATCAACAACACTTCTCGTACAAGCCAATTCCTTTTTACATGAAGAATTAGCATGCATCAACTTCTTATTTTCAGATTTCAAGTGAGCAAGCAAGACATTCATTTCATCATTCTTTTTGAGCAAGACATCACAATTACCACAAGACAAGGAGGTCCTAGACTTGCAAGAAATAGGAGCACACACATCAAGTCTAGACATCGAGCACATATCACTAGGCATGGAATTTCTCAACTTCATTCTAAGCTTTGTGATGGTCACATCGTAAGTACTGTCTCTAAGGAATAAACTCTCAATGTCGGCGATGAGGTTACCTTTGGTCATCTTCTGAAGTTTTGGATAACATCCCTGAGCACAAGCTCTTCATCCTTGTAAAGCTTGAGAAGATCCATCACTTCAAGATCATCCTTCTCAAAGCCAACTGCATCCTTCTCCTTGAGATCGCCCTTATCAACCTCCACCTTTCGACTCCACTTGTTGTCATCCTCAATAGCAATTCCGCACATCTCAAAACCTGAGGATAAAGACAGACGAGAGCGAGCACTTGGTGCCATTGTAAATGCACCAGTTAGTCTTAGCAAATAGCTGAAGCAAGAAAAAGCACTTGTCAATGTCGCCTTCAGTTCACAAGGCCGGTTAAGGTCAACTAGTGATCAAACCGGCTCTGATACCAATTGAAAGACCGAGAAGGCGACCAGAGGGGGGTGAATGGGAGCCAAATAAAATTCACAAGAACTTGGCCTATATCCCAATTACTACCCAACCCAACCTCTAACGGAGTCACCAAGATTACACACACCAACTTGTGATGTGCTAACCCTAAGAATGACTCAAACCAAAAGGACACATAGCATAAGCTCAAGGGGGGACAAAACGAGAAACAAAGAAGATCCGAGAAATCACAAAATTGAGCTTGACGGAAGTTCTGAAGTCCGCGGCAAAGGTTCTGACACTCACGGAAGTTCCAAGCGATGGAAGTTCTATCACTCACGGAAGTTCCGTGGTCCTTGATGGAAGTTCCGTCATGGTGACGGAAGTTCTGTCCTGGGCAAAACAGCAGCTCCATTTCGGAAAGAAAATTGTCAAAACCCTGTCAAACGAACTCCAAAAATCACGAAATTTGGACCAAATCATCCTTAATACATCACGACACTCCTCTAAAGGAACTACCGTTGGTTGAGATTGAGACTGGCTAGTTTATTTTGATTAACTTGATGCTTGTTTTGTCTTGGATGGGAGTACTTATACATGTGGTGGCAGTTTTTCTCACGATGAGCAAATTTGATTCTATCTAAGCTAGTCAATCTTTTTTCTTAGCTTGTATAGCACTTGGTGTTGATGCCTTGCTATCTATTTTTTATCTTTGTATGACTGTAAGCTATTGCTTTTACACTTCATAGCTCTATGTTTATAGTTAGCAAGGTTAAATGCTTGTTTGCATAATTGTTGAAGCTCCTTAGGTTTGCATTTTCATACATTGCATGTTTGTTCTTTTGCTTCTTTGATGAGCTCATTGCCAAAGGGGGGGGGGGAAGATATTGGGTCATGCATAAATAATGCTAAGAAACTTAAAATGATCCATTTTGCATTACATGAGACCTACCACAAGTTAAGGGGGAGCATATCATGTCCTTGAGCATTTTTCATGCACTTTTCACAATCTTTGCGTTCTGGAGTGGCTTTCTTTGTCAACTCTTTGTTTTATGATCCGTCTTATGCTAGATGGCTACTTTTCACCTTTTCTTTGGATTTGGCCATTTGGATGTGCTTATTTGGTTTCACATTTCAAATCTCTAATCTTGTGCATTTGATGTTCTTAATGTACTCATCAATAGGGAGACTGAGAAACCATGTTGAGATGTGCCATGGTTTGCAATATGTGATGAGTAATTGATATTGGTCTTGGTGTTTGAGTTGAAATGCGAGAATCTGGGGATTGCATGAGTTTGTGCATGTCATGGTTTTGACTAACCAGAGTTGGTGAGGATGTTGGAGAGTTTGTAGGAGATGGGAAATGTGTTTGCTTGTCTCATGATGTGTAGGTCACTGGAGTCAACTTGGTGGTCAACGGCAAGAGGATCGGGCACAAGTAGAAGACTTGGGACCGGACGATCAGGAGGCTGGGTGAAGTCAAGGGTGATCCACACCATACATGTGATGAGGCAAGGAGCATGGATGGTTTCGCGGTTGAGCCTCAAAACCGTGTGTGGTGATCAAGACTGTAGGGTTGACCAAGTCAAAGGTGATCAGACGTCGGTGCAAGTAGAGGCTTCCAATGGACCGGAGGCAGGAGACTTGCCGACGAGGAGGATCACAGGACGAGGTGACACCGTCAAGATCAGGAAGTGTGCAAGGTGCTTTCTCGGTTTGGGCCTCAAAACTGGTGTCGGTGACTGGAGGTGCACGTGGCAACATTGCGGAGCTTGCATCGAGGCGAAGGAAAGTCGTGAAGGGCTCGATGGCATTCGGGCGATGAGGAAAAAGATGGACGGTTATACCCCTAGTGGTAGGTGGCAGTGTATTGTAGGTGAGGGGTAGGATGGTCTTTAGGACAACTCACAGGCCTATATAAGGAGAGGTAGGGCTAGTGGAAGAGGTGTCTCTCTTTCCCTTAGCCTTGCCTTAGGTCCTCATTAAAAGTGCTAGGAGAGGTCTTCATGTAATAGAGGAGAGGAGAGGGTGTGTAAGAGATATCTCTTTCTCTTTCAAATAGTGGGAGGAAGAGGGTGGCTTCCTAGCCTTGTATCCATGGATCTTGTAAGCATGTTTCTATAATATGAGAGTTATTTTCGTGCTCAAGATTTTCCTCTCTCCCTAAATGATGAATTTATCTTTTTCTCTATTTTCGGAGCTATTTTTGTGGGAATTTTTGATCTCATTTTTGGGCAAGTTTTTGGGTGGATTTCTTGGGGGATCTTGGTGCTATGATGAGCTAGGACAATCCTATATGATCCTTGACCGAATCATAAACTCTAGCACCTTCGATTGGAAGGATTTCTCAAGTTTCCCTTTTTGGTGTTCTTGGAACAAGATCTGAAATTCGTAATGATTCCTTGAGCCAATTGAGTGGATCTTCTAGGATTAGGGTTGTGATATGTTGAGGATTGGCTGCTCCAAAAATCGCACTATTTGGAGTTCGTTTGATTAGGTTTTGGTCAAGTTTTTGCCTAATCTCGAGCCAAATCCTGTTCTGTTGGGAGTCGATCGTCACTGCCGATCTTTGCACTGGCACTACTGATGCAGGGATCAAAATCCAGATCAGCACTGCCGATGACCTGCTCAGGTTTTTTGTCTTCTTTCTGAACTCAATTGGCACTGCCGATGATATGACCGGCACAGCCGGTAGTACCAATCGGCACTGCCGATGCTCCTGACCGGCAGTGCCGATGGTCAGTCTGAGTTGCCTATTCTGTGTTTTCTTTCCTAGTTTCAAGTCTTGGTTGTTTTCCTTTGCTTCTTTCTAGTTCTTCCGCAGGTGTGAGTCACTCCTAGGGTTAGCACATCACAAGTTGGTATGTGTGGCCTTGGTGATTCTTTCAGAGGTTGGTTCGGGTTGTATTTGAGATATAGGCCAAGTTCTTGAGAAGAATTTTAATAGGCTCCCATTCACCCCCCCCCCCCTCCCCTCTGGTCGCCTTCTCAGTTCTTCAGAAGATTGTCTCATGGAGGCAATGATGCTGCAGGATCAGAGGGATTCAAAGAGGTCTCCATGTCGTCTCAGCACTTAGCAGGCATGAAGCCACAAACCGGTGCTGGTGCGTATGAGCTGTCTTCTCGGTTTATGGTGTGCTCCTTCACATTCCAGTTGTTGATCACTATAGCGGGATTCAATTGTTTGCAGATCCAGGTCGACCACCCAGCCCTCAAATCTCATGTGATCCCCGGAAACCTAGAACCCGCTGCTGCAATCCGACTGCTCTAACACCTGCGCGGCACTCCTCTGATTCAGGTGAGCCCCTACTAGTTCAATCGTGTGGATTTTTCGAACTAAAATGGTCACCGGCACTGGGAGGCCATACTTGTGATTGGCAGAATGTGACGTACACACGACAACAGGTGCAGAGGGAGTGGGAGCGCGGGAAGCGAGCTTTGACGAGCCCTGCACGCTAGAGATAGAGAGCGGCGTGTCGGGAATAGCAAGCCAACGAAAATAGAGAGGGAGAAAGAGAGTCTGTTGGAAACATTTTCTTCACAAAATAGCCAAATTTAGATAAGCAAATTGATTTACATGAGCTGTTGGAGATGCTCTTAAAAATGATTAAGAAAACCGGTTCAAAACTATTAGGTAGTAGAGATTATAACTTGGCTTTTTGCTGTAGGATATTGTAGAAAGTTAGTCTTTGCCAGCGGACACCACAGAAATCAATTTTGGCTAGCGGACAAGGCTTGTTTGTGGTCTTTGCTGCGAGACACCGCAAAGCCCATATGTATGTTGAATGAACTGTTTTGCCCTTCGGTTGAGTCAAATGACGATTGCGACAGTGAATCAAGGAAGTTGACAAAGGCGGCGACACACGTGCAAGCGCATGGCATCGTGGAACTCGACATGCTCTGTGACTCCGTCCTCGCATCCCGTTGTCGTATCACCCAAATCGAAAGATGGTGCCTTCGACGACGGACTATGAAGGCGCCCCACCGCGTCGCTGGTCTTGGGAACTGTGTTATTTCGTGCTCCACCTCAGCCCTCCATCCCGCTCAACAGCTACCAGCGGGGTAGAAGATCGGAGGCAGCGCCAGCTCCTGTCCTGCGACTCTGACCCTAGCCGCGTGAGGCACGGGCAGCAGGTAGCGACCTGCTCTGGTTTGACAAGAGAGGGCCAAGGGCATAAACGTTATTTTGAAAAATTCATCTCTCCAACTGGACCTTGCAGTGTCTCATAGCAAAAGTCACGAACATGTCATGTCTGCCAGCCAAAATTGGCTTTTGCGGTGTCCGCTGGCAAATACCAGCATTCTACAATGTCCTACAGCAAAAAGGCCCGTATAACTTCTATTTTGGGTTACATGGAAAACCAAATATCGTCGATCAAAAAATGAAGCCTGGACGAGTTTATGTATGTATGTTGTCAAATCTAACAGTTTGTCTTGACAAAAGGCGTTGAACATCAAAACGATTCATGATAGACATGATGAAAGTGAACCTGTGTATGTGTGGAGTGGAGCCTAGGACTCCGGGTTGGGAGAAATCTCAGGCCATAGTGACGTGACCGCGTCCATGATGGCATACGGCTGCGCATGTGGAAGCTCTCATATGGAACCCCCTACTTTTACATTTGAGTAGTGGATCCCACTATTAAGAGCTCAAATTTTATTTTCAACTCAGCACCACTTCTCAAAATATGGCTCTCATTTTCGTTCTGACGTATGGGACCAGCTCGTCACTGTAACAAAACAACTTCTACATATCGGGCCCGCTCGTCAGTGGCGAGGAGGCGAGGGAGACGAAATAGAGGACCTCGGTCAAGGCCACGGCGGAGCTCGCTGCGCCGTCGTGGGGCACAAGATCCGGGCCCGTCTGGGTTCCCCGGCGGTGGGCCATCATCCCACCCAAGCCCGCGTCCGCCGCCGCCGCCGCCGCCCGCTCCCGATCCGACACGGAATCGAGGCCCGCGCTTGGCCGTCGGCAATCGGAGGAGGAGCTGTAGCGCGTGGGTGTGGGCAATCGGAGGTGGAGGTCCGTGTCGAGGAGGGCGAGAACGAGACCGGCTCGCCGGGCACGGAAGGGAGCCGAAGGGCGCGCGTCGAAGCGGCGGAGAAGGGTGAGCTCGAGGCCGGCTCGGCCGAGGGAAGAGGGGAGCAAGAGAGCTCTGGGCGATCTGGATCCGCGTCGAGGGCGTCGCTCCGCCGAGCTGGAGTCGGCGCCGAGGCAGCCGCTCCGCCGAGCTGGCGCCGGCGCGGAGGCAACCGCTGTGCCAAGGCAGCCGCTCGCGAGATCCGAAGAGGAGATGTGTCGGCGCTCCGCCCTCGTCCAACGCTCCGCCCACGCCCTGCCCCGGCGCCGCCGCCCACGCCCCGCCCCGGCGTCGCCGTGCCTGCGCCCCGCTCCGAGCGCTGCGGAGAGGAGAGACGTCGGCGAGAAAGAGAGAGAAGGGAGGCGTCGGCGAGAGGAGAGAGAGGAGGCATCGGCGAAAGGTGAGGGAGGAGAGGAAAGATGGGTCCTACGCTGAAAAGAAAAAAAAGGTGGACCCCATGACAACTGTGATTTGAGAGGGCTCCTAAAACTAATAGACTAAGTGAGAGATTTGAGAGCTCTCTAAAAATGAGAATCAAATAAAAAGCCACTGAAATTCGATTTTTAGACTAAACTTTTAAAAAATAGTTTAGAAGATTTATTTGAGAGGGCTGCTGGAGATGCTCTTAACGTCTCATACGATCGACGCGCTCAGCCTGGAGCTCCGCCGGTGGTTGTTCAATTGTGCCCTGCCCGAGCTCTTTCGCACTCCCTCTCCAGAGCAAAGAACTGAACGTCTCCACCAAAGGACACCTCAGAGGTTTCCTCGGACGGACGACCGAAGCCATGAACTGGGAGAGCGTCAGCGTCGACGAGCCCACCACTAACGAGAGCAGCGTCCACGACTTCGCCTGCTAGTTTTGGCCTGAGGGAATCCATGAATTCATCAGGTAACAAGGCAAATGATTTCTAAAACCACTGCTATCGTCCTTCGTAGCTAGATTTTCACACTGGACTTATTCTATCGTGACTGTCCGTCCAGGGACACCATGATTCTGTTTGCCAAGAACCTGCTGAAACTGAAGGACACGATGGCGAAGATGGTGCTGGAGAGCCTCGGCGTCAGGGATGAGAACATCGACTGTCACCAACGCTCGCTCTTCCACACACTTCGGCTGTCGCACTATAGCGTACTGCCCAAATCTGATAAAATTTGTTCATAAAGACGCACCACGACTTTAACTTCAGCACCATGATCGTGCAGCACGAGATTGAAGGTCTCGAGGTGCAGACCAAGGACAGGGGCTGGATCACCATCTACCCCGGATTGATAGGTGATACAGATGGTTAGGTGATACATTGATAAATGATACATTCATTTATACTAAAAGTAACATTCACTGATCTACTTGCTATGTACACTAGCATCACAATACAAACTAGAATGGACATCCGGTGCAAACCAACAAAAGTTGAAAACCTGAAATCTCCATAAAAAACTTGGCAATATGTTTCCAAAAATTCTGAAACATTAAAACAATCTTAAGGCCTGCAAATCATTTAACACTAAAACAACACCAAACCATCTCACAAAGATATAATCACTAAGCTAGTCCAACTAAATGAGCATATACTTTAAACAGTTCACCTACCAGGGCTTATTATGAGGCTAAGAGATTTAGTGCCGCTGGTGTTGAGGTAAAATCCTCTGAAAAAATATTCTCTCTACAATAACTGTGAACAAATTCCATAAAAGCATAAACAAATACCAAGATCTTCAGACTGTTACTGTTACATAACGTCAAACAAAGTAGAGCAACATATGATTGACAGAATAAGGATGGCTGGTCTCCTTCCAATAGATAGTAAGCCTAAACAGTTTTTAGACATGTCACAAAACATCCAACAAGAGATTAGCACCCTGTGACTGAACCACTGTTGCACTAATTGTTGTCGAGAAAATTGAGACCAGACTCACATGCAAAATTAATGAATGTCCAAATTTCAGATTTCACATCATGGAGCAATCTCCAAATTGAAAAGACAACATCATATAAAGAAAAACAATATCATATTAACAGTGATGGATGCAAAGTTGAAACAAAATGTAGGAGGGCTATTTCAATTCAAGAACTATATCGTCATATCTCAAGGAAATAGTGCCATACAATCTTCTAGAATTCAACCATGTGAAACAGTTTGGGAATGTACAATATCACATTTCAGGTTGGCACCTGGCACAAAATACAGAACAAGAACGAAAAAGAATAATGCATCACAGATCACCTAATCATTAAATTAGTCCATACACTAACACATTTCAACTTTTAGGAATTATGTGCTGGCAGATCGAATCACAAAAACATAAGACACAAAATGGCATCATGAACAACTATTGGGGAGGTCTGTGCGTGGCGGGGGGCGGGGGGGGGGGGGGGGGGGGGGGGGGGGGTTACAATAATTTCAACTTAAGTAACATTACAAGAGAAAGAGACAGGGCTGAATCAACATGAATGTGTATGTGCATATGTTACAGTTTATAACAGATATATTTATATGACAAACACACCAAAAGCAGTTATGTGAAGGTATACAACTCAATATCTTGCTGCGCCATAATCAAAAGCAAATCATGTAAACAAAAATTATCATATATAAAGTAAAAAAAAAAAAAGCAAACACAGACCATCTCATACTGTTTTGGACTTGTAACCATATCCAAATGAATACTTGGCAAACCAGAGAACAAAACCCTCTAACAGTACATGATTCTTCAGGGCAAGAAAACAGCTTGTTCTATAAAGAACAAACATGCCACTCACTAGGAGCAGCATTATTCCTCAACTTCCTTTTTAATTTCTTCCATAAGTTCATCCTTGTAATCCTCAAATGTGCCATCATACCTGTTCACAGTGCCATCCTCCACAACCCATATCTCGCTCCTCTGCTCATCTTCACATACACGAGATATCAATCGTGAGTCATGGCTGACCAAGACAACACCTCCAGTAAATTCATCCAGAGCATCTGCTAATGCATCAATACTCTGCATGTCCAAGTGATTTGTTGGTTCATCCAGCAGAAGAATGTGAGGATGGGACATCGATATTGATGTGAATACAACACGGGCCTTCTGACCACCAGATAATTTAACAATTGGTGTGAGATGGTTGTGTCCTGGCAAACCAAATTTCCCTAGCTTTGCGCGAACAGCCTCTGCCTTGCTCATTCCCTCCTGATCAGGGTGTAGTCGAAGCAAATATTGCACCGCATTTTCCTCCATTGTCAGCAAGTCAACAAAGTGCTGGGAATACCGGCCAATCCTCAGCTTCTGGCTCCTCCTCACCTCTCCTTCAGTTGGTGTCAGATCACCAGCAAGTAAATTAAGCAGGGTAGACTTCCCTGCTCCATTAGGGCCAACAATGGCTACACGAGTTCCCATATCAATGCCAACATCAACGCCAGATAGCTTGAAGTCTGGCCGATTAGGGTAGCTGAACCCAACTTCAATGAGCTGGAGGAGTGGTGGTGTAAGCTCAGTAGGCTCTGGGAAATGGAACTCAACATTATAGTCGCGCCACTTCTGTGGCACAGCCACCTGTTTCTGGTCATCATCATCATCAGCGGTATTCTTCCCCTTGCCCTTGCTCTTGGCAGCCTCTTTAGCAGCCTTTGACAGTGCGTGACCTTTAACCTTATCCTGTGCAGCCTTGCTACCAGTCTTCCTGGCTGCTCTCATCTGCTTCTCATACACCTCAAACTTGCGGTTCATCTCCTTCCTCTTCTGCTCATACCCACTCTCAAAGTCATCAAAATTGCCACGGTAAACATGCAGACTCTTATCATGCAAGTGTATAATCTCATTGCACACTGTATTCAAGAAATCTCTGTCATGGGACACCACAATCAGTGTCTTCTTCCACTGTGAGCACAAGTACTCCTCCAACCATAGAACAGCTCGCAGATCCAGATGGTTAGTCGGCTCATCAAGGAGCAGCAGGGTTGGCTGCATGAAGAGAGCACGGGCGAGCGAGATACGCATCCTCCAGCCACCACTAAATGATTTTGTGGTTCTCGCCTGCATTGCCTGATCAAACCCCAGCCCTGCGAGGATCTTGGATGCACGTGCCCTGGCGGCGTCTGAATCCCGGAGGTTGAGCTTCTCATACACCTCGGCAAGCCTGTCGTTGTCATCAGGATTATTAGAGGCCTCGAGCACCGCCTGCTCTGCACGTAGAGCTGTGAGCTCCTCATCAGCCGCGACCACGGCCTCAAGAGCCGACCTGTCATCTCCGATAATCTCCTGCTCCACGAGCAGGACATCGATGTTCCTGGGGACGGGGACCTGGCGCCAGGACAGGAGCTTGAGGAGGGTGGACTTGCCCATGCCGTTAGGTCCGACGAGGCCATACCTGCGTCCGTGCGAGATCCGGAGCGAGGCGCTCTTGAGCAGCTCCTTTCCACGCGCAGAGACGGAGAAGTTGTCGAGCACGATGTCCCTGACGTTGTCGTCGGCAGCACCGTCCCCGTCGGCTCCCCCGCCGGCGGATCCAGAGACGCGGGCGCCGATGACGACGGAGAAGGCGTCGCGGTCGTCCCGGAGGGCCTCCTGCCTGGCGGCCTCGGCGGCCGCGGCGGCCATGGCCTCGCGCTTATCCTTCTTCTTGGCGTCCTTCTGCGACGGCCCCGCGACGGCAGCGAGATCGACGGCGGCGGCGCGGGCGGGCTTGGGCTTGGCGGCGGCGGCGGCGAGCTCGGCCTCGTCCTCCTCGTCGTCGGAGGGGGGCAGGTCCACGTCGGCCAGGTAAGAGGAGGCCGGCGCCTTGGAGGGCTTGCCCTTGGGCTTGGAGGGGGCGGCGGACTTGGAGGACTTGCCCTTGGCGGCCGGCCCGTCCATGGAGGCGAGCATGGCGGAGACGGACATGGGCTTGTCCTTCTTGCCGCCGACGGTGGCACCGGCGGAGGAGGAGGAGTCTTTGCGTCCCATCGGTGCGGCGGCGGCGGCGGCGGAGGAGGACGAGGACGAGGACGGAGGTGGCGGGATTGGGTTGGGGAATTTGGGTTTGGATTAGGGCCGAGGGTTAGATCTGCGGGTGTCTGTCTGTCTATATTCTATTCCTGTGGATGTCATGTGAAGACGTCTCCGGTCTCTCCGAGTCGGCTTCGTCGCCGGGGTTTCGTGTCCGGCCCGTTTCTTTTTTTTTATTGTCTCAACCTTTTTAATACAACATGTAATATCTGAACTCAAACACCAAACTCACACCAGACGCATCCAGCTACTAGTTCACTGATGCACGGTTCAGGTGGCGAGATGCGGTACCCGCTGGATGGACGTGGTGGGCAGCGGTGCTACTTTTCTTAGAGCGTCCGCACCGCACCGTGAGAGCATCTCCAAAATCTTCCCAAAAACTTTTCTTAAATTAAATTAATGGAGTTTAGTTTAAAAAATCATCATCAACAGCTCTCTTAAACAAGTCACAGATTTATTCTCTTTCTAAATTCTCCTCATTTATAGCTAGAAATAAGGGAAAAATTGGGGACCCCAATACTTGTATTTAGAAGAAAATTAATATTGTTATGGTCCCAGATGCTGACGTGGCCCAATCAAAAGTTTTCCTGTTCTATTTTTAGGGAGAACTGTTAGAGGAGACAAGAAAACTTTTCCCTAATAATTTTTGAGCTGCTCCCAAAAATACTCTTTTGGGATCAATTTTTAGGGGAGCTTTTGGAGATGCTCTGAGGCAGCAAAAATGAGGTGGGTTCTCATGTTGGAATCGAAGATTCTCCGCCAGTATAAATTTTCTAGATAGTGCCGAACGGTGTGTCTGTCATCACCGTCACGGTCATAGTACCATCCATCGTACTTCCTCCGTCCTCCAAAATGTGTTGTTCTGGGTTTTGAATTTTATCCAACAAAAAGTAGCGTTTTAGGTGTGGGTCCCACTAGCTCCGAATCTTCTCTCTCCCTTATCTCTCGAGCTCGTACTGGTCTGGCCGGCGGACTGGCCTCCCTCACGAATGACGGACACATTCTTCTTTCCTGCGGTGCACTTATCTCCGTCCTCGCGCCCGCCGTTGTGCCCTTCGACAAGCTGTGACGTGGCAGGAGTGGATCTTAGGTGAGGAACGACGGCATGCCTTGGATCTCAGCAAGGAGCGACCGAATCTTTCCTGTCTGGGTCACGACATCGAGTGGGAACAAGCGCGGGCGCGGAAGCTGGCGCCGACGGCGCGATGCGAGGGAGCAGCAGCTCCATGGCCTGGGAGGTGGGGAGCCCCAGCAGTGCCGTGAACGAGCCCCTGCCGCCGCCATTGCTGTTGCCGGCCGCAGTGGTGGAAGAGGATGGCCCCGCGGGGGACAGAGGCGGGATCAGGGCCTGGATCTCGACCCCAAAGACCGGGAGGACTGCGAAAGAGTGGCATGGAACCGAAGCGACTCGGCGATGCTCTGGAGAGCTAGGGAGACGACGGGAGAGAGAGGGAGGAGCAACAATAACTGAGGGGTAGCAGGGTAATATGACTTTGTGTCTTAGTTTTTGATCTTTTGGTCAGAACGACACATTTTGGAGGACGGAGGGAGTATCACTTTGTGTCATCCTCGTAGCACGAGAATGTATCTGGTGCTCCAGCACCTTTAGATGGTCCGCTGCTCCAAAGCATTGTAGGCCATCAGATGAGAGTATAACGGTTGGGATTATAGAGCAGGGGAGGGAGGAGGAATCTGTTGGAACATTTTACTTTTGCCCCCCTATAATGTTGTGAATTGAATGAACAATCCTGCCTTTCCTCTTTGTGGCTCAGCCTGTTCAAAATCCCCAACCAGACTCTCTCTCTCTCTCTCACCTAGGGTTGAAACAATCCATGGATTCGCCTCCACTAAAGGTACCACAAACAGATCTCTGGAATGGAGGGGCTGCGCACAGCTTGGGTAACTGATTCTATGCCTTATCTTTCGAGATTGCTCAGCAACATTCTCGTATTGCTTGCCAGGTCGCCTTCTCACAAGGCGAGCTGAGGTTGACGTGGAGGTCTCTAGGCGAAATATAGGTAACTCATTGAAAGGATCGAGTGACCGAGAGGGGGGGGCGTTGGTGAATCGGAAACTCACACTATATACCAAATTCGCCAATTTCTAAAACCTACCACTCAACACAACTCCTACACAATTCTAGTAATGAACACACTAGTAAGATAATAAACTTATGAAAGGAACAACAACCTAAGCATACTAGTGGATCATACAAGACAATACAGCTCATATGTAAGCTAGTAATTGAAGACACGTGGAAGCACACAACAAGCTAGCAAAGGAGCCTACTCATGCAAAGCTACTAAGCACATAGAAGGCACACAAGAATGAGTCGCACGATACATATTAGGGTGATCAAAGAAACAAAAGCAACTCCTATACATGCTAGTGATCAAGTATGAAAGCTAAGCACTACTAGCAAGTAAAGAAGCCTAATCATGCAAGTCTACTAGGTAGTCAACTAGAGCAAGGTAAGCACACAAGCATGAATAGCACAGTATGTAAATGCGGAAAGTAAAGCATCATAGTAAGGAGTAGAGTAAGAGATGACTCATGATATTTTTTCTGAGGTCTCAGAAGAATGGCGTCTTCCCCTACTCCTCGTTGGACCACTTCCGCCGGAGTCTCGGTCCCTCTCGCCACCAAAGTGGAGTTCTCGCCCACGAGCCTGCAATCACTCCCGAAGTGAAGACACGTGTGCGTCACCACTACCACCAAGGCACAAGCTCGCCTCCCTCCAGAATTTGTCGGACTCTCCGAGCCGACACGGGCGCTCACTAGCGATGCCCCTTTCACCGGCGGGCTCAAATCGTGTACAAACGTGTGATGGCCTTCACAACCGATCATGATAGGCTCGATCACCGACACCTAACCGGTCTAGGTCTCACTATAGACTAAGAGTAACAACCTAGATCACACCCTCAAGGACACCTAGCCTTAGATGTGCAAGATCACTCCATGTTAATTTCACTAGCACTCTCAAGATATGCAATATCTCCTTCTAGTGCTCTCCTTTTTTCCTCTTGGCTCTCACCAAATGCTCCGAGCAATTCCATTGGCCAAGAGAGGTCTCCAAGACCCCAACAACAAAGTTATATAGGCTTCCAATCTCGAACTACCTGTTGCTCCATGAAATCAGCTTTCTGGGCCAACTGACCGGACTGTCCGGTCACAGTCTGAGCGGACCGTCCGGTCACGGCAATCCTCGGCACCAACGACTCTGCCCCTGCTGATCTCTTACTGACCAGACCATCCGGCCAGCTGATCGGACCGTCCGGTTAGACTTTCTCTCTCCATTCCAGAGAGCTCCTAATTTGGGTCCTCTTTGTCTCGGCGCGTCTCCATATAGACCGGACCATCCAGTCTGCTGATCGGACTGTCCGGTCACTGTTGATCCTTGCGCAGACAAATTCCTTACAAACTACTCTCTGTCTACTTAGTGACCGTACAATCTGGTCTCCACTGACCCCTCTGTCCGGTCACTTCGTATAGAAGCTAAAACTCCTCGTCCTCGCTTGACTTCGTTTTCCGGCTTCACTGAACAGCTCCTTGGCTTCTCCACTGTCATCTAGTGCCTGTGATTTCACCGAGCAACCTTGCACATCACGGACTAGACATGACCTAAGAGAAATGACCTAGACCCCCTTGATAGTCCGGTTTTTCCTATGAACTCAAAGCCCTAATAACTAGACAAGTGTTCCCAACACTTGCTCCATAGCTTGTCCTTAGTTTTAATCCATCTCCATCATCCCTTGGACTCCATCAAGCTCACAAGCCTTCATGCTTGTGGTCATTGTCATCCATCGCCAAGGCTGCCGTCAACAATCATCAAAGAGTAGCAAAGGTTTCCTACGCGAACAACACTCGTGTAGACATTAGTCACATTTTATGTTTGTCATTCATCACCAAAACATTCATACCAAAGGATGACCTCAATGGTCATGATCCTTACAATCTCCCTCTTTTTGGTGATGGATGACAACCACTACTATGATGATCCAAAATAGACGAACAACAAGGAACCAAAGGAAAAGAATGAAATGAAAGGATTACCTTGGTCCTTACCTTGGAAGTAGTCTCCCCCTTGAAATGTGCTAGGTGTTGAGGGAGAACTACCCAATCACGTAGCGCACTAGAAGTTGAGCTTGAGTTGAATTTTGCGCCCGTCATGGTGTCGTGGTTGATGATCTTGTTGAAGTAGGCACACACCAAGGACGTAGATGTTCATTGTTGTTGTAGAAATACACCATCGTTGTTCTTCTTCATATTGGTGTAGATGTTCATCGTGACCTGATCTTCATGCGTACTCCAAGTGAACCTCTAAGTGAACATGCACCATTGTCTTGATCATCTTCATTTAATCTTCTTGTTCTTCTCCATCTTTCCTTCTCCTCTTGACTGGGCTTTAGGATCTTCATGTTCTTCTCCCCCTTTGTGTTATCGATCTAGACTTGGCTTTTGGATCTTCATGTTCCTTCTCCCCCTTTGTCACCTATCACCAAAAACCAAAGGCAAAAACACAAGACAACCAACGAGCAAATAATAAATGACAATAGTTAGGAAAACTCCCCTTTCATGGTGCACCTTCTTGGTCATGATAGTGTTTCACCATAGCTCTCCCTACACACAAGACTCAACAAAATATTTCCTCAAGGATGCAATGGTTAGTCATTAGTGTGTTGGGAATGTATGAGTCATTTGTCTTTGAGCCGCGCGAGTAGATTTAACCTCGGAGCTTGTTTTAACATGACTTAATGGGCATGAAGCACAAAGATCACTGTGTGATCATCTAGAGTGTCATATACTTACATCGTAAATAAGCAACTCCCCCTAGAAACATGCTTGGAAGCATATAAGGTATCACAATGCAAAATGCATGAATGCAAATGCAAATGCAACAAGTATACAAATGCATGATGTGATGCTAAAAGAAAGAGAGAGAGAAAAGCTACAAACCAAAGTGCCAACGACGAGTTGTTCCCTTCTCGAGCTTACTCACAATGGACCATTCATCAAAGCCTTGGGCATACCATGAACCACCTTCCCAAGCTTAACCCATGTCCAATGCTATTTCAAGGAGGACCGAAGTTGACCTACAAGCAAAAAGAAACAAACACAAAACAAGGACACAAACAACAAACAAAACAAACAAGGCTATACATATTTACAAGAGACAAGCTTAAGGGTTACTCATGTAAAGTTTGAAAGGTCGAGAACATTGAGTTCTCCCCTTAGCTTATTGAAGGTCTTCTCGTTGAGCGGTTGGTGAAGATATCCGCCAATTGTTCATGAGTCCGCACACTCATCGGCTCAATATCCTTTAATGTGGACAAGGGTTCCCGATCTTCCGAAAGGTTCTTGGTAAGTTGATTTGGTCGGAGGCGACACACAAATCGATCCGGCTTCAGAACAGCACGTTCTAAACCCCGCAATCGCAGCACGACGTCTCCTCTGGTTATCAACCGTCCAAAAGACGATTGACCTCGCCGAGAAGGCTGATCCCTGCCTGCGAATCAAGAACACAAGCAAGAACAACGAAGATTGCAACACAATTGCAGATGTATGATTAAACTCTCGAAGTTGGGGTCTCACAAACCGATGAACGGCGAAACTGTTTATGAACAGAATTGATCTAAGCAAAACCCGAACCCTAATGGTGCGGTGGCGGCTGTATATAAAGACCCTAGGGTCGTGCAAGACCGTCTGGACGCGCCCCTAATTGGGCTCAACTAGATACAAAGCCCAAAGGCCAAAAATAGGCGACACAGCACCGACAAAGATTCTGGACTCTGTCTTGTTTTGACGATTCCCGATGACTCCGGATGAATTTTGACATGAGGCCGGCGGCATTGGAAAGGTCTTCTCCTTATCTTTCCGTGCATATGTAGAACGTCCAAATCCGAGTCCGTATGCGTCCTGGGCAACTGTTTTAGTACAGACTGGTCCTGGGCCCCGAAACAGACTCGAAGTCGGTTTTGATTGGGCCTCCACTTTGGCTTACAAGCTCTTGCTGGTCCTCCACGTTTCCAGTTCCTTCTCCCATCATCTCCTGGTCTTCTCCATGGTTTCTAATCATAAAATAATCATTAGGTAGCAAACCATTCTCAAAAGTAACATATAGCGAAGAACGTAGGAACGAGCTCACCTCTAAATTTAGTCGTCGTGCACGAGCTCTAGTCATTGGACCTTGCAAGTCCAGATTTGGAGGAGTGTTGTGTGTATCCATAGGAGTGATGTCCTCATCATCCTCCCCCTCTTGAAGTCGAGTCGTCCTCGACTCGAGCTCATCCTCTTCTCCCAAGTATGGTTTCAAATCTGAAATGTTAAAAGTAGGACTAACCCCGAACTCGGGAGGCAACTCAAGTTTGTATGCATTATCATTAATCTTCTCTATTATTTTGAATGGACCATCAGCTCTAGGCATTAAATCAATTTTAGTGAAAATTATAGCACCACATAACTCATCAAGCATGTCGTCTAGCCTAGGAATAGGATGACGATACCTAATAGTAATGTTATTAATGGCTCTACAATCTACACACATACGCCAAGAACCATCTTTCTTAGGAACCAAAAGTACAGAAACAGCACAAGGACTAAGTGATTGACGAACATACCCACGATCCAAAAGGTCTTGGACTTGTCGTTGTATCTCCTTAGTCTCCTCAGGGTTGGTCCTATAAGCAGCACGGTTTGGCAAAGTAGCACCAGGAATCAAATCAATTTGATGCTCAATCCCTCTCAAAGGTGGCAAGCCCGAGGGTATCTCAGGTGGGAAAACATCCTCATACTCCTGCAAAAGGTTAGTGACAGCAGGAGGCAAAGTACTAGAAGCAATATCACCAAGCAAAAACAAGGCTTGTTTGCATATCAAAGCATAGCAAATATCATCAGTAGAAATTTCAGCAAGCTCAGATTTTGTGGTAAGACATGAACGACCTTGTAATTTAATTGCAGCACCCTTAGAACTTGAAGAATCATTAACATTACTTGGTGTAGAAGCAGAATTAACAGGTTGCTGAATTTCAGGGCTTTTATTTTTCAAACTAGCAGCTCGTTCTAAATCAGCTTGTACAATTTCAGCAGGGGTCATTGGTAACAAAGTAATTTTAGTTCCTTTATGCATAAAAGTGTACTTATTACTTTTACCATGGTGTACAGCATCATTATCAAATTCCCAAGGTCTACCCAATAAAAGTGAACAAGCTTGCATGGGTACAACATCACAATCAACAGAATCCACATAGGAACCAATGGAAAAAGGAACTCTGCAAGTTTGTGTTACCTTAGCTTTTCCAGAGTCATTTAACCACTGAATGTAGTATGGATGTGGATGTGGGCGTGTGGTCAAATCAAGCTTCTTAACCACATCAGAACTCACCAAATTGTTGCAGCTTCCTCCATCAATGATGACACGTGCCCGACGGTTCTTGATGACGAAGAAAATCTGGAACAAGTTATGTCGCTGCATCATCTCGGGCTGCTGGATTTGTGTGCTAAGCACACGCTGCACAATAATATTCATGTAGCCCGTGGTATCTCCGCCTCCAAGGACGAGGTCACCGCTGGTGGCAGCGACATCCTCCACCTCATCCTCCACATCGGAGGTGCTCATGTAACCGCCATCATCTGTCACCACATATGCTCGCCTACTTGGGCAGTCTTTCTGCACATGGCCAAGACCATGGCATCGGTGGCACTGAATCCCTGTAGTGCGTCCCGTCGAAGCAACAGAGGAGGCACTACTAGCCGGTACCTGCACAGAATTTTTACCTGAGCGCGTAGAAGGGGCAGGGGCTGATCTTGGTGCTGCAGAAACAACACTAGCTGGTGGGGGCGGCCGGAAAGATGGCTTGGGCAACCCCGAAATCCCCGTCGGCCGTGGTGGGTAGAAATTCCTGGACTTGCTGTACTCCTCAAAAGCCTGGAAAAGTCCCTGTGATTCTTTCTCTGCAAGCATAGCATACTGGAAACACTGGTTGAGGGTATAAAATTCTTTATAATCAAGGATGTCCTGAATTTCGTTTCTCAAACCAGAATAAAAGCGGCAAATCTGATCCTCTACTTTTTCAACCACAGCACAACGAATCAAACCCTTCTGAAGCTCACTAAAATACTCCTGAACAGTTTTATCTCCTTGATCTAAACGCTGCAGTTTATTACGGATTTCTCTATAAAAAGAAGGAGGAACAAAACGATCACGCATTTCTACCTTAAGTTCTTCCCAAGTAGTAGGCAAATCGGTTTCAGCAGCTAGACCACTCCACCAAACAATAGCAAAGTCCTTAAACTCACTAGTGGCTTGTCTAACTCTATGTTGTTCAGGAACAAGATGGGCATTAAATTTTTGTTCTACCGTCATTTCCCAATCAAGGTAAGCATCACCATCGTACTGACCCGAAAACGAAGGAATTGAAAACTTAATTTTAGCATACGGATCATCTGGAGCATAGTTACCTTGTGTGCGACGGTTGTGGCTCCTATGGATACACACAACACTCCTCCAAATCTGGACTTGCAAGGTCCAATGACTAGAGCTCGTGCACGACGACTAAATTTAGAGGTGAGCTCGTTCCTACGTTCTTCGCTATATGTTACTTTTGAGAATGGTTTGCTACCTAATGATTATTTTATGATTAGAAACCATGGAGAAGACCAGGAGATGATGGGAGAAGGAACTGGGAACGTGGAGGACCAGCAAGAGCTTGTAAGCCAAAGTGGAGGCCCAATCAAAACCGACTTCGAGTCTGTTTCGGGGCCCAGGACCAGTCTGTACTAAAACAGTTGCCCAGGACGCATACGGACTCGGATTTGGACGTTCTACATATGCACGGAAAGATAAGGAGAAGACCTTTCCAATGCCGCCGGCCTCATGTCAAAATTCATCCGGAGTCATCGGGAATCGTCAAAACAAGACAGAGTCCAGAATCTGTGTCGGTGCTGCGTCGCCTATTTTTGGCCTTTGGGCTTTGTATCTAGTTGAGCCCAATTAGGGGCGCGTCCAGAGGGTCTTGCACGACCCTAGGGTCTTTATATACAGCCGCCACCGCACCATTAGGGTTCGGGTTTTGCTTAGATCAATTCTGTTCATAAACAGTTTCGCCGTTCATCGGTTTGTGAGACCCCAACTTCGAGAGTTTAATCATACATCTGCAATTGTGTTGCAATCTTCGTTGTTCTTGCTTGTGTTCTTGATTCGCAGGCAGGGATCAGCCTTCTCGGCGAGGTCAATCGTCTTTTGGACGGTTGATAACCAGAGGAGACGTCGTGCTGCGATTGCGGGGTTTAGAACGTGCTGTTCTGAAGCCGGATCGATTTGTGTGTCGCCTCCGACCAAATCAACTTACCAAGAACCTTTCGGAAGATCGGGAACCCTTGTCCACATTAAGTGGTATCAGAGCTTCAGGTGCACCGTCAGGTTCACACTACCCTTTAGTTTTGTTTTCGTGTTCTTCCTATCGTCCACTGAAAATACCAAAAAAAAATTTTCCCCCGCCCATAACCACGTGTTTAGCCTTTGCATATTTCAATTTCAGAGTCCGTAGTGTTGTGTGTATCCATAGGAGTGATGTCCTCATCATCCTTCTTCTCAACATGGTCTCTTATGAAATGATGCTTGACTTGAATATGCTTTGCATGACCATGATCTCTAGTTTTGAGAGCCATTTTGATTGCCGCTTCAATATCACAATATAATGGCATTTGAGTAAAGTTGAGGCCGTAATCTGAGAGAGTTTGCCTCATGTAGAGAAGTTGTGCACAACAAGCTCCCGCTGCCATATACTCTGCTTTAGCTGTAGACAGAGCCACCGAGTTTTGCTTCTTTGAGCTCCCAGATACTAGAGATCTTCCAAGAAATTGGCAACCTTCGGATGTACTCTTCCTATTCTCTTTGCATCCTGCGAAGTCCGAGTCTGAATACCCAAGTAACTCAAAGCTTGTTCCTCTAGGATACCATAGTCCCATGGTAGGTGTGTACTTGAGGTATCTAAGAATTCTCTTCACTGCCTTCAAGTGAGATTCCTTTGGATTTGCTTGATAGCGTGCACACAAGCACACACTAAACATGATGTCCAGTCTTGAGGCGGTGAGATAGA
The DNA here is from genome assembly GCA_030378355.1 of Eleusine indica. NCBI lineage: Eukaryota > Viridiplantae > Streptophyta > Magnoliopsida > Poales > Poaceae > Eleusine > Eleusine indica. The sequence continues at coordinate 18,908,408 of CM059497.1, forward strand.
GTAAGGACCCAATCATTGATCTATAGAGCTTGGGGTTCACCGGTTTACCCTTTGCATTATCATCCAAGGATTTGCTTGTCGCCATAGGTGTGTGCAAAGGCTTGCAATTTTCCATGTCGAATCTTGTTGGTGGTTTCTAGATGCCCATTTTATCTACCAAAAAGGGATGTTTTGCGTCTTAATTTGGTGGTTTGGACCAACAATTAATCCCATATTTGCATATATTTGTAGTTGTTCTGTTTTGGATGTAATCGTAGGAAACAGGTGTAAAACAGGGCAATTATGGATAAAGAGCTGAAGAGTAACGAAGATGGGCCAAATTCGGAGCTGCGCCGATCGGCGTGACACATGCGCCGATCGGCACAGGAGGAAAAGATGACTGAAATACGATCCGGTCCAGGAAAGACGAAGGCCCAGCCCAGTATGAGTTAGAGTCGGTGGAAGTTGACCTAATCCCGTCGAGTATAAAAGAAAGATAATTATCAAAAGCCAAGGAAGACGAAGGGGAGACGGTGATCGCGAGAACCAGTTATTAAAACTAGGGTTCTAGGATATTGGCGACAGAGGTTCGTCAACACCGACGAGATCCACTAGAAGGGAGGTCGCGCCGATCGGCGCAACGCTTGCGCCGATCGACTTGGGCGCGTTCCAGCGCTATTTCTCACCCCTCTGCTATGTCTAGCAGAAGGATGAGTGAGTAGTCTCATATTCTCTGCTCTGGTGCGGAGATCTGGTCATGTAACTCTCATGCTTGTTGATACTCTCTCGATGAATTTAATCTATGTGATAAACTTATTGCACATCTATCTATCCTTTTCATTAGTGTATCGGCTAATACACTTTTGCCCATTACATAGTGCAAGAAACCAGTGGGGAGCTAATAGCCTCTGTAGTGACAGCTGGGGTGAACGAAACCACCATGTCTTGTAGAATATTAGAGTCATCACTTGAGTTGATAAGAATAAGGTTGTATGCTAGTGAACCAATCCTAAGGAGAGAATCCTTCATTATCCTGTTGCCTCTTCAATAAAATTCACCTTCCACTTTGTCACCGTCATCATTCACACCAACCAACTCATTGCAATCTGTTAGTAACCCTTTAATAGTATTAGCTCCGCTCGTTCCCTGTGGATTCAATAACCTTGGAATACTCTGAGGTAAAAAGAGCTACAACTGTACACCGTCCTCTTGCGGTATATAAGTGGGTGCGTAGATACGACCAACAAGCCCTTTTTCTGGCGCCGTTGTCGGGGAACAAGCCAGTTCTTTTACTATTAATATTTTACTAATGTCTAATCCTCTCTTTTCTAGTTGTTTTTGTTTTTTTTTTGTGTGAATTTTAGGATGAGTACAACAGGACCTTCTCGGACGCTCAGGGAACTTTCTCTACCATCTTCAGACATGCTGGTGCCTCAACCCTCAGATGAGAAGGCCACGGGCTCCTCATATGTGTTGAACCCCATTATCATTAGCATGGCTAAAGCAAACCAATTCTTTGGAGCGAAAGAGGAGAACCCGTATACTCACTTACAAGATTTGGAGGCACTTTGCCAAACATTCCATCATGAAGGAGTGCCTCGGGATCCTTATAGGTGGCAGCTTTTCCCATTCTCTTTGGGAGGAAAAGCCAAAGAGTGGCACAAGGTAGCATCTCGAGAAGCAAAAGGTAAGTGGAGTGAGTTAGTTAGAAATTTTTGTCTCCACTATTTTCCTTTGCCAAAGGTGCAGAAGTTGAGAAGGAAAGTGGTGAACTTCTTACAAGAAGATGAAGAATCTCTCGCGGAAGCCTGGACGCGTTTTCAAACATTGTTGAAACAAGGACCTGACCTTGGCATTGATGAGAATATGTGTGCTCAGACCTTCTACATGGCCATAAACAAGGAATCAAGGATGCATTTGGACGGATCAGCCGGAGGAAGTTTTCTGAGATTAACACCCAAGGTAGGGATCGAATTGTTAGGCAAAATTGCCGAGAATGAAGCTTTGCACAAGCATTGGGAAGAATATTTAGAACCAAATCGGCAATGCCCAGAAGTTATGAAGAAGAAAGAGTCACCAGCTGAACAGATCTTGATGTCCGAGAGCAGATCAATGATTACTTCCGGGCAATTCGAAGAAATAGAGCCCGCCGGACTCACCTCTGTGGGTCTGACGTGTGCACCGATCGGCGCAGTCTCTAAGCCAATCGGCGCAGCCGCGACAACAGGAGAACCGATAACCCTGACGACTCCACCAAGTAACAAGGATTATACCAAGATAGAAACTGCGATTCTGGACAACCACCTGAAGGAATTTGAAGGGAAGTTCGCTAAACCAAAGGGGGTAGAACATTGGTGAATGCTAAACCACTTGACGAATTTGAGCCGATGGACTGGATTCCCATTGATTTTTCGCAGGAATCACTTAATATGAGAAGATCCTTCAGTCCGCAAGACGCCTCCGAAGCCAGAATTGAGTATAATTTCCCAAGTAATCGCCTCAAGTCAGAATTTTTCGATCAAGAGATTATTGGGAGAGTTTTAAGGAAGCTATACAAGGATGATATAGAGCTTGATGGAACAGAGGTGAAACAAGCAAAGAGATTGCTAGACAGTTGCTTTGAGTCATCCCCCTACGAAGGATTATGTGGTGTGTATGTTGTAGGAGTCACTGAAGAGGAAAAAGAAGAACCATACAAACCCTGTGAGATATCAGGAAAGAAATTTCCGAAAGCCTTGTGTGACTTTGGCTCCTGTGTCAGCTTGATGACTTACGATGCATTCATGAGCATGCCTTATGGAACTCAACAGCGGCTGATGGGGACTGAACTTGAGCTGATCATGGCGGATGGTAGGAAAACCAAGCCACTGGGAGTGATCAAGAATGTTGAAATTGAGATCAGCTCGAAAACAATGCCGGTAGATTTCTTCGTTCTAGACAATAAGGAAACTGGGGTTGAAGATATCATTCTGGGAAGGCCATTCTTAAGATTAGTACAAGTTGTTCTGGATGCTGGGAAAGGTAAAATCACGCTACACCTAGGAGAGGAAGAAGTGCAATTTTAATTTAATGATTCGTCTTATGAAGACTCTTCTTGCTATCAGGAATTCTGCCCAGAGGAAGACGAGACGATAGGGATGGATATGGGAGACCCACTGGACCACATCATGCATGAAACTGACAAGTGTACTGCCAGCGCCGATCGGCGCAACCCTTGCGCCGATCGGCTCAGTCATACTGCCAGCGCCGATCGGCGTGACCCTTGCGCCGATCAACTCAATCATACTGGCAGCGCCGATCGGCTCAACCAGGAAAATCCTGATTTTGAACCTCTCGGGGAGTTGGATCCAGACGAAGCGCCAGAAGTGGAACAAAAGGAACTTCCGAAGGAGCTACCCTATGAATATCTAGGACAGAATAGAACATATCCAGTTATTGTGAACAACACCCTAACGAAAGAAGAAACAGAGAGGCTTCTTGTTGTGCTCAAAAGGTATAAGAAGGCCATTGGTTACACATTGGATGACATCAAGGGAATCCGCCCCACATTTTGCACCCACAAGATTAACTTGGAGGAGAATACTAAACCAGTGGTTGAAGGGATGTGAAGGTTGAAGGAATCAATGAAGCCGGTGGTTAAAAAGGAGATTTTGAAGCTGCTTAATGCAGGTATGATCTACCCTATTGCTGGTAGTGAATGGGTTAGTCCAGTGCATTGTGTACCCAAGAAAGGAGGGTTGACAGTAGTGCCTAACGAGAACAATGAGTTGATCCCTCAAAGGACTGTAACTGGATGGAGAATGTGCATAGATTATAGAAGCTTGAACAAAGTGACGAAGAAAGATCACTACCCTCTTCCGTTCATTGATGAGATGCTTGAAAGATTAGCAAGGAATTCATACTTTTGTTATTTGGATGGATATAGTGGTTTCTTTCAAATACCGGTAAGACCAGAAGATCAGCAGAAAACTACTTTTACTTGCCCTTTTCGGACATATGCATATAGAAGGATGCCATTTGGTCTTTGCAACGCGCCTGCAACATTTCAAAGATGCATGAATGCAATATTCGCTGAATTCATAGAAGATATTATGGAGGTATTTATGGATGACTTCTTCGTACATGGTGCTGATTTTGATAGTTGTTTGGAGAATTTGGAGAAGGTTTTAAAAAGGTGTGTATAGGTATTGTGAGGATGGAGCAGTACGGAGATGTGTACCCAGAGAAGAAAGAGCAAGTATTTTGGCAAAATGTCATTCTTCGAATTATGGGGGACATTATGGCTACTTCAGAACACACACAAAGGTATGGGCAAGTGGATTCTATTGGCCTACCATGCATGAAGATGCAAAAAGGTATGTTGCAACGTGTGCTCAATACCAACGAATAGGGAATGTTAACAGTAGGAATGCAATGCCTCTTAAGTACAATCTTCAAGTTGATATCTTTGATGTTTGGGGTATGGATTTTATGAGACCCTTTGTGAATTCTTATGGTTTCGAGTATATATTGGTCGCCGTTGATTATGTCTCCAAGTGGGTTGAAGCAATGGCATGCAAGACTAACACTACAAGAGAATCAAGGAGTATACTTCAAGAGCAGATATTTCCTAGGTACGGAGTACCGAGGATAATAATTACAGATGGAGGATCCCATTTTACAGGAGGAGAATTTACTAGATTCTTAACCAAATCTGGAGTTGAACATAGAATTGGAACAACATACCATCCCCAGACAAATGGACAAGCAGAAACTTCAAATAAGCAATTAAAGGGAATTCTGCAGAAGATTGTTATAAAGAAAGGAAAAGATTGGGCCACGAAGCTTAATTGAGCGTTATGGGCATATAGGATGGCATTCAAGACACCAATTGGTATGACACCGTATCAATTCGTCTATGGGAAATCGTGTCACCTACCGGTGGAATTGAAACATAAGGCTTATTGGGCTATAAAAGAGATGAATCTGGATCTTGATGCCGCCGGCATGAAAAGGAAGATACAAATAAGTGAATTGGAAGAGATGAGATTGCCTGCATATGAGAATGCAACTATATACAAAGAGAAAACAAAGAAGTGGTACGATAAGAAGCTTTTGAAGAAGGAGTTCAAGGAAGGAGATCGGGTGCTCCTATTTAATTCGCAATTCAGATTATTTGGTAAAGGCAAACTGCGAAGCAAATGGGAGGGACCTTATCTCGTGAATACGGTGTTACCTTCGGGAGCGGTAATCATAATGGATGGCAAGAGAAACAAATACACGGTGAACGGACAACATCTAAAGGTATACCTAGAACCCGACACATTTGAATTAAAATCTTTTGATGTGTATTTCACTGCTTAGTACCCCGTGTGGTCGAGCTTAATGACGTAAAACAAAAGCTTGTGTGTGTTTTAATTTCCGTAGTTTTTCTTTTTGGCAATTTAGTGTACCGCGCCGATCGGCGCAGCCCTGCACCGATAGGCACGACAGAGTCCTTTTTGTTTTGAGTCGGTTTTGGACCTTGCCTTTTTAAGACTCGTTAAATTCCACGAATAAGAGAAAGAGTCCTAGTCCAATTGGAAATCAAGGGTTATAAATATGAGGTGACAGCAAACCCATGGATCAACTCGAATTACATCGTCACCAGAACAAACCCTAAGAGCAGAAGCGATGGAAGGCGGCACATCAGGCAGAAACCAAGGCGGCACCGATCGGCGTGACCCTTGCGCCGATCAGCGCGACCCCTGCGTCGATCGGCGCGACTCTGGAGCCGATCGGCTCGGCGGCGGATTTCCTCAGCTCTCTGCAAATTGGCCGTGGGAAGAAGTCGACGAAGTGTTGACACCAACACGAGATGATCCCCTCGTCTGGTCAGATCTGCGGAAGAAATTCATGAAAAAATGCGAAGCTGGCACGTGGAACGCCGACAAGGTGAAGATGGACAATGAACTTCGGCAGATGATGAAAAGAGTATTGGTGCGCAAAGGAAAATCTGTAGCACCTATTGAAAGTGAAGTAGTTTCTCAAAGGTATACCATGGAAAGTCTTCTTGATCTTGCTACGCCCTTGTTGTATGAGGATTTCTTATCTTTTGAAAGATCATTGACTGAGCAAGAGAAGGAAGAGCTAGATGAAGAGAGCGCCCTCATAATTCATAGGTGCCGACTTTATGGTGAAAATGACATTGCCACCAAGTATGAACTCAAGCTAGAGACGGATCTTCAAGCTAGAAGGGATGAATCCTTACCCAAGGTTCTTACCGATTGGGAAAGTTTTCAAGAAAATAAGATTCATAGGAACAGTTGTATCGAGGGTTGCAAGTGTTTCTTTTGTGCTAAAGATCTTCAACGCAAGGTGGAACTCCAATTGGCAGAAGATCCTGCTTTCATACCTAGAGATTTGATATATGATGATGGCTGTCACGCAGTTCCAGGAGGAAGGACACCTAAGGAGATTAATGATGAGATTTTACGAAGGCAGCAGAATAAGGTGATCCGTGAGCGTAATCTAGAGCAGTTAGATGAGTATATGAAGGAAGCTGCTGGCTGCGCCGATCGGCGCGACACTGGAGCCGATCGGCACGATCTGAAGATGGTTGAATTTATTGATCTGACGGCTTTGCCGAATGAAGACGAAGAAACTGCTGCAAGGAAGTGTAAGACTACACCAGAGGTTTGCCGATCCGCTAGACTATCGGGTAAGCCAATTCAGAATTATTTCGAATGGGATAGCGACTATATGTCATACTATTTGGAAACTTTGGAAAGCGGTGATCCTAATGTGCCTGGAGATTTTAGTGATGATTTTGATATGCAAGGAAGCTTTGGTAGTCCTAGGTTCGAAAATCGGGAAACACTTGCAGAATGCAGTAATGACAGGGCAGCAGGAACTTTGACAAGAGTTAATGGTAATGCAGAGGGAAGTGGAGGAAGTCGCAATGGTGGGAGAACACCACTGTGCTGATCTGCTCAGCCTGTGCGCTGATCGGCTCGGAGGAATTTGAACAGTGCCTCTCCTTACAGCGTTAAAAATCATAACCTGCAACCGCCTACTTGCTGTCCTGTCTGCCAAAGAAACATTGAGAGACTGTATCTAGACAGAGATCGTGCTTACAGGAATCAAAGAGATGTGGACCGCAGAATCCAGGATACAATCGAGATGAATGAAGCGGACTACACTTGTCTCATAAGGAATATAAGGCGAATTTTTCGAGTCTTGAACACGTATGGTCTACATGATTAGTGTGTTGAGCTTCTTCTCTTGCAATGAGGACATTGCAAATTTTGAGTGTGGAGGAAGGGCTTTGCCATTAGCCATAGTTTTTAAGTGTTTTTGAGTCCAGTTTCTCAGTTTTTGAGTGTTTTTGAGTCCAGTTTCTCAGTTTTTAAGTGTTTTTGAGTCTAGTTTCTTAGTTTTTGAGTGTTTTTGATGAGTGTTTATTTAAGTTTGTGTGTGTGCTTAAGAGAGTCACGAGTCATATTGAGAGTTGCTTCTAGGTCTTTTATGTAGTTGGAATTCTTGCATTGTCTTTAATAAAGTTAGTGTCGATTGTCAAATTGAAAGTGGCCCATGCTATTTATCTTATCTTTCTGATGATCGATTGGTTGATTACTTGAATTTGTTGGTTACCACTTAACTTTTGAGCTTTATATTTGTGAAAATTTCTTTTGACTCATCATAAGCTAAAGCAAAAGCAAGGTCTAAATATGCCTACAAAGCCGAGTGAATGAGAGCAAGCTACACATTTGAACTAAGTGGATAGTAAGTAACTTTGTCAACTTTTTGCTCATGATTTCAACCAAGTTAGAAAAGGATAATCTATTTTGTTTATCTCTGTATTTCTAGCCATTCTTATCTAATTAAATTCCTTGCTATCATGAAAATCATACATCTTTGTTTCTCCCTCATCCTTGATACAACCTATATTCTCAATAAAAGGGAATTCAGAAAGTTTCAGCTGCTGATACAAAGATTGCTGATCATATCAGCGAATATAGAAAAAAAGAGGTGAAAGAAAAAGAAAAAAAAAATATAGGTCGCGCCGATCGGCGCGACGCTTGCGCCGATCAACGCTGTTGCAAAAAGAGAAAAAAAGAGGTTATTATAAAAAAGAGGTAAAGAGAAAAAAAATATATATTCCCTGAGAAGCAGTAAGGTCATCAAAGAAAGCAGATTTCTGATTATTCCTCATTCTTTGCCAATTGTTCTCATTGAATTTTCTTTAGATCTTCTACATTCCTCTTCTTCATTAAAAGTTCTTTTCCAAGAAAATCCTTTCTTAATAGGCATGATTCAGCACATTGTTGACATGGTTAATCTTGTGGTTTAATTTAGTTATATAACCCTCCAAGATCCACATACAATCCTTGATTAGATAGGACAGGGAAGGAAATACACTTGAGAGACTTCGAGAAGACCAAAAGCTTGACGTTTGATGCTAAAAGATGAGTTGAGGAGAACTAAAATTGTTTTTGAAAAAGTTTTGAGGTAATTTGATTAAGTTCAAGTAAGATATGTCAGTTGGTTATAAGGAGATGAGAGAAAATCTTTGTGGAGGGATAATGAGTAAAAATGATGATTGAGATTGACTGCATGAGAGATGGTGTGAAAATTCTTATTACATATTTGATTTTGTATTGCTCGAGGACTAGCAATGATTTGAGTGTGGGGGAACTGTTGGTGGTTTCTAGATGCCCATTTTATCTACCAAAAAGGGATGTTTTGCGTCTTAATTTGGTGGTTTGGACCAACAATTAACCCTATATTTGCATATAATTGTAGTTGTTCTATTTTAGATGTAATCGCAGGAAACAGGTGTAAAACAGGGCAATTGTGAATAAAGAGTTGAAGAGTAACGAAGATGGGCCAAATTCGGAGCCGCGCCGATCGGCACGACCCATGCGCCGATCGGCGCAGGAGGAAAAGATGACTGAAATACGATCCGGTCCAGGAAAGACGAAGGCCCAGCCCAGTATGAGTTAGAGTCGGTGGAAGTTGACCTAATCCCGTCGAGTATAAAAGGAAGATAATTATCAAAAGCCGAGGAAGACGAAGGGGAGACGGTGATCGCGAGAACCAGTTATTAAAACTAGGGTTCTAGGATATTGGCAGCGGAGGTTCGTCAACACCGACGAGTCCACCAGAAAAGAGGTCGCGCCGATCGGCGCAACGCTTGCGCCAATCGGCTCGGGCACGTTCCAGCGCTATTTCTCACCCCTCTACTATGTCTAGCAGAAGGATGAGTGAGTAGTCTCATATTCTCTTCTCTGGTGCGGGGATCTGGTCATATAACTCTCATGCTTGTTGATACTCTCTCGATGAATTTAATCTATGTGATGAACTTATTGCACATCTATCTATCCTTTTCATTAGTGTATTGGCCAATACACTTTGCCCATTACATAGTGCAAGAAACCAGTGGAAAGCAAATAGCCTCTGTAGTGACAGCCGGGGTGAACGAAACCACCATGTCTTGTAGAATATTAGAGTCATCACTTGAGTTGATAAGAATAAGGTTGCATGCTAGCGAACCAATCCTAAGGAGAGAATCCTTCATTATCCTGTTGCCTCTTCAATAACATTCACCTTCCACTTTCTCACCGTCATCATTCACACCAACCAACTTATTGCAATCTGTTAGTAACCCTTTAATAGTATTAGTTCTGCTCGTTCCCTGTGGATTCGATAACCTTGGAATACTCTGAGAGAAAAAGAGCTAGAACTGTACACCGTCCTCTTATGATATATAAGTGGGTGCGTAGATACGACCAACAAATCTGTTGAGAAGATCCTTGGTATACTTCTCTTGATAGATGAAGTTCCCTTCTCTCAATTGTTTGACTTAAAACCAAGGAACACATGCAACTCTCCAATCGTTGACATTTGCAATTCCCTAGCCATTATTTTCCGGAACTCTTCATTGAACTTCTCATTGGTTGACCCATAGATGATATCATCCACATAGATTTGGCACACAAAGAGGTCCTTCCCAACATGCCTTGTAAACAAGGTTCTATCAATGCTTCCAATGATGAATCCATTCTTGAGTAGGAAGTTCCTCAAATGTTCATACCATGTCCTTGGTACTTGCTTGAGTCCATAGAGAGCTTTCTTCAGTTTGTAGACAGTTTGGATGTTTAGGGTCCTCAATCCTTGAGGTTGTTCCACATAGACTTTTTCATTGATCTCTCTATTCAAGAAGGCACTTTTGGCATCCATTTGAAAGAGCTTGAAGCAATTATGTGATGCATATGCAAGTAAGATCCGAATAGCTTCAAAATGGGCCACAGGAGCAAAGGTTTCTTCAAAGTCAATGCCCGCCACTTGAGAATACCCCTTAGCCACTAGACGAGCCTTGTTCTTGACAATTTCCCCTTTCTCATCTTGCTTTTTCCTGAAGACCCATTTGGTGCCAACCATATTATGATTCTTGGGCCTCTCAACCAATTTCCATACTTTGCATCACTTAAAGTTGTTCAGTTCTTCTTGCATGGCCATAACCCATTTGTGATCATCCATAGCTTCATCAATTGTTGTAGGCTCAATCATGGAGATGAAAGAGAAGTTCTCAATTGCAACATTTGCCTCATCATCAGTTTCTTCACTCACAACGTTGAGCTTGTATTGATTTCTCCTTATCCTTACTCCTTGAGATGGACTCCCAATGATCAAGTCACATGAGTGATCCTTGTTGATGGCCTTGGGTCTAGGATGGTGTTTTTGTTGAGTGGTAGGAGCTCTAGGTGAAGTATCTTGTGCATCAAGGATTGCTCGCTCTCTTGAGATATGAGTATCTTGAATTCTTAGTAAAGCGGGAGAATCACTCATATGCTTTGTTGTTTTAGAGCTAGAGCTTGGTGAGGATGTAGAACTGTTGTGTGAAGAGCTTGGAGAAGTGGCTTGATGTGAAGTATGTGGAGAAGCTTGGGGCTCACTTCTCTCTTGGGTTCTATCATGGGCAGGTGGATGCACTCTCAATGAATCTTGGGAGGAGCTAGTGGGAGAGGCAATGGCATCTTGGTTTGGTTCTTGCGCCTCGGAGGAAGAGGTTGGTTGAGGTGGTGGAGTTGAGGGCTCATCAATATTTCCATCATTGGCCTCATGAAGTAAAACCTCGCCCACGGGCATGTTTCTCAAAGCTTCCCTCATAGGCTCATCTCCAATGTTCACTTCATGAAATTCATCTCCCTTCTGAGAACCATTTGACTCATCAAATTGCACATCATAGGATTCTTCCACACAACCTGTGGCTGAGTTGTAGACCCTATATGCCTTAGAAGTCCTTGAGTACCCAATAAGAATGTCTTCATCAGTTCTGCTCTCACACTTCTCGGACTTCCTCCTTTTCTTGAGAATGTAGCAAGTGCAGCCAAAGACCCAAAAATAGGAAACATTCGGTTTCCATCCAACCAATAGCTCATAGGGTGTCTTCTTTAATAGCCGGTGGAGATAGACACGGTTTGAGGTGTAGCAAGCTATGTTGATTGCTTCAGCCCAAAACCTCTCATGAGTCCCATACTCATCCAACATGGCACAAGCAAGAGTGATGAGTGTCTTGTTCTTCCTCTCCACTACTCCATTCTGCTCGGGAGTATATGTAGCGGAGAATTCATGCTTGATTCCTTTCTTGTCACAATATTCCTCCACTATTGTGTTCTTGAACTCAGTCCTATTGTCACTCCTTATCTTCACAATGTTGGCCTTTAATTCATTTTTATTTTAAACTTTCTGAAGATATCACTTGCTTGAGACTTGTCCACAAGAAAGAAGGTCCAAGTGTATCTCGTGAAGTCATCCACAATCATCAAGTAGTATAGGTTCCCTCCCAGACTCTTGTAATATGTTGGCCCAAACAAGTCCATGTGCAAGAGCTCCAGAGGACGAGATATAGACATGAAAGACTTGGTGGCATGTGAAGATGCAACTTGCTTTCTAGCTTGACAAGCACTACACAGTTTGTCCTTCTCAAAGGTCACATCCTTGATTCCTTCAACTAGATTCTTCTTGACCACTTTCTGAGCTGATTCATTCTAGCATATGCCAGTCTTCTATTCCACAACCATCCTTTAGTTGTCTTAGTGAAGAGGCAAGTGCTTGATGGCATATTGCTTGATTTGAAGTGGGATGACATCCCAACTCAATACGGTCACTACTCAAGACGGTTAAGCCCTATGATGAGCACTTGGATCTGATACCACTTGAAAGGATCGGGTGACCGAGAGAGGGGGGGGGGGTGAATTGGGAACTCACACTATGTACTAAATTTGCCAATTCCTAAAACCTACCACTCAACACAACACCTACACAATTCTAGTGATGATCACACTAGCAAGATAATGAACCTATGAAAGGAACAACAACCTAAGCATACTAGTGGATCACACAAGGCAATACAGCTCCTATGCAAGCTAGTAATTGAAGACACACGGAAACACACAACAAGCTAGCAAAGGATCCTACTCATGCAAAGCTACTAAGCACATGAAAGGCACACAATCATGAGTAGCACAATACATACTAGGGTGATCAAACAAGCCAAAGAAACTCCTATACATGCTAGTGATCAAGTATGAAAGCTAAGCACTACTAGCAAGTAAAGAAGCCTATTCCTGCAAGTCTAATAGGTAGTCAACTAGAACAAGGTAAACACACAAGCATGAATAGCAAGGTATGTAAATGCGGAAAGTAAAGCATCATAGTAAGGAGTAGAGTAAGAGATGGCTCATGAATTTTTTCCGAGGTCTCGGAAGGATGGCGCCTTCCCCTACTCCTTGTTGGACCACTCCCGTCGGAGTCCCGGTCCCTCCCGCCACCAATGTGAAGACACGGTGCGCATCACTGCTGCCACCAAGGCACAAGCTCGCCTCCCACGAGAACTTGTCGGACTCCCCGAGTTTTGGTCGTATCTACGCACCAACTTATTGTTGGTTTTTCTTACGTATACGAATAAGTCCGCAAGCACACAGAAGACCGATGTAGCACTTCACCCAGAGTATTCCGGGGTATCGAATCACGAGGAACGTGTGCGTCTATCGTTGGACTAAATCACCCAAGGACACAGAGATTTATTAAGACAGGCAGAGGACAGAGAGGATGTCCCAAGAGTCAGGTTCCTATGTTAACTAAGCTATGCTCTAGTTTGCTCGCGTTGGGCACGGACTTACCCTTGCATCCACAGGCGACTTCCGCCAAGAGCCTACGCACTAGCCTAGCGGGGAGGATTTCAGAGGACGGACAGAGCTGTCACCACCTGCCGCCTACCTCAACGAACCAGTAGACTAACGAATAATCAAAGGTAACCTCCTGCCTAGACACCACGTCTATGCGATCGATTACTACCTTAACCTTCTAGCAACGAATATTCAGGCTAAGGCACCCTAAGAACTTAGAGCGATGAACGAGCTCACAAGCTAGAACTATAACTTAATTAAAGTAAAAAGTAAACTGCAAGAGGGGAAATCTCGACACTTACTATGATTGGCAAATGTCGTCGAAGTACAAGCGTGGAGAAGGCGAAGACAAGCCCAAGCCTCCTCCGAACTCTACCCCACTCTCTTCCTAATCTAAGCACTAGCTAAGTAGCACTTGGCCTTTGCAAGAGGAGCACTAAATCTTCAATCTTGAGTGTGTGTTGGAGTGAAGGCCCTCACCCTCTATTTATAGCCTCCTAACGTCGGTTTCAGAGGAGTAACCGCCACGGAATCCCCCCAAACCGCCATCAGGGAGTCATCTGGAGCCTACACGTGGAAGGCCAGGCGGAGAGGGCGCTAGACCAGGTCGCCCGACCTGACCAGGTCGGCCGACCTGGGGGTGGCCCCTCCTGGCCTGTGCTTTCTCCAGGTGGCTGTCCTGTGGGCCCTGAGGTCGGTTTGCGTGGTATTACAGGGAGTTACGTCGGTTAAGTGCTGAAGGTGGGCTCCTTAATCCGTGTGCTTGCTCCTGATTGGCCGGAAGTGTGCTTTCTCCTTGAATTTCCTTGAATTTTATTTAAACTCCTTGGGTTGCTACCTGCATACACAAAGTCACCAAAACTTGTGGAAATAATTAGCAATAAATTCCTACCACTAAGGTGGTGATCAAATTGTGTGATTCTTGCGGGTAAACGACAGTCATATTTTGCATTTAAGGACCGTCAACAAACTCCCCCACACTTAGCCTTTGCTCGTCCTCGAGTAAAGGACTAAAGACTAAGGACTAAGTGATAATTCAAACCTTGATAAATCAAATCTAGCATGCAAATTATTCCAGGCATTACCTTGTATCTCCATGAGCTTTTGAAGTGTCTAGCATGCCTTCTTTGGATATTGATGAATGGAACGAATCTTGACTCCGAAAACTCAGCTCCTTCTGCTTATGTAACTTGGGTTTTCGAAAATATTTTCACAATCAAAGAATAGTAGCCATACTCCTCAAATGATTCTCTCAGTCGCTCAAAGGTGTATTTTCCTCACCGAGGCATTGTGCCTTTCATGTCCTATCTCTAAATATGGTATATGTGGAGCTCAAGAATAGGATTGAAATGGTGGCATACTTATAATTCATATCTTGCTAAGTCAAAATTCGGATCCAAAGAGAAAAACAAGTCATGATTCATAAGTCAAGTCTGTGCACATTTATTTGGTAGATGGAAGATGGATACTCCTTTGAATATTCCCTCATTGAAATGAGATCATGGGCTATCTTTCTTTCTTTTCTTTTCTCTCTTTTTTTTTTGAATACTAGATAGCCCATAACTCTTTTTGCAACAAAATACGGAGGGAAGTATGTAGAACTGGAGTATTTTATTTTCATGGATGGTGGAGATGCTAACTTCCAGTGTAGAAGTTTTAGCATAGGGGTGGATGTGCACACAGACTTGATAAATGAAGCATAACAGGCATCTCAATTTGGGTCTCAAAATTTTGACAAGGCTCAATAAATTAATAAGTAGCACAAAAGAGCACAATCTTTGATAAGCAAAATTTGGCCTTGGTAGGATAAATTTTATCATTGAGGAGTTGGCTTTCAAATTTATCATTTTCAAAAGAAAATCCCAAGTTATAAGCATAAGAGTGAAGATTCATAAAGTCTATTCATATCACATAAATCAATAGTCCTAGGTAGCATGTTTTCCTAAAGATATAGTCATGGAAATTCAGGCAAACATTCTAGGAATAAGGAGCATGCAAGATGATAAATCAAAAAGAATGAATTATGGAGAAAATTCAGGTTTTTAGTATTTATTAATTTTTCCATATTCAAGGAGAAAATAAGCAGAGAGGCAGGGAGGAATGGGAAGTGGACGTGCAAACCAGAGTATGGACCAAGTGGGGGTCCGAGGGGAGCCAGGCCTGGGTCGGCCGACCTGGTCAGGTCGCCCGACCTGGGAGATGCTCCTCTGGTCCCCTGGTTCGTCGTGTCGCTTCGTGTCGCCCTGTGCAACGTATTTCTCAGGGTAGACCGTCCGTTTGCGCGTTCGTACTTCGCAAATCCTCCTCCACACTTGTTTCCTGACTTCTTTTTATTTGACACAAACAAAAAGGAAAAAGTGTGAAAGCAAAGGTGGACCCCATCGGCTTTATGGGCTCAGTGGGTTCCATTATTCAATTCTTTATTATAGGCGCATTACATTTTAATGAAATAAACGAAGAAAATCTAAAAAGGGAAACTAAGCGCCTATTTTCCTAAACTATAAGGGAGAGCCTATTCATTTGCCCTTATATAAGTCGGGCTCTCCCATGTGGCTACAAATGCGCTCCATCTTAGCGCATAAGCCACGGCGGAGGTCTTTCATACCCTCCTCGAGGCGTTGCACACGATCCTCAAGTTGAGCACGATCAACCAACTCCTCCGCCAACTTGTTGGCCAGCCTCTTATTCTCCGCCCGTAGGAGGAGAACGTCCTGCGCAAGCTTGGCCTTGGAGGGACCTGTCGCCTCGTCCCCGCTGTCCTGGTAGTGGCCGCCCTCCGCTGTGATTGGCGGGGGGTCGAGGAAGCGGCTGATGGTCTTCCGCGGGGAGGAGTCGATGGATTCCTCCATCTCCCGCTTGTCCTCCGAAGTGAGCTTGGGGAAGAGCACTTTCCCCTTGCCCGGTCCGATGCGCGGTCCGGTGCTGGTGAACCGTCCCTTCCGCTCTGGCGACGTGGGGATGTAGTCCATCCGGTACTTGTACCCGAATGGCGACCCATCCCTGCCCCGTAGCGTCTCCACGAGGTGTTCCCCAGGCAGGAGAGCAGAGGGATCCCCGTTGTGGAGACGATGGGTGGGTGTCGTCTTGCGGGGCACCAGAGCGCCCGTCGTCGGCCTCTTGATGTCGGGGGTAGGACGCCGTACAGGCGACGTTCCCCGCGTCTTCATGGTGCGTGCCGGGGTCGGCGAAAGTGCCCGCTGCGATGTGCGGGTGGCGGAAGGGCTGCGCCGTTCAGCAGACCGTGTACGGCCTGCCCTTCCCTCTTCGCGGCGCAGGGGAGGCTCAATGGCGAGAGGCTCAACCATCTCGGCAAGGGTGAGATCGAGGTTGGTCGGGACAATTTGGTTAGCGGGGGTGATTTCCCCGCTAAGGGCAAGGGCGGAGCTGGTCAAGGAAGCCTGGGAAGTGCTCTTTTTGGCAGCCATGACGAAGTTGGGGGTTCTGGAAGAGGTTCACAGGAAGGTTTGGGATGAGAGAAAAGTATCGCTCCCCTCTGCTTAAAAGGAGAGTCCCCCGACGGTATATTCACGATTCTCCGCGAGAATCCCTGATTAGGGCGAAGGGGGAAGTTGGGGGAACGCGTGAGAGAAAAACGGGAAGCGGCGGCGCCACCAGGGGGTCGCCCGACCTGGCCAGGTTGGCCGACCTGGTGGTGGGCCCCCTGGGGCTGCTGCTTCGTGGGCTGCCTAAGGGAGGTCCAAGGAGGGGGAAAGGTACGGCAATTTAATTTGATTCTAAGTTTAGGTGCCCGTAAAGGCTATGGGTAGGCCCGGAAGTCAATTAAATTGACTACGTCCTCCTCAACTCCTATACTTTTAATAGAATCGTAAAAGAGTTTAAGTCGATGGCCGTTTACCTTAAACGCGTTCCCGTCCTCGTCCTGGAGTGTGACCGCTCCATGTGTCGCGACGTCGATGACGAGATATGGCCCAAGCCATTTGCTTCGCAGCTTCCCGTCGCCGAACAGCTTCACTCTTGAGTTGAAGAGTAGCACCTTGTCTCCAGGATTGAACTCCTTTGGCTGTATCCTTTTGTCGTGCCATTTCTTGGTCTTTTCTTTATAGATCCTGGCACTGTGATACGCCTTTTCTCTCCATTCCTCCAGCTCAGAAATTTGCTTCATCTTGTGCCTTCCTGCTTCTTTGGAATCCATATTCCACTTCTTTATTGCCCAGTATGCCTTGTGTTCCAGTTCTACCGGCAGATGGCAAGTCTTGCCGTAGACCAGCTGGAATGGAGACATGCCTATGGGGGTCTTGTATGCAGTGCGATATGCCCATAGTGCATCTGGCAACTTGTTCTTCCATCCCGATCCCATTTCCTCCACTGTTTTCTGCAGGATGTTCTTGATTTGCTTGTTCGAGGTCTCTGCCTGACCGCTGGTCTGGGGGTGGTATGGAGTAGCAATGTTGTGGTCGGAACCGAGTTCCCTCAGGAAGTGTCGGAATCCTTTGTCCGTGAAGTGTGAACCTCCATCACTAATCACCATCCTTGGTACCCCAAAGCGTGGGAAAATGATCTCATAGAACATCTTCCGTGCGCTCTTTGCATCTGCAGCTCTGCATGGCAATGCTTCAACCCACTTTGACACGTAGTCGACTGCCACCAGGATATACTCGCAATCATAGGACCTTGGGAAGGGTCCCATGAAGTCGATGCCCCAGACGTCAAAAAGTTCGACTTGCAGGTTGTATGTCAAGGGCATCGCGTTGCGAGATGAGATTCCTCCATGCTTCTGGCATCTCCTGCACCTCCTGATGTACTCCTTGGTGTCCTCATACATCGTCGGCCAATAGAAACCACTTTGCCAGATTTTTGCTTGCGTCCGGTATACGCCGTAGTGTCCTCCGTACGGAGCTGCATGGCACTTCTCAATTATCTGTGCACCCTCAATGGTGGGGATGCATCGCCGCAACAGACCATCAGCACAGACCCTGTAGAGGAATGGGTCGTCCCAAAGGTGTCGCCTACTTTCATAGGCCAGCTTCTTTCGGTTTTCCCCCGGCGGAACATACCCTGTAACCATGAAATTCACGATATCTACATACCAGGGTGTGGAGTCCGCAACCTTTAACAGCATATCATCTCGTAGGAAGTCGTTGATTGGTAGTTCCTGCATGTTAGTGACTTGCATACGAGATAGATGATCTGCTATGGAATTCTCTACTCTTTTCTTATCTTTTATTTCAAGATCAAATTCTTGGAGTAAGAGGATCCATCTGATGAGCCTTGGTTTAGCATCTTTTTTAGTGAGCAGGTACTTTAGTGCAGCATGATCCGTGTAAACAATTACCTTTGCTCCAACTAAATAAGATCTAAACTTATCGATAGCAAAAACCACAGCCAGGAGCTCCTTTTCTGTGGTAGCGTAGTTGAGCTGTGCTCCTGTCAAGGTTTTGCTAGCGTAGGCTATTGCGTGATGCTTCTTGTCCTTAGTTTGGCCGAGAACGGCCCCTACGGCATAGTCACTAGCATCGCACATGATTTCAAAGGGCAGCTTCCAATCAGGGGGTTGGATGATGGGAGCTGAGATGAGTGCATTTTTCAAGAGATGAAAAGATTTCAAGCACTCATCATCAAAGTCAAAAGGCGCATCCTTAGCTAAGAGGTTGGTGAGGGGTCTAGCAATTTTCGAAAAGTCTTTGATGAATCGTCGATAGAACCCAGCATGCCCCAAAAAGCTACGAATACCCTTGACGTT
Source organism: Eleusine indica (assembly GCA_030378355.1). Taxonomy (NCBI): domain Eukaryota; kingdom Viridiplantae; phylum Streptophyta; class Magnoliopsida; order Poales; family Poaceae; genus Eleusine; species Eleusine indica. The sequence goes on from CM059497.1 coordinate 18,927,239, forward strand.
GATCGGAGGTGGAAGTTGCTCGATAACTTCTATTTTCGCCTTATCCACCTCGATCCCTCTCTCGGACACTAAGTGCCCTAGCACTATGCCTTCTCGGACCATAAAGTGGCACTTTTCCCAATTAAGTACCAGGTCCTTTTCTTGGCATCGAGTCAAGACCCTGTCCAAGTTCTCGAGACAGTGATCGAAGGTCTTCCCATAGACTGAGAAGTCATCCATGAAGACTTCCATGATTTCCTCGATCATGTCCGAGAATATGGACATCATACACCGTTGGAAAGAGGCGGGTGCATTACACAACCCAAAAGACATCCTACGGTAGGCATACGTTCCATACGGGCACGTGAAGGTGGTCTTACTCTGATCATCGGGATGGATAGGAATCTGATGATAACCAGAATACCCATCAAGGAAACAGAAGAAGGAATAGTTTGCCAACCGCTCTAACATCTCATCGATGAAGGGCAGCGGGAAATGATCCTTCTTTGTTGCCTTGTTGAGTTTTCTGTAATCGATACACATCCTCCATCCCGTGACGGTACGTTGGGGAATAAGCTCATTCTTATCATTCTTAACGACCGTCATACCTCCCTTCTTCGGCACTACTTGTACCGGGCTCACCCACTCACTATGAGGTACGGGATATATGATCCCTGAATGCAGAAGTTTTAGAACTTCCTTCTTCACAACCTCGCGCATAGCATTATTTAACCTCCTCTGAGGTTCCCTAGAAGGTGTACTCTCGGGGTCAAGAGGGATGCGATGGGTGCAGAGAGTGGGACTAATTCCCTTTAGGTCTTGGAGGGAGTACCCAAAGACAGAGCGATATTTCTCTAAGACAGAGATCAGCTTCTTGGTTTCCTCCTCCGAAAGCTTATCACTAATGATGACAGGGGACTCCGTGTCACCATGTAGGAAAGCGTAGCGTAGGCCAGGGGGTAAGGTTTTTAACTCGATGGGAGGTCGAGTCGGTGGTTCATCTTCAGGAAGCTCGAGAGTTTCCTGTAGAGCATCCTCCTCTTCTATAAAAAGATTGGCGTCTTGGTCAAGGAGGGTATCAGGAGGGTCGAAAGGGGAAATCACTTTCACCTCTTCGGTTAGGTCTCTCTCATCAGGAAATTCAGCGATGGTGTTTCGCGAACGGGAGATTGGGATTGAGAGAGCCTTTCCTCCGATGTTGACACTGAGGTTACCGGATGAGGCTGCCGTAAAGAGTTTTTCTAAAGGAAGCCCGATGAGGACATCAAAGCTTGGGACCTCAAAGACATGAAAGTTCAGAAGGGCCTCAGCGTCTTTGTGTCGTATCGACACATTGTTTAGAATCCCGTAACCTTCTAGGATGGCTCCGGTAGGGCTTTTGAAGGTCTTTTGCGTAGGAAGCAGAGGTTCGTCTCCTAATACCTCAAAGGCAAAGGAGTCGGAAACGATGTTTATTCCTACGGCGGGATTATACCAGACATCCACAGCTCTGCCTCTAACCATACAAGGAATGGTAGTAGAGGATGAGATAATCCGAACAAGTTCGGAACATTGCTCATTTTCTCGGGACCACTCATCACTCATGATGGCTGTTAGTTCTTTCACTGAGTCCCTAAGGAATTGTTCTTCTATAGGTTCAGGGGAAGGAACTGGTGTTTGAGGCTTTCGTTGGATGGCATACATCGAGGTGTTACCGAAATCTTTGAAAAGATCATCCTCGATGATGAAAGGGAATTCGGACGGCTGAATTTCTTCATCATCCGAATTTCCTGGTTCAGGAGGAGGCTCACTAGCTAAGTCTTGAGATGTGCAAGAAGCAGGGTCAGATTCGGCTAGCTGGAGAGTCTCCTGGCTCGGCGTAGCTTCTTCGCAGGGGGGTTTGGTGGGCTCAAGGAAAGAGGTATTTTCTAGAATGTGTTCTAGGATGGTTCTTCCTTCTGAGACCGTTTTGTGTATGAATGAACCTCCGGCGGCTATGTCGAGATATTGGGCAGATTCCTTGTCGAGACCCATCCGAAAATGCTGTAGCAGCATGGGATCGGGTATAGACAAGTCAGGACCGGATTTCACTAAAAGCGAGAACCTAGCCCAAGCTGTGCCTAAGGATTCTTTCTCGGCCTGCTCGAAGTTGAAGACCTCTCTACGGAGAGAAACGATTCGTGACATTGGGAAGAACGCAAGACAAAATTTGTCCCGGAGCTCTTTCCAGTCACCATTCGTGCTTTCTGCCGTGTGAGTGTACCATTGCTTCGCCCTCTCTATAAGAGAAAAGGGAAACAAGTTCCACTTGAGAGTCTCTTGTGTCATACCCCTGATTTGGATGCACGAGCACAATTGCTCAAATTCTCGCAGGTGATGGTGTGGGTTTTCGTTTTCTACCCCCGAGAAAGGTTGTGCCTGAACCATGGCTATAAAGCCTGGGCGGAGTTCGAAGCCATCAGAAAGGATTGGTTTTGAAGATGAAGGTGGCTCGTAGAACTCGCCCCTTGGAGCAGAGAAGGATTGGATAGAAGGTTGCTCCATGGTAGGGATAAGGAAAGAAATAAAAGAAAGATAAAAAGGGATACGAGGGTGACTAGGGTCCGCAGATAAAACAGCAACCGTTCCCCGGCAACGGCGCCAGAAATGCTTGTTGGTTTTTCTTACGTCTACGAATAAGTCCGCAAGCGCACGGAAGACCGATGTAGCACTTCACCCAGAGTATTCCGGGGTATCGAATCACGAGGAACGTTTGCGTCTATCGTTGGACTAAATCACCCAAGGACACAGAGATTTATTAAGACAGGCAGAGGACAGAGAGGATGTCCCAAGAGTCAGGTTCCTACGTTAACTAAGCTATGCTCTAGTTTGCTCGCGTTGGGCACGGACTTACCCCTGCATCCACAGGCGACTTCCGCCAAGAGCCTACGCACTAGCCTAGCGGGGAGGATTTCAGAGGACGGACAGAGCTGTCACCACCTGCCGCCTACCTCAACGAACCAGTAGACTAACGAATAATCAAAGGTAACCTCCTGCCTAGACACCACGTCTATGCGATCGATTACTACCTTAACCTTCTAGCAACGAATATTCAGGCTAAGGCACCCTAAGAACTTAGAGCGATGAACGAGCTCACAAGCTAGAACTATAACTTAATTAAAGTAAAAAGTAAACTGCAAGAGGGGAAATCTCGACACTTACTATGATTGGCAAATGTCGTCGAAGTACAAGCGTGGAGAAGGCGAAGACAAGCCCAAGCCTCCTCCGAACTCTACCCCACTCTCTTCCTAATCTAAGCACTAGCTAAGTAGCACTTGGCCTTTGCAAGAGGAGCACTAAATCTTCAATCTTGAGTGTGTGTTGGAGTGAAGGCCCTCACCCTCTATTTATAGCCTCCTAACGTCGGTTTCAGAGGAGTAACCGCCACGGAATCCCCCCAAACCGCCATCAGGGAGTCATCTGGAGCCTACACGTGGAAGGCCAGGCGGAGAGGGCGCCAGACCAGGTCGCCCGACCTGACCAGGTCGGCCGACCTGGGGGTGGCCCCTCCTGGCCTGTGCTTTCTCCAGGTGGCTGTCCTGTGGGCCCTGACGTCGGTTTGCGCGGTATTACAGGGAGTTACGTCGGTTAAGTGCTGAAGGTGGGCTCCTTAATCCATGTGCTTGCTCCTGATTGGCCGGAAGTGTGCTTTCTCCTTGAATTTCCTTGAATTTTATTTAAACTCCATGGGTTGCTACCTGCATACACAAAGTCACCAAAACTTGTGGAAATAATTAGCAATAAATTCCTACCACTAAGGTGGTGATCAAATTGTGTGATTCTTGCGGGTAAACGACGGTCATATTTTGCATTTAAGGACCGTCAACACTTATATACCGCAAGAGGACAGTGTACAGTTGTAGCTCTTTTTCCCTCAGAGTATTCCAAGGTTATCGAATCCACAGGGAACGAGCGTAACTAATACAATTAAAGGGTTACTAACAGATTGCAATGAGTTGGTTGGTGTGAATGATGACGGTGAGAAAGTGGAAGGTGAATGTTATTGAAGAGGCAACAGGATAATGAAGGATTCTCTCCTTAGGATTGGTTCCCTAGCATGCAACCTTATTCTTATCAACTCAAGTGATGACTCTAATATTCTACAAGACATGGTGGTTTCGTTCAGCCCGGCTGTCACTACAGAGGCTATTAGCTCCCCACTGGTTTCTTGCACTATGTAATGGGCAAAAGTGTATTGGCCGATACACTAATGAAAAGGATAGATAGATGTGCAATAAGTTCATCACATAGATTAAATTCATCGAGAGAGTATCAACAAGCATGAGAGTTACATGACCAGATCCCCGCACCAGAGAAGAGAATATGAGACTACTCACTCATTCTTCTGCTAGACATAGTAGAGGAGTGAGAAATAGCGCTGGAACGCGCCCGAGCCGATTGGCGCAAGCGTTGCGCCGATCGGCGCGACCTCCCTTCTGGTGGATGTCATCGGTATTGACGAACCTCCGCCGCCAATATCCTAGAACCCTAGTTTTAATAACTGGTTCTCGCGATCGCCGTCTCTCCTTGGTTGTCTTGGCTCTTGATAACTATCTTCCTTTTATACTCGATGGGATTAGGTCAACTTCCACCGACTCTGACTCATACTGGGCTGGACTTTCGTCTTTCCTGGACCGGATCATGTTTTAGTCAACTTTTCATCTTGCGCCCATCGGCGCATGGGTCGCGCCAATCGGCGCGGCTCCGAATTTGGCCCATCTTCGTTACTCTTCAGCTCTTTATCCATAATTGCCCTGTTTTACACTTGTTTCCTGCAATTACATCCAAAACAGAACAACTACAAATATATGCAAATTTGGGGTTAATTGTTAGTCCAAACCACCAAATTAAGACGCAAAACATCCCTTTTAGGTAGATAAAATGGGCATCTAGAAACTACCAACAGTTCCCCCACACTCAAATCATTGCTAGTCCTCGAGCAATACAAAATCAAATATGTAATAAGAATTTTCTCCCCATCTCTCATGCAGTCAATCTCAATCATCATTTTTACTCATTATCGCTCCATAAAGATTTTCTCTCATCTCCTTTTAACCAATCGGCATATCTTACTTGAACTTATTCAAATTACCAGAAAACTTTTTCAAAAACAGTTTAGTTCTCCTCAACTCATCTTTTAGCATCAAACATCAAGCATTTGGTCTTCTCTAGGTCTCTCAAGTGTATTTCCTTCCCTCTCCTATCTAATCAAGGATTGTATATGGATCTTGGAGGGCTATATAACTAAATTAAACCATAAGATTAACCATGTCAACAATGTGCTCAATCATGCCTATTAAGAAAGGATTTTCTTGGAAAAGAACTTTTAATGGAGAAGAGGAATGTAGAAGATCTAAAGAAAATTCAATGAGAACAATTGGCAAAGAATGAGGAATAATCAGAAATCTGCTTTCTTTGATGACCTTACTGCTTCTCAGGGAATATATATTTTTCTCTTTACCCCTTTTTTATAATAACCTCTTTTTCTTTTCTTTTTTCAACAGCGCCGATCGGTGCAAGCGTCACGCCGATCAGCGTGACCTATATTTTTTCTTTTTCTTTCACCTCTTTTTTTATATTCCCTGATATGATCAGCAATCTTTGTATTAGCAGCGGAAACTTTCTGAATTCCCTTTTATTGAGAATATAGGTTGTATCAAGGATGAGGGAGAAACAAAGATGTATGATTTTCATGATTGCAAGGAATTTAATTAGATAAGAATGGCTAGAAATACAGAGATAAACAAAATAGATCATCCTTTCCTAACTTGGTCGAAATCATGAGCAAAAAGTTGACAAAGTTACTTACTATCCACTTAGTTCAAATGTGTAGCTTGCTCTCATTCACTCGGCTATGTAGGCATATTTAGACCTTGCTTTTGCCTTAGCTTATGATGAGTCAAAAGAAATTTTCACAAATATAAAACTCAAAAGTTAAGTGGTAACCAACAAATTCAAGTAATCAACCAATCGATCATCAGAAAGACAATATAAATAGCATGGGGCACTTTCAATTTGACAATCGAGACTAACTTTATTAAAGACAATGCAAGAATTCAAACTACATAAAAGACCTAGAAGCAACTCTCAACATGACTCGTGACTCTCTTAAGCACACACACAAACTTAAATAAACACTCATCAAAAACACTCAAAAACTGAGAAACTAGACTGAAAAACACTTAAAAACTGAGAAACTGGACTAAAAAAACACTTAAAAACTGAGAAACTGGACTCAAAGACACTTAAAAACTATGACTAATGGCAAAGCCCTTCCCCCACACTCAAAATTTGCAATTTCCTCATTGCAAGAGAAGAAGCTCAACACACTAATTATGCAGATCATGCCTGTTCAAGACTCAGAAAATTCGTCTTATATTCCTTATGAGAGTCTGCTTCGTTCATCTCGATTGTATCCTGGATTCTGCGGTCCACATCTCTTTGATTCCTGTAAGCACGATCTCTGTCTAGATACAGTCTCTCAATATTTCTTCGGCAGACAGGACAACAAGTAGGCGGTTGCAGGTTATGATTTTCAACGCTGTAAGGAGAGGCACTGTTCAAATTCCTCCGAGCCGATCGGCGCACAGGCTGAGCCGATCGGCGCAGTGGTGTTCTCCCACCATTGCGTCTTCCCTCCACTTCCCTCTGCATTACCATTTACTCTTGTTGAAGTTCCTGCTGCCCTGTCATTACTGCATTCTGTAAGTGTTTCCCGATTTTCAAACTTAGGACTACCAAAGCTTTCTTCCATATCAAAATCATCACTAAAATCTCTAGGCACACTAGGATCACCGCTTTCCAAAGTTTCCAAATAGTATGACGTATAGTCATTATCCCATTCGGAATAATTCTGAATTAGCTTACCCGATAGTCTAGCGGATCTACGAACCTCTGGTGTAGTCTTACACTTCCTTGCAGCAGTTTCTTTGTCTTCATTTGACAGAGCTGTCAGATCAATAAATTCAATCATCTTCAGATCGTGCCGATTGGCTCCAGTGTCGCGCCGGTCGGCGCAGCCAGCAGCTTCCTTCATATACTCATCTAACTGCTCTAGATTACGCTCACAAATCACCTTATTCTGCTGCCTTCGTAAAATCTCATCATTAATCTCCTTAGGTCTCCTTCCTCCAGGAACTGCGCGACAGCCATCATCATATATCAAATCTCTAGGCATGAAAGCTGGATCTTCTGCCAATTGGAATTCCACCTTGCGTTGAAGATCTTTAGCACAAAAGAAACACTTGCAACCCTCAATACAACTGTTCCTATGAATCTTATTTTCTTGAAAACTTTCCCAATCGGTAAGAACCTTGGGAAAGGATTCATCCCTTCTAGCTTGAAGATCCGTCTCCACATCCTGCTGGTACATAGCTTCTTCGACTTCCTCTCGTAGCTTGAGTTCATACTTGGCGGCAATGTCATTTTCACCATAAAGTCGGCACCTATGAATTGTGAGGGCGCTCTCTTCATCTAGCTCTTCCTTCTCTTGCTTAGTCAATGATCTTTCAAAAGATAAGAAATCCTCATGCGACAAGGGCGTAGCAAGATCAAGAAGACTTTCCATGGTATACCTTTGAGAAACTACTTCACTTTCAATAGGTGCTATAGATTTTCCTTTGCGCACCAATACTCTTTTCATTATCTGCCGAAGTTCATTGTCCATCTTCACCTTGTCGGCGTTCCACGCGTTAGCTTCGCTTTTCTTCATGAATTTCTTCCGCAGATCTGACCAGACGAGGGGATCATCTCGTGTTGGTGTCAACACTTCGTCGACTTCTTCCCAGGGCCAATTTGTAGAGGGCTGAGGAAATCCGTCGTCGCACCGTTCGGTGCAGGGGTTGCGCCGATCGACGCAAGGGGTCACGCTGATCGGCGCCGCCTTGGTTTCTTCCTGATGCGCCGCCTTCCATCGCTTCTGCTCTTAGGGTTTGTTCTGGTGATGATGTAATACGAGTTGATCCGTGGGTTTACTGTCACCTCATATTTATATCCCTTGATTTCCAATTTGACTAGGACTCTTTAAAAAGGAAAGGCCCAAAACCGACTCAAAACAAAAAGGACTCCGCCGCGCCGATCGGTGCAGAGCTGCGCCGATCGGTGTTGACTTTTGCTAAGCCATATTAATAAATCATTCCCGGCACGGGGCCAGAAACAGTTCACTAATATGTCCCAGAGTCAAGTAGGTAAAATCCGCAAGCGCACGGAGAATACCGCTGTAGCATTTCACCCGGAAGTATTCAGGGTATCGTATTTGTTTATCCCAAAGGAAGGTTATGATCAAGAAGCGTTACTAACATATAAGATCATGTTAACAATTAGCAAGGATATCTAACCAAGACAGGCGGGTACATGATAATAACCGGGTAGTGTGACACACACAGAAGATTCCTACTAAATAAATAAAGTCTAGTGGAGGAAAGACTATGCTAAGCTACTCCTACTATACATTCCTATACAGTTGCATGGCCTAAGTAGAATACATACAGACCCACACTCAGGTTCAGCAGTCAATAGTATAGCACTTCAGGCACGGACTTACCCCTGCATCCACAGGCGACTTCCGCCAAGAGCCTACGCACTAGCCTAGCGGGGAGGATTTCAAAGGACGGACAGGGCTGTCACCACCTGCCGCCTACCTCAACGAACCAGTAGACTAACGAATAATTGATGCAAATCAGTCACCCAAGTACCATACTTGCATGACCAAAGAGCACTCTGCCCCTCCGCGATTACTATTAACGAGGCAGAGCTACCGTATGAATACGATCACCAAACCCATGCTATACTTTATCAGCTAAAACTAAGCATAGAGACTATAACATATAAACTAGACTATAGTGACGGTATAGAACTAGCATGACAATAGTAGTATAATAAATATAAACTACTATCACACAAATAGACTATACTATCACATATATGGATCACAATATCAAACAAGAAACTCATGACCCAAGCACAACTATATAGAATATATATATATATTGATAAGAGCAAAGTCTTACAAAAGGGAAAAGATACAAGAGCCATACCAATTCCAAGTGAAGACTTGGGACTAGAGAGCTCTAGACTCAGCCTAACTCCACTAAAACTCCCAGAACTACTACTAGCAAGAGAGAAATGCTTCTTGTGGTGTGTGTTGAGTGTGAAGGCACACCCTCCTATTTATAGCCTCAATAGGTCGGCAAGGGAGAGTAACCGCCACGGAAGGCATCTCAAACCGTCATCAGGAGTCACGGAGGAGCCAACACGTGGAAACCCAGGCGGAGAGGGCGCCCGGCCGGGTCGGCCGACCTGACCAGGTCGACCGACCTGGGGGTGGCCCCTCCTGGCCTGTGCTTTCTCCAGGTGGCTGTCCTGTGGGCCCTGACGTCGGTTTGCGCGGTATTACAGGGAGTTACGTCGGTTAAGTGCTGAAAATGGGCCCTTCAATCCGTGTGACGTCCATGTGGCACTCTCTGATTGGTCGAAAGTGTGTTTTCTTGCCTTTTGAGGTGTTTCCTTCACATTTCCTCCTGCATGCACAAAGTTCTCCAAGTACAAGTGGAACTATATTATTGTGCTAAAGCATGCGTGTATGGAATGCCAAATTCTCCTTTATTTGAGTATAGTTGACGGTTAAAAATGGTACTTAACAGCCGTCAACAAACTCCCCCAAGCTTACCCTTTGCTCGTCCCGAAGCAAAGATAAACTTAAGTTGTTGATCAGGAGTTGCTACAATGTCCTACTCCTCAATAATACTATGCGCACAACAAGGTACTCTTCCTAGAATTAAATATGTTGGCACATAACTTACCCATTTACCTCGATCCATGGGGCTTTTAAACCTCATTGTCTTGGGCGGTTGAGAGATAGAACAATTGCAGGGCACCAATCACTTGCTCTAGATTCCGCTATGTTATTCCGGAGGTTTTCAAAAGATTTTGAAAATAAAAACCAAGTTCCTCAAATGATTCTCTCGGATCACTCAATATGTGTATGATTCCTCACCAAGGCAAAGTGTTGCCTATAATCTCCTACTTCTAAATAAGGCTTTATGTGGAGCTCAAGGTAGGGATATATGAGGCACTCATGTTCACATAATATTGCTATGTCAAAAGACCGGATCCAAGAAAAACATCAATTCAAACAATCTTGATCAAGATGTGCAAGTGTGTGGGAGAACGGAGGAATGGTGGATGGGAAGAAATAACTCCTTTTTGAATTTTCCTTCTCTCTTTTGGAGTTTCTAGGCTATGGCTATCTTTTGCTTGCTCTCTTTTTTGAGCATTTTTTTCTTTTCTTTTTGCATAGCCATAGTCCTAGTTTGCAATGAATACTTTGAGAGAGGAATTTTGCAATGGATATATGGAGTGTTTCTTTGGATGGATGGATGGATAGTGGCTTTCTTCCGGTGTAGAAGAATAGCTCACGGTGGATATGGTGGATATGGTGGATGCTATCTTCTTGATTTAGAAGGATAGCTCATGGCGGTGGATGTGTGTATATGATCTTGATCAAGAAAGCATGAAAAGAGTTCTACTAGGGTCACAACAATTTTGACTAAGCTCAATGTGGAACAAGCAGCATATGTGTAAAGGTTTTCAAATGTAAACACTACATATGGCTGTGGTGGGAATTTCATCATTGAGGAACTTATCAATTTGTCATTTTGAAAAATAAAACTCCGGAATTCAAGCTTTACGTTGAGCAAGATCATAGCAGCCCTATCTATCATATCATACCTCTCAACAACTTAGAACTAGAGAATGCATATGCTACCCACAAGATTCAAGTTCAAGGCAAGATTTACCAACAAACCTAACTCTTGAGAGAGTACTAAGTTGTAAACTAGCATTAGAGAGGAATAAAGGACAGAGCAACTATGCATCATCTCAACATAGGAAAATTATACACATTCATACCGCGCATGAAAAAGGGAAATATTTTTGTTCTTTTTATATTTTGCAAATTTTTATGGATTTTCAGATTTAGCAAATGCAAGAAATAAAGGGAAGGGGAAAGATACAAATTACCGTGAGAAGGGGGGTCCTTCCCCAAGCTTGTTCTTGCTCATATCTGCTGGTTCGGGTCATAGCCTTGGGAGCGGAAGAAGGCATCCCAATTGCTCTGATTCTGAGCCATCATCGCGTTCAGCTGGCGGAATTGGTTGTCGCTGAAATTCTGCCATTGCTGGGTGTCGGTGACATGTTGCGTGAGAGTTTGTTGCATGCTCTCGGTGCGCAAATCAATGTCGTTCACCCTCCTTGTCAACTCGGCCATCCCATAGTTGAGTTCACGGAACCCACGGGATGAGAATGACCGAGTGGCAAAGGATGGCGGTCCGCTTGAACTTGATGACGTCTGCATGGGGTAATTGTACTGAGATTCCCATGCTCCGGCCTGCCATGTTGATGCACCCGCCTCGTCCTGTGGCGGGGGCTGCTCCCATACCGGATCTCCGGTCGGAGTGTGAAACTCCGGTGTAGGCTCCATATGCCTACGGGAACGTGTCGGTCACCCTGAAACACTATGCCTGTGAACTTCTCCCACTGGCTCAAGTGGGAGGGTTAGTGCCCGACAGTGATACAAACGAAGACCCGGGTTAGGTAACGGGAATTCATTTGTATACCCGGGAAAGTGATAGATCAAGGTGTTATTTGGACCATGTTTCAAAGTATGTCCTTGCACAAAATAGTCCTCGCCTAGAAATTCTCTATCTACCGTCAAATATTCAACATGAACATTCTCAAGCAGACCACACTTCTGCGCAATGCGAGTAACTAAAGAGGTGCACTCAATTGGTCATGTCAACTTTATATTGTCTAACCATTGATCAATCATGCATTCCGCGGGTGACACCCTAATTTTCTTAACCATGGCATAAAGTATTTTCAATTCATCTTGCCGGACAACCCTAATGTCACCTCGAGGAAACAAGGTCATAGCCAACCACACATGCATAAATCTAAGTGTAGGATTATGGATGGCACTTGTTCTAGGCTTGGGACCCCACTCGTTTCCGGAAATCTTTTTCCAAAAACTTTCTTTATGGAACCCCTTTAGCGCTTTATCTAAGTCTAGCCTACATTTAGGATTTAGACCTAGCATAGCATGAAGATCACCCCATGTGACCAAGCGCTCTTGCCCAAACAAGCGAAAAGAAATGCCTTCATCATACTTTCTAAGGGTGCATAAAAACTGCATAGTAAGCAAACGAGAACCCGGCTCATCTACTTCTACGAAATTTAGCCAACCCATAGTGCGAAAAATAGAGGCAAATTCTTCTCTCATACCTATTTTCTCGAGGAAGTCCGGATTGAAGCGTCGGGTGTGGGCGAATGGCCGTTCTCTCATGACCGCGATGGCTTGGCCCTCGCGGCCGTCCTTGATGTCGAGATGCTCCTCGGTGATGAGCAAGGCCGGCCTTTCCTCCGGAATTTCAGCTTCGGGGTCACCATGCCCCGGACTTGGTGTGAGCTCGACGGAGGATGCTTGACTCGTGCTTGCACGAGTGCTTTTTTCTCCGCTTGATTCCGGCGACTTGCTTCGTTCGGTTGAACATGGCTGCACACAAGAACAAACACAAGACAAGAACAAAAACAAGATCGAACAAGTGTTCGGGTGAGCGTTAGTGAAAACGACAAACCCGAGCTTCTCCGAAATTGGTTTTCTTCTCACAACAACTTGCAAATGCACTAAAACAGAGGGGAAATATTTTTTTTTTTTGGGTTTTTGGGGCTGTAGTAAAGTTGAAGAACACGAAATTTTGGGAGAGCAACAAGTGAGCAAAGGAGGGGAGTGAAAGATGAGCTTGGAATGGTGAAGCTCCTCCTCCTGGGTGGTTTTTATAGCCAAGGAAGCAAGATGGCCGTTAGAAAGGGACAGAGCAACGGCCATATAGCCGTTGGGAGAAAGGAGCACAGGAAAAGGTGGGGCCAGGGGGTCGGCCGATCCCACCAGGTCGGCCGACCTGGCAGGTGGGCCTCCTGGCAGCCCCCTTTTTCCTATGTGTTCCCCAACGGCTAGGGGATTTGTCCCTTGCTGCCTTTTTGCTCAAAAAGCTCGACAAAAAATCTTTTCAAAATGGAAAGCCCAAAAACCTATTTTCTAAATTTTCAAAAATGCAAATGAGTTTTGAAAAATTCCAAGGTGGCTGGAAAAATTCAAAAGTGCAGAAATGCAGTGGTCGGGAAAAATCAAAATGTGGTGGAAAGCAAATATGCAATTAAAAGAGCAAATATGGATAACTACCGGTTTAACCTCCCGGCGAGGACTCACCTTTTAAAGTCCGACGAGCGGGACTTTTCTCCGGCGTTCAGCTCGATGAAGCGTTGTCCGGTCCCGGAGATGAAGACATGGATGATGCTTCTTGTTTCACTCGCCACACCTTCTTGGTCTTTGTTGCGGTCGGTGGCTTCTCGGGCTTCGGAGGCTGCGGTTTTGCAGGCTTCACAGCCTGTTTCTTTGCAGACCTCGGAGGTTGCTGCCTTGTGGACTTCGGAGGCTGTTGCTTAATGTGTGACCTTTGCCTCCTTGCCTTCATCAGTTGTTGCTGTGCAACCTTTTCCTTCTCAAGGAAGTTCTTCATGAATGTGATGAGACTGTCCTTCTTTGGCGGAGTGACCTCCACTTCCTTGATGTTGCTTGGGTTCGGCCCGTACTTGATACGGATCATGTTGCACTGTTCTTTCCGTGGCCGAAAGTCAAACTTCTCCTCCTTGCCATTGATGTGGAAGCGGATTTCTCCGGCTCCTACATGGATGCGAGCATCCGCAGTGCTGAGAAATGGGCATCCCAGGATGAGCGGTGTGCTCTTCCCGACGTCCATGTCAAGCACTACGAAGTCGACGGGGATGAAGCAATCCCGGATTTTCACCGGAATATCTTCGGCGATCCCCGCCGGATAGCGGACCGTTGAATCGGCCAGCTGCAGCTGCATCGGCGTGGGGGATAGTGTGGTGTAGTTGAGCTTGTCAAAGACATCCTTCGGCATGACGCTCACACTTGCCCCAAGATCACATAAGGCATGGTCGAAGTTCTGTGTCCCGATCGAGCAGGTGATCGTGGGACATCCCGGATCTTTCTTCTTCTCAGGAAGTCGGTTGAGTATAGCAGCGCTACACTCTTCCGTCAGCTTGACAATTTCTGTGGTCGGTAGTGGGCGCTTGTTGCTGATAAGATCCTTGAGGTAGCGAGCGTACGTGGGTACTTGTATCGCATCCAGCAAGGGCACGTTGATGTGCAGCTTCTGGATCACCTCAACGAAGCATGTGAACTGCTCGTCCACGGTGGGCTTCCTTCTTCTTTCAGGAAACGGCATGAGGTTCGTGTCATAGAACTCATGTGGGGCCGTTTTCCTGGGCGGCAGTTCTTCTTCTTCTGCCGGCTTCTCAGCTGATGTGTCCTTTCCTGCATGGTTAGGGTATGGCGGATCCCGAGTGGACTTACCTCCTCTCGTGGTAACCGCATTAACATTTTCTAAGGGGGTCTCGGGTTGCCCCGGGATTTTCCCCGACTCAGCAGTAGGAACAGTAGCAGCTAACTGAGCTAATTGGGTTTCTATCATTTTATTAAAGCTCAGCTGATTCTTGAGAGCAGCACTACCCTGTTTTCATACAAAAATGCAGAAAACAAAGCAAGGTTAGCCTGCTTAGGAGATAGCCTTAATAATTGCAACACTACTATATACATTAGTAATTTTTCTTAAATCATACGCCTTCCCCGGCAACGGCGCCAGAAATGCTTGTTGACTTTTGCTAAGCCATATTAATAAATCATTCCCGGCACGGGGCCAGAAACGGTTCACTAATATGTCCCAGAGTCAAGTAGGTAAAATCCGCAAGCGCACGGAGAATACCGCTGTAGCATTTCACCCGGAAGTATTCAGGGTATCGTATTTGTTTATCCCAAAGGAAGGTTATGATCAAGAAGCGTTACTAACATATAAGATCATGTTAACAATTAGCAAGGATATCTAACCAAGACAGGCGGGTACATGATAATAACCGGGTAGTGTGACACACACAGAAGATTCCTACTAAATAAATAAAGTCTAGTGGAGGAAAGACTATGCTAAGCTACTCCTACTATACATTCCTATATACAGTTGCATGGCCTAAGTAGAATACATACAGACCCACACTCAGGTTCAGCAGTCAATAGTATAGCACTTCAGGCACGGACTTACCCCTGCATCCACAGGCGACTTCCGCCAAGAGCCTACGCACTAGCCTAGCGGGGAGGATTTCAAAGGACGGACAGGGCTGTCACCACCTGCCGCCTACCTCAACGAACCAGTAGACTAACGAATAATTGATGCAAATCAGTCACCCAAGTACCATACTTGCATGACCAAAGAGCACTCTGCCCCTCCGCGATTACTATTAACGAGGCAGAGCTACCGTACGAATACGATCACCAAACCCATGCTATACTTTATCAGCTAAAACTAAGCATAGAGACTATAACATATAAACTAGACTATAGTGACGGTATAGAACTAGCATGACAATAGTAGTATAATAAATATAAACTACTATCACACAAATAGACTATACTATCACATATATGGATCACAATATCAAACAAGAAACTCATGACCCAAGCACAACTATATAGAATATATATATATATTGATAAGAGCAAAGTCTTACAAAAGGGAAAAGATACAAGAGCCATACCAATTCCAAGTGAAGACTTGGGACTAGAGAGCTCTAGACTCAGCCTAACTCCACTAAAACTCCCAGAACTACTACTAGCAAGAGAGAAATGCTTCTTGTGGTGTGTGTTGAGTGTGAAGGCACACCCTCCTATTTATAGCCTCAATAGGTCGGCAAGGGAGAGTAACCGCCACGGAAGGCATCTCAAACCGTCATCAGGAGTCACGGAGGAGCCAACACGTGGAAACCCAGGCGGAGAGGGCGCCCGACCGGGTCGGCCGACCTGACCAGGTCGGCCGACCTGGGGGTGGCCCCTCCTGGCCTGTGCTTTCTCCAGGTGGCTGTCCTGTGGGCCCTGACGTCGGTTTGCGCGGTATTACAGGGAGTTACGTCGGTTAAGTGCTGAAAATGGGCCCTTCAATCCGTGTGACGTCCATGTGGCACTCTCTGATTGGTCGAAAGTGTGTTTTCTTGCCTTTTGAGGTGTTTCCTTCACATTTCCTCCTGCATGCACAAAGTTCTCCAAGTACAAGTGGAACTATATTATTGTGCTAAAGCATGCGTGTATGGAATGCCAAATTCTCCTTTATTTGAGTATAGTTGACGGTTAAAAATGGTACTTAACAGCCGTCAACAATCGGCACAACCGTCACGCCGATTGGCGCAAGCATCACGCTGATTGGCGCGTAACTAAATTGCCAAAAAGAAAAACTACGGAAATTAAAATACACACAAGCTTTTGTTTTACGTCGTTAAGCTCGACCACACGGGGTACTAAGCAGTGAAATACACATCAAAATATTTTAGTTCAAATGTGTCGGGTTCTAGGTATACGTTTAGACGTTGTCCATTCACCATGTATTTGTTTCTCTTGCCATCCATTATGATTACCGCTCCTGAGGGTAACACCGTATTCATGAGATAAGGTCCCTCCCATTTGCTTCGTAGTTTGCCTTTACCAAATAATCTGAATCACGAATTAAATAGGAGTACCCGATCTCCTTCCTTGAACTCCTTCTTCAAAAGCTTCTTATCGTACCACTTCTTTGTTTTCTCTTTGTATATAGCTGCATTCTCATATGCACGCAATCTCACCTCTTCCAATTCACTTATTTGTATCTTCCTTTTCATGCCGGCGGCATCAAGATCCAGATTCATCTCTTTTATAGCCCAATAAGCCTTATGTTCCAATTCCAGCGGTAGGTGACACGATTTCCCATAGATGAATTGATACGGTGTCATACCAATTGGTGTCTTGAATGCCGTCCTATATGCCCATAACGCTCCATTAAGCTTCGTGGCCCAATCTTTTCCTTCCTTTATAACAATCTTCTACAGAATTCCCTTTAATTGCTTATTTGAAGTTTCTGCTTGTCCATTTGTCTGGGGATTGTATGCTATTCCAATTCTATGTTCAACTCTAAATTTTGTTAAAAACCTAGCAAATTCTCCTCCTGTAAAATGGGATCCCCCATCTGTAATTATTATCCTCGGTATTCCGTACCTAGGAAATATCTGCTCCTGAAGTATACTCCTTGATTCTCTTGTAGTGTTAGCCTTGCATGCCATTGCTTCGACCCACTTGGAGACATAATCAACGGCGACCAATATATACTCGAAGCCATAAGAATTCACAAAGGGTCCCATAAAATCCATACCCCAAACATCAAAGATATCGATTTGAAGATTGTACTTAAAAGGCATTGCATTCCTACTGTTAACATTCCCTATTCGTTGGCATTGAGCACACGTTGCAACATACCTTTTTGCATCTTCATGCATGGTAGGCCAATAGAATCCACTTGCCCATACCTTTGCCTGTGTTCTGAAGTAGCCATAATGTCCCCCAGAATCCGAAGAATGACATTTTGCCGAAATGCTTGCTCTTTCTTCTCTGGGTACATAATGCACTGGACTAACCCATTTACTATCCGCAACAGGGTAGATCATACCTGATGAGTACATCATACTCATGGATACACACAACACTCCTTCAACTAAGATGAAAGTTCATGTGCGTCACCTGAATTTACAGGTGAGATCGTTTCTAATATTTTTATTATGTGGTTTTGAGAATAGATTGCTACCTAATGAATTAATTGTTGTTAGAAACCATGGAGATGATGATGAGATAGCTGGAGAGGTGATTGGAGACGTGATGGGCCAGCAAGGACGTCCAAGCCAAGGTGGAGGCCCAATCAAAACCGACTTCGAGTCTGTTTCGGAGCCCAGGACTAGTGTGCACTAAAATGGATGCCCAGGACGCATACGGACTCGGATTTGGACGTTCTATACATGCCTAGAAAGATAACGAAAAGAACTTTCCAACCCAACCGGTCCAATGTCCAAATTCTTCTTGAGCCGTCAGCAATCGCCAAAACAAATCGACTTCCAGAATCTGTCCTCGTGCTGCGACACCGTAATCGGTCTTTGGGCCATGTAACGAGTTGAGCCCACTTAGGGCTGCGTTTAGGGGGTCTTGCACGACCCTAGAGTCGTCATATACAGCCGCCGCCTCTTCATTAGGGTTTGGGTTTTGCTTAGATTATTCTGTTGATAACAGTTTTGCCGTTTGATCGGTTTGTGAGACTCCAACTTGTGAGATTCATCGTATACTTGCAAATTTGGTTGCATTCTTCTTTGTTCTTGCTTGTGTTCTTGATTTGCAGGCAAGGATAAGCCTTATCGGCGAGGTCAATCATTCTTAAATGGTTGATAACTAGAGGAGACGTTGTGCTGCGATTGCGGGGTTCAGAACGTGTCGTTCGGAAGCCGGATCGATTTGTGTATCGCCTCCGCCTTAATCAAAATTATCAGAAGCTATCGGAAGATCGGGAACCCTTGTCCACATCAAGTGGTATCAGAGCTTCAGGTACACCGTTAGGTTCGCCCTTATCCTTGTTATTTTATTCAATCCTAGAGTTCTGAAAATTGCCCCACAAAAATATTTATTCGTCATGTTTCCGCTGTCCTACACCCCCCTTGTGCCTTGCAATTTTCAGTTTAGTTTGCTTCTCTGAATTTTAGTCCCTACAAGGTCATTGTGTTGTTGGTCTAGTACTTGTTCTTTGGTCTTGTTTGAGTCGTGTGTGTCCTTGTTCATAGACAATCAAGAAAAAAAAATCCGATTGTTGCACACGTTGAAAGAATAGTACTGCTGGAATTGTTTGCACTAAATATTTATTTAACATCTAGCCTTCTACTTTTTGTGTGCAAAAGAAACTTAGAGTGTTTTCTGTTGCACGTTGTTGCTTGAGTCAAGAGAGTGCTGCACGTTGTTGCATATGAGAATTGTCGGTTTAGTTCTACATGTACATCTATTCCTTACGTAAAGAGTGCAAAAAAGAAAGTTCAGGTTTTTCCTTTGTGCTATAAAGTTTGCAACTCTTGCTGCAGTTCTATGTCAAAAAAATCATGAAAGAAGTAAAAGGCAAAGAGGTGCTGAAAAAAAATAAGAAGAAAAAGCCGCACCTATAACAAAAGAAAAAAACAAAAAGAGAAGAGAAAAAAATTCAGAATTGCTTGCAACCTTTGTGTCCTTTGTTGAGCCATTTGCTTGCTTGCTTGAACTAGGTCCGAGACAAGTTTAGGCCAGTGACATAGACTAGCTTGGGGCTATTATTCAGTTTTGTAATTTCTGAATTGAAATTTCGGTAATCCGTGCTACTATAAATTGCCTATCTAGCTCCATACATATCCTTCTGAATAGGCACAGATCTTTGGACCCTCGCAATCGTCGGATCACACTCTCCAAGGTATCCTCTGTTTTGCTACTAAGAATCTTGTAAGAACTCAGTTAGGTGCTGTCATTTGCTTGTTGAGAGTTTCCACCGTGATTAAACAGTGGTGATAGGAAAATATACTCTTGTGTGTTTTCTTATTTTCTATTAACAATGACAGGTTACAACACCAATGGTGATGAGTCGATGGTGTCAAATGAGGTTGATACAAGTGTTGTAGCACAACGAGTGTTTAGTTCTCAAATGGAGAAGGTAGAGCAAAATCAAATGAACAACTTGTTTCAGACTCACTTTGTTATGAAGGATCGACGTTGTCGTGTCATCATTGATGGAGAGAGTAGCAACAAGATTGTAAGCTTGGAATTGGTCGAGAAGCTCGGCTTGACCACACAGCCACACTTAGGTCCATACTACATCCAATGGGTAAATTCTTGTGGTAAGATAAAGGTAGATAAAATTGCACGCATTGAATTTTTTATTGGTTCTTATGACGATTGTGCAGATTTTGATATAGTGCCTATGCAAGCGTGTCATTTGTTATTGAGTAAGCCTTGGATTTCTATAAATAATGCTTTGCACAATACCATTGCTAATAGCTATTCATTTAAATACAATGGTAGAAGAGTTACTCTCAAACCTATGTCTGCTGCTAAAATTTTAGAAGAGGATCAACAAAGACTTGAGAGGAGAAAGAATGAACCATTTAGGAAAGAATGGACTATTTCAAATGTTGCAACACTTACATCAAAATCTGAATTAGATGATGAACATATTTCCTGGCCTCTTGTTGCAACTAATACATTTCAGGTTCTACACAAAGAAGAGGATAGTGTGAAAGATGAAGAACATGCTGTTGCTTCAGGTAAGAACTTTCTTGATGTGATGAATTGTTCCAACAATCTTGTTGTATTGGAACCTTGTCTTTATTTGCCTTTGCCACAAGTTGATTTATCTACTGATCCTTGTGATAAAGAGAAGTTGTGTGCCACTGCTTCACTTATACCTTTGCCACAACAAATGAACAAGATTGATGTTTTTTCTTATGATTCACCTACTAGTGCTGAAATAAAACATTTGATTTTAATAACATGTGAAAAGGATGAGCAGAAATTATTGTCTTCTCTAAATACTTTGGGTTATATTGAATTTGATGTTCTTTGTGATCTAAATACCGTGGAGAAGCAAATCTTTTCTCAAACTGAATTGCCTTTACTAACAAGAAACAAATTTTATGCTATAGGAAACTATGATCATAGAGGTGTATTTATGGTGCATAAAGTTTATATTTGCTCAAACATTAATACTCCTTGTGTTGTATAACCAAATGATGAACTAGAAAACTGCAATAACAATTACCATGTCATGTCATGTTTTTCTAGTGTTTTTAAGATCACACATTTTCCATCTTGTCATAAGAGTGAGAATGTCGTTCATATTGCTGAGCAAGTTTTCAAAGAGGTCATTAATTTGCATGGCATGCCTTCTATTATGGTTTCACATTGTGATGATAGTTTTCATAACACATATAAACACGAGGTGTATTCCAAGTTTGGGAATAGTTCTATATTTTATATTTCAGATTTGAGACCACTATTGGGAGAAAGAGATGGGATCGAGTCGAGGACGACTCTAATTCAAAAGAGGGAGAATGATGAGTACATCACACTCATGGATACACACAACACTCCTTCAACTAAGATGAAAGTTCATGTGCATCACCTGAATTTACAGGTGAGATCGTTTCTAATATTTTTATTATGTGGTTTTGAGAATAGATTGCTACCTAATGAATTAATTATTGTTAGAAACCATGGAGATGATGATGAGATAGCTGGAGAGGTGATTGGAGACGTGATGGGCCAGCAAGGACGTCCAAGCCAAGGTGAAGGCCATATCAAAACCGACTTCAAGTCTGTTTCGGAGCCCAGGACCAGTCTGCACTAAAATGGATGCCTAGGACGCATACGGACTTGGATTTGGACGTTCTATACATGCCTGGAAAGATAACGAAAAGGTGAAGTCCTATACAAATAATCATGCTATTATCATGTTCCACAGAATGTTCAATATAATAGTTCATGTCCCATCTTTATTTGTGTATCAGATACATGGGAACACGTATTTCTTTTGCCATGATGTCTATTCACACAGTAGCA
Organism: Eleusine indica; assembly: GCA_030378355.1. Taxonomy (NCBI): domain Eukaryota; kingdom Viridiplantae; phylum Streptophyta; class Magnoliopsida; order Poales; family Poaceae; genus Eleusine; species Eleusine indica. The sequence goes on from CM059497.1 coordinate 18,948,777, forward strand.
GCACTGCTCACCCATTTTCATGGTCCACTGTCGACACATGGACTAATACCATACCATGGTCTAGGAAATTGTGAACCCAGTACACAAGATTATCACCTTGCATGTTAGCCTTTGTTTTACCAGTTAATTAAACTACATGTCCTTTCCACCCCTCTTTGTTGCACTTTAGCCCTTGTAACTTCAATCTTGCACATCTTTTCGTCTATTACTCCGATTTAGGCAATTCTTGCACCTAAACTCTTGTATCACGATAAACTATCTAATTGCAACCTTTGTTCAATAATACCTAATTGTTCTATACCTTGCATTATGTATTTATTGTGTGTATGCTTTGTACGTCTTGCGTGAATAGGATTTTTACGCACGGGAATTGTAGGAGGACGAAGATCAAGATTTATTATCACTGAGCAGCAACATCTAATTTCAGGCAAGTGTCCTTGATGCATTTTGCACCTATTATGAATGATTATTTTTAGAATTGCATGCTTGTGTCAAATGAATGGGTACCTATTGTTAGGGTTTACTAGTATTGTTCTATCTTGTCCTTGTCACCGTGAACTAGAGTTTTATCTATTAATGGGTAGACATGCTTAGTTGCTTACTAGGTTGTTGGGTCTAATTTAATGTTGACTAATGAACAATATCACATGGGAAAAGATGGGTAATTCTTTTAGTAACATGGACTTAGGGATCTATGCAAGCCGGATGGAATGGATGTGGTGCCGTGGGCACATGGTTGGTGGTGGTAGGCTTGTTGTAGATCCAAGGAACCAGTTCTTGGAGCGATAACCCAGGACAACAGTGCCATCACAAGGCTATTATGGAAGAGCTTGGCTGATTAATCAGGAGTTCTCCTAGTGTTGGTGCTGCATTTGGTGGAGCGCGGAATGGAAGTCAAGAGGACTGTCCTTGTATCCGAATGGCTCAAGAGGGGGCTCCTGGGGTGATGAGCTTCTTGTTGATGGGCTATCACTTATGAACGGGAGTGGAACCTTAGTGGCTAGCATGTACTGGGAGACCCATTGTAAAAGCCTCGTAGTGATCTCCTAGCCGCGCACCTAAGGAAGTGTGCTAGTGCTTGGCCGGCATGGCAACATGGAGACTCTAGTCCATCTGGCAACAGGGGACGAAATGACGACTTGTGGGTAAAGTGGTACAACCTCTGCAGAGTGTAAAACTACCATGATAGTTGTGCTCACGGTCACGAGCGGCCTGGAATCCTCACAAGATTAGTTGGTTATGGTTGGGAATGGTTGGTTGGTGGTTTGGATTGGACTTGGCTTGAATAGCACCCTGTGGATTGATGGTTGAGATGACCTCACCTAGTAATTAGGATGCTTAGTGAATTAAAAGCTCATGCAGTAAATCCCTATAAGACTTCCTTTTCTTTAGCCCCGTGTCATCTTTTCCCCCACTTGCTGAGTACGACATGTACTCACCCTTGCACTATACCACATTGCTGCTCAGCTAGAGGAGAAGGATGGTACAACCATGAAGACGATGAAGGGGACTAGGCATGCGGTCTTCCGGTCGACTTCCTGTGGGAGCTGAAGGACGCCAACGCTTAGTTTATTCCTCTGCAATGTAATCTTTTGTTTTGACCTACAGGTCTGTCTTGTAATAATATTATTGATTTAATAAAGATATTGTTCTTTTATCACAATAATTGTCCTGTGTGCGTGAAAACTTGAGCTTGGGCTGCATACAGATGCATTCAGTTTCGGTCGTTGGAAACGGGTGTGACAGTCCTCGATGAAGGAAGTGTTTTCTAGAATACGATCTAGAAGATCCTTACATTCTATCGTGGTCTTGTGTGCAAACGAACCTCCAGCGGAGATATCAAGATATAGGGCAGACTCCTTGTTAAGACCCAGACAAAAGTGTTGTAAAAACACGTGGTCGGGTATAGACAATTCCAGGCCGAACTGAATTAAGATCGAAAATCGGGCCCAGGCTGCACCTATGGATTCCTTCTCATGCTGCTGAAAGCAAAGGATTTCCCTTCGTAGAGACGTGATACGGGATAAAGGAAAGAGAGCAAGACAAAATTTGTCTCTTAGTTCTATCCAATCACCGTTCACACTTCCTGCGGTATGAGTGTACCATTGTTTCGCTTTCTCTGTGAGAGAAAAAGGAAACAATTTCCACCTTAAGGTTTCTTGCGTCATGCCCGAAATCATCAGACACAAGCTCAATTGCTCAAACTCCCGCAGATGGTGGTATGGGTTTTCATGGCCAAGCTCGGAGAAGGATTGCTCCCGAACCATGTCTATAAAGCCAGGGCGGAGTTCATAGCGAGATGCACGAATTAGGTTCGCAGAGGGAGGTGGCTGTTGGTTTTTCTTACGTCTACGAATAAATCCGCAAGCGCACGGAAGACCGATGTAGCACTTCACCCAGAGTATTCCGAGGTATCGAATCACGAGGAACGTGTGTGTCTATCGTTGGACTAAATCACCCAAGGACACAGAGATTGATTAAGACAGGCAGAGGACAGAGAGGATGTCCCAAGAGTCAGGTTCCTACGTTAACTAAGCTATGCTCTAGTTTGCTCGCGTTGGGCACGGACTTACCCCTGCATCCACAGGCGACTTCCGCCAAGAGCCTACGCACTAGCCTAGCGGGGAGGATTTCAGAGGACGGACAGAGCTGTCACCACCTGCCGCCTACCTCAACGAACCAGTAGACTAACGAATAATCAAAGGTAACCTCCTGCCTAGACACCACGTCTATGCGATCGATTACTACCTTAACCTTCTAGCAACGAATATTCAGGCTAAGGCACCCTAAGAACTTAGAGCGATGAACGAGCTCACAAGCTAGAACTATAACTTAATTAAAGTAAAAAGTAACTGCAAGAGGGGAAATCTCGACACTTACTATGATTGGCAAATGTCGTCGAAGTACAAGCGTGGAGAAGGCGAAGACAAGCCCAAGCCTCCTCCGAACTCTACTCCACTCTCTTCCTAATCTAAGCACTAGCTAAGTAGCACTTGGCCTTTGCAAGAGGAGCACTAAATCTTCAATCTTGAGTGTGTGTTGGAGTGAAGGCCCTCACCCTCTATTTATAGCCTCCTAACATCGGTTTCAGAGGAGTAACCGCCACGGAATCCCCCCAAACCGCCATCAGGGAGTCCTGAGGAGCCAACACGTGGAAGCCCAGGCGGAGAGGGCGCCCGGCCAGGTCGCCCGACCTGACCAGGTCGGCCGACCTGGGGGTGGCCCCTCCTGGCCTGTGCTTTCTCCAGGTGGCTGTCCTGTGGGCCCTGACAACGGTTTGCGCGGTATTACAGGGAGTTACGTCGGTTAAGCGCTGAAGGTGGGCTCCTTAATCCGTGTGCTTGCTCCTGATTGGCCGGAAGTGTGCTTTCTCCTTGAATTTCCTTGAATTTTATTTAAACTCCATGGGTTGCTTCCTGCATACACAAAGTCACCAAAACTTGTGGAAATAATTAGCAATAAATTCCTACCACTAAGGTGGTGATCAAATTGTGTGATTCTTGCGGGTAAACGACGGTCATATTTTGCATTTAAGGACCGTCAACAAACTCCCCCACACTTAGCCTTTGCTCGTCCTCGAGTAAAGGACTAAAGACTAAGGACTAAGTGATAATTCAAACCTTGATAAATCAAATCTAGCATGCAAATTATTCCAGGCATTACCTTGTATCTCCATGAGCTTTTGAAGTGTCTAGCATGCCTTCTTTGGATATTGATGAATGGAACGAATCTTGACTCCGAAAACTCAGCTCCTTCTGCTTATGTAACTTGGGTTTTCGAAAAGATTTTCACAATCAAAGAATAGTAGCCATACTCCTCAAATGATTCTCTCAGTCGCTCAAAGGTGTATTTTCCTCACCGAGGCATTGTGCCTTTCATGTCCTATCTCTAAATATGGTATATCTGGAGCTCAAGAATAGGATTGAAATGGTGGCATACTTATAATTCATATCTTGCTAAGTCAAAATTCGGATCCAAAGAGAAAAACAAGTCATGATTCATAAGTCAAGTCTGTGCACATTTATTTGGTAGATGGAAGATGGATACTCCTTTGAATATTCCCTCATGGAAATGAGATCATGGGCTATCTTTCTTTCTTTTCTTTTCTCTCTCTCTTTTTTTTTTGAATACTAGATAGCCCATAACTCTTTTTGCAACAAAATACGGAGGGAAGTATGTAGAACTGGAGTATTTTATTTTCATGGATGGTGGAGATGCTAACTTCCAGTGTAGAAGTTTTAGCATAGAGGTGGATGTGCACACAGACTTGATAAATGAAGCATAACAGGCATCTCAATTTGGGTCTCAAAATTTTGACAAGGCTCAATAAATTAATAAGTAGCACAAAAGAGCACAATCTTTGATAAGCAAAATTTGGCCTTGGTAGGATAAATTTTATCATTGAGGAGTTAGCTTTCAAATTTATCATTTTCAAAAGAAAATCCCAAGTTATAAGCATAAGAGTGAAGATTCATAAAGTCTATTCATATCACATAAATCAATAGTCCTAGGTAGCATGTTTTCCTAAAGATATAGTCATGGAAATTCAGGCAAACATTCTAGGAATAAGGAGTATGCAAGATGATAAATCAAAAAGAATGAATTATGGAGAAAATTCAGGTTTTTAGTATTTATTAATTTTTCCATATTCAAGGAGAAAATAAGCAGAGAGGCAGGGAGGAATGGGAAGTGGACGTGCAAACCAGAGTATGGACCAAGTGGGGGTCCGACGGGAGCCAGGCCTAGGTCGGCCGACCTGGTCAGGTCGCCCGACCTGGGAGATGCTCCTCTGGTCCCCTGGTTCGTCGTGTTGCTTCGTGTCGCCCTGTGCAACATATTTCTCAGGGTAGACCGTCCGTTTGCGCGTTCGTACTTTGCAAATCCTCCTCCACACTTGTTTCCTGACTTCTTTTTATTTGACACAAACAAAAAGGAAAAAGTGTGAAAGCAAAGGTGGACCCCATCGGCTTTATGGGCTCAGTGGGTTCCATTATTCAATTCTTTATTATAGGCGCATTACATTTTAATGAAATAAACGAAGAAAATCTAAAAAGGGAAACTAAGCGCCTATTTTCCTAAACTATATGGGAGAGCCTATTCATTTGCCCTTATATAAGTCGGGCTCTCCCATGTGGCTACAAATGCGCTCCATCTTAGCGCATAAGCCACGGCGGAGGTCTTTCATACCCTCCTCGAGGCGTTGCACACGATCCTCAAGTTGAGCACGATCAACCAACTCCTCCGCCAACTTGTTGGCCAGCCTCTTATTCTCCGCCCGTAGGAGGAGAACGTCCTGCGCAAGCTTGGCCTTGGAGGGACCTGTCGCCTCGTCCCCGCTGTCCTGGTAGTGGCCGCCCTCCGCTGTGATTGGCGGGGGGTCGAGGAAGCGGCTGATGGTCTTCCGCGGGGAGGAGTCGATGGATTCCTCCATCTCCCGCTTGTCCTCCGAAGTGAGCTTGGGGAAGAGCACTTTCCCCTTGCCCGGTCCGATGCGCGGTCCGGTGCTGGTGAACCGTCCCTTCCGCTCTGGCGACGTGGGGATGTAGTCCATCCGGTACTTGTACCCGAATGGCGACCCATCCCTGCCCCGTAGCGTCTCCACGAGGTGTTCCCCAGGCAGGAGAGCAGAGGGATCCCCGTTGTGGAGACGATGGGTGGGTGTCGTCTTGCGGGGCACCAGAGCGCCCGTCGTCGGCCTCTTGATGTCGGGGGTAGGACGCCGTACAGGCGACGTTCCCCGCGTCTTCATGGTGCGTGCCGGGGTCGGCGAAAGTGCCCGCTGCGATGTGCGGGTGGCGGAAGGGCTGCGCCGTTCAGCAAACCGTGTACGGCCTGCCCTTTCCTCTTCGCGGCGCAGGGGAGGCTCAATGGCGAGAGGCTCAATGATCTCGTCAAGGGTGAGATCGAGGTTGGTCGGGACAATTTGGTTAGCGGGGGTGATTTCCCCGCTAAGGGCAAGGGCGGAGCCGGTCAAGGAAGCCTGGGAAGTGCTCTTTTTGGCAGCCATGACGAAGTTGGGGGTTCTGGAAGAGGTTCACAGGAAGGTTTGGGATGAGAGAAAAGCATCGCTCCCCTGTGCTTAAAAGGAGAGTCCCCCGACGGTATATTCGCGATTCTCCATGATAATCTCTGATTAGGGCGAAGGGGGAAGTTGGAGGAACGCGTGAGAGAAAAACGGGAAGCGGCGGCGCCACCAGGGGGTCGGCCGACCTGGCCAGGTCGGCCGACCTGGTGGTGGGCCCCCTGGGGCTGCTGCTTCGTGGGCTGCGTAAGGGAGGTCCAAGGAGGGGGAAAAGTACGGCAATTTAATTTGATTCTAAGTTTAGGTGCCCGTAAAGGCTATGGGTAGGCCCGGAAGTCAATTAAATTGACTACGTCCTCCTCAACTCCTATACTTTTAATAGAATCGTAAAAGAGTTTAAGTCGATGGCCGTTTACCTTAAACGCGTTCCCGTCCTTGTCCTAGAGTGTGACCGCTCCATGTGTCGCGACGTCGATGACGAGATATGGCCCAAGCCATTTGCTTCGCAGCTTCCCGTCGCCGAACAGCTTCACTCTTGAGTTGAAGAGTAGCACCTTGTCTCCAGGGTTGAACTCCTTTGGCTGTATCCTTTTGTCGTGCCATTTCTTGGTCTTTTCTTTATAGATCCTGGCACTGTGATACGCCTTTTCTCTCCATTCCTCCAGCTCAGAAATTTGCTTCATCCTGTGCCTTCCTGCTTCCTTGGAATCCATATTCCACTTCTTTATTGCCCAGTATGCCTTGTGTTCCAGTTCTACCGGCAGATGGCAAGTCTTGCCGTAGACCAGCTGGAATGGAGACATGCCTATGGGGGTCTTGTATGCAGTGCGATATGCCCATAGTGCATCTGGCAACTTGTTCTTCCATCCCGATCCCATTTCCTCCACTGTTTTCTGCAGGATGTTCTTGATTTGCTTGTTCGAGGTCTCTGCCTGACCGCTGGTCTGGGGGTGGTATGGAGTAGCAATGTTGTGGTCGGAACCGAGTTCCCTCAGGAAGTGTCGGAATCCTTTGTCCGTGAAGTGTGAACCTCCATCACTAATCACCATCCTTGGTACCCCAAAGCGTGGGAAAATGATCTCATAGAACATCTTCCGTGCGCTCTTTGCATCTGCAGCTCTGCATGGCAATGCTTCAACCCACTTTGACACGTAGTCGTCTGCCACCAGGATATACTCGCAATCATAGGACCTTGGGAAGGGTCCCATGAAGTCGATGCCCCAGACGTCGAAAAGTTCGACTTGCAGGTTGTATGTCAAGGGCATCGCGTTGCGAGATGAGATTCCTCCATGCTTCTGGCATCTCCTGCACCTCCTGATGTACTCCTTGGTGTCCTCATACATCGTCGGCCAATAGAAACCACTTTGCCAGATTTTTGCTTGCGTCCGGTACACGCCGTAGTGTCCTCCGTACGGAGCTGCATGGCACTTCTCAATTATCTGTGCACCCTCAATGGTGGGGATGCATCGCCGCAACAGACCATCAGCACAGACCCTGTAGAGGAATGGGTCGTCCCAAAGGTGTCGCCTACTTTCATAGGCCAGCTTCTTTCGGTTTTCCCCCGGCGGAACATACCCTGTAACCATGAAATTCACGATATCTACATACCAGGGTGTGGAGTCCGCAACCTTTAACAGCATATCATCTCGTAGGAAGTCGTTGATTGGTAGTTCCTGCATGTTAGTGACTTGCATACGAGATAGATTATCTGCTACGGAATTCTCTACTCCTTTCTTATCTTTTATTTCAAGATCAAATTCTTGGAGTAAGAGGATCCATCTGATGAGCCTTGGTTTAGCATCTTTTTTAGCGAGCAGGTACTTTAGTGCAGCATGATCAGTGTAAACAATTACCTTTGCTCCAACTAAATAAGATCTAAACTTATCGATAGCAAAAACCACAGCCAGGAGCTCCTTTTCTGTAGTAGCGTAGTTGAGCTGTGCTCGTGTCAAGGTTTTGCTAGCGTAGGCTATTGCGTGATGCTTCTTGTCCTTAGTTTGGCCGAGAACGGCCCCTACGGCATAGTCACTAGCATCGCACATGATTTCAAAGGGCAGCTTCCAATCAGGGGGTTGGATGATGGGAGCTGAGATGAGTGCATTTTTCAAGAGATGAAAAGATTTCAAGCACTCATCATCAAAGTCAAAAGGCGCATCCTTAGCTAAGAGGTTGGTGAGGGGTCTAGCGATTTTCGAAAAGTCTTTGATGAATCGTCGATAGAACCCAGCATGCCCCAAAAAGCTACGAATACCCTTGACGTTGATCGGAGGTGGAAGTTGCTCGATAACTTCTATTTTCGCCTTATCCACCTCGATCCCTCTCTCGGACACTAAGTGCCCTAGCACTATGCCTTCTCGGACCATAAAGTGGCACTTTTCCCAATTAAGTACCAGGTCCTTTTCCTGGCATCGAGTCAAGACCCTGTCCAAGTTCTCGAGACAGTGATCGAAGGTCTTCCCATAGACTGAGAAGTCATCCATGAAGACTTCCATGATTTCCTCGATCATGTCCGAGAATATGGACATCATACACCGTTGGAAAGAGGCGGGTGCATTACACAACCCAAAAGACATCCTACGGTAGGCATACGTTCCATACGGGCACGTGAAGGTGGTCTTACTCTGATCATCGGGATGGATAGGAATCTGATGATAACCAGAATACCCATCAAGGAAACAGAAGAAGGAATGGTTTGCCAACCGTTCTAACATCTCATCGATGAAGGGCAGCGGGAAATGATCCTTCTTTGTTGCCTTGTTGAGTTTTCTGTAATCGATACACATCCTCCATCCCGTGACGGTACGTTGGGGAATAAGCTCGTTCTTATCGTTCTTAACGACCGTCATACCTCCCTTCTTCGGCACTACTTGTACCGGGCTCACCCACTCACTATGAGGTACGGGATATATGATCCCTGAATGCAGAAGTTTTAGAACTTCCTTCTTCACAACCTCGCGCATAGCATTATTTAACCTCCTCTGAGGTTCCCTAGAAGGTGTACTCTCGGGGTCAAGAGGGATGCGATGGGTGCAGAGAGTGGGACTAATTCCCTTTAGGTCTTGGAGGGAGTACCCAAAGACAAAGCGATGTTTCTCTAAGACAGAGATCAGCTTCTTGGTTTCCTCCTCCGAAAGCTTATCACTAATGATGACAGGGGACTCCGTGTCACCATGTAGGAAAGCGTAGCGTAGGCCAGGGGGTAAGGTTTTTAACTCGATGGGAGGTCGAGTCGGTGGTTCATCTTCAGGAAGCTCGAGAGTTTCCTGTAGATCATCCTCCTCTTCTATAAAAAGATCGGCGTCTTGGTCAAGGAGGGTATCAGGAGGGTCGAAAGGGGAAATCACTTTCACCTCTTCGGTTAGGTCTCTCTCATCAGGAAATTCAGCGATGGTGTTTCGCGAACGGGAGATTGGGATTGAGAGAGCCTTTCCTCCGATGTTGACACTGAGGTTACCGGATGAAGCTGCCATAAAGGGTTTTTCTAAAGGAAGCCCGATGAGGACATCAAAGCTTGGGACCTCAAAGACATGAAAGTTCAGAAGGGCCTCAGCGTCTTTGTGTCGTATCGACACATTGTTTAGAATCCCGTAACCTTCTAGGATGGCTCCGGTAGGGCTTTTGAAGGTCTTTTGCGTAGGAAGCAGAGGTTCGTCTCCTAATACCTCAAAGGCAAAGGAGTCGGAAACGATGTTTATTCCTACGGCGGGATTATACCAGACATCCACAGCTCTGCCTCAAACCGTACAAGGAATGGTAGTAGAGGGTGAGATAATCCGAACAAGTTCGGAACATTGCTCATTTTCTCGGGACCACTCATCACTCATGATGGCTGTTAGTTCTTTCACTGAGTCCCTAAGGAATTGTTCTTCTATAGGTTCAGGGGAAGGAACTGGTGTTTGAGGCTTTCGTTGGATGGCATACATCGAGGTGTTACCGAAATCTTTGAAAAGATCATCCTCGATGATGAAAGGGAATTCGGACGGCTGAATTTCTTCATCATCCGAATTTCCTGGTTCAGGAGGAGGCTCACTAGCTAAGTCTTGAGATGTGCAAGAAGCAGGGTCAGATTCGGCTAGCTGGAGAGTCTCCTGGCTCGGCGTAGCTTCTTCGCAGGGGGGTTTGGTGGGCTCAAGGAAAGAGGTATTTTCTAGAATGCGTTCTAGGATGGTTCTTCCTTCTGAGACCGTTTTGTGTATGAATGAACCTCCGGCGGCTATGTCGAGATATTGGGCAGATTCCTTGTCGAGACCCATCCGAAAATGCTATAGCAACATGGGATCGGGTATAGACAAGTCAGGACCGGATTTCACTAAAAGCGAGAACCTAGCCCAAGCTGTGCCTAAGTATTCTTTCTCGGCCTGCTCGAAGTTGAAGACCTCTCTACGGAGAGAAACGATTCGTGACATTGGGAAGAACACAAGACAAAATTTGTCCCGGAGCTCTTTCCAGTCACCATTCGTGCTTTCTGCCGTGTGAGTGTACCATTGCTTCGCCCTTTCTATATGAGAAAAGGGAAACAATTTCCACTTGAGAGTCTCTTGTGTCATACCCCTGATTTGGATGCACGAGCACAATTGCTCAAATTCTCGCAGGTGATGGTGTGGGTTTTCATTTTCTACCCCCGAGAAAGGTTGTGCCTGAACCATGGCTATAAAGCCTGGGCGGAGTTCGAAGCCATCAGAAAGGATTGGTTTTGAAGATGAAGGTGGCTCGTAGAACTCGCCCCTTGGAGCAGAGAAGGATTGGATAGAAGGTTGCTCCATGGTAGGGATAAGGAAAGAAATAAAAGAAAGACAAAAAGGGATACGAGGGTGACTAGGGTCCGCAGATAAAACAGCAACCGTTCCCCGGCAACGGCGCCAGAAATGCTTGTTGGTTTTTCTTACGTCTACGAATAAATCCGCAAGCGCACGGAAGACCGATGTAGCACTTCACCCAGAGTATTCCGGGGTATCGAATCACGAGGAACGTGTGTGTCTATCGTTGGACTAAATCACCCAAGGACACAGAGATTGATTAAGACAGGCAGAGGACAGAGAGGATGTCCCAAGAGTCAGGTTCCTATGTTAACTAAGCTATGCTCTAGTTTGCTCGCGTTGGGCACGGACTTACCCCTGCATCCACAGGCGACTTCCGCCAAGAGCCTACGCACTAGCCTAGCGGGGAGGATTTCAGAGGACGGACAGAGCTGTCACCACCTGCCGCCTACCTCAACGAACCAGTAGACTAACGAATAATCAAAGGTAACCTCCTGCCTAGACACCACGTCTATGCGATCGATTACTACCTTAACCTTCTAGCAACGAATATTCAGGCTAAGGCACCCTAAGAACTTAGAGCGATGAACGAGCTCACAAGCTAGAACTATAACTTAATTAAAGTAAAAAGTAACTGCAAGAGGGGAAATCTCGACACTTACTATGATTGGCAAATGTCGTCGAAGTACAAGCGTGGAGAAGGCGAAGACAAGCCCAAGCCTCCTCCGAACTCTACTCCACTCTCTTCCTAATCTAAGCACTAGCTAAGTAGCACTTGGCCTTTGCAAGAGGAGCACTAAATCTTCAATCTTGAGTGTGTGTTGGAGTGAAGGCCCTCACCCTCTATTTATAGCCTCCTAACGTCGGTTTCAGAGGAGTAACCGCCACGGAATCCCCCCAAACCGCCATCAGGGAGTCCTGAGGAGCCAACACGTGGAAGCCCAGGCGGAGAGGGCGCCCGGCCAGGTCGCCCGACCTGACCAGGTCGGCCGACCTGGGGGTGGCCCCTCCTGGCCTGTGCTTTCTCCAGGTGGCTGTCCTGTGGGCCCTGACAACGGTTTGCGCGGTATTACAGGGAGTTACGTCGGTTAAGCGCTGAAGGTGGGCTCCTTAATCCGTGTGCTTGCTCCTGATTGGCCGGAAGTGTGCTTTCTCCTTGAATTTCCTTGAATTTTATTTAAACTCCATGGGTTGCTTCCTGCATACACAAAGTCACCAAAACTTGTGGAAATAATTAGCAATAAATTCCTACCACTAAGGTGGTGATCAAATTGTGTGATTCTTGCGGGTAAACGACGGTCATATTTTGCATTTAAGGACCGTCAACAGTGGCTCACAAAACTCGCCCTTCGGAGCAGAGAATTGGTATAAAGGTTGTGGCTCCTTCGCAGAAGTTGGAAATAGGAACAAAATAAAATAAAATAAAAAGGTATACAAGGATGAACTAGGTTCAAAGATAATTCAGCAACCGTTTCCCGGCAACAGCGCCAGAAAGCTTTTTGACTCCAGCGGTCACTCATGGTAATAACCCGCAAGCGTACGGCTGTCGAAGTAGCTTTCACCCAGGAGTATTCCAAGGGTATCGAAATCCACAGGGAACGTGTGTGGACTATCAAAGAATCGGGCTCGTCCAGGGACAACAAGAATTTGGTAGGCTAGGGTAGAGAGGATTATAGGATGGATTGGACCAAGGACAAGGTAAGGTCAAACTCTAATGCTTACTTCGGGCGCCAGCTTCCCCCTGGTCTGCCAGGACATTCCGGCCTACAGCTCTACGACGTACCCGAATGTGGAGGGTCACTAAGGATGGACAGGACTGTCACCACCTGTCGTCTACTGTTGGTTTTTCTTACGTCTACGAATAAATCCGCAAGCGCACGGAAGACCGATGTAGCACTTCACCCAGAGTATTCCGGGGTATCGAATCACGAGGAACGTGTGTGTCTATCGTTGGACTAAATCTCCCAAGGACACAGAGATTGATTAAGACAGGCAGAGGACAGAGAGGATGTCCCAAGAGTCAGGTTCCTACGTTAACTAAGCTATGCTCTAGTTTGCTCGCGTTGGGCACGGACTTACCCCTGCATCCACAGGCGACTTCCGCCAAGAGCCTACGCACTAGCCTAGCGGGGAGGATTTCAGAGGACGGACAGAGCTGTCACCACCTGCCGCCTACCTCAACGAACCAGTAGACTAACGAATAATCAAAGGTAACCTCCTGCCTAGACACCACGTCTATGCGATCGATTACTACCTTAACCTTCTAGCAATGAATATTCAGGCTAAGACACCCTAAGAACTTAGAGCGATGAACGAGCTCACAAGCTAGAACTATAACTTAATTAAAGTAAAAAGTAAACTGCAAGAGGGGAAATCTCGACACTTACTATGATTGGCAAATGTCGTCGAAGTACAAGCGTGGAGAAGGCGAAGACAAGCCGAAGCCTCCTCCGAACTCTACTCCACTCTCTTCCTAATCTAAGCACTAGCTAAGTAGCACTTGGCCTTTGCAAGAGGAGCACTAAATCTTCAATCTTGAGTGTGTGTTGGAGTGAAGGCCCTCACCCTCTATTTATAGCCTCCTAACGTCGGTTTCAGAGGAGTAACCGCCACGGAATCCCCCTAAACCGTCATCAGGGAGTCATCTGGAGCCTACACGTGGAAGGCCAGGCGGAGAGGGCGCCAGGCCAGGTCGCCCGACCTGACCAGGTCGGCCGACCTGGGGGTGGCCCCTCCTGGCCTGTGCTTTCTCCAGGTGGCTGTCCTGTGGGCCCTGACGTCGGTTTGCACGGTATTACAGGGAGTTACGTCGGTTAAGTGCTAAAGGTGGGCTCCTTAATCCGTGTGCTTGCTCCTGATTGGCCGGAAGTGTGCTTTCTCCTTGAATTTCCTTGAATTTTATTTAAACTCCATGGGTTGCTACCTGCATACACAAAGTCACCAAAACTTGTGGAAATAATTAGCAATAAATTCCTACCACTAAGGTGGTGATCAAATTGTGTGATTCTTGCGGGTAAACGACGGTCATATTTTGCATTTAAGGACCGTCAACAAACTCCCCCACACTTAGCCTTTGCTCGTCCTCGAGTAAAGGACTAAAGACTAAGGACTAAGTGATAATTCAAACCTTGATAAATCAAATCTAGCATGCAAATTATTCCAGGCATTACCTTGTATCTCCATGAGCTTTTGAAGTGTCTAGCATGCCTTCTTTGGATATTGATGAATGGAACGAATCTTGACTCCGAAAACTCAGCTCCTTCTGCTTATGTAACTTGGGTTTTCGAAAAGATTTTCACAATCAAAGAATAGTAGCCATACTCCTCAAATGATTCTCTCAGTCGCTCAAAGGTGTATTTTCCTCACCGAGGCATTGTGCCTTTCATGTCCTATCTCTAAATATGGTATATGTGGAGCTCAAGAATAGGATTGAAATGGTGGCATACTTATAATTCATATCTTGCTAAGTCAAAATTCGGATCCAAAGAGAAAAACAAGTCATGATTCATAAGTCAAGTCTGTGCACATTTATTTGGTAGATGGAAGATGGATACTCCTTTGAATATTCCCTCATTGAAATGAGATCATGGGCTATCTTTCTTTCTTTTCTTTTCTCTCTTTTTTTTTTTGAATACTAGATAGCCCATAACTCTTTTTGCAACAAAATACGGAGGGAAGTATGTAGAACTGGAGTATTTTATTTTCATGGATGGTGGAGATGCTAACTTCCAGTGTAGAAGTTTTAGCATAGGGGTGGATGTGCACACAGACTTGATAAATGAAGCATAACAGGCATCTCAATTTGGGTCTCAAAATTTTGACAAGGCTCAATAAATTAATAAGTAGCACAAAAGAGCACAATCTTTGATAAGCAAAATTTGGCCTTGGTAGGATAAATTTTATCATTGAGGAGTTGGCTTTCAAATTTATCATTTTCAAAAGAAAATCCCAAGTGATAAGCATAAGAGTGAAGATTCATAAAGTCTATTCATATCACATAAATCAATAGTCCTAGGTAGCATGTTTTCCTAAAGATATAGTCATGGAAATTCAGGCAAACATTCTAGGAATAAGGAGCATGCAAGATGATAAATCAAAAAGAATGAATTATGGAGAAAATTCAGGTTTTTAGTATTTATTAATTTTTCCATATTCAAGGAGAAAATAAGCAGAGAGGCAGGGAGGAATGGGAAGTGGACGTGCAAACCAGAGTATGGACCAAGTGGGGGTCCGAGGGGAGCCAGGCCTGGGTCGGCCGACCTGGTCAGGTCGCCCGACCTGGGAGATGCTCCTCTGGTCCCCTGGTTCGTCGTGTCGCTTCGTGTCGCCCTGTGCAACGTATTTCTCAAGGTAGACCGTCTGTTTGCGCATTCGTACTTCGCAAATCCTCCTCCACACTTGTTTCCTGACTTCTTTTTATTTGACACAAACAAAAAGGAAAAAGTGTGAAAGCAAAGGTGGACCCCACCGGCTTTATGGGCTCAGTGGGTTCCATTATTCAATTCTTTATTATAGGCGCATTACATTTTAATGAAATAAACGAAGAAAATCTAAAAAGGGAAACTAAGCGCCTATTTTCCTAAACTATATGGGAGAGCCTATTCATTTGCCCTTATATAAGTCGGGCTCTCCCATGTGGCTACAAATGCGCTCCATCTTAGCGCATAAGCCACGGCGGAGGTCTTTCATACCCTCCTCGAGGCGTTGCACACGATCCTCAAGTTGAGCACGATCAACCAAGTCCTCCGCCAACTTGTTGGCCAGCCTCTTATTCTCCGCCCATAGGAGGAGAACGTCCTACGCAAGCTTGGCCTTGGAGGGACCTGTCGCCTCGTCCCCGCTGTCCTGGTAGTGGCCGCCCTCCGCTGTGATTGGCGGGGGGTCGAGGAAGCGGCTGATGGTCTTCCGCGGGGAGGAGTCGATGGATTCCTCCATCTCCCGCTTGTCCTCCGAAGTGAGCTTGGGGAAGAGCACTTTCCCCTTGCCCGGTCCGGTGCGCGGTCCGGTGCTGGTGAACCGTCCCTTCCGCTCTGGCGACGTGGGGATGTAGTCCATCCGATACTTGTACCCGAATGGCGACCCATCCCTGCCCCGTAGCGTCTCCACGAGGTGTTCCCCAGGCAGGAGAGCAGAGGGATCCCCGTTGTGGAGACGACGGGTGGGTGTCGTCTTGCGGGGCGCCAGAGCGCCTGTCGTCGGCCTCTTGATGTCGGGGGTAGGACGCCGTACAGGCGACGTTCCCCGCGTCTTCATGGTGCGTGCCGGGGTCGACGAAAGTGCCCGCTGCGATGTGCGGGTGGCGGAAGGGCTGCGCCGTTCAGCAGACCGTGTACGGCCTGCCCTTCCCTCTTCGCGGCGCTGGGGAGGCTCAATGGCGAGAGGCTCAACGATCTCGGCAAGGGTGAGATCGAGGTTGGTCGGGACAATTTGGTTAGCGGGGGTGATTTCCCCGCTAAGGGCAAGGGCGGAGCTGGTCAAGGAAGCCTGGGAAGTGCTCTTTTTGGCAGCCATGACGAAGTTGGGGGTTCTGGAAGAGGTTCACAGGAAGGTTTGGGATGAGAGAAAAGTATCGCTCCCCTCTGCTTAAAAGGAGAGTCCCCCGACGGTATATTCGCGATTCTCCGCGAGAATCCCTGATTAGGGCGAAGGGGGAAGTTGGGGGAACGCGTGAGAGAAAAACGGGAAGCGGCGGCGCCACCAGGGGGTCGCCCGACCTGGCCAGGTCGGCCGACCTGGTGGTGGGCCCCCTGGGGCTGCTGCTTCGTGGGCTGCCTAAGGGAGGTCCAAGGAGGGGGAAAGGTACGGCAATTTAATTTGATTCTAAGTTTAGGTGCCCGTAAAGGCTATGGGTAGGCCCGGAAGTCAATTAAATTGACTACGTCCTCCTCAACTCCTATACTTTTAATAGAATCGTAAAAGAGTTTAAGTCGATGGCCGTTTACCTTAAACGCGTTCCCGTCCTCGTCCTGGAGTGTGACCGCTCCATGTGTCGCGACGTCGATGATGAGATATGGCCCAAGCCATTTGCTTCGCAGCTTCCCGTCGCCGAACAGCTTCACTCTTGAGTTGAAGAGTAGCACCTTGTCTCCAGGATTGAACTCCTTTGGCTGTATCCTTTTGTCGTGCCATTTCTTGGTCTTTTCTTTATAGATCCTGGCACTGTGATACGCATTTTCTCTCCATTCCTCCAGCTCAGAAATTTGCTTCATCCTGTGCCTTCCTGCTTCTTTGGAATCCATATTCCACTTCTTTATTGCCCAGTATGCCTTGTGTTCTAGTTCTACCGGCAGATGGCAAGTCTTGCCGTAGACCAGCTGGAATGGAGACATGCCTATGGGGGTCTTGTATGCAGTGCGATATGCCCATAGTGCATCTGGCAACTTGTTCTTCCATCCCGATCCCATTTCCTCCACTGTTTTCTGCAGGATGTTCTTGATTTGCTTGTTCGAGGTCTCTGCCTGACCGCTGGTCTGGGGGTGGTATGGAGTAGCAATGTTGTGGTCGGAACCGAGTTCCCTCAGGAAGTGTCGGAATCCTTTGTCCGTGAAGTGTGAACCTCCATCACTAATCACCATCCTTGGTACCCCAAAGCGTGGGAAAATGATCTCATAGAACATCTTCCGTGCGCTCTTTGCATCTGCAGCTCTGCATGGCAATGCTTCAACCCACTTTGACACGTAGTCGTCTGCCACCAGGATATACTCGCAATCATAGGACCTTGGGAAGGGTCCCATGAAGTCGATGCCCCAGACGTCGAAAAGTTCGACTTGCAGGTTGTATGTCAAGGGCATCGCGTTGCGAGATGAGATTCCTCCATGCTTCTGGCATCTCCTGCACCTCCTGATGTACTCCTTGGTGTCCTCATACATCGTCGGCCAATAGAAACCACTTTGCCAGATTTTTGCTTGCGTCCGGTACACGCCGTAGTGTCCTCCGTACGGAGCTGCATGGCACTTCTCAATTATCTGTGCACCCTCAATGGTGGGGATGCATCGCCGCAACAGACCATCAGCACAGACCCTGTAGAGGAATGGGTCGTCCCAAAGGTGTCGCCTACTTTCATAGGCCAGCTTCTTTCGGTTTTCCCCCGGCGGAACATACCCTGTAACCATGAAATTCACGATATCTACATACCAGGGTGTGGAGTCCGCAACCTTTAACAGCATATCATCTCGTAGGAAGTCGTTGATTGGTAGTTCCTGCATGTTAGTGACTTGCATACGAGATAGATGATCTGCTACGGAATTCTCTACTCTTTTCTTATCTTTTATTTCAAGATCAAATTCTTGGAGTAAGAGGATCCATCTGATGAGCCTTGGTTTAGCATCTTTTTTAGTGAGCAGGTACTTTAGTGCAGCATGATCAGTGTAAACAATTACCTTTGCTCCAACTAAATAAGATCTAAACTTATCGATAGCAAAAACCACAGCCAGGAGCTCCTTTTCTGTGGTAGCGTACTTGAGCTGTGCTCCTGTCAAGGTTTTGCTAGCGTAGGCTATTGCGTGATGCTTCTTGTCCTTAGTTTGGCCGAGAACGGCCCCTACGGCATAGTCACTAGCATCGCACATGATTTCAAAGGGCAGCTTCCAATCAGGGGGTTGGATGATGGGAGCTGAGATGAGTGCATTTTTCAAGAGATGAAAAGATTTCAAGCACTCATCATCAAAGTCAAAAGGCGCATCCTTAGCTAAGAGGTTGGTGAGGGGTCTAGCGATTTTCGAAAAGTCTTTGATGAATCGTCGATAGAACCCAGCATGCCCCAAAAAGCTACGAATACCCTTGACGTTGATCGGAGGTGGAAGTTGCTCGATAACTTCTATTTTCGCCTTATCCACCTCGATCCCTCTCTCGGACACTAAGTGCCCTAGCACTATGCCTTCTCGGACCATAAAGTGGCACTTTTCCCAATTAAGTACCAGGTCCTTTTCCTGGCATCGAGTCAAGACCCTGTCCAAGTTCTCGAGACAGTGATCGAAGGTCTTCCCATAGACTGAGAAGTCATCCATGAAGACTTCCATGATTTCCTCGATCATGTCCGAGAATATGGACATCATACACCGTTGGAAAGAGGCGGGTGCATTACACAACCCAAAAGACATCCTACGGTAGGCATACGTTCCATACGGGCACGTGAAGGTGGTCTTACTCTGATCATCGGGATGGATAGGAATCTGATGATAACCAGAATACCCATCAAGGAAACAGAAGAAGGAATGGTTTGCCAACCGTTCTAACATCTCATCGATGAAGGGCAGCGGGAAATGATCCTTCTTTGTTGCCTTGTTGAGTTTTCTGTAATCGATACACATCCTCCATCCCGTGACGGTACGTTGGGGAATAAGCTCGTTCTTATCGTTCTTAACGACCGTCATACCTCCCTTCTTCGGCACTACTTGTACCGGGCTCACCCACTCACTATGAGGTACGGGATATATGATCCCTGAATGCAGAAGTTTTAGAACTTCCTTCTTCACAACCTCGCGCATAGCATTATTTAACCTCCTCTGAGGTTCCCTAGAAGGTGTACTCTCGGGGTCAAGAGGGATGCGATGGGTGCAGAGAGTGGGACTAATTCCCTTTAGGTCTTGGAGGGAGTACCCAAAGACAAAGCGATGTTTCTCTAAGACAGAGATCAGCTTCTTGGTTTCCTCCTCCGAAAGCTTATCACTAATGATGACAGGGGACTCCGTGTCACCATGTAGGAAAGCGTAGCGTAGGCCAGGGGGTAAGGTTTTTAACTCGATGGGAGGTCGAGTCGGTGGTTCATCTTCAAGAAGCTCGAGAGTTTCCTGTAGATCATCCTCCTCTTCTATAAAAAGATCGGCGTCTTGGTCAAGGAGGGTATCAGGAGGGTCGAAAGGGGAAATCACTTTCACCTCTTCGGTTAGGTCTCTCTCATCAGGAAATTCAGCGATGGTGTTTCGCGAACGGGAGATTGGGATTGAGAGAGCCTTTCCTCCGATGTTGACACTGAGGTTACCGGATGAAGCTGCCGTAAAGAGTTTTTCTAAAGGAAGCCCGATGAGGACATCAAAGCTTGGGACCTCAAAGACATGAAAGTTCAGAAGGGCCTCAGCGTCTTTGTGTCGTATCGACACATTGTTTAGAATCCCGTAACCTTCTAGGATGGCTCCGGTAGGGCTTTTGAAGGTCTTTTGCGTAGGAAGCAGAGGTTCGTCTCCTAATACCTCAAAGGCAAAGGAGTCGGAAACGATGTTTATTCCTACGGCGGGATTATACCAGACATCCACAGCTCTGCCTCTAACCGTACAAGGAATGGTAGTAGAGGGTGAGATAATCCGAACAAGTTCGGAACATTGCTCATTTTCTCGGGACCACTCATCACTCATGATGGCTGTTAGTTCTTTCACTGAGTCCCTAAGGAATTGTTCTTCTATAGGTTCAGGGGAAGGAACTGGTGTTTGAGGCTTTCGTTGGATGGCATACATCGAGGTGTTACCGAAATCTTTGAAAAGATCATCCTCGATGATGAAAGGGAATTCGGACGGCTGAATTTCTTCATCATCCGAATTTCCTGGTTCAGGAGGAGGCTCACTAGCTAAGTCTTGAGATGTGCAAGAAGCAGGGTCAGATTCGGCTAGCTGGAGAGTCTCCTGGCTCGGCGTAGCTTCTTCGCAGGGGGGTTTGGTGGGCTCAAGGAAAGAGGTATTTTCTAGAATGCGTTCTAGGATGGTTCTTCCTTCTGAGACCGTTTTGTGTATGAATGAACCTCCGGCGGCTATGTCGAGATATTGGGCAGATTCCTTGTCGAGACCCATCCGAAAATGCTGTAGCAGCATGGGATCGGGTATAGACAAGTCAGGACCGGATTTCACTAAAAGCGAGAACCTAGCCCAAGCTGTGCCTAAGGATTCTTTCTCGGCCTGCTCGAAGTTGAAGACCTCTCTACAGAGAGAAACGATTCGTGACATTGGGAAGAACACAAGACAAAATTTGTCCCGGAGCTCTTTCCAGTCACCATTCGTGCTTTCTGCCGTGTGAGTGTACCATTGCTTCGCCCTTTCTATATGAGAAAAGGGAAACAATTTCCACTTGAGAGTCTCTTGTGTCATACCCCTGATTTGGATGCACGAGCACAATTGCTCAAATTCTCGCAGGTGATGGTGTGGGTTTTCGTTTTCTACCCCCGAGAAAGGTTGTGCCTGAACCATGGCTATAAAGCCTGGGCGGAGTTCGAAGCCATCAGAAAGGATTGGTTTTGAAGATGAAGGTGGCTCGTAGAACTCGCCCCTTGGAGCAGAGAAGGATTGGATAGAAGGTTGCTCCATGGTAGGGATAAGGAATGAAATAAAAGAAAGATAAAAAGGGATACGAGGGTGACTAGGGTCCGTAGATAAAACAGCAACCGTTCCCCGGCAACGGCGCCAGAAATGCTTGTTGGTTTTTCTTACGTCTACGAATAAATCCGCAAGCGCACGGAAGACCGATGTAGCACTTCACCCAGAGTATTCCGGGGTATCGAATCACGAGGAACGTGTGTGTCTATCGTTGGACTAAATCACCCAAGGACACAGAGATTGATTAAGACAGGCAGAGGACAGAGAGGATGTCCCAAGAGTCAGGTTCCTATGTTAACTAAGCTATGCTCTAGTTTGCTCGCGTTGGGCACGGACTTACCCCTGCATCCACAGGCGACTTCCGCCAAGAGCCTACGCACTAGCCTAGCGGGGAGGATTTCAGAGGACGGACAGAGCTGTCACCACCTGCCGCCTACCTCAACGAACCAGTAGACTAACGAATAATCAAAGGTAACCTCCTGCCTAGACACCACGTCTATGCGATCGATTACTACCTTAACCTTCTAGCAACGAATATTCAGGCTAAGGCACCCTAAGAACTTAGAGCGATGAACGAGCTCACAAGCTAGAACTATAACTTAATTAAAGTAAAAAGTAACTGCAAGAGGGGAAATCTCGACACTTACTATGATTGGCAAATGTCGTCGAAGTACAAGCGTGGAGAAGGCGAAGACAAGCCCAAGCCTCCTCCGAACTCTACTCCACTCTCTTCCTAATCTAAGCACTAGCTAAGTAGCACTTGGCCTTTGCAAGAGGAGCACTAAATCTTCAATCTTGAGTGTGTGTTGGAGTGAAGGCCCTCACCCTCTATTTATAGCCTCCTAACGTCGGTTTCAGAGGAGTAACCGCCACGGAATCCCCCCAAACCGCCATCAGGGAGTCCTGAGGAGCCAACACGTGGAAGCCCAGGCGGAGAGGGCGCCCGGCCAGGTCGCCCGACCTGACCAGGTCGGCCGACCTGGGGGTGGCCCCTCCTGGCCTGTGCTTTCTCCAGGTGGCTGTCCTGTGGGCCCTGACAACGGTTTGCGCGGTATTACAGGGAGTTACGTCGGTTAAGCGCTGAAGGTGGGCTCCTTAATCCGTGTGCTTGCTCCTGATTGGCCGGAAGTGTGCTTTCTCCTTGAATTTCCTTGAATTTTATTTAAACTCCATGGGTTGCTTCCTGCATACACAAAGTCACCAAAACTTGTGGAAATAATTAGCAATAAATTCCTACCACTAAGGTGGTGATCAAATTGTGTGATTCTTGCGGGTAAACGACGGTCATATTTTGCATTTAAGGACCGTCAACATCTACCTCTTCAATCCGTGGAGCACGCGGCAATCAAAGGTAATATATAGCCTAGACACCATGCATATGCTACGAATTACTACTCTAATCTTGATCAAAGACTAAAGCATTCAATTACGAACGATGAACCCGTAAGCATGTAAAGAGTAGATCTTATTGAATCAAAGGAACAATACCATAGAAGAATCCTAAAGACTTACTTGAAATGGCAAGACTCCATCGAGGTCCAAGATTAGGGAAGAGTGCCGATAGGCCGGCACTTCCCTGAACTACCCCTCACTCTCTCCCTATTCTCTAAGCACTAAGGAGGTAGTACTTCGCCTTTTTGAGTGGAGCTCAAGTGTTTCTCTTCTTGTGTGTCTTAGTGTGAAGCCACACCCTCCTATTTATAACCTCTATAAGTCGGCAAAGGGGAGTAACTGTTGACTTTTGCTAAGCCATATTAATAAATCATTCCCGGCACGGGGCCAGCAACGGTTCACTAATATGTCCCAGAGTCAAGTAGGTAAAATCCGCAAGCGCACGGAGAATACCGCTGTAGCATTTCACCCGGAAGTATTCAGGGTATTGTATTTGTTTATCCCCAAAGGAAGGTTATGATCAAGAAGCGTTACTAACATATAAGATCATGGTAACAATTAGCAAGGATATCTAACCAAGACAGGCGGGTACATGATAATAACTGGGTAGCGTGACACACACAGAAGATTCCTACTAAATAAATAAAGTCTAGTGGAGGAAAGACTAGGCTAAGCTACTCCTACTATACATTCCTATACAGTTGCATAGCCTAAGTAGAATACATACAGACCCACACTCAGGTTCAGCAGTCAATAGTATAGCACTTCAGGCACGGACTTACCCCTGCATCCACAGGCGACTTCCGCCAAGAGCCTACGCACTAGCCTAGCGGGGAGGATTTCAAAGGACGGACAGGGCTGTCACCACCTGCCGCCTACCTCAACGAACCAGTAGACTAACGAATAATTAATGCAAATCAGTCACCCAAGTACCATACTTGCATGACCAAAGAGCACTCTGCCCCTCCGCGATTACTATTAACGAGGCAGAGCTACCGTACGAATACGATCACCAAACCCATGCTATACTTTATCAGCTAAACTAAGCATAGAGACTATAACATATAAACTAGACTATAGTGACGGTATATAACTAGCATGACAATAGTAGTATAATAAATATAAACTACTATCACACAAGTAGACTATACTATCACATATATGGATCACAATATCAAACAAGAAACTCATGACCCAAGCACAACTATATAGAAAATATATATATATTGATAAGAGCAAAGTCTTACAAAAGGGAAAAGATACAAGAGCCATACCAATTCCAAGTGAAGACTTGGGACTAGAGAGCTCTAGACTCAGCCTAACTCCACTAAAACTCCAAGAACTACTACTAGCAAGAGAGAAATGCTTCTTGTGGTGTGTGTTGAGTGTGAAGGCCCTCACCCTCTATTTATAGCCTCAATAGGTCGGCAAGGGAGAGTAACCGCCACGGAAGGCACCTCAAACCGCCATCAGGAGTCGCGGAGGAGCCAACACGTGGAAGCCCAGGCGGAGAGGGCACCAGACCAGGTCGCCCGACCTGACCAGGTCGGCCGACCTGGGGGTGGCCCCTCCTGGCCTGTGCTTTCTCCAGGTGGCTGTCCTGTGGGCCCTGACGTCGGTTTGCGCGGTATTACAGGGAGTTACGTCGGTTAAGTGCTGAAAATGGGCCCTTCAATCCGTGTGACGTCCATGTGGCACTCTCTGATTGGTCGAAAGTGTGTTTTCTTGCCTTTTGAGGTGTTTCCTTCACATTTCCTCCTGCATGCACAAAGTTCTCCAAGTACAAGTGGAACTATATTATTGTGATAAAGCATGCGTGTATGAAATGCCAAATTCTCCTTTATTTGAGTATAGTTGACGGTTGAAAATGGTACTTAGCAGCCGTCAACAAACTCCCCCAAGCTTACCCTTTGCTCGTCCCGAAGCAAAGATAAACTTAAGTTGTTGATCAGGAGTTGCTACAATGTCCTACTCCTCAATAATACTATGCGCACAACAAAGTACTCTTCCTAGAATTAAATATGTTGGCACATAACTTACCCATTTACCTCGATCCATGGGGCTTTTACACCTCATTGTCTTGGGCGGTTGAGAGATAGAACAATTGCAGGGCACCAATCACTTGCTCTAGATTCCGCTATGTTATTCCGGAGGTTTTCAAAAGATTTTGAAAATAAAAACCAAGTTCCTCAAATGATTCTCTCGGATCACTCAATATGTGTATGATTCCTCACCAAGGCAAAGTGTTGCCTATAATCACCTACTTCTAAATAAGGCTTTATGTGGAGCTCAAGGTAGGGATATATGAGGCACTCATGTTCACATAATATTGCTATGTCAAAAGACCGGATCCAAGAAAAACATCAATTCAAACAATCTTGATCAAGATGTGCAAGTGTGTGGGAGAACGGAGGAATGGTGGGTGGGAAGAAATAACTCCTTTTTGAATTTTCCTTCTCTCTTTTGGAGTTTCTAGGCTATGGCTATCTTTTGCTTGCTCTCTTTTTTTTTGAGCATTTTTTTCTTTTCTTTTTGCATAGCCATAGTCCTAGTTTGCAATGAATACTTTGAGAGAGGAATTTTGCAATGGATATATGGAGTGTTTCTTTGGATGGATGGATGGATAGTGGCTTTCTTCCGGTGTAGAAGAATAGCTCACGGTGGATATGGTGGATATGGTGGATGCTATCTTCTTGATTTAGAAGGATAGCTCATGGCGGTGGATGTGTGTATATGATCTTGATCAAGAAAGCATGAAAAGAGTTCTACTGGGGTCACAACAATTTTGACTAAGCTCGATGTGAAACAAGCAGCATATGTGTAAAGGTTTTCAAATGTAAACACTACATATGGCTGTGGTGGGAATTTCATCATTGAGGAACTTATCAATTTGTCATTTTGAAAAATAAAACTCCAGAATTCAAGCTTTACGTTGAGCAAGATCATAGCAGCCCTATCTATCATATCATACCTCTCAACAACTTAGAACTAGAGAATGCATATGCTACCCACAAGATTCAAGTTCAAGGCAAGATTTACCAACAAACCTAACTCTTGAGAGAGTACTAAGTTGTAAACTAGCATTAGAGAGGAATAAAGGACAGAGCAACTATTCATCATCTCAACATAGGAAAATTATACACATTCATACCGCGCATGAAAAGGGAAATATTTTTGTTCTTTTTATGTTTTGCAAATTTTTATGGTTTTCAGATTTTATAATTTTTTTTTGAATTTTCAGATTTAGCAAATGCAAGAAATAAAGGGAAGGGGAAAGATACAAGTTACCGTGAGAAGGGGAGTCCTCCCCCAAGCTTGTTCTTGCTCATATCTGCTGGTTCGGGTCGTAGCCTTGGGAGCGGAAGAAGGCATCCCAATTGCTCTGATTCTGAGCCATCATCGCGTTCAGCTGGCGGAATTGGTTGTCGCTGAAATTCTGCCATTGCTGGGTGTCGGCGACATGTTGCGTGAGAGTTTGTTGCATGCTCTCGGTGCGCAAATCAATGTCGTTCACCCTCCTTGTCAACTCGGCCATCCCATAGTTGAGTTCACGGAACCCACGGGATGAGAATGACCGAGTGGCAAAGGATGGCGGTCCGCTTGAACTTGATGACGTCTGCATGGGGTAATCGTACTGAGATTCCCATGCTCCGGCCTGCCATGTTGATGCACCCGCCTCGTCCTGTGGTGGGGGCTGCTCCCATACTGGATCTCCGGTCGGAGTGTGAAACTCCGGTGTAGGCTCCATATGCCTACGGGAACGTGTCGGTCGCCCTGAAACACTATGCCTGCGAACTTCTCCCACTGGCTCAAGTGGGAGGGTTAGTGCCCGACAGTGATACAAACGAAGACCCGGGTTAGGTAACGGGAATTCATTTGTATACCCGGGAAAGTGATAGATCAAGGTATTATTTGGACCATGTTTCAAAGTATGCCCTTGCACAAAATAGTCCTCGCCTAGAAATTCTCTATCTACCGTCAAATATTCAACATGAACATTCTCAAGCAGACCATACTTCTGCGCAATGCGAGTAACTAAAGAGGTGCACTCAATTGGTCCTGTCAACTTTATATTGTCTAACCATTGATCAATCATGCATTCCGCGGGTGACACCCTAATTTTCTTAACCATGGCATAAAGTATTTTCAATTCATCTTGCCGGACAACCCTAATGTCACCCCGAGGAAACAAGGTCATAGCCAACCACACATGCATAAATCTAAGTGTAGGATTATGGATGGCACTAGTTCTAGGCTTGGGACCCCACTCGTTTCCGGAAATCTTTTTCCAAAAACTTTCTTTATGGAACCCCTTTAGCGCTTTATCTAAGTCTAGCCTACATTTAGGATTTAGACCTAGCATAGCATGAAAATCACCCCATGTGACCAAGCGCTTTTGCCCAGACAAGCGAAAAGAAATGCCTTCATCATACTTTCTAAGGGTGCATAAAAACTGCATAGTAAGCAAACGAGAACCCGACTCATCTACTTCTGCGAAATTTAGCCAACCCATAGTGCGAAAAATAGAGGCAAATTCTTCTCTCATACCTATTTTCTCGAGGAAGTCCGGATCGAAGCGTCGGGTGTGGGCGAATGGCCGTTCTCTCATGAGCGCGATGGCTTGGCCCTCGCGGTCGTCCTTGATGTCGAGATGCTCCTCGGTGATGAGCAAGGCCGGCCTTTCCTCCAGAATTTCAGCTTCGGGGTCACCATGCCCTGGACTTGGTGTGAGCTCGACGGAGGATGCTTGACTCGTGCTTGCACGAGTGCTTTTTCTCCGCTTGATTCCGGCGACTTGCTTCATTCGGTTGAACATGGCTGCACACAAGAACAAACACAAGACAAGAACAAAAAAAAGATCGAACAAGTGTTCGGGTGAGCGTTAGTGAAAATGACAAACCCGAGCTTCTCCGAAATTGGTTTTCTTCTCACAACAACTTGCAAATGCACTAAAACAGAGGGGAAATATTTTTTTTTTGGGTTTTTGGGGCTGTAGTAAAGTTGAAGAACACGAAATTTTGGGAGAGCAACAAGTGAGCAAAGGAGGGGAGTGAAAGATGAGCTTGGAATGGTCAAGCTCCTCCTCCTGGGCGGTTTTTATAGCAAGATGGCCGTTAGAAAAGGACAGAGCAACGGCCATATAGCCGTTGGGAGAAAGGAGCACAGGAAAAGGTGGGGCCAGGGGGTCGGCCGACCCCACCAGGTCGGCCGACCTGGCAGGTGGGTCTCCTGGCAGCCCCCTTTTTCCTATGTGTTCCCCAACGGCTAGGGGATTTGTCCCCTGCTGCCTTTTTGCTCAAAAAGCTCGACAAAAAAATCTTTTCAAAATGGAAAGCCCAAAAACCTATTTTCTAAATTTTCAAAAACGCAAATGAGTTTTGAAAAATTCCAAGGTGGCTGGAAAAATTCAAAAATGCAGAAATGCAGTGGTCGGGAAAAATCAAAATGTGGTGGAAAGCATATATGCAATTAAAAGAGAAAATATGGATAACTACCGGTTTAACCTCCCGGCGAGGACTCACCTTTTAAAGTCCGACGAGCGGGACTTTTCTCCGGCGTTCAGCTCGATGAAGCGTTGTCCGGTCCCGGAGATGAAGACACGGATGATGCTTCTTGTTTCACTCGCCACACCTTGTTGGTCTTTGTTGCGGTCGGTGGCTTCTTGGGCTTCGGAGGCTGCGGTTGATCGTGGGACACCCCGGATCTTTCTTCTTGTTTCAGGAAACGGCATGAGGTTCGTGTCATAGAACTCATGTGGGGCCGTTTTCCTGGGCGGCAGTTCTTCTTCTTCTGCCGGCTTCTCAGCTGATGTGTCCTTTCCTGCATGGTTAGGGTATGGCGGATCCCGAGTGGACTTACCTCCTCTCGTCGTAACCGCATTAACATTTTCTAAGGGGGGTCTCGGGTTGTCCCGGGATTTTCCCCGACTCAGTAGTAGGAACAGCAGCAGCTAACTGAGCTAATTGGGTTTCTATCATTTTATTGAAGCTCAGCTGATTCTTGAGAGCAGAGGAAACACCCTCTATCTTAGTGTGGATGCTCTCAAGAGTCCTATCAGTGGTGGCAAGCTTTTTACTGATGTTATCATTAACCTTAGCTTGACCAAGCACAAGATCTTTCAAGGAGGGCTGATTATAACCGGAATTAAAACCAGAGAAGTTGCCAGAGTTACCTCCTTGGTAGTTGGGACGTGGTGGACCCCAACTTTGACCTCCTTGTGGACGGTAGCCGTTGTTGTTGTTGTTGCCCATGAACATTGCGTCCTCACGGGTCTCAGGGCAGTCATTCCCCGAGTGTCCCGTGTTGCCACAGACCTCGCAAGTCATACGAGCGTCTAGGGCTTTCACTTCTCCATTGGCTTGGTCGTCCATCTTCTTCATGAGAAGGTCAATCTTGGCGGCGAGCATGTCAACCTCCTTGACGGAGTGCATGCCTCGCTGGCGAGGTTGGAGGCGCTCTTCATTCCAACCTTGGTTGGACACCATCTTCTCGATCAAATCTTTTGCCTTGCTCACAGTGAGCGAGAAGAAGGCTCCACCAGCAGCAGCGTCGAGGTGGTCGCGGGCCGACGGAGTAAGCCCGTTGTAGAAGTTCTGGATGATCAGCCAATCATCCATCCCGTGGTGGGGACATGCCAGGATGTACTCCTGGAACCTCTCCCATGCCTCAGGAATCGACTCCTTCGACTCCTGCTGGAAGCTTGAGATCCTTCCGCGGAGGGCATTGGTCTTGCCCAGCGGGAAGAACTTTGCAAGGAACGCAGCTGAACACTTCTCCCAAGTGTTCACAGCTTCAGGGTTTGCGTAGAACCACTGTCTCGCTCTCCCAAGGAGAGAGAACGGGAACAGTCGAAGGCGAACAGCGTCGGGGGTGACGTCCTTCATTTTGAACGTGTTGCAAATCTCCAGGAATTGCTGGAGATGAGCACTAGCGTCCTCATTGGCTTTCCCACAGAATGGGCTAGCCTGCACCATGGTGATG
Organism: Eleusine indica; assembly: GCA_030378355.1. Lineage (NCBI taxonomy): Eukaryota > Viridiplantae > Streptophyta > Magnoliopsida > Poales > Poaceae > Eleusine > Eleusine indica. Next base: position 18,978,227 of record CM059497.1, read on the forward strand.
AGACCGGTCTTGATCTCGAAGTTCGCATCTCCCACATTGCCAGCTGGTCCCGTAGGGATGTTGGCAGCGGAGGGAGCGGAGAACTCGCGGAGGGTCTTGTCGGCCATTTGCTCAGAGCTTGATGGTGCGGGAATGACAGGTTCGATTGGCCGAGTCTCCTTACGAGGAGGGGTGAGCCTAGCTCGTGTCCTTCTCAGGAGTGACTCAGGATCTTCAGTGAAGTTTGTCGGCAAGTCAAAACCAGTCATACACTACCCTGTTTTCATACAAAATGCAGAAAACAAAGCAAGGTTAGCCTGCCTAGGAGATAGCCTTAATAATTGCAACACTACTATATACATTAGTAATTTTTCTTAAATCATACGCCTTCCCCGGCAACGGCGCCAGAAATGCTTGTTGACTTTTGCTAAGCCATATTAATAAATCATTCCCGGCACGGGGCCAGCAACGGTTCACTAATATGTCCCAGAGTCAAGTAGGTAAAATTCGCAAGCGCACGGAGAATACCGCTGTAGCATTTCACCCGGAAGTATTCAGGGTATCGTATTTGTTTATCCCCAAAGGAAGGTTATGATCAAGAAGCGTTACTAACATATAAGATCATGTTAACAATTAGCAAGGATATCTAACCAAGACAGGCGGGTACATGATAATAACTGGGTAGTGTGACACACACAGAAGATTCCTACTAAATAAATAAAGTCTAGTGGAGGAAAGACTAGGCTAAGCTACTCCTACTATACATTCCTATACAGTTGCATAGCCTAAGTAGAATACATACAGACCCACACTCAGGTTCAGCAGTCAATAGTATAGCACTTCAGGCACGGACTTACCCCTGCATCCACAGGCGACTTCCGCCAAGAACCTACGCACTAGCCTAGCGGGGAGGATTTCAAAGGACGGACAGGGCTGTCACCACCTGCCGCCTACCTCAACGAACCAGTAGACTAACGAATAATTGATGCAAATCAGTCACCCAAGTACCATACTTGCATGACCAAAGAGCACTCTGCCCCTCCGCGATTACTATTAACGAGGCAGAGCTACCGTACGAATACGATCACCAAATCCATGCTATACTTTATCAGCTAAACTAAGCATAGAGACTATAACATATAAACTAGACTATAGTGACGGTATATAACTAGCATGACAATAGTAGTATAATAAATATAAACTACTATCACACAAGTAGACTATACTATCACATATATGGATCACAATATCAAACAAGAAACTCATGACCCAAGCACAACTATATAGAAAATATATATATATTGATAAGAGCAAAGTCTTACAAAAGGGAAAAGATACAAGAGCCATACCAATTCCAAGTGAAGACTTGGGACTAGAGAGCTCTAGACTCAGCCTAACTCCACTAAAACTCCAAGAACTACTACTAGCAAGAGAGAAATGCTTCTTGTGGTGTGTGTTGAGTGTGAAGGCCCTCACCCTCTATTTATAGCCTCAATAGGTCGGCAAGGGAGAGTAACCGCCACGGAAGGCACCTCAAACCGCCATCAGGAGTCGCGGAGGAGCCAACACGTGGAAGCCCAGGCGGAGAGGGCGCCAGACCAGGTCGCCCGACCTGACCAGGTCGGCCGACCTGGGGGTGGCCCCTCCTGGCCTGTGCTTTCTCCAGGTGGCTGTCCTGTGGGCCCTGACGTCGGTTTGCGCGGTATTACAGGGAGTTACGTCGGTTAAGTGCTGAAAATGGGCCCTTCAATCCGTGTGACGTCCATGTGGCACTCTCTGATTGGTCGAAAGTGTGTTTTCTTGCCTTTTGAGGTGTTTCCTTCACATTTCCTCCTGCATGCACAAAGTTCTCCAAGTACAAGTGGAACTATATTATTGTGATAAAGCATGCGTGTATGAAATGCCAAATTCTCCTTTATTTGAGTATAGTTGACGGTTGAAAATGGTACTTAGCAGCCGTCAACAGTAACCGCCAAGAAAGACCCTGCCCACCGCCCTCAGGGATCAACCAGGAGCCTCCACGTGCTAGCCCAGGAGAAAAGGGCGCAGGCCTGGGTCGGCCGACCTAGGGGGGTCGGCCGACCTATGGCTGGGCCCTCCTGGCTTGTGCTTCCTCAGGGTGGCTGCCAGGTGGGTCCTTATCCTAGATGTCGGGGTCGTTTTGTGTGTTCCTTCGGTGTAGTACTAAAAATGGGCCCTTCAATCCATGTGCTCTCTCCTAATTGGCTGAAGGTGTGTTTTCTCCCTTAATTACTTGTGTTTTATTAATACTCTGTGGTAAATCATCTGCATACACATAATCACCAAAACTTGTGGAATTTGTTAGTAATAAAGTCCTACCACTAGTTGGTTATTTATTTTGTAGTTTTTATGCAAGCAAATGATGGTCATATTTAGCACTTAAGGACCGTCAACATGCATGTGAGTGATTCTCCAAGCAATAGTGGATATTTATTAATTCTAAGTAACATGCATGGTGGGAATATACAATCCTTCTTTATTTTGAGTAATGTTGATGGACAAAAATGGTACTTAACGACCGTCAACAATCTCCCCCAAGCTGAACCATTGCTTGTCCCGATGCAAAGATAGAACTTTAGGTTGTTGTTCTGGAGTTGCTACAATGTTTTATATTCCCCCATAGTACCAAGTGCACAACAAAATACTCTATCTTTAATTGAATAAGTTGGCATTTGGTAACTCACCCTTTTTACCTTAGTCCTTGTAGGGCTTTTTGGCTTCTCTTCATCTTGGGTCGTTGAATGACAGAACGGCCTTTTGTAGGACACCATTCTCTCATCCCTATGTTCCACTTTTCATCTGGGGTTTTTCAAAAGATTTTGTCAAATAAAACTAAGTTCCTCCAATGATTCTCTCGGTTGCTCAATGTGTATAATTCCTTACCAAGGCGTTGAAGTTGCCTCTTTTTGTTCCTACCTCTAAATAAGGCTTATGTGGGGCTGTCACACCCCAAAATTTAAAATTTTGGTATGTGACCAAGATTTCACTAATTTTTAAAAACTTTTTTAGTAGATTAAAGTTTATATTAAATTAAATAGTGTGTCATCATTTTCTTTAGGCAAAAGAGCTATTTTCTAAATTAAATAAAATAATTTAGGTTATTAATTATTTTGTTTGTTGCATTCATGCTGCCATAGTTGCATTAGGTTTTATTTGGTTGAAAAAGTATTTGAAAATCGATTAGACATTGAATTTTGCTTTAGTTGGAAATTAGGAGAGAGAATAGGAAGGAAAAAACAGAGAAAAAGATAAGAGAAAACAACCCCTGGTCCAAAACTGTCCAATTTTGGCCCACTTGGAGCCTTCCCTCCCTCTTCTCTCCCCCTCTCTTCTGGCTTGGGCCGAATTTCCTCGCGTGGCCCACTTTCTTTTCCCCCCTCCCCTCTCTCCCAGGGCGGCCTGGCCCTGCGCGCCCTGCTCGACTCACTTAGCCCGCCAGCCCAGCGCCAGCCCGCCTGCTCGGCTGCGGCCCCCACCTGAACCCTAGCGCCGCCGCCACCCTTGGCAGGCGTGCCCCGGCAAACCTAAGGGTCCGTGCCCCTATAAAAGGGCGCGTCCCGCGCGCCCCGCGCCCCTTCCCCTTCCCCGCCGCCTCTCGCTGGCCTTGCCCGTCGCCGCCACCGCAAGCCGTCACGCCGCCGTAAGCCGCCGCCGTAAGCCACCGCCGTCGACCAAGCCGCCTCGGCCCTCCCCGCCCACGCGTGACCTCACAGGTGAGCCCCACTCTCCGCGCCGCCCCCGTTGCCCCCTTCCCCGGGTCTCCCCGCGCCCGCGCAGCCCTCCCCCGCGAGCCCCGGCAAGCCGGCCATGGCGCCGCCGCATCTTAGGCCGCCGACGGCCAACACACCGCCGGAGAGCCCCCTCGCTGTCCATATCTAGGCCAACGGTCCAGATTAGATCGAGCCGAAGGGGTATGACCCTGGTCCACCGTGGACCGTGGATCGGTGCGCCCCCGTGGTTCACGAGCCCCGTGGACATAGTCCACGGGAATTATTTTTTTATTTTTATTTTATATATTATTATTTATTTATTTATTCTGTGTAATTACGAGTAAATGTCAATTTTGCGAATAGGCCCCTGCACTTTATTTTAATTACTTTTTAATCCTAAAAATTTTGCAGAACGTTTACAAAATTATATTTTCTAGCACTATATTTTTATAGAAAAGCCCCTAAACTTTTTATAAATAATATTTTAGTACTGACATTTTACAACTTATTCCCTATACTTTTTATAAATTACATTTTGGTCCCTAAAATCTTCATAAATTAGATTTTATAGTTTATCCCTTATACTTTTCTAAAATTACTTTTAGGCCCCTAAACTTGTCTATTTTTACATTTCTGCTCCTAAAACTTCAAATCGCCATAACTTTTCAACCGTAGGTCCGATCTGAGAAATTCTTGCACCAGAGTAATCGTAGTGTTTAATATTATTTATTCGTACTATTTCATAATATTTTACTAATTTATTATTTTAACCCTAGAACTTTAAACCTTCATAATTTTTTACTCGTAACTCGGATTGAGGCGATTCTTGCGCTCACACGATCGTAGCAACGCGTACTTTTTTGTAGTATTGTTTTCATTGTTACTTGTTACTGTGTGGTGTGTTGTTTCTTAGTTTGTTTATATGCTTGTGTTTTCGGTGTGACGTTGAGTAGGCGAACCGCAGTTAGAGAATTTCTAGAATCTCCATCTTGAATATTTTGAGCAGCAGCAAAGGGAACCAGACAAGTGTCCTTGATGCATTTTGAACCTATGTTTTACATTTCTCTCTATCTCTATGCATGCTTGTAAATATGGAATCCTATGTGTCATCATCCTATTTCGTATTATTCCTTGTCGCCTGGGTTCTGGTGTAGTATGCTATTATGGGTACGTCATGCTTTGTTTGCTATGTCGGGATTACAAGTGTCTAATATTAATATTGATTAATGGTTCACTTGAACATATTGATCATGAGGGATGGGTAATCCTTTTTAGCAACATGGAACTAGGGTGATCCAAGCAGGAGGATGATGTTGATGGTGCGGGTATGCACGTGTACTCGGTACAATACTGTGGGATTGTGGTGGTATCTGCTTGGGATCACACGGATAGGTTCATGGAACGTGTAACCATGAAAACCGCGCAAAGCACAGAGCTGATATGGGTAGGCTTGGTTGAGTATCAAGATGTCTTCCCAGTTTTGTAGGCAGTCGAGGAATGAGGGCGGAACGGTTTTACTTTCGACCTCAGGCGATGGACGGTTTTACTCCTAGCCACGGCGCCAGAGGGGGCTTCTATAGGAACGGTTTTAATTCCACAGCGGTGAAACCTTAGCATGGATTGTTTGCGAGCTGGGAAGCTCTTTGAAAGACCTTGTGGTGATCTCTTGGCCTCACACCTACGGTAGTATGATTTGGGCAACATGGAGACTCTATAGTCACTGCATAGTGATGAAATCACCAACCTATGGGTAAAGTTGTGCAACCTCTGCAGAGTGTCAAACTGTTATAACAGCCGTGCTCACGGTCATGAGCGGCATGGACCTTTCACACGATTAGAGGGATTGGATGGGTGAACTGGGTGGGTAGCCAAGTTTGGTTTGGGTGGCGTAACCCTTGGATTGCTACAGGCGGTGTAACATGTAGTGTGGTTCTCTTATGGGTGGTTTAACCCATGATTGGCTATAGGCAGTGTAACTTGTAGTGTTGGATAGATGAGATAATTTGGGGATACTTTTCACCAGTAAATAGGATGGTTTTTCTACTAGGTGTAGGTGCTCATTTATGCAAATAAACCATTATGTTAGCCTTTCTTCTATTAAGCTTGCATGTCATATTTTCCCCCACTTGCTGAGTACGGCATGCGCTCACCCTTGCTATTTCCCTTTGTCGTTGTACTATAAACTGCTGCTCAGAAGATGGAGAGATGGACTGCATTGATGAAGACTACTACTAGGCGAGCGTGCCCCCGATCGATTCCCTATGGTGTTATGGTGTCTTCCGCTGTTATTCTATGAGAGAGTCATCGTTAGTCTTTAAAGACAATTATTTATGTAATAATGATACGCTTTAATAATGATATTGGTTATACTGTTATTCACTTTTACTATCGATATATGTGAAACTTGTCCTGGGCACACATATACTAAGCATCTGGTTTTATCCTTAAAACCGGGTGTGATAGGGGCTCTGGGTACGAATAAATAAGACATACTTGTAACACATATATTGCTAAACCAAAAGACTGAACCCATGGAGAAACAAGTCATACAATCTGATCAAAATGTGCATGTGTGGAATGTGGTGGAATGATGATGGAACGGTGGATACTCCTTTTTGAGTAGACTCTCTCTTTCTTTAATTAGCACTTGGGCATGGCTATTTCTTTGTCTTCTTTTCTCTCTCTCTTTCTCTCTCTTTCATCATGCTCAAGATTAAGAGCAAGAATTTATTCTATTTTTGATAGCCATGCGTTCCATGCAACCAATTGAGAGAGTCATGACATGATATTCATGGAGTGTTTATTTTGCTAACTTCTAAAATAGAAGTTAAGCATATGGTGGTGGATGCAATGGAATGGTATTTCTATCTCCCGGCGTAGGAGCATTAGCAAATGATGGTAGATGTGTACGTGAATCTTGATCATAAAAACATGAAATGGATCTCACAAAGGTTGCAAGCATTATGGTAAAGCTCATTGTGAAAACAAGTAGCATATGTGGAAGGTTTTGCAATGGAGTATAACATATGGCTGTGGTAGGAATTTTCATAATTGAGGAACTTTTTGATTTTATCATTTTGAAAAACAAAATCTCTGTATGTTAAACTTCACTGTGGGACAAAGAGCATAGTAGCTCTATTCCAACCATATCATGCCCCACAACAACCTAGACTAAGATCATGTACTTTGCAACCCACAAGTATTCAAGTTCAAGGCGAGCATGTTTAGCCAACAAACTCAAAAATTGGGAGAGTACTAAGTTATAAACGAGGGACTATGGAAAGATATAAAATAGAGCAACTATTCATCATCTCAACATGAAGGCATGAACATCCCTAGCATGCCTGACAACCTAAAATTTTGTTCTTTTTAGTTTTACAAATGTTTATTTTGTTTTTATGAAGGTAATTCCAACAAAGAAAAAGAAAGAAAGGAAAGATACAAGTCATCTTGGCAGGTGTGCTCCCCCAAGATTGCTTTTGCTCACGGCTGTTGGTTAGGATCAAATCCTCTCCAATGGTAGTTAGCTGCCGTATAGTCGTGGTGTTCTCGCAGCTGCTCTTCGAGGTAACGAAACTGGTCGTCATTGTGCTACTTCCATTCTCTGGTGGTCTGGGCGTGAGTATCAAGGGTGTTTTGCATTTCCCCTATTCTCACATCCAGATCGTCCTTCCTCCTCGTGAGATCCCTCAATTACGAACCATAGTCATGATGACTAAAGCCCAAAAATGAGTGACATCCATCGTGATGTGGAGGCGTGCCGATCGGCTCGGGGCCATGTCCCCATTGTGTGCTACTAGCTTGCTGCCAAGACTGTTGACGGCTGTTAAGTACCATTTTCAACCGTCAACTATACTCAAATAAAGGAGAATTTGGCATTTCATACACGCATGCTTTAGCACAATAATATAGTTCCACTTGTACTTGGAGAACTTTGTGCATGCAGGAGGAAATGTGAAGGAAACACCTCAAAAGGCAAGAAAACACACTTTCGACCAATTAGAGAGTGCCACACGGACGTCACACGGATTGAAGGGCCCATTTTCAGCACTTAACCGACGTAACTCCCTGTAATACCGCGCAAACCGACGTCAGGGCCCACAGGACAGCCACTTGGAGAAAGCACAGGCCAGGAGGGGCCACCCCCAGGTCGGCCGACCTGGTCAGGTCGGCCGACCCAGCCGGGCGCCCTCTCCGCCTGGGCTTCCACGTGTTGGCTCCTCCGCGACTCCTGATGACGGTTTGAGATGCCTTCCGTGGCGGTTACGCTCCCTTGCCGACCTATTGAGGCTATAAATAGGAGGGTGTGCCTTCACACTCAACACACACCACAAGAAGCATTTCTCTCTTGCTAGTAGTAGTTCTTGGAGTTTTAGTGGAGTTAGGCTGAGTCTAGAGCTCTCTAGTCCCAAGTCTTCACTTGGAATTGGTATGGCTCTTGTATCTTTTCCCTTTTGTAAGACTTTGCTCTTATCAATATATATATCTTTTCTATATAGTTGTGCTTGGGTCATGAGTTTCTTGTTTGATATTGTGATCCATATATGTGATAGTATAGTCTACTTGTGTGGTAGTAGTTTATATTTATTATACTACTATTGTCATGCTAGTTATACACCGTCACTATAGTCTAGTTTATATGTTATAGTCTCTATGCTTAGTTTTAGCTGATAAAGTATAGCATGGGTTTGGTGATCGTATTCGTACGGTAACTCTGCCTCGTTAATAGTAATCGCGGAGGGGCAGAGTGCTCTTTGGTCATGCAAGTATGGTACTTGGGTGACTGATTTGCATCAATTATTCGTTAGTCTACTGGTTCGTTGAGGTAGGCGGCAGGTGGTGACAGCCCTGTCCGTCCTTTGAAATCCTCCCCGCTAGGCTAGTGCGTAGGCTCTTGGCGGAAGTCGCCTGTGGATGCAGGGGTAAGTCCGTGCCTGAAGTGCTATACTATTGACTGCTGAACCTGAGTGTGGGTCTGTATGTATTCTACTTAGGCTATGCAACTGTATAGGAATGTATAGTAGGAGTAGCTTAGCCTAGTCTTTCCTCCACTAGACTTTATTTATTTAGTAGGAATCTTCTGTGTGTGTCACACTACCCGGTTATTATCATGTACCCGCCTGTCTTGGTTAGATATCCTTGCTAATTGTTAACATGATCTTATATGTTAGTAACGCTTCTTGATCATAACCTTCCTCTGGGATAAACAAATACGATACCCTGAATACTTCCGGGTGAAATGCTACAGCGGTATTCTCCGTGCGCTTGCGGATTTTACCTACTTGACTCTGGGACATATTAGTGAGCCGTTTCTGGCCCCGTGCCGGGAATGATTTATTAATATGGCTTAGCAAAAGTCAACAAGCATTTCTGGCGCCGTTGCCGGGGAAGGCATATGATTAAGAAAAATTACTAATGTATATAGTAGTGTTGCAATTATTAAGGCTATCTCCTAGGCAGGCTAACCTTGCTTTGTTTTCTGCATTTTGTATGAAAACAGGGTAGTGTATGACTGGTTTCGACTTGCCGACAAACTTCACTGAAGATCCTGAATCACTCCTGAGAAGGACACGAGCCAGGCTCACCCCTCCTCGTAAGGAGACTCGGCCAATCAAACCTGTCATTCCCGCACCATCAAGCTCTGAGCAAATGGCCGACAAGACCCTCCGTGAGTTCTCCGCTCCCTCCGCTGCCAACATCCCTACGGGACCAGCTGGCAATGTGGGAGATGCGAACTTCGAGATCAAGACCGGTCTCATCACCATGGTGCAGGCTAGCCCATTCTGTGGGAAAGCCAATGAGGACGCTAGTGCTCATCTCCAGCAATTCCTGGAGATTTGCAACACGTTCAAAATGAAGGACTTCACCCCCGACGCTGTTCGCCTTCGACTGTTCCCGTTCTCTCTCCTTGGGAGAGCGAGACAGTGGTTCTACGCAAACCCTGAAGCTGTGAACACTTGGGAGAAGTGTTCAGCTGCGTTCCTTGCAAAGTTCTTCCCGCTGGGCAAGACCAATGCCCTCCGCGGAAGGATCTCAAGCTTCCAGCAGGAGTCGAAGGAGTCGATTCCTGAGGCATGGGAGAGGCTCCAGGAGTACATCCTGGCATGTCCCCACCACGGGATGGATGATTGGCTGATCATCCAGAACTTCTACAACGGGCTTACTCCGTCGGCCCGCGACCACCTCGACGCTGCTGCTGGTGGAGCCTTCTTCTCGCTCACTGTAAGCAAGGCAAAAGCTTTGATCGAGAAGATGGTGTCCAACCAAGGTTGGAATGAAGAGCGCCTCCAACCTCGCCAGTGAGGCATGCACTCCGTCAAGGAGGTTGACATGCTCGCCGCCAAGATTGACCTTCTCATGAAGAAGATGGACGACCAAGCCAATGGAGAAGTGAAAGCCCTAGATGCTCGGATGACTTGCGAGGTCTGTGGCAACACGGGACACTCGGGCAATGACTGCCCTGAGACCCGTGAGGACGTAATGTTCATGGGCAACAACAACAACAACGGCTACCGTCCACAAGGAGGTCAAAGTTGGGGTCCACCACGTCCCAACTACCAAGGAGGTAACTCTGGCAACTTCTCTGGTTTTAATTCCAGTTATAATCAGCCCTCCTTGAAAGATCTTGTGCTTGGTCAAGCTAAGGTTAATGATAACATCAGTAAAAAGCTTGCCACCACTGATAGGACTCTTGAGAGCATCCACACTAAGGTAGAGGGTGTTTCCTCTGCTCTCAAGAATCAGCTGAGCTTTAATAAAATGATAGAAACTCAATTAGCTCAGTTAGCTGCTGCTGTTCCTACTGCTGAGTCGGGGAAAATCCCGGGGCAACCCGAGACCCCCTTAGAAAATGTTAATGCGGTTACCACGAGAGGAGGTAAGTCCACTCGGGATCCGCCATACCCTAACCATGCAGGAAAGGACACATCAGCTGAGAAGCCGGCAGAAGAAGAAGAACTGCCGCCCAGGAAAACGGCCCCACATGAGTTCTATGACACGAACCTCATGCCGTTTCCCGAAAGAAGAAGGAAGCCCACCGTGGACGAGCAGTTCACACGCTTCGTTGAGGTGATCCAGAAGCTGCACATCAACGTGCCCTTGCTGGATGCGATACAAGTACCCACGTACGCTCGCTACCTCAAGGATCTTATCAGCAACAAGCGCCCACTACCGACCACACAAATTGTCAAGCTGACGGAAGAGTGTAGCGCTGCTATACTCAACCGGCTTCCTGAGAAGAAGAAAGATCCGGGGTGTCCCACGATCACCTGCTCGATCGGGACACAGAACTTCGACCATGCCTTATGTGATCTTGGGGCAAGTGTGAGCGTCATGCCGAAGGATGTCTTCGACAAGCTCAACTACACCACACTATCCCCCACGCCGATGCAGCTGCAGCTGGCCGATTCAACGGTCCGCTATCCGGCGGGGATCGCCGAAGATATTCCGGTGAAAATCCGGAATTGCTTCATCCCCGTCGACTTCGTAGTGCTTGACATGGACGTCGGGAAGAGCACACCGCTCATCCTGGGACGCCCATTTCTCAGCACTGCAGATGCTCGCATCGATGTAGGAGCCGGAGAAATCCGCTTCCACATCAATGGCAAGGAGGAGAAGTTTGACTTTCGGCCAAGGAAAGAACAGTGCAACATGATCCGTATCAAGTACGGGCCGAACCCAAGCAACATCAAGGAAGTGGAGGTCACTCCGCCAAAGAAGGACAGCCTCATCACATTCATGAAGAACTCCCTTGAGAAGGAAAAGGCTGCACAGCAACAACTGATGAAGGCAAGGAGGCAAAGGTCACACATTAAGCAACAGCCTCCGAAGTCCACAAGGCAGCAACCTCCGAGGTCTGCAAAGAAACAGGCTGTGAAGCCTGCAAAACCGCAGCCTCCGAAGCCCGAGAAGCCACCGACCACAACAAAGACCAAGAAGGTGTGGCAAATGAAACAAGAAGCATCATCCGTGTCTTCATCTCCGGGACCGGACAACGCTTCATCGAGCTGAACGCCGGAGAAAAGTCCCGCTCGTCGGACTTTAAAAGGTGAGTCCTCGCCGGGAGGTTAAACCGGTGGTTATCCATATTTGCTCTTTTAATTGCATATTTGCTTTCCACCACATTTTGATTTTTTCCGACCACTGCATTTCTGCATTTTTGAATTTTTCCAGCCACCTTGGAATTTTTCAAAACTCATTTGCATTTTTGAAAATTTAGAAAATAGGTTTTTGGGCTTTCCATTTTGAAAAGATTTTTTGTCGAGCTTTTTGAGCAAAAAGGCATCAGGGGACAAATCCCCTAGCCGTTGGGGAACACATAGGAAAAAGGGGGCTGCCAGGAGGCCCACCTGCCAGGTCGGCCGACCTGGTGAGGTCGGCCGACCCCCTGGCCCCGCCTTTTCCTGTGCTCCTTTCTCCCAACGGCTATATGGCCGTTGCTCTGTCCCTTTCTAACGGCCGTCTTGCTTCCTTGGCAATAAAAACCGCCCAGGAGGGGGAGCTTCACCATTCCAAGCTCATCTTTCACTCCCCTCCTTTGCTCACTTGTTGCTCTCCCAAAATTTCGTGTTCTTCAACTTTACTACAGCCCCAAAAACCCAAAAAATATTTCCCCTCTGTTTTAGTGCATTTGTAAGTTGTTGTGAGAAGAAAACCAATTTCGGAGAAGCTCGGGTTTGTCGTTTTCACTAACGCTCACCCGAACACTTGTTCGATCTTGTTTTTGTTCTTGTCTTGTGTTTGTTCTTGTGTGCAGCCATGTTCAACCAAATGAAGCAAGTCGCCGGAATCAAGCGGAGAAAAAGCACTCGTGCAAGCACGAGTCAAGCATCCTCCGTCAATTTCAGCGACAACCAATTCCGCCAGCTGAACGCAATGATGGCTCAGAATCAGAGCAATTAGGATGCCTTCGTCCGCTCCCAAGGCTACGACCCGAACCAGCAGATATGAGCAAGAACAAGCTCGGGGGAGGACCCCCCTTCTCACGGTAACTTGTATCTTTCCCCTTCCCTTTATTTCTTGCATTTGCTAAATCTGAAAATCCATAAAAATTTGCAAAACATAAAAAGAACAAAAATATTTCCCTTTTTCATGCGCGGTATGAATGTGTATAATTTTCCTATGTTGAGATGATGAATAGTTGCTCTGTCCTTTATTCCTCTCTAAAGCTAGTTTACAACTTAGTACTCTCTCAAGAGTTAGGTTTGTTGGTAAATCTTGCCTTGAACTTGAATCTTGTGGGTAGCATATGCATTCTCTAGTTCTAAGTTGTTGAGAGGTATGATATGATAGATAGGGCTGCTATGATCTTGCTCAATGTAAAGCTTGAATTCCGGAGTTTTATTTTTCAAAATGACAAATTGATAAGTTCCTCAATGATGAAATTCCCACCACAGCCATATGTAGTGTTTACATTTGAAAACCTTTACACATATGCTGCTTGTTTCACATTGAGCTTAGTCAAAATTGTTGTGACCCTAGTAGAACTCTTTTCATGCTTTCTTGATCAAGATCATATACACACATCCACCGCCATGAGCTATCCTTCTAAATCAAGAAGATAGCATCCACCATATCCACCATATCCACCGTGAGCTATTCTTCTACACCGGAAGAAAGCCACTATCCATCCATCCATCCAAAGAAACACTCCATATATCCATTGCAAAAATTCCTCTCTCAAAGTATTCATTGCAAACTAGGACTATGGCTATGCAAAAAAAAAAAAAAAAAAAAAAAAAAAAAAAAAAAGGCTCAAAAAAGAGAGCAAGCAAAAGGTAGCCATAGCCTAGAAACTCCAAAAGAGAGAAGGAAAATTCAAAAAGGAGTTATTTCTTCCCATCCACCATTCCTCCGTTCTCCCACACACTTGCACATCTTGATCAAGATTGTTTGAATTGATGTTTTTTCTTGGATCCGGTCTTTTGACATAGCAATATTATGTGAACATGAGTGCTTCATATATCCCTACCTTGAGGTCCACATAAAGCCTTATTTAGAAGTAGGTGATTATAGGCAACACTTTGCCTCGGTGAGGAATCATACACATATTGAGTGATCCGAGAGAATCATTTGAGGAACTTGGTTTTTATTTTCAAAATCTTTTGAAAACCTCCGGAACAACATAGCGGAATCTAGAGCAAGTGATTGGTGCCCTGCAATTGTTCTATCTCTCAACCGCCCAAGACAATGAGGTGTAAAAGCTCCATGGATCAAGGTAAATGGGTAAGTTATGCGCCAATATATTTAATTCAAGGAAGAGTACTTTGTTGTGCGCATAGTATTATTGAGGAGTAGGACATTGTAGCAACTCCTGATCAACAACTTAAGTTTATCTTTGCTTCGGGACGAGCAAAGGGTAAGCTTGGGGGAGTTTGTTGACGGCTGTTAAGTACCATTTTCAACCGTCAACTATACTCAAATAAAGGAGAATTTGGCATTTCATACACGCATGCTTTAGCACAATAATATAGTTCCACTTGTACTTGGAGAACTTTGTGCATGCAGGAGGAAATGTGAAGGAAACACCTCAAAAGGCAAGAAAACACACTTTCGACCAATTAGAGAGTGCCACACGGACGTCACACGGATTGAAGGGCCCATTTTCAGCACTTAACCGACGTAACTCCCTGTAATACCGCGCAAACCGACGTCAGGGCCCACAGGACAGCCACCTGGAGAAAGCACAGGCCAGGAGGGGCCACCCCCAGGTCGGCCGACCTGGTCAGGTCGGCCGACCCAGCCGGGCGCCCTCTCCGCCTGGGCTTCCACGTGTTGGCTCCTCCGCGACTCCTGATGACGGTTTGAGATGCCTTCCGTGGCGGTTACGCTCCCTTGCCGACCTATTGAGGCTATAAATAGGAGGGTGTGCCTTCACACTCAACACACACCACAAGAAGCATTTCTCTCTTGCTAGTAGTAGTTCTTGGAGTTTTAGTGGAGTTAGGCTGAGTCTAGAGCTCTCTAGTCCCAAGTCTTCACTTGGAATTGGTATGGCTCTTGTATCTTTTCCCTTTTGTAAGACTTTGCTCTTATCAATATATATATCTTTTCTATATAGTTGTGCTTGGGTCATGAGTTTCTTGTTTGATATTGTGATCCATATATGTGATAGTATAGTCTACTTGTGTGGTAGTAGTTTATATTTATTATACTACTATTGTCATGCTAGTTATATACCGTCACTATAGTCTAGTTTATATGTTATAGTCTCTATGCTTAGTTTTAGCTGATAAAGTATAGCATGGGTTTGGTGATCGTATTCGTACGGTAACTCTGCCTCGTTAATAGTAATCGCGGAGGGGC
Source organism: Eleusine indica (assembly GCA_030378355.1). Classification (NCBI taxonomy): domain Eukaryota; kingdom Viridiplantae; phylum Streptophyta; class Magnoliopsida; order Poales; family Poaceae; genus Eleusine; species Eleusine indica. Next base: position 18,993,241 of record CM059497.1, read on the forward strand.
AGAGTGCTCTTTGGTCATGCAAGTATGGTACTTGGGTGACTGATTTGCATCAATTATTCGTTAGTCTACTGGTTCGTTGAGGTAGGCGGCAGGTGGTGACAGCCCTGTCCGTCCTTTGAAATCCTCCCCGCTAGGCTAGTGCGTAGGCTCTTGGCGGAAGTCGCCTGTGGATGCAGGGGTAAGTCCGTGCCTGAAGTGCTATACTATTGACTGCTGAACCTGAGTGTGGGTCTGTATGTATTCTACTTAGGCTATGCAACTGTATAGGAATGTATAGTAGGAGTAGCTTAGCCTAGTCTTTCCTCCACTAGACTTTATTTATTTAGTAGGAATCTTCTGTGTGTGTCACACTACCCGGTTATTATCATGTACCCGCCTGTCTTGGTTAGATATCCTTGCTAATTGTTAACATGATCTTATATGTTAGTAACGCTTCTTGATCATAACCTTCCTCTGGGATAAACAAATACGATACCCTGAATACTTCCGGGTGAAATGCTACAGCGGTATTCTCCGTGCGCTTGCGGATTTTACCTACTTGACTCTGGGACATATTAGTGAGCCGTTTCTGGCCCCGTGCCGGGAATGATTTATTAATATGGCTTAGCAAAAGTCAACAAAGATGAACCTCCAGTCTCATACCGCTGCGGTGTGAACATCCAAGCGGGATCGTCCGAAAGTTCTGAGCCTGCAACGTACTCTTGGACTGGTGGTGTAGTCCTGGTTGTGCTAGTGGTAGCACGCCTCGTGCTTCGTTGCATGTGTCAATCGGCGGACCTGCCAGGCATTCCTTCTCTCTGTAGCTGTATGGTTAGTTCCCAACAACTATACAAATGATATCTTGGGTTAGGCAACGGGATTTTGTTTGTATAGCCGAGGTAATAAAAGATGATAGCACCATCGGGACCCTTCTTTAATGTCTGACCCTGCTCAAGAAATTTAAAATCTATCATGGGACGGGGCTCAGAAAGATAATCAAATCTAGTGTTGGATAAAGCCCCGACCTCTGCTGCAATACAGATAACTAAAGTAGTGCATTCAATGGGTCTCCTTTAATATAATCTAACCATTGACCAATCATAGCTTCAACAGGAGCAATAGGAATTTTAGCAATTGCAGACACACAATTCATCGTTACGAATAGGTCTAGTGTCTTGTCTTGGAAAACAAGTCATAGCAAGCCACCTATGCCACAGTTGTAGAGTTAGGTTGTGAATATCACTCATCCTAAGACGTTCACAAGAAAACTCCCCCGAAATCCTTTGCCAAAAAGATCCCTTTTCGAAACCCGTGGTTGCACCTTCTAAGTTAGTGTTGCAATACCTTTTAAACTTAAGAATGATGCTAAGTTCTTTCCAGGTAAGACGGTATTCCTTCCCGAACAAGCGGAAAAGTACCCGATCTTTATCTTTTAGCAAAGTGCACAAAAGCTGGATAGTGAAGAGGCATGAACCTCCTTCAGTGATGTGTGCAAATTCGGTCCAACCTAATGCTTTCCAAATAGAAAGGAACTCGGAGTCCATAGCTATAATGGAGAGTAGGTCGTCGTCATACACCCTGGTGTGGGCTAAACTGTGATTAAGTAGGCGATGGTAGACTCATCTCTCCTATTCATCTAGCAGGTCAAGGTCGGTGTCGGCGAGAAGAACGTGTGGCTCATCCTCGATGGTGTAGTGTGTGCTCGAGCTGCCATGTGAACGGCGTGAACTCGAACACGTCACCCGCTGCATCAATGCCATAGCCTTCTTCATCTGCACCACTTAAACAAAAACACAAGAACAACTCTTAACACGGGTTATAGGTTAGCAAATAAAAACTACCGGTCGTGTTGATCTTGCCCAGCTTTTGCAAAGGACTTGAACCATCCAAAAACAAAGCAAACTAAAAAGGGAAAATATATTTGGTGGTTTTTGGAATGACAACTTTGGGAAAGCAATGTGAGAGCTCAAGAGCAAATGAGTGAAGGAGGGAGTGAAATGAGAAGTGAATTTGGAATGGCAAAACACTCTCCCCCGGGCACTCAATTTATAGGAAAATTTCCAAATGGTAAAAAACGGCTAGTGGGGAGCCAAATCCAACCGTTGGCAAAAGGCTAAGTTTGGCAGGGCCTACACCCCTTCGGCCAAACATGGGTGCTTAGTCGACCATGGGTGGCTCCCACTGGTCCCTCACTTTGGCCCATAACTCCCTAACAAATATATTTTCTGAGCTGCAGGGGTTAGGTCCAAAATAAAATATGAGATAAGTACCAATTTACCTTTGGCAGGGGCTCACCAATTTCCATAGTCCGGCGAGCGAGACTTTTCTCCATCGCGTTTAGCTTGATGTTGCGACATTCCCGGCCTTGCCGTAGGTGGGTTCATTTTCTCGAAACGGTACGACATCTCCTTTGCCATGATCTTCTTCCTGTAGAGAATGAGGCTATCCTTCTTCAAGGGTATTACTTTGACCTCTTGAATATTCTTTAGGTTTGGCCCATACTTGATCTTAATCATTGAGCACTGCTCTCTCCTTGGCCGAAAATCAAACCTCTCCTCCTTCCTATTGATGAGAAAATGGATTTCTCTGGCCCCATCATCAATGTGTGCATCAGCGGTGCTCAGAAACAGGCGCCCTAGAATGAGTGGCGTTTCCTTCTGAACATCCATGTTGAGCACCACAAAATCCACCGGGATGAAGCAATCCCGGATTTTCACCGGACCGTCTTCTCCCATTGTTGACGCGAAAATCACACGCGCGACCAAAGATTTGCTTGATCTTCTTCAAATTTAGGTTGGTAAGAAGATCTTACTAAATTTTAAAACTTTTTATAATAGATTAAAATTTAACTTTAATTAATTACAATGTTATCATTCTCTTTAGGCAAAATAAATATTTTCTAAATTAAATAAATTGAATTAGATTGCTACAATTTTTGTTTGTTGCATTGATGCTGCAGTAGAATGCATTAGGTCTTTTTATTGTGTGAAAATTTATTTTGAAATTTTGAGTAGAAATTGTTTAATAATTAGCTAGAATTAAAAATAGAAAATATAAAAGAAATTAGAAAAGGAAAGGAGAAAAAAACTTTCCTGGCTCTTTGGGCCCAAACCAACCAGCTGAAGCCCATCTTCTTTTTCCCTCCTCTTCTCTGCTTTGGCCTTGGGCCTTTTTTCTTCCCAACTGCAGCCCACTCTCCCCTTCCTCCCCCCCCCATCTTTCGGCCTGCTAGCCCACATACGCCCGCCAGCACCCTGGCACAGCCTCGTGCCCCGCGGCCCAGCTCCCACATGCCTGCCCCGCAGCCCCAGCCCACAGGCGCGCATGCGGCCCAGCTCGCATGGCCCACGCAGCAATACAGACCAGCCGCCCCTCAGCTACTAACAGCCTAGTCTCGCTCGTCATCCCCAACCTCCCGCCTCTCTCTCCCATCTTCACCAGGAACCGCTATCCGCCCACATCCCCACCTTCCCGGTTTCCAAAACTAACGCACCGAGTGCACTAGCGCGTTGCACCGCCTCCACTCCCCACTCGTTGGCCCTCAGCGGCTATAATTACGCACTCATGTGCATTATCGAGTGTCAATGGCCACTGCCGGCCATTGATAGCCGACGAAGCCACGCCCGCCCGGCTCTCTCTCTCTCTCCCCCTTCCCTATAAAATGGCCCCGAGACAACCCCAAACCTCCCTCATGGCCTCCCTTTTTCCATTGATGTCCCCCGACCACCAGGAACCCCTCTCGATCGAGCTTCGATCGTCGTTGGCCGCATCCAAGCCTCCCAGACCCCACGCGACGCCTCGGTAAGGACCCCCTTTGCCTCTGCATCATTTTGGGCTAAGAGCCATTGTCTTACGGCCATCGTAGCACCCTGCCTGACCGTCTCCTACGTGATCGGCATGGCGCCACCGCCCAGGCCCCGCAGGCGGCGAGTCATAACCGCCAGATCAACCACAGTCGTCCATCTAAAAACCCACGACCTAGATTAAAAGACACCGACGGGGTATGCGCCTAGTCTACCATGGGTCATGAACCGCTGGTCAACGCTGGTCCATAGGAGCCATGGACCTGGTCCACCACTTTAGGATTTATTTCAAATCCATAAATTCCAGGATAATGCCAATTTGCATCTAAGTCCCTAAAGTTTGCCTTCATTAGTATTTGAACCCCATTCTCTACAGAACCTTTAATAATTTATATTTCATCCCCTGCACTTTTAATAAATAATAGTTTCGCCCTGGAATTTTATAGAAATCCCCCTAAGCTTATATTTAATTATATTTTAGCCCTATCTTTTTACACTTAGCCCCGTGCACTTAATGAAAATTATGTTTAGCTCCTAAAATTTTGCAGGAAGAACCCTTAGTCTTCTATTATACTTTTTAGTCCTAATATTTTACACTTTTGTACCTATAATTTTATCAAATTACAAATAGGTCCCTAAAATTCTTGTTTTTACTTTTTAGCCCCTAAAACATCAAACTAACATAACTTTTTAATTATAACTCCGATTTAGGTGATTTTTATGCTCACGGAATCGTAGGAATGCGTACTATCTTTTGGTACTATTTTCATAGTTATTAGGAAATGTTTGTTATATTGTTCCTTATTTGTTTGTGTTTTTTTCTAGTATTTATCGATATTAGAAGAGGAGCAGCTCCAGAATTTCCAAAACCTTGAATTTGAGCAGCAGCCGGCAAGAGAACAAAGCAAATGTCCTTAACCATATTGCAATTATTAAGGATATTAGTTTACTTTTTATGCATGCTTGTCTAAATTTGAATCCTATGTTAGGGTTGACTTGTTATTATTTATCCTGTCCTTGTCGCCTGGTTTTGGAGTTGGTGGTTGAGTTTGGGTACGTCATGCTAGTGCAATACTTTGGGGGTATAAAAATGAATAATAATAATCTTGATTAAAATTCACTTGAACCTAATCACTTGGGTTGGTAATATTTTTAGCAACAAGGATTATAGGTGACCCAAGCAGGAGGATGTTGATGATGGTGCGGGTATGCACAGGTACGGGTAATGTACTGTTTGGATTGTGGTAGTACCTGCTTGTGGTCATAAGACTAATTCTTGGTGTGGCCACCCAGGAAAATAACGCAAAGCACAAGGCTGATATAGATAGGCGTGGTCCAGTAGTAGATGTCTTCCTAGTTTTGCAGGCGTTCAAGGAAGGAGGATGAGAGGGTTACTTTCAGCCTCAGGTGATGAAGGGTATGCTTCTAGCCACGGCGCAAGAGGGGGCTTCTGTAGGGATGGTTAATCCCGCAGAGGGGGTTCACGGTCAAGAGCAGCTTGAATCCTCACACAATTAGATGGATGGTTGGGTGGATCTGGTGGGTAACCAGATTTGGGTGGTAGCTGCAGGTGGGTAACGTGTAGTGTTCTGGTATGGGTAGGTAACTTATAGTTTTGCTATCGGTGGGCAACAGATAGCGTTGGACAGGTGGTTAGATACTTTTCACCTAGTAAATAGGATGCTTGTATAATTAGAGACATAGCCTAAGGATGTGTAGTGCAGTAAACCCGTGTCAAGCCTATTATTGTTTTAGCCTGCATGTCATTACTTTCCCCCACTTGTTGAGTACTTTATATACTCACGCATTATTGTTTTCCTGTGTTTTTGCTGCTATATTACTGTTGCTCAGATGACGCTGGCGAGATGGACTACGTGGATAAGGACTACTATGACTAGGAGTGCGCCCCCCAGTGGAGTGCCTGTGGCATTATGGAGCCTTCCGCTATTTTCTTTTATGCCTTGATGTAATCCATGCTATGTAATAATGATTCAAGGTATTAGTAATAATGACATTGGTTTTACTGCTACTTTACTTTTGTCTTGTGTGCATGAAAACTTGATCCTGGGTACGCATACAGATGCATTCGGTTTTGGCCTTAAAACGAGGTGTGATAGAAACCGGGGCGTGCCTGTCGATTTTCTTTCTCTTCAAATCGACAAAGAAACAAATGGTCAGATTCAACGGGTCACCGGCATAGAACAGGTCGATGAAGAAAGCCAATAATCACTGTTCATGAAAACCAGCCGATGGCTATAAACAGCAAATAATATTATTAACTAAACTAATTGGCTTATTTGTATCGGCTAATCAGTAATTCAATAAACGAGTACTAAATATTGCATAAATAATGCCGATAAGAATTGAGTCAATAGAGCAAAGTTGATAGATCTACAATAAACATGCTAAAACTTACTCTGTCAATGAAGAAAAGTCGATGGGTCAGAGTCGATAGAAGTACATTAATCACGCACAGAACTCTCCCCGTCGATAGTGCTAAGTTAAAAGATCTGATAGCTGGTATTGCAAATATGCTTCAAAATCACTGATCTGATCTTATTAAATAAAGGGGGTGATCGACTTCTATGAATACAGCAATAAACAAGTAAAATACTGAGAAGTCGATTGAACCATGATAACCTGTCGGTTAAACATCCCGACAGAACCCTATCGACTCTTCCCACAATCAAATCGTACCTAGTCCTATCGACTCAGCAAGAGGTTAGAATCGATGCAGCCTCACTGGCTCAAGCAGATCGAACTTAATTGATATAGTGCCCAAACAAAGCAAATAGAACTAAATACGTTCCAATTATAGGTAAAATCGATAGAGTGACTTGAATAATAGATCTACATTAAACTCATAAAACCTCCTAGAAATCACAATCGATCAAACCAAACTCAGATAGTATTGCAACTTGAAGTCGATAGTATAAACGTAATTAAGATCTAATTACTGGATAACTAGCAATTCTAAAGATAACAACTAGAATATCAAATCAATGAGAAAGTACTAGCTAAAGTCGATAGAATTACCGAGGTTTACTAATGCAAGACTCTCGCCGAGATCGGAGCTGATGCAGCCCACGTGAGACAATGATGTTGTCAAGAAAAGGTTTGGCGATGCACCGAATTGTATTGAACGAAAGTGTTGTTTTTTCCGTATAGACCCTATTACATATTTATAGCCCCATGCAAGGGATTCTGACCCAATTCAGTCAGGACTCTTCGGTTTCCAAACAAACAAATCTACTCTATTTATTCCTAAACAAAATCTAAACTAAACATAAAGAGATAAAATAACCCTATTGGGCCCACTTTATTTCTTTCGGTCGTTGAGCTTCGCTGACCTTGGTTCATTTCAACCCTTTGCCTCTGACCAATGGGACCGGTCAAAATTCCGGTGCCAACACATGCCCCCCGAGTTCGGGATACGAAATCTTCGTGCGCCAGATTTTATCTCCTCGTTTATCGCATGCCATTACCGCAACCTACTGGCGTCCCATCCTTATAAATGTGTCTTCTTCCTTCTCCCATTTTCACCCGAGCTCGAGCCTTTTGACCTTCTCTCTCCTCTGCTTCATCGACGCACTCCTTCTTCTCAGACGACTCTGAACCCAAGCACTGATGAAATCGGGCGGCTTCAACCTCTCCTCCGGCAATGGCGACTCCGCATCAGGTTCCCAAGGTAACCTTCTCTGCTTTCTTCTAATCTCTTAGGGTTCATCAATCCTTAGATTCGTACTACTCTGTTCTTATTCACTGTAGATAGATTCATACTTTCTATAGCTACTTCATGAACTAGCAATAATCTCTAGTGTTGTGTTCATATTTTACCGAATGATGCCTTGTCCTTGTATTGATACTAGCTTCAAATTTTCCCCTAGGAACATAAAAACCAAATCTACATCCCATCCATTATTGAAGAAAATCATTTCTATCTGGGTCCTTGCAATGATCTTGACCCCACGGACTTCATTAACTTCGAGACCAATAGAATTCCATTCAAATCTGTCATGGATAGTCCCGACCCCTGGAGCACAGTATTTAGATCATGGCCATCTGCAATCCCAGGTTGGAGAAATTGGTATCACAAAATCACGAACTCTCGCTCTGCCACCCTCTTGGATTCCCAGATAAACGAAGCTCTGCCATTATCCTTGGTTGATATGTTGAAAAATGAACCCATGCTAGCAGCTGCTTCATATTTCTGGTCTAATGCTTTGAACGCTTTTCTGTTTAAACAAAGTTCCATGGCCCCGTCCCTCATGGACGTGATGATGATGATTGGCTTGAACATCAACCAGCATTACGACCCATTCCTTATCCAGAACCCCAACCAAAAGTGCAAAATAGAAACCAAAGGACCGAATAGTTGGCCCAGATACATTGTAGCATACCAGAAGACTGGCACAATCACCCATAGAGAGCTTACTGCCTTTCTGAACCTCTGGCTAGAACACTTTGTTTTCTGTGGGTCCTCTTATATGCTGACAGCTAATTTTCAAGGCATAGTAGAAATCCTGGCCAACGGCAACAAATTCCCTTTGGGCAAATTTCTTTTGGGTTCTATATACAAGCTCCTTCACTGCACTGTTGTCAGCCTCCATCTCAATCAAACAATGGTGGTAGGAGGGCCATGGTGGTTCATACAACTATGGCTCAACATATACTATTCACAGGACATGAAGCTCTGCCCTTTTACCGAGAATTCCTTTCCTTCCTCAGATGCATCAGAGGACGAAGAAATACCTCTACGACGCTACACATCTCTTGGTGAAGCTTCAATGGTAGTTTCTAGATCCAGAATGACAAGGGAAAACTTCAATGCCTTCTTCATACTCTTCTACAATGGGATCCCAACACAAAAACAACTGTGGTTCCCCTACGAGGATTTGGAGTTTGAGAACCCTTCGAGATTCCGTCCATATAACCTTCTGCAAGATAAGGAATCGACACTTATCCTAGAAGCTTGTATCAGACCCGGCATCCCTCCAGTTGACTTCCATGGTGGCCAACGTAGAACTCGTTCATACGAGTTTCACAACCCAGCAGTGATATCCTGTCAACTTGGATTCGAATGGCTACCTATCGGCTCTTTCTTCATCAATCGAGTCCGATCCAGACAGGAGCTCAAGAGCCATCTGGAGTACAAAAGAATCCTTGCTATGGCAGCAAGAATCACAATGGGTAACCTGATCAACTGGAAATTATTCCCTTCTTGCTCGGCATTCTTCTGCAACCAGTTGACTATTGGTCGTATCTACGCACCCACTTATATACCGCAAGAGGACGGTATATAGTTGTAGCTCTTTTTCACTCAGAGTATTCAAAGGTTATCGAATCCACAGAGAACGAGCAGAACTAATACTATTAAAAGGTTACTAACAAATTGCAATGGGTTAGTTGGTGTGAATGACGACGGTGAGAAAGAGGAAGGTGAATGTTATTGAAGAGGTAAAAGGATGATGAAGGATTCTCTCCTTAGGATTGGTTCACTAGCATGCAACCTCATTCTTATCAACTCAAGTGATGACTCTAATATTCTACAAGACATGGTGGTTTCGTTCACCCCGGCTGTCACTATAGAGGCTATTAGCTCTCCACTGGTTTCTTGCACTATGTAATGGGAAAAAGTGTATTGGCCGATGCACTAATGAAAGGGATAGATAGATGTGCAATAAACTTCATCACATAGATTAAATTCATCGAGAGAGTATCAACAAGTATGAGAGTTACATGACCAGATCCCCGCACCAGAGAAGAGAATATGAGACTACTCACTCATCCTTCTGCTAGACATAGCAGAGGGGTGAGAAATAGCGCTAGAACGCATACGAGCCGATCGGCGCAAGCGGCGCACCGATCGGCGTGACCTCCCTTCTGGTGGATCTCATCGGTGTTGACGAACCTCCATCGCCCATATCCTGGAACCCTAGTTTTAATAACTGGTTCTCGTGATTGTTGTCTCTCCTTTTCCGGTCCTTGGCTCTTGATAATTATCTTCCTTTTATACTCGACGGGATTAGGTCAACTTCCACCGACTCTAACTCATACTGGGCTGGGCCTTCGTCTTTCCTGGATCGGATCAAGTTTTAGTCATATTTTCCTCCTGCGCCGATCGGCGCATGGGTCACGCCGATCGGCGCGGCTCCGTATCTGGCCCATCTTCGTTAGTCTTCAGCTCTTTATCCATAATTGCCCTGTTTTACACCTGTTTCCTGCGATTACATCCAAAACAGAACAACTACAAATATATGCAAATATGGGGTTAATTGTTAGTCCAAACCACCAAATTAAGACGCAAATCATCCCTTTTTGGTAGATAAAATGGGCATCTAGAAACCACCAACAGTTCCCCCACACTCAAGTCATTGCTAGTCCTCGAGCAATACAAAATCAAATATGTAATAAGAATTTTCACATCATCTCTCATGCAGTCAATCTCAATCATCATTTTTACTCATTATCCCACCACAAAGATTTTCTCTTATCTCCTTTTAACCAATCGGCATATCTTACTTGAACCTAATCAAATTACCACAAACCCTTTTTCAAAAACAATTTTAGTTCTCCTCAATCATCTTTTAGCATCAAACATGAAGCATTTGGTCTTCTCTAGGTCTCTCAAGTGTATTTCCTTCCCTCTCCTATCTAATCAAGGATTGTATGTGGATCTTGGAAGGCTATATAACTAAATTAAACCATAAGATTAACCATGTCAACAATGTGCTCAATCATGCCTATTTAAGAAAGAATTTTCTTGGAAAAGAACTTTTAATGGAGAAGAGGAATGTAGAAGATCTAAGAGAAAATTCAATGAGAACAATTGGCAAAAAATGAGGAATAATTAGAAATCTGCTTTCTTTGATTACCTTACTGCCTCTCGGAGAATATATATATATATATATTTTTCTCTTTACCCCTTTTTTTTTCTAATAACCTCTTTTTTTTTCTTTTTGCAACAGTGCCGATCGGTGCAAGCATCACACCGATCGGCGTGACCTATATTTTTTTCTTCCTCCTTCTTTTTTTATATTTCCTGATACGATCAGCAATTTCTGTCTTGTATCAGCAGTGGAAACTTTCTGAATTCCCTTTTATTGAGAATATAGGTTGTATCAAGGATGAGGGAGAAACAAAGATGTATGGTTTTCATGATAGCAAGGAATTTAATTGGATAAGAATGGCTAGAAATACAGAGATAAACAAAATAGATCATCCTTTCCTAACTTGGTCGAAATCATAAGCAAAAAGTTGACAAAGTTACTTACAATCCACTTAGTTCAAATGTGTAGCTTGCTCTCATTCACTCGGCTATGTAGGCATATTTAGACCTTGCTTTTTCTTTAGCTTATGACGAGTCAAAAGAAATTTTCACAAATATAAAGCTCAAAAGTTAAGTCGTAACCAACAAATTCAAGTAATCAACCAATCGATCATCAGAAAGACAAGATAAATAGCATGGGGCACTTTCAATTTGACAATCGACACTAACTTTATTAAAGACAATGCAAGAATTCAAACTACATAAAAGACCTAGAAGCAACTCTCAACATGACTCGTGACTCTCTTAAGCACACACACAAACTTAAATAAACACTCATCAAAAACACTTAAAAACTGAGAAACTAGACTAAAAAACACTTAAAAACTATGACTAATGGCAAAGCCCTTCCCCCACACTCAAAATATTGCAATGTCCTCATTGCAAGAGAAGAAACTCAACACACTAATCATGCAGACCATGCCTGTTCAAGACTCGGAAAATTCGTCTTCTATTCCTTATGAGAAAACTGTAGTCCGCTTCGTTCATCTCGATTGTATCCTGGATTCTGCGGTCCACATCTCTTTGATTCCTGTAAGCACGATCTCTGTCTAGATACAGTCTCTCAATGTTTGTTCGGCAGACAGGACAGCAAGCAGGTGGTTGCAGGTTATGATTTTCAACGCTGTAAGGAGAGGCACTATTCAAATTCCTCTGAGCCGATTGGCGCAGTGATGATCTTCCACCATTGCGACTTCCTCCACTTCCCTCTGCATTACCATTAACTCTTGTTGAAGTTCCTGCTGCCCTGTCATTACTGCATTCTACAAGTGTTTCCTGATTTTCGAACTTAGGACTACCAAAGCTTCCTTGCATATCAAAATCTTCACTAAAATCTCTAGGCACACTACGATCACGGCTTTCCAAAGTTTCCAAATAGTATGACGTATAGTCACTATCCCATTCAGAATAATTCTAAATTGGCTTACCCGATAATCTAGCAGCTCTGTGAACCTCTGGTGTAATCTTGCATTTCCTCGCAGCAGTTTCTTCGTCTTCACTTGGCAGAGCCGTCAGATCAATAAATTCAACCATCTTTAGATCGTGCCGATCGGCTCCAGTGTCGCGCCGATTGGCGCAGCCAGCAGCTTCCTTCATATACTCATCTAACTGCTCTAGATTACGCTCACGGATCACCTTATTCTGCTGCCTTCGTAAAATCTCACCATTAATCTCCTTAGGTGTCCTTCCTCCAGGAACTGCGCGACAGCCATCATCATATATCAAATCTCTAGGTATGAAAGCTGGATCTTCTGCCAATTGGAGTTCCACCTTGCGTTGAAAATCTTTAGCACAAAAGAAACACTTGCAACCCTCAATACAACTGTACCTATGAATCTTATTTTCTTGAAAACTTTCCCAATTGGTAAGAACCTTGGGAAAGGATTCATCCCTTCTAGCTTGAAGATCCGTCTCCACATCCAGCTGGTACATGGCTTCTTCGACTTCCTCTCGTAGCTTGAGTTCATACTTGGTGGCAATGTCATGTTCACTATAAAGTCGGCACTTATGAATTGTGAGGGCGCTCGCTTCATCTAGCTCTTCCTTCTCTTGCTCAGTCAATGATCTTTCGAAAGATAGGAAATCCTCATATGACAAGGGCGTGGCAAGATCAAGAAGACTTTCCATGGTATACCTTTGAGAAACTACTTCACTTTCAATAGGTGCTACAGATATTCCTTTGCGCACCAATACTCTTTTCATCATCTGCCGAAGTTCATTGTCCATCTTCACCTTGTCGGCGTTTCACGCGTCAGCTTCGCTTTTCTTCATGAATTTCTTCCGCAGATCTGACAAGACGAGGGGATTATCTCGTGTTGGTGTCAACACTTCATCGACTTCTTCCTAGGGCCAATTTGCAGAGGGCTGAGGAAATCCACCGCCGAGCCGATCGGCTCTAGAGTCGCGCCGATCGGCGCCACCTTGGTTTCTGCCTAATGCGCCGCCTTCCATCGCTTCTGCTCTTAGGGTTTGTTCTGGTGACGATGTAATACGAGTTGATCCGTGGAGTTGCTGTCACCTCATATTTATATCCCTTGATTTTCAATTGGACTAGGACTCTTTCTCTTATTTGTGGAATATAACGAGTCTTAAAAAGGCAAGGTCCAAAACCGACTCAAAACAAAAACGACTCTGCCGCGCCGATCGGTGCAGGGCTGCGCCGATAGGCGCAGCGTCGCGCCGATCGGCGCGGTACACTAAATTTCCAAATCACTACGGAAAATACAAGCTTTTGCTTCACATCGTTAAGCTCGACCACACGGGGTACTAAGCAGTGAAACACACATCAAAAGATTTTAATTCAAATGTGTCGGGTTCTAGGTATACCTTTAGACGCTGTCCGTTCACCGTGTACTTGTTTCTCTTGCCATCCATTATAATTGCTGCTCCCGAAGGTAACACCGTATTCATGAGATAAGGTCCCTCCCATTTGCTTCGCAGTTTGCCTTTACCAAATAATCTGAATTGCGAGTTAAATAGGAGCACCCGATCTCCTTCCTTGAATTCCTTCTTCCAAAGTTTCTTATCGTACCACTTCTTTGTTTTCTCCTTGTATATGGCTGCATTTTCATATGCACGCAATCTCATCTCTTCCAATTCACTTATTTGTATCTTCCTTTTCATGTCGGCGGCATCAAGATCCAGATTCATCTCCCTTATAGCCCAATAAGCCTTATGTTCCAATTCCACCGATAGGTGACACGATTTCCCATAGACGAATTGATACGGTGTCATACCAATTGGTGTCTTGAATGCCGTCCTATATGCCCATAACGCTCCATTAAGCTTCGTGGCCCAATCTTTTCCTTCCTTTGTAACAATCTTTTGCAGAATTCCCTTTAATTGCTTATTTGAAGTTTCTGCTTGTCCATTTGTCTGGGGATGGTAGGCTGTTCCAATTCTATGTTCAACTCCAGATTTGGTTAAAAACCTAGCAAATTCTCCTCCTGTAAAATGGGATCCTCCATCTGTAATTATTATCCTCGGTACCCCGTACCTAGAAAATATCTGCTCCGAAAGTATACTCCTTGATTCTCTTGTAGTGTTAACCTTGCATGCCATTGCTTCGACCCACTTGGAGACATAATCAACGGCGACCAATATATACTCAAAACCATGAGAGTTCACAAAGGGTCCCATGAAATCCATACCCCAAACATCAAAGATATCGACTTGAAGATTGTACTTAAGAGGCATTACATTCCTACTGTTAACATTCCCTATTCGTTAGCATTGAGCACATGTTGCAACATACCTTTTTGCATCTTCATGCATAGTAGGCCAATAGAATCCACTTGCCCATACCTTTGCCTGTGTTCTGAAATAGCCATAATGTCCCCATAATCCGAAGAATGACATTTTGCTAAAATGCTTGCTCTTTCTTCTATGGGTACACATCTCCGTACTGCTCCGTCCTCGCAATACCTATACATGTATGGGTGGGCCCATATAAATTTTCTCATTTCACTCTTAACACTTTTACATGTGTTCTTGTTCATCAGATCAGTTTGTCCCTTGAAACCTTTGATAATATCCATCATCCAGTTCTCTCTATGATCAAATACGGCAAATAACTGCTCTTGTTGCATTTCATCTCTTATTGGCTTAGTTGATGGTAATTCAAGACGAGATAAATGATCTGCTATAGAATTTTCTACTCCTTTCTTATCTCTTATCTCTTATCTCCAAATCAAATTCTTGCAGCATCAATACCCATCGCATTAACCGAGGTTTAGACTCCTTCTTTGAAACCAAGTATCTTATAGCAGCGTGATCAGTATATACGATCACCTTAGAATTTAGAATGTAGGATCTAAACTTCTCAAAAGCAAATATAACAGCTAGCATCTCCTTCTCAGTTGTTGTATAATTTATTTGCGCCTCATTCAATGTTTTGCTAGCATAATAAATAGCATGCACTTTAACTTCCTTCCGTTGTCCAAGAACAGCTCCAACTGCATAGTCACTTGCACACCACATAATTTCAAAAGGTAGACTCCAATCAGGTGGCTGCATAACGGGTGCAGAGCATAGAGCTTCCTTTAATCTCCTGAAGGCCAAGAGTCTTTCCTCATCCATAACGAATTCTGTACCTTGCTTTAACAATTCTGTCAGGGGTTTAGCAATCTTTGAATAATCCTTAACAAATCTGCGATAGAAGTTGGCATGTCCAAGAAAACTCCTCAAAGTTGTAAGATTAGTAGGAGGAGGTAATTTCTCAACTGTAGATACCTTTGCCTTGTCAACTTCTATCCCTCTTTTAGATATGACATGACCAAGTACCATCCCTTCTGTTACCATGAAGTGACACTTCTCCCAATTAAGAACTAAGTCGCATTCAACACATCTTTTCAAAACCTTCTCCAAATTCTCCAAACAGCTATTAAAATCAGCACCATGTACGGAAAAGTCATTCATAAATACCTCCATAATATCTTTTATGAATTCAGCGAATATTGCATTCATGCATCTTTGAAATGTTGCAGGCGCGTTGCAAAGACCAAATGACATCCTTCTATATGCATATGTCCCAAAAGGGCAAGTAAAAGTAGTTTTCTACTGATCTTCTGGTCTTACGGGTATTTGAAAGAAACAACAATATCCATCCAAATAACAAAAGTATGAATTCCTTGCTAATCTTTCAAGCATCTCATCAATGAACGAAAGAGGATAGTGATCTTTCTTCGTCGCTTTGTTCAAACTTCTATAATCTATGCACATTCTCCATCCAGTTACAGTTCTCTGAGGGATCAACTCATTGTTCTCGTTAGACACTACTGTCAACCCTCCTTTCTTGGGTACACAATGCACTGGGCTAACCCATTCACTATCAGCAATAGGGTAGATCATACCTGCATCAAGCAACTTCAAAATCTCCTTTTTAACCACTGGCTTCATTGATTCCTTCAACCTTCGCATCCCTTCAACCACTGGTTTGGTATTCTCCTCCAAGTTAATCTTGTGGGTGCAAAATGCGGGGCTGATTCCCTTGATGTCATCCAATGTGTAACCAATGGCCTTATTATACCTTTTGAGCATAACAAGAAGCCTCTCTGTTTCTTCTTTCATTAGGGTGTTGTTCACAATAACTGGATATGTTCTATTCTTTCCTAGATATTCATAACGTAGCTCCTTCGGATGTTTCTTCTGTTCCACTTCTGGCGCTTCGTCTGGATCCAACTCCCCGAGAGGTTCAAAATCAAAATTTTCCTGGTTGAGCCGATCGGCGCAAGGGTCGCGCCGATCGGCGCTGCCAGTATGATTGAGCAGATCGGCATAGGGGTCGCGTCAATCGGTGCTGCCAGTATGATTGAGCCGATTGGTGCAAGGGTCGCGCCGATCGGCGCTGCCAGTATGATTGAGCCGATCGGCACAGGGGTCGCGCCGATCGGCGCTGGCAGTATACTTGTCAGTTTCATGCATGATGTGGTCCAGTGGGTCTCCCATATCCATCCCTATCCTCTCATCTTCCTCTGGGCAGAATTACTGATAACAAGAAGAGTCTTGATGAGACGGATCATTAAATTGAAATTGCACTTCTTCGTCTCCAAGGTGTAGCGTGATTTGACCTTTCCCAGCATCCAGAATAGCTCGTACTAATCTTAAGAATGGCCTTCCCAGAATGATATCTTTAACCCCAGTTTCGTTATTGTCTAGAACGAAGAAATCTACCGGTATTGTTTTTGAGCTGATCTCAATTTTGACATTCTTGTTCACTCCTAGTGGCTTGGTTTTCCTACCATCCACCATGATCAGCTCAAGTTTAGTCCCCATCAGCCGCTGTTGAGTTCCATAAGGCATGCTCATGAATGCATCGTAAGTCATCAAGTTGACACGGGAGCCAAAGTCACACATGGCTTTCAAAAATTTCTTCCCCGATATCTCACAGGGTATGTATGGTTCTTCTTTTTCCTCTTCAGTGACTCCTACAGCATACACACCACATAATCCTTTGTAGGGGGATGGCTCAAAGCAACTGTCTAGCAATCTCTTTGCTTGTTTCACACTGTTCCATCAAGCTCTATATCATCCTTGTAAAGCTTCTCTAAAACTCTCCCAATAATCTCTTCATCGAAAACTTTTGACTTGAGGCGATTACTTGGGAAATTATACTCAATTCCAGCTTCGAAGGCGTCTTGCGGACTGAAGGATCTTCTCATATTAAGCAATTCTTGCGAAAAATCAATGGGAATCCAGTCCTTTGGCTCAAATTTGTCAAGTGGTTTAGCATTCGCCAATGTTCTATCCCCCTTCGGTTTAGCAAAATTCCCTTCAAATTCCTTCAGTTGATTGTCCAGAATCGCAGCTTCTATCTTGGTATATTCCTTGCTACTTGGCGGAGTCGTCAGGGTGATTGGTTCTCCTGTTGTCGCGACTGCGCCGATCGGCCCACACGTCAGACCCACAGAGGTGAGTCCGACGGGCTCTATTTCTTCGAATTGCCCCGAAGTAATCATTGATCTGCTCTTGGACATCAAGATCTGTTCAGCTGGCGACTCTTCCTTCTTCATAACTTCTGGGCATTGCCAATTTGGTTCTAAATATTCTTCCCAATGCTTGTGCAAAGCTTCATTCTCGGCAATTTTGCCTAACAATTCGATCCCTACCTTGGCTCTCAATCTCAGAAAACTTCCTTCGGCCGATCTGTCCAAATGCATCCTCGATTCCTTGTTTATGGCCATGTAGAAGGTCTGAGTGCACATATTCTCATCAATGCCAAGGTCAGGTCCTTGTTTCAAGAATGTTTGAAAACGCGTCCAGGCTTCCGCGAGAGATTCTTCATCTTCTTGTAAGAAGTTCACCACTTCCCCTCTCAACTTCTGCACCTTTGGCAAAAGAAAATAGTGGAGACAAAAATTTCCAACTAACTCACTCCACTTACCTTTTGCTTCTCGAGATGCTGCCTCGTGCCACTCTTTGGCTTTTCCTCCCAAAGAGAATGAGAAAAGCAGCCACCTATAAAGATCCCGAGGCACTCCTTCATGATGGAATGTTTGGCAAAGTGCCTCCAAATCTTGTAAGTGAGTATACGGGTTCTCCTCTTTTGCTCCAGAGAATTTGTTTGCTTCAGCCATGCTAATGATAATGGGGTTCAACACATACGAGGAGGCCGTGGCCTTCTCATCTGAGGCTTGAGGCACCAGCATGTCTGAAGATGGTAGAGAAAGTTCCCTGAGTGTCCGAGAAGGTCCTGTCGTACCCATCCTAAAAATTCACACAAAACACAAAAACGAAAACAACTAGAAAAGAGAGGATTAGACGTTAGTAAAATATTAATAGTAAAAGAACTGGCTTGTTCCCCGGCAACGGCGCTAGAAAAAGGGCTTGTTGGTCGTATCTACGCACCCACTTATATACCGCAAGAGGACGGTGTACACTTGTAGCTCTTTTTCCCTCAGAGTATTCCAAGGTTATCGAATCCACAAGGAACGAGCGGAACTAATACTATTAAAAGGTTACTAACAAATTGCAATGGGTTCGTTGGTGTGAATGATGACAGTGAGAAAGAGGAAGGTGAATGTTATTGAAGAGGTAACACGATGATGAAGGATTCTCTCCTTAGGATTGGTTCACTAGCATGCAACCTCATTCTTATCAACTCAAGTGATGACTCTAATATTCTACAAGACATGGTGGTTTCGTTCACCCCGGCTGTCACTACAGAGGCTATTAGCTCCCTACTGGTTTCTTGCACTATGTAATGGGCAAAAGTGTATTGGCCGATACACTAATGAAAGGGATAGATAGATAGATGTGCAATAAAGTTCATCACATAGATTAAATTCATTGAGAGAGTATCAACAAGTATGAGAGTTACAAGACCAGATCCTCGCACCAGAGAAGAGAATATGAGACTACTCACTCATCCTTCCACTAGACATAGCAGAGGGGTGAGAAATAGCGCTGGAACGAGCACGAGCCGATCGGTGCAAGCGGCTGTTGACGGCTGTTAAGTACCATTTTCAACCGTCAACTATACTCAAATAAAGGAGAATTTGGCATTTCATACACGCATACTTTAGCACAATAATATAGTTCCACTTGTACTTGGAGAACTTTGTGCATGCAGGAGGAAATGTGAAGGAAACACCTCAAAAGGCAAGAAAACACACTTTCGACCAATCAGAGAGTGCCACATGGACGTCACACGGATTGAAGGGCCCATTTTCAGCACTTAACCGACGTAACTCCCTGTAATACCGCGCAAACCGACGTCAGGGCCCACAGGACAGCCACCTAGAGAAAGCACAGGCCAGGAGGGGCCACCCCCACGTCGGCCGACCTGGTCAGGTCGGCCGACCCAGCCGGGCGCCCTCTCCGCCTGGGCTTCCACGTGTTGGCTCCTCCGCGACTCCTGATGACGGTTTGAGATGCCTTCCGTGGCGGTTACGCTCCCTTGCCGACCTATTGAGGCTATAAATAGGAGGGTGTGCCTTCACACTCAACACACACCACAAGAAGCATTTCTCTCTTGCTAGTAGTAGTTCTTGGAGTTTTAGTGGAGTTAGGCTGAGTCTAGAGCTCTCTAGTCCCAAGTCTTCACTTGGAATTGGTATGGCTCTTGTATCTTTTCCCTTTTGTAAGACTTTGCTCTTATCAATATATATATATTTTCTATATAGTTGTGCTTGGGTCATGAGTTTCTTGTTTGATATTGTGATCCATATATGTGATAGTATAGTCTACTTGTGTGATAGTAGTTTATATTTATTATACTACTATTGTCATGCTAGTTATATACCGTCACTATAGTCTAGTTTATATGTTATAGTCTCTATGCTTAGTTTTAGCTGATAAAGTATAGCATGGGTTTGGTGATCGTATTCGTACGGTAGCTCTGCCTCGTTAATAGTAATCGCGGAGGGGCAGAGTGCTCTTTGGTCATGCAAGTATGGTACTTGGGTGACTGATTTGCATCAATTATTCGTTAGTCTACTGGTTCGTTGAGGTAGGCGGCAGGTGGTGACAGCCCTGTCCGTCCTTTGAAATCCTCCCCGCTAGGCTAGTGCGTAGGCTCTTGGCGGAAGTCGCCTGTGGATGCAGGGGTAAGTCCGTGCCTGAAGTGCTATACTATTGACTGCTGAACCTGAGTGTGGGTCTGTATGTATTCTACTTAGGCTATGCAACTGTATAGGAATGTATAGTAGGAGTAGCTTAGCCTAGTCTTTCCTCCACTAGACTTTATTTATTTAGTAGGAATCTTCTGTGTGTGTCACACTACCCGGTTATTATCATGTACCCGCCTGTCTTGGTTAGATATCCTTGCTAATTGTTAACATGATCTTATATGTTAGTAACGCTTCTTGATCATAACCTTCCTTTGGGATAAACAAATACGATACCCTGAATACTTCCGGGTGAAATGCTACAGCGGTATTCTCCGTGCGCTTGCGGATTTTACCTACTTGACTCTGGGACATATTAGTGAACCGTTTCTGGCCCCGTGCCGGGAATGATTTATTAATATGGCTTAGCAAAAGTCAACAGCGGCGCGCCGATCGGCGCGACCTCCCTTCTGGTGGATCTCGTCTGTGTTGACGAACCTCCGCCGCCAATATCCTGGAACCCTAGTTTTAATAACTGGTTCTCGCGATTGTCGTCTCTCCTTTTCCGGTCCTTGGCTCTTAATAATTATCTTTCTTTTATACTCGACGGGATTAGGTCAACTTCCACCGACTCTAACTCATACTGGGCTGGGCCTTCGTCTTTCCTAGATCGGATCGAGTTTTAGTCATATTTTCCTCCTGCGCCAATCGGCGCATGGGTCGCGCCGATCGGCGCAGCTCCGTATCTGGCCCATCTTTGTTAGTCTTCAGCTCTTTATCCATAATTGCCCTGTTTTATACCTGTTTCCTGCGATTACATCCAAAGCAGAACAACTACAAATATATGCAAATATGGGATTAATTGTTAGTCCAAACCACCAAATTAAGACGTAAATCATCCCTTTTTGGTAGATAAAATGGGCATCTAGAAACCACCAACATTGACCAGAAAACTTATTGGTGTCAAAGATATAGTAATTCTTTTCTGCCTTTTGCAACTTCTATCGATTTTACTCATCGACTTTCAGCAAATAACTCTCATCATGCAGGACCCGGCAATAACACCCCAAACGGTGAGCCGTTGCCAGCAAACAACCCCATCATAGGTTGTGATGCACCAACTCCAGTTCAACTTCTCAGCAGCAGAGGCCTGATGAAAACAACTCGCAAGACCATGAGGAAGCAGCCAACAAAAAGAAAAGAGGGCCCTACAGTCCAGTCAACTCAAGAATCCGAACGACAAAAACAGGCTCGGATCACAGCTTCATCATCGACTCTGACTACTCATGTGCCACCAGTACAGGTAACAACCCATTATCCTTCAATTCTTCTGGGAACAATTTGCAATACTTAACCCTTTTCTTGATTGTCAGCCCGTCCCATCGACTGCAACCGTTATGCCAGAAGTGGCCCAAGAAGTCATCACAAAACTTGCTCACACTGCACAGTTAACACATCTGATCTCACATAATCCACACTTTTATTTATTTTTGACTTTCATAATCTTCTTTTCGGCACTACCATCGACTTCTATCACTCCATCGACAACGGTTCCATCAGCTCTGGGTACTGTATCACTAATAGAAAAAATAGTGAACCCACCCAAGCCGATAGAACAGCCTTCATCCTTAGTGGCTATGGTAAAATCATTTGCCTCATATACCCTCAACAATATATCACACACTTTTATTTTCTTTTCCATGAGATCGTGAACAACTCAGAAGATAAATCCAGTAGTGCCACCATATCAGATCAACCATCGACACGCATGGCTCATATCGACGCGCCTCAAATCAATACTACCACTTCAAGAAAAGTCGATGAGCCGATCGTGCCCCTTCTTCCACCAACCTTACCGCTGGTTCTTTGGGTTGATCCTTAGGTACTATTTTTCTACCTTATTGTGTTTTCTTTAAATCTTAACTCTTTCAAACTTCAGGTGTTTTCAGGAATTTCTATCATCGGCCATCCGTTCATATATTGTCGAATCATCTGATGCGCCGATATTTTCACCAACTCCTGAAACTGATGTATTGATGCGCTCACCGACTCCGGATCATGATGTGCAGATAGCTTCATCGACTCCTGAAATGACATTATGAGCCACCCTTTTCTGTTTCATCATCTCAACCATCTACTATTCCTCAATCGACTTTTCTCCTTTCAGGCTCAAATCTCTAGGCGCACCTCATCATTGTATCTGCCTCCAAAAGTCAGAGCAGTCCTTCAAGATATCCGCCGTCGTCTGGACATGATTCCTGTCGAGAGGCTAGGTCAAGATGCTAGCCAGATCAGAACACGATATCTTGAAATCAAAGATCTTCTATCCGCAGATCTAGTATCAGTGTTGCAGCTAGTGGCACATATTGAATTTCATCAACTTCAAGTTCTTGATGCCTAGGCCCGCATTGAACACGGATCAGTGCAAAGAATCTAGGTAGAAGCAGCTGACAAGAGAGCCGAAGAAGAAAAGAACAATTACACAGCTCTAATCTCCCAATCACCTGATCTTGAGGGAAAACTTGTTGATTTGCGGTGAGAACGAGACGAACACCAAGTAGCTCTTGAGGCAAAGAACAATGACATAGCCGATGTAGAAGCTGCACTTCTACAATACCAGAAGAAATGATAGAGCAAGAGGGCATCACCACATCGTCTTATGTGCAATCCTCTAACTTGTGGAACATCGCAGCCAGCATACCTGACACCTTTGATGAAGATGCTTATGCAGTCGCCCAAATCGACGCATTCCGAAAGAAGGCAATCGACATGATTGACCTATACTATTCGGAGGAATAGTTGTAAGCTGTTGTGTTCTGCAAAACATAATATTTTGTCTTGTAATATTTTTTAGACTAAGGGCGATATTCATGATATCGGAAATCTGAAGACGATGTGTGAACATCGGCTGTGAATCATCTTCTCTTTCTTTTAAATTTTTCTACTAAGGACGATATTCTTCATATCGGTTGTGATCAAGCACTCGAGATCATGAGCCAACCCAAACACTTGGATGATATTTCTTCAAATATTTCCCATTGATTGCTCTTCCAAAATCTTCTTCATCTAACTCTTGAAAAAAATATGCATTGCCTGGTGCACATCGGCTCACTTTAAATGGCCCCTCCCAAGTCGGAGACCACTTTCCAAATCGACTACCTTTGGAGCCGATGGGCATAATCCACTTCTAGACAAGATCTCCTTCTAAAGAACTTTTAGGCACCACCTTTTTATTGTAAAATTTGGACACACGAGCTTTGTTCTCTTGAATCCTCTCTAAGACACTCATCCGATATTGCATGACATCTTCGAATTCATCAAACATAACCTATCTATAATCATCAGCTGATAACTAATCTTGTAAGTCTGTTCTTCTAGACCCCAAATTCGTTTCCCAAGGCAAAATTGCTTCATGTCCATAAACTAGCTGATATGGTGGTACCTTTATGACAAGCCATCCCGTAAGCCCATAATGATTCAGCTAAAATCATATGCCACTTCTTTGGTTGTTCATCTATCCTTGTCTTAATCAACTTGATCAAACTCTTGTTGGATGCTTCTGCTTCACCATTGGCTTGAGCATAATACAGAGATGAATTCAACAACTTGATCCCCATACTATCGGAAAAGTTTTGAAACTCTTTCGAAGTAAAAACAAAACCTTGGTCAATAGTAATAGTCTGCGGCACACCAAACTTGTATATAATATGATCCTTCACAAAGTTGATCACGTTGATGGCTGTCATGTTCTTCATCGGTACTACTTCAACCCACTTTGTGAAATGATCGGTAGCTGCCAGAATATATTTATGACCCTTGCTCGTTGCTGGATAAATTTGGCCAATCATATCCATACCCCATCCTCTAAATGGCCATGGCCTAATAAATGGATTCATAGCCGATGTTGGTGCTCTCTGTATTGCTCCAAACTTATAACAATCTTGACATCTTTTGTAATACCTAAAGCAATCCTCTAACATATTTGGCCAATAATACCCAGTCCTCTTCAACAACCATCTCATTTTATGGGTCGATTGATGTGTACCACAAATGCCCTCATGTACTTCGCACATAACAACTTTGGCTTCTTCTTGATTCAAACATCTTAATAATACACCATCAATCGTCCAATAATAAAGCTTGTCTTCAAGTAAAACATACCTGAGCACCATGTAACAGATCTTTCGAGGAGTGCATTGAGTTGGATCTTTGAGATATTGAACAATCTTGGATCTCCAATCTTCCTCGTCAATATAGGCTATATCGACAATGACCCCATCGGTATTTAGTTGATAGCCCAATGCCTTCTGTGCTAAATCATGTGCTTCCATATTTTGTTCCCTCGGGACATGATTGAATTTAACCATCTTAAAGCATTGTATCACATACTGATACTCGGCATAGAATAACCTCAATACATCATCTTTGCACTCAAATTCTCCAGTGAGTTGCCCAAGTATCAGCAATGAATTACGAACAACTTCAACAAAATCGACTCCAGCTTCCTTCAAAATCTACAACCCTTTGAGAACGGCTCTATATTCCACCTGGTTGTTAGTCGATGGCTCCATAGTAACAGCAATTTCAAATCTTGCCCCCCGAGGTGATATGATCACGAGCCCGTTGCCACACCCGTTCTTGCATACAGAACCATTAAAAAACAATAACCATGGCATCGGCTCCACCGTTGACATATCCCAACCACAATGCTCAACCACCAGATCAGCCAGAATCTAACCCTTGATAGCTTTAGGAGACTCATAAGTTAGGTCATATTCGGCCAATGCCAGCATCCACTTTCCAATCCTAACTTTCAAAATTGGAGCTGATAACATATACTTGATGACATCGGCTTTGCGTAACACCACACACTCGATCGATAGCAGATAATGCCTCAACTTCACACATGAGAAATATAGACATAAACATAATTTTTTAATCTCAGTATACCTGGTTTCGGCATCAATCAATCTTCGGCTCAAATAAAACACAACCCTCTCTTTTCCATCTTGTTCTTGAATCAAAGTCGATCCGATCGACTTCTTATCAGCTACAAGATAAAGTTTAAAGGAAAATCCTTCTCTTGGTGGCACCAACACAGAAGGTGAAACCAGATACTTCTTGATATCATCCAGGGCTTTCTGATGTGCATGTTCCCATACAAAC
This sequence comes from Eleusine indica, assembly GCA_030378355.1. Lineage (NCBI taxonomy): Eukaryota > Viridiplantae > Streptophyta > Magnoliopsida > Poales > Poaceae > Eleusine > Eleusine indica. Next base: position 19,018,563 of record CM059497.1, read on the forward strand.
CTCTGATCTGCCTTCAACTTTAATAACAGAGTAAACAAATCAAGCTTCCCTAATGGGTTTGAAATAAATCTTCTAATGAAATTAACTTTGCCGATCAAAGATTGAAGCTTTGTCTTATTGATCGACGGCTCGATGTCATTGATAGCCCTCATGCTCTTTGGCCCAATCTCAATTCCTCGTTCATGCACAATAAATCTCAGGAATTGGCCAGCTGATACACCAAAAGCACACTTCTTCGGATTCATCTTCAAACCATACTTTCTTGTTCTCTCGAGTACTTCCCGCAAATCGGCTATATGATCTTCTATTTGTCTAGATTTAACCACCACATCATCAATATAAATTTCCATTAACCTGCCAATCAGATCATGGAAAATATAATTCATGGCTCTCTGATATGTGGCACTAGCATTCTTCAGCCCAAACATCATAACAACCCTTTCATATAATCCAATAGACCCTCGACACCTGAAAGCAGTCTTTGGTATATCTTCTTCTTCCTTAAAAATCTGATTGTATCCAGCATTACCATCGATAAAACTAACAATCTTATACCCTGCTGTTGCATCAACCAGAAGATCTGCTATCGGCATTGGGTAATCATCTTTAGGGGTAGCTTTGTTCAATGGTCAAAAGTTGATACAAACTCTCAACTTTCCCCACTTCTTGAAAACATGCACAATATTTGAAACCCACTCTAGATATCAGCAAGGCCAAATGAATTTAGCATCATATAATCTAGTAATTTCAGCCTTGACAACATCATAAATCTTAGGATCGATCCTTCTCGGTTGTTGCTTGTATGGTCGCTATTTAGGTTTGATAGGAAGTCAATGCTCAACAATGGATCAGCTAAGACTGAGCATTTCAGCATAATCCTAAGCAAAACAATCCCGATACTCTTTCAAAAATTTTATTAATTCAACTAAATCCTCATCTAATTTCTTACTGATAAATGTCGGCCTAGGCTTATCACCATCTCCTATATCGATTTCTTGGAACTCATCGGCCGACATAAACCCTTTCCCTAACTTGCCGTCTTCTGCAAATTCTATTGGGGCGCCTATCATAGAAACAACTTTGAATTTGACTGGTCCACCTCCTCAAGATCCTGAGTAGTAATCTTAACGTAGTATCTGTCCCAACCCTTGCCAGACAGACAGTGCATATCATCTGGATGCCATGGTGCTAAATCGGCCGATGCAACATTGACGGTTTCATCGGTCGGGACCACATCTACTTGATGACCGATCCAGCGGACTAGAGACTGATGCAGTGTTGATGGTACACAACAATTTTCAGGTATCCAATCACGACCCAGTAAAAAGCTATAGGTTCCCTTTCCATCAATAACAAAGAATGTAACCGGCAAAGTTTTGCTGCCGATCGTGAGCTCTACATTCAAGACTCCTTTTGCTGTTGTAGTACGACCACCATAATCCCATAAAATCATGTTAGTACCAATTAAATCATTCTCAGTCTTAACCAACTTTCTGGCAGTGGTGATTGGCATGCATTGACTACATCACCCCCATCGACCATCATCTTCCCTATCGGCATCCCGTTCATGAACCGTTTCAAATATAAAGCCTTCAAGTGCCAATGTTTAGTTTCGCCTGGTTTATCAAACACTGCTTGCTGGATGTCAAACACTAACTAAGGTACTCATCATGAGCAGTAAATAGTTCTTCTTCTGAGGCCATGAACTCTTGCGGAAGCATCATCACTAGGCCCACTGTAGCACCAGGTACCTGTACCTGTGATTTCACCTTTGGCCTCCAAACCTTTTTAGGCGCCTGGTCATCATCTTCATCATAATAATATTTATCAGCCCTATCTGTCAGCAACGCATCCTCTGAACTCTTCGTTTCTGGCTCCTAGAGAATATCCATATGGATACCATTGGTCATTCTGTTCTTGTTCCTCCTGCAACTCTTCATCAACTTCTTTATCAAACTTAGCCTCTACTTCAGTCTTTTTTGCCCCAAGTTGATCAAAAGTTGACACTCTGTCTTGCCCATCAACTTTTCCCGCCATCGACTCTTTAAGGACAGTTGTTGATTGAAGGAAGCTTCATGTTGTGGTCCCAACAATATTGGAAGAATGGACACTCCCAGTGCGGATCAAACTGTGACTACTTTAACTCCCTATCTCTTTTCTTCTAATATCGGCTAATGAAAGCTTCAACATTGTCGATACCAGCCATGTTAACATTCATAGGGAATGGATGTCCATCAATCTTCATAGCTTCCTTGGTAAACTTGATCTTCCTCGGCTCAATTGCTGATTGTATCTGCCTTCTGAACACCTTACATTCATTGGTATGATGAGACCATGAGTTATGCCACTTGCAGTACTTCTTCTTCAACTCTTCAACAACAGGAATCACATGATTGGGTGGCAATTGTATGTGCTTTTCTTGCAACAGCATGTCAAATATCTTATCGGCCTTAGTGATATCAAAATCATACTTTCCCTCCGGCTCGCTCTGCTTCATCCAAGGACACGATACAACATTCTTGTTCCTAGTCCACTCAGCCATATCGACTTCTTCTGTCTCTTCCTCAGACTCAGACTCACAATCATGGTAGTTAATCTGAATTGGTCTTGATCGTGCCCCCCGAGTCAGATTCTCTTGGATTGATACCTTTTTGCACTAACTCAGACAGGCTCTCAAACTCGGCCGATGGAAACTTTTCCCTAAGAGGTGCAACTATACCATTAAAAGCAATCTATGCCATGTGATTATCTATTAATTGCAGACTAAAACACTTGTTGCGCACTTCTCTAAACCTCTTCACGTAATCATGCACAGACTCACCAGCTTTCTGCCTCACAGCAATCAAATCTAACAATCTCATTTCTCTAGTCTCAGCGAAGAAATACTTATAGAATTTCTGTTTGAGACAATGACAAAGGAAATAACCTGATTTTCAATGCTTCAGTAGCTGCAGCTTCTGCGCACTGTACCAAAAACCGGCTGATATGTTCAACAGTGGTAGTATTATCCTGTCCAGTGAACTTGGTGAACTCTGGTGGCCTGTATCGGCTCGGCATAGGAATCAAATTGTAACTAGGAGGATATTGGGGCCGATACATTTAAGTCTGCTATGTTGGCTTTAACCCAAATTGTTCTCTCATTACCTCAGCAATCTTCACTGCCCAGTCATCGGTCGAAGCATTGACATTCAGAGTCATCGATGTAGGACCAGATGCTGGCATTTGTGGGGTTGTCTGCGAATCAAAGTTAACAACTGTGTGCCAGCATCCTAATTCCCCTGGCAGCGTAGAAGACGGTGGCATCCCGAACATGCTTGTCTCTACATTCGATGTTGTATCATATGTCACATTTGGCTCTGCTATTTCTTGCCTATAGTGCTACGGCTGCGTCTGTGGTGATGTTCTCTACAGAATAATCCTGGGACCTGACCCAGGTGATTTCTCTGTGGTGCCACCATTGGTATTCTTTGGAGGTGGGGTGGCACTTTCTAGCATTGGCCCCGAGCTTATTGTAGGAATCATAGTACTAGTACTGGGCAGTTGTTGCTCGGGTTCCTCAATTGCAGGCCGAGGAATATTCCCATGAACACGGAAAATACATTGGCCCATGTGCTAGATCATCATAAACGCAACCCTCGACCATTTCAATGATCAAGGACCTCAAAGTATTAACCAACACAGGTGACTGGTTAATTAATGCATGGTGTATGGATGTATGTATCATGTCGTTCAATGTAGCCTCATCGATTACTTCTATTGGCTTATTGGTAGGTGATTTCTTAGCTCCATCTTCATCAATCAAGGCAGCAACAGGTAACTTTCCCTTTTGTATGATCTTGCCATGCCTAGTCTTACTGAAGGTGCTCAATAGAAGGCTTTCAAACGCAACAACTCTTTGATCAATGTGTGCCTTCGCCTCATCGCTTAGATCATCTTTATCAACAGGCAACATATTCTCCATCTTCAGATCCACATTAACATCATGTTTTGGTGAAGGATTCTCAGGGACCTTAGGGTCTTTTGGCAATCCAAGTTCAACCATGTTGTTGGTCTTGAAGTCCTTGATCCCACCAGGCGTGCCAAAAAGCGTGTTGATGAGAAAATCACACGCGTGACCTGAGACATTTGCTTGACTCTAGTGCAGGCTCAACACAAAGAAACTGAGGCGTGCCAGTCGATTTTTCCTGCAAATCAACAAAGAAACAAACGGTCAAATTCAACAGGCTACCGGCCCAGAATAGGTCGATGAAGAAAGCTGATAATCAATGTTCGTGAAAACTAGCCGATGGGCCAGAGTTGATAGATCTATGATAAACATGCTAAAACTCGCTCTGTTGATGAAGAAAAGTCGATGGGCCAGAGATGATACAAGTATAGCAATCGTCGAGAAAAGGTTTGGCGATATGCCGAATTCTATTGAATGAATGTGTTGTTTTTCTCGTACAGACTCTATTACATATTTATAGCTCCATGCAAGGGCTTCTGACCCGATTCGGTCTGGACTCTTCGATTTCCAAACAAACAATCCGACTCTATTTATTCCTAAATAAAATCTAAACTAAATAGAAAGAGATAAAATAACCCTATCGGATCCACTTTATTCCTTTCAGTCGTTGAGCTTCGCTAACCTTGGCCGATTTCAACTCTTCGCCTCTAACCAATGGGACCGGTTCAAATTCTGGTGCCAACAGCAATTCCCTCAGGATAGCGGATCGATGAATCGGCCAACTGAAGTTGCATCGGTGTAGGTGATAGAACTGTGTAGTTCAGCTTGTCAAAGACCGCCTTGGGCATCACACTGACGCTCGCACCAAGATTGCACAGGGCTTGGTCGAATTTCTACGCCCCGATTGAGCAAGTGATCATGGGGCACCCCGAATCTTTCTTCTTTTCAGGAAGTCGGCTGAGTATAGCTGCGCTACACTCTTCCATCAACTTCACAAATTCTATGGTGGGCATCAGACACTTGTTGCTAAGGATGTCATTGAGGTAGCGGGCATAAGTTGGTACTTGCATCGCATCTAATAAGGGCACATTGATGTGGATCTTCTGGATAACTTTAACAAAGCGGGCGAATTGCTCATCCATAGTTGGCTTCCTGTTGCGACGGGGAAACGGCATAGCAGTGGTGTCGAAAAACTCATGTGGAGCCACCTTCCCATTGTGTACCACTTCATCCTTGTCAGAGGGTCTTTCTTCTTCCTTGTCCTTCCCTGCAGTGTTAGGATATGGTGGGTCCCGAGTGGTTTCACCCCCTCTCATGGTCACCGCATTATTATTTTCAACAGGAGACTTGGGTTGCCCTGGGATCTTCCCTGACTCTAGGGGAGGAACAGCAGCAGCTAGCTGAGCAAGTTGGGTTTCTATCATTTTATTAAAACTAAGCTGATTTTTAAAGGAAGAAGCAAGACCTTCAAGCTTAGCATTAACACTTTCTAAGGTCTTGTCATTGGTGGCAAGCTTTTTAGTGAAGGTTTCATTGATTTTAGCCTGGCCTAAGACAAGATCTTTAAAAGAGGGTTGATTATTGGAAGAGTTAAAGTTGTTACCTCCTTGATAATACGGGCCTGGTTGATTCCACCTATTGCCTCCTTGTGGACGATAGCCGTTGTTGTAGTTGTTCATGTACAACATGTCCTCACGAGTCTCAGGGTAGTCATTGCTCGAGAGACCCATGTTGCAGCAGACCTCGCACGTCATGCGAGAGTGTAAGGCATTGATGGTGCCGACTTCATACCCTTTGGCTCGCTCATCCATTTTCTTCATGAGGAGGTCAATTTTAGCGGCTATCATGTCCACCTCCTTAATGGTGTGCATGCCCTGCTAGCGTCAGTGAACACAATCTTCACTCCATCCTTGGTTGGAAACCATCTTCTCAATAAGTTCTTTAGCCTTATGAACGGTCAGTGAGAAGAAGGCTCCTCCTGCAGCAGCATTAATATGATCACGAGCCGACGGAGTCAGCCTGTTGTAAAAGTTCTCGATGATAAGTCATTCATCTATCCCGTGATGAGGACTAGCGGCAATGTACTCTTGCAGCCTCTCCCAAGCCTCGGAGATTGACTCCTTGGACTCCTACTGAAAGCTTCAAATTCATCCATGAAGGGCGTTGGTTTTGCCCAGCAAGAAAATTTGGTGAGGTTCGTGGCTGAACACTTTTCCCAGATACCCACAGCATCCTTGTTCGCGTAGAACCACTGTTTTGCCCTCCCAAGAAGGAAGAACAGAAATAGATGAAGGCAAATGGCGTCTTGAGAGACGTCCTTCATCTTGAAGGTGCTGCAAATCTCCAGAAATTGTTTCAGAGGGGCGCTGGCGTCCTCATTGGCCTTCCTATAGAGTGGGCTGGCCTACACCATGGTAATGAGACCCGTCTTGATCTCGAAATTTGCATCTCTCATGACGTTGGGTGCAACAGGAATGTTGGACGTCGAGGGAGCGGAGAAATCACGAAGACTTTTCTGGGCCATGACCTTGAAGCTTGATGGTGCGGAGATGACTAGCTCACTTGCAGACACGAACTTTTGAGGAGGGACGAGACGTGCGCGTACCCTTCACAAGAGTTGTTCGGGCTCTTCAATATAATTTTCAGGCAAGGTGAAGCCGGTCATTCACTACCCTATTTGGACACAAAAAGGAGAAAACAAACAAGTTTAGCCTGTTTGGGTGAATGCCAAATAATCTCATATGCAAGTATAGAATATGGGTAATTCTTTTGATCAATTTGCCTTCCTCGGCAATGGCGCCAGAAATGCTTGTTGACATTTCTTAACATCGTCCGTAGGTTTCCTTAGCAATGAAGCCAGAAATGTTTATTGGTAATCTTTAATGAATGCAGAGAGTCCACAAGCGCATGGAGTATACCGTTGTAGCATTTCACCCGGAAGTATTTAGGGTATCATATTTGTTTTATATCAAAGGAAGACATATGATTGATTAGAGTAATTACCATATTGTAGATATTTGCACATTGGATTATAAGACAAAGTCCTCACAGGGGTAAGGATAAAGATAAATATGGTAGTGGACACACAGATAGCATATTCAACTTAGATAAATATTAGTTTAGTGGAGAAGGACAAAGAAAGAGCAAAATTCCTATGTTGCTTTTATATAGTTACACAGTCTACATTATATTCAATTATATAGATACAAGACAATGCAAGACAGTCAGATTATCACACCCTGGGCATCCAGTTTCCCCTGCATCTACAGTACGATTCCGGCCAAGAGCCAATTGCATAGCCAAACGCTGGGGATTTCAAAGGACAGATAGGAATGTCACCACCTACTGCCTACCCCTAGCAATCCGTGGGCTACACGACAAATAATGCATTCTATTGACCTAAGCACCACGATTACATCTCTAGAACAATACTCCTAATCCCTTAAGCAATGGATCAGAAAAAGGAGTAATCACATTTAAGTGAACACTAAGCACATGGAAATGATCTAAGTCACACATTAGTCATGCACCATTATAACAATATAAATAAGGACTATAGTAAGGGCTTATGTCTAACATGGTAATATAGTATGACTACAATACTAACATGCAGGCATAATAACCACATACATGAGCGGATCATATAATCAAACAAGAAACACATGACCCAAACATAACTATATAGAAAGACTAAATATATTAAATAGAATAAAATCTTACAAAAGGAGAAAGATAAAAGAGTCATACCACAACTCTAAGGAAGACTTGGGAACTGAAGAAGACTCTATTCTATGCCTAACTCCACTAAAACTAAAGGGAATCATGAAATGGTAAAGAGAGTAATGCTTCTCGAGTGACCAAACCTTTTGATCGGCCGACCAGAGAGCAACGACTCTCTGGCCCCACATGCCCCAACGGCTAGTAGACAACAGTCACTTTTCATATTGACCGTTGCTCTGCTCTAATATTTAAGGCAATGGCCAGGAGAGGGAGTTCTTCACCCCATTCACATTTTTCACCTCTCCACTTTGCTCTAACTTGTTGCATCCATTTTCTCCATGCTCTTGCATTGTTGAACACTCTAAAATTCTGCCAAAAATATTTGCTTTGATTCTTATTTGCATTTACAAGTGGTTTCACATTTGCAAGAGTTTCCAATGGAGCTTTCGTTTGGTGTTTCACTAACCTTAATCTCCATTCGAGTTGCTCTTGTGTTGGTTTGCTCAAGTGTGCAGTGATGAACAAGATGAAGTGAGCCTTAAGTAAAATGAAGAACAAGGTGATGGGAAGCCCAAGCAATGCAAGTCCTACACCTTCAATGGTGTATAATACTCGCTCCCGTCGTGAACTTGTTGAGGAAGAGCCAGAAGAAGACGCACTGGTTGAAGCACCATTGGAAGTAGAGCCGAAAACAATGCCGAATTTCAGCAATGTTCAACTCCAACTTAACATCAACGGCGACCCCTACTTGGATGGGAAGAGAGAACGTGGCATCTATCAGATGACCACCGACTAGTCTTACGTTCCTACGTGAACGTATGATCCAGACTTTCTTTCCAAGATAGGTATAGACACTGAATTTGCTTCTATCTTTCATGCTATAGGATGGGAAGGTTTTGCTCCGATAGATGAACCTTGCTGTCGCTTGCTTACCATTCAGTTCTTATGCACCCTTAAGTGGGATAGTGATAGGATTTCGTTCCGATTCAATGGAATGGAAATCTCACTCACTTGGAGGCAATTCAGTGATTTGCTAGGTTTTCCTCCTATTGATGTTTTGGATTTTCATTCTAAAAATTTTGGAAATATGGATACCCTTGCCTTGTCACCTAGGAATATGGATATCTATAATACTACCTTGCATTTTATGCATAAATGGCTGACAATGACTCTGTTCCCTAGAAAGGATGTTAGAACCGTGCGTGGGGATGACATGTTTCTTCTCTACTGCATGGTTAATAAAGTCAAAGTCTCCCCTGTCATAGCCATGGTTAAGCAATGGGTCAAAGTTATCAAACAAATAGGAGATTTTGAATTTACGTCCTTGATCTATCGCCTTGTGCACAATCTTGGTTTAACTGTATATGCTGATATCAATGATTTAATTTTTTGAATGGGCTATCCTAGGCGAGCAATTTTTTAGATCGGAACATTCTCTGCAACAAGGACTCAATGGCACTTTGGATTGGTTATGCAAAAGAAATCCAGTTACCTAACCCGGATTTTTATTTGTATAACTATAATGAACTAACCATTCTTTTAGAGATAAGTTTGCAGCTCGCAGAAACAGTGTTTCCGGTACTACAACCAGAAATAAATTGCGGAGGAACACTGAGGCTTCCCTCCAAAGGGAGGAGCCAAGCACAGGTTCTTGGGATCACACCGTTCCTCATGGAAGCGGCAATGTATCCTGGGACACCGGTGAATGGCCCGGCGGAGCCTCTGGTAGCTCAAGTTCAAGTGGCTTGCTATTGACATCTCTAACATCGCACCAGGAATATCACTATCCCCGGCAACAGCGCCAGAAATGCTTGTTGACATCTCTAACGTCTCACTAGGAATATCACTATCCCCGGCAACGGCGCCAGAAATGCTTGTTGACATTTCTAACGTTGTCACTAAGTTTCCTTAGCAACAAAGCCAGAAATGTTTATTGGTAATCTTTAACGAATGCAGAGAGTCCGCAAGCGCACGGAGAAAACCGTTGTAGCATTTCACCCGGAAGTTTTTAGGGTATTGTATTTGTTTTATCCCAAAGGAAGGCATATGATTGATGAGAGTAATTACCATATTCTAGATATTTGCACATTGGATTATAAGACAAAGTCCTCATAGCGGTAAGGATAAAGATAAACATGGTAGTGGACACACAGATAGCACACTCAAGTTAGATAAATATTAGTTTAGTGGAGAAGGACAAAGAAAGAGCTAAGTTACTATGTTGGTTTTATATAGTTACGTAGTCTACATTATATACTATTATATAGGTATAATAACAATGCAAGACAATCAGATCATCACACCCTGGGCATCCGGTTTTCCACTGCATCCACAGTATGATTCCGGCCAAGAGCCTATTGCATAGCCGAATGTGAGGGATTTCAAAGGATAGATAGGTCTGTCACCACCTACTACCTACCCCTAGCAATCCGTGGGCTACACGACAAATAATGCATTCTATTGATCTAAGCACCACGCTTACATCTCTAGAACAATACTCCTAATCCCTTAAGCGATGGATCAGAAAAGGAGTAAGCACATTTAAGTGAACACTAAGCACATGGAAATGATCTAAGTCACACATTAGTCATGCATCATTATAATGACATAAATAAAGACTATAGTAAGGGCTTATGTCTAACTTGGTAATATAGTATGACTGCATTACTAACATGCAAGTATAATAACCATAGACATGAGTGGATCATATAATCAAACAAGAAACACATGACCCAAACATGACTATATAGAAAGACTAAATATATTAAATACAATAAAGTCTTATAAAAGGAGAAAGATACAAGAGCCATACCACAACTCTATGGAAGACTTGGGAACTGCAGAGGACTCTATTCTAAGCCTAACTCCACTAAAACTATAGGGAATCACGAAATGGTAAAAAGAGTAATGCTTCTTGGTGTGTGCTTTGGAGTGAGGCCTCTCCCGTCCTTTTATAGCTGTCCAAAGGCGGTTCTGAGATCGGTAACTCCCGCCCTAAGGGGGTCAACCGCCTTTGATAAGTCGGTGGGGAATCGCCATTCGAAGATGGGCCCCAGTGGGCTGCCCACCTATTCGGCCGAATAGGGGGTAGGCCCACTAGGGTCCTGCCACCTCGGGAGTCCTGCCAGGTGGGTCCCATGGTTCAGTGATATGTTAAGGTCGGTTGTTGAGGCGGTTTGCTTCTGTATGTGGGCCATTCAAACCGTGTACTTGGCTGTGATTGGTCAAAAGTTCATTTCCATGGATCATGAGGCACTTCTTCACTCCGTTTATATATTTTCCTTGCATGTCAGTGTTTCTCGAAGCAATAGTGGATATTTATTAATTCTAACTAAAATGCATGGTGAGAATACAATCCTTCTTTATTTTGAGTAATGTTGATGGCCGGATATGGTAGTTAATGACCATCAACACTTACCACCACCGTTCAGCACACATCACTCTCACAACGGTTCAAGGAGGGGCACAGACGACCTCCCTAGACAAATTGACAACATGTCCCTCTAGATCGACCAAATGGACCATACCATCCATACTCAAATCCAGAAGGACAATGAGTGGAGATATGATGTCCAATGGCAGCTCTCGAGAATTGAGGATAAGGTCTCTTGAGGTAACATCCAAATAAGCTCTTAATTTCATTATCAAGGCTACTTCAATCAGGACTCGCCACTGTTTGAGTGAGCTCAAGCTAGCTTAGGGGGAGTTCCTTCCCCTAATGTGCAGGTAACTTGTATCATTTCCCTTTCCAATCCCAAGATGCACGATAAAACTAAAAACAAGAAAAAGGTTTGTTTCCCGTCCCCATGCATGATAAATAGAAAAACTAAAAAATAACTATTTTTATGTGCAGTATGAATGCAAAAGGTTTCCTATGTTAAGATGTTGAATAGTTGCTTTGTCTTTTATTCTTTTCAAATGCCCGATTTACAACCAAGCACTCTGTTTTGGTTTGTTGGAATGATTAAATTTGACCTCAAACACACTAGTGGGTAGCATAAGCATTATCCTTCTAGGTTGTTGGAAGATATGTTACTTGTATTTTCATCGAGCCTTCTCAGAATTGTGTGACCCTAGTGAGAAATATTTTCTGCATTCACGATCAAGTACGCGCACATCATGCTAAGTTTCCACACTAGGAATTAGTAATCATCCATCCACAAAATAAAGACTCTGTCTTCATGATTGATCTCTGTCCAAGGCAATCAAGGTTATGGCTATCGAAAAAAGAGAGATTCTTGCTCCACGAAGAGCTCGAAAAGAGAGAGAGAGAGAGAGACAAACTCGTGCTCTATGAAAAGCTTGAGAGAAAAAGAAACAAAGAAAAGATAGCCAATACTGCCAAATAAAGGGAGACAAATAAAATGAGTCTTGATTCCACTCCACCAAATCCACCACACATGCACATCTTGACCATGCTTGTAGTAAATGTTTCACCATGGATCCACTCTTTTGACTCGACGACATATGAAATACAGGTATGTCACATTTATCTTTACCTTGAGCTCCACATATCAGCCTTTAGAGGTAGGATTTTTTAGGCATCATAAACCTTGGTGAAGAATATATACATTTTGAGCGATCTGAATGACTCATTTGAGGAACTTAGATTTATCACAAAAATTAACTTTCGGTCTAAAGTCGATAAAAGAGAGTCGATGAAATGGTAGTCCTACAAACTGTTCTGTCTTCCAACCGCTCAAGATTTGGAGAAGCTACAATGCCCCATAGGTACTCGTGCCAACTTATTCAATCCTTCATAGAATGTCTTAGTTGTGCACTTGGGTATATGTTAAGAATAAGACATTGTAGCAACTCCTGATCAACACAAACCTGAGTTTTGCCTTCACTCGGGACGAGCAAAGGTTCAGCTTGGGGGGTTTGTTGATGGTCATTAAGTACCAATTTTGACCGTCAATATACCTTTAAAATTAGCAAGACTAAGCATTTCTTACACGCATGTTAGATAGGAATAATAAGATTCCACTTGTCCTTAGAGATTTATGTGCATGCAAGAATTTGATATAAAAGAAGTAGAAAAATGGAGCATAATCCCGAAATACACTATTCCAACCAATGGGACGGTGCCAACTAGACTTCCCTCGGATTGCATACGTGGCTACACAGGATTCGTCTGGAGAACACCGACTTAAACTAGAATAGGACCCACCTACCAGCCACCCCGAGGAAGCACAGGGCCAAAGGCCCCACTACCTGGACGACCGACCAAGGGGGAGGTCGGTGTTGACGGTCATTATACACCAATTTCCACCGTCAATATGATCCATAAAGTGGGATGATATTGCATTTCATACATGCATGATGGTCAATAATGATAAGAATCCACATATCCTTGGTAGAATAAGTATATGCAGGGATTCTATACAAAAGGAGTGAAGAATGGAGCAAAGACCCGCGAAATACCCATTTCGGCCAATGGGGTGATGACACGTCAGCATCACACGGATCATTGACATGGCTTCACTGGAGTTCTCTGTGAAATCATCGACCTATGAAGAGAAGACCCACCTGTCAGGGACCAGAAGAAAGCACAGGCCAAACGGGCCCACCTCCAGGTCGGTCGACCGGGCCTCCCTCTGGTCGACCGACCTAGAGTTGAGGCGGTTCAGCCACCACCTTAATGTGGCAGCTTCTGGTGGCTTCCTGATGGCGGTTGCATGACGGTTCCTTCGCGGTTACTCTTCCTCAATTGTCTTAGGACCAATATAAAAAGATGGGTTAGGGTTGAAGTGACTAGGAATCTAAAGTTTAGGAGGTGTGTTGACTAAAGCTTAGGAGGTGGGCTAGCAAATGGTGTTGTCTAATTAACCACACAGCGTGAGAAGTGTGTTTGCTGATTGAAAAAAAAAGTGCAATACCCAAAAAAGGGACCGGTCAGGCAACAATAATCAAACCAGATCATTCCTGGGATGGGAATAAAATACTACGATAAAATTGTACAAATCTGGAAGTTTATTTTCATTAAATAACTGGGTCTCCGAGGATTCCAAAAGCAAGCGTGGTGTGGTAGTGGAAACAAATTCGGTGCGGGCTGGCCGCAAATCTCCGCTTTGCGGCCCCTGTCTTGATTGATGCCACTTGGATATCAGTGGGAAGAGGATGTGGGCTCGGATGGCCTCGCTTCCACGCAGCCAGTACACATCAGCTCGGCTCGAAGACGTTCCAGGCTGCGAAGCGAGCATAACAAAGCTGTGATGTGAAAAGGAAAAAACGAAGCCGCGCGGCCAAAAGCCCAGAACGGTGCCACATCTGTGACACCCCTGGTGTAATGAAGATTCCAAGAACAACACTTCAGAATCACAAGAGCTTAAAACCAAAAAAATTAAACTGAAATTGATCAAATTTGAATTCAAATTAAGCAAATTTGAATGTCACTTGAACTACAGGTCCAGATTTTTTAACATAACTCATATGCACCAAAAATATATGTCGACGAACATGATTCAGTAGAATTTTAAGGAATTTACCAGAATTTTTTTCTTTTATTTAATATCCCAGGTAAATACCCAAAATATCAAAAACTAGCCCTCTTTGAAAAATTCATATTCAAATTCAACTGGAAACTATTGACCATTAGCATTTTTATAAATTCAAGCACATCATGTTGAGCTCGCCCATATTTTTGGTTTATCTTGATCTGCCATCAATTAAATTCCATGAAAATGTTAAGCACCGGCAGTTTATAGGAATTTGAAATAAAGGAAAAATAAAAATCTGCCGCCGGGCCCACCTGTCATAGGCACAGAAGAAACACAACCAGCGCCGCGCGCTCGCCCCGCTCACGCGTCACCGCGTGGCCGCCGGCATACGGCCAACGGCCGAAGCCGCGGATTGACGGCCCCACCCCGTTCCGACATTCCCATTGCCTCCACCCCTGGTTCGAACGCCGCCCATCCTCCACTCCCTCTCGCCCCGTTCTCTCTTTTTCCTCTTTGGTCACGCTCAGAGCCGCCATTGGAGCTGGGTGTGCACTTCGCGTCAGCCCGCCGTCGGGGCACCTACCGCTCCCGCTCGGCCGCTTGAACCTCCGCCGGGACCCCACCTTCCTGCCTGCCAGCCCATTCCCCAAGCACTGCAACGACGACCGCGAATCTAGCCACCCCGACTCCAACACCGGCCGCTACTTTTCCTCGCCCATTTTTTCTCTGGTGAGCCCCCTCTCGATTCCATCCATAGGAGGTCTTCTTTCTTCCCCGCGCACCACCTCGAGCTCGCTCGGCTCTGGATCTCTGCCGCCACAGCCGGGAACGCCATAAACCACCATCGGCGTCCGCCCTTCCCCATCGCCAAGCTCGCTCGATAAGAAGCATCCCCTCTTTCCACGCTCCGCGCAACCCTCATCACTCCTTGGTCCTCATAGCGTCCGATACGTGCCCCACCGCCGCCTCGCCTGGCCGCCATGGCCACGTCACCGCACACGTGCTCCAAGCACCGCCGCGCATGCCCGGCTTGGCCGTTTGGACGTTGGGGCCGTGTGGCCTGCGCATGGCCTTTGGGCTGACCCGCGCGCGTTCGACCGATTGGGCCACAGAGAAGCCGGCCCACGGTGAAATTTTAATTCTTGAGTATTAGCCAATTCCCAGAAAAATAGAAGTTGTAAAATACATAGTAAAATAACTACTGTTGATTTATGAGCAAAGTAAATTTTGTGGGACTTTTCTGGACCTATATTACTGTAGAAAAATTATAGATCGACATGCGTGTTGATATTTTTATCATAACTAAATAGATATGTAAAACACTAATAAATTCATATATAAATTTATGTAGCTAATAAATTCTTGGGAACTTAGTGTAAAATCATGTTTTGGCATGTTTAATCCCGCTGCAGAGTCACACCTTATAGTTCTCTGTAGTTTATTCATAATTAATTATTTAACCCCTTATCTTGTTTAATTATTAAAAATTCATGGTTCAATGCATGTAAGTGAAAGTTGGCCAATAATTCACCCCTGCTATGTATCATGTACAATAAAATACCCATGTGTAAATGAACTCCAGAACCATACGAAATTTAATTAGTTACCTTATAGGATCAATATTTCTTATTTAGCTCTATGTTACACTTCAAGATTTATATCATATAAACTTGTCACACTTAACAACATACCCAACACATCGGTAATATTCTTGCTGGTCATTGCACACTCATCATATATCTGCCATGAATATATCGATCGTAAACACGCTACACTCCCTCTAATTTTACACATCACCACACTGCGGTAACCTATTTGTTCAAGAAGTGTCATAAATCTTCTCTCATGCACATCCTCGCAATTGCATTATGTAGATCACGAGCTGAACCACGTGGAGGCAGGGCAGGAGCAGGAGCCAGAAGGACCCGGTAGTGTTTCGAATGATCAGGTTCAGGCTCAAGGCAAGCCCCGGTGCATCCCACCAATTTTTCTGCTTTTTATTTTGTCACTAGTTAGGGATCTAGGCTTGTCCATGCATTAGGTTTACTGGAGTTGTTTGAAAACCTAGAATTACAGTAGGTTCCCTTTACCCAATGATAGCCTCAGGACGGTAGTCGCTCTGCTTAATTTAGAACGACTATTCGTCGAGTGGTATGGAAACCACTCATAGACCAGGAAATATTATCACTGGGGAATAATGTCGGATGAAGGAAAGTTTGGATGGGATAACAATGAAGACTGGACGGACAACTAGATGGAAAGGGAAGGACAACTTGTCTTCAAGGAGGTAGTCCCGTCCGAGTCACCTAAGGCTACGACTCGTGTCCGGCGCATGGGATCAAGTTTGAACGTATTGTTTGCATGCTGGAAATATGGGTCCAGTAAACTAACGTAGCTACGACTACTGTTTGGTCAGAAGGTACCCTGCTCCTTGATATGGAACTGGGGCTGAGGGGAGGGAACAATCCACCCACGGATGGCGGTACGGGACGCATCGCGTTAGGGGACCCTTCCCGCGGGAGTTAGACGCGGAAGACCTTGCGGTACCGTATGCGAAAAGTTGCTCCATGCGGCTTTCATGAAACGCGTATGGGTCGTGCAAATAGGTTTCTCCTGCAGGATATAAATCGATTCGAGTCGTTGCCCCTCACAGTAATGAGTGCCACTTGATAACTCTTTCGGAATGTTGTTGGAAGCCATTAAGATGATGAATGAGTTTAATATTGTTATATAGAATTATTATTAATTGTATTACTATCATGATTGATCATGTTGTAGTTATAGTGTAAATTAAATTTATTATTTTACATGTCAACTTAAATTGCTGCTAAAATTTAAAAAATTAAGATCCACTTTTAGGCTGGCTTTTTAGCAACGATGGCTCACTACTGGCCGCGGTCAGAGATTAAGACGGATGGCCAAGGCTGTCTGATCTTATCGGCCGCCGCATCCTGATCAACAACATGGTTAAGCCGCAGTAGTGGATGGGCGATGATGTTGATAACGTAGGCCTCGCCGCCAAGCGCTGATGGCTCTCACCGGAAGGAGGGCGATTATTTTCCATGGTTCTCAGGACTGCACCGCCGTACGTCAGGAACTGTTGCTTTTCTTTTCTCCTTTATTATGGGGCACGACAGGCTGCGGAGCCGAGCCGAGTTGCAGAGGCAAATGTGCAGGAGCCGTGTGCATAAGGAATCGAGATGCGGCTCGTCGAGCGTCAGATAGCAACGGCAACCACGTGGCAGTCATCTGAGTCAGGGCCGCAGAGCGAGTCTTTGCGGACAGTCCGCATCTAATTTTTTTTCGGTGTGGTAAATATACAAAGTTGCTACTGTTGCTATTCACAGAGGATTAGAATTGGTCGTCAGCAGCCTTGCACCGTAGAGGCAGGCGGTAAGGGGATAAACTCTCGGCAAGTCTAAGCACGGCGGCAGTCAATCGAGAGGATTATCTGGTTCTTATTGACTGATCATGGCTCGTTCGGGCTGTTGCCGCGCTCCTGTGGACGCCAACTCAAACAACGTCCTGCTCTGAATGTGGTTGACGACAGCGTCCAAGTTGGGACGCTCATTGCTACAGCATCCTTCCTATCTTGCAAATTCCACCTAGAAATTACTAGTGTTAAAATTTCGGTTTTATTTATTACTATAAAATAAAAAATAAGGACTTTGCAGTACCAACGCGGGCCACGGCGTTGGCGATCAAAATGCTCGCCCGCTTTTTCCGTTCCTTGGCCGATGGTTCCCAGGCTACGTGGCAGGAGAGTATTAGTTTTCACAAACCCTAATATTCTTGGTTAGTGATTTTCAATTAAAAATAACTCATAAATGGTAAAGTTTAATTATAATCTAATTTTACTATTATACTCTTTGTAATTTATCAGAAAACAAAATCTCACTTGGCTATATGACGTTAAAGACACTATCGCAGATTCAGGCTTCAGTGACACGAGTTTAGCGACGGTTAAAAAGGCCATGTCAATAAATCATCTATAATGACGGGTGTTTAAAACTACGACGTCACTACTATTTGTCTAAAGTGTATAGAAAGCTGTCTTTAGCAAAAGACTTAGTGGCGGGTAGCAAAAACCTGTCTCTATAGCTTCAAATTTTAGCGACGAGTTTTAGTAGTAGTGATGGCTTTTAAAAATCCGTCCCTAAAACTTGAAGATTTAATGACGGTGGCTAGAAAATCCATCCCTAATGGTTGGATATTTAGAGACGCGGTTTAAAATCCCGTCACTACATGTTGAAGTAGTAGGGACGTTGATATTACAACCGTCCCTATGTATGATGTAGTGGTGTGGTGCTCCATTTTTCTTAAGGAGGTCTGTTCGAACTCTAATCTCTACTGAAATTTTTATTTTTACTCCAAACCAGAATCAAAATGAAAAAAAAAATCAAAGATATGCTATGTGCTAGATTCAAACTTGGAATCTAGTAGGTTACACACAAGACACCAAACCAATGAACCACGTACTGTTATCTAAGTTTGAAGATAGAAAGAATTTTTAAAACATATAACTAACTAGAGCAACGGCCAACCATATAAAAGGATGCAACCCTAACGATTTTTCCCAGCACTCCCTCTTATGCCGCCCCAACTCTCTCTCTCTCTCTTTCTCTCTCTCTCTGCTCCCCTCACTTGTCGCCTCTAACCCTAGAGATATGGCAGCGATCTCCTCCACTCGAATGCCCTGATGAGGATCGCCAACGTGTCGACCTTGCTAAAACAAGAGGCCGATGTGATCCGTGTCAGGATCCCACTCCTCGAGCTCACTGGCACAGGAAGGATCCACCTCTCCATCGATGACATCAAGCACGGAGCGGGAAAGGACTCCGCCGCTAACGACTCCACATGCTACGGGTCGGCTGCCACCTCGTTCACCGAGCTGCTCACAGGGTTGGCGGCGGCAACACCACAATTACCGAGCACCAGCTGAAGGATCCACCATCTGCCGTGCAGGAGCCCTTGGAGTTCAACCTCTCATTGACATGTACATTTCTCTTTTCTTTCTCTTTTTGCTCAAACTATTCTGCTCGTGCTTGATGTAATGCACGAATGGAGCTTGCTTCATAATGCTTCAGTTTGAAATATGCCTGCTTCATATATCATTTTTGAATAGCTAATTCGCCTACATTCTATCTGCCATATGAAAATTCTTAAAATTTGGTAAGTGAAATAATTGTTTTGAAAAAAATTGATATAAGCCCCTTTCTGCTTCTTGACTATAATGAGCTAATATCAGATACATTATGGCATTATTCACTGAATTTGGATGTTAGATGGTACAGCTTACTCTCTTTTTTCTAGAGCATAAGAGGTGCTTGTTTTCCTAAAACAAGTCATGACAGCTAATTTTAAACTGATACATTCACTATAACTAACATGTGAGAACTTGCATAAACTCACTAGAATGACTATTGATTGATCCATACTGTTTTTATACATGCAGTTGTTTGGTAAACGGTTATTCTTTCTTCTTCCCTTCTCTGATGCAAAATTGATATATGTGCATAGATGAACCAAAACTGAATGCTTTTATTCCTTTTATGTTACAGAAACTCAAGTAATTTATGAGCTTTCTGGAGGGCAAAAGAAAACAAAAGGTGATCCACGTCAGTGACCACTTGCAAATATAGATAACTGTAAGTATTGTTCTGTCTTTTGCTTTCTTATTGTTCTTCTGCCTGAGCATGTAGTAGCACCTGGTTGCTTAGCATTGATTACAGTATTATGATAAGTAGGAGCTGCCACGGAGTTCTTATTTGTTTTCTGCCTGTAGTACTAAATACATGCTGTGTCACGTAACAATGAGTACAAAATCCATGTAAAAATTACTGGGAATTAAGCTTCATCCTGCGTTAGAATTTCAGAAACTAAGTTCACGGTGTGTAGGGTTTTGAGTATACAGAAGTCCTAAATACATAACTAACTCTTATTTTCACTTGTAAGATTTTGAGTATACAGAAGCCCTAAATACATAACTAAAAAAAAAAAACTCGACCTCTGGAGGTAAGACAGCCTCCGGGCATTTTTTTTAAGAAGAAGACCTTCTCACGCAGGTCGAGAAAACCCTCGAACCCTTATCCCATCCTTACATAGCGGCACCATGGCCTGTGTGAGACGATCATGACGTGGGCTGAATCTTAGATCTGTGCTTTAGTGTGGTGACAAGCGAGGAGATTTTTTTACCCCAACCGCTGGGAATCAAACCCGGGACCTTGAGGATGCTACTGAGCCACCTCAACCACTAGGTTGAAGGATGTTCTGTACATAACTAACTCTTATTTTCAATTGTTCCTTCACATAGCTACATAAAAGAGCTATCTTAGTGGTGGAAAACTGCTGATTAGTTCTGTACAAGATGATAATTCGTAGACTGAATTAAATTGTAAGTTTGTTCCGTGATCCAGTAGGAGCTGCTAGGAAGAGCACCATTGTTCTGATGTTTAACTTATTGATTCACATGCTTTATTGTTAAAGTGTTTCTAAACTTGTCAAGTAGTACATAGTTTGGCACCATGTGTATTGATTTTGTAACCATAAAGTATTGATTCTATTAAAATGCTTGTGAGTGGATGTATATTGATTCTGTCGTCATATTTTTTTGGATAAAATAGAGAAACAAATAGATGTTTTTGATACAATTTTTTTTGTTTTTTATATTTACCATTAGCTACGGCGATTGTGGGAAAAAAATATGCCTCTAGACCAGCAACAGTGACGGGGATATAGGTAGTCATCAATAAAAGACAGTAGGGACGGGTCAGAGAAATCCGTTACTAAAAGGCAATAGGCACGTGTTCAGTAATCCATCACTACAGGTCTAGATTTAGTGACGGTTAAATCCTTGTCACTACAGACTGGGATTTAACAAAGCCAAAATTGAGACGGGCAGAAAATGCATCACTATATGTGTTAGAACCCTGTCTCTAAATACTTGAACTGTGGTAGTGAGAATTATGTTACGACATTTGGGTCCCATACGTCATATACATGTAACGTTGGCAAGTTTTGGTAGAAGTATAATCCAAACGTTATTTTCTTTGCACTTGCCCACGAATTGATAAGGCTTCAAAGTAAAGAACATTTCTTTAAACATGATTTGGTAACGCCCACGATTTGGTAACACCAAGTTTTTGGTAAGGCTGGCATGTGTAACAAACCAAACAGCGCCTTGGTCCGTGAGAAATTGGAAGCAGAAAAGAGGTGAGAGCGTTCTTTTATCATAGTATTATCTTGTCAAAGTGGTCCATACTTTTAGTATCTTAACGTGCATAAATATGTACTTGTATCATATACAATACTAATATCATATTTGTCAATTTTAACATTTTAACCATTAAGGATTAATGTTGAAAAGGGCTAGATATTAACCTATTCTAAGATTCACTAACATTATTTTGCGACAGTACACGCAGAAAGTCTTGGGTCACTGCAAAGCGTGGCGTGTTCGTCGTTTCCCTTGTTCCTAATTCCCGCCTTGCAAGTAGTCGTAAAGACGTAATCTGACACACAAGACATGAATATTTTTTCTCAAAAATGCAGGAGAGCTGCGCTTTATTATATTAAGAAGAAATGAGAATGAGCAAGAGCCCGTACGACACCACGCTACACCAGTGTTTCCACAACACTGATATAACGGACCCCACTATTTTGAGTTACATTCGTGCCTATTACACTTGGTTAGACGACCCGACTTGACCTATCCCGATAGGAGGCCGGCCAGGCCTCTTGCCCCCGCCATCTCCCAAAGATGTTTCTCCTCTTGATCGACCATCAAAGCCTGAACCAGGCTAGGAGCCACTCCATCAAACACACACATTACGGTGTGTCCAAATAATCTAAGAAGGAATTGACCCCCTTCCTCTATGGTTCCTGCACCTGGTCACCGCCCTCTCCCACCAACTATAGAAATTCAGACCCAGGAGATCAGGAGCTGTAGCTTGTAGACCAACCGAGGAGAGAAGCATGAACCAGAATTGTCGAGAGAAAGAACCCGCCACCAGCAAGTGATTTATAGACTCCTGCTCTTGGTCACATAAAACACTATGTAAAAAAGGCTAAAAATGACACTATAATTAGTGATGTTTCTGACAAAATGCGTCACCAAACACATAATAGTGACACGTGAAAACTGGACGCGTCACTAAACCAAGTCTGCTAGTCAAGACGCGTCACCAGTGACTACATAATAGTGACGCTTCTACTCTTGATGCGTCACTAATAACCGGAATTGTCATTAGTGACGCTTTTGCGCAAGACGCATCTCCTATTTGCTGAGATCCGGACCCGAAAATTTTATTCACTCGCGTCCGCACCCCTTCCCTCCCCCCCGCAGCCCCGCTTCCTCACCACTTCAAGAAAAAAAAAACTCAGCGCTCCCTCCCTCTCCCCGTGTCCCGGTCTCCTTTCCCTCTCCCGATCTCCTCTCACCTGCGTCCTCCTCGTCGGCTGGAGCCGCCGCTCCCTCATTGCCAAAGCAGGTGCGCCTCCAGCTCACTTGTCCTCGTTGACCCGTGCGACATCCCCCTCGACCGAGCAGCGTCTGTGCCGAAGGCCCTAGGGTTAGGGTTTGGTATGGGCCGTGCTGGCAGGTGGACGGCGGTGAGATGCAGAGTGCCATGGCTTTCTGGCCGTGCTTCACCCGCCCGCTTCGCAGTCTGCCTCTCTCTCCCGGTCTCCCTCTCATCCCCAATCCCCATCCCCTCGCCTTAGCCGGAGCCGCCAGCCCGTGACTCACCGCTCTCCGCCGCGTTGGCCCGGAGCCGGAGCCGCCTCGAGCCTGCCGCCTCCGCACGTCGAGAGGTTGGATCCGTCTTCTCCGACCTCGAGGCGGCCGGATCTGAGGGCGGATCTGGGCGACGAAAGCGGGGAGGTGAGGGAGGCGGTCATCAGCGTGCGGGGGGAGGAGGCGGAGGCTGTCGGCAGGCGGGCGCGCATAGGGAGGTGGCAGAGGTCGTCGGCTGGCGGGCGCGCGCAGGGAGGTGGAAGAGGCCATCGGTGGGGCTCAATTGGTTCAGTCGGGCTCCCTTCTCTCTCCCCTCCAACTCCACGGTGGGTGAGTCTCCTCCAGCAGCTTCAGCACACCAGCCACGGAGCAGCAGCAGCAGCACGCCGCGGCAAGGCGGATGGCCACACTCGCCTCCCACCTGCGCCTGCACCCCACGTCAAAGGTTAGCGCCGCCCTCCACCAGATTTCAGTATTCCTTCCATCTCTCGTTCGGGACGAGTACTCACAGGTATCTGTAGCAAGATCAAGAAGTCGTGCTTTGTGAAGCATGCAAGGAGGTTTCCCGATTTGGGCCGCAAAACCGGTGGCGGAGATTGGAGCTGCACGTGGCACCACCATGGAGCTTGCGTCGAGGTGAAGCAAAGTCATGAAAGGCTTGAAGGCGTTCAGGCGACGAGGAAAAAGATGGACGGTTATGCCCCTGGTAATAGCTGACAGTGTATAGTAGGTGAGGGATAGGATGGTCCCTAGAACAACCCCTAGGCCTATATAAGGAGAGGTAGGGCTGGTGGAAGAGGGGCCTCTCCTTCCCTTAGCCTTGCCTTAGGTTTTCATTCAAAGTGATAGGAGAGGTTTTTATGTAATAGAGGAGAGGAGAGGGTGTGTGAGAGACATCTCTTTCTCTTCCAAATTGTGGGAGGAAGAGGGTGACTTCCTAGCCATGTATCCATGCATCTTGACTTGATGAATCAATGATAAGAGATTCAAATTCGTGCTCAAGTTCTTCCTCTCTCCCTAAATCCCAAATTTCTCTTTTTCTATATTTTTGGAGCTATTTTTGTGGGAATTTTTGATCTCATTTTTAAGTGACTTTTTGGGGCGGATTTCTTAGGGATCTTAGTGCTATGATGAGCTAGAACAATCCTATATGGGTCCTTGACTGAATCAAGAGCTCTAGCACCTTCGATTTGAAGGATTTCTCAAGTTTCCCCTTTTTGGTGTTCTTGGTACAAGATCTGAAATTCGTGACGATTCCTTGAGCCAGTTGAGTGGATCTTCTAGGATTAGGGTTGTGATATGTTCAGGATTGGCTGGTCCAAAAATTCACACAATTTGGAGTTCGTTTGATTTGGTTTTGGTCAAGTTTTTGCCTAATCCCGAGCCAAATCCTGTTCTATCGGGGGTTGATCGGCACTGTCGATATTTGCACCGGCACTGTTGATGCGGGGATGAAAATCTAGATCGGCACCGCCGATGACCTGCTCAGGTTTTTCGTCTTCTTTGTGAACTCAATCGGCGCCGCAAATGATATGACCGGCACTGCCGGTAGTACCAATCGGCACTGCCGATGCTCCTGACCGGCACTGTTGATGGTCAGTATGAGTTGCTTATTTTGTGCTTTCTTTCGTAGTTTTAAGTCTTAGTTATTTTTCTTTGCTTCTCTCTAGTTCTTCCACTGTTGTGAGTCATTCGTAGGGTTAGCACATCACAAGTTGGTGTGTGTGGCCTTGTTGATTTTTTTAGAGGTTGGTTCGGGTTGTAATTGGGATATAGGCCAAGTTGTTAAGAAGAATTTGAATTGGCTCCCATTCACCCCCTCTTGTCGCCTTCTCGGTCCTTCAATTGGTATCAGAGCCGGTTTGATCACTAGCTGTCATTCACCGGCTTTGTGATTCGAAGGCAACATAGAGAAGCGTGCGGTCAAGCTCTGGATGTTTGATGGAGAGAACTTTCCCTACTAGAAGTCATGGACCAAGGCTTTTCTCTTAAGCCAAGGACGTGCAATTTGAGAGATAGTTGAGCAGGAGTATGTCATACAAGAATAGCTCAACACTGCAGCTGCAGGTGAGTTAACCAAGTATGAAAATGACTTTAAATCTGTCAATATTCTGTTGTCTGCTCTAGGTAGGAATGAACATGACCGTGTTGCTCATCTTGATACTGCACATGACATTTGGGCAAAGCTTTGCACGTACCATGAGGGTACCAATCATGTCAAGTCTATGTGTAAGAATTCTTACAATAGACAGTACAAAATCTTTGCATAAAAACCTGGCGAGTCAATAGATGACACTTTTCGTAGGTTTGAGGCCATTGTGTGCAACTTGTGGGCTTGTGGTAACCTTGTGTACAATGATAATGATCGAGCTATGCCACTGCTGTATTCTCTTGATGAAAATGCTTGGGGAGTTAAGATTGCTGCACTAGAAGAAACTGCTAATTTCAATATCTTGGACTATGAGCAACTGTATAACAAGCTAAAGTCTCATGAATTGTCTAGGAAATCTCATCCAAATCTTGCTAATCCTGCTTCTAGCATGACTTTGCTTTCTATCTCTCAAAAGGGTAGTCACAGTGGTGCTTCTTATGGAACTAGCCCCTCACTTAACAAGTCTTCCTTGAGTTTCCTCTGTCTTCTCTTGTTGCAGCTTCTGATGAACAAATGGAGTTCACTCCTGACAAGGAGCTGTCTTTGCTCACAAGGAAGTTCGGGAAGTTCCACAACAACCGGAAGGAGAGAAGAGGAGGTGGTTCAAGAACCTAGTTCGAGTGTGGTGGCCCTAGACACTTCATCACTGACTGCCCCAAGAATAAGAAAAAGGCCGGGTACCACGACAACAACACTAAAGACTTCAAGAAGAAGAAGAACCACTTCTTCAAGCGAAACAAGAAGTCCAAGAAGTTCGTGAAGGCGGTCGCATGCGCCTGCGTTGTCGCTCTAAGCGACGTCAATCTCACATCAAGCGATGGCCTTACAAGCTCGAAAGAGGAGGTTGAGAAGCCACGAGTCAAGAGGAAGGATGACTTCACCGGGCTTTGCTTCATGGCAAAGAATGATCACGACACCGACTCTGGCTCCAACTCCGACACAAGCCAGGTACCTCCCACTCTTGATGAGCTCTCTTCTGAACTTGATCATTTGTGTGATGTTTTGCTCAAGCAATATGATAAGCTTTGCGGCACTGTTCATGAGAGTAGGGAGATTAAGTCTAAGTTAGAGAGTGTTGATTATGAGATTGCTGCACTTATGTCCAAGCTTGCTAAAAATTCTGATGTTGAGTGTGAGTCTTGTCAAGTTGCGATGAATGATCTCAGTTAGAGAAAAAGTGTGCATGCTCAAGTTGCCAGTCAGCTTGAGAGTGCCTTTAAAGAGCTTGATGAATGCAAAGCTAGACCAACTCTTTTGGGTGCATGTCAGAAGTGCCCCAAGATCACTAATGAGTTGGAAGCTTAAACCCTCAAAATCAAAGAGCTTGAGACTAAACTATTAGATGAGACTTGCTAGAAAGTTCTCCCACCATTATGTGTAGTGTGTGGCTCTCTTAAGGATAAGCTTGCAATAACTAGAAAGGAAAACAATGTCCTAACTCAAGAAAATGACTATCTCATCGCTCGTCTCAAAAGAACCCTAGTGAGCGAAGAAAAGATTGAGAGTGACTTGTCAAGAGTTAAGGAGAGTGCTAGTAGGTCAACCTACAACTTGAGATTGGGATATGAGAGGTGTGATAAAAAGAGTGCTAATGTAGGTAAGTTTGTGCCAAACTCTAGCTACAAGGATGAGGAACAGTCCATCAAGCCCACTTACACATACTATCCACCAAATCCAAATCCACCATTCAACCCTAAGCAAGCTGAGAAACCAATACCCAAACCTCCTCTGCAAGCGAAGCCTAAACAAGAGAGTGTCTATATTTGCATGTTCTATGGTCGCAAGGGTCATTTGGATGAATTCTGTTATAGGCGTAAGAGAATTGAGAGGACGCAAGCTGAATTAACTACAAATATGCATCATGATGATTTTGTTGATCTTCAGTCTCGCTCTTTTTCTCGTGCCTATCGTGGACAGGGTCATTCCTCATATGGCTTTGATTCATGAAACAAAGGCTTTGCGCAACAGCGCTTTGGCGCCCCATATTTTTCCCATCGGTCTCATAGGGATTGGAAGGTTCGGTTCGTACTCTTCATAAAAGGAGGTAGTGTAGTGTGTTGATGAACTAGCAAATCCGGGAAACTGTGGTTGCTCCCAATGGTATTGGGAGTTTCCCAAAGTACCGGGTTGAGCTGTGTTCATGGCTGTTGGCCTATCCTCTAAAACACTATGTCTTGCACGCTGCGAGGGAGCTTGCAATTTGTACACAAAGTTCATTTTACCAATAATAGTGAGCTGGGTGTTAGGCAACTCAATTTCTATATCATACCACGGATAAAGCATGAAATACTTATTGTTTTCCCCTTTCAACAAGTGGGCTTGCAAGAAATGATCTTCTCCTAGCAACAGAGCGCTAGGGAGATGATCTATTCTAGCTCTGTGAAGTGCACCGACCTTTCTAGCAATTTTAGTGACAAAAGGGGTAAAAGTAATGGGTCCTTGTTGTCTGAATGCTAAGGTGAGCCAATGGTTGATGAGGAAAAAAACATGGGGTTCATTTTAATCTTTTTCATTACAGCATGGAGATAGGCTTTATGCAAACTATTCACTGAACGTACATCACCCCGAGGGGTTAAGGAGTGAGTGCTAAAACGGTGAATTATACAGAGCGATGGGTTGTGAATGTCACTAGTGCATTCTTGCCCCGTAACAGGATTTCCTATCTTTGCCCAAAGTCCTTGTGGTGTGAAACCTTTAAGTTTATCAATGTCTAAGGCTGCCTTACGGTCAAAACAAAGATTAGTACTAATTTCTTTTAAGGACCGTTCGTATGTTTCACCAAAAAGACGAAATTCATAGAGAATGCCTGTTTTGTTTGATTCATGGGCATGAACTTTCAAAGTGCAAAGAAATTCAATAGTGAGCCATTTAGAACCATAATCCTCGAGGCAATAGAAATCGTACCATCCGGTCATGTTGAGTGCGTACTCAAAATCAGGGAGGACGCTGATTCGCTCGAGGAAGTTGTGGTCGAACTTGTGCATGGTTGTGAACTCCCGGTCTTGAATGGCGGTGAACTTGCTTTGCTCGTCGAAGTCATTGAATACCATGTTCTCTTCAGTCTCCATGAACTTCTCAAATCCTTCATCTCCTCCTCATTCACTTGCTATTGTTGCAGCCTCGGATATGGACATTGATTCCGAGTGGTAGCTTGGAGCTTGCCTGTAGGCAGCCTCCGAGAGTTCAGCTTCTAAGCGCTCGCTTGGGGTATGCCTCCCACGACTTGAGCCGCTGCTATTGAACTTGGTGTAGAGGGCCATCCAGATGTTTGCCATTCCTGCAAAAGGGTTACTTGGACACAATACCCGAAGGACAATATGATAATAATGGTTAGCGGTTAGGAATCCAGTTAGTAGTCCAAGAGTTAGTAGTTGAAAATGTGCAAGAGACAAAGGAAAATTTCCTCAAGTTGGTTTTATTGCAACATACTTTTATTCCTAAGTTGAGAGCGCACTTACTAAGCAAACTAGTGGAGTGAGTAGGGAAGTGCAAAAAGGGAGAGAGTTGGGAGGGAGAAATGAAGTTTCGGCTGAAGGCTGAGGGGTGGAGAAATGAATGAGAGGGCGCCCGGTATTTATAGGCTTGAGAAGGAGCCTTGGAGCAAAATTTTTAGGCTGGGCGGTGGGACACGCCGGGCGGCAGCCCATGCCGGTTGGAGGGCCTTTTTCCTCCACTTGCTCCATTATTGCTTTCGTGGTGATGGGAGAGGGCTAGGTCCATGCGCCAGGTGATCCTCTCACTCACTTTGTTTAGAAATGTGTTGAGAGTGTAGGGAGCAAGAATAGAGTGATCGGATGACCAAAGTTGTATGCTTGCAATGAATATCCTACCACTCATGAGGCCTAGGGGAGTAGGATGACAGGTGAGTGTGGGTGGTGAAAGAGTAAGGTGACATGTGTGGCCCTCTTTTATTTACTTTCACTCATGGTGGGGACCATTTGGTGAGCATTTTTTTCAAAAAGGAAAGGCTGGGTACACCTCCTCGATTCATGGCCATCATCCCTGCATTAGAATAGCATGGAATCGGAGAAAACCCATGGCCGGGCGGCATGGCTTACCGGGCGGCACTGAAATCACCCAGCTGGGTGGTCATTTTTCATGAAAAATGACCTCCTGGGGTGCTAAAAAACTTGATGGTTACTCAGGCCAGGTGGCTCAAAAGTTACCCAGCCAGGTGGTCAAATTCCATCAAAAATGACCTCCTGGGTGCTGAAAATTGACTGGCCGGGTTAGAGTCTAGGTGACTTAAAAGTTACCAAGTCGGGTGGTTATTTTTCGTGAAAAATGACCTCCCGGGTGTTGAAAAACTGACTGGCCTGGATAGAGCCCTGGATATGCACTCGGGTGGTCGTTTTGACCCAAAATTGTCCTCCCGGCCGGGAAACTTGGCCGAGTTATTTATGTTTTTAGCCTAATTTAATGGTTAACATAGGAAATAAAACCAAACTAATTCGGTGGTACGTACAAGAGAAAAGGAGGGATAAATATCGGTTACCTTCCGACGAGGGTCCGGATTTTTCGTCCCGAACAAGACGTTCTCCACGTTCAGTTTCGCGCGGTGCCCTTCGTGGATGGAGAATTTTCCATGATCGGTGCAACTTCTTTCTTTTGCCATACTTGTTTGATCTTCTTCGGCTTGGCAGGGACCTTTTTCTTCATTTCCTGTAGCTCATTCTTCTTCTTGGGTAGCAGTCGTGCGCTCTTGACTTTTACCACAGGTGCACCCGATTTTGGTGGGATTAGGTACACCACAATTTTCTGCACCCTATTAGGATTTTTGCCATAAAAGATGCTTTTCTGATTGCATTGTTCCGTTCGACGCTTGAAGGAAAATTTTTCTTTGTTCCCGTTAATTTTTAGGTGGATTTCTCCAGCCCCAACATCAATGTTGGCATTTGCGGTGCTGAGGAATGGCCTTCCTAGTATAAGAGGCGTCTTTACATCGGCCTCCATATCTAGCACCACAAAGTCGACAGGAACGAGACAGTTCCTTATCTTCATGGGTACGTCCTCCGCGATGCCCGCCGGGTAGCGGACTGATTGGTCGGCGAGCTGCAAGCACATTGCTGTAGGGGATAATGAATTGACATTAAGTTTGTCATACACCACCTTTGGCATGACGGTCACGCTTGCCCCCAAATCACAAAGGGCGTTGTTGAATTGTTGCATCCCGATGGAACATGGGATGGTTGGGCATCCCAAATCTCGCTTCTTTTGTGGGAGGGAGTTCAAGATAGCGGTGCTGCACTCTTCTGCTAATTTGATAATTTCCGTGGACGGCATTAGGATTTTCTTGTTGAGGATGTCCTTTAGGTACTTAGAGTAGGTTGGGACCTGCATGGCATCAAGTAGTGGTATATTAACATATAATTTTTTGTTAGCTCTACAAATTTCCCAAATTGCTCGTCCACTGTTGGCTTGCGTTTGCGAGAGAGCAATGGCAACACTGGCGTATCATAAAACTCATGTGGCGCCTTCTTGAGGGGTGCCTTTGCCTCTTCAACTTCAGTTTCTTCTTCATCCTCTGACTCTGCATTGGGTTCCCTATTCTTCCCTACATTGTTAGGATTTGGCGGGTCGTGTGTAGATTTTCCGCTGCTAGTTGTGACAGCATTAACATTTTCCTTGGGGCTAGCTTCCGGCTAACCGAGAAACTTGTCAGAGTTAGGCTTAACAATAGAAGCGGTCAGCTGAGCAATTTGTGTTTCTAACATTTTATTATGACTAAGCTGGTTTTGCAGAGAGGTACTGAAGGCTTCCATGCGAGAATCTATGCTTTCTAGGACTTTATCAGTAGTAATAAATTTCCTACTAATACTTCATTGATTTTAGATTGTCCTAGAACAAGATCACGGAAGGAAGGTTCATTACAAGTGAAGTTTCCAGAGTTACCCGTACTTTTGTCAAAGGAGAGGTTTGGCTTGGACTCCCATCCGAAGTTGTTCGTGCGGGGCCTAAACCCGTTGTTGTTGTTGCTGTTGTTGTTGTTGTTGTTGTTGTTGTTGTTGTTGTTGTTGTTGTTGTAGTTCACTTCTTCTTCTTGAGTCTCAGGCAGCGACTTCCCATATGTCCAACATTGCCGCAAACTTCGCAAGTCATGAGGGAGTCTAAGGATTGGACAGTCTGCGATGAATCCATCTGAGAAACCATGTGGATATGTGCCATGGTTTGTAATATGTGATGAGTAATTGACATTGGTTGAGTTCGGTGTTTGAGTTGAAATACGGGAATCTAGGGACTGCATGAGTTTGTACATGTCATGGTTTTGACTAACGGAGGTTGGTGAGGATGTTGGAGAGTTTGTAGGAGATGAGAAATGTGTTTGCTTGTCTCTGATGTGTAGGTCACTGGAGTCAACTTGACGATCAATGGCGAAAGGATCGGGCACAAGTAGGAGACTTGGGGCCAGACAATCGGGAGGCCGGGTAAAGTCAAGGGTGATTGATACCGTACACGTGGAGAGGCAAGAAGCACAGATGATTTCACGGTTGAGCCTCAAAATCGTAGGTGGTGATCAAGACGGCAGGGTTGACCAAGTCAAAGGTGATCGGGTGTCAGTGCAAGTAGAGGCTTCCAATGAACCAGAGGCAGGAAAGACCTGCCGATGAGGAGGATCACGGGATGAGATGACACGTGTCAACATCAAGAAGTCACGATTTGAGAAGCATGCAAGGCGGTTTCCCGGTTTGGGCCTCAAAAATGATGGCTGCGATTAGAGGTGCACGTGGCACCATCGTGGAGCTTGCGTCGAGGCGAAGCAAAGTTGTGAAGGGCTCGATGGCGCTTGGGCGAAGGAAAAAGTGTTGGACGGTTTTGCCCCTAGTGGTAGGTGGCAATGAGTTATAGGTCAAGGGTGGAGTTGTCTTGGACCCTAGGCCTATATAAGGAGAGGTGTGGCTGGTGAGGTCTTCATGTAATAGAGGAGAGGAGAGGGTGTGTGAGAGACATGTCTTTCTCTTCCAAATAGTGGGAGGAAGAGGGTGGCTTCCTAGCCTTTTATCCATGGATCTTGTAAGCATGTTTCTACGATATGAAAGTTATTTTCGTGCTCAAGATCTTCCTCTCTCCCTAAATCCCAAATTTCTCTTCTTCTCCATTTTTAGAGCTATTTTCGTGGGAATTTTTGATCTTATTTTTAAGTGATTTTTAGGAGCAGATTTCTTGGGGATCTTAGTGCTATGATGAGCTAGAACAATCCTTCATGGGTCCTTGACCAAATCAAAAGCTCTAGCACCTTCGATTTGAAGGATTTCTCAAGTTTCCTCTTTTTGGTGTTCTTGGCACAAGATCTGAAATTCATGATGATTCCTTGAGCCAATTGACTGGATATTCTAGGATTACGGTCGTGATGTGTTAAGGATTATCGGTCCAAAAATCACACATTTTGGAGATCATTTGGTTGAGTTTTGGAGAAATTTGTGGGAAAATCGCGACAGTTTTCTGTTCTATCGGGGGTCGATCGGCACTGCCGGTGACCAGGACCGGCACTGATGGTGGGTCTAAGCTTGGATCGGCACTGCTGATGCCACGACCAGCACTGCCGGTGGCTTGAGCCTGATCATAGCCATCAGCACTGCCGATAGCCACTACCGGCACTGCCGATGGTGCCAACCGGCAGTGCTGATGGCTGTGATCGGTAGGGCCGATGGTAGTCCAGAGAGATCTGTCTTGTGTGTTTCTTGACTATTTTGAGTCTTAGCAGTTCTTCTTTGTTTCTATTGTGTTCCACTGTAGTTGTTGATCACTCCTAGGGTTGGCACATCACAAGTTGCTGTGTGTGGGCTTGGTGATTGGTTTAGAGGTTGGCTTGGGCTGTAATTGGGACATAGGCCACGATCTTGTGAAGAATTTTAATTGGCTCCCATTTACCCCCCTCTGGCTGCCTTCTTGGTCCTTCAATTGGTATTGTTGGCGGCCAATAAAACCCAATATTGGCCAGCAACCGATCAGGAAATGCAAGGTAAATACCTAAGATTAGTTAATATTTATTTAAACTTATAAGATTCCACGAGTTTTGGTGAAATATGTGTTTACAGGTGTAAAAGAGGCAAAATATGCAAAAACATGAAGAAACACCCCGTCGGTCGTTCACGACTGTGAAACACCCGTTTTCACCGGCCAATAGGATTGTTTTCAGGCTGAAATCAGGAACCGGCCTATAGGGTCATTTACGGCTGAAATCAGCCACCCGGCTGACCAAACGGAGTCATTTTTCAGGCTGATCATCCGACCCGGTCGGTTTTATAAAAACACTTCACCGTGATGCCGTTTTCTCCTCCTGGATTAGGAATGATGAAATATGACTAAGGAAAAGAAGGCCAACAAGTGGCCTAACCGGGAGAAGTCAAGGGGGCGACCCGAACGGGGTCGGCACCCGGCTAATGCTGCCGCCCGGCCTAGCACGCCGCCCGGCCTGGCTTGCCGGCCGGCCTGGGTTGGCCACCCGGGGTTGCCAGCCCATGAGGCCTCCTGACCCCAAAATGAAGAGTTGGTGAGAACCAACCCACCAACCGAGTCCACGGGGCAATCCATGAGGTCCAATGCAAGGTCGGTTGGAAACGGACTTAACCCAAGGCCGCCCGGCGCACTAGGCCTACCGGCCCAAATCCACGGAAAATGACACAAACCAACCAAGGTACCGAAAAGTGTCCACGACAAGTCGGTGCCGAACCGACAAAATCATGTGGCCGCCCGGTGGGTCCTACCAACAAGCATTTCTTGCGCTGTTGCCAGGGAGGCAATGGCTAAGATTTCAAGACTAACATAGATTGTCTATTGAGCTATTTCAACGCTAGCCTTAGCGGGATCATGATGAGGACATCACTTCTATGGATACACACAACACTCCTCCAATTCTGGAATCGCAAGGTCCAATGACTAGAGCTCGTGCACGACGACTAAATTTAGAGGTGAGCTCGTTCCTACGTTCTTCGCTATATGTTACTTTTGAGAATGGTTTGCTACCTAATGATTATTTTATGATTAGAAACCATGGATAGGACTAGGAGATGATGGGAGAAGGAGTTGAGAACGTGGAGGACCAGCAAGGGCTTGGAAGCCAAAGTGGAGGCCCAATTAAAACGGACTTCAAGTCTGTTTTGGGGCCCAGGAACAGTCTGCACTAAAACAGTCACCCAGGACGCATACGGACTCGGATTTGGACGTTCTATATATGCACGGAAAGATAAGGAGAAGACCTTTCCAATGCCGCCGGCCTCATGTCAAAATTAATCCGGAGTCATCGGGAATCGTCGAAACAAGTAAGAGTCCAGAATTTGTGTCGGTGCTGCGTCGCCTATTTTTGGTCTTTGGGCTTTGTATCTTGTTGAGCCCAATTAGGGCGCGTCCAGAGAGTCTTGCACGATCCTAGGGTCTTTATATACAGCCACCGCCACACCATTAGGGTTTGGGTTTTGCTTAGATCAATTCTGTTCATAAACAGTGTCGCCGTTCATCGGTTTGTGAGACCCCAACTTCGAGAGTTTAATCATACATCTGCAATTGTGTTGCATTCTTCGTTGTTCTTGCTTGTGTTCTTGATTCGCAGGCAGGGATTAGCCTTCTCGGCGAGGTCAATCGTCATTGGACGGTTGATAACCAGAGGAGACGTCGTGCTGCGATTGCGGGGTTTAGAACGTGCTGTTCTGAAGCCGGATCGATTTGTGTGTCGCCTCCGACCAAATCAGCCTACCAAGAACCTTTCAGAAGATCGGGAACCCTGGTTCACATCAGATCACCCCTATTTTGTTTGAGTATGGAACAAACAGGACAGTCTCCTTGATCCTGTAGCAAGTTTTCACAGAAGAAGAGCCCGTGGTGTTGCGATACTTCTCAACGAATCCTCATGTGCCACTATAGCTCAATTTTCAAGGAGGTAAGCCCTAAAATGTGGCCCCTAACCATCTATTTGGACATTTGGGTATTGAATTGATTCGTCACCAACTGATGTTATGTTCTTATCTTATTCTATATTGGGTTATGCATTCCTTGTTTGGTTGCGTGCCCTATGTATGTGTATGATCTAGAATATAAAAGTGATAATCTCTATCATGCTATGATGTAAAATAAGGAAAATGCATGTGTTTTCCTCCCACAATTGATCAAATTAGACATGGTGTCTAGGTTGATTGATGGAATTGATAGAGATATGCCTATTGTGGACGAATAGATTAGCGCTAACAATTGTAGGAAATCAATGGAGCCCAAAAACAAGATTCAGGTATGGCAAATGGAGGTCGTCTCATTCAGGACGTAAAATTTGAACCCTTGTCAAAAGGTAACCGATATTTATTCCTTTTTTTTTCTTTCTCCTGTAAACACCAATAAATTAGGTTGGCTTTATTTCCTTCTTTAACAATGAAATTAGGCAAAAAAAAAAATGGGTGATGTCTCAGCCAAATTTCCCGGCCGAGAGGTCAATTTTCATCAAAAATGACTATCCGGGTGATGATCCGGGACTCTAACCCGGCCAGTCAAATTTCAGCACCCGGGAGGTCAATTTTCACGAAAAACGACTACCCGACTGGGTAAATTTTGGTGCAGCCCGGCCAGAATAACCCAGTTAAAATTCAGCACCCGTGTAGTCATTTTTCATGAAAAACGACCACCCGGTTGGGTAATTTCTGCGCCGCCCGGCTAGAATAACCCAGTCAGATTTAGCACCCGGGACGTCAGTTTTCGTGAAAAACGACCACCCGGCTGGGTAATTTCTGTGCCGCCCAGCCATACTTTTTCTTGGATTCCATGCTCTTGTGATGCAGGGATAATGGACATGAGCCGAAGAGGTGTGGCTAGCACTTCCTTTGTGAAAAAAATGCTCACCTAAGACCCCACCATGAGTAATAGTAAATGAAGGAGAGCCACACACGTCACATCACTCTTTCACCACTCAGACTCACCTGCCATCCTACTCCCCTAGGCTTCATGATTGGCAAGGCACTCATTGCAAACATCCAACTTTGGCCATCCCATCACTCTCTTCTTGCTCTCTTCACTTCCAACAGAGTTATGGCCAAAGTAAGGAAGTGGATCACATGGCGCATGGACCTAGCCCTCTCCCATCACCACCAAAACAATAATGCAGCAAAAGGAGGATTGAGTCCTGCCGCCTGGCGGACCGACTCCACTTGACCTACAAATACCTCCCTGCCCATTGCCACCTATAAATACTGGGGAATTTGGGAGGAAATCAACGAGCAACACATGAAGGAGTCCTTTTCCCACTACTTGTGCCACGATGTAGAATAGGTTAGTTAGTCGGGAGTTAGAGTCTAGTCGAGAGCATCTGGAGATTCCGGAATCGTCTCGGAGTCTTGGTATGAGCTCTCTTATATCTTTTCTCCTTATGTAAGACTTATCTCTTATCAATATAAAATATCTTTCCTTTTATATCTTGTCAAGTATTTATTTGAATTTAGTCATTTCCTCAAGTTACAATTATCGGGAAGAAACATTGTTGCGGAGTTCGTGGGTTTTCCGGCTAGGATTTAATTAAGTTTAGTTCTTTCTGGGACTTGGACTTGGTTATTTCCCGGCTATTCTTCCGCTCAATCAATAGAAGAATATCTTGAGAAGCGTAGGCGCGGTGCCTAAGTTAACGCTAGCTGGATTTGCATTCGTCCCCATGGGCTGTGTGGTAGGCAGCAGGTGGTGACAGTCCTTAGCGTCCCTTTAGTAATCCACCACGTTCGGGAAGCCTCAAGGAGGGTTGTCTAGCGAGAGCATGCCCAATAGTACAGAGGTTAGTTATCGACCCATATTAGTGGAATGTTTTCATGCCCCAAAGTGAGCTAACAGGTGAAAGACTCGAGGCTGTACCAAGAAATTGGTGTAAGCGCTCAACCCGAGTAATTAGGATTTGACGCTTGACTTAGATATATTAGGAAGATATATTTTAGGAATCTTAGACTTAGACTCGCTATCCTCCTAGCTAGCTTAACTGATCTCTTTATTTATCTTAGTGTGGATTTCTCCTATGTTACTACCCTACTCTATCATCGATTATCCTTACTCCCGTCTTTGGATAGTTGGAATTATTCTGTAGTCATATCTTTGTTAAGCCTAGATAATTTTACGCCTAGCTTCCATCTAGAAATAAATATGATACCTTGGAATACTCCTGGCTGAAATGCTACAATGGTGTTCCGTGCGCTTGCGGAATTAATTCATTTTATCTTTTGGGCGTAGCAAACGCCAATAGGTATCAGAGTCGGTTTGATCACTTGTTGACCTTTACCGGCTTTGTGATCTGAAGGCAACATGGAGAAGCGTGCGGTCAAGCTCTGGATGTTTGATGGAGAGGACTTTTGCTACTAGAAGTCATGGACTAAGGCTTATCTCTTAAGCCAAGGACGTGCAATTTGGGAGGTCGTTGAGCAGGAGTATGCATACCACAAGACCTCAACACTGCATCTGCAGGTGAGTTAATCAGGTATGAATACAACTCCAAAGCTGTCAATATCCTGCTTTCTGCTCTAGGTAGGAATGAACATGACCGGGTTACTCATCTTGATACTGCACATGCCATTTGGGTAGAGCTTTGCATGTACCATACGGGTACCAATCAAGTTAAGTCTATGCGTAAGGATTCTTATAATAGACAATACCAAACCTTTGCACAAAAACCTGGCGAGTCACTAGATGACACTTTTTGTAGGTTTGAGGCCATTGTGTGCAATTTGCGGGCTTGTGGTAACCTTGTGTACAGTGATAATAATAGAGCTAAGCAATTGCTATATTCTCTTGATGAAAATGCTTGGGGGGTTAAGATTGCTGCACTAGAAAAAGCTGCTGATTTCAATACCCTGGACTGTGAGCAGCTGTATAGCAAGCTAAAATTTCATGAACTGTCTAGGAAGTCTCATCCTAATCTTGGTAATCCTGCTTGTAGCATGGCTTTGCTTTCTAGCTCTCAAAATGGTAGTCATAGTGGTGCTTCTTATGGAACTAACCCCTCACTTGACAAGTCTTATTTGGAGTTTGCTTTGTCTTCTCTTGTTGCAGCTTTCGATGAACAGATTGAGTGCATTCCTGACGAGGATCTATCCTTGCTCGTAAGGAAGTTCAGGAAGTTCTACAACAACCGCAAGGAGAGAAGAGGAGGTGGTTCAAGAACCTGCTTCGAGTGTGGTGACCCGGGACACTTCATTGTTGACGGTCCCAAGAAGAAGAAGAAGGCTGGGTACCACGAAAACAACACTGAAGACTTCAAGCAGAAGAAGAACCGCTTCTACAAGAAAGGCAAGAACTCCAAGAAGTTCTCCATGGCCATTGCACGCGCCTGCGCTGCTGCCTTGAGCGATGTGGACCTCACATCAAGCGAAGGCCTTACAAGCTCGGAGGAGGAGGTTAAGAAGCCATGAGTCAAGAGGAAGATGATTTCACCGGGCTTTACTTCATGGCAAAGAACGACCACGACACCGACTCTGGCTCCGACTCCAACACAAGCGAGGTACCTCCCACTCTTGATGAGCTCTCTTCTGAACTTGATCATTTGCGCGATTTCATACTCAGCACTCTCCAACTTAGACTTAAGCTCTCTACTCTCACGTACAGCGTGCAAATCGCGCAAATGATCAAGTTCAGAAGAGAGCTCATCAAGAGTGGGAGGTACCTCGCTTGTGTTGGAGTCGGAGCCAGAGTCGGTGTCGTGGTCGTTCTTTGCCATGAAGCAAAGCCCGGTCAAGTCGTCCTTCCTCTTGACTCGTGACTTCTCAGCCTCCTCCTCCGAGCTTGTAAGGCCTTCGCTTGATGTGAGGTCGACGTCGCTCAAGGCGGCAACGCAGGCTCGTGCAATGGCCTTGGCAAACTTCTTGGAGTTCTTGCTTTTCTTATAGAAGCGGTTCTTCTTCTTGAAATCTTCAGTGTTGTTGTCGTGGTACCCAGACTTCTTCTTCTTCTTAGGGCAGTCAGCGATGAAATGTCCAGGGTCACCATACTTGAAGCAGGTTCTTGAACCACCTCCTCTTCTCTCCTTCCAGTTGTTGTAGAACTTCCTGAACTTCCTTGTGAGCAAGGACAGCTCCTCGTCAGGAATGCACTCCATCTGTTCATCAGAAGCTGCAACAAGAGAAGACAAAGCAAACTCCAAAGAAGACTTGTCAAGTGAGGGGTTAGTTCCATAAGAAGCACCAATGTGACTACCCTTTTGAGAGCTAGATAGCAAAGCCATGCTAGAAGCAGGATTACCAAGATTAGGACGAGACTTCCTAGACAGTTCATGAGATTTTAGCTTGCTATACAGTTGCTCATAGTCCCGGGTATTGAAATCAGCAGTTTCTTCTAGTGCAGCTTGTTGACGGTCCTTAAGTGCTAAATATGACCATCATTTGCTTGCATAAAAACTACAAAATAAATAACCAACTAGTGGTAGGAGTTTATTACTAACAAGTTCCACAAGTTTTGGTGATTATGTGTATGCAGGTGATTTACCGCGGAGTATTAATAAAACACACGAAATTAAGGGAGAAAACACACCTTCAGCCAATCAGGAGAGAGCAAATGGATTGAAGGGCCCATTTTCGGTACTACACCGAAGAAAAACACAAAACGACCCCAACATCTGGGATGAGAACCCACCTGGCAGCCACCCTGAGGAAGCACATTGGAGGAGGGCCTCGGCCGACCCAGGCCTGCGCCCTTTTCTCCTGGGCTTGCACATGGAGGCTCCTGGTTGATCCCTGAAGGTAGTGGGCATGGTCCTTCTTGGCGGTTACTCCCCTTTGCCGACTTATAGAGGTTATAAATAGGAGGGTGTGGCTTCACACTCACACACTCAAGAAGAGAAA
Source organism: Eleusine indica (assembly GCA_030378355.1). Classification (NCBI taxonomy): domain Eukaryota; kingdom Viridiplantae; phylum Streptophyta; class Magnoliopsida; order Poales; family Poaceae; genus Eleusine; species Eleusine indica. Next base: position 19,058,341 of record CM059497.1, read on the forward strand.
CACTTGAGCTCCACTCAAAAAGGCGAAGCACTACCTCCTTAGCGCTTAGAGAATAGGGAGAGAGTGAGGGGTAGTTCAGGAAAGTGTCGGCCTGTCGGCACTCTTCCCTAATCTTGTACCTCGATGGAGTCTTGCCATTTCAAGTAAGTCTTCATGATTCTTCTATGGTATTGTTCCTTTGATTCAATAAGATCTGCTCTCTACATGCTTACGGGTTAATCGTTCGTAATTGAATGCTTTAGTCTTTGATCAAGATTAGAGTAGTAATTCGTAGCATAGGCGTGGTGTCTAGCTATATATTACCTTTGATTGCCGCGTGCTCCACGGATTGAAGAGGTCGACGGCAGGTGGTGACAGCCCTTAGTAACCCTCCATGTTCGGGTACGTCGTAGAGATATAGGCCGGAACGTCCTAGCAGAGCAGGGGGAAGCCGGCGCCCGAAGTAAGCATAAGAGTTCGACCTTACCTTGTCCATGGTCCAATCCATCCTAGAATCCTCTCTACCCTCGCCTACCATATTCTTGTTGTCCCTGGACGAGCCTGATTCTTTGATAGTCCACACACATTCCCCGTGGATTTTGATACCCTTAGAATACTCCTGGGTGAAAGCTACTTCGACAGCCATACGCTTGCGGTTTATTACCATGAGTGACCGTTGGAGTCAACAAGCTTTCTGGCGCCGTTGCTGGGGAACGGTTGCTGAATTATCGTTGAACCTAGTTCGTCCTTGTATATCTTTTTTATTTTATTTTATTTCGTTCCTATTTCCAACTTCTACAAATGAGCCACAACCTTTATACCAATTCTCTGCTCCGAAGGGCGAATTTTGTGAGCCACCTCCCTCTGCGAACCTAATTCGTGCATCTGGCTATGAACTCTGCCCTGGCTTTATAGCCATGGTTCGGGAGCAATCCTTCTCTGATCTTGACCATGAAAACCAATACCACCATCTGCTGGAGTTTGAGCAATTGAGCTCGTGTCCGATGATTTTTCGGGCATGACACAAGAAACCTTAAAGTGGCAATTGTTTCCTTTTTCTCTCGCAGAGAAAGCGAAACAATGGTACACTCATACCGTAGGAAGTGTGAACGGTGATTGGATAGAACTAGGAGACAAATTTTGTCTTGCTTTCTTTCCTTTATCCCGTATCGCGTCTCTATGAAGGGAAATCCTCTGCTTTCAGTAGCATGAGAAGGAATCCATAGGTGCAGCCTGGGCCTGATTTTTTATCTTAATTCAGTTCGGCCCAGAATTGTCTATACCCGACCATGTGTTTTTACAACACTTTTGTCTGGGTCTTAACAAGGAGTCTGCCCTATATCTTGATATCTCCGCTGGAGGTTCATTTGCACACAAGACCATGATAGAATGTCAGGACCTTCTAGATCGTATTCTAGAAAACACTTCCTTTATCGAGGACCTTTCTGAACCACCAAAAGATGACGTTAAGACTAGCTGCGAGGAAACCTCTTTAGCAGAACCCAAGCCTTCACCTTGTTTATTCCAAGCTTCAACTATTGAGCCCTTGCCCGAACCATGAACACCAAGGGAGGAAGAAATTCCGCCTTTGGAGTTCACTTTTGAATTCGAGGATAATCTATTTGATGACTATGGGAATACCTCAAATTACTACTGTGAGAAGAAGCCTACGGTACCTTCTTCCCTCGCCGATCCCCTCAAAGAACACTTTCTAAAGGAGAGCGTGAAGGAGTTAACCTCCATTCTAAGTGATGAATGGTTGTGGGAAGTTGAGAATTCTCCTAATATCCTTCCGATTAGTTCACCCCCTTCAACTATTCGTCTTCAAATAAGGAGGACCGATGTAGATTCTTTTTATAATCCCACGATCGGAGCAAACATAATGTCTGATTACCTTGCTTTTGTCCTGCTAGGTGATGAACCTTTAGCCTCGACCAATAAATGCTTCTAGAGCCAGTCTGGTGCTATCCTAGAAGGATATGGGATTATACCAAAACGTGACTGTTAGGCACGGAGATGTCGAGGACATCCTAGATTTCCATGTTTACGAAGTCTATGACTTTGATCTTTTGATCGGACATCCTTTAGAGAAAGTTCTCTTAGATATCACTCCACTAGGAAACCTCGACATAAAACTCGGAGAGGCACCCTTTCAGTTCCGTTTGTTCAAGCAAAAAATTCTTTAGCGGAACCTCGTCCTGAGTGTGAGCCAGTTGAAGAAGTGATGGCCATTCTCCCCTTTGACTCTCCTGATTCTATCCTTGAGCAAGGTGCGGAGAATTTTGTAGAGGAGGAGGATGAAATGCAAGAAATCTTTGAATTCCCCAAAGAAAGCTTACCATCACAGCCTGCAATTGAGCTTAAACCTTTGCCCCCAGGCCTACGCTACGCTTTCTTAAATGACGACATAGAGGCCCCTGTCATCATAAGTGACAAACTGTCTGATGAAGAAACCAATAGACTCATAGCCGTCTTAGAAAAGCATCGCTCTGTCCTTGGCTACTCACTCCAAGACCTTAAAGGGATTAGTCCCGCTCTTTGCACCCATCGCATTCCCCTTGACCCTGAATGCTTGCCTTCTAGGGAGCCCCAAAGGAGGCTAAACAACGCAATGCGAGAGGTAGTAAAGAAGGAGGTCTTGAAACTCCTTCATGTTGGTATTATTTATCCTGTGCCATGTAGTGAGTGGGTTAGCCCTGTTCAGGTAGTGCCTAAGAAGGGAGGCATGACGGTAGTTAGGAACAACAAAAATGAGTTGATTCCACAATGAACCATCACAGGATGGAGGATGTGCATTGATTATAGGAAACTCAACAAGGCAACAAAGAAGGATCATTTTCCGCTCCCCTTCATTGATGAAAGTAAGACCACCTTTACGTGTCCTTATGGAACTTACGCGTATCGACGTATGTCTTTCGGGTTATGCAATGCACCCGCATCATTCCAAAGGTGCATGATGTCCATTTTCTCTGACATGATCGAGGAAATTATGGAAGTTTTCATGGACGACTTTTCTGTCTATGGAAAAACTTTTGATCACTGTCTCGAGAATTCCAAAGGTCTTACAAAGGTGTCAAGAGAAGGACCTAGTGCTTAACTGGGAGAAGTGCCACTTCATGGTCCGAGAGGGCATCGTTCTAGTACATCTTGTGTCCGAGAGGGGGATAGAGGTGGATAAGGCAAAGATAGAAGTTATAGAATAGTTGCTACCTCCAGCTAACGTTAAGGGGATCCGAAGCTTTCTGGATCATGCAGGGTTCTATAGGCGCTTTATAAAAGATTTTTCTCAAATCTCTAGACCGCTCACGAGCCTGTTAGCTAAGGATGTTCCCTTTGATTTCGATGATGAGTGCCTTAAAGCTTTTAATACCCTTAAGAAGGCGCTCATCATCAGCTCCAATCATCCAACCCCCTGATTGGACGCTGCCATTCGAAATCATGTGTGATGCTAGTGATTATGCCATTGGGGCCGTCCTGGGCCAAACCAAGGATAAGAAGCATCGCGCAATAGCCTACGCTAGCAAAACCTTGTCAGGAGCTCAACTTAATTATGCAACAACTGAAAAAGAGCTCCTTGCTATTGTTTTTGCTATCGATAAGTTCAGATCTTATTTAGTTGGAGCAAAGGTTATTGTTTACTCTGACCATGCTGCATTAAACTACTTGCTTACTAAACAAGATGCTAAACCAAGGCTAATTAGATGGATTCTTCTATTCCAAGAATTTGACCTTGAGATCAGAGATAATAAAGGAGTAGAAAATTCTGTAGTAGATCATTTGTCTCGTATGCAAGTCACTAACATGCAGGAGTTACCCATAAACGACTTCCTACGAGACGACATGCTGCTGAAAGTGATGGACTCCAACCCCTGGTATGCAAGCATTGTGAACTTCATGGTTTCAGGGTATGTACCACCAGGGGAGAACAAGAAGAAGCTCATTTAAGAGAGTAGATTGCATTTGTGGGATGATCCGTACCTCTATAGGGTCTGTGCAGACAAACTATTGAGAAGATGTGTGCCAACAACTGAAGCAACCAAGATCATCAAGAAGTGTCATGCAGCTCCATATGGCGGGCACTATGGTGCATTCCGTACACAGGCAAAAATCTGGCAGAGTGGGTTCTTTTGGCCAACCATGTATGAAGACACAAGAGAATTCATTCGAAGATGCTGGAGATGCTAGAAGCATGGAAGCATCACTGCTCGAGATGCAATGCCACTGACATACAACCTTCAAGTGGAACTATTTGATGTCTGGGGCATTGACTTCATGGGACCCTTCCCAAAGTCCTACGACAGTGAGTACATCTTGGTGGCTGTTGACTATGTGTCCAAATGGGTAGAAGTTATGCCTTGTCGAGCGGCCGATGCCAAGCATGCCTGCAAGATGTTCCATGAGGTTATCTTCCCTCGTTTTGGAATACCTCGGATGGTGATAAGTGATGGAGGGTCTCATTTCATTGATAAGACCTTTCGAAGCTTTTTGAAGTAGCTTGGAGCCCAGCACAATATTGCAACACCATACCATCCTCAGACAAGTGGCCAAGCAGAAACATCCAACAAGCAAATCAAGAATATTCTGCAGAAGATGGTCCAAGAGATTGGAAAAGGATGGAAGTTAAAGTTACCTGACACACTTTGGACATATAGGACTGCATATAAAACTCCAATTGACATGTCACCTTATCAGCTTGTCTATGGGAAAACATGCCACTTGCCAGTTGAGTTGGAGCATCGAGCACACTGGGCCATCCAAAAGTGGAACATGAACCTAGATGAAGCCGGACGGCACAGAAAAATGCAGATATCTGATCTAGAAGAATGGAGAAGCAAAGCCTATCATAGTGCCAAGACATATAAAGAAAAGACTAAGAGATGGCACGACGAGAAGATCAAGATAAAAGAATTCAAGCAAGGTGATAAGTTGTCTCTTCAATTCTAGAGTGAAGCTTTTCGGGCATGGGAAGCTTAGAAGTAAGTGGGAAGGGCCTTTCACCGTCGTTGACGCCGCCTCACACGGAGCAATCACAATCAAGAACGACGATGGCAACCACTTTAAGGTAAATGGCCAATGCCTAAAAGATTTCTTATAACCCGATAAAATTCTAGATGAAGATGTTGATGTTATTGAATTATTTGACTTCAATGCATTACCATAACTCTACTTGCTTCATCTTCAAACTTCCTTAGATATGTGACTCTCCGGAAGTCATACCGGTAGAGTTTTTGCTTCCACTTGTTTGTCTGTTTTGAATAAAGATCCAGGTCAAGGAACAAGTGTGGGGGAGGCTTTCGGGAACATCAACACACAAACAGAGAAAAGCACCTCAACAACGTGCAACAAGACGCAACAAAGAGCAAGACGTCAAAGAGCGAGGCCATTTGGCCTAGAAGCAAGTCGACCGACCCCATGGTCGGGCAACCCAATCCTGGCACCTCTCGGCCTCCTCTTTCTTTAGAATTCTGGTTTGCACATCCAATCCCTCATCCTCCCTAATTTTTGAGTTGAATTTACGTTAGCATAATTATTAAAATCAACTCAAAATAAAAAAAAATTGAATCTTGTGTATCTCCATGATCATGCTTCAATTTAGTTGACTTGCATGCTCCTTATTCCTAATTCATATACCTGTTGTTCATGAAAAATATATTAGGAAAGCATGTCACCTAGGTTATTGACTTATGAGATATGGTTTGACAAATGAAATCTTGCTCTTATTCTTATGTACTTGGGAATTTTGTAAAAAGATGCCTACTCCTCAATGACGTAATTTTCCTACCAAAGCCATATGATGATTTTCTTGAGAAACCTTATACATATGTTGCTTGTAGTTTCATTGAACTTTGTCAAATTCTTGTGACCCCAGTATGAAACAAGTTATGTTTTATTGATTAAGATCATGTGCACACCCACCATCATATTGCTAAACTTCCACAATGGGAGATAGCACTATCATCTTTCACTGCCACTTCATAAACCACTCTATTTTTTTTCATGATCTCTCTAAATATTTATGCAAAAGAGACATGGCCTAAAAAAAAGGAAAGAAGAAAGAAAGAGAAAAAGAGATAGCCATGTTCTCTACAGTGAATCAACCAAAAGAGAGAGAGGCCATTTCAAATAGGAGTATCCATTATCCATCATCCATTCCATCCATAGGTGTGTGCACATGTTTGGTCATAATTCATAACTTGATTTCTCTATGGATCCGGTCTTTGACTTAGTAATATATGACACTCCAGTATGCCTTCTTTTGTCCCTTACCCTGAGCTCCGCATAAGCCAAAAAAAATTAGAGGTAGGATGAAAAAGGCAAAGTCAAGTGCCTTGGTTAGGAAAATACACATTCAGTGCCTTGAGAGAATCATTTGAGGAGTATGGCTGTGCTTTTTTTGAAAAAAATCTTTTCGAAAACCCAAGTTACATAGCAGAAGGAGGCAAGTAATCTGAAGACAAGACTGTTCCATTCGTCAACCCGCTAAGGTAACATGTTAGACACCTACATATTCATGGATACAAGTATGATATGGAATAATTTGCATGCTAGTATTGTACCATGGGAAGTTATGATTATACTTAGTCTTTTGTTCTTTACTCGAGGATGAGCAAAGGCTAAGTGTGGGGGAGCTTGTTAACGGTCCTTAAGTGCTAAATATGACCGTCATTTGCTTGCATAAAAACTACAAAATAAATAACCAACTAGTGGTAGGAGTTTATTACTAACAAATTGCACAAGTTTTGGTGATTATGTGTATGTAGGTGATTTACCATGGAGTATTAATAAAACACAAGTAATTAAGGGAGAAAACACACCTTTAGCCAATCAGGAGAGAGCACATGGATTAAAGGGCCCATTTTCAGTACTACACCGAAGAAAGACACAAAACGACCCCGACATCTAGGATGAGGACCCACCTGGCAACCACGCTGAGGAAGCACAAGCCAGGAGGGCCCAGCCACAGATCAGCTGACCCCCCTACGTCGGCCGACTCAGGCCTGCGCCCTTTTCTCCTGGGCTTGCACGTGGAGGCTCCTGGATGATCCCTGAAGGCGGTAGGCAGGGTCTTTCTTGGCGGTTACTCCCCTTTGCCGACTTATAGAGGTTATAAATAGGAGGGTGTGGCTTCACACTCACACACACAAGAAGAGAAACACTTGAGCTCCACTCAAAAAAGCGAAGCACTACCTCCTTAGGGCTTAGAGAATAGGGAGAGAGTGAGGGGTAGTTCGGGGAAGTGCCGGCCTATCGGCACTCTTCCCTAATCTTGTACCTCAACGGAGTCTTGCTATTTCAAGTAAGTCATTAGGATTCTTCTATGGTATTGTTCCTTAAGATCTGCTCTTTACATGTTTATGGGTTCATCGTTCGTAATTGAATGCTGTAGTCTTTGATCAAGATTAGAGTAGTAATTCGTAGCATAGGCGTGGTGTCTAGGCTATATATTACCTTTGATTGCCGCGTGCTCCACGGATTGAAGAGATAGACAACAGGTGGTGACAGCCCTATCCGTCCTTAGTAACCCTCCACGTTCGGGTATGTCGTAGAGCTGTAGATCGGAACGTCCTGGCAGACCAGGGGGAAGCCGACGCCCGAAGTAAGCAGTAGAGTTTGACCTTACCTTGTCCTTGGTCTAATCCATCCTAGAATCCTCTCTACCCTCGCCTACCATATTCTTGTTGTCCCTGGACGAGCCCGATTCTTTGATAGTCCACAGACGTTCCCCGTCGATTTTGATACCCTTGGAATACTCCTGGGTGAAAGCTACTCCGACAGCCGTACTCTTGCGGTTTTTACCATGAGTGACCGCTGGAGTCAACACAACAATCTTAACCCCCCAAGAATTTACATCAAGTGAATACAACAATTGCTTAGCTCTATCATTATCACTGTACACAAGGTTACCACAAGCTCGCAAGTTGCACACAATGGCTTCAAACCTATGAAAAGTGTCATCTAGTGACTCGTCAGGTTTTTGTGCAAAGGTTTGGTACTGTCTATTGTAAGAATTCTTACGCATAGACTTGACTTGATTGGTACCCTCATGGTACGTGCAAAGCTTTGCCCAAATGGCATGTGCAGTATCAAGGTGAGCAACACGGTCATGTTCATTCCTACCTAGAGCAGACAGCAGGATATTGACAGCTTTGGAATTGTTCTCACACCTGGTTAACTCACCTACTAGCGTGGTGTTGAGGTCGTCCGGTATGGCGTAGTCCTGCTCCACGATCTCCCAAATTACACGTCCTTGGATTAAGAGATATGCCTTGGTCTGTGACTTTCAGTAGGGAAAGTCCTCTCCATCGAACATCCAAAGCTTGACCGCATGCTTCTCCATGTCGCCTTCGGATCACATAGCCGGTGAAGGTCAACTAGTGATCAAACCGGCTCTGATACCAATTGAAGGACCGAGAAGGCGACCAGAGGGTGGGTGAATGGGAGCCAATTAAAATTCTTAACTAGAACTTGGCCTATATCCCAATTACAACCCGAACCAACCTCCAAACCGATCACCAAGGCCACACACACCAACTTGTGATGTGCTACCTTTAGGAGTGATCAACAACAGCAGTAGAACACAGCGGAAACATAAGAGAACTGCAAAGACTCGAAATAGTCAAGAACCGCACACAAGTCGGACCTTACTGGACCACTATCGGCAGTGCCGATCACTACCATCAGCAGTGCTGGTTGGCACCATCGGCAGTGTCGTTCACGCCCATCGGCAGTGCTGGTGCAGGATTCTCAGGACTTAAGTAAACAACATTCGGAGTGCATCGGTGGTGCCAGTAGTTGTCATCGGCAGTGCCGGTGCGGGATCGGACTTAAGTCACTGGTAGTGTCGCTCCGAATTCAGACCTAGGCTACCGGCTGTGCCGGTCCAGCCATCGGCAGTGCCGATTAGGGGTTCTTCCTTGGGCACCAGCAGTGCCGGTTCAGCAATCGGCAGTGCCGATCGACACTTTCCAGAACTAAAAACTATCCTCGAAACTTGGTAAGAAAAATACCAAAACCTATCCAAACGAACTCCAAAAATCACGAAACTTGGACAGAAGGTGTCGCATGGTAGGATGTTCCTTCTCCAAGTGGAATCACATAAAAAGCTCAAGAATTCATCTTGAATTTGAGGATTTACCGAAAGCTCTAGGGTTTGAATGTTCTTGAGGAGATCCACAAAATCAAAGGTGCTCTTGCCTAGGATTCAATCAAGGATCCATAGAGGATTGTTTAGGCATGTCCTAGCACCAAGATCACTCAAGAAATTCGTACCAAAACCCACTCAAAAACAAGATCGCAAATCACCATGAAAATAGCTCCAAAAATAGAGAAAAAGAGAAATTCAGGATTCAAGGAGAGAGGAAGATCTTGGGCACGAAAATAAATCTCATATCATAGAAACATGCTTACAAGATGCATGGGTACAAAGGCTAGGAAGCCACCATCTTCCTCCTACTCTTTAGAAGAGCAAGAGATGTCTCTCACACACCCACTACTCTCCTCTTTACATGAAACACTCTCCTAGCTCTTTAGAATGAAATCCTAACACAAGGCTATATGCAGAGACACCTCTCCCACCAGCAACACCTCTCCTTATATAGGCTTAGGGGTTGTTCTAAAGACCATCCTACCCGTCATCTACAATACACTACCACCTACAACAAGGGGCAAAACTGTCCAACTCTTTTTCCTTCGCCCAAACGCCATCGAGCCCTTCACAACTTTGCTTCGCCTCGATGCAAGCTCTGCAATGGTGCCATGTGCACCTCCAATCACCACTGCCGATTTTGAGGCCCAAACCAGGAAACCGCCTTGCACGCTTCTCAAAGCGTAACTTCTTGATCTTGACGCGTGTCACCTCGTCCCGTGATCCTCCTCGTCAGCAAGTCTCTCCCGCCTCTAGTCCATTGGACGCTTCTACTTGCACCGACGCCCGATGTAACACCCTACTTTTTGCTATTTCTAAAAAAGATGCCAGTTTTTTAGCATTCAGGAGTTAATTAAATAACCTAGGACAAATTTATTTTCAAATAATTAATTTAATAATTGCATTTGCAAAGCATGTCATTGTCCTTGTAGAATTTTCTGCATTTAGCACTTAGTTTATTTATTAAATAATTACTAGGAAGATTAGAAATGGAATTAGGAGAGGATTTGGGAAAGAAAAGGATTAGAAAAAAGAAAGAAAAGAGAGAAACAGAGTCTGGGCCGAGATCCCCATTCTAGCCCACCTCGGAATCCTCCTCTCTCCCCCACCTTCCCTTTCCGGCCCAGCCAGCCCGCGAGGCCGGCAGCCCGGTCGGCCCCCACCCGAGCCGAAGGCGTAAACCAGGAAAACCACCAACCTCCCCACTCTCTTCTCTCACTGACAGTGGGCCTCGCCCGGTCATCCCCTACCTCCCGCCGATCCTGCCCCCTTTCCATTTTAGTGCTTCCCGTTCAAACCCGCGCCCACGCGCACCCGTCCCCGACACCATATCCGTGATCGCTGTGCACTCCGCGTTCGTCTCCCCACATTTACACAAATTCCCCCTCCCCCCCCCCCCCCCACCGCCGCTGCCGTTGATTTTCAAAAAGCGCGCGATCGCTGGCCTCTATCCCCCGGCCAAATCCTGGCTACCCTAGCCTCCCCTCCCCCCCTCCTATAAAACCCGAGCCATCGGCCTCCCCCTGCACACCCATCCTCTCCGCACTCGAGCCCTCCTCCCTCTTTCACGCCTGCGCTGCCGCGAGCCGTCTCTTCTTTGTCGCCAGTAAGTTCCGTCGTCGCCACCAATTTCTTTTCCCTCAACACCCTCGGCTCCAATTGATCGGTCCCTCCGCATCGCAGGTCCCGGAGCCACCACCCGACGTTGCTAGCCCCTCCCCGGCCACCAGCACCCGTCACGATCCCGCTCGGTGAGACCTCGTGTCCCCCTCTCCCCTATGGACCCCTCCCGGCCGAGCTCCGACCATCGGAGCGCCACCTCCGACGAGCTTCGACGAGCTCTGCCACGCGTCGCCGCGCCGGCAGCCGGCAACCCCGCCTCCCCCTTGTTTAAACCCTCGTCGTTCGATCTCGATCCAACGCGCCAGATTACATACCCCGAAGGGGTATGTAATCGGTCCACTGTGGACCAGTGGACCATGGGTCCACAGAACCCATAGACCCGGTCCACGGGGTTTTAGATTTAAATTAATTCGTTTAATTCTTGGATATTGCTAGCTTTTTGCATTTAGGCCCCTATGCTTAGATTAAGTTAGATTTATGCCCCTGTTTTTGTGCAAAAGCTTTCGAAATTTGTACTTAAGCCCCTGAATTTCACAAAAATTATTTTAGCACTATATTTTAATAGAAACACCCCTGTACTTTACTAAAATTATTATTTTGACCCTGTATATTTACAAAAACACCCCTAGACTTAATTTTAATTATATTTCAGTCCTATCTTTTTACACCTTAGCCCCTGAACTTCTTGAAAATTACATTTTAGTCCCTGGATTTTATTATAGGTTATTAAAACCCTGTTATTTTGTAGAAAGTCCCTATAGTATTCTGAAATTTACCTTTTAGCCCCCAAACTAGCCTGATTTTACTGCTTTACCCCTAGGACTTCAACTAGGCATAACTTTTTACTCGTAACTCCAAATTAGGTGATTCTTGCGCCAAATTTCTCGTAGCATCATAATATTTGCATTCATTTCATTTACATATTGTTTTTCCACTGTTGCATGGCTGTGTGTTGAATTGGTATGCAATTGCTTGTATTGGTACTATTATACGTAAAGACGAGCATACACAAGGACCACCCTACGAGGATCTCCAGGAGCAGGAATTTGAAGTGTTAGAGCAGCCTCCCGCGCAGGAGGAAGGCTAGTGTCCTTGATGCATCTTGTACCTATTATAATGTTTATTGTAGAATTGCATGCTTGTGTCAATTGATTGGGAACCTATTGTTAGGGTTTTCCTAGTATTGCATTATCCTTTTCCTTGTCGCCTTGAACTAGTTGGTTGGTTGGTTGTGGGTAGATAATGCTTAGGTTGCTTGTGGGATGTGGGGTTAATATTAATCTTGGTTAATAAACAGTATCACTTGGGAAATGATTGTTAATTCTTTTAGCAACATGGACTTAGGGATCCATGCAAGCCGGATGGAATGGATGTGGTGCTGTGAGCACATGGTTGGTGGTGGTAGGCTTGTTGTAGATCCTAGGAACTGGTTCTTGGAGCGATAACCCAGGAAAACAGTGCCATCACAAGACCGATATGGGTGAGGCTTGGCCTAGTAATTAGGTGTTCTCCCAGTGTCGGTGCAGCATTTGGTGGAGCAGGGAATGGAAGTCAAGAGAGGATTGTCCTTGTATCCAAATGGCTCAAGAGGGGGCTCCTGGGGTGATGAGCTGCTTGTTGAGGGGCTATCGCTTATGGACAGGCATGGAACCTTAGTGGCTAGTATGTATTGGGAGACCCTTTGGAAAAGCCTCGTAGTTAAACCCTGCCACACACCAAAGGAAGTGTGTAATGTGGGTCGTGTCCACAGGCATAAAGGGAATCACGACTTGTGGGTAAAGTGGTACAAACTCTGCAGAGTATCAAACTATCATGACAGCCGTGCTCACAGTCACGAGCGGCCTGGAGTCCTCACAAGATTAGTTGGGTATGGATTGGCTTGGTTGGGATGGTTGGATGGACTGGAACTTGGCTTGGATATCACCTTGTGGATTTATGGTTGGGATGACCCCACATAGTAAATAGGATGCTTAGATTAATTAAAAGCTTATGCAATAAACCCCTATAAGCCTTTATTATCTATAGCCACATGTCATCTTTTTCCCACACTTGCTGAGTACGACACATACTCACCCTTGCTATATTATATCGCTGCTCAGCCACAAGAGAAGGTTGGGACCACTATGAAGACGATGGAGGCGAGTACTAGGTGATGGTCCACCAGTCAGTGCCTGTGGAGTCTTGGGACGTCTACGTTAGTTTATTTCTGCTATTTTGATGTACTTTTCTTTTAGACCTACGGGTCCTTTTGTAATAAAGATACGATGTAATAATTAAAGGATATGGATACTTATTCTGTTTACCATTAATGATGTACCGTATGTGTGTGAAACTTGATCCTGGGCACACGTACGGCTGCACCTGTTTTGCTTCTTAAAATGGGTGTGATAGAAGTGGTATCAGAGCCATATCGACTGTTGGACGTCAGCCTAGTTAGCAATGGATGAATTAGGGACATTATTTTGTTTTACGCCTATACAAACTATTTTAACAAAGAAAATTATTATTCTTATTGTTTTTCTTATTTTACCTTTCCAATTTTCTTTTCACCATTTTGTACTCATCCCTTGTATTTCAAAAATGTAGATGGCCCGCACCAAGTTAACCGCTCGTAAGGCTATGTCTGGAGTTCACTATGGACGCCTTGCCCCTCGGCGTATTCGAAAGGAAGCAAGTGAGGAGGTAACTCAACCAGAACGTGAGAAGACCCCGCTGACTGACGAGGAGCATCCAAAGGCACCATAGGAAGACCCCACGGAGGAAGAAGAAGAGGAGGAGCCTAAAGAACAGGAGCAAGCAAGATCCTAAGGAGCACCAAGAGGAAGAAGACCCTGAAGCACCAGAAAACCCTGAAGACCCTGAAGGCAGTGATGATGACTCAGAGAATGAAGACAAGAACCCCGTCGTCCGCCAGGCCGAGAAGTACCACTCTTTTGGACAAGAAGGTGAAACTTTCTCCTAGACCCTGCGAAAGCTACTTGAGAGGATAGGCATCAACAACAGGCCACAATACTTACTCAAGAAGGTGGATCGCCCTTTCTGTGAGGAGTGGACAGCAGAGGTCAACATCTACGATGACGACCGCATCATATCTACTCATCGTGGCCGCACCCCTAGGGCTACACGTGGAGCCACGGTGGATGCCGCTGCTTGGAAGGCTCTCACTAGCCTCTGCTACACTCATCGCCATGGGATAGCGAAGACAAACTTTGCCCACATTCCCCGTCGGAAGCCAGGCACGGGGAAGTACAATGCTGCTCCTCCAGAATGGTATGTGAGCACTAGGGAGATGGATAAGACCCAGGGAGTTGCTGTGGACTTAAGCCACACTGTGGAAGCCTTACAGAAGGAAAACCACACTCTTCGAAAGCTGCTTCGTGATGTAGAGGCTTATCTGAGGCGTGATCATCGGGTTAAGGAGAGTTCCTAAGGAAAACCACACTTTGGGTGCCATACAGCAGAATCACAACGCCCCACCACCTCCACCTCCACCCCAGAATAGGTTAGGAGAGTTCCTAAGGACTAGGCCACCTATCTTCTCCCAGTCCAAGGATCCTATGGAGGCTGATGATTGGCTCAAGGCAGTAGAGAAGAAGCTGATGATCGCCTAGTGCAATGATCGAGAGAAGGTCCTCTTTGCATCTCATCAATTGTTTGGTGTAGCCGCAGACTGGTGGGAAGCCTATTGTAATGCTCATGCTGATGTGGAGTCCATTATCTGGAATGAGTTCAAGGCGAGCTTTCATACTCACTATGTCCCTACAGGCACCAAGATGCTGAAGTAGCAAGAGTTCCAAGACTTGAGGCAGGGAAGCATGTCAGTGAGTGTGATGTGAACAAGGGTTCTCGATCTTCCAATAGGTTTTGATAATCTTTACTAAAGCGGAGGCGATACACAAATCGATCCGGCTTCCAAACGACACGTTCTGAACCCCGCAATCGCAGCACAACGTCTCCTCTGGTTATCAACCGTTCAAGAACAATTGACCTCGCCGAGAAGGCTTATCCTTGCCTGCAAATCAAGAACACAAGTAAGAACAAAGAAGAATGCAACCAAATTTGCAAGTATACGATGAATCTCACAAGTTGGGGTCTCATAAACCGATCAAACGACAAAACTGTTATCAACAGAATAATCTAAGCAAAACCCCAAACCCTAATGAAGAGGTGGCGGCTGTATATGAGGACCCTAGGGTCGTGCAAGACCCCCTGAACGCAGCCCTAAGTGGGCTCAACTCGATAGATGGCCCAAAGACGGATTACGGTGTCGCAACACGAGGACAGATTCTGGAAGTCGATTTGTTTCGGCGATTTCTGATGGCTCGGGACGAATTTTGACGTGGGACCAGATGGGTTGGAAATTTCTTTTCGTTATCTTTCCAGACACATATAGAACGTCCAAATCCGAGTCCGTATGTGTTCTGGGAATCCATTTTAGTGCAGACTGGTCCTGGGCTCCGAAACAGACTCGAAGTCGGTTTTGATTGGGCCTCCACCTTGGCTTGGACGTCTTTGCTGTCCCATCATGTCTCCAATCACCTCCCCAGCTATCTCATCATCATCTCCATAGTTCCTAACAACAATTAATTCATTAGGTAGCAATCTATTCTCAAAACCATATAATAAAAACATTAGAAACGATCTCACCTGTAAATTCAGGTGATGCACATGAACTTTTATCTTAGTTGGAGGAGTGTTATGTGTATCCATGGATGTGATGTACTCATCATTCTCCCCCTTTTGAATTAGAGTCGTCCTCGACTCCATCTCATCCCTTTCTCCTAATAGTGGTCTCAAATCTGAAATATAAAATATAGAACTATTCCCAAACTTGGGAGACAACTCATATTTATATGCATTATAAAATTTATCATCACAATGTGAAACTATAGTAGAACGCACGCCATACAAATTAATGACCTCTTTGAAAACTTGCTCAGCAATATAAACATCATTCTCCCTCTTATGACAAGATAGAAAATGTGTGATCTTAAAAACACTAGAAAAACATGACATGACATGGTAATTGTTATTGCAGTTTTCTAGTTCATCATTTGGTTGTACAACACAAGGAGTATTCATGTTTGAGTAAATATAAACTTTATGCACCATAAATACACCTCTATGATCATAGTTTCCTACAGCATAGAATTTGTTTCTTGTTAGTAAAGACAATTCAGTTTGAGAAAAGATTTGCTTCTCCACGGTATTTAGATCACAAAGAACATCAAATTCAATATAACCCAAAGTATTTAGAGAAGATAATAATTTCTGCTCATCCTTTTCACATGTTATTAAAATCAAATATTTTATTTCAGCACTAGTAGGTGAATCATAAGCAAAAACATCAAGCTTATTCATTTGTTGTGGCAAAGGTATAAGTGAAGCAGTGGCACACAAGTCCTCTTTATCATAAGGATCAGTAGAGAAATCAACTTGTGGCAAAGGCAAATCAAGACAAGGTTCCAATACAACAAGATTGTTGGAACAATTCATCACATCAAGAAAGCTCTTACCTGAAGCAACAACATGTTCTTCATCTTTCTCACTATCCTCTTCTTTGTGTAGAACCTGAAATGTATTAGTTGCAACAAGAGGCAAGGAAATATGTTCATCATCTAATTCAGATTTTGATGTAAGTGTTGCAACATTTGGAACAGTCCATTCTTTCCTAAACGGTTCATTCTTTCTCCTTTCAAGCCTTTGTTGATCCTTTTCTAAACTTTCAGCAGCGGTCATAGGTTTAAGAGTAACTCTTCTATCATTGTATTTAAATGAGTAGCTATTTATAATGGCATTGTGCGAAGCATTATTTGTAATAATCCAAGGTTTACTCAATAACAAATGACATGCTTGCATAGGTACTATATCAAATTCTGCACTATCCTTATAAGAACCAATAAAAAATTCAATGCGTGCAATTTTATCTATCTTTATCTTACCAAAAGAATTTACCCATTGGATGTAGTATGGACATGGGTGTGGCTGTGTTGTCAATCCAAGCTTCTCTACTAATTCTAAACTTGCGATGTTGCGGCTACTCTCTCCATCAATGATAACACGACAACGTCGATCCTTGACAATAAAGTGAGTCTGAAATAAATTGTTCAATTGATTTTGCTCTACCTTCTCCATTTGAGGACTGGGCACTCTTTGTACTACATCACTCATATTGTTCTCATTAGACGACGTTGAATCATCACCATGAGTGGCGTAACCTGTCATTGTTAGTAGCAAACAAGAAAACACAAGCAAAGGGAAGCATCTTATCAAGCTCTTACAAAGTTCTTAATTACAACAAGCAAAGGATACCTTGGAGAGTGTGAACTGATGATTGCGAGAGTCAAAAAAATTTGTGCCTGTTCAGAAGGAAATATATAGAGCTTGGATAGGCAATATTAGGTAGCAAGGATTAGCAAAATTTCAATTCAGAAGTTGCAAAACTGAATAATAGTCCCAAGCTAGTCTATGTCACCGGCCTAAACTTGTCTCGGACCTAGTTCAAGCAAGCAAGCAAATGACTCAACAAAGGACACAAAGGATGCAAGCAATTCTGAATTTGTATCTTTTCTTTTTTCTACTTCTTTTTTTTGTGCGGCTTTTTCTCTTGTGCACTTTTGCCTTTTTCTTTTCTTTTCTTGAGAATCAGAATTGCAACAAGGTATTACAAGTTTTACAACCAATGAAACCCCAGAATATATTTTTTTTCTTACTACAAGTGCAGCAAAAGGATTCTTTAATAGCACAACTAAAACAAACTATAACAAGATCAAGGACTAATTGGTTGGCTTTTGATCACTATGAGACAGCAGTAGAGCACTCTAATTTTCTTTTGCACATGAAAGTAGAAGGCTAGATGTTAAAGAAATATTTAGTGCACACAATTCCAGCAATACTATTATCTCAACATGTGCAACACTGATTTTTTCCCTTGTTTGTCTATGACAAGGATATGCACGACTCAAACAAGACCAAAGAACAAGCACTAGACCAGCAACATAATGACTTTATAGGGACTAAAATTCAGAGAACCAAACTAAACTGAAAATTGCAAGGCACAAGGGGGTTGTAGGACAGCGGAAACACGACGAACAAATATTTTTAAAGGGCAATTTTCTGGACTCTAGGATTGATCAAAATAACGAGGATAAGGGCGAACCTAACGGTGTATCTGAAGCTCTGATTACCACTTGATGTGGACAAGGTTCCTGATCTTCCGATAGGTTCTGATAATCTTGATTAAGGCGGAGGCGATACACAAATCGATCCGGCTTCCGAACGACACGTTCTGAACCCCGTAATCGCAGCACAACGTCTCTTCTGGTTATCAACCATTTAAGAATGATTGACCTCACTGAGAAGGCTTATCCTTGCCTGCAAATCAAGAACACAAGCAAGAACAAAGAAGAATGCAATCAAATTTGCAAGTATACGATGAATCTCACAAGTTGGAGTCTCACAAACCGATCAAACGGCAAAACTGTTATCAACAGAATAATCTAAGCAAAACCCAAACCCTAATGAAGAGGTGGCGGCTGTATATGAGGACCCTAGGGTCATGCAAGACCCCCTGGACGCAGCCCTAAGTGGGCTCAACTCGATACATGGCCCAAAGACCGATTACGGTGTCGCAACACCAGGACAGATTCTGGAAGTCAATTTGTTTCGGCGATTTCCGATGGCTAGGGACGAATTTTGACATGGGACCAGTTGGTTTGGAAAGTTCTTTTCGTTATCTTTCCAGACATATATAGAACGTCCAAATCCGAGTCCGTATGCATTCTAGGCGTCCGTTTTAGTACAGACTGGTCCTGGGCTCCGAAACAGACTCGAAGTCGGTTTTGATTGGGCCTCCACCTTGGCTTGGGCGTCCTTGCTGGCCCATCACGTCTCCAATCACCTCCCCAGCTATCTTATCATCATCTCCATGGTTCCTAACAACAATTAATTCATTAGGTAGCAATCTATTCTCAAAACCATATAATAACAACATTAGAAACGATCTCACCTGTAAATTCAGGTGATGCACATGAACTTTCATCTTAGTTGAAGGAGTGTTGTGTGTATCCATGGGTGTGATGTACTCATCAGAGTGAGTACCTGAATAGATTCATTCAGCTATCTAGGCATGCTCCTCATGATGTGAGCACCGATGAGAAGAAGCAGTACATGTTCATGAGGGGACTGTAGAACGATATCCAGTTCCAGCTACTGAACAATGACTATGTGAACTTCCAGAAGCTGGTAGACAAGGCCATTGTTGTGGGGAAACAAGTGTAATGAGATCGAAAGGGATGGCAAGAGGAAGATGCCATTCCAAGGGAAGTCGTCTGGCAGTAACAATCGCCCTCGCATGATGCCACCACCAAGTCCGTACTACCGGGTTCCCAACACCATTAGGCCACCCATGCAAGCCCCACGCCCCAACCTCCAAATGCTACGCCCCATCAACCAAGCGCCTCGCCCCAACCAACAACAAGCACCTCGCCCTACCTATCAACAGGCATCTCGCCCCGCCACCCCAACAGCTCCACACAACCAGAATCATAATACCTCTGGAACCACTAGTGGTGTGAAACGAGGTTGTTATCATTGTAGACAGGAAGGTCACTTCATGGGACAGTGTCCCCAGCGGAACAATGCGCCAAGGCAAGTCCCGACCAACACAATGCAAGGCAATCAGGGACAGCAGAATTATGCTCGAGGTCGCGTCAACCATGTCACTACTGAGGAGGCTGAACAAGCTGCAGATGTGGTGCTCGTTATGTTCTTAGCTAACTCTCAACCTGCAACCATTTTATTCGATTCAGGAGCATCACATTCATTCATCACCTCAGCCTATGTTGCAAAGTATAATCTGCCGATTGCTATTATGAAGCATGCCATGCTAGTTAGTTCTCTAGGAGAGAAATGAGGACCAATCAATTATGCCCAAAGGTTACCCTTAAAATAAGGGGGGTAGACTTCTCAGCTAATCTCATAGTACTAGGCTCAAAGGGTATAGATATTATACTTGGGATGGACTGGCTATGCAAGTATATCAGGGTGATACAATGCGCCAAGCAGGCGGTACAGTTGACCAGTGTAGAAGGTACTAAGGTCGATTTCATAGCAGCAAACTCCGCAATCAAGGAGATCATACTAAATCAAGCCACGGGCACCCCCATGGATGAGATCCAGGTGGTTTGCGAATTCCCTAATGTATTCCCCGAAGAACTTCCAGGTATGCCGCCTGACCACGACATAGAGTTTGTTATCGACCTAATACCTGGAACTGCACCTATATCTAAGAGGCCCTATAGGATGCCTGTTAATGAGTTAGTAGAGCTCAAAAAGAAATTACAAGAGATGCAAGAGAAAGGCTTCATTCGCCCTAGTTCCTCACCTTGGGGAGCTCGAGTACTCTTTGTTGAGAAGAAGGATAAGATACAGAGAATGTGTGTAGACTACCGTTCTCTTAATGAGGTGACTATTAAGAACAAATATCCCCTACCACGGATTGAGGAATTGTTTGATCAGATGAAGGGAGCTTGTGTCTTCTCCAAGATCGATCTACGATCTGGGTACCACCAATTGAAGATCAGACCATCAGACATACCTAAGACAGCTTTTCGGACAAGATATGGGTTATACGAGTATACAGTGATGTCATTTGGACTGACAATGCACCGGCCTACTTCATGTACCTTATGAACAAGGTGTTTATGGAGTATTTGGATAAGTTCGTTGTGGTTTTCATTGATGACATCTTGGTATTTTCAAAGAATGAGGAAGAGCATGAGGAACACCTGAGGCTAGTTCTAGAAAAGCTACGAGAGCACAAGTTGTATGCTAAGCTGAGCAAGTGTGAATTCTGGTTGAAGGAGGTAGCATTTCTCGGGCATGTCATCTCCGCGGGAGGAGTGTCAGTCGGCCCAGGCAAAGTGAAGGATGTTCTAGATTGGAAGCCACCCCAGACAGTATGGGAGATTAGAAGTTTCCTTGGATTAGCTGGGCACTATCAGCGTTTCATAAAGGATTTCTCTAGAATAGCCAATCCGATGACAACATTGTTGGGGAAGGACAAGAATTTTGAGTGGAATCCGAACTGCAAGCTAGCTTTGAAGAATTGAAGCGAAGACTAACGTCAGTTCCTGTCCTGGTCTTACCGGACATCAGTAGGAGTTTTGATATATACTGTGACGCCTCAAAGCAAGGACTTGGATATGTACTCATGCAAAAAGGACATGTCGTAGCATATGCCTCTAGGCAATTACGGAAAAATGAAGAGAAGTACCCAACACATGATTTAGAGTTAGCGGCAGTGGTACATGCTCTAAAGATTTGGAGGCACTATATCCTAGGTCATCGCTGTGAGATCTATATGGATCACACGAGCCTCAAGTACATATTTACTCAAACCGAGTTGAACCTAAGACAACGACATTGGTTAGAGTTGATCAAAGACTATGATGTGGGTATCAACTATCACCCAGGAAAGGCAAATGTCATGGCCGATGCCCTGAGTAGAAAGACCTATTGCCACCAGCTAGTTGGGGAGGAGTTGTCACCAGAGCTGTGCATGGAGTTTGAGCAACTGAATCTTAGGTGTGTGAATGAACTAGAGACCGTTGCAATGGAAGTGGAACCCACTCTCGAGGAGGAAATCCGTAAGGGACAGTTAGATGATGAGACGCTAAGTGAGATCAGAAAGCTCATTAAAGAAGGAAAGGCTACCGACTTCACAGAGGATGAGAAGGGCACCATATGGATCGATAAACGGATATGTATGCCAGACAAGAAGCCCATTCATGACATGATCCTACAGGAAGCACATGAATCGGCATACTCCATTCATGCAGGGAGTACTAAGATGTATC
The DNA here is from genome assembly GCA_030378355.1 of Eleusine indica. NCBI lineage: Eukaryota > Viridiplantae > Streptophyta > Magnoliopsida > Poales > Poaceae > Eleusine > Eleusine indica. The sequence goes on from CM059497.1 coordinate 19,079,947, forward strand.
AAGACTTGAAGACTTGTTATTGGTGGTATGGCATGAAGCGCAATGTCGCAGAGTATGTTACTGTATGTGACACATGTCAGCGTGTCAAGGTAGAACACCAGAGACCCGCCGGATTGTTTCAACCTCTGAAGATTCTTGAGTAGAAGTGGGAACAAGTCGATATGGACTTCATAGTTGGTTTACCCCGTACACAGTCCGGATATGATTCTTTATGGGTTATAGTTGATCGCTTAACCTAGGTGGCACACTTCATTCCGATCAAGACAACCTACAGTGGTGCAAAGTTGGCGGAACTATACATGTCAAGGATAGTATGCTTACATGGAGTCCCTAAGAAGATAGTATCTGACAGAGGCTCTCAGTTCACCCCGAGGTTTTGGGAGAAGCTACATGAGTCCCTGGGCACCAAGTTGAACTTCAGCTCTGCTTACCACCCTCAGACTGATAGACAAACCGAGAGGACGAACCAAATACTGGAAGACATGTTAAGAGCTTGTGCCTTGGAATATGGCAAGAGTTGGGACAAAAGTCTACCTTACGGGGAATTCTCCTACAACAATAGTTATCAAGCAAATATCCAGATGGCTCCTTTCGAGTTTCTCTATGGAAGAAAGTGTAGAACCCCTCTATTCTGGAGTGAGACGGGAGAGAATCAAGTCTTTGGAGAAGAGGTACTACGAGAAGAAGAAAGACAGGTCAAGATTGTACGAGAGAACCTGAAGGTCGCGCAGTCAAGGCAGAAGAGCTATGCCGATCATAAGCGGAGGGATCTATCCTTCGAGATTGGAGATTTTGTGTATCTCAAGGTGTCACCCATGAGGGGTGTTAGACGCTTCAAGGTCAAAGGGAAGTTAGCACCAAGGTGCATCAAGATCATCGAGAGGAGAGGAGAAGTTGCATACCAGTTGGAATTACCACCACATCTCACAGATGTGCATGACGTGTTCCATGTGTCACAACTGAAGAAATGCTTAAGAGTGTCGGAAGAGCAGTTGCCCGTAGAAGTAGACCTTCGGGAAGACCTCACCTATGCTGAACAACCGCTCAAGATCCTTGAAGTAATTGAGAGAGTCACCAGGAGCAAGGTGATTCGTATGTGCAAGGTACAGTGAAAACATCACACCGAAGAGGAAGCCACATGGGAGCGGGAAGAAGGATTGAAAGCCGAGTTTCCCCATCTCTTCGCTAATCTTTCCGAATCTCAATGGCGAGATTCATCTTAAGGGCGGTAGGTTTGTAACAACCTACTTTTTGCAATTTCTAAAAAAGATGCTAGTTTTTTAGCATTTAGGAGTTAATTAAATAACCTAGGACAAATTTATTTTCAAATAATTAATTTAATAATTGCATATGCATAGCATGTAACTGTCCATGTAGAATTTTATACATTTAGCATTTAGTTTATTTATTAAATAATTACCAGGAAGATTAGAAATAGAATTAGGAGAGGATTTAGGAAAGCAAAGGATTAGAAAAGAGAAAGAAAAGAGAGAAACAGAGCGTGGACCGAGATCCCCATTCTGGCCCACCCCGGAATCCCCCTATCTCCCCCACCTTCCCTTTCCGGCCCAGCCAGCCCGCGAGGCCGGCAGCCCAGCTGGCCCCCACCCGAGCTGAAGGCGTAAATTAGGAAAACGGCCAACCTCCCCACTCTCTTCTCTCGCTAATAGTGGGCCCCGCCCGGTCATTCCCTACCTCCCGCCGATCCCGCCCCCTTTCCATTTCTCTGTTCCCCGTTCAAACCCGCGCCCGCGCGCGCGCCCACCCCTGAGCCCATCGACACCACGTTCGTCTCCCCCACCTTTCCCCAAATTCCTCCCCCCCCCCCCCCGCCGCAGCCGTCAATTTTTGTAAAGTGCGCGATCGCCGACCGCTGTCCCCCGGCCGAATCCTGGCAACCCTAGCCTCCCCCCCTCCCATAAACCCGAGCCATCGGCCACCCCCTGCACACCCATCCTCGCCGCACTCCAGCCCTCCTCCCTCTTTCACGCCAGCATCGCTGCGAGCCGTCTCTTCTTTGTCACCGGTAAGTTCCGCCGTCGCCGCCGATTTCTTTTCCCCTGACACCCTCGACTCCAATTGATCGGTCCCTCGGCATCGCAGGTCGACCAGGAGACTCCGGAACCGCTTCCCGATGCTCGCCGGTGCCGGACAACCCATCCTCGCCGTCGCCGACGACCCGGAGCCACCACCCGACGTCGCTAGCCCCTCCCCGGCCTCCAGCACCCGTCGCGATCCCCCTCGGTGAGACCCCGTGTCCCCCTCTCCCCTCTGGACCCCTCCTGGCCGAGCTCCGACCATCGGAGCGCCGCCTCCAGCAAGCTCCGGCGAGCTCTGCCGCGCGCCGTCTTGCCGGCAGCCGGCAACCCCGTGCCTCCCCCTTGTTTAAACCCTGGCCGTTGGATCTCAATCCAACGCGCCAGATTACATACCCCGAAGGCGTATGTAATCGGTCCACCGTGGACCAGTGGACCGTGGGTCCACAGAACCCATAGACCTGGTCCACAGGGTTTTAGATTTAAATTAATTCGTTTAATTCCTGGATATTGCTAGATTTTTGCATTTAGGCCCTTGTGCTTAGATTAAATTAGATTTATGCCCCTGTTTTTGTGCAAAAGCTTTAGAAATTTGTACTTAAGCCCCTGAATTTCACAAAAATTATTTTAGCACTATATTTTAATAGAAACACCCCTGTACTTTGCTAAAATTATTATTTTGACCCTGTAGTTTTACAAAAACACCCCTAGACTTAATTTTAATTATATTTCAGTCCTATCTTTTTACACCTTAGCCCCTGAACTTCTTGAAAATTACATTTTAGTCCCTGGATTTTATTATAGGTTATTAAAACCCTGTTATTTTGTAGAATAGTCCCTGTAGTGTTCTGAAATATACCTTTTAGCCCCCAAACTAGCCTGATTTTACTGTTTCACCCCTAGGACTTCAACTAGGCATAACTTTTTACTCGTAACTCCAAATTAGGTGATTCTTGCGCCAAATTTCTCGTAGCATCATAATCTTTGCATTCATTGCATTTACATATTGTTTTTCCACTGTTGCATGGCTGTGTGTTGATTTGGTATGCAATTGCTTATGTTGGTACTATTATACGTAAAGACGAGCATACACAAGGACCACCCTACGAGGATATCCACGAGCAGGAATTTGAAGTGTTAGAGCAGCCTCCCGCGCAGAACGAAGGCAAGTGTCCTTGATGCATCTTGTACCTATTATAATGTTTATTGTAGAATTGCATGCTTGTGTTAATTGATTGGGAACCTATTGTTAGGGTTTTCCTAGTATTGCTTTATCCTTTTCCTTGTCGCCTTGAACTAGTTGGTTGGTTGGTTGTGGGTAGATAATGCTTAGGTTGCTTGTGGGATGTGGGGTTAATATTAATCTTGATTAATAAACAGTATCACGTGGGAAATGATTGGTAATTCTTTTAGCAACATGGACTTAGGGATCTATGCGAGCCGGATGGAATGGATGTGGTGCTGTGGGCACATGGTTGGTGGTGGTAGGCTTGTTGTAGATCCTAGGAACCGGTTCTTGGAGCGATAATCCAGGAAAACAGTGCCATCACAAGTCCGATATGGGTAAGGCTTGGCCTGGTAATTAGGTGTTCTCCCAGTGTCGGTGCAGCATTTGGTGGAGTGGGGAATGGAAGTCAGGAGAGGACTGTCCTTGTATCCGAATGGCTCAAGAGGGGGCTCCTGGGGTGATGAGCTGCTTGTTGAGGGGCTATCACTTATGGACAGGCGTGGAACCTTAGTGGCTAGCATGTATTGGGAGACCCTTTGGAAAAGCCTCGTTGTGAAACCCTGCCACACACCAAAGGAAGTGTGTAATGTGGGTCGCGTCCACGGGCACAAAGGGAATCACGACTTGTGGGTAAAGTGGTACAAACTCTGTAGAGTATCAAACTATCATGATAGCCGTGCTCACGGTCACAAGCGGCCTGGAGTCCTCACAAGATTAGTTGGGTATGGATTGGCTTGGTTGTGATGGTTGGATGGATTGGGACTTGGCTTGGATATCACCTTGTGGATTTACGGTTGGGATGACCCCACATAGTAAATAGGATGCTTAGGTTAATTAAAAGCTCATGCAATAAACCCCTATAAGCCTTTCTTGTCTATAACCCCGTATCATCTTTTTCCCACACTTGTTGAGTACGACACGTAGTCACCCTTGCTATACCATATCGCTGCTCAGCCACAGGAGAAGGTTGGGACCACATGAAGACGACGGAGGCGAGTACTAGGCGATGGTCCACCAATGAGTGCATGTGGAGTCTTGGGACGTCTACGCTAGTTTATTTCTGCTGTTTTGATGTACTTTTCTTTTAGACCTGTGGGTCCTTTTGTAATAAAGATATGATGTAATAATTAAAGGATATGGATACTTATTCTGTTTACCATTAATGATGTACCATATGTGTGTGAAACTTGATCCTGGGCACACGTACGGCTGCACCCGTTTTGCTTCTTAAAATGGGTGTGACACCCGATCACCTTTGACTTGGTCAACCCCACCGTCTTGATCACCACCCATGGTTTTGAGGCTCAACTGCGAAATCGTCTATGCTTCTTGCCTCTCCACGTGTACGGTGTTGATTGTTGTAGAACCACAGCTTGGCCTTCCCCAAGAGTGAGAATGGGAAAAGGCGAAGGCGAATGGATTCGGGGGTTATGTCCCTCATGTTGAAAGTGCTGCACACCGCCAAGAATTGTTGGAGGTGGGCGTTTGCGGCTTCTGATGCCTTGCCACAGAAAGGACTGGCCAAAACCATGTTGATTAAGGCCGGTTTCAGCTCATAGCTTCTGTTCTTCATGTTCGGGTTCAGACCGGTGCGGATGTTGTCTACAGACGGGGCGGAGTAGTCACAGATCGTCTTCTCAGCCATGGTTGGTTGAGCGGACGTAGACAGATCTTGCTGCTGAGCTCGTGTGATCGGAAGAACTTCAAGAGCAAGTATAGGCCTAGGAGGAGTAAGTCGTTGATGCACTCTCCACAACAAAGCCTCCAGATCGTTGTGGTAGTTGTCCGGTAGGTCGAAACCAGTCATAAAGTGTCCTGTTCACACCACAAATAAACAGAACAAGGGCAAGCCCATAAAGGAAAGCGGTAACTTCTAGGTAGAAATATCAATCTTAACTTTCCAATATCTTAGCCTATTGTTTCCCCGGCAACGGCGCCAGAAATGCTTGTTAACACTGTTTAACGTCGCATCAAGAATATCTCTATTCCTGGTACAGCGCCAGAAATGATTGCTGGCATTTGTTATGCTTTAAGAATAAAGTAAATTAATCCGCAAGCGCACGGAACGCCATTGTAGCATTTCAGCCGGGAGTATTCCAAGGTATCGTATTTATTTTCCTCCGGGAAGCTAGGCATAAGATTATCTTGGTTTAACAAAGATAGAACTATAAGAATTATACCAACTGACCAAAGACGGGGTAAGGATGTTCAATAATATTGGTAGGGTAGCAACACAGGAGAGATTTACACTAAGATATATAAAGAGATCGGTTAAGCTAGCCGAGAGGACAACGAGTCTAAGTCTAAGTTTCCTAAAAATATTTCTTCCTAATGTATCTAAGTCTAGCGTCAAATCCTAGTTACTTGGGTTGAGTGCTTACACTAGTTTCTTGGTACAGTCTCAAGTTTTTCACCTGTTAGCTCACTTCGGGGCACGAAAACGTTCCACTAATATTGGTCGGTAACTAACCTTTGTACTAGTGATTACGATATCGCTAGACAACCCTGCTTGAGGCTTCCCGAATGTGGTGGATTACTAAAGGGACGGACAGGGTTGTCACCACCTGCCGCCTACCACACAGCCCGTGGAGACGAATGCAAATCCAGCTAGCGTTAACTTAGGCACTGCGCCTATGCTTTCACTAGATATTCTTCCGTTGGCCTAGCGGAAGAATAGATGGAAAATAACTAAGTCTAAGTTCAGAAAGAACTAAACTTAATTAAATCCTAGCCGGGAAACCCGTCAACTACGCAACAAAGTTTCTTCCGGATAATTGTAACTTGAGGGAATTGACTAAGTTAAGATAAATAAATACTTGACAAGATATAGAAGAAAAGATATTTATATTCATAAAGGATAAGTCTTACATAAAGAGAAAAGATACAAGAGAGCTCATACCAAGACTCCAAGACAATTCCGGAATCCCGAGCGATGCTCTCGACTAGACTCTAACTCCTGACTAACTAACCTACTCTACTAAGTAGCACAAGCAGTGGGAAATGGACTCCTTGATGTGTTTCTTCCTTCTTCTTTTCTGCCAAATTCCCCCTCTATTTATAGGTGGCAATGGGCAGGGGAGTACTTGTAGGTGAAGGAGAGTCGACAGGCAAAAGTCAGTACGCCGGGCAGCGGGCAAGGCCGGGCAGCCATGTGTGCCGGGCGGCCGGGCATACCGGATGGCATGCACCGCCGGGGGGGCTGTAGGATCATGTCGGTTCGCGACCGACTTCTTTTGGTTGGCTTGGATCTTGTCCCAATGGCAGTTATTTGGTCGGTTCGTACCGACTTCTCCATTTTGGGGCCGGTAGGCCTCTTGGGCCTAGTGGGCTGGCAACCCCGGGTGGCAAACCTAGGCCGGGCGACAAGCTAGGCTGGGCGGCAAGCCAGGCTGGGCGCCAAGCTAGGCCAGGTGCCGACCCCCTCTGGGTTACCTCTTGACTTCTCCAGGTTAGGCCACTTGTTGGCCTTCTTTTCCTTAGCCATATTTCATCGTTCTTAATCCGGGAGGAGAAAACGGCATAACGGTGAAGTGTTTTTGCAAAACCGGCCGGGTCGGATGATCAGCCTGAAAAACGACTCCGGTTAATCAGCCGGGTGGCTGATTTCAGCCGTATATGACCCTGTCGGCCGGTTCCTGATTTCAGCGTGAAAATGAATATGTCTGCCGGTGAAAACAGCTGTTTCAAAGTCGTTATCGGCCGACGGGGTGTTTCTTCATGTTTTTGCATATTTTGGCTCTCTTATACCTACAAACACATATTTCACCAAAACTCGTGGAACTTTATTAGTTTAAATATATATTTATTAAACTTTGATCTTTACCTTGAAATTCCCGATCGAATGGTGGCCGATTATGGGTTTTATCAGCCGCAAACAAGGAGTTGGAAAACTTTGAGAGAAACAAAGTGTGGACCCTAGTAGAGCCTCCTATTGGTGTCACTGTTATAGGAACCAAGTGGTTGTTCAAAAACAAACATGGGGAAGATGGTGAGGTTGTGAGAAACAAGGCTAGGCTTGTTGCTCAGGGTTTTAGCTAAGTTGAGGGCTTAGACTATGGTGAGACCTTTGCTCCTATTACACGCATAGAAGCCATTAGGATCTTGCTTGCATTTTCTGCCTCTAACGGCATTAGACTCTACCAAATGGATGTCAAGAGTACTTTCCTAAATGGTTTCATAGAGGAAGAGGTTTATGTGAAACAACCACGTGGCTTTGAGCACCACAAATACCCAAACCGTGTATGCAAGCTTGAGAAGGCTTTGTACGGGCTAAAGCAAGCACCTAGGGCATGGTATGCTTGGCTTAAGACCTTGCTAGAGTGCGGGTATGTCATGCGGTGTGTTGACATGTTCACTCTAAAGCATGGCAATAACTTCTTAATGGTTCAGATACACATGGATGATATCATCTTTGGAGGTTCCTCTCATGCTCTTGTGTCTAGATTTCAGGAAGCCATGGAAAGCGAATTTTAGATGTCGATGATGGGCAAGCTCACCTTCTTTCTTGGACTTCAAATCAAGCAATGCAAGCAAGACACCTTCATACATCAAGCCAAGTACACGAAGGATCTCCTGAAGAAGTTCGACATGGTCAATGTGAAGCCATTGTCAACTCCAATGTCCACTACAACGACACTTGACCCAGATGAAGACTGTGAAGCGGTGGACCAAAGGGAGTACACGAGCATGATTGGTTCCCTCTTATACTTGACAGCGACACGACCCTACATACACTTTGCGGCGTGTCTTTGTGATCGGTTTCAAGCTTCCCCAAGGGTGACTCATCGCAAGGCTGTCAAGCGCATCTTCAGGTATCTCAAATACACCCTTGAGTTCGGTCTTTGGTACTCTGCATCTTCATCTCTTGATCTCATTGGGTATTTGGATGAGGACTTTGCTAGGTGTAGAATTGATAGGAAGAGCACTTCTGGTACTTGCCATTTCTTGGGTACTTCTTTGATCTGTTGGTCTTCTCGTAAGCAGTCGAGTGTAGCCCAATCCACCACAGAGGCTGAGTATGTTGCTGCTGCTAGCTGCTGCTCTCAAATCCTATGGATAGTATCCACCATGAGAGACTATGGGTTAAGCTCTAAGGGTGTTCCACTCATGTGTGATAACTCCAGTGCCATATGCTTAACCAAGAACCCAATCCAACATGGTAAGGTTAAACACATTAATGTGTGATTCCACTTCTTGAGAGACAATGTTGAGAAGGGAGATGTTGAGCTCAAATACATTGACACCAAAAACCAATTGGCTGATATCCTTAGCAAGACCCTATATGCTTCGCGATTCGCTTTTCTTCGGGGGGAGCTTGGTGTTTTCCATCCTTATGGCATCATTTAAGTGGCAGTTAGTGTTCTCTTGTATATATGTATCTTATCTTTTCGCATTACATCTCATATGTAATATTTGCATTGGTAGATGAGCTTTGATTCTTATGCTTTCTTGCATTTCTCTTTGCTATGATTGAGCTTGAGCTAAGTTGTGGATGTGATAGTAATCTCTCATGCATAGATTTTTTAGATGGCTTGTTATAGACACTTTTGAGCAACTTGCTAAACTTAAAGGTAAACTTAGCTTTTTGTGAACCTTATGAACTAATCTTGCCTAAACTTGCTCACCATGTGAATAATGGCTTTTATCCTTGTCAAAACTTGCATTGAGGCTAGTCTAGAGGATATCTTGGCTTTGGCACCTTGTGTTTGCAAAATGTGGCTTTGCAAATGTTTAGCTCAGCATGGAACATTGTGGAAACGTTTGTCCTTTTTGCCGCAAAGACATGCTCATTCTTATGCCTTTAATTTGCAAAATAAGTTGATTGTACTTCGAAGCCTTGGGGTGTTTGCCGTACCCAGTCATGCGACCCTCTGCTTGGATTAGAAGTTACATAAAAATGCTAAATCCAAAAATTATACTTCGAAGCCTCGGGGTGTTTGCCGTACCCAGTCTGCGAATGCTTGTTGCCCTTGTTGAGATTAAGACTGGCTAGATTCTTATGGTTCACTTGATGCTTGTTTTGTCTTGGATGGGAGTACGTATGCATGTGGTGGCTGTTGGAATCAATCTCGATCTCGGTGAGTCTCCTAACCTTATGAAAGGAGAAGAACATAGGGATTTGTGCTGCTAAAAGACGACAGCTTTTCTGATATGTATTGATAAACATATATACACATAAACAACCCGTTTTATCCGGTTGGGTGGGATCGTGGACATGCCCACTCCCCTACCGACGCGATCTGCATGCATGAGCTCTTGACAAACTCCTAGTCGCAGGACTAGTTCCTCTGGTCATTATTCAGCTAAGTGGGCTAACTAACAAGCAAAATGAATAAAGGAAATAGCCGATGGGCGTGTTCTGAAGTAACTAACAGTGGCAGCTTTTCTCATGATGAGCAAATTTGATTCTATCTAAGCTAGTCAATGTTTTTGCTTAGGTTGTATAGCTCTTGGTGTTTATGCCTTGCTATCTAGTTTTGGTCTCTGTATGATTGTGAGCTATTGTTTTTACACTTCATAGCTCTATGTTTATGATTAGCAAGCTTAAATGCTTGTTGGCATATTTGTTGAAGCTCCTTAGGTTTGCATTTTCATCCATTGCATGCTTGTTCTTTTGCTTCTTTGATGAGTTCATTGCCAAAGGGGGAGAAAATATTGGGTCATGCACAAATAATGCTAAGAAACTTAAAATGATCCATTTTTTATTACATGAGACCTGCCACAAGTTAAAGGGGAGCATATCATGTCCTTGAGTGTTTTTCATGCGCTTTTTTCAATCTTTGCATTCTCGAGTGGCTTTCTTTGTCCACTCTTGATTTTGTGATCCCTCTTATGCTATGGCTACTTTTCACCTTTTCTTTGGGTTTGAGCCATTTGGATGTGCTTATTCGATTTCGCATTTCAAATCTCTAAGCTTTGTGCATTTGATGTTGTCAATGTACTCATCAAGGGGAAGATTGAGAAACCATGTGGATATGTGCCATGGTTTGCAATATGTGATGAGTAATTGACATTGGTTGAGTTGAAAAGCGGGAATCTGGGATTACATGAGTTTGTGCATGTCATGGTTTTGACTAACCAGAGTTGGTAATGGAGTTGGAGAAGTTGCAAGAGATGAGAAATATGTTTGCTTGTCTCATGATGTGTAGGTCACTGGAGTCAACTTGGCGGTCAACGGCGAGAGGATCGGGCACAAGTATGAGACTTAGAGCCGGACGATCGGGAGCCCGGGTGAAGTCAAGGGTGATCCAAACCGTACACGTGGAGAGGCAAGAAGCATGGACGGTTTCGCGGTTGAGCCTCAAAACCATGGGTGGTGATCAAGATGGCGGGGTTGACCAAGTCAAAGGTGATCGGCCATCGGTGCAAGTAGACGCTTCCAATGGACCGGAGGCGGGAGAGACTTGCCGATGGGGAGGATCCCGGGACGAGGTGACACGCGTCAAGATCAAGAAGTCACTCTTTGAGAAGCTTGCAAGGCGGTCTCCCGGTTTGGGCCTCAAAACCGGTGGCGGTGATTGGAGCTGCACGTGGCACCATTGCGGAGCTTGCGTGGAGGCGAAGCAAAGTCGTGAAAGGCTCAATGGCGTTCGGGCGACGAGGAAAAAGATTGACGATTATGCCCCTGGTGGTAGGTGGCAGTGTATTGTAGGTGAGGGGTAGGATGATCTTTAGGATAACCCCTAGGCCTATATAAGAAGAGGTAGGGCTGGTGGAAGAGGGGCCTCTCTTTCCCTTAGCCTTGCCTTAGGTCTTCATTCAAAGTGCTAGGAGAGGTCTTGACGTAATAGAGGAGAGGAGAGGGTGTGTGAGAGACATCTATTTCTCTTTCATAGTGGGAGGAAGAGGGTGGCTTCCTAGCCATGTATCCATGCATCTTGACTTGATGACTCAATGATATGAGATTCAAATTCGTGCTCAAGTTCTTCTTCTCTCCCTAAATCCCGAATTTCTTTTTTTCTCTATTTTTAGAGTCATTTTCATGGGAATTTTTTATCTCATTTTTGAGTGAATTTTTGGGGCGAATTTCTTGGGAATCTTAGTGCTATGATGAGCTAGAACAATCCTACGTGGATCCTTGACCGAAACAAGAGCTCTAGCACCTTCGATTTGAAGGATTTCTCAAGTTTCCCCTTTTTTGTGTTCTTGGCACAAGATCTGAAATTCGTGATGATTTCTTGAGCCAATTGATTGGATCTTCTAGGATTAGGGTCGTGATGTGTTGAGGATTGGCTGGTCCTAAAATCATACAATTTGGAGTTCGTTTGATTAGGTTCTGGTTCATTTTTTGCCTAATCCCGAGCCAAATCCTGTTCTGTCGGGGGTCGATCGGCACTGCTGATGCGGGGATGAAAATCCAGATCGGCACTACCGATGACCTGCTCTGGTTTTTCGTCTTCTTTCTAAACTCAATCGACACTGCTGATGATATGACCGGCACTGCCGGTAGTAGCAATCGACACTGTCGATGGTCAGTCTGAGTTGCTTATTCTGTGCTTTCTTTCCTAGTTTCAAGTCTTGATTGTTTTTCTTTGCTTCTCTCTAGTTCTTCCGTTGTTGTGAGTCATTCCTAGGGTTAGCACATCACAAGATGGTGTGTGTGGCCTTGGTGATTTTTTCAGAGGTTGGTTCGAGTTGTCATTGGGATATAGGCCAAGTTCTTGAGAAGAATTTTAATTGGCTCCCATTCACCCCCCCCCCCCTCCGGTCGCCTTCTCGGTTTTTTAGGTTTTGTGCCAGGAAACCCTTTATTTTGAATCAGAGCAATGCAGTCTATGAGACCGAAATATTTCTTCAAGAATTGGTTCCTAGGCATGTTAGGGGAGGATAGACCAAAGAAAATAGAAAGACATGCCCTAAGGAAGGAGATCGGAGGATTTGAACAATGGATACCTTTGGGAGGGAAGAGGAAGATCCAATCGGTTGAGTTGGTCCTTGGAAACGATGTAGCCGGCTTGGAAGAACCCTTCCACACAAAGAGGAAGGAGATTCCACGGAGGAATCACTCAATCACCAGGGAGGCGCCGACCATTGAGAAGGGGTTCGAGTTCTAGATGTGAGAATGATTGTAGGAGAGAGAGAGCCAGTTAAGGGGTTCACGGGATGGAATAAGTCACAAAAACCGGTCTGTGGTTTTGGGAACCAACCTGACCGCTTTTGTGGGGGAAAACAGAAAAAGTCCATATTCTGTGAGAGATTGATAAGGATTGAGCAAATATGATCTGAAGATAGAATTAGGGAAGGATTAGACTAGGGGGTAACTTCTTGGTTTAACTGACATAAACCGGTTTGACCGGTACAGGAAACCGGTCTGGCCGATTTCGGTCAGAAACTTCCATTAGAACTTATTTTCAGAGAGTTGGCCTTGGTCCTCCAGGGGGATAGATTGGATGAAGTCTCAGAGACTGATTCGATTGAGATAGATCGCTCAAAGGATTTTTCTTGAGAGTTGAGAGAGGACTTGAGATTGGATGCACCACTCAAGTTTGAATATCATCATGGAATATTTGGTTCATGTCATTTCTTAACTTATACTCATGACATAAGCGAGCATCTTAAATATGATGAGAGAAAGATGAAATCAGACAAATATTCGCTAGATGACAACATCGAGAGACGAACTTTGATGGAACTTGATACAAGATAACATGTCAAAAACACACTAGTAATGAGAAGGGCCTAGATGCACAAAGCAATGCAAAGATAAATAAAATCCTACCTTTGCTCAAAACACTCTTTTCTTCATTTTGGTGAAGAATAACCACATTCTTGTGTCATCACCCATCATTGACCTCATCGCTAGTCTTTCTTTTCATTCTTTCGAGCAACATGTGAAGTTGGAGAGTAACATGATTGCTCCATGGTGAAACACAACTTTATACATAATGCTACAAAAGCACTCATATAACACATTAGTTCCAAAGACACACATTATAGAGAAAACTCCCCCTTAAGATATGCCTAGTTGAAGTTCGATAGCATATATGACATATATGATTCAGTTAAGGATCAAGAAGAGTTTATTCCATAATTTGGTCGTATTTCAAGATTTTGCAAGTTTGACAGAAGATAAGTGATACTTACACCTCCATAGGTGTGTTTTCATTCCAAGGTCATAAATTTAGAAAACCCAATAATCTTGTGACTTTTCTGGTTCTGAAAGCAGCATCAACCAAAACCGGTCTGACCAGTTACCAGAACCGGTCAGGCTGGTTTCTCTGCTTCAAAGCCCATTTTTCTGTCACCTTAGTAGATACTTGACTTTTGGTCATGTAATAAATGTTTTGTACTCCAATCTCTACATTTACCTGTGTACAAACTAGCATTTGCTCTACTAGAGAGCCATTAAACACATCTTATGGCATAGATGGGAATTTCATGTCAATTTGCAAATTTAACTCTTGGACATGAATGAAAAACTTTCTTACACACAAGAGTAGATTGGATAACTTGCTATCTTTTCAAGGTGTCATTGGTTTCTGGATGTGAACACTTGCCATATGCTTGAGCCATAAGATAGAGGTCTTCATTCCTTGCTCAAGTATCCAATGCACCTATAAACCCCTGCTATATGAATCATGCTTCTTTTGGTACCCAAGCCAAGTTGGGTCCTTGTAGGTTAGTCAATAATGATTTAGGCACCAAAATGGCCCTTGCACCAACATGTGGTGAGCTAATTACCATATTAGTGCTGATACTTTTCTTTACCTTATCAAGAGTTTTTGAAATAGAGCTGACAACCTTAATTTTGGATGAGTTACCTTTTGGACAATCTTTGATAAGATGTCCCTTGTCTCGGCAAGTATAGCATGTTTGCCTTTTGATCTTGTTGGTCACTCTATTTTCTTCTTTCTGCTGACGACCCTTCAAGTATGGACTCTTACTTGAGTTGTTGCACCCAAGGATCTTTATGCTGTTGTTTTGTGTTGGAACTTCCAAAATTGGTCTGACCTATTTACCTAACCGGTCTGGCTGGATTTTCCTGTCACCAACAGCTCCAGGGCAGACAACAATCATATGCCCCTTTTTCGTGCACCCAAAGCACTCTCTTCTTGATAGTATTTGTACTTCTCCTTGAATGCTTCACTTGGTCATCAAACTTGATTGTGCACATGAAAGCTTAATGACACATGTTGGACCATTTGAAACACTTTATGTGATCTAGATTCCTCTTGTTCTTTTCTTGCTTCTTTTGATCAAGAGACTTGTTATTTCGTGGAGGAGAGGGTCTTGTGTAGGATGCCTCAAGCTTCTTCACCGTGTTGTCACGACTATCTTGAGGTGTTTGCACTTGAGCCTTCCCCTTCAACTTGATTACTTTATTTTCAAGTCTCTTGACTTCTAGCTTGAGATTGTCAGTTTCCTAAGCTATAAAATCATCATAAGATTCTACAAGAACTTGCTCAACATTCAAATGTTGGCTTTGAGAGCAACAAGGATTAGCACAAATAAATTCACTAGACTGTTGTAAGCATGTGCATTCGTGTGAGTGAGTCCAAGAAGGTGTTACCACTGTAGTTAGAACCTCATGAGCAACTTCAAGCATGACATGTGTATCTACAAGCTTCTCATGAGAGCACATGAGCTCTTCATGATCTTTTTGTAAGGTAGCATGCTTGATGGTGAGTTCTTCAAGTCTAGCCTTGAGGCTACCATTTTCCTCCTACATGGACGATGCATGTAAAGAGGCGTTAGCAGCACAAGAATATTCCTTTTCCAATTTTTCATATTTACTAGTCAAGGATTCATGAGACTGGATAAGATTCTCATAATCTTGTCTCAAGGCTTTGAGTTCTTCAATCCTGTCAATGAAATAAGCTTCTTGCTTTTTTAGCTGCATCTCTTGAGTTTGCACTTTCTTGAACACTTTCATTAACTTGAACAAATCCTTCTTGCTCAAGTTGTCAAACTCAAAGTCATCTTCACTTTCAATTTCATTTTTCTTGAATCGCCTTTTATTCTTTTTTTTTTTGGCCATGAGGCATGCAACACTCCTCTTTGATGTTGACTCTTCGCTTGGTCGATGATGCTTATTTATTTTTTATATAGTTTCTGATTTTCTGGGAAAACCGGTTTGACCTGTTACCAAAACCAGCCTGATCTGATTTTCCAGAGAGTACTCAACTTTCTACTTTATGCCATCTTGACACTTGAACAGTGTCTTCTTTGTTGCTGAGTCATCATTCTTGCACTTTGAGAATTTTTCTTTTAGTGCTATCCAAAGAAGATGAGCGTCTTTTAGGAAGCCATGCTCCTTGTGTATCTTCATCTCAAGATCTACAATTAAAGCGCTCATCAATTCATTAGTAGCTTGAGCATTTTGTTGCAAGCATTTTACTTCCTCATCGGAGCAATTATCCCAATTAAAATTTAGGGAACAAATGCTTACATCCACAATGCTCAATAAAATAGGATCAATAGCCTTAGGTGCTTCTAGCATGCATTTACACCAAGACACATAATTTGAGCCATCAAACAAAAGAGGTTCTAAATAATTTTCACCTTCCGACGACATCGTTTCTCACGGCGGTTAGGCCTTTATGTGAGTCCTTGCTCTGATATCAATTGAAAGTACTTTGATGTCGCCTAGAGGGGGGTGAATAGGCGAAACCTACAATTTTAAAACTTAAAATAGTGATTAGTACAAAACCGGTCAGACCGGTTAGCAAAACCGGTCAGACCTGTTTTGACAGCGAATGCAAAAATGCAGGTTGTTGACTCTAACTCAAACCGACACTCGAAGTGGTGCTCCAGTATATGTTCCTTGCAGATGCACTTAGCCTCTGCACAACACAAATAAGCACACCCAAGTAGATCGAAGCAAAAGCATAATATGAGTTAGAAAATAAACAAGAAAAGCAAACCAACAAGGAGACACCAGTGTTTGTTTACTGAAGTTCAGATTCACCCCGTGAATCCTACGTCTCCGTTGAGGAAGCTTGAGCTACTCAAAAGCCAACTTCAAGTCGGGTCTCTTTCAACCACTTTCCCCGGTCCACTAGCTTGATCTTTTTCCTTGCGGAGGCAAGATCGCAGCTGTCACAATCTGACCCGTGGCTCACCACAACTTGGGAGCTCATGGGTAACGCCTAGCCGTCTAGGAGGCTTCACCTCCAAGAGTAACAAATGCTTCACGAAATGCTCGATGCAGCCACAAAGTGCTCAACGCTTGGATTTGCTCACTAATGCCCACTTAGCTCAAATCTCTCAACCCAACACAAAGATTTTCACAAAATCACTCAAGTCTCACAAAGGGGTGTTGAGCAGGGCTCAATATGGCCATTGGTATGTTCTGAGATGGTCTGAAATCAGCAACACACGAAGGAGGGAGGGGAGGGGTATTTAAACCCTTTCCAAAAAACTAGCCATTATAGACAAAACTGGTCTGACCGGTTTCAGAAACTGGTCTGACCTGTTTTCTGACCAGCAAACAAACACATATACTCAAAGCACTCCTCTCGAACCTATTTGATCTCAGCTCACCAAAACTTAACAAAAGGGGTTTAAATAAAGTCTAAAACACTACCACACTCAAAGTAGGGCCAAAACCCCAGAAGCCCAAAATCGATCTGACCTGTTTGCCAAACCGGCCAGACCTGTTTTGTGCAGACCAGCACACTGACAGGGTAGGTTTCAAGGTTTCTCTCTCATGGCTTCTATTATAGGAAATGAGCACTTTAGACTTTGTCAAAACACCTATGTTGCATCCCCCTTGATAGAGCGGCAAATCTATACTCAAGATAAAAACAAAAGTACATTTCAAGTTTCTTGAGCTTGTAGTCTTCATAATTGCCTTTTTCTCTTTTATCACTTTATCAGGGCTGTCAACATGTTTATCACTTGAGCATATCCACCTTGAGCTGATGACTATGGTTAATGAATTCATTTGGTCAATATTTCACTTCTTATCCATAGATCACCTTATCTTCTTATTTCAACAAATGATTGACACTTAGAAATATATGGCTCTTGATGGCTAGTTCGATCCATCAGAGTCAACTCTACTTGCTCTTCTCCATCACATAGGTCCTTTGGCGCCAAGCCTCTTGCTTGCCCTTCTTCAATGTATGGTCCATCACAGCCAAGTTGTGTTACTCCTTCATCAACTTGCCATTCTTATCCACACATATCCTTGTGCCCTACAATATGTCCACTTTTAACTAACTTCTTTTGTCTTGTTGAATTTTGATTAATATTTCCTTGATAAGTGATGTCCATCTTCATTTCATAATAATCATGAGAGAGACATCTCAAGATATGATCATACAACCATGTCTGTCTCTCATTCATGCTCACTTATTTGTCATACATCATAAATCTTTGTCTTATGGAACACACCATCTTATACAAATAATATTCATAAGATTGTTTTTGAATGATTGTCCATAATACTTTTACAATATAATTCCTGCTTATCATCTCAACAAATAGGTTAGACCTTTAATCGTTTTGTCAATCAACTCACCAAAACCTACTAGGGGCCTAGATGCACTTTCAATTTCAATCATTTCCTACACGTAATGCAGAATCATGACGCACATACATGTGATACAAAATAAAAACTTTGAAAACATAGGTGTGCACCGGGGCTTGCCTTGGGGTCGAGAAATGTTAGCATACAAACGGTTATAGCCATTGTGAGAAGTTGGAAAGAAGTTATGAAGGAGGTGGTAAAGAAAAAAGTTCTAAGGCTCCTTAACGCCAGAATGATATATCCAGTACCTGACAGTGAATGGGTTAGCCCAGTGCATTGTGGAGCTAAAAAAGGAGAACTGACAGTAGTGCCTAATGAAAATAATGAATTGATTCCTCAGAGAATAGTCACAAAATGGAGGATGTGCATTGATTACAGGAAACTCAACAAGGCCACAAAGTAGGATCAGTATCCATTACCATTTATGGACGAGATGCTTGAAAGGTTAGCCAAAAATTCTTATTTTTGCTACCTAGTTGGAACAGTGGTTTCTTCCAAATCCCTGTTCGACCAGAGGACCAACACAAGACAACATTTACTTGTTCATATGGAACTTATGCCTATCGACGTATGCCAATTGGGCTTTGCAATGCACTGGCTACTTTCCAGTTATGTAAGAACGCGACCTTTGTAGAGTTCATTGAAGACATCATGGAGTTATTTATGGATGACTTCTCTGTTCATGGAACCAATTTTGATTATTGTTTAGCAAATTTAGAGAAAGTCCTAAAACAGTGTGTTGAAGTGGATTTGGTCCTTAATTGGGAAAAATGTCACTTTATGGTAATAGAAGGAATTTTTTTTGGACATGTTATCTCAAATAGAGGAATTGATGTTGATAAGGCAAAGATATTAATAGTAGAAAGGTTGCCTCCATCGACAGATCTCAAAATTTCTAGGTTGCAAAAGGATGTACCTTTTGAGATGGATGACGAAAGACTATACGCATCAGAAACTAAAAGAAGCTCAATGTTCTACTCCTATTATGCAACCACCTGATTAGAATCTGTCTTTTGAAATTATGTGCGATGCGAGTGATTATGCAGTGGGTGCAGTTCTTGGACAGCGTAAGAAAGGTAAAGTTCATACTATCTACTATGCTAGTAAGACTCTCAATGAAGCGTAAATTAATTATACGACTAAAGAAAAAGAAATGCTTACAATGATATTTGCTTTCGAGAAGTTTAGATCATATATCATCAACTCTAAGATCATACACTACCGGAATCCCGACATGCACCGTGTGCCTGCGGCACACGGTGAAGGCCCCAAAACACACGGTGAAGAGGTTCGCTATGTGCGGCCCACGGCGAAAGCCTAACGACAACTAGGTTAGACGGCGAGGGCTGCTTCGCCGTGTGCTTTTTGTCGTGCACACGGCAAAGGTATTTGTCGTGTGCTAAAAAGGGAACACGACAAAGTTTGCGACTTTGCCGTGTGCCACATCCCAGACACATGGCAAAGTCTTAACTTCGCCTTGTGCCATACCATGGACACACGGCAAAGCATATATGAAAAAACAAAAAAAAATCAGCCAACCAGAAAAAGGTGGACTAAATTCTAGACTAGGTAAAAGTGGACTAGATTCTTTACTACTAGCATTGTTTTTACTTGAAGTATGAACACAAAGACACGGCCAGCCAAAAAAAAAAAACGTACAGATACAAGATGATGAGAACTACAGATACAAGATGATTCTTTACTACTAGCATTGTTTAAGCTAATTAGCAAGCAGGCAGGAACCTAGCAAAAGCACTCACGCCAATAAGACACTTCTAAACTGCCGGCATGTAATGATTGGAAAAATACTCCTGCACTCAATCAAGTATTCACTTTAGCATACATGCAGTACTCATGATCAAACCAAATACAGTCAGTTGAACAAAGAGCAAAGATCAATTGTGATTAATTAAAATCCTAGATGATTATAGAAGCACTTGATTACTGCTAAACAATCTTCTTAGTCCAAGCACTGTGGCATGCGGCAGGGATAAAATTAGAGCTGCTGGACAAAGGCCAAATGTAATAGCAAACAGGAGCAAAAACATAATTAAGTAATCATTTGAGAAAGCAAGCCAATCTCAGTTCAGTGCACATCGATCAAGCAAGTGAAATTTTCTTCTCTTTTATCTAGAGCAACAGATGACAATGGAAATATAAGCGGTTGTGCTATCAGTCTACTGCTACACTGAAAAAGCAGAGGAAACTGGAACAGGCCAGAGTGCTTCACGAATTACACAGCAAAAGTATCTTAGCCTCTGTTTACTCGATCAGCGAGGAGAGCCTTGTCGTGTACTACACACTACACTATTGGCTACACGATTGCTCAAGCAGAGAAGGAAGCAAGCTATTGACGTGAACCTTCGGCCACCCAGCAGGAGCTCATCGACCAGAGTCAGCCCATGTGCGCTTATTGCGTGCTTGTCCTCGCCGCCAAGCAGTTTCTTCAGACCTGTAGGTTGCCGGAGCAAAGAAGAGGTCGAGCTGCAGTCGTCGCCCTGAACTCACATGAAAAACCGAACTGCTGCCTGTTCGAACCTGCACACAAACAATGGAAACAATGAGGCAAGCTGCTGCTGGATCGGACGGCGAGCCAGTTGAAACATAGAACAACCCAAGGATAAATTCAGCCTCGGGCAAAAGCTGCTGAGCAGGACGAGCCGGTCAATTAAAGCGCTCTGTAGTGAAGAACTCTCTGCACTCGTAAGAATGAACACCAACCAGATTACTAAAATTACTAAATCCCCATCAGCCCAAGTCCTAAAATCACGAAACCTAAACCACCAACTCACCGGATCATGTATAATCTATTCCAACAAAAAGCCCCATCAAAAGATCAAGATTCCGACATCAATTTCTCAGCGATCCCACCACACCAGAACCAAATCCGTCACCATCTCCCGTGTAACAACAACCCAAAATCATCAAACAAACTCAAATCTACAACTGATTGAATGAAGATGTGAGGGGCGACGAGATTTAGAGAACAATGATTGGGAAAATTGCTAGATTTGTCACAGATTCAGAGAGATGAACTCACCAGGGGCCGGGCGGGTGGGCTCGGCAGCGTCGAGGGGCTCGCGGAGTGGAGCGCCTGGGAGGGGGGAGGGGGGGCTCGAGGACGTGGCGGCCAGGCCCGGCCCTGAGGCAGTGCGGCTTGTTGAATAAACTTGTGCGCAGGTTAGTTTTTTCAGTTGTTTAGTTTGTTAGATAGTTAGGCGCTAGTTGTTGGCGCCTCGAATCTTCAGCCTGACGCACGCTGCGTTCGTGCGGGGTTGAGCGCGTCGTGCGCATAGCGCGGCATGCCCGTGATCCGAGCATGTCGTGGGTAGAATTAGTGGCCACGAAGGCCAAGTCGAGTCTGTTACTTAAGCTATGAATCAAAATCGAAAATGCTGCAGCTATTCGCATCACAATTCGTGAGTGTTACTGTGTCCGTGTTGTGACAACCCAGTTCATGTGAGTTTGCCAGCGACGTTCACCGTCGTTACTCCGTCGTTTCTCTGACAAGTGGCATTAGAGCGGGTTAAGATCCAGCGGCCACGATGTCACGCGTCTCGGCTCCAGGTCGTCAACAGCACGACGGGCAACTGACGCCGCCGCGGCGCCCACGCCGGGTGTCGCCATCTCCAGCACCGCGCCGACCGCGCTACCGCAACTCTGGGGGGCGCGACACTGTCATCGAGCGGATGGTTCAGAAGTCGACGGCGAGCATCGTCTACCCAGTGCTGACGAGGACGGCGAGCATCGTCTACCCAGTGCTGACGAGGACCAATTACATTAATTGGTCCTTGGTGATGCGAGTGAATCTGTAGGCGGCGGGGCTCTGGGACGTCATCGAGTATGGCGACGGCGACTTCCGCGACGACCGGAACGCCCTGGCCGCGCTCCTCCGTGCCGTCCCGCAGGAGATGCAGGCGGGACTCGCAGTCAAGGCCTCTGCCACAGAGGCCTGGGAGGCGATCAGGACCATGCGCGTCGGGGTCGACCGCGTCAAGGAGGCCAATGCCGAAAGGCTCCGACGAGACTTCAGCGACCTCGTGTTCAAGCCCGACGAGTGCGTCGAAGACTTTGTTTCCCGGGCTACTGCGCTGGCGAACCAGCTGCGCATGCTTGAGGATCAGATCACTGACAAGGAGATCATGAAGAAGGTGTTGCACTCCGTCCCCGAGAATCTAGAGCAAGTGGCCATCTCCATCGAGACTCTCCTTGATCTGGACACTGTCTCGATCGAGGAGGTTACAGGCCACCTATGCGCCGTCGAGCAGGGGAAGAAGTCAGCGGCGACTCCGACCATGGACAGAAGTGGCCGCCTGCTGCTCACCGAAGAGGAGTGGATGATGGTTCTCGTGGTGGTTCGAGCAGTGGTGGGCGGAGTAGCAGAGGAAGGGGTTGTGGTCGCGGCAGCGGCAATGGCGACAGCGCACCGCATGAGAGCCGTGATGACGGCTCGCGCTGAGCTGGGCCAGGAGACCAGTGCCACGCGTGTGGCAAGATGGGGCACTGGGCCATGGACTGCAGATCCAAGGCAAAGAAGACTGGGCAGGCTCACCTGGTAGAAGAAGAAGAAGAAGAAGAAGAAGAAGAAGAAGAAGAAGAAGAAGAAGAAGAAGAAGAAGAAGAAGAAGAAGAAGAAGGCCTGCTCCTCGCTGAGGCCGAGATCACGCTGGCGCCTCACCGGCTCCACATCTGCGACACCCACGAGCAACCGTCCATCTGCTAGAGGAGAAAGTTGTTGCTGACCTCAGTGAAGAAGAAGAGAAGAACCACGCAAGATGGGTCATCGATACCGGCGCCACCAATCACACGTCAGGTGCGCGCGGGGCATTCTCCGACCTCGACACCGACGTCTGTGGCACAGTCAAATTTGGCGATGGCTCGGTGGTGCGCATCCAGGGTTGCGGCACCGTGCTATTCAGTTGCAAGAACGGGGAACACAGAGCACTCACCAGCGTGTACTACATCCCTAAGCTCAGGACCAACATTATCAGTGTAGGCCAACCCGATGAGATCGGTTTTCAGACGCTGATTGAAGACGGCGTGATGCACATCTGGGACACTGATCGAAAGCTAATGGCAAAGATCCCGCGCGCCCACAACAGACTGTACGTGCTCAACGCCACGCTTGCATGGCCAGTCTGCCTCACGGCACGCGCAGAGGAGGATGCGTGGCGCTGGCATGCGCGCCTCGGACATCTCAATTTCCCGGCACTAAAGAAGATGGCGAATCAGGAGTGGGTGCGTGGCATGCTGAAAATCAAGTAGGCGGATCAGCTGTGTGACGGCTGCCTCGCCGGCAAGCACCGACTCACGCCGTTCCCAGAGAAGGCAGAGTACCGGGTGGAACGCGCGCTCGAGCTGGTCCATGGGGACCTCTGTAGTCCAATCACGCCGTCGACGCCAGGCGGCAAGAAGATGTTTCTGCTCCTTGTCGACGATTTCAGCCGGTTCATGTGGATGGTGCTGCTTTCTTCCAAGGATCAGGCAGCGGAGGCCATCAAGCGAGTTCGCGCGGAGGCGAAGGCGGCGTCCGGGCAGAAGCTGAGCTGCCTGCGTACAAATCATGGCGGTGAATTCATCTCCACTAGTTTCTCCAACCACTGCGCTGAGACGGGCGTGCGCAGACAGCTGACGGCGCCGTATTCACCACAACAGAACGGTGTCGTAGAACGCCGGAACCAGTTTATCGTGGCAGCGGCGCGGAGCATGATGAAGGCGAAGGAGTTGCCGAGCTATTTCTGGGGGAGAGGCTGTGACAACCGCTGTGTATTTGTTGAACAGATCACCGACCAAGAGCGTCGAGGACATGACGCCGTTTGAGGCCTGGTACGGGAAGAAACCTGATGTGGGACACCTGCGCACTTTCGGGTGCATCGTACATGTGAAGAATACGAAGCCGCACCTCTCCAAGCTGGATGATTGGAGCTCCAAAAAAATATTCGTTGGGTAGCCCGGGTCCAAGGCTTGTCGCACCTATGATCCTCGGACTGGGCGCGTGCACGTCACTCGTGACGTCATGTTCGACGAACTTGCCTAGTGGGATTGGAGCAAGGATGGTGGAGTTCTCGGCAACAACAGCGAGCCTTTTGTCATCGAGTACATCACCACCACTGAGTACCGGGGTGTGCAAGGTGGTGACCAAGAGGAGCTGCAGCCGGCGCAAGCGGCGATTTCATCGGCTGGTGGCCGGACGCCCTCACCAGCGCCACAGCCAATTGAGTTCACGTCACCACCAAATGCCGCTCCCGATCTCGACGACGACCACGACAGCGGCACGCCGCTGAGGTTCCGCAAAGTTGACAGCATTCTGGGACCGTCAGTGGTGCCTGGTGTGGCTGCTCGCCCCTTCCAGGAAGAGCTACACGTCATCAGTGCTGAGGAGCCAAATTCGATCGACGAGGCTGCACGCGAACCAAGCTGTAGGGCGGCAATGGTGGAAGAATTGCGCTCAATTGAAGACAACCGCACTTGGGAAGTCGTTGATCTCCCACCAGGCCATCGTGCCATAGGCCTGAAGTGGGTGTATAAAGCCAAGAAAGACGAACACGGGCGCGTCGTCAAGCACAAGGCGCGTCTGATTGCAAAAGGGTACATTCAGAAGCAAGGTATTGATTTTGAGTAAGTGTTTGCACCTGTGGCCAGAATGGATTCGGTGAGATTGATTCTTGTAGTGTCGGCACATGAAGGATGGCAAGTTCATCACATGGGTGTAAAATCAGCTTTCCTGAATGGCGACCTAGAAGAGGAAGTGTATGTCCGACAACCTCCTGGATTCACAGTTGGCAAGGAGGAACAAGTGATGTGGCTGAGGAAAGCATTGTATGGACTTCGTCAGGCACCGAGGGCGTGGTACTCAAAGCTGCACACCTCACTCAGTTCGCTTGGTTTCACTCGAAGTGATCACGAACATGCAGTCTACACCAGGCGCACGGCGAGCAGACCGCTGGTAGTGGGCGTGTATGTTGATGATCTGCTCATAGCCAGGCCAGTGGACCTTGACATCAACAAGTTCAAAATGGAGATGCATGAACGCTTCCGAATGAACGATTTGGGGTTGCTTACCTACTATCTGGGCATTGAGGTACGTCAGAGCAGAGACGGTGTCTCACTTCGGCAGAAAGCATATGTCCTGAGACTGCTGGAAAAGACGGGCATGGCGGAGTGCAATTCGTGTCACGCGCAAATGGAAGCAAGGCTCAAGCTCAACAAGCAAGGCTCCAAGCCCCTGGTTGATGCAACAGATACCGCAGTACTGTTGGAGCATTAAGGTACTTACTTCACAGCAAACCGGATTTAACTCATTCTGTGAATTATGTGAGCCGGTTTGTGGCAGAGCCACATGAAGACCACAAAGCAGCTGTGAAACAGATCCTGAGGTATGTCACTGGAACTCAGGATTACGGTGTCAAAAATTAGAGGGGGTGAGCAGAGGACCTGAAATTATTGGGTTATAGTGATAGTGATCTGGCTGGGGATGAAGATGACAGCAAAAGCACCTCTTGTGTGTTGTTCTACCTTGGGCAGAGTCCAATCTCCTGGCTGTCGCAGAAACAGAAATCAGTGGCTCTTTCCTCATGCGAAGCAGAATACATGGCGGCGTCAGTAGCAGCTTGCCAACGTGTGTGGCTCGCTGGACTACTGTCAGAGCTCTTGGGAGCTGCTGTCACAACACCACTGCTAAGGGTGGATAACAAATTGGCAATCGACCTGATCAAGAACCCTGTTCTTCATGGGCGCAGCAAGCATATAAGAATTCGCTTTCACTTTGTGAGAGAGTGTGTAGCTGAAGGAAGGATCAAGGTCGAGTTCGTGGGTATTGAAGATCAACTGGCAGACATCCTAACCAAGTCTCTGGCTCGAGTCAAGTTTCAGGAGATGCGGGAAAAGATAGGAGGCGTCAGTATCCAGTAGCTAGTGCACAAGATTAGGCGGAGAAATATTGAATAAACTTATGCGCAGGTTAGTTTTTTCAGTTGTTTAGTTTGTTAGATAGTTAGGCGCTAGTTGTTGGCGCCCTGAGTCTTCAGCCTGACGCACGCTGCTTTCGTGCGGGGTTGAGCGCGTAGTGCGCATAGCGCGCGTCGTGTGCGTCATGGCGCGGCATGCCCATGATCCGAGCATGTCGCGTGTAGGATTAGTGGCCACGAAGGCCAAGTCGAGTCTGTTACTTAAGCAATGAATCAAAACAGAAAACGCTGCAGCTATTCGCAGCATAATTCGTGAGTGTTACTCTGTGTCCGCGTTGCGTCCACCCAGTTTATGTGAGTTTGCCGGCGACGTTCACCGTTGTTACTCCGGCGTTTCTCTGACACGGCTGGTGCGGTCTCGGGCCCCGAAAAGTTAAGGGCCCCGTCAGAGATGAAATAGCAGAGGAGGACCGTCTCGTTCAGTATACGGCAAGGTTTGGCAGCCGTTAAAACTAATTTGGCCTCCGATTATCCCTACCCCTAATCCCCTCAGATTTCTGATTCGATCTCTGGTGCCCAGCTGATCAGCTCGACCGTTCGTCTGCCACTGCCATGGCCGTAAATCCTTTTACTGTCCAACGGAGCAACGGAGAAGAAGCCAACTAAAAGATATGGGCCTGGCAGGCTGAGACAAATGGGCCATATCCATATAACAAGAAAAAAAAAGGACCTAGGCAATAGATTAGGAGTAATTTCCTTCCTGTTCATTGTTTGCCGCTGGTGCTAGCTACATCCTGCACAAATGACAAATCAATCATCAACACGGTTGCTCATGTGCTTGGGGAAGCGGAAATGATATATATACAAAAGCTAAAATAATTATGAAATGTTGTTTCATTAGAACATTATTTGCTTAGAAGACCAAACGTGCTTTGTAGTTTGTATATGTACACTGCATGTATTTTTATTATTTTGATTTTGTATTATACTTTCTCTTGCACCTTAGTTGTTTTAAGATACATCTTAGTTTTTTTGTTATAGTAAAATGATCTAGAAATGACTTGACAAAAAGTATAAATACTGTGTATATTAAGGTTATTTTGTTATAGTAAAACATTGGTAATGCAATTAAAATAATATTTTTAGTAGCTAATATATTTAATTAAATTAGAAGGGCCCCTGGCTCAATCTCGCACTGGGCCTCCAAAATGTTAGGGCCGGCCCTGGTGACGGCCGGGTGGGCTCGAGGGCTCATGGGCGCGGTGGAGCCCGACATGCATGACGAAGAGGGCGAGTGTGAGTGAGTGACGAGAGATAGGGACAGAGATGCGGCTAAGTCAATATATTCACTTTGCCGTGTGCTTAGATCCAAGGCACACTAGCGGAAAAGGACTTCATCATGTGCCTATGTCCAGGGCACACGGTGAAGTGGACTCTTTGTTGTGTGCCAAGTTCTGGCACACGGTGAAGTATTTCAATGTTAATAAATTTTGATCATATTTCTTTTCTATATTTAAAAAACTTACCAAATAATGTCAAAAGTTTATTTGTTACTAACCACAAAAAATCATTATTTTATGTAGTTATAGCTAAATTTTAATTCATTTCAATTAAAACTCTACATTATCAAAAATAAATTAAAAATTATAAAAAAGATCTAAATAATAACCAAACTTTGACATGATACAATTTATATGATGTAACACATAAACAAAAAGGGCTAGAGTCAAAATCAATTTTGATTGTCAATTTGATTCTAAATCTTAGAAACCCTTTCAATACAATATGATTCTTCTCGGTCATTCTCTACTTTGCAAGCAACATACGTCACAACTTATGCAAAACATTCTCCACTTTGTAACACAACCTCTATGTACCAAATAATGATGTCAGGACAAATCTCATGATTTTTAGACATTGATTATTTTTTAAAATTTTAAATACGATTTAAGAACATGTTTGTAGTCGTAATCCAGGTTGAAAGATGTGTGACATTCTATTTCTTCACTTGTATATGGCCTCATATTGGAGTGACGAACATGAATATATTTTTTATTTTCAATATATTTCATTATTCACACTGGTAGTTCAAATTTGACTAATTACTAGAAAATACAATTAAAGATATAAAATAATAAAATATAGTAAATATATAGAGAAATGCACGAAATTTTAACATGAAGTATCATGTGTAACCTATAGACTAGAAAACAAATGGGCTGGAAATGGTGAAAAAAAATATTTGCTGTGCGCCACAAGAAGGCACAGGACAAATTGGAATGTTTGTCGTGTGTCACATGATATTACACAACAAATGTGGCTTTTTGCCGTGTATTTGCTTTGTGGCACACGACAAACGTATTCTCTATCTTGTGCCTCTGTTTCGTCATGTGCCTTTCTAAATACACACGACAAAGCTTCTGTTTGCCGTGTGCCCGAGGAAAGGCTCACGATGAAGATTTTCCGGTAGTGATAGTCTACATGGATCATGCTGTAATTATAGTGCTTTGATAGGTCTTAATTTTGCAAGAATTTGATTTGGAAATAAGAGACAAGAAAGGAATCAAAAATTCTGTAGCCGATCATCTATTGTGTATTATGTTCGAAGAAGAATAAACACATATTACTGATGAGATGTAGCATGAACACATATTATGTAGTATACAATACTAGAGATAATTGGATGCATGACATAATATCAGAATTTCAAGGAAACATGGATCATCTCTCACGTAATGCTAAACACAAGGTAAGAAGTGAGATGCGGAAATTCATTTGGGATTTCCCTTACCTGTATCGATATTGTGAAGATGGAGTCGTGAGAAGATGTGTTCCTCATAACGAAAGATTCAATATCCTTGAAAAGTGCCATTCTTCGGAATATGGAGGACATTATAGACATTTCCCAAACTCAATCTAAAGTATCGGCTAGTGGATTTTATTGGCCTTCTATGCACGAAGATGCTAAAAGTATGTTGCAACTTGCCCTCAATGCCAAAGAGTTGGAAATACAATTAGTCACTGCTATGCCTCTTCAGTACAATCTACAAGTTGACATATTTGATGTTTGGGGAACGGATTTCAAGGGACCATTTGTTAGTTCATATGGTTTTCAATATATACTGGTTGCTGTGGATTATGTATCAAAGTGGGTCGAAGTTATACCATGTAGAGTCAGCTCTACAAGGGAATCTAGAAGAATGATCTTAGATTGCATTTTTACCGGAGTACCTAGAGTAATTATAATAGACGAACCTAGAGTAATTATAATAGACGAAGGAAGTCATTTTACTGGAAGTGAGTTCACCAAAGCTTTGGCAAAATTAGGAATTGAGCATAGAATTGGAACTGCTTATCATCCATAGACCAATGGACAAGAAAAAATATTAAACAAACAATTAAAGAGCATTCTCCATAAGGTAGTGATAAAGGAAGGAAATGATTGGTCTAATAAGCTAAATGGAGCACTTTGGGTTTACCATACGGCATTCAAAACACCAATTGGTATGACACCTTACCAATTTGTTTACAAGAAAACTTGTCATCTTACTATAGAATTGGAACATAGAGCGTATTGGGCAATAAAAGAGATAAATTTGAATTTGGATGCCGTTACAATGAAAAGGAAAATCCGGATTAGTGAGTTTGAGGAAATAAGATTAAAAGCATATGATAGTGCTTCAATCTACAAAGAAAAGACCAAACGGTGGTATGACAAGAAGTTGCTGAAAAAGTAGTTTCACGAAGGAGATAGAGTACTTCTTTTCAATTCCAGGTTTTGATTATTTGGCAAAGGCAAATTGAAGAGAAAATGGGATGGCGTGTATCTTGTTCATCGAGTTTTACCACCAGGATCTATTGTGATCATGGATGGATGAAGAAACGAATACACGATAAATGGTCAACGACTAAAGGTATATCTAGAACCCGGCACTTTTGAGCTTAAATCTTTTTATATTTACTACGTCGAGTGAACAATTGGGTGGTCGAGCCTAAAGACGTAAAACAAAGGCATTGTATCTGTTGATTTTCTTTGTTTTTATGTGATTTTATTTATTTGAGTCAGTTCAAGCACTTTTGTCCATGTGTCGACCGGCACGGGTTCCATGTCGATCGACACAGTAGAGTCTGAGTGGGTTGCGAGTATGCGTGTCGCCTTCCTT
The DNA here is from genome assembly GCA_030378355.1 of Eleusine indica. NCBI lineage: Eukaryota > Viridiplantae > Streptophyta > Magnoliopsida > Poales > Poaceae > Eleusine > Eleusine indica. The sequence continues at coordinate 19,109,754 of CM059497.1, forward strand.
CGAGATATGCCTCTAAAATTCCTATATTTATAAGTTGGATTGCCATATGATAAAGGATTCCCTGGATATAAATAATTGAGGCCACCAGGGGTTTCGACATCAAAATTTCATACAACCGAGTCTCCGGCGCAATCCTAAACCCTAGATCAATGCAAGGCACTAGTAGGCATGACTAGTGTGCCAATCGGCACGAGAACAATGCCGGTCGACAAACCTCTGGTGCTGATCAACATGGTGGAGACCTTTCCCCTATAAATCACATGCTGCCATGGGCATGAGATAGATTGGCTTCTCCAACTGAAAATGACCCGATCGTGTGGTCATATCTTCGACGAGCATGGATGCGCAAGAGCGAGTCCGACAAGTGGAATCAAGAGAAGAAAGAGATGGATGCTGCCCTTCAGAAGAAGGTTAAGGAAGTATTGATCCGTAAGGGTAAATCTACAGTGTTTAATGAACACCAAGCTGTCTCTAATAGGTACACCATGGACAACTTTCTCTCTTTTGATTGCCCTTTGAACTATTAAGACTTTATTGCATTCGAGGAGATGCTTTCTGCTAAAGGAAAAGAAGCTTTAGATCAAGACTGTTTCCTGACTATGCATAGGGCCAGATTATACAGTGAACATCACATTGAGTTGAACAACACTGTTGCAGAAGCTGAGGACGAACAAGGTCATCCATGCGTCTTGTCTACTTGGGAGATTTTTCAGGAAAATCACATTCATAAAGAATCTTTGATCCAGGGACGCAAGTGTTTCTATTATAGGAAGGATTATCAGAGGCACATAGAGAATTTTATGAATGGTGATCCTAAGTACATCCCTGGAGACTTTGTCACAAATGATGGTTTTCCTGTTCCTGTTGGGCGGAAGTTACCATGTGAGTTTAATGATGAGATCCTACGACGTATTCAAAGGGCACATGAAGCTGAAGAGCAATGAGAGAAAAATCTAGAGGAGCTTCACGCACTTATCAATGGATTTGACCATAATGTTGGTCGATATGGTGCCTGTGCCGATCGGCACAACCTAAATATGGTGGATTTTGTGGATTTGGCTAATGATTGTTCAGCTCAAGAGCCTGCTGCAAAGAGATGCAAAGATTATGAGGGAATTCATTATTATGTTCGACTTTCCACTAAACCAAGGAGACGGTATTCTGGCTGGGGAAGCGATGTTTCCGAATCTTTGTATTGCTTGGAAACTCTTTCAGATATTGAAGCACCATTGGTAGCTGACAATTCGGATAATAAAGTCAATGAAAAAACTGAAGAAGAAGAGCCAATGGTGGAAGCTCAGGTTTAGGAAGATGCGGAAGAGGAGCCAATGGAAGTGGTTCAAATAGATGAAGTGGACGAGGACGTTTTTGGTAAACCAGCAGAATCCCATTTCCTCCGGCACGGAAGTTGAACGGGCGGGCGAAATTACGTGAGAGAAAGAACCTCAGATTGATGGAGTCCGCCGTCGGACAGAATAGCACTACTTAAAGACTACGGTAAATCTTGGGAAGAATACCGCTCTATTTTTATATTTGGCATACACGACATACAGCATAGTAGGAAAGGCAGAAACCACTGTCATGAAAGGAGATAAAAACTATCCAGCATCAAGAATGGAGCAACAAAGGAAAGATGATTATCTTATAGGAAGACTTCTTTCAATGAATACTCCAAAGCAAAGCATATTCTCTTGATTTCTTCACTGGCACCCTTATCCAAGCTAAGGATCAGGACATTAATAAAGACGAGGGATATCAAGCTGACCAAGAGCGGTGTTGATCGGCACCGACTGAGTGTCGATTACCACAAGGGCCAAATGTAGTTTCCTCCTCTCATTTTATGAGTCACGGTCCTCCTGCGCCGAGCTGCTATTACAGATATCGCCACAATATTTATGATGTTTATCGACAACTCCAAAACATGGCAGATATGGTTGAGTCCAAGTACACTTTTCTAAATCGGAATATTTGGAAAATCTTTCGCACATTGATAAGGAATGGCATGTAAGGTTAGGGAAGTCGGGTTAGGTGTTTCTTTCTTACAATAAGGACATTGCAAATTTTGAGTGTGGGGGAGGATCGCCAATCCATTAGAGTTGTTTGTGTTAAGTCTTATGAGTCGTAGTATTTTGTGGTGTGAGAGTTTATTTGGCAAGTGCTTAGTTAAATCATGAAGTCAAGGTTTATAATGCTTTAGATAAAGTGAGTGTTAATTGTCAAATCAATGTGAAAACCCCATGCTTTAGATAAAGTGAATTGTTGAATGTCGCTTGCTCATTATTTGGTTTGTGAACCCCCTTCTTTCATAAGAGTCGATGCATTGAATCAAGATTACTATATTTACCTGTTACACTTAGCCAAGTGAGTTCGAGATTATGCAACATATGAACCTTTTGATAAGAGGTATCTTTTTCAACTTTGTGCTCATGATTACGAATAAGCTAGAAAGGAATTTCTATTTATCCATCATGAATTCTTTCTAGCTGTTGACTTTTGCTAAGCCATATTAATAAATCATTCCCGGCACGGGGCCAGAAACGGTTCACTAATATGTCCCAGAGTCAAGTAGGTAAAATCCGCAAGCGCACGGAGAATACCGCTGTAGCATTTCACCCGGAAGTATTCAGGGTATCATATTTGTTTATCCCAGAGGAAGGTTATGATCAAGAAGCGTTACTAACATATAAGATCATGTTAACAATTAGCAAGGATATCTAACCAAGACAGGCGGGCACATGATAATAACCGGGTAGTGTGACACACACAGAAGATTCCTACTAAATAAATAAAGTCTAGTGGAGGAAAGAAAAGGCTAAGCTACTCCTACTATACATTCCTATACAGTTGCATAGCCTAAGTAGAATACATACAGACCCACACTCAGGTTCAGCAGTCAATAGTATAGCACTTCAGGCACGGACTTACCCCTGCATCCACAGGCGACTTCCGCCAAGAGCCTACGCACTAGCCTAGCGGGGAGGATTTCAAAGGACGGACAGGGCTGTCACCACCTGCCGCCTACCTCAACGAACCAGTAGACTAACGAATAATTGATGCAAATCAGTCACCCAAGTACCATACTTGCATGACCAAAGAGCACTCTGCCCCTCCGCGATTACTATTAACGAGGCAGAGCTACCGTACGAATACGATCACCAAACCCATGCTATACTTTATCAGCTAAAACTAAGCATAGAGACTATAACATATAAACTAGACTATAGTGACGGTATATAACTAGCATGACAATAGTAGTATAATAAATATAAACTACTATCACACAAGTAGACTATACTATCACATATATGGATCACAATATCAAACAAGAAACTCATGACCCAAGCACAACTATATAGAATATATATATATATTGATAAGAGCAAAGTCTTACAAAAGGGAAAAGATACAAGAGTCATACCAATTCCAAGTGAAGACTTGGGACTAGAGAGCTCTAGACTCAGCCTAACTCCACTAAAACTCCAAGAACTACTACTAGCAAGAGAGAAATGCTTCTTGTGGTGTGTGTTGAGTGTGAAGGCCCTCACCCTCTATTTATAGCCTCAATAGGTCGGCAAGGGAGAGTAACCGCCACGGAAGGCACCTCAAACCGCCATCAGGAGTTGCGGAGGAGCCAACACGTGGAAGCCTAGGCGGAGAGGGCGCCAGACCAGGTCGCCCGACCTGACCAGGTCGGCCGACCTGGGGGTGGCCCCTCCTGGCCTGTGCTTTCTCCAGGTGGCTGTCCTGTGGGCCCTGACGTCGGTTTGCGCGGTCTTACAGGGAGTTACGTCGGTTAAGTGCTGAAAATGGGCCCTTCAATCCGTGTGACGTCCATGTGGCACTCTCTGATTGGTCGAAAGTGTGTTTTCTTGCCTTTTGAGGTGTTTCCTTCACATTTCCTCCTGCATGCACAAAGTTCTCCAAGTACAAGTGGAACTATATTATTGTGATAAAGCATGCGTGTATGAAATGCCAAATTCTCCTTTATTTGAGTATAGTTGACGATTGAAAATGGTACTTAGCAGCCGTCAACAAACTCCCTCAAGCTTACCCTTTGCTCGTCCCGAAGCAAAGATAAACTTAAGTTGTTGATCAGGAGTTGCTACAATGTCCTACTCCTCAATAATACTATGCGCACAACAAAGTACTCTTCCTAGAATTAAATATGTTGGCACATAACTTACCCATTTACCTCGATCCATGGGGCTTTTATACCTCATTGTCTTGGGCGGTTGAGAGATAGAACAATTGCAGGGCACCAATCACTTGCTCTAGATTCCGCTATGTTATTCCGGAGGTTTTCAAAAGATTTTGAAAATAAAAACCAAGTTCCTCAAATGATTCTCTCGGATCACTCAATATGTGTATGATTCCTCACCAAGGCAAAGTGTTGCCTATAATCACCTACTTCTAAATAAGGCTTTATGTGGAGCTCAAGGTAGGGATATATGAGGCACTCATGTTCACATAATATTGCTATGTCAAAAGACCGGATCCAAGAAAAACATCAATTCAAACAATCTTGATCAAGATGTGCAAGTGTGTGGGAGAACGGAGGAATGGTGGATGGGAAGAAATAACTCCTTTTTGAATTTTTCTTCTCTCTTTTGGAGTTTCTAGGCTATGGCTATCTTTTGCTTGCTCTCTTTTTTGAGCATTTTTTTTTTGCGTAGCCATAGTCCTAGTTTGCAATGAATACTTTGAGAGAGGAATTTTGCAATGGATATATGGAGTGTTTCTTTGGATGGATGGATGGATAGTGGCTTTCTTCCGGTGTAGAAGAATAGCTCAGGTGGATATGGTGGATATGGTGGATGCTATCTTCTTGATTTAGAAGGATAGCTCATGGCGGTGGATGTGTGTATATGATCTTGATCAAGAAAGCATGAAAAGAGTTCTACTAGGGTCACAACAATTTTGACTAAGCTCAATGTGAAACAAGCAGCATATGTGTAAAGGTTTTCAAATGTAAACACTACATATGGCTGTGGTGGGAATTTCATCATTGAGGAACTTATCAATTTGTCATTTTGAAAAATAAAACTCCGGAATTCAAGCTTTACGTTGAGCAAGATCATAGCAGCCCTATCTATCATATCATACCTCTCAACAACTTAGAACTAGAGAATGCATATGCTACCCACAAGATTCAAGTTCAAGGCAAGATTTACCAACAAACCTAACTCTTGAGAGAGTACTAAGTCGTAAACTAGCATTAGAGAGGAATAAAGGACAGAGCAACTATTCATCATCTCAACATAGGAAAATTATACACATTCATACCGCGCATGAAAAAGGGAAATATTTTTGTTCTTTTTATATTTTGCAAATTTTTATGGATTTTCAGATTTAGCAAATGCAAGAAAAAAAAAGGGAAGGGGAAAGATACAAGTTACCGTGAGAAGGGGAGTCCTCCCCCAAGCTTGTTCTTGCTCATATCTGCTGGTTCGGGTCGTAGCCTTGGGAGCGGAAGAAGGCATCCCAATTGCTCTGATTCTGAGCCATCATCGCGTTCAGCTGGCGGAATTGGTTGTCGCTGAAATTCTGCCATTGCTGGGTGTCGGCGACATGTTGCGTGAGAGTTTGTTGCATGCTCTCGGTGCGCAAATCAATGTCGTTCACCCTCCTTGTCAACTCGGCCATCCCATAGTTGAGTTCACGGAACCCACGGGATGAGAATGACCGAGTGGCAAAGGATGGTGGTCCACTTGAACTTGATGACGTCTGCATGGGGTAATCGTACTGAGATTCCCATGCTCCGGCCTGCCATGTTGATGCACCCGCCTCGTCCTGTGGTGGGGGCTGCTCCCATACTGGATCTCCGGTCGGAGTGTGAAACTCCGGTGTAGGCTCCATATGCCTACGGGAACGTGTCGGTCGCCCTGAAACACTATGCCTGCGAACTTCTCCCACTGGCTCAAGTGGGAGGGTTAGTGCCCGACAGTGATACAAACGAAGACCCGGGTTAGGTAACGGGAATTCATTTGTATACCCGGGAAAGTGATAGATCAAGGTATTATTTGGACCATGTTTCAAAGTATGTCCTTGCACAAAATAGTCCTCGCCTAGAAATTCTCTATCTACCGTCAAATATTCAACATGAACATTCTCAAGCAGACCACACTTCTGCGCAATGCGAGTAACTAAAGAGGTGCACTCAATTGGTCCTGTCAACTTTATATTGTCTAACCATTGATCAATCATGCATTCCGCGGGTGACACCCTAATTTTCTTAACCATGGCATAAAGTATTTTCAATTCATCTTGCCGGACAACCCTAATGTCACCTCGAGGAAACAAGGTCATAGCCAACCACACATGCATAAATCTAAGTGTAGGATTATGGATGGCACTTGTTCTAGGCTTGGGACCCCACTCGTTTCCGGAAATCTTTTTCCAAAAACTTTCTTTATGGAACCCCTTTAGCGCTTTATCTAAGTCTAGCCTACATTTAGGATTTAGACCTAGCATAGCATGAAGATCACCCCATGTGACCAAGCGCTCTTGCCCATACAAGCGAAAAGAAATGCCTTCATCATACTTTCTAAGGGTGCATAAAAACTGCATAGTAAGCAAACGAGAACCCGGCTCATCCACTTCTACGAAATTTAGCCAACCCATAGTGCGAAAAATAGAGGTAAATTCTTCTCTCATACCTATTTTCTCGAGGAAGTCCGGATCGAAGCGTCGGGTGTGGGCGAATGGCCGTTCTCTCATGAGCGCGATGGCTTGGCCCTCGCGGTCGTCCTTGATGTCGAGATGCTCCTCGGTGATGAGCAAGGCCGGCCTTTCCTCCGGAATTTCAGCTTCGGGGTCACCATGCCCCGGACTTGGTGTGAGCTCGACGGAGGATGCTTGACTCGTGCTTGCACGAGTGCTTTTTCTCCGCTTGATTCCGGCGACTTGATTCATTCGGTTGAACATGGCTGCACACAAGAACAAACACAAGACAAGAACAAAAACAAGATCGAACAAGTGTTCGGGTGAGCGTTAGTGAAAACAACAAACCCGAGCTTCTCCGAAATTGGTTTTCTTCTCACAACAACTTGCAAATGCACTAAAACAGAGGGGAAATATTTTTTTTTTTTGGGTTTTTGGGGCTGTAGTAAAGTTGAAGAACACGAAATTTTGGGAGAGCAACAAGTGAGCAAAGGAGGGGAGCGAAAGATGAGCTTGGAATGGTGAAGCTCCTCCTCCTGGGCGGTTTTTATAGCCAAGGAAGAAAGATGGCCGTTAGAAAGGGACAAAGCAACGGCCATATAGCCGTTGGGAGAAAGGAGCACAGGAAAAGGTGGGGCCAGGGGGTCGACCGACCCCACCAGGTCGGCCGACCTGGCAGGTGGGCCTTCTGGCAGCCCCCTTTTTCCTATGTGTTCCCCAACGGCTAGGGGATTTGTCCCCTGCTGCCTTTTTGCCCAAAAAGCTCGACAAAAAATCTTTTCAAAATGGAAAGCCCAAAAACCTATTTTCTAAATTTTCAAAAATGCAAATGAGTTTTGAAAAATTCCAAGGTGGCTGGAAAAATTCAAGAATGCAGAAATGCAGTGGTCGGGAAAAATCAAAATGTGGTGGAAAGCAAATATGCAATTAAAAGAGCAAATATGGATAACTACCGGTTTAACCTCCCGGCGAGGACTCACCTTTTAAAGTGCGACGAGCGGGACTTTTTTCCGGCGTTCAGCTCGATGAAGCGTTGTCCGGTCCCGGAGATGAAGACACGGATGATGCTTCTTGTTTCACTCGCCACACCTTCTTGGTCTTTGTTGCGGTCGGTGGCTTCTCGGGCTTCGGAGGCTGCGGTTTTGCAGGCTTCACAGCCTGTTTCTTTGCAGACCTCGGAGGTTGCTGCCTTGGGGACTTCGGAGGCTGTTGCTTAATGTGTGACCTTTGCCTCCTTGCCTTCATCAGTTGTTGCTGTGCAACCTTTTCCTTCTCAAGGAAGTTCTTCATGAATGTGATGAGGCTTTCCTTCTTTGGCGGAGTGACCTCCACTTCCTTGATGTTGCTTGGGTTCGGCCCGTACTTGATACGGATCATGTTGCACTGTTCTTTCCGTGGCCGAAAGTCAAACTTCTCCTCCTTGCCATTGATGTGGAAGCGGATTTCTCCGGCTCCAACATCGATGCGAGCATCCGCAGTGCTGAGAAATGGGCGTCCCAGGATGAGCGGTGTGCTCTTCCCGACGTCCATGTCAAGCACTACGAAGTCGATGGGGATGAAGCAATCCCGGATTTTCACCGGAATATCTTCGGCGATCCCCGCCGGATAGCGGACCGTTGAGTCGGCCAGCTGCAGCTGCATCGGCGTGGGGGATAGTGTGGTGTAGTTGAGCTTGTCGAAGACATCCTTCGGCATGACGCTCACACTTGCCCCAAGATCACACAAGGCATGGTCGAAGTTCTGTGTCCCGATCGAGCAGGTGATCGTGGGACACCCCGGATCTTTCTTCTTCTCAGGAAGCCGGTTGAGTATAGCAGCGCTACACTCTTCCGTCAGCTTGACAATTTCTGTGGTCAGTAGTGGGCGCTTGTTGCTGATAAGATCCTTGAGGTAGCGAGCGTACGTGGGTACTTGTATCGCATCCAGCAAGGGCACGTTGATGTGCAGCTTCTGGATCACCTCAACGAAGCGTGTGAACTGCTCGTCCACGGTGGGCTTCCTTCTTCTTTCAGGAAACGGCATGAGGTTCGTATCATAGAACTCATGTGGGGCCGTTTTTCTGGGCGGCAGTTCTTCTTCTTCTGCCGGCTTCTCAGCTGATGTGTCCTTTCCTGCATGGTTAGGGTATGGCGGATCCCGAGTGGACTTACCTCCTCTCGTGGTAACCGCATTAACATTTCTAAGGGGGTCTCGGGTTGCCCCGGGATTTTCCCCGACTCAGCAGTAGGAACAGCAGCAGCTAACTGAGCTAATTGAGTTTCTATCATTTTATTAAAGCTCAGCTGATTCTTGAGAGCAGAGGAAACACCCTCTATCTTAGTGCGGATGCTCTCAAGAGTCCTATCAGTGGTGGCAAGCTTTTTACTGATGTTATCGTTAACCTTAGCTTGACCAAGCACAAGATCTTTCAAGGAGGGCTGATTATAACCGGAATTAAAACCAGAGAAGTTGCCAGAGTTACCTCCTTGGTAGTTGGGACGTGGTGGACCCCAACTTTGACCTCCTTGTGGACGGTAGCCGTTGTTGTTGTTGTTGCCCATGAACATTGCGTCCTCACGGGTCTCAGGGCAGTCATTGCCCGAGTGTCCCGTGTTGCCACAGACCTCGCAAGTCATACGAGCGTCTAGGGCTTTCACTTCTCCATTGGCTTGGTTGTCCATCTTCTTCATGAGAAAGTCAATCTTGGCGGCGAGCATGTCAACCTCCTTGACGGAGTGCATGCCTCGCTGGCGAGGTTGGAGGCGCTCTTCATTCCAACCTTGGTTGGACACCATCTTCTCGATCAAATCTTTTGCCTTGCTCACAGTGAGCGAGAAGAAGGCTCCACCAGCAGCAGCGTCGAGGTGGTCGCGGGCCGACGGAGTAAGCCCGTTGTAGAAGTTCTGGATGATCAGCCAATCATCCATCCCGTGGTGGGGACATGCCAGGATGTACTCCTGGAGCCTCTCCCATGCATCAGGAATCGATTCCTTCGACTCCTGCTGGAAGCTTGAGATCCTTCCGCGGAGGGCATTGGTCTTGCCCAGCGGGAAGAACTTTGCAAGGAACGCAGCTGAACACTTCTCCCAAGTGTTCACAGCTTCAGGGTTTGCGTAGAACCACTGTCTCGCTCTCCCAAGGAGAGAGAACGGGAACAGTCGAAGGCGAACAGCGTCGGGGGTGACGTCCTTCATTTTGAACGTGTTGCAAATCTCCAGGAATTGCTGGAGATGAGCATTAGCGTCCTCATTGGCTTTCCCACAGAATGGGCTAGCCTGCACCATGGTGATGAGACCGGTCTTGATCTCGAAGTTCGCATCTCCCACATTGCCAGCTGGTCCCGTAGGGATGTTGGCAGCGGAGGGAGCGGAGAACTCGCGGAGGGTCTTGTCGGCCATTTGCTCAGAGCTTGATGGTGCGGGAATGACAGGTTCGATTGGCCGAGTCTCCTTACGAGGAGGGGTGAGCCTAGCTCGTGTCCTTCTCAGGAGTGACTCAGGATCTTCAGTGAAGTTTGTCGGCAAGTCGAAACCAGTCATACACTACCCTGTTTTCATACCAAATGCAGAAAACAAAGCAAGGTTAGCCTGCCTAGGAGATAGCCTTAACAATTGCAACACTACTATATACATTAGTAATTTTTCCTAAATCATACGCCTTCCCCGGCAACGGCGCCAGAAATGCTTGTTGACTTTTGCTAAGCCATATTAATAAATCATCCCCGGCAACGGCGCCAGAAATGCTTGTTGACTTTTGCTAAGCCATATTAATAAATCATTCCCGGCACGGGGCCAGAAACGGTTCACTAATATGTCCCAGAGTCAAGTAGGTAAAATCCGCAAGCGCACGGAGAATACCGCTGTAGCATTTCACCCGGAAGTATTCAGGGTATCGTATTTGTTTATCCCAGAGGAAGGTTATGATCAAGAAGCGTTACTAACATATAAGATCATGTTAACAATTAGCAAGGATATCTAACCAAGACAGGCGGGTACATGATAATAACCGGGTAGTGTGACACACACAGAAGATTCCTACTAAATAAATAAAGTCTAGTGGAGGAAAGACTAGGCTAAGCTACTCCTACTATACATTCCTATACAGTTGCATAGCCTAAGTAGAATACATACAGACCCACACTCAGGTTCAGCAGTCAATAGTATAGCACTTCAGGCACGGACTTACCCCTGCATCCACAGGCGACTTCCGCCAAGAGCCTACGCACTAGCCTAGCGGGGAGGATTTCAAAGGACGGACAGGGCTGTCACCACCTGCCGCCTACCTCAACGAACCAGTAGACTAACGAATAATTGATGCAAATCAGTCACCCAAGTACCATACTTGCGTGACCAAAGAGCACTCTGCCCCTCCGCGATTACTATTAACGAGGCAGAGCTACCGTACGAATACGATCACCAAACCCATGCTATACTTTATCAGCTAAAACTAAGCATAGAGACTATAACATATAAACTAGACTATAGTGACGGTATATAACTAGCATGACAATAGTAGTATAATAAATATAAACTACTATCACACAAGTAGACTATACTATCACATATATGGATCACAATATCAAACAAGAAACTCATGACCCAAGCACAACTATATAGAATATATATATATATTGATAAGAGCAAAGTCTTACAAAAGGGAAAAGATACAAGAGCCATACCAATTCCAAGTGAAGACTTGGGACTAGAGAGCTCTAGACTCAGCCTAACTCCACTAAAACTCCAAGAACTACTACTAGCAAGAGAGAAATGCTTCTTGTGGTGTGTGTTGAGTGTGAAGGCCCTCACCCTCTATTTATAGCCTCAATAGGTCGGCAAGGGAGAGTAACCGCCACGGAAGGCACCTCAAACCGCCATTAGGAGTCGCGGAGGAGCCAACACGTGGAAGCCCAGGCGGAGAGGGCGCCAGACCAGGTCGCCCGACCTGACCAGGTCGGCCGACCTGGGGGTGGCCCCTCCTGGCCTGTGCTTTCTCCAGGTGGCTGTCCTGTGGGCCCTGAAGTCGGTTTGCGCGGTATTACAGGGAGTTACGTCGGTTAAGTGCTGAAAATGGGCCCTTCAATCCGTGTGACGTCCATGTGGCACTCTCTGATTGGTCGAAAGTGTGTTTTCTTGCCTTTTGAGGTGTTTCCTTCACATTTCCTCCTGCATGCACAAAGTTCTCCAAGTACAAGTGGAACTATATTATTGTGATAAAGCATGCGTGTATGAAATGCCAAATTCTCCTTTATTTGAGTATAGTTGACGGTTGAAAATGGTACTTAGCAGCCGTCAACACTAGCCATCCATATTTGTTCCTTTTTCTATCCAAACACACAGGTCCTTGTTCTCCATAACCCTCTTCCTTGATACAACCTACAAGCAAAAGTGCAATCATCTGGTGACTGGAAGAAGACCTTGTATTCACGAAAAAGAAATAAAAAGTGTGTTGACCGGCACCGTACGTGACGATCAGCACAAAAGAAGAAAAAAATGGAGAAAAAGATAAAGGTCAGAAGATGAAGTTCATACATTCAAAAGGATAAACCCAAATTCAAATTGCATGGTTTTTATTCCATTCTTTATCTTTACTTTTTAGTCCTTTATCTATTCCATGAACCCTCCATGTTATCATTATTTGGTAGTCTCTCCCTTTTTAGAAGGCATGATTGAGCACAACTTTGACTTAAACGACTCTTTGATTTAATTGGTTATTTACCCTCCAAGATCCACAAACAAGCTTCTATATTGAATAAAGTGGGAAGGATACACATTTGAGTGAAAGAGTGAAATCTTGAAATTGATGCATTTTTCATCTGAATGATATGAAGGGAGAATAAAATTTTTGTTTTATCATTGAGCCTTATGATAATTTGATTGATTCAAGTGTGAGGTGCAACAGTTTTCAAATTAAGAGAAAAATCTTTGTGGAGGGATATATATTGATGCAATGACTGCCTAACACCCTGATTTTCATATTTGGCCAATTATTAATTTTCCTATTTTTATTGAGGTGTTAATATTTATCTTTAGCTTCAAAGATTATTTTCTTGATTTATTAAATTAAGTAATCAAAATTATTTATGTAATGTTGCATTGATGCCGGAGTAGTATGCAGTAGGTTTTTATTGTGTGAAAAAGTATTTAAAAATTTGAAGTAGAAATCGATTTAGAATTAGTTAGAATTTTAAAATAGAAAATAGAATACAAATAAGAAAAGAAAAGGAGAAGAAAAACTCCTAGCCGAAGCCCATTTCCCTTTCTCCCCCCCCCCCCTCCTCTTTTTCGGCCTTGGGCCAACTCCCTTCTAGCGGCCCACCTTTCCTCCCCCTCCCTTCCCTCGCAGCCCACTCCCCCCCCCCCTCATCTCTTCCTTTCAGCCAGCCAACAGCACCCTACAGCCCAGACGCGCCCCGTGGCCCACTCGCGTGCCTCGGCGCCCAGCCCGCCCCGTAGCCAGGCGCGTAGCCCAGCTCGCGCAGCCCAGCGCCCGTAGCCTGCAGCCCAGCTCCGCACACAGCCGCCGATAGGTGGGGCCCGCGTGTCATCCCCCACCTCCCGCCACTCTCTCTCTCTCCCCGATCCAAGCCAACGGAAACCGTCATTGATCCCCCGCCTCCCTGGCTCCCAAAATCGACACTCGAGCATGTCGCGTGTCCCTCCGCCCCCCCCCCCACTTCCAGCTTTAATCACGCACTAGTACGCTAGTGGCCATCAATGGCCACTGTCGGCCATTGATTTCCGGTGAGGTTGCACCCGCTCATTTCCCTCTTCCTCCCCACTATAAATTGACCCCCTCAGAATCGCCCTGCCCCGCCGCTTCTTCCTCTCGCTTCCCCTCATCCCCGCGACCCCCGGAGCACCCTCGCCATCGAGCTTCAACCAACACCGCCACTTCCCTCGCTGTAGCCACCCGCGGCCGCCAATCTCTACTGGAGCCCCCTTAGCCGTCCATTATTTGATATAAGGCTAGGATTAAAAGACCCCGAAGGGGTATAGGCCCGGTCCACCGTGGACTTCTGGTCAAACCCCGGTCCACGACCCCTGTAGACCCCGTCCACGAGTTTAGGGTTTACATTAATTCAATTAATTCCAGGGTAATGCCCATTTTGTAGTTAAACCCCTTATCTTTGTCTTAATTTGTTCTTACACCCAATTTTCTACAGAAATTTTATTAGATTATATTTTAGCCCTAATAATTTCATAAATACTCCCTCCGGATTTAAATTGTTGACGTAGTTCACTTTTTTAGCTCTGTTTGACCATTCGTCTTATTCAACATATTCTTTAAATATAAAAATTATAAGATAGATTTTAACTACCTTTAGTGATACAACAAACTATAACAAAACATTTAATAAATTTTCAGATTTTTTGAATAAGACAAATGATCAAATATAACTAAAAGAGTCAACTGTGTCAATAATTTAAATCCGGAGGGAGTATTATTTTAGCCCTGAAATTTTACAGAATCACCCCTGTACTCATTTTTAATTATATTTTAACCCTGTCTTTTTACACTTAGGCCCCTACACTTAATAAAAATTGTTAAGTCCTAATATTTTACACTTTAGTCCTTGTAGTTTTATAAAATTACAAATAGGTCCCTGTAAACTTCTGTTTTTACTTTTAGCATAATTTCTTTAACCATAACTCCGATTTAGGTGATTTTTTAGGCTCACGGAATCGTAGGAATGCATACTATCTTTTGGTACTGTTTCCATAGTCATTGGAACATGTTTGGTGTATTGTTCCTTATTTGTTTATGTTTTACTTTTTTGGTATTTATCGATATTAGAGGAGGAACAACTTTAGAATTTCCAAGATCTTGATTTTCAGCAGCAGCCAGCGAGAGAACAAGGCAAGTGTCCTTGACAATATTGTACCTATTTAGGATATTAGTTTACTTTTCTTGCATCCTTGTCTAAATTTGAATCCTATGTTAGGGTTGCCTAGATTTGATTTATCCTGTCCTTGTTGCCTGGTTTGGGACATGGTGGTTCAGTTTGGGTACGTCGTGCTAGTGCAATACTTTCCTTGTCGCCTGGTTTGGGACAAGGTGGTTCAGTTTGGGTACGTCGTGCTAGTGCAATACTTTGGGTGTACAAAAATGAATAATGATTAAGTTTGACTAATAATCACTTGAACCTAATCATCATTTGGGCTGGTAATCTTTTTAGCAACATGAATTATAGGTGGCCTAATCAGGAGGATGTTGATGATGGTGCAGGTTTGCACAGGTACGAGTAATGTACTGGTTGGAATGTGGTAGTACCTGCTAGTGGTCATAACAACCAATTCGTGGGTAACTCATAGTTTTGCTATCGGTGGGCAACCGATAGTGTTGGACAGGTGTTAACCTGTTAGGCTACTTTTCACCTAGTAAATAGGATGCTTGTATAATTAGAGTCATAGGCTAAGGATGCATTGTGCAGTAAACAAGTGTTAAGCCTATTCATGTCTTTCGCCTGCATGTCATTACTTTCCCCCACTTGCTGAGTACTTTATGTACTCACGCGTTATAGTTTCCCCTGTGTTGTTGTTACTATATTACTGTTGCTCAGAGGATGATGGCGAGATGGACTACGCTGATGAGGACTACTTCGACTAGGAGTGCAACCCTCGGTTGACTGCCTGTGGCGCTGTGGAGTTTTCTGCTATTCTCTTTTATGTCTTGATGTAATCCATGCTATGTAATAATGATTCGAGGTATTAATAATAATGACATTGGTTTTACTGTTATTTCACTTATGTCCTGTGTGCGTGAAAACTTGATCCTGGGCACGCATACAGATGCATTCGGTTTTGGTCTTAAAACCTGGTGTGACAGAGTGGTATCAGAGCTATGTCAACCGTAGAATGCAAGCCTAGATAGAATGGTCATGAAATAGGTCCTATTTTCAAAATTAGTATTTGAAAAAAAACTTTACTTCTATTTTTTTCCTCACATCATATTTTCTCCTTACTTGTCTATTCTCAAATGTTGGACGAGTGTACTTTAATTTTATTCTTTCCTATTTTTCAAAATAAAGGTGAAGATTCTTCACAAAATGGAATGCATTGGACATCACTCTACGACAACACGTAGAAAGACTTTTCGTGTAAGCTTAATTTAGGACCCCTCCCTTTTGATAGCAGAATCGCTAGAGAAAACATTAATTGTATGCATTGTGTTGCTTGTGATGTGCAATGTTTGAGTTGGTTCTTTGATTGTGTGTTGATGTGCTTGCAGAGCATTGTTGCTTTGTTATCACATCACTAGGTTGTTCTAGATTTAGTTTAGTTGGGGTACCTATCCTCTATTCCTTCTTATTCTATTCCTCCTCTGGTGTCAAAAGGGCTACTACATTGAAGCTTGGCCAAAGAAGGATTTGATTAGTACAACCCCGAGTGTGAACCTAAGGGGGGTAGACTTTTCTGCAAATCTCGTAGTCCTTGAATCTAAAGGAGTTGATGTGATCCTTGGCATGGATTTTTTAAGCAAGCATAATGGACTTTGTGGAATACTTACCTTACTGGAATTCATAGTTAGGCCTAAGTCGATAGACGACCGGGTGACCCATCAATAAGGGAACCGACTAAGTCGGCTTAGAGCACAAGGCAATTAGAAATAGACTTACTATGTATATCCTTGTAGACTATGAGAAGGACTCTTTATGTACCCCCTGCCGACCAGATATATAAGGCGGTAGGAACCCTCCATCGAGGGACAAAGGACACACCAAATCTTCATTGCAATACAAACCACAAAACACAGGACGTAGGGTTTTTACTCTCAGCGAGAGGGCCGGAACCTGTATAACTCGACTTCTTGTGTTTCCATCATTGTTCTTAATCCCGATGTAGCCCTATAAATATATTATCGATATCAAGTCTCAATAGTTGGCGCGCCAGTTAGGGGACAAGGCACGCCGGTATTCACCGTTGACTTCAATGGCAGAGATTCCCAATATCTAGTACTCGCCAAACTTGAAGATCTCCTTCGGGTCGCCTGACTTCACCGTGGACGCCAACGGGGCATTGGGTCTACAACGATCCGACTCGGCCGCTGCCAACTCTATGGCGCGATCATCGAGCTCGTCGGATCTGATCTTTGGTCTCCTCTAGCTTCTTCTTCAACTTACCTTTCTCAGCGCTTTGCTCTTCGAGTGACTTAGAGAGGACATTCTTCTCTACAGTCAGAGTGTCTAAAAACCTCTGCTGGTTTGAAGTAAGCTTCTCTAGATCGGCAACTTTTTTCTCATGAGCTAAAAGCAAAATGTATTCAGCATTTGAGGATTACTAAGGAATAAAGGCTTGATGGTCTTTCCCTGCACTGGCAAGACGACTTTCATCCAAAGAGGAGGAGGCAGTTTTCAGGTCGGTCAGCAATCTGTCCACTTGGTCTTTCACCTTGGAATATTGTTGACCGGTTACTGAAGAGATCAGATAAAAGCCAGCCAGTAAGAATAGTGATCCATGTATCAAAGATTTCAAGAACATACTAAGGCTTTCAGCCCCAAGGAAGTCTATCCTCGATTGTTTCCTCTCCACCAGTGAATACATTTGCTGGTCAAGAGTGGCAGCATGAGTCGACACATCATATAATTTGAGGAAGAAAAAAGGCCTTGGTATTAATGTACCTTGGATGCTTCATGGTGGTTGCGGAGGATCTCCATGTCTTCTGCATCCGGCCGACCGGATGGCTTTTCAACCGACGCGCCCTTATCTTTCTCTGGAGTCGGCGTCTTGGCGGTCTGCAGAGGAGCGGCGATTTGCATCAGAGCAGGAGCGCCTAGAGACTTTGCCGGCTCGGTCTGCATGCTTGATGGCGTGACTACAGATTCAGTCCGGTCAGTCGGATGAGAAACAGGAGTCTGTGCCGTGTCCTTAGACACGGAGACCTCTGGCACCTCGGTCGACTGGGTGCGTGCTTAAAATCATGAAGGGAAGTAAACACAAGTAAGAAGTTACCTGGAAGCTTGCTTGATCTTGATTCTGCCAAGCTTCATCTTCAAGGTGGAGGTCTACGAGTCAGTATGCTTCCTCTTCAAAGGAAGCTGCCCCGTAGCCTCTGGAGACTTAGCCGATGTCCCTGCGTCACTCGCTGCTTTGCTCGATAGTCTTGACCGACCTGTAGGTTGGTCAGAAGATGCAGGAGGCAGGCGGTCGGCTAGTGGGAGGTCAACTTCTGCATCATCGTCATCTCCAACATCCCCCCGATATTGTCTCTGCTGGTGGGAAGCAGCTTCTATCACTGACCAATAGGTGGGTTGACTAGTGGAGAGGCGGAGGGGCCAATATCGCTGACTGGATCGGTCTGCTGGCCAGTTGTGACACTTGGCACAGCAGGGATGGCCGGGTGCGATGGCTTAGGAGCATAGTCCGCTCCCTTTGTGTCAGTCTGAGGGAGTGGAGGGTGAGACACAAAAGTGTTGAGTACCTACATACAAGTATGAAGACCATGTTAGCAACAAATATTGTGCTAAGACTACAAGCGACAAACACGATTGAAGATAAGGCTTACTCAGGCTCGAAGAGTGCCCTCGTTGTATGCCTTCTTAATTAAGGCGTTATCCTGAGGGTTGATCGACTCGAACATCTTGCTCAGGCGAGCCTTGCGTAGAGCAGGGTTCGGTGGGTCGGGCACCTCTCTGGTTTCATCATCCGAAGTATATTCCCATCCGGGATGACATTGCTACTTGAGAGGTTGCACTCGACGCACGATGAAGCTCTTGGCAATGGCTACTACGTCGATCCCTTCCTACGTTAGCTCGGTGATTTTCTTCAGAAGATCTTGGACTTGAGTGTCGGTCAGATCTGGTTTCTCTGTCTAGGAGGACTGAGGACTAGCCTTGGCGCCAGTGAAGTCAGAGATGGCTGGAGAGGGATTATCGCAATAGAACCACTCGTCCTGCCACTTCTTTTATCCGGTGGCCAGCGGCACGTCGATGTACAGGTCCTTCTTCCGGAGCTGGATATCGATGCCCCCAATGGCTTCTTGATTGGCCGCTGATGGCAAGGGTCAAAGAACGAAAAGGTGGTGGAACAGAGTGAAGTGGGGAAGAACGCTAAGGAAAGCTTCACATAAATGCACCAAAATGGCAATGTGTAGAATAGAGTGGGGATTGAGATTGATCAACTCAATCCAATAGAAGAAGAGGAGCCCGGGCAAGAAGCTGCAGCAGGGAACTCCAAAGGCTCGCTCAAAGGAGCGGAAAACAACAACCTGATTGCGGATTGGAAGGGGATGAGGTTCAGATCCAGGTACCTTCCAATTCAGCCGCGCCTGTTCTGGTAGGACGCCTTCGACGACCATGGCGTTCAGGGTGCTGGTGGTGATGGTGCTCTCGGAGAACTCGCGAAGGTGCTCCGAGATCTCCATCTCTGATGAGGATGACTCTGTGGCAGCGGTGGCCAAGGCTTTTGCGCCCTTCACTAGCTTGCACGGCATGATGACGAGCTCGAAGCGGCGATGGATCTGGATTGGATGCTCTAACTCTAGCTTTCGAGCTCGGGGGCTTGGGCGCGGTGCCGATTAACGACGGTGGTGGAAATGTGCAAGAACCCTAAATAGGGGAGTGGAGAAGCAGGGGAGGCACGAGGAAGAAGAAGAGCTGCAAAATGGCGGCGTGTTTGCATCATCCTATCCTCGCCCCTTTTATACCTTCACGTTAACCTAGGTCACGGGGGACCATGTGGGCCTGCATGGGCCGTACTGTGCCAAGTTGGCCTTTGCGATTACTTAAAATATGCAACAAATCTTTTGACAGATTTTTTGCTAAATTAATAAACCCGAGTGTTAAACTCGGGGACTTCTTTGATGAGAGGCAATGGAAAGAACCATTATAAATCCCCATATTTATGTGATTTGATGATCACGTAGCAGAGGACTTGATGGTCGTATGGGAGTAAGTTTACAGATTATGCCATTGACTGAAATTAGTTATTATAGGCTAACGATCTGGCTTACATAGTCCGAGTGGTGAATAATCATGGAAAAGCTATATTATGATTGATGTCATTATAGTCTAGTACTGAGTTATGATTGATGTCATAAGTTTTCTTGGATTCTTAATATGATTAATGTCATTATAATGGAATCGAGAATCACTCGTCCAAAAGCAGACGTCACTCTGCCTTTTATAGCTCGGTCGGCTCAATTGATGTTGTGTAGACCGAGTGCCTGATTTGATGATCAGGACACTGATAAGCTCAAGCTTGATGGTTTGAGTTAATTTATTGTTGACGGTCCTTAAATGCAAAATATGACCGTCGTTTACCCGCAAGAATCACACAATTTGATCACCACCTTAGTGGTAGGAATTTATTGCTAATTATTTCCACAAGTTTTGATGACTTTGTGTATGCAGGTAGCAACCCATGGAGTTTAAATAAAATTCAAGGAAATTCAAGGAGAAAGCACACTTCCGGCCAATCAGGAGCAAGCACACGGATTAAGGAGCCCACCTTCAGCACTTAACCAACGTAACTCCCTGTAATACCGCGCAAACCAACGTCAGGGCCCACAGGACATCCACCTGGAGAAAGCACAGGCCAGGAGGGGCCACCCCCAGGTCGGCCGACCTGGTCAGGTCGGGCGACCTGGCCTGGCGCCCTTTCCGCCTGGCCTTCCACGTGTAGGCTCCAGAGGACTCCCTGATGGCGGTTTGGGGGGATTCCGGGGCGGTTACTCCTCTGAAACCGACGTTAGGAGGCTATAAATAGAGGGTGAGGGCCTTCACTCCAACACACACTCAAGATTGAAGATTTAGTGCTCCTCTTGCAAAGGCCAAGTGCTACTTAGCTAGTGCTTAGATTAGGAAGAGAGTGGAGTAGAGTTCGGAGGAGGCTTGGGCTTGTCTTCGCCTTCTCCACGCTTGTACTTCAACGACATTTGCCAATCATAGTAAGTGTCGAGATTTCCCCTCTTGCAGTTTACTTTTTACTTTAATTAAGTTATATTCTAGCTTGTGAGCTCGTTCATCGCTCTAAGTTCTTAGGGTGCCTTAGCCTGAATATTCGTTGCTAGAAGGTTAAGGTAGTAATCGATCGCATAGACGTGGTGTCTAGGTAGGAGGTTACCTTTGATTATTCGTTAGTCTACTGGTTCGTTGAGGTAGGCGGCAGGTGGTGACAGCTCTGTCCGTCCTCTGAAATCCTCCCCGCTAGGCTAGTGCGTAGGCTCTTGGCGGAAGTCGCCTGTGGATGCAGGGGTAAGTCCGTGCCCAACGCGAGCAAACTAGAGCATAGCTTAGTTAACGTAGGAACCTAACTCTTGGGACATCCTCTCTGTCCTCTGCCTGTCTTAATCAATCTCTGTGTCCTTGGGTGATTTAATCCAACGATAGACACACACGTTCCTCGTGATTCGATACCCCGGAATACTCTGGGTGAAGTGCTACATCGGTCTTCCGTGCGCTTGCGGATTTATTCATAGACGTAAGAAAAACCAACAAGCATTTCTGGCGCTGTTGCCGGGGAGCGGTTGCTGTTTTATCTGCGGACCCTAGTCACCCTCGTATCCCTTTTTATCTTTCTTTTATTTCTTTCCTTATCCCTACCATGGAGCAACCTTCTATCCAATCCTTCTCTGCTCCAAGGGGCGAGTTCTACGAGCCACCTTCATCTTCAAAACCAATCCTTTCTGATGGCTTCGAACTCCGCCCAGGCTTTATAGCCATGGTTCAGGCACAACCTTTCTCGGGGGTAGAAAACAAAAACCCACACCATCACCTGCGAGAATTTGAGCAATTGTGCTCGTGCATCCAAATCAGGGGTATGACACAAGAGACTCTCAAGTGGAAATTGTTTCCCTTTTCTCTTATAGAGAGGGCGAAGCAATGGTACACTCACACGGCAGAAAGCACGAATGGTGACTGGAAAGAGCTCCGGGACAAATTTTGTCTTGCGTTCTTCCCAATGTCACGAATCGTTTCTCTCCGTAGAGAGGTCTTCAACTTCGAGCAGGCCGAGAAAGAATCCTTAGGCACAGCTTGGGCTAGGTTCTCGCTTTTATTGAAATCCGGTCCTGACTTGTCTATACCCGATCCCATGCTGCTACAGCATTTTCGGATGGGTCTCGACAAGGAATCTGCCCAATACCTCGACATAGCCGCCGGAGGTTCATTCATACACAAAACGGTCTCAGAAGGAAGAACCATCCTAGAACGCATTCTAGAAAATACCTCTTTCCTTGAGCCCACCAAACCCCCCTGCGAAGAAGCTACGCCGAGCCAGGAGACTCTCCAGCTAGCCGAATCTGACCCTGCTTCTTGCACATCTCAAGACTTAGCTAGTGAGCCTCCTCCTGAACCAGGAAATTCGGATGATGAAGAAATTCAGCCGTCCGTATTCCCTTTCATCATCGAGGATGATCTTTTCAAAGATTTCGGTAACACCTCGATGTATGCCATCCAACGAAAGCCTCAAACACCAGTTCCTTCCCCTGAACCTATAGAAGAACAATTCCTTAGGGACTCAGTGAAAGAACTAACAGCCATCATGAGTGATGAGTGGTCCCGAGAAAATGAGCAATGTTCCGAACTTGTTTGGATTATCTCATCCTCTACTACCATTCCTTGTATGGTTAGAGGCAGAGCTGTGGATGTCTGGTATAATCCCGCCGTAGGAATAAACATCATTTCCGACTCCTTTGCCTTTGAGGTATTAGGAGACGAACCTCTGCTTCCTACGCAAAAGACCTTCAAAAGCCCTACCGGAGCCATCCTAGAAGGTTACGGGATTCTAAACAATGTGTCGATACGACACAAAGACGCTGAGGCCCTTCTGAACTTTCATGTCTTTGAGGTCCCAAGCTTTGATGTCCTCATCGGGCTTCCTTTAGAAAAACTCTTTACGGCAGCCTCATCCGGTAACCTCAGTGTCAACATCGGAGGAAAGGCTCTCTCAATCCCAATCTCCCGTTCGCGAAACACCATCGCTGAATTTCCTGATGAGAGAGACCTAACCGAAGAGGTGAAAGTGATTTCCCCTTTCGACCCTCCTGATACCCTCCTTGACCAAGACGCCGATCTTTTTACAGAAGAGGAGGATGATCTACAGGAAACTCTCGAGCTTCCTGAAGATGAACCACCGACTCGACCTCCCATCGAGTTAAAAACCTTACCCCCTGGCCTACGCTACGCTTTCCTACATGGTGACACGGAGTCCCCTGTCATCATTAGTGATAAGCTTTCGGAGGAGGAAACCAAGAAGCTGATCTCTGTCTTAGAGAAACATCGCTCTGTCTTTGGGTACTCCCTCCAAGACCTAAAGGGAATTAGTCCCACTCTCTGCACCCATCGCATCCCTCTTGACCCCGAGAGTACACCTTCTAGGGAACCTCAGAGGAGGTTAAATAATGCTATGCGCGAGGTTGTGAAGAAGGAAGTTCTAAAACTTCTGCATTCAGGGATCATATATCCCGTACCTCATAGTGAGTGGGTGAGCCCGGTACAAGTAGTGCCGAAAAAGGGAGGTATGACGGTCGTTAAGAATGATAAGAACGAGCTTATTCCCCAACGTACCGTCACGGGATGGAGGATGTGTATCGATTATAGAAAACTCAACAAGGCAACAAAGAAGGATCATTTCCCGCTGCCCTTCATCGATGAGATGTTAGAGCAGTTGGCAAACCATTCCTTCTTCTGTTTCCTTGATGGGTATTCTGGTTATCATCAGATTCCTATCCATCCCGATGATCAGAGTAAGACCACCTTCACGTGCCCGTATGGAACGTATGCCTACCGTAGGATGTCTTTTGGGTTGTGTAATGCACCCGCCTCTTTCCAACGGTGTATGATGTCCATATTCTCGGACATGATCGAGGAAATCATGGAAGTCTTCATGGATGACTTCTCAGTCTATGGGAAGACCTTCGATCACTGTCTCGAGAACTTGGACAGGGTCTTGACTCGATGCCAAGAAAAGGACCTGGTACTTAATTGGGAAAAGTGTCACTTTATGGTCCGAGAAGGCATAGTGCTAGGGCACTTAGTGTCCGAGAGAGGGATCGAGGTGGATAAGGCGAAAATAGAAGTTATCGAGCAACTTCCACCTCCGATCAACGTCAAGGGTATTCGTAGCTTTTTGGGGCATGCTGGGTTCTATCGACGATTCATCAAAGACTTTTCAAAAATCGCTAGACCCCTCACCAACCTCTTAGCTAAGGAGGCGCCTTTTGACTTTGATGATGAGTGCTTGAAATCTTTTCATCTCTTGAAAAATGCACTCATCTCAGCTCCCATCATCCAACTCCCTGATTGGAAGCTGCCCTTTGAAATCATGTGCGATGCTAGTGACTATGCCGTAGGGGCCGTTCTCGGCCAAACTAAGGACAAGAAGCATCACGCAATAGCCTACGCTAGCAAAACCTTGACAGGAGCACAGCTCAACTACGCTACCACAGAAAAGGAGCTCCTGGCTGTGGTTTTTGCTATCGATAAGTTTAGATCTTATTTAGTTGGAGCAAAGGTAATTGTTTACACTGATCATGCTGCACTAAAGTACCTGCTCACTAAAAAAGATGCTAAACCAAGGCTCATCAGATGGATCCTCTTACTCCAAGAATTTGATCTTGAAATAAAAGATAAGAAAGGAGTAGAGAATTCCGTAGCAGATCATCTATCTCGTATGCAAGTCACTAACATGCAGGAACTACCAATCAACGACTTCCTACGAGATGATATGCTCTTAAAGGTTGCGGACTCCACACCCTGGTATGCAGATATCGTGAATTTCATGGTTACAGGGTATGTTCCGCCGGGGGAAAACCGAAAGAAGCTGGCCTATGAAAGTAGGCGACACCTTTGGGACGACCCATTCCTCTACAGGGTCTGTGCTGATGGTCTGTTGCGGCGATGCATCCCCACCATTGAGGGTGCACAGATAATTGAGAAGTGCCATGCAGCTCCGTACGGAGGACACTACGGCGTGTACCGGACGCAAGAAAAAATCTGGCAAAGTGGTTTCTATTGGCCGACGATGTATGAGGACACCAAGGAGTACATCAGGAGGTGCAGGAGATGCCAGAAGCATGGAGGAATCTCATCGCGCAACGCGATGCCCTTGACATACAACCTGTAAGTCGAACTTTTCGACGTCTGGGGCATCGACTTCATGGGACCCTTCCCAAGGTCCTATGATTGCGAGTATATCCTGGTGGCAGTCGACTACGTGTCAAAGTGGGTTGAAGCATTGCCATGCAGAGCTGCAGATGCAAAGAACGGACGGAAGATGTTCTATGAGATCATTTTCCCACGCTTTGGGGTACCAAGGATGGTGATTAGTGATGGAGGTTAACACTTCACGGACAAAGGATTCCGACACTTCCTGAGGGAACTCGGTTCCGACCACAACATTGCTACTCCATACCACCCCCAGACCAGCGGTCAGGCTGAGACCTCGAACAAGCAAATCAAGAACATCCTGCAGAAAACAGTGGAGGAAATGGGATCGGGATGGAAGAACAAGTTGCCAGATGCACTATGGGCATATCGCACTGCATACAAGACCCCCATAGGCATGTCTCCATTCCAGCTGGTCTACGGCAAGACTTGCCATCTGCCGGTAGAACTGGAACACAAGGCATACTGGGCAATAAAGAAGTGGAATATGGATTCCAAAGAAGCAGGAAGGCACAGGATGAAGCAAATTTCTGAGCTGGAGGAATGGAGAGAAAAGGCGTATCACAGTGCCAGGATCTATAAAGAAAAGACCAAGAAATGGCACGACAAAAGGATACAGCCAAAGGAGTTCAACCCTGGAGACAAGGTGCTACTCTTCAACTCAAGAGTGAAGCTGTTCGGCGATGGGAAGCTGCGAAGCAAATGGCTTGGGCCATATCTCGTCATCGACGTCTTGACACATGGAGCGGTCACACTCCAGGACGAGGACGGGAACGCGTTTAAGGTAAACGGCCATCGACTTAAACTCTTTTACGATTCTATTAAAAGTATAGGAGTTGAGGAGGACGTAGTCAATTTAATTGACTTCCGGGCCTACCCATAGCCTTTACGGGCACCTAAACTTAGAATCAAATTAAATTGCCGTACCTTTCCCCCTCCTTGGACCTCCCTTAGGCAGCCCACGAAGCAGCAGCCCCAGGGGGCCCACCACCAGGTCGGCCGACCTGGCCAGGTTGGGCGACCCCCTGGTGGCGCCGCCGCTTCCCGTTTTTCTCTCACGCGTTCCCCCAACTTCCCCCTTCGCCCTAATCAGGGATTCTCGCGGAGAATCGCGAATATACTGTCGGGGGACTCTCCTTTTAAGCAGAGGGGAGCGATACTTTTCTCTCATCCCAAACCTTCCTGTGAACCTCCTCTAGAACCCCCAACTTCGTCATGGCTGCCAAAAAGAGCACTTCTCAGGCTTCCTTGACCAGCTCCGCCCTTGCCCTTAGCGAGGAAATCACCCCCGCTAACCAAATTGTCCCGACCAACCTCGATCTCACCCTTGCCGAGATCGTTGAGCCTCTCGCCATTGAGCCTCCCCTGCGCCGCGAAGAGGGCAGGGCAGGCCGTACACGGTCTGCTGAACGGCGCAGCCCTTCCGCCACCCGCACATCGCAGCGGGCACTTTCGCCGACCCCGGCACGCACCATGAAGACGCGGGGAACGTCGCCTGTACGGCGTCCTACCCCCGACATCAAGAGGCCGACGACGGGCGCTCTGGTGCCCCGCAAGACGACACCCACCCGTCGTCTCCACAACGGGGATCCCTCTGCTCTCCTGCCTGGGGATCACCTCGTGGAGACGCTACGGGGCAGGGATGGGTCGCCATTCGGGTACAAGTACCGGATGGACTACATCCCCACGTCGCCAGAGCGGAAGGGACGGTTCACCAGCACCGAACCGCGCACCGGACCGGGCAAGGGGAAAGTGCTCTTCCCCAAGCTCACTTCAGAGGACAAGCGGGAGATGGAGGAATCCATCGACTCCTCCCCGTGGAAGACCATCAGCCGCTTCCTCGACCCCCCGCCAATCACAGCGGAGGGCGGCCACTACCAGGACAGCGAGGACGAGGCGACAGGTCCCTCCAAGGCCAAGCTTGCGCAGGACGTTCTCCTCCTACGGGCGGAGAATAAGAGGCTGGCCAACAAGTTGGCGGAGGAGTTGGTTGATCGTGCTCAACTTGAGGATCGTGTGCAACGCCTCGAGGAGGGTATGAAAGACCTCCGCCGTGGCTTATGCGCTAAGATGGAGCGCATTTGTAGCCACATGGGAGAGCCCGACTTATATAAGGGCAAATGAATAGGCTCTCCCATATAGTTTAGGAAAATAGGCGCTTAGTTTCCCTTTTTAGATTTTCTTCGTTTATTTCATTAAAATGTAATGCGCCTATAATAAAGAATTGAATAATGGAACCCACTGAGCCCATAAAGCCGGTGGGGTCCACCTTTGCTTTCACACTTTTTCCTTTTTGTTTGTGTCAAATAAAAAGAAGTCAGGAAACAAGTGTGGAGGGGGATTTGCGAAGTACGAACGCGCAAATGGACGGACTACCCTGAGAAATACGTTGCACAGGGCGACACGAAGCGACACGACGAACCAGGGGACCAGAGCAGCATCTCCCAGGTCGGGCGACCTGACCAGGTCGGCCGACCCAGGCCTGGCTCCCCTCGGACCCCCACTTGGTCCATACTCTGGTTTGCACGACCACTTCCCATTCCTCCCTGCCTCTCTGCTTATTTTCTCCTTGAATATGGAAAAATTAATAAATACTAAAAACCTGAATTTTCTCCATAATTCATTCTTTTTGATTTATCATCTTGCATGCTCCTTATTCCTAGAATGTTTGCCTGAATTTCCATGACTATATCTTTAGGAAAACATGCTACCTAGGACTATTGATTTATGTGATATGAATAGACTTTATGAATCTTCACTCTTATGCTTATAACTTGGGATTTTCTTTTGAAAATGATAAATTTGAAAGCCAACTCCTCAATGATAAAATTTATCCTACCAAGGCCAAATTTTGCTTATCAAAGATTGTGCTCTTTTGTGCTACTTATTAATTTATTGAGCCTTGTCAAAATTTTGAGACCCAAATTGAGATGCCTGTTATGCTTCATTTATCAAGTCTGTGTGCACATCCACCCCTATGCTAAAACTTCTACACTGGAAGTTAGCATCTCCACCATCCATGAAAATAAAATACTCCAGTTCTACATACTTCCCTCCGTATTTTGTTGCAAAAAGAGTTATGGGCTATCTAGTATTCAAAAAAAAAAAGAGAGAGAGAGAAAAGAAAAGAAAGAAAGATAGCCCATGATCTCATTTCAATGAGGGAATATTCAAAGGAGTATCCATCTTCCATCTACCAAATAAATGTGCACAGACTTGACTTATGAATCATGACTTGTTTTTCTCTTTGGATCCGAATTTTGACTTAGCAAGATATGAATTATAAGTATGCCACCATTTCAATCCTATTCTTGAGCTCCACATATACCATATTTAGAGATAGGACATGAAAGGCACAATGCCTCGGTGAGGAAAATACACCTTTGAGCGACTGAGAGAATCATTTGAGGAGTATGGCTACTATTCTTTGATTGTGAAAATCTTTTCGAAAACCCAAGTTACATAAGCAGAAGGAGCTGAGTTTTCGGAGTCAAGATTCGTTCCATTCATCAATATCCAAAGAAGGCATGCTAGACACTTCAAAAGCTCATGGAGATACAAGGTAATGCCTGGAATAATTTGCATACTAGATTTGATTTATCAAGGTTTGAATTATCACTTAGTCCTTAGTCTTTAGTCCTTTACTCGAGGACGAGCAAAGGCTAAGTGTGGGGGAGTTTGTTGACGGTCCTTAAATGCAAAATATGACCGTCGGTTACCCGCAAGAATCACACAATTTGATCACCACCTTAGTGGTAGGAATTTATTGCTAATTATTTCCACAAGTTTTGGTGACTTTGTGTATGCAGGTAGCAACCCATGGAGTTTACATAAAATTCAAGGAGAAAGCACACTTCCGGCCAATCAGGAGCAAGCACACGGATTAAGGAGCCCACCTTCAGCACTTAACCAACGTAACTCCCTGTAATACCGCGCAAACCAACGTCAGGGCCCACAGGACAGCCACCTGGAGAAAGCACAGGCCAGGAGGGGCCACCCCCAGGTCGGCCGACCTGGTCAGGTCGGACGACCTGGCCTGGCGCCCTTTCCGCCTGGCCTTCCACGTGTAGGCTCCAGAGGACTCCCTGATGGCGGTTTGGGGGGATTCCGTGGCGGTTACTCCTCTGAAACCGACGTTAGGAGGCTATAAATAGAGGGTGAGGGCCTTCACTCCAACACACACTCAAGATTGAAGATTTAGTGCTCCTCTTGCAAAGGCCAAGTGCTACTTAGCTAGTGCTTAGATTAGGAAGAGAGTGGAGTAGAGTTCGGAGGAGGCTTGGGCTTGTCTTCGCCTTCTCCACGCTTGTACTTCGACGACATTTGCCAATCATAGTAAGTGTCGAGATTTCCCCTCTTGCAGTTTACTTTTTACTTTAATTAAGTTATATTCTAGCTTGTGAGCTCGTTCATCGCTCTAAGTTCTTAGGGTGCCTTAGCCTGAATATTCGTTGCTAGAAGGTTAAGGTAGTAATCGATCGCATAGACGTGGTGTCTAGGCAGGAGGTTACCTTTGATTATTCGTTAGTCTACTGGTTCGTTGAGGTAGGCGGCAGGTGGTGACAGCTCTGTCCGTCCTCTGAAATCCTCCCCGCTAGGCTAGTGCGTAGGCTCTTGGCGGAAGTCGCCTGTGGATGCAGGGGTAAGTCCGTGCCCAACGCGAGCAAACTAGAGCATAGCTTAGTTAACGTAGGAACCTAACTCTTGGGACATCCTCTCTGTCCTCTGCCTGTCTTAATCAATCTCTGTGTCCTTGGGTGATTTAGTCCAACGATAGACACACACGTTCCTCGTGATTCGATACCCCGGAATACTCTGGGTGAAGTGCTACATCGGTCTTCCGTGCGCTTGCGGATTTATTCGTAGACGTAAGAAAAACCAACATTTATGCAACAAAATGTAGTGAGTTAATGTTATTAGACTCTTGCATCCTTTGCTAGTCTCCAAATTATACAAGAGTCGGGGGCTACACCTGATCAGGTGCACCTAGTCGGCGCACCAGATCCATCAGGAACTTCAATCAAGAGGTCTTCCTAATTTGTGACCTGTTAACAATAAGAATCAAAGAGGAATCACTCAGCAAGACATAGCTCCAAATCAGAAAGCACTCGAGGGCTGCTGTGGAATACTTACCTTACCGGTATCCATAGTTAGGCCAAAGTCGACAGACAACCGGGTGACCCATCAATAAGGAAACCGACCGAGTCAGCTTGGACCACAAGGCAATTAGAGATAGACTTACTATGTAAATCCTAGTAGACTACGAGTAGCACTCTTCATGTACCCCCTGCCGACCGGATATATAAGACGCAGGAACCATCCATTGAGGGACAGAGGACACACCAAATCTTCATTGCAATACAAACCACAGAACATAGGATGTAGGGGTTTGGCTCTCATCGAGAGGGCCCGAACTTGTATAACTCG
Organism: Eleusine indica; assembly: GCA_030378355.1. NCBI lineage: Eukaryota > Viridiplantae > Streptophyta > Magnoliopsida > Poales > Poaceae > Eleusine > Eleusine indica. The sequence goes on from CM059497.1 coordinate 19,139,923, forward strand.
ACGTTTTGTGTTACCATCATTGTTCTTAATCCCGACGTAGCCCTATAAATATATTATCGAGATCAAGGCTTGACAGACTTGTTGATTGTGTGAAGAATGCAATCAAGCTTACACACAGTACTGGAAAGGAATTGGAGTATGTGGCAGATGCACTTATCACTAGCAAAGGAGCAACCAATCGCATTTTGTTGAATGAACTTGATGCTACCTCAATCGAAGACATCAGGATTGTCAATGATTTTCCCGATGTATTTCCTGAGGAATTACCAGGTATGCCACCAGACTGTGACATCGAGTTTGTTATTGAATTAGTCCCTGGTACTGCTCCTATTTTTACGAGACCTTACGGAATGGTTGCAAATCAACTAGCTGGACTTATAGAACAACTCCAAGAATTGTTAGATAAGGGTTATATCTGTCCTAGTGATTCTCCCCAGTTATCTTTGTTCCCAAGAAGGATGGTACTCAGAGGATGTGTGTTGACTACCATTCTCTGAATGAGGTCACCATCAAGAACAAGTATCCCTTGCCTAGAATTGATGAATTGTTTGATCAGCTGAAAGGAGCATGTGTTTTCTCCAAGATTGATCTCCGGTAGGGATATCATCAATTGAAGATCAGGGCAACTGACATACCCAAGACCGCTTTCATCATTCGTTATGGCTTGTACGAGTATACAGTGATGTCCTTTGGATGAACCAATGCTCCTACCTACTTCATGTATTTAATGAATAATGTTTTCATGGAGTAACTGGATAAGTTTGTGGTAGTGTTCATCGATGACATCCTTATATTCTCAAAGAATGAGGAGGAACATGAAGAACATCTTCGTCTGGTATTGCAAAAGCTAAGAGAGAATCTACTATATGCCAAGCTTAGTAAATGTGATTTCTGGTTGAAGGAAGTCTTATTTCTTGGTCATAATAATCTCTAAAGGAGGAGTGTCTATGGACCCTAGCGAAGTTAAAGATGTGTTGAGTTCGAATACACCTCAAAATGTTACAGACATCAGAAGTTTCCTTGGGCTAGTAGGATACTACAGAAGATTCATATAAGGATTTTCCATGATAGCCAAGCCTATGACTGAGTTGCTAGAAAAAGGAAAGACTTTTGAGTGGACATCGGAACGTGAAGCCAGCTTCGAGGAATTGAAGAAGAGACTTACCTCAGCAACTGTCTTAACCATGCCTGATATGAAGAAGCCTTTCTTAATCTATTGTGATACTTCAGGGCAAGGTTTAGGATGTGTGCTTGATGAGGACATCAGTCCTATGGATACACACAACACTCCTCCAAATCTGGATTTGCAAGGTCCAATGACTAGAGCTCGTGCACGACGACTAAATTTAGAGGTGAGCTCGTTCCTACGTTCTTCGCTATATGTTACTTTTGAGAATGGTTTGCTACCTAATGATTATTTTATGATTAGAAACCATGGAGAGGACCAGGAGATGATGGGAGAAGGAGTTGGAAACGTGGAGGACCAGCAAGGGCTTGGAAGCCAAAGTGGAGGCCCAATCAAACCGACTTTGAGTGTATTTTGGGGCCCAGGACCAGTCTGCACTAAAACAGTCGCCCATGACGCATACGGACTTGGATTTGGACATTCTACATATGCATGGAAAGATAAGGAGAATACCTTTTCAATGCCGCCAGCTTCATGTCAAAATTCATCCCGAGTCATCAGTAATCGTCGAAACAAGAGAGAGTCCAGAATCTGTGTCGGTGCTGTGTCACCTATTTGTGGCCTTTGGCCTTTGTATCTAGTTGAGCCCAATTAGAGGCGCGTCCAGAGGGTCCTGCACGACCCTAGGGTCTTTATATACAGCCGCTACCGCACCATTAGGGTTCAGAATTTTCTTAGATCAATTCTATTCATAAACAGTGTCACCGTTCATCGGTTTGTGAGATCCCAACTTCGAGAGTTTAATCATACATTTGCAATTGTGTTGCATTCTTCGTTGTTCTTGCTTGTGTTCTTGATTCGTACGCAGGGATTAGCCTTCTCGGCGAGGTCAATCGTCTTTGAACGGTTGATAACCAGAGGAGATGTCGTGGTGCGATTGCGGGGTTTAGAACGTCCTGTTCTGAAGTCGGATCGATTTGTGTGTTGCCTCCGACCAAATCAACTTACCAAGAACCTTTCGGAAGATCGGGAACCCTTGTTCACATCAAGTGGTAATCAGAGCTTCAGGTACACCGTCAGGTTTGCACTACCCTTTAGTTTGTTTTCGTGTTCTTCCTATCGTCCACAGAAAAGCCAAAAAAAAAAATTCCCCCGTCCATAACCACGTGTTTAGCCTTTGCATATTTCAATTTTAGAGTCCATAGTTCTTGTTTAGTCACTGGTTCTTATTTAGTCGCTGGTTTAGTTTGTGTTTTTGTTGTCAGTAGTGTTTTCCTTGCAACCCTAGCCACCATCCCTTCCGCCACCCTCGGTTTTGTTGGCTTTGTGTGCTAGGGTTGACTGATCAACACGCCCACCATAATCCCACCCTAAACCCACCCTCAACACCTCGGACCAATTTTCATAAATTCCACTTTCCGCTGCATCCAATCTCGCCAAAAAAAATCCCTACCCGACGTCAAGCCCGACTCGGGTTTCACTCAAACCCTGGATTTCTTCATAACCGATTCTGACACCCCTTCGGTAAAACAGCCATAACTTTTCGCTCGGTTGTCCGTTTTGGCTGAAATTTTTACAGGAGATTCTTGACAAAAAGTTGAGGTGACCAACACTAGGCTATGCCCTGTGTGCCCTCGTCAAAAAATTCAAAAAAATCAGGAAGATAAAGAAAAAATTGATTAAAGTTGAAACCCAACGTTTTCTGAAACTTCAAGATTTTCTGTAGGCCACGTCCTAGATCTGTTTGAGATGAATTTTTTTGTGGTTTCTCCCCAATTGCTACTGAGTTGGGAAAAAATATCAAAAAAAAAAATAATTTGGGATTCCTACTAGTGCTCCATCTAGCTTCCTAAAATTTCTGAGTTTGGCTGTTTTACACTTAGCCCCCTATTATCGACTGTGTGCCTTGGTCTCCTTGTTTCTTCTTTGCTATCACTACTGTTCTAGGATATAGTTAGACCAGCAACTAGGGACAAGTTACTTGGGCACTTATTCAGCTTTACTATCTGTTTTTGATTTATGTGCCACTCACATATATATATTTGGCCTTCCTAGCTCTACATACTTCTTCTCGACAGCACATAGGTTATTTTATAACCCTTGCAATCGTGGAACACACCTCCCTAGTATCCTTCGCTTTGTTGTTTTCAGAACTTTGTAAGAGCTTTGCAAGAAGCTTCCTTTTGTTGTGTTGAGAGGCACCACTGCTTAGTAGTTTTGTAGGGATAACCTTCACATTTTGTTTCCTATTTTGGTGTTTCTGATGTCAGGAAGTGATGGAGAGGGTTCTTCACCCTCAAAATTTGATGAGTGCGTGAGCCAAAGTCAGCTACAGAAGGCCTTGCAGGTGGTTCAGAGTGATTTGGCAGAGATGATTACCAGGGCCGTCACCGACGCCGTCACCAAGCTTCACCTGGGAGAAAGCATTGAGCGGTTGGATAAGAGAGTCTCTAAGTTAACCGATCAGGTTGTCGAATTGGAGACCGCTCACAAGACCATAGACACCAATACCAACACCAACACCAACAGCAACACCAACACCAACACCAACACCAACAACGACGTTGAAGACGATCATGATGAAGCAACAGTGTATATGGCTGATGGCACCGTCGATAGGTCAGCTACAAGGACCGCAAGGTTACGACATCGTTTGCAACGTAACCCTCAACGTATGGGTGGTTTCCACAACCACAACCGTCGCACACAAGGTAACCATGCTCCAGATGACCCATATGCTAAAATTAAGTTTTCAATTCCTTCGTTTTCGGGTCAGTACGATGGTGATGCTTACCTTGATTGGAAAATGACGGTAGAACAAAAATTTAATGCTCACCTTGTTCCTGAACAACATAGAGTTAGACAAGCTACTAGTGAGTTTAAGGACTTTGCTATTGTTTGGTGGAGTGGTCTAGCTGCTGAAACTGATTTGCCTACTAATTGGGAAGAACTTAAGGTAGAAATGCGTGATCGTTTTGTTCCTCCTTCTTTTTATAGAGAAATTTGTAATAAACTACAGTGTTTAGATCAAGGAGATAAAACTGTTCAGGAGTATTTTAGTGAGCTTCAGAAGGGTTTGATTCGTTGTGCTGTGGTTGAAAAAGTAGAGGATCAGATTTGCCGCTTTTATTCTGGTTTGGGAAAAGAAATTCAGGACATCCTTGACTACAAAGAATTTTATACCCTCAACCAGTGTTTCCAGTATGCTATGCTTGCAGAGAAAGAATCACAGGGACTTTTCCAGGCTTTTGAGGAGTACAACAAGTCCAGGAATTTCTACCCACCATGGCCGACGGGGACTTTGGGGCTGCCCAAGCCATCTTTCCAGCCGCCCCCACCAGCTAGTGTTATTTCTACAGCACCAAGATCCGCCCTTGCCCCTTCTATGTGCTCAGGTAAAAATTTTGTGCAGGTACCGACTAGTAGTGCCTCCTCTGTTGCTTCGATGGGACGCACTACAGGGATTCAGTGCCACCGCTGCCATGGTCTTGGCCATGTGCAGAAAGATTACCCAAGTAGGCGGGCATATGTGGTGACAGATGATGGCAGTTACATGAGCACCTCCGATGTGGAGGATGAGGAGGAGGATGTCACTGCCACCAGCGGTGACCTCGTCCTTGGAGGCGGAGATACCACATGCTACATGAATATTATTGTGCAGCGTGTGCTTAGCACACAAATCCAGCAGCCCGAGATGATGCAGCGAGATAACTTGTTCCAGATTTTTTTCATCATCAAGAACCGTCGAGCACGTATCATCATTGATGGAGGAAGCTGCAACAATTTGGTGAGTTCTGATGTGGTTAAGAAGCTTGATTTGACCACACGCCCACATCCACATTCATACTACATTCAGTGATTAAATGACTCTGGAAAAGCTAAGGTAATACAAACTTGCAGAGTTCCTTTTTCCATTGGTTCCTATGTGGATTCTGTTGATTGTGATGTTGTACCCATGCAAGCTTGTTCACTTTTATTGGGTAGACCTTGGGAATTTGATAATGATGTCATACACCATGGTAAAAGTAATAAGTACACTTTTATGCATAAAGGAACTAAAATTACTTTGTTACCAATGACCCCTGCTGAAATTGTACAAGCTGATTTAGAACGAGCCGCTAGTTTGAAAAATAAAGGCCCTAAAATTCAGCAACCTGTTAATTCTGATTCTACACCAAGTAATGTTAATGATTCTTCAAGTTCTAAGGGTGCTGGAATTAAATTATAAGGTCGTTCATGTCTTGCCACAAAATCTAAGCTTGCTGAAATTTCTGTTGATGATATTTGCTATGCTTTGATATGCAAACAAGCCTTGTTTTCGCTTGGTGATATTGCTTCTAGTGCTTTGCCTCCTGCTGTCACTAACCTTTTGTAGGAGTATGAGGATGTTTTCCCAGCTGAGATACCCCCGGGATTGCCACCTTTGAGAGGGATTGAGCATCAAATTGATTTGATTCCTGGTGCTACTTTGCCAAACCGTGCTGCTTATAGAACCAACCCTGAGGAGACTAAGGAGATACAATGACAAGTCCAAGACCTTTTGGATCGTGGGTATGTTCTTCAATCACTTAGTCCTTGTGTTGTTCCTGTACTTTTGGTTCCTGAGAAAGATGGTTCTTGGCGTATGTGTGTAGATTGTAGATCCATTAATAACATTACTATTAGGTATCGTCATCCTATTCCTAGGCTAGACGACATGCTTGATGAGTTATGTGGTGCTATAATTTTCACTAAAATTGATTTGCGTAGTGACTACCATCAAATTAGAATGAAACTTGCAGATGAATGGAAAACAGCTTTCAAAACCAAATTCGGGTTGTATGAGTGGTTAGTAATGCCTTTTGGGTTAACTAATGCACCCAGTACTTTCATGCGTTTGATTAATGAGGTTTTAAGACCTTTTATTGGCAAATTTGTGGTTGTTTACTTTAATGATATCTTGATTTATAGCAAATCCATGGATGATCATATGATTCATTTGCGTGCTGTTTTTGATGCTTTACGAGTTGCACGTTTATTTGGTAACCTTGAGAAGTGCACCTTTTGCACGGATCGAGTCTCTTTTCTTGGCTATGTTGTGACTCCACAGGGAATTGAGGTGGATGAGGCGAAGATTGAAGCCATAAAGAGCTGTCCTGTACCAAAAACTATCACACAGGTGAGGAGATTTCTTGGTCTTGCAGGTTTCTACCGCCGCTTTGTCAAAGATTTCAGCACCATTGCTGCACCATTGCATGAGTTGACAAAGAAGGGCGTTGACTTCTATTTTGGTAAGGTACATCATGAGTCTTTTGATGCTTTGAAGGACAAACTTACACATGCACCATTGCTGCAATTACCCAATTTTGATAAGACTTTTGAGCTTGAATGTGATGCTAGTGGTATAGGCATTGGTGGTGTTTTAATGCAAGATGGTAAACCTGTTGCATACTTTAGTGAGAAAATTACTAGGCCTGTTTTGAATTATTCCACGTATGATAAGGAACTATATGCACTTGTACGTTCTTTAGAGACGTGGCGTCATTATTTGTTGCCCAAAGAATTTGTTATTCATTCTGATTATGAATCACTTAAGTATATTCATTCTCAATACAATTTAAACCGTAGACATGCTAAATGGGTTGAGTTTATTGAGTCTTTTCCTTATATTATTAAACATAAGAAAGGGAAGGATAATGTGATTGTTGATGCTTTATCTAGGTGATATACTTTGTTGTTTCAACTTGATTGTAGAATTTTTGGACTTGAGGCAGTTAAAGAACAATACGTTGCTGATGTTGATTTTAAAGATGTATTGCTGCACTGTAAAGAAGGTCGTGCTTGGAACAAATTTGTGTTGAATGATGGTTTCTTGTTTAGAGCCTATGCATTCCAGTTGGTTTCGTTCGTCTTTTGTTGTTGCAGGAGGCGCATGGAGGTGGATTGATGGGTCATTTTGGTGCTAAGAAGACGGAAGATATTTTGGCCACACACTTCTTTTGGCGCACACTTTGGAATAAGTTGGGTACAAAGTTGCTATTTTCTACAACTTGTCATCCACAAACTGATGGACAAACTGAGGTTGTGAACCGAACTTTGGGCACTATGTTGAGAGCTATTTTGAAGAAAAATTCGAAGCAATGGGAAGAATGCTTGCCTCATGTTGAGTTTGCTTATAATGAGGCAACACATTCTACTACCAAGGTAAGTCCCTTCAAGGTAGTGTATGGTTTTGATCCCCGTACTCCACTTGATATACTTCCTCTACTTATTAATGAGAGAGTTCATGTTGATGCTAAGGAGCGTGCTGAATTTATTTTGCAAATGCATGAGACCACTAGACATAGCATTGAAAAGATGAATGAAAAGTATAAAATTGCTGGTAGTAAAGGTAGAAAGGAAGTAAAGTTTGATGTAGAAGATTTAGTATGGTTACACTTAAGGAAGGATAGATTTCCAGAATTGAGAAAGTCTAAACTAATGCCTAGAGCTGATGGTCCATTCAAAATAATGAAGAAGATTAATGATAATGCATACAAACTTGAGTTGCCTCCCGAGTTCGGGGTTAGTCCTACTTTTAACATTTCAGATTTGAAACCATACTTGGGAGAAGAGGATGAGCTTGAGTCGAGGACGACTCCACTTCAAGAGGGGGAGGATGATGAGGACATCACTCCTATGGATACACATAACACTCCTCCAATTCTGGACTTGCAAGGTCCAATGACTAGAGCTCGTGCACGACGACTAAATTTAGAGGTGAGCTCATTCCTACGTTCTTCGCTATATGTTACTTTTGAGAATGGTTTGCTATCTAATGATTATTTTATGATTAGAAACCATGGAGAGGACCAGGAGATGATGGGAGAAGGAGTTGGGAACGTGGAGGACCAGCAAGGGCTTGGAAGCCAAAGTGGAGGCCCAATCAAAACCGACTTCGAGTCTGTTTCGGGACCTAGGAACAGTCTGCACTAAAACAGTCGCCCAGGACGCATACAGACTCGGATTTGGACGTTCTACATATGCACAGAAATACAAGGAGAAGACCTTTCCAATGCCGCTGGCCTCATGTCAAAATTCATCTGGAGTCATCGGGAATCATCGAAACAAGAGAGAGTCCAGAATCTGTGTCGGTGTTGCGTCGCCTATTTTTGGCCTTTGGGCTTTGTATCTAGTTGAGCCCAATTAGGGGCGCGTCCAGAGGGTCTCCCATGACCCTAGGGTCTTTATATACAGCCGCCACTGCACCATTAGGGTTCAGGTTTTTCTTAGATCAATTCAGTTCATAAACAGTGTCGTCGTTCATCGCTTTGTGAGACCCCAACTTGGAGAGTTTAATCATACATCAACAATTGTGTTGCTTTCTTCGTTGTTCTTGCTTGGGTTCTTGATTCACAGGCAGGGATTAGCCTTCTCCGTGAGGTCAACCGTCTTTGGACGGTTGATAACCAGAGGAGACGCCGTGCTGCGATTGTGGCGTTTAGAACGTGCTGTTCTGAAGCCGAATCGATTTGTGTGTCACCTCCGACCAAATCAACTTACCAAGAACCTTTCGGAAGATCGGGAACCCTTGCTCACATCAGTGCTCATGCAAGAAGGCCATGTGGTTGCCTATGCTTCAAGGCAATTGAGAAAACATGAGGAGAAATATCCAACCCATGACTTGGCATGAGGTGTGAGATATATTCAGACCACAAGAGTTTGAAATACATCTTCACCCAACCAGACTTGAACTTCAGGCAGCGAAGATGGTTGGAACTCATCAAAGATTATGATCTAGGAATCAACTTCCATCCAAGCAAAGCAAATGTTGTAGCAGACGCATTGAGCAGAAGGTCTTATCTTAATATGCTATCCGCACGAGAGTTGCTACCTGAATTCTGTGAAGAATTTCAGCAGCTTAACCATTGTCATGGCAATGGAAGTTGACTCAACTCCGTAGCATGACATTTGTAAAGGACAGCTTGAAGATGCTAAGGTCCAAGAAATCAAGCAATTAATTGAGAAGGACAAAGCTCTAGGTTTCACAGTGGATAATGAAGGAACCTTATGGTATAAGTAAAGGTTATATGTGCCTGATATCAAGGAGATCAAGGAGCTGATTTTAAGAGAAGCCCATGATTCAACTTACTCCATTCATCCAGGAAGTACCAAGATGTATCTTGACCACAAGAGGCGATACTGGTGGTATGGAATGAAGAGAGCTATAGGCGAACATGTTGCACTCTATGACACTTGTCAGCGAGTGAAAGTAGAACGACAAAGGCCTGCAGGACTCCTACAACCATTGAAGGTACCAGAGTGGAACTGGGAAGAAATTTGCATGGATTTCATTATGGGATTACCCAGGACGTATGGGTTATTGTGGATCACTTGACCAAGGTTGCTCATTTCATCCCTATCAAGACCACATATAACGGACCCAAGCTAGCAGAGTTGTATATTTCCAGAATAGTATACTTGCATGGAATACCTAAGAAGATAGTATCCGACAGAGGAACTCAATTCACCTCAAAGTTTTGGGAAAAGTTACATGAGTGCATGGATACAAGGCTGAATTTTAGTTCAGCCTATCATCCCCAAACAGATGGACAGACGGAAAAAGTGAACCAAATTCTTGAGGAGATGTTGAGAGCTTGTGCATTAAAAGATAGCAAGAGTTGGGAAAAATGTCTGCCATTTGTAGAGTTCTCCTACAACAATAGCTAACAAGAAAGTTTAAAGATGTCTCCTTTGCTCTAGAATGAGACTGATGAAAATCAAGTCTTTAGGCTAGAGATTCTATGAGATGCTGAAAGGCAAGTTCATATTGTCAGGGACAACTTGAAGCTTACACAGTCTAGACAGAAGAGCTATGTCGATCATAGAAGAAGAGACTTGAGCTTTGATGCTGGTGATTTTTTCTATCTTAAAGTATCTCCAATGAGAGGACTTCGCCTTTTCAAAGTCAGAGGAAAACTTGCACCAAGGTACATTGGTCCATTCAAGATCATAGAGCGAAGAGGAGAAGTTGCTTATCAGTTGCAATTGCCACCACATCTTTCAGATGTGCACCATGTCTTCCATGTCTCACAATTGCGAAAATGCCTGCGAGTTCCAAAGGAGCAAATGCCTATAGAACAGTTGGATATTGGTGAGGATGTTCCATATCAAGAATATCCCGTCAAGATTCTAGAAATATCAGAGAGAGTCATGAGAAACAAGAAGTACCGAATGTGCATAGTGCAATGGAGCAATCATACGGAAGAAGAAGCCACTTGGGAGCAAGAAGACCAGCTCAAGGCGGATTTTCCAGACTTCTTTTTCGATCAGCCCGAATCTCGAGGGCGAAATTCATCCTAAGGGGGGTAGGATTGTAACACCCTGATTTTCGTATTTGGCCAATTATTAATTTTCCAATTGTTATTAAAGTGTTAATATTTTTCTTTAGCTACAAAGATTATTTTCTTGATTTATTAAATTAAGTAATCAAAATTATTTATGTAATGTTGCATTGATGCTGGAGTAGTATGCAATAGGTTTTTCTTGTGTGAAAAAGTATTTAAAAATTTGAAGTATAAATCAATTTAGAATTAGTTAGAATTTTAAAATAGAAAATAGAATAGAAATTAGAAAAGAAAAGGAGAAGAAAAACTCCCAGCTGAAGCCTATTTCCCTTTCTCCCCCTCCACATTTTCGGCCTTGGAACAACTGCCTCCTGGCGGCCCACCTTTCCTCCCCATCCCTTCCCCCGTAGCCCACTCCCCCCCCCCCTCCTCTCTTCCTTTCGGCCAGCCCAGCAGCACCTCGCGGCCTAGATGCGCCCCGTGGCCCACTCGCATGCCTGGGCCCCCAGCCTGCCATGCAACCAGGCGTGCAGCCTAGCTCGCGCGGCCCAGCACGTGTAGCCTGCAGCCTAGCTCCGCCTGCAGCCGTCGACAGGTGGGGCCGCGTGTCATCCCCCACCTTTGGCCACTCTCTCTCTCTCTCCGATCCTCGCCTCCCCGCCTCCCTGGCTCCCAAAACCGGTGCCCGAGCACGCCGCGTGTCTCTCCGCTTCCACTCCCCCCCCCCCCCCACTTCCACCTTTAATCGTGCACTAGTGCGTTAGTGGCCATCAATGGCCACCGCCGGCCATTGATTTCCGGTGAGGCCATGCCTGCTCGTTTCCTCTTCCTCCCCACTATAAATTGACCCCCTCGGCATCGCACTGCCCCGTCGCTTCTTCCTCTCGCTTCACCTCAACCCCGCGACCCCCAGAGCACCCTCGCCATCGAGCTTCAACCAACACCGCCGCTTCCCTCCGCCACTGCCAGCCTTCCTCGGCCCTCACGAACCCACGGTGAGAACCCCCGTGCTCCCCTCTCTCTCCCCGAGCTCTCGCGGCAAGGAAAGGGCCACCGGAGCGCCACCTCGGCCAACTTTGGCGAGCCGCTCATCGCTGCGCCGCCGCCTGTAACCGCCGGCCGCCGCCGATCTCTGCCGGAGCCCCCTCAGCCGTCCATTATTTGATATAAGGCTAGAATTAGAAGACCCCGAAGGGGTATAGGCCCGGTCCACCGTGGACTCCTGGTCAAACCCCGGTCCACGACCCCTGTAGACCCAGTCCACCGAGTTTAGGGTTTAAATTAATTCAATTAATTCCAAGATAATGCCCATTTTGTAGTTAAACCCCTGATCCTAATTTTCTATAGAAATTTTATTAGACTATATTTTAGCCCTAATAATATCATAAATATTATTTTAGCTCTGGAATTTTACAGAAACACCCCTGTACTCATTTTTAATTATATTTTAACCCTATCTTTTTACACTTAGGCCCCTGCACTTAACAATATTATACTTTTGCAGAAACAATATTATACTTTTTATTAATTACATTTTAGTCCTAATATTTTACACTTTAGTCCCTATAGTTTTATAAAATTACAAATAAGTCCCTATAAACTTCTGTTTTTACTTTTTAGCCCCTAGAACTTCAAAGTAGCAAAACTTTTCAACCGTAACTCCGATTTAGGTTATTTTTACGCTCACAGAATCATAGGAATGCGTACTATCTTCTGGTACTGTTTCCATAATCATTAGAATATGTTTGGTGTATTGTTCCTTATTTGTTTGTGTTTTACTTTTCTGGTATTTATCGATATTAGAGGAGGAACAACTTCAGAATTTCCAAGATCTTGATTTTGAGCAGCAGCTAGCGGGAGAACAAGGCAAGTGTCCTTGACCATGTTGTACCTATTTAGGATATTAGTTTACTTTTCTTGCATGCTTGTCTACATTTGAATCCTGTGTTAGGGTTGCCTAGATTTGATTTATCATGTCCTTGTCGCCTGGTTTAGGACATAGTGGTTGACTTTGGGTACGTCGTGCTAGTGCAATACTTTGGGGGTATAAAAATGAATAATGATTAAGTTTGACTAATAATCACTTAAACCTAATCATTATTTGGGTTGGTAATCTTTTTAGCAACATGGATTATAGGTGACCCAAGCAGGAGGATGTTGATGATGGTGCGAGTATGCATAGGTACGGGTAATGTACTAGTTGGATTGTGGTAGTACCTGCTTGTGGTCATAATGAACGATTCGTGGAGCGGCCACCTAGGAAAACAGCGCAAAGCACAGGGCGGCTATGGGTAGACGTGGTCCAGTAGTAGATGTCTTCCTAGTTTTGCGGGCATTCAAGGAAAGAGGATGAGAGGGTCACTTTCGAACTCAGGTGATGAAGGGTATGCTTCTAGCCACGGCGCCAGATGGGGCTTCTGTAGGGATGGTTAATCCCGCAACAATGAAACCTTAGCGGGGTAATTTGCAAGCTTGGGAGCTCAATGAAAGACCATGTGGTGATCTCTTGGCCTCACACATACGGTAGTGTGTTGGCAATAGGGAGACTTTACTCACTGACGGGTGATGGAATCACCAACCTATGGGTAAAGTTGTGTAACCTCTGCAGAGTGTAAAACTGTTATAACAGTCATGCTCACGATCAAGAGCGGCCTGGATCCTCACACAATTAGTTGGATGGTTGGGTGGATTTGGTGGGTAACAAGATTTGGTTTTTACTGCCATAGGTGCTGCAGGTGGGTAACCTGTAGTGTTCTGGTATGGGTGGGTAACTCATAGTTTTGCTATCGGTGGGCAACCGATAGTGTTGGACAGGTGGTTAACCTGCTTTTCACCTAGTAAATAGGATGCTTGTATAATTAGAGTCATAGGCTAAGGATGCGTAGTGCAGTAAACTAGTGTCAAGCCTATTCTTGTCTTTGGCCTACATGTCATTACTTTCCCCCACTTGCTGAGTACTTTATGTATGCACGCATTATAGTTTCCCCTATGTTGTTGTTGCTATATTACTGCTGCTCAGAGGACGATGGCGAGATGGACTACGCCGACGAGGACTACTTCCACTAGGAGTAAGACCCCCGGTTGACTGTCTGTGGCGCTATGGTGTTTTCCGCTGTTCTCTTTTATGTCTTGATGTAATCCATGCTATGTAATAATGATTCGAGGTATTAATAATAATGACATTGGTTTTACTGTTATTTCACTTATGTCCTGTGTGCATGAAAACTTGATCCTGGGCATGCATACAAATGCATTCAGTTTTGGTCTTAAAACCGGGTGTGACAAACTGACATGCACTAAATGAGAAGTGTTGCGATTTTTTGATTTCATATTTTGTTCATAAGAGTTGGTGATTGGTTGAAGAAATAGATATTGCTCGAGGACTAGTATTGATTTGAGTGTGGGGGAGCTGTTGGTGCTTTCTAGATACACATTATTTGGCCATAATTAAGGTGTTTTGCACTTTATTTTATTGATTTACTAACAATTAACCCCAAAATATTGCATATATCTATAGTTTTCTGGCTTTCTGTGTTTTATGAAGGAAATAGCTGAAAGCAGAGGAATTATGGGCCAGGAGCCACATACTTGGGCCAAGTCGTAGAAGTTGGAAAACCGTGCTGATCGGCACGGCCTAGGTGTCGATCAACACACATGGAGTAGGCTCGAGTTGAAGGTGAATTCTACAGAAACAAGGCCCAACATCAAGTTAAAGTCGGTTTTTGTGCTATTGGACCCAGAGCACAACAATATAAAGAGAAGGAATCATCTCCCAAAGGGGGATCAATCAGAGAAACTCTCAACCTAGGTTTTGAGGAATTGCGGCAGCAACAGAGGTGCCATCACCAACCATCACCGCCGGGAAGGAAGAGCGTGCCGACCGGCACTCTGCCGTGCCGATCGACACTCGTGGATCCCATGTTGTGTGCTTTCCTCTACCAAACCTTGTCAATGGATCTTGGTAGGATGAGTGAGTAGTCTTCATATTCTCTCCTGTGGGGAAGGAACCCTAGCTATGTAAACTCTCAACTCGTATAAATTCATTTGGCCTATTTAGTCTATGTGTGATGAGCTTATTCCTTATGAGATTGTGCACAATCTCATTTATGAATCCTTTAGCAATCGCTAGGCGTCTGGCTTTGCTGTGATGATCACGTAGTGCAAGAAAACAATGGGGAATGATTAGCTTCCACCGTGACAGGGCCAGAGTGAACGAAACCACCATGTCTTATAGAATACTAAACTCACTGAAAGAACCTATAATTGCGAGTTCCATGCTAGCTACCTGAACCATAGGAAGCTACAACACACCATCCTCTTGTAGTATATAAGTGTGTGAGTACGTAACAATGACCAACAATTACTTAGCAACCAATAGTTTGCCAGGAAATACGTAGTTAGCACTCAACACAATGCATAACTCATTAGTCCACAGCTTCATCTTTGAGCCAGTACACAACTCTACTGATCTTTATGCATCATCCAACCAGCCAACCCCAATCATCAAACCATATGATGATGTGAAGATAACTAAACAATCCATTTCTATTGTATTATTTGATATAGATTAAGATGATTATCATATGACACATTAGGAAAAAAAAACATGGAATAGTGCAAATTATGCAACATTAGATCAGCTCTCACCTTTCCCTCGAGTACACTATTCTGGTAGGTGAGGCGCTAGGCGTCGTAGGCGGGGCGCTGGGCGGGGCATGCCGGCCAGGGGTAGAGTGAGGCAGCGGAGGCGGGATGCAGGCGTCGAAAACAGGGCCTAGTGGTGGAGGCTAGGCGGCGGGCGTCAGAGACGGGGCGCGACGAGCAGTCGGGTGTCGGCATCCGGTGGCGCGGGGTGTTGGGCGCGACCGCCGAGCTCATGGTCGGGGGTCATGGGGGTGTCGATGACCAGGGTCGAGGGTGTCGATCGGGGTCGGGGGTGTCGATCGGGTGTGTTGGGTTGGGGTGAGGGTCAACGGGCCTTGACTAGATCTTTTTGCCGTTTATCAGGACACCCGGCAAACATGTCTTTTGCTGAGTGTCTGACATCCATGCACTCGGCAAACACTTTTTTATCATGTGTCCTTTCTCTAGCACTCGTCAAACTAGTTTTTTTCTTCCACTTTTTTGCAAAGGAAAATGCAGCACCACCGCCAGCAGCTGACAATGCTTGATCTGCATGGTTTATTTTGGTGACATTTAGTTGTCTTTAGTAAAAAATCAGTTAATGAAATCGTTGTAATATATATTATATTATTTTTCTTCCACTTTTTTGCACTAAACAAATCTTTGTTAACGAGATCATATCTTCCACTTTTTTTTTGCACTAAACAATTTTTTATTACGAATCATTACTAGTATCTCCAATGTTGCTATCTAAGTATTATATTTTTTTTTCTTATCCTTACCAATACGGTCTCCTTCCAATACATTTAATGTTGTTATTAAAAATTTAAATTCTATTATTTCATGCTCACTTTCAATTTCAATCATCAAACATACTTTAAAAATATCTTCTTAAATGCGCTCAACATCGCATATGTAATGCTTCTAAACATTTTTACATTATTTCACGTTGTTAAAGCTCAATTTCAATTTCTTATAATTAATAATTTCATATAAAAAAATATCTAATTGTTCCAGAAAAATATCAAAATCTCAAATGAAACAATCTTTGTTGTCTATTACCTAAAGAAAAAGTAATGAAGTCAAATCCCACTTCAACGTTCGCTTTGACTCAAATGTAGTTATATCCTTTCTTTACTCTATGAACCTTTTTCAGAGATGGTCCGGTTTGTATGGGTCACACATGAAATAGTGTGTGAAACCTTATCAACTATTTAACACAACCTTCATGTGTCATAGCATGACATCCTGCCAAGTCTCATGATTTTTAGCACTCATTTTCATTTTATAGAATTTTAAAACAACTTGATCACAAGTTCATGGTCGTGTATCGGAATTTTTTTTTTGAAAGTTTATTGAATTCCATATATAAAGCTTCACCATGGACTCAATGTCATGAATATCATATTTGATTTCATTCTATAACATTATTCGACTAAGTCATAGTTCAAATTGGAGTCATTCGAGAAAATATCATTAAATGAAATTAATTAATTAAAAGCAACAGCCAGGCCTAAGAAAACTAAATTTCAACATGTAGTAGCACTTGGTGTCAGGAGAGAGGACAAAAAGATTGGAGGGTGGGGAAGCAAAACCTAACGTCTGACACGCCAATGGTGGACGCGGTTACCACGTGATGGGCATGTGCTATGTTTATCGAGTGTGTTGGTTTTGCCGAGTGTCTTTGGCGGTTATGCCGAATGTTCTCACAATTGCACTCGGCAAACACTGAGTTATACCGAGTGCTTCATGTTTGCCGAGTATTTTTGGAGTGGCACTCGGCAAATGGTATCTTTGCCAGGTGCCCGATTTAAAGCTCTCAGCAAACTCGGGGACACTTGGCAACTTTGGGTTTTCCGGTAGTGAAATTAGTCTAAGAGTCCATGCTGTACTAGTTGCCGCATGCAAATTGCAATAGTCACATAGCACCTTCTTTATGTTGTGGATGTTGTGGAAGTTGAGATCTGGTGAAAAAAATCGATGGAGAACTCAGTGAGTTCAAGAAGCAATCAACAATCATGCAGAGCCTTCATTAAAAAGCCAATCTGGATGCTTGGTCTCCAGAAAAGAGTTTCAAACACCTACTCTCCATGCATTGGTGCAAAGACCAATTCTCTCATTCATCAGTCCACTGAGAGTGAAGCAAGGTAAAGCATCAGCAGAGGCGTTGAAACAATTTCCCCTCCCTTGGGTCAACTTATCCAGGTGTCAATGAAAAGAGCTCAAAATGGCACTCAATAAAATGCTCTCTCTCATCATCAGTGGAAAAATTTGTAAGACTTGTGATATCTGTTGTAATTTGGCCCATTTAGAAGAAATTCCAAAGCAATAAGTGGTTATTGATTTAGTCCCACCTTACTAGTCTATCGTGGAACCACCCAAAATTCAATAGCAATACTCGTATCCATGGCTGAGTAAAAAAAGCATTGGGAGAGAAAGAGAGTATTGCTATGAGAACACACGCATGCATGCGCGCGCGTATACATGTTTTTTCGCGTATTAGCCCGCGTGACTTGTGACTTGCGACCGTGGTGCGGCGTGTCTGCAAGACTAAGTGTTTTTTGCCACTCATATCCTGCAAGACTAATCAAATCTGAACCGTTATGTACTAATCAAGAGAATTAATACATGGTTAATGCCATAATTAGATAGGCCAACCATGCTATTAACTGCTATTTAGTGGGCGCAATTAGAGAGGAAACGGCTCCTAGAGGGCAGCCGTGCCTATATTAGGACCCTAGAGACGTCCAGGTTTCCTTACCCAAAAAATTCCCTTCCACTTCATCCTTTTTGGAGAGTTGTGCTGCGGTGTTGAGCTGCTTGGATCTCGCCGGCCAATTCCTTGGCATGCATCGAAGAAAAGTGTGAGTGGAATCTCCGAATCTTTGCCGTCATGAAGCCTGAATGAGGGGCGGCAATAAGGTTTCTGGGCAGCGCATATGCGCGATCGCTTGAGGCTGATCCGTGATGATCTGCGCTACCTCATCGACAAACTACGATGTCTACATTTTAAGAGAACCTCCTTACCACGGAGACGATTCTGTTCTAGGATCCTTCTCGGGTGGTGACATGCGCTGTGATGCCCAATAGTACAACACATGACAGAAGAATATAGTTACACAAGAACATAGGTGTAGTACAGAATTTTACATAAATCCGAATTTAATTTACAACCCAGAGTTTTCAAAGTGCAGAAGCGAAATAATTCTACAATACTACAAGTTTCGACGAAAGTAAGATACAACGCCCTCTCACCGCGATACACAGAAGTAGAAGCCGGCCTTAATCGGTGTCAGGCCCTTGACACCGTACCAGCGCACACAAGCCTACTCCTCATCATTATTGGTGCAAAGCTCCCATTCGATATTCCAGCAATCGGGGCGCTGGCCTTCCCAATGGAACCTTCCACCATAGTGGCAGTCTCCACCCTAGTCATCTGAAAACCACATAGAGCTACGCCCTGAGTAACTAATTTACTCAGCAAGACTGACCCATCAAAATGGCCAACTACAGCCGACACCTAGACATGCAAAGGCTAGGGGTAGGGTTTATGTTGCCAGAAAGCCAGCCTATGAGTGGATCCTTATTTTTCAAGTTTTAGCATTAAGTTAAGTTGTCATGCAGGATAATAAATTTAGTTTGCGCTAAAGATATAACAATCATGGTTGCAATACAATCTTAATAATTCCAACATCAATATTAAACCCACTCATCATCTTAATGGCTTCCAACACTGTTCCGGAGCAGTGATCAAGTGGTACTCGTTACTGTGAGGGGCAGCGACTCGAATCGATTTACATCCTGCAGGAGCAACCTGCTTGCACGACCCATACGCGCTTCCTGAAAGCCGCATGAAGCAACCTTTCGCTGCGGTACCAAAAGGACTTCCGGGTCCAGACTCCACCGAGAAGGGTCCCCCAACGCGATGCGCCCCGTGCCGCCATCCGTGGGTGGATTGTTCCCTCCTCTCAGCCCCAGTTCCACCAAAGAAGGGAGAAGGCTATCTTCCGACCAGGTAGTAGTCGTAGCTATGTCGGTTTACTGGGCCCATATCTCCAGCATGTAAATAGTATGTTCAAACTTGATCCCATGGGCCGGACACGAGGCGTAGCCATAGGTGACTCGAACGGGGCTACCTCCTTGAAGACAAGTTGTCCTTCCCTTTCTACCTAGGTGCTCGTTCGGTCATCATTGTGATTCCATCCACACTTACCTTCATCCGACATCATTTTCTCAGTGATAATATTTTCCTGTCAATGAGTAGTCTCCATACTACTTGATGAATAGTCGTCCTAAATTAAGCAGAGCGACTACCGTCCTGAGGCTAATTATCGGGAAAAAGGGGACCTACTGCAATGCTAGGTTTTCAAACAACTCCTACAACTTAATGCACAGACAAGCCTACATTCTTAACTAGTAATAAAGTAAAAAGGTTAAAACTCGATGGATGCACCAGGGCTTGCCTTAGTTCTGTTCCTGGTCAGCTGAAACACCACCGGGTCCTTCTGGCTCCTGCTTCTATCCCGTCTCCACGTGGTTCACCTCATGATCTACATGATGCGAATAGTGCAATGCATGAGAACCCTATTCGATTAATGGCACTTCCTCAACAAATACGTCAATACAACAATATTGCATGCAGAAATGTACGGGGGTGTCATTCGTTACGTTGCTAACCAGCCTTTATATGACTTATAGATTATCGAGTTTTAAAAGGAATAATATTTTAGCATGGTTCTAGAGGTCACTTGCATGTGGATGATTTACTGTAGAAGGCACTTAGCAGAGGTGATTTATTTGCCAAGTTTCACTCACATGCATTGAGCCATTAATTTTAATTAATTAGACGAGGTAAAAAGTTAAATAATTAATTGGGACTAAAATACAGAGAACTAATACTCACCACTGTGCAAGATAATTAGTCATGACATACAAGGATTAACTACCAAGTTTCAGTAATTTATTAATTATAGAGAAATACTTATGAATTATTAAGTGTATCATACAATTAATTTAATTTGGATAAAAACCCTAACATGGAGAGGGGTATAGTATTTTTCTTAAATAGTGTATGTCCAGAGGAGCCTACTAAAATTTACTCCATCCCAAAAGTCATAGTACTTAATTTATTATCTATTTTTGAAGTTTAATCAAATTCCTGGAATAAAACTAAATAAAACCCGGGTTTTCTCTGGTTCACTGGGCCGCATTAGCTGCTCGGCCCAGCGGATCCGCGCGAGGGAAAATGGCCCGTGGCCAGATCTGGCCTAGGCAACACCCATGGC
This sequence comes from Eleusine indica, assembly GCA_030378355.1. Classification (NCBI taxonomy): domain Eukaryota; kingdom Viridiplantae; phylum Streptophyta; class Magnoliopsida; order Poales; family Poaceae; genus Eleusine; species Eleusine indica. The sequence goes on from CM059497.1 coordinate 19,160,262, forward strand.
CCAAGGCCCGGAGTGGCCCATTGGCCAGCTCGGCCAGGCCGAGCCAAGCGCACGTGCGGTGGCGGGGGCACGACGGCCAGTCGGGTCGATGACGGAAGTTGCATTCGCGCGACGGCAGTCGGTGGGTGAGAGCGAACATGTGGCGCCCGAGAGGGAACGAGGCAGCTCACCAGGCTAGTACGCCAGCGGAGTGGCTGCACGTGGGTGAGCCTAGTGAGGTCGAGGTGATGCGCTGGGTCAGGGTAGCCGTGCGTGTGCAAGTGATTGGTCGGAGACCCACGCACGGGCCGCATCACCTTGCTCTCCCTCCTCAACTCGTCGCTCTCGGGCCCCCTCCCCTGCGTGCTACACCGCCTCGATGCCCTCGCCTCCCTCTCACTCCCCGGTAACAACCTCGCGGGCCTCGTGCTCCCCAACCTCTTCGTCGCACTCCCGTGCCTGCGCTCCCTCGACCTCTCCTCCAACCGCCTCGCCGCCCCCGTCCCCGACGAGCTCTTCACGCAAAGCCGCTCCATCAGCACCCTCCTTTTCGGCCCTAGGGTTAGGGCTTGGTATGGGCTATGCTGGCAGGTGGAGATTCTGTGAGCTTGGTGGTGAAGTGGTAATGGAGGAGATCTATAGGGGAAGAAGAGGGTGGTGGAGAAGGTGAGGGCAGAAGGGACGGGGCACCTCACGGATGGTTTGTCCTTACCAAATCATTTGTTGCTTGCTACTGCTGGCTGCTGCCGCTTTTCCTTTCACTTTCCTTCACTGGTAGTCTAGTAGCAGGTTTTTCCCCAGGAATTATTCAGTCTGATAGGCAGATTAAACTGGTATTTGCATCCAGCTGGGTAATTAGCGTAGGTCATAGTCTAACCATTGCCCTGGATCAGATACTGTCAGGCAAAACAGCCAATTTTGTTGTATTTGTGCAAGTAAAAATGTTTGGTAAAACTGAAAGTTGGTGTCGAGGATGAACAGCTAGCAAGAATTTCGCTTTCGTAAAGCATTGTAACTTGTAGGTGTTTGGTTTCACATTCCATGTCTAATTTAAGTTACTACTAGTATATAGAGTATACTTTCTATAATAAAGTATTTCGGTAATTAACAGCAGCTAATTGCTTTCCAGTGAAATCAATTTTCCAAGGAGTCAAGTGACGCCAGTGCAATTACTGTTTCGGCTTATACTTTGCCAATTGCAAGTACTAGTGACCTGCATCTTTGCTTTCCAAAATGTTATACACCGTAGTTCACGAGTTCACAACTGCGCGGTTTGACCTACAGTTTAGTAGAGACTAATAAAAGTCCATATGGAGTCTAACTAATTTGTAATGAACTGTCAAGCTGGGATATGAACATGTGATCTGGGTTTGCGCTGGAATTTCTGGATTCAAGAAGACGGTTAAACAAATAGTGGAACTGCAGATGCATCTTTGCTTGGTCTTGCAGGGGTAAGTTAAGCACAATAGCAGTAGTTACACATTTTAGGATTTGGTTTGCTTAGTATATTTGTATTGTATCATATTGCTACATGCATTTGAAGCTTCAAACGAAATACAAGACTTATTAATTTTTTTATTATTGTAGACAACAAAATGAATTATGGTTATATACTGTTGTTTGGTAACTTCGTCAAATCATAATATTGATTACAGGACTCTGGTTGGTAACTTCGTCAGATGCATCTGCGCTTTCCTGCACAGCGCCCAGCCCACCTGCTCGCAAGCGCGGCCCAGTGCGCGCACACAGCACAGCCCAGCCCTGCCCTGCCCCTCTGCCGCTGACCGATAGGGCCCACCCGTCACCTTCCTCTTCTCGCCCTTCTCTCTCCCCCACCGACCGCCACTAGAAACTGCCGCCGTCCGCCCGCATCCCCGACTTCCTGGCTCCGAAACTGGTGCACCGAGCCCAGAAACGCACGCGCCGACTCCCCTCCCCCTCTCCCGGCCATTAATGGCCCTATCAGAACCGAAGTGCGCTCTAATGCGCAACAATGGCGCCACCTCGCCATTGATGGCAGAGGAGCTCGAGCCCGCTCGTCTTCCCTCTCCCCGACCCCTATAGATCGGACCCCCGACATCGCCCTCTCACACCGCTCCCTCCCCTCATTTTCTCCCCCATCCCCGACCCCCAGAACCCCATGCCCGACGACCTCCAGGGACCACCGCCGCCTAACCACGTCGCCGACCCGCCTGCGGCCCTCCCCGCGCCTGCGCGACTGCAGGGTGAGCAACCCCTCTCTCCCCCCGTACTCTCGCGGCGAAGGACCAGTGGCTGGAGCGCCATTCCGGCCGTGAGCCGTCCGATCCTCGATCTATGACCCAGATTAGAAGAACCCCGAAGGGTTATTTTTTTGGTGCATAGTGGACCAGTGGACCACCGGTCAACTCTGGTCCATGGACCCCGTGGACCCAGTCCACCATATTTAGGATTAAATTTAATTCCAATAATTTCAGGATAATGTTGATTTTGCAGTTAGGTCCCTAAGTTTTGTCCTAATTTGATTTTAAACTTGTTTTTTCACAGAACCTTTGTTAATTTATGTTTTAGCACCTAGACTTTTTCATAAATATTATTTTAGCCCCTGGACTTTCCATAATTATTATTTTAACCCTGGAATTTTATAGAAACACCCCTAAGCTTAATTTTAATTATATTTTTAGCCCTATCTTTTTACACTTAGGCCCCTACACTTAATAAAAATGATGTTTAGGTCCTAAAATTTACAAAAACAACCTTATACTTTTTAGTAATTATTTTTCAGTTCTAATAATTTACACTTTAGTCCTTGTAATTTTATAAAATTACAAATAAGTCCCTAAAAATTCCTGTTTTTACTTTTTAACCCCTAGAATTTCAAACTAGTATAACTTTTTAATCGTAACTCCGATTTAGACGATTTTTACGCTCACGGAATCGTAAGAACGCGTACTATATTTTAGTACTATTTTCTTAGTCATTAGGAAATGTTTGGTGTGTTGTTGCTTATTTGTTTGTGTTTTACTTTTCCGGTATTTATCGTATTAGACGAGGAGCGGCACCAGAATTTCCAGGATTTTGATTTTGTGCAGCAGCCAGCGGGGGAGCAAGGCAAGTGTCCTTGACCATATTGCACCTATTAAGGATACTAGTTTACTTTTCATGCATTTCTTGTCTAAATTTGAATCCCATGTTAGGGTTGACTAGTTATTGATTAATCTTATCCTCGTCGCCTGGTTTGGCTTTGTAGTTGAGTTTGGGTACATCTTGCTAGTGCAATTCTTTGGGGTATAAAAATGAATAATAATAAACTTGACTAATATTCACTTGAAAATAATTATCATTTGGGTAATTTAGATGACCCAAGAAGGAGGATGTTGAGGATGGTGTTGTATGCACAGGTACGGGTAATGTACTATTTGGTTTGCGGTAGTACCTGCTTGTGGTCATAAAAAACAAATTCGTGGAGTGGCCACCCAGGAAAACAACACAAAGCACTAGGCTGATATGGGTAGGCGTGGTTTAGTATTAGATGTCTTCCCAGTTTTGCGGGCGTTCGAGGAAGGAGGATGAGAGGGTTAATTTCGGCCTCAGGTGATGAAGGGTTACTTCTAGCCACGGTGCTAGAGGGGGCTTCTGTAGGGATGGTTAATCCCGCGGCGGTGAAACCTTAGCGTGGATGTTTTGCAAGCTGTGGAGCGCTTTGAAAGACCATGTGGTGATCCCTTGGCCTCACATTTTGCAAGCTGGGGAGCGCTTTGAAAGACCATGTGGTGATCCCTTGGCCTCACATCTACGGTAGTGTGTTGGCAACAGGGAGACTTTAGTCACTGAATAGTGATGGAATCACCAACCTGTGGGTAAAGTTATGTAACCTCTACAGAGTGTAAAACTGTTATAACAGTAGTTCTCACGGTCAAGAGTGGCCTGGATCCTCACACGATTAGATGGATACTTGGATGAATCTGGTGGATAACCAGATTTGGGTGGTAGCTGCAGGTGGGTAACCTATAGTGTTCTAGTATGGGTGGGTAACTCATAGTTTTGCTATCGGTGGGCAACCGATAGTGTTGGATAGGTGGTTAACCTGTTGGGCTACTTTCACCTAGTAAATAGGATGCTTGTATAATTGAGTCATAGGATGCGTAGTGCAGTAAACCTGTGTCAAGCCTATTCTTGTTGTAGCCTGAATGTCATTACTTTCTCCCACTTGCTGAGTACTTTATGTACTCACGCGTTTTAATTTTCCCTGTGTTGTTGTTATATTACTGCTGCTCAGACGACGCTGGCGAGATGGACTACGTGGATGAGGACTACTACGACTAGGCGTGCGACCCCTGGTGGACTGCCTGTGGCATTATGGAGCCTTCCGCTATTTTCTTTTATGTCTTGATGTAATCCAGACTATGTAATAACAGTATGATATAATAATAATAATGACATTGGTTATTTACTGTTACTTCACTTTTATGTTGTATACGTGAAAACTTGATCCTGGGCACGTATACAAAAGCATTCGGTTTTGGCCTTAAAACTAGGTGTGACAGAGTGATATCAGAGCCATGTCGACCGTAGGACGCAAGCCTAGTTAGAAATGGCCGTTTTAAGGTTTTTAACAAAACTATTTTGTTATAAACTACAATCTCTTGCGTACTTATCCTTTCCATTGGCTTTCTTGTCTTTCCTCCATTTCTATTTATTTTTCCAAAACTCAATAGTTGGCATGATCTATTTTCTAGGTCTTCCCTTATAGAGATATAAGTTCGTTAGTTTCGTTTAGCTCTATCGAGCCTATCTGCTATGTTTTGGTGTGGTGTACAATGCTTGATTTGGATCTTTGCTTGAGTGAAAGATTTATTTTTCAAAAACTATTATTTATTTTTTGAACTTAAGAATTGGGTTAATATTAGGAAATCTATCATATTCCAATCCATCCAACTCTTTATTGATCTTATCAGAATTCTCATCAGATGGTGAACACTAGGCGCAACAATGAGGATCCGCCGCCACCACCACCTCCTCCTCCAACTATGGAGCAGATTCTTGCTATGCAGACTCAGCTTCTTCACACTATGCAGCAGAACATTATGCAAATGCAACAGGGTCATAATCAGCCACCTCCACCACCGAGAGACAAGCTTGGAGAATTTCAGAGGACCAAGCCTCCCATGTTCTCTCAGTCTGTGGAACCCATGGACGCTGATGACTGGCTAAATACCATCGAGAAGAAGTTGCAGGTGGTGCAATGCAACAATCGGGAGAAGGTTCTCTTTGCTTCTCACCAGCTTGAGGGTCCCATTGCTGATTGGTGGGATACCTATGTGGAGGCTCATGAGGAGCCAGAAAGTATCAACTGGCAAGAGTTCAGGAACAGTTTCCGATCACATCATGTGCCTCTGGGTGTGATGAAACTCAAGAAGAAGGAATACCAAGACTTGAAGCAAGGTTCTATGTCTGTGAGCGAGTACGTCACTCGTTTCACCCAGCTTTCTTGCTATGCTCTTGACGAGGTGAACACAGATGAGAAGAAGCAATACTGTTTTATCAATGGCTTGAACGATGGTCTTGCTTATTCTCTGGAAGCTCAGGATTTCGCCAACTTCCAAGATTTGGTGGACAAGGCACTTGTTCTGGAGAATAGAAGAGGAATCATTGATCGCAAGCGTAAGATGGTATGCCAGGGTCAGTAGGGAAGTAGCTCCAGGCCTCGCTTTGGTTCTTCATCATCTGGACCTTCTTTCCGCCCTGGATAGAAGAGTGGCCAGCAGAGGTCTCAACCCACTGGTCAGGGTTTCCGTACTCCTCAGCGTCAGATCCAGCATCCCAACTTTCAGACGCCTCGTACCGCTCAAGAAACCCCTCAGAAGGCGACTCCTGCTCATAACACCGGTGGAAATGGTGCTTGTTTCCACTGTGGTCAGACGGGGCACTGTGCTAACAAGTGTCCCCAGAAGCGCGCAAATCAGACTCCATTTCAGGATGTAAACTCTACTCCAAGCCGCAATGCTAATTTTGCACCAACTCCAGCAAGGCAGAATCATGCTCGTGTCAATCATGTGGCTATTGAAGATGCTCAGGAAGCTCCGGATGTCGTTCTGGGCATGTTCCTTGTTAATGATAATAATGCAATGGTGTTATTTGATTCTGGAGCATCGCATTCATTCATATCTGCTACTTATGTTCAAAAACATAATCTTCCCATAGCTATGCTAAAGAATAGAATGATTGTTAGTTCCCCTGGTGGAGAGATGAATGCAAAGCATGTCTGTCCTAAGGTGAACCTTAGTATAAGGGGGGTAGATTTTTCTACAAATCTCATAGTCCTTGATTCTAAGGGAATTGATGTGATCCTTGGCATGTATTGGCCAAGCAAGCGTAAGGGACTTATTGATTGTGCTAAGAAGGCAGTCAAGCTTACAGACAGTACTGGAAAGGAATTGGAGTATGTGCCCGAACCACTCATCACTAGCAAAGGAGCAACCAATCACATTGGATTGAATCAACTTGACGCTACCTCGATTGAAGACATTAGGATTATCAATGAGTTCCCTGATGTTTTTCTAGAGGAATTACCAGGTATGCCACCCGACCGTGACATCGAGTTTGTTATTGAATTAGTCCCTGGTGCTGCTCCTATTTTTAAGAGACCCTATAGAATGGTGCTAACCAATTAGCTAAACTCAAAGAACAACTCCAAGAGTTGTTGGATAAGGGTTATATTCGTCCTAGTGCATCTCCTTGGGGAGCCCCTGTTATCTTTGTTCCGAAGAAGGATGGTACTCAGAGGAAGTGTGTTGCCTACCGTTCTCTCAATGAGGTCACCATAAAGAACAAGTATCCTTTGCCTAGGATCGATGACTTGTTTGATCAGCTGAAAGGAGCTTGTGTTTTCTCGAAGATTGACCTTCAATCCGGATATCATCAATTAAAGATCAGGGCAACTGACATACCTAAGACTGCTTTCATCACTCGATATGGCTTATATGAGTATACGGTTATGTCATTTGGATTGACCAATGCTCCTGCCTACTTCATGTATCTAATGAACAAGGTTTTCATGGAGTATTTGGACAAGTTTGTTGTGGTGTTCATTGATGACATCCTTATATTCTCAAAGAATGAGGAGGAACATGAAGAACATCTTCATCTGGTATTACAAAAGCTAAGAGAGAATCAACTATATGCCAAGATTAGTAAATGTGATTTCTGGTTGAAGGAAGTCTCATTTCTTGGTCATATTATCTCCAAAGGAGGTGTGTCTGTGGACCCTAGCAAGGTTAAAGATGTGTTGAGTTGGAATACACCCCGGAGTGTTACAGACATCAGAAGTTTCCTTGGACTAGCAGGGTATTACAGAAGATTCATTGAGGGATTCTCCAAGACAGCCAAGCCCATGACTAAGCTGCTAGAAAAAGGAAAGACTTTTGAGTGGAAACCGAAACGTGCAGCCAGCTTCCAAGAATTGAAGAAAAGACTTACCACAGCACCTGTCCTAACCATGCCTAACATGGAGAAGCCATTCTCAATCTATTGTGATGCTTCAGGGCAAGGTTTGGGATGTGTGCTCATGCAAGAAGGCCATGTTGTCGCCTATGCTTCAAGGAAATTGAGGAAACATGAGGAGAAATATCCAACCCATGACTTGGAGTTAGCAGTAGTGGTTCATGCTCTGAAGATCTGGAGACATTATATCATTGGCAAAAGGTGTGAGATATATTCAGACCACAAGTGTTTAAGTATATATTCACCCAGCCAGATTTGAACCTCAGACAGCGACGATGGTTGGAACTCATCAAAGATTATGATCTGGGAATCAACTACCATCATGGCAAAGCAAATGTTGTAGCAGATGCCTTGAGCAGAAGGTCTTACCTCAACATGTTGTCAACACGAGAGTTGCTACCTGAATTCTGTGAAGAATTTCAGAAGCTTACCCTGGAATGGGTGTCCAACACATAAGTTGTTGCAATGGAAGTTGACTCAACTCTGGAACATGACATTCGTAAAGGACAGCTTGAAGATGCTAAGGTCCAAGAAATCAAGCAACTCATTGAGAAGGACAAAGCTCCAGGATTCACAGTTGATAATCAAGGAACTTTGTGGTATAAGAAGAGGTTGTGTGTGCCTGATGTTAAAGAGATCAAGGAATTGATATTGAGAGAAGCCCATGATTCAGCCTACTCCATTCATCCAGGAAGTACCAAGATGTATCATGACCTCAAGAGTCGATACTGGTGGTACGGAATGAAGAGAGCTATGGGTGAACATGTTGCACTTTGTAATACTTGTTAGCGAGTCAAGGCAGAACGCCAAAGACCCGCAGGACTCTTGCAACCCTTGAAGATATCAGAATGGAAATGGGAGGAAATTTGCATTGATTTCATTATGGGATTACCCAGAACACAAGATGGTTACAATTCCATATGGGTTATTGTGGATCGCTTGACCAAGGTTGCTCATTTCATCCCTGTCAAGACCACATACAACGGACCCAAGCTTGCAGAGTTGTATATTTCTAGGATAGTATGCTTGCATGGAATACCTAAGAAGATAGTATCCGACAGAGGAACTCAATTCACCTCAAAGTTTTGCGAAAAGTTACATGAGTGCATGGATACAAGGTTGAATTTTAGTTCAGCCTATCATCCCCAAACAGATGGACAGACGGAAAGAGTGAACCAAATTCTTGAGGATATGTTGAGAGCTTGTGCACTAAAAGATAGCAAGAGTTGGGAAAAATGTCTGCCATATGCAAAGTTCTCCTACAACAACAGCTATCAGGAAAGTTTAAAGATGTCTCCATTTGAGTTCTTATACGAACGTAAATGTCAAACTCCTTTGTTCTGGAACGAGACTGGTGAGAATCAAGTCTTTGGACCAGAGATTCTCAGGGAAGCTGAAAGGCAAGTTCATATTGTTAGAGAGAATTTGAAGCTTGCATAGTCTAGACAGAAGAGCTATGCCGACCATAGAAGGAGAGACTTGAGCTTCGAAGTTGGTGATTATGTCTATCTCAAAGTATCTCCCATGAGAGGACTTCGTCGATTCAAGGTCAGAGGAAAACTTGCACCGAGGTACATTGGTCCATTCAAGACCATTGAGCAAAGAGGTGAAGTTGCTTATCAGTTGGAACTACCGCCACAACTGTCAGATGTGCACGATGTTTTCCACGTCTCATAGTTGAGAAAGTGCCTACGAGTTCCAGAGGAGCAAATGCCTATGGAACAGTTGGATATTGGTGAGGATCCTACATATCAAGAGTATCCTATCAAGATTCTAGAAATATGAGAGAATGTCACAAGAAACAAGAAGTACCGTATGTGCAAAGTGCAATGGAGCAATCATTCGGAACAAGAAGCCACTTGGGAGCAAGAAGACCAGCTCAAGGCAGATTTTCCAGACTTCTTCTCCGACCAGCCTGAATCTCGAGGGAGAGATTCATCCTAAGAGGGGTAGGTTTGTAACACCCTATTTTTCATTATTAATTTTTCCTAATTTAATTAGGGTGTTAATATTTTTATTTAGTTATAAAGGTTATTTTCTTAATTTAAGTAATTAAATTATTTTTATAAATTGTTGCATTCATGCTAGAATAGATTTGCAGTAGGTGTTTTATTTGGGTGCAACTTTGTTTTAAAAATTCGATTAGAAACGTTTTGGAGTTAATTAAAAAAATTAAAATAGAAAATAGAAAAAAATTAGAAAAAAAAGGAGAAAGAAACTTACCTGGCCTCCTGGGCCGAAACCCTAACCAAAGCCCACCTCCCTCTCTTTTCTTTTTCCCCCACCGCGGCCCACTCTCTCGTGGGTAACAGATTTGGGTGGTAGTTGCAGGTGGGTAACCTGTAGTGTACTGGTATGGGTGGGTAACTCATAGTTTTGCTATCGGTGGGCAACTGATAGTGTTGGATTGGTGGTTAACCTGTTGGGCTACTTTCACCTATGAAATAGGATGCTTGTATAATTGAGTCATAGGATGCGTAGTGCGGTAAACCTGTGTCAAGCCTATTCTTGTTTTAGCCTGCATGTCATTACTTTCCCCCACTTGGTGAGTACTTATGTACTCACGCGTTTTAGTTTTTCCTGTGTTGTTGCTATATTACTGCTGCTCAGACGACGCTGGCGAGATGGACTACGTGGATGAGGACTACTACGAGTAGGCGTGTGACCCCCGGTGGACTGCCTGTGGCATTATGGAGCCTTCCGTGGTTTTCTTTTATGTCTTGATGTAATCTAGACTATGTAATAACGGTATGATATAATAATAATAATGACATTGGTTATTTATTGTTACTTCACTTTTGTCCTGTATACGTGAAAACTTGATCCTGGGCACGTATACAGAAGCATTCGGTTTTGGCCTTAAAACCGAGTGTGACAAAAACATAGGTTCAAAATGCATCAAGGACACTTGCCTAGTTCCCCTTGCTGCTACTCAAAGTCTTCTGGTTGGAGGTCCTGAAAGTTCTTCAACTGCTGCTCGTCTACTAACGTCACACCGGAAAGACAAGCATACAAACAAACTAAGAAACAATACACCACACAGTAACAAACTACAATGAAAACAATACTACAAAAAAGTACGCGTTGCGACGATCGTGTGAGCGCAAGAATTACTTAGTTCCGAGCAACGGTTGAAAAGTTATGACGATTTGAAGTTTTAGGGGTTAAAACATAAAAACAGACAAGTTTAGGGGCCTAAAAGTAATTTTAGAAAAGTATAAGGGCTAAACTGTAAAATATAAGTATTAAAATATAATTTATGAAAACTTTAGGTACCAAAATATAATTTATAAAAAGTACATGGGCCTAAGTGTAAAAACAGGGCTAAAACATAATTAATAAAAAGTCTAGGGGTGTTTTTGAAAAATTATAGCACTAAAAATAATTAGAAATAAGTAAAGGGTGGTTTTTGTAAAAGTATAGGGCTAAAATATTATTTAGGAAAAGTCTAGGAACTAAAATATAATTTTATTAAAGTTCAGGGGCTTAAGTGTAAAAGTCTAACATTATCCTGAATTAATTAGATTTATTTTTAAACTAAAAACCCTAGAATCCCTGTGGACCGGGCACATGGGCTCTATGGACCGAGGATTGACCAGGGTCCACCGGTCCACCGCGGACTAGATGATACCCCATCGGGGGGATCTAATCCTGGCCGTCGGATTCAAATCGGGCAGCCGAAAGGGGTTCAGGCGGGGTGGTGGCGGCCGGCGAGCCAGAAGGCTGCGGTGCCATGGATGGCCTCGCCGGAGTTGGCCATAATGGCGCTCCAGCAGTCGGTTCGTCACTGCGCAAGATCCAAGAGAGAGAGGGGAGGAAGGGGAGGTTCACTGGGGCATCGCGCGGGACCAGGGGTGGTCGAGGCGGGTTGGCGATGTCGAGGCGGCAGCGACAACGTTCGGCGGCTCCGGGGAGGCGGCTCGAACATCAAGGATCATCACGGTGGGGCTCTGCGTGGGCGACGCGGCCTTCTAGTCCTCGGCATCCCGTCGGTGAGGCTTGCGCCAACCTCCACGCACGCCGGCGTGGAGCTCCGACACGGCGGCCATGGCGAGGCGGCGGCGACATAGAGACGAGGCGACTAGGGGGGAGCAAGGGTGGAGCGAGCAAAGGGAAAAGGCAGCACGGGGCGGGTCCCGCCCTATTTATAGGGCGCGGTGCCCTAGGCTCGCCTTGGCGCGCACGCGAAGGCAGCTACGACGGCGGCGGTGAGGTAGGGTTCGAGGAGGGAGGCGCGCGGGGCGGGCCAGGCACAGGTGGGACGAGTTCACGCTGGGCCAGGCTGAAGCAGGCCGGGGAAAGAGAGGGAAGGGGAGGAAAGGAGAGTGGGCTGCACGGGGGAGATTTGGCCCTGGCCGGGGGAGAGAAAGGGGGAAAGAGGCGAGAGGGGGAAGTGGGCCTCGGGGGAAGAAATTCGGCCCAAGAAATTCAGCCCAAGGACAGGCCCAAGGTCACACTCCAAAGAAGTTCTTTTGCCTAAAATAAATGTTAATGCTCTAGTTAATTTAAATTAAATTTTATTCTATTTTCATTTTTTTTAAATTTAGTGAAATTTAGGTCACATACCAAAATTTAAAATTTTGGGGTGTGACATATATTTTGTCATGTGCTCTCATGATGCATGATTGTTTGTTTTAGGTCTAGTAATCTATTGTGGTTAGAATATTATTTTGGCATGGCTACTTTGTGGAGTCATTTAGTGGTCAAAATTATCTTTTTCTCTGAGTTGGAGTATGCTGTGCTGTGCTTTGATGATTGTTTTGGTATTTTGGTAAAATTTACGTAGGAGTAACATAGGCCACTCATTTAGGCTGAAAATTTACATTTTATGTGTTGGATTTCATTCTTGAATTTGTTTGTATTCACATGCAAATATCTCTAGGATTAAACACTTTAGGACTCTAGAATATAAATTTGTTTATATTCTAATTTGGGTTTAAATGAAACGCCATGATTATTTCGCTCTATGCTGCCACTAGTCGAGACGAGGCAATCTCTACTTATTTCTTGATCATGATTGATTCTATGATTGCAAAAATGCACCCAACCTAGAGCCTACTTCTTATATATGCATTATTACTTGTCACTTTATTATTGCTTAGTTAAAGCCCATTTGTGTGAAAACTAGTGTTCTTATCGCCTATATAAGATATGTTCGTCAGATCCTTGATTGGCCGCAATTGTTATCCCACTACCTTGATAAACCTAGTTATCAATGGCTTTGCTAACGATGACGCCACCCTTGTAAGTATACGCTTAGGACTCTGTGATCCATATCACCATACCCTTACACTACAAAGTTTTAGAAAATGGGTGAAAATGTGTTTGGTGGTGTGTGTGTGAACGGATGGGTGTTAAACCAATTGTGTTAAGGTGAAGTTGGATGGGATAGACTTGGCCGTGGGCGAGACTCCTTAGTAATGGTGCAGAGTACTTAGCCGTGGGCGAGACTCCTTAATAGAGGTTCTTCGTTGTGGGTCCACCTGTCATGGATGAGTGCTTGCCCTGCCGAATAGGGACCTGTTACCAAGACCTCAACTTGGTGATATTTTCAGTACGACCACAGAAACTATATGGGCAGGACTAACACGGAACCTGGGTTACGCAACAAGGAAGTTTCACTCGGTGAAGTAGGAATGAACTCAGGGGTTGATTTTGGTGCAAGTAGTGATAAGTCCACTACTTGGCAAGAATATATGGTGATATGACTGTGTGTCATAGTTGGGATGATATGACTAAGTGTCATAAGTGCAGAACCCCTGAGATCCATGGTGGGCTTGTGGGCATGTCTATGTGAAGCGGGAGCGTTATGTGTCTTCGTGCGCAAGAGCGCATAGCCTGTGGGTACAGCGTACTAGGCTCTGCATAGTTATTAATAAATCATTAGGATGTCCGTTGTCACTGGTCATAGCACACCAACTCGCTGGGCTCTTGAGACAAGCAAATCCTTGATGTGTCAGTGGGTGTAGTAGACACCCGTGTTTTGGTGAAAGGTGTTGGCAAGGTGTGCCAGGGACATTATGACTGTGTGTCAGAAGTCTCAATTAAATTATGGGAACTGTCAGGATCGATTTTAATCTCCCCCAAGTCCAACCAACTAAAAGTTATAAAGCTATTTTCCTCACTCGAAACCCCTTTGGTTCTGTAGTAAGCCCCTGCATCTGCGCTTTCCTGCAAAAGTCTTACCCTTAACCTATTCCTTGACCACTCTGCCAAATGCATGAATATACCCCTTGTTAGAGGTAGGTCTTGCGGAGTATCTTATGTACTCACCCTTGCCTCATTTTGTTTAAATCAGCAGGAGATGGAGAATCCGCTGAAGTCGATGAGTACATCACGTCCTATACTCGAGTTTGCCTGTGGAGTTGTTGAAACCTTGTTCATGTTCTCTTTAGTCCGGATTAGCTTAATCAATCTCTTTTGCTTGTAACTTAGAACTTGTATGTATGTATCGTCCCTGCGTGGACTAAATAAAGGTCATAAATCGACTATGTATCATTTGTACGTGTGTACCAACTATTGATCCATGGATTGGTATGGTAATCACGGGTCACCCCTGGGAAGGGGGCGTCACAATTACCTACTTCTATCTAGACAAAAAAGGCGTGAACAATAAGCTGGGAGAGGGGGATAGAATAACACACAAGGGAAGCAAAACTGTGAAGATGTGGTCTGAGCTAGTCAAGGAGCTAGATATGGAGGAAACTGATAATAACTTGATGGGAGAGATCAATGGGATTAAGCTTCTAAGAGATCTCTAGAATTAGCGGAATCAGATGGGGAGGCTATGGAAGAGGATACAACACAAGAACCAAAGAGGGATCAACAAGAGATAAACGAGGAAACAACAACGAGTACCCTTCTAGAAACATGGGAGTACTTCGGTGAGCAAAATCATAAGACACAAGAGGAAACTTCAACCTTGAAAGAATTAAGGATGGAGGAGCCTAAAGAATTATTGAAACCGAACAAATGGGGACCAATCAAAGCCACAAGAAGGAGCTCAAGGAACATTAACGATGGCAGGACGGTCATGGAGAAAGCATCAAACCTGAAGAAGAAGTATGATCTAGAATGGCAAAAAGGTAAAAACAAAAATCCCTTCTCTGTGCTTTCTAATACTGAAATCTCTGAAATAGCAGAAGTAATAGATGTTGACTTAGGTTTGGATGAGAAAGGTGATACCATAGCTTATGATGAAATTCAGAAATTAGACAATAGTAGAAAGGTAGAGTTTCAGAGAACCTGTAATAACCAGAATTGCCAAAGTAAGAGAATAGAGGTAGATAACGGAGATGGTTATGTCAGAACATCTCTAGATAAAAGTAGGAGCAATAGTAGAACCTCTTCCATAGCTAGTAGTCTGAGCAACAGATCACAGGTGCATGATCTGGATGCTAAGGACCAAACTCTGAGAACTTCCAGGAGGAAAGTGGAACAGAGTTAGAAATAGATAATGAGATAGAGTTAGGTAGAGTTAAGGTAGGTAGGAAAAAATATATAAAGAAGTGTACAAAATGATAGGCCTAATCTAATTAGAAAGCACATGCCAGACTTTATTGGTCTGCAAGAGACCAAGAAATAGTTTATGAGTAACAGTTTTCTAAGAGCTTCTACAGGTTTAAGGCACTTTAATTGACATCAATTACCAGCAGTAGGAACATCTAGAGGTATACTTGTAGGAGTCAATTCTGATTTATTTACTATGACTATAGGATGTACCTATTATACCAATGTCATGATTCATGATAAGAAAACTAGTATGAGATGAAATATATAGTATGAGATGAAATATAGTATGAGATGAAATATAACTCTAATTGGTGAGATAAAACATTGGTAACTTCATAATGCTGAACTTCAATGCATATGCAAAATGCGAATGATGCAATGCAATGCATGACTTCACTTCTACCCTCACGTCCCAATAAAAGAAGTGAAGGCTGCAACCACATTGCTCATTTCAATGTGCGTCACTGTACCGGTACTTACAGCACCAACATCAGGCTACAGTGTCTTCTTATGCATCCAATGAAAAGTGCAAAAATGCAAAATTATCATGTATACACTTCATCATATACTTCAACATCAAAATCAAATTAATAGGATCCATAACTTGATAAATGACATTCAAGACATAGCGATAAATTCCCATTTAGCAATTTATCTAGCTAGTGTGAATTATTCAAATTTAGTGGAGGCAATTCAAATAATAAAGTTAAAGCAAGACCACAACGCTACATTTACTTGCCTTTACCAATCAACAAGAGGGAGCTAAGAACGCTCCAACGGGGCACCACATGATAACAAATAATTCTTAGTTCCAATTCAATCATATACATTAATCAAACACAAGGAAAGCACTCCTATATATCGTGCCCACCCAAAGAATAAGGTCAAACCAGTTTTTCTGCAGCATTGACGTTTAACATTTTCATAATATTAAAAGTACAAAGGGTATGCTAGCAAGTAAATACATTATGATCATCTACACGGAAAAACCTATAAGTTTCATATTCAAAACAAAATTTAATTTGAACATCTACTAATGGTAAAACAGTTTATAAAACAACATTGTAATCGGTCATGGTACTATAGGACTGTCAACTTCAAAACTTCATATCTCACTGAATATTATTCCAAAAACAGTGATTAAATACTCAATGGAAATATGATCAAGTTTACTACAAAATCCTCAACAACACCAGGTACCAGTTCGGCCTCTATATTGCCTTAAATAGCCACGCAACATATACTTCCCAAACTGCAACTGACGAAACACTAAAATTTCAACAGTAAGATTTAGAGAGGAATAACTCCTGTTATACTCAACAAAAAAATACAAACAAATACTCGTTGGAAAGGTAAACAAATAATCTACAATTGTAACATCCAGAAATTAATTAAGATTTTATTTGGGAAACTTATGACCTTTTGGAAGCCTTGACATTTGGCTCTCCTCTCTATTCCCTTAAAGGAGGATGTGAACTCCAAGGGGCAGGCGTGGTGCCTTCTGGACATGAAATAGAAGGAGAAAAGCCAAGGGGGAAGAGGAGGAGAAGGAAAGAAGAGGGAGGAGGAAGGAAAGAAGGGGTCGATCCTAGGAGGGGATATGAATCCATGGTTCCTCCCTCACCATGATTGGAGATCAAGGTAGGATCTTGATGTTACTCTCTCTGATTTTGGGTAGATTAGAACCTAGTGGTAACCACGTTAGGTTTGGATTAAACTCCTAGATCTCTCTCGTTGTGGATCCGGCGTGTAGCAGATTTGATCAAGGTTGAAGAGATCTCTGTTTGCCCATGTTCCCGACCTTAAAAAAATATGAAACCTGTATAAGATCTATAGATATGTTGATGATCTTTCCAACGGTGTATGATAGAGTTTCACCAGATCTGAGATGCCGGAGTTGTGCTATTTCTAATCATACTGATTTCTAGTCTCGTAAATCTGATGTTTGTCTGTTCAAGTCTGAATCTACCCTGCTTTGCTTCCGAATTAGAACACAGGATGACTTAGGAAAGTGTTGCATATTTCATAAGATTTCTAGATTGGGGTCATTTGTCACCATAGCTGGTGGGTAACTCCAGTTATGATGTTTTTAGTGTAGCTGTTCTGCTTTTGCTGTCAGATTGTCAGTCTGTTAGAAAGCCTCGAGTTAGGCCCTCATAATGATTTTTCTGGAGGATGGTCTGAATTACAGAATTCACTCTAATGCAGTTTTACGCCCTCTGACAAAAGATGATATTTTTATGACAAAAGTGTATAAAGATATCTGTATTTTATTGTAACCCTGTCCATTCTAGACAGTCTGTTTTGAAGTGCAGTTGAGGCTAATTTTCAGACATGATCAACTTTAGATCCTTTCATATTGGTGTAGCATACCTCCTGTAGTATCCAAATAATATGGTTTGTCAAGTGTTGTTGATTTTATACTTGGAGATTATGAGGAATAAAAGCAGCCATACTTCTGTCCTGTTTGTAGTATTTGAGTAGTTTAGTAAGTGACGGGTTTGGACGGCGTAGAAGCGCTTTACCTGTTTCCTTTACATATGCATGATTGTTATGGTGCTAAAAAATGCTTGTGATCAGGTGGTTCTTCTTCGAACCGTGCTTAGCTTTGTGGCTTGACCATTGGAGAAGGCAAGTAAACGTAGCACGGTGGTCTACATGCTTTAACTCTTTTATATGAATTGCCTCCACTAAATTTTAATACTTCACACCAGCAAGATAATCTATTAATTGGAAGTTGTTTGTTTCTTTTGAAGTATCCTTATATCATATTATGGCAATTCTATTTGCATATGAAGTTTGAAGCACACATGAGTTCATACATTGCAATCTTGCATTTTTGCACTATCCGTTGCATGCATAAGAAGACACAATAGCCTGATGTTGGTGCGGTAAGTACCGGTATAGCAATGCACGTTGAATTAAGCAATGTAGTTGCAGCCCTCACTTCCTTTTGTTTGGATTTGAGGGTAGAAGTGAAGTCATGCATTGCATCATTTGCACCTGCATTTGCATGGAAGTTTATACATATGAAGCAATTAATGTTTTATTCTTACAATATGAAGTTATATTCAGTACTTTGATGTTGCAATTTAAATTTGATGCTTAATCAAACTATGGTTTAAATAACTTTGTTAAAGCAATTTATTTGTTGAGGTTTTCCATAAACCTCATAGGCTTCTTTTATCATCTTAGGTACTTGAGCTTTGGAAGATTTGAATGTGAGAAGAGAGTAGCAACACGTGTGCACGATTTACCATCATCTCATTGTTCAAACTCTTGAGTTTTCATAACAATGCTTGGCTGTTTGAGTCTTCCTTTTTGAGGAATAATTACTTGGGGTTGCAAAGTCTTGTGTAATCGGTCCATACTATTTGTTTGATGCTTCCGCTTACTCTATTGTTATAATAGTGTAGTGTGATAACAATCTGGAAATTTCTAGGGTTATGCTCTAGAATTTTTCTAGGGTGTTACAACAACTTTCGTATTCATTTTATACTCAGGTGCAGGCTAAAAGTCCCTCCAAAATGCAACCCAACAGACCTTTGTCAATCTGAAACAGACTCTGCTACACAACTGCGTGAGCCACAACGTCCCAGCGAGGTTACAACTAATCTTAGTCATTAACACTCGTTACCAATAAAAAATCAGAAGGAATAACAAATTTATCATTACCTTCCCAAACTACAAGATCTCGGGATGCGTTGTCCCCTCTACCCGTCTTTTTTTTTCCTCTCAACTTCTCACCAACTCCTAACCACGCAGATCATGGTGGTCTTCCTCCAGGAGATGGTGCTTCAGCTTCTGCCAGTGGGAGAATACTCCATTAAGAGATGGCTGGATCTAAGGACGTGGGTGAGGAATTAGGGATAGGTAATTTCGTCCCTTTGTCTCCCTTGGTCTCACGTTTGATGGAGAAGTAGAAAAGGCAAGGGGAGAGGCGTGGGTGCAGGATTGGAGTTGGTTAGTTTTTCTCTTTCCTTTAATTGTACTATAACTAGGCCTGTTTTAAAACCTTACTAAATCAACCAATTAAGAGCACCAGATTTGGTTAAAAACAATATCTGAGGCGTTACATTCTACCCCCCTAAAAGAGAACTCATCCTCGAATTCAATCGTTTCAACGACAAAGCAACTGAAAGAAAATGAATCCATAAAACTCACCGGTCTCAAAAAGGTCGGGGTAGTTCTTACGCATATACTCCTCAAGCTCCCAAGTAGCTTGACACTCAGTTTGGTTACTCCATAAGATCTTTACGTACTTCATAGTATGATTGTGCATTACACGCTCTGAGAACTCCAATATACGCACTGGTCGAGAGTTGATAGTTACATCTTGCTAAATACTCACTCGTTCAGGCTTTATCTTCTTCTCTGGATCCTTTAAATATTTCCTCAACATAGAAACATGAAACACTGGGTGTACCCCAGCCATGGACTCAGGTAATTGCAGGCGATATGCCAATGATCCAACTCGAGCTATAATCAAATAGGGTCAAATATATCTTGGGCTAAGCTTCCCTTTGATGCCAAAACGAACAATTCTTTTCGTCAGGGACACCTTGAGAAGAACCACATCACCTACTGCAAACTCCAAATCTCTCCGTCTAACATCAGCATAGCTCTTCTGCCGACTTTGAGCAATCAACATATTTTGGTGGATCACATGTACCTTATCATGAGTCTGTTGTACCCATTTTGGACCAACCAACAAACGCTCACTTGGTACTTCCCAACACAATGGAGAAATACACTTCCGTCCATACAGAGCTTCATAGGGGGCCATTTTAATACTTGCTTGATAACTATTATCATAAGCGAATTCAGCTAAGGATAAATGATCATCCCAACTTCCTTTCCAAGATAGTACACAAGCTCGTAACATATCCTCCAAAGTTTGTATATTGCGCTCAGTTTGACCATCCATTTGAGGGTGAGAAGTAACACTCATCTCAAGACTTGTCCCTAAGGCACTATGCAAACTCATCCAAAAATTAGAAACAAATTTGGGATCTCGATCTAAAACAATAGACTTTGGTACACCATGTAGTCTCACAATTTCTTTGATATACAATGGAACCAAGTCTGCAGCAGAAGTAGTGGTCTTCATTGGAATAAAGTGTGCCAACTTAGTGAGTCTATCCAAAACCACCCAAATGGCATCCTTACCCCGAGGAGAGTGAGGCAAACCAACCACAAGATCCATAATAATATACTCCCATTTCCATTCTGGAGTTTGTAGAGGTTGTAACAAACCTATAGGCCTCTTATGTTCAGCCTTCACCTACTGGCACACACCACAAGCTCCCACATACTTAGCAATATCAACTCTCATCCTCTTCCACTAGAAACTCTGCTTCAGATCTCTATACATCTTGGTCTCACTAGGATGAACTGTATATGGAGTTCTATGAGCCTCTCTCAAGATCTCCAACTTTACCTCTGATTTCTGTGGTACACAATGACGTCCCTTAAAATGGACCACATCGTTCTCATCAATACTAAACTCATGAGGTCTACCAGCTGCAATCCTCTTGCGAACCTCCTGAGTCAAATGATCATGTTGTTGTGCATCACAAACCCTCTCAACAAGGCGTGACTGAATGAGCATTTGAGTCTCTTCTCTTGCAGTACCTGCATAACACAAGGAGACACCCATACGATCCAAATCTGCAATCAAAGGCATTGCCACCTGAGGAACACCGGTTCTGCTAAGAGCATCGGCCACCACATTTGCCCTCCCTGGATGATACTGAATTGTAAGGTCATAATCCTTTATCAAATCAAGCCCCCTACGCTGCCTCAAAATCAGCTCCTTTTGAGTGAAAATATATTTGATACTCTTATGATCAGTGAAGATATCATAAGCCTCACCATAGAGGTAATGTCTCCAGGATTTTAGAGCAAATACCACAGCAGCCAACACTAAATCATGAGTAGGATAATTTCTCTCATGCTTTTTTAACTATCTAGAGCCATTGGCTATCACCTTTCCCTCTTGCATCAAAACACAACCAAGTCCAATACGTGAAGCATCTGTATACATAGTGAAACGCTTGCCACTCTCAGACAGGGCTAAAATAGGAGCATTCACCAATTTATTCTTTAGAGTCCGAAAACTAACTTCACATGCATCTGTCCATTCAAATGTAACACCCTTCTCTGTAAGTTTGGTCATAGGCTTTGCAATTGTAGAAAAATTCTGCACAAAACAACGACAATAACCCGCAAGCCCCAACAAACTATGAATTTCAGTCACATTCATAGGCCTCTTCCATTCAACCACTGAAGCAACATTCTTGGGATCAACCTTAATGCCATAGTGATTAATAATATGACCAAGGAAATCCACTTCAGACAACCAGAAGGCACACTTCTTTAGCTTAGCATAAAATTGATTCTTTCGAAGAGCCTCAAGAACAAGACTAAGATGTCGTTCATGCTCTTCCTCAGACTTGGAGTAGATCAAAATATCATCAAGGAAAACAACAACAAAGTCCTCCAGACACTCATGCAACATTCTATTCATCGCTTCCATAAAAGCAGCAGGGACATTTGTTAATCCAAAAGACGTAACAATGTACTCATAATGTCCATACCTGGTGCTAAAAGCAATATTCTCAATATCCTCCTCTCATATTCTTAATTTATGATATCCAAAATTTAAATCAATCTTAGAGAATACCTTGGCACCTCTCAACTGCTCAAAGAGCACATCAATACGAGGCAACAAATATTTATTCTTGACGGTTACCTGATTAAGAGCACGATAGTCCACACATAGCCTCTTACTACCATCCTTCTTTTCCACAAACAACACAGGAAAAGCCCAAGGTGACTTGCTTGGTCTAATGAAACCCTTAGCAAGAAGATCATTCAGTTGCCTTTTCAACTCCACTTGCTCCTTTGGTGCCATCCGATACAGACTCTTATAGATAGGTTGTGTAACAGGAATCAACTTGATTTCAAAAACAGCATCCCACGCTTGTGGAATACCTGGAAGATCAAGTGGAAAAACATCAGGGTAATTGGGACAACCTGAATATCCTCCACTCGTAAAACAACAACAACATCTTTGACAATAGAAAACAGAATTCCAGATTTTCTTATCCAGCATTAGGAAATAAATGGTATAATAAGGCAAGAGAGTACTTCACAGGACTCCCAACAAAAATCACCTCTCTACTAGAAGGTGCATGCAAAGATATTTTCTTCCAAAAACAAGAGATGGTAGCATGGTATTGAGATAGCCAATCCATCCCAAAAATAACATCAAATACATCCAATGGAATAACCACAAGATTAGCCACAAAATTCTCACCCGCCTAGTGAATCACACAACCAGGACATACAAGAGTACTAGAGATAGGACCCTTAGTAGAACTGACAGTAATAGACTGCCCAATTTGCTGCACAGAGATACCCGTACGACCCACAAAAGCCTCCGAGACAAATGAGAAGCTAGCGCCAGAATCAAATAGCACAAATGCATCAAATGAATCAATAGATACGGTACCTGTGACAACATCGCCATGATCCCTAGCATCACCTATGGGTAAAGTGTACACCCGAGGCACACCAGTCAAAGTAGAAGGTCCAGAAAAACCAGTCGGTGTGGAAGCCGAGGAAAAAGATGGAGTATGACCTCTATAGATCCAATATGCACCACTAGGCACAGGTACATGTGAAGAACCAGGTACCGAAGTCACCATAGATGGTGGTAAGAACTGCTATGACGAGGGTGCAGGCAAATACTGCTGTACCGGCGGAGCAGGCAAGTACTGCTACGAGGGTGGCCTAGAGAAGAGCTATTATGCTGGAGTAGTAGTATACTGCATCCCCAAAGGAGCACCAATCATCATGTTTGTAGTACCACGCTATCCTGAAAAGGAGTTCACCACTAGCTCCCAAATCACATTGGTATTTCGATTCTTTCTGCACACCACATCCTTGTGGTCCTTGCCACACTAGGAACACTGACCACTCCAACGACAATATGCACGACGGTGGGCATCACCACAACAGAAGCACACAAGACCCAAATCCGGCTAAGCAACAGGCCAGAACTGAGTAGAGCCTCCTACAGAACAACCACCTCCTGAAGTATAAGACTATGAAGAATTACCGCCATAAGGATGGTGACGATGATTCTTGTCCTTCTTCTGAGCAGGGCCTCCAGACTAACCCTTTTGATCCTTTTCCCATGAGCATGATCTCCACCTCTCAACTCATCTATGTAGTCATCCTGCACCTTAACTCCCAAAGCACGCTCAACAATAGAGCGAAAGTCCACTAAAACACAAACACCAAGGACTCGACGGATAGAGGCCTTCAAGCTCTCTCTAAAAATCCTTGCTTTCTCATACTCATTGTGCGCCACATGAGGTACAAAGTGCACAATTTGGTTAAAGGCGATCTCATATTCAGCCACTGTCTTCTTGCCTTCATGGCACTTCTCCAACTGGGTTTTCATCTTATCCATAAAAGCAACAGATAAAATCTCCTCTCAAATTGGCCAACAAACTCTCTCTATCTCTCCCCCCCCCCCCCCAAGAGAAAGGGCAATAAGCAGCTGAGCGAGATGACCCCATATTCCTCCACCATACTAGTGCTTCATCCTTCAATTACTGCGTAGCAAAACGAACCCAGTCTGCCGGTGGAATCTGAAATGCCTCTAGCTTATCTATAGTCACAGAAAGCCAATTTGAAGCATCAATGGGAGCACTAGTACCACCAAACTTCTCCAATGACATACCACACCATTCCCTCAAGTCCATAAGACGATTAGGAACCACTGTTGGCTGTATTAAACCTTCTCCTCCATCCACATTACCACCCATAGGAGCATTTTCACCAATAGGAGCAGCAGCAGCCCCAACCCGAGCTTGACGAATAGCATTCATCTCAGCCCGCATTGTTTGCATCTTTGCTAAATCTGCTGCCATATATCCAATTGGTTCAACTTCAGGAGCAGGTTCTTCCTCCCCACGGCCACACCCACGACCACGACCGCGACCACGACTACGGCCACGGCCACGACCATGACCGCGATTCATCTACAACCCCATAGAAGATCAAAGCAATCAATAACACCATAATAGCAACACAATAATAAAAAATAAATTTAACATCATAAAACAATATGAAAGCGATAAAAAATCAATCCCATCCTAATGTGCAAGTGTGTCAAGTTTTAGAGTCAGTAAAATTTTAATAACAAGCTATGCCTAGAACATGTAACCTAAGCTCTGATTACCAATTGTAACACCCTAGAAATTACTCCAGAGTATTACTACACCACAGTACTAGAATAATTAACAAGAAGTCAATAAAGCAAAGAGTAAGACAATGATTAACAACAGAGTAAGCGGAAGCATCCAACGACATTGATAAATAGATAACTTAACAGCAACAACATCATTCTAACACTCATAATTCCAGCAATATTATTCATAACATTATTAATTTTAAACAGTGCTCAACCACTCAAACCATAGACTTAAAAAAAAAGACATAAGTCCTTTATTAAAGCTTCATGACAACAACTAGAAACATGTGTTGTAAGTGAAGATATGTGCTGCTACTTCCCATCCCACATTCTTGTCCTCCCAACTCAACCACCTGACAAAGAAAATGAAAGCGCATGAGGTTTATGAAAAACCTCAATAAGTAAACGGCTTTAAGAATATTATTTGAACCACAGTTTAGTTAAGCAACAAACTAAATAGCAGCACCAAAAAAAATAGAGTATGAGATGAAATATAACTCCAATTGGTGAGATAAAATATTGGTAACTTCACTAAACTTTAATGCATATGCAAAATGCAAATGATGCAATGCAATGCATGACTTCACTTCTACCCTGAAGTCCCAACAAAAGAAGTGAGCGCTGCAACCACATTGCTCATTTCAACGTGCGTCACTGTACCGGTACAAAAATGGAAAGTGCAAAAATGCAAAATTATTTAAGGAAGTGAGGGCTACGATGTCTTCTTATGCATCCAATGGAAAGTGCAAAAATGCAAAATTGTCGTGTATGCACTTCATCATATACTTCAACATTGAAATCAAATTAATAGATCCATAATTTGATAAATGACATTCAAGACATAGCGATAAATTCCCATTTAGCAATTTATCTGGCTAGTGTGAATTATTTAAATTTAGTGGAGGCAATTCAAATAATTAAGTTAAAGCAAGATCACAACGCTACATTTACTTGCCTTTACCAATCAACAAGAGGGAGCTAAGAACACTCCGATGGGGCACCACCTGATAATAAATAATTCTCAGTTCCAATTCAATCATATACATTAATCAAACACAAGCAAAGCACTCCTACATTTTCATAACTTTAAAAGTACAAAGGGTATGCCAGCAAGTAAATACATTATGATCATCTACACAGAAAGAACTACAAGTTTTGTATTCAAAAAAAAATTTAATTTGAAAATCTATTAGTGGTAAAATAGTTTATA
Organism: Eleusine indica; assembly: GCA_030378355.1. Taxonomy (NCBI): domain Eukaryota; kingdom Viridiplantae; phylum Streptophyta; class Magnoliopsida; order Poales; family Poaceae; genus Eleusine; species Eleusine indica. Next base: position 19,185,713 of record CM059497.1, read on the forward strand.
AAACAGCACTGTAATCTGTCATTGTACTACAGGACAGTCAACTTCAAAACTTCATATCTCACTGAATATTAATCTAAAACCAGTGATTAGATACTCAGTGGAAATATGATGAAGTTTACTACAAAATCCTCAACAACACCAGGTACCAGTCCGGCCTCTATGTTGCCTTCAATAGCCACTCAACATATACTTCCCAAACTGCAACTGACGAATCACTAAAATTTCGACAGTAAGATTCAGAGAGGCATAACTCCTGTTATACTCAACGAAAAAATGCAAATAAATAGTTGTTGGACAGGTAATCAAATAATCTACAACTTTCGTATTCATTTTATACTCGGATCCAGGCTAAAAGTCCCTCCAAAACGCAACCCAACAGACCTTTGTCAGTCTGTTTTCAGTCTGAAACAGACTCTGCTACACAGCTGCGTGAGCCGCAACATCCCAGCGAGGTTACAACTAATCTTAAAGCATCTCCAACAGCCTAGGTATAAAATTAGTTAAATTTAGAGTTTTTATATGTTTTAAATATCATGAGCCATCTCTTACTCTACTCCTTACTTTGATGCCTTTACTGTGTCTCCTGTGTGATCCACTAGTATGCTTAGGATTATCATGTTACTGTGATCACCACTTGATGTGTAGGAGTTGTTTGAGTGGTCGGTTTTAGTATTTGGCAAAATAGGTACATAGTTTGAGTCCGGATTCACCCCCCCCCTCTCGGTCACTTGATACTTTCAAGTGGTATCAGAGCCAAGTGCTCATCATAGGGCTTAACCGCCTTGAGTAGTGACCATATTAAGTTGGGATGTCATCCCATTCGGGGCCGGGTCATGGCTCATGGAAGGATTGCTTGAAAAGCTACCTAAATGCCATGATTCCAGATGAGTTGATGGACACACTTATGGACTTTGCCAATACCGTTACTGATGATCATGTATATGATGATGATGATTGTGTGGATGTGCCTAGGTCTAGTGAATGCCTAGATTCTACTAGTGATGATTTGATAGGTTGCTCTACTAGTGTGCCTAATGTGATGATTGATGATGTTGGATTTCTTGATCTTGCTTGCTCTTCTAGTGTGACTAGTGCTGATGATACTTGTGAGTCTTTTATTGGTCATGCTAGTGATTCACTTGTTAAGGAGTTCTTTGCTTTTCATGCAAATGAGAGTGAGGACTTACTTGACTCTCTTATTCGCTTGCGAGGTATTGTGGATAGGATTGGAGCAACTCCTTTCGAGCTTCCTAAGATTGTGATAGTAGAGAACATCCTCACCTTGCTCCCTAGCAGCAAGCTCCTCTACATCACCCTTGATCTGATCATGGAGAAGGGTCTCTCCATCGAGAATGTGATTGGGTTGCTCTTTGAGGATGAGGAAATCACTGCAAGCTGGATTGGGAGAAGTCTTCTAAGGCAAACAATAGAGCATCTTCAAGAAAAGGAAAAGAAGTAACTTCTTTGATCCCTTCACCATATTGCCTTGTAGCAGCTTCTACAACCCCTTCGGATCAAGACCTACACCAAGTTCTTCATTAGGCACATCATCAAGTTCTATCCCAAGTGTCATTCCAAGTTCTACTCCAAGCACTTCGGGTGGACCATGCATTGGTGTGAGAGGAGTGCTGACCACAATGCTCACACGATCATTGGAGATGATCAATCTCACCACTATGGATCCAGCGCCTCCGCCCGCTCCACCACAAGATTGACTTTGGCATCTTCGTCGAGCTCACCAACAGGATCTCATCTTTCAACTTGGTGAATTTGTGAGAAATCCGAATGATGACCTTTGTGATACTCTCTTAAGCATCTATGATCTTGTGTGTAGGATAAACTCCTTCAGAGGTCTTTAGAGGATTGCATCACATAAAGTGATTGCCAAACTCTTTCAACAAATCACAACTCCCGTGAGGGGTTTTTTACTTGAGGAGGTAGTCAACAGAAGACATGAGCTCCCAATTGAGAGAGCAATAGAGATGATACTTGTGCTCCACTCACAAGTGGGACATATTCTTGAGCACGTCACTGGCCTCTATGATCCTCCCCACTATTATATTGACCTCGACAATGTGCATATGGGAGATGGTCATTGACATTGGAGATATCGTGCTCCTCACTATCCCATCAGGAGGTGACTTCAGGAAGGGATTGCAAGAATCCCTATCTATGAGGATTGGCTTATCGTTCGATGTGATGAGGTTAGTGCTAGTCAATCAAGTAATGCTTTGGATACTAACCCTTCTTCCTCTAGTGCTTGTCTTATGGCTACCACCAGGGTAAATTACAAGAGTGGAAGTACTCATTGGATTCTTGACAGTGGGTGCACCCAACATATGACTAGGAAGCCAACCATGTTCACCAACATTGATGAAGACGAAGACAGTGAGAAGGTGACATTTGGGGATAACTCAAAAGGGAGAGTTAGAGGATTAGGCAAGGTGGCCATTACTGAGGACCTACATCTCTCCAAGGTCTTTCTTATGAAAACCCTCAAATTCAACCTCCTGTCTATTGGTCAACTCTGTGACATGGGTTTCAAGTGCACGTTTGATGAGGATGGAGCAATGATTGAAAATGCAAAGAAAGGGCTAGTATTTCATGGAGTGAGGCATGGGAACTTGTATGTCACGGACTTCAAATCAAGCAACATGCCACCAAGCACTTGCCTATTCACCAAGACAACTAAGGGATGGTTCTGGCATAGAAGATTGGCACATGTCGGAATGAATCAACTCAGGAAAGTTGTCAAAAGGAATCTAGTTGAAGGAATCAAGGATGTGACCTTTGAGAAGGATAAACTGTGCAGTGCTTATTAGGCTGGAAAGCAAGTTGCATCTTCACATCCCACCAAATCTTTCATGTCTAAATCTCATCTTCTGGATCTCTTGCAAATGGACTTGTTTGGGCCAACACATTACAAGAGTTTGGGAGGGAATCTATATTTCTTGGTGATTGTGGATGACTTCACGAAATACACTTGGACCTTCTTTCCTGTGGACAAGTCTCAAGCTAGTGATATCTTCAGAAAGTTTGCAAGGAGAGCAAAGAATGAATTCAAGGTCAATATTGTGAAGATAAGGAGTGACAATGGGACGGAATTCAAGAACACAACAGTGGAGGAATATTGTGACAAGAAGGGGATCAAGCATGAATTCTCCGCTACATATACTCACAAGCAGAATGGAGTAGTGGAGAGGAAGAACAAGACACTCATCACTCTTGCTCGTGCCATGTTGAATGAGTGTGGAACTCATGAGAAGTTTTGGGCTGAAGCAATCAAAACAGCTGGCTACACCTCAAACCGTGTCTATCTCCACCAGTAGTTGAAGAAGACACCATATGAGCTATTGATTGCACGGAAACCAAATGTTTCCTATTTTTGGGTCTTTGGCTGCACTTGCTACATTCACAAGAAGAGAAGGAAGCCCGGGAAGTTTGAGAGCAGAACTGATGAAGGCGTTCTTGTTGGGTACTCAGGGACTTCTAAGGCATATAGGTTCTACAACTCAGCCACAAGTTGTGTGGAAGAATCCTATGATATGCAATTTGATGAGTCAAATGGTTCTTAGAAGGGAGATGAATTCCATGAAGTGAACATTGGAGATGAACCTATGAGAGAAGCTTTGAGAAACATGCCCATGGGCGAGGTTTTACCCCATGAGGCTAATGATGATGATATTGGTAAACCATCTACTCCACCACCTCAACCTACCTCCTCCTCCAAGGTACAGGAACCAACCCAAGATGCCATTGACACACCCACTAGCTTCTCCCAAGATTCATTGAGAGTGCATCCACCTACCCAAGGGGAAACTCAAGTGAGAAGTGAGCCACAAGCCTCTCCACATACTTCACCTCAAGTCACTTTTCCAAGCTCTTCACATAATAATTCCTCATCCACTCCAAGCCCTAGTTCCAAAATAAGAAAGCATATGAGTTATTCCACCAAACCACAAAGAATCCAAGACACTCATAACTCAAGAGAGCGAGCAATCCATGATGCACAAGATACTTCAGCTAGACCTCCTCCCACTCAAGAAGAACCTCTTCCTAGACGTAAAGCTATCAATAAAGATCATTCACGTGACTAGATCATTGGGAGTCCATCTCAAGGAGTTATGACAAGGAGGAATCAATACAAGCCCAACTATGTGAGTGAAGAAAATGATGATGAGGTAAATGTTGCAATTGAGAACTACTCCTTCGTTTCAATGATTGAGCCCACTACCATTGATGAATCTATGGATGATCACAAGCGGATAATGGCTATGCAAGAGGAGTTGAACAACTTCAAGAGGTGCAAAGTATGAAAATTGGTTGAGAGGACCATGAATCATAATGTCATTGGCACCAAGTGGGTCTTCAAGAACAAACAAGATGAGAAAGGGGCAATTGTCAAGAACAAGGATTTTCTAGTGGCTAAGGGATATTCTCAAGTGGCGGACATTGACTTTAAAGAAACCGTTGCTCCTGTGGCCCGTCTTGAAGCTATTCGGATCTTACTTTCCTATGCATCACACAATGGCTTCAAGCTCTATCAAATGGATGTCAAAAGTGCCTTCTTGAATAGAGAGATCAATGAGAAAGTCTATGTGGAACAACCTCTAGGGTTTGAGTATCCTAAACATCCAAGACATGTACAAATTGAAGAAAGCTCTCTATGGCCACAAGCAAGCTCCTAGGGCATGGTATGAACATTTGAGGAACTTCCTACTCAAGAATGGATTCACTATTGGAAGCATTGACAACACCTTGTTCACAAGGCTTGTTGGGAAGGACCTCTTTGTGTGCCAAATCTATGTGGATGATATCATCTATGGGTCAACCAATGAGAAGTTCAATGAAGAGTTCCGAGAAATGATGGCTAGGGAATTTCAGTTGTCAATGATTGGAGAGTTGCATGTGTTCCTTGGTTTTCAAGTTAAACAATTAAGAGAAGGGAACTTCATCTATCGAGAGAAGTATACCAAGGATCTTCTGAAGTGATTCAACATGGAGAATTGCAAGCCTTTGCACACACCTATGGCCACAAGCATATCCTTCGATGATGATGCAAAGGGTAAACCAGTGAACCCTAAGCTCTATAGATCAATGATTGGGTCCTTGCTCTATCTCACTGCCTCAAGATCGGACATCATGTTTAGTTTGTGCTTGTGTGCACGCTATCAAGAAAATCCAAAGGAGTCTCACTTGAAGGCCATGAAGAGGATTCTTAGATACCTCAAGTACACACCTACCATGGGATTATAATATCCTAGAGGAACAAGCTTTGAGTTACTTGGGTATTCGGATTCAGACTTCACGGGATGCAAAGTGAATAGAAAGGTCACGTCGGGAGGTTGCCAATTTCTTGGAAGATCTCTTGTATCTTGGAGCTCAAAGAAGCAAAACTCGGTGGCTCGATCTACAACCGAAGCGGAATATATGGCAGCAGGAGCTTGTTGTGCACAACTTCTCTACATGAGGCAAACATTCTCGGATTATGGCCTCAACTTCACTCAAATGCCATTATATTGTGACAGTGAAGCAACAATCAAAATGGCTCTCAAAACTGGAGATCATGGTCATGCAAAGCATATTCAAGTCAAGCATCTCTTCATAAGAGACCATGTTGAGAAGAAGGATATTGAGTTAGTGAGTGTGCGGACTCATGAACAATTGGTGGATATCTTCACCAAGCCACTCGACGAGAAGACCTTCAACATGCTAAGGGGAGAACTCAATGTTCTCGACCTTTCAAACTTCACATGAGTAACCCTAAAGCTTGTCTCTTGTAAATATGTATTGCCTTGTTTGTTTTATTTGTTGTTTGTACCCTTATTTTGTGCTTGTTTTTCATTGCTTGTAGGTCAACTTTGGACCTCATTGAGATAGCAATGAACATGGGATAAGCTTGGGATGGTGGTTCATGGTGTGCCCAAGGCTTTGAAGAATGGTCCATTATGAGTAAGCTCAAGAAGGGAACAACTCGTCATTGGCACTTTGGTTTGTAGCCCTTCTCTCTCTTTCTTTTAGCATCACATCATGCATTTGTATACTTGTTGCATTTGCATTCTTTGCATTTATGCATTTTGCATTGTGATACCTTACATGCTAACAATCATGTTTCTAGGGGGAGTTGCTTATTTACAATGTAAGTATATGACCCTCTAGATGATCACATAGTGATCCTTGTGCTTCATGCCCTTTGAGTCATGTTCAAACAAGCACCGAGGTTAAATCTACTCGCGCGGCTCAAAGACAAGTGACTCATACATTCCCAACACACTAATGACTAACCATTGCATTGTTGATGAAATATTTCGTTGAGTCATGTTTGTAGGGGGAGCTATGGTGGAACACCATCTTGACCAAGGAGGAGCACCATGAAAGGTGAAGTTTCCTAACTCTTGCCATTTATTATTTGCTCCTTGGTTCTCTTGTGTTTTGTCTTTGGTTTTTGGTGATAGGTGACAAAGGGGGAGAAGGAACATGAAGATCCAAAAGTCAAGTCTAGATCAATAACATAAAGGGGGAGAAGAATATGAAGATCCAAAAAGCAAGTCAAAGATCAAGAGGAGAAGGAAAGATGGAGAAAAACATGAAGATCAACCATCAAGAAGGGGAGAAGAGCAAGAAGATACAAGGGAGCTATCAAGTGACAACGACGAGAACATGAAGATCAAATGAAGATGATCAAGACAATGGTGCATGTTCACTTGGAGTACACATGAAGATCATGAACATCTACACCAACATGAACATCTACGTCCTTGGTGCATGTCTACTTCAACAAAATCATCAACCATGACACCAAGACGAGCGCAAAATTCAACTCAAAATCGATATCAAGAGCGCTACATGATTAGGTAGTCCTCCCTCAACACCTAGCATATTCCAAGGGGAAGACTACTTCCAAGGTAAGGACCAAGGTCATCCTTTCATTCCTTTCTTTTCCTTTGGTTCTTTGTTGCTCATCCATTTTGGATCATCATAAGTAGTGGTTGTCATCCATCACCAAAAGGGGGAGATTGTAAGGATCATGACCATTAACGTCACCCCAAGGTATGAATGTTTTGGTGATGAATGACAAACATGAAATGTGACTAATATCTACACGAGTATAGTGCATGTAGGAAACCTTTTCTACTCTGTGATGATTGTTGATGGCGGCCTTGGCAATGGATGACAATGACCACAAGCATAGAGGCTTGATGAGCTTGATGGAGTCTAAAGGTTGATAGAGATGGGTCAAAGCTAAGGACAAGCTATGGAGCAAGTGTTGGAAACACTTGTCTAGTTGTCACGGCTTTGAGTCCATAGGAAAAACCAGACTATCGAGGAGGTCTAGGTCATTTCCTTAGGTCAGGTCTAGTCGGTGATGTGCATGGATGCCCAGTGAAATCACAGGAGCTAGATGACAGTGGAGAAGCCAAGGAGGTGTTCAGAGAAGCCGATAAACGAAGTCAAGCGAGGACGATGAGTTTAAGCTTCTGGACGAAGTGACTGGACAGAGGGGTCAGTGGTGACCGGACTGTATGGTCACTAAGAGGTTTTTTCTGGGACTTCTAGTGAGCAGCGAGGAATCTGTTTGTGCAGGAAGATATATAGACCGGACAGTACGGTCAGGTCACCGAACTGTACGGTCAGTTCCACTGAGGCACAAGGCAGAGAGGAAGCATTCTGGAGTGTTTCTGGACTAGAGAGAGAAACGGACCGGACGGTCCGGTCAACTGACCGTACGGTCCGGTCAGTGGAGAAGTCAGAAGTGGGCAGAGCCATTGGTGCCAGAGTCTATAGTGACCGGATGGTCCGGTCAGGTAGTGACCGGACAGTCCAGTCAGTACGCCCAGAGGGCTGTTTTCATGGAGCAATGGCTAGTTAGAGGTTGGAAGCCTATATAACTTCGTTGCTGGGGTCTTGGAGACCTGTCTTGGCCAGTGGAATTGCTTGGAGCATTTGGTGAGAGCCAAGAGGAAAAGAGGAGAGCACTAGGAGGAGATATTGCATATCTTGAGAGTGCTAGTGAGAGTAACTTGAGCATTGATGCACATCTAAGGCTAGGGTGTCCTTAAAGGTGTGACCTAGGCTGTTACTCTTGGTCTATGGTGAGACCTAGACCGGTTAGGTATCGGTGATCGAGCCGATTATGATTGGTTGTGAAGGCCGTCACACATTTGTACCCGGTTTGATCCTGCCGATGAAAGGGGCATCACTAGTGAGCACTTGTGTCGGCTCGGGGAGTCCGGCAAGTTCTCGAGGGAGGTGATCTTGTGCCTTGGTGGCAGCAGTGACGTGCACCATGTCTTCACTCCGAGAGTGATTGCGGGCTTGAGGGCGAGAACTCCACATTGGTGGTGGGAGGGACCAGGACTCCGACGGGACTGGTCCAATGAGGAGTAGGGAACGACGCCATCCTTCCGAGACCTCAGGAAAAAAAATATCATAAGCCATCTCTTACTCTACTCCTTACTTTGATGTCTTTACCTTTCGCATTTACATATCGTGCTATTCATGCTTGTGTTCTTGCCTTTGCTCTAGTTGATTACCTTGTAGACTTGCATGAATAGGCTTCTCTACTTGCTAGTTGTGCTTAGCTTTCACTTGATCACTAGCATGTGTAGGAGTTGGATTGGCTTGATTACTTACCGTTGTATGTGTTATGCTACTCATGCTTGTGTGCCTATCTTGTACTTGATGATCTAGTAGCTTTGCATGAGTAGGCTCCTTTGCTAGATTGTTGTGTGCTTCCGCGTGTTCTTTAATTACTAGCTTGCATAGGAGTTGTGTGTCTCGTGTGTGATCCACGTATGATTAGGATTATCTTGTTAGTGTGATCACCACTAGAATTGTGTAGGAGTTGTTTGAGTGGTCAGTTTTAGTATTTGGCAAAATAGGTACATAGTGTGAGTTCTCGATTCACCCCCCCCCCCTCTCAACGAGGATGTCAAAGATTTAACCCGAGGTTCGGTAACCAGACTAAGTAGTTCTTACATCCTCGTTGAGGAGCCACACAAAGTAGTCGAGTCTCTCTCAACACTTTTTCCCGGCAAACATTCACAAAGATTGATGTGGACAAGGGTTCCCGATCTTCCAATAGGTTCTGATAATCTTGATTAAGGCAGAGGCGATACACAAATCGATCCGGCTTCCGAACAACACGTTCTGAACCCCGCAATCGCAGCACAACGTCTCCTCTGGTTATCAACCATTCAAGAATGATTGACCTTGCCAAGAAGGCTTATCCTTGCCTGCAAATCAAGAATACAAGCAAGAACAAAGAAGAATGCAACCAAATTTGCAAGTATGCGATGAATCTCACAAGTTGGAGTCTCACAAACCGATATGACGGCAAAACTGTTATGAACAGAATAATCTAAGCAAAACCTAAACCCTAATGGTGTGGTGGCAGCTGTATATGAAGACCCTAGGATCGTGCAAGACCCTCTGGACGCGCCCCTAATTTGGCTCAACTGGATACAAACCCCAAAGGCCAAAAACAGGCGACGTAGCACTGACATAGATTCTGGACCCTATCTTGTTTTGACGATTCTGGATTACTCCGGATGAATTTTGACATGAGGCCGGCGCCATTGGAAAATTCTTCTCCTTAGCTTTCCATGCATATATAGAATGTTCAAATCCGAGTTTGTATGAATCCTGGTAGTCCGTTTTAGTCCATACTGGTCCTGGGCCCCGAAACAAACTCAAAGTCGGTTTTGATTGGGCCTCCACCTTGGCTTCCAAGCCCTTGCTGGTCCTCCACGTTTCCAAGTCCTTCTCCCATTATCTCCTAGTCCTCTCCATGGTTCCTAATCATAAAATAATCATTAGGTAGCAAACCATTCTTAAAAGTAACATATAACAAAGAACGTAGGAACGACTCACCTCTAAATTTAGTCGTCATGCACGAGCTCTAGCCGTTGGACCTTGCAAGTCCAAAATTGAAGCAGTGTTGTGTGTATCCATAGGAGTGATGTCCTCATCAAAGATCGAGCTTGGATTCCTTCCTTCACTTGATTCTTTTCTTCAAGAGATGAATCACACCTTCACAAATGTCCACATCTCACCACAACAAATTGGGAGCTCAAGAGCAATGCCTAGCCGTCTAGGAGACCAAGTCTCCAAGATTAACAAGTAAATCAAGTCTTGTTAGGGAGGAAAAGATGTGCTCAAGATTTTGAATGGATGGATTGAAGCTTTTGGGTGGTTGGATCTCTCTCACAAATGTTTGGAATGTCAAGGACAAATGTATATTTGAGAGGGGAGAGTTTTAGCTGAATGTAGAGTGGAATAGCAATGTGACCAACCCTTTCCACGGGGAAAGGGGTTAGCTATTTCTAGAGAAGTCTCAAAAACTAGCCGTTGGAGTGTTTCCCGGGTCTGACGGAACTTTTGTGGTTACCAACGAAACTTCCATGAATTCAAAAAGAGCCGTTGCGCGGGTTAGGTTTCATTTGAGACAAGACATGATGGAACTTCAGTGATATACATCACATAACTTCCATAACTCTCGGGTTGTAAGATTACTGGGTTTTGGCAGTGACGAAACTTCATGGATTGACTCATGAAACTTTCACCACTCTCTGTTTGGCTCAAAATGAGTTGGTTCTTTTTGGGTTTTTTATGTCTATTTGGCTCTTAAAGCTTTTTGGTTGACTTGAGCACATACATTTTCCTGCAAGCAAGATTAGTTTACCCTCTTAATATTTTGGCATACCTATAACTCAATAAATTAATAAAAGTTAAGCTTTGAAGCACTTGAGTCATTTCTATTTTCTTCTTTTTGTAGAGGGATGAACAATCTCACAATATGGGTTACAACAATCTTTTGATAATCTACACATATGCTTCATATACATGTTAGTCAACTTTTAATCTTATATCATAGTTCACCAAAACCCACATAGGGGTCCTAGATACATCTTCAATGTCTCCCTTTTTGGTGATTGATGACAATAGATTAAAAAGGCTATAATGATATAATAAAAAAGGACAACAAACAAAATATAGCAGAGCTCCCCCTAAAGATATGCATGAGTCACAAAAACATGTGAGAGAGCTCCCCCTATATCTTGTAGCAACTGGGTTGCCTAGCAAAGTATACAAGTGTGTAATAAGTGATAAAACAAGGAAACCAAGGGCACACTTAACACAATCATCAACTCATAGGAATTAAACAAGCACCACACAATATCATAAAGCATAGCATAGTCATAGTACAATAAGGGTTCACAAATAGTTGTCAAAGCACACATGGTAGTAGGAATTAAACTTGTCCACGGTGATCCAAATATTTCTAGCCTATTACAATAGATAGATAGATAGATAGATGGATAGGGGTAGCAACACTAATCCTTTTTCATTGCTTTTCTCTCCCTCTATGGCATCAACGTACCAAAAAGAACGAAAAGAGAGAGAGAGAGAGATAGGCTAGGAAAAGGAATCTCTTGTCGTCTTCGATGCTCTAATCTTCTTTACTTTCTTCATTCATATGAGGAAGAGCGAAAGACGGTCCAGTGGAGGCTTCATAAGCTGCAAAGGGGCCAACAAAGACTGGTGGCTCACCATCACTCACACACTCGGAGCCATCGGGGGACACTTCATGCCCTTGCGCCCTTTGCTCATTCTTGATTCTTCTTATGATCTTCTTCATGCACTTTTTGTTCTCCCAATTCTCCTTGACATTGAAGAAACAAGCATTGAAAATGCTTTTAGAGAATGACACAATAGGAGAGGAAGGCCGACGAAGATCTTCCAGAGGAGTGGGTTGAGCTGAAAAAGTTCAAGCCCTTGTTGTTGCTGCTGCTTTCTTGGCATGAGCCCTAGTGAAAGGATTGAGTGACCGAGGGGGGGGGGGTGAATCAGGAACTCACTACAAGTACCAAATTCACCAATTCCTAAAACCAAACACTCAATCAACTCATATGACAATTCTAATGGAGATCACACTAGCAAGAGAATAATCCTATGAAAGGAAAGACACCCTATGCATACTAGTAGATCACACACAAGGCACACAACTCCTATGCAAGCTAGTAATCAAAGACACACGAAAGCACACAACAAGCTAGCAAAGGAGCCTACTCATGCAAAGCTACAAGATAATGAACTAGAGCACATAAGCATGAGTAGCACGATACACACAAGGGTGATCAATCAAGCCAAAGCAACTCCTATACATGCTAGTAATCAAATGCAAAAGCTTAAACAAGCTAGAAAAGAAGCCTATTCATGCAAGTCTACAAGGTAATCATCTACAGCAAGGTAAACACACAAGACTGAATAGCACAGTATGTAAATGCATAAGGTAAAGCATCATAGTAAGGAGTAGAGTAAGATATGGCTCATGATTTTTCCCGAGGTCTCGAAATGATGGCGCCTTCCCCTACTCCTCGTTAGACCACTCCCGCCGGAGTACCGGTCCCTCCTGCCACCAAGTGGAGTTCTCGCATACGAGCCTGCAATGACTCCCGGAGTGATGACACGGTTGCGTCACCACTGCCATCAAGGCACAAGCTTGCCTCCTTTGAGAACTTACTGTACTCCACGAGCCGACACGGGCGCTCACTAGCGATGCCCCTTTCAATGGCAGGATCAAACCGTGTACAAACATGTGACAGCCTTCACAACCAATCAAGATAGCCTCGATCACCGACACCTAACCAGTCTAGGTCTCACCACAGACCAAGAGAAACAACCTAGATCACACCCTCAAGGACACCCTAGCTTTAGGTGTGTATAGATGCTCAAGTTACTCTCACAAGCACTCTCAAGATATTCAATATCCTCTACTGGTGCTCCTCTCTTGGCCCTTCGACTCCTAATAGATGCTCCCAGCAATCCTAATGGCCAAAGGCAGTCTCCAAGACCCAAACAACGAGTTTATATGGGCTTCCAACCTCAAACTAGTCGTTGCCCCATGAAACAGCCTTCTGGACATACTGACCAGACGATCCAATCACTATCCAGACCGGACAGTCCGGTCTCCACCAGATGGCTCCTCTAGAGTCGTTGCTTTCTGTTTGTTGTTTCCTCCATACAGACCGTACAGTCCGGTCTTCAACGCTGAAACTCCAAATAGAGCCATTGCAACCACTTCCTTGTCTGTTCTAGAATTGTCTCTACAGACCGTACAGTCCGGTCTCTACAATTTTGCGCCAGCAGATTTCCTCACGACCAACTTCTCCTCTATCCTGGATTTCCTCTTGATGACTGGACCGTCCAGTCTCTAGAACCTCTCCGTCTGATCTCTATCTTCATAAGCTAAAAAGCCTCATCCTCGCTTGACTTTGTTTCCTGGCTTCTTCCAATAGCTCCTTGGCTTCTCCACTGTCACCTAGTGCCTGTGATTTCATTAAGAATCTATGGATATCACCGACTACCGTGACTTAAGAGACATGACCTAGACCCCCTTGATAGTCTGGTGTTTCCTATGGACTCAAAGCCCTACAACTAGACATGTGTTCCAAACACTTGCTCCATAACTTGTCCTTAGCCTTGATCCATCTCCATCAACCCTTGGACTCCATCAAGCTCATCAAGCCTCCATACTTGTGGTCATTGTCATCAACAGCCAAGGCAACCATCTACAGTCATCATAGAGTAGAAAAGGTTTCCTACATGCACAACACTCGTGTAGGCATTAGTCACATTTCATGTTTCTCATTCATCATCAAAGCATTCATACCTTGGGGTGACCTCAATGGTCATGATCCTTACACCTAGCAATGTCGTCTCTCCTAGAAGAAGATACTCCAGGTTGTTCTGCAAAAGCTGGGCTAAACTCATGTTGCACTCTTGACCTCAAAGGAGTATGGACGCATTCCTTCTCAAAGATTAGGCTAGTCTCTGACTCAATCATTCTCATGAGATATGGAGCATATGGAAAAACTCTTCTAGTGTCCAAAGATGACATGTGAATGTCTGTGATGAAATCCATGACACAAAAAGAAGTTGCTTAGGATGGAGTATAGCAAGAATGTTCCTTGAGACTCAACTGTTGCAGTGGCATAACATCCCTTGGCTGCAATTGTTACCCTGAGCATCCGGTTGAGTGTGAAGTAGTAGTTGTGGAGTCCATTTGCTGAGAAAAATACCGAGGGACTTGGCTCATAATACATAAAGGCCATCTCACTTTCCTTCATCACCGGCTCATTTGAAATGAGCTCTCTCTCATGATTTTCACTTCCTTGAAAGAAGTAGGTTGCAAAGCGGGTGGGAGAGATCGCATAATCAGTACCTTGGGTCCTCCAATGAACAGTACCTCTTGGCTTAATCTAGAGAGTGGAGTAAAATTGGCATATCACTTTTTCATTCTAGTCATAGTTGAAGCCCATAAGGTCATAGACACCTTGATCCTTATAGAATTGAATGATTTCTTTAAAGCCTAGATTGTCTTTGGATTCCATGTAAGTCCAATCAATCCATTTATGAGAGACTAATCTATTAGTTCGGCTCTTCTCAATTAGCATGGACATGTAATAGTCTTGTTGGAACCAAGCATAGAATCTGTAACCACTAGCTTCCTGTTCTGCCACTTGCAAAGGATTATGCTTTCTTCCTTCAATTAGAGTATATAGGTCCATCTTGTAATCCTTGAAGATCTGACCTTCTGCATAAACAGGAGCATGGACACGAAGGTCATTCACAACATTCATCAAACCACCGCTTGCTCCTTTGCATGGTCGGGATCTCTTCTCCTTAGCGGGCTTCTTTCCTTTGTATTGAACACACCTAGGAGGAAGAGACCCTCGATGCTCAACACGTACAATCTGAGCATGTCCACTGGTGCCCCCCCCCTCGCTTCCTAGAAGCCAATGCTTTTCTTCTCTTCGATGTGGGCACGAGCTCCTCACTAGAGGGAGAAGATTGAATTTGACCATCCTTGCTTGACTCCTCAACAACGGTTGATGCATACTTGATCCTAACCATTTTCAACTGCCTAGAATAGAAAGAATAGTATTCAAGGAATTGGACAGGAGCGACAAGAGAATTGAGAAGTAATCAAAACTAGTGCACTGAACTGCAGGCGATGGAACTTCCGTGATGAACATCACGGAACTTTCGTCATGGCGGAAGATTTGACAGAACTTTCACCATCACGCAACAATGCAAATGCCTCTAGAAATTGATAGACTTGGTGAAAGGAACCTATCTATCCGAAGGAAACGAGAACATTTTGGAATATTGACCAAAAACACGAAATTTGGTCCAATGCTCATACCTAGGTCAAGAAACGGAGGAAAACAAAGAGGGATTCTGGAACATCCGTGGAGGAGGAGTAGAATCTCTACCAACTTGAGGGAAATCGCTGGTTGAAGCTCCAAATCGCCAAGAATCGCCACCTAGGGTTTGGGAGAGAAGAGAGAGAAAGAAAAGAGAGAATGAATGGTTGACTTTAGGGAAGAGAGGTCGCGGGCCACTTAACCTGGGAGTGACGGAAGTTCCGTCATTGGGTGATAGAAGTTCCGTCGCTCTCGGGTCCTGAGCTGACAGAAACTTCAGACTGATAGAAGTTCCATTGATGGGCGGTGGAAGTTCCGTTGCTCACTGTCTTGGCCAAAAATAGAATTGAACCTTGACGGAAGTTCCATCATTTGGCGAGGAAGTTCCATCGTTCTCTGTCTTGAATAGTTGAAAGCTTTTAGCAGTTGGAACTTTGGACAAGTACAATATACATATATAGTTATATAGGCACATTTTCACTTGTGAATAGCAACATAAAACCAATCAAAACGATATCCGCAAGGTTTAATATTATGATCTATTGATCAACTTCAAGAATTTTCACAACCAAAGGCAATTAAGAATTTTTGAAGCATTTTGATTTTAACACCTTTGTTCAAGATCAATTAATACAAACAAAGCACAAGCTTCTGCTCCACATTGGACGAATCAACAATATTCAGCTCACTTCTCAACTCACAAAACCTTTTCTCATCTAGGTGTTTGGTGAAGATATCGGTAGTTGTTTATCGGTTCTAACATAACTAAAATCAATGTCCCTTTATGGAATGATCTCTCAAGAAGTGGTGTCGGATATCTATATGCTTAGTCCTAATATGATCAATGGGGTTATATGCAATCATGTTTGCACTATCATTGTCACATAGGAGAGGAACTTTGGTCATAGTGTATCTAAAGTCCATTAGAGTTTGTTACATCCAAAGTAGTTAAGAACAACAACTTCCAGCTGTGACATACTCCGCTTCGGCTATGGATAAGGCAACGGAATTTTGTTTCTTGAATGACCATGACACAAGAGACTTACCTATGAATTGGCAAGTCTCGGAGGTACTCTTCCTATCCACCCTACATCTGGCGTAGTCAGTATCGGAATAGCCAACTAGCTTGAACTTGGAACCCTTTGGATACCACAATCCTAGGTTTGGTGTGTGAACTAAATATCTCATAATTGTTTTGACAGCCACTAAGTGACTTTCCTTCGGAGCGGCTTGGAACCTTGCACACATGCACAAACTTAGCATGATATCGGGTCTAGATGCACAAAGATCAAGCAAGGAATCAATCATGGATCGATATACCTTTAGATCCACGGGCTTACAGTTTACATATAGTCCAAGGTGTCCATTTGTCTTCATTGGAGTCTTATTGGGCTTTGCCTTGTCCATGTCAAACTTCTTGAGTATATCTTGAGTGTACTTGGTTTGACTTATGAATGTTCCTTCTTCAAGTTGCTTGACTTGAAAACTTAGAAAGAACTTCAACTCCCTCATCCTGGACATCTTAAATTTCCTAGTCATAATCTTGGCAAACCCACCATGAAAAGATTGATTAGTAGAGCCAAATATCATGTCATCGACATATATTTGGCACATAAAGATATCATTATCAACTTTTCTTCCGAAGAGAGTAGGATTGGCCTTGCCATTAGTGAATCCCTTATTGATCAAGTAACCCTTGAGGTGGTCATACCAAGCTCTAAGAGCTTGCTTGAGGCTGTAGAGAGCTTTATGAAGCTTATAGACATGGTTTGGCTTCTTCGGATCTTCAAACCCCAGAGGTTGTTGTACATACACCTCCTCTTGAATGGGTCCATTGAGAAATGCACTTTTCATGTCCATTTGAAAAAGGTTAAAACCATGGTGAGTACCATAGGCAAGTAAAATACGAATTGACCCAAGCCTAGCGACCGGTGCATATACTTCACCAAAGTCCAAACCTTCAACTTGTGAGTAGCCTTTAGCGACAAGTCTTCCTTTGTTTCTCACCACCACAACATACTCATCTTGCTTGTTGCACAACACCCATTTTGTACCTACAATATTTTGAATGGGTCTTTCCACCTATGTCCACACCTTGTTTCTTTTAAAGTTGTTTAACTCTTCTTGCATGACCACCACCCAATCCGAGTCTTGAAGTGCTTGTTCCACCCTAAAAGGCTCCATAGAGGAAACAAACGAGTAATGATGACAAAATGCAGCCATTCGGGATCAAGTAGTTACCCCCCTTTGGATATCACCAAAAATGTTATCAGCGGGGTGATCCTTTTGAATGCTTTGTCGGACTCATGGGTGTGTTGATCGATGCATCTTCATGATTGTTGCCATCTTCAGCATCTCTTTCTTCATATCTTGATCTTGATATCGGTCATTGCCTTGAGCATGATCATCACCATGATCTTGGCCTACTTCCTTGATCATGTTCATTTTGTGATTCTTGTGGAGGAGAGTCATCTTGATTTGAAGAAGATGGTTCAGCTTGATTTGAATTTGGCTCTTGTTGTCTTATCTCACCAATGGCCAAATTTCTTATTGCATCACAAGGAGCTTCATCACCTACATCACTTGGATTAACTTGCTCTACTTGAGAGCCATTAGATTCATCAAATTGCACATCACGTGTTTTCTCAACAACTCTGGTGTCTTTGTTAAAGACACAAAATGCATAAACATTAGTTTCATATCCAAGTAGGAAACCTTCATGAGTCATAGGAGCAAACTTAGAAGATTTAGGTTTCTTGTTAAGAATAAAGCACTTGCTCCCAAAGACCCAAAAATAAGAGATATTGGGAAGATTACTGTTAAGTAGCTCATATGGTGTCTTTTTCAAAGTCTTGTGGAGATACAACCTATTTGTGACATGGCATGTGCTGTTGATGGCTTCGGCCAAAAAGGTGTTCGATGTCTTGTAGTCATCAAGCATTGTTCTTGCCAACTCTATGAGTGTAAGGTTCTTCCTTTTGGCTACTCCATTTTGTTGTGGAGTGTTGTTGACGGCCACTAAATAGCTAATTTAGACCGCCAAATATCTGCATGAAAGCAATTAAATGAACAACCAACATAGTGGTAGGAGTTTATTACTAACAAATTTCACAAGTGCCGGTAAATATATGTTGCAGGTGATTATTCTATGGAATTAATGGAAAATCCACATCATCAAGAGAGAAAACACACTTCCGGCCAATTAGGGCCAAGCACACGGATCCACTGGCCCACTTTCAGAAGGAAACCGACATAACCCACCGCCTTACGGTGTTAGGAGGGATGAGGGACCACCTGGCAGGGACCCAGAACAGGGGGGCACCATGGCCCACAACCCATGTTCGGTCGAACATGGGTGTTCGGCCAAAGGTGGGAGTTCCCCCTGGTGCATGGTCGCCACGTGTCATCTCCTGGTGCCTCCACAAGGTTGGTTGTGCGCATTAGAAGGAAGTTACCACCTCTGGAACCGCGTTTGAGCCCTATATAAGGAGGGGAGTGGATCCACTCTCAACACACTTCAAGATTAGTTTAGTGCTTCATTTCTCAAAGGCTTTAGCACTGCCAAAGTGCTTCAAAGATAGGGACAGAGTAAGGGGAAGTCCGGAGGAGGAGTGGGCCTATCCGCCTCTCCATGCTTGTACCTCAACGGATGCTTGCCATATCTAGTAAGTCTTCGTGATTCCTTTCTTGGCATTTAAGTTTCCTTTTTAAGTAAGTTTTATGCTTAGTTGCTTTGCTCGCTCGATGCTCTATTTAGTTAGAGACCTTAGTCTTATATCATCGCACGTGGAGATTAAGGGAGTAGTCAAAAGCATAGGCGTGGTGTCTAGGCTGTAGGTTACCTTTGTTTATCACATTGTCCACGGATTGCTAGAGGTAGGAAGTAGGTGGTGACAGCCCTATCTGCCCTTTGAAATCCTCCATGTTCGACTACGCAGTTGGCTCTTGGTCAGAATCACACTGTGGATGTAGGGGAAAACCGGATGCCCAATGCAAGCAACCTAGTAGTACTCTTACCTTAATTAGGACCTTATAACCATTACAAATCCTCTCTACCCAAAGTCACAATTATCTTGGTGTCCTTGGATGAACTAGAACAGAAGATTAGACACACACGTTCCCTGTGGATTTGATACCTTGGAATACTGTTGGGTGAAAGCAACTTCGGTATCCTTATGCTTGTTGATTTATTCTATTACCGTTAAAATACCCAACAAGCTTTCTAGCACCAATACCGAGAAATGGTTGTTGTTTGATCTTCAAACCTAGTTCGCCCTCATATCTTTTTTCTTTTATTTATTTCTTTCCCCTTCTCTACCATGGAGCGACTATCAATTCAAGATCTTTCTGCTCCTAAGGGTGAGTTCTTCGAGCCGCCGCTTTCTACGGACCCAATTCGATCATCAAGCTTTAAATTCCACCCTGGCTTTATAGCCATGGTTCAGGAATAATCCTTTTCGGGTTTACATAGCGATTACCCGTTTAGTCATTTGGAAGTGTTTAAGAATTTGTGTTCATGCCTATCGATCAAAGGCATGACTCAAGATACTCTCATGTGGAAATTATTTCCCTTTTCCCTCAAGGATAATGTGAAACAATGGTACACTCATCTCGTTGAGAGTATGAACAATGATTGGAAAGTGCTCCGAGATAAGTTTTGTCTTGCGTTCTATCCTATGTCACGTATCGTCTCTCTATGAAGAGAGATTCTCGACTTTTAGCAAATCAAGAAGGAATCCATAGGTGCAGCCTTTGCCAGGTTTTCCTTGTTAACCTCTTCTGGCCCTGACTTGTCTTTGCCTGGCCACATGTTGTTGCAACATTTCTGTCTTGGCTTAAACAAGGAGTCTACCCTATATCTCGACATCACCGTCGGAGTTTCGTTCATCCATAGGACGCCAGCAGAAGGAACAACTATCCTACACCTTATTCAAGACAACTATTCTTTCCTAGCCGACTGTAGAAAGCCCTCTCACGAGGAAACTTCGTCGAGCATTGAGGTTACCCCACTAGTTGAACCTAAGCCAAATCCTTGCCTATCCATTGATTCATCTAGTGAGAAGTCAACCGAACCACGAGCAATGGAGGAAGAAGAAATTCAACCTTCAAAGCTCTATTTCCAATTCAAGGAAAATCTTGTAAAAGACCGTGGGAAATCCTCGAGTTGTCACTATCAAAAGAACTCACCAACTCTTGTATCTTCTCCTAATCCTCTTAAGGAGCCTTTGCTCCAAGAGATGGTAAAGGAGTTAACTTTAGTCGTGAGCAATGAGTGGTCGATAGCGGCTGAGCTTTCTCTGAACCTAATTTGGATTAGCTCCCCTTCCTCTTCTATTCATTGCCTCATAAGAGGAGTGAAGGTGAATCTTCTTTATAATCCCACTGTCGGTGCCAACATCATTTCTGATGCTTGTGCTTTTGCCGTTTTGGGTGAAGAACCCTTGGCACCGACTTGCAAATTTCTTCAATGTCCCTCCGGACCCATTTCAGAGGGATATGGGATTTTGCAAAATGTGTCTTTACGGCACAAACATGTCGAAACTCTCCTTGATTTTCATTTGTTCGAAGTCCATGACTTTGACATTTTAACCGGGCATCCTATAAAGAGACTTGTCTCTGATGCACCGACAAAGGAGATGCTAGACATCAAACTCAGGGGAAGATATTTTTCTGTCCTAATGTCTCAATCAGAAAACTCTCCTGAGTTCTCTTTTAAATTTAAGTAAGGTCTTTCGAAAGACATGGGGACACCTCAAATTATTTTTGCAAGAATAACCCACCAATTCTCACCTCTCCTCCTGATCCTCTAGATGACAATTTCCTCCAAGATAATGAGAGGGAGTGCTTTGCCATGCCAGGCAACAAATGGTTGAATCAGGGAGATCATTCTCCTGATTTAATTTGGATTAGGCCTCCTTATTCAACCATTCAATGCCACATAAAAGGGATGAAGGTGAATGTTCTTTTTGGTCCTATAATCGGTGCAAATATCTTGTAGAAATCCATTGCACCAAACTTCATAGGTGGTGAGCTCCTTAGGATAATCTTTAGAAGGATTTGGGACCTTGCGAAATGTTCCGGTAAAGCACAAAAATGTTGAGACTATCCTAGACTTTCATATAGTTGAGGTCTATGACTTCCAAATTTTAATCAGGCACCCATTGGACGAGCTATTCCTAGATGGACTGAAGCTAGCAAGTCTCCACGTAAGACTTGGGAGAGTTGTATCTTCCGTCTCAATCTGTCAATCAGAAAATCTTTTGATAGAATCTCTCCCAAGGGGTGAGCCATTCAATGAAGCGATGGCAACATTCCCATATAACCCCCCTGGATCCATTCTTAAGGAAGAAGACCATCCATTTATCTAGGGAGAAGGCAAGCTAACCCATGAGGGTTTATCAACAACTGAATTCGAGCCCATTGTTATCTCATCTTTTAATTCTACTATTGAGACCACTCGGAAGGAAGGAGAAATTCTACCTTCAGGGTTGCCAGTGGAGTTCGAGGAAGGGCTATATGATAAACATGAAAACACCTCAAATCACTTCAGGCAAAAGAAGCCTATGACATTCCTTTCACCTCCCAAGCCTTTCCAAGAAGAAATCCTCAAGGAGGCCATGAACAAGGAGTGGTTAAAGGAAGAAAGACATTCTCCAAAGGAAATCCAAATCTGTTCTCCTTCCTCTACCATTCCCTGTTATATAAAGGGAAACACCATCGAAGCCCTTCTCGATCCCACCGTAGGAGCCAATATCATCCCCGAGTATATAGCTTGGCAACTTGTGGATGATATACCTCTTGAGCCAAATGGCGCACTCCTAAAGGATTCCTTGGGAGTAACCTTTCCATGTCGGGGGATCGCGAGGGCTGTACCAGTTGAGATGGACAAAGTCAAAGTTCACCTAGACTTCCATGTCTTTCCTATCATTGACTTTGAACTTCTCATAGGCTTCCCATTAGGAAGCCTTCAGCACAAGGATGCATCTCATGGGAGCCTAAATGAAGAGCTTAGGAAAATCTCTTTCGCCGCCAATGCCCATTGCTTAGAAAATATTATGGTGAGGCATCATCTCAAGCACTCCTCGCTTGCATCACCGAGGTTTGTTCTTTATGAGTACGCGAAGCTTTGCACCCAAGAAGGAGACGATTTAGAGGAAATTCTCAATTATTTTGGAATTGGGACGTCATCTTCTTGCCTAAGCCTTTTCCCTTTGGTCCTCAATATTCCATTCTCTGCGATGATGAAAAATCACTAATAAGCTTTCTCGTGAAACTCTTGAGGAGGAGAACTTCTGGACCATTGGATTGCATGAGCCAATGACTCTAGAGATAGGAGAAAAGGATTGAACTAATGTGCATGGAAGCTTCTTCCTTAAGCAACCACAAGATACATGCTCATATAAGAAATCTCTAGAGTCAATAAATATTATTGCTAAAAGTACCTACGAGGACTACTACCACCTTAAAGCCTTAATTAGTAAAACGTTTAGACGGATGGTTGTAGACGTTTTTGTTTATCATAAATTTTGCAAATCTCATAGTTGAATTTTGTCACTAACCTTGCAGCTAATACTTCATTGATACATCATCAACAATTGGCGGTAAGATGGGAACTACATCGCCAATGATAGCTACAGCATAAAGTCCCCATAATCAAGCTTCTGACTATAAACAAAGCATTATCGGGAGATGGCCCGAATTATCGTTCCTTTTCCCTTATTTAATAATTGCAAGCATATGTTTTTAGGATATGTTTGCCTTTGCCTATTTTTGGTCACTAACCCTTTCAGGTGGAGCTTAAAAAGAAAGATGGTCACACTATGCCTAAGAACATGGGAGCTGCATCAACTTGACACCTTGGTACTTTTGGCGATGGAACCTACTACGAGAAGGCTGCATCACTACACACTTAAGTGTGGGGGAGTTTTGTAAGTATCACGTATTAAGTTCCATTCATGCCAACTTGCCTCTTGATTTAGAGTTGTTGTTTGTTCTTGCATTCTTGCCTTGCTTAAAAAGGAAAAAAAGAAAGGCGCTTAGGTTTATTTCTTTTTATTTCCTTTCAATTCAATTATGTAGTGCACCTTGAAAAAGACAAATAAAATAATTAACTTAATAATAAAGTTGTGACTCTACGGGGCCCATAAAGCCGGTAGAATCCATTTTGCTTTTAACTCTCTTGTTTTGTTTCTTGTGTCAAAAAAAAGTGCAGGCAAGAGAACAAGTGTGGGGGGGATAATCAGGATTCTTGACGTGCAACAAAGGACGTCATCGGCCTAAATATAATGAACAACGCCGCACAAAGCACCACGTCATACAGTGAGCAAGCTAGGCATCAGGATGATTCAGCCAAACCCTCTGGGTCGACTGAACCCACCTTGACCCTCCTCGGCATCATGTTCGACTAGTGCGACGGTTTGCGCCTCTTATCCCTCTATCTCCCTATTTTGTGCATTGATTTAATTTTCCTAGTACAAATTGATAAAACCTAAACTTGGAAATTAAAATCAACCTTGATGACCTCCTAGTTATTCAAAGGTTTCCATGGCTGGCCTGCATTCTCTTTAAACCTTGCTCATATGCCAATGCTAGTAGACTATATTCATAGGGACCGCATGCTACCTAGGTTGTTGACTAGTGTGATATGGTTTGATGAAGTGATTCTTGCTTTCTATTGCATAAAGTACTTGGGAATTCTTTTGAAAAAATAATAAAAAAATCTATAAGCTTCCTCCTCAATGATTAGAATATCCCACCAAAGCCATATGATAGTTTCATTTGATAAACCTTATGCATAAGCTATGTGTGCCTTCACTGAACCTTGTCAAATTGTTGTGACCCTAGTGAGATGCTTGTTATGTATTGTTGATCAAGTTCAAGTGCACATTCCCTTGATATGTTAATCTTCTACATTGGAAGTTAGCATGACCATCATCATCATCATCCATTCATCCACCAAAAGAATTACTCCATGATTATCTTGTAATGACTCTCTCAATTGTTCCCATAGAAGGCATGACTATGTAAAAAAATGCTTTCAATCCTTGAGCATGAAAAAAATAGAGAAAAGAAATAGCCATGCCCAATATCATTTCAAGGAAAGAGAGAGTCTACATTGAAAGAGTAGATATCCACCTCCATCATCCATCTCCTTCCATATGCTACTCCTCCACTCCGGAAGATAGCATCGCATATCCATCATCTGTCCATAAAATAAAGTGATCCACCATGTTTGAGAAACTCCCTCTCTAATTATCCTTGCTAAAAGAGACATGGGTTGTCATGTATTCCAAAAAAGAGAGAGATAAGAAAAAGAGAGATAGCCCATGTTCTCAAATAGAAGAGAGGGAGGATATACAAAGGAGTACCCATTATCTACCATCCTATCCATTCCATCCATATACGTGCACATACTTGATTGATGATTCATGACTTGTTTTCTCCTTGGATCCGGTTTTTTACTTGGTAATACACATAAGCCTATCTCTAGAGGTAGGGGCAAAAGGAGGCAACCGCAAAAGCCTTGGTGAGGATCCACACACATATATGAGTGACTTGAGAGAATCACTTGAGGAGTATAACTTTGTTTTATCTTTGAAAATTCTTCAAAACCCCAAGTTACTTAGTACAAGGAGCAAAGATAACCAGAATCTATACCATTCCACTCTTCAACCACCCAAGGTGACATGATAGATACTTCAAAGTCCATTGGTACAGGTATGGTTTTGAATAATTTGCATACTAGTATCATACCATTTGGAAATTATGATCCACCTTCGTCCTTTTCCTTTACTCGAGGACGAGCAAAGGCTAAGTGTGGGGGAGTTTGTTGACGGCCAGTAAATACCTAATTTAGACCATCAAATACCTACATGAAAGCAATTAAATGAACAACTGTGGGATACTTACCTTACCGGTATCCATAGCTTTGCCTAAGTCGGAGAGCGATAGGATGGCCCACTAATATGGAAACCGACCGAGTCGGCTTGGAGCACAAGGCAATTAGAGATAGAATTACTATGTTTATCCTTGTAGAGTATTAGTAGGACTCTTCATATACCCCCTGCAGACAAGATATATAAGGCGGTAGAAACCAACCATCAAGGGACACAACAATAACTCGAAGCAATACAATCCACAGAACATAGGACGTAGGGTTTTTACTCTCATCGAGGGGGCCCAAACCTGTATAACTCAGCGTCTTGTGTCTTAACCATCTAGTTCTTAATCCCGACGTAGCCATATAAATACATTGCCAAGATCAAATGTCGATAGTTGGCGGGCCAGGAAGGGGACAAAGCACGCCAGGATTCTCCATCAACCTAGATGCCGAGATTCCAGTCATCCAGTACTCGCCAGACTTCAAGATCTCCTTCGGTTCACTCGACTTTTTGGCGGACAACACCGACAACTTGAGTCAGGTGAATAACGGATCCAATGCGACCGCAGCCAACTCCATGGCGCGATCATCGACTTCGGTAGATCTGATCCTGTCTCCACTATCTCTCGGATTCGGCGATACTAGCCTGCCCACCGAGTGCAACCTTACATCGATCCTGTACTTTGATGAGGACTCGGATGGCTCTTCTTGTCCATATCCACATGTCGCATTTATGGCACATGTAGAGGAGCATGAAGGGGACAATCTGCCACCGGCGAATGACGGTGGTGCGAACAATGGAGAAGCTCCATCGGCTTGGCATGTATCCCGCCAGCCGAGGGGGTCTCATGGATCTCGTGGAGTTGCAAGAGAGTTAAACCTCGATGACTTCGAGATCGATATGGATGGGGAGAATGTATACACCACCCCTTAGAATAACATCACTGGAGCAAAGACACTCCTCGATGGCTTGATGGTCGAAGAGGCAAATCAAACTCCCACGATAAAGAGGGTTGTTGCCAGCTCGAAGCTGACGCCATTCAAGATCAGGCTAGGGCCCAACCTACTCCGTCGGTCGCAAGCTCTAGCCGAGCGCCTTCGCGTCAATGTCGAGAGCGTCAAGATCTGAGGAATTCCCTTAGCAACTGAGATGCTTGGTAGATCATCAACTCCTGTTACGAGTAGTAGGCCTAGGATAACTTGCGTCACGAGGAAGAAAGTCGTGATGACCACCGTCATGACGACCGCAGGGATGAGCAACACCGAGAATCACCTCAAAGGAACAATCGCGATGATCGGCATCGTAGTGATGATCAGGATCAGTGAGAAAACCGTAATAAAGACAACCGGCGTTGCCACCATGATGATGATATGGGTCTGCATCATCAGCACCGCACTCCCTCAACCTCACGAGCTCCAGATCGTCGGCTAGGTCTTCACCATTGACCGATGATGAGTTTGATGGAATAAAGACTTATACTTCCGAGGTGCGCACATGCAAGTTTCCAAGGAGTTTTAAGCCGGTTCCTATCAAAAAGTATGATGGTCACACTAATCCCAACGAGTGGCTTCAGATCTATAGCACAGCTATTCGATCTGTACGAGGAGACACCTACGTGATGGCCAATTATCTGCCGGTCTGCCTTGAGCCAGCTATTCAGATTTGGCTCACATCCCTACCTGATTGGGGAGAGCTCAACAAGCAGTTCATCGAGAACTTCTAAGCTACTTACAATCGTCCGGGCAACCACTTCGATGTCACCAGGCTCAAGCAGAAATCCGACGAGTCCCTACGAGACTACATTAAGCGTTTCTGTGCCAAGAAGACAGAAATCCCCAATGTCCTAGATGAGAAGATCATTGCTGCCTTATAAGGAGGGTTGCAAAGTGATGACCTGGTTTGGGAGATCGGTCGGCGGAATCACAATCTTTACCTGACCTCTCGGGAGTGCTTCGAGGTCACGGATAAGTATGCCTCAGGGGAGTCAGCTCTGTATGACATTCATGGCAAGGGGAAAAAGAAGCATCAGGACAAGTGAGATTCCTCCAAGAAGGACAAGAAGCGAAAAGCCGACAACCTGGTAGCTGCAATGGACCGATTCTGGAAAAATCCTCGGATGAATCAGCAGACCATGGACGACCTAATGAATGGTCCGTGCTTGTGGCATCCCAAAGGAAACCACAAGGCAAAGGATTGTTATTGGCGTAAGGTCTTTGCAATCGCCGTGCTGTAGGTGGCTAAGTCTCCACCAAGGCGTAACGGACAAGACAAGCCCGATGACAGGAACGATGATACAGAAGGGTTCCAAGAGTCCCAAAAGGAGGTCAACTTCATCTTCAGCGGACCTGATGCCTACTCGTCTAAACGCAAGCAGAAGTTGGAGCTATGAGAGATTAACTCCGTAGAACCAGCTGCCCTTGAGTTCTTGAAGTGGTCTAAAATTCTGATTACCTTTGATCGGTCAGATCAGCAAAAGCATCTTCCCAAGCCAGGCCGATATCCACTCATGCTCGTGGCTACCATCCAAGGAGTCAAGTTCAACAGGGTACTCATCAATGGAGGGAGAAGCTTGGATTTGATCTTCACTGGGACCCTGAAAGAGCTCGGCCTAACAGTCTCCGACCTCAAGCCGAGCACTTCACCCTTTCACGGGATTGTGCAGGGCAAGACTTCTATTCAAAAAGGGAAGATCACTCTACCTGTCATGTTTGGCACCCGGGAGAATTTCAGGACTAAGCAAATCACTTTTCAAGTGGCTAACTTCGAGAACGCCTACCACGACATCATCGGTCGACCTTAAATGACGAAATTCATGGTGATCCCGCACTATCCTTACCTTACACTCAAGATGCTAGGCCCCAAAGGAATCATCTCCCTCCACTCTGATATTTATAATTCTTTTGATTGTGATGTGCAGAGTTGTGAGTTGGCTGACCGACAGTTGATGCTGTCTGAGCAATCGGAGATCCGGAAGGCAGTTGGCACTAAGGCAATTGCTGAAGCGGAGGTCCCTGCGAAGAAGCCTACCAAGGAGAAGCTCCAGACGGACGACCTCCCAACTAAAGAGATATCACTCTGCCTTGAAGACCCTGCTAAGGTGACTTATGTGGGGGCTAATCTCGAGGAGAAATAAGAACTCGCGCTTATTCTTTTCCTCCAGAAAAATAGGGACATCTTTGCATGGCAACCTTCTGACATGCCTGGAGTTCCTAGGGAAAATATTGAGCATGAATTAAGGGTGCCTGCTAGGGCTACACCTATTAAGCAACGACTCAGACGCTTCGCTCAAGGACGCCATGAAGAAGGAGATAGCTAGGCTTTTAGCTACTAATTTTATCAAGGAAGTGTATCATCCCAATTGGTTGGCTAATCCCGTCCTTGTACCTAAGAAGAATAAAGAGTAGTATATGTGCATTGATTATACCGATTTGAACAAGGTCTGCCCAAAAGACCCCTTCGCTCTGCCATGCATCGATTAGATTGTAGACTCAATAGTCAGGTGTGAGCTTTTAAGCTTTCTAGATGCCTAGTCAGGCTATCACCAGATCCCACTGAAAGTCAAAGATCAAATCAAAACTTCCTTCATAACTTCGTTTGGCGCATACTGTACATCGCTATGTCGTTCGGTCAGAAAAATACTAGCGCGACTAACCATCGTGGTATTCAACGCTGCCTCGAAACTTAGATCGGTCAGATTGCAGACGCTTATGTTGATGACATCGTGGTAAAGACTTGGAACGCTGAAGAACTCATCTCTGACCTGGCAGAGACGTTTGACAACCTGAGATAATATTCGATGAAGTTAAACCCCAAACAATGTGTCTTCAGTGTACCTTCGGGAAAGATACTCGACTACATTGTCTCCAAGAGGGGCATAGAAGCTAACCCAGGTGAGATCAAGGCAATCCTTGACATGGGACCACCTCACTCTCAGAAGGGTGTTCAGAAGTTGACCGGCTGCATAGCCGCTTTGAGTTGCTTCATATCTCAGTTAGGAGTCAGAGGTTTACCTTATTTAAGTTGCTCAAGAAGCAGGAAGTCTTCGTCTGGACAGAAGAGGCACATTTGGCTTTGGAAGAGTTGAAAGAACACCTGACTAAAATTCCAGTCTTGGTGCCTTCGGAGCCACAAGAAAAACTTCAACTTTACATTTCGGCCACAACACAAGTTGTGAGTGCCGTTTTGACGGTCGACCGAGAGGAAGAGGGTCATGTGCAGAAGGTACAACACCCAGTGTACTTTGTCATCGAGGTCCTTAATGCATCTAAGCTGTGGTGCCATCAGATCTTAAAGCTGCTTTACGCGCTCCTGATCACCTCAAGGTAGCTGAAGCATTATTTCCAAGCTTATTCGATTGAAGTTCAAACATCTTTCCCACTCAGAGAGGTGATCCACAACCGCGAGGTAGTTGGCTAAGTTTCTAAGTGGGCAGTCAAACTCGGTCAATACACCATTACATTTGCTGCTCGCTCAGCAATCAAAGGTCAGGCTCTGACGGACTTCATGTCTGAGTGGACAGAGATTCAGCTACCACCTGCGCAATAAGACTTGGAATACTAGAATGTATTTTGATGGGTCACTCCAATTGCAAGGTGTGGGGGCTGGTATTGTACTTATCTCGCCACAAGGAGAGAAGCTCAAATATGTTCTCCAGATTAATTTTCAAGCTTCCAATAACGCAGCGGAGTATGAAGCGCTTCTTCACGGTCTACGCATCGCCATATTGCTCAGTATCTAGCGGTTAGACATCTTTGGTGACTCAGCTTTGGTTATTAACCAAATTACTAAGGATTGGAATTGCGTAGATGATAACATGGCTGCTTATTGTCAAGAGGTCAGAAGGTTGGAGAATAAGTTTGATGCACTCAAGCTTACTCATGTTCTACGTGATAACAATCAACCTGCTGATGAACTGGCAAATATAGGTTAATCGAGATCAATGGTTCTACCTGGAGTTTTCCTCTATACCCTTGAAAATCCTACTATTCAACCTCGACCAGAAGTGTTGCTGATCGATGTTCCTGAACTCGTTATGGACGAACATGTGAAGACCGACTAGCGCGACCCAATCGTTTAGTTTTTGACTAAGGGTATGCTGCTCGTGGATCCTCATGAGCAACAAAGGTTGAAAGCATGAAGCCGAGGATATTTGATGGTGGACAACCTGTTGTATCACCGAGGAGGATCTAACATCTTGATGCGGTGCATATCTATTATAGAAGGCAAGGAGTTGATGGCAGAAATCCATGCAGGAGTGTGTGGTAATCACGCGGCGTATAAGACTTTGGTCGGCAAGGCTTTCCAGCAAGCGGTAAGGCGGTCGAAGATGCACACCAGGTCGTTTGGACACATGAGGGCAGTCAATTTTTGCTTAGCAAACACACGTGCCTTTGCAGCAACTTCAGATGATACCTATGACTTGGTCATTCGTAGTCTGGAGGCTTGATATTGTCAGTCCTTTCAAGAAAGCGCCAGGCTGGTTTACTCATTTGTTTGTTGCTATTGACAAGTTCACCAAGTGGATTGAAGCGAAGCCAGCCAGCAAGATTACATCCAAGAAGGCGGTCGAGTTTGTCAGGGAGGTCTTCACTCGGTTTGGAGTTCCTCATGATATCATTACTGATAATGGTTCTCAGTTCACATCTGAGGAGTTCTGTGACTTTGCCAATGAGACGGGAATAAATATCCACTTTGCATCAGTGGCTCATCCACAAAGCAATGGGCAGGTCAAACGGGGCAACGGTATGATTCTTGAGGGGTTGAAGCTCCAGATTTTTTACATAATCAAACCTTATGTCGGTCGGTGGGTTCGAGAGTTACCTTCGGTCCTCTAGGGGCTGCGCACAGATGTCAGTCGGGCCACTAGTCAGTCACCTTTTTCGTTGGTATGTGGTTCTGAGGCCATGCTACCAACTGAGGTAAACCTTGTATCAGCACGAGTCAAGGGATATGACGAGAAGCTTTCTGAAGACAACCGTGAGG
The DNA here is from genome assembly GCA_030378355.1 of Eleusine indica. Lineage (NCBI taxonomy): Eukaryota > Viridiplantae > Streptophyta > Magnoliopsida > Poales > Poaceae > Eleusine > Eleusine indica. The sequence continues at coordinate 19,216,788 of CM059497.1, forward strand.
TTGAGTTGATTGCGGCAGAGGAGTTGTGTGATCGCATTTTGTTTCGGTCAGTGGTATACCAACAAGGTCTGTGACGTTATTACGACAAAAATGTTCAGAGTCGTCAGTTTCATGTTGAAGAATTGGTGCTATGCCGAGTGCAAAATCAACTAAGAACCAACACAGTTATCCCCTAAACGGAAAGGACCTTATATGGTCAAGGAAGTCACTCGTCCAGGGGCACAGACTGATTATGAAGATGGCGATGATGTACCAAATTCCTAGAATATTAATCAGCTATGTCACTTTTATACTTAGTCTTTTTATGTATTCACATATATTATTATTGAATGAAACCTCTATCTTTTTGTAAAGATGTTTTAAGGTGTTTTCATTCTTATTTGTCTCGATTCCTTAATATATGTATTAAACAATTGAGCCAGGGGGCTAATAATAATGTCCCAACACACTTTAACCTTGACAACTTCTGGTTTGGAATTTTCCGATCAATTTCTCATATTTTGATACGATCTTATTTTGGTCTAACACTAAAAATAAGGTCATACAATATTATCTGCACAACAGACTACCACTACACTAAACCCAGAGCCAAAGTGCGAGAGGTCATGTGTCGACTGGTCGAGTCTGCTTGTTACGTAGTGATGAATTACGACCTCAAGCGTTAAGGCAGATCGATGCATCTTCTATTTTTAAGTCGCTATAATCTAATGGTAGAGAGGCGTAAGTACAACAGCATAATGAAGCTAAGTACTAACCGATCTACTAATGAGAGGCAGGAGATTGCACTTATGGGTTTTTAGTCGACTTCTTTTTGTTTGGTGATTACTTAATCAACTAAGCAAGATAAAAAAATTTATTTACACAAGGAACACATTGTTTCCAACCTTAAATACTACTAATGTATTTCATTACACAGATATTTACAACTCCTGTGAAGGAGAAGAAGCATCATTCTCTAACTCTACTTCAAGAGTATTTGGAAGAGATGGATCTCCTGGAGTGATATCAATATTGTCCACCAAAGCACTTGATGTTTCCACCATAGAGTCGAGCAGTAGTCAGCACTGGTCAATTGTATGCTTGGGGTTGAAGCCTTCCTTGATCTTGTCACTGGGAAGCTCAGGACTCCAAGATTTACAAATTGTCAGTACTTGACTCCCGGCTTCAAGTGCCACTCGTTTGGTGTGCTCCTCAATGGCTTCTGATGCATGCTGATGAGTACATCACTCATGGATATACACAACACTCTTCTAACTAAGATGAAAGTTCATCTGCATCACCTGAATTTACAGGTGAGATCATTTCTAATGTTTTTATTATGTGGTTTTGAGAATAGATTGCTACCTAATGAATTAATTGTTGTTACAAACCATGGAGATGAGATGAGATAGCTGGGAAGGTGATTGGAGACGTAATAGGCTAGCAAGGATGTCCAAGCCAAGGTGGAGGCCCAATCAAAACCGACTTCGAGTCTGTTTCAGAGCCCAGGACCAGTCTGCACTAAAATTGACGCCCAGGACGCATACGGACTCGGACTTGGACGTTCTATATATGCCTGGAAAGATAATGAAAAGACCTTTCCATCCCAACTGGTTCCATATCAAAATTCGTTACGAGCCGTTGGCAATCGCCAAAACAAATCGACTTCCAGAATCTGTCCTCGTGCTCCGACACCGTAATCGGTCTTTGGGCCATGTATCGAGTTGAGCCCACTTAGGGCTGCGTCCAGGGGGTCTTCACGATCCTAGGGTCCTCATATACAGCCGACGGCTCTTCATTAGGGTTTGGGTTTTGCTTAGATTATTCTATTGATAACAGTTTTGCCGTTTGATCGGTTTGTGAGATCCCAACTTGTGAGATTCATCGTATACTTGCAAATTTGGTTGCATTCTTCTTTGTTATTGCTTGTGTTCTTGATTTGCAGGCAAGGATAAGCCTTCTCGGCGAGGTCAATCATTCTTGGACGGTTGACAACCATAGGAGACGTTGTGCTGCGATTGCGGGGTTCAGAACGTGTCGTTCGGAAGCCGGATCGATTTGTGTATCGCCTCCACCTTAATCAAAATTATCAGAACCTATCGGAAGACAAGGAACCCTTGTCCACATCAAGTGGTAATTAGAGCTTCAGGTATACCGTTTGGTTCACCTTTATCCTCGTTTATTTGTTCTACCCTATAGTCCAGAAAATTGCCCCACAAAGATATCGGTTCATCGTGTTTCTGCTGTCCTATATCCCATTGTGACTTGCAAATTTTTATTTCAGATTGCTTCTCTGAATTTTAGTCCCTATAAAGTCATTGTGTTGCTGGTCTAGTGCTTGCTCTTTGGTCTTGTTTGAGTTGTGCATATCCTTGTCATAGACAAACAAGGAAAAAAATCAGTGTTGCACACGTTGAGATAATAGTACTGCTGAAAACAACTAGCTTTCTACTTTCGTGTGCAAAAGAAAATTAGAGTGCTCTGCTGCTGTCTCATTGTGATCAAAAGCCAACCAATTAGTGCTTGATCTTGTTATGGAAGTTTGTTTTAGTTGTGCTGTTACAAGAATACTTTTGCTGCACTTGTAGTAAGAAAAAAATATTCTGGGATTCCATTGGTTGTAAAACTTCTAATTCCTTGCTGCAGTTCTGATTCTCAATAAAAGAGAAGAAAAAGGCAAAAGTGCACAAGAGAAAAAGCCACATAAAAAAAAGGAAGTAAAAAAAAGAAAAGATACAAATTCAGAATTGCTTGCATCCTTTGTGTCCTTTGTTGAGTCATTTGCTTGCTTGCTTGAACTAGGTCCGAGACAAGTTTAGGCCGATGACATAGACTAGCTTGGGACTATTATTTAGTTTGCAATTTCTGAATCAAATTTTTGCTAATCCTTGCTATTACAATTTGTCTTTCAAGCTCCATATATATCCTTCTGAATAGGCGCAGAAATTTGGACCCTCGCAATCGTCGGATCACACTCTCCAAGGTATCCTCTGTTTTGCTATTGAGAATCTTGTAAGAACTCAGTTAGGTGCTGCCATTTGCTTATTGAGAGTTTCCATCGTGATCAAACAGTAGTGATAGGAAAATATACTCTTGTGTGTTTTCTTGTTTTCTATTAACAATGACAGGTTACAACACCGATGGTGATGAGTCGATGGTGTCAAATGAGGTTGATACAAGTGTTGTAGCACAACGAGTGCTTAGTTCTCAAATGGAGAAGGTAGAGCAAAATCAAATGAACAACTTGTTTCAGACTCACTTTGTTGTGAAGGATCGACGTTGTCGTGTCATCATTGATGGAGAGAGTAGCCACAACATCGGAAGCTTGGAATTGGTCGAGAAGCTCGGCTTGACCACACAGCCACACCCATGTCCATACTACATCCAATGAGTAAATTCTTGTGGTAAGATAAAGGTAGATAAAATTGCACGCATTGAATTTTTTATTGGTTCTTATAAGGATAGTGCAGAATTTGATATAGTACCTATGCAAGCATGTCATTTGTTATTGGGTAAACCTTGGATTTGTATAAATAATGTTTTGCATAATACCATTACTAATAGCTACTCATTTAAATACAATGGTAGAAGGGTTACTCTTACACCAATGTCCGCTATTGAAATTTTAGAAGAGGATCAACAACAATTTGAGAGAAGAAAGAATGAACCGTTTAGGATAGAATGAGCTGTTTCAAATGTCGCAACACTTTCATCAAAATCTGAATTGCTAGAGGATGAACATATTTCTTTGCCTCTTGTTACAACGAATACTTTTCAGCATATACACAAAGAAGGTGATAGTGGAAACGATAAATGATAAGAACACGACGACGGTGTCCGGATTTTATTCCAATGTTTCACGGTACAGCAAGTACTAGCAAGTATATATAGGTATTGAAACTTGTTATCTCAGCTATGAATAGATAGAACAACAATCTCAAGCTCAATAATCCAGCAACCACCATAAAATAGACACCACAGATTTGTTATCCAATAGCAATCATAAACCAGCTAGAACACGATAGGAAAATACCGGCTTACAAGAACTTGATGTAGATGCAAACTAGTAGAGATAAACTCTCCAACTCATTACTTAGACAAGCATGATCTGGAGATGGGGAACCACAAGTTCCAGCACGCACCCAAGGGAAGAATCACTTGATCACGCACTTCAGCGACCGGCAGAGATCGACGGCAGCAACCGGTAGAGGAGGGCAACACCTCTAGGGTTTCTTGGAGGACACCATGACCAAAAACACAATAAAATCACGTCCTCCCTTATAGGGGCGCTGGCCCTAGGCTATATGGCATGCAAGCCAGCCAAAAACCCAGTTCGACTCGAACACATCTAAAAACAGACTCGGACTCAACACAACTCAGAATTGTTTTGATTATTGCGACCGCTAGGGAATTTATTTGACTATGGGGCCAGATCCGTTGGAAAGGTTATCAAATTACCTTTCCAACGAGTATTTACTCAGCCCAATCCGACTCCGTATGGCCCAGTTATGCTACTTTTACTCCACACCTGTCTGGCTGATCCTAAACCGAGTCCGAACTGATTTTGAGTTTCCATATCTTCTGATTTCGTGACTGGGTGGACTTGAGACCGTGTAGACTTTGAAAGTAAAGTATTGCATACCTTTGGGAAGGCCTGTAACACCAATATATGTTCCTTACTTTTCACAAGTGGCACAACCATTGATCCAATCATAACATATTCCTTTGTTTCTCCTTTCTTTTCCTCAACCTTCAGATTGGTCCCAATGAAAACATTGCATGGCATAGAATAATTGGCTAGCAAATCCTCTCTTCGCTCTTCATTATTCATAATATTTGTCAAAGATCCAAACTGAATGTTGGAGTATTTTAACACATCATGTTCTGCAATATGTGTAAAATCATGCTTGTTTTCAGAATACGTAGTTTTAATGACTCGATGAGCCATGGGCTCATCATCCTCCCTTCCTTGAATCAAAGCCGTCCTCGGCTTTGACATAATTTGACGAGCTCCTCTCCTGTTCAGATCAACACCAATAGCACTGTTTAGACAATTCTTTGCATCACTATTATTTTTCCCTTTATGTAATTCATCTTTGACCAAATCACAATGAATGGTACAATGTTGAGGAGCAACAACTGAAAGAATTTCAGAAATACTAGGTGCACTTGTTACTGCAGGAACTACCACATCATTCTCTCCCCCTTGAAACAAAGCCGTCCTCGGCTTTGAGGTAATATCAGCACCATGTTTCTTCTTTGTTGCAGCAACAAAAACCTCAGCCTTAATATCACATTCCTTCATTGGCTTTAGAATGTGACGAACACCTTTATGCATGAAAGAATAATTGTTTGAACGACCACCATGTGTTGCATCAAGATCAAACTGCCATGGTCTTCCTAACAACAAATTGCACGCACTCATCGGTGCCACATCACAATCCATAGTGTCAACATAATCTCCTACTAAAAATTTTACTCTGGCCCTGTGGGTAATTTTCAGCATGCCACTTTTATTCATCCATTGCATGTAACGAGGTGTAGGAAGCCGCCATGTAGATAAAGATAATGCATGTACCAAATCTGAACTAATCACATTATTGAAACTTCCACCATCAACAATTAATTTGCATACCTTCTTTTTAATCTTGCACTCTGAATGAAAAATATTACAGCGCTGCCCCTTGACATCTGCAATGACACCATCTGAATTTACTTCCTGAGACATCAAAGATAAACCCATATGATCTGCAGCTTCAATTAATGGTTCAACCTGATCAGCACAAGAAGACTCAAGAACTTCCAACTCTACATTTGATTTGTGCACATTCGAACACACCTCAGCTTGCTTGGGTTTGGACAAAACAGCACTAACAGCCTCCTTGACACAATGGTGAATTGTATCATAATCTAGCTTTGGAACATCAAAGGACTCAAGTTCAACAATCTTCTTCTTCGACTCAAATGGGGGATCAAATCGGTGTCGTAATTTCGACTTCATCGCTGCCCAAGATGTGCAAGAGTTATCACCTTGGTATGTAAGATCTTGTTGCAATTGCCTCCACCATAGCAAAACAGCAAAGGAGAATGTTTGCTTTGCCAAATTTACTAATTGGTTTAGTGGCAATTCACCAATCCTATAGAAAGCTTCTATATCATCCTCCCACTCATAATACTCAGATCGAGAACTTGTTGTATATAGTGTTGGCACAAACTTCAAGTATAGGTCAAAATCGTAGGAATCCATCACCACAAATCAGCAGCAAGTACCGTGAGCAACCTGGCTAAACTGATACCAAATGATAAGAACACGACGACGGTGTCCGGATTTTATTCCAATGTTTCACGGTACAGGAAGTACTAGCAAGTATATATAGGTATTGAAACTTGTTATCTCAGCTATGAATAGATAGAACAACAATCTCAAGCTCAATAATCCAGCAACCACCATAAAATAGACACCACAGATTTGTTATCCAATAGCAATCATAAACCAGCTAGAACACGATAGGAAAATACCGGCTTACAAGAACTTGATGTAGATGCAAACTAGTAGAGATAAACTCTCTAACTCATTACTTAGACAAGCATGATCTGGAGATGGGGAACCACAAGTTCCAGCACGCACCCAAGGGAAGAATCACTTGATCACGCACTTCAGCGACCGGCAGAGATCGACGGCAGCAACCGATAGAGGAGGGCAACACCTCTAGGGTTTCTTGGAGGACACCATGACCAAAAACACAATAAAATCACGTCCTCCCTTACAGGGGCGCTGGCCCTAGGCTATATGGCATGCAAGCCAGCCAAAAACCCAGTTCGACTCGAACACATCTAAAAACAGACTCGGACTCAACACAACTCAGAATTGTTTTGATTATTGCGACCGCTAGGGAATTTATTTGACTATGGGGCCAGATCCGTTGGAAAGGTTATCAAATTACCTTTCCAACGAGTGTTTACTCAGCCCAATCCGACTCCGTATGGCCCAGTTATGCTACTTTTACTCCACACCTGTCTGGCTGATCCTAAACCGAGTCCGAACTGATTTTGAGTTTCCATATCTTCTGATTTCGTGACTGGGTGGACTTGAGACCGTGTAGACTTTGAAAGTAAAGTATTGCATACCTTTGGGAAGGCCTGTAACACCAATATATGTTCCTTACTTTTCACAAGTGGCACAACCATTGATCCAATCATAACATATTCCTTTGTTTCTCCTTTCTTTTCCTCAACCTTCAGATTGGTCCCAATGAAAACATTGCATGGCATAGAATAATTGGCTAGCAAATCCTCTCTTCGCTCTTCATTATTCATAATATTTGTCAAAGATCCAAACTGAATGTTGGAGTATTTTAACACATCATGTTCTGCAATATGTGTAAAATCATGCTTGTTTTCAGAATACGTAGTTTTAATGACTCGATGAGCCATGGGCTCATCATCCTCCCTTCCTTGAATCAAAGCCGTCCTCGGCTTTGACATAATTTGACGAGCTCCTCTCCTGTTCAGATCCACACCAATAGCACTGTTTAGACAATTCTTTGCATCACTATTATTTTTCCCTTTATGTAATTCATCTTTGACCAAATCACAATGAATGGTACAATGTTGAGGAGCAACAACTGAAAGAATTTCAGAAATACTAGGTGCACTTGTTACTGCAGGAACTACCACATCAATAAAGAATAGGTTGTTGCTTCAGGTAAGAGCTTTCTTGATGTGATGGATTGTTCCAATAGTCTTGCTATATCGGAACCTTATGATCATGTTCCTTTGTCACAAGTTGATTTACCTAGTGGTCCATGTGATAAAGAGGAGTTGTGTGTCAATGCTTCATTTATACCTTTGCCACAACAAATGAATGAGCTTGATGCTTTTGCTTATGATTCACCCACTATTGCTGAAATTAAACGTTTGATTTTAGTTACATGTCAAAAGGATGAGCAGAAATTGTTGTCTTCTCTAAATACTTTAGGTTATATTGAATTTGATGTTCTTTGTAATCTAAGTACTTTGGAGAAGCAAATCTTTTCTCAAACTGAATTGCCTTTACTAACAAGAAACAATTTTTATGCTATAGGAAACTATGATCATAGAGGTGTATTTATGGTGCACAAAGTTTATATTTGCTCAAACATGAATCCTCCTTATGTTATAGAACCAAATGATGAACTAGAAAACTGTAATAACAATTACCATGTCATCTCATGTTTTTCTAGTGTTTTTGAGATCACACATTTTCCATCTTGTCAGAAGAGTGAGAATGACGTTCATATTGCTGAGAAAGTTTTCAAAGAGGTCATTAATTTGCATGGCATGCCTTCTATTGTGGTTTCACATTGTGATGATAATTTTCATAACACATATAAACACGAGGTGCATCCAAAGTTTGGGAATAGTTCTATAGTTTATATTTCAGATTTGAGACCACTATTGGGAGAAAGAGATGGGATCGAGTCAAGGACGACTCTAATTTAAAAGGGGGAGAATGATGAGTACATCACACTCATGGATACACACAACACTCCTCCAACTAAGATGAAATTTCATGTGCATCACCTAAATTTATAGGTGAGATTGTTTCTAATGTTTTTATTATGTGGTTTTGAGAATAGATTGCTACCTAATGAATTAATTGTTGTTAGAAACCATAGAGATGATGATGAGACAGCTGGGGAGGTGATTGGAGACGTAATGTGCCAGCAAGGACATCCAAGCCAAGGTGGAGGCCCAATCAAAAACGACTTCGAGTCTGTTTTAGAGCCCAGGACCAGTCTGCACTAAAACGGACGCCTAGGACGCATACGGACTCGGATTTGGACGTTCTATATATGCCTGGAAAGATAACGAAAATACCTTTCCATCCCAACTGGTCCCATATCAAAATTCATCACGAGCCGTCGGCAATCGCCAAAACAAATTGACTTCCAGAATTTGTCCTCGTGCTGTGACATCGTAATCGGTCTTTGGGCCATGTATCGAGTTGAGCCCACTTAGGGCTGCGTCCAGGGGGTCTTGCACGACCCTAGGATCCTTATATACAGCTTCCGTCTCTTCATTAGGGTTTGGGTTTTGTTTAGATTATTCTGTTGATAATAGTTTCGCCGTTTGATCGGTTTTTGAGATTCCAACTTGTAAGATTCATCGTATACTTGCAAATTTGGTTGCATTTTTCTTTGTTATTGCTTGTGTTCTTAATTTGCAGGCAAGGATAAGCCTTCTCGGTGAGGTCAATCGCTCTTGGACGTATGATAACCATAGGAGACGTTGTGCTGCGATTGCGGGGTTCAGAACGTGTCGTTCAGAAGCCAGATCAATTTGTGTATCGCCTCCGCCTTAATCAAGTTTACCAGAACCTATCGAAAGATCGGGAACCCTTGTCCACATCACATGATCCAGAAGGTATTCCAAAGAGTGCACGGTCTGCTCGACTCGGTTGGCATGAATATAGTTCAAAGCATTCCAAGCGCCATAAGATAGGGCTGAAGAATACAAACAAATGAGGATAATGGAATAAACTGAAGATTTTGAAGATGATCAAAAGAGGCTTACTGGTAACTTTACATTTAATGTCCTTGGCAGTGCTTTTGGCGTCCTTCAGTTTACCCTCGGTCTCCTTCAACGTCTTCTTCAGCCGAGCAATTTCATCGCTCTGACCTTTGATCTCCTCTAGCTTCTTCTTCGTTTGAGTATTCTCATCGCTCTGTTCTTTGAGCGACTTGGAGAGATCATTCTGAGAAACCATGTGGATATGTGTCACGGTTTGCAATATGTGATGAGTAATTGACATTGGTTGAGTTGGTGTTTGAGTTGAAATGCGAGAATTTGGGGATTGCATGAGTTTGTGCATGTCATGGTTTTGACTAACCAGAGTTGGTGAGGGAGTTGGAGAGTTTGCAGGAGATGGAAAATATGTTTGCTTCTCTCATGATGTGTAGGTCACTGGAGTCAACTTGGCAGTCAACGGCGAGAGGATCGAGCACAAGTAGGAGACTTGGGGCCGAACGTTCTGAAGGCCGGGTAAAGTCATGGGTGATCCATACCGTACACGTGCAGAGGCAAGACGCATGGACGGTTTCAAGGTTGAGCCTCAAACCATGGGTGGTGATCAAGACGGCGGGGTTGACCAGGTCAAAGGTGATCGAGCGTCGGTGCAAGTAGAGGCTTCCAATGGACCGGAGGCGGGAGAGACTTGCCGGCAAGGAGGATCACGGGACGAGGTAACACGTGTCAAGATCGTGAAGTCTTGCCTCGGTGCAAGTGAGCATAGAGTCACACTTTGAGAAGCGTGCAATGCGGTTTCCCGGTTTGGACCTGTAGGTGGCGGTGGTTGGTGGTGCACGTGGCACCATCATGGAGCTTGCGTCGAGGTGAAGAAAAGTTGTGAAGGGATCGATGGTGTTCGGGCGAAGAAAAAAAGAGTTAGACGGTTTTGCCTCTGGTGGCAGGTGGCAATAAGTTATAGGTGAGGTGTGGCTGGTGGGAGATGTGCCTCTTCCCATTAGCCTTGTTTGGACTTTATTCAAAGTGCTAGGAGAGGTCTTCAAGTAATAGGGGAGAGGAGAGGGTGTGTGAGAGACATCTCTTTCTCTTCCAAATAGTGAGAGGAAGAGGGTGGCTTCCTAGCCTTGTATCCAAGGATCTTGTAAGCATGTTTCTATGTTATGAAAGATATTTTCGTGCTCAAGATCTTCCTCTCCCCCTAAATTCCGAATTTCTCTTTTTCTCTATTTTTGGAGCTATTTTCGTGAGAATTTTCGATCTTATTTTTGAGTGAGTTTTTTGGGGTGGATTTCTTGGGGATCTTAGTGCTATGATGAGCTAGAACATTCCTTCATGGGTCCTTGACCGAATCAAGAGCTCTAGCACCTTTGATTTGAAGGATTTCTCAAGTTTCTCCTTTTCGGTGTTCTTGGCACAAGATCTGAAATTCGTGATGATTCCTTGAGCCAATTGAGTGGATCTTCTAGGATTAGGGTCGTGATGTGTCAAGGATTGGCTGGTCCAAAAATTGTATGATTTGGAGATCATTTGGATAGGTTTTGGGTGAGATTTGTGCAAAATCGTGACGATTTTTCTGTTTTGTCGAGGGTCGATCGGCACTGCCGATGACCAGGACCGGCACTGCCGGTGGGTCTGAGCTTCGATTGACACTGCTGATGCCATGACCGGCTCTACCGGTGGCTTGAGCGTGAACCCCGCACCGGCACTGCTGATAGCCATGATCAGCACTGCCGATGCACTTCGAACGCGGCGTTTCAGTCTTTCGAGAATCCGGCACTCTGCCAATGGTCCCAACCGGCACTGCCGATGGCTATGACCCACACTACCGATAGTAGTCCAGTAAGGTCTGTCTTGTGTATGTTTCTTTGACCGGGTTGAGTCTTTGTTGCTCCCTTTTGTTTCCGCTATGTTCCACTACTGTTGTTGATCACTCCTAGGGTTGGCACATCACAAGTTGGTGTGTGTAGCCTTGGTGATCAGTTTAGAGGTTGGCTTAGATTGTAATTGAGATATAGGCCAAGTTCTTGTAAAGAATTTTAATTGGCTCTCATTCCATCCCCCCCCCCTCTGGTCGCCTTCTCGGTCCTACAATTGGTATCAGAGCTGGTTTGATCACTAGTTGACCTTCACCGGCTTTATGATCCAAATGTGACATAGAGAAGCATGCGGTAAAGCTCTGGATGTTTGATGGAGAGGACTTTCCCTACTGGAAGTCAAGAACCAAGGCTTACCTCTTAAGCCAAGGATGTGCAATTTGGGAGATAGTTGAGCAGGAGTATGCCATACCAAGAGACCTCAACACTGCATCTGCAAGTGAGTTAATCAGGTATGAAAACAACTCCAAAGCTGTCAATATCCTGCTTTCTGCTCTAGGTAGGAATGAACATGACCATGTTACTCATCTTGAGAATGCACATGCCATTTGGGCAAAGCTTTGCACATACCACGAGGGTACCAATCAAGTCAAGTCTATGCGTAAGGATTCTCACAATAGACAGTACCAAATGTTTGCATAAAAACCCGGCAAGTCTCTAGATGACACTTTTCATAGGTTTGAGGCCATTGTGTGCAACGTGCGGGCTTCTGGTAACCTTATGTACAATGATAACAATAGAGCTAAGCAATTGCTATATTCACTTGATGAAAATGCTTGGGGGGTTAAGATTGCCGCACTAGAACAGACTGCTGATTTTTTTCAATACCCTGGACTAAGAGCAGCTGTATAGCAAGCTAAAATCTCTTGAACTGTCTAGGAAGTTTCGTCCTAATCTTGCTAATTCTGCTCCTAGCATGGCTTTACTTTCTATCTCTCAAAAGGGTAGTCACAGTGGTGCCTCTCATGGAACTAACCCCTCACTTGACAAGTTTTCTTTGGAGTTTGCTCTTTCTTCACTTGTTGCAACTTCCAATGAACAGATGGAGTGCATTCCTGACGAGGAGCTGTCCTTGCTCACAAGGAAGTTCAGGAAGTTTTACAACAACCACAAGGAGAGAAGAGGAGGTGGTTCAAGAACCTGCTTCGAATGTTGTGATCCGGGAAATTTCATTGTTGATTGTCCCAAGAAGAAGAAGAAGAAGAAGGTCGGGTACCATGACAACAACACTAAAGATTTCAAGTAGAAGAAGAACCGCTTCTACAAGAAAGGCAAGAACTCCAAGAAGTTCGCCAAGGCCATTGCACACGCCTGTGTTGCCACCTTGAGCGATGTCGACCTCACATCAAGGGATAGTCTTACAAGCTCTGAGGAGGAGGTTGAGAAGCCATGAGTCAAGAGGAAGGACGACTTCACCGGGCTTTGCTTCATAGCAAAGAACGACCACGACACTCACTCTGGCTCCGACTTCGACACAAGCGAGGTACCTCCCACTCTTGATGAGCTTTCTTCTGAACTTGATCATTTGTGCGATGTTTTGCTCATGCAAGATGATAAGCTTCACAGCGCTGTTCATGAGAATAGAGAGTTTAAGTCTAAGTTGGAGAGTGATGAGTATGAGATCACTTCGCTTAGGTCCAAGCTTGCTAAAAATGCTGATGTTGAGTGTGAGTCTTATCAAGTTGTGATGAATGATCTCAGGTAGAGGGAAAGTGTGCATGCTCAAGTTGTCAGTCAGCTCGAGAGTGCCCTTAAAGAGATTGATGAATTTAAATCTAAACAACCTCTTTTGGGTGCATGTCAGAAGTGCCCCAAGCTCACTAATGAGTTGGAAGCTCAAACCCTCAAAGTCAAAGAGCTTGAGTCCAAGCTGCTAGATGAGACTCACTCTAAAGTTCTCCCACCACCATGTGTAGTGTGTGGCTCTCTTAAGGATAAGCTTGCTATCACTAGAGAGGAAAACAAAATCCTAACCCAAGAAAATGACTATCTCATCTCTCATCTCTAAAGAACCCTAGTGAGTGTGGAGAAGATTGAGAGTGACTTGGCAAGAGTCAAAGAAAGTGCCAGTAGGTCAACCTACATCTTGGGCTTGGGATTTGAGAGGTGTGATAATGAGAGTGAGAATGTGGATAAGTTTCTGCCTAGCTCTAGCTACAAGGATGAGGAACAGTCCATCAAACCCACTGACACATAGTACCCACCTAACCCCAATCCTTCCTTCAACCCAAAGCAAGACGAGAAGCCAAAACCCAAACCCACTGTGCAAGCTAAGCCTAAACATGAGAGTGTCTACATTTGCATGTTCTGTGGTTGTAAGGGTCACTTGGATGAGTACTGTTATAGGCGTAATAGAATTGAGAGGATGCAAGATGAGTTAACTAGGATTGTGCATCATGATGATTTTGTTGGTTTTCAGCCTTGCTCCTTTTCTCGTGCCTATCATGGACAGGGTCATTCCTCATATGGCTTTGATTCACGAAACAGAGGCTTTGCACAGCAGCGCTTTGGCACCCCACATTTTTCTCATCGTGGTGAGCGTCGCTCGCATGGATTTGGTTTTCACACAGATGATTTCTATCCTCACAACCATAGGTTTGAGTCGAGACACTTTGACAGGCCACGCTTTCCCCATAGTGGTACTCGTCCCACGCGTTCGACTGGTAATGTGCAAAGAACTATGATAACACCTACAGGTCATGTGATTCAGAGCTGGCTTCCCAAGAGTTTTCTTTCTAACCCCAGTACTGAGTCATTGATCTTTCCTTCTCATTCTTTATAGGTAGCAGGTGGAGGCCTGGAGAAAGAATGGTTGATGGACTCCGCGTGTTCGCGCCACATGACCGGAGATGAAAAGTGGTTCTCTAGCCTCACTCCCTTGAAGCACCGGGAGTATGTGACCTTTGGAGATGACAAGAGAGGGAGAGTGAAGGCAAGAGGCATGATAAAGGTAAATAAAAAATTCACTCTCAAGGATGTTGGTTTGGTTGAGCATATTAAGTATAATCTCCTCTCTGTCTCTCAGTTGCTTGATGTTGGTTTGGAAGTGCGCTTTAAGAAAAATGGTTCTTGTGTTCTTGATTCGAATGGATCTTTGGTTTGTAGGATTTCTAGCATTGGGAAAGTTTTTTAGACTAATTTTGCTGTCTCTCCAGGTTCTCACAAGTGCTTGTTTGCTCAATCTTCTTCTGAGCTCTGGAAATGGCATAGGAGATTAGGTCACATGAGCTTTGACTTTCTTTGTCGCTTGAGTGGCCTAGGTTGGATCTGAGGATTTCCTAAGCTCAAATTTGACAAGGATTTGGTTTATGCTCCTTATCGTCATGGGAAAATGATTGTCGCTTCTTATCCAACAATTAATTTGGTGATGACTGAACGCCCTGGAGAGCTGCTTCATATGGACACTGTTGGTCCTTCTCGGGTTCGTTCGGCAGGTGGGAAGTGGTATGTCCTTGTGATTGTTGATGACTACTCTTGCTACTCTTGGGTTTACTTTCTTGAGAGCAAGGATGAAGTGTTTCATCACTTTCAGAGCTTAGCCTTGAGGTTGTTTAAGGAACTTCCTTGTGCATTACGAGCAATCCATAGTGATAATGGCACCAAGTTCAAGAACTCCTCCTTTGACACCTTCTGCCTTGAGCATGGTATTGAGCATCAGTTTTTAGGACCTCTTGTCCCTCAGCGGAATGGTGTGGTTGAAAGAGAGAACAGAACCTTGGTGGAAATGGCCCGGACGATGCTCGATGAGCATAGGACTCCGAGGCGGTTCTGAGCTGAGGCCAATAGCACTGCTTGCTATGTTTCAAATCAGGTTTTCTTGCACTCAATTCAATATGTGACTTCCTATTAGCTACGCTTTGGGAGGAAGCCATATGTTTCTCGTTTGCACGCTTTTGGTTACAAGTGCTTCATTCTCAAGCATGGCAATCTTGATAAGTTTGAGTCCAGATCTTCTGATGGCATGTTTCGTGGCTACACCCTTCATGGTCATTCTTATAGCGTTTTAAATTTGGAAACTAACAGCATCGTAGAGTCCTACGATGTAACCTTTTATGAATCAAACTCTTGTGCAAGCAATGTGGTTGACACAACAGGTAACAGGGAGATGGAGGAGAGTATCTTTGTAGAAGAGGACCTACAGGGCTTGGATGATGACGATGATGAGTCATTCCATCCCACATCCGAGCTTGGTTCTACTTCTTCCACCACTCTAGCAGAGGGTCCAGAAGCTTCTACATCGACCTCAGCAGCTGTTGAGCCAACTCCAGCTATGGTTGAGGGGGAGGTACGCTCTGAGAGAGAGGCTCCACACCACATTCAGCATCAACATCCACCTCAACAGATAATCAGTAATCTCTATGAGAGGACAACAAGGTCAAGGTCTACACATCTTGTCAAGGTCTACACATCTCGCCTGCTTTACTAATTCTCTCTTTGTTGCCACCTTTGAACCTCAGGATGTTGGACACGCACTATCTGATGAACATTGGGTTAATGCCATGCATGAGGAGTTGGAAAACTTTAAGAGAAACAAAGTGTGGACCCTAGTAGAGCCTCCTGTTGGTGTCAGTGTCATAGGAACCAAGTGGGTATTCAAAAACAAGCATGGGGAAGATGGTGAGGTTGTTAGAAACAAGGCTAGGCTTGTTGCCCACGGTTTCAGTCAAGGGGAGAGCTTAGACTATGGTGAAACCTTTGCTCCTGTTGCACGCATAGAATAAGAGGTTTATGTGAGACAATCCCCTGGATCCGGAGTCATTAGGATCTTGCTTGCATTTGTTGCCTCTAAGGGCATTAGACTCTACCAAATGGATGTCAAGTGTCCTTTCCTAAATGGTTTCATAGAATAAGAGGTTTATGTGAGACAACCCCCTGGCTTTGAGCACCACAAATACCCAAACCGAGTGTACAAGCTTCAGAAGGCTTTGTACGGGCCAAAGCAAGCACCTAGGGCATGGTATGCTAGGCTTAAGACCTTCTTGCTAGAGCGCGGGTATGTCATGGCGTGTGTTGACAAAATCTTGTTCACTCTTAAGCATGGCAATAACTTTCTAATAGTTCAGATATACATGGATGATATCATCTTTAGAGGTTCCTCTAATGCTCTTGTGTCCAGATTTCAGGAAGCTATAGAAAGCGAATTTTAGATGTCGATGATGGGCGAGCTCACCTTCTTTATTGGAATTTAACTCAAGCAGTGCAAGCAAGGCACATTCATACATCAAGCCAAGTACACAAAGGGTCTTCTAAAGAAGTTTGACATGGTCAATGAGAAGCCGTTGTCAACACTAATATCCACAACAACGGCACTTGACCCTGACGAAGACTGTGAAGTGGTGGATCAAAGGGAGTACAGGAGCATGATTGGCTCCCTCTTGTACCTGACGGTGATGAGACCCGACATACACTTTGCAGTGTGTCTTTGTGCTCGCTTTCAAGCCTCCCCAAGGGTGACTCATCGCAAGGTTGTCAAGCGTATCTTCAGGTATCTCAAATACACCCTTGAGTTCGGTCTTTGGTACTCTGCATCTTCATCTCTTGATCTTATTGGGTATTCGGATGCAGAGTTTGCTGGGTGTAGAATTGATAGGAAGAGCACTTCTGGTGCTTGCCATTTCTTGGGTACTTCTTTAATCTGTTGATCTTCTCATAAGTAGTCGAGTGTAGCCCAATCCACCACAGAGGCTGAGTATGTTGCCGCTGCTAGCTGCGGCTCACAAATCCTATGGATAGTATCCACCATGAGAGACTATGGGTTAACCTTTAAGGGTGTTCCACTCATTTGTGATAACTCCAGTGCCATATGCTTAGCCAAGAACCCAATCCTACATGGTAAGGTCAAACACATAAATGTGAGATTCCACTTCTTGAGAGACAATGTTGAGAAGGGAGATGTTGAGCTCAAATACATTGACTCTAAAAACCAATTGGCTGATACCCTTCCAAGCCCCTAGATGCTTCGAGATTTACTTTTCTTCGGGGGGAGCTTGGTCTTTGCCATCCGTATGGCATCGTTTAAGGGGGAGTTGGTGTTCTCTTGTATATATGTATCTTACCTTTTATGCATTGCATCTTATATGTAATATATGCATTGGTAGATAAGCTTTGATTCTTATGCTTTCTTGCATTTCTCTTTGCTATGATTGAGCTTGAGCTAAGTTGTGTGGATGTGATAGTAATCACTCGTGCTTAGATTTTCTAGATGGCTTGTTATAGACTCTTTTGAGAAACTTGCTAATCTTAAAGGTAAACTTAGCTTCTTATGAACCTTATGAACCAATCTTGCTAAGACTTGCTCACCATGTGTATAATTGCTTTTATCCCTGTCAAGACTTGTGTTGAGGCTAGTCTAGAGAATATCATGGCTTTGGCACCTTGTATTTGCGAAATGTGGCTTTGCAAATGTTTAGCTCATGATGGAACATTGTGGGAATGTTTGTTCCTTTTTCCGTAAAGGCATGCTCATTCTTATGCTTTTTAATTTGCAAAATAAATTGACTGTGCTTCGAAGCCTCGGGGTGTTTGCCATACCCAATAGTGCGACCCTCCGCATGGATTAGAAGTAACATAAAAATGCTAAATCCAAACATTATACATCGAAGCCTTGTGGTGTTTGTCGTACCCAGTCGTGCGACCCTCCACATGGATTAGAAGATACATGAGGATCACATAAGAATAATGATTTTCTATTTTCTTATGAGTCTCTAATGCATATGTGAGCATTTGTAGAGCTTATTTTCTATGAATGTTTGTTGCCTTGGTTGAGATTGAGACTAGCTAGTTTTTTTTATTCACTTGATGCCTGTTTTGCCTTGGATGGGAGTACTTACACATGTGGTGGCAGTTTTTCTCATGATGAAGAAATTTGATTCTATCTAAGCTAGTCAATCTTTTTGCTTAGCCTGTATAGCTCTTGGTGTTTATGCTATGCTATCTATTTTTGGTCTTTGTATGATGGTGAGCTATTGCTTTTACACTTCATGGCTCTATGTTTCTTATTAGCACAATTAAATGTCTGTCTGCATAATTGTTGAAGCTCCTTAGGTTTGCATCTTCATGCATTGCATGTTTGTTTGTTCTTTTGCTTCTTTGATGATTTCATTGCCAAAGGGGGAGAAAATGTTGGGTCATGCACAAATAATGCTAAGAAACTTAAAATGATCCATTTTGCATTACATGAGACCTACCACAAGTTGAGGGGGAGCATATCATGTCCTTGAGCGTTTTCTTGCGCTTTTCACACTCTTTCCATCTCAAGTCGCTTTTTTTGCCAACTCTTGGTTTTGTGATCCCTATTTTGCTAGATGGCCAACTTTTCACCTTTTCTTTGGGTTTGGCCATTTCGATGTGCTTATTCGGCTTTGTATTTCAATCTCTAATCTTTATGCATTTGGTGTTGTCAATGTACTCATCAAGGGGGAGATTGAGAAACCATGTGGATATGTGCCATGGTTTGCAATATGTGATGAGTAATTGACATTGGTTGAGTTGGTGTTTGAGTTGAAATGCGAGAATCTAGGGATTGCATGAGTTTGTGCATATCATGGTTTTGACTAACCAGAGTTGGTGAGGGAGTTGGAGAGTTTGTAGGAGATGGGAAATGTGTTTGCTTGTCTCATGATGTGTAGGTCACTGGAGTCAACTTGGCGGTCAACGGCGAGAGGATCGGGCACAAGTAGGAGACTTGGGGCCGGACGATCGGGAGGCCGGGTAAAGTTAAGGGTGATCCATACCGTACACGTGGAGAGGCAAGAAGCACGAACGGTTTCGCGATTGAGCCTCAAAACCATGGGTGGTGATCAAGACAGCAGGGTTGATGATGAGGACATCACTCCTATGGAGACACACAACACTCCTCCAATTCTAGACTTGCAAGGTTCAATTACTAGAGCTCGTGCACGACGACTAAATTTAGAGGTGAGCTCGTTCCTACATTCTTCGCTATATGTTACTTTTGAGAATGGTTTGCTACCTAATGATTATTTTATGATTAGAAACCATGGAGAGGACCAGGAGATCATGGGAGAAGGAGTTGGGAACGTGGAGGACCAGCAAGGGCTTGGAAGCCAAAGTGGAGGCCCAATCAAAACCGACTTCGAGTCTCTTTCGGGGCCCAGGACCAGTCTGCACTAAAATAGTCGTCCAGGACGCATACAGACTCGGATTTGGACGTTCTACATATGCACGGAAAGATAAGGAGAATACCTTTCCAATGCCGCCAGCCTCATATCAAAATTCATCCGGAGTCATCAGAAATCATTGAAACAAGAGAGAGTCCAGAATCTGTGTTGGTGCTGCGTCGCCTATTTTTGGCCTTTGGGCTTTGTATCTTGTTGAGCCCAATTAGGGGCGTGTCCAGAGGGTCTTGCACGACCCTAGGGTCTTTATATACAGCCGCCACCACACCATTATGGTTTGGGTTTTGCTTAGCTCAATTCTGTTCATAACAGTGTCGCCGTTCATCGGTTTGTGAGACCCCAACTTCGAGAGTTTAATCATACATCTGCAATTGTGTTGCATTCTTCGTTGTTCTTGCTTGTGTTCTTGATTCGCAGGCAGGGATTAGCCTTCTCGGTGAGGTCAATCATCTTTGGACGGTTGATAACCAGAGGAGACGTCGTGCTGCGATTGCGGGGTTTAGAACGTGCTGTTCTGAAGCCGGATCGATTTGTGTGTTGTCTCCGACCAAATCAACTTACCAAGAATCTTTGGGAAGATCGGGAACCCTTGTTTAGATCAAGTGGTAATCAGAGCTTCAGGTGCACCGTCAGGTTTGCACTACCCTTTAGTGTTGTTTTCGTGTTCTTCCTATCGTCCACAGAAAATACCAAAAAAAATTTCCCCTGCCCATAACCACGTGTTTAGCCTTTGCATATTTCAATTTCAGAGTTCGTAGTGTTGAGTTTGTACCCTAGTTCTTGTTTAGTCGCTGGTTTAGTTTGTGTTTTTGTCGTCAGTAGTGTTTACCTTGCAACCCTAGCCGCCATATCCTTCACCATCCTTGGTTTTGTCGGCTTTGTGTGCTAGGGTTGATTGATCAACACGCCCACCCTAATCCCACCCTAAACCTACCCTCACCACCTCGGACCAATTTTCACATATTCCACTTTTCACTGCATCCACCTCGCCAAAAAAAATATCTCTACCCGACCCCAAGCCGACTCGGGTTTCACTCAAACTCCCGGTTTCTTCATAACCGATTCCGACACCCCTTCGGTAAAACGGCCATAACTTTTCGCTCGGTTGTCCGTTTTGGCTGAAATTTTTACAAGAGATTCTTGACAAAAAGTTGAGCATACCCACACTGGCTATGCCTTGTGTACCCTCGTCAAAAAATTCAAAAAAATCAGAAGATAAAGAAAAAATTTATTCAAGTTGAAACCCGACGTTTTCTGAAACTTCAAGATTTTCTGTAGGCCACGTCCTAGCTCGGTTTGAGCTGAAATTTTTTGTGGTTTCTCCCCGTTTGCTAGTGAGTTGGAAAAAAATATCAAAAAAATAAAATAAAATAAAAAAATTTAGGATTCCTACTAGTGCTCCATCTAGCCCCCTGGAATTTCTGAGTTTGGCTGTTTTACACTAAGCCCCCTATTATCGACTGTGTCCCTTTGTCTCCTTGTTTCATCTTTGCTATCACTAATGTTCTAGGACATAGTTAGACCAGCAACTAGGGACAAGTTACTTGGGCACTTATTCAGCTTTACTATCTGTTTTTGATTTGTGTGTCACTCACATATATATATATTTGGCCTTCCTAGCTCTACATACTTCTTCTGGACAGCACATAAGTTATTTTGTAACCCTTGCAATCATGGAACACAGCTCCCTGGTATCCTTCGCTTTGT
This sequence comes from Eleusine indica, assembly GCA_030378355.1. Taxonomy (NCBI): domain Eukaryota; kingdom Viridiplantae; phylum Streptophyta; class Magnoliopsida; order Poales; family Poaceae; genus Eleusine; species Eleusine indica. The sequence goes on from CM059497.1 coordinate 19,237,993, forward strand.
TGTTTTCAGAACTTTGTAAGAGCTTTGCAAGAAGCTTCCTTTTGCTGTGTTGAGAGGCACCACTGCTTAGTACTTTTGTAGGGATAACCTTCACTTTTTGTTTCCTATTTTGGTGTTTCTGATGTCAGGAAGCGATGGAGAGGGTGCTTCACCCTCAAAATTTGATGAGTGTGTGAGCCAAAGTCAGCTACAGAAGGCTTTACAGGCGGTTCAGAGTGATTTAGTAGAGACGATCACCAGGGCCGTCACAGACGCCGTCACCAAGCTTCACTTGGGAGAAAGCATAGACCGGTTGGATAAGAGAGTCTCTCAGCTAACCGATCAGGTTGTCGAATTGGAGACCGCTCACAAGACCAACAACACCGGTTGAATATTATTGTGCAGCGTGTGCTTAGCACACAAATCCAGCAGCCCGAGATGATGCAGCGACATAACTTGTTCGAGATTTTCTTCGTCATCAAGAACCGTCGAGCACGAGTCATCATTGATGGAGGAAGCTACAACAATTTGGTGAGTTCTGATGTGGTTAAGAAGCTACATTTGACCACACGCCCACATCCACATCCATACTACATTCAGTGGTTAAATGACTCTGGAAAAGCTAAGGTAATACAAACTTGCAGAGTTCCTTTTTCCATTGGTTCCTATGTGGATTCTGTTGATTGTGATGTTGTACCCATGCAAGCTTGTTCACTTTTATTGGGTAGACCTTGGGAATTTGATAATGATGTTGTACACCATTGTAAAAGTAATAAGTACACTTTTATGCATAAAGGAACTAAAATTACTTTGTTACCAATGACCCCTGCTGAAATTGTACAAGCTGATTTAGAACGAGCTGCTAGTTTGAAAAATAAAAGCCCTGAAATTCAGCAAACCTGTTAATTCTGCTTCTACACCAAGTAATGTTAGTGATTCTTCAAGTTCTAAGGGTGCTGCAATTAAATTACAAGGTCGTTCATGTCTTGCCACAAAATCTGAGCTTGCTAAAATTTCTACTGATGATATTTGCTATGCTTTGATATGTAAACAAGCCTTGTTTTCGCTTGGTGATATTGCTTCTAGTGCTTTGCCTCCTGCTGTCACTAACCTTTTGCAGGAGTATGAGGATGTTTTCCCAGCTGAGATACCCCCGGGATTGCCACCTTTGAGAGGGATTGAGCATCAAATTGATTTGATTCCTGGTGCTACTTTACCAAACCATGTTGCTTATAGGACCAACCCTGAGGAGACTAAGGAGATACAACGACAAGTCCAAGACCTTTTGGATCGTGGGTATGTTCGTCAATCACTTAGTCCTTGTGTTGTTCCTGTACTTTTGGTTCCTAAGAAAGATGGTTCTTGGCGTACGTGTGTAGATTGTAGAGCCATTAATAACATTACTATTAGGTATCGTCATCCTATTTCTAGGCTAGACAACATGCTTGATGAGTTATGTGGTGCTATAATTTTCACTAAAATTGATTTGCGTAGTGGCTACCATCAAATTAGAATGAAACTTGGAGATGAATGGAAAACAGCTTTCAAAACCAAATTCAGGTTGTATGAGTGGTTAGTAATGCCTTTTGGATTGACTAATGCACCCACTACTTTCATGCGTTTGATGAATGAGGTTTTAAGACCTTTTATTGCAAAATTTGTGGTTGTTTACTTTGATGATATCTTGATTTATAGCAAAACCATAGATGATCATATGATTCATTTGCGTGCTGTTTTTGATGCTTTGCGAGTTGCACGTTTATTTGGTAACCTTGAGAAGTGCACCTTTTGCACGGATCGAGTCTCTTTTCTTGGCTATGTTGTGACTCCACAGGGAATTGAGGTGGATGAGGCGAAGATTGAAGCCATAAAGAGCTAGCCTGTACCAAAAACTATCACACAGGTGAGGAGTTTTCTTGGTCTTGCAGGTTTCTACCGCTGCTTTCTCAAAGATTTCAGCACCATTGCTGCACCATTGCATGAGTTGACAAAGAAGGGCGTTGACTTCCATTTTGGTAAGGTACATCATGAGTCTTTTGATGCTTTGAAGGACAAAGTTACACATGCACCATTGCTGCAATTACCCAATTTTGATAAGACTTTTGAGCTTGAATGTGATGCTAGTGGTATAGGCATTGGTGGTGTTTTGATGCAAGATGGTAAACCTGTTGCATACTTTAGTGAGAAAATTACTGGGCCTGTTTTGAATTATTCCACGTATGATAAGGAACTATATGCACTTGTACGTTCTTTAGAGACGTGGCGTCATTATTTGTTGCCCAAAGAATTTATTATTCATTCTGATCATGAATCACTTCAGTATATTCGTTCTCAATGCAATTTAAACCGTAGACATGCTAAATGGGTTGAGTTTATTGAGTCTTTTCCTTATATTATTAAACATAAGAAAGGGAAGGATAATGTGATTGCTGATGCTTTATCTAGGCGATATACTTTGTTGTCTCAACTTGATTGTAGAATTTTTGGACTTGAGGCAATTAAAGAACAATATGTTGCTGATGTTGATTTTAAAGATGTATTGCTGCACTGTAAAGAAGGTCGTGCTTGGAACAAATTTGTGTTGAATGATGGTTTCTTGTTTAGAGCTAACCGCCTATGCATTCCAGTTGGTTCCGTTCGTCTTTTATTGTTCCAGGTGGCGCATGGAGGTGGATTGATGGTTCATTTTGGTGCTAAGAAGACGGAGGATATTTTGGCCACACACTTCTTTTGGCCAAGGATGAGGAAAGATGTTGAGCGTTTTGTTGCTCGTTGCACTACATGTCAAAAAGCTAAGTCTCGTTCGAATCCACATGGTTTATACATGCCACTTCCTGTTCCTTCTATTCCTTGGGCGGATATTTCTATGGACTTTGTTTTAGGACTGCCTAGGACTAAGAGGGGGAGCGACAGCATTTTTGTTGTTGTGGATCGTTTTTCCAAGATGGCACACTTTATACCATGTCATAAAACTGATGATGCTAGTTATATTGCTGATCTCTTTTTCAAAGAAAATGTACGTTTGCATGGTATGTCTTCTACTATTGTTTCAGATCGTGATGAAAAATTCTTGAGTCATTTTTGGCGCATGCTTTGGAATAAGTTGGGTACAGAGTTGCTATTTTCTACAACTTGTCATCCACAAACTGATGGACAAATTGAGATTGTGAACCGCACTTTGGGCACTATGTTATGAGCTATTTTGAAGAAAAATTTGAAGCAATGGGAAGAATGCTTGCCTCATGTTGAGTTTGCTTATAATCGGGTAACACATTCTACTACCAAGGTAGTATATGGTTTTGATCCCCGTACTCCACTTGATATACCTCCTCTACCTATTAATGAGAGAGTTCATGTTGATGCTAAGGAGCGTGCTGAATTTATTTTGCAAATGCATGAGACCACTAGACTTAGCATTGAAAAGATGAATGAAAAATATAAAATTGCTGGTAGTAAAGGTAGAAAGGAAGTAAAGCTTGATGTAGGAGATTTAGTATGGTTACACTTAAGGAAGGATAGATTTCCAGAATTGAGAAAGTCTAAGCTAATGTCTAGAGCTGATGGTCCATTCAAAATAATGGATAAGATTAATGATAATGCATACAAACTTGAGTTGCCTCCCGAGTTCGGGGTTAGTCCTACTTTTAACATTTCAGATTTGAGACCATACTTGGGAGAAGAGGATGAGCTTGAGTCGAGGACGACTCCACTTCAAGAGGGGGAGGATGATGAGGACATCACTCCTATGGATACACACAACACTCCTCTAATTCTAGACTTGCAAGGTCCAATTACTAGAGCTCGTGCACGACGACTAAATTTAGAGGTGAGCTCGTTCCTACGTTCTTTGCTATATGTTACTTTTGAGAATGGTTTGCTACCTAATGATTATTTTATGATTAGAAACCATGGAGAGGACCAGGATATGATGGGAGAAGGAGTTGGGAACGTGGAGGACCAGCAAGGGCTTGGAAGCCAAAGTGGAGGCCCAATCAAAACCGACTTCGAGTCTGTTTTGGGGCCCAGGACCAGTCTGCACTAAAACAGCTGCCCAGGACGCATACGGACTCGGATTTGGACGTTCTACATATGCACGGAAAGATAAGGAGAAGACCATTCCAATGCCGCCGGCCACATGTCAAAATTCATCCGGAGTCATCAGGAATCGTTAAAACAAGAGAGAGTCCAGAATCTGTGTCGGTGCTGTGTCGCCTATTTTTGGCCTTTGGTGATGTGGACAAGGGTTCCCGATCTTCTGATAGGTTCTGATAATCTTGATTAAGGCGGAGGCAATACACAAATTGATCTGGCTTCCGAACGACACGTTCTGAACCCCGCAATCGCAGCACAACGTCTCCTCTGGTTATCAACCGTTCAAGAACGATTGACCTCGCCGAGAAGGCTTATCCTTGCCTGCAAATCAAGAACACAAGCAAGAACAAAGAAGAATGCAACCAAATTTGCAAGTATACAATGAATCTCACAAGTTGGAGTCTCACAAACTGATCAAACGGCAAAACTGTTATCAACAGAATAATCCAAGCAAAACCCAAACCCTAATGAAGAGGCGGCAGCTGTATATGAGGACCCTAGGGTCGTGCAAGACCCCCTGGACGCAGCCCTAAGTGGGCTCAACTCGATACATGGCCCAAAGACCAATTACGGTGTCGCAGCACCAGGACAGATTCTGGAAGTCGAATTGTTTTGGTGATTGTCGACGGCTCGAGACGCATTTTGATATGGGACCAGTTGGGTTGGAAAGGTCTTTTCTTTATCTTTCTAGGCATATATAGAACGTACAAATCCGAGTCTGTATGCGTCTTGGGCATCCGTTTTAGTGCAGACTGGTCCTGGGCTCCGAAACAGACTCGAAGTCGGTTTTGATTGGGCCTCCACCTTGGCTTGGACGTCCTTGCTGGCCCATCACGTCTCCAATCACCTCCCCAGCTATCTCATCATCATCTCCATGGTTTCTAACAACAATTAATTCATTAGGTAGCAATCTATTCTCAAAATCACATAAAGGATTCATTAGGAACAAGCTCACCCGTAAATTCAGTTATCGCGCATGAACTTGCATTTTGGTTGGCGGAGTGCTGGGTGTATCCATAAGAGTGATGTCCTCATCATTCTCCCCCTTTTTAATTAGAGTAAGCTCATCTCTTTCTCCCATGTATGGTCTCAAATCTGAAATATTAATTGTGGAACTATTCCCAAACTTGGGATACAACTCATATTTATATGCATTATAAAATTTATCATCACAATGTGAAACTACAATAGAACGCATGCCATGCAAATTAATGACCTCTATGAAAACTTGTTCAGCAATATAAACATCATTCTCCCTCTTATGACAAGATAGAAAATGTGTGATCTTAAAAACACTAGAAAAACATGACATGATATGGTAATTGTTATTGCAGTTTTCTAGTTCATTGTTTCGTTGTACAACACAAGGAGTATTCATGTTTGAGCAAATATAAACTTTATGCACCATAAATACACCTCTATGATCATAGTTTCCTATAGCATAAAATTCGTTTCTTGTTAGTAAAGGCAATTCAGTTTGAGAAAAGATTTGCTTCTCCACGGTATTTAGATCACAAAGAACATCAAATTCAATATAACCCAAAGTATTTAGAGAAGACAATAATTTCTGCTCATCCTTTTCACATGTTATTAAAATCAAATGTTTTATTTCAGCACTAGTAGGTGAATCATAAGCAAAAACATCAAGCTTATTAATTTGTTGTGGCAAAGGTATAAGTGAAGCAGTGGCACACAACTCCTCTTTATCATAAGGATCAATAGATAAATCAACTTGTGGCAAAGGCAAATCAAAACAAGGTTCCAATACAACAAGATTTTTGGAACAATTCATCATATCAAGAAAGCTCTTACCTGAAGCAACAACATGTTCTTCATCTTTCTCACTATCCTCTTCTTTGTGTAGAACCTGAAATGTATTAGTTGCAACAAGAGGCACGAAAATATGTTCATCATCTAATTCAGATTTTGATGTAAGTGTTGTAACATTTGAAACAGTCCATTCTTTCCTAAACGGTTCATTCTTTCTCCTTTCAAGCCTTTGTTGATCCTCTTCTAAAATTTCAGCAGCGATCATCGGTTTAAGAGTAACTCTTCTATCATTGTATTTAAATGAGTAGCCATTTATAATGGCATTGTGCGAAGCATTATTTGTAATAATTCAAGGTTTACTCAATAACAAATGACATGTTTGCATAGGTACTATATCAAATTCTGCACTATCCTTATAAGAACCAATAAAAAATTCAATGCGTGCAATTTTATCTACCTTTATCTTACCAAAAGAATTTACCCATTGGATGTAGTATGGACATGGGTGTGGCTGTGTTGTCAATCCAAGCTTCTCTACTAATTCTAAACTTGCGATGTTGCGGCTACTCTCTCCATCAATGATAACACGACAACGTCGATCCTTGACAACAAAGTGAGTCTGAAATAAATTGTTCAATTGATTTTGCTCTACCTTCTCCATTTGAGGACTGAGCACTCTTTGTAATACATCACTCATCTTGTTCTCATTAGACGACGTTGAATCATCACCATGAGTGGCGTAAGCTGTCATTGTTAGTAGCAAACAAGGAAACACACGGAAGTATATTTTCCTATCACTACTATGTGATAACAGTGTAAACTCTCAACAAGCAAAGGGAAGCATCTTATCAAGCTCTTACAAAGTTCTTAATTACAACAAGCAAAGGATACCTTGGAGAGTGTGAACTGATGATTGTGAGAGTCAAAAAAAAATTTGTGCCTGTTCAGAAGGAAATATATGGAGCTTGGATAGGCAATATTAGGTAGCAAGGATTAGCAAAATTTCAATTCAGAAGTTACAAAACTGAATAATAGTCCCAAGCTAGTCTATGTCACCGGCCTAAACTTGTCTCGGACCTAGTTCAAGCAAGCAAGCAAATGACTCAACAAAGGACACAAAGGATGCAAGCAATTCTGAATTTGTATCTTTTCTTTTTTTCTACTTCTTTTTTTTTGTGCGGCTTTTTCTCTTGTGCACTTTTGCCTTTTTCTTTTGTTTTCTTGAGAATCAGAACTGCAGCAAGGTATTACAAGTTTTACAACCAATGGAAACCTAGAATATTTTTTTTTCTTACTACAAATGCAGCAAAAGGATTCTTGTAATAGCAACTAAAACAAACTTCTATAACAAGATCAAGCACTAATTGGTTGGCTTTTGATCACAATGAGACAGCAGCAGAGCACTCTAACTTTCTTTTGCACACGAAAATAGAAGGCTAGATGTTAAAGAAATATTTAGTGCACATAATTCCAGCAATACTATTATCTAAACATATGCAACACTGATTTTTCCCTTGTTTGTCTATGACAAGGATATGCACGACTCAAACAAGACCAAAGAACAAGCACTAGATCAGCAACACAATGACCTTGTAGGGACTAAAATTCAGAGAAGCAAACTAAATTAAAATTGCAAGGCACAAGTGGGGTGTAGGACAGCGGAAACACGACGAACAAATATTTTTGTAGGGCAATTTTCTGGACTCTAGGATTGAACAAAATAACAAGGATAACACCGAACCTAACGGTGTACCTGAAGCTCTAATTACCACTTGATGTGGACAAGGGTTCCCGATCTTCCGATAGGTTCTGATAATCTTCATTAAGGCGGAGGCGATACACAAATCGATTCGGCTTCCGAACGACACGTTCTAAACCCCGCAATCGCAGCACAACGTCTCCTCTGGTTATCAACCGTTCAAGAACGATTGACCTCGCTGAGAAGGCTTATCCTTGCCTGCAAATCAGGAACACAAGCAAGAACAAAGAAGAATGCAACCAAATTTGCAAGTATACGATGAATCTCACAAGTTGGAGTCTCACAAACCGATCAAACGGCAAAACTGTTATCAACAGAATAATCTAAGCAAAACCCAAACCCTAATGAAGAGGCGGCGGCTGTATATGAGGACCCTAGGGTCGTGCAAGACCCCCTGGACGCAGCCCTAAGTGGGCTCAACTCGATACATGGCCCAAAGACCGATTACAGTGTCGCAGCACCAGGACAGATTCTGAAAGTCGAATTGTTTTGGTGATTGTCGACGGCTCGAGACGCATTTTGACATGGGACGGGTTGGGTTGGAAAGGTCTTTTTTTTATCTTTCCAGGCATATATAGAACGTACAAAACCGAGTCCGTATGCGTCCTGGGCATCCGTTTTAGTGCAGACTGGTCCTGGGCTCCGAAACAGACTCGAAGTCGGTTTTGATTGGGCCTCCACCTTGGCTTGGACGTCCTTGCTGGCCCATCACGTCTCCAATCACCTCCCCAGCTATCTCATCATCATCTCCATGGTTTCTAACAATAATTAATTCATTAGGTAGCAATCTATTCTCAAAATCACATAAAGGAATCATTAGGAACAAGCTCACCCGTAAATTTAGTTGTCGTGCATGAACTTGCATTTTGGTTGGCGGAGTGCTGGGTGTATCCATAAGAGTGATGTCCTCATCATTTGGGCTTTGTATCTAGTTGAGCCAAATTAGGGGCGCGTCCAGAGGGTCTTGCATGACCCTAAGGTCTTTATATACAGCCGCCACACCATTAGGGTTTGGGTTTTGCTTAGATCAATTCTGTTCATAAACAGTGTCGCCATTCATCGGTTTGTGAGACCCCAACTTCGAGTTTAATCATACATCTGCAATTGTGTTGCATTCTTCGTTGTTCTTGCTTGTGTTCTTGATTCGCAGGCAGGGATTAGCCTTCTCGACGAGGTCAATCGTCTTTGGAAGGTTGATAACCAGAGGAGACGTCGTGCTACGATTGCGGGGTTTAGAACATGCTGTTCTGAAGCCGGATCAATTTGTGTGTCGCCTCTGACCAAATCAACTTACCAAGAACCTTTCGGAAGATCGGGAACCCTTGTTTACATCAGTTGACCAAGTCAAACATGATCGAGCGTCGGTGCAAGTAGAGGCTTCCAATGGACAGGAGGCGGGAGAGACTTGCCGGCAAGGAGGATCACGGGACGAGGTAACACGCGTCAAGATCGTGAAGTCTTGCTTCGGTGGAAGTGAGCATAGAGTCACGCTTTGAGAAGCGTGCAACGTGATTTCCCGGTTTGGACCTCAAAACCTGTGGCAGTGGTTAGGGGTGCAAGTGGCACCATCGCGGAGCTTGCGTTGAGGCGAAGCAAAGTTGGGAAGGGCTCGATGGCGTTCGGGCGAAGGAAAAAGAGTTGGACGGTTTTGCCCCTGATGGTAGGTGGCAATGAGTTATAGGTCATGGGTAGAGTTGTCTTGGACCCTAGGCCTATATAAGGAGAGGTGTGGCTGGTGGGAGATGTGCCTCTTCCCATTAGCCTTGTTAGGACTTCATTCAATGTGCTAGGAGAGGTCTTCAAGTAATATGGGAGAGGAGAGGGTGTGTGAGAGACATCTCTTTCTCTTCCAAATAATGGGAGGAAGAGGGTGGCTTTCTAGCCTTGTATCCATGGATCTTGTAAGCATGTTTCTATAATATGAAAGTTATTTTCGTGCTTAAGATCTTCCTCTCTCCCTAAATCCCGAATATCTCTTTTTGTCTATTTTTGGAGCTATTTTCGTGGGAATTTTTTATCTCATTTTTTAGTTAGTTTTCGGGGTGGATTTCTTAGGGATCTTAGTGCTATGATGAGCTAGAACATTCCTTCATGGGTCCTTGACCGAATCAAGAGCTCTAGCAGCTTCGATTTGAAGGATTTCTCAAGTTTTCCCTTTTTGGTGTTCTTGGCACAAGATCTGAAATTTGTGATGATTTCTTGAGCCAATTAAGTGGATCTTCTAGGATTGGAGTCGTGATGTGTTGAGGATTGGCTGGTCCTAGAATCGCATGATTTGGAGATCATTTGGATAGGTTTTGGGTGAGATTTGTGCAAAATCATGATTGTTTTTCTCTTCTGTTGGGGTCGATCGGCACTACCGATGACTAGGACCGGCACTGCTAGTGGGTCTGAGCATCGATCGGCACTGCCGATGCCATGACCCGCACTGCCGGTGGCTTGAGCCTGAGCCCCGCACCAGCACTGCCAATAGCCACGACCGACACTACTGATGCACTTCAACCGCAGCCTTTCAGTCTTTCGAGAATCCCGCACCCGCACTACCGATGGTCCCAATCGGCACTGTCGATGGCTGTGATCGGCACTGCCGATAGTAGTCCAGTAAGGTCTGTCTTGTGTGTGTTTCTTTGATCGGGTCAAGTCTTTGTTGCTCACTGCTGTTGTTAATCACTCCTAGGGTTGGCACATCACAAGTTAGTGTGTGTAGCCTTGGTGATCCGTTTAGAGGTTGGCTTGGATTGTAATTGGGATATAGGCTAAGTTCTTGTAAAGAATTTTAATTGGCTCCCATTCACTCCCCCCCCCCCTCTAGTCACCTTCTCGGTCCTTCACATTCTTCTCAATAGTTAGAGCCTCTAAAAACCTCTGCTGGTTTAAGATGAGCTTTTCCAAGTCGGCGGCTTTTTTCTCATGAGCTGGAGACAAAAATATTCAGTATTGAGATCAACTAAATAAGAAAGGCTTAATAATCTTTTACCTGCGCTGGCGAGACAAATCTCATCCAAAGAAGTGGAGGCCGCTTTATAGTCAGTCAGCAGTCTGTCTATTTGGTCCTTGGCCTTGGACTACTACTGACCGATTACTGTTTAGAGCAATGAAAGTCAGTTAGCAGGAATAAAGGTTTAATACATTGAAGATTTCAAGAATTTACCAAAGCTTTCAGCCTTAAGGAAGTCTATCCTCGCCTGTTTCCTCTCCACCAGAGAATATATTTTCTGATTAAGAGGGGCATAGTGAAGTAATACATCATATAACTTGAGGAACAAGGAAGAAGACCTCGGTATTGATGTACCTTTGATGCTTCATGGTAGTCGCGGAGGATTTCCAAGTCTTCGGCATCTGGTTGACCGGTTGACTTCTCGACCAACATGCTTTTATCCTTTTCAGGAGCTGACACTTTGGCAGTCGGTGAAGGTGTGGCGGTCTGCGTTCAAGCTAGAGCACTTGGAGACATTGTTGACTTGGTCTGCACGCTTGATGGCGTGGCTGCAGATCGAGCTGGATTGGTCAGGTGAGGAATTGGGATTTGTGTCATGTCCTTAGACATAGAGACATTCATTGTCTCCGCCGACTGAGTAGTATCTTCACTAAACACACCATAAAGAAGTAAGGATTTGTCTTAAATAGACTGATGAAAACATGAGAAGGCAAAGAAACTTACTCGGATGCTTGTTTTATTCTGATCCTGTAGACCTTCTTCTTCAAATGAAGTGGTCGCGGAATCAGAAGGCTTCCTTTTGGAAGAAGACTTTGCCACCACTTCGATGGTCTTGGTTGACCGGCTTGGTTGCTCCAACGGACTTGAAGGTCAGTCGGAGGACACCAAGGGCTGCTGACCAGTAGGTGGAGGCTGTACTTAAACGTCCTCATCATCATCGCTGACATCCCTGCGGTATTGCCGACGGCGGTGGGTTGTCTATTTCACACGCGGATCAGGGGAAGGAAGACTGACCGCTAGATTAGCAGAACCGATTGCCTCGCCGACTAAGTCGGCCTAAGGCGCGATCCTACCAGCTGTTGAACTCGATCCAGCTTGGTCGGTCAGACAGAAAGGCTTCAGAGCATAATCCACTCTATTGACATTAGTTGGCGGAAGTGGTAGGTGAGACAAATAATTGTCAAGTACCTGCAGATGTGCATGAAGACAATATTGGCAAAAGATGTCTTTGCTAAATCCACAATTGAAGATGCAGTAGAAGCTATTGCTTACTCGGGCTCAGAGAGTGCCTTTGTTGTATGCTTTCTTGATCAACTCATGATCTTGAGGACCGACCGAATCAAACATCTTGTTCCGGTGAGCCTTGCGCAAAGCCGAGTTTGGTGGGTCGGGAAATTCCCTAGTCTCATCGTCAGAAGTATAATCCCATCCTGGGTGGCATTGCTACTTGAGGGGTTGCACTCGGTGCACAATGAAGCTCTTAGCTATAGTGATGCCGTCGATCCCTTCTTTCTTTGGTCAGAGATTTTCTTTAGAAGATCTTGCACCTGGACGTCATTTGGATCTGGCTGTTCTGTCCAGGAGGACTGATGGCTACCCTTGGCACCAGTAAAATCTGAGATGGCTGGGAGAGGATTATCGCAATAAAACCACTCATCCTGCCATTTCTTGTTCCCTGTGTCCAGGAGCATATCAATGTAGGTCTCCTTTTTCCGAAACAGGATGCCGACGCCCCCAATGGCTTCCTGATTGGCGGCAGATTGCAAGGGATGGAGGACAACCAAATGGCAAAATAGAGTGAAGTGGGGCAGAACGCCAAGGAAGGCTTCACACATGGGCACAAAAATAGCAATGTGTAGAATGGAGTTGAGATTAAGGTTGACCAACTCAATCCCATAGAAAAAGAGAAGCCTGAGCAAGAAGCTGCAGCAGGGCACTCCAAAGCCACGTTCGAAGAAGGAGCAGAAGACAATGATCTGGTTAAGGATTGGAAGGGGATGAGGTTCAGATCTTGGTACATTCCAATTCTGTCGCGCCTGCTCCGGTAGGATGCCGTCAACAATCATGGTGTTGAGGGTGTTGGTGCTAATGGTGCTTTTAGAGAACTCGCAAAGGTGTTCCGAGATCTCCAACTCCAACGAGGAAGATTCGACGGTGGCGGCAGGAGCATTTGAGCCCTTCGTCGGCTTGCGCGTCATGGCGACGATTAATGATGCTGTGAATCTAGATCGACGACCCTAACCCTAGCTTTCTAAACTTGGGGGCTTGGGAGCACCAGGGATTTGCGGCGGCGATGACAATATGCAAGAACCCTAAAACAAGGGAGCAGAGAAGCAGAGGAGGTGTGAGGAAGACGAAGCGCTTGCGAAATGGCGGCGTGAAGATGGCGTCATCCTGTTTCCTCCTATTTATACCGTATAATGCCAAATCGCCCTTTAGGGTTAATTAAAATACACAATAATCTTTTGAAAGATTTTCTGTAGATTTAATAAACCCGAGTGTTAAACTCGAGGGCTTCTTTGATGAGAGGCTATGTGATTTGATGATCACATAGCAGAGGACTTGATGGTCATATGGGAATAAGTCTAAAGACTATGCCACTACTTGAAGTCAGTTAATATAAGCTAAAAGTCTGACTTAAAATGTCCGATTGATTATTCAAGGAAAAACTATGTATGATTGATGTCATCATGGTTTAGTACTAAGTCATGACAGATGTCATAAACATCCCTTTGATTTTTACATGATTGATGTCATAAGAATCAAAAGATTGGCACAATTGATGTTGGACAGACCGAGTACCTAGTTTGAAGACCAGGAACTTAGTTGCTCAAATTTGATGATTTAAGCGAATGAATATAACAAAATGTAAAGAGATCAAATTATTAGACTCATGCATTATTTGTTAGTCTCTAAATTATACAAGTCGGGGGCTACACCTGATCAGGTGCATGTAGTCGATGCACCAGATCTGTCAGGAACTTCATTAAGAGGTCTGTTGACTTTTGCTAAGCCATATTAATAAATCATTCCCGGCACGGGGCCAGAAACGGTTCACTAATATGTCCTAGAGTCAAGTAGGTAAAATCCGCAAGCGCACGGAGAATACCGCTGTAGCATTTCACCCGGAAGTATTCAGGGTATCGTATTTGTTTATCCCAAAGGAAGGTTATGATCAAGAAGCGTTACTAACATATAAGATCATGTTAACAATTAGCAAGGATATCTAACCAAGACAGGCGGGTACATGATAATAACTGGGTAGTGTGACACACACAGAAGATTCCTACTAAATAAATAAAGCCTAGTGGAGGAAAGACTAGGCTAAGCTACTCCTACTATACATTCCTATACAGTTGCATAGCCTAAGTAGAATACATACAGACCCACACTCAGGTTCAGCAGTCAATAGTATAGCACTTCAGGCACGGACTTACCCCTGCATCCACAGGCGACTTCCGCCAAGAGCCTACGCACTAGCCTAGCGGGGAGATTTCAAAGGACGGACAGGGCTGTCACCACCTGCCGCCTACCTCAACGAACCAGTAGACTAACGAATAATTGATGCAAATCAGTCACCCAAGTACCATACTTGCATGACCAAAGAGCACTCTGCCCCTCCGCGATTACTATTAACGAGGCAGAGCTACCGTACGAATACGATCACCAAACCCATGCTATACTTTATCAGCTAAAACTAAGCATAGAGACTATAACATATAAACTAGACTATAGTGACGGTATATAACTAGCATGACAATAGTAGTATAATAAATATAAACTACTATCACACAAGTAGACTATACTATCACATATATGGATCACAATATCAAACAAGAAACTCATGACCCAAGCACAACTATATAGAAAATATATATATATTGATAAGAGCAAAGTCTTACAAAAGGGAAAAGATACAAGAGCCATACCAATTCCAAGTGAAGACTTGGGACTAGAGAGCTCTAGACTCAGCCTAACTCCACTAAAACTCCAAGAACTACTACTAGCAAGAGAGAAATGCTTCTTGTGGTGTGTGTTGAGTGTGAAGGCACACCCTCCTATTTATAGCCTCAATAGGTCGGCAAGGGGGCGTAACCGCCACGGAAGGCATCTCAAACCGTCATCAGGAGTCGCGGAGGAGCCAACACGTGGAAGCCCAGGCGGAGAGGGCGCCCGGCTGGGTCGGCCGACCTGACCAGGTCGGCCGACCTGGGGGTGGCCCCTCCTGGCCTGTGCTTTCTCCAGGTGGCTGTCCTGTGGGCCCTGACGTCGGTTTGCGCGGTATTACAGGGAGTTACGTCGGTTAAGTGCTGAAAATGGGCCCTTCAATCCGTGTGACGTCCGTGTGGCACTCTCTGATTGGTCGAAAGTGTGTTTTCTTGCCTTTTGAGGTGTTTCCTTCACATTTCCTCCTGCATGCACAAAGTTCTCCAAGTACAAGTGGAACTATATTATTGTGCTAAAGCATGCGTGTATGAAATGCCAAATTCTCCTTTATTTGAGTATAGTTGACGGTTGAAAATGGTACTTAACAGCCGTCAACAAGGTCTTCCTAGTTTGTGACCTGTTCACGTGATTACTAAAGAAGGATCACTCGGTAAATCAAAGTTCCGTTGCAGAAAGCACTCGGGGGCTGCTGTGGGATACTTATCTTACTGGTATCCATAGCTTTGCCTAAGTCGGAGGGCGACATGATGGCCCACTAATTTGGAAACCAACCGCGTCGGCTTGGAGCGCAAGGCAATTAGAGATAGAATTACTATGTTTATCCTTGTAGACTATGAGTAGGACTCTTCATGTACCCCCTGCCAACCGGATATATAAGGCGGCAGGAATCCCCCATCGAGGGACACTGTTGGTGGTTTCTAGATGTCCATTTTATCTACCAAAAAGGGATGTTTTGCGTCTTAATTTGGTGGATTGGACTAACAATTAACCCCATATTTGCATATATTTGTAGTTGTTCTGTTTTGGATGTAATCGCAGGAAACAAGTGTAAAACAGGACAATTATGGATAAAGAGCTGAAGAGTAACGAAGATGGGCCAAATTCGGAGCTGCGCCGATCGGCGCGACCCATGCGCCGATCGGCGCAGGAGGAAAAGATGACTGAAATACGATCCGGTCCAGGAAAGACGAAGGCCCAGCCCAGTATGAGTTAGAGTCGGTGGAACTTCACCTAATCCCGTCGAGTATAAAAGGAAGATAATTATCAAAATCCAAGGAAGACCAAGGAGAGACGGCGATCGCGAGAACCAGTTATTAAAACTAGGGTTCCAGGATATTGGCGACGGAGGTTCGTCAACACCGACGAGATCCACCAGAAGGGAGGTCACGTCGATCGGCGCAACGCTTGCGCCGATCGGCTCAGGCGCGTTCCAGCGCTATTTCTCACCCCTTTGCTATTTCTAGCAGAAGGATGAGTGAGTAGTCTCATATTCTCTTCTCTGGTGCGGGGATCTGGTCATGTAACTCTCATGCTTGTTGATACTCTCTCGATGAATTTAATCTATATGATGAACTTATTGCACATCTATCTATCCTTTTCATTAGTGTATCGGCCAATACACTTTTGCCCATTACATAGTGCAAGAAACCAGTGGGGAGCTAATAGCCTCTGTAGTGACAGCCGGGGTGAATGAAACCACCATGTCTTGTATAATATTAGAGTCATCACTTGAGTTGATAAGAATAAGGTTGCATGCTAGTGAACCAATCCTAAGGAGAGAATCCTTCATTATCCTGTTGCCTCTTCAATAACATTCACCATCCACTTTCTCACCGTCATCATTCACACCAACCAACTCATTGCAATCTGTTAGTAACCCTTTAATAGTATTAGTTCCGCTCGTTCCCTGTGGATTCGATAACCCTGGAATACTCTGAGGGAAAAAGAGCTACAACTGTACACCATCCTCTTGCGGTATAGAAGTGGGTGCATAGATAAGTGGGTATGTAAAGATCTTCAACGCAAGGTGGAACTCCAATTGGTAGAAGATCCAGCTTTCATACCTAGAGCATTGATATATGATGATGGCCGTCGCGCAGTTCCTGGAGGAAGGACACCTAAGGAGATTAATGATGAGATTTTACGAAGGCAGGAGAATAAGGTGATTCGTGAGTGTAATCTAGAGCAGTTAGATGAGTATATGAAGGAAGCTGCTGGCTGCGCCGATCGGTGTGACACTGGAGCTGATCGGCACGACCTGAAGATGGTTGAATTTATTGATCTGACAGCTCTGCCAAATGAAGATGAAGAAACTGCTGCAAGGAAGTGTAAGACTACACCAGAGGTTCGCAGATCCGCTAGACTATCGGGTAAGCCAATTCAGAATTATTCCAAATGGGATAGCGACTATACGTCATACTATTTGGAAACTTTGGAAAGCGGTGATCCTACTGTGCCTAGAGATATTAGTGATGATTTTGATATGCAAGGAAGCTTTGGTAGTCCTAAGTTCGAAAATCAGGAAACACTTGCAGAATGCAATAATGACAGGGCAGCAGGAACTTCAACAAGAGTTAATGGTAATGCAGAGGGAAGTGGAGGAAGTCGCAATGGTGGGAGAACACCACTGCGCCGATCGGCTCGGAGGAATTTGAACAGTGCCTCTCCTTACAGCGTTGAAAATCATAACCTGCAACCGCCTGCTTGCTGTCCTGTCTGCCAAAGAAACATTAAGAGACTGTATCTAGACAGAGATCGTGCTTACAGAAATCAAAGAGATGTGGACCGTAAAATCCAGGATACAATCGAGATGAACGAAGCGGACTACACTTTTCTCATAAGGAATATAAGACGAATTTTCCGAGTCTTGAACAGGCATGGTCTGCATGATTAGTGTGCTGAGCTTCTTCTCTTGCAATGAGGACACTGCAAATTTTGAGTGTGGGGGAAGGGCTTTGCCATTAGTCATAGTTTTTAAGTGTTTTTGAGTCCAGTTTCTCAGTTTTTAAGTGTTTTTCAGTCCAGTTTCTCAGTTTTTGAGTGTTTTTGATGAATGTTTATTTAAGTTTGTGTGTGTGCTTAAGAGAGTCACGAGTCATGTTGAGAGTTGCTACTAGGTCTTTCATGTAGTTTGAATTCTTGCATTGTCTTTAATAAAGTTAGTGTCGATTGTCAAATTGAAAGTGCCCCCTATTACTTATCTTGTATTTCTGATGATCGATTGGTTGATTACTTGAATTTGTTGGTTACCACTTAACTTTTGAGCTTTATATTTGTGAAAATTTCTTTTGACTCATCATAAGCTATGGTAGAAGCAAGGTCTAAATATGCCTACATAGCCGAGTGAATGAGAGCAAGCTACACATTTGAACTAAGTGGATAGTAAGTAACTTTGTCAACTTTTTGCTCATGATTTCGACCAAGTTAGGAAAGGATGATCTATTTTGTTTATCTCTGTATTTCTAGCCATTCTTATCTAATTAAATTCCTTTCTATCATGAAAACCATACATCTTTGTTTCTCTCTCATCCTTGATACAACCTATATTCTCAATAAAAGGGAATTCAGAAAGTTTTCGCTGCTGATACAAAGATTGCTGATCATATCAGGGAATACAAAAAAAAGAGGTGAAAGAAAAAGAAAAAAAGAAAAAAATATAGGTCGCGCCGATCGGCGCGACGCTTGCGTTGATCGGCGTTGTTGCAAAAAGAAAAAAAAAAGAGGTTATTATAAGAAAAGGGTAAAGAGAAAAAATATATATATATATTCCCTGAGAAGCTGTAAGGTCATCAAAGAAAGAAGATTTCTAATTATTCCTCATTCTTTGCCAATTGTTCTCATTGAATTTTCTTTAGATCTTCTACATTCCTCTTCTCCATTAAAAGTTCTTTTCCAAGAAAATCCTTTCTTAATAGGCATGATTGAGCACATTGTTGACATGGTTAATCTTATGGTTTAATTTAGTTATATAGCCCTCCAAGATCCATATACAATCCTTGATTAGATAGGACAGGGAAGGAAATACACTTGAGAGACCTAGAGAAGACCAAATGCTTGATGTTTGATGCTAAAATATGAGTTGAGGAGAACTAAAATTGTTTTTGAAAACGTTTTATGGTAATTTGAATAAGTTCAAGTAAGATATGTCGATTGGTTAAAAGGAGATGAGAGAAAATCTTTGTGGAGGGATAATTATGATGACTGAGATTGACTGCATGAGAGATGGTGCGAAAATTCTTAGTACATATTTGATTTTGTATTGCTCGAGGACTAATAATGATTTGAGTGTGGGGAAATTGTTAGTGGTTTCTAGATGCCTATTTTATCTACCAAAAAGGGATGTTTTAAATCTTAATTTGGTGGTTTCGACTAACAATAAACCCCATATTTGCATATATTTGTAGTTGTTCTGTTTTGGATGTAATCGCAGGAAACAGGTGTAAAATAGGGCAATTATGGATAAAGAGCTGAAGAGTAACGAAGATGGGCCAAATTCGGAGCCGCGCCGATCGGCACAACCCATGCGCCGATCGGCGCAGGAGGAAAAGATTACTGAAATACGATCCGGTCCAGGAAAGACGAAGGCCTAGCCCAGTATGAGTTAGAGTCGGTGGAAGTTGACCTAATCCCGTCGAGTATAAAAGGAAGATAATTATCAAAAGCCAAGGAAGACCAAGGAGAGACGACGATCGCGAGAACCAGTTATTAAAACTAGGGTTCTAGGATATTGGCGGCGGAGGTTCGTCAACACCGACGGGATCCACTAGAAGGGAGGTCGCACTGATCGGCGCAACGCTTGCGCCGATTGGCTCGGGCGCGTTCCAGCGCTATTTCTCACCCCTCTGCTATGTCTAGCAGAAGGATGAGTGAGTAGTCTCATATTCTCTTCTCTGGTGCGGGGATCTGGTCATGTAACTCTCATGCTTGTTGATACTCTCTCGATGAATTTAATCTATGTGATGAACTTATTGCACATCTATCTATCCTTTTCATTAGTGTATCAGCCAATACACTTTTGCCCATTACATAGTGCAAGAAACCAGTGGGGAGCTAATAGACTCTGTAGTGACAACCGGGGTGAACGAAACCACCATGTCTTGTAGAATATTAGAGTCATCACTTGAGTTGATAAGAATAAGGTTGCATGCTAGCGAACCAATCCTAAGGAGAGAATCCTTCATTATCCTGTTGCCTCTTCAATAACATTCACCTTCCACTTTCTCACCGTCATCATTCACACCAACCAACTCATTGCAATCTGTTAGTAACCCTTTAATAGTATTAGTTCCGCTCGTTCCCTCTGGATTCGATAACCTGGAAATACTCTAAGGGAGAAAGAGCTACAACTGTACACCATCCTCTTGCGGTATATAAGTGGGTGCGTAGATACGACCAACAGACATGACAATAACTCAAAGCAATACAATCCACATAACACAGGATGTCGGGTTTTTACTCTCATCAAGGGGGCCCGAACTTGTATAACTCGGCATCTTGTGTCCTAACCCTCTAGTTCTTAATCCCGATATAGCCCCATAAATACATTGCCGATATGAAGTCTCGACAACAACCAACATAGTGGTAGGAGTTTATTACTAACAAATTCCACAAGTGTTGGTAATTATATGTTGCAGGTGATTATTCCATGGAACTAATGGAAAATCCACATCACCAAGGGAGAAAACACACTTCCGGCCAATCAGAGCCCAGCACACAAATCCACTAGACCACTTTCAGAAGGAAACCGACATAACCCACTACCTTACGATGTCAGGAGGGACGAGGGGCCACCTGGCAGGGACCCAGAACAAGGGGCCACCTAGGCCAACAACCCATGTGGGTGTTCGATCGAAGGTGGGAGTCCCCCCCCCCCCCCTGGTGCATGGTCACCATGTGTCGTCTCCTAGTGCCTCCCCAAGGTCGGTTGTGCGTATTAGAAGGAAGTTACTGCCTCTGGAACCGCCTTTGGGCCCTATATAAGGAGGGGAGTGGCTCCACTCTCAACACACTTCAAGATTAGTTTGGTGCTTCATTTCTCAAAGGTTTTAGCACTACCAAAGTGCATAGAAAATAGGGAGAGAGTGAGGGAAAGTTCGGACGAGGAGTGGGCTTGTCCACCTCTTCTCCACACTTGTACCTCGATGGATGCTTATTATATCTAGTAAGTCTTCATGATTCCTTTCTTGGAATCTAAGTTTCCTTTTTAAGTAAGTTTTATACTTAGTTGCTTTGTTTGCTCAATGCTCTATTTAGTTAGAGACCTTAGCCTTATATCATTGCACGTGGAGACTAAGGGAGTAGTCGAAAGCATAGACATGTTGTCTAGGCCACAGGTTACCTTTATTTATCACATAGTCCATGGATTGCTAGAGGTAGGCAGTAGATGGTGACAGCCCTATCCGTCCTTTGAAATCCTTCACGTTTGGCTACGCAGTAGGCTCTTGGCCGAAATCGCACTATGGATGCAGGGAAAAACCGGATGCCCAATGCAGGCAACCTAATAGTACCCTTAAATTAATTAGGACCTTATAACCATTAGGAATTCTCTCCACCCAAAGCCACATTAATCTTGGTGTCCTTGGATGAACTAGAACAGAAGATGAGGCACACACGTTCCCTGAGGATACCATACCTTGGAATACTCCGTGGTGAAAGCTACTTTGGTACTCGTACGCTTGCAGATTTATTCCATTATTGTTAAAATACCCAACAAGTGTATGGAGCTAAGAATTCATGTTTGATTCCTTTTTCATCATGATATTCTTCAACTTGAATGTTCTTGAATTCAGTTCTATTATCACTCCTTATCCTCTTGATCTTCACTTCATACTCATTTTGTGCTCTCCTCAAGAACCTCTTTAGGATTCCTTGTGTTTCATTTTTGTCCATCAAAAAGAATACCCAACTGAAACAAGAATAATCATCAATAATTACAAGGCCATATTTGTTACCGCTAATGGTTATGTAGCTGACTGGTCCAAATAGGTCCATGTGTAGGATCTCCAATGGTCTTGTCGTTGTCATCATGGTCTTGGAGGGATGTGGGGCTCCAACTTGCTTTCTGGCTTGACATGCACTATATATCTTATCCTTCTCAAAAGCAACATCCTTTAGTCCGACAACATGACCACCCTTTAGAAGCTTATAGAGATTCCTCATCCCAACATGAGCTAGCCGACGATGCCGTTGCCAACCTAATGTGGTTTTAGCAATCAAACAAGCACTTAGATTACATCCATCATTGTTGGTAAAGCCAACAAGATAGATTTTATCCTCCAAGTACCCCTTAAACGCTATTGAAGTATCTTTCTTTCGAAAGACGGTCATGTCATCAACGTTAAAGAGACAACTGTAACTCATCTCACAAAGTTGTGATACGGACATCATGTTGTACCTTAAACCTTTCACAAGATAAGCATTACTAATTGAAAGGTCATGGGTGACGGCAATCCGATCAAGACCAATTACCTTTCCTTTGTTATCATTTTCAAATGATATGCCTCCACTTGGTAGATTGTCATGATCAAATGTGGGGAACATTGATCTTTCTTCGGTCATATGATTTGAGCTCCCGCTATCAAGGACCCATGTTCCGCCACAGGAGGAGCAATCCTTGTTTTCTTTGGCCATGAAGCATTGAGGGGTATCATCCTCATCATCGGTGAGGTTGAAGAGTGACTTCTTGGCCGTTGGAAGAAATAGGCAAAGTTTGCAATTCCTCCTTCATCGTCTTCTTCTTTATCATTGGATATATATTCTTGGCCAATGTGAGCATGCCCTTTGTATGTCTTCATGTTGGGCTTGTTCTTCTTGATGTATTTCTCAATGTCGTTGCTCTTTCCATTTAGCCTTGGACAATCGGCTATCATGTGACTTTCTTCGTGGCACTCATAGCATCTTCCATTTGTCCTTCAAGATTTTGCTTTATCAAAGCTCTTCTTGGTAAAGCCATTCTTGACCATATATATGCCAAATTTCTTCACAAATAAGGCAAACTCTTCATTTTCTTCATCTTCATCATCATTCTCACCATCTTCATTATCATTGTCCTCTTGAGCTTTCTTGGCCTTGAGTGTTATGTCCTTCTTGCTTGATCCTTCATCATCAATGAGCACATTCACTCTCTTGCCCTC
This sequence comes from Eleusine indica, assembly GCA_030378355.1. Lineage (NCBI taxonomy): Eukaryota > Viridiplantae > Streptophyta > Magnoliopsida > Poales > Poaceae > Eleusine > Eleusine indica. The sequence goes on from CM059497.1 coordinate 19,260,611, forward strand.
ATCATCACGACTCTTGTGAGCATTAATTCTTCCAATGACTTCATCTGTTGAGAAGCTCTCAAAGCCATTTTTCTTTTCAATGATGGTGCATAGAGTTTGATTCCAAGCACTAAGAAACATGAGAAGCTTATAGTTGACTTCTTCATCCTTAATATTGTCTCCATATGATCTTCTCTTATTGACAATTTCCATAAGCCTATCATGTGTTTGTTGAGGCTCTTCTCCCTTGTTCATCATAAAGAAGTTGAATTGATTTTTGAGTACTTGAAGTCTTGACTTCTTCACCACATCTACTCCTTCATGAGCACATATGAGTTTCTTCCATATCTTGCGGGCATTCTCTCTTCCGGACACTCTTGAATACTCTTTAGGATTCAACAATGAGAGAATTGTCGACACCGCTTGAGCATTGCTATATATGTTGAGTTGATATACGGTTGTAGGATTATCCTTGTCCTCTGAGATATATCATTTCTCAATAATTTCCCAAATTGGCGAACCAATTGACATCAAATACATCTTCATCCGATATTTGTACCAACTGGAATCTTTGCCTTCAAAGTAAGACAATCTTTTGCTTCCATTGCCATGAATGTTTGCGGCATTGCTGTAGTTGAAGGGTATGGCACTATGCAAGCCACTACTTCCACCACTTCTGGATGCAAGATGTTGAGGTTTTTCACCTTCTCCCGGTTTTGTCATCTTTTAATCTTGAAGCGGTTAAGCCTTGTAGAAGATCCTAGATCTGATACTAATTGAAAGTTGTCGTGCAGGGGGTAAGTAGGCAATCTAAAAATTAAACCTGAAATTAGCACTTGAAAATAGTTAAACAGAGACGCAGAACTTCTGTGGCAATGGAAGTTCTCTCCCACTGCAGAAGTTTCACTCAGAGAATTTAATTGCTGAATCAAATGCGAAAACTAAGAAGAGAAGAGATACACTACTTGAATAGAAGTGAAGCTAACGTAGTGAAGTGCTCAAGTCCTGTAATAGATAGCGAGCAACATGATACACAAGTAGATCAAGCAAAATATATGAATGAAATAAACAAGCTCAATAATAAGTACGGGAAAGTAAAGAGAGACACAAAGATTTAACCCGAGGTTCGGCAACCACATTGAGTAGTTCCTACGTCCTCGTTGAGGAGCCACACAAAGTAGTCGGGTCTCTCTCAACCCTTTTCCCCGCCAAGCAATCACAAAGGTCGAGCTTGGATTTCTTCCTTCACTAGATTACTTTCCTCCAGAGACGAATAACACCTTCACAAACGTCCCCATCTCACCACAACAAATTAGGAGCTCAAGGGCGATGCCTAGCTATCTAGAAGACTAAGTCTCTAAGAGTAACAAGTAAAATCAAGTCTTGTTGAAGAGGGAAAGATGTGCTTAAGCTTTTGAATGGATGGATTGAAGCTTTTTGGTTTGGATCTCTCTCACAAATGTTTGGAATGTCAAGAACAATTGTATATGTGAGAGGGGAGAGCTCTAGCTGAATGTAAAGTGGAATAGCAATGTGTCCAACCCTTTCCACGTGGAAAGGGGTGAGCTATTTATAGAGGAGTCTAAAAAACTAGCCGTTGTAGTGCTTCCTGGGTTTGACGGATCTTCCGTGGTTACCCACAAAACTTCTGTGAATTCAAAAAGAGTCGTTGCACGGGTTAGGTTTCAGCTGAGACAAGACATGACACAACTTCTATGATAGACATCATGGATCTTCCATAACTCTCGGGGTGCAAAATTACTGGGTTTTGACAGTGACGGAACTTCCATGGATTGACTAACAGAACATTTGTCACTCTCTGTTTGGCTCATAATGAGTTGGTTCTTTTTGGGCTTTTTGTGGCTAGTTGGCTCTCAAAGCTTCTTGGTTGACTTGAGCACATAAATTTCCCTACAAGCAAGATTAGTTTACCCCTCTTAATAGTTCGGCATACCTATGACTCAATAAATTAATGAAAGCTAAACATTAAAGCACTTGAGTCCTTTCTCTTTTCTTCTTTTTGTAGAGGGTCTCACAATGTGGGTTACAACAATCTTTTGATAATCTGCACATATGCTTCATATAGATGTTAGTCAACTTTCAATCTTATGTCATCGCTCACCAAAACCCACTTAGGGGTCCTAGATGCATCTTCACTTCCTTAGTGTCACTCGTGGCTCCTCTTCGGTTTTGTCTTACCACTTGCTACTTCTAGTAGCCACGAGTTGCGGTGGCGCTCCGCGTGGGGAGCTCCAATGGTGGCTGCATTCATGGAGTTGTGCCGAGAGCTAACGGCAGTGCTCGGTGCGGAGTGCTCCACCGCTGACTAGTCAACATGCTCCGGGAGCAGCGGTGGCATTCGGTGTGGCACCTGAATCAAGGTCGTCTTTTTTTTTCTCAAACATGCAGGAGAGTTATGTATCATTATATTAATAGATGAAGAGATTGCACACAACACGCACCCCACTTACATAGTTTACACTCGCGCCTATTAAATATGGGAGACTACCCGACCACTAAAACATGATGACTAAATCTCATTACCATGACCTCTAAGACCTGTTAGGGAGGAGAGGAGTTATAGACCTGTTAGGGAGGAGAGGGCCTTAGCTCATGCCATACACCACATGTTGGTTTCTTCGCCAGCTAGGGTCAGAGCTGTTCCACTACTCGGTGCAGCCTTATTGAAAAAACCAATCATTACGATGTCTCCAAAGAGTCCACACTCCAAGGATGACAGCTGAATTCATGCCTTGCTATGTGGTGCCACTTACTAAAGAGAAGATTCAGCGCCACCATTTATCAAAGTGATTATATGTTGGTTGAGGGGAAAAGGCAGCTAGTCCAAGTCGCTGTAAGGCTATATACCAAAACTGCCTCACGAAGACACAGTCGGTGAGGAGATGGTGTATGGTTTTATCTTCTTGATCATAGAATGGGTAGTGTTCTGGATGAGGAAGATTTGTTTGTTCTAAACGGTTAACCGTCCAACATTGATTGTGTGTCACAAGCAACATGAAAAACTTGCACTTGTTTGGAGCCTAGGTTTTCCAAATGCGCTCCCAAGGGCTGAATAGAGTAGCCTCATAGGTTGAGTGTGCTGAGTACAGAACAGAAGTAGTGAGATGCCATATATGAACATCTGAGGCTTCCGGCTGGAGATTGACTTCTGCGATGAGGTCCCACGGAAGAAGGACCTCGATGAGGTCCCATGTAAAATTTGCTAGCGCCTGAAGCTACCGTTCTTTTGTTAGTAATCCTTCTTGGAATCATGGATAAAATGAGTGGTGAGATGTCTTCTATGCGCTATCCCTTGATCCATCTGTCACACCAAAATAATGTGTTGCTCCAATCTCCAATCTCTGTAGCAGTCGCCATTGACAACAGGGCGTCAACACATTTGCTCGACTGTATGGGTAGTGTTGCCCATGGTTTGTTTGGTTTAGACTTTTGGAGCTACAACCATCACGCCCGTAAAGCGTGGTTGAGGTTTTTGAGGTCTAAAATTCCCAGGACACCAAGTTCTTTCGGTCTTGTCACTTTGGGTCATGCAATCAAACAATGTCCACCTTTAGCATCCATGCATCCGCGCCACATGAAGCTTCTCCAAATTTTGTCGGTCACCGTGATCATCCAAGGAGGGAGGTCTAGAGCCATAGCATGGTACATCACTGTTCTTGTGAGGACAAACTAAACCAAAATCAATCTCCGCACTCTATTTATCAAGTCAGCTTTCCATCTAGGTAGGAGGTCAGCTAGTGCCTTAGTGAGTCTCTTCAAGGACAGTGGTAAATCAAGATATTTTAGTGGGAAATCAGCAACCTGACAGGGGAGGTGCACTTGTACTGTTTCAATGTCCTGAGGTGAGCATCGGATCGGTGCAACACTACTTTTTTGGATATTGGTTCAGAGACCAGAAGCTTCACCGAACAGCCGCAGCATGTGAATAGTGAGATCAATGTCACTAGCAGCTGATCAGAGAAATTGCACGACATCATCGACATAGAGGGATAAGCAGTGCTGAATGGAGCAAGAGGAGAAAGGCTGCAGCAACCCCGCTTCTGAAGCGTTTGCCACCATTAGGTTCAGTGTGTCCATAGCTAGAATAAAGAGCACGGGAGAAAGAGGATCTCCCTGCCATAGGCGTCTCTGGTGCGTGATGAAGTCGTCGATGTTCCATTGAGGAGTACTTGAGTGGAGGAAGTGGTAAGCAACCCGCTCAAGATGTCTCGAACAATTCTCCCAAAACCAAGTTTCTCAAGAACCTCTAGAAGAAAGGTCCAAGAAATTGAGTCAACTGCTTTCGAAATATCCAATTTCAAAAGAATCCTCACCTATTTTTTAGCATGCAAAAATCTTGTTGTTTGTTGCACCAACATGAAATTGTCTTGGATAAATCTTCATTTTATGAAAGCGCTCTGATTACTAGAAACCATGCTATCAAGCCGACCTACTAGCCTGTTGGCAAGGATTTTTCAACAAGCTTTGCAAAACTATGTCTGAGACTTATAGGCTGAAAGTCTTTAGCAGTTGCAGCGTCCTCCACTTTTGGGAAGAGAGTGATAAACACCAAGTTAAGCAATCTGAAAATTCTGAAATCTAATCTCCATACTACTGAAATTGAGGCCATGATGTCCCTCGGGATGACCGACGTCACAAGGAGGAACGCCGTAACCAGAGGACTGATGACCGACGGGACGACCGACAGCGCAATACACCTCTGAGAGACAACCGTGATGACCGACGTCGACGAGACAATCAGGACCAGCGTAAAAATCAAAATGAAGACAATCGCCGTCATCATCATAATGATGACATAGGCCCTCGCCATAATTGTCGCGTGTCTTCATCTTCCCGGTCACCAAACCGACCACGGAGGTCGGTCACTCCTAACGAGCATGAATTCGATGGGATCAAGGCTTATATACCTGAGCTTCGTATCGCTCGATGGCCAAAAGGCTTCAAGTCGGTTCCCATCGAGAAGTATGATGGCCAGACCAACCCTCAGGAGTGGCTTCAGCTCAACAGCACGGCGATTCGGTCGGCTGGAGGCGACACATATGTGATGGCCAACTATCTTCCGGTCTGCCATGAGCCATCCGTTCAAATTTGGCTCACATCCCTCCTGGAGAGATCGATCACTTCATGGAGCGACCTCAATAAGAAGTTCATAGAAAGCTTCCAAGTTACCTGCAACCGGCCGGGCAACCACTTCGACCTCATCCGGATCAAACAGAAGGCTGATGAGTCCCTACGCGACTACATCAAGTGGTTCTGCGCCAAGAAGACCAAGATCCCTAATATCCCGGACTAACAGATCATCATAGCCTTCCAAGGAGGTGTCCAGAGCGATGAGCTAGTTCGGGAAATCGGTCGGAGGAATCATGACCTCAAGCTGACTGCTCGGGAGTGGTTCGAGATCACTGACAAATTCGCGTCCGGAGAGTCGGCCTTATATGATATTCGAGGCAAAGGCAAGGAGAAGCGCTCGGACAAGCCGGAGTCCTCTAAGAAGGACAAGAAGCGAAAGACTGAGAACATGGTCGCCGCGGTAGACCAGACGAGAAAAAATCATCTGACGAACCAGCAGACCATGGACGACTTGTTGAGTGGCCCATGCCTATGGCATCCAAAGGGAAATCACAAAGCAAAGGACTGCTATCGACTGAAGGGCTTCGTGACTGCCGCACTGAAGGTGGCTAAAGATCCGCCAAGGCGCAACGGCAAGGACAAGGCCAATGACGGTGATGACAAGGACGAGGAAGGAGAGTTCCAGGAACCCCGGAAGGAAGTCAACTTCATCTTCGGAGGCTCGGATGCCTACACGTCCAAGCGCAAGCAAAAGCTGGAACTACGTGAGATCAACTCCGTAGTGCCTACGGCGCCCGAGTACATGAGGTGGTCTGAAGTACCGATTACTTTTCATCGGTCAGATCACCCCAGGCACCTGCCTAAGCCAAGACCCATGAGAACTTCAGAACTGAATGTGTCATTTTCCAGGTGGTCGACTTCGAGCCTTTTGCTTTGTCCCGCGCTACCCATACCTCACTCTAAAGATCCCAGGACCCAAAGGAATTATCTCCCTCCACTCTGACCTTTGGAATTCCTTCGATTGTGATGTGCAGAGTTGTCAGATGGCCGACCGACAGTTGATGTTGTCCGACCAGATGGAGATCCAAAAGGCAGTCGGCAATGAGGGACAGATTGACGCGGAGGTCCCCATGAAGAAGTCCACTAAGGACAAGATCCAGACTGACGACGTCCCTACCAAGGAAGTCTCGCTCGACCCAAAGGATCCTACTAAGATCACTTATGCAGGGGCCGAACTCGACGAGAAATAGGAACTCACGCTCACTCTTTTCCTCTAGGAAAACATGGACATCTTTGCATGGAAGCCCTCTGACATGTCGAGAGTTCTTAGGGAAAAGATTGAGCACGAGCTAAGGGTGCCTCCTGGGGCCACCCCCCGTCAAGCAAAGGCTTAGAAGGTTTGCACAAGACCGCAAGGGTGCCATGAAGAAGGAGATAGCTAGGCTGTTAGATGCTAAGTTTATAAGAGAAGTGTACCATCCCGATTGACTGGCAAACCTAGTCCTTGTATCCAAGAAGAATAAAGAGTGGCGGATGTGTGTCGATTATACCGATTTGAAGAAGGTCTGCCCTAAAGACCCTTTTGCTCTACCATGTATTGATCAGATCGTAGACTCAACAGCTGGGTGTGAGCTTCAAAGCTTTCTGGATGCCTATTCAGGCTATCACCAGATCCCACTGAAAGTGGAAGATCAAATCAAGACTTCCTTTATAACTCCCTTCGGTCGGAACGCAGAAGCGTATGTTGACGACATCATGGTAAAGACCCAGAATGTTGAAGAACTTCTCTCTGACCTGGCAGAGACGTTTGACAACCTGAGACGCAACTCGATGAAGTTGAATCCTAAAAAGTTTGTTTTTAGGGTTCCTTTGGGAAAGCTACTTGGTTACATCATTTCAAAATGAGGTATAGAGGCTAACCCGGATAAAATCAAGGCGATCCTCGATATGGGGCCACCTAATTCCTAAAGGGATGTTCAGAAGCTGACCAGATACATGGCATCCTTGAGTCGCTTTATCTCCCGACTGCGGGTTAGGGGTCTGCCGTTTTTTAAACTACTCAAAAACCAGGATGACTTTGTCTGGACAACAGAGGCGCAGTCGGTGTTGGATGAGTTGAAGGTCCACCTCAGCAATATTTCAGTCTTGGTGCCTCTGGAGCCACAAGAGAAGCTCTACATATCAGCCACAACTCAAGTTGTGAGCACCATTTTAGCGGTCAACCGAGAGGAAGAGGGTCACGTACAAAAATTACAACACCCGGTGTACTTCGTCAGTGAGGTCCTTAGTGCCTCCAAAACATGATATCACCAAATCTTAAAGTTGTTATATGCGCTCTTGATCACCTCGAGGAAATTGAAGCACTATTTTCAAGCTCATCCTATTGAAGTTAAAACAACCTTTGCACTCGAGGAGGTACTCTACAATCAAGAAGCCGAAGGAAAAATTGCTAAGTGGACAGTCGAACTCGGTTAGTACACCATTACATTCATACCTCGCTCAGCAATCAAAGGACAAGCTTTAGCTGACTTCATTTTCGAGTGGATAGAGATTCAGATGCCGCCTGCACCGCAAGATATTGAGTACTGGAAAATGTACTTTGACGGATTCCTCCAGTTGCCTAGAGCAGATGCAGGAATTGTGCTCATCTCACCCTGAGGAGAGAAACTTCGGTATGTCCTCCAGATCAAGTTTCACGTATCTAATAATGCTGCGGAGTATGAAGCTCTTCTACACGGTATGCGCATCGCCGCGTCGCTCGGCATTCAGCGTCTTGACATCTTTGGTGACTCGGCTCTGGTCATCAACTAGGTTACTAAGGATTGGAACTGTGTAGATGCCAACAAGGCTGCCTACTACCAAGAAGTAAGAAAGCTTGAAGAGAAATTCAATGGATTGAAGTTCACGCATGTTCTTTGAGACAATAACCAAGCGGTTGATGAATTAGCCAAGATGAGATCGTCACAATCGATTGTCCCACCCGGTGTTTTCTTCCACACCCTCGATTCTCCCATTATTTCTTGTCGGTTTGACGTCTTAACGACCGATGTTGCTGAGAACGTAGACGATGTCAATGTGGAGACTGACTGGCGCGACCCGATTGTCCAATTTTTGACTTAGGGTATGCTGCCTACAGATCCTAATGAGCAACAGAGGTTAAAGGCAAGGTGTTGAGGATACTTGATGGTGGATGACCTACTCTATCGAAGAGGAGGTTCAAGTATCTTGATGCGATGCATCTCGATTCCAAAAGGCAAAGAGTTGATGGAAGAAATCCATTCAGGAGTATGTGGCAACCATGCGGCTTCCAAGACTTTGGTTGGTAAAGCTTTCCGGCAAGGGTTCTATTGGCCTACGGCGGTCGAAGATGCACACCAGGTCGTTCAGAAGTGTGAAGGTTCTCAATTCTTCGCTTAACAGACGCACATGCCTTCGTAGCAACTTCAGATGATACCTATGACTTGGCCTTTTGCAGTCTGGGGACTTGACATTGTCGGTCCTTTCAAGAAAGTGTCAGGCGGGTTCACTCATTTGTTTGTTGCTATTGACAAATCCACCAAGTGGATTAAAGCGAAGCCGGTCGGCAAGATAACTTCAAAGAAGGCGGTCGAGTTTGTCAGAGAGGTATTCACTCAGTTTGGAGTCCCTTATGATATCATAACCGACAATGGTACTCAGTTTACATCTGAGGAGTTCTATGACTTTGCCGATGAGATGGGAATAAAAATCCACTTTGCATCAGTGGCTCATCCTCAAAGCAATGGGTAGGCCGAACGGGCCAATGATATGATGATTCTTCAAGGGTTGAAGCCCCGAATATTTGACAGACTCAAACCGTATGCCGGTCAAAGGGTTCAAGAGTTGCCTTCGATTCTCTGGGGGCTTCGCACTAATGTCAGTCGGGCTACTGGCCAGTCACCTTTTTCGTTGGTCTACGGCTCCGAGGCTATGCTCCCGACCGAGGTAAACCTCGTATCAGCACGAGTCAAGGGATATGACAAGAAGCTTTCTAAAGACAACCAAGTAATTGAGTTGATTGCAACTGAGGAGTTGCGTGATCATGCTCTATTTCGGTCGACAGTATACCAACAAGGCTTGCGACGTTATTATGACAAAAATGTTCGTAGTCGCCAGTTTCATGTTGGAGATTTAGTGCTGCACCAAGTGCAATCAACCAAGAATCAGCACAAGTTATCCCCTAAATGGGAAGGACCTTATGTGGTCAAAGAAGTCACTCGGCCGGGGGCTTACCGACTGATGCATGAAGAGGGCGATGACGTACCAAACTCGTGGAATATTAACCAGCTACGTCGCTTTTATACTTAGTCTATTCTTTGTATTTTCATACATTTTTATTGAATAAAATTCTCGTCTTTTTGATGAAAGATGTATTTGATTGATTTCATTCTTATTTGTCTCGATTCCTTAATTTATAACATTAAACAATCGAGCCAGGGGGCTAGTAATAATGTCCCACTACTCCTTAACCTTGACACATTCTGGTTTGCGATTTTTTTTGACCGATTTCTCATATTTTGATACAGTCTAATGTTTTTAGTCTAACGCTGGAACATCATGGTTATACAATTTATACTGCACAACAGACTGCCACTACACTAAACCCAGACCCAAAGAGCGAAAGGTCATGTGACGATTGGTCGATTTTGCTTTGTTACGCGGTTATAAATTACAACCTAGTATGTTAAGGCAGACTAATGCAACTTCTGTTTTTATCTCTAAAGACTTATGGTGAAAAGGTCTAAGTGCTATAGCGCGATTAACGCAGCTAGGCGCCGACTGATTTCCTCTAAGTAACAGAAGATTGCCTTCATGACTATTTAGTCGATTTTTCCTAACTTGTTTAGTAACTAAACAAGCATAAGAATTAATATTTACATGGACACAATATTGTTTTCCTGCTCAAATACTACTAATATTTGTTAACACTGCAGACATTACAGCTCCTATGAAGGAGAGGAGGTATCATCCTGCAACTCTAACTCCGGAGTTGCTGGTGGAGTTGGCACGATGGGTTCAACCTCTACATTATTGACTAAGGCATGGGAGGTTTCCAGCATGGAGTCCATGAGCAACTGACATTGATCGACCGTCAAGTCAGGGTTGAAGCCCTCCTTGATTTTGTCCAATGGCAATGCAGGAGACCAAGATTGGCAAATAACCAGTACTTGACTCCCGGCCTCGGTCGCCACCCTTCTAGTGTTATTGGCGATCACCTCTGGCGCGTGCTCTAGCAAGTACTCCAAGGAGTGCCCAGTCTTCTCCACTTGGTTAGCATAGATATAATCCAATGCTTTCTGAGTGTTTTAAGATATGGTTGCAAAAGCCATGAAGGTTATTAGATCATGAAGTTAAAAAGTGATGATGAAAGACTTGAAAGGATAGCTTACTGGCAAGATTACATTTGAAAGACTTGGAGTTGCTCTTAGCATCCTCAAGCTTCCCTTCGGTCTCCTCTAGTTTCTTCTTCAGCCGAATGATCTCGGCGCTCTGCTCTCTGACCGACTTGGAGAGGTCATTTTTCTCAGCAATCAGAGCATCTAAGAATCTCTACTGGTTTGAAGTTAACTTCTCCAGGTCAGCGATTTTCTGATCACGAGCTAAAGACAAAAATAAAGTCCTTAGCATTAGAGTGAGAAAGAAGTAAATAAAAGTTGGTATGCAATCTTACCAACGACATCAGCACGACTCCGCTCTAAAGCTTCAATCGCCTCCTTATGGTCATTCTACAGCTTCTTAATTTGCTTTCTAGCTTGGGAGAGCTGCTCGTCGGTAAATGCTGACAACAAGTCAATACCTCTAAAGGAGAAGTTTGAATGCCCAAGATGTCAGGGACTTAAGTTTCGGCCTCAAGGTATTCAATCCTTGCCTGCTTCTTCTCTATAAGAGAATATATTCTCTGAATATGAAGAAGGGTATGGTTAGTTGGAAGAATCATTCAAGGAAGAAAAAAAAACTTGGTATTGATGTACCTTATTGGCCTCTCGGTGTTGATGCATCATGTCCATGTCCTCAGTATCTGGCCGACTCAATGAGTCCTCGACTAATACGGCCTTACCCTTATGATGGGGAGGAGACATGCCGGTCGGGGAAGGATTGACGATCTGAAGAGTTGGTGTTGGCAGTGGCTTGGGCGCTGGAGCGTTGGGCGACTTCCTCGGCTCGGTTTGTGCACCTGATGGTGTGCGGGCTGGCTGAGGCGGGTCGATCGGTCGAGGAGTAGGGGCCAACCAAGTGTCTTGAGACCCTTGGGCGCTCTGAGTATCACTTGATCGACCGCTATGATTGCCAAAGAGCAAAACATTAAAGCTTAACAGATAGTTGATAATAACAATAATGAAGAACCAAAAACATGAAGAAACCTACCTGGAGGCTTGTTTGATTTTGATTCGACAGACTCTCTTCTTTGTAGAAGTGGTCTGTGAGTCAGTATCCTTCCTCTTTAAGGAGGACTTGGTGGCTTCATCGGTCTTGTTTGCCATCGTTGCACCACCTGCTGATTTGCACGGGGGCTCCGACAGGCTTGATGGTTGGTCGGAGTGTACAAGGGTCGGTAGGCTGGAATCTTGGCGGGATTCCTCTTCATCATCCTCATCATTATCTCCCACATATTGCCGACAACGGTGAGTGGTCTGTTTTACTCATCGGCTGGGGGAGGGCAAGTCGGGGTGAGGAGGTGTAGTGGAGACGTTGGTGATGACCTCTTTGGTAGGTCGGGCGTCTGCTAAAGAGCTGGCTCCACCAGTACCAGTCTACGGCGGCTTTTCAACATAATCTGGTCCCACGGCATTGGTCGGAGGGAGTGGAGGGTGTGACACATAAGTGTCCAGAACCTGTAAAAACATCAAGACATCACATACTGTGATTATTCAAAAGGACGTCAGAATCATTCAAGACGGCCGAGGCTTACTCGGGCCCGTAGAGTGCCCAAGTTGTATGCCTTCGTGATTAAGAGATGATCTTGAACGATGTCTGCTTCAAACATCTTTGATAATCATAACCAACGCAGAGTAGCATTTGGCGGATCAGGCACTTCCCTCGTCTCATCGTCGGTGGCATACTCCCAGTCGGAGTGACTTTGCTGCTTCAAAGGCTACACTCGGCACACTATAAAGCTTTTTTGCTATAGTGATACCATCGACCCCTTCGCTCTTCAGCTCTGTGATTTTCTCTAGCAGAGCGACCACTTGGGGGTCGGCTGGGTCTGGTCTCTCTGACCACTGCGCCTGGGGAGTTTCTTTTGCGCCAGAGAAGTCGGCAAGAATATGAGGAGGATTGTCATAGTAGAACCACTCGTCCTTCCAGTTCTTGTTCCGGTCTTCAGTGGCACTTTGATGTAGGCCTCCTTCTTGCGCAAGTGGAAACCAACTCCACCTATGGCGACTTGGTTTTCTTTGGTTGGCAGCGGTCGGAGGACAAAGAGATGGCAAAACAAAGTAAAATGGGGGCAGAATGCCCAAAAAAGCTTTGCACATATGCACAAAGATTGCAATGTGGAGAATAGAGTTGGGATTGAGGTTGACAAGTTCAATCCCATAGAAGAAAAGGAGCCCGCGCAAAAAACTGCAACAGGGAACTCCGAAACCATGCTCAAAAAACGAGCAGAAAACTACAATCTGTTGATGGATTGGAAGGGGCGAGTCTCTTTTGTTACCTTCCAGTTGATGTGAGCCTACTCCAGGAGGATGCCATCCACCACCACTATGTTCAGATCAGCGTTGGTGATGTTGCTCTTCGAGAACTCCTGAAGCTGGTCCGGGATCTCTAGCTCTGAGGAAGAGGACTCGGTGACGGCGGCGGCCTTCTTCGAAGATTTGCGAGGCATCTTCGAAGATTAAAGCAATGCGGTGGATCTAAGAGCTAAGGCTAAACCCTAGTCGATGCTTGGGTGCTTGATGGCGATAAGGATTTGTGGCGGCAATGGAAGAAGGCGCTAACCCTAGCTCTGGAAGCAGAGGAGTCACAACAGCAGGGGATGTGCGAGAAAGACGAAGCGCTATGTGCAAATGGTGGCGTGGACTTGGAGTCAACAGTCCTCCGCTCCTTTTATACCTTCGCCTTTTGACCTAGTCTTTGGGACCCATGGGCTGATGGGCCGCACAGTGACAGGCTTTTCCGCATAATAATAAAAAATATTAAAAAGCCTTATTCTTTAAAAAGAATTAGAGCTATTAACCTTGAAAAATAATCTCGGAGGTTTCTTTGATGAGAAGCAGTGGCAAATCCACTTAAAAATACTTTCCGTATCTATGTGATTTGATGATCATGTAGCAGAGGATTTGATGGTCGTACGGGTATAAGTTCAAAAGATAAGTTACTGATTGATATCAGAAATTGATTATGAAATTTGGGCTTATATTAATTCGAGTGACAATTCATTAAGGAAAAACTATACTATGATTGATGTCATTTAGCTTAGTACTATAATATTATTGATGTCATATTCTATTATATGGGCTAAAACATGATTGATGTCTTGAAACTTGGATCCATAAGTCACTCGGATAAGAGTGTGAATCACTCGGCATTACTTTTAATCGGTCGGCATGACTAATATTATGTTAACCAACCCTTTAGTTTGATGACTAAAGGTTTATTGGCTCAAACTTGATGGTTTGGGTGATATATGTATAACAAAATGTTAAGAGCTAATATTATTAGACTCTTACATTATTTGTTAGTCTCCAAATTATACAAGAGTCGGGGGCTACACGTGATCAGGTGCACCTAGTCGGCGCACCAGATCCATTAGGAACTTCGATTAAGAGGTCTTTTTAATTTGTGATCTCATCACATAATCTTGAAGATCACTCGGCAAATCAAAGCTCAAAATCAGGAAGCACTCGGGGGCTGTTGTGGAATACTTACCTTCCGGGTATCCATAGTTATGCTTAAGTCGGTAGACGACCGGATACCTCATCAATAAGAGAACCGACCGAGTCGGCTTGGAGCACAAGACAATTAGAGATAAACTTTCTATGTAAATTTTTGTAGACTACGAGTAGGACTCTTCATGTACTCCCTACTGACCGGATATATAAGACACCAGGGAACCCCCATCAAGGGACACGAAACACAACATCAATACAAACCACAGAACACAGGACATAGGATTTTACTCTCATCGAGAGGGCTCAAACCTGTCTAAATCAGCGTCTTGTGTCTTAACCATTGGGTTCTTAATCCCGGCGTAGCCCTATAAATTTATTACCAAGTACAAGTCTCGATAGAATCCCATGCCTGCTGGACAACAGCATGAAATCCATCAAACTTAGGCCAAAAGACTCAAATTGAAACCTTTTATTGCCGGGCTTGTTGTCTCTGATGCAGAGAATAAGAGGACAATGATCTGAGGCATCGTTTGCTGCACTTTGTAGAATACAATCAGGGAATTGTTGCTCCCATTGAACAGAGCAGAAAAACCTATCGAGCTTAACAAGGGTAGGCGAAGCTGCTGTACTGGAGCTGGCCGAAGTGAATTTTCGACCATGGAGAGGTATTTCTTTGATTGCTGAATCGTCAATGAATTTTCAAAAGCGATCCATCATAGCTCTATTGAGATTGGAGTTATTTTTGTCTTCGTCTTTGTAGATCAAGTTAAAATCTCCAGCAAGTGCCCATGGACCTGTGCATTGTGCACGGATGTTGCGTAGCTCCTGCAGGAACGCAATCTTCTCATCATTCCCTTGCAGACCATAAACACGTGTCAGCCACCAGGGACTTCCATTCTCTGGGCAGAACTGTACTGAGGCGCTGTACATGTCAAGTCTGGTTGCTCCGACTACACCAAGCTTGGCCCTCCACGCTACTAATATTTCACCACTAGCTCCAACACATGGAAGTGCTAGGAAATTGTTGTCAAAATCTGACCCGAGCATGGACATAACGAGTCTTCTAGAAATATTCTCCATCTTTGTTTCTTGCAAGCAAATCATATCTACTTTAGCTGAGTCAACAAGAACTCATATTGAATCCCGGCATGCGGTTGAGTTCAATCCCCGCACGTTCTAGACAAGAATATGTAAAGGATCCATTAATAAATGAATTGAGGATTGATCATACATGGTTTGCATGCTGAGCCTCTAGTTGACACATGCAGTCGACTCGCCCGCAGCCACCTCGTGGGGAGGGACAGTCCAGCAAAATAAACAAGCAAGCACCTGAAGCAGAAAGAGGCTGGACGAACAGCTTAGCATATTCGTCCTGGTCTTGCTGCCGAATGCGTTCTTGGGCATCCCTAAACCCGAGGGTCCACATCACCGTATTCTTGGATTTCGTCACCGCGGGTTGCGTAGGTTCAACATCAAGACCAGCAAGGCGCCGGCTTCGACGAGGAGGAGATCCCGGCTGTGCACATTTCAGCCTTCTTTTATTTATTTTGGCACCGGGAGAAGAGTGCCCACTGCCTTGGAGATGCGGTTTATGAAGAGGTCTTGAGGTGTTGTAGCCAAAGGAGACGTGCAGGCTGCTACAAGATTGGCCGGCCTACTTGTGGCACCTGAACCAGTGCGGCGGCGCGAGTAGACCAGCAAAGGTTGGGCTTATAGCAATTCAGCGTTGTTGTTGCTGATGGAGAGGCGCTCAAGCTGGTGGCTGGTCGAGGCATGGCCTCCCAGGTCGGCCTCCAGCGCATGAAGCAGTTCACGGAAAAGTTGGGCCACGAGTGACGGGGCGATTGACCCGGCAGCAGGCGATTGTTCCCGCCGGCGAAGCAGTTGGTGTGGATGAGCGGCGGTGCGATTTCTAGATGGGTGGCGGAGCAATTTGTAGACAAGCGGAAACGAGAGGGAATGCGCACGGGGGAGGTGGCTGAGCTACGCGAAAAACAGTGGGGAGGTCATGCGGGAGGAGTGGTGCGTGCACGAGAGACACAGATGACGAGCCTCAACCGAAGGCAAAAATAGAGAGTCGGAGCTTCGGAATAGCGAGCGGTGGAAGCAAAAGGACCGGATATAGAGTTTGTTGATGGTATTTTAACCCCAACTTTTATATATTTAGCTAATTAATTTGTTTTATAACTTCGATTGTAGATGCTCTCATAAGAACAAAAACAACCAGTTAAGATAAGTATTATTTTACGTGAGGAAGAAGATTATAAAGTAGTAGGTGTTTGGATAGAAACAAAATTCATTAATTCAAAGTTTTCATAAAAAGACTTCATGGATAGTAGTAAGATGACAGGGGAAGGAATTGCGGGCCTATGGTTAATTTCACTACCATGTATGCCTTCCGCAGTTGCCACGTCGGTAGTTTTTCGATCGCTCCTTCGGCCGTAGTTTCTCCGTCCGTCTTGTGACCCAGACGGCTTGTGTGGGCCTGGTTTTGCAATTCTCTGCTTGCTTTGCCTCTCGTCATTTCGGCTCATTGCTCGAGTGTGTTGCGTCTGACGTCCTCGCCTTCCAAGCGATGCGGCCATTTTTCAGCTGCTTGCAGCGTCAGTCGGCCCATGTGCGGGTCTTTTTTTGCTGTGTTCTCATAGTTCCACTTGTCAGCCCATGCAGTTCTCTACCCCTTTGTGTGCCAACCGGTCCGTGTGCGGGTGCACGGCTTCTTGTTGTTACCTTCTCACCATTCCATTTGTCGGTCCAATCCACTTGACGAGACAAGCCAGCCCGTGTTTGGCGCTCGCTTGGCTTTTCCTCCTCCAGGGGAAGAGGAAGGGGCCACTATGGGTGATGAGTGTAGTGCATGGTGGATTGGAGCGTGACAATCGAAGATTGAGCAAGGACATTGAGGGGAGGAGGGAGGACGGTGCCTTTGGCCGTCATGGGTTAGGAGTGGCTAGGTTTTGCAATTAGGGATCCTAAGGAGTGGCTCTTGTTGATTAGGAAAAGTAGTCGTACGAAACAGCACATGGCATCAGAGAGGTGGAGCAAGCTTCATGGTCAAAGAAACGGGAGAAGACAACACAACTCAGGATATGCTGGATTAGCGTCTGGAGAAATCTCTTGTGAACTCAAGCCATGGGTATGGTTTAGCTGTTGGTTTTAAGATCGGAAGGTTGAATAATTTTTATGGGTTCCTTGCTCTAAAATAGAGAATCTAGTAAGTAGAGGAGAGACCAGAGAGAATTAGAACATGAGGAGGATACTTCACTGATAAGACATCTCTTGTGAACTCAAGCCATAGACATGACTCTGTAGCTGGGTTTTGAGAGCAGAATGTTGAACGATTTTTATGGGTTTCTTGCTCTTGGGTGATGGATTTAGTGAGCAGAGGAAGAGAGAGCTAGAGGATTTGTAGAGGAGAGAACGGATTCACGAGATAAGGCTTTGGAGTGGTAGTCGGTGGGCAGCAGAAAGCTTTTTTGCGTGGCAGAGATTTGGTGCCAGCGTGTCCATCATTGAAAAAGGACAAAAGAAATATAATATATTTATTATATGTGTATGGTTTGCGGTAGATGGAAAATAGTGACTGGGTTGAGAACTTGCATCCAAGGAAAGACAGAGGCACGAGCAACGGTGGTGTGCTAGCTGCTTCGCTGTGGGGGAGAGTCGACATTAGAGAGAGAGAGAGAAGCTGCCATTCGGTTGGCAACAAAACAGAGTCGCGTCGCTGTGCATACGTGTCATTTTTGCTTGCAGGTTGCCAGGTTGAGCTGAACCGGAGAATAAAGATTGGCCACAGGTCGATGAGAACGAGAACAACCAGTTTTTTTTTTAAAACTAGAACAACCAGTTTTGAAAGGATAAGAATGAATACTATCATATCAGGTTAATCCATAGCTGGGATCGGTCCATGGACCATAGACCCCATTCGTAAGGGACATAGGGCCAGCTGACAGACTCAATTCGGTGGCAACAAAAGCTCCATTAAACACTAAAGTAGAAAATAAACAGCCTTCCAACTTCAGCACTCTGAAGTTTTTTTTTTCTCGAACACGTAGAAGAGCTACGTATCTTTACATTAATAGGAGAAGAGAATTTTATGTACAAGAGACACCACACACACCAACAAGTCTAGATCACATTCGCGCTTTTGACTGCTAACAACCCGACCAGCTGGGATGTCTAAACCTCTACCAGCCCACCCTGGTCAGGTAGCAAGGACATGTCCTTTGCTCCTGCCATGCTCCACCAAACCATATCCTCTCCGGCCTAGCAAGGACATGTCCTTTGCTCCTGCCATGCTCCACCAAACCATCTCCTCTCCAGCCATGATTAGCGTCTTACGGAGGCTTGGAGACGTACCTCTGAACACACATTTGTTTCTATGTTTTCACAAGCTCCAGGCGCCAAGAATGATTATTGAATTTAGCTTCTTCCGTAGCGTGCTGCTCACAGAGTTGGCCGCCTTACTCCACCATTCATGAAAATGGTCATATGTTGGCTGTGACGCAAGGGCAGCGAGTTCAACTCTTTGTAGCTATAACCACCAAAATTACCTTGCAAACACACATCCGGTCAGAATATGATTTATTGTCTCATCCTTTTGATCACATAACACGCAATTCTCAGGATGTGGCAGATTGCGCCTAGCCAATCTGTCGGCAGTCCAACATCTATTGTGTGCAACGAGCCACGTGAAAAATTTGCACTTCGGCGGCGACCATGTTTTCCAAATTCTGTCACATGGCTCAAACAGGACTAACCCTTGAAATAGCGCTTCATATGTCGATTTTGCTGAATATCTCCTTGTGCTTGCTAGCTTCCAATGATGAGAATCCGGGGTACCGGGCTGTAGAGTGAATTCTGCAATAACATTGCAAAGAGCCATGAATTCCTCGATGGCTTCAACTGTTGCTACCCCATGAATATCCTAGATCCATACCATAGTTGTCAGCGCTTCACTTACTGTTCGCTTGCCAATGATCCTTTTAAGAACCATGCTATGAATTAATGGTGCAACATCCTCCAACCGCTATCCTAGGATCCATCTATCTTGCCAAAATAGTGTATTTCTTCCATCTCCTAGCTCGGTGGTGACCGCCATTGAATAAATAGCTTTCACCTGCTCACTCATTTGCATTGGGAGAGAAGCCCATGATTTGGATGGTTCAGTCTTTCGGAGCCATAACCATCTCACCCGGAGAGCCCATCCAAGTTTTTGCAAATTAGAGATGTCGAACCCTCCCAGCTCCTTGGGTCTTGCCACTCTATCCCAAGTGAGTAGACAGTGCCCTCCATGAGCCTCCTTGCTGCCCCGCCACAGGAATCCTCTCATGATTTTCTCCATGGCTTTGATCGCCCAAGATGGAAAATCAAGTGCCATTGCATGATAGATTACTGTTGCTGTGAGCACAAACTGTATCAAAACGGCGTGACCCATTCTTGTCATCAATTCCACCTTCCATCTGCGAAGGAGATCAGCTAAACGATCAATGAAAGGTTGCAGTTGAGATTTAGAGAGTTTTTTCAAAGACAGCGGAAGGTCCAAATACTTCATTGGAAATTCTGTGATCTGACATGATAGATGCTCCTGTATAACTTCTAAATCATGTGCCTCACATTGGATTGGAGCCACGCTACTCTTGTGAATGTTGGTTTTGAGTCCTGATGCTTCCCCAAAAATCCGCAGCATATTGACAGTGAGGTCCATCTCATTTGCTACCGACCGGAGAAATAACACCACGTCGTCAGCACTCTGAAGTCTGAACCAAAGGATTCGGCATGTTCGTTCCCACTCTTCCAGACTTTGCTTTGCATCTATACTTGGCACATTATAAGTCCTACTTAACTAACATATCCGCCTTCAAAAGAAAAACTAACCTATCTAAATGTCCCCTTAATGAGAAAAATAAATAAAATTATGGACGCGTTCGCCGCGTCAGCATTCCTAGTTAGTTCATATATAGCATAATAATGTCACGTGCTGGTCACTGGTCAGGGCCGCTTTGAAAAGGCAATCACCTGCACATCTCAGTAGTCCATTCTATATTGCTGTTATCTGGCTCCGAGCGTTTCAGGTCGGATAAACTCTTCGTGTCGCGGTCTCTGCTACCATTCATTCTCTCTTGGGTAAGAAGTCAAGAACCACTATGAGCACCAGACTGGTTGGAGCGCCTTCCTGCTGCTCCGGAGGCTTCACCCGCTTCGCGCAGCGCGCTACCTCCGCCGCCAGGCCGCCGGTGCCGCCTGCTCGCGCGGCAGACACCTCGTCCTCCCAGTCCGTAGCGCGGTTGAGGGCGATGCTGGATCAGGTGGACGAGGCGCTGAGCAAGGGGAACGATGAGACCGCGCTCTCCCTCGTGCGCGGCTCGCACGGGAAGGACGGTGGGCTCAGGGGATTTGGCGCCGCAAGGCAGGTTCGTTTTACATCCTCTTGCCTGCCTTCTTGATCCTTTCGTTCCACGCTTTATATTATTCAGTCTTGCTTGGTCCTGCCAATTCGTGCTTTAGTGCCAGCAAAAATTAGCAGGGATTCAGGAAAAAGAATACTAGCCAATTTGTGCATGTGTAAGCTTCTCTCAGAGTTTCAGAAAATTCTAGCAATTAAGTTGATTTGTTGAGCAAGAATGTCATGTAGAGCCTGTTTCAGACGTCTTAAGTCTTAACCAACTATCGCATTGACCATGGTAACTATGTTTTGGCTTGGGTTGGGCAAAAAACTATAGCAAAAAGTTAACTAAATAAGCCATTGTCTTGATTTCATTATAGATGTTACTATGCAATTATTGTAACCATCTCTCGGAAGTAGCTGATTATGGACAATGGGTGGGAGTAGCGTTGGTCCTCTTTGAGCATTTCTACCAGCATGTTCAAGACACATTGTATCTGTTGCTTCCATCAATCTGATCAGTGACAAATACTGACAATTAGAGTGTAGCACCTGTGTCATTGCCACATTTGAATTCCACGTAAACTTTATTTTTTAAATTTTATAATAAATTAAAAGAGTAAAATACACCGCAGGTCCTTAAACTATTTAGGAATGATCATCTAGGTCCACGAACTCTCAAAGTAATTATCTTGAGTCCTTTAACTACTACCGGATAGTCATCCCGGTCCATGATCTATTTATTTTGTGTCAACTAAGTCCTTACCGTCATCATCGTCCATCCACTCTCCAAGCGCAACGCCACCGCCCAACCGCTCTCTACACGCGATGTCATCGTTGTACAACCGCTCTGTAGGCGAGCACTATCGAGCCTATGTGATGATGCCAACTAATAGAAGGTGCGCTCTGCCCGTCACGGCCTCACTCTCCCCATCGAGGCTTGTGCCTGTCGACCGTGGGAATTTCCGTCTGCCTGCCAGGCGGTGACGACGGCAACATGTCACGTGTGAAGGGCACCATGCACGGAAGGCAGGCCGTGGGCATCGGGCAAGCCATCTTCGTGGTTAACGAGTAACGAGTGCGGGAAGACGAGGTCGCGATAGGAAGAACGAAGCCAGAAGGATGGGCAAGGCCATAACAGGCAAAGAGCAGCAGCTGCTAGCTGGTGTCGTCGTGGAGGTTCGGCGATGCTTGCGTGAATACTGGTTGTGCGGCTGCGGTGACGCGCGTGTAGAGTTGGTGGGTGGCGATGTTGTGGACCTGGTTGACACAATATAAATAGGTCATGGATTTGGAGGATCATTATAAAGTTCGTGGACCTGGATGACCATCTAGAAATAGTTTAATGACCCAAATAGTCACTTTAAGAGTTCATGGACCAATATGAGTATTTTTAAATAGTTTGGAATCTATGATGCACTTCGCTCAAATTAAAATGTGTATAGAATAAATAGGATTTCATCTCATAAAGTTTTTCCAAAGTTGATTTATAAAAGAAACTTGCATAAATAAACCATAACTAGCAAAATACTCGTACGTTGCCACGAGTCTTTGTTAAAAAATTTTATGGTTAGAATGTTTTTTTGTAACTGTAAAAGGTTTTCAATTAATCAATTTTTTTGGCTTGAGCATTTGCTCTATTTTTATTTTGCTTTACCTTTTTGAGTTTTAAAAATAATATTCATTATAATAATTTTGAAATAAGTTATAATTGGAATTTTTGTTATTAGTTTTCATCCAAAATATGATGTTAAAGCAATAGATGATTAATTGTTGTTAGTATGAAATATCGAATTGAAATCCGAGTCCAATTCAACAAAGGATTAGAAAATGGTTCAAAAATTTATTTTCTAATATGATCTGATTTATTTGGTACTCCTTTGAAATTTCAAAACTTACTCCATTCAAATTCAAACACTTTTGATCTCTGAAAATTTCAAAATATTTCTGAACTCAAAACTCCAAAAAAGCTGAAACCTCCACTCTTTTAGCACAGCCGGCTGAAGCCCTTATCCTAAATTAAAATCCCCAACTCTCCTCTAGTTTCACCTGAATTTTTACATGGATTGGGGCCCTCTTGTTTTTTCACCCCATCTGGCCTAACTACCCCTCGCCATGCCCCAGCCACCCCGTGCCAAAGCCCACCAGGCCAGCCCGGTCCCTTGCTCTGCTAGCCACAAGTAGCAGCACTGCTATGGACCTATGGTCATGGGGTAGCCTGTCCTATACCTAGGAGTTGGGCTGGACCAAATTTGGGCACCCCCTATATTCTAGATCTGGGCTTTGTCTGGGCCGAATTTGTTTGGCCCACGACATAACATGACAGATATTTCGGGGCATGCTGACACGACGCACTGCTGCAGGCTATGGCATGCTTGGATTGTCAACCTATCTGGGTGACATCTGCACGTAAACTGGACAGTGCCTACCTGGTAACATCTAGCTATGCCATGCCGGGTGGATGACCAACCAAGTTGCCTGTAATCATTGGGCTATATCCACTGTTGCTGACTGGTGGACATATGCAAGACTATTAAATCAAATGTAAACTTTATTCTAGTATGAAATATATGTTTGTGATGCTACCTTGTTGGAAATGTGTGTATTATCTACTGATCTAGAGACTGATATCATTGGTACCCCGCAAGACAGGTCGGACATAGAGCTCTAAAATTGCAGGAAAGACATCTTTTGTTTATTAGAAAAGTTGTTGGACCTTCTTTTTTCAGTTTCAGGTCACTAAACCCATGTAAGCAAGTGCAGTTAACTTTTACCATCTACTCTCTAAAATTAATATGACTTAAGTGATACTATTCTTTTGCATCACACGGACAAGGAAAAAGTTGTGTTTTACCTTTTTCATTTTATTCAGGTGTGACATGCCATATTAATTAACATTGTCTTGGTTCATGGAATCAACTAGGTACCTCAAAGACTTTATAAATTGGATGAGCTTAAGCTAAATGGGATTGATACTTCTGCTTTTCTATCTCCCGTGGATACGACTTTGGGATCGATTGAGAGAAATCTCCAAATTGCTGCACTTCTTGGAGGGCTTTCAATATCATATACATTGGAGCTTTCTCAACTTCAAATCTTGTTTCTTGTATTAGGTCTACTGTCTCTGTGGTCTGTGGATTTTGTGAGTACTCTACTACGTCCTTTTGGAGAACATTTGTCATAGACGTTAACAATCCTCATTAACTATTCAAAAGAATATTTTATCATCTGAATACTGAAAGGACATAGGCATTGCTGTTCTCAGTTATAGTTGTGTTGCATTGCTGTCCTCAGTTATGTTCTCCTCTTGTATAGTTCAGCAACTGATTTTCCTGAATATCTGATCAAGCAAAACCATATACATCTGAGCGGCATGGTGCCCATATAATTTTATCGCTGGTGATAGCAGATCCATGTAATCTCATTTCTTGTTTGCAGTTTTTAAACTTGTTGTAATTGATTTAACAGAAAATTCCTAGCTATACTTGCACAATGTGTTCCAGATGGTCAGTTAAGATCCTTTGATTTCCTTAGTGAATGTTCAATCAGTTATCAATATTATATAACATATAACTCCGCATTATTATTCACTTTGTGTAGCATGTCGTAAGGACCAATTGTTTTTTACCATTCTATTTGTCGTTAGTTTGGGCTTTGACATATTAACTAATCTGCAATCCTAATAGTTTGAAATTATGCATATTCATGTTGCTCAATTTGTTTCATATTCCAAAACTAACATGATTTATAGTTCCTACATTGGTTCATCTAATTCTGCACATCCTTTGCAACCTTCGAAGTCAAATGAATCTCTATCTGGAGCTTATGCAACCACAGCTTTCTAGGTATATTTCAGTGGAGGGCTGAGAAACATGGTCCTAGACACAATTGGTCACTATATCAGCCAAAAATATCACAACAGAGTTGTTCAGGTAACTCTGTAACTCTTGTTGTCTGTTCATTCTCTATGTTGCTTCGATGTTGAATACACTTTTGGATGTTTCTTCTACTATATTTAAAAAACAAGTTCTAGTAACCATAGTTGGTAACTTACTGACGAAGGGAAAATGATATGCTATCAATACATGCCTCATACCTCTGTAGAAATCCAGTCTCTATCTATTATGTTGCTGTATCTATGCTATCCAACATGGCCAATGTGGCATTGAAGGTTTTCCAAAATTCAACAAGAGAAATTTTTCAAGGTTTTTCAAGGATAGATTTTAGGATGATTCGACCCATATTTGCCTGGCTCAATTTGATTACTCATGTTTTACATTCGTTAACAAAGCTTCTGAGAAGTGGTCATCCCATATTTCGAATCTGCCTTGGTAGTAAAATTTGAAATAATATGAGGTGTTAATTATAACAAATTTAAGCATGAAGCTACGAAAAAGATCATGTACTGCTGCTGGCTTTTCCATCTTCAAACCAGACAGAAAAAGGCCAATCATCACCTATTTAAGCAATTACTTTCATATCCCTTTCCAAAATTGTTACTATATATAGATTCAGAAACTTATTGTAATTGAACCCCTCACAGCCTGGTCCGGAGTGAGGTGGTGCAGTTTGTAAGGGACCGATTTCTTCTCCTCTTTAATACAAAGATATACAGCTCTCCTGCATATTCGAGAGTATATAGATTCAGAAACTGATATTCTATATGTGAATAATGTGAAGCACGAAGCTGGTCATTTTTTGATAGCATACTTGCTTGGGGTACTTCCAAAAGGATACACAATTACAAGCTTGGATACACTTATAAAACAAGGATCTCTAAATGTTCAAGCTGGAACAGCTTTTGTTGACTTTGAGTTCCTTGAAGAGGTTAGTTCTGCTATCTTAAAGTTGTTTATATATCTTCAGTCCTTTGGATAACCATGAAATTCTGCTAAATATACTATTCACTATAATGAATGTTAAATGGATCCATACTGAGCGTATGAATATTATGTGGAGAAATTTCTTCTTGTTTGATTTAGCAACATGCCAATTTATTTTCTGGCCAAGTATGTTTTCCAAGTGACCTATGTTCGTTTGACAAAACCATTGTACATCTCATATGCATATACTCCTATCAAGTTGCAGGCATGACAAGTCATTTTCTTTCATTGTTTACATATTTTCTGCTAATTTCCTATCATCAGTCATTTCTCCCTAGAATGAAGACTCTATATATGTTTGGGGCTGATTGTTATCCTTTACTTCCAGATCAATGCAGGCAAGCTATCTGCCACGGTGAGGATTACTAAAACTTTCCTTCTTTAAAAAAATAGCAGGTTGTTTATACAATAGAATATTATTCATTGATTTTATCTATCCTTGTTCTGGATCCTGTCCATCAGTATAGGAGCTACCACCAGTCTATAAGGATATGCTACTAAATTACAATCACTGAAGCAGGAATTAAACAATTGTTTTCTTAAACACGCAGGAGAGTTGTGTATCATTGTATTAAAGGAGAAAAGGATAGAACTCTTACAAATACACCCACCTTGGTTTTTAAGGCGTCGCCTAGGCGACGTCGCCTAGGCGTCTAGGCGCTCAAAATTTCTGGGCGTCCCCGTCGCCTTACTACCCGGTTTTCGGAAATATCGGAAATTTTTTTAAAAAAATATTTGAAAATTTTAACAGAAGTGAAAATAATTTGACATAATTTAATAAAAATACTGCATAATTTATTTGTTACATCGGTAAACTCAGTAAATGAATTTTACCGGCCTCCACCCGTAAACTTGAGACGCCGGAAATTTTAGAAATTTCAACCGAGAAATTTTTCACAGGTTAGGATTAAACTTGACCTTGGTGTGTTCCAGGTTTGTACGTGTGTGTGTTCGTGTCTGTTTAGGTTGGAGCGTGTGTGTGCATGTGCGTTAGACTGACCGCTGGGGAGCGGTACCCCGACCTGCAGTACTGCTATAGCGGAAATCTAGCTGCACCGGGGTACGCTACCCCATCCGGAACGGTAGCGCTCGCCCTCCCGCACGCCAAATATGGCGGGATAGCGGGATGCGCTACCTCCCATGGTGGGGCCCGCGGTGGGGCCACCTTGCTCGTCTGGTCCGTTCACGCCTGGAGTCGGAAACTACCGAGAGAGAGAGAGGGAGAGGGAACCTGCGCTCGCCGGAGAGGAGGGGCGCGGCGACGGCTGGTGAGGTGGGTGGCGCCGGCACGCGGGGGAGGAGGGCGGGCCCAGAAGCGCCGCCAGAGAGCTCGAGGCGGAGAGAGGAAAGGGGAGAGGCCACCGGGGAGCCGCCGCCGAGAGGAGGAGCCCCGGATCCACGCCCTGGCCGCCGGATCTGCGCCTCCACGGCCGGATCTGAGCCCTGGTCGCCGGGCAGGGTGAGAGGAGGGAGGGAGGGAGACGGGCTCCGGCTGCGGGAGCGCGCGGGGAGAGGCGGGATCCGTGCCCTGGCCACCGGATCTACGTCCCGACGGCCGGATCTGAGCCCTAGTCGCCGAGCAGGGCGAGAGGAGGGAGGGAGGGAGGCGCGCTCCGACGGCGGGAGCACGAGGGGGGAGGTGGGCCTGGCAGTGGGAGCACGCTGGCGAGGCGGGCTTGGCGGCGGGAGGGCGCGGGCCCGATGGCGGGAGCGCGCAGGAGAGACGGGCTCGACGGCGGGAGGGAGCGGGGGGAGGGGGGCCTGGCGGCGGGAGCGCGCGGGGTAGAGGGTGGCCTCGTGCTGTGGCCTTTGGGATGGCTGGGGCGGAGAGGAAGAGAAAAAGGGAGGAAAGAAAAATAGAGAAAGTGAAAAGGAAAAAGAGAAAAAGGGAGATGGTAGTTGAAAGTGTTGAATAAAATATTGAACAGTTGATATAGAGGATGAACGGGTGTAGGAAAACTGAATATAGAGGAGAGAATATCGATGACTAGGACAGAATATTCCTTTTAGAGGATAGATTTAGAGTATGACAAGTGCGTTCAGTCTTAGAATAGCTGTGACGGTTGCATGCTCACCATGTCTAGTAGTGTTGGCATGTGTTTGTAAAGGTTTCCTACTCTCTTTCTTCTTTAGTATAATGATACACACCTCTCCTGCTCCTGTGAGAAAAAACAGAAAGGAAAGTAGTGTTGGATGATAAACTAAAATTTGTTAAATGTAGATAGACAATATTGTTTTAGCAACTCAAACGACACTTAAAACATTTACACTTCAAACTGTAGTGTCTACCATCATGACACATAATTGTTTTTACCATCTTTGAAAATATTTTTCTGAACGGCTCCTTAGTACATGTACATGTGCTAAGTGTAGATTTTGGCACTATCATCATTACCTTTCCTGTCACTGTGAATTGTCTCTATGCAGATGTTGAACAAGTTCTCATGCATAGCACTAGCTGGAGTAGCAACCGAATATATTCTGTATGGAATCGCTGAAGGAGGATTAGCTGACATCAATAAGGTCTGTAAGCAAAAGTTACTTCTCGTTGATTACTAGACATCCATAACATAATATCCTTTTTGTGGGCTATTTTCATTTTACAGCTTGATGGATTGCTCAAGAGTCTGGGTTTCACCCAGAAGAAAGCAGATTCACAGGTGAGGTGGGCTGTACTGAATACAGTTCTCATATTGCGCCGCCATGAAAAGGCCAGATCACAGCTAGCAGAGGCTATGTCTTTGGGGAAGTCAGTAGGCTCGTGCATTGAAGTCATAGAAGGGAATATTAGCATGGAGGATATTTAGTAGCTGAAACGAAAAGGAGTACACGGTGGCACTGGAATATAGCTTGAAGATACAGATTGATTTGAAAACTGCCACGGCACACTTTCCTTGTGTGGCATTGCGCTGGTGACATCCGTTGTGTCATCACTGCTCTCGAGTCCGAACACCTTGTCGATAAAACAATCAACTAGTTTGCAAGGTTGCAAGGGTAAAAGTAAATTTATTTTTCAATATTCGTACAATACGTTGTTCTGTAATGTGATAATGATTGATTCAATGCCAAAAAGTTTTTGCAATTCACGGTAAAATTGTAATTTCATGGCTTCTATATGCTTTTTCATCCTACTGTTAGCATATAACTTTGCTAGAAAAGAAGATATGAATAAGTAAAAAAGTTATATATTTTACATCAAAAAAAAAGTTATAGATTTTATTCACAATCTACAAAGTTTAAAAAAGGCCATACATGTAGATGGACAACATAACGAAGTTTATCAGACCATGAAACTGTTGGAGCAAACCAGGATGTGGTCTTTAGTTGACATTATATGTACGAGAGTGGCATACTTCTTTCTTTAGCAAACTATCATGAAGGCGCTTGAGGCGGTTCAGCGTGGTCACGTGTTCAAGTTCAGACTACTTAACACAGCATTCATCACCCTTCTCTCAAAGAAGTTGGACGCAACACAAGTAAAGGATTATCGGCCGACCTCACACACAGCTTTTGCTAAGCTAGTGGCGAAGTTGATGGCAAATCGCCTGGCACCGCTGCTGCCACAAATCGTGGCCGTTAATCAAAGTGCTTTCATCAAGAGCACGAACATCCATGATAATTTTTTATGAGAGTGTCTAATTTTCAATCAATTAAAAATGAGGGTTCCTTTCAATCAACGTTTTTAGCACTTGGATCTAGATTCAATGAATATAAAAAAAGAATTTCTATAGTCTATACATAATACTAATTAATACAAATAATCCTATAAATAAATAAATAACAAAAGGAACAAAAGAATATATACACAACCATCGATTGAAGAGATGCTACTTTTCAATCGACTGAAAAGTAGCATTACCAATTTCTTATTGGTTCAGCAGCTGGCCAAGTGCTTACACCGGCAAAGACAGCCCCATGTGTTGCTGAAATTGGACATATCTAAAGCACTTGATTCGGTGTCTTGGTCATTTTTCATTGAGGTCTTGCAACAGCTTGGTTTCAGTACGAAATGGTGCAACCTCCTCAGTTTGCTGTTATCCACATCCTCCACACAAGTACTACTAAATGGACAGCCCGCAGAATTAATTTATCATCACCGGGCCTCAGACAAAGGGACCCCTTATCCCCTATGTTGTTCATACTGGTGATGGACGTGCTGAATTCCTTAGTCACGAAAGCAACGCAAGACAGTCTCCTCCAGCACATTGTGGTACAGCGAGCCCGACACCGAATCTCCTTCTATGCGGACGATGTGGTCATGTTCCTCCGTCCAGCAACTAATGATCTAGCAATCATCCAGCAGCTGCTAGACATTTTTGGCCACGCCTCTGGTCTCTGCACCAACATTACTAAAAGCTCAGTGACCCCCATCTGGTGCAGTGAGGACGATATCGTGATAATATCCGAGGCTCTTCCTTGTGAGGTTAAACATTTCCCTTGCATGTACCTTGGACTCCCACTCTTAGTTCACAGGCTCACCAAGGGTGATATCCTCCCCTTAGTTGACAAGGTAGCAGATCACCTCCCCAGCTGGAAGGCATCCCTCATGAACCGAGCTGGCCGGCTTGTCACGGTAAAAACTGTACTCTCTGCAGTCCCTATTTACTCCATGATTGTTCTAGATTTAGCAAAGTGGGCGATCAAAGCAATAAACAAATGGCGGGCAAAGAGGTTTCTTGTGGAAAGGGCAGGAAAAGGCTAATGGAGGTAGCTGTCTTGTTTTCTGGAACAGAGTTCAGCGACCACTGAAATATGGTGGGCTTGGCATTCACGACCTGGAGATACAAGGTTGGGCCCTCCGTATCGCTGGCTTTGGTTGCAAAAAACTGATGCCTCCCAATCTTAGAGGGCTTGCCTATTGATGTTCCCCGAACTGCTCAAGCTATGTTTGCAGTGGCTGTGACCACCCACATTGGTGATGGCCAGGCGACTAAGTTTTGGACGGACCGGTGGATTCAGGGTCAGACCATACAAGAAATTGCTCTGCATCTGTACAACATCATTCCAAAGCACTTGATCAAACAAAGGACAGTGGCTCAGGGCCTTAACAGCAGAACATGGGTGCGAGACATTCAAGGAGCACTATCTGTTGAGATTATAATTGAGTACCTTGCAGCATGGGATTTAGTGGACACGCTTGTTTTATAACAGGGAGTACAGGATCAACATGTGTGGCGTTTAACATGATCTGGTACCTACACCACCAAATCCACGTATGAAGCATTCTACCTTGGGACCATCAGGTTTGCGCCATGGAAAAGGGTTTGGAAATCCTGGAAGCCCCCTCGCTGTAAGTTCTTCATGTGGTTAGCCATCAACAACCGCTGTTGGATAGCTGATCGTCTCGCCAAGCGGTACCTGCCACATTCAACTGCCTGCCCTCTTTGTGATCAATCCGATGAAACTATTGAGCATCTTCTGGTGTCTTGTGTCTTCTCAAGAGAAGTCTGGACCGCGGTGTTCCTGAAATTGAGCCTTCTCCATCTTGCGCCTCAACCATCAGTCGGTCGTTATTCTAGCTGGTGGAGTAAGGTGAGGTACGAAGTCCCAAAAGAGTGGAGGAGGCGCTTAAACTCTCTTATCATTTTGGTCGCGTGGAAAATCTGGAAGCACAGAAACAATTGTGTATTCCATGGAGGTCAGCCCAGCATCTCTTCTATATTGCAGACCATTGCAAATGAAGCTGTAGTATGGTGCCTTGCTGGTGCTTCTCAGCTGCAAGGACTCCTACTTCGGCCGTTATCTTAGGGTCAGCTAAGAGTTGTAGTTGGTTTTTTCTATCCTAGCATTGTGGTGCGCCATGCAGTCAGCATTTGTAGCAAATGCTCTCCCTAACGGGAGTGCACATCTTGTAACTCTTTTATTCTCAATGAAATGATGCGCAGCTCTCCCATGCATTCGAGAAAAAGAAAAACATTGTTAGGTAAGCTTTTACAGCAATGCCAACACAACCAGAATTTGCACTAGCATTTATCCCTCTACAACTAACAGTATTCACTACGCGGATTTATGCATGTCTACTTCAATTCCCTCTCTTCAGGCCTCGCCTATAACCGGGAGAAGGGGCGACCACATAGACCACAAATCCACATCCGAAGTTTATCCCTCGAACAATTCAAGAAATTGAGACTCCAATTGAGTTGTACCTCATGGACATCTTCTGGTTCAAGTTGTTCTCCATATGCATTTGGTATAGTGGTACAACCTCTGACAAACTGCCTCACGCACCATTTTTTGGATCGAAGGGAAGGGTCGGTTGCTTTCCAAGACTTCTGCACACGGTAGGTCGTCTCGAAGGATGAACTGAACTTATCAAACAGCTGATGGGGCCACAAGATCAATGAACCGATCCCCAAGAAGCATCCATATAGCCTGAAATGAGTCGGTAGACAAGGTCATGGTGCTGCAGTAACCAAGCTTCTCCTAGGATTACTCCCAAGTCCCAAATCTGTGTTTCTCTTGGCTTCCTGAAGCATGAAGTGTACATTACCACAAAAAAGAAGAAGCATGAAGTGTACATTGTTCAAAAGAAACATCTGCTGCCCTTGAAGTTGCAAAGTTCTGGAGTACATGTCCAGCATGAACTCCAAAGACGAGGACAGCTGTACAACCATGTCACCAAATACATTAAAATCACCCTTTAGTATCAGATGGACAGTGTTTTTTGACTCATAAAACAGTAGGGGAGACTCCCACTGCACTTTATTATATATATAATGAAGACAAAAGAGAAAGTAAGCTATCTGTACAACGGCCAAGGGGCCAAGAGAGAGATAAAAACAATTGTGACAAATTACAGCTGAGAGAGATCAATGAAGTGTAGCCAAGCTAAGAGATATTGTCTATGTGTAAGGGAGAGACTGTGTGATTCAAAGTCTGACTTCTTGAAATGCATCCCACCAGGACCGAGTAGTCGGCTGCTTGTTATCAAAGATCATGCCATTGCGTTGCTTCCATACATGCCATGCTGCAATGGTAAAGATTTCCATGAAGTATGGCACTGATCCTTGACTTTTCGCATTTTGGATCAATGGGAAGAATTCCAATGATGTGTCCCAGGTTATGCCAATGTGGCTCCAACATTGGGTGTTGTAGGTACATTGAAAGAATAGGTGAAATGTCGTCTCCTCTACCACCAGGGTACATAGGTTGCAACTATAGTCATTATTCTCAACTGGGCATCTTTTCCTTCGTAGTATATTTCTCGTGTTTAGTCTATCCATGAGTAGCAGCCAAGTAAATGTTTTTACTTTCTTGGAACATTTTGACTTCCAGATCCATTGGAATGGTGGAGGTGGCTTCAATGCTAGGAACAGTATGAGGTAGAATTTTGCTGTGGAGTAAGTCTTGGATCCTCAAATATAGTGCCATTGATCATGCTGCTGAAACTATTACTGCTCTGTGGACTGTAACTGTTGGATGATACCATTTAGCACTTGCAACTCATTGAAAGCCTCTTCACTTAGCGGCAAGTGAAAGTTTGAAGATAGTGCATGGTCGGCTAGGTATGTTGCAACTGATACTTTGTTGTCCTTCGCATAGGAGTGCAGTCTAGGCAATTCTTCTTTGAGATAGTGGTTGTTCCATACATCATTCCATAGCATGACTGTAGTTCCCTCTCATACCGTACATGTGGCAATTCCCCTGAAGTGGTTGCTGAAGGACATGATATCTTTCCACCAAAAGGAACATTTGGCTGCTGTTTCATGTGGAACCATTCCTGTTGAGTAGTATGCATGCCAGACCAGGTTCACCCAAGGTACATCTTTCTTCTTATAGAATTTGTCCAAGTGCTTGAGGAGAAGAGCTTTGTTTTGCAGCCGAATGTTTTTTATACCAAGTCCCCCCTTGTGTTTTGGGATAATGCATTTATGCCAAGCTATGAGCACCTTGCCTCTTGCATCCATTTCTTTTCCCCTCCAAATAGCTTGTCTATGTGGTCATGCACTGCTGCATGCAATTTAAGGTGCACATAGCATAGACTGGTATGGATCTTATTGCTTAATTGACATAGGTCTCCCTGGAAGAGATGGGTAGGTGCTTATTGCAGAGAGCTTTCTTTCAATTCTGCTTATGATCGGGGCATGCTCTTCTATTGTTGGTTTAGTTGTATTTAGAGGTAGTCCTAGGTATGTGAAAGGGAGAGATCCTGTGGCACACCTAACTGTTGATGCTAAAATCTCCAACTGTTCTTGACTTGTGTTGATCGGCACCATGGAGGACTTTGCAAAGTTAACTTTGAGTCCAGTTGAGGTTGTGAACGACTACAAGATTTCTTTTATATTCTAAATTTGTCTCTGTGATGCCTTCATAATGAGGATAGTATCATTGGCGTACTGAATTATTGGGAAGTCATGCTCATTTGTGTTCGGTATTGGGACTGTTAAAAGCCCTAAGTTGTAAGCTCTATTAGCAATCACTTGAAGCAATTCAGCCGCTAGCACAAAGAGCAATGGTGATAGGGGGTCTCCTTGCCTAACCCCCCTTTTGCATTTCAAGTAATTTCCTAGGACTCCATTGAGCAGAATTGAAGTTGATGTTATGTTTAGAATGCTTTCAACCCATCCTATCCATTTGGCATCGAATCCTAGATGATGAAGCATTTCTCATATTGCTGTGTGCTCCATTGTATCAAATGCTTTTTCAAAGTCTAGCTTTAGAATTATAACTTCCTCTTTTGATTGGTGACACAAGTGTAAGTACTCATAAGCCCAAGCTAGACAATCTTGGATTGATCTAGTCTTGATGAAGCCATACTGATTTTTGTGGACCAATGTTATGATTACTTTCTACAGTCTATCCGCCATCAATTTGGTGAGTAGCTTAAGCACGGAGCTCAGCAGTGAGATGGGTCTGAAATCATTTACTGTAGCAGGGTTGTTGGTCTTTGGGATGAGTGTGATGAAGGAGTTGTTTATCGACTGCAGATCTAGTGTTTCTTCATAGAACTGTTGACACAACTGATAGATGTCTTCCTTTATGATATGCCAGCATTTTTTTAGAAACAAGCCATTGAACCATCTGGTCCTGGGGATTTATCAGTTGGCATATTTTTAACCACAACGTCTATTTCCTCTTTGGTGAAGTTTCTTCTAAGGTGCTCCAAGCCTTCATGTCTGTGAACCAGTTCAGAGAGATTAAATAGCATTGTTGGTTGTTCTGTTATACCCACTCTCAGTTTGTAAGCCCCACTCTCAGTTTGTAAGCCTTTAGTAACATTGTTGCCTTTTCATCATGCCTAGTTAGCATCTTGCCATCTTCATCTTGAATTTGAGTGATTGTGCTGATTCTATACCTTTCTGTAGCCGCCGCATGAAAGAATTTGGTATCTTCATCGCCTAGTGTCACCCATCTTATAGTATATCATTTCTTCTAGTATTCATTTTGGTACTTTAGCAATGTCATGATGTGCTTTTTTAGGATCTCTCTAAAGTTCCTTTCATGGGTTGTCAACATTCTCTGATCCTTGAGTTTGTCCAATACTTCTAGGACTTTATTGCATTGCTTGATGAGTTTGGCCAACTTTGCTATATTTTTACTCCACTTGGTAAGTGCCCTTCTAAGATTTTTGAACTTTACCACTTTTTTTGCTGCAATGTTTTGTCCTCTGACTGGCCTGGTCTAGGTGTTTTGTACATTTTCAAAGAATCCGGGGTGGTCCACCTAGAAGTTTTCAAATCTGAAGACCTTGGACTTTGGGATTTTCATGCCAATCTGGATGTTGCAGGGAATGTGATCAGATGTTGGTTTTGGCATGGGGATCATCACTGTATTTGGGTAATCCAATGCCCAATTAACTGAAGTGAAACACCAGTCTAGCTGGACCAAGAGGAGGTCGTCCTGCATGTTGCTCCAAGTATATTGTCGGCCTTTTAGTGGTATCTCCATCAAGCCCAGGCTGTCTATTGTCTGATTAAAGAGCATGATGTCAGACATATTACCTCCTCCTATGTTCCCATTGTCTAATGATCTGTAGAAATTGAAATCCCCCATGATGATCCAGTTCTCTTCTTCTTCAATTTCCATGTTGTTGAACCATTGAAGAAATTCTGTTCTTTCTAGGCCACTGCATGATCCATAGATGGTTGTGAGAGTCCATGATTTCGCATTGTGTGTTGAAGTCAGTTTGACTGTTACCGCATATTTGAGGTTGTGGATCACTTGCCTAGTGAACATGTTTCCTGCCCATCCGATTATTATCCCTCCTGATTGTCCTCGGGGGGGATTGAAAGCAAACTGATTAAACCGTTTTGGCGCCCATTTTCTGATCATTGAGTGATCCATGTGTTGCATTTTTGTTTCTTGTAAGCAGTAGACTGCACAAGCACTCTCGTCGATTTTGTATCTGACTACTGTTTTCTTGTCATCTGAGTTCAGCCCTCTAATATTCCAGTTCAGTATGTTCCAGCTTCTGTTATGTTGAACCCCATTTGTGGGGTTGTTCACATGCCGTCGTTGGTTTGTATTATCCATATAGGATTCTATTCTGGTGAGGAGTTAGCCTGAGCCTCACAAAGGCTAGCTGGGTTTAGAATGTTGGTGCTGATCTGCTGTTCAGTGAAGGTGTATGCGCAATATTGCGTAATGTCATGGTTTACAGAATGTTTACTCATGTTTGGTTGATCTGAACATAACGTTTGCCAACAGAGTATGAAGTTGTAAGAGAGGACATTCATAAAGCAAGATTGCAAATAATCCTGAGCTGCAGGCTGAATTGCTTCCAGTTTACAGATCCTTAGTCAGCCCCTGGGTTCATCCAACCTAGTACAGTGGGGTGCATCAAGTTCAACAAAAGCCATCACATGGGTAGCATGGTTACAAAATACGACATCACAGTAGCAAAATATATGAATAGCCATTCTTTGCCTTCCTAAATGGTATGTAGTTTTGCTATCCATTAAACTATTTGGAGACGTAATTGGAGCTGCTTGGTTCTCCTGGAGTGGCTCTCATGCCATGCTCTAGTTCCAGCAGCAGCTCTGCAATCACCTCCTCAGGAGATAAGCCGCACTTCTCTGTCGCCACCTTCTACAGTTGCTGAATTGGGATTTCAGGGAAAGGGGCAGGGTTATCTTCAAGGTCTTGAAGTGTTGGAAATTTTGATGGGCCAAAGAAAAATTCAGTAGAGTAGTGAAGATGGATACCAGCAATGGTGGAGACTTGCTGCAGGCTATCGGCGTGTCTCATGCTTCATAGCAAGACATCTGC
Source organism: Eleusine indica (assembly GCA_030378355.1). Lineage (NCBI taxonomy): Eukaryota > Viridiplantae > Streptophyta > Magnoliopsida > Poales > Poaceae > Eleusine > Eleusine indica. Next base: position 19,297,006 of record CM059497.1, read on the forward strand.
ATCATTTGGTGGCTGAGCGTTTCTGTGACCATCAGTCAGTTCTAACATCCTTGGGCTCCTTCTGAGACCCTTTTCTATGATCGGTGTATCTACCTTGGTTGCACCTCTCTTCTTCTTGTTTGTGCGCTTCCTCTGGTAGGTCTTCTCTATGATTCTATTCTGAACATACTTGAGCATGTTAAATCTTTTCCTTCGATAAACGATGTCCTTTTTCCTGTCTCTGGAACTAAGGATCCCCTTGTCTTCACCTGAATTAATGGCCAGTTGGGTGAAAAGCCCGTTGCGCTGCATTTCGGTGCCTGCACTGGGTGTAGCACTCGTGCGCTTGCACTTCCTTCTGGTGTTGCAGAAGTATTGCCTGGGAGTGGATACAATGGTTGCATTTGCCTATTGCCACACTCTGAATAGGATAAAAGAAATATGGAAAAAAAACTTGATATAAAAAAAATTAAAATCACCTGGGGGTTATGATGGCCCCGGGCATTACTTTACAAGAGAAGATCTCTCATGCAGATAAAAAAAAACACCCGAACCTCCTTTCCTTCACCCTTACATGGTGATCACATAATATGAGGCAATTCTACATTCATTATGAGGCATAACCTCGTTTGTGTTCAAAATCTATTCATGCCCTATCAAAGGGGTCAAAAAAAAGAAAGAAACAAAGCAGTTTGGGCTAGCAAGCATGATACAAAAAAATCGCTGAAACTGTTGCATCATATGAATAAAAAAGAAACCTTGAATGGTTCCATATAATACTAAAACTACAATACGGTTTCAATTTTTTTCCAAGTAACTACATAGATCAGCACTTGCATTACATGCCTCAAGGATATATTGAAGACATGACAAGTTTTGGGACAAATAGTATGGTAACCTGTATCATATTTCACCTCCATGTGGTAGCATTGCAGAGGACAAGGATTTCCTGAAAAAAAATGAACTCCAGAGACACAAACAAGACAAAAACTTTGTAAAGGCAACGTGGATCACATAGCATCGCCTTCCACACAAACCAACAGCAACAACACTTTGTAAACTTGCTAAACAGTGGCAAATTATGGTTCTCAGCTCACAGCTTCTGACATACAAACAGTGCAGGTAGAAATGATGATGCCTAAATTTCAATCCCAATGGAACGCTAGCACTAAAATGCCATGTGAACAGTACCAGCAAAACTACTTGACTCTTACTCACGGGCTACAAGCATAGCAAAATGAATTTCTAGTCATCAGGCGTTTGCAGCTAATTGAGGATACATCTCTACTATAAAAACTAAACATGCTGCATATAATTTGCTACCCTGAGTAAATCTACCTTACAGATCTTAACTTTTGATTTAATTCAAGTTTTCCATTGTAAACCGTTAGATTAGCCTCCTAATTATCCGAACATGGGCCCAGGGCAACGAAAGTCACGCTGTTTACGGTTTTACCATACGTTTCGTCCGGATTTTCAATTCTTTTTACACGCTGCATCGAGTATACCTGCCCACATATATCCAGCATGGACTTTCCTCTTTCCATACGCCAAGATGTGATTTACTCACCATGAAATCAAATCCAGAGATTTCGTCATCCCTCACTTTCCTTAGGCTTGTTCCCTGGCGGCTCCATCAACGCAGTGTGCATAGAGGAGGATACCACAAGTTTGAATGTGTGTGGTGGAGGTTGATCTTAATTCCTAGAAGACGGTCCTGATCTGCCACAGATAAACCTAGTGGAGCTCGAGCGGCGCGTTTGGTTTGCCGTTCCCAAAGGTTGAGGCCACCCCAGCGCAGCGCACAAGTCCAAGTTCTGCCACCCGATATTGATGTTTTCTTCCTCCTCGAATCTTCCATGGACCTTATTCAGGCCAGCTCCGCCCACTCAATAGCGCACGACCTCTACGCCAGGGTAGATTCACAGAGAGAATATTGAGATCAAAGGCCTTCTATCAGTGTTGTCTGATTTCAGGTTGCAGTCGGATTTCAAACTTACTTCAAGATCAGTCTGTTGTGTGATTTCACGGTGTCATATTTTCACGATATCTATCAGTGTTGCCGGAAAAAGTTTAGTGTTGTCCAGCATTTTTTTTTGGTTATCTCCCTGTTGTGCTTATTGTATTTGTCAAATGTTAATTTTGTGTTCTGTGTTATCTTGTTTTTTTATTTGTTATCTCTCTGATTTGACGGCCCATATCTTCTTAGCAGGATGGACAAAAAACAAGAAAATTAAAAAGGCTGCTTTCAAAGATACTTCGAATGTTGTCGATGGTGTTAAGTTGAGCAATCAAATTGTTTATGTTAATTCTTTCCACAAATCTTGTAACTTTATTATTGCTATGGCTACTGCAAAGAGGATAGCATGTGCGTGTCGCATGTGCACACTACCAATACTAGATAAAAGCTAACTACAGACTCTGCAGTAAAAATGTTATAAACATTACCATAATAAGCTTAAGCAAAAGATGCCATGTGAGCTGTGACACAGCAATTCTTATCACTGATATAATAATAGCTAAAAGTAACCGAAATATAGCCACCAGTTAAACTACTAATATCCATAAATACTATCAGAATGAGCTTACACAAAAGAGGCCATCTGTGACACAACACCGCTCAGTAATATAATAATAGCAGAAAGCTACAGAAATAAAACCACTAGTTAAACTATTCATATCTCCATCCCAACAACTCATATTTTTTGCAGCTTGAAGCTTCCATCCAGCCATCTGCTTGAAACTTTTAGATGTATATATATTATTGTAGTTTTCTCGTTATATAAGGGGTTTTGTGCATATTTACCCACACCTATACATGTATATATTAGGGTCTAATGCCCCCCATTATAAATATAAGTGCTATTCATAATATGGTATTAGAGCAAACCTAGGGTTAGGTTCTTCTCACCTCCCCTAGCGATTCTGGTGTTGCACTTGCGCCAATTGCCCACCCACCTTTTTCCGCCATCGTTTTGAACTCCGGCGTCTTTAGGTTGCGTCATTGTCCTTCATCTCGGGACACGCCACTGCCCTTCTTCCTCAGGACGCTCCTCGGTCGTCTTCTTCCTCGGGGCGAGTTCAACTTCCGGCCGAAGGCTGTCGAGTTGCGTTGTCATCCTTCATCTTGGGACACGTCGACGTCCTCCTGCTTCGGCCGCGCCTCCGTCGCCACCAAATTCCGTCGCCAATTTCCGGGATTCGGCGTTCCGTCGTCGCCCCTACGCCCGACTAGTCATCGACACAATTTGTTTTCGAGCCACCGACTTGATCTTGCCAAGTTGGCTCGGCTCATCTGCTTAGTCGGTTCGGCTTGTTCGTCGAACCGGCTCGACTCGTTTTCTCGGACGGCTGGGCTCGGCTCGTTCGACCAGCTCAACTCGGCTGACTGGCTTGGCTCGGTTAGGGGGGGGGGGGCGGGCGGAGGAACTATTGTTTTCTGTTTTACTAGGCTCGTCACAGCTATTTTGCCGCTGCCTACTTTTCGATAACAGTAGGATACATGTAAAAAAAAATGCCGCATTTCTCTTGAGCTCTCGTCGTCGCCTGCCTCCTCCTTTTGCGCTCTCGTCGTCGACATGACTCCTTCCTCGTCTTCGTCCAATGGGGTTGCTATTCTCCGTTATCTGGTGCTTTTCAATGCCACCAACTATCGGGACTGGGTTCCTCGTCTTTAGATTCATATGTGTGATTGGCGTCTTTGGGATTTTCTTACTGGCGGGCTTTCCTGTCCGCCTCGTCCTATGGCTGCTACATCGAATGTGCTTCTAGTTGAGCCTGTTCTTTCAAAGACGAAAACTGATGTCGAAAATGCAGTGTATGACAATATGCTTGCTAATTTTGATGATGTTGTGAAGAGGTTATATACTAATTATGATGATCGTGTGGCCTCTTATGAGTCTTGGTATGCTGCATATAGGACATGGGTTGATGAGGATGCTTGAGCTGCTTCTATTCTTGTTGCTAGCATGGAGGATTAGTTTTCTGCAGATATTGTTGGGTTTGAGTATGTACATCAGATGTGGGCTTTCTTTCGTGAGCGTTATAAGCCCTCTGGACGATCCACCTTTCTTGCCATCATATGTCAGGAGCAGCTTGTCGACAGGGTGATAGCACAGTTGATGAGTTCTATAGTTAGATATCTGCTATTTGGTGTCAGCTTGACATTCTTGGCCCTCAGTTGTCTCCTAGCATGTGTGTGTCCTGTCTGAGTCAGAAGAAGGCCTTGGAGCTTCATCGCACTTATGACATTTTGACTCGCCTTTGTGATGAGTATGAGCCACTCCATGCTCAGCTCCTTGCTCGCCACCCTTGTGCCTCTCTAATAGAGTCTCTTGCTGATGTTCGTAATGCAGTGATTTGTCTTCGTGAGGCCGGTCTGCTATCGTCTCGTTCAGTGTTGGTTGCTCATTCTTTAGCTCCTCCTCCTGTGGTGCCTTCTTCCATTACGCCTTCTTTTGGGAGTCGAGGTGGCTCTAGTACCCTTCAGTGTGACTATTGTGGTAAGGAGGGACATGTGGAATCTTATTGTTTTAGAAAGAAGACGGAGAAGAAGGCTCAGACTCGTCGTTCTTCACAGGGGTACTTCATTGAGTACTGGTAGTGTTAGTATTGGAGACTCTAAAAGGGCTTCTGCTGGTTCTGACACACAGGAGATCCTCACGTTACTACGTTGCCTTGCGCCCTCTGCACCACCAGGGGTTGTTGGTTTTGTGACTCAGTCTTCTACACTCTCATGTTCTGCTGCTGCTTCTTAGTTTTCCACTGAGGGACCTCGTTCCTGTTCTACTTTAGGTACTTATCCATGGATTCTTGACTCTGGTGCTTCTTTTCATATGCCTCCATACCACACTTTCTCTCTTCCATGGTTTCTCCATCTCGTTCTTGTTTTGTTCATCCAATCGATGCATCTCCTCTTCCTGTTATAAGAAAGGGCACTCTTTTATCCGATTCCTTTTCAAGTGATTCACCTCAGAAATCATAAATCAAAGTAAAAGATGAAATGCTATAACCCAGCAATACATAAGTATCACATAAAACCATAAAACAATTATAGAAAGGATAAGCATGTATGTAGGATGCATAAAATTCATTTTTTCCAGGATGCATAAAAGCCAAATATCTAAGTGTATGTGGTCATCAGCAACCAACATTTCCAGAGTTACGTTTATGGATACTTCCAGATAAGAACTCTCTCCATAGATCATACAAGAAGGAGAAGGATTTAATAACACTAAACTATATTATTAAGAATAAATTGATGATCAAAAACAATTTGGTGACCTAAGCTATTTAGCATCCTCAAGTTCATTTGGTATAAGAGGGTCAATACATGTGTGTGTTGATTCTCACAAATCAATTTCTTGTATCATGGACCCAAACTGACTCTACAACATCACTGAGCATAGCTTACCGTCTTCTAATCATCCACAGCTAAATAACTTTGGAGAAATATGGTCTTTTCTACAAGGTGTTCCAGTTAAATTTTAATAAGAACCTTGTTGAAACCAGTCATCAACTTCTTAAAAATGAGTGTCCTACCCTTTCAATGAAGAACATATTAATGTTGCCCAATGTGCTATACTTTTTTATAAAGATAATCCATGAAACTGGGTTAAATTCTAATTGCAGGACATTTTAGTAATTGGCAGCGAAGTAAAATTCAAGGCACTGGCACATAAAACTCACACAAGAGTTATAACAACTCATTAATAGATTAAGCAGAAATATAACAACTCAGGTAGAATATAATACCACATAAGAGATTTGAAGCTCTTTTGGATCCTTTAGTTGGCTAAAGTTTAGCCAACTAAATTTTAGGATGTGTATGTTTGGATCCATAACTAAAGTATTTAGCTAAATAAAAAGCAAAAATGTTTGCCCTTTATCCATAACTAACCAAAAAGTAGACAAATATGTGGTTGAAGGAAAATATCATATGTAGGGAGGGGTAGTTTTGACTTTAGTTGCCTTTTCCAAATTTAGGAGCTTTTAGGAGAATTCGGGTGACTGAGAATCTAAAGTTTAGAAGGTGAGCTGGCTAAATTTAGGAGATTTTAGGAGGTCATGTTTGGAGCAAAAGTGACTAAATTTTAGCTAGCTAAAGTCTAGGAGATGGATCCAAACAGGGCCTAAGAAGCTCCTTCTTTATGTCCCATCAATCGATCTGAGTCTTCACCTCTACTATTTTTTGTGCTTCGATCTTGGATTCCAAGGCATTTGCCTCCTCATCACCAATGAAGTAATGAACCCAAATGCCATCGTCAGAGTCTCTCTGCAGGAATGCTGGGCCTTATCCTCTCCACACATCCAGCAAGGCCGGGTACAGGTTCTGCAACATCAAAGCTTTTTTGTGTGCCTTGTACACCAGCCTCTTTTTCTGCATCCCCTTCATGAGTTTCCTCCTCAGTACCTGTGCCACCATTCTGATTGCCAGTTGAAGCCTCCTTGTCCGTCTTCTCCCCTTGCCATTTACCAGAGTGTCTTCATTTCGAGTGGCAGTGGCAGTAGCATTACCCTCCATTGTCAGCTTGCTCTTTACATTTCTGTCAGTTTCCACTTCAACAGCCTGATCCTTTTCACTCCCTTTCTGAGTATCAGTATTTTGATTGGCAACCTCTTTCACTGTCTCGCGCTTTGAATTCCCATCCACTTTCTCTTTGCTAGCCTAACCTTTCTTATTCTTTGCAAGACAAGAATCTCAAACTAGCAGTAAGTTCAGACATACTAATAGTATTTACGTTTCCATAATGAAACAAAAGTATTGTGCTACAGCCACTTATATCCATCTCATAGTATCAGAGAAGCGATGAGGGCATTCCAATTTTTTCACACTCCTGCATTACGGCTAGTATGAAAATGCACGACCAAATAAATCAAAAACCAAAGAAAAAGGGACTGCACCTCTGCTCCCAGTTCCATTTACGAACTAAAAAGGATAATCATACTGATCATGCCTTGAGGGCAGATAATCATGAACACTGACTCAACAGTCTCTGCAACTAGATCAACAAAGCCCATGTAAAAGACTAGACAATAGTGTCAATAATGCTATACAACACAGTAGTGCCAGTTAGCCCCGGTATCTTGCTGTATATGACAAATGTTAGTTCACCTCTATGTTGCAGCCTTCATGAACCTGCACATCACAAAATATTGATTCAACGCCAATGTACCACCCAAATCCACCTAGTGTCATACATTACAGAACATGTCTGAGGTGTGTGAACTGAACGTGTGATTTTCTTTCCTCGGAAGCTAGTATTTGAAGGTGGCAACAACCGCGTCCTCAAGCCACTCAGTCCTGAAGGAACCGTGACACCTTTGTAAGCATGTGCAGTGAAATGTCACCGATGCACTCGAGTTGCAAGTGTGTGTGGCTGAAAATCCCTCTGAGTCTTCAATCTGCAAAGCGCTGGGGCCCAATCTGCAATAATCACAAGAGAGCTGGAGCTGGAGACCACACGTTCCAAAGATGCATAGTCCGTCTATACTACAATCTATAGCCATTTTCAATCAGGATTTTTCTCTCGATTTTGTTGTAGATTACTGTTTTGTGGTGTCAAATCAAAACATGAATCATTTCCACTTCTAACATGTACACAAAATGAACTGAAAACCTCACCATAAGTATTAATGAATTTGGAATGTTACATGATGAGGGATGCAATGTCCATCGAAATCATCTTACTTAGGAGGGCAACTAGAACAAGAAAGGGTATGTGAATTTTGACAGCTCTGTGCAACAACTGGGAGAATCATTCGATATTCGAGACCTCCTGATCCTGCAACTCAGCAAAACAAATTCGTGATTTCCGTCTGCTCCAATAAAATAAAGTCATCAAGAGTGCTCTAATCTCCAAAGCACTACCTCAACATAATTCATGACGAACAACATAGCGGTACATTTTTACTCCTGAAATTCAGGAGTGCATGTTTTCACCAATAATCTCCGCAAGAGCAGGTTCCATCAGTAAAGCAATGGAATCGGTGTGCGTCTCTGACAGTGATCTCCCTGCCAGTAAGTGCACAGATGATCTTGATGGCATTATGACAATCTCCGCATATCCTTAGGTTTTTCATCACTAGCATTGGCTCTCCTTCTTTTGTGTTAATTAAACCAAAGGCCACAGCAAGCTTTTCACTATGATGCCTCAACCTTGTCTCCCCTTCTGCTGCCTGATCTTTTGCCAAGGCCCATCTCACATCCGGCACATAGCCTGCAAGCATCATTTTCTCTGACATCGACTCCAAGAATTGGTATACTTCTCCGATTCTAGGGTGTGAGACATCATTGGCAACAAATACATGAACTATTCTTCCAAGCTCAATCCAACTGCAGCCAGGCTGCTTTCTGATTCCCCGGTCTCTCATGAGCTTCCTTACTTTTGCTGCCTCTTCCCACTTGCCAGCACTTGCATACATGTTTGAGAGCACTACAGGTGCTGATGCATTGGAAGGACTTAGATGGAGTATCTCTTTGGCTGCTTTTGCTCCAAGGTCCACATTACCGTGTGTCCTGCAAGCACCAAGTAAGGAAGTCCAACCAACTGAACTAAGGCTAAAAGGCATTTCCATTATCATCTTCTCAGCATCTGCAAACTTTTTGGCACGGGCAAACAGATCGATCATGCAAGAGTAGTGCTCTTCACGATGGTCAATGCCATATTTCAGTTTCATTGAGTTGAAATAGTGCCAGCCTTCATCGACCTTTCCGGTGTGAGCACATGCGGACAACACTGAAATGAAGGTAATGCCTGTTGGTACATATCCTGAACTCATCATGTCTTCGAAGAGCTTGAGTGCTTCAGTAGCATGTCCATGTTGTGCAAGGCCTGCAATCATAGAGTTGTATGACACAGTGTTCCTCTCTACCATCCTGTCAAACAATTTCTTAGCCTCAACCACCTTTCCACATCTTGAATACAGTGTGATCATTGCATTCTGAACAGAGATTTGGTTGCTTTGTATATCAGACTTGAACACCAACGCATGTAGCTGCTGCCCTTGTGATGGTGATGATATGTTGGAACAGGCACTAATCACACTGACAAAGCTGCAATCATCTGGACAAAATCCAGCTCTTTGCATTGTACGAAAGCAAAGAAGTGCTTCCTCAGAGAACTCCTCGTGCAGCGAATATCCTGATATAAGTGTGTTCCACAGCACCAGATCAGGTTTTCCAACCTCACTGAATGTCTTGCATGCATCCTTAATACTGCCACATTTGGCATACAAATCAACAAGGCCACTCGCCACATGTGGATTTTGAGTGAAGTTACTCTTGATCAGCCTTCCATGGAGTTCCATTCCGGCATCTAAGTCTTGTGCTGTGGCAAACGCTGACAGCATACTGGCCAGAGTAAAAGCGTCTGCAGCTAAACCCTTCGTTGCCATGTCTTGGAACAGCTCCAGAGCCTTCCGGCCATGTCCATGTTGCCCATATACGGCAATCATGCAGTTCCATGACACATGGTTTCTGGCATCGTCTCCCATGCCAGCAAAAACTCTTTCAGCCTCTTCCAACAGCCCCCCCTTGCCATACCCACTCATCAAGGAGTTTTTTACGGAGGCATATGTTTCAGTACCCGACACGGCAGCAAAGGCATGCAGCTGAGCCACAGTAGTAGGGCTGGTCACAGCCGAGACGGCAGACGACACGGTGAAGCCATCAACGGGAATGTCCTCACGCCGCATGGTCGTCAACAGCTGGATCGCTTCTGTGGCAAGACCAGACGACGCGAAGGCCGTGAGGAGCGTGTTGTATGAGACGACGTCCGGGTCCGGGACGCGGGAGAAGACCTCCTTGGCACGGCGCGGGTCGAACACGTGCGCGGCGAGGAGTGCGTTGTGGGAGAAGACGTTGGGGCGCGGCATTTCGTCGAACAGGCGGTGTGCAAGTGCCGGGAGCGCGACGCGGGAGTAGAAGAGCAGCAGGTGGTTCGCGAGGTAGGTGGTGGGCGGGACGTGCGCCTTGGCGTACCGCGCGTGCAGGGCGGCGCCGGAGAGAAGGTCGCCAGCGGCCGCGCTGGCTGTGAGTCGGGCCACGAACTGGGCCTCCGCCGCCGCCGCGCCCAGGCCGCGGGCGCAGCCAAGGGCCATTTAGGCATGGCAACGGTGCGTTACAAATTCCACACAGAGCAACAACAGATCTCCTGTTTTCTTTTCCTTCGGATCCTAGCTCCAATGAAACACCCCTGCATTGCGACTCGGAGTTGTGACTCGGGTACTCTCACATTTAGAAATCCATCTTGGCTATGGATTCATACTCATTTACTCTCTCTGTTTTTTTTCTTGTACAAGAAGCTAGTGTAAATTTGCACTAGAAAGTTTATTCTAACGATAACAAAATAAAAACAAAGAAGTATCATTTTAAGTATATACACAAAATTAAAAATTAAAAATGATAATCATAAAATTTTTTAAAGGACATCTTAGTATAAACATATGAACATATATTATATTTACTACTATATAAAAGTAAGTATATATATATATTTTATATATACTAATATTAATAAAAGAGTATATACACATATTCTCTAATATGACTATATACTTAATTTAAAAACCTCAAGTATAAAAAGATACTCTCTACATTGTAGGATACACACGTGGAAGTAGCTACTCTTAGGAGTAGCAAAAATGCTTCCTATAAATACCTTAAGATATACTCAGATGTAAACCAACCCTTGATCTACCGTAGGATTAGCATTACCTTAGAGCATTCCTAAATCAAATTAATAAGGTTTAATCTAAAAAGTCATCTTCAATAGCTTCTCAAAACAACTCACAAATTTATTCTCTTTCTAAATTCTCCTTATTTATAAGGGAATTAATATGTTTATGGTCCCAGATATTGATATGCCCCAATCAAAATTTTTCGTGATCTATTTTTAGAGAGAACCATTGGAAGAGATAAGAAAACTTCTCCCTAATAATATTTGAGATACTAATAAAAATACTCTTTTAGGATCAATTTTTTTGAAAGTTTTTAAAAATGCTCTTATCAGCTCTTTTTTATTTTAATATAGTCCCTTCTTAACCGGCTTGCATTGGAAGCCATTACAGTGGTGTGCGAGACGGGATCGAACCCCCGCCGGCTCGGCTCCACCCTGAAGCCTTACCAACGTGCCACAGGCACGTCCGCATCTTATCAGCTCTCTCACATCTAATCTCTCCTCTCCATGAATCTCGACTAGGCGGTGCCTCTGACCATGGTTTTTGGCGACACCCGTGCTAATCAGCAAGAAGCGGAAGGTACATCCCTGAGTCCTCCTTCACCAGATCCTAAGCTCGTCATGTCTGTCTCGATCAATTTGATGTCTCAAGTTTCATTTGCTTGGTAGTTCGTGGCAGATGGGGTGTTCTTCGTGGGGCTGAACGAGATGCTTACCAGCGAGCTCGTGGAGGCAGGGACGAAGCTACGTGTATCCATCGGGGTCAGTTGACCCCGATGAACTCTAGCAAAATCAAGGTAAATCAGTGCTTCTAGCACTGAATGACCCTAGTGATCTAAAGGGGCTTACCCTGATGGAGAGCTATCCTGGCTTCACCCGTGGACAACGGCTCAGCGTCACCCCCATGCGCATTGAAATCATCATCTGCGCCACCCGCACCCAGAACGTCCTCGGTACGACGCTCTCATTTCGCAAAACGGTGAAAGTTTTGAGTTGATATCTCGTTTGTGTGTAGGCTGAATCTGATTTTTCGATTTTGTCCAGACAACAAGGGACAAAGGATCCAAGAACTGACTTCAGTGGTGTAGAAGCGATTCAATTCAAGTTCCTGAAGGCGGCATGAAACTTTACACCGAGAAGATGAAAAACGCAATGTGGAGGCCCTCCTATAGTACAAGCTCTTAGGTGGTCTTGTTGTACGCCACGTTCATTTAATATAGGGTTAATTATAAAAACCACCTCATAAGTCGGTTAGAGTTTAACATACCCACCCATAAATTATTTTGTTGCAAATTCTCATTCATCTATTGAGTTTTGTTAAAAAGATCACCTCAATATATGTTTATTTTATTCAACATATTTTTGTTTATTAAGAGTAGCCAATGATGGTCTAATAAAAAATATAAAATTTTAAAAGTATAAATTTTATTTTTTTAATAGAAAATATGTAGCAAAAATATCAATTATAGTTTGAACGGTGTTCAACAATAAAGTTTAAAATTTGGATATGTTCTTCATAAAAAGGAGGAATTAAACATAATAAAAATCTCTAACAATGTTAAACTTATTTAATTTAGCTTCATTTTAAATTTATATCCGATAAAATCATATGAAATCAATTAAACATGTGTCAACAAAAGTGATTTTTGTAACAAAATATATTGGGGGATGAGGATTTGCTAAAAAAAGTATATGAGTGGTAATCTCAAACTTTAAGTGACTTATGAGGTGGTTTATATAATATCCATTTAATCTAGTATCATATCTGTTCAGTTTGAAGAAGTTTCTTGTGATTAAATTAAAGCACAGTGTGAGAAGAGAAAACGAAACAAAAATCAAATTAATTATTGCCTCAACACACATGGGATATCCTGATCCATTTATTCCTCTCTTTTTTGGATAAAGTCTACTTTACTCCCTTCAGATAGCCCCCTAAACTATTATTTGGTTTGTTTACCCGTATTGTTTACTAAACTAGACCGATTTACACCTTTGACTGGTATCTAATACTGATTTGCTGACGTTAATTGGGATTAAGTTGAGATTGCCACTCTCAGCCATACACATATCTTGTCTAACGTGATAAATTAATTAATATGACATATAACTCTATCCTGACCCAATTATGATGTGTGCATCCTTGCTTCTGGTTGTGTGAGAGAACAGAGAAAAAGGATAATATACAAAAAACTATGATCACAAATAGAATTATGTGACTCGTTTAGTTTTTTATCATGTTATACGACACATGTGTAAAGTTTGAGAGGGCAATCCCAACTCAAAATCTTGTCCATATCAGCAATTTGAGATTAAAATACCTATTAAAAATGTAAAATAATCTATTTTAATAAATCATAGGGATAAAATGAATCAAATATTAATTTATAGAGGTATCTGAACTTCCGTCGTACTTGAAAGAAGTAAAGTGGATTTTATCTTTTTTTTTCCTCTATTCCTATGCTGGCAAGCAAGCAGGAGGGACAGAGGCCACGCGGCTGTGCGCTGACACCCATATGCCTATTCACACCGCACCGATGGCGATAGAATATGGCCTCTTCTGGTTGCTTTCACACACTCTCGCTCATCCTCACCAAAATCTTAGCAGCAGACATTGTATTAGGGATGGCAATTTCACCCATGGGTGCAGGGTCCGATGGGTTTTGCACCCAACGGGTGCGGGCGTGGGTCTAATTTTTCACCCATGGGTGTCATCCGCACCCAACCCGACAAACACGGGTGTGGGTGCGGGTTTTATTTCTCACCCATGGGTGACCCGTTGGACCCTGAAACATACTCAAATACAAAATTTATTATCATTTCATAATAAGCTAACTCTAAATAAATATAAATATAATGAGAATAATGACTAAATTATTAAGATTTTATGTACAATTACCTAAATACATATCCATGACTCATTTTTGTTGATTGTTGTGACATATATAGACATTATGCATTTGTGTTGACCTCGTTAAAGTACTTATTTTGAGATATTTTTTATATTACATATGAAACCCGATGGACACCCGACACCCACCCGAAACCCGGTGGGTGCGGGTGTGGGTCTCAATTCCCACCCGTGGGTGCAGGTGTGGGTGGGTTTTTGCTCCACCCAACCCGAACCCGACCCACTGCCATCCCTACATTGTATCCGTATGCTCCACCATCTATGATGCTCCGCCATCTATGATGCGCTCGCAAGATCTAGGGAAGGAATGAAGGACAAAGGATGGAGCAGCAAGACTTTCATGCTATCTGCTTCACCGTCTTAGAGTTCTAGTGGCCGGTGAGGTCGTTGCAGGCCTATCTTCATCTCCCCAAATCTCTCACCGGATCGACATGGATGAGGAAGGAGCAGGTTCCAGCCCACGTGAAGAGCGACCGCCTGGCTAAGATGGCGTGTTGTGGTATGCCGTCCTGCCAAGGTGGGGCTGTCCACTTCGGATTTCTGCCTTCCTCCCCTCAATCCCATCTCCATAATATCGCTGATGTAGTATCTGTAATTGCAAATCAATTGAAATCCTTCATTTCGACTTTGGACTTGGTTTCTTTTGGATTTGAAACATGTTCTCTAATTCTCAGAGAATTTTTGTGTTCAACTTGTTCATATGTCCCCTCATGTCTTCTGCCATCCCACACCCCCTCCTCCATGTACACGCTTGTTGCACACACCGCTGTCATGCCGCCGCTTCCTACACACCACCGCTATGCATGGGCTGGGCCAATTGGCCGAGGAAGCATAAAGCCAGAAAATGAGGCCCGCACATGGGCTAGGCATAAAAAAATGGCATAGAAGCAGCCACACCTTGTGAGCAGAGAGAAACATATCGGCCCGAACGACTGTGGCGCCCTGGAGGCTCGAACGACCGTGGCAGCCCTGGAAGTTATCCACGTCATCGGAAATTTTCTAGGGGCTGTAAATTTCACCTGACTCAGCTTTAGACTATGTTCTTACCTTGACACTGTACCATTTGGTGATCTCTATGCATGGTGGATATATGATTGCAGTCACTATCACAGCAGGATGGGCTTGCCTTGCCAGACGTGTTCGAAGGTGATTAAAGTGATTACCACCCTCCATTGCATCTTGAAAGCAGCGGAAGGTTTATTACTATTTCATGTTGTAGTCTTTGTGGAGAATTAAGCAATTTTAGATTGAATTTAATTCATATTAATTACATGATTAATCGCATAGTTAGCAGCAAATGAGTGATGACAGTTTTGACAATAACTAGATTACTAGTTAAGATCGTAACAAAACTAGTAAAAATAAGAAGAATGAAGGTATACCCTATGAAGGGACTAGTGCCGGGGGCACTTAGCTCGAAGTAGTAGATCGCAGTCGATGCAAGAAGAAGCATGATGCAATGCAGTCCCTTAAACAGCTCCTAGAATCCGTGAGCAGTCGAGGTGTCAAGCGCTCCCCAAAAATCTGATTACCACAGGACCCGAGCAGGTGTCGCCTTGCGGGAGTGGTTTCAGAGGCCTACTCTCCTGAAGCTCCGTGCGCGCAGATCGCTGGGATGGGGAAGACTCCGAAGGCAACTCGAGAAGAAGATGCGAGAGTGGTGATTTCATGATTAGCTTTCAGGCGAGTCTGAGGAGGGCTTATATAGTGCATCACAAATTAATGGAAATATATCTCCGTAATCAACACTGTAACAGAAGGAATAAATATAATTGATTCTCTTGCATAACAGAAACATTAATCATGACCGTTTCCAAAATTGAAACGCACCAAGCCTATCACGGCATGAACGCACACACGCACGCAGCCAGCCTGCCTCGCCTCATCACGTCACGCCCGCCCGGCTCGGCTCGGCTACACGGCGGCGGCGCGCGCGCGCCTGTGGCTCACCCTTGGCCTCTTTCAACTTCTCTAGGGGATATACTGGTATTCCACTTAATAAGTTGAGGTAGTTAATGATAAGAATTTCATATGGGACTAAATCATTATAGAATTAAATATGGGTCTGAACTAATTAGAATTAATAAGAATAATATGGGCTTAATGACCCATAATATTCAATAATCCCCACCAAGTCTAGTGCGCATAGAAAATGCTCTCAGAAAGCTTCCTTTCGTTTGATATATCAGTGTTTTGATGGAGACTGTTAAGTTGAACTTCCACCTAGCACAAAGGTTACACCTTTTCACAACTGAATAATAGACTATGCCTTAAATTGACAGTTTTGTGCGAAGAAAGGTGTCACCAAAGTCCTTTACTAATACAAGGTTGCCATGAGCATCCCCTCTGTGTGACGCTCCTTCCCGGAGGATCGAGGTCCCAAAGATGCTGATAACGCACACACTTGATAATACAACATTTGTTCAAATTAAGTCTAATTTTTACATGATTAGAGTAGCTAAAGTGCAGCTGAATATTACAAGTTTGTGATAGTTCAAAAACAATGGAAGAAAATACGAATACTAATACGAGCTCTCGACGACACAACGGTAGTAATGACTCATATCCAAGAATCATCACCCTATCAGCATACAATATTACTGCGGCGACAGCTCAGACTCTCAGTGGGCAGTCCAGGCTTCAGGGACTTGCATGTCCCAAGGTAGCATATCAACATGTAATTCAATCTTTGCATTACCTGAAAACAATATAGGCATAAAGCCTGAGTACTAATTACTCAGCAAGAGGTTACCTGTCAAAGGACTTAGACATGCATTGGCTCTAATAGAATGACTATTTAAAAAGACTTGCACTAAGCAACCTATTAGTTCTACAAAATTTTATTTAGCCATGTTAATTGAGTAGAACAGAAATATAACTTTAATGGAGCAGTATAAGAGTAGTAAAGCACAACATGAAGTAATTACAATATAAGAACAATAGCAATAATAATCATCAATAACCAAATAACCAATTTCATAGCATCATGCGATCTACATGAAGCCACAATGAACAAGCGTACTTATTACTACGAGCGACAGTAATTGCAATTAATTTACACCAGCTGGAAAAACCCGAATTACATGACATATACACATCAATTAAGGTCGTATATGATAACCTTTTTTACAATAACAACAAACAACTTGGTTCGAGTTCAGTCTTATCAAGTGGGCATGCCGTCCAGCCAACAGCACTTCGCGGTATGAACCACCCACTCCAGCAGCAGAAGGGTCAACGACCAATATACTGGGTATCGTCCTCATTGTCGTGTTAATGCTACATCCATTTACTAGTGCCTATAAACTAGCATGCATTTGGTACTATTTAATGCTTGATCAAGGGGCCAACGATGAATGGGTCCAAGATTCGACAAGGCAGGACTACCGCAGTCAACACCCATGTGTGACTGCGAACCAACACATGCATCATTCCTGCCCGGTCATAACATTAAAAGTAAATTTATTTCTATTAAGTTCAACTTTAGTGACCAATTCACTCCCTTAGTACTGGTAACCAGATTACCGATATTATTCTATTACTAAGCATAGCAACATAGTAATGAATCCTACCATGACTTATATACTAGCAACATAGGTCATTCGAGTGATATGTAAGTGGGTTTTCAACCAACTCCTATTAACCTAATGCACCAATCAATTTAGACACTAGCATTAAAATATTAAAACTAGCAAACTTTATAAATTAGCATATGCAAACCGAAACTTGCCTTGATCAACACAAGTGTTAGTGACTAAAGATTCTTTCTCTTGGAAGTCAGTATCCTTCTGAAAATCCGGCTCCTGTTCCTGGTTCTCGTTATATATATATATATATATATATATATATATATATATATATATATATATATATATATATATATATATATATATATATATATATATATATATATATATATATATATATATATATATATATATATATATATATATATATATATATATATATATATGAACAATGTATTTAATGTGACATTGACTTTATTAATGTGTTCTCGAAGTCATATGCTCCAGAGAAGCAAGTTTAGAGATCATTTTATGTGTAGTTATTCTTAAAGTATTTAAATAGGGTTATTATTGCCTTGAGAGCAATTAATTTATTTAATATAGTACAAATGTGTTTTTGGATAGGAGTGCTTTATTGTGAACAGTGGCATGTATAAACATTATTGTCACAAAGTTTTAGCTTCTAAACATAAGTAATTTATTTACTAGCATTTTTCTAAGCAAAAGTACTAAATAAATCTTAGGGCGTAAAATAATGCTTACTGAGAGCAGTCAATTTGGCATGGGTACAGAAGTTGCTCGGGAACTCAAATTATGTATCTAATTTGGCAATTACTAAAGCCGACCACTCAAACAACTCCTACACAATTCTGGTGGTGAACACACTAGCAAGATAATCCTATGAAAGAAAGAACAACCTAAGCATACTAGTGGATCACACACGAGACAAAGCAACTCCTATGCAAGCTAGTAATCAGGAACAAGCGGAAGCACACAACAAGCTAGCAAGGAACCTACTCATGCAAAGCTACTACATCATCAAGTACAAGATAAGCACACAAGCATAAGTAGTACAACACATAGGAGGGTGATCAATCAAGCCAAAGCAACTCCTATACATGCTAGTGATCAAGTGAAAGCTAAGCACAACAAGCAAGTATAGAAGGCTATTCATGCAAGTCTACAAGGTAATCAACTAGAACAAGATAAGTACACAAGCATGAATAGCACGGTATGTAAATACGGAAAGTAAGGCATCATAGTAAGGAGAAGGTCAAGGAATGCTCATGATTTTTTTTCCCGAGGTCTTGGAAGGATGGAGCCTTCCCCTACTCCCTGTTGGACCACTCGTGCAGGAGTCCGGTCCCTCCCGCCACCATTGTGGTGTTCTCGCACACGAGCCCGCAATCACTCCCGGAGTGAAGACATGGTTGCGTCACCACTGCCACCAAGGCACAAGCTCGCCTCCTTCGAGAACTTGCCAGACTCCCCGAGCCGCCACGGGCGCTCACTAGCGATGCCCCTTTCACCAGCGGGCTCAAACCGGGTACAAACGTGTGACAGCCTTCACAACCGATCAAGATAGGCTCGATCACTGACACCTAACCGGTCTAGGTCTCACCATAGACCAAGAGTAACAACCTAGATCACACCCTCAAGAACACCCTAGCGTTAGATGTGCAAGATGCTCTTGTTACTCTCACTAGAACTCTCAAGATATGCAATATCTCTTCCTAGTGCTCTCCTCTTTTCCTCTTGGCTCTCACCAAATGCTCCAAGCAATTCCACTGGCCAAGAGAGGTCTCTAAGACCCCAGCAACGAAGTTATATAGGCTTCCAACCTCCAACTAGCCATTGCTCTATGAAATCTCTTTTCTGGACACTGGCCAGACTGCTCGGTCTCTGCCTGACCGAACCGTCCGGTCACTCGAGGAACGGGTCCTCGAGTCGTTGGCTTCACTGTGTGCCGAAGATCTCATACTGACCGGACCGTTCGGTCAGACTTTCTCTCTCTATTCTAGATAGCATCCAAAACTGCGCACTTCTGTCCCAAGCCACCTCTATACAGACTGGACCATCCGGTCTGCTGACCGTACCGTCCGGTCAGTATAGGCCTTCACGCGGACAGACTCCTTGCAGACTGCTCTCTGATCTCCAACTGAACGTACAGTCGGGTCACCATTGACCCCTCTGTCGGGTCACTCTGTCTAGAAGCTGAAACTCCTCGTCCTCGCTTGACATCGTTTCCCGGCTTCTCCGACCAGCTCCTTGGCTTCTCCACTGTCACCTAGTGCCTGTAATTTCACTGAGTGTCCATGCACATCACCGACTAGTCATGACCTAAGAGACATGACCTAGACCCTCTTGATAGTCCATTTTTTCCAATGGACTCAAAGCCCTAAAAACTAGACAAGTGCTCCCAACAATTGCTCCATAGCTTGTCCTTAGCCTTGATCCATCTCCATCAACCCTTGGACTCCATCGAGCTTACAAGCCTCCATGCTTACGGTCATTGTCATCCATCGCCAAGGCAACCGTCAACAATCATCATAATGTAGAAAAGGTGTCCAACACGCACAACACTCGTGTAGACATTGGTCACATTTTATGTTTGTCATTCATCAGTAAAACAACAATACCTTTGGGTGACTCCAATAGTCATGATCCATACAATCTCCCTTTTTTTGGTGATGAATGACAACCACTACTTATGATGATCCAAAATGGACGAGCAACAAGGAACCAAAGGAAAAGAAAGGATTTGAAAAGATTACCTTGGTCCTTACCTTGGAAGTAGTCTCCCCCTTGGAATGTGCTAGGTGTTAAGGGAGAACTACCCAATCATGTAGTGCACTTGATATTGATCTTGAGTTGAATTTTGCTCCCATCTTGGTGTCATGGTTAATGATCTTGTTGAAGTAGACACACACCAAAGACGTAAATGTTCATGTCGGTGTAGATGTTCATCTTGATATGACCTTCATGTGTGCTCTAAGTGAACATGCACGATTTCCTTGATCATCTCCATTTGGTCTTCATGTTCTCCTCTTTGTCACCTCATATCCTCCATGTATCTTCATGTTCTTCTCGTTCTTCTTCTCCCCTACTAGACTTTCCATGGTCCTTTTTGAATCTTCATGTCTTCATGTTCTTCTTCTCCCCGACTTGGCTTTTGGATCTTCATGTTCTTCTCCCCCTTTGTCACCTATCACAAAAAACAAGAAACCAAAAGCGAAACACAAGACAACCAAGGAGCAAAAGATAAATGGCAAGAGTTAGGAAAACTCTCCCTTTCATGGTGCTCCTTCTTGGTCATGATGGTGTTCCATCATAGCTCCCCCTACACACATGACACAACAAAATATTTCCTCAAGAATGCAATGGTTAGTCATTTGTGTGATAGGAATGTATGAGTCACTTGTCTTTGAGCCACGCGAGTAGATTTAACCTTGGAGCATGTTTGAACATGACTCAATGGGCATGAAGCACAAAGATCACTATGTGATCATCTAGAGGGTCATATACTTACATTGTAAATAAGCAACTCCCCCTAGAAACATGCTTAGAAGCATGCGAGGTATCACAATGCAAGAATGCATGAATGCAAAGAATGCAAATGCAAATGCAACAAGTATACAAATGCATATGCGATGCTAAAAGAAAGAGAGAGAGAACGGCTACAAACCAAAGTGCCAACAACGAGTTGTTCCCTTCTCGAGCTTACTCACAATGGACCATTCTTCAATGCCTTAGGCATACCATGAACCACCTTCCCAAGCTTAACCCATGTCCATTTCTATCTCAAGGAGGTCCGAAGATGACCAACAAGCAAAGAGAAACAAGCACAAAACAAAGGCACAAATAACAAACAAAACAAACAAGGCTATACATATTTACAAGACACAAGCTTTAGGGTTACTCATGTGAATTTTGAAAGGTTGAGAACATTGAGTTCTCCCCTTAGCTTGTTGAAGGTCTTCTCATCGAGTGGCTTGGTAAAGATATCCGCCAATTGTTGATGAGTGTGCACACTCACCAACTCGATGTCCTTCTTCTCAACATGGTGTCTTATGAAGTGATGCTTGACTTGAATATGCTTTGCATGACCATGATCTCTGGTTTTGAGAGCCATATTGATTGCCGCCTCACTACTACAATATAATGGCATTTGAGTGTAGTTGAGGCCATAATCCGAGAGTGTTTGCCGCATATAGAGAAGTTGTGCACAACAAGCTCCCACTGCCATGTACTCCACTTCGGCTGTAGATAGAGCCACCGAGTTTTGCTTCTTTGAGCTCCAAGATACAAGAAATCTTCCAAGAAATTGGCAACCTCCCGATGTGCTCTTTCCATTCACTTTGCATCCCGTGAAGTCCGAATCCGAGTACCCAAGTAACTCAAAGCTTGTACCTCTAGGATATCATAATCCCATGGTAGGTGTGTACTTGAGGTATCTAAGAATCCTTACGGCCTTCAAATGAGACTCCTTTGGATTTACTTGATAGCATGCACACAAGTACACACTAAACATGATGTCCGGTCTTGAGGCAGTGAGATAGAGCAAAGAACCAATCATTGATCTATAGAGCTTGGGGTCCATAGGTTTTCCTTTTTCACATCATCATCCAAGGGTTTGTTTGTTGCCATAGGTGTATGCAATGGCTTGCAATCTTCCAAGTTGAATCTCTTGAGAAGGTCCTTGGTGTACTTTTCTTGATAGATGAAATTCCCTTCTCTCAATTGCTTCACTCAAAAACCAAGGAACACACTCTCCAATCATTGACATTTGGAATTCCCGTGCCATCTTTTCCTGAAACTCCTCATTGAACTTCTCATTGGTTGACCCATAGATGATATCATCCATATGATTCGGCACACAAAGAGATCCTTCCCAACATGCCTTGAATAAGGTGTTGTCAATACTTCCAATCCTGAAGCCATTCTTGAGAAGGAAGTTTCTCACGTGTTCATACCATGTCCTTGGTGCTTGCTTGAGGCCATAGAGAGCCTTCTTCAATTTGTACACATGTCTTGGATGTTTAGGGCCCTCAAACTTTGGAGGTTGTTCCACATAGACTTTCTCATTGATCTCTCCATTCAAGAAGGCACTTTTGACATCCATTTGATAGAGCTTGAAGCCATTGTGTGATGCATAGGCAAGTAAGATCCAAATCGCTTCAAGTCGAGCCACGAGAGCAAATGTTTCTTCAAAAAAAAAAAATTCCCGCCACTTGAGAATACCCCTTGGCCACTAGACGAGCCTTGTTCTTGACAATTGCCCCTTTCTCATCTTGCTTGTTCTTGAAGACCCACTTGGTGCCAACCCTATTATGATTCTTGGGCCTCTCAACCAATTTCCACACTTTGCATCTCTTGAAGTTGTTCAATTATTCTTGCATAGCCATTACCCACTTGTGACCATCCATAGCTTCATCAATGGTAGTGGGTTCAATCATAGAGACAAAGGAAAAGTTCTTAATTGCAACATTTGACTCCTCATCATTTTCTTCACTCACATAGTTGGGATTGTATTGATTTCTCCTTGTCCTAACTCCTTGAGATGGACTCCTAATGATCAAGTCCCATGAGTGATCCATGTTGATGGCTTTGGGTCTAGGATGATGTTCTTCTTGATTGGGAGGAGCTCTAGGTGAAGTATCTTCTACATCATGGATTGCTTGCTCTCTTGAGATATGAGTGTCTTGCATCCTTAGTGAGGTGGGGGAATCACTCATATGCTTTTTTGTCTTGGAACTAGAGCTTGGAGTGGATGAGGAAGTATCATGTGAAGAGCTTGGAAAAGTAGCTTGAGGTGAAGTATGTGGGGAGGCTTGTGACTCACTTCTCACTTAGGTTTCGTCATAGGTAGGTGGATTCACTCTCAATGAATCTTGGGAGGAGCTAGTGGGTGTGTTAATGATATCTTGGGTTGGTTCTTGCACCTTGGAGGAAGAGGTTGGTTGAGGTGGAGTTGAGGGCTCACCAATATCATCATCATTGACCTCGTGGGGTAAAACCTCGCCCACGGGCATGTTCCTCAAAGCTTCTCTCATTAGCTCATCTCCAATGTTGACTTCATGGAATTCATTTTATTTTGAGATCCTTTGACTCATCAAATTGCACATCATAAGATTCCTCCACACATCCTGTGGCTGAGTGGTAGACCTGATATGCTTTAGAAGTTCCTGAATACCCAACAAGAATGTCTTCATCAATTCTGCTCTTAAATTTCACGGGCTTCCTCCTCTTCTTGAGAATGTAGCAAGTTGTTGACGGCTGTTAAGTACCATTTTCAACCGTCAACTATACTCAAATAAAGGAGAATTTGGCATTTCATACACGCATGCTTTATCACAATAATATAGTTCCACTTGTACTTGGAGAACTTTGTGCATGCAGGAGGAAATATGAAGGAAACACCTCAAAAGGCAAGAAAACACTTTCGACCAATCAGAGAGTGCCACATGGACGTCACACGGATTGAAGGGCCCATTTTCAGCTCTTAACCGATGTAACTCCCTGTAATACCGCGGGAACCGACCTCAGGACCCACCTGCCAGCCTCTCCAAGAAAGCACAGGCCAGGAGGACCCCTGGCCAGGTCGGGCGACCCAGTCAGGTCGGCCGACCTGGTCCTAGGGGATATTCCTTTGTGCTTCCACGTGTTGGCTCCTCAGCGACTCCTGATGGCGGTTTGAGGTGCCTTCCGTGGTGGTTACTCTCCCTTGCCGACCTATTGAGGCTATAAATAGGAGGGTGTGCCTTCACACTGAACACACACCACAAGAAGCATTTCTCTCTTGTTAGTAGTAGTTCTTGGAGTTTTAGTGGAGTTAGGCTGAGTCTAGAGCTCTCTAGTCCCAAGTCTTCACTTGGAATTGGTATGGCTCTTGTATCTTTTCCCTTTTGTAAGACTTTGCTCTTATCAATATATATATTTTTTCTATATAGTTGTGCTTGGGTCATGAGTTTCTTGTTTGATATTGTGATCCATATATGTGATAGTATAGTCTACTTGTGTGATAGTAGTTTATATTTATTATACTACTATTGTCATGCTAGTTATATACCGTCACTATAGTCTAGTTTATATGTTATAGTCTTTATGCTTAGTTTTAGCTGATAAAGTATAGCATGGGTTTGGTGATCGTATTCGTACGGTAGCTCTGCCTCGTTAATAGTAATCGCGGAGGGGCAGAGTGCTCTTTGGTCATGCAAGTATGGTATTTGGGTGACTGATTTGCATCAATTATTCGTTAGTCTACTGGTTCGTTGAGGTAGGCGGCAGGTGGTGACAGCCCTGTCCGTCCTTTGAAATCCTCCCCGCTAGGCTAGTGCGTAGGCTCTTGGCGGAAGTCGCCTGTGGATGCAGGGGTAAGTCCGTGCCTGAAGTGCTATACTATTGACTGCTGAACCTGAGTGTGGGTCTGTATGTATTCTACTTAGGCTATGCAACTGTATAGGAATGTATAGTAGGAGTAGCTTAGCCTAGTCTTTCCTCCACTAGACTTTATTTATTTAGTAGGAATCTTCTGTGTGTGTCACACTACCCGGCTATTATCATGTACCCGCCTGTCTTGGTTAGATATCCTTGCTAATTGTTAACATGATCTTATATGTTAGTAACGCTTCTTGATCATAACCTTCCTTTGGGATAAACAAATACGATACCCTGAATACTTCCGGGTGAA
This sequence comes from Eleusine indica, assembly GCA_030378355.1. Classification (NCBI taxonomy): domain Eukaryota; kingdom Viridiplantae; phylum Streptophyta; class Magnoliopsida; order Poales; family Poaceae; genus Eleusine; species Eleusine indica. Next base: position 19,321,789 of record CM059497.1, read on the forward strand.
ATGCTACAGCGGTATTCTCCGTGCGCTTGCGGATTTTACCTACTTGACTCTGGGACATATTAGTGAACCGTTTCTGGCCCCGTGCCGAGAATGATTTATTAATATGGCTTAGCAAAAGTCAACAAGCATTTCTGGCGCCGTTGCCGGGGAAGGCGTATGATTTAAGAAAAATTACTAATGTATATAGTAGTGTTGCAATTATTAAGGCTATCTCCTAAGCAGGATAACCTTGCTTTGTTTTTTGCATTTTGTATGAAAACAGGGTAGTGTATGACTGGTTTCGACTTGCCGACAAACTTCACTGAAGATCCTGAGTCACTCCTGAGAAGGACACGAGCTAGGCTCACCCCTCCTCGTAAGGAGACTCGGCCAATCGAACCTGTCATTCCCGCACCATCAAGCTCTGAGCAAATGGCCGACAAGACCCTCCGCGAGTTCTCCGCTCCCTCCGCTGCCAACATCCCTACGGGACCAGCTGGCAATGTGGGAGATGCGAACTTCGAGATCAAGACCGGTCTCATCACCATGGTGCAGGCTAGCCCATTCTGTGGGAAAGCCAATGAGGACGCTAGTGCTCATCTCCAGCAATTCCTGGAGATTTGCAACACGTTCAAAATGAAGGACGTCACCCCTGACGCTGTTCGCCTTCGACTATTCCCGTTCTCTCTCCTTGGGAGAGCGAGACAGTGGTTCTACGCAAACCCTGAAGCTGTGAACACTTGGGAGAAGTGTTCAGCTGCGTTCCTTGCAAAGTTCTTCCCGCTGGGCAAGACCAATGCCCTCCGCGGAAGGATCTCAAGCTTCCAGCAGGAGTCGAAGGAGTCGATTCCTGAGGCATGGGAGAGGCTCCAGGAGTACATCCTGGCATGTCCCACCACGGGATGGATGATTGGCTGATCATCCAGAACTTCTACAACGGGCTTATTTCATCGGCCCGCGACCACCTCGACGCTGCTGCTGGTGGAGCCTTCTTCTCGCTCACTGTGAGCAAGGCAAAAGATTTGATCGAGAAGATGGTGTCCAACCAAGGTTGGAATGAAGAGCGCCTCCAACCTCGCCAGCGAGGCATGCACTCCGTCAAGGAGGTTGACATGCTCGCCGTCAAGATTGACCTTCTCATGAAGAAGATGGACGACCAAGCCAATGGAGAAGTGAAAGCCCTAGACGCTCGTATGACTTGCGAGGTCTGTGGCAACACGGGACACTCGGGCAATGACTGCCCTGAGACCCGTGAGGACGCAATGTTCATGGGCAACAACAACAACAACGGCTACCGTCCACAAGGAGGTCAAAGTTGGGGTCCACCACGTCCCAACTACCAAGGAGGTAACTCTAGCAACTTCTCTGGTTTTAATTCCGGTTATAATCAGCCCTCCTTGAAAGATCTTGTGCTTGGTCAAGCTAAGGTTAATGATAACATCAGTAAAAAGCTTGCCACCACTGATAGGACTCTTGAGAGCATCCACACTAAGATAGAGGGTGTTTCCTCTGCTCTCAAGAATCAGCTGAGCTTTAATAAAATGATAGAAACCCAATTAGCTCAGTTAGCTGCTGCTGTTCCTACTGCTGAGTCGGGGAAAATCCCGGGGCAACCCGAGACCCCCTTAGAAAATGTTAATGCGGTTACCACGAGAGGAGGTAAGTCCACTCGGGATCCGCCATACCCTAACCATGCAGGAAAGGACACATCAGCTGAGAAGCCGGCAGAAGAAGAAGAACTGCCGCCCAGGAAAACGGCCCCACATGAGTTCTATGACACGAACCTCATGCCGTTTCCTGAAAGAAGAAGGAAGCCCACCGTGGACGAGCAGTTCACACGCTTCGTTGAGGTGATCCAGAAGCTGCACATCAACATGCCCTTGCTGGATGCGATACAAGTACCCACGTACGCTCGCTACCTCAAGGATCTTATCAGCAATAAGCGCCCACTACCGACCACAGAAATTGTCAAGCTGACGGAAGAGTGTAGTGCTGCTATACTCAACCGGCTTCCTGAGAAGAAGAAAGATCCGGGGTGTCCCACGATCACCTGCTCGATCGGGACACAGAACTTCGACCATGCCTTATGTGATCTTGGGGCAAGTGTGAGCGTCATGCCGAAGGATGTCTTCGATAAGCTCAACTACACCACACTATCCCCCACGCCGATGCAGCTGCAGCTGGCCGATTCAACGGTCTGCTATCCGGCGGGGATCGCCGAAGATATTCCGGTGAAAATCCGGGATTGCTTCATCCCCGTCGACTTCGTAGTGCTTGACATGGACGTCGGGAAGAGCACACCGCTCATCCTGGGACGCCCATCTCTCAGCACTACGGATGCTCGCATCGATGTAGGAGCCGGAGAAATCCGCTTCCACATCAATGGCAAGGAGGAGAAGTTTGACTTTTGGCCACGGAAAGAACAGTGCAACATGATCCGTATCAAGTACGGGCCGAACCCAAGCAACATCAAGGAAGTGGAGGTCACTCCGCCAAAGAAGGACAGCCTCATCACATTCATGAAGAACTTCCTTGAGAAGGAAAAGGTTGCACAGCAACAACTGATGAAGGCAAGGAGGCAAAGGTCACACATTAAGCAATAGCCTCCGAAGTCCACAAGGCAGCAACCTCCGAGGTCTGCAAAGAAACAGGCTGTGAAGCCTGCAAAACCGCAGCCTCCGAAGCCCGAGAAGCCACCGACCGCAACAAAGACCAAGAAGGTGTGGCGAGTGAAACAAGAAGCATCATCCGTGTCTTCATCTCCGGGACCGGACAACGCTTCATCGAGCTGAACGCCGGAGAAAAGTCCCGCTCGTCGGACTTTAAAAGGTGAGTCCTCGCCGGGAGGTTAAACCGGTAGTTATCCATATTTGCTCTTTTAATTGCATATTTGCTTTCCACCACATTTTGATTTTTCCCGACCACTGCATTTCTACATTTTTGAATTTTTCCAGCCACCTTGGAATTTTTCAAAACTCATTTGCATTTTTGAAAGTTTAGAAAATAGGTTTTTGGGCTTTCCATTTTGAAAAGATTTTTTGTCGAGCTTTTTGAGCAAAAAGGCAGCAGGGGACAAATCCCCTAGCCGTTGGGGAACACATAGGAAAAAGGGGGCTGCCAGGAGGCCCACCTGCCAGGTCGGCCGACCCCCTGGCCCCACCTTTTCCTGTGCTCCTTTCTCCCAACGGCTATATGGCCGTTGCTCTGTCCCTTTCTAACGGCCATCTTGCTTTCTTGGCTATAAAAACCGCCCAGGAGGAGGAGCTTCACCATTCCAAGCTCATCTTTCACTCCCCTCCTTTGCTCACTTGTTGCTCTCCCAAAATTTCGTGTTCTTCAACTTTACTACAGCCCCAAAAACCCAAAAAAAAAAAATATTTCCCCTCTGTTTTAGTGCATTTGCAAGTTGTTGTGAGAAGAAAACCAATTTCGGAGAAGCTCGGGTTTGTCGTTTTCACTAACGCTCACCCGAACACTTGTTCGATCTTGTTTTTGTTCTTGTCTTGTGTTTGTTCTTGTGTGCAGCCATGTTCAACCGAATGAAGCAAGTCGCCGGAATCAAGCGGAGAAAAAGCACTCGTGCAAGCACGAGTCAAGCATCCTCCGTCGAGCTCACACCAAGTCCGGGGCATGGTGACCCCGAAGCTGAAATTCCGGAGGAAAGGCCGGCCTTGCTCATCACCGAGGAGCATCTCGACATCAAGGACGACCGCGAGGGCCAAGCCATCGCGCTCATGAGAGAACGGCCATTCGCCCACACCCGACGCTTCGATCCGGACTTCCTCGAGAAAATAGGTATGAGAGAAGAATTTACCTCTATTTTTCGCACTATGGGTTGGCTAAATTTCGTAGAAGTAGATGAGCCGGGTTCTCGTTTGCTTACTATGCAGTTTTTATGCACCCTTAGAAAGTATGATGAAGGCATTTCTTTTCGCTTGTATGGGCAAGAGCGCTTGGTCATATGGGGTGATCTTCATGCTATGCTAGGTCTAAATCCTAAATGTAGGCTAGACTTAGATAAAGCGCTAAAGGGGTTCCATAAAGAAAGTTTTTGGAAAAAGATTTCCGGAAACGAGTGGGGTCCCAAGCCTAGAACAAGTGCCATCCATAATCCTACACTTAGATTTATGCATGTGTGGTTGGCTATGACCTTGTTTCCTCGAGGTGACATTAGGGTTGTCCGGCAAGATGAATTGAAAATACTTTATGCCATGGTTAAGAAAATTAGGGTGTCACCCGCGGAATGCATGATTGATCAATGGTTAGACAATATAAAGTTGACAGGACCAATTGAGTGCACCTCTTTAGTTACTCGCATTGCGCAGAAGTGTGGTCTGCTTGAGAATGTTCATGTTGAATATTTGACGGTAGATAGAGAATTTCTAGGCGAGGACTATTTTGTGCAAGGACATACTTTGAAACATGGTCCAAATAATACCTTGATCTATCACTTTCCCGGGTATACAAATGAATTCCCGTTACCTAACCCGGGTCTTCGTTTGTATCACTGTCGGGCACTAACCCTCCCACTTGAGCCAGTGGGAGAAGTTCGCAGGCATAGTGTTTCAGGGCGACCGACACGTTCCCGTAGGCATATGGAGCCTATACCGGAGTTTCACACTCCGACCGGAGATCCGGTATGGGAGCAGCCCCCGCCACAAGACGAGGCGGGTGCATCAACATGGCAGGCCGGAGCATGGGAATCTCAGTACGATTACCCCATGCAGACGTCATCAAGTTCAAGCGGACCGCCATCCTTTGCCACTCGGTCATTCTCATCCCGTGGGTTCCGTGAACTCAACTATGGGATGGCCGAGTTGACAAGGAGGGTGAACGACATTGATTTGCGCACCGAGAGCATGCAACAAACTCTCACGCAACATGTCACCGACACCCAGCAATGGCAGAATTTCAGCGACAACCAATTCCGCCAGCTGAACGCGATGATGGCTCAGAATCAGAGCAATTGGGATGCCTTCTTCCGCTCCCAAGGCTACGACCTGAACCAGCAGATATGAGCAAGAACAAGCTTGGGGGAGGACCCCCCTTCTCATGGTAACTTGTATCTTTCCCCTTCCCTTTATTTCTTGCATTTGCTAAATCTAAAAATCCAAAAAAAAAAAAAATTTATAAAATCTGAAAACCATAAAAATTTGTAAAACATAAAAAGAACAAAAATATTTCCCTTTTTCATGCGCGGTGTGAATGTGTATAATTTTCCTATGTTGAGATGATGAATAGTTGCTCTGTCCTTTATTCCTCTCTAATGCTAGTTTACAACTTAGTACTCTCTCAAGAGTTAGGTTTGTTGGTAAATCTTGCCTTGAACTTGTATCTTGTGGGTAGCATATGCATTCTCTAGTTCTAAGTTGTTGAGAGGTATGATATGATAGATAGGGCTGCTATGATCTTGCTCAACGTAAAGCTTGAATTCCGGAGTTTTATTTTTCAAAATGACAAATTGATAAGTTCCTCAATGATGAAATTCCCACCACAGCCATATGTAGTGCTTACATTTGAAAACCTTTACACATATGCTGCTTGTTTCACATTGAGCTTAGTCAAAATTGTTGTGACCCTAGTAGAACTCTTTTCATGCTTTCTTGATCAAGATCATATACACACATCCACCGCCATGAGCTATCCTTCTAAATCAAGAAGATAGCATCCACCATATCCACCATATCCACCGTGAGCTATTCTTCTACACCGGAAGAAAGCCACTATCCATCCATCCATCCAAAGAAACACTCCATATATCCATTGCAAAATTCCTCTCTCAAAGTATTCATTGCAAACTAGGACTATGGCTATGCAAAAAGAAAAGAAAAAAAATGCTCAAAAAAGAGAGCAAGCAAAAGATAGCCATAGCCTAGAAACTCCAAAAGAGAGAAGGAAAATTCAAAAAGGAGTTATTTCTTCCCATCTACCATTCCTCCGTTCTCCCACACACTTGCACATCTTGATCAAGATTGTTTGAATTGATGTTTTTCTTGGATCCGGTCTTTTGACATAGCAATATTATGTGAACATGAGTGCCTCATATATCCCTACCTTGAGCTCCACATAAAGCCTTATTTAGAAGTAGGTGATTATAGGCAACACTTTGCCTTGGTGAGGAATCATACACATATTGAGTGATCCGAGAGAATCATTTGAGGAATTTGGTTTTTATTTTCAAAATCTTTTGAAAACCTCCGGAATAACATAGCGGAATCTAGAGCAAGTGATTGGTGCCCTGCAATTGTTCTATCTCTCAACCGCCCAAGACAATGAGGTGTAAAAGCCCCATGGATCGAGGTAAATGGGTAAGTTATGTGCCAACATATTTAATTCTAGGAAGAGTACTTTGTTGTGCGCATAGTATTATTGAGGAGTAGGACATTGTAGCAACTCCTGATCAACAACTTAAGTTTATCTTTGCTTCGGGACGAGCAAAGGGTAAGCTTGGGGGAGTTTGTTGACGGCTGTTAAGTACCATTTTCAACCGTCAACTATACTCAAATAAAGGAGAATTTGGCATTTCATACACGCATGCTTTATCACAATAATATAGTTCCACTTGTACTTGGAGAACTTTGTGCATGCAGGAGGAAATGTGAAGGAAACACCTCAAAAGGCAAGAAAACACACTTTCGACTAATCAGAGAGTGCCACATGGACGTCACACGGATTGAAGGGCCCATTTTCAGCTCTTAACCGACGTAACTCCCTGTAATACCCCGGGAACCGACCTCAGGACCCACCTGCCAGCCTCCCCAAGAAAGCACAGGCCAGGAGGACCCCTGGCCAGGTCGGGCGACCCAGTCAGGTCGGCCGACCTGGTCCTAGGGGATATTCCTTTGTGCTTCCACGTGTTGGCTCCTCAGCGACTCCTGATGGCGGTTTGAGGTGCCTTCCGTGGTGGTTACTCTCCCTTGCCGACCTATTGAGGCTATAAATAGGAGGGTGTGCCTTCACACTGAACACACACCACAAGAAGCATTTCTCTCTTGTTAGTAGTAGTTCTTGGAGTTTTAGTGGAGTTAGGCTGAGTCTAGAGCTCTCTAGTCCCAAGTCTTCACTTGGAATTGGTATGGCTCTTGTATCTTTTCCCTTTTGTAAGACTTTGCTCTTATCAATATATATATTTTTTCTATATAGTTGTGCTTGGGTCATGAGTTTCTTGTTTGATATTGTGATCCATATATGTGATAGTATAGTCTACTTGTGTGATAGTAGTTTATATTTATTATACTACTATTGTCATGCTAGTTATATACCGTCACTATAGTCTAGTTTATATGTTATAGTCTTTATGCTTAGTTTTAGCTGATAAAGTATAGCATGGGTTTGGTGATCGTATTCGTACGGTAGCTCTGCCTCGTTAATAGTAATCGCGGAGGGGCAGAGTGCTCTTTGGTCATGCAAGTATGGTATTTGGGTGACTGATTTGCATCAATTATTCGTTAGTCTACTGGTTCGTTGAGGTAGGCGGCAGGTGGTGACAGCCCTGTCCGTCCTTTGAAATCCTCCCCGCTAGGCTAGTGCGTAGGCTCTTGGCGGAAGTCACCTGTGGATGCAGGGGTAAGTCCGTGCCTGAAGTGCTATACTATTGACTGCTGAACCTGAGTGTGGGTCTGTATGTATTCTACTTAGGCTATGCAACTGTATAGGAATGTATAGTAGGAGTAGCTTAGCCTAGTCTTTCCTCCACTAGACTTTATTTATTTAGTAGGAATCTTCTGTGTGTGTCACACTACCCGGCTATTATCATGTACCCGCCTGTCTTGGTTAGATATCCTTGCTAATTGTTAACATGATCTTATATGTTAGTAACGCTTCTTGATCATAACCTTCCTTTGGGATAAACAAATACGATACCCTGAATACTTCCGGGTGAAATGCTACAGCGGTATTCTCCGTGCGCTTGCGGATTTTACCTACTTGACTCTGGGACATATTAGTGAACCGTTTCTGGCCCCGTGCCGGGAATGATTTATTAATATGGCTTAGCAAAAGTCAACACAAGTGCAGCCAAAGACCCGAAAATAGGAAACATTATGTTTCCGTCCAACCAATAGCTCATATGGTGTCTTCTTCAACAACCCGTGGAGATAGACACGGTTTGAGGTGTGGCAAGCTGTGTTGATTGCTTCAACCCAAAATCTCTCATGAGTTCCATACTCATCCAACATGGCACGAGCAAGGGTGATGAGTGTCTTGTTCTTCCTCTCCACTACTCCATTCTGCTCGGGAATATATGTAGCGGAGAATTCATGCTTGATCCCCTTCTTGTCATAATATTCCTCTACTATTGTGTTCTTGAACTCAGTCCCATTGTCACTCCTTATCTTCACAATGCTAGCCTTGAATTCATTCTTTGCTCTCCTTGCAAACTTTCTGAAGATGTCACTTGCTTGAGACTTGTCCACAAGAAAGAAAATCCAAGTGTATCTTGTGAAGTCATCCACAATCACCAAGCAATATAGATTCTCTCCCAGACTCCTGTAATGTGTTGGCCCCAACAAGTCCATGTGCAAGAGCTCTAGAGGACGACATGTAGACAAGAATGAATTGGTGGGATGAGATGATGCAACTTGCTTTCCAGCCTGACAATCACTACACAGTCTGTCCTTTTCAAAGGTGACATCCTTGATTCCTTCAACTAGATTCCTCTTGACCACTTTTCTGAGTTGATTCACTCTAACATGTGCCAGTCTTCTATGCCACAACCAACCCTCTGTTGCCTTAGTGAACAGACAAGTACTTGGTGGCATGTTGCTTGATTTGAAGTCCGTGACATACAAGTTCCCATGTTTCACTCCATAAAATACTAGCCTTTTCTTTGCATTCTCAATCAATGCTCCATCCTCATCAAATGTGCACTGGAATCCCACGTCACAGAGTTGACCAATAGACAGGAGGTTGAAGTTGAGGGTTTCCACAAAAAAGACCTTGGAGAGATGGAGGTCCTCAGTAATGGCCACCTTGCCTGATCCTCTAATTCACCCTTTTGAGTTATCCCTAAAAGTCACTTTCTCACTGTCTTCATCTTCATCAATGTTGGTGAACATGGTTGTCTTCTAGGTCATATGTTGGATGCACCCACTATCGAGTATCCAATGGGTGCCTCCACTCTTGTAGTTGACCCTGCTGGTAGCCATAAGACAAGCACCAGAGGAAGAGGGGTTAGTATCCAAAGCATTGCTCAATTGACTTGTACAAACCTGTGAAAGGACCGAAAGGCCTACCGAGAGGGGCGGAGGGGGGGGGGGTGAATCGGTAGCCGACCACGAATCCAAATACTTCAATTTCACACCACTAGAACCCGACAAGCGTTGCAACCTAAATTGTTCTAGTAGGCCAAGACCCTATGCATGCTAGTGTTCATGATACAAAACACAAGGCGGAAGCTAAACACACTAGCCTATGCAAGCCACAAGTCATCCTATCAACTAGAGCCCACAAATGCGGAATAATAAAGAGGGGATCAAGGAATGCTCATGATTTTTTCCCGAGGTCTCGGAAGAATGGCGCCTTCCCCTACTCCTCGTTGGACCACTCCCGCCACCAAGTGGAGTTCTCGCCCATGAGCTCGCAATCACTCCTGGAGTGAAGACACGGTGCACGTCACCGCTGCCACCAAGGCACAAGCTCGCCTCCCTCGAGAACTTGCCGGACTCCCCGAGCCGACACGAGCGCTCACTAGCGATGCCCTTTTCACCGGCGGGCTCATACCATGTACAAACATGTGACGGCCTTCACAACCAATCATGATAGGCTCGATCATCAATACCTAACCAGTCTAGGTCTCACCATAGACCAAGAGTAACAACCTAGATCACACCCTCAAGGACACCTAGCCATAGATGTGCAAGATCACTCCATGTTACTCTCACTAGCACTCTCAAGATATGCAATATCTCCTCCTAGTGCTTTCCTCTTTTCCTCTTGGACCTTACCAAATGCTCTCAGGTATTCCACTGTCCAAGAGAGGTCTCCAAGACCCCAGTAACGAAGTTATATAGGCTTCCAACATCAAACTAGCTGTTGCTCCATGAAATTAGCTTTCTGGGCCTATTGACCAAACTGTCCGGTCACTACCTAACTGGACCGTCCGGTCACTACAAACCTGAGCACCAACGGCTCTGCCGTGGGGAAATCATGTACTGACCAGACTATACGGTCAGTAGACCGGACCGTCCGGTCTCTCTGTCTATCAGACAGGTCCGACGCGTCAGGCATCCTCGTCGGACTCCAGAGAGTTGCTTTCTCTCTGCTCTGTGTTTCGCCCATACTGACCGGACCGTCCGGTCTCTATGGTCCCTGGCACAGACAGATTCCTCGCTAAGTCTTCTCTCTGGATTTTCTATCCTCCTAGTGATCGTACAGTCTGGTCTCCACTGACCCCTCTGTCCGGTCACTACGTCTAGAACCTGAAACTTGTCGTCGTTGCTTGACTTTGTTTCTCGGCTTTTCCGAACAGCTCCTTGGCTTTTCGACTGTCAACTAGTGCCTGTGATTTCATCGAGCAACCTTGGAGATCACCGACTAGACATGACCTAAGAGAATTGACCTAGACCCCCTTGATAGTCTGGTTTTTCCTATGGACTCAAAGCCCTAGCAACTAGACAAGTGTTCCCAACACTTGTTCCATAGCTTGTCCTTCGCTTTGATTCATCTCCATCAACCCTTGGACTCCATCAAGATTACAAGCCTCCATGCTTGTGGTCATTGTCATCAATCGCCAAGGCAACCATCATCCATATAATTTGAAGTAGAGTTTAGAGATGATTCCTACATAGACACACTCGTGTAGATATTAGCCCACAATTTCATAGTTGTCATCTATCACCAAAACATTCATACCTTGGGGATTCCAGCAATGGTCATGAAGCTTACAATCTCCCTCTTTTGGGTGATTGATGATAACCACTACTTATTATAATCTTATCAATGAACAACAAGGCTAAAAGAGCTACACTACAATCAAGAGGAACCTCAAAAGCATAAGAGAGAAATGCACAAAGTCCTACTCAAACAAACATCATCAAGAGAAAGGCGCACTCTAGATGATATGCATGCATGTCATGTGAAGATATTTAATAAAAGCATAAAGACATGCAATGCAAGACATGAATGATGATATGCAACAGGTTAGCATGACAATGCATAAGAATTAAGAACAAGCAATCATCATCATGGAATCATATACATGCATACAGGAAACGTAAGGAATACAAAGCACTATATATGAAGATAAACCAAGTGAGATCAAGATGAGTCAAACACAAGCGAATGAAAACCATGACTCATCAAAATCCACGAACATCGAATAACTCCATCAAAATAAGATCCAAATGTATCTAACTCCCAAAACCAATGTACATGTATGCTCCCCCTAGATATGAGCTACTCCCGATCGCACAGGATCACATTCCAACTCCCCCTAGACCTATGACTATTTCTCCCCCTTTGGGAACAAGCACCAAAAAGCGGAAAAGTGAACATCTACGCGCTCGTGATTGATGGAAGTGGTTCAGCGACGTCCTCAGAAGGCTCTGCTCCTGGCTGCTCCTGTGCTAGATCCTGCTGTGCTCCCTGAGCCTGTGTCGCCTGAGCATCAAACTGCTCAAAGAAGTCAAGGTCTACAGGCGACTTAGACCCTCTGTCCTGCCCTACTGGTGGGACTGTGGATGTATCCTCGGCAACAGTCGCCTGGAGAAGATCAAGGTCATCCACGTCCTCCTGAGTGTAGCCTCGGTGGACCAGATCCTCTGCTACATGAGGTGTAAGAGTGCCGACTGTAGCAGTGAAAGGTGGAGCTGTAGCTGTCTCTGGGGCTGGCTGGGAGTCTGCACGAGTAGTGTGCACTATATCTGAGAATAGACTCCTAACTGGTAGCTGGGAGGTGGAAGGTCCTGCCATCTGCAAGGTCGAAGAGTATGTCGGTGAGGTGAACAATGCAGACACTAAGAAGGCGGACACGGGGGAGAGCTGAGTCACTGGAGAGAAAGTCTGTCCTGCTCCCCCTATCGGTAACACCCCTGAGTGTGACAACCCACTGGACTGAGCTGTCATCATAGCTGTGAAGGGTCCTGGGTGAGTCGGCAGTTGCTGAAACTATGGAAGTGCTGAAGGTCCTGGCTATTGACCTGCCTGTCTCTGAGTCACCTCTGCCATCTGGGTTATCAGGGTGGTCATCATCATCATCATCTGCTGTCACTGAAGCTCTTCCTGACCCCTAATAACCTCCATCATCTGACGTCTATCCTCAGTGGTGCTCTGAATGAACTCACTCAGGCGTCCTGCAAGCGCTGCTACAGTGATAGCATCCTTTGACTGAGTACCTGTTGGCTGGGGAGGTGCTCCAGTGCTGGCTGACTTTGGAACCACCGTCTCTGGATGAGTTGCCTGCTCGTGAGTGACTAGCGGTGACTCCTGCTCCTCCTCCCCTGTCTGCTGACTCGAGGCTGGCTGTGATCCCTTGGGGACTCGAGGTGCGTGGCTGGTGGTCACCTTAGGGAACGCCTCGTACTGCTCCTCTGTCACAAGGCCCATCCTCCTCAGAAGATAGCAAATGTATGGGACATAGACCAAGTGACGTCCTCCTACTCTCTCAGAAATAACCTCCTCCATCTCTCCAATCAGTAGGTCTGCAAGGCCAAACTGCTCTCTCCTCAAACTAGCTGCTACAGCCCACTGGTGATGTAGTGTGAATCTTCTCTATAGCCAGATCTGGGGATGATAGTCCTGGTGACTATCGCTCTAACCACCTTGGCCTCTGCGGTGAGTCTTGTAGGGCCTCTCTCAAAGCCTGGGGTGTTTGGTGGTGGAAAGGCAATCGACACCATGTCGTTTGAAGGTAGTTTCCCTCCCTGTGGTCTGCGAGGTGGCTCGAAGGACGGGTAGGCACTCCTGTAGAGCTGAAGGTCTAAAGCAAGAAAACCAAAACTGGCAATGAGATCCCCCTGGCCACTCGCTGTGGCTGCCCTCTGAACAAGAACCAGAACTCTGAGTGGTCTCTAGCTATCCACAGTGTAGCGTAGAACTCTAGTACAATGTCCTCTCTGAACCTGTAGGACTCTGTGACCAGCTCTGCAAGACCAGGCAAGTATGTGAAATATTGTTCCATGTCTGTCCCGGTGGCCCTCCTCATGGCCTGGTAGGTAGTATACTGCTGCGGCACAAACACCTTATCCTTGCCCTTCATGGCGAGATAGCATCTCAAAACCCCTCTCCAATCCTCCTCTAGAGGCCTATCCAGTACCTCTCTCCTGCAATGAGATTCCTGGGGACTGGAACCCACTGCTTGAAGGAGATAAGACGTAGTGCCTTAAGGTCCTTTGCAGGAACCTTAAGTATGTCTGGCTCTCCGGCTGCCTCAACAAGTCTCTGCAGCCTCCTCGTGCACACTACATAGGTGCACCTCGGGTCTCCTGCCCGGTGAGCTGACCTCTGGGGTTCTGTCCGCTCTGGCTGTGCTGGCTGCTCCTTGTCTGACTTTGACTCCTCAGACCCTGACTATGAGGTCTCCTCCTCTGACACCTCCTCTTGCTGCCTGGAGGATCCCTGCTCCGCAGGTCTCGACGAACTCCCCTGACGGGAAGCCGGAGTACTCTGGGACCAAGGTGCCGGAGTGACTCCTCTGGCAAGCACTGTCCGCTGCCGAGTACTCCTCCTGAGTTCCTGAGTGTTACCAGACAGCTCTAGGATCAGCCGTGTCCCTAGTGTCCTGCGTGACTCCTCTATGACATCCAGGTGCCTGGCAACCCTCCTAGCTCTCTCTGACTCAGGGTCTAGCCTGGTCCTCTTCCACCTCTTGGGCTTCTCAAGCATCTTACCCTTGCCCTTGTCCTGTCCTGAACCTGCCATCTCTGACTCTGCTGACTGCTATCACTGCACGCTACCAGCAAAGCATCGCTAGATAAGAATGCGCTATAGAAATCCTAGCACTGAACGAAGGACATGATCACTGAACAAATAAAACAATGTAATTAACAGTGATCATCGATTATATGTGGCTGGTGCGAGTCATCTAGTGTATAGCCAAATAGTGGCAACAAATCTAACTGTAGATTAGACAGGAGATAACCCTAGATATGCAATTAACAGATAGGCATGGAATTAATTGCATCTAGGTTGAGCCAATTAACTAATTAATGTAACTAAACATGGACAGTTAATCTAATTGCATCAATTAAGAAAATTGCTCACTAATTAGGGTACAAACCGATGAATGGAGGATAAGCTCAATACCCTCCGAGGATTGTCGATACACCGAGAACAACGAGCACCGCGGAACGCGCTCCGATTACCAAAAAGATGGAAACTTTGAGGTCGCCGGCAATGGAGAATGGGGGAAAGTTGCAAACTTTGCCCTAATGGTTGTGGTGGAGCTCGGCTCTTTGGACTTGTAGCTGTGCGCGCGTGCGAGGGAGCAGGCGACGACGACAGCAAGCAACGGCTTGGCTTGTAGCGGCGACGGCTCTGGAGATGGCGAGGTGGCGCGCATCATGGCTCTGCTAGGGTTTCACGAGCGCAAGCTGGTGTGGCAGAGCGGGGGCAGGTGCGTATGCGGGAGATGGAGCACGGCTAGCGGCGGCGTTGGCGGCAACTCGGCAACAAGGGCACGGCGTCGACGACGATGTTGGAGGCGGCGTTCTCGGCGTGGAATCGGCGTCGGGAGAAAGAACAGAGATGAAGCCAAAATGACTCCCGACTTTGACCTAAGTCAAAAGCTGATCGATGGCCGAAATCAGATCAAGGACAGATCAGCGGTCCAGATTGGGAATTGCATCGCGTGACCATGTATAATGACCGGACCGTCCGCTTAGGTCACCGTACCGTCCGGTCAACTTCAACCCGTCTGGAAATCAAGATTCTGTGAACAAAACATCATTTAGACCAGACCATACGGTCTTTAGGGACGATTATGTCTGGTCTCCATTTCCAGCCAGATTGAAGCACTGTGCTCAGAGCACAGACCAGACTGTACGGTCCAATGATCGGACTATACGGTCACTATAGAAATTTCGCTAAGTCAAGGAATTTCTCCATTTTCCAAGTGCCCTTGCTAAACACTCAAATAAACACTGCACTTGGAATATGAAGGGAACTCTCAAACACTCCTTTTCAAATAGTGGCACTCTATGGCCTTATAATTTTCGCAAATGCCAAATGGAGAATCGAGCAAATAAGAACCAATGCGAATAAGAGCCAAATGGGTATGTATGAGCGTTAGTCCATGAACCGCGTGAGTAGATTTAACCTCGGAGTTCATAAGAGCTTGCTCAATGAGCATGAAGCACAATCCTTTCCGTTGGTCACACTTATGGAGATGCTCTCTCATATTGATCATAAGGCACAAATTTCTCCAAGTGAGACAAGCCTCCTTTGTGTTTCCTATATGATGCATGCAACAAGTATTTTACATATGCATTAAAAGTAAACATGCCATGTGAATGCAAGCAATATTAAACAAGACACAAAGGAAACCTAACAATGTCAAGTTTGAACCCCTCCCAAGCTTACTCACTATAATCCATACCCTTGCCTTGAGAGAAGCCAAACCACCATCTCAAGCAGTCCCTCTTGCTTATAGCTATCTTGGATGGGTTAAACATTGACTAATTTTTTTGTGTTTTTCTTTCAGTTTTTTACACATGCATGGATGCAAGGCATACTAGTCACAAAGGAGTCCTAATTACCAATCTATGCAAGAGGAAGAAAAACACACTACAACTACCAAGAACTAACACGGTTACCTTGCTCATGAGTAGATATGACATTGGGGTCCATGTCACTTGTGGTGGACTTCACTTGATATTCAAGTAAGCTCACTGATGAGGACATCACTCCTATGGATACACACAACACTCCTCCAAATCTGGACTTGCAAGGTCCAATGACTAGAGCTCGTGCACGATGACTAAATTTAGAGGTGAGCTCGTTCCTACGTTCTTCGCTATATGTTACTTTTGAGAATGGTTTGCTACCTAATGATTATTTTATGATTAGAAACCATGGAGAGGACCAGGAGATGATGGGAGAAGGAGTTGGGAATGTGGAGGACCAGCAAGGGCTTGGAAGCCAAAGTGGAGGCCCAATCAAAACCGACTTCGAGTCTGTTTCGGGGCCCAGGATCAGTCTGTACTAAAACAGTCGCCCAGGACGGATACGGACTTGGATTTGGACGTTCTACATATGCACGGAAAGATAAGAAGAAGACCTTTCCAATGCCGCCGGCCTCATGTCAAAATTCATCCGGAGTCATCGGGAATCGTCAAAACAAGAGAGAGTCCAGAATCTGTGTCGGTGCTGTGTCGCCTATTTTTGGCCTTTGGGCTTTGTATCTAGTTGAGCCCAATTAGGGGCGCGTCCAGAGGGTCTTGCACGACCCTAGGGTCTTTATATACAGCCGCCACCGCACCATTAGGGTTTGGGTTTTGCTTAGATCAATTCTGTTCATAAACAGTTTTGCCGTTCATCGGTTTGTGAGACCCCAACTTCGAGAGTTTAATCATACATCTGCAATTGTGTTGCATTCTTCGTTGTTCTTGGTTGTGTTCTTGATTTGCAGGCAGGGATTAGCCTTCTCGGCGAGGTCAATCGTCTTTTGGACGGTTGATAACCAGAGGAGACGTCGTGCTGCGATTGCGGGGTTTAGAACGTGCTGTTCTGAAGCCGGATCGATTTGTGTGTCGCCTTCGACCAAATCAACTTACCAAGAACCTTTCGGAAGATCGGAAACCCTTGTTCACATCAAGTGGTAATCAGAGCTTCAGGCGCACCGTCAGGTTCACACTACTCTTTAGTTTTGTTTTCGTGTTCTTCCTATCGTCCACAGAAAATATCAAAAAAAAATTTCCCCCGCCCATAACCATGTGTTTAGCCTTTGCATATTTCAATTTCAGAGTCCGTAGTGTTGAGTTTGTGCCCTTGTTCTTATTTAGTCGCTGGTTTAGTTTGTGTTTTTATCGTCAGTAGTGTTTGCCTTGCAACCCTAGCCGCCATCCCCTTCACCATCCTCGGTTTTGTCGGCTTTGTGTGCTAGGGTTGATTAATCAACACGCCCACCCTAATCCCACCCTAAACCCACCCTCAGCACCTCGGACCAATTTTCATAAATTCCACTTTCCGCTGCATCCACCCGGCTACGCCCTGTGTGCCCTTGTCAAAAAATTCAAAAAAAATCGGGAAGATAAAGAAAAAATTCATTCAAGTTGAAACCCGACGTTTTCTGAAACTTTAAGATTTTCTGTAGGCCACGTCCTAGCTCGGTTTGAGCTGAAATTTTTTGTGGTTTCTTCCTGGTTGCTAGTGAGTTGGAAAAAAATATCAAAAAAATATAATCAAAGAAAAGAAATTTGGGATTCCTACTAGTGCTCCATCTAGCCCCCTGGAATTTCTGAGTTTGGCTGTTTTACACTAAGCCCCCTGTTATCGACTGTGTCCCTTTGTCTCTTTGTTTCTTCTTTGCTATCACTACTGTTCTAGGACATAGTTAGACCAGCAACTAGGGACAAGTTATTTGGGCACTTATTCAGCTTTACTATCTGTCTTTGATTTGTGTGCCACTCATATATATATATTTGGCCTTCCTAGCTCTACATACTTCTTCTGGACAGCACATAGGTTATTTTGTAACCCTTGCAATCGTGGAACACTTCTCCCTGGTATCCTTCGCTTTGTTGTTTTCAGAACTTTGTAAGAGCTTTGCAAGAAGCTTACTTTTGCTGTGTCGAGAGGCACCACTGCTTAGTAGTTTTGTAGGGATAACCTTCACTTTTTGTTTCCTATTTTGGTGTTTCTGATGTCAGAAAGCGATGGGGAGGGTGCTTCACCCTCAAAATTGGATGAGTGCGTGAGCCAAAATCAGTTACAGAAGGCTTTGCAGGCGGTTCAGAGTGATTTGGCAGAGACGATCACCAGGGCCGTCACCGACGCCGTCACCAAGCTTCACTTGGGAGAAAGCATTGAGCGGTTGGATAAGAGAGTCTCTAAGCTAACCGATCAGATTGTCGAATTGGAGACCGCTCACAAGAACCAACAACAACAACAACAACAACACCAACGCCAACACCAACACCAACACCAACAACGACGTTGAAGACGATCATGATGAAGCAACGGTGTACAAGACTGATGGCACCGTCGATAGGTCAGCTACAAGGACCGCAAGGTTACGACGTCGTTTGCAACGTAACTCTTAAGGTATGGGTGGTTTCCACAACCACAACCGTCGCACACAAGGTAACCATGCTCCAGATGATCCGTATGCTAAAATTAAGTTTTCAATTCCTTTGTTTTCGGGTCAATACGATGGTGATGCTTACCTTGATTGGAAAATGACGGTAGAACAAAAATTTAATGCCCACCTTGTTCCTGAACAACATAGAGTTAGACAAGCCACTAGTGAGTTTAAGGACTTTGCTATTGTTTGGTGGAGTGGTCTAGCTGCTGAAACCGATTTGCCTACTACTTGGGAAGAACTTAAGGTAGAAATGCGTGATTATTTTGTTCCTCCTTCTTTTTATAGAGAAATTCGTAATAAACTGCAGCGTTTAGATCAAGGAGATAAAACTATTCAGGAGTATTTTAGTGAGCTTCAGAAGGGTTTGATTCGTTGTGCTGTGGTTGAAAAAGTAGAGGATCAGATTTGCCGCTTTTATTCTGGTTTGAGAAAAGAAATTCAGGACATCCTTGATTATAAAGAATTTTATACCCTCAACCAGTGTTTCCAGTATGCTATGCTTGCAGAGAAAGAATCATAGGGACTTTTCCAGGCTTTTGAGGAGTACAGCAAGTCCAGAAATTTCTACCCACCACGGCCGACGGGGACTTCGGGGCTGCCCAAGCCATCTTTCCGGCCGCCCCCACCAGCTAGTGTTGTTTCTGCAGCACCAAGATCAGCCCCTGTCCCTTCTACGCGATCAGGTAAAAATTCTGTGCAGGTACCAGCTAGTAGTGCCTCCTCTGTTGCTTCGACGGGACGCACTACAGGGATTCAGTGCCACCGCTGCCATGGTCTTGGCCATGTGCAGAAAGATTGCCCAAGTAGGCGGGCATATGTGGTGACAGATGATGGCGGTTACATGAGCACCTCCGATGTGGAGGATGAGGAGGAGGATGTCGCTGCCACCAGCGGTGACCTCGTCCTTGGAGGCGGAGATACCACGGGCTACATGAATATTATTGTGCAGCGTGTGCTTAGCACACAAATCCAGCAGCCCGAGATGATGCAGCGACATAACTTGTTCCAGATTTTCTTCGTCATCAAGAACCATCGGGCACGTGTCATCATTGATGGAGGAAGCTGCAACAATTTGGTGAGTTTTGATGTGGTTAAGAAGCTTGATTTGACCACACGCTCACATCCACATCCATACTACATTCAGTGGTTAAATGACTCTGGAAAAGCTAAGGTAACACAAACTTGCAGAGTTCCTTTTTCCATTGGTTCCTATGTGGATTCTGTTGATTGTGATGTTGTACCCATGCAAGCTTGTTCACTTTTATTGGGTAGATCTTGGGAATTTGATAATGATGCTGTACACCATGGTAAAAGTAATAAGTACACTTTTATGCATAAAGGAACTAAAATTACTTTGTTACCAATGACCCCTGCTAAAATTGTACAAGCTGATTTAGAACGAGCTGCTAGTTTGAAAAATAAAAGCCCTGAAATTCAGCAACCTGTTAATTCTGCTTCTACACCAAGTAATGTTAATGATTCTTCAAGTTCTAAGGGTGCTGCAATTAAATTACAAGGTCGTTCATGTCTTGCCACAAAATCTGAGCTTGCTGAAATTTCTACTGATGATATTTGCTATGCTTTGATATGCAAACAAGCCTTGTTTTTGCTTGGTGATATTGCTTCTAGTGCTTTGCCTCCTGCTGTCACTAACCTTTTGCAGGAGTATGAGGATGTTTTCTTAGCTGAGATACCCCCGGGATTGCCACCTTTGAGAGGGATTGAGCATCAAATTGATTTGATTCCTGGTGCTACTTTACCAAACCGTGCTGCTTATAAAACCAACCCTGAGGAGACTAAGGAGATACAACGACAAGTCCAAGACCTTTTGGATCGTGGGTATGTTCGTCAATCACTTAGTCCTTGTGCTGTTCCTGTGCTTTTGGTTCCTAAGAAAGATGGTTCTTGGCGTATGTGTGTAGATTATAGAGCCATTAATAACATTACTATTAGGTATCGTCATCCTATTCCTAGGCTAGACGACATGCTTGATGAGTTATGTGGTGCTATAATTTTCACTAAAATTGATTTGCATAGTGGCTACCATCAAATTAGAATGAAACTTGGAGATGAATGGAAAACAGCTTTCAAAACCAAATTCGGGTTGTATGAGTGGTTAGTAATGCCTTCTGGGTTAACTAATGCACCCAGTACTTTCATGCGTTTGATGAATGAGATTTTAAGACCTTTTATTGGCAAATTTGTGGTTGTTTACTTTGATGATATCTTGATTTATAGCAAATCCATGGATGATCATATGATTCATTTGCGAGCTATTTTTGATGCTTTGCGAGTTGCACGTTTATTTGGTAACCTTGAGAAGTGCACCTTTTGCACGGATCGAGTCTCTTTTCTTGGCTATGTTGTGACTCCATAGGGAATTGAGGTGGACGAGGCAAAGATTGAAGCCACAAAGAGCTGGCCTGTACCAAAAACTATCACACAGGTGAGGAGTTTTCTTGGTCTTGCAGGTTTCTACCGCCGCTTTGTCAAAGATTTCAGCACCATTGCTGCACCATTGCATGAGTTGACAAAGAAGGGCGTTGACTTCCATTTTGGTAAGGTACATCATGAGTCTTTTAATGCTTTGAAGGACAAACTTACACATGCACCATTGCTGCAATTACCCAATTTTGATAAGACTTCTGAGCTTGAATGTGATGCTAGTGGTATAGGCATTGGTGGTGTTTTGATGCAAGATGGTAAACCTGTTGCATACTTTAGTGAGAAAATTACTGGGCCTGTTTTGAATTATTCCACGTATGATAAGGAACTATATGCACTTGTACGTTCTTTAGAGACGTGGCGTCATTATTTGTTGCCCAAAGAATTTGTTATTCATTCTGATCATGAATCACTTAAGTATATTCGTTCTCAATGCAATTTGAACCGCAGACATTCTAAATGGGTTGAGTTTATTGAGTCTTTTCCTTATATTATTAAACATAAGAAAGGGAAGAATAATGTGATTGCTGATGCTTTATCTAGGCGATATACTTTGTTGTCTCAACTTGATTGTAGAATTTTTGGACTTGAGGCAATTAAAAAACAATATGTTGCTGATTTTGATTTTAAAGATGTATTGCTGCACTGTAAAGAAGGTCATGCTTGGCACAAATTTGTGTTGAATGATGGATTCTTGTTTAGAGCTAACCGCCTATGCATACCAGTTGGTTCCGTTCGTCTTTTGTTGTTGCAGGAGGCGCATGGAGGTGGATTGATGGGTCATTTTGGTGCTAAGAAGACAGAGGATATTTTGGCCACACACTTCTTTTGGCCAAGGATGAGGAAAGATGTTGAGCGTTTTGTTGCTCGCTGTACTACATGTCAAAAAGCTAAGTCTCGATTGAATCCACATGGTTTATACATGCCACTTCCTGTTCCTTCTATTCCTTGGGCGGATATTTCTATGGACTTTATTTTAGGACTGCCTAGGACTAAGAGGGGGAGCGATAGCATTTTTGTTGTCGTGGATCGCTTTTCCAAGATGGCACACTTTATATCATGTCATAAAACTGATGATGCTAGTTATATTGCTGATCTTTTTTTCAAAGAAATTATACGTTTGCATGGTATGCCTTCTACTATTGTTTCAGATCGTGATGCAAAATTCTTGAGTCATTTTTGGCGCACACTTTGGAATAAGTTGGGTACAAAGTTGTTATTTTCTACAACTTGTCATCCACAAACTGATGGACAAACTGAGGTTGTGAACCGCACTTTGGGTACTATGTTGCGAGCTATTTTGAAGAAAAATTTGAAGCAATGGGAAGAATGCTTACCTCATGTTGAGTTTGCTTATAATCGGGCAACACATTCTACTACCAAGGTAAGTCCATTCAAGGTAGTGTATGGTTTTGATCCCCGTACTCCACTTGATATACTTCCTCTACCTATTAATGAGAGAGTTCATGTTGATGCTAAGAAGCGTGCTGAATTTATTTTACAAATGCATGAGACCACTAGACTTAGCATTGAAAAGATGAATGAAAAGTATAAAATTGCTGGTCGTAAGGGAAGAAAGGAAGTAAAGCTTGATGTAGGAGATTTAGTGTGGTTACACTTAAGGAAGGATAGATTTCCAAAATTGAGAAAGTCTAAACTAATGCCTAGAGCTGATGGTCCATTCAAAATAATAGAGAAGATTAATGATAATGCATACAAACTTGAGTTGCCTCCCGAGTTCGGGGTTAGTACTACTTTTAACATTTCAGATTTGAAACCATACTTGGGAGAAGAGGATGAGCTCGAGTCGAGGACGACTCCACTTCAAGAGGGGGAGGATGATGAGGATATCACTCCTATGGATACACACAACACTCCTCCAAATCTGGACTTGCAAGATCCAATGACTAGAGCTCGTGCACGACGACTAAATTTAGAGGTGAGCTCGTTCCTACGTTCTTCGCTATATGTTACTTTTGAGAATGGTTTGCTACCTAATGATTATTTTATGATTAAAAACCATGGAGAGGACCAGGAGATGATGGGAGAAGGAGTTGGGAACGTGGAGGACCAGCGAGGGCTTGGAAGCCAAAGTGGAGGCCCAATCAAAACCGACTTTGAGTCTGTTTCGGGGCCCAGGATCAGTCTGTACTAAAACAGTCGCCCAGGACGCATACGGACTCGGATTTGGACGTTCTACATATGCACGGAAAGATAAGGAGAAGACCTTTCCAATGCCGCTGGCCTCATATCACAATTCATCCGGAGTCATCAGGAATCATCAAAACAAGAGAGAGTCCAGAATCTGTGTCGGTGCTGTGTCGCCTATTTTTGGCCTTTGGGCTTTGTATAGAGTTGAGTCCAATTAGGGGCGCGTCTAGAGGGTCTTGCACGACTCTAGAGTCTTTATATACAGCCACCGCCGCACCATTAGGGTTTGGGTTTTGCTTAGATCAATTCTGTTCATAAACAGTTTCGTCGTTCATCGGTTTGTGAGACCCCAACTTCGAGAGTTTAATCATACATCTGCAATTTTGTTGCATTCTTCGTTGTTCTTGCTTGTGTTCTTGATTTGCAGGCAGGGATTAGCCTTCTCGGCGAGGTCAATCATCTTTTAGACGGTTGATAACAAGAGGAGACGTCGTGCTGCGATTACGGGGTTTAGAACGTGCTGTTCTGAAGCCGGATCGATTTGTGTGTCGCCTCCGATCAAATCAACTTACCAAGAACCTTTCGGGAGATCGGAAACCCTTCTTCACATCACTCACGGTCCACTACCACCCATCTAGGTCTTGTTCTTGGGCATCCACTTGTACGCGGTCGACCTCTCAAGATCAACTATGCAATTAGGCACCCATATGCTCTTGACCTTTCTCTTCTTGTTTGGTGGTTCCAAAGACTTTGCTTTCACCTTGCCACCCTTGTTTCTAAAAAGCTTAAAATGGGTGTTCTCATGGAACAAGTTAGCATTAGGTAAAACTATGGAACTTCTCACCATAGGGCAATCCTTGATGGTGTGGCAATCCTTGCAACACCTCTCACAATAGTAGTCATCGGCGAGTAGGGGTTTGACCCATTTGGAAATGGAGTCACTTGTCCCGATAATGTCAATGGAGGCGGGATATGAGCCAAGTCCACGGTGGGAGATGTTGTTCACAAGATTCTTTCCAACAATCTCCCTGTGGATGGCTCTACCACATGCAAGTCTCTCAAAGCCGCCCATCACCATTTTCCTCTCTTCCTTGAGCTTGTGATATTCCTTCAAAACAAATGGCTCAAGAGAAGAAACCTCATTCGAGGTGGTTAGTTCATCACACATAGTAGAAGCATCGCTCATTGATGAACAAGAGGAGGGAGAGGCAAGGTTCTCAACATTGATGACCTCATAAGTAATCTCAAGGGTCTTGTACTTCTCATGAAGCTCTACATGATCACCCTTGAGTTTGTCATAACTCTTGTTTAGGACATCATGAGATGTGACAAGGTCCTTGAGCTCACTCTCAAGGTCAACAACACGGTCCTTAGCCAACTCATACTTTTTTCTTACCACATCCAATATTTTGGATTTCTTGACGGCGATGTCGCGGGCTTGCTTAAGCATACTCCACAACTCGGCACAGGTGTGCTTCTCGTCATCGCTGTCACTGCTACTCTCTTCCTCACTCTCCCTAAGGTGGCTCGTGGCCATGAGGCACGTGGGAGGTGGAGGAAGAGCTCATGGATGTGTGGTCTTGATCATGGCTAGGCCGGCCACTTCTTCATCATCGCTTGAGGAAGAGGATGTGTCACTCGTCCACTCCCAAATAATAGCCTTGCGTGAGAATCTTGTCTTGGAGTCTTTGGCTTTACCTTTGCCCTTGCTCTTGTCTTTGTTGAAGAACCTCTTCTTCTTATGCTTGGCTTTGGGATCTTCATCTTTTTCTTCTTCTTCACTTGAATCTTGTGACTTGAATGCTTCTTTCTTGGGTTTTGGGCACTCTCGAACAAAGTGATTCTTTGAGCCACAATTGAAGCACTTGTCCCTGGACTTGGAACTAAACTTGTTCTTGAAAGTCTTCATCTTCTTCATAAGAAGAGCTAAGTCCTCGGTCAAGTCACCCTCATCATCATCTTCATCATCTTCTTCATCAGTGACTGCCTTCTTGTTTTTCTTGCTCTTGCTTGTCAGCCTGTAGAGCAAGGTTGGATGGTTGAGGATCATCCATACCCAACTGGTAGTTCTCGAAGGCAGTGATCTTGCCAAGTACATCCTTTATGGTCTTGGTCTTGAGGTCACCCTGCAAGGTTTAGGTGATGATGGACTCATACTTGGGGTCTTTAAAAAGCCTTAAGAATCTTCTGATGACCTCCACAGGTTTGAGCTTGAAATCATCCTCAAGTGCATTGATCTCCTCCACTAGCATATGAAAACGAGAATACATAGTGTTAGCTCTCTTATGTGGTAATCTAGCAAAGTTATCATACTTGTTCTTCAGCATATAGTATCTTTCCTCTTTGACATCACTAGTACCCTCGTGGATACTATGAATCTCAGTCTAGATACCGTGTGCTGTCGAACTCGAGTCCAATCTAGCAAACACATCCTTAGAGATGTATGAGAACAGAACATTCTTGGCCTTAGCATTGTTCTTAATGAAATCAGGTTCAAGAAGGTTCACATACGCATCCGATTCATGGGTCACCATCCATATCTCCGGATCAAGGGACTACAGGTAGGCTTGCATACGTGCCTTCCAATACCTCTAGTCCTCCCCATCGAAAATAGGAACACTCCCCACCTTTCCCGACATCCTTACTCAAGACGGTGAAGCCTCAAAGATGAGCATTTGGCTCTGATACCAATTGAAAGGACCGAAAGGCCTACCGAGATTGTTCCCACAAGGCCACAAGGCATAAAGATTACACGACCACAAGGCATTTTGGCCATGCTGTCTAATTAGTAACTAACTCTATTCAAATGATTCTTGCAGGGGGGCTTCTCGATTAATGATTATTAGTTTATTCATCAAGCTGAACTCATTATGTATGAAGTTGTTCTGCCGAAACAACTATTTAATTGGGCAGTCGTGCTAGAAAAGTAAATAACTTTTATTATTGAGTCAATAAAAGCAAAACCAAAAAGTTGTGTCAAAGATTATTAAGAATCTTTAGGTCGAAACACTCCTGGAATTGTACATGTACCGCAATTCAGATAGGATGTAGGTGGACTTGCTCTCGCTCAAAAATGCTGACAGTGGGATGTGAGTGAGTTTAAGCATTGAATGTCTTTATTTTCGAATGCAGGAGAGTACCAAGCACTGGTCGCATCCTGTAGTGTTCTATTGTATATATTATACTATTCTACGTGCTAGCACTGTAATGATGCGAACGATCCTTCAGTCTAGTGGTTGAGGTGGCTTAGTAGCATCTCCAATGTTCCGAGTTCGACTCCTAGTGGGAGCGAATTTACGGATTGGAATAAAGAAAATCCTCTTGCTTGTTACCACACCAAAGCACGGGTCTAAGGTCCGGTCTAGATTATGATCATCTCACACGGGTTACGATGCTGCTTTGTAGGGGTGGAACAAGGGTTCAGAGTTTTCTCCACCTACGTGAGAAGGTCTTCTCTTATAAAAAAAAACCCGGGGGATTGTCTTACCCCTGCAGGTCAAATTTTTTCTTAGCACTGTAATGATAGTAATTATCCATGATTTGTTTACGGATGATGAGCTTCTGTTTTTTCTTTTACAAACTTCACATGTCAATGATCTATTGTTTGGTTAAACAATTAAATTCAGTTTTGTAATCATTTATAATCAAACTATCACTATATTATCTTTCATGTGCATGGGTCTATATATTGAGAATAAACAGTTATGTTGCGAATAGCCTGTTTTTTATATGAAATTTAATTTTATTAATCAATTATTGGTTGTAATAGTAATAATAATTAGTTTTAGTAAATATTTATAGTGGAAGGATAACACGTGTGTGTCGCATATGCACAATACTAATACTGACTAGTTATTATTAACGTGAATTACATGGTAAATTTTGTCCATGAATGGACCATGGCCTCTATCATAATTTAAAATTTGCATTTTTTTAAAAGAACGTATATGTTCTAGAAGTAAGTAGTAACTGAAAGATAGATATAAAAAAAATGTCGTTGTTCTTAGCTTATGACTGAATTGTATTACTAAAAATTTCACCAATTTCCCCTTTTCGTAAAGACCTCCATAACGGTGGTTTCAAACACATGACACTTCACCTTATTTGTTGAGGTTGTTCATCCTCAAATGCATATCAGGTGTTTTTCATCGGTTCACATCTTAAATTTTGAAAGATGCTAGTACACTGTAGTATATCTGAAAATGCATTGCTCCCATAATGCCTAACCTTCAGCTCTGATAAATTTCTGAGTCTTCATATGTATGGCATGATACATACAACCACTATGAGAGTCATGATCATATTTTAAATATAAGCATTACAACAAATTACCAGTGAGTGTTTGACTGAACTCATTACCAAAATAAGCGACATATCAATATATCACGCAATTGTTTTTAGGAACCACTAGAGATAGTTGTTTATTTACCAAAGCAGTACTACCTAGCACCCTTTGTACGCATGCATCATGCACAAAAACAAGAACAAATATCCTGTCACCTGAGGCCAGAAATATATAGGTTCAAGGCTTTAAGCACTCATATAGATTCAGATCAGGTTTAATCATTTACGATGGTCCTGCTCTATTTCTTTTCTATTTTTCAATAACTAAATCTTGCTCAACGCCCCTAATTTGTAAGTATTAGCCGATAGCAGACTAGATAAATGACACTGTAACTAGTAGCAGTTAGACAAAGAAACTGACCTAGCTAAAAGGTTGTTGTGGTATTAAAATTTTCAGCGTGTGCAGGTAACATCAGAGTTACATGCACAAGCGCTGCTTCACTTTCGATGGCACAATGATTCTAACCTTGGATTACCCAGCAAGCTGCACTTGATCTGCTCCTAACCTAGCTGCTGAACGCCATGCAAAGGAACAAAGGAGTAGGAAGATGTGTTTCTTACCCTCTGCTAGCTCAAGGTATGAAGTAACAGTGGCAAGAGCTCGAAGTGTTCTAGTCCTGCTTTCCTCTCAGGAGGACAGGAAAGAAGCAGAGTTCTCCTCTGTTTTGCGAGAGCAGGGCAAAGGAGCCAGCAAGATCTATATTTGCAACAGATAAGGATGGAAACTGCTGGACATTGGGGAAACAAAACGTTGCATGGGTGTGAGACATAGTAGAGAAGAAAGTTCTCCTCTGCTGGACAGGATAAGGGTGAGAGACACTTATGTACTGGTGCAGCGTAGAAGAAAGAAATGGGTTGATCCTAGAGAAAACCAATGTCACACGACTGTGCAACAAAAACAATAAATAACTGAGCTGGGTTCTGGTGTCTTCCTCTAAAATATCTCTCATAAATCATTTCTTTAATTTTTATAATTGAAAGAGAATTTAGCCTATGACTGAATATAGGACGTGTGCATTCTAGAGCAAGGTGTGAGTGATAGACTAACATGAGGCATGCACACAACTATTATATATGTATGATAATTATAAATTCATGGAAATTTTATTACTGTTGAAGACAAGGAATTATCAACTATTAGGGAGGTAGATATGAAAATAAAAGCAAAGAACTCAGATCAAATATGGTAAGCACATCGAGAAAATTAGAAAAATGCAAGGAATGTATCGGCATGATGGTAAAAAAAATATTTGAAGATAGTTCCTAAAAAGCCGAAATTGAGATCGTTACAACTTTACTTCTTGTTCTTCTTCTTTAAATCTTAAACCTTTTTAACCTTATGCGTTCTCAGGAATTTCGGCCATCAGCCATCAGCGCATATATCCCTGAATCTTCGGATGTCTCGATGCCTTCATCGACTCCTGAACACGATGCCCTGATGCCTCATCGACTCAAGAAACGACAATATGAACTAATCTTTCCCGCCTTATTATTTTAACTATCTACCATTCCTCAATCGACTCTTCTCTTTTCAGGCTCAAATCTCCAGGCGCACTTCATCCCTGTATTTTCCTCCGGAAATCAGAGCTGTCCTTCAGGATATTCGCCGACGCCTGGACGTGATTCCCATCGAGAGGCTAGTTCAAGATGCTAGCCAGATCAGAACACGATACCTTGAAATCAAAGATCTTCTGTCCGCAGGTCTTGTCTCAGTGTTGCAGCCAATAGCATAATTGAATTTCATCAACTTCAAGTACTTGATGCTCAGGCCCCCATTGAACATCGATCTGCGCAAAGAACCTAGGCAGAAGCAGCTGACAAAAGAGCCGAAGAAGAAAAGAACAAGTACACAACTTTGGTATCCAAATCGGCTGATCTTGAGGGGAAACTTGTCGATTTGCGGAGAGAACAGGATGAACTCCAGGCAGCTCTTGAAGCAAAGAACAAGGAGATAGCCGATGCAGAAGTGGCACTAGCTAGAATACCAAAAGAAATCATAGAGCAAGAAGGCATTACCACATCGGCTTATGAACAAGCCTCTAACTTGTGGACCATCGCAGCCAGCATACCCGACACCATTGATGAAGATGCCTATGCACTCGCTCAAATCGATGCACTCCGAAAGAAGGCAATTGACATCATCGACTTCTACTGCTCGGAGGAGTAGTCGTAGGCTGTCTGTGCTGTACCGAACAATATGTTATCTTGTAATATTTTTTGAACTAAGGACAACATCCTTGATATCGGCCATCTGAAGTCGACGACTATTCACCGGCTATAAATATTCTTCTTTATGTTTCTTTATTTTGTCTGCTAAGGACGATAATTCTCTTAGCGGCCGTGATTAAACACCTGAGATTATGCATCAATTCAGATGCTTAGGTGATACCTTTTCAAATATTTACCATTAATTGCTCTCCCAAACACTTCTCCATCCAACTCTTGTAGAAAATATGAATTGCCTAGTGCACATCGACTCACTTTGAATGGTCCTTCCCATGCTGGCGACCACTTTCCAAATCGATTATCTCTAGAGCCGATGGGCAAAATTAGCTTCTAGACAAGATCTCCTTCTGAAAAAATTTTGGGCACCACCTTTTTATTGTAAAATCTGGACACACGGGCTTTGTTTTCTTGAATTCTTTCTAAGGCCCTCATCCGTTGTTGCATGACATCTTCTAATTCATCAAACATAACTTGCCTGTAATCATCAGCTGATAACTGATCTTGGAACTCTGTTCTCCTAGACCCCAGATTTGTTGCCCATGACAAAACTGCTTCATGCCCATAAACTAACTGATAAGGTGACACCTTTATCGACCCATGACAAGCCACCCTGTATGCCCATAATGACTCAGCCAATGTTGTATGCCACTTCCTCTGTTGCTCGTCAATCTTTCTCTTGATCAACTTGATTAAACTTTTGTTACATGCTTCTGCTTGACCATTAGCTTGAGCATAATAAGGCGACAGATTTAGTAACATGATACCCATACCATCGGCAATGTTTTGAAACTCTTCCAAAGTAAAAACAGAACCCTGGTCAGTAGTAATAGTCTACGACACACCAAACCTTAATATATCATCTTTACATTCAAATTCCCCTATTAGCTGCTCGAGTATCAGTAATGAATCTCCAACAACTTCAACGAAATTGACTCCAGCTTCCTCAAAATTTGCAATCCCTTAAGAACAACTCTATATTCAACCTAATTGTTAGTTGATGACTCTACAGCAAATGCAAATGCAAATTCAAATCTTGCCCCCTAGGTGATATAATGACGAGCCCGATGTCACATCCATTCCAGAACCATCAAAAAACAATAACCATGGCACCGACTCCTCCATCGAGACATCTGAACCACAATGCTCAATGACTAGATCAGCCGAAACTTGACTCTATTGGCACTGGAATTTGGACCCGTCCCATGGGTCAGAGGCGGAGAGTTGAAGTCGGCCAAAGTCAACGAAGCTCAATGGCCGAAAGGAATAAAGTGAGCCCAATATGGTTATTTTATCTCTTTCTTTTTTAGTTTAGATTTTGTTTAGGAATAAATTAGGTCGGTTCATTTCAGAGTCCTGACCGAGTCGGGTCAAAACCCCTTGCACGGGGATATAAATATATAATAGGGTTTGTATGTGAGGAGAACAATTTTTCGTTCAATACAATTTGGCGCATCGCCAAACCTTTTCTCGACGACATCCTCATCTCGCGTGGGCTGCATCGACTCCGATCTCGATGAGAGACTTTGATGAGGACATCACCCTTATGGATACACCCAGCACTCCGCCAACCAAAATGCAAGTTCATGTGCGACAACTTAATTTACGGGTGAGCTTGTTCCTAATGATTCCTTTATGTGATTTTGAGAATAGATTGCTACCTAATGAATTAATTATTGTTAGAAACCATGGAGATGATGATGAGATAGCTGAGGAGGTGATTGGAGACGTGATGGGCCAGCAAGGACGTCCAAGCCAAGGTGGAGGCCCAATCAAAACCGACTTTGAGTCTGATTCGGAGCCCAGGACCAGTATGCACTAAAACGGATGCCCAGGACGCATTCGGACTCGGATTTGGACGTTCTATATATGCCTGGAAAGATAACGAAAATCCCTTTCCAACCCAACTGGTCCCATGTCAAAATTCGTCCAGAGCCGTCAGCAATCGCCGAAACAATTCAACTTCCAGAATCTGTCCTGGTGCTGCAACACCGTAATCGGTCTTTGGGCCATGTATCGAGTTGAGCCCACTTAGGGCTGCGTCCAGGGGGTCTTGCACGACCCTAGGGTCTTCATATACAGCCGCCGCTTCTTCATTAGAGTTTGGGTTTTGCTTAGATCAATTCTGTTCATAAACAGTTTCGCCGTTCATCGGTTTGTGAGACCCCAACTTCGAGAGTTTAATCATACATCTGTAATTGTGTTGCATTCTTCAGTGTTCTTGCTTGTGTTCTTGATTCGCAGGCAGGGATTAGCCTTCTCGACAAGGTCAATCGTCTTTTGGACGGTTGATAACCAGAGGAGACGTCGTGCTGCGATTACGGGGTTTAGAACATGCTGTTCTGAAGCCGGATCGATTTGTGTGTCGCCTCCGACCAAATCAACTTACCAAGAACCTTTCAGAAGATCGGGAACTCTTGTTCACATCAGACTTGGATTAGTCAACCTCGGTAATTCTTTCGACTTCAACTAGTACTTTCTCATTGACTTGATACTCTAGTTGTTATCTTTAGAATTGCTAGTTATCCGATAATTAGATCTTAATTGCATTTATACTATCAACTTTTGGTTGCAATATTGTCTCGGTTAGGTCCGATCTATTATAATCTTTAGTAGGTTTTATGAGTTTGATTTAGATCTGTTATTCGAGTCATCTTATTAATTTGACCCATAATCGGAGAGTTTTTTAGTTCTATTTGCTTTGTTTGAGCACTGTCTTGATTAAGTTCGATCTGCTAGAGCCAGTGTGGCTGCATCGATTCTGACCTCTCGCTGAGTCAATAGGATTAGGTACAATTTGATCGTGGGTAAAGTTGATAGGGTTTTGTCGGGACGTTTAGCTGGTAAGTTATTACGGTTCGATCGACTTCTCAGTGTTTCACTTGTTTATTGATGTATTAATAGAAATTGATTGCCCCCTTTATTTAATAAGATTAGGTCTGTGATCTTGAGGCATATTTGCAATACTAGCTACCAGATCTATCTACTTAGCACTATTGAAGGGTAGAGTTCTGTGCATGATTACTGTACTTCTATCGACTCTGACCCATCGACTTTTCTTTACCGACGGAATGAGTTTTAGCGTGTTTATTGTATATCTGTCAACTTTGTTTTTTTGATTTAATTATTGTCAGCACTACTTATGTAATATCTAATACTCGTTTATTGAATTGCCAATGAACCGATACAAATCAGCCGATTAGTTTATTTTAATAATATTATTTGTTATTTATAGCCATCGGCTGCTTTTCACTAAGAGTGATTATCGGCTTTCTTCATCGGCCTGTACTGGCCCAGTGACCCATGGAATTGAACAGTTTATCTCTTTGTTGATTTGTCGGGAAAATCGACTGGCACGCCCCGGTTTCTTTGTGTTGTGGCCGCATTAGAGTTAAGCAAATCTCTTGGGTTATGCGTGTGATTTTTGCGTCAACATGCCTTTTGGCACGCCCGGTGGGATAGAGAACTTCAAGATCCACAACATGGCTGAACTTGGAATGCCAAAAGATCCCAAGCTTCCCGAGAACCCTACACCAAAACATGATGTCAGTGCGGATCTAAAGATGGAGAACATGATGCCTGTTGATAGGAACGATCTGAGTGATAAAACAAAGGCACAAATTGATCAGAAAATCGTGGAGTATAAAAGCCTTTTGTTGAGCACATTTAGCAAAATTAGGCATGGCAAGATCATACAGAGGGGAAAATTACCCGTGGCTGCTTTTGTCGATGAAGATGAAACTGAGAAGTCACCTGCCAATAAGCCAATGGAGGTGGTAGATGAGGCTACATTGAACAGCATGATACATGTGGCT
This sequence comes from Eleusine indica, assembly GCA_030378355.1. Lineage (NCBI taxonomy): Eukaryota > Viridiplantae > Streptophyta > Magnoliopsida > Poales > Poaceae > Eleusine > Eleusine indica. The sequence continues at coordinate 19,354,984 of CM059497.1, forward strand.
ATACATCATGCATTGATTAATCAATCACCTGTGTTGGTGAATACTTCGAGGGCTTTGATTATTTAGACAGTGGAGGGGTGTGTATATGATGATCCAACACGTGGGCCGATGTATTTCCGTATGCAGGGGAATATTCCTCAGCCTGCAATTGAAGGACTCGAGCAACAACCACCCAGTACTAGCACCGTAATTCCTACAGCAAGCTTGGGGCTAGTATTAGAGAGTGCCACTCCACCCCAAGGAATAACAGTGGTGGCGCTACAAGGAGATCACCTGGGTCTGGTCCCAGGATTATTTTACAGAAGACATCACCGCAGACACAACCGCAGTATTACAGGCAAGAGACTTCGGGGCCAAATGTGACATATGGTACAACACCAAATGTAGAGCCAAACCTGTTCGGCATGTCGTCATCATCTGTATTGCCTGGCGAGTTGGGAGGCCGGCATATTGTTATCAATTTTGGTTCATAGATAGCCACACAAGTGTCAGCGTCTGGTCCTGCATTGGCTACCCTAAATACCAATGTTTCGACCGATGACTGGGCGGCGAAGATTGCTGAGGTAATGAGAGAATAATTCGGGTTAAAGCCAAAGCAGCAGACTTATATGTATCGACCCCCGTATCCTCCTAGCTATGACTTGATTCCTATGCCGAGTCGATACAGGCCACCAGAATTTACTAAGCTTACTGGACCAGATAATGCCACCACTGTTGAGCATATTAGTCGGTTCTCGGTGCAATGCGGAGAAGCAGGAGCTACTAAAGCATTGAAGATTAGGCTGTTTCCTCTATCATTGTCTGGATTAGCTTTCTCTTGGTTCGCGTCATTGCACCCAAACACCATTATAACTTGGGCCGATCTCGAACAGAAATTTTATAAGTATTTCTTTGCTGAGACCAGGGAGATGAGATTGTCAGATTTGATTGTTGTGAGACAGAAAGCTAATGAGTCTGTGCATGATTACGTGCAGAGGTTCAGGGAAGTGCGTAGTAAATGTTTCAGTCTATAGTTAACAGATAATCAGATGGCGGAAATACTTTTAATGGGTTAGTAGCGCCTCTAAGGGAAAAGTTTCCCTCGGCTGAGTTTGAGAGCTTGTCCCATCTGGTACATAAGGTATCTATCCAGGAGAATCTGACTCGGGGGGCACGATCTAGGCCGATTCAGGTCAACTATAATGATTACGATTCTGAGTCTGGGGAGGAGATTGAAGAGGTCCATATGGCTGAGTGGACTAGAAATAAGAATATTATGTCGTGTCCTTGGGTGAAGCAGAATGAGCCAGAAGAAAAGTATGACTTCGATATCACCAAGGTCGATAAGATATTTGACATGCTATTGCAGGAGAAGCACATTCAGTTGCCACCTAATCATGTGATCCCACCTGCTAAAGAATTGAAGAAGAAGAGGTATTGCAAGTGGCATAATTCGCCGTCTCATAATACCAATGACGGCAAAGTTTTCAGAAGACAGATACAGATGGTGATTGAACAAGGCAAGATAAAGTTTACCAAAGGTACTATGAAGATTGATGGACATCCATTCCCTGCAAATGTTAACATGGCTAGTATCGACAATGTTGAAGCTTTTATTAGCCGATATCAGAAGAAAAGGGATAGAGAATTAAAGGAATCACAGTTTGATCCACACTGGGAGTGTTCATTTTTTAAATATTTCTAGGAGAATAACCTAAAGCTACCTTCAATCGACAATTGTCCTGGTTGCAGTCGGTGTGTAGATCAGATGTACAGAGAGGCTCCAAAATTCTATCGACAGCAAGATCGACAAAGCAACATCAAAGAGTCGATGAAAAGGAAAGTCGATGGGCATGGCAGAGTCTCAGCTTTTGATTGACTTGGAGCAGGGAAGACTGCAGAAGAAGATAAGTTTGACAAAGAAGTCGATGAACAGTTGTAGGAAGAACAAGCACAAGAAGAGCAGTGGTGTCCGTCTAGTATATTTTTCAGGAGCCAGAAACAAAGAGTTCAGAGGATGTGATGCCGACAGATAAGGGCTGACAGATATAATTATGATGACAATGACAATCAGCCGCCTAAAAAGGTTTGGAGACCAAAGGTAAAATCACAAGTGCAAGTACCCGGTGCTATAGTTGGCATGCTGATGATGCTTCCGCAAGAGTTCATGGCCTCAGAAGAGGAATTGTTTGCTGATGATGATGAGGTGCCTCAGTTTGTATTTGATATTCAGCAAGCAGTGTTTGATAAACTAGATGAAGCAAAACATTGGACTTGAAGGCTTTATATTTAAAAGGGTTCATCAACGGGATGCCGATGGGGAAAATGATAGTTGATGGAGGTGTTGCGGTCAATATCATGCCAATCACTACTGGCAGAAAGTTCGGCAAGACCGGTGATGATTTAATCGATACTAACATGATTTTGTGAGATTATGGTGGTCGTACTGTAGCAGCCAAAGGAGTTTTGAATGTGGAGATCACAATCGGCAGCAAAACTTTGCCGGTTATATTCTTTGTTATTGAAGGAAAGGGAACCTATAGCTTTCTGCTGGGTCATGACTGGATACATGCGAAATGTTGTGTACCATCTATGATGCACCAGTCTATGATCCAGTGGATCGGTGACCGAGTGGAGGTGGTTCCGACTGATGAAACCATCAACGTTGCATCGGCCAATTTGGCGCCATGGCACGCGGATGATATGGAGTGTCTCTCTAGTAGGATTTGGGATGGAGACTATGTCAAGATTACTACTCAGGGTCTTGAGGTGGTGGACCAGTCAAATTCGAAGTTGCTTCTCTGACAGGCACCCCAATGGAATTTGTAGAAGATGGCAAGCTAGGAAAAGGGTTTATGTTGGCTGATGACTTGCAAGAAGTCAATATAGGAGATCGTGATAAGCCTAGGCCTACATTTATCAGTAAGAAATTAGATGAGGACTTTAAAGTTAAATTAATAAAATTGTTGAAGGAGTATCGGGATTGTTTTGCTTGGGATTATTCTGAAATGCCTTGTCTTAGCCGATCTATTGTTGAACATCGACTACCCATCAAACCTGGATATCGACCATACAAGCAACCACCATGAAGGGTCGATCCTAAGCTTTATGATGATGTCATGGCTAAGATTACTAGATTATATGATGCTAAATTTATTAGGCCTTGCCGATATTCAAAATGGGTGTCAAATATTGTGCTTGTTTTCAAGAAGTGTGGGAAGTCGAGAGTTTGCATCGACTTTTGACCATTGAATAAGGCCACTCCCAAAGACGATTACCCGATGGTGATAGCAGATCTTCTGGTTGATGCCTCGGCAGGACATAAGATTGTTAGGTTAATGGATGGTAATGCTGGATATAATCAAATTTTTGTGGCAGAAGAAGACATACCGAAGACTGCTTTCAGGTGTCCAAGGGCTATTGGATTATACGAATGGCCATCATGACAATTGGATTGAAGAATGCTGGAGCCACATATCAGAGATCCATGAATTATATTTTCCATGATCTAATTTGCAAGTTAGTGGAAATTTATATTGATGATGTGGTGACTAAATCTAAACAAGTAGGAGATCATATAGCCGATTTGCGGGAAGTACTTGAAAGAATAAGAAAATATGGTTTAAAGATGAATCCAAAGAAGTGTGCTTTCGGTGTGTCGGCTGGTCAGTTTCTGGGATTTATTGTGCATGAACGAGGAATTGAAGTTGGTCCAAAAAGCGTGAAGGCTATCAATGACATTGAGCCACCGACCAATAAGACAGAGTTTCAATCTTTGATCGGCAAAGTTAATTTCATTAGAAGATTTATTTCAAACTTATCAGGGAAGCTTGACGTGTCTACTCCATTATTGAAGTTAAAAATGGATCAAAATTTTGTATGGGAGCCTAAAAATCAAAAAGCTCTAAACGATATCAAGAAGTATCCGATCACGCCTCCTGTGTTGGTGCCACCATGAGAAGGGTTACCTTTTAAGCTATATGGTGCTGCGGATAAGAAGTCTATCAGATCCACTTTGATTGAAGAACAAGATGGCAAAGAGAGAGTTGTGTTTTACTTAAGTCAAAGATTAATTGATGCTGAAACCAAGTACACTGAGATTGAAAAATTATGTTTATGTTTATATTTTGCATGTGTGAAGTTAAGGCATTATCTGCTATCGACCGAGTGTGTTGTGGTATCCAAAGCCGATGTCATCAAGTATATGCTATCGACTCCGATTCTAAAAGGCAGGATTGGAAAATGGATGCTGGCATTAGCTGAATATGACCTAACTTATGAGTCTCCTAAAGCTATCAAGGGTTTAGATTCTGGCTGATCTGGTGGTTGAACATTATGGCTCGACTATGTCGATGATAGAGCCAATGCCATGGTTACTGTTTTTTGATGGTTCTGTATGCAAGAATGGATGTGGTATTGGGCTCATCATCGTATCGCATCGGGGGACAAGATTTGAGTTTGCATTTGCTGTGGAGGTATCAACTAACAATCAAGTTGAGTATAGAGCTGTTCTCAAAGGCCTATAGATTTTGCGAGAAGCTAGGGCTGACTTCATTGAAATCATTGGTGATTCGTTGCTGGTACTCGGGCAATTAGCAGGAGATTTTGAATGTAGAGATGATATTCTAAGATTGTTTTATGCCGAGTGTCAGGGTATGATACAATGCTTCAAGGCAATGAGTTTCAAGCATGTCTTGAGGGAGCAAAATATTGAGGCAAATGATTTGGCACAGAAGGCGTCAGGCTATCAACTAAATACTGATTGTGGAGATAGCCGATGTCGATTGTGGAGATTGCCGATGTCGATTAAACCAAGAAAGCTGATGTCGATGAGATCAATGTCGATGAAGAAGATTGGAGGAACAAGATAGTGCAGTACCTCAAAAATCCGGCGCAGCGCACTCCTTGTAAAATCAGATACATGGCATTAAGGTATGTTTTATTAGAAGAAAAGCTTTATTATCGAACAATTGATGGTGCATTATTAAGATGTTTAAACCATGAAGAAGCTAAGGTAGTTATGTGTGAAGTTCATGAAAGCATCTGTGGTACACATCAATCGGCCCATAAAATGAGATGGTTGTTGAAAAGGGTTGGGTATTATTGGCCAAATATGCTAGAAGATTGCTTCAAGTATTATAGAGGGTGTCAGGATTGCCAGAAATTTGGAGCAATTCAGAGAGCGCCGGCATCAGCCATGAATCCAATCATTAAGTCGTGGTCATTTAGAGGATGGGGTATGGATTTGATTGGCCAAATTTATCCAGCATCAAGCAAAGGTCACAAGTATATTCTGGTGGCCAAAGATTATTTCACAAAATGGGTTGAAGCAGTACCAATGAAGAATATGACATCTAATGATGTGATTAATTTTGTGAAGGAGCATATTATTTATAGGTTTGGTGTGCCGCAGACTATTACTACTGACCAGGGTTCTGTGTTTATTTCGGAAGAGTTTCAAAGCTTTGCTGATAGTATGGAAATCAAATTGTTAAATTCTTTGCCTTATTATGCTCAAGCCAAGGGTCAAGCAGAAGCATCTAATAAGAGTTTGATTAAGCTTATCAAGAGGAAGATTGATGAGCAACTGAGGAAGTGGCAAACAACATTGGCTGAGTCATTATGGGCCTACGGGATGGCATGTCATGGTTCTATAAAGGTACCACCATATCAGTTAGTTTATGGGCATGAAGCGGTTTTGCCATGGGAAATAAATTTGGGATCAAGACGAGTAGAGTTGCAAGAACAAGGCTCGTGTATCCTGGTTTTACAATAAAATGGTGGTGCCTAAAAGTTTTTCAGAAGGAGATCTTGTCTAGAAGTTGATTATGCCCATCGGCTCCAAAGATAGTCGATTTGGAAAGTGGTCTCCAACTTGGGAGGGGCCATTTAGAGTGAGCCGATGTGCACCGGCTAATGCATATTTATTACAAGGATTAGATGGAGAAGAGTTTGGAAGAGCAATCTGACGCGCCCCTTCCCGGAGGATCGAGATCCTGAAGGTGCTGATAACGCAGACACTTGATAATACAATAATGGTCCAAATTTAAGTTGAATTATTACATCATTAAGGGGATCAAAGTGCAGCGGGATGATACAAGTTCAAGTTTGTTTTGGAAAATAGCAGAAGCAAATAACAATAAGAACTACAAGCTCGACGATACAACATAGTGATGACTCATGCCCGAAGAACCATCACCCTAGCAGCACACACAATCACTGCGGCGGCAGGTCAGACTCCCAGTGGGCAGTCCAACCCTCAGGGACCTACATGTCCCAAGGCAACACATCTACAGGCAATTCTATCTCTTCAGTACCTGAAAACCACAGAGGCACAAAGCATGAGTACTAATTACTCAGCAAGACTTACCCGTCAAAGGACCTAGACATGCATTGGCTCTAATAGGGTGGCTTGTTTGAAAAGACTCGCACTAATCAACCTATTAGTTCTATCAAGTTTTATTTAGCCAATTTAAATGGGTTGAGCTGAAATGTAATTTTAGTGATAGCATGAGATAATAACACAGTGCGTAAATTAAGTACAACAAGAGAGCAGTAATAATAATAATCAACAATAATCAACATAATCCATTTCCATAGTATCATGCGCAACTACGTGACGACTTAGTGACCAAGCGGTACTCATTACTACGAGGGACAGTAATTGCAATTGATTTACACCAGCAGGGAAAACCCGAGATACACGACACATACGCACCAATTAAGGTTTTATATGGCAACCTTTTGCAAGAAAAGAACTTACACCTCAGACCGGGTGTGGTGACATCGAGTGGGCATGCCGTTCTGCCAACAGTCTTTCGTGGTATGAACCGCCCACTCCAGCAGCAGAAGGGTCAATAACCAATGCACCTTAACCGATCCTATTGCAAGTAATTTTTAATGCTACATCGGTTTACTAGTGCCCATAAACTAGCATGCATTCGGTACTGTTCAAAACTTGATCAAGGGGCCGACCACGGACGGGTCCTAGGGTAGGCAAGGCAGGGCTACCGCAGTCAACACCCATGTGTGGCTGCAAACCTATACATGCATGATCCCTGCTCGGCCATAACATCAAAAGTAAACTTTCTTTATTAAGTTTAGGTTAAGTGATCAAGTTCATTCCTTAGTAACAATATTTACCGAACTATTAACTAAGCATAGCAATACAATACTGAGCCTACCAAGGATCTATTGACAGTAGCATAGGTCAATTGGGGTAACATGCAAGGTGGGTTTCAATCAACTCCTATGACCTGATGCAACAATTAACATAGACACTAGTAGTATTGTAAACTAGCAAAACTTTAAAAGGCGAATGCAAACCGGGGCTTGCCTTGATCGACACTAGTGTTAGCAACCTCTACTTCTTGCTCCTGAGAGTCAATATCCTTCTGAATATTCTCTTCTTGCTCATGGTTGTCGTTACCTATACGATGAAAAAGGTGTTAACGGTATTGTCGTATCACTGTTACATGCAATGATATGATGGATGCACAATACATTAGTGTTTCAATGCTAACAATATTATTAATATGTTCTCGAAGACATATGCTTCAGAGAAGTGAAGTTGTTAGCATATTTTTACTTATTGATTCCCATGGAGAATTCAATTAAGGTTTTAATTCAAAGCTGTGAGTTCAATTTACGGTTGTGGACATGGCTGATTTACTGTGAATAGAGACACACAAGAGAAATTTTTGTAAGCAAAAGTACTAAATAAATTCTAGAGCATAAAATATTTCATATTTTACCAAACTAATTTTTATGGTGATAGATAATCATGTGTTTACTAGGCATGGCAAAAATCATGATTTAATTTTGTTCCTAGAATTTCTGGTGATTTATTTTATCTTTTGATAATTAAATGCATTATTAAAAATTCATGTACAGAGACATTGGTTTATGATTTACTAAAATTCATGCACTTGAAGATGAACCTAAAAAAATTTAATTTGGGTTTTTAGATGTTTATTTACTATGATTTTTAGATGTTTTTGCTATTTTCTGATAGCTGTGCGCCATGTAGGCAGCCACGTAGGCGCCAGTCAGGGACGCCGGGGAGTTGCCAGAGCACGGTCAAAGCTCGCTGCCGCGGCCGTTGCTCGCCGGAACCTTGCCGCGGCCACAGCCAAATGACGAGCGCGTCGAGGCGGAGCTGTTGGCAGGGGTCGCGAGGAAGTATGCTCACCGGAAGGTCGTCGGTGACGAGAGGCGGCGGAGGTGGATGTTCGGCGATGTCGTGCGAGTGGCACAGGTCACCAAATCGGTCGCCATTTGTTGCTACGGCTTCACCGGAAGGCTGTAACATGGGGCTCGCCATGGAGGTGGCGGATAATAGTTGCGGCGATGGGGGAAAACACCAACTGTAAGAATCTTGCGCCATGAAACAAAGGGCAAAGGAACTAATTAGGTGCGCCAAGGATCATAACAAGTCTACGCCAAATGAATTGGAGAATTACTCACTACGGAGGATGAATCAGACAACAGGATGGACAGAGGTTAGTTTCGGGTCATGGACGAGAATCGTCTTCGCTTTTGATGGCTAGGAAGGGATTGACAGATTGGAGGCAGTGCAGCGACGACAATTCGAGTTCGAGTTCGCGCATAGCAATGGCAGGGGGAGGAGGAAAGAAAAGGGCAGGGGCGAGTTTAAGCGGGGAGGTTCGGGTCCGTGCGGTTCATGGGCTCCCATGGTGTCGCGCAAAGGTCAAGGCTTCGGTTTGTGAGCTGTTGGGGCGATGGGAGTTGTCGGTGCGGGGGTGGCCGGGGGGGGGGGGGGCGGGGGTGGCCGGGGGGGGAGATGGGACGGGACGGCGTTGACGCGCTGTAGCGGCTTCCGGTCCCAGGGCGGAGTGAAGGCAGACCGTGGCGTGTGCTGGCGGTGGAGCTCTGCTCCTGCTGCGCCAATGGAGGAAGAATAGAGAAGATTTTGCACTGCGCCCTAGGATCTTTTCTGATATTGCAAAACAGTCCCTGGCTTCAATTAATTGAAAATAAAATAGCTAGAGACATTCAAAAATCATGAAATTTGGTACACTAGTTATTTGTGATGTTTGTAACCACTTAGTGAAGACAAATTTCTAATTTGCATCATAAATATTTAAAAATTTATATTTGCATTAAATAGGTAGTTAAGCTTCAATTAATTATTTAGGGTATTTGTATTTAAGATAAAATGCTCAATTAATTTAGAAAATTTTATTTTATCATTATATTGCTGGGGATAGAATTATTTGCCATATGTTCTATTAGAAATTTTTAAGTTGCTTCATAACCCTGGTTGCAGGGTTTTTAAATTACTACAATTATTTTAATTTGAGTTTCAACTTAACACTTCATACTCCACTTAAATTACATTTTTGTGAGCATTATACTTGTTAAGTAGAAAAGAGACACCTGGGTGTCACAGCCCTCCCTCCTTAAAGAAATCTCGTCCTGAGATTATGAACAAGGTAACTAGAGGGAAGTATGGAGGTCAAAATATACCTGCTAATGACGACCAAAATTCTGGGTAATTAGTACTAAAAAATTCTTCAGATCCCAAGTGGATTCATCTTCCGAGTGATTACTCCATTGTATTTTATAAAATTTGATTGCTCTTTTGCGAGTTACATGTTCTTTTTCATCAAGGACTTTTATTGGTTGTTCGGAGTATGTGAGGTCCGGTTGAAGGTGTTCATACTCTTCCAAGACAACATCTATCGGAGGTTTGAGACACCGCTTCAGTTGGGAGACATGAAAGGTGTTATGAACTCCAGACAAATTAGCAGGTAGCTCCAGCTTGTAGGCTACTTGTCCACATCTCTCCATGATTTTGAATGGACCGATATAACAGGGAGCTAATTTTTCCTTGACTCCAAAACATTGGATGCCTTTCATAGGCGACACTCAGAGATAGACGTAGTCATCCTTAGTGAAATATAGTGGTCTACGTCGTCGGTTTGCATACTTTTCTTGACGACATTTTGCAGCTTTAAGATTTGCCTGAATGGTACAAACTTTTTCCTCGGCATCTTTTACCAGGTCGGGACCAAATGTTACTCTTTCTCCAGGTTTGGACCAGTTCAGAGGGGTTCTAAAACTTCGACCATAGAGTGCTTCAAATGGCAACATTTTTACACTCTCCTGGTAACTGTTGTTATACGAAAATTCAGCATAAGGCAGGTACTCATCCTAGTTACCACTATGTGCTAAGACACAGGCTCTAAGCATATCTTCCAAGATTTGGTTGACACGCTCTATTTGTCCATCGGTAGCGGGATGGTAAGCAGAACTGCGAATCAAATTTGTACCCAAAGATGCATGCATCTGTTCCCAGAAACGAGCAACAAACTACGAGCCTCTATCCGAAATAATAGTCTTAGGTACTCCATGAAGGCATAATATTCTTGATATATATAATTTTGCATATTGTTTCATCTTGTATGTATTGTTGAGGGTAAGAAATGAGTAGACTTTGTGAGCCTATCCACAATGACCCAAATTGAATCATGCTTACGCGAAGTGAGAGGGAGCCCAACTATAAAGTCCATGCTAATGTCTTCCCACTTCCAGGCAGGAATGCTTAATGGTCAAAGTAATCCGTCTTGTTTTAAATGGTGAGCCTTAACTCTCTGACAGATATCTCATTCTGCAACATACCGAGCAACTTCTCGCTTCATTCTTGTCCACCAAAAATTCTTTTTGAGATCTTGGTACATTTTATACTACGCGGGTGAATAGAGTACTTGGACTGATGCGCTTCATCTAGAATTTTCTATCGAAGATCAAAGTCTTTCGGTACTACTAAACGATTATTGAACCACAGGGTACCATCCGAGTCTTGGGTGAAACATTTTGCTCTACCCTTTTTAATGTTTTGACGTATATAGTTCATGCCAATGTCATTCTTCTGTGCGGCAATGATTTCATCACAAATGGTGGAATGTATACTAAGGTTGTGGATCACGAGAGCAGGCGAAATGTGAAGACTGGGTTCTAAAACAATTTTGTTATTGCTGCGGTCCTGAAATTCCAGCACCAAGTTATTGCAGTGGATTTTTCTGCTTAGCGCGTCAGCGACTACATTGGCCTTGCCTGGATGATAATGAATCTCCAGATTATAATCCTTGATTAATTCCAGCCACCAACGTTGTCTCATGTTCAGATTGGTCTGAGTAAAGATGTATTTCAAGCTCTTATGATCCGTGTAGATGTGCACTAAGCTTCCGAGCAAATAATGCCTCCAAATTTTTAGTGCAAGCACAACTACAGCTACTTCCAAATCATGAGTTGGATAATGTTCTTCATGCTTTCATAGTTGCCGAGATGCATAGGCAATGACACGACCACATTGCATGAGCACACATCCAAGTCCTGTCCCAGATGCATCACAATATATGTCAAACGGGCTAGTGATGTCCGGTTGAGCCAACACTAGGGTAGTAGTTAATAATTCTTTAAACTTCTAAAATGCTTCTTCCCATTTATCACTCCATTCGTACTTCACATCATTCTTCAATAATCTTGTGATAGGTTTGGATAGCTGGGAAAAATTAGGGATGAACCTACGACAATATCCAGCTAGTCTGAGGAAACTACGAACTTGATGAACCATTTTCGGTGGCTTCCAATCTAGCACATATTGAACCTTGCCAGGGTCTACAGAGATACCTTCCGTTGAAACTATGTGACCAAGGAATAGCACACGGTCCAACCAAAATTCATACTTGCTGGATTTTGCAAACAACTTGTGATCTTGTAGACGTTGAAGAACAATGCGAAGATGTTCAACATGCTCTTCCTTGCACTTAGAATAGATGAGGATGTTATCAATGAATACTACCACAAATTTGTCCAGCTCCGGCATGAAGAAAAAATTCATGAGGTACATGAAATAGGCAGGGGCATTTGTCAATCCAAATGACATTACTAGATACTCGAATAATCCATATCTAGTAGAGAAAGCGGTCTTCGGAATATCTTCTGCTTTGATCTTTATCTGATGATCCCCGAGCGAAGGTCAATTTTTGAAAAGACCTTAGCGCCAACCAATTGATCGAAAAGAATATTGATACGTGGTAGCGGGTATTTATTTTTGATTGTTACTTCATTGAGCGGACGATAATCAACGACAAGGCATAGAGGCTTATCCTTCTTCTTCACAAAAATAGCAGGGCAGCCCTAAGGTGAAGTACTTGGGTGAATGAATCCCTTTTCCAGCAATTCGTTCAATTGCTTTTTCAGCTCAACCAGCTTATTCGGGGCCATTTTATACGGACAACGTGATATTAGGGAAGTTCCTGGCTGTAGCTCTATCTTAAATTCCACATCACGGTTAGGTGGGAGGCAAGAGATTTCTTCAGGGAACACGTCCGGATACTCACAAACGACGGGAATATCTTTGAGTGATTGCCCTTCCAAATGATGGACAACTAGATTTTTCGATGAATTGACATTTAGAAAGAGGGTGTCTTGGCCATGCAAGGGAGAGTTTAAGTGAACAATACGGGGCTTGATGTCTAACATATCTCTCTGTTTTTTCATCCAGATCATGCCTAGGATTAGGTCAATTTCCTGATTTTTAAGCATGATGAAATCGGTGGGATAGATCTTTTGATTTATTTCTAGTGGAGCTTTACATAGTACTTGGTTAGCAAGAATTTGTCCGGCAGGAGAGCGGATGGTGTAGCATTTATTTATGGTGGTGGTGTGGATATTAGGTTTTTGCACACAAGCTTGGCTAATAAATTTATGCGTAGCACCGGAATCAAAAAGTGCAAGAATTGGCTAACGATAGAGTGAGAGCGTACCGGTCAGCACGGGTTCGCCCTGACAAATGTCTTCAGCACTGGTGTAGTTCACTTGGGCACCACGGGACGGTGCATTCTTAGACTTGTCCTGGTTCTGGCGCTGATTACTATTGTTGTTGTTGCGCCTAGGTGCCGTACAGTTCTTAGCAAAGTGGCCGGTGCGACCACAGTTGTAGCACGGATAGTTGCCTCCACGATCAGTGGCCGGTGGAGCGCGAGCATTCTGATTTCCTTGCTGCTAGTAGGGTGCATAGTACGGAGTGTTCTGCCGCTGGTTGGGTGCATGGGGTGGGAAGTTTTGCTGCTGCGGGGGCCTCGAGTAGCGCTGAGCATGAGGGCGCTGAAATTGCTGCTGCGGAGTTGCCCGAAAACGCTGTCCGGTGGGTGAAGTATATATCAGACGGTGCTTAGCCTGTGGGGCAGCAGAGGCACTAGCAGGGGCCTTCCTTTTATGATCCTCTTCTTCAACTTGGCGCATAGCACCTTCCTGAACAATAGCAGCATTGACCAGGTCGTTGTATGTGCCAGTCGTCTGCCAAGTCAGACGCTCCTTCAGCGTGGCATTCATTCCTCGCAAGAATGCATATCTTTTCTTTTCCTCAGTGTTAACATACTCAGTAGCATACTGAGCGAGGTGGTTGAAAGCTTCAGAATATTGGAGGACATTCCTCCCTCCTTGTTTCAGATCCATGAACTCCTGGAACTTCCTCTGCATGAGGCCAGCTGGAATGAAATGAGCACGAAATGCAGTCTTGAATTCATTCCACTCAAGGCGGCATCTAGCAGGCGGAGATGCTTCATAATTTGCCCACCAGGTATTAGCAGGGCCCTGGAGTTGTTGGGCGGCAAATAGCACCTTCTGGTGCTCAGAGCAGTCCAGCAGACCGAATTTAGACTCGGTCTGACATAGCCAGTGATCAGCGTCCAGAGGCTCTCTGGCACGCTCGAATGTCGGCGGATGGGTACCCAGAAAGTCTAAGTACGTGCACTGATGAGGCTGATTTATGTTGTTGCGGTTGTTTCCATGTCCACCCAAGCGGGACGTATTCTCCACCAATTGGCGGAGCATCTCGGAATCACCTTGCTGACGGTTGAGCACAGCAGCGATTAAATCAGCCATGGTGGGCTGTTGAGCATCTCCCTGCTGTGAGCTCTCGGGCTCCTCTTGATTTTGAGTACGCACCATGCTGTAGTTTATACAGTTGCACATTAGTCATTTCTCAAAAATAATCCATAAAGTCATATGTGCAAGAATATAAATTTGCAATAGGGCACATGTAAATTTTTCAGAAGTGACATCCATTTTCACTAGTCCGAGACTGATTACATAATGGTTAAAATGGCAACGTCACCCTAACTCCTACATAAATGTGCCAACGCCTAGCTACGGTACTACGGTCACACTATGCAAGACACAATCCTACATCCGAACTCGAGATACTTATATATTACATGAACACAACACAGGGTGTAGCGACTCATCTACTCCTGGTCTAATTCTTCTAGCTCTTCTGGTTCTTCCAGTTCCATAGGCTCTTCCGGTTCTTCCAGATCCATCATTTCTACATCATTATTATCTACCGGTACCATTTCTTCATCTACTTGTTCTCCATACTCCATAGGATCTCATCCTAGTTATCTATAATCGGAAGATGGGCAGCTTTGGAAGCATCAAATTCAGCTTGTAGCTCCTCCATTTCGGATTCCATTAAATCTGCTTCTCCAATAGCTTGGTCACGTGCCTCACTGATCAAATCCATTTCTTTATTCTTTGCTTGGATTTGTTGGTTCAGTTCTGAAATTTCCACATCCTTAGCTTGCTTTTTCGCTTCCAAAAGCCGGAGGGCAAAATGGTACATGTCCTTCCATCAGCACAAGTTTGTGCATAAAGCGAAAGTGGAGAGGCCGTAATGCTCTATTATGGGCAGCATAGGATTGTGGTGGCGGTGGGTTGGATCAAAGATGAAGTCCACACGCCGATTCCATTCAAAATCATTTACGTCGTTGATGGGCAGCAATGCGATAGGTGTTCCAGCAACATCATGCTTGCGGTCTTCGTAGAATCGAGTGAGTGTCTTGAAAGCAGCAATATTCCAAGTGGCGAGCAAATCGGTCCCAGTGACGCTAATGGTCCAGGACTCCCATGCCGGAGTACCCGAATAGTTGGTGGGAACCGCCACATGGATGACACAAGAGGTGACTCCATGCTCCTAAAATTCCTTGCCAACATAAGTGGGTGGGATGTCATCACCAAAGCCACAGAGAACATTCCAAAACAGACGTGTCATCCCAGTGAACTCCAGGCCGTCGGTGATTTCCCAACCAGGTGGGGTTTGGTTATTGTTTTTAGCCATCTATAAGGAAAGTATTTTTGATTGAGTCAAACCTTCCTCACAATAAAAAGGCATTTCATGTAAAGTGCTATGAAATATAGAGGCAAAGTTTTAGTTTACATTTTCCAGCTTCAAGGGGCAATAATACGGAAACGGGTTTTAAAACATATTCTGTCTTGACTGTACAGCAGTCAGAAAAGTGAGTATTTCGACCAGCAAATGAAACCTTCAGAACTGGTGCTTGGCACCACGTTATAGTATACTTTCATAGCTTTCCATATTATATTTATACTCCCAAAAATTCCAAGTAAAACTGGACTTATGAATTTTATAAGTTTAGGTTGGCAGATTCTAATTCTGGATGACAGGGTCTAAGTGTTTCGGCCCTACTAGATAGAGAAAAAATAATTAATTGGTATAACCTATTGGACGTTTCTAAGGGTTTCCAGATTGGGTATAAACACTTAAAAATTCGAAGTACAACTCTAGTTATGCAATTTTTAAGTTCAGAGTAATGCTGAAAATAGTGTGCTGGCAGATTGTACCTGCTCTTTGTTTCGGGGTTGTTTCTGTTGTGATCGAAATTTAATTTAAACTTCAGGTGAAAGAGGGTGTTTAGACCTTTCCAAAAAGTATTTATATGCCTCATTTGGTTGAGTAAATTAATAAATATAAATTTTTAAGATTAACAGCTAAAAACAGGACAGATTCTTGTTAACCTAACAATTGGACTTGTATTTTGAAATTTTTGTACTCAACATGCTTAGAAAATTTTATTCAGAGGTTAGTGAACAAGGAGAGAACCAAATTTTAGTTTAGTTATAAAGGGATGCATGATGCAAAACTTTCAATTTATTAACCTATCGTTCCTCACAACACAACACGTATTTTGCCGGTACTTAGTGGCACGAAAGTTTGGTGATGACCCGCTCTCATCACGTAAGTCAATCTACGTGTTGTACTAACGGTGTTAGTGTACCTGCAGAAGATCCATTGCAGAAACAATACATCAAATTCAAAAAAAACTATAAAAAGAAGCATAATCCTACTTGGCAACGGTTCATGAAATGAACCGCCTTGCGAAGCCACGGTCCTCACAAGTAGACCCATGCTCATAAAGCTACCATGATGAGCATCACTAAGAAAAAGATGGCACGGTTTATGGAAGAAACCGTCTCACGAAACCATAGCCCTCGCGAGCGAAATCTACGCTCCAATACTTCTTCATGGAGCCAAAAATAAAATATGTTGGCAATGATTCATGGAAGGAATTGTCCCGCAAAGCCACAGTCCTTGTGAGCAAACTTTAAATGACAATGAAAAGCCATATAATAAACCAACTCAAGCATAACCTGTTAGCTTGTCATCAACCGTAACTCCTAATAGGGGCAATACTATCGTATTCTCACACGTAAACATCGTATTTTTTTTAAAATACTTTTTAATCTGTTGTATTATCATAGATCACGGCTCTGATACCAGCTGAGGCACCCCTTCCCGGAGGATCGAGATCCTGAAGGTGCTGATAACACAGACACTTGATAATATAACAATGGTCCAAATTTAAGTTGAATTATTACATCATTAAGGGGATCAAAGTGCAGCGGAATGATACAAGTTCAAGTTTGTTTTGGAAAATAGCGGAAGCAAATAACGATAAGAACTACGAGCTCGACGATACAACATAGTGATGACTCATGCCCGAAGAACCATCACCCTAGCAGCACACACAATCACTGCGGCGGCAGGTCAAACTCCCAGTGGGTAGTCCAACCCTTAGGGACCTGCATGTCCCAAGGCAACACATCTATGGGCAATTCTATCTCTTCAGTACCTGAAAACCACAGAGGCACAAAGCCTGAGTACTAATTACTGAGCAAGACTTACCCATCAAAGGACCTAGACATGCATTGGCTCTAATAGGGTGGCTTGTTTAAAAGACTCGTACTAAGCAACCTATTAGTTCTATCAAGTTTTTTATTTAGCCAATTTAAATGGCTTGAGCTGAAATGTAATTTTAGTGATAGCATGAGATAATAACACAGTGCGTAAAGTAAGTACAACATAAGAGCAGTAATAATAATAATCAACAATAACCAACATAATCCATTTCCATAGTATCATGTGCAACTACGTGACGACTCAGTGACCAAGCGGTACTCATTACTGCGAGGGACAGAAATTGCAATTTATTTACACCAGCTAGAAAAACCCAAGATACACGACACATACGCACCAATTAAGATCGTATATGACAACCTTTCACAAGAAAAGAACTTACACCTCAGATCGGGTGTGGTGACATCGAGTGGGCATGCCGTTCTATCAACAGTACTTCGAGGTATGAACTGCCCACTCAGCAGCAGAAGGGTCAATAACCAATGCACCTTAACCGATCCTATTGCAAGTAATTTTTAATGCTACATCGGTTTACTAGTGCCCATAAACTAGCATGCATTCGGTACTGTTCAAAACTTGATCAAGAGACCGACCACGGACGGGTCCTAGGGTGGGCAAGGCAGGGCTACCGCAGTCAACACCCATGTGTGGTTGCAAACCTATACATGCATGATCCCTACCCGGCCATAACATCAAAAGTAAACTTCTTTTTATTAAATTCAGGTTTAGTGATCAAGTTCATTGCTTAGTAACAATATCTACCGAACTATTAACTAAGCATAGCAATACAGTACCGAGCCTACCAATGATCTATTGAAAGTAGCATAGGTCAATTGGGGTAACATGCAAGGTGGCTTTCAATCAACTCCTATGACCTGATGCAACAATTAAGCTAGACACTAGTAGTATTGTAAACTAGCAAAACTTTAAAAGGCGAATGCAAACCGGGGCTTGCCTTGATCGACACTAGTGTTAGCAACCTCTACTTCTTGCTCCTGAGAGTCAATATCCTTCTGAAAATCCTCTTCTTGCTCCTGGTTGTCGTTACCTATATGATGAAAAAGGTGTTAACGGTATTGTCGTATCACCGTTACATGCAATGATATGATGGATGCACAATACATTAGTGTTTCAATGCTAACAATATTATTAATATGTTCTTGAAGACATATGCTTCAGACCATATGCTAAAATCAAGCACTTCAAGATGAACCTAACAAACTTTGATTTGGGCCTCGTTTGATTTCTAGTTTCTTTACTATGATTTTTAGATGTTTTTGCTATATTCTGGTATTTGTTTGGGCCTTAGCAATTGCTAGTTGTGCGCCATGTCAGCGCCGCATAGGCAACCAAGTAGGCGCCAGTCAGGGACGCCGGGGAGTCGCCAGAGCGCGGTCAAAGCTCGCTGCCGCGGCCGTTGCTCGCCGGAACCTTGCCGCGGCCATAGCCAAATGACGAGCGCGTCGAGGCGGAGCTGTTGGCAGGGGTCGCGAGGAAGTGTGCTCACCGGAAGGGTCGACAGCGAGAGGCGGCGAAGGTGGATGTTTGGCGATGTCGTGCGAGTGGCACAGGGCACCAAATCGGTCGCCGTTTGTTGCTACGACTTCACGGTGACATGGAGAAGAGTGGCATATCGTTGTCTTGCATCGAGAAGGCTGTAACATGGGGCTCGCCATGGAGGTGTCGGACACTAGTTGTGGCGATGGGGGAAAACACCAACTGTAAGAATCTTGCGCCATGAAACAAAGGGCAAAGGAACTAATTAGGTGCGCCAAGGATCATAACACGTCTACGCCAAATGAATTGGAGAATTACTCACTGCGGAGGATGAATCGGACAACAGGATGGACGGAGGTTAGTTTCGGGTCATGGACGAGAATTGTCTTCGCTTTTGATGGCTAGGAAGGGATTGACAGATTGGAGGCCATGGAGAGTGGAATAGGAAGCTTGCGCAGCTATTTGTGGTCTCAGTTTGACTGGGGAGGCAGTGCAGCAACGGCACTTCGAGTTTGAGTTCGCGCATAGCAATGGTGGGGGGAGGAGGAAAGAAAAGGGCAAGGGTGAGTTTAAGCGGGGAGGTTCGGGTCAGTGCGATTCACGGGCTCCTATGGTGTCGCGCAAAGGTCAAGGTTTCAGTTTGCGAGTTGTTGGGGCGATGGGAGTGGTCGGCGCGGGGGTGGCCGAGTAGGCAAGGGCAGCGGCCATGGCAGGCGGTCAGAGGCGGTGAAAATTAAAGGCGGGGTGGCGTTCGCGGCAGGAGAAAAGTGGAGAGTAGGGGGGGGGGCAGATGGGACTGGACGGCGTTGACGCGCTGTAGCGGCTCCGAGTCCCGGGGCGAAGTGAAGGTAGGCCGTGGCATGCGCTGGCGGTGGAGCTCTGCTCCTGCTGCGCCAATGGAGGAAGAATAGAGAAGATTTTGCACTGTGCCTCTAGATCTTTTCTGATTTTGCAAAACAGTCCCTGGCTTCAATTAATTCAAAATAAGATAGCTAGGAACATTCAAAAATCACGAAATTTGGTACACTGGTTATTTGTGATGTTTGTAACCACTTAGTGAAGACAAATTTCTAATTTGCATCATAAATATTTAAAAATTAATATTTGCATTAAATAGGTTCTTAAGCTTCAATTAATTATTTGGGGTATTTGTATTTAAGATAAAATGCTCAATTAATTTATAAGCTTCAATTAATTTTTGTGAGCATTATACTTGTTAAGTAGAAAAGAGACACCTGGGTATCACACAATCAATAGAAAATATTTGAAGAAGTATCATCGGAGCATTTGGGTTGGCGCATGATCTCGAGTGAATGATCACGACCAATATGAAGAATATCGTCCATAGTAGAAAAATAAAAAGAAAGAGTCAATAATTTACAGCCGATGTCCACACATCGTCTTGAGATGGCCGATATCAAGGATATCATCCTTAGTTCAAAAAATATTACAGAACTAAATATTGTTTGCAGATTTACAAGACAAATCATATCTAACGACTACTCCTCAGGACAATAGAAGTCGATGAGGTCGATTGCCTTCATACGAAGCTCATCAACTTGAGCGATGATGTAGGCATCTTCTTCGATTGACCCAGGTACGGTGGAGGCTGTGTCCCATTGGCTGCTTGCTTGTTCATAAGCTGATGTCACGATATTCTCTTGAGCCAAGATTTCTTGTGGTACTCTGGCAAGGGATATTTCTGCATTAGCTATCTCTTTGTTCTTTGCCTCCAAAGCCGCCAAGATTGCTTCTCGTTCCCTTCGCAAATCTTTGAATTTTGCTTCAAGATCGGCCGACTTTGAAAGAATAGCGACATATTTGTTCTTTTTGTCTTCTACTTTCTTGTCGACTGCCTTTGCACGAGTATTGTGTTCCAATCGGAGCTCGACTCGAGTTTGGGCTTGAAGCACCTGAACTTGGTGAAATTCGATAAAAGCCACCAGTTGCAGCATGAAGACAAGGCCAGGTTGGCAGCATGTCCTTGATTTCCAAGTAGTGTTGCCTGATTTGAGTTGCATCTAGCACGAGCAATGGGGATCCTGTCTAATTGTTGATAGATCTGCTGGAGTGTGGCTTTAATTTCTGGAGGCAGATAAACCAGAAGATGTGCGCCTAGAGATTTGAGACTAGGAAAAAGAATGTTAGAGTGAAGGATAGTAAAGTGATGAGTTGATTTGGAAAACAGTTATGCTTACTATTATCTCTAGAGGAGAAGCAGGTCTTGGAGCATCGATTGACACAATGTCGATAGGGATTTGAGATTGAATGATCGATGACAAGATTGCCTTAGGAGTTCAATGAGTTATGGTATGAAACAATTGCCTGATAAAATAATAAAAAATGGTACCTATGGATCCACCCAAGGGATGATGGCCCAAGTTGACGAGACTGTAGTGGTGGAAATGGTTTCTTCGGCTGTTCTCTCAGAGTTGACCATGTCAGCATTCTCAGAGTCGATGGAGGCAGTGTGCACCAAGAAGTCTGATAAAGTAGCACTACTGGATCGGCTCCCGGATCTCGGCATAATTTCCTAATGGAAAAGCCAAAAGGGTGAGGTACATTTTTGCAAGAAAAGGGAAGGTTTGAGATAAAAGAATGTTCTTACCGTGGCTACTGAAGAGGAGGGTTGTTCTATCGGCTCGGGAAAATGCATTGGTTCTTCTGTTGGTAACTGAGTATTCTGAGCCGATGGAGCCATTGTCGATGGAATAGAAGAAGTCGATGGTAGTCCCTGCAAAGAAGATTACATTAATCAACAATGAAGAAAAGCGAGGATGATATAGATACAAGGTTGTTATCTGTACAGCATGGGCAAGCCCAGTGACGACTTCTTGGGCTACTTCTGGGAGAACAGCCGAAGTCGATGAAGTTGCGGGAGTCGATGATGGGATCTAAAAATTGTGTAAAGTTAGCAAGAAAGAAGCACGAAACAGAATCTATACGAGTACAGTACCTGTGTGGCATTAATGAGCTCAGTGGCGACTTCTTGGGCCATGTCTTAGGGAACGGACAAAATCGATGAAACAAGCTGATGATCAAAAGATTTAAGGTTTTTCTGGTGTGAATACGCTGGAATTAAAGGGTATTAAGGTTATTACCAGAGCTGCTGGGGCGGGTTTTGCTAGAGTTGATTCGGCTGACATGTGTTTGGCCTTTTTTTGTTGTTATGTTGGAGTCGATTGAGTTTTAGTGTTGGCTTTCCTCTTTGTAGACTGTTTCCTCACGGCTTTGTGAGTTATCTTCATTAGGCCTCGGCCGCTAAGAAGTTGAGCAGGAGTTGGAGCATCATAGCCAATGTTGGGATTGTTGGCCATTCGACAATATACGATCGGCTTCTCGCTGTTGCTCACAGTTGGAGGAATTATGGTCAGGTCCTGCATCAAGAAGAAATTAATTATGAAAGTCGATGAAAGTATAACTCAAATTGATGTCAAATGAAAAGAGGCTTACTGTGTCCATGAGGTTGATGAGATGGTCAGTTAGCTGGTTTCAGAAAAGGTGTTTTTTCCATTCTTTCCACAAGGACTTGAACAATGTAGAGATGGAGGGCAACAGTTGAATATCGGCTGGGTTGCCCATCAGGATGTCTAAGGCCATGTCATAGATCTTCTTGTATTCAAGAGGACTTTTGAGTGCTTGTCTAGCACTGAGACAACGAAGAAGAAGGAACCAGCGGGGAGCCGACCAAAGCTGAGTTGATAGGAAATCGCTGCAGGGTTATAAAACTCGTATGAGTGAGTTCTAAGTTGTCCACCATGAAAGTTGTTGGTTGTATCTATGCACCCACTTATATACCGCAAGAGGACGGTGTACGATTGTAGCACTTTTTCCCTTGAATTGAGTATTCCAAGGTTTATCGAATCCACTGGGACCTTAGGGATTTATTAAACAAAGTTAACAGTAAAAGATCTAGTCAAGGCTATTGTCAAAGTCAGGTTGCATGAGGGGGAGACTGGCCAGCGCAAAGGTGCGACAGACAGTAAATCTGTCGTTGCACCGATCGGCGCAGGAGTCGAGCCGATCGGCACACTGGTGAAACTAAGTCAAAGTGCGCAAGATCTAGTAAACCTGTGGTTGCGCCGATTGGCGCAGGAATTGAGCCGATCGGCACACTGGTGAATCTAAGCCAAGTTGTTGCGCTGATTGGCGCAGGAGTTGAGCCGATCGGCACACCAGTGAATCTGAGCAAAAGTGTGCCAGATCTTGTAAACCTATGCTGTTAAGTGAGTAGCCAGATATCTACTAGTGAGATCGTAACCAGAAAGTCTAATTGAATAGCATCATAATGGGTAATTACATAGATCAATGAAAACCTATAATGAGTAAGACCACCCTGCTTTCCGAGCGGCTCCCGATTTATCGCTGCCGAGAGGAAACCCCTAATCGCGCGACTATCTTACCCTACTCAATTATCCAATAGTGCTGCACAGGCTTAGTGCTGTCACCGCTAAACCACACTACTAGCATCATCAAGCAACCATAATCAATACAATGTCCGAATACTATCCTAATCACCACGATTAAGATAATACTACGTACTTAGCCTAGAACTAAGCAATTGGAATAAGCACATGCATGATTATAGAATCAAGATAGACAAATCACCAAAACCATCATCAACATATTCAATCATCCTTGAGATACATAGAGTAACATTCATCCCCGTCGAGATGGCCTACCTTGACGGATCAACTCTTAACTCCAATGGTTCTTGAAACTCAACTAGAGATCTATTCTAATAGGGCAAGTCCCGATGGCTCTAACTCACGGATCTGGTGTACCTCTATCGCCTCCTCTCTCTGTGGCGAGGGTTTAAAAGTATTTATAGGGGTTCTACTCGTAAAGGACTCGGTTTCTAGCAAATAAGGCGGTTTCGCCGATCGGCGCAGGATTGCGCCGATCGGCGCAAGCCGTGTCTTCTCTAATTTCTTCTCCGAGTGGGTTCCTCTGTCTTCCACAGCTGCCATGTGGGCCTTTTCCTTCGAGATAAAGTCTTGTAGTGCACGTTGAGATCTTGAAGTTCCATTAATCTCCTTGAAGTTCCATAAATCTTCTAGACAAATATCTTCAAGTGTCTTGCGCAGATAAACTTTCATAAACATGTGGAATGGGCCTCGGTCACTTCTATGGGCCAAAACACTCTTGCGCCGATCGGCTCATAGGTTGCACCGATCGGTGCACTGGGCTTCTTCAGTGCTTTTTGTCGATTCTGGACTCCTGTCCTCTCCATCATCGCATTAATCACCAATTTTACCTATTTCTGCAATAAAGCTCTAAAACAATGCATATACAAATATATAGATAATATCACAGGTAAATGGCCTAAATTAGTATCAATTATGCTCTAATTGGGGTAATATTCACATCTAAAAGGAGCACTTGAGAAGTGCCAACAAAAGTCAACAGGCAAGATGTCGGGTCTGATGCAAGCTTCAAAGATGAGGGTTGATTCTCTGTCCTGTAGAGGATTGTCTGGGCGAAAGATGGAAGGGTTTTCAAACTCCAAATCTCCATAGGGGAACCATATCCATTTATCTGCTTGGATGCCATTGTAGAAGAGGGTGAAATAAATGTTGAAGTCCTCTCTGGACATCCGGAATCCAGGAATTACCATGGCAGCCTCACCCAGAGATGTGCAACGAGGCATTGGGATTTCCTCACTCTCTGCCGCATCTGTCGAAGGGAATGAGTTTTCTAAAAAGGGATCCAACTCCATGGCCTGAGAATAGTAGACATTGAGCCACAGCTGTATGAACCACCATGGCCCCCCCGCTTGAATGGTTTGGTTGGTCTAGAGGCTGACGGCAGTGCGGTGTATGAGATGGTATACATAGCCCAAGAAAAAACTGCCCAAGGGAAATTTGCTGCCGTCGGCCAAGATATCAGCTATGCCCAAGAAGTTGGTAGTGGGCGTACAAGATGAGCCGCAGAAGATGAAATGTTCGAGCCAAAGATTTAAAAATGCGGATAGCTCTCGATTGGAGACTGATCCGGTCTTCTGGTGAGTGGCGATATATTTGGGCCAGCTATGATGTGGACAAGGGTTCCCGATCTTCCGATAGGTTCTGATAATCTTGATTAAGGCGGAGGCGGTACACAAATCGATCCGGCTTCCGAACGACACGTTCTGAACCCCGCAATCGCAGCACAACGTCTCCTCTGGTTATCAACCGTTCAAGAACGATTGACCTCACCGAGAAGGCTTATCCTTGCCTGTAAATCAAGAACACAAGCAAGAACAAAGAAGAATGCAACAAATTTGCAAGTATACGATGAATCTCACAAGTTGGGGTCTCACAAACCGATCAAACGGCAAAACTGTTATCAACAGAATAATCTAAGCAAAACTCAAACCCTAATGAAGAGGTGGCAGCTGTATATGAGGATCCTAGGGTTGTGCAAGACCCCCTTGACGCAGCCCTAAGTGGGCTCAACTCCATACATGGCCCAAAGACCGATTACGGTGTCGCAGCACCAGGACAGATTCTGGAAGTCAAATTGTTTTGGCGATTGCCGACGGCTCGGGACGAATTTTGACATGGGACCAGTTGGGTTGGAAAGGGCTTTTCGTTATCTTTCCAGGCATATATAGAACGTCCAAATCCGAGTCCGTATGCGTCCTGGGCATCCGTTTTAGTGCAGACTGGTCCTGGGCTCCGAAACAGACTCGAAGTCGATTTTGATTGGGCCTCCACCTTGGCTTGGACGTCCTTGCTAGCCCATCACGTCTCCAATCACCTCCCCAGGTATCTCATCATCATCTCCATGGTTTCTAACAACAATTAATTCATTAGGTAGCAATCTATTCTCAAAATCACATAAAGGAATCATTAGGAACAAGCTCACCCGTAAATTCAGTTGTCGCGCATGAACTTGTATTTTGGTTGGCGGAGTGCTAGGTGTATCCATAAGGGTGATGTCCTCATCAAGCTATTTGACCCCTTGGTGTCAAACTTGTGTTGTTTATGGTTGTTTTTGATGAGGAAGGGATCGTAATACTGGTCGACATTCAAACCAAGTAGCATCATCACATCCATAAGGGAGGGTAACATAGGACCTTGATTGAATAAAAAAGCATTCAGAGCATCAGACCAAAAATAAGAGGTTGCCACTAGTATCGGTTCATTTTTAACCATATCAACCAGTGAAAGTGGCAGTGCTATGTCAATTTGGGTATCTAGAAGAGTGGCGGCACGAGCAGTAGTGACCCTACAATACCAATTTCTCCAACCCAGAATTGATGATGGCCATGATTTGAAAACGGTTTTCCAGGGTTCAAGGGTGGCTAGGGTTGATTTGAAAGGAATCCAGTTTGTTTCACAGTTGATAAGTTCCGTGGGGTCAAAATCATTGCAGGGGCCTAGATAAAATTGATTTTGATCAACATCATAAGTATGGCATGAGAGGAAGATGCAAGAGATTACTGCTAGTTCATAATAGCTATAGTAAGTATGAGTCTATAAACAGAAACCAAGAACATGCCGAGGTGAATCTGAAAACAAGATCTAAAAGCAGAAGGAAGCGGGAGAGAGGTTTACCTCAGGAACATTCTCGGGGGTTGCCATTAGCAGAAGGGTGGTTGAAGTCATCGGCGCTCATCGATGCTTGAGTCCGGGATTGCCTGAGATAGAGGGGATGCGCTGGCGAAACAGAGGAGAGAGATGAAGGTGAAAAGGCTCAAGCTTGGGTAAAAATGAAAGAAGGAAGAAGATACATTTATAAGGATGAGACACCGGTAGGTGTTGACTTTTGCTAAGCCATATTAATAAATCATTCCCGGCACGGGGCCAGAAACGGTTCACTAATATGTCCTAGAGTCAAGTAGGTAAAATCCGCAAGCGCACGGAGAATACCGCTGTAGCATTTCACCCGGAAGTATTCAGGGTATCGTATTTGTTTATCCTAAAGGAAGGTTATGATCAAGAAGCGTTACTAACATATAAGATCATGTTAACAACTAGCAAGGATATCTAACCAAGACAGGCGGGTACATGATAACAACCGGGTAGTGTGACACACACAGAAGATTCCTACTAAATAAATAAAGTCTAGTGGAGGAAAGACTAGGCTAAGCTACTCCTACTATACATTCCTATACAGTTGCATAGCCTAAGTAGAATACATACAGACCCACACTCAGGTTCAGCAGTCAATAGTATAGCACTTCAGGCACGGACTTACCCCTGCATCCACAGGCGACTTCCGCCAAGAGCCTACGCACTAGCCTAGCGGGGAGGATTTCAAAGGACGGACAGGGCTGTCACCACCTGCCGCCTACCTCAACGAACCAGTAGACTAACGAATAATTGATGCAAATCAGTCACCCAAGTACCATACTTACATGACCAAAGAGCACTCTGCCCCTCCGCGATTACTATTAACGAGGCAGAGCTACCGTACGAATACGATCACCAAACCCATGCTATACTTTATCAGCTAAAACTAAGCATAGAGACTATAACATATAAACTAGACTATTGTGACGTGGTATATAACTAGCATGACAATAGTAGTATAATAAATATAAACTACTATCACACAAGTAGACTATACTATCACATATATGGATCACAATATCAAACAAGAAACTCATGACCCAAGCACAACTATATAGAAAATATATATATATTGATAAGAGCAAAGTCTTACAAAAGGGAAAAGATACAAGAGCCATACCAATTCTAAGTGAAGACTTGGGACTAGAGAGCTCTAGACTCAGCCTAACTCCACTAAAACTCCAAGAACTACTACTAGCAAGAGAGAAATGCTTCTTGTGGTGTGTGTTGAGTGTGAAGGCACACCCTCCTATTTATAGCCTCAATAGGTCGGCAAGGGAGAGTAACCGCCACGGAAGGCACCTCAAACCGCCATCAGGAGTCGCGGAGGAGCCAACACGTGGAAGGCTAGGCGGAGAGGGCGCCAGACCAGGTCGCCCGACCTGACCAGGTCGGCCGACCTGGGGGTGGCCCCTCCTGGCCTGTGCTTTCTCCAGGTGGCTGTCCTGTGGGCCCTGACGTCGGTTTGCGCGGTATTACAGGGAGTTACATCGGTTAAGTGCTGAAAATGGGCCCTTCAATCCGTGTGACGTCCATGTGGCACTCTCTGATTGGTCGAAAGTGTGTTTTCTTGCCTTTTGAGGTGTTTCCTTCACATTTCCTCCTGCATGCACAAAGTTCTCCAAGTACAAGTGGAACTATATTATTGTGATAAAGCATGCGTGTATGAAATGCCAAATTCTCCTTTATTTGAGTATAGTTGACGGTTGAAAATGGTACTTAACAGCCGTCAACAAACTCCCCCAAGCTTACCCTTTGCTCGTCCCGAAGCAAAGATAAACTTAAGTTGTTGATCAGGAGTTGCTACAATGTCCTACTCCTCAATAATACTATGCGCACAACAAAGTACTCTTCCTAGAATTAAATATGTTGGCACGTAACTTACCCATTTACCTCGATCCATGGGGCTTTTACACCTCATTGTCTTGGGCGGTTGAGAGATAGAACAATTGCAGGGCACCAATCACTTGCTCTAGATTCCGCTATGTTATTCTGGAGGTTTTCAAAAGATTTTGAAAATAAAAACCAAGTTCCTCAAATGATTCTCTCGGATCACTCAATATGTGTATGATTCCTCACCAAGGCAAAGTGTTGCCTATAATCACCTACTTCTAAATAAGGCTTTATGTGGAGCTCAAGGTAGGGATATATGAGGCACTCATGTTCACATAATATTGCTATGTCAAAAGACCGGATCCAAGAAAAACATCAATTCAAACAATCTTGATCAAGATGTGCAAGTGTGTGGGAGAACGGAGGAATGGTGGATGGGAAGAAATAACTCCTTTTTGAATTTTCCTTCTCTCTTTTGGAGTTTCTAGGCTATGGCTATCTTTTGCTTGCTCTCTTTTTTTTGAGCATTTTTTTTTCTTTTCTTTTTGCATAGCCATAGCCCTAGTTTGCAATGAATACTTTGAGAGAGGAATTTTGCAATGGATATATGGAGTGTTTCTTTGGATGGATGGATGGATAGTGGCTTTCTTCCGGTGTAGAAGAATAGCTCATGGTGGATATGGTGGATGCTATCTTCTTGATTTAGAAGGATAGCTCATGGCGGTGGATGTGTGTATATGATCTTGATCAAGAAAGCATGAAAAGAGTTCTACTAGGGTCACAACAATTTTGACTAAGCTCAATGTGAAACAAGCAGCATATGTGTAAAGGTTTTCAAATGTAAACACTACATATGGCTGTGGTGGGAATTTCATCATTGAGGAACTTATCAATTTGTCATTTTGAAAAATAAAACTCCGGAATTCAAGCTTTACGTTGAGCAAGATCATAGCAGCCCTATCTATCATATCATACCTCTCAACAACTTAGAACTAGAGAATGCATATGCTACCCACAAGATTCAAGTTCAAGGCAAGATTTACCAACAAATCTAACTCTTGAGAGAGTACTAAGTTGTAAACTAGCATTAGAGAGGAATAAAGGACAGAGCAACTATTCATCATCTCAACATAGGAAAATTATACACATTCATACCGCGCATGAAAAAGGGAAATATTTTTGTTCTTTTTATGTTTTGCAAATTTTTATGGTTTTCAGATTTTATAATTTTTTTTTTTTGGATTTTCAGATTTAGCAAATGCAAGAAATAAAGGGAAGGGGAAAGATACAAGTTACCGTGAGAAGGGGGGTCCTCCCCCAAGCTTGTTCTTGCTCATATCTGCTGGTTCGGGTCGTAGCCTTGGGAGCGGAAGAAGGCATCCCAATTGCTCTGATTCTGAGCCATCATCGCGTTCAGCTGGCGGAATTGGTTGTCGCTAAAATTCTGCCATTGCTGGGTGTCGGCGACATGTTGCGTGAGAGTTTGTTGCATGCTCTCGGTGCGCAAATCAATGTCGTTCACCCTCCTTGTCAACTCGGCCATCCCATAGTTGAGTTCACGGAACCCACGGGATGAGAATGACCGAGTGGCAAAGGATGGCGGTCCGCTTGAACTTGATGACGTCTGCATGGGGTAATCGTACTGAGATTCCCATGCTCCGGCCTGCCATGTTGATGCACCCGCCTCGTCTTGTGGCGGGGGCTGCTCCCATACCGGATCTCCGGTCGGAGTGTGAAACTCCGGTATAGGCTCCATATGCCTACAGGAACGTGTCGGTCGCCCTGAAACACTATGCCTGCGAACTTCTCCCACTGGCTCAAGTGGGAGGGTTAGTGCCCGACAGTGATACAAACGAAGACCCGGGTTAGGTAACGGGAATTCATTTGTATACCCGGGAAAGTGATAGATCAAGGTATTATTTGGACCATGTTTCAAAGTATGTCCTTGCACAAAATAGTCCTCGCCTAGAAATTCTCTATCTACCGTCAAATATTCAACATGAACATTCTCAAGCAGACCACACTTCTGCGCAATGCGAGTAACTAAAGAGGTGCACTCAATTGGTCCTGTCAACTTTATATTGTCTAACCATTGATCAATCATGCATTCCGCGGGTGACACCCTAATTTTCTTAACCATGGCATAAAGTATTTTCAATTCATCTTGCCGGACAACCCTAATGTCACCTCGAGGAAACAAGGTCATAGCCAACCACACATGCATAAATCTAAGTGTAGGATTATGGATGGCACTTGTTCTAGGCTTGGGACCCCACTCGTTTCCGGAAATCTTTTTCCAAAAACTTTCTTTATGGAACCCCTTTAGCGCTTTATCTAAGTCTAGCCTACATTTAGGATTTAGACCTAGCATAGCATGAAGATCACCCCATGTGACCAAGCGCTCTTGCCCATACAAGCGAAAAGAAATGCCTTCATCATACTTTCTAAGGGTGCATAAAAACTGCATAGTAAGCAAACGAGAACCCGGCTCATCTACTTCTACGAAATTTAGCCAACCCATAGTGTGAAAAATAGAGGTAAATTCTTCTCTCATACCTATTTTCTCGAGGAAGTCCGGATCGAAGCGTCGGGTGTGGGCGAATGGCCGTTCTCTCATGAGCGCGATGGCTTGGCCCTCGCGGTCGTCCTTGATGTCGAGATGCTCCTCGGTGATGAGCAAGGCCGGCCTTTCCTCCGGAATTTCAGCTTCGGGGTCACCATGCCCCGGACTTGGTGTGAGCTCGACGGAGGATGCTTGACTCGTGCTTGCACGAGTGCTTTTTCTCCGCTTGATTCCGGCGACTTGATTCATTCGGTTGAACATGGCTGCACACAAGAACTAACACAAGACAAGAACAAAAACAAGATCGAACAAGTGTTCGGGTGAGCGTTAGTGAAAACAACAAACCCGAGCTTCTCCGAAATTGGTTTTCTTCTCACGACAACTTGCAAATGCACTAAAACAGAGGGGAAATATTTTTTTTTTTGGGTTTTTGGGGCTGTAGTAAAGTTGAAGAACACGAAATTTTGGGAGAGCAACAAGTGAGCAAAGGAGGGGAGCGAAAGATGAGCTTGGAATGGTGAAGCTCCTCCTCCTGGGCGGTTTTTATAGCCAAGGAAGCAAGATGGCCGTTAGAAAGGGACAAAGCAACGGCCATATAGCCGTTGGGAGAAAGGAGCACAGGAAAAGGTGGGGCCAGGGGTCGGCCGACCCCACCAGGTCGACCGACCTGGCAGGTGGGCCTCCTGGCAGCCCCCTTTTTCCTATGTGTTCCCCAACGGCTAGGGGATTTGTCCCCTGCTGCCTTTTTGCTCAAAAAGCTCGACAAAAAATCTTTTCAAAATGGAAAGCCCAAAAACCTATTTTCTAAATTTTCAAAAATGCAAATGAGTTTTGAAAAATTCCAAGGTGACTGGAAAAATTCAAAAATGCAGAAATGCAGTGGTCGGAAAAAATCAAAATGTGGTGGAAAGCAAATATGCAATTAAAAGAGCAAATATGGATAACTACCGGTTTAACCTCCCGGCGAGGACTCACCTTTTAAAGTCCGACGAGCGGGACTTTTCTCCGGCGTTCAGCTCGATGAAGCGTTGTCCGGTCCCGGAGATGAAGACACGGATGATGCTTCTTGTTTCACTCGCCACACCTTCTTGGTCTTTGTTGCGGTCGGTGGCTTCTCGGGTTGCCCCGGGATTTTCCCGTCTCAGCAGTAGGAACAGCAGCAGCTAACTGAGCTAATTGGGTTTCTATCATTTTATTAAAGCTCAGCTGATTCTTGAGAGCAGAGGAAACACCCTCTATCTTAGTGTGGATGCTCTCAAGAGTCCTATCAGTGGTGGCAAGCTTTTTACTGATGTTATCATTAACCTTAGCTTGACCAAGCACAAGATCTTTCAAGGAGGGCTGATTATAACTGGAATTAAAACCAGAGAAGTTGCCAGAGTTACCTCCTTGGTAGTTGGGACGTGGTGGACCCCAACTTTGACCTCCTTGTGGACGGTAGCCGTTGTTGTTGTTGTTGCCCATGAACATTGCGTCCTCACGGGTCTCAGGGCAGTCATTGCCCGAGTGTCCCGTGTTGCCACAGACCTCGCAAGTCATACGAGTGTCTAGGGCTTTCACTTCTCCATTGGCTTGGTCGTCCATCTTCTCCATTTTCTCAGAGCTTGATGGTGCGGGAATGACAGGTTCGATTGGCCGAGTCTCCTTACGAGGAGGGGTGAGCCTAGCTTGTGTCCTTCTCAGGAGTGACTCAGGATCTTCAGTGAAGTTTGTCGGCAAGTCGAAACCAGTCATACACTACCCTGTTTTCATACAAAATGCAGAAAACAAAGTAAGGTTAGCCTGCCTAGGAGATAGCCTTAATAATTGCAACACTACTATATACATTAGTAATTTTTCTTAAATCATACGCCTTCCCCGGCAACGGCGCCAGAAATGCTTGTTGACTTTTGCTAAGCCATATTAATAAATCATTCCCGGCACGGGGCCAGAAACGGTTCACTAATATGTCCTAGAGTCAAGTAGGTAAAATCCGCAAGCGCACGGAGAATACCGCTGTAGCATTTCACCCGGAAGTATTCAGGGTATCGTATTTGTTTATCCCAAAGGAAGGTTATGATCAAGAAGCGTTACTAACATATAAGATCATGTTAACAATTAGCAAGGATATCTAACCAAGACAGGCGGGTACATGATAATAACCGGGTAGTGTGACACACACAGAAGATTCCTACTAAATAAATAAAGTCTAGTGGAGGAAAGACTAGGCTAAGCTACTCCTACTATACATTCCTATACAGTTGCATAGCCTAAGTAGAATACATACAGACCCACACTCAGGTTCAGCAGTCAATAGTATAGCACTTCAGGCACGGACTTACCCCTGCATCCACAGGCGACTTCCGCCAAGAGCCTACGCACTAGCCTAGCGGGGAGGATTTCAAAGGACGGACAGGGCTGTCACCACCTGCCGCCTACCTCAACGAACCAGTAGACTAATGAATAATTGATGCAAATCAGTCACCCAAGTACCATACTTACATGACCAAAGAGCACTCTGCCCCTTCGCGATTACTATTAACGAGGCAGAGCTACCGTACGAATACGATCACCAAACCCATGCTATACTTTATCAGCTAAAACTAAGCATAGAGACTATAACATATAAACTAGACTATAGTGACGGTATATAACTAGCATGACAATAGTAGTATAATAAATATAAACTACTATCACACAAGTAGACTATACTATCACATATATGGATCACAATATCAAACAAGAAACTCATGACCCAAGCACAACTATATAGAAAATATATATATATTGATAAGAGCAAAGTCTTACAAAAGGGAAAAGATACAAGAGCCATACCAATTCCAAGTGAAGACTTGGGACTAGAGAGCTCTAGACTCAGCCTAACTCCACTAAAACTCCAAGAACTACTACTAGCAAGAGAGAAATGCTTCTTGTGATGTGTGTTGAGTGTGAAGGCACACCCTCCTATTTATAGCCTCAATAGGTCGGCAAGGGAGAGTAACCGCCATGGAAGGCACCTCAAACCGCCATCAGGAGTCGCGGAGGAGCCAACACGTGGAAGGCCAGGCGGAGAGGGCGCCAGACCAGGTCGCCCGACCTGACCAGGTCGGCCGACCTGGGGGTGGCCCCTCCTGGCCTGTGCTTTCTCCAGGTGGCTGTCCTGTGGGCCCTGACGTCGGTTTGCACGGTATTACAGGGAGTTACGTCGGTTAAGTGCTGAAAATGGGCCCTTCAATCCGTGTGACGTCCATGTGGCACTCTCTGATTGGTCGAAAGTGTGTTTTCTTGCCTTTTGAGGTGTTTCCTTCACATTTCCTCCTGCATGCACAAAGTTCTCCAAGTACAAGTGGAACTATATTATTGTGACAAAGCATGCGTGTATGAAATGCCAAATTGTCCTTTATTTGAGTATAGTTGACGGTTGAAAATGGTACTTAACAGCCGTCAACAGTAGGTTGCGGTAAAGGCGCGTGATAAACGAGGAAATAAAATCTGGAGCATGAAGATTTCATACCCGGACTTGGGGGGTATGAGTTGGCACCGGATTTGGACCGGTGCCATTGGTTAGAGGCAGAGAGTTGAAGTCGGCCAAAGTCAGCGAAGCTCAACGGCCGAAAGGAATAAAGTGGGCCTGATAAGGTTATTTTATTTATTTCTTTTTTAGTTTAGATTTTGTTTAGGAATAAATTAGGATGGTTCGTTTAAGAGTCCTGACCGAGTCGGGTCAAAACCCCTTGCACGGCGCTATAAATATTTAATAGGGTTTGTACGTGAGGAGAACTATTTTTTTGTTCAATACAATTTGGCGCATCGCCAAACCTTTTCTCGACAACATCCTCGTCTCACGTGGGCTGCATCGGCTCCGATCTCGGCGAGAGACTTGGATTAGTCAACCTCGGTAATTCTATCGACTTCAGTTAGTACTTTCTCATTGATTTGACACTCTAGTTGTTATCTTTAGAATTGCTAGTTATCCACTAATTAGATCTTAATTGCGTTTATTTTATTAACTTTTGGTTGCAATACTGTCTCAGTTAGGTCCTATCTATTGTAATCTTTAGTAGGTTTTATGCGTTTGATTTAGATCTGTTATTCGAGTCATCTTATTGATTTTACCCATAATCGGAGAGTTTTTTAGTTCTATTTGCTTTGTTTGGGCAAGGTCTCGATTAAGTTTGATCTGCTTGAGCTAGTGAGGCTGCATCGATTCTGACCTCTCGTCGAGTCAATAGGATTAGGTAAGATTCAATCGTGGGTAAAGTTGATAGGGTTCTATCGGGATGTTTAGCTTCTCAGTGTTTCACTTGTTTATTGATGTATTAATAGAAGTCGATTGCCCCCTTTATTTAATAAGATTAGATCTGTGATCTCGAGGCATATTTGCAATATCAACTACCAGATCTATCGACTTAGCACTATTGGAGGGTAGAGTTCTGTGCATGATTACTGTACTTCTATCGACTCTAGCCCATCGACTTTTCTTTATCGACAGAATAAGTTTTAGCGTGTTTTTTGTATATCTGTCAACTTTGTTTTTTTGATTTAATTATTGTCGGCACTACTTATGCAATATCTAATATTTGTTTATTGAATTGTCGATGAACCGATACAAATCAGCTGATTAGTTTATTTTAATAATATTACTTGGTATTTATAGCCATCGGCTGGTTTTCACTAACAGTGACTATCGGCTTTCTTCATCGGCCTGTCCTGGGCCGGTGACCCGTGGAATTTAACTGTTTGTCTCTTTGTTGATTTGCAAGGAAAATTGACTGGCACGCCAGGTTTCTTTGTGTTGAGCCTGCACTAGAGTTAAGCAAATCTCTCGGGTCAGGCGTGTGATTTTTGCGTCAACAGACTCTTAATAGGTTTAGCAGAGTCGTAAGTTAAGTCATATTCGGCCAATGCTAGCATCTATTTTCCAATCCGACCTTTCATAATTGGAGCCGATAGCATATACTTGATGACGTCGGCTTTGCATACTACCACACACTCGGTCGATAACAGATAATGCCTCAACTTCACACGCGAGAAATATAAACATAAACATAATTTCTTGATCTCGGTGTACCTGGTTTCGGCGTTAATCAGTATTCAGCTGAAATAAAACACAACTCTCTCTTTACCATCTTGTTCTTCAATCAAAGCCGAGTCAATCGACTTCTTGTCAGCTGCAAGATAAAGCTTTCGGTAACCCTTCCCTTGGCAGTACCAATACTAGAGGCGGCACCAAATATTTCTTGATATCATCTAGGGCTTTCTGATGTTCAGGTTCCCATATAAACTTCTGATCAGGCTTCAGTTTCAGCAACGGGGTAAACACATCGATTCTCTCTGACAAGTTTGATGTAAATCTCCTTATAAAGTTAATCTTGTCGATCAGAGACTACAACTCTGTCTGGTTAACAGGAAGCTCAATGTCAGTTACAGCTTTGATACTCTTCGAACCAATCTCGATTCCTCTTTCATGCACAATAAAACCCAAAAATTGGCCAGCCGATACACCAAAATCACACTTCTTCGGATTCATCTTCAAACCATACTTTCTTGTTCTCTCGAGCACTTCCCGCAAATCGGTTATATGATCTTCTATTTGCTTAGATTTAACTACCACATCATCAATATAAATCTCCACTAACCTACCAATCAGATCTAAAAATATAATTCATAGCTCTCTGATACGTGGCTGCAACATTCTTCAACCCAAACATCATAACGACCCATTCATATAATCCAATAGCTCCTGTACACCTGAAAGCAGTCTACGGTATATCTTCTTCTGCCATAAAAATGTAATTATATCCAGCATTATCATCCATGAAGGTAACAATTTTATGTCATGTTGCTGCATCAACCAGAAGATCTGCTATCGACACTGCGTAATCATCTTTTGGTGTAGCCCTGCTCATTTTCCCACACTTCTTGAATACGGGCACAATATTTGAAACCCAATCTGGATATTGGCAAGGTCTAATAAATATTGCATCATATAACCGTGTGATGTCCGCCTTGACATCTTCATAAATCTTAGGATCGATCCTTCATGGTAGTTGCTTGTATGGTCGATATCCAGGTTTAATAGGTAACCGATGCTCAACAATCAATCGGCTGATACCGGGCAAATTAGATAATCCCAAGCAAAACAATCCCGATACTCTTTTATGAATTCTATTAGGGCGTCTATCAGAGAAACAACTTTGAATTTGACTGGTCCACCACCTCAAGACCATGCGTAGTAATCTTGACATAATCTCCATCCCAAATCCTGCCCGACAAACACTCCATATCATCCGTGTGCCATGGTGCCAAATCGGTCGATGCAACATTGACCGTTTTGATCGGCCGAGACCACCTCAACTTGATCACCGATCGACTGGACAAGAGATTGGTGCATAGTCGAGGGTATGCAACAATTAGCATGAATCCAATCACGGCCTAGTAACAAGTTGTTGGTTCCCTTCCCTTCAATGACAAATAAAGTGACCGACAAATTTTTACTATCGATCGTAAGCTCCACGTTCAAAACACCTTTAGCAGTTGCAGTGCGACCACCATAATCTCTCAAAATCATGTTAGTGTCGATCAAGTCTTCTTCAGTCTTCCCCAACTTCCTAATAGTGGTAATCAGCATAATATTGACTGTAGCATCTCCATCGACCATCATCTTTTCCATCGGCATCCTATTGACAAAGCCCTTTAGGTATAACTCTGAAGTGTCGATGTTTAGATTCGTCTGGTTTATCAACCACTGCATGCTGTATATCAAATACTAGTTGTGGCATATCCTCTTCATCAGCAAACAGCTCTTCCTCTAAGGCCATGAATTCCTGAGGCAACATCATTACAATACTCAGTGTAGCACTAGGTAGCTGCACCTACGATTGTACCTTTGGCCTCCACACTTTTTTGGACGGTTGGTCATCACCTTCATCATAGTAGTATCGACCAGCCCTCATCTGCCTGCAGCGCATCCTCTGAACCCTTCATTTCTGGCTGCTAGAGAAAATACTAGAGGGACACCACTAATCATTCTGTTCCTGCTCCTCTTGCAATTCTTTATCAACTTCTTCATCAAATTCTGCCTCCTTCTTTGTCTTCTTTGTCCCGAGTCGATCAAATGTTGATACTCTGTTTTGTCCATCGACCGAGCCCACCATCGACTTCTTGGGATCAACTTGCTGATGTTGATGTCGATGATCTCTTCGATCTTCTCGATACATTTGATCCGCACGTCTGCTACAACCAGGACAATTGTTGATTGAAGGAAGTTTCATATTGTGGTCCCAACAATATTAAAAGAATGGACACTCCCAGTGCGGATCAAACTATGACTCTTTCACTTCCCTATCTCTCTTTTTCTGATACTGTTTAATGAACGCCTCCACATTGTTGATACCAGCCATGTTAACATTTGTAGGGAAAGGATGCCCATCAATATTCATGGCACCTTTGGTAAACTTTATTTTGCCCTGTTCAATCGCCATCTAAATCTGTCTCCTGAATATTTTGCAATCATTAGTATTATGAGATGGTGAATTGTGCCACTTGCAGTATCTCTTCTTCTTCAATTCTTCAGCAGGTGGAATCACATAATTAGGTGGCAATTGAATGTGTTTCTCCAGTAGCAGCATATCAAATATCTTATCGGCCTTGGTTATGTTGAAGTCTTCTGATTCATTCTGCTTTACCCAAGGACCAATAAAATATTTTTATTCCTAGTCCACTCAGCCATATCGACATTCTCAGATTCTTCTCCAGATTCGAAATCATAATCATTATAGTTGACTTGAATTGGCCTAGACCGTGCCCCTCGAGTCAGGTTCTCCTGGATAGACACCTTCTATACCAGCTGGGACATGCTTTCAAACTCGACCGAGGGAAACTTTTCCCTTAGAGGTGCAACCAAACCATTAAAAGCAATCTTCGCCATCTGATTATCTGTTAATTGTAGACTAAAACACTTGTCGCACACTTCTCTGAACCTCTGCACGTAATCATGCACAGATTCGCCCGCTTTCTACCTCACAGGCAATCAAGTCGGACAACCTCATCTCTCTAGTCTCAACAAAGAAATATTTATGAAACTTCTGTTCGAGATCGGCCCATGTGATAACCGAGTTTGGGGGGCAACGATGCAAACCAAGAAAAAGCCAATCCGGACAAGGACAGAGCAAACAACCTGATTTTCAACGCTTCAATAACACTAGCTTCTCCGCACTGCACTGAAAATTGGCTGATATGTTCAACAGTGGTAGTATTATCCTATCCGGTAAACATGGTGAACTCTGGTGGCCTATATCAGCTCAGCATAGGTATGAGATCATAACTAGGAGGATATGGGGGCCGATACATATAAGTCTGTTGTTTTGGCTTCAACCCAAATTGCTCTCTCATTACCTTAGCAATCTTTACTACCCAATCATCGATCGAAACATTGACATTTGGAGTAGTCGATGTAAGACTAGATGCTGGCATTTGTGGGGCTATCTGTGAACCATAGTTAGCAACTGTGTGTCGGCCTCCTAATTCTCCTAGCAGCGTAGACGATGAAGGCATCCCGAACATGCTTGGCTCCACATTTGGTGTTGTATCATATGTCACATTCGGTTCTAACGTTTCTTGACTGTAGTGCTATAGTTGCGTCTGTGGTGATGTTCTCTATAGAATAATCCTGGGAAGACCCATGTGATCTCCCTGTGGTGTCACCATTGGTATTCTTTGGAGGTGGGGTGGCACTTTCTAGTGTTGAGCTCGAGCTTGTTGTCGGAATTACAGTACTAGTGATGGGCAGCTGTTGCTCGAGTCCTTCAATTGCAGGCAGAGGAATATTCCCATGAACAAGGAAATATATCAACCCATGTGTTGGGTCATCATATACGCAACCCTCCACTGTCTAAATGATCAAAGTACTCAAAGTGTTAACCAATACAGGTGACTGGTTAATTAATCCATGGTGTATGGCAGTATGGATCATGTTGTTCAACGTAGCCTCATCAATCACTTCTGTTGTCTTGTTAGCAGGCTGCTTTTCTGATTCATCCGTGATGATGAATGGCTCCGGTAGATCTCCCTTCTATATAATGTCGTGTCTAGTCTTGCTTAAGGTTCCCAACTGGAGACTTTCATATTGTGCAACTCTTTCTTAAATCTGCGCCTTCATCTCATCACTTAATTCGTCTTTTCCAACAAGAATTACGTTCTCTCCCTTCAAATCTCCACTAACATCGTACTTTGGCGAAGGATTTTCAGGGAGCTTAGGATCTTTTGGCATTTCAGACATGATGAGTACATCACACTCATGGATACATACAACACTCCTCCAATTAAGATGAAAGTTCATGTGCATCACCTGAAATTACAGGTGAGATCGTTTCTAATGTTTTTATTATGTGGTTTTGAGAATAGATTGCTACCTAATGAATTAATTGTTGTTACAAGCCATGGAGATGATGATGAGATAGCTGGGGAGGTGATTGGAGACGTGATGGGCCAGCAAGGACGTCCAAGCCAAGGTGGAGGCCCAATCAAAACCGACTTCGAGTCTGTTTCAGAGCCTAGGACCAGTCTGCATTAAAACGGACACCCAGGACGCATACCGACTCGGATTTGGATGTTCTATATATGCCTGGAAAGATAACGAAACGAACTTTCCAATCCAACTGGTCCCATGTCAAAATTCGTTCCGAGCCGTCAGCAATCGCCAAAACAAATCGACTTCCATAATCTGTCCTAGTGCTGCGACACCTTAATCGGTCTTTGGGCCATGTATCGAGTTGAGCCGACTTAGGGCTGCGTCCAGGGGGTCTTGCACGACCATAGGGTCCTCATATACAGCCACCACCTCTTCATTAGGGTTTGGGTTTTGCTTAGATCAATTCTGTTCATAAACAGTGTCGTCGTTCATCGGTTTGTGAGACCCCAACTTCGAGAGTTTAATCATACATCTACAATTGTGTTGTATTCTTTGTTGTTCTTGCTTGTGTTCTTGATTCGCAGGTAGGGATTAGCCGTCTCGGTGAGGTCAATCGTCTTTGGACGGTTGATAACTAGAGGAGACGTCGTGCTGCTATTGCGGGGTTTAGAACGTGCTGTTCTGAAGCCGGATCGATTTGTGTGTCGCCTCCGACCAAATCAACTTACCAAGAACCTTTCGGAAGATCGGGAACCCTTGTTTACATCAAGTGGTATAAGAGCCTCAGGTACACCGTTAGATTCGCCCTTATCCTCGTTATTTTGTTCAATCCTAGAGTTCAGAAAATTACCCTACAAAAATATTTGTTCGCCGTGTTTCCGCTGTCCTACACCCCCTTTGTGCCTTGCAATTTTCAGTTTAGTTTGCTTCTCTGAATTTTATTCCCTACAAGGTCATTGTGTTGTTGGTCTAGTGCTTGTTTATAGACAATAAAGAAAAATAATCAGATTGTGGCACACGTTGAGAGAATAGTACTGCTGGAATTGTGTGCACTAAATATTATTTTAACATCTAGCCTTCTACTTTCATGTGCAAAAGAAAATTAGAGTGCTCTGCTGCTGTCTCATTATGATCAAAAGCCAACCAATTAGTGCTTGATCTTATTATAGAAGTTTGTTTTAGTTGTGCTATTACAAGAATCCTTTTGCTGCACTTGTAGTAAGAAAAAAAAATATTCTGGGGTTCCATTGGTTGTAAAACTTGTAATAACTTGCTGCAGTTCTGATTCTCAAGAAAAGAAAAGAAAAAGGCAAAAGTGCACAAGAGAAAAAGCCGCACAAAAAAAAGGAAGTAGAAAAAAGAAAAGATACAAATTCAGAATTGCTTGCATTCTTTGTGTCCTTTGTTGAGTCATTTGCTTGCTTCCTTGAACTAGGTCCGAGACAAGTTTAGGCCGGTGACATAGACTAGCTTGGGGCTATTATTCAGTTTTGCAACTTCTGAATTGAAATTTTGCTAATCCTTGCTACCTAATATTGCCTATCTAACCTCCATATATTTCCTTCTGAACAGGCACAAATTTTTTTTGACTCTCGCAATCATCAGTTCACACTCTCCAAGGTATCCTTTGCTTGTTGTAATTAAGAACTTTGTAAGAGCTTGATAAGATGCTTCCCTTTGCTAGTTGAGAGTTTACACTGTGATCACATAGTAGTGATAGGAAAATATACTTCCGTGTGTTTTCTTGTTTGCTACTAACAATGACAGGTTACGCCACTCATGGTGATGATTCAATGTCGTCTAATAAGAACAATATGAGTGATGTAGTACAAAGAGTGCTCAGTCCTCAAATGGAGAAGGTAGAGCAAAATCAATTGAACAATTTATTTCAGACTCACTTTGTTGTCAAGGATCAACGTTGTCGTGTTATCATTGATGGAGAGAGTAGCCGCAACATCGCAAGTTTAGAATTAGTACAGAAGCTTGGATTGACAACACAGCCACACCCATGTCCATACTACATCCAATGGATAAATTCTTTTGGTAAGATAAAGGTAGATAAAATT
Organism: Eleusine indica; assembly: GCA_030378355.1. Lineage (NCBI taxonomy): Eukaryota > Viridiplantae > Streptophyta > Magnoliopsida > Poales > Poaceae > Eleusine > Eleusine indica. The sequence goes on from CM059497.1 coordinate 19,396,898, forward strand.
GCACGTATTGAATTTCTTATTGGTTCTTATAAGGATAGTGCAGAATTTGATATAGTACCTATGCAAGTATGTCATTTGTTATTGAGTAAATCTTGAATTATTACAAATAATGCTTCGCACAATACCATTATAAATAGCTACTCATTTAAATACAATGGTAGAAGAGTTACTCTTAAACCTATGACCACTGCTGAAATTTTAGAAGAAGATCAACAAAGGCTTGAAAGGAGAAAGAATGAACGGTTTAGAAAAGAATGGACTGTTTCAAATGTTGCAACACTTACATCAAAATCTGAATTAGATGATGAACATATTTCCTTGCCTCTTATTGTAACAAATACATTTCAGGTTCTACACAAAGAAGAGGATAGTGAGAAAGATGAAGACATGTTGTTGTTTCAGGTAAGAGCTTTCTTGATGTGATGAATTGTTCCAACAATCTTGTTGTATTGGAACTTTGTCTTGATTTGCCTTTGCCACAAGTTGATTTATCTACTGATCTTTGTGATAAAGAGGAGTTGTGTGCCACTGCTTCACTTATACCTTTGCCACTACAAATGAATAAGCTTGATGTTTTTGCTTATGATTCACCTACTAGTGCTGAAATAAAACATTTGATTTTAATAACATGTGAAAAGGATGAGCAGAAATTATTGTCTTCTCTAAATACTTTAGGTTATATTGAATTTGATGTTCTTTGTGATCTAAATACCGTGGAGAAGCAAATCTTTTCTCAAACTGAATTGCCTTTACTAACAAGAAACAAATTTTATGCTATAGGAAACTTTGATCATAGAGGTGTATTTATGGTGCATAAAGTTTATATTTGCTCAAACATGAATACTCCTTGTGTTGTACAACCAAATGATGAACTAGAAAACTGCAATAATAATTACCATGTCATGTCATGTTTTTCTAGTGTTTTTAAGATCACACATTTTCCATCTTGTCATAAGAGTAAGAATGACTTTCATATTGCTGAGCAATTTTTCAAAGAGGTCATTAATTTGCATGACATGCCTTCTATTGTGCTTTCACATTATGATGATAACTTTCATAACACATATAAACACGAGGTGCATTCCAAGTTTGGGAATAGTTCCATATTTTATATTTCAGATCTGAGACCACTTTTGGGAGAAAGAGATGGGATCGAGTCGAGGACGACTCTAATTCAAAAGGGGGAAAATAATGAGTACATCACACTCATGGATACACATAACACTCCTCCAACTAATATGAAAGTTCATGTGCATCACCTGAAATTACAGGTGAGATCGTTTCTAATATTTTTATTATGTGGTTTTGAGAATAGATTGCTACCTAATGAATTAATTGTTGTTACAAACCATGGATATGATGATGAGATAGCTGGGGAGGTGATTGGAGACGTGATGGGCTAGCAAGGACGTCCAAGCCAAGGTGGACGCCCAATCAAAACCGACTTCGAGTCTGTTTCGGAGCCCAGGACCAGTCTGCACTAAAACGGACACCCAGGACGCATACGGACTCGGATTTGGACGTTCTATATATGACTGGAAAGATAACAAAAATAAATTTTCAACCCAATTGGTCTCATGTCAAAATTCGTCCCAAGCCGTCGGCAATCGCCGAAACAAATCGACTTCCAGAATCTGTCCTAGTGCTGTGACACCGTAATCGGTCTTTGGGCCATGTATCGAGTTGAGCCCACTTAGGGCTGCGTCCAGGGGGTCTTGCACGACCCTAGGGTCTTCATATACAGCCGCCGCCTCTTCATTAGGGTTTGGGTTTTGCTTAGATCAATTCTGTTCATAAATAGTGTCGCCGTTCATCTTTTTGTGAGACCCCAACTTCGAGAGTTTAATCATACATCTGCAATTGTGTTGCATTCTTCGTTGTTCTTGCTTGTGTTGTTGATTTGCAGGCAGGGATTAGCCTTCTCGGCGAGGTCAATCATCTTTGGACGGTTGATAACCAGAGGAGACGTCGTGCTGCGATTGCGGGGTTTAGAATGTGCTGTTCTGAAGCCGAATCGATTTGTGTGTCGCCTCCGACCAAATTAACTTACCAAGAACCTTTCGGAAGATCGGGAACCCTTGTTTACATCAAGACATGAGGTTGATCTTGAAGTTCTTGGTCCCACTGGGCATGCCAAAAAGCGTGGTGGCGTGAAAATCACACGCCTGACCTGAGAGATTTTCTTAACTCTAGTGCAGGCTCAATACGGAAACTGGGGTGTGCCAGTCGATTTTCCCTGCAAATCGACAAAGAAACAAACGGTCAAACTTTACGTGTCACCGGCCCAGGACAGACCGATGAAGAAAGCCGATAGTCACTATTCGTGAAAACCAGCCAATGACTATAAATAGCAAATGATTTTGGAAAGTAAACTAATTAGCTGATTTGTATCGGCTTATCGGCAAAGCAATAAATGAGTATCAACCATTGCATAAACAGTGCCGACAAGAATTAAGTCGATAAGGCCAGAGTCGATAGATCTACAATGAAGATGTTGACTCGCTATGCTGACTAGAAAAAGCCGATAGGCCAGAGTCGATAGGGCTACAGTTGTCCTGCAAAGACTCTCCCTATTGATAGTGCTAAGTCGATAGATCTGGTAGCTGGTATTGTAAAAATGCCTCAAAATCATAGATCTAATCTTATGTAATAAAGCGGGCAATTGACTTCTTTGGATGAAAAAAAACAAGTAAAATACTGAGAAGTCGATCGAAGCGTGATAACCTATCGGCTAAACGTCCCGATAGAACTCTATCGACTTCACCCACAATCGGTCCGTACCTAGTTCTATCGACTCAGCGAGAGGTCAAAGTCGATACAGCCTTGCTGGCTCGAGCAGATTGAACTTGATCAAGACAGTGCCCAAGCAAAGTAAATATAACTAAATACGCTCTAATTATGAGTGAAATCAATAGGGTGACTCGAATAATAGATCTAAATCAAGCTCATGAAACCTCCTAAAAACCATAATAGATCGGACCTAACCAAGACAGTATTGCAACTTCAAATAGATAAACAAGCATGATAAAGATCTGATTACCGGATAACTAGCAATTCTAAAGATAACAACTAAAATATCAAATCAATGAGAAAGTACTAGTTGAAGTCAATAGGATTACCGAGGGTGACTAATCCAAATCTCTCGTCGAGATCGAAGCCGATGCAGCCCACGTGAGACGAGGATGTCATCGAGAAAAGTTTTGGCGATGCGCCGAATTGTATTGAACAAAAGTGTTAATCTTTCCTGTACAGATAGGGATGAAAGCGGATCAGATTGGATCGGATAATACCTTCCCCACATCCTACTCCATATTTTTTTGTTGGATTCCGGGTGGAGCAGATAATACGCGGATGTGGATACGAATACAGATATTTTCGGATGTTGCAGATGGTACGGATTCGGACCGAAGGTGGACTTTAAATTATCGAATGATACCTCTTCACGTAGAGAAATATATGCTGATTAAGAATTTGCAGACTACATGTATGATCGTAGCAGCCACCAAGAAGACAACCAAAACACACAATCCAATCTTTTAAGTTATTACTCATAGCAAATAAAATATATATGTGTTCTATATTTGAAAAATCACGCAAGTATGAATAACAAAATAAAATGTCTGAAGCAAACTTTAAAATATCATATTTTTATCATATGACCACTTCAGTACACAATAGGATGTGGAGCGACGTGATCAAGCCTTATCGTCACTATCACTAGACATAATATATTTTGGACCGACAAAATTATCGGATAATCTTATTATGAGTTTCGGATAATCCACTTTAAATTATCAGACTATTCTTATCCATTGGATTTTGTCAATATCATAACCTATCCTACATCCTCATATCATCGGATTCGGATTATCCATATCCGCTAAAAAACCTCAAATGCCCCCCCCCCCCCCAATTCTCAAAAATCGGATCAGTTTTAAAAATTATCCACACCGCTTTCAGCCCTACGTACAGACCCTATTACATATTTATAGCCCCATGCAAGGGGTTCTGACCTGATTCGGTCAGGACTCTTTGGTTTCCAAACAAAAACAAACTGACTAGATTTATTCCTAAACAAAATGTTAACTAAAATAAGAGGAGATAAAATAACCCTATCGGGTTCACTTTATTCCCTTCGGCCGTTGAGCTTCTTTGACCTGGCCGATTCTAATTCCACACCTCTGACCACTGGAACTGATCCAAATTTCTGTGCCAACAGCCTTCCTTTCTTTCTATTATCATACGTCCATGACATGCCCGCGAAGCCCAAATCCTTCGGCTCACATTCTGCCAAAGTATCTCAAAAGTTTTCCATTTGTCATTCCCCTCTCCTTGTCTCCAAAAAGTGCTCAAACTGCCACATTGCCTCATTAAAATCCCCAGCCACCATCCATGCTTCATCCGACCGTGCCTTCAATCGTTGCAAAATCTCCCACGTCTTGTGTCGGTCGTCCACCCTGGGCTGCCTATGGATAAATGTAGCTCTCCAAGGTTGTTCCCCAACATCTTCTGTGATCTGTACATCAAAGTACCGATCTTCTTCTCCAATATATCCATTTGAATATTCTCATTCTAGAAAAGCGCAATACCCCCACTTTGCCCATCACTATTCATTGCACCACACTCCTTGAAGCTTAACCTCCATTTCAATTTTTGTACTCGTGCGGCACTAACCATCGTCTCACTCAGGAAAACAATGGTGGGGTTATACCGACACACAAGGCGTCAAGGTCCTGAATTGTCCGTGAGTTCCCCACCCCCTGGCAGTTCCAGCACAATAGACTCATTGCGCCTGGTGGGGCTCCCTCGAAGTGCCCACCAGGGTCTATGTACCGGCTAACAGAGAAGGGTCAACCCTGCTACGCTTGGTCGCTGTTCCCTCCGCCATATCACTTTCCGTCATATCCTCCTTCTTAATATCCATCTTCTCACAATCCACCTCCATATCACTTCTTTCTAGCTTGTTAATTATTCCTTCTGAACTCTTAAGTCTATCCGGATGAAAGCAAGGCAACATCTCCTGCGAATCTACCGCTTGTTCAAGTGTTGAATCCTTGTTGTGGTTGTAATCCCCACTAAATGAAACCTTGTCTTTCTATGCCATCATTTGCATGTTAGCTCGCAAAGGCTTCACATGCAATAGATTGATCTTGTGCTGCAACGCCTCACTAGTCTCATGTGGTATTTCAAATTGTTCACTACCCTCAACCTCTCTCATCTCCATCTCCTTCGCATTGTCCGTGTCCTGAATACCTGATTCCTCTCTCCCCCTCTTCCCAGGGCTTGCTTCGTGCTTTGAGCCTTTAGAATAGCTAGATGCAGCCAGAACCTTCGCTTTCTGAGCTCCAAAGAAGTTGATTGCTCGTGCAGCTGGCAGCTTAACAACAGGCACCTTAATCTCCCGAATTCGACTATGTTTAAACGGTGATGCACGCAGTTTCGCCCCAAATCGCATTCCACTATCCACATGACCCATCACACCACACCTAAAGCAGAAAAAAGCAACATTCTCATACTTGACCGAGAACGGGCCATACACCTTTCCTTGGTACATAACCTTCAAGTTCTTCTTCAATGGTTTCTCCAGCTTGTAGTTTAATCGAACTCGTAGGAAATCATTCACTGCACCCCCTACTTCAACCTCTTGGCCCAGCTGATTACCCAAAAATCTAGCAAAACCTGTAGTCATCATAGACTCTGGCAAATCATATATCCTCACCCACAGTTGTATGGAATCTATGACAATCTCTGACAGCCTCGTCATGTTGTCACACAGACTAACAATCATGGCGTTCCCATTGTATCTCCACGGGCCTCCATTCAACACAAAATCATATATATTCTGAGATGGGAACTCCAACAAGAATCTATTCCCACCTATGTCGCAACCCTATACCGAAGTATAGAGTGTGCCGTACAGGATCTCCTCGGGAGATGGTTAACAAAGTAACCATACATAGCGTTCACACAGGAACATCCATCATTTACAGAGATATACCATTAAGTGTATAATATTACAAGTTCAAGAGTCATAGCGGAAGCAAATTTGGTTACATTATCATACATATGTTCTTGGTTCATATTACATAAATATGCAGAGGCGAAAGATACGACAAACACTACGCAGAACCTAAGTAAGCCACGCCGGCCCTAGGGCAATGGCTCACTCTTCTTGATTAGGGGAGCTGGGGACCCATTCAATGGTCCAGTTTTGGGGCTCCTCACCTTCCCACACAATTTTGTTACAGCAATCGCAATAAGTTGCTTGAGGCAAACCTGAAAACCACATAATCGCAAAGCCTGAGTATCTAGCATACTCCGCAAGACTTACCCGTCTAAAAGGTTTACTAAAATCGACTCCTAGTATGCAGGGGGCCGACCGGGTTTATTTGATATTTGCATAAAGCGCCTATTAATTCTATGCTGTGATGCTTATTCCTTAACCAAGATTTTTAATTGCTTGTTGCAGAAGAGGGATTGTAGTTGAACCTAGCTAACTGCTAAGACTTGTACATTTATAAAGAGCAATACAACGTAGCAATATGTATCCATAGAGTAAATAAATTTCAGCATCATAAACAAACTTCTCTACTTAAAGTATCATTGCCACTGCTCGAAACAAGAGGTACTCATAACCGCGAGGGACGGCAATTCGAATTGATTTACATCCTGTAGGAGAATAACCCAAATGCACGACATACGCATCATTTAAGAACATGTATGGCCACCGTTCACGAGGTTGCGATAAAGTCAATCCGGGGCCATCGATCCCGAGTACACGTCCTCCCCGCGATACAGTACTTCGTATCCGAGTCTTAACCCGTGCACTCTCCAGCGGTCCTCGACCCGTGCGTCCACCATGCCATTCACATCACCTCTGGATCGATGAGTAATACCGTCCAACAATACGGCGCCCAAGTTACTAGGTTTACCAATTCCCATATAGAGGTATGCACTTGGTACTGTTCAATACTTGTCCGCGGAGTTGCAACGATAGGTTCTCAAATTTTAACCAATTTCATTCTTCACGTGAATCATGATTGAATCAAGTGGTCCCATAGCCTACCGTTGACTCCACTAATTTAAGCCTAGCAGTTGCTAACGAAAGGCTTACTAACGTAAACTAAGTATAGGCCATAGTTTGTTTATGCAAGTGGGTTTCCATCCAAGCCCTGTACCTAATGCACAATACAATATCCCTCTACGGTGACAAAATAAAAAGGACTCGTAAATCAGTAGGTGTGCACTGGGGCTTGCCTTGGGAGTGATCGTAGTTAAAGTTCTCGGCGGGGTTTAGCTCAACTTCGGGCTCCTCAGGGTTGCTTGCCACGTCCTTGCTCCCAGTCTCGCTCCCTAGTCAATGCAGTGCAATGCACGGTCAGGAGTTGGACGATGATGCATGACACTTCCTCAATAAATAGAATTTGATGGAATGATGCTCATGCATGAGATGACATGTTTGCACCACACTCTGGCAATTACTAAATTTTAGGGGACAAACTTCTAATTAGGGAAGTGGGAGGCATGGTAATCAATGAGCATATCACCTATATTCCAAATACAAGTATACCCTTGGTGCTAAGAACTTAGCAGGGCATTTTCCCTCGGTATGCCAAGGCCTACCTAGCAAATATGCAAAGCTCCTTAACTACACCCTTACCCAGGGTGCATTCACCAATTATAATGCCCATGCAAGAGAACATAGAAACCTTATATTGCAAGTTTGATTATAACCTCCTCGAATTCGACATGCTCACTTTTAATTATAACCCTGCACCAACCTAGCTAGATAAGCTAATTAGGAAACATGAGCATACCAAAAGAAAATAATAAACTTTACTGCAAGTCAAGATTAACATGTTGCATGAGCTGTCCCAAGAGGGATTTATCACCCATGACAACTATATGCATATACAAGGCAATATTTAATTTGAAATTCTTAAGCTAATTATGAATGAGTAACTTTAATAGAAAAAAAAAGCATACTGATGGTGCCCAAAATTTTTCATGGAGATTTTATAGTTATGTAGAAATGCCCAAAGGGCAGGAATGCAAAATTTCAGAATTAAAATCCTACCCAAGAATTTATAGAAATTCATTTACTAAAAAGGGGGATTATGCAATAACACTAAAAATTTGCATGAAAGATGGAAATGTGCTTTAGCAGAAAGTTTAGGAATGACATGGAGTGCTTACTGACCAAATCCCATGATTTTATCAGTTATAAGTTTTGAATTATGAATTTAATACTCTTAGCAAGGTTCTAACTTTGGGGATTTAATTTTACTAACCTACTCCATAACCCTGGCTCTCATCATGTTTTTCTGGTAGAGGAGAATTTTAGGAATCCAACAAAATTGGTTTCACGTTCATTGGACTTTTATTTTTCGAGTTATGAATTTTTTAAGATTTTAGCAAAGTTGGGGGTAATTTACAAAAATGCCATCCGGCATTTTCAAACAACGCGCGTGCGCTGTGGCCGGCGCTGGCGAGCGCGGGCCAGCGGCCAATCGGCAGCGCGGCTCGGCCAACGCCGTGTGTACACGTGCTCAGCACCCCACGGCGACCTCGTGGGTCTGGTGGGTGCCCTAGGGAAAGCGCCGGAGATGGCCGGCGACGAGCGGTGGAGCAGGGGGGTGTACGACGGTGTTGTGCGGCGAGCACGGCGAGCGAGAAGGGTCGGGAAGTGGAGGGAGAGCATCACCTCGGTGCAGAGATCGATGGCGTGGAGGAGCTAGGCGACGGGGAGGGCCGGAAGGGGGGTCTCGTCGGCGGGGTGGGGGAGAACCCGACGGTGGCGGCTCCTCTCTTCGTCGATTCCGGCGAGGTCTCTGCGGCAGAGGGGGAACAGTTCAGGGAACTGCCAGGGAAGACCCTTGCGCAACAATTTGAGGAAGGAGGGGGGAACGGAGAGCTACCTATTCGGAGCTTGACGCGACGGTGGCCATGGCGGGGGAAAAACAGGGGCGACGTCCGATCCTGGCGGAGGAAGGGGAAGGAGGCCTGGGCAGGGGCGTCTGGTCTCGTCGAGGGCCTGGGGATCGCGTGGCGCGCGCGCGAAAGCACAGAGGAGAGGAGGGGAGGGGAGCTCGCGGTGGCAGCGGCCTTAAGTACCGCGCGGCAGTGCGCGGGCAGAGGGAGCGAGGAGGCGAGCTGGCCGCCGAGGGTTGGCTCGTCGGCGGAGCTTCAATGCGGCCGGTGGCATAGGAGGGAGCGGGCGGAGCAGTGGCCGGGATGGGCAAAAGAGAGAGGCGACGATCGGTGGCCGGCAGGGAGGGTACGGTGGTGTCGACTGGTGAGTGGACCAGAGAAGAAAATGGTTGACCCCCCCCCCCCCCCTTGACTGGAACAGTGCTGTGCTTTTGCTGATTTCTCCACTTACAAAGCTTCTAATCCTTAGAAAAGTTTTGTGTAGGTTTAGCAAAGCCTACTTGCCAACTTTGTTTTTGGGGCTATGTCAAAATTCTATTTGGAAAATTAATTAAAATTCCTGGAACAGAGGTGCTGTTCTCTGCACTTCGGGAATTTTTAGGGGGATTAAACCTTTTGATCAATGATTCGGACGGGGTATTCGGGGTAGGAGAGGTCTTCTTCCAATTGTTCGGTGTCAACAATGACCACGTCGACTGGAGGCTTCAAACACTTCTTTAGTTGGGATACGTGGAAAACGTTGTGCACCTGCTCAAGAGTTTCCGGTAGTTGCAATCGATAAGCAACGGCGCTATGATTCTCCATGATCGGAAAGGGTCCGATGTAGCGGGGTGCTAATTTACCCTTGATTCCAAAACGAGATACGCCTTTGTTGGGAGAAACTCGAAGATAGACATGATCTCCCTTCTCGAACTCCAATGGGCGTCTCCTTTTGTTGGCATAGCTTATTTGACGGGATTGTGCTGCCTTCATGTTAGCTTGAATTTGCCGCACCTTTTCTTCGGCTTGTATGACGAGGTTGGGACCAAAATTAGTTCTTTCCCCTGATTCAACCAATTCAACGGCGTTCGGCATGAGTGGCCGTACAAGGCCTCGAACGGTGACATTCCCGAACTCTCCTGATAGCTATTGTTGTATGAGAATTCGGCGAACGGAAGGCAATTTTCCCAATTCTCCCGATTGTCCAGAACACAGGCTCTTAGTACGTCTTCCAAATATTGATTCAGCCTCTCGATTTGACCATCGGTTTGCGGGTGATAAGCAGAACTTCGGATAAGGGTGGTGCCAAGACAAGAATGCAGCTGCTCCCAAAAACAAGCAATAAACTGGGGACCTCGATCAGAGATAATAGTCTTGGGCACACTGTGCAAACATAGGATTCTTGCGATGTAGAGTTCGGCACACTTCTTGGTAGAGTAGGTTGTATGGACGGGAATAAAATGAGCGGATTTGGTCAACCTATCCACGACAACCCATATGGAATCATGTTTCTTGGGGGTGAGGGGTAACCCGACAATAAAATCCATTGCAATATCCTCCCATTTCCAAGCGGGGATTTTTAATGGGTGTAAAAGACCTGCTTTCTTCAGATGGTCGGCCTTCACACGCTGGCAAGTATCACATTCGAAAACATAACGAGCGACTTCCCTTTTCATGCGCGTCCACCAAAACTTTTCCTTTAACCCACGGTACACCTTGTTGCTGTCGGGGTGTATGGAGTATTTGGACAAGTGAGCCTCATCCATAATTTTCTTCCTTAACTCCTCCTTCTTTAGAACAACCAGGCGATTGTTGAACCATAGCACTCCATCTTCATCCTGTCGGAAACATGTAGCTTCATTGTTGAGTATCTTTTGTCGAATGTGTTCCATTCCCTTGTCTCCCTTCTGGGCCTCGACAATTTCGTCGCGAAGGGTAGGAATGAGAGCTAGATTATACAAGGACCCAAATGGAATGATACGAAAACTTGGTTCACTTGAATCTGAATTTGGGCAAACTCCCACGGAACAAACAACTGCGTGATTGCATTGGTCCCGACGACTTAGGGCGTCGGCAACCACGTTGGCCTTCCCGGGGTGATAATGAATCTCCAATTCATAACCCTTGATTAATTCTAACCATCTACATTGCCTCATATTCAGTTCTTGCTGCGTAAATGTATACTTGAGACTTTTGTGGTCGGTGTAGAGGTTGACAAGGTTACCAAGCAGGTAATGGCACCAGATCTTTAAGGCTAGGACGACGGATGCCAGCTCCGAATCGTGAGTGGGATAATTTCGCTCATGCTTTCGGAGCTGTCGAGAGGCATAGGCAATGACACGGCCTTCCTGCATAAGCACACAACCCAATCCCGTGCCAGAGGCATCACAGTAAACGTCGAACGGTTTGGTAATATCAGGTTGAGCCAAAACCGGGGCAGTTGTCAAATGCTTCTTGAGTGATTGAAAGGCTTCTTCACAGGCACTGCTCCACTTAAACTTAGCATCCTTTTCCAGTAACTTGGTCATCGGCTTGGCAATGCTTGAGAAGTTGGGAATAAATTTCCGGTAATATCCAGCAAGGCCAAGGAAGCTGCGAATTTGCCTGACCGATCTCGGAGCTTTCCAATTCAACACATCTTCTACCTTGGTAGGATCAACGGCTACCCCTTCCGCGGAGATGATATGACCCAAGAATGGAACTTGCTTTAGCCAAAATTCACACTTGCTAAATTTGGCGTAAAGCTGGTGATCTCGAAGTCGTTGCAGAACAGTGCGGAGGTGTTCGGCGTGTTCTTCCTCGGACTTGGAGTAGATGAGGATGTCGTCTATGAACACGACTACGAACTTATCCAACTCCGGCATGAACACGGAGTTCATCAAATACATGAAGTGGGCTGGAGCATTAGTGAGACCAAAGGACATGACAAGGTATTCAAAGAGGCCATATCGCGTGGAGAAGGCAGTTTTTGGAATGTCTTCGGCGCGGATCTTTATTTGGTGGTAACCGGATCAGAGGTCAATCTTGGAGAAGACTTTAGCACCAATAAGTTGATCAAAGAGAATATCGATTCGAGGTAGAGGGTACTTGTTCTTAATGGTTACGGCATTCAGAGGCCTGTAGTCAACACATAGACGTAGGGTCTTGTCTTTCTTCTTTACAAAGAGGGCGGGACATCCCCAGGGAGATGAATTCAGTCGGATGTAGCCCTTGTCCATAAGCTCTTGTAATTGTTCTTTTAATTCTGCTAACTCATTAGGAGCCATTTTGTACGGCCTACGAGAGATAGGCGCCGTACCGGGTAGGAGTTCAATCTTAAACTCGACGTCTCTGTCCGGAGGCATTCCTGGTAACTCATCTGGGAACACGTCGGAGAAGTCACGTACCACTGGAATATCCTCCAGCTTTTTCTCTCAGCATGACACACTTGAGGAGTGGACAATCTGGGACTCGGCAATCGGAGAATAGACGGACCATGGAGAGGTGAGTTCAAGTGGACTTCCCGGGATTCAATGTGTAAGACGGCTCTATGTTTAGTCATCCACCTCATACCAAGAATTATGTCAATACCCTGACCATCTAAGATGATTAACGAAGCAGGGTACACATTGCCTGCTAACTTAAGTGGCACTTTTCTCAACTCAAGGTGAGTCCTTATTTTCCCACCGGGGGATGTGATGATGTACGGGGTTCCCGTAGTGGTGGGGGTGATTTTCAGATGACTCACACATGCTTGACTAATAAAATCATGCATTGCTCCTGAATCAAAGAGAACCATAGCAGCGTGTTGGTTGATCGAGAACGTACCCGCGAGAACGGGCTCTCCGACTTGAATCTCTTCGACTGTGGTATAATTGACTCGGCCATTCTTGTGGGCAAGGGCAGAAGGCTGGGGACGACTCCCATTGTTGCCGTGGTTGTTACCGCTGCTGGGGTGGTTGTTGTTGTTCCCGTAGGGGTTGGAGTTGTTGTTGTTCCCCTGGTTGCGCTTTGGAAAGCGGCACTCCTTGGCAAAGTGACCGGTTCGGCCACAGTTGTAGCATGACTGCAAGGAGTTGTGCTTCACAACTTGATTAGTCTGCTGCGGAGGGCGGGGACCGGAGGAGGGCTGCTGGTTGCCTCCATGGGAATGGAAGTGCTGCTGTGAGTAGGTCGGACGAGATCCTCCCACTGACGGTACCGCAGCTCGGAACTTCTATCCGGTCGGGGAGGTGATTGCCAGCCTGTACTTGGGCGGTGCGGAGCCGAACGAGCTTCCCATAGCACGCTTCCTCTTCTTGTCCTCCTGGTTAGCACGGATGGCATCTTCTTGCACAATGGCAGCACTCATTAGGTCGTTGAACGTTCCTGCGGTAACTTGTGCCAGACGGTCCTGTAGCTTCGGGGTAAGGCTCGAACAGAAACAATCCTTCTTCTTCTCGTCCGTATCGACGTGATACGAAGCATACTGAGTTAAGTAGTTGAACTTCCATGCGTACTCTTGCACGGTTCCCGCGTCTTGCTTCAGGTTGAGAAATTCCTGCAGCTTGCGCTTCATAAGACCGGCAGGAATGTGGTGCACGAAAGGCGGTGCAGAATTCCGGCTAAGTGACTTGGTGGCCAGGGGCAAGAGCAGTGGTGTAGCTCGCCCACCAAGCACTTGCGGAACCACGGAGTTGCTGCGCTGCGAAGAGGGGCTTCTGGTGGTCGGTGCAGTGGAGCAGAGCAAACTTCGACTCCAGAGTGCGAATGAAATTATCCGCTTCCAGCGGATCACCAGCTTCGCCGAATATGGGCGGATGAGTTGCCCAAAAGTCGCTGTAGGACGATTCACGGGGCTGCTGCGGTGGTGGTCCGGGAGCTCCTTGGCGATTCATGTTCTCCATGAACATGCGGAACATCTCGTTCTAATTGTGGATGAGCTGCTCCATCGGCGTCATGGGCGGAGCATTGGGTGGCAGCTGGTTTCTACCCGTGTTGGAGGCACCGGGAGCATCACTGAGGTTCTCTCCACCACGGCGAGTTTGCACCATCTGTCACAGGAGTAAAGCATGTTAGCCCGATCATCGCCTGAGACATTATGGTAATATGTCTATAATATAGTGACAACAAAAAAAATTTTAGATTGCTCATAACGGAAATGTTGACTGGGAACGGTGCAGATTACGGGCGATAACTTGGATTCCACTGGTTCCAACACCATAGGCAACATACTTATGGTCAAACCATGGGTACAGGCGACACGTCTTCTAATACATGGAAATCCTTAGGTTATACCACTACCTATGATAACAACGTGGTCTTGAGGAGCTTAGATTACAACTTCACTTAGCGCTACCAGCACTATCCACATACGAGCACAGAGTTTCACGAGCTCCTACCCTACACAACATACTACGCCTCAGTCACTTGGTGTGGCTGCCACCATCGGACTCCCATTCCATGTCACCCGGTCCAGGGGGTGCCTCGTAGTCAACACCAGAGTCACCGTCCTCACTCAAGTCGGCATCGTCTGGGGGGATCACCGCGAGTGGCACGGGGGGCTAGGCATTAAGAACCGCGTTCAGCTGGGCATTAGCAACTTGGAGATGCCCAATAAGTTGTTCTTGTTGTGCGATGATGACGTGAGCGTCGTTGAGGTTCCCTTCCATGACATCCCTTGCATCTTGGGCTTCTTCGCGTTGAGCTTGGAGCTCGCTTCGCTCCTCCAAGAGGGCGTCAACCCAACCACGAAGAGAGTAGTTCTCCTCTTGGGCAGCAGTGAGTTGGGCATTACGCTGGTTCAGTTGCTCCTGCAACTGATCGCTAGCATCGCCCTCGATGATGAGTTGAGCGTCATGGAGCTGCTCAAAAAGATCAGCCCGCTCCAACTCGCTAGTGTGCAGTTTGTCCTTGAGGGCCACGATCTCAGCGTCGCGAGCGGCGAGCCGGGCGTCTCGGGCGGCAAGTGCGGACTGCAGCGCCTCACGCTCTCGTTCCAACTCGAGAATGCGTGCGGAAAGGCGCTCGGGGTTCTTCGGGAGCTTGTCATCAACCATCTGTCAGAATAAGTTTTGCAAGGATGAGTCAAAACTTAATATCCCCCTAAGCACACATGCCCAAAGTAGCATAAGGATTGATGGATAAGGGAAAAAGACGCAAAGTGCCCAATCAGTTGGACGGAAAACTATGCAGTTCTACGATTGATAGGGTAACTTGCAGGGATGCGCAAAAACACGTCGCTTCTGAACAATTTAACCTCTTGACCCTTTTATGATAATTGTAGAGGAGTTCATTATCTTTCCAACGCATGCTCCCACATTTCTAACTGATAACATCTCCGAGAGTTATGATCATCCAAAAATAGAGGACAGAAATGGGACTACTGCTGAACCTCCCGAAAAGCTTGCTGTTTGCAAAATTCGACCCATTTACAGATTTTTCTGAGACAAACCCACTATACCAAACTTGTAGGGAAAAACATTAGCTTTCCAACGAGTACTCATTCGCCTTCGTCGGATTAAAATTGAGGAAGTTATGTTCATTTTAACGGAACTGACTTTTCTGGCAGAGTCTGATTTCTTCCTAATTAAGTTTGACTTTCGTTTTAAGTGCCATAGGGGTTCGAATTCGCCCGGGGTCCGATTATTTCCCATGTTTGTGATACTCGTGACTTTTTACAGGATTCGGTAAAGAGGAATGCATGTAGTATGCATGAATGCCAAATGCTCAATATGCCGATTTACTACGTCCTCACAAAGGAAAACTTTGACCGAATATATAGATCGATCCATCCGATGGCACGCACACTTCTCGCGCGTTTCTAAGCGAACTACCCGTGGTTAGTATACCTGCATAGATCCATTTCAGAAACAATACATCAAATCCAAAAGAAACAAGCCAAAACAACAATGACAGTTATGTCCAGGTATTTGCCCACCCGGAAGGCAGCCGATATTTAAGCGCAATCGGTCCGCGCATCATACAAAGTCCAGGTCTTTGCCCACCCGAAAGGCGTTCGGTGTTTATTGCGCAACCGATCCGCGCACAGGCACATACCTTCGGGGAAGAATCCGTAGATGCAAGTAATTTAACAAACATAACTCAGGGTTAGCGTTGCCATCTACTAATAAGGTCCTTATATGGGCACTACTAGTTCGTACCTCACCGTACGGCGTAAAACGGGTTGTTTAAGTCTTTTAAAATGTTCATCGGTGTGACGCTTATCCCGAGTCGGCTCTGATACCAGCTGTCGCAACCCTATACCGAAGTATAGAGTGTGCCGTACAGGATCTCCTCGGGAGATGGTTAACGAAGTAACCATACATAGCGTTCACACAGGAACATCCATCATTTACAGAGATACATCATTAAGTGTATAATATTACAAGTTCAAGAGTCATAGCGAAAGGAAATTTGGTTACATTATCATACATATGTTCTTGGTTCATATTACATAAATATGCGGAGGCGAAAGATACGACAAACACTACGCAGAACCAAAGTAAGCCACGCCGGCCCTAGGGCAATGGCTCACTCTTCTTGATTAGGGGACCTGGGGACCCATTCAATGGTCCAGTTTTGGGGCTCCTCACCTTCCCACACAATTTTGTTACAGCAATCGCAATAAGTTGCTTGAGGCAAACCTGAAAACCACATAATCACAAAGCATGAGTATCTAGCATACTCCGCAAGACTTGCCCGTCCAAAAGGTTTACTAAAACCGACTCCTAGTATGCAGGGGGCCGACCGGGTTTATTTGATATTTGCATAAAGCGCCTATTAATTCTATGTTGCGATGCTTATTCCTTAACCAAGATTTTTAATTGCTTGTTGCAGAAGAGGGATTGTAGTTGAACCTAGCTAGCTGCTAAGACTTGTACATTTATAAAGAGCAATACAACGTAGCAATATGTATCCATAGAGTAAATAAATTTCAGCATCATAAACAAACTTCTCTACTTAAAGTATCATTGCCACTGCTCGAAACAAGAGGTACTCATAACCGCGAGGGACGGCAATTCGAAATGATTTACATCCTGCAGGAGAATAACCCAAATGCACGACATACGCATCATTTAAGAACACGTATGGCCACCGTTCACGAGGTTGCGATAAAGTCGATCCGGGGCCATCGATCCCGAGTACATGTCCTCCCTGCGATATAGACTTCGTATCCGAGTCTTAACCCGTGCACTCTCCAGCGGTCCTCGACCCGTGCGTCCACCATGCCATTCACATCACCTCTGGATCGATGAGTAATACCGTCCAACAATACGGCGCCCAAGTTACTAGGTTTACCAATTCCCATATAGAGGTATGCACTTGGTACTGTTCAATACTTGTCCGCGGAGTTGCAACGATAGGTTCTCAAATTTTAACCAATTTCATTCCTCATGTGAATCATGATTGAATCAAGTGTCCCATAGCCTACCGTTGACTCCACTAATTTAAGCCTAGCAGTTGCTAACGAAAGGCTTACTAACGTAAACTAAGTATAGGCCATAGTTTGTTTATGCAAGTGGGTTTCCATCCAAGCCCTGTACCTAATGCACAATAAAATATCCCTCTATGGTGACAAAATAAAAAGGACTCGTAAATCAGTAGGTGTGCACCGGGGCTTGCCTTGGGAGTGATCGTAGTTAAAGTTCTCGGCGGGGTTTAGCTCAACTTCGGGCTGCTCAGGGTTGCTTGCCATGTCCTTGCTCCCAGTCTCGCTCCCTAGTCAATGTAGTGCAATGCACAGTCAGGAGTTGGACGATGATGCATGACACTTCCTCAATAAATAGAATTTGATGGAATGATGCTCATGCATGAGATGACATGTTTGCACCACACTCTGGCAATTACTAAATTTTAGGGGACAAACTTCTAATTAGGGAAGTGGGAGGCATGGTAATCAATGAGCATATCACCTATATTCCAAATACAAGTATACCCTTGGTGCTAAGAACTTAGCAGGGCATTTTCCCTCGGTATGCCAAGGCCTACCTAGCAAATATGCAAAGCTCCTTAACTACACCCTTACCCAGGGTGCATTCACCAATTATAATGCCCATGCAAGAGAACATAGAAACCTTATATTGCAAGTTTGATTATAACCTCCTCGAATTCGACATGCTCACTTTTAATTATAACCCTGCACCAACCTAGCTAGATAAGCTAATTAGGAAACATGAGCATACCAAAAGAAAATAATAAACTTTACTGCAAGTCAAGATTAACATGTTGCATGAGCTGTCCCAAGAGGGATTTATCACCCATGACAACTATATGCATATACAAGGCAATATTTAATTTGAAATTCTTAAGCTAATTATGAATGAGTAACTTTAATAGAAAAAAAAAGCATACTGATGGTGCCCAAAATTTTTCATGGAGATTTTATAGTTATGTAGAAATGCCCAAAGGGCAGGAATGCAAAATTTCAGAATTAAAATCCTACCCAAGAATTTATAGAAATTCATTTACTAAAAAGGGGGATTATGCAATAACACTAAAAATTTGCATGAAAGATGGAAATGTGCTTTAGCAGAAAGTTTAGGAATGACATGGAGTGCTTACTGACCAAATCCCATGATTTTATCAGTTATAAGTTTTGAATTATGAATTTAATACTCTTAGCAAGGTTCTAACTTTGGGGATTTAATTTTACTAACCTACTCCATAACCCTGGCTCTCATCTTGTTTTTCTGGTAGAGGAGAATTTTAGGAATCCAACAAAATTGGTTTCACGTTCATTGGACTTTTATTTTTTGAGTTATGAATTTTTTAAGATTTTAGCAAAGTTGGGGGTAATTTACAGAAATGCCATTCGGCATTTTCAAACACCCGCGGCGCGCGCGTGGTGGCCGGCGCCGGCGAGCGTGGGCCAGCGGCCAATCGGCAGCGCGGCTCGGCCAACGCCGTGTGTACACGTGCTCAGCACCCCACGGCGACCTCGTGGGTCCGGTGGGTGCCCTGGGGAAAGCGCCGGAGATGGCCGGCGACGAGCGGCAGAGCAGGGGGTGTACGGCGGCGTTGCGCGGCGAGCACGGCGAGCGAGAAGGGTCGAGGAGTGGAGGGAGAGCATCACCTTGGTGCGGAGATCGACGGCATGGAGGAGCTAGGCGACGGGGAGGGCCGGAAGGGGGGTCTCGTCGGCGGGGTGGGGGAGAACCCGACGGCGGCGGCTCCTCTCTTCGTCGATTCCGGCGAGGTCTCTACGGCAGAGGGGGAACGGTTCAGGGAACTGCCAGGGAAGACCCTTGCGCAACAATTTGAGGATGGAGGGGGGAACGGAGAGCTACCTAGGCGGAGCTTGACGCGACGGCGGCCATGGCGGGGGAAAAACAGGGGCGACGTCCGATCCTGGCGGAGGAAGGGGAAGGAGGCCAGGGCAGGGGTGTCTGGTCTCGTCGAGGGCCTGTGGATCGTGTGGCGCGCGCGCGAAAGCAGAGAGGAGAGGAGGGGAGGGGAGCTCGCGGTGGCAGCGGCCTTAAGTACCGCGCGGCAGTGCGCGGGCAGAGGGAGCGAGGAGGCGAGCTGGCCGCCGAGGGTTGGCTCGTCGGCGGAGCTTCAATGCGGCCGGTGGCACAGGAGGGAGCGGGCGGAGCAGTGGCCGGGATGGGCAAAAGCGAGAGGCGACGATCGGTGGCCGGCGGGGAGGGTACGGTGGTGTCGACTGGTGAGTGGACCAGAGAAGAAAATGGTTGATCCCCCCCCCCCCTTGACTGGAATAGTGCTGTACTTTTGCTGATTTCTCCACTTACGAAGCTTCAAATCCTTAGCAAATTTTTGTGTAGGTTCATCAAATCCTACTTGCCAACTTTGTTTTTGGGGTCATGTCGAAATTCCTTCTGGACAATTAACTAAAATTCCTGGAACAGAGGTGCTGTTCTCTGCACTTAGGGAATTTTTAGGGGGATTAAACCTTTACCAAAAATTCTAGTAAATTCCCCAAAATTCTTTCTTGACATGCCCCACTGGAATATGCAAAAATATGGGCACACGTCCATTGAGTTTTTCCAAGTTTTTGAAAAGCTAATACTTGGCCAATTAGTGGAATTACTAATTAAATTATTTCCCCTTTTTCTTTGGCACTTTAATTATTTGAAATTTGAATTAGTCAGCAATTAACATTGTGTTAGCTTAAACAACTATTTGTGACTTGGGATGTCACAACCTAGATCACGAGCAAGCACCGCATCCTGTATACCCCATGCTCTGCCCATCTCTTGAAACAGCTTAGTCACTGAAAAAGAGTATACAGAGAAGTACCAAGCCACCGCCATCCACTTATCAGGGACCTCAAATCCCAGATCCTCCAGATCAGCATCAATGATATCATTGTCATCCTCTTCTCCATCCTCTTCTTGCTTTCGAGTAAACGGTATAATCTCCCTGCTGTGAACTTCCATCATACTCATCCCGCCAAACCTCACTCTCATGTCTCCTTGTCATCCTGCCAAACATCGCTCTCTTGTCTCCTTGTAAACCACCCTCAGCACTGCGGGATCCCCCAGGCATATCTTGCTTCACAATCTTCCCACGAGCACCATCCGGCTGGTATGATGCCATGTTCCAGCTCAGTCCAGAAGTATACGTATCTAGATCGTAGCCCACCAGATTGTGGCTTCGGGTGGGCAGAATCCTCACCGGATTCCCCTAGTTCACCCCAACCAGAATCAAGCAAGCGCCAATCATCGATACCCATAAACCTAGGACTACGTGAACATGGTACCAAACCCTAGAAACAACGAACCGACCAATGGCAATGAAAACACACGGCAAAGCAAATCAATACAAATGCGTCCAACTCAGAGAAGCCTCCCAGCTGACGTAAAAGGATCGGACTCTATCTCCAAACTATGCCTGATCAGGATTCAGAACCTCACTACCCATGAGAACCCTAATCGCCATGCCGCCGCCACTTCGTGGGAAATTGCATCTCTATTTGGCCATTCTCTGAGTATCATCTTCTTGGCTTCAATTAATATTTAAATGACATTCGGCAGTTGATTCAAGGAGTAAAGAGTTTAACAATTGTTTTGGCACCTTGAAATTTCATATCTGGATTAATCCGAGATTTAGTAAAGCAACCATTGATCTTTGCTAAACTGCTAAAGTACATCTGTTTGTCTTAACGCTCAATGCAGTATTTGATTTTTTGCTTCTTGTGGTTAGTATTCAAGGACCAACTTATAATTCTAGCCAGGTTTTTGTACTTCTACTCTTGGCATGTGCATTCACTCCAGCACCTATTCACTGCCTCAGTACTCTAGGTCACAAATCTAATTTGGTATACATATCAATGTAAAATAATATTATTTTATGCCATGCTATTTTCAGCAATTAAAACAACAGGTCATTTTTGTCTCTGAAACATTGGTCCAATCATTTCCCAAACTTGTTGCTAAAAAGTGGCTGCAAGAATTAGCTGACGCATCATCCATGGATTATGTTGTCAATTATGAAAACCCAATAATAATCGGTAATTTTAAAACCTGAAAGAAAAATATAGCAGAGAATAGGATAGAAGAAATCCCACCGTGCATGAATGCTTAGAGATTGCCCTTGGACATGATTAACCTGCCTTAAAACTTAATCGACTCCAGTCCCTCTGCATTGTAGAGGAGAGTGCGCTGCCATGACCTCATGAACTACCACCGTGATCCACTCGAAGATTTGACTAAGAGGGTACACACTTATTATAATATATTCACTGTAGCATACGTGATACTACATCAATATAAGATTTTATAGTAACAATGTGCTCTCTTCATGGTACGTGCAAGTGTTACCTTACACAATAGCGTGGAAGATCAATGAGCCAATCGGCCGGTGGAACCTGAAACGCTATTCTTTTGTTTTCTTATTTATTTATGAATATTAGATATGCATCTTATTATGTTTAGGTACTGTATTGTTTTGTTTTAAGTTACCGTAGCGTTAGGGCATCTTCAAAAGAGCCTCACAAACTCTCCTTAAATCAAATTAATAACGTTTAATCTAAAAAAGAACGATCTCTAATAGCTTCCCAAAATAACTCACAGATTTATTTTTCTCCTAAATTCATCTCATTTATAGCTAGAAACAAGAAGAAAGTTGGAAGACCCGATCCTTTTAGTTTTCAAGAGAATTAATGTTGTTATGGCCTCAGATGCTGATGTGTGGTCCAATTTAAAGTTTTTTTGATCCATTTTTAGAGAAAACTATTAGAGAAGACAAGAAAATTATCCCTAATAATTTTTAGGCTGCTATTAAAAACACTTTTTTAGATTCTATTTTTTATGAGCTTTTGAAGATGCTCTTACGCAGGTAACATACTATTATGAAGAAATCTGCTTTCTTTTGACATCATAAATCATGGCAGTGGAGCATATTTTGTGTTGTTGAATCTACCAAAAAGATAAATTGCAAATTTACTATTGTGTCTGTTGTTGTTTATTATTCGGGTATAAACATGTGGTGCGTTAGAACTGTTTTGCTATTTGTTTTGCATCACCGTAACATTAGCACAGGCAGTATACTAGTTCTATTAGGATCTTACATGCATGTTTTGAGATATGATTTCAATTGATAACGGGCTAATACCTAGTATATTATAACACCTAAACTTTTTATGTTCCTCCTCCATTTTGCAGCAGTGATCAGATCTTTGTTCCATATAATTTTCATTTAGCTTTGATCAAAATCAAACATTATTTATCTTTGACAATTAATTTTTAAAAGTTGTATAGTTTAAACATCATAAGATTTATATTTTCAGATTCATCATTACAAATATGTTGTAATATATTATTATTATTTTGTTAAATTATATAAACATTTAAAACTAATTATTAAATATAGAAATGTTGAACTTTGATCAAAACTAATAGGATAAGTAATTTAAAATAGAGGGAGTATATAAGGTTTATGACATGACATGTGTTGTCTAGAGTCATGACATTTTATCCCATCACGATGAGCTTTATATTCGTTATCAAAAAAGAAAAGAAACTTTGAATGCGGTACTTCATCAACTACAGTCTGGTTGGAACACGGGCACTAAGTCCAACCCGACCGGCGATTTCTGGAAAGTCTTTCTGCTTAGAGCAAGAAGCGGAACCAAAATCAAGCTTTCTTTATTTTAATTTATGGATAACCAATCCATTTTCCAATATAGTTGGGAGATTCTACCCAAGAAATGGGTTCATAAAATGAAAAGATCGGAACATGGGAATAGATCTTATACCAATACTGACTACCCATTTCCATTGTTGTGCTTTCTAAAATGGCATACCTATACAAGGGTTCTAGTTTCGATCGATATTTGCGGAGTGGATCATCCCTCTCGAAAACGAAGATTTGAAGTTGTCCATAATTTACTGAGTACTCGGTATAACTCACGCATTTGGGTACAAACAAGTGCAGACGAAGTAACACGAATATCTCCGGTAGTCAGTCCATTTCCATCAGCTGGCCGGTGGGAGCGAGAAGTATGGGATATGTCTGGTGTTTCTTCCATCAATCATCCGGATTTACGCCGTAACTCGCAGCTTGATGTATTTTCCATGCTCCTTGCTTTCCACGGCGGATTCAGTCATATTAGTTTGAACTAGGTAGGCGAGTCTTTCATCTTGACCTGGTTTTTGAATTTTGACACAACCGAAGAAAACAGGATGCACCCATCCACCAGTCTTATGGTCCGGTGGAAGATGAACAAATCCATATCATTGGTGTCGCGACGAATTTTAATTGAGATAATTATATAAACCACCTCATAAATCACTTAAAAGTTGAAATTTCCACCCATATGTTTTTTGTGGTAAATACCCTCCTACTAAATATATTTTGTTATAAAAATTATCCTAGTTGACACATGTTTAATTGATTTCATATGATTTTATCTATATAAATTTAAAATAAAGTTAAGTTAAATAAGTTCAACATTTATAGATTTTTAGTGTGTTAATTTCTCTGATTTTCATAAAGAACACATCAAAAATTTATTGTTAAACACCTTACAAATTTTAATTTATATTTTTGCTAAATATTCTCTATAAAAAAATATGAATATTATACTTTCAAAATTTTGTATTTTTTGATAAGAACACCATTAGTTACTTTAAATAAACAAAATTATGTTGAATAAATTAAACATGTATAAATTAAGATGGTTTTTATAACAAAACTCAATGAATAGATGGGAGTTTATAATAAAATAACTTCTAAGTATGAATTTTAAACTTTTAACTGACTTATAGAATGGTTTTTACGATTAATCCTTTTCAATTTTCGGAAGACCGAGTACAGCTCTGCCGTTCTCGTTATTCCCGTTGCATTGCATTGCTACGTCACAGCACAAATCCAGCGGAGGATTTGTGGCCGCATCCCGATCCGATATTGACGAGAACAAAAGCAGGAAGGAGAGGAAGGGAGGAAAAGGAAAAGGCGGCTGAGAAGGGAAGGAGTTTCCACGGAGGCAGGCGTCACCGCGTGCGTCACGCCGCCACGCGCCTCAGCGGTGAGGTCACGACCGACCCCCACGAGGCCACGACTACGTCCCGCCGCGCTCGCGTGCTTCTCGACTTCTGTGGTGAGAGGCCAGACCGTACGGCCGTCGAGCCTCCAAATAAAACGACCACCGCCGTCTGTTGGACACGCCTTCATTCACATCACATCTGTAGCTGACTACTATCTTCATCCATAAATATAATAATTTGTTAATTGATAGATAATATATTTGATCATCTGTTTTATTTAAAAAATTATAAAAATAAAAAATCATATTTAAAATATCTCAAATAAAACAAGTTATAATAAAATAAATATTATTTTTATAAATAATTTAAATAAGACAAAAGTCAAAGTTGTTATTCCAAAATTAATAAATCCTTACATTTTTAGACGGAGGGAGTACTAAGTTTATTTGATTGATTGATCCAGTAATTATAAGCAAATTTTGCCAGTCGTCCTCTTACTTCCTTGGAATGAGATACAACTCCGTATATTTGATAGAATTTTTTGAAATGCTTACTGAATTGTTTATACAAAAATAAGTTATAAATCCTACCAAATATGTTGAAATCAAAAGTGTTTATTGAGACAAGCAGCTATTATTTTCTTTTAAAATTATACTAGCATAAACAGTTTTGCAAAAGCACCAAACAGTTGCTTTTAACAATTTCTTCTCTATGTAAGCTAGTTGAACAAGTATTTTTTTCGGCTGAATTTTTTCACCATTATTCCTTATAATTACACCAAAAGTATACATGATTATTTTTAAACTAGGGTGTAAATAGAAGTTGGGAAATGCTCGAGATCAGACACCCGTTCCATCTGATGATTACTCGCAACAATTAAACGAAACATGTGCAACATTGTAAAATATTGACTACAACATCACTAGTCAATATATGCCACATCAGCGTTTTCTCCAGACTTTAAGAGAAAAATTTCCACCACATCATGCTATGATGCATAGCATTTATACTCTAGACACATTTATATGTTGTATACATTATTTCATTATATTGCAGATGTTGTCTCAGAATATTACAACGGATGGCATAGCGTCCGATCAAATTTTTCTACCGGACGTTGGGCTTCATGTACTTCCATAAAAGTTTAGATATTTAGACATCCTTAAAGCACACCAAAGTTTTTAGTCATATTCATCCAAACAGATCTGAGATATATATATTAACATTAGTAATAATTTAGGTGAGTCCAACTGTCCCTCTCCCAATTATGATTTTTTAATTGATTTTGGTGTGGGCTGTGTCCAATTACACCTGGCTTCGCCCTCCCTGCTACGATTGATCCATTTCAGATTCATCCACCCGTCCCCAGACGCTCTCCAATCGTCCAATCCAAACCAAGGCACGACCGGTCGATCGCACTGCCTTCTCCGAGATCGAATCGCCCTGCCTGCCCAATCGATTGCAGTGCCCTCCTCCCACTCCCATCGACCTGCACCATACCTATGATTTTGACCCGAAGGCAGCTGCAACGTGTCGACATGCGAAGCCCTGGCAGTCGAGCTCTAGCGCCGCCTGCGCGTCGCCGTTTCTGTCACGACTTACCGAACCCGTATGTAGGCTTGCGGCATCAATTTTACATACGACCATTTCCATCTAAATCCGAATTCCCAACACCACGACACAACGATCTGGAAACTCAAGTGCTAAAGAGGATTAAAATTTGTTTAGTTTATTTTTAAAGAAATTTTTAATAAATCAAATAAATAAAGAAATTCAATGGAAGAATCGGTACTAATAAAATATAAAAATATAAATATGACTAGACTCAACACTTGACCGTTATGTAATATTTTTGTTGTCTTTTTGTTAAAAGCATAAACTTTGCTAATATTAATATTATGTTACGACTTACGACCTGACCTCTAAAATACACAAACTATCCTTTTCTTTATAGGGGCAATTTCTTTTTACCATCACTTTGTTGTCCCGTTATGATTTTACTTTCGAATCTATGTTTTTGTGATTTTACCACTACTTTTTTGAACTGAGCAATTACTTTACAATGAGTCTGTTATGTATCCTTTAATAATGTTAACTGGTGAGGAAAAAGACCAAATTGCCCTTTTGTGATTTCACCTTCACTTTTGGCATGAACTCATATATAACCGAATTTGAAGCTTTTTGCTATTTTTGAAAGAAAAAATGTAAGATATTCGAATATATTAACATGAAATTAGAGTTGGACAAAAATTTGACACAAATTTTGATAGAATTTTAGCAATATTTTGCAACTTGTGTAGCACATATTTTGATACAGAAGAACAATATAGGCTAGATATTATATGACCATATACACATGTCCATAGCATGTCTAATATTACAAGTCCATGTCCATAGTACTCACAGAACAATACATGTTCAAATAACATAGACTAACTATTACATGTCCATGATCATCCACGACCAACAAAAGCACCATTACAAGATGATCGCATGATGCAACATGTCACAATCCGAAATATGCAGCTAGCCTCCCTCCCGTTCCTTGTCGTCCTCTTCCCCTTCCCCTTCCCCTTCCTCCTCCTGTTCCTCTTCCTGCTGGTGGCGTTTCACCTGCCATTTCAGTAGCACTTCCACTTGCATCCCTAATTGTGAAATGAATAAGAAATGGAGTTAGTAAACAACAAAAATCTGCAATGCTTGGAATGGCAAAATTAGTATTAATTGAGTAAGAAATGACTCACATTGGTGGCTGTTCAGCATTCTATCATGTTTCATTTTCTTGAGAGACCCTCATCTTCTTTTGGCTAGCTGTGAGATCACCTTGGCACTACTTGGATGTATGCCCTCTTAGATCACATTCTGTGCATTTTCTCTTTTGAGTGGTTGGTTCATCAGATGCCTTTATCCTAGCTACCCTTGGCCTCCCAGGTTTTCTTCTCAACTTAGGCTTCTTGATTTTGTAGCCTACATCAAGATGTTGCCACTAAAGTTTTGATGTTATTGGCTCGAAAGTACCTGCATATGTCTTTCTGAACCTCTCAACTGAGGAATATTCATAAACAAAGTCCTCCATATTTACCCTCCTAGTGAGCTTTGCAATGAAGGCTAAAGCATGGCTGCATGGCTTTCCACTTACTTGCCAAGCTCTGCAACTACATGTCTTTCCCACCAAGTCAACAACATGACTGAAACCTGAAACCGACACTTCAGCTGTAAGAGCTCCACATGATAATACCTCATGGTCCTTTATTTCCTTGCTTCTAGCATTGAGAGCCTGAATAATCTTTGGTATTATTGTTCCCTTCATCTTAGCACCAATCTTCCTTCTTAAATCAAACTTGATGATGATCATCTGTCTTATCCTCTCACACAAATCAACAATTTGTTTATCCTTCTCCTTTGACACCCAGCTATTGAAACTCTCTGAGATGTTATTGTTGACGTAATCAACCTTAGATAGTTCAGAAAATTTACTCCTGCTCCACACATAAGGATGGTTGTGATCAACCCAATCCATTGCAGCAGGACTCTTGTCCTCTATCATACGAGTGCGATAGTTGTACTTCTCAATGATACAAGTCTTGGCAGCTGCCCATATGTGCTGAGAAAAAAAGGTTCCTTTGTATTGCTTCTTCATGTTCTTTCACAAATGTCTCATGCATTCTCTATGCTCTACTCCTAGATAAACATCATCTACGACCCCTTCTATTCCTTTGCCTGCATCAATGCTAAGCACCAAACTTGTATGTGTCATGAAACAAGAGTTATGTTAGTTTCCATTGCTGCTGAAATGAAAGTGTATGAAATTGAAATCAAAGTGGGCATTCACAAACCTGTAGGAGTACCAATTTCTTTCTTTAAGTTCTCCACAAACCAAGTCCAACTCTCTTTGGATTCTGTCTCAATCACTCCAAAGGCCACCGGATATAGCCAATTATGTCCATCTATTGCAACTGCAGATGCTAACTGCCCTCTTGACCTTCCTGTGAAGTGAGTAGCATCCATGGCAATGTAAGGCCTACACCCTTCCAGAAAACCATCAATGCATGGTTTGAGTGCAACAAAAAACCTTCTGAAACACTTGTCACCATTGTGATCTTCGAGGTCTAACTCAACAATACTACTAGGCATAGCTCTAAGCAGCTCAACCTGATAAGTAGGTAGCATGTCATAACTGTCATCCCAAGCCCTATTTAACTTGTCTAGTGCTCTATTCTTGCCTCTGAATACCCTATGATAAGGAACATTTAACTTGAACTTCTTTTTTAGTTCAGTCCGCAATACCTTTGGTTTCATTGAGGGGTCATCCCACAATAACTCCAACGACCTGTCAGCTACCCATTTATTCGATGCCATTGTGTTGCCACAATGGTTCATAGAGCCATAATTATGCTTTGTTTCGCTTATCTTAACCTACAACAAAGAGACAAATTGTTAGCAAATTAGATCCAAAATTACTTTACCAAACAAGGTACAAGTTAGAAAACAAAACTGAAAATACCTTGCACCTAATATACTTTGTGCTAGTAGCTGCATAGAACCTCCACTTGCAGCCCTTTTCCCATGCCTTGCATTTAGCAGTAAATCTAGACCGGTCTTTGTTCAGAGTCTCAAAGACATGATCATTCAAGACAGAATGTTGGAGCACTGCTGATTTGCACTCATCTGTGTCTAAGAAGACCGCACTGACATCAATACATGAATTATCAACATCATATGAAAAAATAGGAATGTCATCCAAGTCATCCTCATCAACTATTTCAACATCTGGATCATATTCAGCATCAGAGTCAGAGGATGCAACTTTCTCGATGTCATAGCTGCTGTCACTTAATGCAGCAAGTGACTCGGTGTCAGAATACATTCCCTCCTCATCAACTCCTACAGCCTCACCATCATCTGCACTCATATTTGAGGATTTCTTTTTTGTTCTGGCTTCGGTTTTGTCACTCTGATCGGTGGGTGTGATTATGGGTGTGGGTATCTCCCTCTCATTCCTTATTGAAGGGTGGCATCTATGTTTTGTGAGTGAACATTGCAAAGGACCCTCAAAAGTTTGTATCTGGGCATATACATACATTGCTCCCTTCTCTATATTTTCTTGAAACCACTCTAAAAGATGTTCATCAGTTTTTATCTGAATCGGATGATCATCAAGAAAATGATTATCCAATGCACGCCACAAAGAAATGTGTTGCTTAGACCCCCACATGAAGTGCTCATCGACAAAATTAACTAGCTGCAGTATCCCATATTGATGCACAACGATATTTCGCGGTGCTAATTTTTTACCCTGCAAATATCTCTTTGGAGCCCCATCTGGTAAGCTAAAATATGACCTCACTCTAACATGCAGTTTCAAATAGATGTCAATCGCCCTACAGATCAACGATGATGACGACAATTAAATGTGCAAGCTACGGGACTGCCCATTGCAACAAATGAATCCATTTGATTTCACAAAGAGAAATAGACTCACCCAATCGATGCATTTTCCACATGATTCTCCATCCACACTGTACCTCCTTGGCGTCGCAAGCCCGCCGCGCCCTGTGTCCGCCTGGCCCGCCCTGCCTCTACCGCGCGGCTACCTAGCCCGTCCAGCACCGCGCCCGCCACTCTCAGTGCCGCGCACGTCGCGCCCGGGCGTCGCGCAAGCCGCGCCCGTGCCCGAGCTGCCTCCGCCGCACGCCCGCCTGGCCCGCCCAGCGCGTTGCTCGCCACGCCCGCACCGAGCAGAACGCCCAGCCGTCGCCTGCTGCTGCTAAGGTTAGGATAGGAGGCTTTCGTGAGTCATGACCGGTGAGGAAGAACAGAGGACGTGTGAGGGAACGTGAGAAAAAACGAGATGCTCGGGACAGTTTGGTCACTCTGTGTTTTTTTTTTAATCGTTCAATTGCTAGCATCTTACGGGAGAGTCTAACGGTTAGACTCTAACCCATAGTAAACGGTAGTTTCAATCAAAAAAATAATGGCAAAAACGCGAAAACCCAGATTCAGAATTAAAATTGCAATTGACTCTGAAAATGATGGTAAAAACATAATTTCCCCTTCTTTATATTCCTCGGCGGGCAGACGTCCCACTTGGATCCCGAGCGGTGCGGGCCAGCGACCCCCTGAAACGCTCCACGTCTGCTGACCCACCTGCTGACGCCGGACACATCGCCTTAACCTCACCAACCCTATACTCCGCCGCGTAGGCCCCTGACGTCAGTGACTAACCTTTTTTTTTTATGCGCGGCACCCGCCAAAGCTGAAGTATTCTTAAACCGGCTCCCGCCTCTACCAGTTAACGCCTCCTCCCCTCGTCCCTTCTCCCCTCTCCGCAATTCCACCCTGGGGGACGCGAGCTAGACGCCTCCGCCAATTTCTGGTAACCACATCTCATCTGCACTTTGTCTTCTTTCTCCTGCTGCTTTCTTCTTGTCTCTATTTTTTTTATTTCTGCAATATTTTCGGTTTTTGCAGGGCTCTGAAGTTTGATTGAGGTCTTGGGGAATGAAAGAAACGGGAAGCAAACGCCGTGTAACGCTGTGAATAAGGCTAACTGTTCTGGCGATTTTTCGCCAATTGGTTGGTGTCTTCGTGAAGGGAGCAAGCGAACTATGAATTGGTAGCTTTTTTCTTTTTTGATGCGGGTCATGTGTTCGTTGTTTTGCATCATAAGGAGGATTTCTTCTAGGCACGCTGTGTGTGAGAGTTTCTTTGATGCTGAGACTCCTTCCACAAGTCCTACCACGCACGAAAACTGAGGAGGACTCTAATTACCTGCTGGACGCTGAAGCATTTTCTTAAATTCAATTCCTCTGTGGCTTGAGCGCCTGGGCATCCATGAATTTCTCCTCAGTGACGCTGGGTCTTCTATCGTGTGGGTGGTGCGTTTGATGCTATTCAGAAAACATGTATGCTTACTTAGTTTGTTATGTTAGATGTCTTCCTTAGAAAAAGGAAAAATAAGGTCGATACTTACCGCTCTTCGGTGTTATCTTATATATCCTCTAATTTGTGCTACTATGTTGAAGGAGATTCATTGTAGGCACCTGTTGAAGTCACGTTCTGCCTTTTTCTGAATGCATTTCTGCTTGTGGTTTATGCATGTGGGTAGCAATGGATACTGATTGAGTTTTTGTGTTTTGTGAATTTGTAGTGTGTTGCATGTTGGCCATGTGAGAAACGTTCTGTTCACTTTAACCCTTCATGCTATTATTTTTGGAAAACTTGATTTTTTTTAGCGAAAGCTTTCATGCCATGTGAGAAACGTTCTGTTCACTTTAACCCTTCATGCTATTATTTTACAAAACTTGTTTTTTTTTAGCAAAAGCTTTCATGCTATTATTATAAGATGGTGTTTGATACCACTTGCCTTGTCCCAAAAAATCCATGCTTTCAAGGAAGTTTTTGGTTGTTGAGTTTTGATGAGTCAGCATGGCGTCTAATACATTTCAGCGCATGAGAAGCATGTACCTTTGTTTACTCGCTCATGAGTATTGATTGGATGGAAAAACGTTAAGAATGTTCTCCGGCTGTTTTGTTTAATAACTTAGGGGCATATGCCGCCTAGTCATTTTGTTTACTACATAATCTACTTTCTTAGACGCCACTCTTGCTGCTTTTGGTAAATTGGATGCTCGTCAGGTTGTCTTGAACGTTATCTGCCCTATTCTTTTGCATAGGTTACACTATTTTTTCAGTTGCTGTTGTGGCCATAGTGTGTTCATTTCAGGGCTAGCTCTTATATTAAAATCATGTGTATCGAAGCCAGTAATCATTCCCTGTGCACCGGTTTAATTAAGAACATATTGACCACTCATGAGTAGGTCTGATATGTTTGTCCGTTTCCTTTAGGTTATTAAATTGGCTGTCAGTTTGTGTAGGGAATGACTGGCTGTAGAAGTGTCGAGGCCACAGAGTATCAATTATACTGCCCTGGTTGGAATTGTCTGGACAACTGGATTGCAAGTCTGTGTCCACGTTAAAGCCTTCTTTTTGGGTGAATACTGTATCAGTTTTTCACCCTTCATTTTTTTATATTTGTCTGAGGGTATATATTGAGTTTTTATTTAACAGATATATAGCTGCATATGCAGAAAATTACTTATTATTTATATTTGGTAGAAATCAGTTAGGTGTCATCCATTTTCACCACAAAAATGCCTATTAGGGCTTGTTTGGATCGAGGACTTGGAGATTAAGTGTAATTTGAACCAAGTACCAAATATTCCTGTAGAAATCCCGTTCTTCCAAGGGGCTTTTAGCGTTACTTCTAGCAAAAAGGAAACATATATTTGCCTTTGGTGACAGTTTCTGTTAGTTTCTCTTCCACTAAGGTGATTCCGACATTTGGTCTCATATAGCCCATCCCATCTTTTCTCTTCCACACTGGTAGGTGTTGTTACCATCTTAGCTTGGAAGTGTCTCATCAATCATTGAGTCATCATCCGTTGACACCTATGCCCAGTGATTTAGTGCCTTATGTAGCATCTAGCAATAATGCTTGTTTGTACTGTTATTTTGATACCCATACACCCGAAAATAAGCAATATCATATTTGTTATGGTAGAAACAGAATGAAGTTCAAAAATCATATTTTTCTTGGACTACTTAAGAAAACCTTTGAATATTCAATGTAAAACCTCACCCTCTGGCATAATCTCTATTAGTGATTAATAATACTTACTGATTATTTGCCCTCTCATGCAGGACATCGTACTGCTAATTCATCTGAACTGTCCTTTCAAGCTTAGGTATTCGGTGACTATCAAGCATGGGATGTTCTTTGGTTACTCTGAAAAATGATCATCAATAACGTACTCAATATTCATTAATTCAGTGGCCAAGCATGGGGTGGAAACGAAAAATACATCATTGTGGATCATCTCAACAAGAAGAAGTCAGTCCTACACTCGCAGATGAAGTATTTGCCATTGACGAGGAGGTTTCCCATCTTACTAGAGTTAAATCTGAACCAAGTCAGAGGATTCATGAATCCTTCTATGCTGACCGAAAGAGGCCTATGTCAACATTTAAGCTCTTGGCAGGGAGAGAATGCAATTGCTCAGGGATGGGGAGGTTCTCTTCAGCTGATTGCTCTTATGCTCTTCGGAAACACCTACCAGTGAAAGGGCCATGGTGTGTGGATGACATGGATAGTGAAGCATACAT
Source organism: Eleusine indica (assembly GCA_030378355.1). Classification (NCBI taxonomy): domain Eukaryota; kingdom Viridiplantae; phylum Streptophyta; class Magnoliopsida; order Poales; family Poaceae; genus Eleusine; species Eleusine indica. The sequence continues at coordinate 19,430,380 of CM059497.1, forward strand.
TTCACAGTTCTCCACAGATGGTTCACTACTTGTTGGTGGGTTTAGGGTATGTCATTTTGCTATTATAGTACTTTTTGGTTTACAGACCAGGCAGACACAATGTTTTTATTTGGTTGGCTAATAATATTTTATGCCAAAATATAATTAGGGAAGCCACATCAGAATCTACGATGCGGAGAAAAAGTGGAAGATCCACACGGACATAACCTGCAAACGTTTGCGCTGGACTGTTTCAGATATTGCTCTCTCACCTGATCAACGATATCTTGTAATCCTCTTGTGTGTCTGTTACAATACTAGACTTTTATATATTATTTTACCTTTATTTATTCATTTTTTGTTTAATTTGCTAGTTATTGCATGTTTCTATTGTTGCTTGATCTTCTACGAATGACCTGTTATATGATTTTTCATATTTCCCCCAACTTTCTAAATTCAGCTTCATCTCAGATTAGGTCAAATGAATTGTGTGTCAACCAGATTATGATGTCTTCATGTCAGATTAGTCGAAGTGAATTTTGCCTCAAAATTATATATTTTTTCTCAAAAACGCAGAAGAGCTGTGCTTCATTATATTAAGATAAGAAGAAAGTGGGATAAGAGCCCAGTTACAACACACACCACACACACCCGTTTTCTCAGATTACATTCGCGCCTTTTGTAAACACAACCCGACCCAAAACACTAACCTAAACACCCGCGAGAGGGGCGGTCAGGAATGAAATCCCTCGAGCCCCTGCAAGCATCCACAGTCCGCTCCTCCCCAGCCAGAGCTAGGGCCCCACCTAAGCTGGGTTGATGTCCATCAAAGACACCGGTTTCTATGCGTCCAAATTATCCAAGCGCCCAGCACAATGAGGGAGTTAATCCCATCCCGAGCGAGCCCGCTTTTGGCCTTACTACATTTCTCCCACCATGCATCAAAAGATGTCTCATCTGGTTGAGGTACTAGAGAATGTAGGCTGACCTGTCGAAGAAACAGATACCAGAATTGCCTTGTGAACACACACGCCACCAGCAGATAGTCCATGGACTCCTCGACTTGGTCACATAAGAGGCAATGATCCGGATGAGGGAGTCCATGTCTGACCAGCCTGTCTACAGTCCAACACCGCTTGTGAGCCACGATCCAGAGGAAGAAACGACATTTGGGTGGCGCCCAAGTGTGCCATACCCTTTCCCATGGCCCAAACAGTGTAGCACCTTCAAATAGGCTACCATAGGCAGACTTGGCAGAGTATCGGCCATCCAGGGACAGGCGCCAAAAAATGAGAGTCATCAACCTCTAGCTGCAATTCTACAGCCTGTACCAGATCCCATGTCTGCAAGAACTCAAGTAGGACTCCTACTGTTGGTGCTCCCGAGATGTCCGAAACCCAACCCCGGTTGATGAGAGCTTCCTGAACAATTCACGAGTTTTTCGTTCTTCTGGAAAATGTCCCAACCAGTCTGGGCGCCAGCTCCGCAATGCTCGTACCGTGCAACCATCGATCGGTCCAGAACAACGTGTGTGATCCATTTCCCACCTCAGATGCCATGGCTATTGAGAAAAAGGCGCGCACTTGATTTGATGTAAACGTTCATTCCACCTTATAATTATTTCATTATTCTTGCATAAATCTCGGAGTCCAAGTCCATTGGTGGCCAAGATAGTGCATGACTTTTTTTTTCTTTATCTGCAGATGCTATCTCTAGATTATATTCTAAAGTTCTACATTCATTTTCAGGCTTATTCCAGTCTGTCACCCACTGTTCACATCGTAAATGTCCAAAATGTCGTAAGGGAATCTCATGCTAATATTACAGTATGTCCTCCACTTCAGTTTATTTCTCAGTTGTGTTTAATCATTAGCCCTTCATTTACAGTCTTCAGGATTTGTACTCGAAGGGCACATTTGGTTTTATTTGTTGGAACAATATTTATAATTTACACAAACTATAGGATATTGTGTCGAGAATGATTTACCATAGAAGAAAAGGAAATATTATGGGCATATGTTTCTTTCGCGTTCGTGTTTGTATGTAGTATAAAACATTCTTCGACTTTTTAGCTATATTAATCCATTTTTAATATAAGAATGCGGGTGTCAGATTATATAATTTGTTCTATTACATATTTTAGTTTTTTTTTTTTGCAATGCAGGAGATTCATGAGGGTCTGGACTTTTCTGACGATAATGACGAATTCTCCTTTGGAATTTTTTCTGTAAAGTTCTCTAAAGATGGGAGAGAACTTGTTGTTGGAAACAACAATGAATCAATATGTATTTATGATCTTGGTGCGAATAAAATAACTGAACGTATTCACGCTCACGTGGTATGAATCTTATAGGCATGTCAAAGCCGCATAGTTTTATATCATTAAGTATGACTATTTTCTTTGAACTTAAATTTCAACATTTGCTTAGAAATTATTCTCTTGCTGTTTTTTTTTTGAGGGATCGTTTTGGTTTTCATAGGCTGATGTCAATGTGGTCACCTTTGCTGATGAAACAAGTGATGTCCTGTACTCGGGAAGTGATGATGGCCTTTGTAAGGTGCTCCTAATTGTATATCACTTCAAATGGATCTATTTTATTTTCTGATAATGTGTTAAAGGTTATACATCACTAATTCAGTAAAGATAACTAAGTTCAATGTTTATAGGTGATGTTAAACAGACATGAACAAACCTGAAACATCAATGGTTAAATGACTTGTGATTCAGTTTCAAAAATAAAAAATGACGTGTGATTTGGTTTTGTAGACTGTGCAACACGGTAATGTTGGAGTTAAAATATTAGTAATGAGGGGACTTGTAGCAAAGTAGTAAAGCACACAATTATGGTGGTTGAGGTCATGGTCTGTTTTCTTTATTCTGCATCGAGTGAAGAATGTGTAGCTCCTCCTGTTTATTCATTCAAATATTGAATAAAATTCTTTATGTGATGATCCATGTAATTTGTTACATACATCAAAATCTGACAATCTTAATTGATTTCGGATATGTGAAATCAGTGAAGGGTATTTCATATGGTATGTTTATGGAGGCTTATCCTGACTAAAAATATTTTGCAATAATTAGGTGTGGGATAGGCGCTGCCACAGGAGACAAAAACCAGTAGGCGTTCTGACAGGTCATTTAGATGGGATTACATTTATTGATAGCCGTGGAGATGGACACTATTTCATCTCCAATTGCAAGGATCAGACTATTAAACTGTGGGATCTCAGGAAAATGTCCTCCGGTGCAAAAGAGTAACTACGACTCTTGCTTTACATAATTATTTGTACAAGTAGTATCATCTGTTTATAAATATGAAATGCAATATATTGTAGGGAAGTGGGAAAAACTATAGTCGAATCCTTTCAGGTGACCACCTCAAATAGTCGGAGGTGGCCAAATTGTATTTGGTGAATCTGATTCTCTGGAGGGAAGATAGTGTGCCTGAAAATGATTATTAGAATCAGGACAGAAAATCACTTCACAGAATCACGAGAAGCTTTTTTTTTTCAGCTCCTAGCTTCTTAGTTCATTTCGGAGTCACTTAGACTACACACTGGTCATAAATGTACACATACACTGGTCACTCTCATGCCCTAAGTGACTCATGTCAGAACACATCATAAATATTACAAAACTATTATATACTTTGAGCATAGTTTTTATGGTGTTAGGCATCTGGACGAAGCCTGGGTGTATAATCAGAGCCACGGCTTAAAAAACTATGACCTCGAAGGCAACCCAAACCATCACTTATAAGTGGGAGACAGTAGGTAATTTCGGCAAGATTACAAAATGTGGTTCAGTACCTTGAGGTTTTTATCATACCATTTACAGAAGATAGGGTTATGAAAACCATATGGTGTTCTGAATTGCAAATTTCATAATTACTGAGAAAAAATATTTTCTATGGAACTTTTATGGCTTCTTAACTGATTGATGCTTGTTGTCTTCCCTTATCTTCAAGCAAGTCATTTAAATTATAAGAATTTTTCTGCCCATTTGTTTTCTAATTTCATTTCTCTTTTTTCAGCTGCACGCCAAAAGCATATGAATGGGACTACAGATGGATGACGTATCCATCAGAAGCCAGATATTTGAAACATCTGTATGACCAGTCGCTGGCCACATTCAGAGGCCATTCTGTGTTGCGCACACTTATCCGTTGTTATTTTTCCCCGATGCACAGGTTAGTTTGGAACTTTGGATTGTTTTATTGCAAACCATTTCTTGAGCCTTGTAGTATCTACTAATTCTCTAAATGCAAACTTCTCCATCCAAAATGTAAGGAACAATTCTGATTTGGTTGTCTTCCAATATTTTGAGCAGAATATTGTTAGAATGTTAGTAAGATGTGGTTTTAAATTCTTCTCTACTGATATTACTTATGCCATGTAACCAATAAATTGCTGGATTAACTGTTCATCAGAACATACTTATATTTGTACATATATTCATCGGTTCCCAACCCCTATTATTGAATACGCGATAGTCTGACAGGTTTCAACTTTTAAAAAGATTTGTAAAATTTTAAAAAATCACAAGTGCCACTATTTGTGTGCCAGATTGATTCTTTTTCATTTTATTACTTGACGTCTAGGATGAATTCCATGTTGAACTGAGCTGAGCTGCATCTAACACTTACGAAGTTCCATTCTAGAAAATAAAAGTAAAATCAACCAACCTGGGAGGAACTAGGTGGCTTTTAATTCAAAGGAAATAAGCACCCCAATTCATGTCGGGGAGGACTCAAAATGTTGTTGACTAGGGTGTACATCCATACCTTTAACCAACTGTGCTAGGCTCTGTTCCTTACTTTCAAAAGTAAAACGAAAAATGTCAAGACCCATTGTAGAAATAATAAGGAGTGTTTGTTACCGCTAATATATTCTGGGTTATTGGGGAATTGCATGGTATTGCCATCCTAACGATCTTATTCCCACTTTGTTTTATCCATTACTTTGTCCACAATAATTGATTTGACAAGTTGTTCGCTGAAGCTATTTGAACAAAAAGACGTGTCAAGTCCTGACCTGCCATATTAGTTTACAGACCTATGAAATTTCATTTTCTTTACCCGTATCAGAATTCCTAACGTGTTTTTGATTTTAACAATTTTCAAATAATTTGGAAGTAAAACTTGTGGCCGCAGTCCATGAGAGCAATGGATTTCTGGCATACAATTTTACAAGGTTCTTGATATGTTGTTCATTTTTGCAGCACAGGCCAGAGGTACATATACACAGGATCCAGTGACCAGTGTGTGTACATTTATGATGTGGTACTGACATGAGATACCTTCCACAAACTTCTTTTTATTTGGCATGATTCTGCTATTTGTAAATCATAGCGTGTTTTGTGCTTCATATGTAGTATTATTTCATAAGTAGACAAAAAACAATGCATGTCATACATGGTGTTAGACGTATATATGCTTTGTCCTATGGAATTACCTAGTATTCAGCCCTTCAATAGCATGGTGTTAGATATATATGCGGGTCTGTTGCATTTTGTACATTCCCTTTGTATATCAGCCCTTTGGGCATAGCATAGATGTTTAGCTGTATCTGTATCACATGTTAATATATGAAAAAATGGTTACATTTTTCTTTAAAAATTATTCATAGCATTGAGAAGCGAAGTACTCTCCTGTCCTAAGCTCAGGATTTTTTTTTAATGGTGAAATTTAGGATTTATGAATCCTTTTTGTTTAAGGAGGCTCCGACCACATTGAATCCACATGATTCTCTAACATCAAATTTGTTTTATCTTTCCACATTTCTTGACAATTTAAAAGGATTCACATTTCTTGACAATTTAAAAGGATTGCATTAGGATAATAAATTGGATTATCAGTTCAGTTCAGAAGCACCGTTAGCGATGCTTTCTCAAAAGATGGTATCTTGTGGCACCATTATGTTAGTTTTTCATTGTAATTATGTGAAATTGTAACGTGGGCACATTATGGAATCAAGGAGGATGTTTGTCTAGAAAATTATTAGTGTTGAAGGAATGAATTATGAACCTGAATGCACGCCATGACTTAATAAATCAAACTGTAGAGCCTTCATCTTGACAACAATAGCAGTAACTACCTTCCATCAAAGCGTCATGGGTTTCTTTTGTTATTCCACGTCCTTGTGTACTTCTATGCTCCAGTTTTACGTCTGCCCCTTTCTCCCTACTAACCGGATGTCCACTCTTGCAGGCAACCGGTAAAGTTGTTGAAAAATTGAAATGGCACGGATCGATCATCAGAGATTGCTCATGGCACCCATACGTTCCAACACTTGTCAGCTCTTCTTGGGATGGCTATTTAGTCAGGTGGGAGGCAACAGAGGCTGACAAAGATCCCTCCATGCTCAAGACAGGGAAGCAGAGGATGCACCCAGAGGGTTATACATTGTCATTTGTCCTTTAGAAGCAGCTTACGAGTCTCAAGCATGAATGGTAACATATCCATTACATGTTGTTGGCTCAAATAAGACTCATCCCCTCCTGAGTGATTGATGTAACTAGCAGTTGAGGCGTATATAGATTCACCAATTTTTTTCAGTGTTTAAAGGTTGTGTCAACCGTTGTAGATTAGGTTATTATATTTATGTTGTACCTTAACGCCATTGCTCTCAAAGTTTGTCCTACGATGCTATCTATGCTCACAGATGGGACATACTTAGGCATACTATACTTCAAAACTCCAGTTCATTCGTACTCAACATCCCTGAAACAGTCCAACTCTAAGATATAACTTCAATGATGGTGAAAGAGCTGCTGCCGCCTACCCTGTCAGATCAAGTAGATGCACACAAAGGTGCACCAAACTATGATACAAAGATGCGTGATCTCTGATTACAAAGTAACTCCGTTTGCCTTTTTCTGCTTTACCATGATACATCAGCACAGCGGCACAATATAGAGGCCTTAAACCTGGCTCAAGGAGAAGGCCCATCAGGCAGCCTTGTCTTCCTCTTCCTACCAAGGATGGATGCCTTTTGCATCCTCACGCCACCAACACGCCACAAGCACACAACTAGTATAAGTAGCAATACTCGGCGTTGCACACAAATCGACAAGCACAACATGAGATGTTTGTTCACCTTGAGTTTCTTCTTTGGTGAGGCGTGGAACGAACTTAGGCACTGTGATTAATGAAGAGCTGTGGGACTTGCTAAGAATATCTTTGTACCTACTGGTGAATGCATAGCGCAAGAACAGGCCAATACTCGTCACTCACCCTGCCAATGTAACATGGAAACCGTATCCAAAAAAAGAAAAAAAAAACATGGAAACTTAAGTGAAAGGAACAACTTTGTGCTGTAGTATTTCGAAAACATTTTGTACTACCAAGTTTGTTTGTTATAAATATTTCACAGTAAGTCATATTAAAATTAAGTCACTAAGAATATCAGCACCAGCACTTTACTGTGAAGGTAGAGCAAAATTCTGAAGAACGACAGACAATTGACAGTTAAAGTGATGGATAAAAATCACATAATCAGCACAGAACTAGTTTTCAGCTTTCCATATTATAAAACTAACACTTTTTTATCTTTTGAGAGAATGGCGCATTGGGGCACATTGACAAACAACTGAAAAGGACATTCTGTAATTAATTAATTTCAATTTAAAAATGCAATTTTCGAATGCTTTTGTACGAAAATAAGAGCCAACAGATCTGATTGGGGAATAGATAGAAATAATCGTTGAAACTGTTCAAATGTAATCGTTAGAACCATCTTTCTATGAAGCACAGCCTAGGGTTTTTTGTTTTTACACGGACAGAGTCTAGTTATTAAAAGCAAACCTAATAGAAAAGCCAAAACATAAAAAAGCAAGCTTCCAAGAAAAAACTGGGTATTGCAAAAGTTTACAAGCTGCCCAAGTTCTGCAAGGTTGATTGTGGAGATATCAAACAGAAGAAAATTTCTTCAAATAATCATAGCACGGTAGGTGGAAAGTGATATGAAATTGATTGTTCTATTAGACAAGCCAAAAATCACCTAGATAATAATTTTATAGAACAATGTCCAATTCAAACCTTCCTAGATTATACACTGGATCCAAGGGGTACTGTAAATTCGGATTATTAGCTATTAATCTCATTTTGTGGTCCACAGGAACATATGGTTGTACTTTACCAGAGTCAGCAGGTGAACGACTAACACAATTTCTCCGCAGAACACTTAAGCTATTCTAAATAGTCAAGCCAGCATAATACAAAATGCAGCCTTTTTCCTTTATTGCTAACCCTAGAGTTTACAACAGCTGTCCAGTTATAATACATTAATAATATAGAACATGGGTGCTATCCGGTGCTCAGTATTTATTACCTCTTATTTTGGGAGAGTAATCCTTCTGTATGAAATGTGCATAATCTCTTGCTGGTATGCTCATAAAACGTATTACTAGCAAATAAAATAACCATATCTTATTGTTATACGAGCATTCAAAAATTGGGTATTAACTTGAAAGAAAATGTGTGAGAGGGTTTATGTCCATACATGTACCCGGTCATTTACAGTTCTAGCATATCTACTTGAAGAAAGTCGTAATCATATATATAAATAAAATGAATTGATATTCTAATAAACACCTAAATACAGCTCAATGAGAAATAAAAAAATATATTTCAAAAAGAGATGTAACTGAAGTACGTATCTAAAGCTCAACAATAAAAATCTAAGGACAAACTTACAAAGGAACAATCTTGCATCCTAGACCATAAAAGTATGGGCATCGACCCCTCAAATCGACACAGGCAGCGTCAGCTTGGATCTCCTTCCGAGTTCTGCACCGATATAAAATGGCATTAAGACAACGACAATAAATGTCAAAAGAACCACATGCACAACAGCATTTTGTACTCTAGTTCTCAATGTTAAACTCATGCATCCAGCAAAAATCAGGGTTTTCCTAGAGGATGATTCCCTTCATGGACGTATTTGTACACTGAGATATGAAAGAAAGGTTCACTAGGCACTAGCAATACTATTTTCTGTGGAAGAGCATTAGGCTACAGCATGTTGGATAAATTAGCACTTTTAGTTTTATATTAATCCAGAAATAAATCATAAGCATGATTAACAGATTGCATGATGAACTAGACAAGTCTACGCAAGATCTAGACAGGTCTATAAAGCCAGACAAAGCATAGCATCTACCATACTAACAACATTTATTATAAAATGGCATTAAGACAATGACAATAAATGTCAAAAGAACCACATGCACAACAGCATTTTGTACTCTAGTTCTCAATGTTAAACTCATGCATCCAGCAAAAATCAGGGTTTTCCATGATTCCCCTCATGGACGTATTTGTACACTGAGATATGAAAGAAAGATTCACTAGACACTAGCAATACTATTTTCTGTGGAAGAGCACTAGGCTACAACATGTTGGATAAATTAGCACTTTTAATTTTATATTAATCCAAAAATAAATCATAAGCATGATTAACAGATTACATGATAAACTAGACAAGTCTACGCAAGATCTAGACAGGTCTATAAAGCCAGACAAAAGCATAGTATCTACCATACTAGCAACATTCATTATATATAAACAGATCACGAAAGCTAGCATGAAAGACATGGTTTGAGATAAGAGTATGTACGTTTCCTTCTGGACTGGGTAGAGGAGGCGGCGATGACGTTCAACATCGTCACGTTGTTGGCGACGGCGAGTGAGACCGACTCGACGACAAGGAAGACGAGCCGTGACGACGAGCTTGACGAAGACGAGGAAGCGATCGAGCAGTCGCGCAGAGCGCTTCCCAAAAACCATATTCACCCTTTCTCGGTGCAGGATCACAAAGGACAACGGTTTCGGAGACCTGCTCTCCCGTTCGCAGGTGCACACCCATGATCGGGATGGAGAAGTCTTGGCGGCGCAATAGTAGCGAGAGACAAAACCCTAGACGATTGCGTGATATGATTTGCGGCGATACCCGTACGTATTTATAGGGAGGAATCGCTAGGGTTGGACGTCCCGCAACCGAGTCGGTTACCATATTAATATATCGGTTTCCATAACCAAATATATGAAAATATATGGAACACGCTGCAAAAAGAAAGTGCAAAAGGAAGCCGCGCCCCCGTAAGGCAAGGGACCGAATTTCGGCGGACCATTCATGCAGTTGATGCACGGCCTCGCCCACGCCCCACCCCGCCCTGCCCGGCCCGGCCCGGCCCGGCGAGGCGAGGCGAGCGAGCGCGCGCGTGTGTTCTTCCTTCTTCTCATCCACACACTTGTAAGAGATGTTAGAGCAACCAACCTTATAAGTTGGACTCCCTCCACCTCCACTAGCAATGTGGGACTAAACCTTTGCACTCCCACCACTCATGAATGGGCTTTTGAGATTTTTCAGGAATTATTGTGAATATTAATAGGCCAAGCCCATATAATTCCAACAATCCCCCACCAGATCTCAAAGTCCCAGCTAGACTTTGCCTCACCCCATTGTTGTTTAATATACCAGTGTTTTCAGTGGAGACTGTTAAGTTGAACTTCCACCTAGAATAATAAGCTACACTCATTCACAACTTGAACAATGGACTATGCCTTGAATTGCAAGTTTTGTGCAAACAAGTTTCACTTACTATCATAACTGATACTAGACCTCCAGTAGGCTTCTTCGCGGGTGGAGCATATAGGTCATACTCCCTTGATCTTTCATGAGCTTGATAGAGATCACCCAAATCTCACAGATTGCAACCTTACAACAATCAGGCTCATATAGGTGTATTCATTCAAGAATATTCTATAGGATAATATTTTCGCTATTTAAAGCCAACTGAATACATTAACGCAACAACTAACCTGCCACACAGATACCGAGAGTAATGCATCGCTTCTCGAGTGGGTTATAAAAGGTTACTCTCATGCTAACCAATAGCTTGTTCTTCTCAGGTCCTACTTCACAGGATCTCCGATCACATAGGTTGGGTTACTACTATGGAATAGCACATATGGGTCTCATACCCATCTCCTTTGATGCACTGTTTATCACATTACGTGACAGCCCCTTGGTGAATTGATCTGCCAGGTTCTCACCAGTTGAAATATATTCTACTGATATGACTCCGGAGCTTCTCATTTTCCTGACAGACTTCAAACGTCTCTTAATATGTCTTGATGACTTCATATTGCCCTTAGAATTGTTCACTTTGACTATCACAGTTTGATTGTGACAATTCATGAGGATTGCCGGCACAAGTTTCTCGACAATAGGCAAGTCCATCAAGAGCTCACGTAGCCAATCGGCCTCAACTATAGCTGTATCTAGTGCAGTAAGCTCTTCTTCCATGGTAGACCTCGTCAAAATGGTTTGTTTGCATGATCTCCATGAAACAGCAGCACCACCAAGAGTAAATGCATATCCACTCGTGGCATACAGCTCATCAGCATCAGATATCCAATTGGAATCACTATAGCCTTCTAGTACTGCTGGATATCCAGAATAATGAATTTCATAATCCATAGTACCAACTAAATAGTGCATTACCCGCTCAAGCGCACGCCAATGATCATCTCCCGGGCAAGAAGTAAACCGGCTCAGTTTGCTCACAGCAAACGAGATGTCAGGCCTAGTAGCACTAGCTAAATACATAAGTGATCCAATATAATCTGAGAATATCTTAATTGGTCTTTATCAATTCTCTTATTCTTTCGAAGGATCAAACTGGGATCATAAGGTGTTGGAGAAGTCTTGCTATCCTTATAACCAAAACGGTTCAAGAGCTTCTCAATATAATGAGATTGCGTAAGAGTAATCCCATTCTCTCCTTTGATTAGCTTGATGTTCAAGATAAAATCAGCCTTACCCAGATCCTTCATATCAAAGCTTTGGCACAAAAAGGTCTTGACCTCATTGATCACGTCAAGATTTGTTCCAAAGATGAGTATGTCATCAACATACAAGCACAATATAACTCCTTGACCCCCACCATGACGGTAGCACATACATTTATCAGCCTCATTGACTGAAAAGCCTGCTGATAAAAGTGTTGAATCAAATTTCTCATGCCACTGCTTAGGAGCTTGTTTCAGACCATACAAAGACTTCAACAACTTACACATCTTGTCTTCTTGACCCTTTATTACAAATCCATCTGGCTGATTCATATAGATTTCCTCATCCAACTCTCCATTAAGAAAAGTTGTCTTAATGCCCATCTGATGAACGATAAGACCATGTGAGGCAGCCAGAGAAAGTAATACACGAATAGTGGTCAATCTAGCAACAGGTGAATAAGTGTCAAAGAAGTCTTCGCTTTCTTTCTAAGTATAACCCTTAGCCACAAGCCGAGCCTTATACTTGTCAATAGTACCATCAGGCTTAAGCTTTTTCTTGAACACCCATTTACAACCCACAGGTTTGCAATCATATGGTCTATCGACAACTTTCCAAGTTCCATTAGAAAGAATAGAGTCCATCTCACTATGGACAGCTTCTTTCCAGTCATCTGCATCAGAAGATGCATATGCCTCTGAAATGGTTCTAGGAGTGTCATCCACAAGATAAACAGTGAAATCATCACCAAAAGACTTCACAGTCCTTTGTCTCTTGCTCCTCCTAGGAGCTTCACTATCAATCTCCTCATGGATTGGTTCAAGTATTTGTTCAGCATGATCAGAAAATACACTAAGTTCAGGAGTTATTTCAACAATCACATCAGAAGATAATCTAGACATGCTATGTAAATCTTTTATAGGAAATATGTTCTCAAAGAAAGTAACATCACGAGACTCCATTAATGAATTAACATGAACATCAGGCACCTCGGATTTAACCACTAAAAATCTATAGGCAATGCTATGATGAGCATATCCAAGAAAGATACAATCCACAGTTTTAGGTCCTAACTTACGCTTCTTGTTGATTGGTACGTTAACTTTGGCCAAACAACCCTATGTGCGTAAGTAAGAGAGTGATGGCTTTCTACCAATCCATTCCTCATATGGCGTCTTCTCCTTATTCTTCATGGGAACTCTATTTAGGACATGGCATGATGTCAATAAAGCCTCCCCCCACCATGCCTTAGATAATTCAGCCGTGTCTAACATGGAATTAACTAAGTTACTCAATGTGCGATTCTTTCTTTCGGCAACCCCGTTTGATTGGGGTGAATAGGGAGACGTCCTCTCATGTATCATACCATGTTCCGCACAAAATAAGTCAAACTCATTTGAGAAATACTCGCCACCACGATCGGACCTGATTCTTTTGATCTTTTTCTCTAGTTGAGTTTCAACTTCAGCCTTATAAATTTTAAAGTAGTTTAGAGCCTCATCTTTTATTTTTAGCAAATAAACATAGCAATATCTAGTCGCATCATCAATCAACGTTATGAAATATCTTTTTCCACCTTCAGTCAATATACCATTCATCTCACAAAGATCTGAATGTATAAGTTCTAGCAGTGCTAAGTGTCTCTCCTCTGCAGCCTTGTGAGGCTTTCGAAGTTGCTTAGATTGCACACAACTTGAGCACTTAGAACCTTTGACAATGGAAAAATTCAGAATTAAATTCAAGCTGGAAAGTCGAGACATAGAACCAAAATTTAGATGACATAAACGTGAATGCCAAACACTAGCATCACTCTCATTAACACCATCACAAATATAGTTCAAAGACTTATTGCAATAATCTGAAAGGGAAAAGCGGAACAAACCTCCGCACTCATAGCCTTAACCAATAAATTATCCACTCTTAGACACGACAACTTTATTCGACTCAAGCACTACCTTAAAACCATCCCTACACAAAAGGGAGCCACTAACGAGATTCTTCTTGATAGAAGGGACATGCTGTACGTTCTTCAATTGGATAATCTTCCCCGAAGTGAACTTCAGCTCGACCGTGCCAACACCATGAACAGAAGCATGCGAACCATTCCCCATTAGGACGGAGGAATCCCGGGTGACCTGGTAAGAAGTAAACAAAGAAGCATCAACACACACATGAATATTAGCACCAGTATCAAGCCACCAACTAGTAGATTGAAATACAGAAAAAACATATGGTAAATTACCATACCCACTATTTTCTTCAGCACTGGTCACCATGTTCACGGTCTTCTGCTGTGGAGGCTTCCTTCCTTTGCGTTCTGGACACTTCTTTGCCCAATGCTCATTAGAACCGCAAACAAAGCATGCTCCCTTCTCCTTGTTCTTCTTCTTGAAGGTAGTGGTCTGCTTAGGCTTATTGTTCTTGCTCTTGCCCTTACCACCACTGCCATGAGACTGTTATGGATGATGCACCATATTGGCAACAGTGTGTCTCTCGTTAGCTTTAGAACGTCCATCCTTCTCACGAGCTTTCTCCTCAACATCAAGAGACGCAGTCAAATCTGAGACAGATATGTTTGTTCTCTTGTGTTTAAGAGTAGTGACAAAATCCCTCCAAGACAGAGGCAATTTGGCAATCATGCCCCCAGCCACAAGCTTCTCAGGTTTGACGATCTTAAGCAGTTCGAGTTCCTTCACAATGCACTGTATCTCATGAGCCTGCGTGACGACAGATTTACCATCTACCATCTTATAATCATGGTACTGCTCAATGACATACAGTTCAGTGCCAGCATCAGAACCACCATAGTCAGCGATCAGAGCGTCCCATAATTCCTTTGCGACTGTATGATGGATATAGACGTCCTGAAGACGATCTATCAAAGCTCCAATAACAGCACCCAAGAATATTGTGTTGGCTTCACTGTAGGCCTTTTCCTGATCTGCACTGAGATCGCCTTCAGGTTTGCCAGTGTACACCCAGAACACATTCATGGCAGTAAGCCACAGAGTGACTTTCACTTGTCATCTCTTAAAGTGCACGCCAGTGAATTTCTCTGGCCTTAGTGCATCGATAAATCCAGGCATAAAATTAAAGTGCCTACAATAAGGTTTTTCGATTGTTGGATAAATTAGCACTTTTAGTGTTATATTAGTCTAGAAATAAATCATAAGTATAATTAACATATTGCATGATGAACTAGACAAGTCTACGCAAGATCTAGACAGGTCTATAAAGCCAGACATAAGCATAGCATCTACCATACTAGCAACATTCATCATAGATAAACAGATCACGAGTATGAAAGATATGGTTTGAGATAAGAGTATGTACGTTTCCTTCTGGACTGGGTAGAGGAGGTGGCGACGATGTTCAACACCGTCACGTTGTTGGCGACGGCAAGTGAGACCGACTCGACGACGAGGAAGACGAGCCGTGGCGACGAGCTTGACGAAGACGAGGAAGCGATCGAGCAGTCGCGCAGAGCGCTTCCCAAAAACCTTATTTGCCCTTTCCCGGTGCAGGATTGCAAAGGACGACGGTTTCGAAGACCTTCTCTCCCGTTCGTAGGTGCACGCCGACGATCGGGATGGAGAAGTCTTGGTGGCGCAACAGTAGCAACAGACAAAACTCTAGGCGATTACGTGATGTGATTTGCGGCGATACCCGTACGTATTTATAGGGAGGAATCGCTAGGGTTGGACGTCCCGCAACCGAGTCGGTTACCATATTAATATATCGGTTTTCATAACCAAATATATGGAAATATATGGAACACGCTGCAAAAAGAAAGTGCAAAAGGAAGCCGCGCCCCCGTAAGGCAAGGGACCGAATTTCGGCGGACCATTCATGCAGTTGATGCACGGCCTCGCCCACGCCCCACCCCGTCCTGCCCGGCCCGGCCCGGCCCGGCGAGGCGAGGCGAGCGAGCGCGCGCGTGTGTTCTTCCTTCTTCTCATCCACACACTTACAAGAGATGTTAGAGCAACCAACCTTATAAGTTGGACTCCCTCCACCTCCACTAGCAATGTGAGACTAAACCTTTGCACTCCCACCACTCATGAATGGGCCTTTAAGATTTTTCAGGAATTATTATAAATATTAATGAGCCAAGCCCATATAATTCCAACACAGCAGAGGCCAGAAAAGCTAGATCCCTTCAACAAGTTGTTGACAGGAAATTCCATCTATACTAGTCAAAATTAGAATATAGATGCTCTTTTTTATACTTCATTAGTGCTCAAAGAACTTCTGTATAAGAAGCAATACTATACAAGGATCCTCGGAGGCCTACTTCTGAGTGAAGCATGGGGGGACGTTTATTGACAGTGCTTGGTTCAGAGACAGCAGCCCACGCGCAAGCAAAAACGGGAGGTCTACCTTGGCACACTTTTCGACCTAGATACAACAAAGATAAGAATCAACATGCATTCAACAGAAGAGAGGCATCCCTGTTTCTGTTTAGTTAGAAAGACTAAAAGGTATCCACCATGAGAAATAATGGGGTTCACAATAAAAATAAATAAGGCAGAAAATGACAATAAGTACACCTCAGTCTTCCAAATCAGTTGAAACAATCATAAAAGAGCACCAACACCATATAAGTGTGACACCCCAGGTGTCACTTTGGCATCCTAAAAGTTACAGGAGATAAATCAAAAAGAAAATAACAAATTAAAAACTTAAATTTGAATTTATTTGAATTTGACTCAAATAAGCCTTGAACAAGAAGTTCAAATTTTCTAATATAAGTGATCCAATTAAATTTTTACACTCTTGATCCATGGCTCAAATAAGAATTTTAGAGAAATTGTAGTGATTTTATCACTTGGGCAAAATGTCCAAATAAATCAAATTATGCTTAGAAAATCGTGTTAATTTAAAAATTCAAATTTCAAATTTGTAAAGTGTCACTGAACCAGATCATGCCGATAATTAAGATCCAATCTTTAGGAGCAACATCTAATTTTAGCTTGATTTAATAACATCAAGAACTACTACTTTTGGAATTTTTGCCAATTATCACTTTTCTGGACAGATTTCAGCCTTAGCAATTAAGCAAGTTTGAAATTTAATAATAACTCCTTCGTGCTTTCACTTCCACAAGGACATCATCAACTATTAGCTACTTCAAACCTTTTTCTTCATAGATGTGGAACCATATATATATTTGGGCCTCATTTGATGCTCCGAATGAAATTTCCAAAGTGTCTAAGTATTAAGGATTTCTAGGCAGGAAATTATTCCTAAGTTTAGGTGGCCATGATAGCATTTTAAAAATGCAATATCCAGAAAATACTTTCACTGCTTTTTGTGCATGTCATTGGATTGGGACATCAAGAAATGCTCTACAAGAATATAGGAAAATATTTAAATTTTTGCCAAGGTGGATAAAAATACCTAATCGCCTCTGTTTTCTGGGATTCAAACTGTAGTGGGTCCCACTTGTCAGCCGCACAGTGCGCGCTGGCACTGTGCGCTGCCCGCCCTGCCGAGCGGTCACACGCCGCGTGGGCGACGCCGACGGGTTGAAGACCCGCCCAGGCCGGGTCATTGTCCGAACACCTCCTCTCCGGACGCCTTATCCTTTCCCCATTTCCTCTCTCTCTCTCCATTCTCTCACTCCCTGTTTCTCCAGAGCTCACACGCCATGGCAGCCGGGAGCCATCTCGCTCGCCCAGCCACCCTGCACCATTCCCCCCCCCCCCCCCCCCCCCCCCCGACCGAGCTACCTCTGGGCTCCGTTTGCACCTCCTTCTTCCATCTGCGCGCCGGCCCCTCCCCGCTCGATGCGACATCGACCAATCTGGGTCATGTCATCTCCGCCGCCGGCCGCCACGATTCTTCCTTCCCCGAGTGGCACGGTGAGAATATCATCGATTCCTTCCTCCGAAAGACCCTCCAACTCCTCGCTCATCCGATTGTTGGCTCTCGGCTCAGTTCCGTGCAGGTTGCTCGTCGGAACGACATCAACCTCTGCCATCGGCCACTCAACTCCGCCGCCGCCCGCCTGCTTACGTCGCGCCGCCTTACAAACGGCTTCCCCCGCCTCTCCCGCGCACTGCGAAGCCGCCTCGTCTCCTATCTCCTTCCCACGGTGGCCGGAGCCCTCATCGTGGCCCCCTCCGGCCACCTGGGGCGCGCCGCGGCCGTGAGTCGAGCGCTCGCGTGCATGCGCTCGCGTCTGGCTTAGCCCGGCTGGGCCAAGAGCCAGCCTTGGGCCTCGCTGTGCCTAGGCCCAAAGCTGGCCCAGGGAGCCCTCCCCGCTGTGCAATGGCCTTTTGGGCCTGGAGTTTTCGGCCCAAAGGCCAGGTAAATTCCTATTTCCTTTTAAATAAACCAAAAATGTTATACCTAGCTTTAAAAATGCACACAGAATTAATTACTTGGAACAAAAATGTACAAAAATAAGTTATGCACTCCTGTGAATATTTTCTATTTTAATAAAATGCTAAATCAAAGGAACACCAAATGTCTATTTGTGCATGTATTAAATGAGCATAAGATAATGCCTAAAACTTTTAAAAGCCAAAAAAAAATATAAATCATAGAAAATTGCAAATAAATACTTTCTGGACTCCTAGTAGTATGTACTATTTTATAAAATTGCTAACTCAGAGAAATCCTAAATATTTGTTTATGCATGTTTTAATATGCAAAGAAAAATGGTTTTAACTTAAAAATCAATATAGGAAAACACACTTGTTATAAAATTGCAAATAAATACTTTTTGAGCTCCTCTGGTTATGTACTATTTTAATCAATTGTTAAAGCACACCAAAAGTTCATATTTGTTTATATGTGCATGTAATAAGCAAAAACGCAAATAAACTCATAACTCTACAATAATGCATGTTTAACTTGTTAATTCTTGCATGCATGTTCTCTGTGTTGCATGTAACTCCTAGGTGAATTAATTTGCTCATGTCATGTTGTCAAATTGCAAGTTACGCATTTATCTTTGTTTAGGGTTGTTTAAATGCTAGAAAAATAAATAGTCAAGCTATGGTGCTGCGTTCTATTTTGTAAATCCTTATTTGCATTATACTATGCCTCTATGCATTAACATAACAATTATGCTACTAGACATTTGCATGAAATGATTTATTTCGCTCTAGGCTTGCTTATACGATGATTTTCATAAGTAATTAATTGCTGCATGTTCATGTCATGAAATTTTGATATTTAAATCTCTTGTCATGTCCCCTGCCATTTTTAAATTAACCACTAGCATTTGTCTTCTAGAACCATATTTAAATATTAGTGGCTTATTCATCTCTAGCTAGTGGCATAATCGTGAATACGAGTAACTTGAGCTTATTTATTTTAATTGCATTCACATGTACACCTTTCTCCCTATTAGTTAGGTTTCATTTAAATTAGTTGCTCTGATCATATCAATGCTCATTTAGTTGAATAATAATGCAAAAGTAGATTAGCTCATCTTATCATACCTTGATTGAGTATTCTCCTACTAGACGCCTACTCGTCTTTGTTGTTAAATAATCTCATCCTCATGTTATGTTGTCATGCTACACTCTCATCTAATTAGTTTGATCATGCGTGTAACTAAAGGTTATCAAGAAATTAGATTGCATCTTTTCTTTTCTGCCAAGTCCATTAAACAAGATCAATGCAGTACCTTAGCATTGCTAGTATTAATTATTCATTTTATTGTAATGTCTTGCCCGTGCACTACTTAAGTTCCTCACATCATTGTTACATAATTTAACACTTACTGGTAACACTAAATATCTACTCACATACATCATGTCATTGCATCAATTTATTAAGAAAGTTCCGTGAATTTTCTTATCATATTCTTGACTTGCATAGTGCATCATCTTACTAGGAAACAAGCCGATAACAAAGGCGAGAAGGTTGGTGCTGTAGACATAGATGATAGATTGGCTACGAGTTTGTGTATGCTAACATTGCTCGGAATCAAGGCAAGCCCCGGTGCACTCCTATGATTTAAAAAAATTTATTTTGTACCATATGTATGCGTGTCATGTATTGTGCATTACGTGTAGGGATTTGATTGAAACCTAGCTGCATGTAGCACACCAAATCCTATGGGTATGGGTTTAGTTTATACAAGCCCCGTTAGAAATGCTAAGCCTAATTGGTGAGTCTCGGTAGTGAGCATCGAGTAGTATGGGGATTACTTGGTACATGGTAGTTGATCGCTATTACCCCTCTTATGATGAGAAAGAAATTAAATGGAGACCGAACGGGAAAGTGCATGTGTAGGACGTGGTGACAAGGTAGGACCTTGTTCGCCATAGCCCCGTTTGTGTCGATTAAGAACCCCTTCGTATGGACCCATGACCAAGTTTGAACAGTAGCAAGTACATACCCTTATATGGGAACTGGGAAACCGACATAACATGATCATCGTAGTGCTGGACGGCAACCCGACCTCTCTTTTGGTGATGAAGAAGTATATGGTGGAATTGGGGTATGTGTCGGAAGGAAGAGTGCATGGGCTACCCATGAATGGCTCTGCGGGAGCATTGCATGGGGTGACGTGTACTCGGGAGAGGTGGCCCCGGATCGGTTCTACGGTGTCTCATGAAAGGTGGCCGTATGTGACTCTTTTGAGTGTGCGTGCGTTGTGTACTTGAGTTTCTCCTGCAGGATGTAAATCGATTCGAGTCGCCATCCCTCGTGGTTATTGAGTACCACTTGTGAGATCGCTGCCATTTCAAAATAAAATAAGTGAGATGATAATGATGATATTGTATTTCTATAAATTGTACTGTAACCATGTTTGCTCTAGTATAGATGCACAATATTTATTTTATACAAAAACTCTATTAACTTGGCTAAAATCTGAAAATAAGGATAAATCATCAGTGCTGTTTTTGCAATTATTTTCACAACCTTTTGTCAGCCCTCCACATGCTAGGTGTCGGCCTTAGGGTGCCATTTTGACGGGTAAGTCTTGCTGAGTATTAGTTGCTCAGGGCTTTTCTCTATGTTGTTTTGTGCCGGTGTTCTTCTTGCTAATGAGGCACGTCAACGGGCTTCATGTGCTTCATGATAGAATTTTAACGTGAGATATATTGCTTCCGCTATTTATGTTACCGGATTTCAAACTTGTTTATATACTCAAATCTGAACTAAAATTGTAATAATTAAACTATAACATTTCACACTATTCTTTTATGCTCATATGTGTGTATTTTTGGACTCTTGCTTCGTCAAGATGTCACCCGATGTTCGATCCTTCGACTGCCCCCCTCATTCGTGAGGCGGGAATGTCACAGCTGGTATCAAATCTAGATCGAGGTTAGTGCCATACTAATGATCATTATTTTTGAAAATCACGCATACGGTGAGGTATGAGTTAGTAAGCCCATATAAGGATATTATTAGTTATGATTCAGGTGGCAAGCTAACTGTAGAAGGTTGTTTGTTTAAATACTTGTATCTACGGCATCATCATCGCAGATATCTGTCCTGCCATATGGATAGTAGCATGGAAAGCTAGCACAAAGTTGTGAACGCGGGCTGATTGCGCTAAACATCAGTGCCCCTGCCCTCAGGCGATAACAAGGGATTATTTTCGGCTCGTTTCTTTTGAATTTGATGTATTATTTCTGGATTGCATCTTTTGCAGGTACGCTAACCACGAATATTTAGCATGTTAGCTAACCAAATGTTGAGAGACCGTGTTTGCCACCGAGGTCACGTGTGGTCGCTATATTGACCAATTTTTCTGTTGGTGAGGACGATAGGGTGACATATTGTCATATCATCATTTTCGTATTTACATGTTGCATTGGATAATATCAACAAAAATGAAAGGTAAAAATTTTCCATGAATCTAATGATCCTAATTGATCTTACTAAATAAAAATAATCTCCCGGTACTTTGGTTAAAAGCTTTGTTCATGTTAAAAATTTCAGATTGCGAACTAGCACCTAATCTAAAAACTGAAAGTTCAGAAATTTTAGTCAAGTTCAAAACTGCATAACTCTTAAACTACTGAATCAAATTTTGTGTTCTAGTACTCCCTGGAAAGGTTATGAAACTATCGACAACTTTCGTGTTCTGACACTTTTGATTTGGAGCCCATCAACTAGGATATAGGAGCCATTTTCAGACAAACCTATTTCTCTCTAGAACAGGATTTCAGCAGTCGACCTGTAACTTTAAAAATTCATAACTCCCAAACCACGGATCCTATGAAGCTGTCTGAGTAGGCGTTTGAAAGATATGAAAATCTTCTATAACTTTAGTATGAATCCAAAATACTAATTCTACACCTAGAAAGAGCAGTTTTGCTTTTTGTGTTAACTGCCAAGAAAGACAGTATTGTCCGGAGTAGAATCTCAGCACGTTAGGAGTCAACTTCAAGTAGTCATATCTCAAAATCTACTCATTGGATGAAGGCGTGTAAATATGTGATGGAAAGCTATGCAAGACCCCTACAAGGTTGGTGTGAAGTAAAATTTTTATTTTGTACCCAGTTCTGTTAGATTTGGTCTTTCTGATTGCTGTTCGCCGTCAAGACACATTTGATACCACGAAACCATTACGTGTTCGATTTTTCTCTAACAAGGACAGTCCGTTACTCTCTAGGACAATTCAGAATGTTACCCTCAATTTCTAGAGGTCTTCCACTTGATTCAATTCCCGAGGATCCCTCTCCTTGAGCAAACCTATTCCTATAATGATTTCCCCATGCTATGGCATATTCTTGCTCAAGCAAATAAACAATTTTAGATGCATGAACCATGTGCATTTATACCACTTTGTAATATGCATCAATAAATTAATTGCATTGCACCATTCCATCACGAATATGCATGAAGCATCATGTATGCATCATATTATGTGCACCATATTGCAATCATTTATATGTGCATGTACAAGCATATGCATCACGTCATGTGTATCATTTCATATACATATGTACATCATACATATGTGCACCATCAATTATCATTCATGTGCAACATGTCATTATGCAAGTGCGTCATTGCATATGCACGATCATCCATTTGCAGAGCATCAGGTACGCATGCCATGCACGTAAATTGCACCATAACATTCAGGTGTTTGTTGGGGAGCATTCGTATATACATTAAGGACCAATATGCATGATTAACTATAAATAACGAGTAAGAATGTGAAAAATTTGAATAACCCCATTGTTGAACCTAATTTTTATTGGTTGTTTCAAAGCCACCGTTGTCATCATGGAATAACCAAGAGACCCAAGGCCTTGCTGGCCTATTTTCATTTGATTGCCCATTTGATTCAAACCACCTGAAATTATTGACTCTTGTGTGCTAGAATAGTTGTTTACGAGGTTGATCCCCTTTTGTTGTTAGTCTTGTAGAGCCCCAAGTCATGACCCCCGTTTCGGTAATTTATCGACCACCAACAATCCTTGGAATTATTCTACGTCTCTATCCGTGTCACCTTAAGTCACTGATTTGTTGCTATTCAGATTTTCGGCTCTTCGTCACTCATTTTGATTCTGGTCCAAATTCTTTCACTGCCTTTCAAACTTTAGTACCATGATATATCGGGCTACCCAATCACTGTAAGATATGGACCCATAGCGTGCAATCTCCAACTGCCAATCGAACTTGCAGGTATACACAACACCTTCCATATGTCGCAACTCCAGAAGTGTCTAAAAGCCACACATGGACATCACCTTGGAAGATACTGAACGGCTACAACCCGATCTAACCAGTGTGGAGTACCCAATAAAAGTGCTTGACGAAAAGAAACGAGTTACTCTCAAGAAGGCAATCAAGCTATTCAAGGTGCAATGGAGGAACCATACTGAAGATGAGCCTACATGGGAATCACGGAGTTGCTACGAAGCTATTGGCCAAAGTTCGTAGACTGTAGACTAAACCCGAACCTTTTTCACCACATTTAATCTCGGGACAAGATTTCTTTAAGAGGGGAGGGCTATGAAACCCCAGGTGTCACTTTGGCATCCTAAAAGTTACAGGTGATAAATCAAAAAGAAAATAACAAACTAAAAACTTAAATTTGAATTTGACTCAAATAAGCCTTGAACAAGAAGTTTAAATTTTCTAATATAAGTGATCCAATTAAATTTTTACACTGTTGATCCATGGCTCAAATAAGAATTTAAGAGAAATTGTAGTGATTTTATCACTTGGGCAAAATGTCCAAATAAATCAAATTATGCTCAGAAAATTATGTTAATTTAAAAATTCAAATTTAAAATTTTGTAAAGTGTCACTGAACCAGATCATGCCCATAATTAAGATCCAATCTTTAGGAGTAACATATAATTTTGTCTTGATTTAATAACGTCAAGAACTACTACTTTTAGAATTTTTGCCAATTATCACTTCTGGGCAGATTTCAGCCTTAGCAATTAAGCAAGTTTAAAATTTAATAACTCCTTCGTGCTTTCACTTTCAAAAGGACATCATCAACTATTAGCTACTTCAAACCTTTTTCTTCATAGATGTGGAACCATATATAAATTTGGACCTCATTTGATGCTCCGAATGGAATTTCCAAAGTGTCTAAGTATTAAGGATTTCCAGGCAAGAAATTTTTTTCGTAAGTTTAGGTGGCCATGATAGCATTTTAAAAATGCAATATCTAGAAAATACTTTCACCTCTTTTTGTGTATGTCATTGGATTGGGACATCAAGAAATTCTCTAAAAGAATATGGGAAAATGTTTAAATTTTTGCCCAGTTTAATGCTCTAAAAAGGTGGATAAAAATATCTAATCGTCTCTGTTTGCTGGGATTCAAACTATAGTGGGCCCCACCTATCAGCCGCACAGTGTGCGCTGACACTGTGCACTGCCCGCCGTGCCGAGCGGTCGCACGCCACGTGGGTGACGCTGACGGGACGAAGACCCGCCCTGGCCGGGTCATTGTCCGAACGCCTCCTCTCCGGACGCCTTATCCTTTCCCCATTTCCTCTCTCTCTCTCTCTCTCTCCATTCTCTCACGCCCTGTTTCTCCAGAGCTCACACGCCATGGCAGCCGGGAGCCAGCTCGCTCGCCCAGCCGTCCTGCACCATCCCCTCCCCGACCGAGCTGCCTCTGGGCTCCGTTTGCACTTCCTTCTTCCATCTGCGCGCCCGCCCCTCCCCGCTCGATACGACATCTACCAATCTGGGTCATGTCATCTCCGTCGCCGGCCGCCATGATTCTTCCTTCCCCGAGTGGCACGGTGAGAATATCGTCGATTCCTTCCTCCGAAAGACCCTCCAACTCCTCGCTCATCCGATTGTTGGCTCTCGGCTCAGTTCTGTGCTGGAAGCTCGCCGGAACGACATCAACCTCCGCCGTCGGCCACTCAAGTCCGCCGCCGCCCGCTTGCTCACATCGCGCCACCCTACAGACGACTTCCCCCGCCTCTCCCGCGCACCGCGAAGCCGCCTCGTCTCCTGTCTCCTTCCTGCGGTGGCCGGAGCCCTCGTCGTGGCCCCCTCCGGCCGCCTGGGGCGCGCCACCGCCGTGAGTCGAGCGCTCGCATCTGGCTTAGCTCGGCTGGGCCAAGAGCTGGCCTTGGGCCTCACCGTGCCTAGGCCCAAAGCTGGCCCAGGGAGCCCTCCCCGCTGCGCAATGGCCTTTTGGGCCTGGAGTTTTCGGCCCAAAGGCCAGGTAAATTCCTATTTCCTTTTAAATAAATAAAAAATGGTATACCTAGCTTTAAAATTGCACATAGATATAATTACATGGAACAAAAATGTACAAAAATAAGTTATGGACTCCTATGAATAGTCTCTATTTTAATAAAATGCTAAATCAAAGGAACACCAAATGTTTATTTGTGCATGTGTTAAATGAGCATAAGATAATGCCTTAAATTTTAAAAAGCCACAAAAAAATATAATTCATAGAAAATTGCAAATAAATACTTTCTGGACTCCTGGTAGTATGTACTATTTTATAAAATTGCTAACTCAGAGAAATCGTAAATATTTATTTATGCACGTTTTAATATGAAAATAAAAATGGTTTAACTTAAAAATCAATACAGGAAAACACACTTGTTATAAAATTGCAAATAAATACTTTTTGAGCTCCTCTGATTATGTACTATTTTAATCAATTGTTAAAGCACACCAAAAGTTCATATTTGTTTATATGTGCATGTAATAAGCAAAAACACAAATAAACTCATAACTCCACAATAATGCATGTTTAACTTGTTAATTCTTGCATGCTATCTTTGTTAATCTTGGGTGAATTAATTTGCTCATGTCATGTGGTCAAATTGCAAGTTACGCATTTATCTTTGTTTAGGGTTGTTTAAATGCTAGAAAAATAAATAGTCAAGCTATGGTGCTGCGTTCTATTTTGTAAATCCTTATTTGCATTATACTATGCCTCTGTGCATTAACATAACAATTATGCTACTAGACATTTGCATGAAATAATTTATTTCACTCTAAGCTTGCTTATACGATGATTTTCATAAGTAATTAATTGGTGCATGTTCATGTCATGAAATTTTGATATTTAAATCTCTTGTCATGTCCCCTACCATATATAAATTAACCACTAGCACTTGTCTTCTAGAATCATATTTAAATCTTAGTGGCTTATTCATCTCTAGCTAGTGGCATAATCGTGAATACGAGTAACTTGAGCTTATTTATTTTAATTGCACTCACATGTACACCTTTCTCCCTATTAGTTAGGTTTCATTTCAATTAGTTGCTCTGATCATATCAATGCTCATTTAGTTGAATAATTGTAGAAGTAGATTAGCTCATCCTATCATACCTTGATTGAGTATTCTCCTACTAGACGCCTAGTCGTCTTTGCTGTTAAATAATCTCACCTCGTGTTATGTTGTCATGCTACACTCTCATCTAATTAGTTTGATCATGCGTGTAACTAAAGGTTATCAAGAAATTAGATTGCATCTTTTCTTTTCTGCCAAGTCCATTAAACAAGATCAATGCAGTACCTTAGCATTGCTAGTATTAATTATTCATTTTATTGTAATGTCTTGCCCCTGCACTACTTAAGTTGCTCACATCATTGTTACATAATTTAATACTTAATGGTAACACTAAATATCTACTCACATACATCATGTCATTGCATTAATTTATTAAGAAAGTTCCGTGAATTTTCTTATCATATTCTTGACTTGCATAGTGCATCATCTTACTAGGAAACGAGCCGGCAACAAAGACGAGAAGGTTGGTGCTGCAAAGATAGATGATAGATTGGCTACGAGTTTGTGTAGAAATGCTAAGCTTAATTGGTGAGTCGGTAGTGAGCATCGAGTAGTCCGGGGATTACTTGGTACATGGTAGTTGATCGCTATTACCCCTCTTATGATGAGAAAGAAATTAAATGGAGACCGAACGGGGAAGTGCATGTGTAGGACGAGGTGACAAAGTTGGACCTTGTTCGCCATAGTCCCGTTTGTGTCGATGAAGAACCCATTCGTATGGACCTGTGACCAAGTTTGAACAGTACCAAGTATATACCTTTATATGGGAACTGGGAAACTGACGTAACTTGATCATCATAGTGCTGGACAACAACCCGACCTCTCTTTTGGTGATGAAGAAGGATATGGTGGAATTGGGGAATTGTGGAATTGGGGAATGTGTCGGAAGGGAGAGTGCATGGGCTACCCATGGATGGCTCTGACGAGAGCATCGTATGGGGTGACGTGTACTCAGGAGAGGTGGCCCCGGATCGTCTCTACGGTGTCTCGTGAAAGGTGGTCGTACACGACTCTTTTGAGTGTGCGTGCATAATGTGCTTTAGTTTCTCCTGCAGGATGTAAATCGATTCGAGTCGCCGTCCCTCGCGATTATTGAGTACCACTTGTGAGATCGCTGTCATTTCGAAGTAAAACAAATGAGATGATAATAACGATATTGTATTTCTATAAATTGTATTGTAACCATGTTTGCTCTAGTATAGATGCACAATATTAATTTTATACAAAAACTCTATTAACTTGGCTAAAATCTAAAAATAAGGATAAATCATCAGTGCTGTTTTTGCAATTATTTTCACAACCTTTCGTCAGCCTCCTGCATGCTAGGTGTCGGCCTTAGCGTGCCATTTTAACGGGTAAGTCTTGCTGAGTATTAGTTGCTTAGGGCTTTGCTCTATGTTGTTTTGTGCAGGTATTCTTTTTGCTAATGAGTCACGTCTACAGGCTTGATGTGCTTCATGATAGAATTCTAACGTGGGATATATTGATTCCGCTATTTATGTTATCGGATTTTAAATTTTTTTATATACTCAAATCTGAATCAAAATTATAATAATTAAACTATAACGTTTCACACTATTTTTTTATGCTCATATGTGTGTATTTTTGAATTCTTGCTTCGTCAAGATGTCACCCGATGTTCGATCCTTCGACTGCCCCTCTCATTCGTGGGACGGGAATGTCGCAATAAGAAGCCTCTCAGCTAACTATTAGTCAACAACAGCATAATATTGAAAACAGTTTCATTTAAGAATAAGGGGGGCCTGAGAAGAACTGTTCGACTTTGACATGCTATAAGCAGGTGTATATACCCAATAAACATTCAGCACAGGGTCACTGTAACAGACACTTACACAATTACTTTCAGCACCTGGATCCAGCAGCCCGACGCCATTTGCGGTTACTTGAAAAACAACTGCAATAGGCTGCATCCAGATCAGAGTTATCACCCGACGTCTACACAAGCATCATAGAATGAGTATGAAGGTCAAAACAAGGAAACATCCTTACTTTATCCTCCTCATAATAACCAGGCATACCACAAATTAGACCGGATCACTGCTGTTGAATCTTAATTCTGCATGACCAATTTGAGGCATTTTAGTGAAAAGGACAGTAATTCGTGTCGCATGATAAATGAATTTTGGAGGAAACATCCCCCACAGGTCACAGGTGGTGTGTCTGCCATGATTGGACAGATCAATTCGAAACCTTAATTTGTTTCGGCCATTGATTGAGATCTGATAAACTAGACGAATTCAAAGTCGTACCTGCAGCGTCAGCGGCGTCCTTACGGCACCGGAGAACCTTGACGGCGGCCGCAGCAGACGATATAGAAGGGGCTGGCACGTGGCTCAGACGGTGCCGAGCGGAGGGGTACGTGGTAGCCTCCGGCGGTGGCGGCGGTGGCGGCTGGCATAGGCAGAAGAGTAGGGACGAAGGGACGAGGGGGCCCGGCCACCGGAGCACAGGCGTGGGCGGTGGTTGTTTGTTTTGGGGCTCCCCGCTCCCGCGCTCAGCCGGGAAATGGAAAAAGCAAGGCGGGAAATCAAGGCGCGGGAGGAGAAATGACCAACCAGAACTTTTTTTATTTTTAATCTTTATTTAACAATAACCTATCAAAAAATAAATTTTCAGAACTGATCCTTTTGATCACGCCAACCAATTTAACATAACATGTGTATAGCGTCACGCCAAAATTGACTAACGTGACTACGTGAACGTTAGATGAGCATATTAAATTGAATCATTTTCTTGATATGTCATTTGGTCAGGCTAAACTGATTAGTGTGTCCATATTCATTTGTCACACTAAATTATTTGACGTGATCAAAACGGACCAGATCTGGAAATTTAATTTTTGAAAAGCTATTTACAAAAATATCACTTGTGAAAGGGTCAAATTGTAAAACAAACCTTCCCCAATATACTCACCGAAGCAAGACGAAATAGTGCAACATAAAATTCAATTTCAAAACGATGTTTAATCTTTGATTAAAGTCAAAGTTTTTTACTACCAATTTTTTAAATTATAGAAATTTCTGTTGGAACGATAGTAAAAAAACAAGGCGTATTGGTGACACATAACACGATATGTTTTTTTGATAAGGATAAAGAGTAAATTACTTATTTCCCCCTATTCTATAACTTAATCCCTTATTTGTCCCTGACAAGTTCAAGTTTCCGCATATAACCAAAATTTGAAATTCTATCCCTTATTTGCTTATTTGCCCTTTTTCTGTTACTGTTGTCATTTTTTTTCTGTTACTCATATTAGAGTATGATTTTGGTGGTAAACTGGCAACAGAATCCATGGGAAGGGATCCTTAACAATCTGATACCAGATGTAAAGGGTAAGGATAATTAACCCTTATGTTTTGCGTAGAGCTTGAGAGACATTGGGAGATTAGGAGAATTGTTCTTCATTGATTGATTGGTTGGTTCTAAATGACTGCGTGCCTCTCTTTATATAGGGGCCAATTAGAAGGCAAGGATATAATGGTCAATTCCTATGTGTTTTCAGGCAAAAAATAAAAGAAAATAGGGTAAAAGGCCAAGATGGCGTGCAGCTGGGCGAAACAGAGGTCGTTGATGGCGTTTTGGGGAAGGGTTGCTCGGTCGTGGTTTTTTTGGGACGGACGTCCTTATTCGTCCAATTGGCCCCTTTATATAGAGGTAGAGTCGGCCCTAATTCTAACTAACCTAACTTGGCGGCTAAGTAAGGACGCTGCTATAGTAATCATGACGCTACAGTAAATTGTGCTGCTATAGTAATACTGCCCAAAGGCCTGCCCATAACAGCATCTATGAAAGTGGGTGCTTTGGCATATAATGTAGAACTTTATTAAGAGAGATTCTGGTGAAAGTGGACACATGTGGCCTGCAGCAAGGGCTTACGATAAGGATGTCTATGAGAAGCATATGTCAGCAGTTTATACAGGTAACCCTGGAACTAAAAGAGTGGTTGGAGGCACATTATAATAATCTAAAGTGGACCAGGTCTGACTTCAGTCCTGACATCAAGTGTGATTACATGACAAATAATGTAGCTGAAGCTTTTAATAATTGGATCAAAGACATAGAGACGTGTCCCTTATTTGCTCCTAAAACTTAACAATTTAATAAGGTAATCCTTCTTTGCATAGTTTCATTCAGCTTAATTAATGGACAACTATGTCAGTTTGATATTATTATAGTAATAAGTATTGGATATGATTGTGACAACGCTTACTTTTTTACATCCATCATATCATTAGAAATACACTATTTTCTCAAAACAAGAGGTGCAAAATCTGTCTTAACAGCCATCCACACATCTAAATTATGGTTTGATTACATTTTGTCCATAAAAAAGTTTTGGGCCAAAAGAGAAACCAAGTACAATTCAATTAGTATTTTGGAACCGTTCCTCTGGTGCGCACGGACCACTAGCTTCTCCTGCAGGGGGCACGACGGCAGCCGTGGCCCTCGCGAGGAAGAGATGACGAGTCTGGTGGAGCCATAGAGACGACGAGGAAGATTGAGAAACCATGTGGATATGTGCCATGGTTTGCAATATGGGATGAGTAATTGACATTGGTTGAGTTTGGTGTTTCAGTTGAAATATGGGAATTTGGGGATTGCATGAGTTTGTGCATGTCATGGTTATGACTAACCGGAGTTGGTTAAGATGTTGGAGAGTTTACAGGAGATAGGAAATGTGTTTGCTTGTCTCATGATGTGTAGTTCACTGGAGTCAACTTGGCGGTCAACGACGAGAGGATCGGGCACAAGTATGAGACTTGGAGCCGGACGATCGAGAGGCCGGGTGAAGTCAAGGGTGATCCATACCATACATGTGAAGAGGCAAGAAGCATAGACGGTTTCGCGGTTGAGCCTCAAAACCATGGGTGGTGATCAAGACGGTAGGGTAGAACAAGTCAAAGGTGATCGGCCGTCGGTGCAAGTAGAGACTTCCAATGGGCCGGAGGCGGGAGAGACTTGCCGGCGAGGAGGATCACGGGACGAGGTGACACGCGTCAGGATCAAGAAGTCGCGCTTTGAAAGCGTGCAAGGTGGTTTCTCCGGTTTGGGCCTCAAAACCGGTGGCGGTGATTGGAAGTGCACATGGCACCATCGCAGAGCTTGCGTCGAGGCAAAGTAAAGTTGTGAAGGGCTTGATGATGTTCGGACAACGAGGAAAAAGATGGACGGTTGTGTCCCTCGTGGTAGGTGTCAGTGTATTATAGGTGAGGGGTACGATGGTCTTTAGGACAACCCCTAGGCCTATATAAGGAGAGGTAGGACTGGTGGAAGAGGGGTCTCTCTTTCCCTTAGCCTTGCCTTAGGTCTTCATTAAAAGTGCTAGGAGAGGTCTTCATGTAATAGAGGAGAGGAGAGGGTGTGTGAGAGACATCTCTTTCTCTTCCAAATAGTGGGAGGAAGAGGGTGGCTTCCTAGCCATGTATCCATGTATCTTGACTTGATGAATCAATGATATGAGATTCAAATTCGTGCTCAAGTTCTTCCTTTCTCCCTAAATCCCGAATTTCACTTTCTCTCTATTTTCGGAGCTATTTTCGTGATAATTTTTGATCTCATTTTTGAGTGAGTTTTTAGGGCGGATTTCTTGGGGATCTTAGTGATAGAGCTCGACGGCGAGGCTCGGGGTGGTCTCTGGGGGGGGGGGGGGGTTCGTGTGGTGCACAGACGAAGGCAGGACTTATAGGGGGTCACGGGGCTGTTTTATAGGGCACGGGAGGAGTGAGATGACCGGGGTGAGCTCGTCGGCCTTTAATGGTCGGCGGTAGTGCCATTGATGGCCACTATAGCGCGAGAGTGCGCAATTAAGGCCGGGAGTGGGGAAAGAGGAAACAGGGGTGTGTTGCGTGCTCGGGTGCGGTTACGGGAGACAGGGAGGCGGGATTTGAGCGAGCGGCAGCGGCGGTTCCATCGACCGTCGGTAGGGGGAGAGAGAGAGAGGCGAGAGGAAGAAGATGACACGCGGGCCCCACCTATCGGTGGCTGCGGGCGTTGCTGGGCTGGCCGAGAGCTAGGCTGCGCGCGTGAGTGGGCCGCGCCATGTGAGCTGGGCCAGCGGACGGGGTGGGCTGGCGGGCACGCACTGGGCCGGAAGAGAAGGGAGAGGGGGGGGGGAGGGTGAGTGGGCTGCGGGGCAGGTTGGGCTGCAGCCGAAAAGAAAAAAAGGAGGAGGGGAAAAAAGGAGTGGGTCGGGGAAAGAAATGGCCCATGAGGAAAAATTCCTTTCTTCTTTTCTTTTCGAGTTCTATTTTTTATTTTAAATGTATAAATAACTATTAAATGATTTCTACTCAAAATTTCAAATAATTTTCCACACAAATAAAATCCTATTGCATACTACTCCAGCATGAATGCAACAATTCAAAGAATAAATTAATTACTTAATTTAATAAATCAAGAAAATAATCTTTGTAGCTAAATAAAACTATTTATACCATAATAAAAATAAGATTAAATTAATAATATGTAAAATATGAAAAATAGGCTGTTACAGGCGGCTATCCGATTAAACTACATCTCTCAATTTGGCGGCTCTTCAAGTCCGCCGGCCTCCCTACGATGTGCAGAGGCTTCTAGGGTTTTCTTGAAGTTAATACAAGTCCACACACCCCCTCCCACATCCTTAGTGTGTTTATATGGGTCTGGACACATCCTTCTTACTTGGCCACGAAGTTAGCCCCTTAGAGATAGAATCCAAGTCGGTTTCATAGCTTCCATATCAAGCATCAACTTCCAAAAATCATAAATCCTATGTCCGGAGTCCAAATAATGCAAGTCTAGACTCTATCGTGTAGCTCTCGAAAAGTTTTACAAATTTGGTGTTCATTTCAAGTATAGATTCGGCCATCGTGGTGCCTAAAAACGTGATGTATGAATATTTGTTTTGATTCGGACTCTTCTGCACAGGTCTCCTTGTAGGGCCCATATTTCCTAGCTCCATAGTCCATATAATATGATCCACATATGTAAGCTCTTAGGTTTCATTGTATCCAAAGCACCAGCCATTGCAAGAATAATAGAATAAATGCAGCGATAACATTTCTGGATTGTTGGAGAAATGTGTGTTATACAAACTAACTCTGGCAGCAGGTAGAGTAACACAATTAAAAGAATAGGAAACATTGAGTCACTTAGGGTTTATTGGCGCTTAATTTAGCATAAATAGTAGACGAGGCGGACCGTTGATGTAGACATCATTGTTCGTCGATGAGGTAGCGCAAATTATCGCGGATCAGCCTCGAGTGGTCGCTCAGATGCGCTGCCTAGAAACCTTATAGTTGTCCCTCGTGTAGTCTTCACGACGGCAAAGGTTCGGAGATTTCACTCACTCTTTTCCACGGTGCACGCTGAAGAATAGGGTTGGCGAGATGGAAGCAGCTCAACACCACAACACAACTCTCCAAAGGAAGGAAGAAGAAGAAGTGGAAGGGAATTTTCCAGTTCAGGAAACCTGGACATCTCCAAGGGCCCTTATATAGGCACGGCTGCCCTCCAGGAGACAGTTTCCTCTCTAATTGCGCCCACTAATTAGCAGTCAATAGCATGGTTGGCCTATTAACTCTAATTATAGCAATTAACCGTGTATTAATCCTCTTGATTAGTATAAAATAGTTCAGATCATGGAAGATACGAGTGGCAAAAATCACTTAGGCTCACAGACACGCCACGCCATGGTCGCGCATCGCAAGTCACAAGACACGCGGGACAATATGCGAAAATGGGTGTATGGGCGCGCTCGTGCGTGTGTATTCATAGCAATACTCTCTTTCTCTCCCAATGCTTTCTTTATTCAGCTATGGGTAGGAGTGTTATTTTTTAAGTTGATATGCATCACCATAGACTAGCAAGGTGGGAGTAAAACTAACAGCCACTTATTGCTTTGGAATTTATCCTGAATAGGCCACATAAAAATGGGCCAAATTCCAACAAATGACCCATCAATCCACCTCCATTCGCCTCATGCAACAACAAAAGATGAACGGGACCAACTGGAATGCATAGGCAGTTAGCTCTAAATAAGAACCCATCATTTAACACAAATTTGTTCCAAGTACGACCTTCTTTACATTGCAGCAATGCATTCATAAAATCAACATCATCAGTATATTGTTCTTTAATTGCCTCAAGTCCAAAGGATAGCATCTAGACAAAGCATGAGCAATCATATTATCCTTCCCTTTCTTATGTTTGATAATATAAGGAAAAAACTCAATAAACTCAACCCATTTAGCATGTTTACGGTTCAAATTACATTATGGGTGAATACACTTAAGCGATTCATGATCAGCATGAATAACAAATTTTTTGGGCAACAAATAATGATGCCACGTCTCTAAGGAACGTACAAGAGCATATAATTGTTTATATGCAAACAATCCTAGTAATTTTCTTGCTAAAGTAAGCAACAAATTTACCATCTTGTATCAAAACACCATCAATGCCTATACCACTAGCATCACATTCAAGCTCAAAAGTATTATCAAAATTTGGAAGTTGCAGCAATGGTGCATGTGTAAGTTTGTCCTTTAAAGCATCAAAGGACTCATGATGTGCCTTACCCCAATGTAACTCAACGCCCTTCAATGTCAACTCATGCAATGGTGCGGCGATGGTGCTGAAATCTTTGACAAAGCAATGGTAGAAACCTGTAAGACCAAGAAAATTCCTCACATGTGTGATAGTTTTTGGTACCGGCCAGCTCTTTACAACTTCAATCTTCGCCTCATCCACCTCAATTCCCTTTAGAGTCACAACATAGCCAAGAAAAGAGACTCGATCCATGCAAAAGGTGCACTTCTCAAGGTTATCAAATAAACATGTAGCTCTCAAAGCATCAAAAATAGCATGCAAAATATCCATATGTTTTATATCCAGTGACTTGCTACAAATCAAGATATCATCAAAGTAAATTACCACAAATTTGCCAATGAAAGCTCTTAAAACCTCATTCATGAAATGCATGAAAGTACTAGCTGCATTAGTTAAACCAAAAGGCATTACTAACCATTCATACAACCTGAATTTGGTTTTGAATGTTGTTTTCCATCATCTCTAAGTTTCATTCTAATTTGATGGTAGCCGCTACGCAAGTCAATTTTAGTGAAAATTATAGCACCACATAACTCATTAAGCATGTCGTATAGCCTAGGAATAGGATGACGATACCTAATAGTATTGTTATTAATAGCTCTACAATTTATGCATATATGCCAAGTGCCATCTTTCTTAGGAACCAAAAGTACATGAACAACATAAGGAGTAAGTGATTGATGAACATACCCACGATCCAAAAGATCTTGGACTTGCTGTTGTATTTCCTTAGTCTCCTCAGGGTTGATTCTAAAGGTAGCACGGTTTGTCAAAGTAGCACCAGGAATCAAATCAATTTGATGCTCAATCCCTCTCAAAGGTGGCAATCCCGAGGGTATCTCAGCTGGAAAAACATCCTCAAATCCTGCAAAATGTTAGTGACAGCAGGAGGTAAAGCACTAGGAGCAATATCATCAAGCCAAAATAAAGTTTGTTTGCATATCAAAACATAGCAAATATCATAAACAAAAATTTCAGCAAGTTCAGATTTTGTTGCAAGACATGAACGACCTTGTAATTTAATTCCAACACCCTTAGAACTTAAAGAATCATTAGCATTACTAGTTGTAGAATAAGAATTAATAGGTTGCTGAATTTCCGAAGTTTTATTTTTCAGACTAACAGCTCTTTCTAAATCCGCTTGTACAATTTCAGCAAGGTTCAATGGTAACAAAGTAATTTTAGTTCCTTTACGCATAAAAGTGTACTTATTACTTTTACCATGGTGTACAACGTCATTATTAAACTCTTAAGGTCTACCCAATAAAAGTGAACATGCTTGCATGGGTACAACATCACAATCAATAGGATCAACATATGAACCTATGGAAAAATGGACTCTGTAAGTTTGTGTTACCTTAGCTTTTCTAGAGTCATTTAACCACTGAATATAGTATAGATGTGGATGTGGGCATGTGGTCAAGGCAAGCTTCTTGACCACATCAGAACTCACCAAGTTATTGCAACTCCCTCCCTCAATGATGACACGTGTTAAGTGGTTCTTGATGACGAAGAAAATCTGGAACAAGTTATTGCGCTGCATTGTCTTGGGCTGTTGAACTTGTGTACTAAGCACACGCTGAACAATAATGTTCATGTAGCCTGTAGTGTCTCCTCCTCCAAGGATGAGGTCGCTGCTGGTGGGGGCGACATCCTCCTCCTCATTCTCCACATCAGAGGTGCTCATATAACCTCCATCGTCTGTTGCCACATATGCCCTCCTACTTAGGCAATCTTTCTGCATATGACCAAGTCCATGGTAGCAGTAGCACTGAGTTCCTATAGTGCCTCTCTTCGAAGCGACAGAGGAGGCACTACTAACTAGAACCTACACAGAATTTTTACCTGAGCTCACAGAAGGTGCAGGGGTTGATCTTGGTGTTGCACAAGCACCACTAGTAATTGGTCCCTTGGCAGCTGTTGCTACTGGTGGGCCATCCGGAAAGATGGCTTGGGCAGCCCCGAAGTCCCCATCGGCCATGGCGGGTAGAACGTACGACTGTAGTTCCTATACGACTCTGCACGGCCCTGCAATTCTTTCTCTGCAAACATAGCATACTAGAAACACTAGTTGACAGTATAGAATTCTTTATAATAAAGAATATCCTAAATATCATGTATCAAACCAGAATAAAAGTGACAAATCTGATCCTCTGCTTTTTCCACTATAACACAACGAATCAAGCCCTTTTGAAGCTCACTAAAGTACTCCTGAAAAGTTTTATTCTCTTGTTCTAAGCGCTGTAGCTTGTTATGAATCTCTTTGTAGAAAGGAGGAACAAAATGATTATGCATTGCTACCTTAAGTTCTTCCCAAGTAGTATGCAAATCAGTTTAAGAAGGTAGACCACTCCACCAAACAATAGCAAAGTCCTTAAACTCACTAGTGGCTTGTCTAACTTTATGCTGTTCAGGAACAAGGTGGGAATTAAATGTTTGCTCTACTGTCATCTCCTAATCAAGGTAAACATCACCGTCATATTGCCCCATAAATGAAGGAATTGAAAACTTAATCTTAGCATACGGATCATGTGGAGTGTAAGCATGATTGTTACGATGTGCATGGCGAATGTTGTGACCACCCATACCATGAGTGTTACAGCGCAAATGACGTCGTAATCTCGCGTCCCTTTTAGCAGCCCCATCCACGGTGCCATCAGCAACACACATCGTGTCTTCATCAGCGGCGTCTTCGTTGTTGTTGGTGGTGGTGGTCTCGTTGGTCTTGTGAGCGGTCTCCAACTCGGTAACCTGGTCAGTCAATGTAGAGATCCTCTTATCCAACTGCTCGATGCTGTCATCATGGTTAAGCTTGCTGATCGCTTCAGTGACTGTCTTGATGATCATCTCTGCCATCCCACTCTGAGTCGCCTGCAAAGCCTTCTATAACTGCTCTTGGCTCACACACTCATCAAATTTTGAGGGAGAAGCTCCTTCTCCATCGCTTCGTACCATCACAAACACCAAAACAGGAAACAACCAGTGAAGGTTATCCCTATAAAACTACTAAGCAGTGGTGCCTCTCAACACAGCAAAAGAAAGCTTCTTACAAAGCTCTTACAAAGTTCTGAAAAGTAAAGCAAAGGATACCAGAAAGGTGTGCTCCACGATTGTATGGGTCATAAAAACTTGTGTTGTCTAGAAGTAAATGTAGAGCTTGGAAGGTCAAATGTATATGTGAGTGGTACACAAATCAAAAGCAGAGAGTAAAGCTAAATAAGTGCCCCAAGTAACTTGTCCTTAGTTGCTAGTCCACTTGTGTCCTAGAAGAGTAGTGATAGTAAGGCAGAAGCAAGTAGGAAAAGGAACACAACCAACAACAGGGGGCTAGATGTAAAACAGCTAAATAGCTAAATTTTAGGGTGCTAGATGTAGCACTAGTAGAAATCCCAAATTGCATAGCCGGGTAGGGCAGATATGAATTTTTTCTCACCAATTTAAAAAAAAATCGACTGATTTCGAGTCCGTATGCGAAAGTTATGGATGTTTTAAGAAAGGGACTCCGAATCAATGTTTTGATGACTCTAGAAGTGCAATCGGGTAGGAAATTTTTTTGTGAGATGAATGTAGTGGAAAGTGGAAGTTGTGGATGTTGATCTGTGGTGATGTGGGTGGGATTAGGGTGGGTGTGATGGTAAATCAACCCTAGCACACAAAGCCAAAACAAATAGAGGGTGGTGGAGGGGGTGGCGGCTAGGGTGGCAAGGGGAGCACATGACTGACAACTAGAACACGAATTAAACCAGCAACAAAACAAAAACTAGGACACAAACTTAGTACTATGGACTCTGAAATTGAATTATGCAAAAGGCTAACGCGTGGTTCTAGGTGGGGGGAACTTTTTTGTAGCTTTTCTATGGACGATAGGATGGACACGAAAACGAAAACTAAAACTAAAGGGTAGTGCGAACCTGACAATGCACCTAAAGCTCTGATTACCACTTGATGTGGACAAGGGTTCCCAATCTTACAAAAGGTTCTACTAGACTTTATTTGGTCGGGAACGAAACACAAGTCGATCCGGCTTCTAAACAACATGTTCAAAACCCCGCAATCACAGCATAACGTCTCCTCTGGTGATCAACCGGTGTTGCATGGTTGACCTCACCGATAAGGCTAATCCCTGTCTGCGAATCAAGAACACAAGCAAGAACAAAGAAGAATAAAATGAAATTGTAGATATATGATTAACTCACGAAGTTGGGGTCTCACAAACAGATAAATGACAACACTGTTTATCAACAGAATTAATCTAACCAAAACCACAAAACCAAATGAAGTGTCTGTGGCTGTTTATGAAGGCCCTAGGATCATGCAAGACCCTCCGGACTCGCCTCTAATTGGGCTCAACTAGATACAAAGTCTGAAGGCCAAAAATAGGCGACGCAGCGCCGGGACAGATTCTAGACCCTCCCTTGTTTCGATGATTCCTGTTGACTCCAGAAGCATTTTGCCATGATAATGGCAGCATTGGAAAGGTATTATCTTTAGCTTTCCGTGCATATGTAGAATGTCCAATACCAAGTCCGTATGCGTCATGGGCGTCCATTTTAGTGCGAACTGGTCCTGAGCCCTGAAACAGACTCGAGGTCAATTTTAATTGAGCCTCCACCTTGGCTTCCACGTCCTTGCTGGTCCTCCATGTCCCCAAGTCCTTCTCCCATCATCTCCTGGTCTTCTTCATGGTTCCTAATCATAATATAATCATTAGGTAGCAAACTGTTCTCAAAAGTGACATATAACAAAGAATGTAGTAAGACAAGCTCACCTCTAAATTAAGTCATTGTGCACGAGCTCTAGTCATTGGACATTGGAAGTCCAAAATTAGAGGAGTGTTGTGTGCATCCATAGAAGTGATGTCCTCATCACTAAGGCAGATATCTGATCAACAATATGAATCATAAAGTGTACCCACCTATCAAAATAGGATGGAGGAAAGCACATCTCAAGAATGCACATTGTGTCTGCTATGTGCAAACGCAAAACATCTAAGTCGTCTTTATTGATCACCTTCTTCGAGACTACATTAAAGAAGTAGCACAAACAAGTTATGGCCAGCTTTGACCTAGTCCGATTTCACAACTCTGATGGCGATAGCGAGAAACACTTAAAGCATCATGTGACAATCATGAGCGTTGTACTCACTTATCTTTAATTCATCCATGCTCACGAGGCTCCTAACATTAGATGAGAAACCTGTTGGAGCTTTGATCCCGCATAGGCACTTGCAAAATGCCGTTTTCTTCTCACATATAAGTATGTAGCCAGCGGGGGAAGATAGTACTTCTCATTTGATCTTTCTTGAGAATGAAGCTCTCACCTTATTCCCAGTTATACAAGATCTCTACGTGCGCTTAGTCCATCCTTTGTCTTATCGGGCAGGTCAAGGAAAATTCCGCTTGTGCTGTCAAATACCCCCTTCCCAGTGTGCATCAAGTCCAATGCATGCATCACTTCTAATGCTTTCCAATAATCAAGGAATCTGAAGACAATGGAGAATTTCTTAAAAGGTGTTAGAGCCTTTGACTTTGCCACTCCCTTCGCTGCCTTTCCAAAAGAAACTTCTATGTGCAGCGTCGGGGAGCTTCACCGTTCTCAACTGTATGTTCATTACATGATACATGTGCTTTCTCAGTAAGAATTGGCGGTTTCGTGTGTACACTGTCTTTTTGTATGATGGGGGGTACGCACTCGAAGTATCATGAATGCAGACTACACATCCCACCTTTCCTTTAACCTATCCCGATAGCGCCCTTAGTGCATGGGAATCACTTATGGTGACAAAAATAATAGCCTTGAGATTGAAGTACTCTGTTTTATGCTCATCCCACATACGGGTCCCCTCCAACCATAGTTTTTGCATGTCTTCCATTAACGGTTCCAAGAACACATCGATGTTGTTCCCAATTTCTTTAGTTCTAGAGATAAGTGTTGTTAATAGGAGGTACCTACGCTTGTGACACAGCCATAATGGAAGGTTGCACCATGATAGTATCATTGGCCAAGTGTTGTGCGGATTCCTCATTTTACCGAAAGGATTCATCCCATCGGCACTCAATGCAAATCGTATGTTCCTTTTCTCTTCGGAGAACTCTAGATGATTTTCATCAAATGTTTGCCACTGGTTTCCATCGGAAGGATGCCTAATCATACCATCTGCCTTGCATTGTGCATGCCATGTCATCAATGCAGCATCCTTAGGGTTGGTGAATAAGCGTCTGATGTGATCGACCATGGGTAGGTACCACATGACTAAGGCAGGAATCTTCGTATCACTGTCGCTCTCATCAACAATAGGATTTTTCTTCCTCTTCTGACCCTTCTTGTTTTTCTTCTTTTCAACATTGGTTGTGTCTACATCATAGTCATCATTTTTTTTTGTAACAATTGCTTTTTCACCTTGGGCATCTCCCAGTGTCCTTGTACTCCTTCTGATATAATATGCAATGATTTAGACATGCGTGAGAATTTTTTGAACGCTCAAATATAAAGGAGATATCAGCTTCTTAGCAAGGTAGGTGGTCCTTGGCAACAAATTAGGCTTTGGCAGCGCATCGGAAAAAAGTTCCAACAAATCTATTAAACTCGCATGGGACCACCCGTGCTTGGCCTTTAGTTTCATCAGTTCAAGGACCGTACACAACAAAGTAAACTCTTTACCACATCCCTTGGATTCCTCATACAATGAGTCCTTCGAAGCCTTCTCGATGGTAGCAAAGTTGTTAAGTCCTTTTGTGGTCCCTGCATTAAGTAACACTTGCGGTTCAACATGGCGTAACAATTCCTCAACATCAAAATCGGCTTCCACATCCATGGAGGCATTGTCAGGAGACTAGACTACTTCAGCTTGTGCCTAAACTTCACAATCAAAAGGTTCAACCATAGGCTCCTCAACATTTTCATGATGTTTGGTCCACAACCAGTATTTCTCAACAAAACCCCTTGTCCCCAGGTGTGATCTGATTACTTCCTTATTTGTGCACAATTTCTCATTCTTACAATAGACACATGGACAAAATATATCTTTGGTCCCTTCACGCTTAGCATGTTTCGTGGCGCACTCGATGAATATAGAGACTTGTCATAGATACAAAGGATGTGGTCTTGGAGCCTCATACATCCAAGATCTATCCACCTCAAACCTTACACAAAAATAAATAAAAACATTATATATCGATTATTCTAAATATAATTATGAAGTAATGTAAATTCAAAATCATTAAAATAATAAAAAACATTGTATCATATAAATTAAATAAAGTGTAAACATGCAAATTAAATAAAAACACTACTCTTGCCCTACCTCTCTCCCTCTCACTCTGTTTTATCTCACACACATGAGCAAAGATAGATCTAGGTTCAATATACATAGGAGAGGCTAGAAAAACATGGTTTTTGGGTTAGTGATGTAAAGACCCGAGGTATATTTCAATAAATTTCAACCACAACTTCACAAATCATGCGGATTTGTCCAAATTTTGATGAAAACCATAGAACATTCAAAGCCCAAATTCTCCATCATTTCATCATTAGAGCAAAAAAAAAAACATATGAAATACTTGGCCCTTACCTCATAGAACAAATTTGACCAAAAAAACCAACTCAAAACCTTCTCCCTCAATTTTGATGAAATGCCCAAATTTCCGGGCCGCCACCGTTCGACTAGAACAGTGAGCGGCCCGATGGGTCTATTTATACTAGTGGGCCTCTTTAATGACAGCCCAAGTTGTGACTGGACGCTAATATTCACAAGTAGCGGTGGGTGACAATGTCACCCGTCGCTACTTGTGAATATTAGCGGCAGGTCACAATGACCGCCATCGCTACTCGTGTCCTAAACGACTTCAATATCAGATTGGAGGGAGTACGCTTATTGTTGAGCTGCTGTATACTAGTTTTTTTGTAAAATAGTGCTACTGAAAATTCTAGTTTCAAGGCGCCCTAACTATACATAGCATAACATTTTTTTTCACTTTTGTTACTTATACCATTCATCTTCATCACAAAGTTTCTGAACTCCTAATCTGTTGAGTCATTTGGTCATGCAGAGCTCGATACATTTTCGATAAGAACATCAACCTGATGGCAGGAAGCTCTGGGACATCCGGCAAAGCAAATGGAGATTTGGATTTCCAGTAGCCTTGCTCAAATTAAGGCATAATTCACAACACACCTTCAAAAGTAACCAATACGCATGCATACTAATAAACACCAGCAACATTTTCAACAATTTTTATTATTCAGGCTTCTTTCATCACCTTAATTTTTGGCATCACTGTAATACTCTGTGCTTGGAGTGACTGAATTACATACTGGTCATCTAGGAATAGCATACGGCACTGCTATAATTATGTGGACTTCTCTGCTGCAATAGTACTAAGAGATGCGACGAACAAGTTGATAAAAGTATCTGGTGCTCATAAGTATCCGGTGCTCATAAGTTGTGTATACTGGTGCTCATAGTGGTCATCACCTTAATATTTGCATCACAAAAGTATCTGGTGCTCATAGGTTGTGTATACTGCAACGAACAAGTTGATAAAGTTTCACTACGCATGAATTCCTGTTTCTTCAAAAAAAAAAAACAAGTTGATAAAACCATTACATTCATCACAGAGACAACTCATCCAGGAAGAAAATGCAAGGCTGAGAGCACAGAACTGTGCAATGAGCCAGATGCAGAGAAGGAACCCATGTGCCACCTGCTTATT
Source organism: Eleusine indica (assembly GCA_030378355.1). Classification (NCBI taxonomy): domain Eukaryota; kingdom Viridiplantae; phylum Streptophyta; class Magnoliopsida; order Poales; family Poaceae; genus Eleusine; species Eleusine indica. The sequence continues at coordinate 19,474,200 of CM059497.1, forward strand.
AAAGATGGAGAATGCTTGCCTTAGAACTGAGGTTAGTAAAATTGTTCTCAAGAGTTTTCTGAATCCATGGTTTCTGCACTATGACAACATGAGGTTTGAAAACACAGGGATTACACAAGAGAACCCAGTGGTCATTGTTGTGTTTTGGAGACAACTGCGTACAGTGATATATATTAAAAAGGAGAGAGTATTTGTAGGACAGCCTTTTTCCTTCATTTGAGTACGAAACTATATCTAGAAAAAATGAGCTTATGGAAAGAAAATTATTCCTATGTAAATGTAATGAAAGACAAGAGTTGCTTTTATAACACAAAGAAAACACAAGAATATTGTCAAGATGTCGAAATATGTGCAAAAAAATTAATAAAAGATATATATAATATCACCAAATTGATATATGGAACTACTGGGAGCTTATGCTTTCATTAGGCAATCACTAAACAAGAATATTGTTGAAGTTGCACTGTCAATGAACCTTTTATTCTCAGAACAAACAACGTAAAACACTTCTTACTACTTGATAACCAACTTTCGGGTTAAAAAACAAACCATCAGATGGGATTTGTGGATCATTGATAAGTGATCACCAGGCGAGTGTTAAACATCACTAACGGATTCCTTGAGCATAATGTCCATCACAGCATTATGTATACTATATCAGAGTTGATGCAACATAAAAATTTTAAATTCACTCATTAGTAATGATGAATGCTGGGAGTACTACAACATTTTCGATCCACTTTTGCAGCTTGAACGTGTATATGCCATTGCTGCATTGCAGAAGGCAAAAGCAAATGCTAAAGGAGAGCTTGGATCTTCCTCTACAACATTCAAGACTTTTCCAGAGAGTAATGAAACTGGTTCACACCATGAGCCAGGAAAATCTGTGCCTCATGATGAACAGCCATCCAAGTAGGCCATGGCAGTGTCATGGACTTAGCTGCTTAGTGCTCTTCGAAGTTCCTTTAGTGTTTCCACCATCCTTGGGGCATGACAATGCCCGGCCAAACAAGTTTAGAAAAAACCAGCAGATATCAAAAAGTTGTTCTGCAACTTTGTAAAAAGAGACATTCTAAAGGGAATGTCCTGAAAAAAATAAAAGTTTGTCCGGCTTCAGTATTTCAAGTTAGTCACCGTAGAATAAAATGCTATAGCATGTGTTTTCATGTAATAGATGTCCCGTTACCATAAACTCAGTTATGTACTTCACAACTTCATAAGGTTTGATTTTTATATACATTATATATATAGTTACAATATATGTTTATCGTGTATTGCACCGGTTCATTTATACTTGATGTTTAATTCCTTCAGTTTATCAAATGATGCTCCTTCTAACTTGTTGTACAACTTTAAAACAATGTTTTCACGATTTCCAAATAGTCTCAGTACTACAAAATATAATCCTCTACCACTATCTAAACATTGTTTGTTAGACGGCTATCCCTTGGAAACTTGGAGGACTTTTATTGCTCTGGACCAATATGAAACCATTACATTGGCTGAAAAATAATCTAGAGATCAAGCAAGTCTTTTGCCGGTGCGATTAAACCCTGTCCACATTGTGACATGATGTGCATAAGATGTACGAGACCCTGTCTCATAGTATTTACTCAGCTTGGTTTAGACAAGCAGGAAATGAGTTGGTTTATACCCAGGAAGACTTGCCTCTTTGTCCAAAAAGTCCTGCTAACTGCATGCTGAGATATGCAACTATTTCTTTGTGACAGACTACTACAATCACACTCAGAAGGCTCATCTATGACAACATAATTTGTAGGGTGTAGAGTAACAAAATTAACGTGTCAACAGAGGCAGCTCCATCAATAATAGAAAAGCATGTGATTGGATTCACGACTTCAAATTCAACCATCAGCACCAAATAAGCAAATGATTTGATACGATTTCTATAAAACTCAATTTGACTGGCTCTCTAACCATCACTCCAATATAGCTGGGTTTCTATCAATGATTATAAACAATAGAAAAAAAACTCGACCTGCGGGGGTAAGACAGCAGGTCGAGAAAACCCCTGAACTCTTGCCCCACCCCTACATAGCGGCACCGTGACCCGTGTGAGACGACCACGACCTGGACCGGGCCTTAGACCTGTGCTTTAGTGTGGTGACAAGCGAGGGGATTTTGCTACCCTAGGATTTTTTTACCCCAACCTGTAAATTCGCTCCCACTAGAAGTCGGACCCGGAACCTTGGGGGTGCTACTAAGCCACCTCAACCACTAGGCTGAAGGACCGTTCGCTGACTATAAACAATACTATTTCAGAAAACTTGTAGCAAGTAATGTTTAGGCTAGTTCTTAAATTTACACAGGACCTCAATTGCGATGTTGCTGCTTTTGTTTGGCTAATGAATTATAATTGGTGCATATATGCCAAAAAATGTTTTAGAAAGCTTTCGTCAGAGTTCATAAGAGTTGCTTATCTTTATCTCTTACAGTTCCTCGACTTACTGAGTTAGAAGAAAAGTTCCCAAGAGCAGTTCATTTAGTGTTTTCTTAAGCAACTTATAATGGACATTGTTCCTTAAGAGATACTTCAGTTTTTTTTTTTTTACACAATTGTACAATTACCTTGATGGCAAATCCTTGGTCTTAATCTCCTCCTTAAGGCAGCTAAGGACAATGTTGTGTGTTTAATCTTCACCTAGCCTTGCCACCGTGTTGAGAACAGTTGGCGAGGAGGTAAAGATGTGGAGCATGGCGGGTGCCAGAAAACCTTTCGCTGGTAGCTGGTCCTGTCGATGGTGATGTCGGGTGGAATGGAATTACTTAGTGTGATAATAAGCCTAGGTCTTTTGGTTCAGTCCTTTGGTCGATTCTTGATCAGGTGGTCAAGGAGTCCTTGCTGTTGCAATAAGTGCAGTTTGTGAGGCGTGGTGGGTGTTGTGTGAGTGTGTTGGTACACTTTCTGTAAATACTTCTCTTGTTCTATTAATAGAAATATAGAATGATGCGCACTTCTCTTGCGTGTTCAAGAAAAAGCTAAGGACAATGTAACAGATATACAGGGTAGTGATTTCAAGTCTATGTTTCCTACTTTCTTATAATGTGTTAAGAAAAACGGTGTATATGTAGAAGCCTATGGTTATTCTATCCAAAGATTGCCTTGCGCTTTCCTCCAAATTTTAAGCCCTCATATCTTGAACCATAAGCTATCTTTAGAGTATCAACAACAGAGCAGTAAGATCTAATTAATCTGGGAAGATGTTTAGAGTATTGAAATTTCTTATCCACAAAATCGAAAGTCCCAGTGCTATTTTCTGCCAGTTGGAAGCTAAATATAGGAATGAGAATTCAATTAATAAGTTTCAATGAATTCAACTGTCGCACAACAACCCTCTTTTTCCTGAAGGCGCAGGAGTACAAATTGCTATATACAACCGTTGCCTGGTGTAGGTAATCCAATAAAAGAAAAATCAAGTATCAAAAAGAATACATAGTAACTTCTAAAAGTACTTTCACTAACAGGCTAAGCAAACCATCATGTTTCATTCGGAGACGCCAGAGCAGCAGCGTCAGGTCTATGAATAAAAGAGCGGAAACCAGAGGGACTAAACAGCTGACCTGAGCCGCTGCCGCTTGCCGACCTCTCAATCTCACCAAGGTTTGCAACAACTGGGAGTGGCCTCTCTGGAATAATTAAAGGACTTGGAGCTGAATCCGCCTCAAGTATCTTCAGAGCTTGTTCCATTGTTGGCCTTGCGTGAAGTTGGGGATGTGTGCACAACGCGCCGACAAGAACATACTTCTCCATAATCTCAGTAGGACCAGGGTCAACCATTCCTTCTTGGATCACATCTATCGTCTTTCCCCTCCGCACCAAGGACCAAGCCCAATCAGTAAGCACGAAGCTCTGGCCCTCACTGAGAGAGATGAATGCTCTCTTACCACTCAGAAGCTCAAGAAGCACGACTCCGAAGCTATAGACATCACTCTTCTCAGTCAATTGGCCATAGAGTGCATACTCTGGGGCGACATAACCCAGTGTTCCAGCAACCCGTGTGCTGACATGTGTCATCCCCTCAGGTGCAAACTTGGCTAGTCCAAAATCAGCCACCATGGCCTCAAATTCGTCATCAAGCAAGATGTTGCTCGCTTTGATATCCCTATGGATGATGGCTGGCTGTGCGCCACGGTGCAGGTAGGCCAGCCCCCTCGCCATCCCGATGGCTATCCTCTGCCTCACCGGCCACGCCATCGTGCACTCCCCGGCGCCGAACAGGTGGTCGTGGAGGCTGCCATTGTGCATCAGGTCGCAGACAATCATCCGCTGGTGGCCCTCCATCTGCGTGGTGGCGATGCAGTACCCACGGAGCGCAACCAGGTTGACGTGACGCACGCTGGCCACAACCTCCACCTCATGCGCGAAGGCGGCGTCCCCAGCCGCGGAGCAGTTCTTGAATCTCTTGACCGCGACTTCGGTGCCGTCGCGGAGCACTCCCTTGTAGACGTTTCCGAATCCCCCGCGGCCGATAATGCTCTCCCTGGAGAATCCCCCTGTGGCGGCCTTGATCTCGTCGTACGTGAACTTGACGAGCGTGGTGCTTGCGCTGATTGACTCCATGGCCTGCGAGCGCTTGCTCCTGCCGTCCGCCGCGGCCGCCGCCAGCGCCGCGGCAGCAGCGAGGGCCCGTCTTCGGCGCACGAGGAAGCAGGCGGCTGCGGCCGCGGCGACGAGCAGCACCGCCCCGAGGCACCCGAACGCCACGCCGTAGACCCAGGGGGCGACGCCGGAGCGGGCTGCGGTGGGAGGGTTGACCCTGAGGAGGTAGAGGCAGAAGGCTGTGGCCGGGTCGGTGGGGCCGCGCGGGCTGGCCTTGGCGCCGGCGTAGATAAAGGGGTACTGCACGCAGCCGGTGACGTTGTTGCTCCCGGCGTTACCGGATCCGGGCAGGAGGTAGGCGGCGGCGGCCTTGCTGAGCGCGGTGGTGCAGGCAGTGCAGTCGGGGACGGCTGAGAGGTCGCGGTCGCAGCTGGCGTCCATGTCGGCGCGCGCGGCGGGCGGGACGAGCGCGTCAAATTCGGCGAGCGTGGAGACGTTGCCGCATCCGGGGGCGGCGAGGAGGGAATCGATCCCGCTCGACAGCCCGCCACAGGAGGATGCGGGGAGCGGGAAGGGGAGCACGGCGCGGAGCGGGGCGAAGCAGGAGGAGGCGTTGGAGGGGAGAACGAAGGAGCCCGTGGCGGCGAGGTGGAGGGACAGGAGGAAGGAGACGGACTGTGTGGCGAGCGCGCAGCGGGAGGCGTCGTCGGGCGGGAGCGGCGGCGCGAGAAAAGGGCGCAGCGCAGTGAAGTTGAGCGCGCATTGCGGCGGCGGCGAGGAGGCGGGCTGGGAGCGGAGCGGAACGGGGAGCAGAAGGAGGAGGAGCGCGGGGAGGAGATGGGGGCGGGCCATGGGAGGCGAGGAATTGGTGGGGGTGGGTGGGCTGCGAGGGAGGACGAGCAGCGGCCAGCCCGGCCGGCGGCAGGCAGGGATGGAGGAGGGGCGCATGTGGGGCCATGGTGTGCTGGATAAGCCGCGCAGCCACGCTACTGGTCTCTGGATGCTTTGGACTTCGAGGGAGACCAGACCACGCCGACTTTCACCATTTCGGGGAAAAAAAAAACGAAATCGCCTCGTCTCAGCTCCAGAAATTTTTGGAGCAGCCAATTTTGAGAAATTTGAGAAGTCCTAGTTTAATTTTTTAGAGCATCTCAAACCCAATTCTAAAGCCTTTGAAAATCTGAAGTTTGGAGAAATTACCCGCACTGCCATCGGTTACACAAAAAACCGTTTGTTCTTTTTCTTTCTCCATCCCAACGTGTGCCTCTGCTCATCTTCCTCCCCGCCGCCTTGCCTCACCGGCTTGCTCTAGCCCGCTCCACTGCCTCGCCCCGTGCCAGCGTGCTGCCCCTGCCTGCTCCACCGTCACCCGCACACCCCAAGCTCGCTCCACCGCCTCGCCCCCAGCTCAAATCCCCGCCGCCCGCGTCCAACTTGGCCGCCGCACCGCCCTTGCCTGCTTTGCCGTCACCTGCCCCCGCCTGCTCCGCAGTCGTCCACGCCGCCCCGCCGTCATCCGCTCCGCCACCTCGCCTCCTCCGCAGCTCGCGTTGATTCGCGCCGCTCTGATTCTGATTCATAGTGCCCCAACTCCAATTCATGCTTCCTTGCTTCGATTTGCACCGCCCTGAGGCAGAGGAAGGGGCTGGTGGAGACGAGGAGGAAGGGACCAGTTGAGACGGGAACCATGGAAAGGTGTATTGTCTGTTTTACGTGTTTGACCGTGTTTTGCATGGCTCCACTCTATAGTGGAGAAGCTCTACACTAGAGTTTTAGAGTGGAGCTGCTCCACTGTGGAGCGGAGTCATGCCAAACACGCCAAACCCGTTTGCAACTCCGGGAGTCTTTGAGCTCCGTTCCCATCTCCGGCAAGGTCTCTAACGGGTTAGGGTGTCAAGATTTGGGGTCGTTGAAGGGCTCCTCTATTGCCGGACATAGAAGAAAGTTTTCGGTGGAAGAAGACCAGCCTGACGGTGGAGGCGGTTAGTGGGCGGGGTGGTGAGGTGGCGGATGCGTTGCAAGTCACGATGGTGGAGGAATGTGGTTGGGCTGGACCGGGGCAAAGACGTACATGGCGTCGACGGTGGCGATTGAGACGGTGAAGTGAGGTGGTTGGAGGGGGGGGGGGGGCTCGACGCGGTAGGGTTCACCGGAATACCAAGTCGATAGGCACGCCGACATGGTGCTCCACTGAACCCTACCTCGTCGAGACAGGACAAGGACAGGTGGGGCGGTGGCGGGGGCAGACAAAAGAGGGAGGGGGGGGGGGGGCTCGACGCGGTAGGATTCGTCGGAACACCAAGTTGACGGGCACGGCGACATGTGCTCCGATGAACACTACCCCGTCGAGGCAGGGTGGGGACACGTGGAGCGGTGGCGGGGGCAGACAAAAAAGAGAGAGGTGGTGGTGAGGGGGGGGGGAGGCTTGACACAGTAGGATTCGTTGGAACACCAAGTTGATAGACATGCCGACATGGTGCACCGATGAACCCTACCCTATCGAGGCAGGATGGGAACATATGTGGTGGTGACAGGAGCAACAAAAAAGAGAGTGAGAAGGTAGAGGTTGAAGATGAACATATGTCATGGGATATCATAATAAGATCTTAGTTTCTCCCGGCGGGGCCTTCTATTTACTGTTCAAAAATAACTGTTCCAAATTGCCTGTAGCAACACACTCCGCTTGGCTCCACCGTCGGATCCTCTGCCCTACCATCTGGCTCCACGCACACACACATCTGGAGGCTTCGAGGCCATCTCAGGGTCAGGACGCTCGGGCTCCAAGCAACCCCAGCCTCCACACGTTCCTCCCCCTCCCCCTCCCCCTCCCCCCTTCCTGTACTCAATTCTCATCCCGGTTCTTCCACCGCCAGTACCTATTGCCGGAGAGGGCGGCTTCCGGAACCTTCTCTTGTAAGCTCCCTCATCAACTCCGGCCTCCACATCCACCGACGCCCACGTCGAATCCATCTGCATCCTTCCCTCGTCGGCTCCCAGATCGTGCTACCATCCGCCCAGTTGTCGGCCTGCTCCGTCCTGTTCGGCGCTTGCAGCACGCGCTCCGCGCTGCCGTGCAGCTGGAGCCTCCGCTTACCGCGTGCTCACGCCGTCGTGCCGACTGGTCACCTGTTCTGCTGTGCAACTCGCCCCGCCCACTCTGTGATTCAGGCGCTGCTGGTATTGTCTATTTTACCAACTATTATGTTTCCTCATGCCGCACAACTTGATTTATTTAATGATTTTTTACTAACTGCAGCGTGATGCTATTTCAAATGATTATTTCTGATGCGTAGTTCCGTTGGACTTTATTTAATCCTGATAATATTCATTCTAATTACTCAGAAAACGGGTTTAGTAATCACTGTAAGGCAGTCCACCATCAGGGGCTGGATTTTTATTAATTCTGGTGCTATTGTTATATACTCCTCAGAAATTAGATTAGGAAAAACACGGGCCTGTAAATTGCTAGGGATATATGGATAGACGCGTAGATATGTGCTTACTTCGATTATACTTCAACAGATTGTTTAGTTCTACTCTATAATTTTATCAAATGATTGTGACAGATTTATCTACCATGCTATCTGTTATTTCCCCTTACATTGAGTTCGTGCTTATCCAAGTGTCTTTCATTCTAATTAGGGATGTCGCACCCTGTGTTGCCTGCTACTTCCTCTAACGAAAATGGGGTGGCACGACGTAGCGGTGATTCCTTATCCATAGAATCTCAGATGTCATCCTCAGGTGTGATCCAACAATATATCTGCATCGATGTTGCTCCAGCTAGTGAGTTTGTAGCTGCGTGTTTCTCTTTCACATGTTTGATTAGTTCCCTTTACTCAATTAATAGCTGAATGGTGCTATCTTATGTATATATCTTTTTTCTTTCTTCCTTATTAGAGCTCTGTCAAACAGACCTGACATTTCCTTCTAGAGGACGTCCAAAACGCCAGTTATCAGAGAGCACCAATGATTTTCCCACTAACTTCCAATTCTCATGCGGTCGTCCTGTACGCTCACGCCAACTACAGAGGCCATCTGGTATGCTTGATAGGATTTGTCTTTGTGGGTGATTTGCACATGGTTAACAGTTTGATAATTATATTTCGAAAGCTCTGCATGATTCACCCCATGTTCTACCTCTTTAATCTACGTCATATTAAAGTGTGTGCTGATCTATGTAGTAGTAGATTTATGTGTATGCAGGGATTTGATACAAAAAAAAGTGGAGAAATGAAGCATAATTCGAGAAAACACCATTCCAGCCAATAAGACAGTGCCAACTGGACTTCCTCGGATTGCATACGTGGCTGCATAGGATTCGTTTGGAGAATACCAACTTAAATCAGAAGAGGACCCACCTGTTTGGCACCCAGAGAAAGGACAAGGCCAAAAGGCCCAATGGCTGGTCGACCGACCTGCCCCCTGGTCGCCCGACCTAGTCTTGAGGCCTTTTTGGCCAGGCTTCCACGTGCCACCTCCTCAGCCCTTCAGCAACGTCGGTGCATGGTGATACCGTGGTGGTTACTCTCCAGTACCGATTTATGGACCCTATAAATAGAAGAGGACAACTTCACTTCATCACACACACTCAACAACTATTCATTTCTTTCTTTCACTTAGTAGTTTTCTAGTCCTAGTCGGGTTTAGTATAGTACGAGCCTTGCTCAAGTCTCCAAATCATAGGAGTATTGATATGGCTCTTGTACCTTTTTTTTATTATATTATATTATGATTTTGCTCTATTCAGTTAATATAGTTCTTCCATATAGTTGTGCTTATGATATATGTTCCTTGTTTGGTTATATATCTTATTCATGTCACAGGACTTTATGTTTTTATGATGATATAAACTTGCTACCTTATTGTCATGATTGTTATATATCTTGACTATAGTCTAAATATTATAATGATAGTTATACTTTAGTCTAGTTGTTATGTCTCAACATGTGTTTGATATCCAATTAGGTTTAAGAAAGCTCTAGTGTTTGATCTATGCTAGAGTTCTACTTAAATATGTAAGCGCGGTGCTTAGACGGTTAGGTAGTATCGATCACCTCGTAATCCACGGTTTGCAGAGGTAAGTAGGTGGTGATAATAGTATCTGTCATTTGTACTCTTCTACATTCGGTTACGACCTGTGTTCAAGATGGAGTTGCCTTGTGTATGTCGGGCATGAATTCGTACACGAAGTGTTGAGTGCATTAGACTATGACTAGTATAGATTTGCTTGTAATTATTTGACTATGTGACTATATAGGCAGACTAACATTAGAGATACGACTTTGCTTCCCTAACTAAAACTTCTTAGAGACTTAGGACTTTTATTTATCTTTTGGAATGAAGCTCTATGTGTTACACTACTCCTATTCTATATTATACTTACCCATGTATAAGCTCTAAATACTCATACCAATCTTTATGTCTATGTTACTATTAACAATTATATATTTATGCTATGTCTTCCTTTGGTAGAACTATAAATGACAAGCTATTGGAGCAATCCAATAGTGAAATGCTATAACGGTATTTTACGTACGTTTACGGATTTTACTCTATTGACATTGAGCTGTATCCTTATAATTATATCTAGCGCCATTGGCTGGAATGATTATATCGATGTAACTTAGCAAACATCAACACCCCAACACTCACTTCGTCCATTCTCTCGCCAACCCAAAAATCAAACTACTCACTTGTGCTCCTCTTTACTCACTCTCCCTCTTTAGGTCCAATCTTGATTCCTTTAGCTTGATCTCGATCTCGCAACTTGTGTAATGATACCTCAGAAAGTTTTTATTACCCATCTCGCAAGGGATTTGCTAGTGGAAAACTTGATCTCGATCTTTGTGGTCGCTTGGATGAAGAGATCTGATGCTTTATGGACTTCTGAACGGAGACGTAGAGTTCTTTGTGGGTTTGTACTTTGGTAATAAATGTTATGTCTCCATATGCTCTCTTTACTATTTGTTGCATTATATTCTTGCTCTAGGGTTTATTCTTGTATTAGCTTTAAATTGCTCGATCTACTTGTGTAGTATTATCTAATTGTTGCTTGTAACACCCTGATTATTCAAAATTTTGAATATTTTAATATTTCATAGAATTAATTAGAGTGTTAGCATTTTAATAAGAAAAACAATTATTTTTAAATAAAATAATTAAACATAGGTTATTTTAAAATTATCGCTTGTTGCATTCATGCTAATTAGTTACATTTAGGGTTTTTATTGTGTGCAAAGGTATTTTAAAATTGTTGTAGGTTTTGTTTTAGGAATTTTATTTAGAAGAAAAAAATTAGATTGGGAAACTGAAAGTAGAAAAAGAAATAGGAAACCCTAAGACCATTGGGCGGAAACCTCTCTGCCCAAGCCCAGCCTCCCCCCCCCCCCCCCCCCCCCCCCGCTCTCTCTCTCTCTCAGGCATGGGCCACTTTCCCACCTACGCGGCCCACTCCCCTCTCCCTCCCTCCGCTTTGACCTGCTCCGGCCTGGGCCAAATTGCTTCCCCACGCAGCCCATTTCTCCTTTTCCCCTCTCCTCATTCTTTCGGCATGCCAGACCTGGCACCAGGGCACGCGACCCACCCCATCACCCGGCCTAACTCTCCTAGCAGCCCCCACACGCAAACCCCAACCGCCGCCACCGGGACCAATGCTGTCGCTGCCTGCCTTGGTGTGCGTGCCAAGCCAACCTCGGGGCTCGCGCCCTATAAATAGGCGAGACCCGCCTCCCCGCCCTACCCCCCGCCACCGCGCTCCCTTGCCACCATCGGCCCCACAACAACCGTCGTCGCTGCCCCAATGCCTCACCACCTCCCCGACCCGCTGTAATGTCTTGAAAGAAACAATGGCGAACTAATATTTGGTGGGCCACATGGTTTGTTTTGGCCTAATCAAGTCCATTAGGGGGGCTTTGGTCAGGAGACCAGTGCAGCTCATACCCTATAGCTATCTCCCACGTTGTTGTCCCTTCTCCTTTAATCAACTGAACGCCGCCGCCTTCCTGTTCTCTTGGATGTCCTTGCTCCTCCACATCATCGGCAGCAGATCCTGCTTCATCCCTGCAGCAACAACGCCAAGGAGTGGTCAAAACGATCCCATCTCAACCCCTATTCTATTACTTTGCTGAGTCTAGCTTCTATATTTTGTTTTTTCCTTTTGATTAGCCAAGTTTTCTGCCACAAATAAGAATAGGAAAGGAGGAGAGGGAGGGGAGAGATCGTAACCTGTTTCAGGTAATGGAATAACTCAATTGTTTTGTGTGTTTCTCCTGCTGAATTGCTTGTTACGATTGCCGCATAGGCATTGCATCAAATGGTCTGTTTTTACAGTTTCAGTTTTGGTACAACGTCTGTTCAAGTGTAGTTTCGGGGGTCTTAAGGGCAGAATCAGGACATCCCAATATACCAAAAGTTGTAGATCTTTTCAATACCTTTCCAATAAGCACCCATACACATTTTTTCGTTGAGTATTCTAGGAGTTATGGCCCTCCGAAGTGGACTGTCCATCCCTAGCGCTGTATTGTTCGTGGCAGTTCGGACAATACCAGTTTGAGGTCGCTTTGAGTGACTTTAGAGGCTGATTCCGGGTAGGACTTTATAACGAAAGTTGTAGAGGACTTTACTACATTTCGAACGAGTACTAATACGCAGTTTTTCATCGAGTAAAACTCTACTTATTGCAATCTGAATGTTACTGTCGAAATTGAATCAGTTTTCTGACGGACAGACGTTCAGTGATGATATTCAGTTTTGAATGCTATTTTAAAATATCTTAGTTTCCGAATTTATGTATAGTTATGAATATAATTTTGTAGTTCTTTGTTTGATCTTTCCATAGAGTCCTAGTATGCTAAGTTTGGATCATCAGTATGAGAGTTATGAATTTTCAAAGTTGGTATCCAGCTCTTAAGCTTCAGTTCAGTTCTGAAACTGAGACTCTACAGTTTTCAGTGACAAGATTCAGTTTTGGGAGCTGTTTTATAATTGTTTAGAGGATGAATTTATCGAACCAACTCTCAAGGTTTTTGTAGTTTTTTGTATGATCATTTCAGAGAGTGTTTACTTATTTGTTTTGGCTGAGCAGTATGGAAGATACAGGATTTTCGATTCACTCACTTGCTGTTGTTGTCAGAAAATCAGTTTTCGGTTGTGAGCTTGTTTAAAATTAGTAAATGATAGAATTTAAATATCTTTGAATATCAAAATTGTAGCTTGTTAAATGTAGATACTTGTGAAGTGTTTTCTAGCTGTCATATCTATTATAATTTTAGTGCTATGAAAAAGACAAGCAATAGTGCTGCTGTTTATCAAAGTGAAGTGTTGTTTTTGTCGATTATCGGTTAAGACATAGAAACGATATGAATATTGATTGTAAATTATTTATGAATTGTTTGTACTGAACTGTTTGTTCTAAAACAGGTGGTAGTGCTCCGGGTCATCCGTAGTACTTTGCGATATGGCATCGGTGATATCAACTAGGGGTAGACTAACCCTAACTTGCCTTCCTTCGAGGCTCTGAGTATATTGGATTAATTCTGTTTGCTTTATTTCATAATACGTCCAACATTATACAGCCAGGCCCTGAATACAAGTGCTACTCGAAACAGGACTAGAGTCCTTCACCAACTCAACGACTTGACTAATACTTTCTATAACACTTAACCGACTCAAACTCTAATTCAACTTCTTTGACAGCAAGGAACCAAATCTACCATAATCTTGAGTTCTAAATAAATATGACTCGGCCACTTTGATTAATTGATATGGACGCCTCTTTCTTTTGCCTGCTTCTATACTGCTTGTCGAAGAAGGTGTCCACAACACTAGCTCCCCCCTGGCGAAACAGCTCGTCCTCGAGCTGAAAATTTAGATAATCAGACTTGAAACTATCCAAATTCTCCCATGTTGCATCTGCAGCTGAGCCACTGACCCAACAAACAAACAAATCCCATGAATCTCTTGTTGGCTGAACACGGACAACTTGCTCTGGCTGCAGAATTGCACGACCACGAACAATTGAGGGCAATGGAACTACCGATGTTGTTACCTCTCTCACAAACTTCTTGAGGAACACCACATGAAAGACATTGATGTGAACAAGGGTTCTCGATCTTCCGAAAGGTTCTTGGTAAGTTGATTTGGTCGGAGGCGACACACAAATCGATCCGGCTTCAGAACAGCACGTTCTAAACCCCGCAATCGCAACACGACGTCTCCTCTGGTTATCAATCGTCCAAAGACGATTGACCTCGCCGAGAAGGCTAATCCCTGCCTGTGAATAAAGAACACAAGCAAGAACAACGAAGAATGCAACACAATTGCAGATGTATGATTAAACTCTCGAAGTTGGGGTCTCACAAACCGATGAACGGCGAAACTGTTTATGAACAGAATTGATCTAAGCAAAACCCGAACCCTAATGGTGCGGCGGCGGATGTATATAAAGACCCTAGGGTCGTGCAAGACCCTCTGGACGCGCCCCTAATTGGGCTCAACTAGATACAAAGCCCAAAGGCCAAAAATAGGCGACGTAGCACCGACACAGATTCTGGACTCTCTCTTGTTTTGACGATTTCCGATGACTCCGGATGAATTTTGACATGAGGCCGGCGGCATTGGAAAGGTCTTCTCCTTATCTTTCCGTGCATATGTAGAACGTCCAAATCCGAGTCCGTATGCGTCCTGGGCGACCGTTTTAGTACAGACTGGTCCTGGGCCCCGAAACAGACTCGAAGTCGGTTTTGATTGGGCCTCCACTTTGGCTTTCAAGCCCTTGCTGGTCCTCCACGTTCCCAACTCCTTCTCCCATCATCTCCTGGTCCTCTCCATGGTTTCTAATCATAAAATAATCATTAGGTAGCAAACCATTCTCAAAAGTAACATATAGCGAAGAACGTAGGAACGAGCTCACCTCTAAATTTAGTTGTCGTGCACGAGCTCTAGTCATTGGACCTTGCAAGTCCATATTTGGAGGAGTGTTGTGTGTATCTATAGGAGTGATGTCCTCATCATCCTCCCCCTCTTGAAGTGGAGTCGTCCTCGACTCAAGCTCATCCTCTTCTCCCAAGTATGGTTTCAAATCTGAAATGTTAAAAGTAGGACTAACCCCGAACTCGGGAGGCAACTCAAGTTTGTATGCATTATCATTAATCTTCTCTATTATTTTGAATGGACCATCAGCTCTAGGCATTAGTTTAGACTTTCTCAATTCTGGAAATCTATCCTTCCTTAAGTGTAACCACACTAAATCTCCTACATCAAGCTTTACTTCCTTTCTTCCCTTACTACCAGCAATTTTATAGTTTTCATTCATCTTTTCAATGCTAAGTCTAGTGGTCTCATGCATTTGCAAAATAAATTCAGCACGCTCCTTAGCATCAATATGAACTCTCTCATTAATAGGTAGAGGAAGTATATCAAGTGGAGTACGGGGATCAAAACCATACACTACCTTAAATGGACTTACCTTGGTAGTAGAATGTGTTGCCCGATTATAAGCAAACTCAACATGAGGTAAGCATTCTTCCCATTGCTTCAAATTTTTCTTCAAAATAGCTCGCAACATAGTACCCAAAGTGCGGTTCACAACCTCAGTTTGTCCATCAGTTTGTGGATGACAAGTTGTAGAAAATAACAACTTTGTACCCAACTTATTCCAAAGCGTGCGCCAAAAATGACTCAAGAATTTTGCATCACGATCTGAAACAATAGTAGAAGGCATACCATGCAAACGTACAATTTCTTTGAAAAAAAGATCAGCAATATAACTAGCATCATCAGTTTTATGACATGATATAAAGTGTGCCATCTTGGAAAAACGATCCACGACAACAAAAATGCTATCGCTCCCCCTCTTAGTCCTAGGCAGTCCTAAAACAAAGTCCATAGAAATATCCGCCCAAGGAATAGAAGGAACAAGAAGTGGCATGTATAAACCATGTGGATTCAATCGAGACTTAGCTTTTTGACATGTAGTGCAGCGAGCAACAAAACGCTCAACATCTTTCCTCATCCTTGGCCAAAAGAAGTGTGTGGCCAAAATATCCTCTGTCTTCTTAGCACCAAAATGACCCATCAATCCACCTCCATGCGCCTCCTGCAACAACAAAAGACGAACGGAACCAACTGGAATGCATAGGCGGTTAGCTCTAAACAAGAATCCATTCAACACAAATTTGTGCCAAACACGACCTTCTTTACAGTGCAGCAATACATCTTTAAAATCAACATCAGCAACATATTGTTCTTTAATTTACTCAAGTCCAAAAATTCTACAATCAAGTTGAGACAACAAAGTATATCGCCTAGATAAAGCATCAGCAATCACATTATCCTTCCCTTTCTTATGTTTAATAATATAAGGAAAAGACTCAATAAACTCAACCCATTTAGCATGTCTACGGTTCAAATTGCCTTGAGAACGAATATACTTAAGTGATTCATGATCAGAATGAATAACAAATTCTTTGGGCAACAAATAATGATGCCACGTCTCTAAAGAACGTACAAGTGCATATAGTTCCTTATCATACGTGGAATAATTCAAAACAGGCCCAGTAATTTTCTCACTAAAGTATGCAACAGGTTTACCATCTTGCATCAAAACACCACCAATGCCTATACCACTAGCATCACATTCAAGCTCAAAAGTCTTATCAAAATTGGGTAATTGCAGCAATGGTGCATGTGTAAGTTTGTCCTTCAAAGCATCAAAAGACTCATGATGTACCTTACAAAAATGGAAGTCAACGCCCTTCTTTGTCAACTCATGCAATGGTGCTGCAATGGTGCTGAAATCTTTAACAAAGCGGCGGTAGAAACCTGCAAGACCAAGAAAACTCCTCACCTGTGTGATAGTTTTTGGTACATGCCAGCTCTTTATGGCTTCAATCTTTGCCTCATCCACCTCAATTCCCTATGGAGTCACAACATAGCCAAGAAAAGAGACTCGATCCGTGCAAAAGGTGCACTTCTCAAGGTTACCAAATAAACGTGCAACTCGCAAAGCATCAAAAACAGCACGCAAATGAATCATATGATCATCCATGGATTTGCTATAAATCAAGATATCATCAAAGTAAACAACCACAAATTTGCCAGTAAAAGGTCTTAAAACCTCATTCATCAAACGCATGAAAGTACTGGGTGCATTAGTTAACCCAAAAGGCATTACTAACCACTCATACAACCCGAATTTGGTTTTGAAAGCTGTTTTCCATTCATCTCCAAGTTTCATTCTAATTTGATGGTAGCCACTACGCAAATCAATTTTAGTGAAAATTATAGCACCACATAACTCATCAAGCATGTCGTCTAGCCTAGGAATAGGATGACGATACCTAATAGTAATGTTATTAATGGCTCTACAATCTACACACATACGCCAAGAACCATCTTTCTTAGGAACCAAAAGTACAGGAACAGCACAAGGATTAAGTGATTGACGAACATACCCACGATCCAAAAGGTCTTGGACTTGTCGTTGTATCTCCTTAGTCTCCTCAGGGTTGGTCCTATAAGCAGCACGATTTGGTAAAGTAGCACCAGGAATCAAATCAATTTAATGCTCAATCCCTCTCAAAGGTGGCAATCCCGGGGGTATCTCAGCTGGAAAAACATCCTCATACTCCTGCAAAAGGTTAGTGACAGCAGGAGGCAAAGTACTAGAAGCAATATCACCAAGCGAAAACAAGGCTTGTTTGCATATCAAAGCATAGCAAATATCATCAGTATAAATTTCAGCAAGCTTAGATTTTGTGGCAAGACATGAACGACCTTGTAATTTAATTGCAGCATCCTTAGAACTTGAGTAATCATTAACATTACTTGGTGTAGAAGCAGAATTAACAGGTTGCTGAATTTCAGGGCTTTTATTTTTCAAACTAGCAGCTCGTTCTAAATCAGCTTGTACAATTTCAGCAGGGGTCATTGGTAACAAAGTAATTTTAGTTCCTTTATGCATAAAAGTGTACTTATTACTTTTACCATGGTGTACAGCATCATTATCAAATTCCCAAGGTCTACCCAATAAAAGTGAACAAGCTTGCATGGGTACAACATCACAATCAACAGAATCCACATAGGAACCAATGGAAAAAGGAACTCTGCAAGTTTGTGTTACCTTAGCTTTTCCAGAGTCATTTAACCACTGAATGTAGTATGGATGTGGATGTGGGCGTGTGGTCAAATCAAGCTTCTTAACCACATCAGAACTCACCAAATTGTTGCAGCTTCCTCCATCAATGATGACACGTGCCCGACGGTTCTTGATGACGAAGAAAATCTGGAACAAGTTATGTCGCTGCATCATCTCGGGCTGCTGGACTTGTGTGCTAAGCACACGCTGCACAATAATATTCATATAGCCCGTGGTATCTCCGCCTCCAAGGACGAGGTCACCGCTGGTGGCAGCGACATCCTCCTCCTCATCCTCCACATCGGAGGTGCTCATGTAACCGCCATCATCTGTCGCCACATGCCCGCCGACTTGGGCAATCTTTCTGCACATGGCCAAGACCATGGCAGCGGTGGCACTGAATCCCTATAGTGCGTCCCGTCGAAGCAACAGAGGAGGCAGTACTAGCCGGTACCTGCACAGAATTTTTACTTGAGCGCGTAGAAGGGGCAGGGGCTGATCTTGGTGCTGCAGAAACAACACTAGCTGGTGGGGGCGTCCGGAAAGATGGCTTGGGCAGCCCCGAAGTCCCCGTCGGCCGTGGTGGGTAGAAATTCCTGGACTTGCTGTACTCCTCAAAAGCCTGGAAAAGTCCCTGTGATTCTTTCTTTGCAAGCATAGCATGCTGGAAACACTGGTTGAGGGTATAAAATTCTTTGTAATCAAGGATGTCTTGAATTTCTTTTCTTAAACCAGAATAAAAGCGGCAAATCTGATCCTCTACTTTTTCAACCACAGCACAACGAATCAAACCCTTCTGAAGCTCACTAAAATACTCTTGAACAGTTTTATCTCCTTGATCTAAACGCTGCAGTTTATTACGAATTTCTCTATAAAAAGAAGGAGGAACAAAACGATCACGCATTTCTACCTTAAGTTCTTCCCAAGTAGTAGGCAAATCGGTTTCAGCAGCTAGACCACTCCACCAAACAATAGCAAAGTCCTTAAACTCACTAGTGGCTTGTCTAACTCTATGTTGTTCAGAAACAAGGTGGGCATTAAATTTTTGTTCTACCGTCATTTCCTAATCAAGGTAAGCATCACCATCGTATTGACCCGAAAACGAAGGAATTGAAAACTTAATTTTAGCATACGGATCATCTGGAGCATAGTTACCTTGTGTGCGACGGTTGTGATTGTGGAAACCACCCATACCTTGAGGGTTACGTTGCAAACGGCGTCGTAACCTTGCGGTCCTTGTAGCTGACCTATCGACGGTGCCATCAGCCTTATACACCGTTGCTTCATCATGATCGTCTTCAACGTCGTTGTTGGTGTCGTTGTTGGTGTTGTTGTTGTTGTTGTTGTTGTTGTTGTTGTTGTTGTTGTTGTTGGTCTTGTGAGCGGTCTCCAATTCGACAACATGATCGGTTAGCTTAGAGACTCTCTTATCCAACCGCTCAATGCTTTCTCCCAGGTGAAGCTTGGTGACGGCGTCGGTGACGGCCCTGGTGATCGTCTCTGCCAAATCACTCTGAACCGCCTGCAAAGCCTTCTGTAACTGATTTTGGCTCACGCACTCATCCAATTTGGAGGGTGAAGCACCCTCCCCATCACTTTCTGACATCAGAAACGCCAAAACAGGAAACAAAAAGTGAAGGTTATCCCTATAAAACTACTAAGCAGTGGTGCCTCTCAACACAGCAAAAGTAAGCTTCTTGCAAAGCTCTTACAAAGTTCTGAAAACAACAAAGCGAAGGATACCAGGGAGAAGTGTTCCACGATTGCAAGGGTTACCAAATAACCTATGTGCTATCCAGAAGAAGTATGTAGAGCTAGGAAGGCCAAATATATATATATATGAGTGGCACACAAATCAAAAACGGATAGTAAAGCTGAATAAGTGCCCAAATAACTTGTCCCTAGTTGCTGGTCTAACTATGTTCTAGAACAGTAGTGATAGCAAAGAAGAAACAAAGAGACAAAGGGATACAGTCGATAACAGGGGGCTTAGTGTAAAAAAGCCGAACTCAGAAATTTCAGGGGGCTAGATGGAGCACTAGTAGGAATCCCAAATTTCTTTTTTTTATTTTATTTTTTTTATATTTTTTTCCAACTCACTAGCAAACAGGAAGAAACCACAAAAAATTTCAGCTCAAACCGAGATAGGACGTGGCCTACAGAAAATCTTGAAGTTTCAGAAAACGTCGGGTTTCAACTTGAATGAATTTTTTCTTTATCTTCCCGATTTGTTTTGAATTTTTTGACGAGGGCACACAGGGCATAGCCCAGTGTGGGTATGGTCAACTTTTCGTCAAGAATCTCCTGTAAAAATTTCAGCCAAAACGGACAACCGAGCGAAAAGTTATGGCTGTTTTACCGAAGGGGTGTCGGAATCGGTTATGAAGAACCCGGGGGTTTGAGTGAAATCCGAGTCGGGCTTGGGGTCGGATAGGGAGTTTTTTGGCGAGGTGGATGCAGCGGAAAGTGGAATTTATGAAAATTGGTCCGAGGTGGTGAGGGTAGGTTTAGGGTGGGATTAGGGTGGGCGTGTTGATCAATCAACCCTAGCACACAAAGCCGACAAAACCGAGGATGGTGAAGGGGATGGCGGCTAGGGTTGCAAGGGAAACACTACTGACGACAAAAACACAAACTAAACCAGTGACTAAACAAGAACTAGGGCACAAACTCAACACTACGGACTCTGAAATTGAAATATGCAAAGGCTAAACACGTGGTTATGGGCGGGGGAAATTTTTTTTGGTATTTTCAGTGGACGATAGGAAGAACACGAAAACAAAACTAAAGGGTAGTGTGAACCTGACGGTGCACCTGAAGCTCTGATTACCACTTGATGTGAACAAGGGTTCCCGATCTTCCGAAAGGTTCTTGGTAAGTTGATTTGGTCGGAGGCGACACACAAATCGATCCGGCTTCAGAACAGCACGTTCTAAACCCCGCAATCGCAGCACGACGTCTCCTCTGGTTATCAACCGTCCAAAGACGATTGGCCTCGTCGAGAAGGCTAATCCCTGCCTGTGAATCAAGAACACAAGCAAGAACAACGAAGAATGCAACACAATTGCAGATGTATGATTAAACTCTCGAAGTTGGGGTCTCACAAACCGATGAACGGCGAAACTGTTTATGAACAGAATTGATCTAAGCAAAACCCGAACCCTAATGGTGCGGCGGCGGATGTATATAAAGACCCTAGGGTCATGCAAGACCCTCTGGACGCGCCCCTAATTGGGCTCAACTAGATACAAAGCCCAAAGGCCAAAAATAGGCGACGTAGCACCGACACAGATTCTGGACTCTCTCTTGTTTTGACGATTTCCGATGACTTCGGATGAATTTTGACATGAGGTCGGCGGCATTGGAAAGGTCTTCTCCTTATCTTTCCGTGCATATGTAGAACGTCCAAATCCGAGTCCGTATGCGTCCTGGGCGACCGTTTTAGTACAGACTGGTCCTGGGCCCCGAAACAGATTCGAAGTCGGTTTTGATTGGGCCTCCACTTTGGCTTCCAAGCCCTTGCTGGTCCTCCACGTTCCCAACTCCTTCTCCCATCATCTCCTGGTCCTCTCCATGGTTTCTAATCATAAAATAATCATTAGGTAGCAAACCATTCTCAAAAGTAACATATAGCGAAGAACGTAGGAACGAGCTCACCTCTAAATTTAGTTGTCGTGCACGAGCTCTAGTCATTGGACCTTGCAAGTCCAGATTTGGAGGAGTGTTGTGTGTATCCATAGGAGTGATGTCCTCATCAGACATTATGAATCCGTGCCTTTAGAGGAAGCTGTAAACGATATGATACTGCACCAATGCATTTAGTGACTTGATAGGGCCCAAAGTAACGAGATGCAAGCTTGGAATTCCCTCCATCATTAATCCCAACAGCAGACCTATGATTTAAGCGAAGCCAGACCCAATCACCAACCTGGAACTGCAAATTATGGTGATGGCTATCATGGTTTACTTTCATTATATCCTGAGCCAGGTGCAACCGGTCCCTGATTTCAGTAACAAATTCATCACGGTCTCTCAATTGTCGATCCAATGCAACCACTCTAGAGGAGCCAGCTTTATAAAGAATCATAGGAGGAGGGGCTCGACAATAAACTACTTGAAAAGGTGTAGTCTTCATGGTTGTTTGAAATGATGTGTTATAACAATATTCAGCCCACGGTAGCCAACGAAGCCAACTACGAGGTCTGTCTCCTGCTAAACATCGTAGATATACTCTAAGAACTCTATTTGTGACTTCTGATTGCCAATCTGTTTGAGGGAGAAAGCTGAACTAAGGCGCAATTGAACTCCAGACAGCCGAAAAAGCTCAGACCACAATTTGCTTGTAAAGACAGGATAACAATCACTAACAATGGAACAAGGAATACCGTGAAGACACACAATCTGGTCAAAGAATGATTGGGCAACTGACATAGCAGTATAGGGATGCCCAAGTGCTATGAAGTGTGCGTACTTAGAAAACCGATCAACCATTGTCAGCACAACTTATTTATCACCAACCTTAGGAAATCCTTCCATAAAATCAAGAGCAATATCAACCCAAATGCAGCGTGGTACATCCAGCGGTTGTAAGAGGCTAGCCGGATGAAGATGCTCAGTTTTATTTCGCTGGCAAATAGTACAACTCTTGATGAAGTCATGTACGAATTTGTTCGCTTGAGGACAAAAATATGTGGCACGGAGACAATTAAATGTCCTTTGAACACCTTCATGTCCTGCCTCATGATCCACGGCGAGAATCTGTGGCCACAATGCGCAAGAAGATGAAACAAATATACGACCCTAAAATAGAACCAAGTCATCGACAAGGGACTAGCCGGCAGCTATTGTACCACCTTCAATTTCAGCACGCTTGGCGATGACCTCAGGTAAGGAAGCAGCCTCCAGCCGGAATTGAGCATAAAGCTCAAAATTTGGTAATGACAAGGCATAGGCCAATATGTGCTCTTCATCAAGCCCTGATAGAGCGTCGGCTGCCGCATTCTGTTTACCAGGACAAAATTCCAAAGTGAAATCAAAACCAAACAACTTGCTTACCCAAGTATGCTGTGGAATTGTTGAGAGGCGTTGATCCAAGAGAAACTTCAGGCTATAGTGATCTGTCCACACAAGGAATGGTCGAGTTTACAAATAAGGCCGCCAATGTTTGACTGCTTTAACCAAGCCAATAAGCTCTCTTTCGTATGCCCCCAATTTAGCGTGATGAGGAGCCAAAGCTCTACTGAAGAATGCAATTGGGCCAGCTCCCTGATGTAAAATTGTGCCAAACCTAGAACCTGAAGCATCACAATCTACCACAAATTGCTTGCTGAAATCTGGCAAGTGCAGAATAGGAGCAGTAGTGAGAGCAGTCTTCAACATGATAAAGGCTACATCAGCTTCTGGAGTTCAACACGAAAAGCTTCACGTTTGAGCTTCTAGGTCAGTGGAGCAGCGGTGGCGCCATAATCCTAAATAAAGCGTCGATAGTATCCTATAAGGCCAAGGAAACCTCGTACTACCCATACTGTTCGTGGAGTAGGCTAAGCCTGGACAACATCCACCTTGTCACAGTCCGTGGTAACTCCATGCTCTAAGATAATGTGACCCAAACATGCCACTGATGTTGCTCCGAATGTGCATTTGTATTCCTTGAGGGCGAAACCATGCTCACACAGAGGCTTGAAGACAGCCCGAACATGCTGCAAATGCTCAGACCAAGACGAACTGTATATGAGGATGTCATCATAGAAGACGAGGACAAAGAGACGAATGAATGGCTTGAGAACTTCATTCATGAGGGCCTGAAAGGTGGCTGATGCGTTTGTAAGGCCAAACGACATCACCAAGAACTCAAAATGTCCATGATGTGTGCGGAATGCAGTTTTAGCCACATCATTAGGAAACATGAGCACTTGATGGTAGCCACTGCACAAATCCATTTCTGTGACGAACTTGGCCCCTTTGAGCTCATCCAACAACTCTTCCACAACAAGAATAGGGAATTTATCCTTGAGTGTCTTCGCGTTCAAGGCCTGGTAATCTACATAGAAGCACCATGAGCCATCATGCTTCGTGATAAGAAAGACAAGAGACGAGAATGGTGATGTGCTAGCGTGAATGATTCCTTGGTCAAGCATAGTTAGGCACTGTTGTTAGATCCCATCTTTGAAGAGTTGGGAATAACGATATGGCCGAACAGCAATCGGTGTTGTCCCCGGTAGTTAGCAAATGAATATGATGATCTTGTTGACGGCGAGGTGGAAGGCCACTTGGAGGTAGGAAAATATCAGCAAACTCGCCCAACAACAGCTGCATGACATCAAAGGTGGTCATGGAACGGAGGTGCATGCTGGGACCTGCTGAAGAACCATGCCACTTGACACGGCGATCTTGATGCTAGAATGCCATGGTCAGTTTGTTGAAGTCCTAGAAGATTGGACCCAACAAGTGAAGCTACGGAACTCTAAGAACTGCTTCATGACCGGCTAATGGAATCACATAGAAATCCACCTTGAAAGCCTCTAACCCAATGACAATTGGTACATCTGCACAGAAGCCAGAACATCGAACACGGTAAACATTGGCGGCACTGACAGACGTCCCAGGCTGTGGGTTGGGTATGATTCCAAGCTTCTGAACTATCTCTATGTCAAGGAATGAGTGGGTAGAGCCGGAATCAACCAAGGCCGAAACAAAATTGGTGCCAAAAGAGACAGGCAACTTCATACTGTCAGGGTTGGTGATCCCTGTCAATGCATATAGGGACACCTCAGGTTCCTCATTGCTCCAACTTTCTTCTACCGCACCACTAGTGTCAAGCTCCAGCAAGTAGATGCCTTTCATGGTACACTTATCTATATGGTCTTGCAAAAACTTCTCTAGACAGTTGAAGCAGAGACCCTTGAGGCGGCGATCCGCCATCGCAACCGGCGTGAGATGAGTAAAGCGTGTATCTGGACGTGGTCGTGGCAAGGCTGGCTAACCCGTTGGCAGCTTGGTCTTGTCTTTGGCGTCATCCTGTCTCAGAGGCGGTGACGGAGCTCCAGCAGAACGGGCAAAAGGAGGGCGGTAACTTCTGCGATAAGGTGTAGCGGGCGGCGCCATGGTAGGGTCAAGGTCCAATCTTTTCTCATATGCCCTTGCTTACTCCATGGCTTCCTCGAGACCCGTTGGATTCTGTAGTTCCACATCACTTTGGAGAGGGTTGCCTAGGCCTAACATGAAGATATCTCGCTGCTGAGCCTCTGTGACATCCTTGTAGCGAGCCAAAAGTGTGAGAAATTTCTCTTGATACTCAGCGACAGAGCCGGTGCGACGCAAACGTGTGAGTTCCCAAACTGATTTGCCCTGATGGGAGGTCCAAAATGACAATTGATTGCGTTCTCAAACTGTGTCCATGTTGGAACCCCACGGTTGCGTTCCAAACTATACTACCACTGCTGGGTTGCGCCATCAAGGTAAAACGAAGCCAACCAGACCTTCTCGCCCTCATCAGATCGCTTGGCGCGAAAATATAGTTTGCACTTGCTCAGCTAAGGCAAGGGATCCTTCGAACCATCATAGTGTGGAAACAACGACTTGTGCGATATTGTTGAAGACTTCCCGATGGTCAATGTTTGAGGACCGTTGCCACCAGATGACGATGACTCATGCTTGTCAGATTGAAGCTTATTAACTTCAATGTTGATGGCAGTATATTGTGTCTACATCTGATTGATGTCATCGCTATTTTTCTGTAGGGACTTGATCATCAAGTCCAGCTTTTGGTCGGTCGTCAATGGCTCATCCATGATCGAACAGCCAACAAAAAAAGACGACCCAGTAGTCGGATGCGTGAAGAGGCTAACGAAGTCGTCGAAACAGGGGCATGATCAAAAGGAATCTGATACCTTATGATATGGCATCGGTGATGTGAACTAGGCGCAGACTAACCCTAACTCGCCCTCCTTCGAGGCTCCAAGTATATTGGATTAATTCTGCTTGCTTTATTTCGTAATACGCCCAACATTATATAGCCAGGCCATGAATACATGTGCTACTCGAAACAAGACTAGAGTCTTTGACCAACTCAACAACTTGACTAATACTTTTAATAACACTTAACCGACTCAAACTCAATTCAACTTCTTTGATAACAAGGAACCAAATCTACCACAATCCTGAGTCCTAAGTAAATATGACTCGACCACTTTGATTAATTGATATGGACGCCTCTTTCTTCTGCCTGCTCCTATACTGCTTGCCGAAGGTGTCCACAACACTACCTCCCCCATGGCGAAACAGCTCGTCCTCGAGCTGAAAATCTGGATAATCAGAATTAAAACTATCGTTTTTACTTGTTATTTTTATCACCTACACTATAATGTTCAAAACCATGTCCACTAAGAATTGACTCTTTTCTTATTTATTCACTCAGTTATAATTAATTGATGCTTAACTATCTTTATATGACCTTTTATCACTGGAGCATGGTTTATGTGGTTAATCCACATTCTTGGAGGATGTTGAAGTTTATATTATCATGATTGCAGCATGTCGTGTGCATTGCATCCTTCATGTGCATTGGAAGTTATGTCATTGACTGATGGTCATGACCGTACCGGTACAACAACATAGGATGCAGCTCCATACCTTGTTGGGTATGCAGGCAGGAGACATATGCACTCCTGAAGTATTTTGAAGTGATGTGTTGTTATCATTGAATCTCTATCGTCTGTTGATATTCTATTTGGAAGTTATTTATTTTGTATCAATTTCATATCTTGATTATCCTATAAACGAAATTTAATTCTAAATTGTTGCTTAATCTAACCTTGTGATTTAAATAGCTTGTCAAAACAAATTTGCTTGCTGAGATTTTTATCTCACCATTGTTTTACTCTCTCCAGGTGTGTGATGATTGCTAGGAGGGGAAGAGGGATTAGCTGCACGTCTTGCACTACATTAATCTTAATAATTGAAGTTTAATTGTTAGAACTTTGTGCTTAATGTTTAAAGAAGTGTGGATGTTAAACTCATGTTTTTGGAGTTACTCTTGCCTTTCATTAGGATGTTCTACAATGCTAGTATGATGTTATAATTTTTTGATCATTTCTATGTATTTTGCTTTCATGTTGCTTATAAATACAAAGGAGATGCTGCCAAATTTACTATTTATTTATTTGGCTATTTAGTTATGGGGTTTTAGTGACATCCCGGGTGTTTGTGGATTTTAGGGTGTTACAGTTGGTAACCAGAGCCTAGGTTATAGACTCTAGTTATAAAGAAACTTAAATTGAATTTGGTATTGACTTATTCTTTGAAGTTGTCTATGAGTTTATATGAAGTTAATGTCGGTATTGTTTGCCTATTGTAGTGGCTGCAGTTATGCCACCTAAGAAAGGGAGACGTGGCCGACCGACTCGTAATAATAATACAACTGGCAATGAAACGATTGATAATCAGGCTTCTGATCTTGATAGCCCAGAGGCGATGCATGCTGTAATGCAGGCAATGTAGCAGGAGTTGGCAACCTTGAGGCAGGCTGTCCCTAATGCACCTACTGGTGGTGCTACTGCTATTACTAGAGGTGCTCCTGCTACACGCAATGTTCCTGCTATAGGTGCTATTGCTACTGGAGCTCGTCAGGAGCCACTCCTAGTTAGTGAATTTCTTTGATGCAATAGATTGGCATGAAGTTGGATCACTTTGATGGTAGTGGCTCTCTAGTTGATGCAGCTGATTGGCTCACTTATGTGGAGGATAAGATGGAGGTCTTTGAGGTGGTGCATGAGGATCGTGTTCGCTATGTGTAACATTCCAAATTTCAAATTTGGTTTGTGAATAAAATTTCACTAAATTTTAAAATTTTTACAATAGATTAAAATTTAACTTTCAATTATTTGGTTATCATTTTTATTTAGGCAAAAGACATATTTTTTAAATCAAATAAATTAATTTTATATTAGGTTATATTTATATTGTTGCATTCATGCTGAGTAGTTTGCATTAAGGTTTTATTGTGTGAAAAATATAATTAAAAATTAGAGTAGAAATTCGAATTAGTATTAGCAATAGAAGATTGGAATTAGAAATTAGAAAAGAAAAAAGAAAAAATAAAGAAAATCCTTCACGTGAGCTCCTTAGACCAATTTCCCTAGATGTGGCCCTGTTTTTCCTTTACCCCCTCCTTTCTTTCTTTTCGGCCTACCTTGGCCCAGGTCATCTGTGCTCAGCCCACCTTCGTGAGGCCTAGCAACGCACGCCGCCTCTTCTTCCTCGCACGAAGCTGGAGCTTGGAAGAAGGCGCAGCCACTAGAACGCACCGCCACCGATTGTCGATCCTTCTCCCCATGCGATTAATAGGCATCGAGACCCTTCAAACGGATGCGCCACCCCCTGCTCTTTCAAGTCTACCCGTTTCCACCATCAATCACGCACCATGAAGCTCAGTAGGTCATCAATGGCGCCACTAGCCATTAAAGCTCCAAGGAAACCCGTTCCCTCTATCTTCCACCGCCTCCCACCCCTATAAAATGTCCCTGTCATCTAAGCCGACGCCCCCTGCCTCCCCTCTCCCGGCCCCAACCTTTGGAGACCAAGTTCCTCCATCTCCGATGCTCTCATGCCCAACCTTACACTGCTAGGTTGGCAAAGCCGTTCCCAATGATCTGCTCGCGAAATTTTACTAGACGCTGCTCCTGTTATTTCTACTACTTATTAATTTAGGTAATTTAGGTGAGGTTGTCATTAATGTTAGTTTAGTTTGTTGTTGGTTTTGATGTTAGAAGTTTTGTGTGTCGGTTTCTAGGTGAGGTCGTCATTGATGTTGGTTTATTTTGGTGTTGGATTTGATGTTGGGAGTTCCATGTCCATGTCCATTTTTATAACTTTTTTCACATGTTCTATCAAGCTGCATCGTGCTTGCCATCCCATAAAATTGAGAGTTTAAAATCTGGATCCCGAAGTCATTGTGTATTATGAAAACTCTGAGTTCAAGGCCGGCATCGAGGCACTCTTGCCGTAAAAGGGATCCTTTACCGCCTCTTGATTCTTTATTCCGAACCCTCCTCGCTTCGTGCCCTAGCGTCCAAGTGTGAGCTCGAGCATTGCCGCCGCTACTATTGGAGCACTAGGACAGGCTCATTCAATTTTGCAATGAAGTTGCCTCAAAATCGTCTAGTAGCAGTATAGGAGCACCTGCCGCCCATATCGGAGGTTCTTACACGATATTGACGTTGTAGTTGTCTCCCAGACAAAACCGAAAATTAGACTGCCGTATGAACATGATCTCAGCACCACCAGACGAGGAGTCGGGACTTTGATCATGATCTCGCCATCTCATCACCGTGTGAGCTGCTTTGCTCAATATATGTCATTCAAGTACTTCTCAGACTCGTTCAGCATTTTGTGATATAGCTCTTGTGATGTTTGACATTGGTAAACTTTTTAGCAATGATGATAAAGAATGTTTGAAAAATTAAAAAGTATGATGAAATTAAGACTAAAAAATTACTGTATTTGTTTCTTGGATTAGAACCCAAAAGTAATATAGAATCAAAGATTAAAAAAAATATCAATGGTGTACTAAGTTTAGCTACATGTCTAAAGAACATAGTCAATAGTGAAAGAGATTGACGACCTATAGAAGAATTGTGTTAAACTATGTAATATCCTCTTATCAGAAGTGATGTTTTCTTTTCTATTTAATGAATATCTATCATACTTATATATGTTGATTTTACTTATTTAAAAGCCGTAGCAACACACGAGCACTTTGCTAGTTCTTCTATAACATATCAAAAGATCGCGTCAATAGGAGCACCAAGGCGACGGGAATCTGAATCGCCATGGCCGCAGCTTCTTATCAAATCACGGCCTGCACGTGACATGGTAAACTCAATCCTTTCTGTGATCAATTCCGAGCGTTTATAAGCTATGAACCTTGATCCACGTCGTGTTCCATGAAGTCAGAGTCGTGCTCACAAGAGCCCTCGCCGAGATATGCCTCCACGACTCCAGGAACACCTTCGGCCCCCTAACTGTCTCGACGCGACCTTGCCTGTTTTCGCCCCTGCAACCTCCATATGAGGTGAGTAAAAATCTAAACAAAATAGCCAATATCGTGTTCCACAACATATACAACAGACATGATGAAGTGCTAGATCGATTAGTGCAATCAGTTCACGGGAACGTGCAAGTCTTTCATGGTGCTGTTCTGTTCATGGCACAGCCGAGCTGCCCACCAGCTCTCCGGTCCACCATGGACCACTGCCTATGCCTGGTCCATTGACCCTATGGACCTAGTTCAAGAATTTAGGATTTAATTTATTTTGATTATTACTTCCAGATAAATGGTTCTTTTGTGTTTAGGCCCTTGAGCTTAATATAAATATTGTTTTGGCCCAAACCTCACAGCCTAGTTCAGCACGTTGGCCAGCCAACCGCCGACGCCTTCTTCCTCCTCTCGCTCGAATGCCGCCGCTGCCAGGAAACCACCATCAGCGCGCTACATCCCCACCTCCCCGGTTCCAAAACTGACCCACCGAACTCGCAATCGGTTTCCTTGTTTCCCCTCCCCCACTCCCATACCTTAGTTGCCTTAATTGACCACTCGATAGCGCTATTGCGCATGGATGGCTATGATGGCCATTGATTTTCGGTGAGCTCTACTCACCTCCTCTCCGCTTTCCCTCAACTTCTACAAAATCCAGTGTGAGTTCGCCCTCGGCTACATTTGCTTTTCCCGATGTAGAAACACCTCCCCGAACGTCGTCTTCCTTGGTGACTTGCAACGCCGTGCGCCGTTCCTTCTTCTAGGCCACCCCGACACCCCCCTCAACCCATTTTCACATGCGCAAGAGGTCTAGGAGCGCATCTCGGTCCCCGAAGATGAGCTGTGACCCTAGGAGCTCTGTCCTCGACTAGCTGCATCGTCCACCACCGCCACCTTTCGATGCCGACTGCCTCCAAGCCCCTCCTAGCCTAGCATGACCGCCTGGTTAGCCTCCCCTCATTCCCCTCTTTAGTTTAGGTCAAGAACCATAGCGCAAACAGAGCCCCGAAGTGACTCCCCGGCACACTCAGTGTTGTTGCCCATGGCATCACCATTTCTACCGCCATTGCCCACCTCATCCAAACCGTTCTCCTCCATCGGTTTTGTAATCAATGGCGAGGATTAGAACACCCCGAAGGGTTATAAGCTTGATCTATGATGGACAAGTGAACCCGCAGGCTTAGTTGGTCCACGAAGACCATGGACTTAGTCCACCGAATTTAGCTTTTATTTCAATTCATGTAAATCCCGGTAAATACCTCTTTTATGCTTAGGTCCCTAATTTTAAAGGAAATAAAATTTAGTTCCTTTGTTTTTGCATAAGAACCCCTATACTTTTTATAAATTATAACTTAGCCCTTGTGTTTTACACTTTGTTTCCTATAATCTAGTAAAGTTACATTTAACTCTCTAGCCTTTACTGTTTAAGTAAAATATATGTTTTTTAAAATAAAATCTATTTGTTTTATGCTTAGATTGCAAAACAATTTATAGCATCTCTGCTTAATAAAACTAATTTTTATTTGTTTTATGATTTATAAAACTAATTAATGAATTAATTTCCCTGAGTAGTTAATTTTGCTAATAAGACCATTAGTCCCTAAACTTTCATAACTTTTAGCCCGTAAATGTGATTTAGCTGATTTTTGCGCTCATGAAATCATAGGAACGAGTACTATCTTTTAGTACTATTTTTTATAGTCATTAGGTATTGCTTGTTGTATTGTTTCTTATTTGTTTATGTATGTTTTTTGGTGTTCATCCATTTGAGAGGACGAGTAGAAGAGAATTTTCCAAGACCTTGAGTTTGAGCAGCAGCTAGCAGGAGAACAAGGCAAGTGTCCTTGACCATATTGCACCTATTAAGGATAGTAGTTTACTTTTCATGCATGCTTGTCTAAATTTGAATCCTATGTTAGAGTTTCCTAGATTTGAATAATCTTGTCCTTGTCGCCTGGGTTTGCTTTAGTAGATAAGTATGGGTACGTCACACTTATCTTGCAGAACTTTGGGAGATTAAAATTGAATAATGATAAACTTGTCTAATATTCACTTGAACCTAATCATTTTTTGGACTGGTTATCTTTTTAGCAACATGGATTATAGATGACCCAAGCACGAGGATGTTGATGATGGTGCGGGTATGCATAGGTACGGGTAATGTACTGTTTGGATAGTGGTAGTGCCTGCTTGTGGTTGTAAGACCAATTCGTGGAGCGACCACCTAGGAAAACAATGCAAAGCACAGAGCTGATATGGGTAGGTGTGGTCTGGTATTAGATGTCTTCCTATTTTTGTGGACATTCAAGGAAGGAGGACGAGAGGGTCACTTTCGGCCTCAGGTGATGAAGGGTATGCTTCTAGTCACGGCCCAGAGGGGGCTTTTGTAGGGATGGATGGTTAATCCCGCAGCAGTGAAACCTTAGCGAGGACACTTTGCAAGCTGGGGAGCTCTTTGAAAGACCATGTGGTGATCTCTTGGCCTCACACCTATGATAGTGTGTTGGCA
Source organism: Eleusine indica (assembly GCA_030378355.1). Lineage (NCBI taxonomy): Eukaryota > Viridiplantae > Streptophyta > Magnoliopsida > Poales > Poaceae > Eleusine > Eleusine indica. The sequence continues at coordinate 19,506,442 of CM059497.1, forward strand.
ACAGGGAGACTTTAGTCACCGACGGTGATGGAATCACCAACCTGTGGGTAAAGTTGTATAACCTCTACAAAGTGTAAAACTGTTATAACAGCTGTGCTCACGGTCATGAGCGGCCTGGATCCTTATATGATTAGAGGGATGGTTGGGTGGATCTGGTGGGTAACCAGATTTGGGTGGTACTGCAGGTGGGTAACCTGTAGTGTTCTGGTATGGGTGGGTAACTCATAGGTTTGCTATCGGTGGACAACCGATAGTGTTGGATAGGTGGATAACCTGTTGGGATACTTTTCACCTAGTAAATATGATGCTTGTATAATTAGAGTCATAGGCTAAGGATGCGTAGTGCAGTAAACCCGTGTTAAGCCTATTCTTGTTTTTTAGCCTGCATGTCAATACCTTCCCCCACTTGCTGAGTACTTTATGTACTCACGAGTTTTAGTTTTCCTTGTATTGTTGCTGCTATTATTCTGCTACTCAGAAGACAATGGTGAGATGGACTACTCTGACGAGGACTACTATGACTAGGAGTGTGATCTTCAGTTGACTGACTGTGGTGTTATGGAGCCTTTCGCCGTCTAGCCTTTCACTCTATGTAATAACAGTATGATATAATAATGATATTATAATGACATTGATTGTACTGTTACTTCACTTATGTCTTATGTGCATAAAAACTTGATCTTGGGCACGCATACAAATGCATTTGGTTTTGGCCTTAAAACTGGGTGTGATACTATGGAACAAAATTCCTGAAAGGAGAGGCTTATATTTGGTGGAGAGGTGTGCAGAGTTCTAATGGTCATGCCGCATCTGGTTTTTTTGACATGGCATGTCTTTGTTAGGTAGTTTGAGAGGAGGTTCTACCCAACAACTTTCCTTGAGAAGATGAAGATAGACCTGCATAGCTATAAGCAGGATAAGAAGATAGTGGCTGAGTATGAGGTGGGATTTAACAAGATTGTGCGCTTTGTTCCACATGTGGCTTATAATGAATTGGACAAAACAAGTCAATTTTGTTAGGGTCTGAAGTCTTCTATCAGGCACATTTTGGGAGCTCTTCCATTTGTAGATTTTCACACTACTGTGGAACAATCTTTAGGTGTGGAGATGCAACATCAGTACACTAATGAGGTGGAGCCTTCAGGTGTTGACCAGTCTCGCAGCCAGGATGATAAGAAGGGCCAGTCTGGTGGTCCTTTTCATAAGGAGGGAAAATCTTAGCGTTTGTTGGGTATTTTAAGGATAATAGAATAAATCCACAAGCGTACGGATACCCAAGTAGCTTTCACCCAGGAGTATTCCAAGGTATCGAATCCGCAAGCGTATGGATCCGTCGAGGTACAAGCGTGGAGCAGAGGTGGACAGGCCCAATCCTCCTTCGGACTTCCCTCACTCTCTCCCTATTTTCTAAGCACTTTGGCAGTGCTAAAGCCTTCAGGAAATGAATGACTAAACTAATCTTGAGGTGTTTGGAGAGTGGAGGCACTCCCCTCCTTATACAGGGGCCAAAGGCGGTTCCTGAGGCGGTAACTGCTGCCCTAACCGGGCCAACCGACCTTGGAAAGGCGGTAGGAGGCTTTTGACATTTCTTAACATCATCACTAAGTTTCTCTAGCAACGAAACCAGAAATGTTTATTGGTAATCTTTAACGAATGCAGAGAGTCCGCAAGCGCACGGAGAATACTGTTGTAGCATTTCACCCGAAAGTATTCAGGGTATCGTATTTGTTTTATCCCAAAGGAATACATATGATTGATCAAAGTAATTACCATATTCTAGATATTTGCACATTGGATTATGAGACAAAGTCCTCACAGTGGTAAGGATAAAGATAAACATGGTAGTGGACACACGGATAGCATAATCAAGTTAGATAAATATTAGTCTAGTGGAGAAGGACAAAGAAAGAGCTAAGTTCCTATCTTGCTTCTATATAGTTACATAGTCAACATTATATACTATTATATAGATACAATGACAATGCAAGACAATCAGATCATCACACCCTGGGCATCCAGTTTTCCGTTGCATCAACAGTACAGTTCTGGCCAAGAGCCTATTGCATAGCTGAACGTGGGGGATTTCAAAGGACAAATAGGGCTTTCACCACTTAATTTCTACCCCTAGCAATCCATGGGCTACACGACAAATAATGCATTCTATTGATCTAAGCACCATCCTTACATCTCTAGAACAATATTCCAAATCCCTTAAGCGATGGATTAGAAAAGGAGTAATCACATTTAAGTGATCACTAAGCACATGGAAATGATCTAAGTTACACATTAGTGAAAGGACCAAAGGCCTATCGAGTGGGGGGAGGGGTGAATCTGTAGCCGACCACGAATCCAAATACTTCAATTTCACACCACTAGAACCCGACAAGCATTGCAACCTAAATAATTCTAGTAGGCCAAGACCGTATGCATGCTAGTGTTCATGATGCAAAACAAAACGCGGAACCTAAACACACTAGCCTATGCAAGCCACAAGTCACCCTATCAACTAGGGCACTCAAATGCGGAATAGTAAAGAGGGGGTCAAGGAATGCTCATGATTTTTTCCCGAGGTCTCGGAAGGATGGAGCCTTCCCCTACTCCTTGTTCGACCACTCCCACTGGAGTCCCGGTCCCTCCCGCCACCAAGTGGAGTTCTCACACACGAGTCCGTAATCACTCCCGGAGCGAACACACGGTGTGCATCACCGCCGCCACCAAGGCACAAGCTCGCCTCCCTCGATAACTTGCCGGACTTCTGGAGCCGGCATGGGCGCTCACTAGCGATGCCCCTTTCACCGGTGGGCTCAAACCGTGTACAAACGTGTGACGGCCTTCAGAACCGATCATGATAGGCTCAATCACCGACACCTAACCGGTCTAGGTCTCACCATAGACCAAGAGTAACAACCTAGATCACACCCTCAAGGACACCCTAGCCTTAGATGTGCAAGATCGCTCCTTGTTACTTTCACAAGCACTCTCAAGATATCCAATATCCTCTCCTAGTGCTCTCCTCTTTTCCTCTTGGACCTTACCAAATGCTCTCAAGTATTTCACTGGCCAAGAGTGGTATCCAAGACCCCAGCAACAAAGTTATACAGGCTTCAAACCTCAAACTAGTTGTTGCTCCACGAAACCAGCTTTCTGGGCCTACTGACCGGACTGTCCGATCACTGCCTGACCGGACCGTCCGGTCACTGCAGACTTTGGCTCCAACAGCTCTGCCCACTACTGATCTCCTGCTGATCGGACCGTACGGTCAGCTGACCGGACTGTCCGGTCCATTTCTCTCTCCAGTTTAGAAACATTTTAGACTCAGCTTCCTTTCTGCACTGCGCAACTCATACTGACCGGACCGTCCGGTTAGTAGACCGAACCGTCCGGTCACTATGAATCCTGGCACAGATAGACTCCTCGCTGCTCGCTGTAAGTTCCAGACATCTTCACCTAGTGACCGTACAGTCTGGTCACCATTGACCCCTTTGTCCGATCACTGTGTCCAGAAGCTAAAACTTGTCGTCTTTGTTTGACTTTGTTTCTTGGCTTCTTCGAACAGCTCCTTGGCTTCTCCACTGTCGTCTAGTTCCTGTGATTTCACCAAGCAACCTTGCACATCACCGACTAGACATGACCATAGAGAAATGACCTAGAACCCTCGATAGTCCGGTTTTCCTATGGACTCAAAGCCCTAACAACTAGACAAATGTTCCTAACACTTTCTCCATAGCTTGTCCTCAGCTTTGATCCATCTTCATCAACCCTTGGACTCCATCAAGCTCACAAGCCTCCATGCTTGTGGTCATTGTCATCAATCGCCAAGGCAACCATCATCCATATGATTTATAGTAGAGTTTAGAGATGATTCCTACATAGACAACACTCATGTAGATATAGGCCCACAATTTCATAGTTGTCATCTATCACCAAAACATTTATACCTTGGGGATCCCATCAATGGTCATGAAGCTTACAATCTCCCCCTTTTTGGTGATTGATGACAACCACTACTTATCATAATCTTATTAATGAACAACAATGCTAAAAAGCTACACTACGATCAAGAGGAACCTCAAAAGTATAAGAGAGAAACATACAAGGTCCTACTCAAATAAGCATCATCAAGAGCTGAGGAATAAGGAAGAAAAGTGCACTCTAAATGATATGCTTGCATGTCATGTGAAGATATTTAATGAAAGCATAAGGATATGCAATGCAAGACATGAATGATGATATGCAACAGGTTAGCATGACAATGCATAATCATTAAGAACAAGCAATCATCATCATGGAATCATATACAGGCATAGAGGATAAGTAAGGAATACAAAGCATTGCATATGAAAATAAACGAAGTGAGATCAAGATGAGTCAAACACAAGCGAATGAAAACCATGACTCATCAAAATCCACGGACATCGAATAACTCCATCAAAATAAGATCCAAATGTATCTAACTCCCAAAACCAATGTACACGTATGCTCCCCCTAGATACAAGCTACTCTCGATCGCACAGGATCGCACTCCAACTCCCCCTAGACCTATGACTACTTCTCCCCCTTTGGCAACAAGCACCAAAAAGTGGAAAAGTGAACATCTACGCGCTCGTGGTCGAAGGAAGTGGTGCAGCGACACCCTCTGAAGGTTCTGCTCCTGGCTGCTCCTGTGCTGGATCCTACTGTGCTCCCTGAGTCTGTGCCGCCTGAGCATCCAGCTGCCGGAAGAAGTCAAGGTCTACAGGCGACTCAGACCCTCTGCCCTGCCCTGCTGGTGGGACCGTGGATGTCTCCTCGGCAACAGTCACCTGGAGAAGAGCAAGGTCATCCACGTCCTCCTGAGTGTAGCCTCGGCGGACCAGATCCTCTGCTACCTGAGGTGTAAGAGTGCTGACTGTAGCAATGGAAGGTGGAGCTGTAGCTGTCTCTGTGGCTAGCTGAGAGTCTGCACAAGTAGTGTGCACTATGTCTGAGAATAGACTCCTGACTGGTAGCCGGGAGGTGGAAGGTCCTGCCATCTACAAGGTCGAAGAGTGTGTCGGTGAGGTGAACAACACAGTGATGTAAACAAGGGTTCCCGATCTTCCGAAAGGTTCTTGGTAAGTTGATTTGGTCGGAGGCGACACACAAATCGATCCGGCTTCAGAACAGTACGTTCTAAACCCCGCAATCGCAGCACGACGTCTCCTCTGGTTATCAACCGTCCAAAGACGATTGACCTCGCCGAGAAGGCTAATCCCTGCCTATGAATCAAGAACACAAGCAAGAACAATGAAGAATGCAACACAAATTGCAGATGTATGATTAAACTCTCGAAGTTGGGGTCTCACAAACCGATGAACGGCGACACTGTTTATGAACAGAATTGATCCAAGCAAAACCCAAACCCTAATGGTGTGGTCGCGGCTTTATATAAAGAACCTAGGGTCGTGCAAGACCCTCTGGACGCGCCCCTAATTGGGCTCAACTAGATACAAAGCCCAAAGGCCACAAATAGGCGACGCAGTACCGACACAGATTCTGGACTTTCTCTTGTTTCAACGATTCCCGATGACTCCAGATGAATTTTGATATGAGGTCGGCGGCATTGGAAATGTGTTCTCCTTATCTTTCCGTGCATATGTAGAACGTCCAACTCCGAGTCCGTATGCGTCCTGGACGACTGTTTTAGTGCAGACTGGTCCTGGGCCCCGAAACAGATTGGAAGTCGGTTTTGATTGGGCCTCCACTTTGGCTTCCAAGCCCTTGCTGGTCCTCCATGTTCCCAACTCCTTCTCCCATCATCTTCTGGTCCTCTCCATGGTTTCTAATCATAAAATAATCATTAGGTAACAAACCATTATCAAAAGTAACATATAGTGAAGAACGTAGGAACAATGTCACCTCTAAATTTAGTCGTCGTGCACGAGCTCTAGTCATTGGACCTTGCAAGTCCAGAATTGGAGGAGTGTTGTGTGTATCCATAGGAGTGATGTCCTCATCATCCTCCCCCTCTTGAAGTGGAGTCGTCCTCGACTCAAGCTCATCCTCTTCTCCCAAGTATGGTTTCAAATCTGAAATGTTAAAAGTAGGACTAACCCCGAACTCGGGAGGCAACTCAAATTTGTATGCATTATCATTAATCTTCTCCATTATTTTGAATGGACCATCAGCTGTAGGCATTATCTTAGACTTTCTCAATTCTGGAAATCTATCCTTCCTTAAGTGTAACCACACTAAATCTCCTACATCAAGCTTTACTTCCTTTCTACCTTTACTACCAGCAATTTTATATTTTTCATTCATCTTTTCAATGCTAAGTCTAGTGGTCTCATGCATTTGCAAAATAAATTCAGCACGCTCCTTAGCATGAACATGAACTCTCTCATTAATAGGTAGAGGAAGTATATCAAGTGGAGTACGGAGATCAAAACCATACACTACCTTGAAGGGACTTACCTTGGTAGTAGAATGTGTTGCCCGATTATAAGAAAACTCAATATGAGGCAAGCATTCTTCCCATTGCTTCAAATTTTTCTTCAAAATAGCTCGTAACATAGTGCCCAAAGTGCGGTTCACAACCTCAGTTTGTCCATCAGTTTGTGGATGACAAGTTGTAGAAAAGAGCAACTTTGTACCCAACTTATTCCAAAGCGTGCGCCAAAAATGACTCAAGAATTTTGCATCACGATCTGAAACAATAGTAGAAGGCATACCATGCAAACGTACAATTTCTTTGAAAAAGAGATCGGCATTATAACTAGCATCATCGGTTTTATGACATGGTATAAAGTGTGCCATCTTGGAAAAACGATCCACAACAACAAAAATGCTATCGCTCCCCCTCTTAGTCCTAGGCAGTCCTAAAACAAAGTCTATAGAAATATCCGCCCAAAGAATAGAAGGAACAGGAAGTGGCATGTATAAACCATGTGGATTCAAACGAGACTTAGCTTTTTGACATGTAGTGCAGCGAGCAACAAAACGCTCAACATCTTTCCTCATCCTTCGCCAAAAGAAGTGTGTGGCCAAAATATCCTCCGTCTTCTTAGCACCAAAATGACCCATCAATCCACCTCCATGCGCCTCCTGCAACAACAACAGACGAACGGAACCAACTGGAATGCATAGGCGGTTAGCTCTAAACAAGAAACCATCATTCAACACAAATTGGTTCCAAGCACGACCTTCTTTACAATGCAGCAATACATCTTTAAAATCAACATCGGCAACATATTGTTCTTTAATTGCCTCAAGTCCAAAAATTCTACAATCAAGTTGAGACAATAAAGTATATCGCCTAGATAAAGCATCAGCAATCACATTACCCTTCCCTTTCTTATGTTTAATAATATAAGGAAAAGACTCAATAAACTCAACCCATTTAGCATGTCTACGGTTCAAATTGCATTGAGAATGAATATACTTAAGTGATTCATGATCAGAATGAATAACAAATTCTTTGGGCAACAAATAATGACGCCACGTCTCTAAAGAACGTACAAGTGCATATAGTTCCTTATCATACGTGGAATAATTTAAAAAAGGCCCAGTAATTTTCTCACTAAAGTATGCAACAGGTTTACCATCTTGCATCAAAACACCACCAATGCCTATACCACTAGCATCACATTCAAGCTCAAAAGTCTTATCAAAATTGGGTAATTGCAGCAATGGTGCATGTGTAAGTTTGTCCTTCAAAGCATCAAAAGACTCATGATGTACCTTACCAAAATGGAAGTCAATGCCCTTCTTTGTCAACTCATGCAATGGTGCAGCAATGGTGCTGAAATCTTTGACAAAGCGGCGGTAGAAACCTGCAAGACCAAGAAAACTCCTCACCTGTGTGATAGTTTTTGGTACAGGCCAGCTCTTTATGGCTTCAATCTTCACCTCATCCACCTCAATTCCCTGTGGAGTCACAACATAGCCAAGAAAAGAGACTCGATCCGTGTAAAAGGTGCACTTCTCAAGGTTACTAAATAAACATGCAACTCGCAAAGCATCAAAAACAGCACGCAAATGAATCATATGATCATCCATGGATTTGCTATAAATCAAGATATCATCAAAGTAAACAACCACAAATTTGCCAATAAAAGGTCTTAAAACCTCATTCATCAAACGCATGAAAGTACTGGGTGCATTAGTCAACCCAAAAGCAATACTAACCACTCATACAACCCGAATTTGGTTTTGAAAGCTGTTTTCCATTCATCTCCAAGTTTCATTCTAATTTGATGGTAGCCACTACGCAAATCAATTTTAGTGAAAATTATAGCACCACATAACTCATCAAGCATGTCGTCTAGCCTAGGAATAGGATGACGATACCTAATAGTAATGTTATTAATGGCTCTACAATCTACACACATACGCCAAGAACCATCTTTTTTAGGAACCAAAAGTACAGGAACAGCACAAGGACTAAGTGATTGACGAACATACCCACGATCCAAAAGGTCTTGGACTTGTCGTTGTATCTCCTTAGTCTCCTCAGGGTTGGTCCTATAAGCAGCACGATTTGGTAAAGTAGCACCAGGAATCAGATCAATTTGATGCTCAATCCCTCTCAAAGGTGGCAATCTCGGGGGTATCTCAGCTGGGAAAACATCCTCATACTCCTGCAAAAGGTTAGTGACAGCAGGAGGCAAAGTACTAGAAGCAATATCACCAAGCGAAAACAAGGCTTGTTTGCATATCAAAGCATAGCAAATATCATCAGTATAAATTTCAGCAAGCTCAGATTTTGTGGCAAGATATGAACGACCTTGTAATTTAATTGCAGCACCCTTAGAACTTGAGGAATCATTAACATTACTTGGTGTAGAAGCAGAATTAACAGGTTGCTGAATTTCAGGGCTTTTATTTTTCAAACTAGCAGCTCGTTCTAAATCAGCTTGTATAATTTCAGCAGGGGTCATTGGTAACAAAGTAATTTTAGTTCCTTTATGCATAAAAGTGTACTTATTACTTTTACCATGGTGTACAGCATCATTATCAAATTCCCAAGGTCTACCAGATAAAAGTGAACAAGCTTGCATGGGTACAACATCACAATCAACAGAATCCACAAGGTGGGCATTAAATTTTTGTTCTACCGTCATTTCCCAGTCAAGGTAAGCATCACCATCGTACTCACCCGAAAATGAAGGAATTGAAAACTTAATTTTAGCATACGGGTCATCTGGAGCATGGTTACCATGTGTGCGACGGTTGTGGTTGTGGAAACCATCCATACCTTGAGGGTTACGTTGCAAACGACGTCGTAACCTTGCGGTCCTTGTAGCTGACCTATCGACGGTGCCATCAGCCTTATACACCGTTGGTTCATCATGATCGTCTTTAACGTCGTTGTTGGTGTTGGTGTTGGTGTTGGTGTTGGTGGTCTTGTGAGCGGTCTCTAATTCGATAACCTGATCGGTTAGCTTAGAGACTCTCTTATCCAACCGCTCAATGCTTTCTCCCAGGTGAAGCTTGGTGACGGCGTCTGTGATGGTCCTGGTGATCGTCTCTACCAAATCACTCTGAACCGCCTACAAAGCCTTCTGTAGCTGACTTTGGCTCACGCACTCATCAAATTTTGAGGGTGAAGCACCCTCTCAATCGCTTCCTAACATCAGAAACACCAAAACAGGAAACAAAAAGTGAAGGTTATCCCTACAAAAGTACTAAGCAGTGGTGCCTCTCAACACAGCAAAAGGAAGCTTCTTGCAAAGCTCTTACAAAGTTCTGAAAACAAGAAAGCGAAGGATACCAGGGAGCTGTGTTCCACGATTGCAAGGGTTACAAAATAACCTATGTGAGTGGCACACAAATCAAAAACAGATAGTAAAGCTGAATAAGTGCCCAAGTAACTTGTCCCTAGTTGCTGGTCTAACTATGTCCTAGAATAGTAGTGATAGCAAAGAAGAAACAAGGAGACAAAGGGACACAGTCGATAACAGGGGGCTTAGTGTAAAACAACCAAACTCAGAAATTCCAGGGGGCTAGATGGAGCACTAGTAGGAATCCTAAATTTCTTTTTTTTATTTTATTTTTTTGATATTTTTTTCCAACTCACTGGCAAACGGGGAGAAACCACAAAGAATTTCAGCTCAAACCGAGCTAGGACGTGGCCTACAGAAAATCTTGAAGTTTCAGAAAACGTCGGGTTTCAACTTGAATGAATATTTTCTTTATCTTCCCGATTTTTTTTGAATTTTTTGATGAGGGCACATAGGACGTAGCCAGTGTGAGTATGCTCAGCTTTTTGTCAAGAATCTCCTGTAAAAATTTCAGCCAAAACGGACAACCGAGCGAAAAGTTATGGCCGTTTTACTAAAGGGGTGTCGGAATCGGTTATGAAGAAACCGGGAGTATGAGTGAAACCCAAGTGGGCTTGGGGTTGGGTAGGGATTTTTTTTTTGACGAGGTGGATGCAGCGGAAAGTGGAATATATGAAAATTGGTCCGAGGTGGTGAGGGTAGGTTTAGGGTGGGATTAGGGTGGGCGTGTTGATCAATCAACTCTAGCACACAAAGCCGACAAAACCGAGGATGGTGAAGGATATGGCGGCTAGGGTTGCAAGGGAAACACTACTAACGACAAAAACACAAATTAAACTAGCGACTAAACAAGAACTAGGGCGCAAACTCAATACTACGGAATCTGAAATTGAAATATGCAAAGGCTAAACACGTGGTTATGGGTGGGAGAAATTTTTTTTTGGCATTTTCTGTGGACGGTAGGAAGAACACAAAAACAACACTAAAGGGTAGTGCGAACCTGATGGTGCACCTGAAGCTCTGATTACCACTTGATGTAAACAAGGGTTCCCGATCTTTCGAAAGGTTCTTGGTAAGTTGATTTGGTCAGAGGCGACACACAAATCGATCCGGCTTCAGAACAGCACGTTCTAAACCGCGCAATCGCAGCACGACGTCTCCTCTGGTTATCAACCGTCCAAAGACAATTGACCTCACCGAGAAGGCTAATCCCTGCCTGCGAATAAAGAACACAAGCAAGAACAACGAAGAATGCAACACAATTGCAGATGTATGATTAAACTCTCAAAGTTGGGGTCTCACAAACCGATGAACGGCGACACTGTTTATGAACAGAATTGATCTAAGCAAAACCCAAACCCTAATGGTGTGGTGGCGGCTGTATATAAAGACCCTAGGGTCATGCAAGACCCTCTGGACGCGCCCCTAATTGGGCTCAACTAGATATAAATCCCAAAGGCCAAAAATAGGCGACGCAGTACCGACACAGATTCTGGACTTTCTCTTGTTTCAAGATTCCTGATGACTCCGGATGAATTTTGATATGAGGTGGGCGGCATTGGAAAGGTCTTCTCCTTATCTTTCCGTGCATATGTAGAACGTCCAAATCCGAGTCCGTATGCGTCCTGGGCGACTGTTTTAGTGCAGACTGGTCCTGGGCCCCGAAACAGACTCGAAGTCGGTTTTGATTGGGCCTCCACTTTGGCTTCCAAGCCCTCGCTGGTCCTCCACGTTCCCAACTCCTTCTCCCATCATCTCCTGGTCCTCTCCATGGTTTCTAATCATAAAATAATCATTAGGTAGCAAACCATTCTCAAAAGTAACATATAGCAAAAAACGTAGGAACGAGCTCACCTCTAAATTTAGTCGTCGTGCACGAGCTCTAGTCATTGGACCTTGCAAGTCCAGAATTGGAGGAGTGTTGTGTGTATCCATAGGAGTGATGTCCTCATCACATAGACACTGAGAAGGCGGACACGGGGAAGAGCTGAGTCACTGGAGAGAATGTCTGTCCTGGTCCCCCTGTCGGTAACACTCCTCAGTGTGATAACCCACTGGACTGAGCTGTCATAAAAACAATGAAGGGGCCTGGCTGAGTTGGCAGTTGCTAAAACTGTGGAAGTGCTGAAGGTCCTGACTGCTGACCTGCTTACCTCTAGGTCAACTCAGTCATCTGGGTCATCAGTGTAGTCAACAGCATCATCTACTGTCTCTGAAGCTCGGCTTGTCCCCTGATGACCTCCATCATCTGACGTCTATCCTCAGCTGTGCTCTGGATGAACTCACCCAGGCGTCCTGCAAGCGCTACTGCAGTGATAGCGTCCTCTGACTGAGTACCTGTCGGCTAGGGAGGTACTCCTATACTGGCTGACTCAGGAACCACCGTCTCTGGATGAGCTGCCTTCTCGTGAGTTTGCTATCTCTTGAGGGGGATCGCAGTCGGCCTCTAGTCAGCAGACAGGGAATGCGTCGTACTGCTCCTCTATCACTAGGCCCATCCCCTTCAAGAGATAGCAAACGTTGAGAGTATAGACCTGGTGACGTCCTCCTACCCTCTCAGAAATAACCTCCTCCATCTCTCCAATCAGTAAGTCTGCCAAGTCAAACTGCTCTCTTCTCAGAATAGCTGCTGTGGCCCACTGGTGAAGTAGTGTAAACTCCTCTCTGTAGCCAGACCTGGGAATGATAGTCCTGGTGACTATGGCTCTAACCACCTTGGCCTCTGCGGTGTGTGGTGGTGGAAAAGCAATCAACACCATGTAGTCTGAAGGTAGCTTCCCTCCCTGTGGTCTGCGAGGTGGCTCAAGGGACGGGTAGGTACTCCTATAGAGCTGAAGGTCTGAAACAAGAAAACCAAAGCTGGCAATGAGATCCCCCTGGTCACACACTGTGGCTGCCCTCTAAACAAGAACTAGAACTCTGAGCAGTCTCTAGCTATCCATAGTGTAGCATAGAACTCTAGGACAATGTCCTCTCTGAACTTGTAGGACTCTGTGACCAGCTCTACAAGACCAGACAAGTAGGTGAAATACTGCTCCATGTCTGTCCCGGTGGCCCTCCTCATGGCCTGGTAGGTAGTATACTGCTGCGGCACAAACACCTTATCCTTGCCCTTCATGGTGAGATAGCGTCTCAACCCCTCTCCAATCCTCTTCTGGAGGCTTGTTCAGTAACTCTCTCCTGCAGCGAGGTACCTAGGGACTGGAACCCACTGCTCGATGGAGACAAGACATAGCGCCTTAAGGTCCTTTCCAAGAACCTGAAGTATGTCTGTCTCCCCAGCTGCCTGAACTAGTCTCTGCAGCCTCCTACTAGACACTGCACAGGTGCACTGCAGGTCTCCTGCCCAGTGCGCTGACCTCTGGGGACCAACTAGCTGTGTCTGCTTAGTCTCCTCCTCCTCCAGCTCCTCTGACTCATACTCAGAGCTCTCCTCCTCAGACTCCTCTTTCCTGCTGCGCGAAACATCCCTGCTCCGCAGATCTCGACGACCTGCCCTGACGGGTAGCCGGAGTACTCTACGACCAAGATGCCAGAGTGACTCCTATGACAAGAACTGTCCTCTGCCGGGTACTCCTCCTGAGTCCCTCAGTGTCACCAGATGGCTCTAGGATCAGCCGTGTCCCTGGTGTCCTGCTTGACTCCTCCATGGCATCCAGGTGCCTGGCAACCCTCCTAGCTCTCTCTGACTCAGGGTCTAGCCTGGTCCTCTTCCTGCTCTTCAGCTTCTCTGGCACCTTGCCCTTGCCCTTATCCTGATGAGATCCTGCCATCTCTGATTCTGCTGACTGCTGTCACTACACGCACGTAGGTATAGACAGGATGAGCATAGAGCCTAATACATCTATAAGTAAAGCACCGCTAGGTAAGAATGCGCAATAGAAACCCTAGCACTAAATGAAGGACATGATCACTAGACAATTATGCAAAGTAACAACAGTGATCATCGACTATATGTGGCTGGTGCGAGTCATCTAGCGTATAGTCAAATAATGGCAATAAATCTAACTATAGACTAGACAGGAGACAACCCTAGATATGCAATTAACAGACAGGCATGGAATTAATTGCAACTAGGTTGAGCCAATTGACTAATTAATGCAATTAAAGATGGGAATTCAATCTAATTGCATTAATCAACTAAATTGCTCGAAATTAGGGCATCAATCGATGAACGGAGGATGAGTACAATACCCTGTGATGTTCCGAAACCGAAGACTCGTGAATTACATGATCGATCGCCGAAAAGATGGAAACTTGGAACTTGCCGGCAATGGAGGTGGGAGAAAGGGCAAAGCCTTTCCCTAGGGTTTGTGGAGTTCGGCTCTAGAGGCTGGGTACACACGGGCAAGGTGGAGGACAAGGCGGCAGCGCGGGCACGACGGCGAGGCAGCTCGGCAGCGCTGGAATTCGGTGGCGGCGGGGGCTCTGAAGGTGGCGTGCAGGGCACACGACGGTGGGAGCAGCAGCGCGCGTGTGCGAGGGCATGCGTGGCTGCGCGCGATTGTGAGCAGGGGCGAGCGGTGGCGTGCGGAGGCGCGACGCTGCGGCTCGTCGGTGACGGGAAGACGACGGCGATGGCGGGAGCGACATGGCGGGGGCGCGGTCTCGGCATCGGGGGCGGAACGAGGAAGAGACCAAGGTCTCTGACGGAATTTGACCTAGGTCAAAAGAGTCACAGATGGCTGAGATCTAAAAAGGAACAGATCAATGGTCACAGATCGGGATTGCATCGTGCGATCAAACATAGTGACCGAACAATATGGTCTTTGGACCGAACGGTCCAGTTTGCTCTGGGTCTGCTGGCATCCCATATAGACCGGACGGTCTGGTCACTAGGACTGTTCTATCTGGTTTTTATGACCAGACTCTCCAGAACACTGTGCCTGTGGGCACTGACCGGACTGTACGGTCCGAAGATCGGACTGTACGGTCTCTACCAGGATTTTTGCTGAGTCAAGAAATTTCTCCATTTTCCAAGTGCCCTCACTTAACACCCAATTAAACACTATACTTGGAATATGAAGGGAACTCTCAAACACTCCTTTTCAAATAGTGGCACCTTTTGGCCTTATAATTTTTGCAAATGCCAAATGGAAGATTGAGCAAATAAGAACCAAGGCGAATAAGAGCCAAATGGGTATGTATGAGCATTAGTCCATGAACCACGCGAGTGGGTTTAACCTCGGAGTTCATAAGAGCTTGCTCAATAGGCATGAAGCACAATCCTTTCCTTTGGTCACACTTGTGGAGATGTAATCTCATATAGAGCATGAGACACAAATATCTGCAAGTGAGACAAGCCTCCTTTGTGTTTCCTATATGATGCATGCAACAAGCATTTTACATATGCATGAAAGTAAACATGCCTTGTGAATGCAAGCAATATTAAACAAGACATAAAGGAAATCTAACAATGCCAAGTTTGAACCCCTCCTAAGCTTACTCACTATAAGCCATACCCTTGCCTTGAGAAAAGCCAAACCACCATCTCAAGCACTCCCCCTTGCTTATAGCTATCTTGGATGGGTTAGACATTGACTAATTTTTATGTGTTTTTTTAGTTATTTACACATGCATGGATGCAAGGTATAGTAGTCACAAAGGAGTCCTAATTACCATGCTATGCAAGAGGAAGAAAAACACACTACAACTACGAAGAACTAACACGGTTACCTTCCTCATGAGTAGATATGACGTTGAGGTCCATGTTACTTGTGATGGACTTCACTTAATCTTTAAGTAAGCTCACGGTCCACCACCACCACCATCTAGGTCTTGTTCTTGGGCACCCACTTGTACGCGGCCAACCTATCAAGATCAACTATGCACTTAGGCACCCGTATGCTCTTGATCTTTCTCTTCTTGTTTGGTGGTCCCAAAGCCTTTGCTTTCACCTTGCCACCCTTGTCCATAAAGAGCTTGGAGTGGATGTTCTCATGGAACAAGTTAGGGTTAGGCAAAATAGTGGAACTTTTCACCATAGGGCAATCCTTGATAGTGTGGCCATTCTTGCAACACCTCTTGCAATAGTAGTCGTTAGCGAGTAGGGATTTGACCCATTTGGGAATAGAGTCACTCGTCCCGATAGTGTTGATGGAGGCGGGATATGAGCCAAGTCCACGGTGGGAGATGTTGTTCACAAGATTCTTCCAAAAATCTCCTTGTGGATGGCTCTACCACGTGCAAGTCTCTCAAGCCATCCATCACCATTTTCCTCCCTTCCTTGAGCTTGTGCTATTCCTTCAAAACAAAAGGTTTAAGAGAAGAAACCTCATTCGAGGTGGTTAGTTCATCACACATAGTAGAAGCATTGCTCATTGATGAACAAGAGGAGGGAGAGGCAAGGTTCTCAACATTGATGGCCTCATAAGCAATCTCAAGGGCCTTATACTTCTCATGAAGCTCCACATGATCACCCTTGAGTTTGTCAAAACTCTTGTTTAGGGCCTCATGAGATGTGACAAGGTCCTGGAGCTCACTCTCAAGGTCACCAACATGGTCCTTAGCCAACTTACACTCTTTTCTTACCACATCCAACATTTTGGATTTCTTGACGGTGATGTCGCGGGCTTGCTCAAGCATACTCCACAACTCGGCACAGGTGTGCTCCTCGTCATTGCTGTCACTACTACTCCAATCCTCACTCTCCCCAAGGTGGCTCGTGGCCATGAGGCACGTGGGAGGTGAAGGGAGAGCTCATGATGACGCGGTCTTGATCATGGCTAGGTCGGCCACTTCTTCATCACTTGAGGAAGAGGACTCATCACTTGAGTTGTTGCTTGTCCACTCCCCAACAGGAGCCTTGCAAGAGAATCTTTTCTTGGAGTCTTTGGCTTTGCCTTTGCTCTTGTCTTTGTTGAAGAACCTCTTCTTCTTTTGCTTGGCTTTGGGGTCTTCAACTTCTTCTTCTTCTTCTTCACTTGAATCTTGTGACTTGAATGCTTCTTTCTTGGGATTTGGGCACTCTCGGACAAAGTGATTCTTTGAGCCACAATTGAAGCACTTGCCCCTGGACTTAGAGGCAAACTTGTTCTTGAAGGTCTTCATCTTCTTCATGAGAAGAGCCAAGTCCTCGGTCAAGTCACCTTCATCATCATCATCATCAGTGACTGCCTTCTTGTTGTTTTTCTTGCTCTTTCTTGATTCTTGCTTGTGAGCCTGTAGAACAAGGTTGGATGGTTGAGGATCATCCATTCCCAACTGGTAGCTCTCGAAGGCAGTGATCTTGCCAAGTACATCCTTCATGGTCTTGGTCTTGAGGTCACCCTGCAAGGTGTAGGTGATGATGGACTCATATTTGGGGTCTTTGAAAAGCCTCAAGAATCTTCTGATGACCTCCACAGGCTTGAGCTTGAAGTCATCCCCAAGTGCATTCATCTCCTCCACTAGCACATGAAAACGAGAATACACAGTGTTAGCTCTCTCATGTGGTAATCTAGCAAAGTTATCATACTTGTTCTTTAGCATATAGTATCTTTCCACATTGACATCACTAGTACCCTTATGGATACCCTGAATCTCAGTCCAGATATCGTGTGCTGTCGAACTCAAATCCAATCTAGCAAACACACCCTTAGAGATGCATGAGAATAGAGCATTCTTGGCCTTAGCGTTGTTCTTAATGAAATCAGGTTCAAGAAGGTTCACATCCGCATCCGATTCATGGATCACCATCCATATCTCCGGATCAAGGGACTCCAGGTAGGCTTGCATACGTGCCTTCCAATACCCATAGTCCTCCCCATCGAAAATGGGAACACTCCCAACCTTTCCCGGCATCCTTACTCAAGGCAGTGAACCCTCAAAGTTGAGCACTTGGCTCTGATACCAATTGAAAGGACCGAGGGCCTACCGAGGGGGGGGGGGGGTGAATCGGTAGCCGACCACGAATCCAAATACTTCAATTTCACACCACTAGAACCCAACAAGCATTTCAACGTACACAGTTCTAGTAGGCCAAGACCCTATGCATGCTAGTGTTCATGATGCAAAACAAAATGCGAAAGCTAAACATACTAGCCTATGCAAGCCACAAGTCACCCTATCAACTAGAGCACTCAAATGCGGAATAGTAAAGAGGGGGTCAAGGAATGCTCATGATTTTTTCCTAAGGTCTCGGAAGGATGGCGCCTTCCCCTACTCCTCATTGGACCACTCCCGCCGGAGTCCCGTTCCCTTCCGCCACCAAGTGGAGTTCTCGCACACGAGCCCGCAATCACTCCCGGAGTGAAGACACGGTGTGCTTCACCGCTGCCACCAAGGCACAAGCTCGCCTCCCTCGAGAACTTGCTGGACTCTCGGAGCCGGCACGGGCGCTCACTTGCGATGCCCCTTTCACCGACGGGCTCAAACCGTGTACAAACGTGTGACGACCTTCACAACCGATCATGATAGGCTCCATCACCGACACCTAATCGGTCTAGGTCTCACCGTAGACCAAGAGTAACAACCTAGATCACACCCTCGAGGACACCCTAGCCTTAGATGTGCAAGATCACTCCTTGTTACTCTCACAAGCACTCTCAAGATATCCAATATCCTCTCCTAGTGCTCTCCTGTTTTCCTCTTGGACCTTACCAAATGCTCTCAGGTATTCCACTGGCCAAGAGTGGTCTCCAAGACCCCAGCAACAAAGTTATATAGGCTTCAAACCTCAAACTAGTTGTTGCTCCACGAAACCAGCTTTCTGGGCCTACTGACCGGACTGTCTGATCACTGCAGACTCTGGCTCCAACGGCTGTGCCCACTGCTGATCTCCTGCTGACTGTTGGTCGTATCTACGCACCCACTTATATACCGCAAGAGGACGGTGTAGATTGTAGCACTTTTTACCTTGAATTGAGTATTCCACGGTTTATCGAATCCACTGGGACCTTAGGGATTTATTAAACAAAGTTAATAGTAAAAGATCTAGTCAAGGTTACTGTCAAGGTCAGGTTGCATGAGGGGGAGACTGGCCAGCGCTCAGTTGCGTCAGACAGTAAATCTATCATTGCGTCGATCGGCGCGGGGATTGAGCCGATCGGCACACTAGTGAAACTAAGTCAAAGTGCGTGAGATCTATTAAATCTGGGGTTGTGCCGATCGGTGTAGGAGTCGAGCTGATCGGCACACTGGTGAATCTAAGCCAAATTTGTTGCGCCGATCAGCGCAGGGTTGAGCCAATCGGCACACCAGTGAGTCTAAGCCAAAGTGTTCCAGATCTTGTAAACCTATGCTGGTAAGTGAGTAGCTAGATATCTACTAGTGAGATCGTAACCAGAAAGTCTAATTGAATAGCATCATAATGGGTAATTACATAGATCAATGAAAACCTATAATGAGTAAGACCACGATGCTTTCCGAACGGCTCCCTATTTATCGCAGCGGGGAGGAAACCCTTAATCGCTCAGGTATCTTACCCTACTCAACTATCCAATAGTACTGCGCAGGCTTAGTGCTGTCACCGCTAAACCACACTACTGGCATCATCAAGCAACCATAATCACTACAATGTCCGAATACTATCCTAATCATCATGATTAAGATAATATCTACTTACTTAGCCTAGAACTAAGCAATTGGAATAAGCACATGCGTGATTATAGAATCAAGATAGACAAATCACCAAAACCATCATCAACATATTCAATCATCCTTGAGATACATAGTGTAAGATTCATCCCCGTCGAGATGGCCTATCTTGATGGATCAACTCTTGACTCCAATGGTTCTTGAAACTCAACTAGAGATCTATTCTAATGGGGAAGCCCTGGTGGCTCTAACTCACGGATCTGGTGTTCCTCTGTCGCCTCCCCTTCTGCGGCGAGGGTTTACAAGTATTTATAGGGTTTCTACTCGTAAAGGACTCGGTTTCTAGCAAATAAGCCGGAAAGGAAAATGCTCACATGGCAGCTATAGAAGACAGAGGAACCGACACGGGGAAGAAATTAGAGAAGACACGGCTTGCGCCGATCGGCTCATGGGCTGCACCGATCAGCGCACTGGGCTGCTTCAGTGCTTTTCATTGGTTCTGGACTCCTGTCCTCTCTATCATCGCATGAATCACCAATTTTACCTGTTTCTGGAATAAAGCTCCAAAACAACGCATATACAAATATATAGGCAATATCACAGGTAAATGGCCTAAATTAGTATCAGTTATGCTTTAATTGGGGTAATATTCACATATAAAAGGGGCACTTGAGAAGTGCCAACAGTTCCCCCACACTTAAGCCTTTGCTCGTCCCGAGTAAACTAAAAGAAAGAAAAATCAAAAAACATACTCTTTCTATCATAAAAGATATCTCAAATCAGCAAATGTTGAGCATTGTTCTATTGTGGTGTATTTCATATTGGTATTCAGCAAAATAGATCAAATATGGGCATAAGCTTAAAGTTCTCCCCAAAGCAAAAGATCATGTCCAATTCATAAATTATAACTTTTCCACACATGAAAATCACTTAAAAGATTGTTGTGAACATAGAGAATCTATATTCCAAATAATCCAAGGCAACAACTCATCTTTCAAATCACTCAACCAATATTCTACATCATAATGATCAAATAATATTAGTGTAAGGCTTATATGAGTAGCTAGGTGAGGTAATTCAAGGATTGCAAACATAAATCAATAATATATTGTAGTGCTAGGAGATTATTCTTCGTTGGAATTATAGAAACTTATCAAGATGGCAATTAAGAAAGAAAAATTTAAGAAATGACTCAGACTTTGGATATGTGGACATGTGCATAGCAAAAAATTTGATCTTGGAAGATTGCACATGGTTGGAATGATTCATGGCTATATTGAATTTCGAGAATAAGCATGTCATATATCATCCCCCCACACTTAAAATTTTGCTAGTCCCTTAGCAAACAACAGAGTTTTTTTTTACACCATCTCTGCTACGCCGATCGGCTCAGGGTGCGCCAATCGGCTCTCAACCCAAATTTACCAATATTTGTTGGTATTTGATTTGTCTGGCATCAACTTTTATTCAAGAATTAAATATAGCCAGAAATATAGGATGTGGTCAAGGAATGATACTCAACAAGATGTTTTGGGTTTATGGTAGTGTACTCAGTTGAATTGAATTTTTGCATGAGTAATTTAAAGGCTAGAAAAAGATACACAAAGAATTGCCATCTTAATAAAGTTCATACCAAAAAGAATTAAATCCTAACCAAACTCAACCATCAATTTCATGTTTATCTACATATCAAAGGTTCATGAGTATTATTCAAAATATGGCATTGGTAGGTAAGGATCTTGAAAAACAATAAATTCTAAAGTTCACAACATAAAAATTTATTTTTGAAAGGATTGGTACTAAGTTATCATTACAAACTAGACAACACAAATGAAGCACATGGGTACTCAAAATTGCTCCACATAAGACATATTTGCTGAATAATCATTAAGTGTAAGTTCGAAATTTTATTCAATGCTCAACACTATTTGATCTTCATCAACACTTTTCAAGAAATAATAAATAATTCAATTCTCCTAATAGAGCATAACCGCCACCATTATATTAAGATCGAAACTTGAATACATGATGATGATTTTTGCACACACTTGCATGAAAATTAAACTACTACTAACACACTTGCATGAAAATAAACACACTACTAACACACTTGCATGAAAATAAACACACTACTAAAACACTTGCATGAAAGTAAACACACCCGATACATGGTTTCCCAACCCGCTCACACACACATAAGTAAATAAAGAGAAAAAAAACTGCAAAAGATAAAAGAAAACGCAAACCAGGAAACCGATACACGTGCCAACTCCTAGGCACTCTAATCATCCGAAGGTGGAGTCGGTGGCTGATCGAAGCCATAGCACCGCGCCTTGAGTCGCTCGAACTCCTCCACCATCGCATCATGGTTGTACCTCTATTGGGACGTGGCTTCCTCCACGCGCTCGATGTAGTGCAAGTTGTTGTCGAGGTACCCCTGCATGGGCACGAAAAAGTCTGCACTGGGCACAGGAGGCACCACTGGTACACGCCCTTGGTACCTGTAGTCAACGCCTGCGCTGCAATAGGGTGCGTCGATCGGTCCGTTGCCTGCGCCGATCGGCGCAGAGGGCTGTGAACCGCCTGCTGCGTCGCTCCACCCTGACTGGTACTGCTGGTACTCCTAGCGTGACCCCCAGGAATCCCACTCGCCGCTGGCTGCTGTAGATGTCTCCGGCTGTCGAACCCGCCCACGGCGGTCCTTGAGAACTCGCCCCCCCTCCAAGAGACCTTCCTCAAGTCAATTTGGTCCCTCCAGCTTGCGAGGGAGAAAAACTCCTAGCTCCGCACACGGGAGCTTTACGTTGGTGCCGCCGACATGGAAGCCGGCGCGAACACTTCCCGTGACAAAATTGCCACGAGTCATATTCTCGCCGATCTCCGTCACGCACTCCCACTTGTCGTCGCGCCCTCCCGGTCCGTTGCTGTCGCAGACGAGGGCTGGTAGGCCTTGAAGATAGGCCCCGAAGGCCAACTTCTTGCTTGCCTTGCCCCTCTTGTTGAGTCAACTCCGCACCATCACGGACATGGGATTACAATGAGACGGACTCACGATGGCGTTGAAGAGCCACTGCAAGTCCGCATGGTGACGTTGCTGGAGTCAACCTTGTCGCATATGCGTGCCGCCAACCACCGATGGAAAACTTGAATGGTTGGGTTGCGGATGTTGCCGCGCTTCATCTCCTCTATGAACGAGAGCCGCCTCCAAAAGGAGTCCAACTCCCCACGTCCCAAGATGCCGGCGACGTCGGCGTCGGCGTTGAAGCCGAAGGCTTGAGCCGCCGCCTCCATGGTCACCGTGTGGCTGATGTCGCGGACGCGGAAGTTGATAGCCTCTCTACCATCTTCGACGGTGCCAAGCCTCATCATAGAAGCAACCTCGGTGATGACATCGAGGTTGTAGTCCATGGGGAGGAGGTGGAAATCCACCCAGCCGAGGTTGTCTAGCATCCTCCTTAAGTCCTCCCACATGCCGAACGAGGTGAGGAAGGTCTCGTCCAGGTCGAAGTTGGGGACGAACCTTCCCCTCACCGCGAGGTAGTGCCACTGTTCCTCTATGCTTAGGAGGGTGAAGCCCTCCTCCACCATGTGCGGCATGAATGCCGGTGGTGGTGGTGATGTGGGAACCCCATGGCTCGCCGCCGTTTGGCTCCTCGTAGCACGCCCTATTGCAAGGGACGCGTCGGAGACGGAGTGGCGGGCGCGGACCTTGTATGTCGCCGCCGCCGAGCCGGTGGATGCACTACCTACCGACATGTCATCGCGAGCCTCGGAGCCACCCCTCGCCGAGGAGTTACCGCTCGACTCGCTGCTGCCGCCGGAACTGCTCCCCCGGCGCAGCCTCTGGCCCAACTTGCCGACGAAGGAGCGGAGACGATCCATCTGCGAGGAATGCGGAACATGTGCAAGATCGTGGGTAGTGGGGAAGGTGGAGAGATTACTGGGATGGTGTGCTGAATGGGGGTGCCTGACCTCCCTTTTTTAGTGTGGAAGACTTCCAGGAGAAGGAACCGCCATAAAATTTCAAAATTTGAGAGCGCGCCGATCGGCACGGGTACTGCGCTGATCGGCACAATTCAAATTCTGAATGCTCTGACCACTCTAATGCTTGATTCCCCTGCTTCATGTCGCTTCCTGACACATCATGTTGGTTGGCAGGGGAACAAGAGGGAATCCTGATGTCTTGTTGGCGGCGCCGATCAGTGCGGGCCCGCGCCGATCGGCACGCCGTCTCCTTTTCAGCTTTTGGTCAATTCCGTGTCTCCTCTGTACTGCACACCTGCATAATAATCATACCTGTTCCTCAAAATCAATGCCTGCCGCCTTTGTTGCCCATTAGGAACATCTTGGGTACCCGCGCCGATAGGCGCAGTAGGGCGCCGAACGGTGCAAGTCCCTTGCAACTCGTCTTTAGATCCAGCGCTGATTCTGATGCCTCGTGTTCATCTCTTTTACCTAATTTCCACTTCTCCAATGTTCCTGTAGTATTGGCATACGTGTTGGGGCTCATCTAGTGAACGCGCCGATCGGCGCAACGTCCGTTTTTGCTTCTGGCCCCTCGCTTCTTTGCTAGATGTTGTCTTCCTTAAAAATAGCTCTGTCTCCAAAAATTATTGTGCTAGTTTAGCACTCCTTCAATTCTGGGCGTCGTCGGCCTTCTGTCCTGACTTGGGCAATGCTGAGCCGATCGGCGCAAGCTCTTTTCCTTCCTGTTTTTGGTCTTTTTTTTTATATTCCTGCATTGTTAGTCTACAGTATGTATATACACAGTTTTGAACGAATAAACAAACAACGCAAGAGCACACAAGAATTAAGCACACACTTTTCTAATTTTTTTATTTTATTCGGGAGATTATTTTTATCACAAGCAAGCAAATTTTAAAAACACCGGGTTGCCCTCCCGGCCAGCACTAATTAAGTAAATGAAATGGGTTGCCCTCCCATAAGCACTAAATAACTTCTAAATCCACCGATCATTGGGTTGCCTCCCAAGAGCGCTCTAGTTATTTAAAGGTCAAAGAGCTCAACCTCCCCGCAAACAATCAATCCTTAGTGTCGCGGTGCGGGATGTGAGGCCGCGACACTACAAGGTTATCTTATCTCCATGGTTCATATAGCTTGGTTGACCTATCCATACATCCCATCCAATTACTTTTGACGCCTCGATGCCACGGTGTCTTCTATCTTTTCACTTCATCAATAGCACGGCACTCTTCTCCCTTTGGGCGAAACTTTAAAGAGTAGGGAGTCCCACTTATATCGAAGCTTATCTCACCACTCCCAACATAAATACTTCCCTTTGCTGTCCTCAAGAAGGATCTGCCTAAGATCAACGGGGTCCTCGTCCTCTTATCCATATCAAGCACAATAAAATCAACAGGGACGATATGATCTCCAATTTGAACAGGCACATCCTCAGCAATTCCATCAGGGAAGCGTACCGATTGACGGCTAACTCCAAACACATATCCGTAGGCTCTAATTCAGGCAAATTGAGATTTGTGAATATATGACGGGGCATAACACTTACGCTTGCTCCAAGATCGCACAAGAACCTATCAAATATCCTTGTTCCAATCATGCATTTGATGTTTGGTGATCCAGGGTCGGGTTTCTTCTCTAGTGCAACATCATTGATTGCCGCCGTTAGTTCCTTAGTGACCTTCACAACCTCCTCAGAAACTAGAGACTTCTTGTTTTGCATCATGTACTTAATGTACTTGGCATAGGTGGGAACTTGGATAGCATCAACAAAAGGGACATTGATGTAAAGCTTCTTCATAATATCGATGAATCTTGCAAACTGCTCGTCGTGTTGTCGCGCTCTTTCTGTCTTCGTCAGTAGTTGAGTATCTAGAAACGTGGCAGAGCCATGCTCTTCTGTCTCCACGCCCATCTTCAGACCAGAGAGGTTATCATCCTCCTTGCGCCGATCGGCACTTTCAGGGAGCCGATCGGCTCCGACAGGGTCGTCGCGCCGATCGGCGCCGGGTGTGCGCCGATCGGCGCGGGGCTTCTTTGCTCCCGCAGAGTGTTCTGGATCTTCTGTTTGTTTTCTTGATCACGTAGCTATTGCCTTCAACTATTCTACAGACATCGTATTGCCAGGAATAGCCCCCTTATTGCCTTGAATGGCTTGCGATAGCTGTCCCATCTATTGCTCTATAATCTTGGTATGCTTCAAAATCTGCTCGTTGCAGCTCCCAATTTCTATCACCTTGTCATTAACTCTCTCAAAGGACACGATCAATCTCCTTGAATCTAGCTTGATTGTCCTTGTTGATCTTCTCTTGAGCTTGGAAGAACTCATGACATTGGAGACGAAGTGGGATAGAGTTTTGCATGGATGAACTAGGAGAGAAAGAACTCCTTTGTTGTTGATATTGGGGCTTCCATCCACTATTCTTCATATCTTCTAACATCTTCATCTTTTCAGGGTAATCTTTCTGCACATGACCAAATTCTCCATACTCACTACATGTTGAGCGTGATTCCGCTAGCTTGAGTGTCTCTTCCTTAGGGATATGAAGATTATTGTCCAAACTTCTTTGAATAGATCGAGGCGATCTATAATCAATTCTTCCTGAGTCTTCTCAATCACACTCTTCGCTACTCCTTTTGAAGGTTGCAAATTCCTTGAGCTTCTCTCACCATCCCACGATTGATTTTCAACTAACAACTTGATCAAACACCGATGGGGGTTTTTGACATGAATGATCCTGCAGCTGAGGCATCCAAATGTTGACGTGACAAAAGATTCAATCCTGTGTAGACCTTCTCAACAACTTCTCCAACCGTCAGACCATGATGAGGGCATGCTTCCATATGCTCATTGTATCTTTCCCATGCTTCTCCAATGCTCTCATCAATATTCTGTGTAAATCCAAGAATCTTATTTTTCAAAGCTTGAGTCTTACCGGGGGGGGGGGGGGAGTATTTGGCTAAGAATTCAGCTGCTAATGTGTTCCACACCGTTTTCACTATGTTTTCCAATCCATTGTACCATTGCTTGGGGCGTCCAACTAGAGAGAAGGGGAACAACCTCACACACGCTTGATCTCCTGTCAATCCCGCTATCTTGAATGTGCTGCAAACTTCAAGGAAGTGTTGCAAGTGATAATTGGGATCTTCTGAACCTGTGAACGGTTGTTGCTTGACAATACTATTCCAACATATCTATCCAATTGATACGGAAGTTGATCCTAAGCTTCTTGGAAATCTGTCTTGACAATACTAGTCAATTGTGGCTTGAGACGATTAACCATAGGCACCTCTGCCATCTCCTCTTCTTCTTGCTCTTGAACTGAGTCTTCTATTGTGAATAATACTCAAGGTGTTGCGCGGACTGCTTCCAAATCTCCAAGTGACTTGCTTCTCTTCTCCGCTGTTCTCTTCTTGTGTAAGAGTCTTTCTGGATCATCGACGTAATTAGAGGGTTAGTTTGACTTAGGACCGTCCATACCTGTTAGTTTCACTTAACAGAATATATGTACTAGAGAGACAAGTAAAGCATAATGACTAAACACTAATACATCAAACAATGTTTAAAAACCTGCTATGGTCCCTCGCAACGGCGCCAAAAAATAGAGCTTGTTGGTCATATCTACGCACCCACTTATATACCGCAAGAGGACGGTGTATGATTATAGCACTTTTTCCCTTGAATTGAGTATTCCAAGGTTTATCGAATCCACTAGGACCTTAGGGATTTATTAAACAAAGTTAACAGTAAAAGATCTAGTCAAGGCTACTGTCAAGGTCAGGTTGCATGAGGGAGAGACTGGCCAGCGCAAAGGTGCGCCAGACAATAAATCTGTCGTTGCGCCGATTGGCGCGAGGATTGAGCCGATCGGCACACTAGTGAAACTAAGTCAAAGTGCGCGAGATCTATTAAATCTAGGGTTGTGCCGATCGGCGCAGGAGTCGAGCCGATCGGCACACTGGTGAATCTAAGCCAAAGTTGTTGCGCTGATCGGCGCAGGGTTGAGCCGATCGACACACCAGTGAGTCTAAGCCAAAGTGTTCCAGATTTTATAAACCTATGCTGGTAAGTGAGTAGCCAGATATCTACTAGTGAGATCGTAACCAGAAAGTCTAATTGAATAGCATCATAATGGGTAATTACATAGATCAATGAAAACCTATAATGAGTAAGACCACCCTGCTTTTCGAGCGGCTCCCTATTTATCGCAGCGGGGAGGAAACCCTTAATCGCTCGAGTATCTTACCCTACTCAACTATCCAATAATGCTGCGTAGGCTTTGTGCTGTCACCGCTAAACCATACTACTAGCATCATCAAGCAACCATAATCAATACAATGTCCGAATACTATCCTAATCACCACGATTAAGATAATATCTACTTACTTAGCCTAGAACTAAGCAATTGGAATAAGCACATGCATGATTATAGAATCAAGATAGACAAATCACCAAAACTATCATCAACATATTCAATCATCCTTGAGATACATAGAGTAAGATTCATCCCCGTCGAGATGGCCTACCTTGATGGATCAACTCTTGAGTCCAATGGTTCTTGAAACTCAACTAGAGATCTATTCTAACGGGGCAAGCCCCGGTGGCTCTAACTCACGGATCTGGTGTCCCTCTGTCGCCTCCCCTTCTACGGCGAGGGTTTACAAGTATTTATAGGGGTTCTACTCGTAAAGGACTCGTTTTCTAACAAATAAGGCGGTTGCGCCGATCGGCGCAGGCCGTGTCTTCTCTGCTTTCTTCCTCGAGTCGGTTCCTCTGTCTTCCACAGCTGTCATGTGGGCCTTTTCCTTCGAGATAAAGTCTTGTACTGCACGTTAAGATCTTGGAGTTTCATAAATCTTCTTGAAGTTCCATAATTCTTCTTAGACAAATATCTTCAAGTGTCTTGCGTAGATAAACTTCCATAAACATGCGGAATGGGCCTCAGTCACTTCTGTGGGTCAAAACACCCTTGCGCTGATCGGCTCATGGGCTACGCCGATCGGCGCACTGGACTTCTTCAGTGCTTTTTGTCGGTTCTGGACTCCTGTCTTTTCCATCATCGCATTAATCACCAATTTTACCAGGTAAATGGCCTAAATTAGTATCAATTATGCTCTAATTAGGGTAATATTCACATATAAAAGGGGCACTTGGGAAGTGCCAACACTGACCGGACCGTACTGTTAGCTGACCGGACCGTCCGGTCCGTTTCTCTCTCCAGTCCAGAAACATTTTAGACTCAGCTTCCTCTCTGCCCTGTGCAACTCATACTGACCGGACCATCCGATCACTATGAATCCTGGCACAGACAGACTCTTCACTGCTCGCTGTAAGTTCCAGACATCTTCACCTAGTGACCGTACAGTCCAGTCATCATTGACCCCTCTGTTCGGTCACTATGTCTAGAAGCTAAAACTTGTCGTCTTCGCTTGACTTTGTTTCCCGACTTCTCCGAACAGCTCCTTGGCTTCCGCACTGTCATCTAGTGCCTATGATTTCACCGAGCAACCTTGCACATCACCAACTAGACATGACCTAAGAGAAACGACCTAGACCCCCTTGATAGTCTAGTTTTTCCTATGGACTCAAAGCCCTAACAACTAGACAAGTGTTCCCAACACTTGCTCCATAGCTTGTCCTCAGCTTTGATCCATCTTCATCAACCCTTGGACTCCATCAAGCTCACAAGCCTCCATGCTTGTGGTCATTATCATCAATCACCAAGGCAACCATCATCAATATGATTTGTAGTAGAGTTTAGAGATGATTCCTACATAGACAACACTCATGTAGATATTAGCCCACAATTTCATAGTTGTCATCTATCACCAAAATATTCATACCTTGGGGATCCCATTAATGGTCATGAAGCTTACAATTAGTCATGCATCATTATAGCGACATAAAAAAGACTATAGTAAGGGCTTATGTCTAACATTGTAATATAGTATGACTACATTACTAGCATACAAGGATAATAACCACATACATGAATGGATCATATAATCAAACAACAAACACATGACCTAAACATAACTATATAGAAAGACTAAACATATTAAATAGAATAAAGTCTTACAAAAGGAGAAAGATAGAAGAGCCATACCACAACTCCAAGGAAGACTTGGGAACTGAAGAAGACTCTATTTTAAGCCTAACTCCACTAAAACTAAAGGGAATTATGAAATAGTAAAGAGAGTAATGCTTCTTGGTGTGCGCTTTGGAGTGAGGCCTCTCCCTTCCTTTTATAGCTGTCCAAAGGCGGTTCTGAGGTCGGTAACTCCCGCCCTAAGGGGGCCAACCGCCTTTGGGAAGTCGGTGGGGAACCGCCATTCGAAGATGGGCCCTAGTGGGCTAACCACCTGTTCGGCCGAACAGGGGGGTGGACCACTAGGGTCCTGCCACCTCAGGAGCCTTGCCAGGTGGGTTCCAGTGTGTAGTGATATGGTAAGGTCGGTTGTTGAGGCGGTTTGCTTCTATATGTGGGCCATTCAATCCATGTACCTGGCTGTGATTGGCCGAAAGTTCATTTCCATGGATCTTGAGGCACTTCACTCCGTTTATGTATTTTCGCTGCATGTTAGTGTTTCTCCAAGCAATAGTGGATATTTATTAATGCTAACTAAAATGCATGGTGGAAATATACAATCCTTCTTTATTTTGAGTAATATTGATGGCCGAAAATGGTAGTCAATGACCATCAACAAACTCCCCCAAGCTGAACCTTTGCTCATCCCAATGCAAAGATAGAACTTTATGTTGTTGATCAGGAGTTGCTACAATGTTTTATATTCCCCCATAGTACCAAGTGCACAAAAAAATATTCTACCTTTTATTGAATAAGTTGCCACCCTTTTTACCTTAGTCCCTGCGGGGCTTTTGGCTTCTCTTTATGTTGGGTGGTTGAAAGATAGAACGGTCTTTTGTAGGACACCATTCTCTCATCCCTGTGTTCCACTTTTCATCTAGAGTTTTTCAAAAGATTTTAGCAAATAAAACTAAATTCCTCTAATGATCCACTCGGTCGCTCAATGTGTATAAATCCTTAGCAAGGCAATAAAGTTGCCTCATTTTGTGCCTACCTCTAAATAAGACTTATGTGGAGCTCTGGGTAGGAATAAATGAGACATACTTGTAACACGTATATTGCTAAACCAAAAGACTGATCCCACGGAGAAACAAGTCATACAATCTGATCAAAATGTGCATGTGTGTGGAATTTAGTGGAATGATGACGGAATGGTGGATACACCTTTTTGTGTAGACTCTCTCTTTCTTCAATTAGCACTTGGGCATGGCTATTTCTTTTTCTTTTTCTTTTTCTTCTTTTCTCTTTTTTTTTCCTTCATCATGCTCAAGATTGAGAGCAGGCATTTATTCTATTTTTGATAGCCATGCCTTCCATGCAACCAATTGAGAGAGAGTTGTAACATGATATTCATGGAGTATTTATTTTGCTAACTTCTAGAATATAAGTTAAGCATATGCTGGTGGATGCAATGGAATGATGTTACTATCTCCTGGTGTAGGAGCATTAGCAAATGATGGTGGATGTGGATGTGAATCTTGATCATAAAAGCATGAAATGGATCTCACAAAGGTTGCAAGCATTTTGATAAAGCTCAATGTGAAAACAAGCAGCATATGTGGAAGGTTTTGCAATGAAGTATAACATATGGCCGTGGTAGGAATTTTCATCGTTGAGGAACTTTTTGATTTTATCATTTTGAAAAACAAAATCTCCGGATGTTAAGCTTCACTTTAGGACAAAGATCATAGCAGCCCTGTTCTAACCATATCATGCTTCACAACAACCTAGACATAGACATGCACTTTGCAACCCACAAGTAATCAAGTTCAAGGAAAGCATGTTTAGCCAACAAACTCAAAAATTGGGAGAGTAGTAAGTTGTATACGAGGGACTATAAAAAGATATAAAATAGAGCAACTATTCATCATCTCAACATGAAGGCATGAACATCCCTAGCATGCATGACAACCTATTATTTTTGTTCTTTTTAGTTTTGCAAATTTTTATTTTGTTTTATGAGGGTAAGTCAAAAAAGAAAGAAAGGAAAGATACAAGTCACCTTGGTGGGGGTGCTCCCCCAAGCTTGCTCTTGCTCACGGCTGTTGGTTAGGATCAAATCTTCTCCAATGGTAGTATGCCGCTGTGTAGTCGTAGTGCTCTCACAGCTGTTCCTGGAGGTGACAAAACTGGTTATCACTATGCTGCTGCCACACTCTGGTGGTCTGGGCGTGAGTAGCAAGGGTGTTTTGCATTTCCCCTATTCTCACATCCAAATCATCCATCCGCCTTGTAAGATCTCTCAATTCCGAACAATAGTCATGATGACTAAAGCCCGAAAATGAGTGACGTCCGTCATGATGTGGAGGCGTCCCGATCGGCTCAGGGCCATGTCCCCATTGTGTACTACTAGCTTGTTGCCCAGACGAATCTCTAGTCTCAAACTGCTGCAGCGTGAACATCCAAGCGGGGTCGCCGGAATGTTCTGAGCCTATAGTGTAATCAAGGACTGGTGGTGTAGTCCTGGCTGCACTAGTGGTGGCATGCCTCATGCTTTGTCGTGAGTGTCGCTTGGCGGACCTGCCAGGCATTCCTTCTCTCTACAGCTATATGGCTAGAACCCAACAACTATAATAATGATATCCCGGGTTAGCCAGCGGGATTTTGTTTGTATAGCCGGGGTAATAAAGGATAATAGAACCATCAGGACCCTTCTTTAAATTGTGATCCTGCTAAAGAAATTTATAGTCTATTATGGGACGGGGCTCAGAAAGATAATCAAATCTAGTGTTGGATAAAGCCTTGACCCCTGTAGCAATATGGGTCACTAAAGAAGTGCATTTAATGGGTCCTGATCCTTTAATCTAATCTGACCATTGACAAATCATAGCTTCAAGAGGAGTGTTGACATTTCTTAACATCGTCACTAAGTTTCCTTAGCAAAGAAGCCAGAAATGTTTATGGGGTAATCTTTAACGAATGCAGAGAGTCCGCAAGCGCACGGAGAATACCGTTGTAGCATTTCACCCGGAATTATTCAGAGTATCATATTTGTTTTATCCCAAAGGAAGGCATATGATTGATCAGAGTAATTACCATATTCTAGATATTTGCACATTGGATTATGAAACAGTGTCCTCATAGGGGTAAGGATAAAGATAAACATGGTAGTGGACACACAAATAGCATACTCAAGTTATATAAATATTAGTCTAGTGGGGAAGGATAAAGAAAGAGCTAAGTTCCTATGTTGCTTTTATATAGTTACATAGTATACATTATATACTATTATATAGATACAATGACAATGCAAGACAATCAGATCATCACACCTTGGGCATCCGGTTTTCCCCTACATCCATAGTACGATTCCGGCCAAGAGGCTATTACATAGCCGAACATGGGGGATTTCAAAGGACAGAATGGGCTGTCACTACCTACTGCCAACCCCTAGCAATCTGTGGGCTACACGACAAATAATGCATTGTATTGATCTAAGCACCATACTTACATCTCTAGAACAATACTCCTAATCCCTTAAGCGATGGATCAGAAAATGAGTAATCACATTTAAGTGAACACTAAGCACATGGAAATGATCTAAGTCACACATTAGTCATGCATCATTATAACAACATAAACAAAGACTATAGTAAGGGCTTATGTCTAACATGGTAATATAATAGGACTACATTACTAGCATGCAAGCATAATAACCGCATACATGAATGGATCATATAATCAAGCAAGAAACACATGACCCAAACATTCTATATAGAAAGACTAAATATATTAAATATAATAAAGTCTTACAAAAGGAGAAAGATACAAGAGCCATACAACAATGCCAAGGAAGACTTGGGAACTTAAGAAGACTCTATTCTAAGCCTAACTCCACTAAAACTAAAGGGAATCACGAAATGGTAAAGAGAGTAATGCTTCTTGGTGTGCGCTTTGGAGTGAGGCCTCTCCCTTCCTTTTATAGCTGTCCAAAGGCCATTCTAACGTCGGTAACTCCTGTCCTAAGGGGGCTAACCACCTTTAGGAAGTCAGTGGGGAATTACCATTCGAAGATGGGCCCTAGTGGGCTACCCACCTGTTTGGCCGAACACCCCTGTTCGCCGAACAGGAGGTTGGCCCACTGAGGTCCTGCCGCCTTGGGAGCCCTGCCTGGTGGGTCCTAGTGTCTAGTGATATGGTAAGGTTGGTTGTTGAGGCAGTTTGCTTCTGTATGTGGGCCATTCAATCCGTGTACTTGGCTGTGATTGGTCAAAAGTTCATTTCCACGGATATTGAGGCACTTCTTCACTCCGTTTATGTATTTTCCCTGCATGTCAGTGTTTTTTCTAAGCAATAGTGGATATTTATTAATTCTAACTACAATCCATGGTGGAAATATACAATCTTTCTTTATTTTGAGTAATGTTGATGGGCGGAAATGGTAGTTAATGACCGTCAATAAACTCCCCCAAGCGAAACCTTTGCTCATCCCGGTGCAAAGATAGAACTTTAGGTTGTTGACCAGGAGTTGCTACAATATTTTATATTCCCCCATAGTACCAATTGTACAACAAAATATTCTACCTTTTATTGAATAAGTTGGCATTTGGTAACTCACCCTTTTTACATTAGTCCCTGCAGGGCTTTCGTCTTCTCTTCATCTTGGTTGGTTGAAAGATAGAACGGTCTTTTGTAGGACATCATTCTCTCATCCATGTGTTCCACTTTTCATCTAGAGTTTTTCAAAAGATTTTAGCAAATAAAACTAAGTTCCTCCAATGATTGACTTGGTCGCTCAATGTGTATTAATCCTTAGGGCATTGAAGTTGCCTCCTTTTGTTCCTACCTCTAAATAAGGCTTATGTGGAGCTCTGGATAAGAATAAATGAGACATACTTGTAACACATATATTGCTAAGCCAAAAGACTGATCCCACAGAGAAACAAGTCATACAATCTGATTAAGATGTGCATGTGTGTGGAATTTGGTGGAATGATGATGGAATGGTGCATACTTCTTTTTGAGTAGACTCTCTCTTTCTTTAATTAGCACTTGGGCATGGCTATTTCTTTTTCTTCTTCTTCTTTTCTCTTTCTTTTTTTTTCATCATGCTCAAGATTGAGAGCAAGCATTTATTCTATTTTTGATAGCCACGCCTTCCATGCAACCAATTGAGAGAGAGTCATAACATGATATTCATGGAGTATTTATTTTGCTAAATTGTGGAATAGAAGTTAAGTATATGGTGGTGGATGCAATGGAATGATATTGCAATCTCCCGGTGTAGGAGCATTAGCAAATGATGGTGAATGTGTACATGAATCTTGATCATAAAAGCATGAAATGGATCTCACAAAGGTTGCAAGCATTATGATAAAGCTCAATGTGAAAACAAGCAGCATATGTGGAAGGTTTTGCAATGAAGTATAACATATGACCGTGGAAGGAATTTCATTGTGGAGGAACTTTTTGATTTTATCATTTTGAAAAACAAAATCTTTGGATGTTAAGCTTCACTTTGGGACAAAGATCATAGTAGCCCTATTCTAACCATATCATGCTTCACAACAACCTAGACTTAGATCATGCACTTTACAACCCACAGGTATTCAAGTTCAAGGCAAGCATGTTTAGCCAACAAACTCAAAAATTGGGAGAGCACTAAGTTGTATATGAGGGACTATAAAAAGATATAAAATAGAGCAGCTATTCATCATCTCAACCTGAAGGCATGAACATCCCTAGCATGCATGACAACCTATTATTTTTGTTCTTTTTAGTTTTGCAAATTTTTATTTTGTTTTATGAGGTTAAGTCAAAAAAGAAAGAAAGGAAGGATACAAGTCACCTTGGTGGGGGTGCTCTCCCATGCTTGCTCTTTCTCATGGCTGTTGGTTAGGATCAAATCCTCTCCAATGGTAGTATGCCACCGTGTAGTCGTGGTGCTCTCGTAGCTCTTCTTAGAGGTGACAAAACTCGTCGTCATTGTGCTGCTGCCACTCTCTGGTGGTCTGGGCGTGAGTAGCAAGGGTGTTTTGCATTTCCCCTGTTCTCACATCCAGATCATCCATCCTCCTTGTAAGATCCCATAATTCCAAACCATAGACTTGATGACTAAATCCCAAAAATGAGTGACGTCCGTCGTGATGTGAAGGCGTCCCGATCAGCTCAGGGCCATGTCCCCATTGTGTACTACTAGCTTGCTGCCAAGACGAACCTCTAGCCTCACACCGTTACGGCGTGAACATCCAAGCGGGGTTGCCGGAATGTTCTGAGCCTGCAGTGTAGTCATGGACTGGTGGTGTAGTCCTGGCTGCGCTAGTGGTGGCACGCCTCTTGCTTTGTCGCGTGTGTCGATCGACGGACCTGTCAGGCATTCCTTCTCTCTGCAGCTATATGTTTAGTTCCCAACATCTATACAAATGATATCCTAGGTTAGGAAGCGGGATTTCATTTGTATAGCCGGGGTAATAAAAGATAATAGAACCATCAGGACCCTTCTGTAAAGTGTGATCCTGCTCAAGAAATTTATAGTCTATCATGGGACGGGGCTCTGAAAAATAATCAAATGTAGTGTTGGATAAAGCCCTGACCCCTGCAGCAATACGAGTCACTAAAGAAGTGCATTCAATGGGTCCCAATGCTTTAATATAATGTAACCATTGACCAATCATAGCTTCAATAGGAGCAATAGGAATTATAACAATTGCAGCAAACAAGACACGTAATTCATTATTACGGATAGGTCTAGTGTCTTGTCTATGGAAACAAGTCATAGCAAGCCACCTATGCCATAGTTGTAGAGTTGGGTTGTGAATGTCACTCGTCCTAAGACATTCACAAGAAAACTCTCCCGAAATCGTTTGCCAAAAAGATCCCTTTTCAAAACCCATGGTTGCACCTTCTAAGTTAGTGTTGCAATAACTTTTAAACTTAAGAAAGATGCTAAGGTATTTCGAAGTGAGACGGTATCCCTTCCCGAACAAGCGGAAAAGTACCCCGTCGTTATCTTTTAGCAAGGTGCACAAAAACCGGATAGTGAGGAGGCGTGAACCTACCTTAGTGATGTGTGCAAATTCGGCCCAACCTAATGCTTTCCAAATATAAAGGAACTCAGAGTCCATACCTATAATGGAAAGTAGGTTGTCGTCATACACCCTGGTATGGATGAAACTGCGGTTGTGTAGGCGGTGATAGACTCGTCTCTCCCGTTCACCCAGTAGCTAGAGGTCGGTGTTGGTGAGAAGAACGTGTGGCTCATCCTCCTCCATATCGTCCTCAACGGGCGTATACCTTGTTAGTTCATCCTCGATGGAGAAGTGTCTGCTCGAGCTGCCGTGTGAACGACGTGAACTCGAATGCGTCACCCGCTGCGTCAACGCCTTAGCCTACTTCATCTGCACCACTTAAGCAAAAACACAAGAACAACTCGAACATGGGTTATGGGTTAGCAAATAAAATCTGCCGGCCGTGTTGATCTTGCCAAACCTTGCAAAGGACTTGAACAATCAAAACAAAAAACAAAGCAAACTAAAAGGGAAATATTTTTGGTGGTTTTTGGAATGACAACATTGGAGAAGCAATGTGAGAGCTCAAGAGCAAATGAGTGAAGGAGGGAGTGAAATGAGAAGTGAACTTGGAATGACAAAACACTCTCCCCCAGGCAGTCAATTTATAGGAAAATTCCCAAACCGTCGAAAACGGCTAGTGGGGAGCCCAATCCAACCGTTGGCAAAAGGCCAAGGTTTGTGGGGCCCACACCCCTTCGGCCGAACATGGGTGTCCAACCGATCGTGGGCAGGTCCCACTGGTCCCTCACTTTGGCTCATAACTCCCTAATAGCTATATTTTCTGAGCTGTAGGGGTTAGGTCCAAAGTTTGGACAGAATTTTGCTCAGAAAAATATTTTCTTAAAGTTGGAAACCAAAAACCAAATTTTGTATTTTTATCAAACAAAGAAGAGGGTTGGAATAAATTCTAACATCCTTGTGTGAAATCCAAATATGAAAATGCAGAGGCAAATTTGAAAGAATCCAAAAGTTTGGAAAAATTCAAATGTGCAAAAATTGAGGAAAATAAAATATAATATAAATACCAATTTACCATTGGCAAGGGCTCACCAATTTTTGAAGACCGACGAGCGGGACTTTTCTCCATCGCGTTTAGCTTGTTGTTGTAGCGTCCGGTCCCGGAGAAGTGGACACGGATGGCTGCACTTTCTTCACTCGCCACACCTTCTTCATTTTTGGTGTGGCCGGTGGCTTCTTGGATTTAATAGGCTATGGCTTTGCCCACAGTCCTGGCCTCGCCATAGGTGGGATCTTCTTCTCAAAATGGCATGACATCTCCTTAGCCATGATCTTCTACATGTAGGGAATGAGGCTATGCTTTGTTGGGGGTTTTACTTCGACCTCTTGAATATTCTTTGGGTTTGGCCCATACTTGATCTTGATCATTGAGCACTGCTCTCTCCTTGGCCAAAAATCAAACCTCTCCTCCTTCCTATTGATGAGGAAACGGATTTCTCTGGCCCCAACATCAATGTGTGCATCAGCGGTGCTTAGAAACGGGAGCCCAAGAATGAGTGGCGTTTCCTTCTCAACATCCATGTCGAGCACCACAAAATCCACAAGGATGAAGCAAACCCGTATTTTCACCGGAACGTCTTCTGGAATTCCCTCAGGATAGTGGACCGATGAATCGGCCAGCTGAAGTTGCATCGGTATAGGGGATAGAGTTGTATAGTTCACCTTGTCAAAGACCGCCTTGGGAATCACACTGATGCTCGCACCAAGGTTGCATAGATCATGGTCGAATTTCTGCGCCCCGATCAAGCAAGTGATCATGGGGCACCCCTGATCTTTCTTCCTTTCAGGAAGCCGGTTGAGTATAGCTGCGCTACGCTCTTCCATCAACCTTCACAACTTCTGTGGTGGGCATCAGACGCTTGTTGCTGAGGATGTCCTTGAGGTAGCGGGCATAAGTTGGTAGTTGCATCGCATCCAACAAGGGCACATTGATGTAGATCTTCTAGATAACTTCAACAAAGTGGGCAAATTGCTCATCCACAGTCGGCTTCCAGTTACGACGGGGAAATGACATAGAGGTGGTGTCGAAAAACTCATGTGGAGCCACCTTCCCGTTGTGTACCACTTCATCCTTGTCCGAGGGTTTTTCTTTTTCGCTGTCCCTCCATGTAGTGTTAGAATATGGCGGATCCCGAGTGGTCATAACCCCTCTCGTGGTCATCGCATTAATATTTTCAACGGGAGACTCAGGTTGCCCTAGGACCTTCCCTGACTCTAAGAGAGGAACAGTAGCAGCTAGCTGAGCAAGTTGGGTTTCTAGCATTTTATTAAAACTAAGTTGATTTTTAAAGGAATAAGCAAGACCTTCTGGCTTAGCATTAACACTTTCTAAAGTCTTGTCATTGGCGGCAAGCTTTTTAGTGAAGATTTCATTGATTTTAGCCTGGCCTAAGACAAGATCTTTAAAGGAGGGTTGATTATTGGAAGAGTTAAAGTTGTTACCTCCTTGATAATACAGGCGTGGTTGACTCCACCCATTGCCTCCTTGTGGACGATAGCCGTTGTTGTTGTTGTTGTTCATGTACAACACATCCTCACGAGTCTCAGGGCACTCATTGCCCGAGTGACCCATGTTGCCATAGACCTCACACGTCATTGGAGAGTCTAAGGCGTTGACGGTGCCGACATCATACCATTTGGCTTGTTCGTCCATCTTCTTCATGAGGAGGTCCATTTTAGCGGCTAGCATGTCCACCTCCTTAATGGTGTGCATGCCCCGCTGGCATGAGTGAATACGATCTTCACTCCATCCTTGGTTGAAAACCATCTGCTCAATAAGTTCTTTAGCGTTATCAACGGTCAGTGAGAAGAAGGCTCCCCCCGCAGCAGCATCAACATGATCACGAGCTGATAGAGTCAACCCGTTGTAAAAGTGCTGGATGATAAGCCATTCATCCATCCAATGACGAGGACAAACGGCAATATACTCTTGCAGCCTTTCCCAAGCCTTAGAGATTGACTCCTTGGACTCCTGCTGGAAGCTTGAAATTCTTCCATGAAGGGCGTTGGTTTTGCCCAGTGAGAAGAATTTGGCACGGAATGTGGCTGAACACTTTTCCCAGGTACCCACAATATCCTTGTTGTTGACGGCTGCTAAGTACCATTTTCAACCGTCAACTATACTCAAATAAAGGAGAATTTGGCATTTCATACACGCATGCTTTATCACAATAATATAGTTCCACTTGTACTTGGAGAACTTTGTGCATGCAGGAGGAAATGTGAAGGAAACACCTCAAAAGGCAAGAAAACACACTTTCGACCAATCAGAGAGTGCCACATGGACGTCACACGGATTGAAGGGCCCATTTTCAGCACTTAACCGACGTAACTCCCTGTAATACCGCGCAAACCGATGTCAGGGCCCACAGGACAGCCACCTGGAGAAAGCACAGGCCAGGAGGGGCCACCCCCAGGTCGGCCGACCTGGTCAGGTCGGGCGACCTGGTCTGGCGCCCTCTCCGCCTGGGCTTCCACGTGTTGGCTCCTCCGCGACTCCTGATGGCGGTTTGAGGTGCCTTCCGTGGCGGTTACTCTCCCTTGCCGACCTATTGAGGCTATAAATAGAGGGTGAGGGCCTTCACACTCAACACACACCACAAGAAGCATTTCTCTCTTGCTAGTAGTAGTTCTTGGAGTTTTAGTGGAGTTAGGCTGAGTCTAGAGCTCTCTAATCCCAAGTCTTCACTTGGAATTGGTATGGCTCTTGTATCTTTTCCCTTTTGTAAGACTTTGCTCTTATCAATATATATATTTTTTCTATATAGTTGTGCTTGGGTCATGAGTTTCTTGTTTGATATTGTGATCCATATATGTGATAGTATAGTCTACTTGTGTGATAGTAGTTTATATTTATTATACTACTATTGTCATGCTAGTTATATACCGTCACTATAGTCTAGTTTATATGTTATAGTCTCTATGCTTAGTTTAGCTGATAAAGTATAGCATGGGTTTGGTGATCGTATTCGTACGGTAGCTCTGCCTCATTAATAGTAATCGCGGAGGGGCAGAGTGCTCTTTGGTCATGCAAGTATGGTACTTGGGTGACTGATTTGCATCAATTATTCGTTAGTCTACTGGTTCGTTGAGGTAGGCGGCAGGTGGTGACAGCCCTGTCCGTCCTTTGAAATCCTCCCCGCTAGGCTAGTGCGTAGGCTCTTGGCGGAAGTCGCCTGTGGATGCAGGGGTAAGTCCGTGCCTGAAGTGCTATACTATTGACTGCTGAACCTGAGTGTGGGTCTGTATGTATTCTACTTAGGCTATGCAACTGTATAGGAATGTATAGTAGGAGTAGCTTAGCCTAGTCTTTCCTCCACTAGACTTTATTTATTTAGTAGGAATCTTCTGTGTGTGTCACACTACCCGGTTATTATCATGTACCCGCCTGTCTTGGTTAGATATCCTTGCTAATTGTTAACATGATCTTATATGTTAGTAATGCTTCTTGATCATAACCTTC
Source organism: Eleusine indica (assembly GCA_030378355.1). Classification (NCBI taxonomy): domain Eukaryota; kingdom Viridiplantae; phylum Streptophyta; class Magnoliopsida; order Poales; family Poaceae; genus Eleusine; species Eleusine indica. The sequence continues at coordinate 19,547,258 of CM059497.1, forward strand.
CTTTGGGATAAACAAATACGATACCCTGAATACTTCCGGGTGAAATGCTACAGCGGTATTCTCCGTGCGCTTGCGGATTTTACCTACTTGACTCTAGGACATATTAGTCAACCGTTTCTGGCCCCATGCCGGGAATGATTTATTAATATGGCTTAGCAAAAGTCAACAAGCATTTCTGGCGCCGTTGCCGGGGAAGGCGTATGATATAAGAAAAATTACTAATGTATATAGTAGTGTTGCAATTATTAAGGCTATCTCCTAGGCAGGCTAACCTTGCTTTGTTTTCTGCATTTTGTATGAAAACAGGGTAGTGTATGACTGGTTTCGACTTGCCGACAAACTTCACTGAAGATCCTGAGTCACTCCTGAGAAGGACACGAGCTAGGCTCACCCCTCCTCGTAAGGAGACTCGGCCAATCGAACCTGTCATTCCCGCACCATCAAGCTCTGAGCAAATGGCCGACAAGACCCTCCGCGAGTTCTCCGCTCCCTCCGCTGCCAACATCCCTACGGGACCAGCTGGCAATGTGAGAGATGCGGACTTCGAGATCAAGACCGGTCTCATCACCATGGTGCAGGCTAGCCCATTCTGTGGGAAAGCCAATGAGGACGCTAGTGCTCATCTCCAGGAATTCCTGGAGATTTGCAACACGTTCAAAATGAAGGACGTCACCCCCGACGTTGTTCGCCTTCGACTGTTCCCGTTCTCTCTCCTTGGGAGAGCGAGACAGTGGTTCTACGCAAACCCTGAAGCTGTGAACACTTGGGAGAAGTGTTCAGCTGCGTTCCTTGCAAAGTTCTTCCCGCTGGGCAAGACCAATGCCCTCCGCGGAAGGATCTCAAGCTTCCAGCAGGAGTCGAAGGAGTCGATTCCTGAGGCATGGGAAAGGCTCCAGGAGTACATCCTGGCATGTCCCCACCACGGGATGGATGATTGGCTGATCATCCAGAACTTCTACAACGGGCTTACTCCGTCGGCCCGCGACCACCTCGACGCTGCTGCTGGTGGAGCCTTCTTCTCGCTCACTGTGAGCAAGGCAAAAGATTTGATCGAGAAGATGGTGTCCAACCAAGGTTGGAATGAAGAGCACCTCCAACCTCGCCAGCGAGGCATGCACTCCGTCAAGGAGGTTGACATGCTCGCCGCCAAGATTGACCTTCTCATGAAGAAGATGGACGACCAAGCCAATGGAGAAGTGAAAGCCCTAGACGCTCGTATGACTTGCGAGGTCTGTGGCAACACGGGACACTCGGGCAATGACTGCACTGAGACCCGTGAGGACGCAATGTTCATGGGCAACAACAACAACAACGGCTACCGTCCACAAGGAGGTCAAAGTTGGGGTCCACCACGTCCCAACTACCAAGGAGGTAACTCTGGCAACTTCTCTGGTTTTAATTCCGGTCATAATCAGCCCTCCTTGAAAGATCTTGTGCTTGGTCAAGCTAAGGTTAATGATAACATCAGTAAAAAGCTTGCCACCACTGATAGGACTCTTGAGAGCATCCACACTAAGATAGAGGGTGTTTCCTCTGCTCTCAAGAATCAGCTGAGCTTTAATAAAATGATAGAAACCCAATTAGCTCAGTTAGCTGCTACTGTTCCTACTGCTGAGTCGGGGAAAATCCCGGGGCAACCCGAGACCCCCTTAGAAAATGTTAATGCGGTTACCACGAGAGGAGGTAAGTCCACTCGGGATCCGCCATACCCTAACCATGCAGGAAAGGACACATCAGCTGAGAAGCCGGCAGAAGAAGAAGAACTGCCGCCCAGGAAAACGGCCCCACATGAGTTCTATGACACGAACCTCATGCCGTTTCCTGAAAGAAGAAGGACAGCCTCATCACATTCATGAAGAACTTCCTTGAGAAGGAAAAGGTTGCACAGCAACAACTGATGAAGGCAAGGAGGCAAAGGTCACACATTAAGCAACAGCCTACGAAGTCCCCAAGGCAGCAACCTCCGAGGTCTGCAAAGAAACAGGCTGTGAAGCCTGCAAAACCGCAGCCTCCGAAGCCCGAGAAGCCACCGACCGCAACAAAGACCAAGAAGGTGTGGCGAGTGAAACAAGAAGCATCATCCATGTCTTCATCTCCGGGACCGGACAATGCTTCATCGAGCTGAACGCTGGAGAAAAGTCCCGCTCGTCGGACTTTAAAAGGTGAGTCCTCGCCGGGAGGTTAAACCGGTAGTTATCCATATTTGCTCTTTTAATTGCATATTTGCTTTCCACCACATTTTGATTTTTCCCGACCACTGCATTTCTGCATTCTTGAATTTTTCCAGCCACCTTGGAATTTTTCAAAACTCATTTGCATTTTTGAAAATTTAGAAAATAGGTTTTTAGGCTTTCCATTTTGAAAAGATTTTTTGTCGAGCTTTTTGAGCAAAAAGGCAGCAGGGGACAAATCCCCTAGCCGTTGGGGAACACATAGGAAAAAGGGGGCTGCCAGGAGGCCCACCTGCCAGGTCGGCCGACCTGGTGGGGTCGGCCGACCCCCTGGCCCCACCTTTTCCTGTGCTCCTTTCTCCCAACGGCTATATGGCCGTTGCTCTGTCCCTTTCTAACGGTCATCTTGCTTCCTTGGCTATAAAAACCGCCCAGGAGGAGGAGCTTCACCATTCCAAGCTCATCTTTCACTCCCCTCCTTTGCTCACTTGTTGCTCTCCCAAAATTTCGTGTTCTTCAACTTTACTACAGCCCCAAAAACCCAAAAAAAAAATATTTCCCCTCTGTTTTAGTGCATTTGCAAGTTGTTGTGAGAAGAAAACCAATTTCGGAGAAGCTCGGGTTTGTTGTTTTCACTAACGCTCACCCGAACACTTGTTCGATCTTGTTTTTGTTCTTGTCTTGTGTTTGTTCTTGTGTGCAGCCATGTTCAACCGAATGAATCAAGTCGCCGGAATCAAGCGGAGAAAAAGCACTCGTGCAAGCACGAGTCAAGCATCCTCCGTCGAGCTCACACCAAGTCCGGGGCATGGTGACACCGAAGCTGAAATTCCGGAGGAAAGGCCGGCCTTGCTCATCACCGAGGAGCATCTCGACATCAAGGACGACCGCGAGGGCCAAGCCATCGCGCTCATGAGAGAACGGCCATTCGCCCACACCCGACGCTTCGATCCGGACTTCCTCGAGAAAATAGGTACGAGAGAAGAATTTACCTCTATTTTTCGCACTATGGGTTGGCTAAATTTCGTAGAAGTAGATGAGCCGGGTTCTCGTTTGCTTACTATGCAGTTTTTATGCACCCTTAGAAAGTATGATGAAGGCATTTCTTTTCGCTTGTATGGGCAAGAGCGCTTGGTCACATGGGGTGATCTTCATGCTATGCTAGGTCTAAATCCTAAATGTAGGCTAGACTTAGATAAAGCGCTAAAGGGGTTCCATAAAGAAAGTTTTTGGAAAAAGATTTCCGGAAACGAGTGGGGTCCCAAGCCTAGAACAAGTGCCATCCATAATCCTACACTTAGATTTATGCATGTGTGGTTGGCTATGACCTTGTTTCCTCGAGGTGACATTAGGGTTGTCCGGCAAGATGAATTGAAAATACTTTATGCCATGGTTAAGAAAATTAGGGTGTCACCCGCGGAATGCATGATTGATCAATGGTTAGACAATATAAAGTTGACAGGACCAATTGAGTGCACCTCTTTAGTTACTCGCATTGCGCAGAAGTGTGGTCTGCTTGAGAATGTTCATGTTGAATATTTGACGGTAGATAGAGAATTTCTAGACGAGGACTATTTTGTGCAAGGACATACTTTGAAACATGGTCCAAATAATACCTTGATCTATCACTTTCCCGGGTATACAAATGAATTCCCGTTACCTAACCCGGGTCTTCGTTTGTATCACTGTCGGGCACTAACCCTCCCACTTGAGCCAGTGGGAGAAGTTCGCAGGCATAGTGTTTCAGGGCGACCGACACGTTCCCGTAGGCATATGGAGCCTACACCGGAGTTTCACACTCCGACCGGAGATCCAGTATGGGAGCAGCCCCCACCACAGGACGAGGCGGGTGCATCAACATGGCAGGCCGGAGCATGGGAATCTCAGTACGATTACCCCATGCAGACGTCATCAAGTTCAAGCGGACCGCCATCCTTTGCCACTCGGTCATTCTCATCCCGTGGGTTCCGTGAACTCAACTATGGGATGGCCGAGTTGACAAGGAGGGTGAACGACATTGATTTGCGCACCGAGAGCATGCAACAAACTCTCACGCAACATGTCGCCGACACCCAGCAATGGCAGAATTTCAGCGACAACCAATTCCGCCAGCTGAATGCGATGATGGCTCAGAATCAGAGCAATTGGGATGCCTTCTTCCGCTCCTAAGGCTACGACCCGAACCAGCAGATATGAGCAAAAACAAGCTTGGGGGAGGACTCCCCTTCTCACGGTAACTTGTATCTTTCCCCTTCCCTTTTTTTTCTTGCATTTGCTAAATCTGAAAATCCATAAAAATTTGCAAAATATAAAAAGAACAAAAATATTTCCCTTTTTCATGCGCGGTATGAATGTGTATAATTTTCCTATGTTGAGATGATGAATAGTTGCTCTGTCCTTTATTCCTCTCTAATGCTAGTTTACAACTTAGTACTCTCTCAAGAGTTAGGTTTGTTGGTAAATCTTGCCTTGAACTTGAATCTTGTGGGTAGCATATGCATTCTCTAGTTCTAAGTTGTTGAGAGGTATGATATGATAGATAGGGCTGCTATGATCTTGCTCAACGTAAAGCTTGAATTCCGGAGTTTTATTTTTCAAAATGACAAATTGATAAGTTCCTCAATGATGAAATTCCCACCACAGCCATATGTAGTGTTTACATTTGAAAACCTTTACACATATGCTGCTTGTTTCACATTGAGCTTAGTCAAAATTGTTGTGACCCTAGTAGAACTCATTTCATGCTTTCTTGATCAAGATCATATACACACATCCACCGCCATGAGCTATCCTTCTAAATCAAGAAGATAGCATCCACCATATCCACCATATCCACCGTGAGCTATTCTTCTACACCGGAAGAAAGCCACTATCCATCCATCCATCCAAAGAAACACTCCATATATCCATTGCAAAATTCCTCTCTCAAAGTATTCATTGCAAACTAGGACTATGGCTATGCAAAAAGAAAAGAAAAAAATGCTCAAAAAAAAGAGAGCAAGCAAAAGATAGCCATAGCCTAGAAACTCCAAAAGAGAGAAGGAAAATTCAAAAAGGAGTTATTTCTTCCCAATCCACCATTCCTCCGTTCTCCCACACACTTGCACATCTTGATCAAGATTGTTTGAATTGATGTTTTTCTTGGATCCGGTCTTTTGACATAGCAATATTATGTGAACATGAGTGCCTCATATATCCCTACCTTGAGCTCCACATAAAGCCTTATTTAGAAGTAGGTGATTATAGGCAACACTTTGCCTTGGTGAGGAATCATACACATATTGAGTGATCTGAGAGAATCATTTGAGGAACTTGGTTTTTTATTTTCAAAATCTTTTGAAAACCTCCGGAATAACATAGCGGAATCTAGAGCAAGTGATTGGTGTCCTGCAATTGTTCTATCTCTCAACTGCCCAAGACAATGAGGTGTAAAAGCCCCATGGATCGAGGTAAATGGGTAAGTTATGTGCCAACATATTTAATTCTAGGAAGAGTACTTTGTTGTGCGCATAGTATTATTAAGGAGTAGGACATTGTAGCAACTCCTGATCAACAACTTAAGTTTATCTTTGCTTCAGGACGAGCAAAGGGTAAGCTTGGGGGAGTTTGTTGACGGCTGCTAAGTACCATTTTCAACCGTCAACTATACTCAAATAAAGGAGAATTTGGCATTTCATACACGCATGCTTTATCACAATAATATAGTTCCACTTGTACTTGGAGAACTTTGTGCATGCAGGAGGAAATGTGAAGGAAACACCTCAAAAGGCAAGAAAACACACTTTCGACCAATCAGAGAGTGCCACATGGACGTCACACGGATTGAAGGGCCCATTTTCAGCACTTAACCGACGTAACTCCCTGTAATACCGCGCAAACCGACGTCAGGGCCCACAGGACAGCCACCTGGAGAAAGCACAGGCCAGGAGGGGCCACCCCCAGGTCGGCCGACCTGGTCAGGTCGGGCGACCTGGTCTGGCGCCCTCTCCGCCTGGGCTTCCACGTGTTGGCTCCTCCGCGACTCCTGATGGCGGTTTGAGGTGCCTTCCGTGGCGGTTACTCTCCCTTGCCGACCTATTGAGGCTATAAATAGAGGGTGAGGGCCTTCACACTCAACACACACCACAAGAAGCATTTCTCTCTTGCTAGTAGTAGTTCTTGGAGTTTTAGTGGAGTTAGGCTGAGTCTAGAGCTCTCTAGTCCCAAGTCTTCACTTGGAATTGGTATGGCTCTTGTATCTTTTCCCTTTTGTAAGACTTTGCTCTTATCAATATATATATTTTTTCTATATAGTTGTGCTTGGGTCATGAGTTTCTTGTTTGATATTGTGATCCATATATGTGATAGTATAGTCTACTTGTGTGATAGTAGTTTATATTTATTATACTACTATTATCATGCTAGTTATATACCGTCACTATAGTCTAGTTTATATGTTATAGTCTCTATGCTTAGTTTAGCTGATAAAGTATAGCATGGGTTTGGTGATCGTATTCGTACGGTAGCTCTGCCTCGTTAATAGTAATCGCGGAGGGGCAGAGTGCTCTTTGGTCATGCAAGTATGGTACTTGGGTGACTGATTTGCATCAATTATTCGTTAGTCTACTGGTTCGTTGAGGTAGGCGGCAGGTGGTGACAGCCCTGTCCGTCCTTTGAAATCCTCCCCGCTAGGCTAGTGCGTAGGCTCTTGGCGGAAGTCGCCTGTGGATGCAGGGGTAAGTCCGTGCCTGAAGTGCTATACTATTGACTGCTGAACCTGAGTGTGGGTCTGTATGTATTCTACTTAGGCTATGCAACTGTATAGGAATGTATAGTAGGAGTAGCTTAGCCTAGTCTTTCCTCCACTAGACTTTATTTATTTAGTAGGAATCTTCTGTGTGTGTCATACTACCCGGTTATTATCATGTACCCGCCTGTCTTGGTTAGATATCCTTGCTAATTGTTAACATGATCTTATATGTTAGTAACGCTTCTTGATCATAACCTTCCTTTGGGGATAAACAAATACGATACCCTGAATACTTCCGGGTGAAATGCTATAGCGGTATTCTCCGTGCGCTTGCGGATTTTACCTACTTGACTCTGAGACATATTAGTGAACCGTTTCTGGCCCCGTGCCGGGAATGATTTATTAACATGGCTTAGCAAAAGTCAACACTTGTTCATGTAGAACCACTGTTTAGCCCTCCCTAGAAGGGAGAACGGAAACAGACGAAGGCGAATGGCATCTTGAGAGACATCCTTCATCTTGAAGGTGCTGCAAATCTCCAGAAATTGTTTCAGATGGGCGCTGGCGTCCTCATTGGCCTTCCAACAGAATGGGCTGGCCTGCACCATGGTAGTGAGACCCGTCTTGATCTCAAAATTCGCATCTCCCATGATGTTGGGTGCAACAATAATGTTGGACGCCGAAGGAGCGGAGAAATCATGAAGACTCTTCTGGGCCATGAACTTGAAGCTTGATGGTAAGGAGATGTATGGCTCACTTGCAGACATGAATTTTTAAGGAGGGACAAGACGTGCATGTACCCTTATCAAGAGTTGTTCGGGATCTTCAATATAATTTTTAGGCAAGGTGAAGCCAGTCATACACTTAGGAGAAAACAGACAAGTTCAGCTTGTTTGGGCGAATGTAAAATAATCTCATATGCAAGTATAGAATATGGGTAACTCTTTTGATCAATTGCCTTCCCCGGCAATGGCGCCAAAAATGCTTGTTAATATTTCTTATTGTCATCACTAAGTTTCATTAGCAATGAAGCCATAAATGTTTATTGGTAATTTTTAACGAATATAGAGAGTTCACGCTTAAGCGCATGGAGAATACCGTTGTAGCATTTCACCCAGAGGTATTCAGGGTATCGTATTTCACCCAGAGATATGATTGATCAGAGTAATTACCATATGCTAGATATTTGCACATTGGATTATGAGACAAAGTCCTCACATGGGTAAGGATAAAGATAAACATAGTAGTGGACATTAGTCTAGTGGAGAAGGACAAAGAAAGAGCTAAGTTCTTTTGTTGCTTTTATATAGTTATATAGTCTACACTATATACTATTATATACATGCAATGACAATGCAAGACAATCAGATCATCACACCCTGGGCATCCGGTTTTCCCTTACATCCACAGTACGATTCCGGCCAAGAGCCTATTGCATAGCCGAACGTGGGGGATTTCAAAGGATAGATAGGACTGTCACCACCTACTGCCTACCCCTAGCAATATGTGTGCTACACAACAAATAATGCATTCTATTGATCTAAGCACCACACTTACATCTCTAGAACAATACTCCTAATCCCTTAAGCAATGGATCAAAAAAGGAGTAATCACATTTTAGTGAACACTAAGCACATGAGAATGATCTAAGTCACACATTAGTCATGCATCATTATAACGACATAAATAAAGACTATTGTAAGGGCTTATGTCTAACATGGTAATATAGTATGACTATGTTACTAGTATGCACGCATAATAACCACATACATGAATGGATCATATAATCAAACAAGAAATACATGACCCAAACATAACTGTATAGAAAGACTAAATATATTAAAAAGAATAAAATCTTACAAAAGGAGAAAGATATAAGAGCCATACCACAACTCCAAAGAAGATTTGGGAACTGAAGAAGACTCTATTCTAATCCCAACTCCACTAAAACTAAAGGGAATCATGAAATGGCAATGAGAGTAATGCTTCTTGATGTGTGCTTTGGAGTGAGGCCTCTCCCTTCCTTTTATAGCTGTCCAAAGGCGGTTCTGAGGTTGGTAACTCCTGCCCTAAGGGGGCCAATCGCCTTTGGGAAGTCGGTGGGGAACCGCCATTCAAAGCTGGGCCCTAGTGGGCTGCCTACTTGTGTGGCCGAAGAGGGGGTGGGCCCACCGGGGTCCTGCCGCCTTGAGAGCCCTGTCAGGTGAGTCCCAGTGTCTAGTGATATGGTAAGGTCGGTTATTGAGGCAGTTTGCTTCTGTATGTGAGCCATTCAAACCGTGCACTTGGCTGTGATTGGCCGAAAGTTCATTTCCACATATCTTGAGGAACTTCTTCACTTTGTTTATCTATTTTCCCTGCATGTCAATGTTTCTCCAAGCAATAGTGGATACTTATTAATTCTAACTAAAATGGATGGTGGGAATATACAATCCTTCTTTATTTTGAGTAATGTTGATGGCCGAAAATGGTAGTTAACAACCGTCAACAGAGGCTCCCCGAGCAGGCCTAGGCCGAGTAGGCCCAATCTTTGTTCAACTGAACAAGGGTCTTCGTTCGAACATGGACTGGCCCCTTTTGGCCACACCCTTCTCCAGGTCTCTGACTTACTGTCCTTATTCACCCCTCGACATGTTAGGCCTTCTGGTATGTCGGTTTGCTCTGTTTATGGGCCCGTCTATCCTTGTGTTACGCTCTGATTGGTCGGAAGTATGCTTTCTCCTATGATGACATGGAATTTACCTCAATTATGTGGATAAATCACCTGCAAGCAAATATTCACCAACACTTATGGAATTCATTAGTAATAAACTTCTACCATTGTGTGGGTTCTTTACTTTTATCGATTTATGCAGGTATTTGACTGTCGAATTTGGTATTTAGTGACCGTCAATAGCATCATCACCCATTTCCTGGCAAGTCCGCTCAACCTAGTAGCTCAGGAGGAGGTGCTCCATAGTATCGGGCTGTCCCTAAAGCTGGCATTGGGCTGGTGTGTTTCCGTTGTGGTGATGCACATCATCGTGCTGATTGTCAGTGGAATGAGAGGTGTTTTATTTGCAGCCAGAACCACAAGGATGATGTGTGTAGGAAGAATCCGAATGAAAAGCTTCATTGGGAGCCAGTGTCTTCTTTAGCTTTTAGTGGCACTGCTTATGTGTTGGCCTCTACACAGCAGCAGTTTCTAGTGCCACCTTCTCAGTAGTTCTTGCCTGCATTGTTCTACCCTAGTATCTGACGTCATCTTCTACACCGATCGTTCCTTCGACACCACATTTTAGGGCTCTTCGACTGCCCCAAGCTACTGCCCCTTCAACGCTTTCACTTCCTTGGACTTCTAGTGGCTTTACACATGGTGCTTCTTCTTCTGCTGGTGTTCCTGGAGCTTACTCTTTGCCCTCTACTGATGTCAGAGACCATGGAGATGTGGTGAAAGGTACTATTTTAGTTGATTCATTTGATGCATATGCTCTTTTTGACTCTCACGCTAGTTTCTCGTTTATGTCGGAGGGTTTTGTGGCTCATGCTAGACTTTCTATGCAGAGAATTAGACAGTCCATTATGGTCAGTTCTGCTAAAGATCTTATATCTAGTTGTTTAGTTTGCCCGGGTTGTTCTATTTTTCTTGCTGATGAGACCTTTGTTGCTAATCTGGTGGTGATTCCTCTGGAATCTTTTGATGTCATTTTGGGTATGGATTGGTTTTCTTAGTATCAGGCTGTTATATCTTGTTTTTGGAAGATAGTGTGTTTGCAAGCACCATCTGGGGAAGAGGTGACCTTTATTGGTAGTGCTATGGAGTACTCTCTTGCCTTGTTGTATCAGTTGTTTCATGATCATTGGACAAGGAAATCTAGAATTCTTTTTGCTATGATGGATGGTAGTGAGGCTATCTTGCCAGTAGAGGACATCCGTGTGGTGTGCAATTATCCAGATGTGTTTCCTGCTGAGCTTCTAGGTATTCCTCCTGAGCGTGATGCGGGTTTTGAGATAAAGATGATTCCGGGTAGTCAGCCTATCAATAAGGCTCCGTATCAGATGGCTCTTAAGGAGCAGGTGAAGTTGAAGCGACAATTGGATGATCTTCTTGCTAAGGGCTTTATCAGACCTAGCATGTCACCTTGGGCTTTCCCGGTGTTATTTTTGGAGAAGAAGGATAAATGTAAGAGGCTATGTGTGGACTATCGTGCCCTTAATCAGGTTACTATCAAGAATAAGTATTGTTTGCCTCGCATTGATGTGGTCTTTGAGCAATTGAAGGGTGCTTAGGTAGATTTGAACTATGGCTATCATCAGTTAAGGATCCAAGAAGAGGATATTGTGAAGACGACCTTTAGTACAAGGTATGGGCATTATGAATATATCGTTATGTCTTTTAGACTAACAAATGCCCCTGGTGCTTTTATGGAAGCGATGAATAGGATGTTGCATGAGTACTTGGACGACTTCGTTGTTGTCTTCCTTGACGATATCTTGATCTTTTCCAAGACCGAGGAAGAGCATGAGAGACATCTGACTCTTGTTTTGGATGCTCTTAGGAGGAATCAATTTTATGGAAAATTGAAAAAGTGTGCATTTTAGCTTTCTGAAGTGGCTTTCCTTGGTCATGTTATTAATGAGCATGGCATTTTCGTGGATCCTAAGAATGTTGCTTCTATGGTTGAGTGGGAGAGACCTACTAGTGTGATTGAGATTCGTAGTTTCTTTGGTCTTACTGATTATTATCGGCGTTTTGTGCAAAATTTCTCCAGCATTGCAAAGCCACTGACTAAATTGACAGAGAAAGGTGTTACCTTTAAATGGACCAATGACTGTCAGGTCAGCTTTCAGACATTGAAGGATAAGCTAGTGAACTATTTTGGCTTTGCCTAAGAGTGGGAAGCGCTACATGGTGTATACTGATGCTTCTCGAATTGGCCTTGGTTGTAAGTTGATGCAGCATGGCAAAGTCATTGCTTATGGCTCTAGGCAAGTGAAAAAGCATGAGAGGCTTTGTCATACTCATGATCTGGAGTTAGCAGCTGTGGTGTTTGCCTTGAAGTCTTAGAGGCATTATCTTTATTATGAGTCTTGTGATATTTTCACTAATTACAAGAGTCTCAAATTCATTTTCACTCAGAAGGAGTTGAACTTGAGGCAACGAAGATGGCTTGAGTTAATTAGTGATTATGATCTTATAATTCAGTATCACCATGGGAAGGCAAATGTGGTTGCAGATGCTCTTAGCAGGACTGGTATTCCTAAAGTGGCAATGCCATTAATTGCAGATTTGGAATGTATGGGTGTCACTTTGTGCTATGCAGGCACTGCTAGGGAGGAGAGTCAGATGTTGATTCAGTCTTCACTTGTTGAGAGAGTGCGTGAGGCACAGTAGCATAATCGCTTGATTCAGGACCTCGAGAGTTCAGTATAGATGAAAATGATGTGGTTCTCTTTAGGGGACGTCTTTGTGTGCCCCAGATATTAGAGGTGAAGATGGATATTTTAAGGGAGGCTCATATAACTCCTTATACCATTCATCCTGGTGAGACCAAGATGTACGAAGGTCTAAAGCAAAATTTTTGGTGGAAGAGGATCAAGGTTGATGTTGCTAGCAATGTTGCAGCTCGTGGTGTGTGCCAGCGAGTGAAGGCTGAGCACAAGAGGCCTGTAAGTTTAATGGAGCCTTTGGAGATTCCAAAATGGAAGTGGGAGCATATCACTATGTATTTTGTGATCGGTCTACCTCGTTCTCCTCGAGCTTGGGATGCTATATGGGGGTTGATGATCAACTCATAAAGTCTGCGCACTTCATTCCAATTAAGACATCTAATGTAGCTCATGAATTGGTTCCTTTATATATGAAGGAAGTTATACGACTTCACGGTGTACCTAAGTCTATTGTTTCAGATAGGGACTCCAAGTTTGTTTCTAAATTTTGGGAGAGTCTTCACACTGCTTTAGGTACAACAGTTTCTCTGAGTGTTGCTTTCCACCCATAGACCGATGGTCAGTCAGAGCATTCCATTCAAACTTTAGAGGACATGCTTCGAGCTTGTGTCCTTTCTTGGAAGGGCAGTTACGAGGATCATTTACCATTGGTTGAGTTTGCTTATAATAACAGTTACACTATAAGAAAACCACCCTAGCACAACGCCCCAAAAGCATTGCAAAAAGGTCATTTGCGTTGCAATATCAATAGATCGCAACCTTTTTTGATCATTGGGAGGCGTTGCTAATTCCTCCGATGCAATAGCCTATTACATCACCATTATAAGGAGCTGCAATTAATGTCGTGTGTTGCAACGAGGGGCGGTGTTGAGAAAGGATGTAAATGCAACGACCATGACTGTTGCATGGTTGATGCTGGCAACCATGGTCGTTATTGCTATTTGTCATTAGTGCAACAACATATGATAGTTGCAAGCTACCACGATTGCAACGCATATGTACGTTTGCAAATACATTATAATGCAACAGCACACAGTAGTTGCAAGCAAGCATGACTCCAACAAATGGGTATTGTCACAAGTACATTATAATGCAATGATATATGATAGTGGCAATTTTATCTATGATGCTACAATATACTCAGAGAAATCCCAACCAATTTTGTGTTGTTGCTATACACTTAAAGAGTATCACAACGCAATGGAGGTTGTTGAAATATGAGCATAGGATATCGCAACGACGTATGAATCACTGCTATATACCTAAAAGATATAGCAACGGATTATGAGTCGTCGTAATATGTTTAATAGATTTTACAACAATGTATGAGTCGTTGCTACACGCCTAAAAGATATGCAACAGATTATTAGTCGTGGCTATATGCTTACAGGAAATTGCAACGAAGTTAAAGTAGTTGCAATTTTTGTACAAGGTAATTGAACACAATAAGTGTGGTCGCTATATGATTATATTGTATTAATTGTAAATCGTAGTAACAACAAGGTGTAGCATCAGATCGTGGTCGTCGCAATAGGGAAAAGGCAGCTAATTATTTTGTGGTTTTTGCAACCATATTATATTGGTAATGCAACAGAAGAATATATTCCAAAATAGAAACTGATCCAATATTACAGATAGTACTAATGATATCAAATCCATCATTCACGCTTACAACCAAACATTATTGTTGCCACACAAGAATGTTCCATGACTCATGAAATGAAATTTCTAGAGAAGCTGAAAAATCTCAATCACTTGATCTTAATCGTTATGACACCAGAATGCTGATGTCTCTTGTATCACCATATGAATGTAGTTCTGCACATGTAACAGAAAGATTGTAAATTGACAAGGCTATTGTGATTTAATTAGGAGACCATAAATAAACAATCATGTCATTTACGTCCTAACCTTTACGGACTACTAAGATATATTCATATTAGTTCGCCCCTGGAGCTTGCATTTCCTGCACATGATCAAAAACAAAGTTTGTGGTGACAAGAGATAATTATAGTTACTTGAGTATATATACATTTCCTTTAAATGAACTGACAAGACAATATGAATTGGCATAGGAAAAATATTGTCATTTCGCCCCTGTTTGTATCTGTTGTTTTTTCTTCCATCCTTGTGTTTTAGCACCCATTAAAAGTTGTTGTCTACTTATGTATGTAGGTGCTGCACTGCCATTTCCAGCTTTGTCGTTGAACAGATTCTTTGAAATTTTGGAAGGTCTTGGACTGCTACTTGGTGGAATATTTTGTTTCTCTACAGTGATAATGTTTCTTTGCTCAATCTAGATTATAGAGTTATTTATACAATGTTAGCTTCAATTTTTGTGGTCAAACCAATCATAAAGTTTTAGAATGGTTGATCAAGTTGGTTACCTGATTCGGTGTTTCTTCCCTCTACATTGGTGTTGCATCATTGTTATCTTCAGTACTAGCAACTTGACAATCTGTTGTATTTTTGAGTCAATTGGTCCTGTCTTCATCCAATATTGTATTATTGTTGATTAGAGGGCTCACAAGATCATCTTATAGTGTTTCATCAGTTTCAATGCTAGGCTACACGTATATAACAAAAAAGGCAACTAAATGAGCAATTATATTGTTAGTAGAATCCAAAACATCAGAATAGTAATATTTTGTAACATAATGCTAATAACCGTGTACTCATGGAGAATAGATTATTTAGAACAATACTAATGTCTATCATTATCCAATAGTCAAACTTGCAAAAATTATGATATTAGTATCTCATGGACGGATGCACTGTTTTGGTTCTGTGCTAATATTGCTTTGACATTCTGCATCACTGATTATGTAATTGATGCTTCAAGTTATTTTTTCTCTTGTTTGTTTTCAGCAGCCCTCTTTGCAAGTAGTCCTTTTAATCCCTGAATTTCACATGCCTGTACCTCGAGTCTCTCCTGCAGTAGTTGGTTCACTAATGTTAAATATGAATCAGGAGCGCACATGGTCCAATGCGGCATGCCAAACTGAAGACACCGGTGATCTAGTGTTGAGATTGAATATCAACCTGATGATTGACGGATGAAGGAAATATTCATCGAGGTGACTGTTTTCTTCCTCGATTGAGTCCTGAAGTCGCCCTGCTCGATCGCCGGATTCGGACGTTGATGTAGTTGACTTGGGGTTTGAAGTCATCGTGGGCGGCGCCGGCTTGAACCGGTGAGCTCGTCAGGATCATCGCGGTCGCCGCCGACTTGATGTCGTCATGATCGTCTGAATTGTCGCAGCCGCCGCCGACTTGACGTCGTCAGGATCGTCGCCGCCGCCTTCTTAGCTCGTCACATTTCTAGAAGCCGCCGCCGCCAGGTACGGTGTTGTGGAAACCGTGGCCTACGAAGTCGCGTGCGCCTGTGTTGATCGCAAAAGCAGAAAGGTCAGGTAATCCCGTGCCGGACGGTTTGGGCGCACGCGTGGCATGTGGAGCGGAGGTCGTGGATTCCATTCCATCTACCAAATTTTGTTTGACTGTTTTCTCCATGTACAAAAAGTGGCGGGGTATGGGAAAATTTCCAATCCAATGCGAAATTTTGTGTAGGGAGCTTTCAATCCAACGCAAAAAGTGGCCAGACACTCAATCTGAATCTCATTGCTTCGGTGGTTTTGTACTTTTTTCATATAAAATGAATTTGTAGTTTCAAAAACTAAATTTGAATAACGCGTTTAGAATTTCGAATATTTGTAATTTCAATATCTGACATGGAGACATGAAGGACACAAAAAATGTTCATGTCATGTACATCTCAATAAGAAGCCCCAAAAATTCTCTGCCGGTACAGTGGCGAAGCTAGGAATCTAAAGAACTGAGTGCCACTTCACCATTATTAGCTGTTTTTGCTAGAAAGTGGTGCACAAGTTTGATTTTGAGTGGTGCACATAAGGTAAAATTAAGACCATAATCAATGAAAACTGATTAGGACCTTGGTGCCAAGTTACTCGGGAGAGCTCATGTTGCTTCGCCCATGCCGGTAAAGTCTTTCTTATCTTGCTAGATGATAATTTAGTTCATATTAGTAATATCGTACTGCATACATCACATTGAAGTGTGTTGAAATAGACTATGGCACCTACATCATCTATTTTCACGAGGTGAAATGTACTTTTGAAAATTGAAAGAAGTGCAACAACTAGCAGAAGTGAACTTGCATCAAATGGCAACAAAGTGTTCCCAAGTTCCTAGACAAGATGAGGATCCAATTTCTCATCAATAACAAGGCAGAACATGATGTAGTTTCATGAACGAAGGATGGATCTGGAAGAAGATCGCGAAATAGCAGGGAATCAGCAAAAACCAGTTTCGGTTCATGAACTAGCTCTGCACGCAGCACGGTGACCAGGTCGCTGGCAGCGATGGCATTCCCGAGTTATCAAGTCTCAAATGCTGACCGAATCAAAACAAAAGGAAGATCAAGCGATCTTGATGATGGAACGAGAAGAGAATCGAATACATGCACACGAAAAAAAGCTTGTAACGCAGATGTTGAATCTGGGTATGATACAAGTCAAACTTGGAGCAACATTTTTCACCATGTTTAATCCAAAACAAACTGTCGTTCTGAAATTATTTATATTTTCCTAGTTATCATGACACTTTAATTACATGAACAAAAGTATTTTATTTGTTTCAGTGAAGGTATTCTATACTTCAGAGTTGAAAGGTGAGTGTAGGAGATGAGTCACACGCTCCTTCAAGTCAATTTGCAATGCAAATGAACACATGAACTTGTTCGTTATATTAAAAATTGCATAAAAAATACTATATGTATTGGCAAACACCCACGAATATCTATGTGAATGACACATTCTTTAGAAATTTTTAAAAAAGTTAAATGAATATGAAACAATGATAATGAATGCCTCAATGAATAAATACTAATATATATTCATGTGACACCACTGTTGGAATTCAAATGAATTGATAGACAAAAAAATTCTAAGAATGTTGTTGAAAAAAAAACCACTTAACTATGTCAAAATATTCGAAAGTACTTCATTTTTAAAGATTTACTTAGGAATCCAAATTGAAATAAAGAAGATGAAGGAAGAACAGAATAACAAATTCGTGGGACCCGTGACAGTTGCACAACCGGAAGGGCAGGAAAAAATAAACGTGGCCTGTTACCTCCCTCTGCAGCCCCACTAGTCATTGCCCGTTGTTTATATTGGTCATGGAAGTGCTCAATAGTTTGTTCACAAAGGCATGTGAGTTGGGACTTCTACAACCATTTTCTCGACGGAATCAAGGACAACGTATTTTGCTTTATGCAGATGACGTGGCTCTCTTTATCCAGCCTGTAGTAGAGGAGATGCACCTTACGATGGAAATTCTTAACAAATTTGATGAAGCATCAGGGTTACAGACAAATCTGTAGAAAAGCTGTGTGTTGCCTATCAGATGTGAAGAAGCACAAATGGAGGCGGTCGGTGCCACCTTATCCTATACTGCAGCTGAGTTTCCATGCACATACTATACTGCAGCTGAGTTTCCATGCACATACTTAGGTTTGCCAATTTCTGATAAAAAGCTAAGGAAATCTGACCTACTTCCTTGGGTTAAAAAAACTGGAAACAAGCTCCCGGAATGGCAAGCTTCTCTTATTAATTTGGCAGGCAGAGTTACTTGGGTCCATTTTGTCCTCTCAGCTATTCCGATATATGTACTGATTGCTATCAACGTGCCTAAATGGTTCATCAAGACCGTGAACAAAATACGCCGAGGTTTCGTGTGGAAAGGAAGAAAAGAAGTCAATGTGGTCTTGGAGCGGGTACAAAGACCTTTGGAATATGGTGGCCTCGGTGTGTTGAATCTGGAGTACATGTGCTGGGCTCTTCAAGTCCGCTGGCTTTGGCTCGGTAAAACAGATCCTAGTAGGCGTTGGAACGGTCTGGATATACTGGTTCACAAGAATTCAGTTGCTTTCTTCAACACGGCGCTACAAACTAATATTGGCCGAGGTAATAGTAATTTGTTTTGGCATGACAAGTGGCTGTTTGGATGTTCCGTTGGTGACCTTGCTCCAACCGTGGTTGCAGTAGTGCCCATGAAAACACAGCAGCAACACATAGTTGTGGAAGCTCTGACTAATCACATGTGGACCCGGGACATCCAAGGAGGATTATCGATGATTGGTCTCTATGAATTCTTCCAACTATGGGATGCAGTTCGACACATCATCATAAGTGATGAAGACGACAAACATATATGGCGATTCGAGAGCTCTGGTCAGATCTCTTCCAGGTCGGTTTACTTGGCCTTTTTTCATGGCTCGGTTGGGTTGAACCTTGGCGTCGATTATGGAAGTCTTGGGCTCCTTCAAAGAGTGTAGTCTTCCTATGGCTATCCATATGAAACAAGTGTTGGACCGCTGATCGTCTCGCCAGCAGAGGCCTCCCTTATTACAATAGTTGCGTCCTCTGTGATCAAGAGGATTAGGACACCCAATACATCTTAACTATTTGTGTTTTTGCCCGACAATTTTGGTTCAAAATTCTGGCGCCCTTAGGTTCCACAAGGTGCGTCTCGAGTCGGCATGAAGAAAGCTTTGCCGAGTGGTGGGGAAAGGCCCGTAAGAAAGTTCAGAAGGAAAAAAAGGAAGGGCTTCAGCAGCCTCATTATCCTAGGAGGGTGGATCCTATGGAAGCATCGCAACGCCTGTGTGTTTAACGGAGTACGCCCGTGCATCAACACGATTCTTCGAAAATTTGAGAATGAGAAACATCTATGAGGGCTGGCTGGAGCTCGATCTCTCTGTGCTCTAACTCTAGTCGAAGAGGTTACTTAGGTGTGTGTGTGGGTGGTGAGGTCTCACCTTTGTTAGTGTTTTTACAAGTTACAAACCTATTGTTTTTAAACACCCCTTGCAGCTCGATCCGGTACGAGGTGGTGTATCTTGTAAAGGACTGCTCACTCCTCTTCTTAATACAAAGATATGCAGCTCTCCTACGTATTCGAGAAAAAAAAACAAATCATTAACCGTGTATCAAAGTGATAACCCCTCAAATCACTATCTCCACCCATGCAAAAACTAAACCGGCATGATCCTTACCAAAACGTCCCATCAAAATCGATCTCCTCTCCTCCCCTCACATCGAAATAGATCTCCCATCTCTTCGTCAGCCATTCATCCCAAAGGAGAGAGGAGCGAGCATGGGCTGCCGGGGTCACCGCAGCTACTACGCCCTCCGGCAGGAGCGCAACGCGCTTGGGCATTTTGCTGTAACCCCCTCCTCTCCCAGCGACAGCGATTCGTCCTCGACCCTGCAGCCAAGGCGCTGGACCTCCGCCCTGGACGCTGGCTCCTCCATAGAGGGGTCCTTCTCTGGCTAGAGCCCCCGTCAGATCTCTGTCGGGCTTGAAGGCCCCTCCTCCGGCAAGCGCCCCCTTCCGAGCTCCGACGTGCACGAAGGCCCCTCCTCCAGCAAGCACCCTCAGCACAGCACCACCGGCATCCTAGGCGCCTCCTCTGGCAAGCACCGGAGCCCTAGGACCTCCGCCATGGGCCAGCTTCGCCCCAACCCGGGCACGGGATCGAGCCGCCGGGCCTTCGGAGGGCCCGTAAGAGCCCAAACATGCCCAGAGAGATCATCTTTGTGGACAGTGAATCCGACAGTGACTCTGCCAACAGAAACAAGGTAACTCTACATGTTGATGCGTATTTTTGTTTTTTCCTTAAAAATGTAGGTAGTTGGCTAAATGAATGTGCATGCTCTGTTGGAATTTGGTATTTGCATGGCTGCTGTTTTTAATTAGCTCATTATCTTGCTGCCATAACAAGTGTGATGTGCACCTTAATTATACATTAATCAATCTAGCTGGTTGCTTGTGTGCTCTGCTTAGTTAAACATTAATCAGTCTAGCTGGTTGCTTGTGTGCTCTGCTGTAATTAAGGAATAATATCTTCGTACGAAATCTTGTTTTGACATAATGTAAAATTAACATAACCAGAAGCTTGTTCAAGATATTACTCCTTAATGCACGCCGGAATTGTGAGACTGAAGTTTTGTTATGTCTTCCTCCACTAATACGCTTCTACATTATAAATCCCCTTCACCCTGAACACTTTGTCATAGGTTTGTGCGCAATCAAACTATCAGTTTGGCCATTTTTTATTTCACATAAACAGTTGGTGTATGCAATCAAATGCACGAAAGTCTCTCAGAGCTTGCTTGCCGACGTGGAGTTAGATGGTGCAGAAATTCACTCCGGCGATGTGCCGATGATCTCTGACAGCCGCCGCAGATGCTTGGCTCCTCCTTGCCCACTGCCAGCACAGCAGCCTGACGGTGAGTGTTATGTGCTGTGGGTGTGTGTGTGATTTTTGGAAATCAGAGAGCGAGGTGCGAGAGTCTTCACCGAGATCCTTGCCTTGTATTTACTAGGTATACTACCTGATTTTTGGGAATCATGGTATGCATAAATTTATCATCAAAGTCATGCATTTGATTGCATACACCAACTGTTTATGTGAAATAAAAAATGGCCAAACTGATAGTTGGGACTCTTGGGGTTAGGGATGGCAGTGGGTCGGGTTCGGGTCGGGTGGAGCAAAAACCTACCCACCACAAAAAACGTTTCGGGTGGAAATTGACACCCACACCCGCACCCACGGGTGGGAATTGAGACCCACACCCGCACCCACCGGGTTTCGGGTGGGTGTCGGGTGCCCATCGGGTTTCATATGTAATATGAAAAACATCTCAAAATAAGTACTTTAACGAGGTCAACACAAATGCATAATGTCTATATATGTCACAACAATCAACAAAAATAAGTCATGTATATGTACTTAGGTAATTGTACATAAAATCTTAATAATTTAGTCATTACTCTCATCACATTTATATTTATTTAGAGTTAGCTTATTATGAAATGATAATAAATTTTATATTTGAGTATGTTTCGGGGCCCAACGGGTCACCCATGGGTGAGAAATAAATCCCGCACCCACACCCGTGCACCCGTGTCGGGTGCGGGTGACACCCATGGGTGAAAATTTAGACTCACGCCCGCACCCGTCGGGTGCAAAACCCATCGGGCCCCGCACCCATGGGTGAAATTACCATCCCTACTTGGGTGTTATATGGTTTAGCAAGTTCTGATGACTTCAACATCAATTATAAATGTAAATGACTTTCTTTACCTAACAAATTTTCCTCGCTTCATGTACATGCCTTGTTTAGCGAAGCTTCTATTGCCACATCCAGAATTTGAACTGCTCAATTGTGGGGTTTCTTCAGAAAACACAATAGTTTCCTGTATAAGAAAACTTGCATCTCTGATCATGATTTTGACATTATTTTCATAATTGACTCTCCTTTCTAACTGTTTGTATTCATTAGTGGATCTGAAACTTCTACAAACACCTGTAATTGTCAGTATTAAAGAAACCAAACTATTAGCTTGACAGTCTACTTAATGTTTTACTCAAATTTTACATTGCAGCAAGCTCCAGTTAGGGAGAAAACAAAGGAAGCTTCTGCCAGGGAAAAAGGGAAGAAAGCTGCAGGACATTGTTGCACCTTGCATGAGTCGAGGGCTAGTGAGAATGGGACTCAAGCTGCAGGCATGGGCAAACGGAAGCAAGCTCTGGTGAGCAACAAGTCCTCCTCCTCCCTGCTATTTTGGGTTAAGTGGATGAAAGCTGATTCTAGTTCTTAGTAGATGATTCTAACAAGTACTTATATGCTGATGTAATTACTCTATTGTATAGATCATAGAATACCAGCAATGTGATCAGCTTAAGGAAAGAAAATTTGTTTATTGGATGAAAGCTGATCCTGGTTCTTAGTAGTTGCAACAGGAGTGATGTTATACTGAATGTGGTGCTGTTGTGACTGTTTTGCAGGAAATCATATCATACATTTATGTCTTTGTGTTTCAACAAGCTTAGCTAGTGACACCAAATTATTTTATAATAAAATACCAATGTTTATGAAAGTACAAGAACCAGTAGATAGTAGGAAGCAATTAATGTTACAAATAAACTCACATATTATGAAAATTTTATACTAATTGGCTCATCTGATTTGTCCCGGTGTCTCATGATCTTTAACAAATGGTCATTATGCATAAAACCATTTCTTGTTATATTTCTCGAGCAGCTCATTACAATTTGTAGAATTAAATTTTAGTTGTGCTTGACACATAATTAGTTAATTACTACTTTTAGACAACACATATAAGAACATTTGGTTGTTTAAGCCTGATTCAATTTATTTTGTTAACTTGTTCTTATATTATGTTCCTATTTTGTTCACTTCTAGCAAGCTCCAGCTAGGCAGAAAGGAAAGCAACGTGTAGGCAGTGAGAAAGGCAAAGAAGCTACAGCCGCTCACGAATCCAAATATTTTAATTCACACTACTAGAACATATCAATCATTGCGACCTAACACTTCTAGTAGGTCAAGATCCTACACATGCTAGTGTTCATGATGATAGCAAGCGTGGAAGCCAAACACACTAGCCTATGCAAGCCACAATTCAATCTAGTTACTAAGCACATAATTGTGGAATAGTAAAGAGGGGGTCAAGAAATGCTCATGATTTTCTCGAGGTCTCGGAAGGATGGCACCTTCCCCTACTTGTTGGGCCACTCCCGCTGGAGTGCCGGTCCCGCAAGCCACCAATGTGGAGTTCTCGCCCACGAGCCTGCACACTCCCGGAGTGAAGACATGGTGCGCGTCACCGCTGCCATCAAGGCACAAGCTCACCTCCCTCGAGAACTTGCCAGACTCCTCGAGCCGACACGGGCGCTCACTAGCGATGCCACTTTCACCGGCAGGCTCAAACCGGGTACAAACGTGTGACTGCCTTCATAACCGATCACGATAGGCTCGATCATCGATAGCTAACCGGTCTAGGTCTCACCATAGACCAAGAGTAACAACCTAGATCACACCCTCAAAGACACCCTAGCCTTAGATGTGCATCAATGCTCAAGTTACTCTCACTAGCACTCTCAAGATATGCAATATCTCCTAGGTGCTCTCCTCTTTGTCTCTTGGCTCTCGTCAAATGCTCCAAGCACTTCCACTAGCCAAGAGTGGTCTCCAAGACCCCAGCAACGAAGTTATATAGGCTTCCAACCTCCAACTAGTCGTTGCTCCCTGAAATCAGCTTTCTGGGCCAACTGATCGGACCGTCCGGTCACTGCAATCCTCAGCACCAACGGCTCTGCTCCTGCTGATCTTCGTACTGACCGGACCGTACGGTTAGTTGATCAGAACATCCGGTCCGTTTCTCTCACCAGTCCAAAAACATTTCCTACGCAGCTTCCTCTCTGTCCAAGTCTCAACCCTACTGACCGGACCATCCGGTCACTAGACCATACCGTCCGGTCTCTAGGGCTTCCAGACCTGAGAGATTCCTCGCTCCTCGCTGAAAGTCCCAGATAATTCCTTCTAGTGACCGTGCAGTCTGGTCACCACTAACCCCTCTGTCTGGTCACTACGTCCAGAAGCTGAAACTTCTCGTCCTCGCTTGACTTCATTTCCTGGCTTCTCCGAATAGCTCCTTGGCTTCTCCACTGTCATCTAGTGCCTGTGATTTCACTGGGCATCTATGCACATCACCAACTAGTGTGATCTAAGAAACATGACCTAGACCCCCTTCATAGTCTGGTTTTTCTTATGGACTTAAAGCCCTAACAACTAGGCAAGTGTTTCCAACACTAGCTCCATAGCTTGTCCTTAGCCTCGATTCATCTTCATCAACCCTTGGACTCTATCAAGTTTATCAAGCCTCCATGCTGATGGTCATTGTCATCCATCATCAAGACAACTATCATCCATATGATTTATAATAGAGTATAGAGATGATCCTTGCATAGAAAATACTCATGTAGATATTAGCCCACAATTTCATAGTTGTCATCTATCACCAAAACATTCATACCTTAGGGATCCAATCATCAATGGTCATGAAGCTTACACAACTGTTTCCTCCTTCGTGCTAGCCATTCCGGTGAGCAACAATACATCCTCCTCTCTGCTGTTTTATGTGTTAGTCTTTCATGTGTTATCTCCATATGATATCCTCATCCCTCCTCACTTTTCTTTTCAATTTCTAACTCTCTTTGCATGGCTGCTGTTGTGACTGTTTTGCAGGAAATGAAACAGGAAACACAAGTGACCTTCCGGTTCCGCAAAATAGTAGTAACTGTGAGGTACACGAATGACTGATGACAAAACCAAGGCGAAGATGTTGACCAAAAACCAGATAATCTCCAAAAACTTAGCTTGTACTCACTGATTCCATAACCTAACATGTACCTAACCCTATTGTCTCATGTCAGCTGATTGAAAAAGCTGAGGAGTTGCGGGTTGCTCTCAAGTGGAGGTCCAAGTATGTTAGTGATTCTGATGACAGTGATGCCTAAGGCATTCTTTAAGTTGTAGGGTGATGAAGTGGTTCATTAAGTACGTGGTAGTTGCTTAAGTCGTAGGGTGATGAAGTGCAACCTGTCATTTTGGTGTTGGGTCATGATTTGGTTTGACAAGTGCACTGAAGAGGGATGTAGTCACTGGACCTGTTAAGTACCTGTAATGTATGCACTCATGAGTATTGTATGGATCTGTCTATTAAGTTATGTAGTCAGTTAACCTATATCTATTTATTATGTTATCTATGATGGACTTCAAATCTCCTTATCTTCGATGGACATGAAATCTACTTATTTTGTGTTTCTGGCTTAGCATGTGCCCTTTTGATTGTTTTGCAATGAAATGAATGCCATTGCTTCACTGGTTTGACATCTCTTCCTATACCGCACTTACAAAAGATGAGGTTACACAATGTTTGGTAATGTTGCATGGGAAGAAGAATTTGCATAGTCTACGTCCTGTTATTATTTATCCGACATTTACAAATTTCCACATGGAAAGAGTGGTTCATTTCCAATAACACAAGAACAAAAGTCATAATAATCATGTTTTTCTGACCAAATAATAGGCATAATAATCATAAGAAAATATTTTGAACAACAAAGGCGTAGTCTCCTAGCCCCACAACTTTAATCTGATTGCACCAAAAGGACAAGTACAAAAAGTTTTTCTTTGAGACACACTAGTTCGAATGGTGAGAATTACATAAAAAAAAATCATCATCTTCATCATCCATCATTGCGGGAGCAACGACTCCGTCGGCAGTGTAGGTGTCTTCAGATTTCTCATCATCCTCATCTAGAATGTCCTCATCATCCGGTTCAGGCATGGCCGTAGCACATGCCTCTTCTAGTACAGAAGCATCACATATTACTCCTTCCATGTCATTCCTACTCCAAGTTGTCAAATCCAAGGGTTGGTCTTCAACATTCATATGTTCGACTCCTACTATAACAGAGTCCACATTTGTATCAACAGCTGCAATATCATCAGAGACCTTTCCTTCTAGCATGACAAATAGGTTTCTTGGTTTCATTCTGAGGACACTACTTCAATTACTTTTCTTCGCACATTTCACATAACATACTTGCTCAGCCTGTGTGGCCATGATGTAAGGCTCATCTAAATAGCAAAATTGTGTAGTATCATTATCAACAATCCCATACTGATCCTTACTATACCCTCTGAATTGGTTCCTAGTTGTTGCCAGCACATCATACCAATCACACTCAAATAGCATCACTTCCTTTGTATTTGGAAAATTAAGGACGATTATTTTTTTTAATTACGCTGTACCATTCCATGCCATCACCCTCCACAACGACACCACTGTTCCTTGTGGTTAAATTTTTCTCTGCACTTGCTATCCGGAACTAAAATCTATTGATGGAGCACCTGTTATAGACATGATGTCGAATAGCTGGACCGCGTCCTAGAGAATATAACATACAATTTGCTTTTCCCTCATGTAGTTTGCTGATCTGCACGCATAATTATATGCAAAACAAATGTTAGCTACATATTTCTGTGTGATAAATACACTATTTTGTGCCGTTTTTCAACATTATGCATGCTGCTTCTCTTCAATTCCTCCATATGCTCACTGCAACGAAAAACACATACCACCTTATCAATATCTAATTAGGACATAATTAAATATAAAATAGTAGATTTTACATGTATAGCTTACTCTTTCCATGGAATTGCCTCATCATAGTTCGACACTATTTAGTGCCTCATCCTTGTCAAGTCAAAAGGATATACAATATCAATTTCTGTAGGTTTCCTTTCTTTACTAAAGTCCCTGCTAGCAAATATACTTAGACCAGAAGATGGTGTTGGGGGGATCACTTCGCAAGCCACCCTCCGAGGGTTCATCAAAGTCGGGCTGCGAAAAAAGTCAAAGTCAACACATTGTTATCCTTGTTATTATTATTAACCATAACTTCGAGGTACAGGTGTTCATCGGAGGCCACGGAAAAACCAAGACCCTTCGAGTGGTACTTCCGCGCCCTCAGAGGATGAAGCCGTCATCCTTCGAAGGACGGCTGCTGGGCAAGATCAAGAACCGGTTTGGCGCGAAGAGGGCAACACGTGGCACCAGCACGTGTTGTGGCGTGCGGAGCAAGGAAGGGTAACAGAAGTGCTCAAATGACCGATTTATCCTTTATGACTATTTTATACAGAATATTCGAAAAATATAGTAGGTAATTAGGGACAAAATAGTTATTTGCATATGGGTTAAGTACGGGCGTATAAAAGGAACACCCCTACTTACTTGTAACGGGACGAATCTTTTTGGGTATACGTGAGAAGAGCCTTTTTGTTCCATTTCATATCCTTCGCAATTTCTTTCCATGTTTATTCTTTCTGTTAGTGACACTAAAGCTCGCGCTCTGTGACACCAACAGGTGGCTCACTAGAAGCGCTCGTCCCTTCATGCTCTGGCCGATTAAGCTTGGTATTAATATTATCAAAGAACCGATAACAGAATGTAAGGCACTCCTCCGAGATATATCCCTCTGCTATTGAACCTTCTGGGCATGCTTTGTTCCTTACATAGCCTTTTAGTGTGCGTAGGTATCTCTCAACTAGATATATCCATTTGTATGAAACAAGGCCCCCAAATTTAGCCTCCTAAGCAATATGAACTGGTAAGTGCATCATAATATCAAAAAATGCTGGAGGGAATATCATTTCAAAGTGACAAACAGTATGTCCAATAGATTTGTTGAGTTTCCCTAATTCAATAACCTGAAGATCCTTTGAACATATTGAGTTAAAAAATCTACTGAGCTCAATCAACGGGGTTGCTACCTCTTCCAGCAAAATGTGACGTACGACCAAGGGTAAAAGCTTTTGTAATATAATATGATAGTCATAACTTTTAAGTCCAATAACCTTGCAACCATCCACATCAACACATGTCCTGATATTTGAGGCATAACCATCTGGCATCTTAACATCTTGTAAAAATTTGCACAAAAGTTCCTTCTTATTTTTCCCTAACGTGCACAATGCCGGTGGCAATGTGTATTTACCTTTCTCTTTAATTGGATGTTGATCATCTCTTATCCCAAGTTCCTACAGATCAAGTCGCGCCTTCTTGTTGTCCTTAGATTTACTTGCTAAACCAAGTAGAGTAGCCAGCAAACTCTCACATATATTCTTCTCAATATGCATCACATCTGGATTATGGCGTATAAGCAATGATTCCCAGTAAGGAAGTTCAAAAAAATACTCTTCTTCCTCTAGTTTTGCCATCTGGTATCTTCATCACGTTGCTTCCTCTTTCCTAAAGTAATCTTCCCAAAACTAACTTGCTCAAAACTTTGGTACTGATACTTGTTCTCCAGTTAGCGGCACTAGAGCCTCCCTCATTTCAACCATGTTATTGAAGCTGGCCTTGTTTCTTCGCCACCTATGGTCTGAAGATAGAAAACAACAATGCCATATGTAGCAATGCTTTTTACCATGTTTTAACCACAAGTAATCTGTATCCTTGTTACAATAAGGATAAGTAAACTTTCCTTTTGTGCTCCAACCAGATAACATAACATATGCAGGAAAATCATTTATTGTCCACATTAGAATTGTACGTAGCGTAAAATTCTTTTTCACCTTTGCATCCCATGTTACAATTCCCTTAATCCAGAGATCCTTTAGTTCATCGATCAGATGCTGCAAATACACATCAATGTTCTGTCCTGGAGATTTAGGCCCTAGAATTAGCATCGACATCATCCAATAAGACTGTTTCATGCACAACCAAGGGGGCAACTAATAAGGAATTAGGATGACTGGTGATGTAGTGTAATTAACGTTTAACATTCTGAAGGAATTGAAGCCATCTAATGCAAGTCCAGGCGTACATTCCGTGGATCATATGCAAAGAAGTCATGATACTTCTCATCTATGTGCTTCCATGCCAACAAGTTGGCTGGGTTCCGTACTTTGCCATATTCAACCATTTCTTCTTTGTGCCAAAGCATATGTGACGATGTGTTCTCATTCATATATAATCTTTGCAGTCGAGGAATAAGTGGAAAATACCTTAGCATATTTTGAGGAAATAGCTTCTTCTTTCTTGTCAGTCGTCCACTGACCAAGCCCCTCAAAATCTGAATTTCCACCTACTCTCCCCACATGTTGGACAAAAGTTCATCTTCTCATAATTTCCATGAAATAATACACAATCGTTCATGCAAACAAGGATCTTTTGATAGTCTAGGACAAGGTCTCTAACTAGCTTTCGAACGCGTACCATGGTATCTGGGACACAATGTCCATTAGGGACCAATAGACTAAACAACTGAAGTATTTGCTCTATCGCTTTATTGCTAATACCACACATGACTTTTGATTTGAAACAACCTCACAGTGAAAGAAACTTTTGTAGCCTTTTGGCATCAAGGATATAATTCTTTTCGTGCTTCTTCCATTAACTTGAAAAAAATTCTTCACTGACTCATTTGGCTGCTCATCATCAGTACCAGTAATTTGTCCGTGTATTGCCCCACGAACAAGTGATGAAACTAAATTCTTCACGGAGCCATCATCAGCACCATCACCTTCAACAAAATCATGATCAACGTCATCCGTAGCCATAGGTTGTGTTCGTTCTAGACGCCGACGTCTGTTATTTATGAATTGCCTATCAAAACCTCTACGAAGCAAGTGCAATGCAAACTCATCTCTTGTTCTGTGTGCCATGCAACAGCAGTCACGACATGGACATGATACACTATCTCTTGGATACTTTCATTCAAAAGTTTCCTCCATGAATTTATCAACTCCACCCTGCCATTTATCATCTGACTGAGGCAACAGCATCCACCTATCATATACACCATCATCGACCGGACAAAATCAAACAAAACACCAGGCTGCTGGACACCAAATTTTTATAACTCCTAACAATGACAAAAGGATGCTCGATCAGTAATAAATCCTACCAATACTTATTACCTAACATCAATACATGTATAAACTGATGAGCTCAATTTTTATGCACATGTATATACCTTGATCAACAATTCTCCTTGTAAAAGCGTGATGCTGACCGAGATATATGGGTGAGTAATAGGGGACGCTTTGCCTACCAAAATAGCAATGATAATGGTTAACTAACAATTAAATTACACATGAGATACATCAAGGAAAAAATGTCCTCTGTGCAAAAATTGATCCGAATCCGAGTTCGCGCATCATTGATCATAACAAATAAATGACAGAATGAAGAATCAACTTGGCTCGATCTCTACCTTATGAGTATTCTAGTATCAACATGCATGATATAGCTACAAATTGAAAAAGAAAATTGATCAAATAGTTACATACCACAGGAAACTAGGGGCACTGAGGCAATGATCGAGGAATACCGCCGCCGTTTTGCCCTCCCTGAGCGCCCGCCCTGCCAGAGCCCCCCTTTGCCAGGCCACACAAGTGCCACCGCCATTTCGCCCTGCCAGAGCGCCCCTTCGACCGACCACCAATTGCCACCGCTGCCTGGATGTGTGGCTGGGAGCGATCGAGAGTCAGGGCGTGCGAGAGGGTGTTAAGTCAGACGAACGATCGAGACTAGAGTCAGGGCGCGAGGGGCTCATGTGCGTAAGGGTCCAAGTCGGACTGGGTTTGATCGCTGGGTACTGGAAAAAAAATAGGTGGCGTGCCTGGACCGAACACTGTGAAACGGCAAAGGCTAGCCCAGGTACGTGAGCTCCGTAGGTCCTGCTTATTCTTAGGAAAAAGTGGACCCGCATGACTCATTTTGTAAAACCAGCTGCCTGCTTGCTTAAATAAATAAAACCGATCTTTTCCCCCAATCATGACCGACTCGCAGTTTGCATGCTGATTAGGAAACAAAAAATTGACTGCAATTTGGACTAACAAATGAGGGCCTACTCGGACTCTCTCCACATTGTCTCTGTTACCAAACAAAAAAACTAGTACTACGTACTTATCTCAAGTAAATCAAAATCATGATCTTTTTTGAACATTTAGGGAAATGAAAGATTGACCACCAGACAAATTTCTACAAAGGAATTTCTGACCTCTCCGTATATGTAAAATTCTTTAATAGGTTACTAGTTTTTTGCACGTGCGACACACACGTTGTTATTGTCGTATAAAATTATTATGTACTAAATAAAAACATATGTTAAAAGGCAGCCTAATGATTCATCTTTTCCCAACAATATTGAATGTCGTGTATATAAAGAAGGGTTTATGCTATGGAGTCGATGAGAGAAACTGATAATACAAAGTGAAATGCGCATATGAGTTTATATTTCAAAGGCAATCAAGTAACATACAATAATACAATGACCAGTCACATTACGACTAAAAAACAATGACCTACGATATTAGTAGGAAAGATGGGATGTTAATATATGTATCATTGACCATATTTTAAGCAAGAAAAAAAATATCATCACTTGATCATTTAAAGGTAAAATATTATGATTCGCCACTTGGTGGTTTAGCTATTTTAAGCGAGGAAGGAAATATCACCACTTGGTCCATTAATTTCTTAACACCATAATATAACAAATAATCAATATTTAGTAATTATAATTTTAAATTCATGCAATCTTAGTCTTGGACCCTCATAGATTTATTATTAGATGAGTTTATGACGTCAAAACCACAAACCAAAGACGGTCATTATGGACAACACTATCACAATAGGAGTTTTTTTCCGTGAGCAACCCTCATGAATATAGTCTAGCCATGAAAATTGTTCCCGTAAGTCAACGGTCACGCAAGAATCCATTTTGTGGAGGTTGATCCACATGAAAAACTTTTCGTGAAAACAATTCATGGAGGCCACGAACAAGCAAAATATCTTGCCGGTAGATTGACACAATAACTTTCATGACCAGGATAAGGGATTTTTATGAGGGTGTTCCACCGCCAGGAAAATAGGTTGCCCCCTAGAAAAATTAGTTGCAATGCAGTGGTATTTGCATTGCATATCCACTATTAGTTGCAGATTTCCTTATGCATTAGTGAAATCGGAGTTTGCAACTCATTTTATTTGCCCATCACATAAGCATATAACACTTTGACAATCATAAGACACATCAAAAGAATGTTGCATCTAACAAAAGCATTATGGTATGACTCAAAAACATATAACATTCAGACATCTCCTATCAAATACTGCTACAAAATGGACAATCTGACATCAAAAGCTATTTAAAGTGAGAAAAGCTTCCTAGAAAAAGGTGTATCCTCGTGAGCTTTTTTGTTGTTTTTCTCCTGGTTGCTGGTGCATCACAACCTTTCATCTTATGATTTCTCTTCATTGGTCATCTCATGTTGAATGCCAACTAAATAGCATTGGCTTCCTTCAGTTTATAAACAACACAAAGCTTTTTGTTTTAGTTCTCCTTGCTGCTGGTGCATCACAGTTCTTCATCTTATTATTTCTCTTCACCAGTCATCTCAAGTTCTTTATCTTATTGAATGAATCGTCAATTAGCATCAAACAAGACATGCACTTGAATTGAACAAAAAATTGGGAAATGTATCAAAGGAAGGTTTTAGCAGGTATTTAGATTGCTGCAAATCAGAGTTCTACAAAGCATGCAACAATATTTGAAAAATTATGAAAATAATATCACAAGTCTTGTCTCTTGGAGAAAGGGTTCCAAAAGCAACACTCTAAACAGTAGATTAATAACCTACACCTACAAAAAAAATCCTTTGTTTTCCTATTCTCTGTTTTGCACTTGCAATCCTATCCTATTCCTATGGTTTTCCAATTTTGTGTTCCAAAGGAACCCTTAGTTAGCCCCTCACTTTTTCTCCTCTAACTCAATATCAGGCTTTCTCTCATAGTTATCTTAGACATTTCAAAATATTTTGTTGGAATAGGAATTAATCAAGCTTCAAAATGATATGCCATAGTTTTATCAACATGCAAAACAAAGATAATTTGCACTGAATTTATAATTTTCTGCCAGACCCACTTGAGGCAAGAGAGTCATTATCTTCATCAGGGAAGGATTTTCTTATGACAAAATTCTCCGACTCTGTTCTATCTATTTTACCATCCTGATTCATATCGACATCTGAAAATGTTAGTGGCCATTAGCTAAATATCAGTAAGTTTTTTAAGAACAAATCTCCGTTGTCTTAACTACATCATAGGTCAAGAAAACTATTTTATAACTCATGAAAAACTAAAACCTGGTCCAGGATTGTCTCAATGATCTTGTTAGGGATAATCTCATTCCTTACTCACCAAGAAGAGCAATTAGCATTTGCTTTACCCGAATGGGAGGATTGAAATACAAATTTTAGTTGCACACTAAGGACAATACAAATTCTTAGCTCAACAGTACATAAGCACACATGGCATTGGCTTATCAAGCAGAAATAAAATTCTAGAATATGTGAGAAGTACCATAGATAGCCAGAGAGGCCAGGAGTTACTTCTTTCCATTTAGGAAATCATGTGCCACCCATATGATATAGTTTGAAGGAAACTGCAAGGTAGTTCAGATTTTGGTAAGCCAGCTGCCTACCTTCGGATTCTAGCTAGATAGCAGATGGAGCACATGCTTATTCTGAAAGTAAAACTATTCAAGATTCTATTTAAAGAGGTTATAGCTGATGCAGCAATTTGTTAAGTTGAGAGAACAAATGTCATGGCAAACAACAATCAGACAACCTTAGTGCTTTTTGTAGTGTTCGAGGTAGAGTATCTTCCATAAGGGAAATTCTACTTCTGCTTAGCCAATAATCTCAGGAAGGGCCAAACAACTGAAGCAGAATAGTCTACGAAAGTGCTTTAAACACGGTTACAGATGTAGGTGGTAGACAATAGAAACAAAAAAACTGGAGCACAATGCATTCAACTATTTAGGGAAAATATACAGAAATGGATATTATCTGATTTGGAATAGATACAAATATTTAGTCACCAGATGTTGAACAAAGTATTTCATATTAACAAGTATGAATCTATACTCACACCTGTAATACATGAATCATACTATGCTGAAACAGTATATGGATCAAGGCTCACCATCAAATTACTGATTTCAATGCTCATCTAGCTATAAAATAGAGGAAGTTTAGTACATTTGAGAAGTCGCCTAGTTTGTCTCTTTGCATTGTATCTGTGTTGCCATAAATAGATCAAACTAATATAACTCGTCCCTATTCCTCCTTGTTACTGCCGCCTCTGTGAAGCAAGCGATCATAGCTTTGAGAACCTGATTACCTTACTTGCCTAAGAAATGTGGCCCAGACATCCCTACACGTCCTATAAAAAACAGCAAATCAGAACAAAATAAGCATGTCGTGCTCTAGATCAAGGAACAAATGGACCTGGACAAAATGAGACACCTCGGGATCAATTTAGTTTGCTCCTTCAGGTCAATGCCGATACCACGCAGAAGCATTTTCACCTGAACGGCTTGATGGGAACCGTAGAACACCATTGGTGCCATGTGCTTTCGGTGTGTAAATTCGATCACCGCGGATGACGACGCGCCATGCTGGAACTCATAGAATACCAACTCTTCTTTTGTTCAACATACCCGCTCACCTTTGCCGTCACAGCATACCCACTCTGTTCAACATCATGCTGACCATTCAAACTATCAAATAATCTAGCCACAAAGCTATTGCATTCTAATAGGGTATGTCCTGGACGACAATTGTCAGAATTGCAGAAATGAATAAACATTGAGACCCAGTGTGGGTCTTAACCTTTAGGGGTTCCTTTGTGCCATTTTCAAAATTTTATTGGACAGATTGACACTGATTATTGCACTTGATTCAATACAGCACTGTATATAAAATGAGTCTGACAAGCTTCTTTTTAGTTAGCCAACTGAAAATAAAGGGCTTTGATGTTTAACAATCATATGATTTGAAAGCTAATAATGTAGGCATGTGAGGGACTGTCCTATTAGTTTTCAGTTTGTGATGGTTACACTAAAAATTCAACCATCATGGGCTCTTACAACTATCGTATTGTATTCATAGCAGAAATTTGATGAGAAGTCTAAGGAACCAAATCAAAACTGTGTTTTTTTAAACTAAATCAAAACTGTGTTAATATGGCATATTCCTATCAAGAAAATCAAGCACTTGTATACCTATAGTCGCAGTAGTGATATGATACCAATCAGAGATAAATCCTTGGAACAAACAACAAGATTACTATGTACCAAGCATATCCAACAAATAACAGCAAAAAATATCATTGTTTAAACTATCAATGATCAACATAATAGCAAGGCACCTTCCAAGGGGAAAAAATGGATGTTGAACAGAAGCTAGAAGACGAACAACAAAGCAGCAAGGAAGCAAACAACTTACTTGCCATGCTGTCGAAGCTCATCTGCCCTCTCGCATCCCGTCACCACATGCGGGAACAATATACACACGACACTCAAGTAGCAATAGATGTTATTGTATAAGAACAACATCATTACTTACGTGTTCACAGGCAAAGCAATCAATCAGCAATCACCCGTCATTGACAAACTCAATCTCGTCCTCGCGGAGGTGCACCAAGAACCAAACGGGCTTGGGCTGGCCCTCGACATCAATCTGGAACTCGACCTGGAGTGAAGGGGAGCTTGGCCGTGATGCGCTTGCCCTTCCAGCCGCACATGTACTGCTTGACGACGCCCACCATGCCTTGGATGTCGAGGTCGCTCTCCTTGATGATGTGGAAGACGCGGAGCGGCGCCGTGATGAGCATGCGCTGGTCGATCTTGGGCGCTGTTGGGGCTTCCTTGACGGCCCCATTCTCTGAGAACACCATGCTGCTGATGCGCGCACAGCAGGGTCGTCGACCCGGTGGAACACAGGCGCCAGCGTCGGGGTCGGCAGGAGGCGGCGGATGAGGAGGAACGAAGAGGTGGATGTTGATGGCGGCACGGATCTGAATCGAGCAGGAGGCGAGGAGCGGAGCTGATTATCTGATTTGAGGATGAGAAGGAGCCACTGGCGGTGGATGCAGATCGGGGAACAGAGCGAAGGAAACCACACAAGCGGAAAATCCGCGATGGGTACGTGCGGGCGGGTACAATGCCACGCGGTGAAAAAAGTCCAGATTTTAGGTGGAAGACGACATCAATTATAACTATAAAAGATGTAATGTCAATTGTCATAGTGGGTCTAGAGTTACTCAGAAGGTCAATTTTAAATGGGATAGCAAATCAAGGGCTAGGATGTTGATGGTAAAAGGATTTTTTGGTGGGTTTAGATTGATAAATGTTTAGTCTTTATAGTATAGATGAGTTTGTCTGTGACAAAAAATATATATTATTCTTTTTTTTCTATTGCCTCTATTTTTTCATATACGTAGAAACAACTACCACAAAGTATCTTGAATGAATCTTTGGTCGTTGTGATAACTAAAACTTATTATAGTGATTCTAGTTTGCGTTGCAATTTCTGGGATGTCTTTGCAACAACCTCTTATTATGTTGTAATTTCTGAGTTTCCATTGCAACATTTCAATTTTTTGTTGCAATATCATTGACTATTTTGCAACACCCAGAAGTACGAATAACAACAATATATATTTGTTGCAACATGGAAAACTTACAACTATGTCAATAAAATGTTGCAACACCTTCGTTGTAATTACAACACAAAAATATGTTTGTTGCAATAATATTGACTCTCTTGCAACACACAGAAGCACTAGTAACAACAATATATATATCCGTTGCAACATGCACCACTTGCAACCATGTCAAAAAAGCATCGCAATACCTTTGTCATAATTACAATGCACAAAAATAAAGCGTGGCAATAACATTGACCCTCTTGCAACAGACGGAAGCACTAGTAACAATAATATATGTCCACTACAATTTGGACCACTTGCAACCATATCAAAAAACCATCGCAATACCTTTGTCGTAATTACAACGCACCAAAATAAAGTGTGGCAATAACATTGACCCTCTTGCAACACACATAAGGACTAGTAACAACAATATATATTCGTTACGACATGGACCACTTGCAATAATGTCGAAAAAGCATTGCGATACCATCGTCATAATTACAACGCATAAATATTAGTTGTGATATATTTTACTTATTGCAACATCCACAATTTCAGTTGCAACACTACCAAATTGGTCGCAATATGTCGACCTAAAGCAACCAAAAGTGACTAATGTAGCAATAGACCCCATATATTGCAACACAAGGCACGTTGTTCCAACAATAATCTGTGACATTACCCTGGTTTTCTTGTAGTGTTATCACATTAGTATAAAGATGGCACCATATGAAGCTTTGTATGGCAGACGGTGTGTGTCTCTGTTGTATTGGGAATCTTCAGAGAGATCTTTGACTGGTCCAGATTGGATTTAGGAGACAGTTGGAAAGGAAGAAGAGATACGACAGAATATGTTGACCGTTCAGAACCTCCAGAAGAGTTATGCTGATAAGAGGAGGCGGGACCTCGAGTTTGCAGTGGGTGATCAAGTTCTTCTCGAAGTATCACCCACTAAAGGTGTCGTGCATTTTGGTGTTGCGGGAAAACTTAGTCCATGGTATATTGGACCTTTCGATATCATAGCCTGAGTTGGCAGTTTGGCTTATCGCTTTCAGTTCTCTGAGTCCATGAAAGGAGTTCATAATGTTTTCCATGTCTCTATGTTGAGAAAGTATATTCAGGATCCAGAGCAGAAGGTCGAGTTAGAGCCGATAGTGGTGCAGTAGGATTTGACTCCGGAGTGTCGCCCTGTGCGTATTCTAGAAACATCAGAGCGTGTTATGAGGAGAAGGACTATCAAATATTTGAGGGTTCTATGGACCAATCAATCCAAGCGTGAGGCTACTTCGGAGGTTGAGGAGCAGACGCGCAAGAAGAATTCTTATCTTTTTGAGACCGGTGAGTTTTATGCGGTTGTTTTCTTCCCCTATTCTATAGTTGTTGTAGAAGTGGTAGAATTCGAGGACGAATTCTTTTGTAGGGGGGAGGGGGGTAGAATGTAATGCCTCAAAAGAAACAATGAGCAAACTAATATTTGGTTTGGTGGGCCACATGAGGGGGGGGGGGGGGGGGGCGGGGGCGGGGGTGTACGAGTCCAGCTCAAACTCTATAGCTATCTCCCACGTTGTTGTCCCTTCTCCTTTGATCAACTGAACGCCGCTGCTTCTATTCCTGTTCTCTTGGACGTCCTTGCTTCTGTTTTTCCTTTTGATTAGCCAAGTTTTCTGCCACAAATAAGAATAGGAAAGGAGGAGAGGGAGGGGAGAGACCGTAACCTTTTTCAGGTAATGGAAGAACTCAATTGTTTTGTGTGTTTCTCCTGCTGAATTGCTGGTTAGGATTACCGCATAGGCATTGCATCAAATGGTCTGTTTTTACAGTTTCAGTTTTGGTACAGCGTCTGTTCGAGTGTAGTTTCAGAGGTCTTAAGGGCAGAATCAGGACATCCCAATATAACAACAGTTGTAGAGTTTTTCAATACCTTTCCAATGAGTACTCATACGCATTTTTACATTGAGTATTCTTGGAGGTATGGCCCTCCGAAATGGACTGTCCATCCCTATTGCTGTACTGTTCCTGGCAGTTCGGACAATACTATTTCGAGGTCGTTTTGAGTGACCTTAGAGGCTGATTCCGGGTAGGATTACAAAAGTTGTGGAGGACTTCATTACCTTTCCAACGAGTACTCATATGTAGTTTTTCATCTAGTAAAACTCGAGTTATTGCAATCTGAATGTTACTGTCGAAATTGATTCAGTTTTCTGACGGACAGACGTTCAGTGATGATATTCAGTTTTCAGTGCTATTTTAAAATATCTTAGTTGCCGAATTTATGTATAGTCATGAATATAGTTTCGTAGTTCTTTGTTTTATCTTTCCATAGAGTTCATAGAGTTCTATTATGCTAAGTTTGGATCATCTATGTCAGAGGTATGAATTTTCAAAGTTGGTGTCGTGCTGTTAAGTTTCAGTTCAGTTCTGAAACTGAGACTGTACAGTTTTTAGTGACAAGATTCAGTTTTGGGAGCTGTTTTATAATTTTTTAGAAGATGAATCTGTCTAAAAATCTCGAAAGGTTTTTGTAGTGCTTTGCATGATCATTTCAGAGAGTGTTCACTTATTTGTTTTGGCTGAGCAGTATGGAAGATACAGGATTTTCAATTCACTCACTTGCTGTAGTTGTCAGAAAATCAATTTTCGGTTGTGAGCTTGTTTAAAATTAGTAAATGACAGAATTTAAATATCTTTTGAATACCAAAATTGTATCTTATTAAATGTAGATACTTGTGAAGTGTTTTCTTGCTGTCATATCTATTATAATTTTAATGCTATGAAAAAGACAGCAGTACTGCTGTTGTTTATCAAAGTGAAATGTTGTTGTTTTTGTCGATTATTGGTTGGGGCGTAGAAACGATATGAATATTGATTGTAAATTATTTATGGATTGTTTGTACTGAATTGTTTGTTCTAAAACAGGTGGTAGTGCTTCGGGTCATTCGTAGTACTTTGATCTTCGGTTGAGGGAAGTGAATATAGCGGTGGTTGTGCTACCGTTTTGACTTGTTATTTTTATCACCTACACTATAATGTTTAGAACCATGTCTTATCACTAAAAATTGACTCTTGTCTTATTTATTTACTCAATTATAATTAGATGTTTAACTGTCTTTATACAACCTTTTATCGTTGGAGCAAGGTTTATGTGGTTAATCCACATTCTTGGAGTATGTTGAAGTTAGTGCCGGAGGCAGGAATTTAC
This sequence comes from Eleusine indica, assembly GCA_030378355.1. Lineage (NCBI taxonomy): Eukaryota > Viridiplantae > Streptophyta > Magnoliopsida > Poales > Poaceae > Eleusine > Eleusine indica. The sequence continues at coordinate 19,586,748 of CM059497.1, forward strand.
AAATGGGTGTTCAAAAGTTTTTGCATTCCAAAGAAGTTCAGTTTTTGGCATTGCTCAAACATGAATTGACTGGGTAGGGAATTTTTTGAGCTGTTGAAAACGAATTTGACGTCAACTATGTATCATTCTCTTCACTAATTACTCAATTTGTTATACTAATTATGCTTAGCCACTCTTGTTTGCCCAAACGTCATGGGTGTTCAGCTGAACACCACTAAACCATGATGCCTCCGCCACTGGTTGAAATTTATATTATCATTATAGCAGCATGCCATGTGCATTGCATCCTTCATCTGCATTAGAAGTTATGTCGTTGACCGATGGTCACGACCTTACCGGTATAGCATCATGGATGCAGCTCCATACCTTGTTGGATATGCAGGTAGGAGACATATGCATTTGTATTCATATGTACTTATGAAGTATTTTGAAGTGATGTGTTGTTATCATTAAATCTCTATCGTCCGTTTATGTTCTATTTGGAAGTTATTTATTTTATATTAATTTTATATCTTGATTATCCTATAAGTGAAATTTAATGCTAAATTGTTGCTTAATCCCAACTTGTGGTTTAAATAGCTTGTCAAAACAAATTTGTTTGTTGAGATTTTTATCTCATACTTGTTTTACTCTCTCCAGGTACGTGATGATTGCTAGGAGGGAAAGAGGGATTAGCTACACGTCTTGCACTATATTAATCTTAATAATTGAAGTTTAATTATTAGAGCTTAGTGCTTAATTCTTAAAGGTGTGTGGATGTTAAACTTATATTTTTGGAGTTACACTTGCCTTTTGTTAGGATGTTCTATCAATGCTAGAGTGATTTTATAATTCTTTAATTATTTCTATGTATTTTGCTTCTGCGTTGCTTATAAATACAAAGGAGATGCTACCAAATTTACTATTTATTTGTTCGGCTATTTATTTATAAGGTTTTAGTGACATCCCGGGTGTTTATAGATTTGGGGATGTTACACCCACCACGCACCCCCGGTGAGCCCGCCTCCCTGCACCGCCTTTTCTGCTCCCCTCCAAGTCACCCACGTGTGTCGAAGCGCCTCCCTGGCGAGCTCCGGGACGCCACCAATGGCGCCGTCACCACTGCCCTCGCTGGCAGCCGCCTCCCGCCTGAGAGAACCCCCCCCCCCCCCTTGGCCGCCCGATCTGGGCCAACAGCCCAGATTAGATTGAGCCGAAGGGTTGTGGCCCTAGTCCACCATGGACCGTGGACCAGTGCACCTCCCCCTGATTCACGAGCCTCCATGGACCTAGTCCATGGGATTAGTTTTATATTTTTTATTTAATTACCAATAAATGCCAGTTTTACATTTAGGCCCCTATATTTTATTTTAATTACATTTTAATCCTAATTTTTCTATAGAACCTTTACAAAATTATGTTCAGGTCTCTATTTACTTATTTTAGCACTATATTTTTATAGATAAGATTTTCCTGAATAATATTTTAGTCCTATAGTTCTACAAAACACCCTAGACTTAATATTAATAATATTCTAGTCTTGCCTTTTTATAATTTATTCCCTGAACTATTCTAAAATTATATTTTAGCCCTTAAATTTTATAGTTTGACTCTTATACTATTCCAAAATTACAAATAGGTCCCTGACCTTTCTGTGTTTAATGTTTTAACCGTAGAACTTCAAAAGTTGTCGTAACTCGGATTTTGGCGATTCTTGCGCTCACGCGGTTGTAGCAACGTGTACTATTTTATAGTATTGTTTACATTGTTGTTTGGTACTATGTGGTGTGTTGTTTCTTAGTTGTTTTTATGCATGTTTTTCCAGTGTGACATAGAGTAAACGATTCATAGTTAGAGGACTTCCAAGGTCTCCACCCCAAAGGTTTTGTGCAGCAGCAAGGGGAACCAGGCGAGTGTCCTTGATGCATTTTGAACCTATATTTTTAATTGTGTCTTTTACAAACGTGCATGTTGTTTAATGTTGAATCCTATGTGTCTTTATTACCTCTTCCTTATCATTCCTTGTCGCCCTAGCTTGGGGTTTGTGTCATTAGGTAGATCATCATGCTTAGTGTTGTAGTGCCATCTTTGTGAGTCTTAATCTTGACTATTGATTTACTTCAATTAAATGTTAAATTGGTAATCTTTTTAGCAACATGGAAAGCTAGGGTTTGAGCAAGAGGATGGTATGGCGGCTACTGTGTGTACACCTTGGTGGTTTGTGATAGATCTTGCTCGAATCAGCTAAGGACCGGTTTGTGGAACATGTAACCATGATAGCAGCACAAAGCACATGGCTGATATGGGTAGGCTTGGTCAAGTAGCTAGTTTTCTTCCAGCTTTGCGAGCTTTCGAGGAAAGGGGTTGAAGGATGGACTCCCAAACTTTGGGGATAGAGCAGCGTAGCTCTTAACCACGGTGCCAGAGGGGGCTTCTGTAGGAAGAGAGTACTTCTGCAATAGTGAAACCTTAGCATGGATTGTTTGCAAGCCGGAGGGTTCTTTTGAGAGACCTTAAGGCGATCTCCTGGTTTCACACCTAAGGTAGTGTGAATTGGACAATATAGAGACTCTAGTCACTACATAGTGATGAAATCACCAACCCTGGGTAAAGTTGTGCAACCTCTGCAGAGTGTCAAACTATTATAACAGCCATGCTCATGGTTACGAGTGGCATGGACCTTTCACACGATTAGGGGAAATGGTGGGTGAACTTGGTGGGTAGCTGTTGGTCGTAATTACGCACCCACTTATATACCACAAGAGGACGGTGTATAGTTGTATCTCTTTTTTCCTCAAAGTATTCCAAGGTTATCGAATCCACAGGGAACGAGCGGAACTAATACTATTAAAAGGTTACTAACAAATTGCAATGGGTTGGTTGGTGTGAATGATAACGGTGAGAAAGTGGAAGGTGAATGTTATTGAAGAGGTAACAGGATGATGAAGGATTCTCTCCTTAGGATTGATTCACTAGCATGCAACCTTATTCTTATCAACTCGAGTGATGACTCTAATATTCTACAAGACATGGTGGTTTCATTCACCCCGGCTGTCACTACAGAGGCTATTAGCTCCCCACTGGTTTCTTGCACTATGTAATGGGCAAAAGTGTATTGGCCAATACACTAATGAAATGGATAGATAGATGTGCAATAAAGTTCATCATATAGATTAAATTCATCGAGAGAGTATCAACAAGTATGAGAGTTACATGACCAGATCCCCGCACTAGAGAAGAGAATATGAGACTATTCACTCATCCTTCCGCTAGACATAGTAGAGGGGTAAGAAATAGCGCTGGAACGCGCATGAGCCGATCGGCGCAAGCGTCGTGCCGATCGGCGCGACCTCCCTTCTGGTGGATCTCGTCGGTGTTGACGAACTTCCGCCGCCAATATCCTGGAATCCTAGTTTTAATAATTGATTCTTGCGATCACCGTATCTCCTCGGTCGTCCTTGGCTCTTGATAATTATCTTCCTTTTATACTCGACGGGATTAGGTCAACTTCCACCGACTCTAACTCATACTGGGCTAGGCCTTCGTCTTTCCTGGACAGGATCATGTTTTAGTCATCTTTTCCTCCTGCGCCGATCGGCGCATGGGTCGCTACAATCGGCGCGGCTCCGCATCTAGCCCATCTTCGTTATTCTTCAGCTCTTTATCCATAATTGCCCTGTTTTACACCTGTTTCCTGCGATTACATCCAAAACACAACAAGTACAAATATATGCAAATATGAGGTTAATTGTTAGTCTGAACCACTAAATTAAGACACAAAACATCCCTTTTTGGTAGATAAAATGGGCATCTAGAAACCACCAACAGTTCCCCCACACTCAAATCATTGTTAGTCCTCGAGCAATACAAAATCAAATATGTAATAAGAATTTTCACACCATCCCTCATGTAGTCAATCTCAATCATCATTTTTACTCGTTATCCCGCCACAAAGATTTTCTCTCATCTCCTTTTAACCAATCGGCATATCTTACTTGAACTTAATCAAATTACCATAAAACGTTTTCAAAAACAATTTTAATGGAGAAGAGGAATATAGAAGATCTAAAAGAAAATTCAATGAGAACAATTGGCAAAGAATGAGAAATAATCAGAAATCTGCTTTCTTTGATGACCTTACTGCCTCTCAGGGAACATATATTTTTTTTCTCTTTACCCCCTTTTTTTTTATAATAACCTCTTTTTTTTTTCTTTTGCGCCGGTCGGCACGGTCTATTTTTTTCTTTCACCTCTTTTTTTCTATTCCCGATATGATCAGCAATTTTTGTCTTGTATCAGCAGCGGAAATTTTCTGAGAATATAGTTGTATCAAGGAGGAGGGAGAAACAAAGATGTATGGTTTTCATGATAGCAAGGAATTTAATTGGATATGAATGGCTAGAAATACAGAGATAAACAAAATAGATCATCCTTTCCTAACTTGGTCGAAATCATGAGCAAAAAGTTGACAAAGTTACTTACAATCCACTTGGTTCAAATGTGTAGCTTGCTCTCATTCACTCGGCTATGTAGGCATATTTAGACCTTGCTTTTGCTTTAGCTTACGATGAGTCAAAAGAAATTTTCATAAATATAAAGCTCAAAAGTTAAGTGGTAACATACAAATTCAAGTAATCAACCAATCGATCATCAGAAAGACAAGATAAATAGCATAGGGCACTTTCAATTTGACAATCGACACTAACTATATTAAAGACATTGCAAAAATTCAAACTACATAAAAGACCTAGAAGCAACTCTCAACATGACTCGTGACTCTTTTAAGCACACACACAAACTTAAATAAACACTCATTAAGAAAAACAAATGAGAAACTAGACTCAAAAACACTTAAAAACTATGACTAATGGCAAAGCCCTTCCCCCACACTCAAAATTTGCAATGTCCTCATTGCAAGAGAAGAAACTCAACACACTAATCATGCAGATCATGCCTGTTCAAGACTCAGAAAATTTGTCTTATATTCCTTATAAGAAAAGTGTAGTCCGCTTCGTTCATCTCGATTGTATCCTGGATTCTGCGGTCCACATCTCTTTGATGCCTGTAAGCATGATCTCTGTCTAGATACAGGCGCTCAATGTTTCTTCGGGAGATAGGACAGCAAGCAGGCGGTTACAGGTTATGATTTTCAACGTTGTAAGGAGAGACACTATTCAAATTCCTCCGAGCCGATCGGCACATAGGCTGTGCCGATCGGCGCAGTGGTGTTCTTCCACCATTGTGACTTCCTCCACTTCTGTCTGCATTACCATTAACTCTTGTTGAAGTTCCTGCTGCTCTGTCATTACTGCATTTTGCAAGTGTTTCCTGATTTTCGAACTTAGGACAACCAAAGCTTCTTCGCATATCAAAATCATCACTAAAATCGGCTCCAGTGTCGCGCCGATCGGCGCAACCAACAGCTTCCTTCATATACTCATCTAACTGCTCTAGATTACGCTCACGGATCACCTTGTTCTGCTGCCTTCGTAAAATCTCATCATTAATCTTCTTAGGTGTCCTTCCTCCAGGAACTGTGCGACAGCCATCATCATATATTAAATCTTTAGGTATGAAAGCTGGATCTTCTGCCAATTGGAGTTTAACCTTGCATTGAAGATCTTTAGCACAAAAGAAACACTTGCAACCCTCAATGCAACTATTCCTACGAATCTTATTTTCTTGAAAACTTTCCCAATCGGTAAGAACCTTGGGAAAGGATTCATCCCTTCTAGCTTGAAGATCCTTCTCCGCATCCTGCTGGTACATAGCTTCTTCGACTTCCTCTCGCAGCTTGAGTTCATACTTGACGGCAATGTCATGTTCACCATAAAGTCGGCACCTATGAATTATGAGGGCGTCTCTTCATCTAGCTCTTCCTTCTCTTGCTCAGTCAATGATCTTTTGAAAGATAGGAAATCCTTATACGACAAGGGCTTAGCAAGATCAAGAAGACTTTCCATTGTATACCTTTGAGAAACTGCTTCACTTTCAATAGGTGCTACAGATTTTCCTTTATGCACCTATACTCTTTTCATCATCTGCCGAAGTTCATTGTCCATCTTCACCATGTCGGCGTTCCACGCGTCAGCTTCACTTTTCTTCATGAATTTCTTCCGCAGATCTGACCAGACGAGGGGATCGTCTCGTGTTGGTGTCAACACTTCGTCGACTTCCTCCCAGGACCAATTTGCAGAGGGTTGAGGAAATCCGCCGTCGAGCCGATCGGCTCCAGAGTCGCGCCGATCGGCGTAGACGTCGCGCTGATCGGCGCATGAGTCGCGCCGATGGGCGCCGCCTTGGTTTCTGCCTGATGCGTCGCCTTCCATCGCTTCTGCTCTTAGGGTTTGTTCTAGTGACGATATAATACGAGTTGATTCGTGGGTTTACTGTCCCCTCATATTTATATCCCCTGATTTCCAATTGGACTAGGACTCTTTCTCTTATTCGTGGAATTTAACGAGTCTTAAAAAGGCAAGGTCCCAAACCGACTCAAAAACAAAAAGGTCTCTGCCACGCCGATCGGGGCAGGGCTGCGCCGATCGGCAAAGCAATGTGTCGATCGGCGCGGTACACTAAATTGCCAAATCAGAAAAAGAAAAACTACTGAAATTAAAATACATACAAGCTTTTGTTTTACGTCGTTAAGCTCAACCACACGGGGTACTAAGCGGTGAAATACACATCCAAAGATTTTAATTCAAATGTGTGGGGTTCTAGGTATACCTTTAGACGTTGTCCGTTCACCGTGTACTTGTTTCTCTTGCCATCCATTATGATTACCGCTCCTGAAGGTAACACCGTATTCACAAGATAAGGTCCCTCCCATTTGCTTCGCAGTTTGCCTTTACCAAATAATCTAAATCGTGAGTTAAATAGGAGCACCTGATCTCCTTTCTTGAATTCCTTCTTTAAAATCTTCTTATCGTACCACTTCTTTGTTTTCTCTTTGTATATGGCTGCATTTTCATATGCACGCAATCTCATCTCTTCCAATTCACTTATTTGTATCTTCCTTGTCATGCCGGCGGCATCAAGATCCAAATTCATTTCCTTTATAGCCCAATAAGCCTTATGTTCCAATTCCACCGGTAGGTGACACGATTTCCCATAGACGAATTGATATGGTGTCATACCAATTGGTGTCTTGAATGCCGTCCTATATGCCCATAACGCTCCATTAAGCTTCATGGCCCAATCTTTTCCTTCCTTTATAACAATCTTCTGCAGAGTTCCCTTTAATTGCTTATTTGAAGTTTCTGCTTGTCCATTCATCTACGGATGGTAGGCTGTTCCAATTCTATGTTCAACTCCAGATTTGGTAAAAAACCTAGCAAATTCTCCTACTGTAAAATGGGATCCTCCATCTATAATTATTATCCTCGGTACTGCGTACCTAGGAAATATCTGCTCCTGAAGTATACTCCTTGATTCTTTTGTAGTATTAGCCTTGCATGCCATTGCTTCGACCCACTTGGAGACATAATCAATGGCGACCAATATGTACTCGAAACCATGAGAATTCACAAAGGGTCCCATAAAATCCATACCCCAAACATCAAAGATATCGACTTGAAGATTGTACTTAAGAGGCATTGCATTTCTACTGTTAACATTCCCTATTCGTTGGCATTGAGCACATGTTGCAACATACCTTTTTGCATCTTCATGCATAGTAGGCCAGTAGAATCCACTCGCCCATACCTTTGCCTGTGTTTTGAAGTAGCCATAGTGTCCCCCATAATCCGAAGAATGACATTTTGCTAAAATGCTTGCTCTTTCTTCTCTGGGTACACATCTCCGTACTGCTCCGTCCTCGTAATACCTATACAAGTATGGGTCAGCCCATATAAATTTTCTCATTTCACTCTTAACTCTTTTCCTTGTGTTCTTGTTCATTAGATCAGTTTGTCCCTTGAAACCCTTGATAATATCCATCATCCAGTTCTCTCTACGATCAAATGCGGCAAACAACTGCTCTTGTTGCATTTCATCTCTTATTGGCTCAGTTGATGGTGATTCAAGACGAGATAAATGATCTGCTACAGAATTTTCTACTCCTTTCTTATCTCTTATCTCTAAATCAAATTCTTGCAGCATCAATACCCATCACATTAACCGAGGCTTAGACTCCTTCTTTGAAACCAAGTATCTTATAGCAGCATGATGTATATATACAATCACCTTAGAATTTAGAATGTAGGATCTAAACTTCTCAAAAGCAAATATAACAGCTAACATCTCTTTCTCAGTTGTTGTATAATTGATTTGTGCCTCATTCAAAGTTTTGCTAGCATAATAAATAGCATGCACTTTACCTTCCTTCCGTTGTCCAAGAACAGCTCCAACTGCATAGTCACTTGCATCACACATAATTTCAAAAGGTAAACTCCAATCAGGTGGCTGCATAACGGGTGCAGAGCATAGAGCTTCCTTTAATCTTCTGAAGGCCAAGAGTCTCTCCTCGTCCATAACAAATTCTGTATCTTGCTTTAACAATTCTGTCAGGGGTTTAGCAATCTTTGAATAATCCTTAACAAATCTACGGTAGAAGTTGGCATGTCCAAGAAAACTCCTCAATGTTGTAAGATCAGTAGGGGGAGGTAATTTCTCAACTGTAGATACCTTTGCCTTATCAACCTCTATCTCTCTTTTAGATACGACATGACCAAGTACTATCCCTTCTGTTACCATGAAGTGAGACTTCTCCCAATTAAGAACTAAGTCGCATTCAATGCACCTTTTCAAAACCTTCTCCGAATTCTCCAAACAGCTATCAAAATCAGCACCATGCACGGAGAAGTCATCCATAAATACCTCCATAATATCTTCTATGAATTCAGCGAATATTGCATTCATGCATCATTGAAATGTTGCAGGCACGTTGCAAAGACCAAATGGCATCCTTCTATATGCATATGTCCCAAAAGGGCAAGTAAAAGTAGTTTTCTGCTGATCTTCTGGTCTTACCGGTATTTGAAAGAAACCACTATATCCATCCAAATAACAAAAGTATGAATTCCTTGCTAATCTTTCAAGCATCTCATCAATGAACGGAAGAGGATAGTCATCTTTCTTTGTCACTTTGTTCAAACTTCTATAATCTATGCACATTCTCCATCCAGTTATAGTCCTTTGAGGGATCAACTCATTGTTCTCTTTAGGCACTACTGTCAACCCCCCTTTCTTGGGTACACAATGCACTGGACTAACCCATTCACTATCAGCAATAGGGTAGATCATACCTGCATTAAGCAGCTTCAAAATCTCCTTTTTAACCACTGACTTTATTGATTCCTTCAACCTTCGCATCCCTTCAACCACTGGTTTAGTATTCTCCTCCAAGTTAATCTTATGGGTGCAAAATACGGGGTTGATTCCCTTGATGTCATCCAATATGTAACCAATGGCCTTCTTATACATTTTGAGCACAACAAGAAGCCTCTCTGTTTCTTCTTTTGTTAGGGCGTTGTTCACAATAACTGGATATGTTCTATTCTTTCCTAGTTATTCATAGCGTAGCTCCTTTAGAAGTTCCTTCTGTTCCACTTCTGGCGCTTCGTCGGGATCCAGCTCCCCGAGAGGTTCAAAATTAGGATTTTCCTGGTTGAGTTGATCGGTGCTGGCAGTATGATTGAGCCGATCGGCGCAAGGGTCGCGCCGATCAGCGCTGGCAATATGATTGAGCCGATCGGCGCAAGGGTCGCGCCGATTAGCGCTGGCAGTATGATTGAGCCGATCGGTGCAAGGGTTGCGCCGATCGGCGCTGGCAGTATACTTGTCAGTTCCACGCATGATGTGGTCCAGTGGGTCTCCCATATCCATCCCTATCCTCTCGTCTTCCTCTGGGCAGAATTCCTGATAGTAAGAAGAGTCTTGATGAGACGGATCATTAAATTAAAATTGCACTTCTTCCTCTCCCAAGTGTAGCGTGATTTGACCTTTCCCAGCATCCAGAACAGCTTGTACTAATCTTAAGATTGGCCTTCCCAGAATAATATCTTCAACCCCAGTTTCTTTATTGTCTAGAACGAAGAAATCTACCGACATTGTTTTCGAGCTGATCTCAATTTTGACATTCTTGATCACTTCCAGTGGCTTGGTTTTCCTACCATCCGCCATGATCAGCTCAAGTTCAGTCCCCATCAGCCGTTGTTGAGTTCCATAAGGCATGCTCATAAATGCATCGTAAGTCATCAAGCTGACACGGGAGCCAAAGTCACATAAGGCTTTTGAAAATTTCTTCCCCGATATCTCACAGGGTATGTACGGTTCTTCTTTTTCCTCTTTAGTGACACCTACAGCATACACACCACATAATCCTTCGTAGGGGGATGGCTCAAAGCAACTGTCTAGCAATCTCTTAGCTTGTTTCACCTCTGTTCCATCAAGCTCTATATCATCCTTGTAAAGCTTCCCTAAAACTCTCCCAATAATCTCTTGGTTGAAAACTTCCGATTTGAGGCGATTACTTGGAAAATTAAACTCAATTCCGGCTTCGGAGGCGTCTTGCGGACTGAAGGATCTTCTCATATTAAGCAAATCTTGCGAAAAATCATTGGGAATCCAGTCCATTGGCTCAAATTCGTCAAGTGGTTTAGCATTCGCCAATGTTCTATCCCCCTTCGGTTTAGCAAAATTCCCTTCAAATTCCTTCAGGTAGTTGTCCAGAATCGCAGCTTCTATCTTGGTATATTCCTTGCTACTTGGCGGAGTCGTCAGGGTGATCGGTTCTCCTGTTGTCGTGACTGCGCCGATCGGCACAGACACTGCGCCGATCGGCGCACACGTCAGATCCACAGAGGCGGGTCTGACGGGCTTTATTTCTTTGATTTGCTCCGAAGTAATCATTGATCTGCTCTTGGACATCAAGATCTGTTCAGCTGGCGACTTTTCCTTCTTCATAACTTCTGGGCATTGCCGATTTGGTTTATGCTTGTGCAAAGCTTCATTCTTGGCAATTTTGCCTAACAATTCGATCCCTACCTTAGCTGTCAATCTCAGAAAACTTCCTTCGTCCGAACCGTCCAAATGCATCTTCGATGCCTTGTTTATGGCCATATAGAAGGTTTGAGCGCACATATTCTCATCAATGCCAAGGTCAGGTCCTTGTTTGAACAATGTTTGAAAACGCGTCCAGGCTTCCGCGAGAGATTCTTCATCTTCTTGTAAGAAGTTCACCACTTCCCTTCTCAACTTCTGCACCTTTGGCAAAGGAAAATAGTGGAGACAAAAATTTCCAACCAACTCATTCCACTTACCTTTTGCTTCTCGAGATGCTGCCTTATGCCACTCTTTGGCTTTTCCTCCCAAAGAGAATGGGAAAAGCAGCCACCTGTAAAGATCCCGAGGCACTCCTTCATGATGGAATGTTTGGCAAAGTGCCTCCAAATCTTGTAAGTGAGTATACGGGTTCTCCTCTTTCGCTCCAAAGAACTTGTTTGCTTCAGCCATGCTAATGGTGATGGGGTTCAACACATACGAGGAGGCCATGGCCTTCTCATCTGAGGGTTGAGGCACCAGCACGTCTGGAGATGGTAGAGAAAGTTCCCTAAGCGTCCGAGAAGGTACTGTCGTACTCATCCTAAAAATTCACTCAAAACATAAAAACGAAAACAACTAGAAAAGAGAGGATTAGACGTTAGTAAAATATTAATAGTAAAAGAACTAGCTTGTTCCCCGGCAACGACGCCAGAAAAAGGGCTTGTTGGTCGTAATTACGCACCCACTTATATACCGCAAGAGGACGGTGTACAGCTGTAGCTTTTTTTCCCTCAGAGTATTCCAAGGTTATCGAATCCATAGGGAACGAGCGGAATTAATACTATTAAAAGGTTACTAACAAATTGATATGGGTTGGTTGGTGTGAATGATAACGGTGAGAAGTGGAAGGTGAATGTTATTGAAGAGGTAACAGGATGATGAAGGATTCTCTTCTTAGGATTGGTTCACTAGCATGCAACCTTATTCTTATGAACTCGAGTGATGACTCTAATATTCTATAAGACATGATGGTTTCGTTCACCCCGGCTGTCACTACAGAGGTTATTAGCTCCCCACTGGTTTCTTGCACTATGTAATGGGCAAAAATGTATTGGCCGATACACTAATGAAAGGGATAGATAGATGTGCAATAAAGTTCATCATATAGATTAAATTCATCGAGAGAGTATCAATAAGTATGAGAGTTACATGACCAGATCCCCGCACTAGAGAAGAAAATATGGGACTACTCACTCATCCTTTCGCTAGACATAGCAGAGGGGTAAGAAATAGCGCTGGAACGCGCACGAGCCGATCGGTGCAAGCGTCACGCCGATCGGCGCGACCTCCCTTCTAGTGGATCTCATCGGTGTTGACGAACCTAGGTCGCCAATATCCTGGAACCCTAGTTTTAATAACTGATTCTTGCGATCGCCGCCTCTCCTCAGTCGTCCTTGGCTCTTGATAATTATCTTTCTTTTATACTCGATGGGATTAGGTCAACTTCCATCGACTCTAACTCAGACTGGGCTGAGCCTTCGTCTTTCCTGGACAGGATCATGTTTTAGTCATCTTTTCCTCCTGCGCCGACCGACGCGTGGGTCGCGTCGATCGTCGCGGCTCCGCATCTGGCCCATCTTTGTTATTCTTCAGATCTTTATCTATAATTGCCCTGTTTTACACCTGTTTTCTGCAATTACATCCAAAACAGAACAACTACAAATATATGCAAATATGGGGTTAATTGTTAGTCCAAACCACCAAATTAAGACATAAAACATCCCTTTTTGGTAGATAAAATAGGCATCTAGAAACCACCAACAGTAGCCAAGTTTGGTTTGGTTGGGATTGGCTGGTTTCTTAGTGAATAGTGTTCTATGTAAACTGTTCAACTCTATGTGAGTTGGTGATCCTGGATAGATTCTATGTGAATCACAGTTCTTTGTGGGCTATAACAACTTAACATTAACAGGGTTTGGTAGTTCAACTCATGTAGTAAATAGGATGGATCTTGAAATGGTCTTAAGTGTAGTGCTTATTTGTGTAAATGAACCATTATGTTAGGCTTTCTTCTATTATGCTTGCATGTCATACTATTCTCCCACTTTCTGAGTATGTCATGTACTCACCCTGCTATTTTCCTTTGTCATTGTGTTATAAACTGTTGCTCAGAAGATGATGGAGAGATGGACTACATTGATGAGTACTACTACTAGGCATGTGTGCCCCCGGTCGATTGCCTATGGTGTTATGGTGTTTTACGTTGCTATTCATTGAGAGAGTCATTTGTCTTTAAGGACAATTATTTATGTAATAATTGTACACTATAATAATGATATTGATTATCCTACTGTTCACTTTACTATCGATATGTGTGAAACTTATTCCTAGGCACACATATTATAAGCACTTGGTTTTGTCCTTAAAACTAGGTGTGACATGCAAAACTGTTGTACTGCCTACTTTTACCTGTAGTTGCCTTGCAATTCTAACAAAATTGTTGTAGAACCACTTATGCTTATTATTTCCACATCTGTCTGTACTCCATCGGTACGGCCGGTTGTCCATCGGCAGTGCCGATCAGTCTGGTCGACACTGCCGATAGTACTGATGAAAGTTCCTAAGTCTAAATTCGTAGGATTTTTAGGTTTGCTTATTCACACCCCTCCCCCCACACACACCCTGTAGGCACCTTTAAGAGGCTCATGATTTTTTGCTGTGGTCTTGAAAGGTTAGGGCCTTCTGCGTCTCCTTGTTGGATTATTTCACACAAGAGAGCTTTAATCCCTTATACCGCACATAACACTTCTCACCTACACCATACTTCACTCCTTGAGGGGCACTGATTAGTGATGCTCTTTTGAGAGGAGGAATCCAAACCACGTACAACTTTCATAATTTTAACCACATGGTTAACACTGATGCCTAACCAAATCTAGGCCTCGCTAGCTAATAAACAAGACTACTAATAAGTTTTGAGGCTCCTTCTTTACAGTTATATAAATTCTAGAGGTTCACCGGATGCACTCTTGCTCGTCTCCCAACCATTGAAGGTTCTCCAAATCTTTCTTTTGTCCTTCCTCTTCTTGCCAATGACTTGGGTTCTACGTTCTCTTACTAGTTTAACTTGCAAAGAAACCCCTGTTGGTAGTGCTAGGGTGACTCGAAAGTAGTCAATGAAAATAATCATGGTATAGAACAACATAACTTAGAGTGACAAGTTCAAGGAATCTTACTATGGCTACACGTATTTAAACTTTTCAACTATTAGATGAACTATAGGTAACCCATACACTATATTATTGTAACCTATGTGAATGACCCACCATAACTTATTTTTAATGATAGATATTGCAACAAGGTATATTTGTGTCAAGTTTCAAGTTCTAATGTATTCTAAGTATTGAGATAAAAAATTTGAAAATAATTGTTAAATGGTCATAATGTGTTCCAGATGAGAAATTACAAAATCATAGTGTGTTGTAGACAAATTCGACTTTGTCGATGTGTTAGAGAGGAAGCCATGTTTTCTCAGTGTGTTACAGACAATTTTGCCTAACTTATAAGTATTTCAGATGAAAGACTTCACTGTACCTTAGAGCGACTCTCCTCTAAAATAAGCTAGAATTCCTCATTCCACTGAATACTTGATTCTAATTTGATTGTCATGATCCCTTGGTTTCTCCATTTCCACTCTGGTACACACGTGCATTTAAACACGTCTCCAACTTTGGTCTAAGAAAAAAAATTTCAACCCTCTTTGTTTGTCCGGATTTTTTTCCTATGAATTAAATGTGCACAACTTTTCTTGAGGAAGAAACACAATTGGCCCCATCACAATCTTAATCCTGATGGATTCCTTACAGGGCAAACACTATCAGGAAACTTCAATTAAAATCATAGAGGTGAAATTGTTGCTTCCTGAATAAGACAACCAATCATCCAAATTAAAGTAACAATATAAGTGATAATACCTACGTTGACGCACAATAGTCATGAAAAACGTTAATGGTTATGAAGCTTAAAATATCATTGGGATTATTTTTACATTGGAACTTTTGGGATTCTAACAATATTTTTTGAATGATGGAAATGACTTTCTCACATGATTTCAAATTTACAGAAGACAATCAATCTCATTCGAACATTGTTTTTGTGTGTGCTATGAAAATATGGAGCATAGAATGGCAAGAAAAAATTTGGATCAACTAAGCTGGGAAAGATGTACCGTGGATTTCATTTTAAATGATTGAGTAAGTAAACTCAAAGTGTTCCAAAATTAAAATAATGCATGCATTTTTTAGACTCACAATTTCCATAAGTTTTTATTTTATATTTTATCAATAACAAGAAAATATCTGTGTCTTTCAAGAGTGCCAAATCATTTATGGTAAGAGAAAAATGTTATTTTAAATTTCATCCTACTTATATCAATATGCTATATATTAAGAAATATCCAACACAATTATTAAAAAGAGTAATTGATGTGCGAGCCAACCATGGATTGTGGCTAATTTACGAAATAAATATGGAGAATCCAGGGAGTGACGGTATAGATTATTCGAATAGAGCATCTCGTGCAAAGTTGCGTATAAGTCAAGATACAGAAATTTATAAATGATACGTAGTTTCATATCTTTATCTATAGAAACTAATGATCGTATCATATTGACGTATATTTCTATAGAAGTTAATGAAAAAAAATACATATGCTAGAAACACATAGTTTGTAGACCTTATAAATAGCCCTTGATAGTTCTCTAGCGGACTCATCCCAAGCCTTTGAGAGCAAACACTAACCTTCCCATCCACCACTCATGGATCCAACGGGTTTCCCTATCAAAGTTTTCCCATGGAACCAAGCTCAAAGGGATGCAAACACAATTTCAAACCCTTCGGGTAGTGCCCCCAATGTCCATACTCCCCTAGAACAAAATATGATGCCTATAAATATAGGAGCAATACCACCACCAATGACCATCATGTCATCACCAGGGCTCGTGCAAAGCTCAGAGAATGAGCAAGAGAGAATGGCATTGCAAAACAAGTTCCTTACGACCCCTGTGATTGACTACTTGAACTTTACTGACAAAACGCAGATCATGTCTATGGAGCCTCCATCAATTACATCATTGCTGCAAGGAGACCCATCAGCCATTCTTCATGCCCATCTTAGTGTTGCTGGGTTGTTGGATCCCGGTCCAATCTTTGAGGAACATGCCATGCACATTTCCAAGGTTTCCCCCTCCCCTGTTCTAATGTACTTCTTTAATTACATCAGTGGTAAATCTCTAATAGAAAAAAAACTACATGCAGGAAGAGGAGATGAGCATCCTGCATGGATCTCATCCTCATGGAAAAATGCCAAATGCTGAACCAAACTATTTTGGTCAATCCCCTATGTACCCTTATGACCAAAGGGAGCAGCAATATGTGCCAAGTTCTCTCCCAAGTGGTGATTCTTATGGTGCTAGCAAAGCTATTATGACGTCTACAGTTGAAGTTGAAAGTAGCAAGCATGTGTATACTTGCAAAATTTGTAATGCTACTTTCAACTCACTAGAAGCATATGGTGGTCACATGATGTTGCATACCAAAGCGAAGGGTAAAAACTAGGATGGTTATCTATCCTCCCCATGCATATCATATCTGGGCAAATAGTTATAATCAAATGAAACTCAAATGTGGGGTCTAGTAGCTCATTAGGGCTTTTATTTGTTGTGGAGTGGAAAAACAACTTTTTCATTTTGATTAGGAATAGCTGTCAGCTTTGAGGAACAATAATTGTCAAATTTCTTCCCCTTGTTTTCTTATGGAAATATAAAAGTCATATTGGTTGGATTTTGATGAGTTCTATTCGTCAATGTAATATAAAATGGGTGAATCTAACCTTTTTTTTATTCACTTGATGTTTCATGGAAGTATATATTTTGCACACAAACTTTAGTACAATATAAAGTACATAGAATGCAAAAGAATGGAAAAACATTTTTGGCCTGACATGAGATACATCGGTATTCAGTATGCATAATAGAAATTTTGCTATCTCTTCAAAGATGTATTATTAAACTACCGTGAAATTTGTGACAATGTGGAAAATACCCAGGAGACATTGTTCAATAACATATCCCCTAAGCAATGCTTCGTATGGCCGGCATGATAAGGTACAATATTAATAAATTGGATCTAGTAATCGTTATCGAATCTATATCTCTACTCTTCCAAATTTCAAAGAGATTCTATCTATCTCTATCTCTACTACTTCAAAATTCTGAATCTTTCACCTGCAACTTTTGTCCAGCCTGTGACCCGCGTTCCACCCTACGAACTGTTCCGGGCCTTTGACCGACGCCGGCGCCTACGACCTCAAGAATCTCCTAGAGCACGTTCTCCCCACATCTTGCTCCTGCCGCGTACGTATCCTCTTCGCCGCTTGCAATCCTCAACATATCCCTATGACAACCGTCCACCTACTATGATCCCTGATGTCTACCTACAAGAACCTCCGTCACCTGGGATCCCATCCACCTACATGCGACTACCGCATCATGAACACCTGTGTTGGCTGTGATTGGTGGCGCTGCCATGAGTGCCGGTCCAGATTGCCTATCATTGGTTTGATTACAGAGTGTAAACATTGAACATACAACGTAGAAGCAAATCTGAGATTGTTTTATGGTGTTTCATCAAATAGTGTGAATCAACCAAGGTTGATGTAAAAATTATAAACGGTTATCAATGATATGCTTCTAAGCCATGGTGTAACGAACAATTTAATCATTTTTCTTTAACCAATATATTTAAATTCTATTAGCAGGAACCCTGAGCATTGCACTAGGCTGTCAAATTAACATAAAAGTTGGCCCTGGAAAGTCATATATCACCATTGTCACAGATAATATTTCCAAAGCCAACATACTCAATTCGAAAGGATAAAAGCAATACATAACCATATATCAAGATACCACATTGTGCTCAGGTTACTCATCCACTGTTTTTTCCGCAAACACGCAGGAGAGCTGTGTAGTATATTAAGAAGAAGAAGGGCAGAGCCCGTACAACACACCCCACACACCCTCGGTTTTTACATGAACATTGCACCTTTTACAGATTGGAAAAAAAAACGACCATAGACACAACTAGTCTGCTGTGAGGGGAGCTGTTAGGAAGGAAATTCGTTTTGCTCCAGCTAACTCCCAAAGCCTCCGCTCATCCTCAGCTTGGACTAATGCGGTAGCCAGACTAGGAGGGATCTTATCAAGGACACATCTATTTCTGTGTGTGCAAATGACCCAGGCACCCAAAATGATAAAAGAATTTAGACCTCTTGTTGCCTGTCCTGCTGCAGTCTCATTCACGCTCCTCCAGCATTCCATGAAGCACAAAGCGTCAGGTTGTGGTGAAAGATCCTGAAGGCCAACCTGTCTGAGCCAAAGGAACCAGAATTGACGTGCAAATACACAAGAAATAAGCAGATGGTTACTCATCCACTGTTAAACCAAAGGACTAATATATGCACTTCATCTCAGATTCTCAATACTCATTTCTACACAACTAGTATTCTAGGTAAACCATAGAAGCAATATTCACCCACGGTGAGACGTGATCATGTCCTTCTGTTTGTAAAACCCACTCTTGATCTAGGGACAGCAAGTGTGGTTCTTTAACATACCTGAAACAAAAGTGTTTTGAGCATAGTGCAAAGCTTGGCCACTCAAAGCTTCATGGGCTCAAACATCAATCGGTTGATACTCAATATGCAGGACCTGCTTGATGAATGCACCAAACAAAATATTAAAACAAATCTTTGGTGTACTTTAAATAAACTTCCTTCCATTTTTCTTATGTTTTTTACATTCTATAAGCTGTAATAAGAAAGAAAGAATTTTGCAACAATATATTGGTAAAATTATAACAATGAAGCAAAATCATTAAGGATATAATGGGTTTTTGAGAAAAGGGAATATATTAAATTAATATTCTTGCCTCTGTATCGACCAATACATGTAGCACTAGATTATTACATCGAAACAAAGAAACATAAAAAAATCCTGTTGTGCCATGGTATTTGGAACACAAGGTTTATATCCATTATTTAACGCTATAATGTAATTCTATTGGAAAAATGCCACCCTTTATGAGCGAAAATCTCCATGGCCACTGTTTCTAGAATTGTAGCTGTCGTTTTCATCAACGGGCGATCCTCCTCCTTGGGAAAGATGGGCCAAAGGCGAGTCTAGTAGGTCCTCCTGAAAAGAACCTGCAAAAAGGAGGGTATCATTGTCTTGTCAAAAACCATATCATTTCGACTCCGGCACATAGACCAACATAAGCTTGCCACTCCACTCCAAATGATTTTTTTCTTTTTTTAAATCATGCCTCCTAACCAGCCATCAAACATATGTTGGAGATTCCATGGAGGTGGTAGATTAGATGCACAACAAACCATGCGCCAAATAAAGCAAGCCAATGGGCATTCAAAAAACAAATATTGTATACTCTCATTTAAATTACAAAAGCTACATTTGTAAGTCCCATTCCAGTTCCTTCTGGCTAAATTATCTTTTGTTAAGATAACACCTTTTTATAAATACTAGAGAAACACCTTAATCTTGAGAGGTACCCTTATTCTCCATAGATTAATGGTATAAGGCAAAGCGTGAGTCATGTTGATAGCTAAATACATGGATTTCACAGAGAAAGAGCCATTCTGATGCAACGACCATATAAACGAGTCACTGTAGTTTGACAAGTTGACATCAACTACCAATAACACTAACTGATGCCAAGACACTAAGTTTTGACCCACAAAAGCTCTTTGAAAAGGAAGGTTTAGGGGGGTGGAAGATAAGACTGCTTGAACTGTTGTGTTTTTAGATCGGACAATGATACGCAAGTTTGGGAATCTATCCCTAAAGCTATTGTTTCCAGTCCACTGGTCCTCCCAAAACCTAGATCGAACACTGATATGCAAGTTTGGGAATCTATCCCTAAAGCTATTGTTTCCAGTCCACTAGTCCTCCCAAAACCTAATTTTTGATCTGTCACCTAGATGAAAAGACCCAAAATTAAAGAAGACCCTCTTAACCTCTAAAAGTGTAGTCCAAAAATGTGAGTCTCCGGGGACGTGTTCTACCCAGACAGTGTTTTAGATTGCAAGTACTTGCGATGAAGAATTTGCTGCCAGATTCCATCACTATTGACCAATCTGAACAGACACTTACTGAGTAGACACCTAGAATTGGTAGAGAGACAAAGAAGCAGGAACATTTCTTTAAATAAAATGGAAATACTACTGCAAGGACTAAGAAATGCACTGATCTCCTATCATATGAACAACCTATAGTAACTAAAGAAGTCAAAGGAGAAGTCTTACAGACTGAAGGATATTCCCTAGGCTCTCACAATTTTGTTGAGTTTGGACTGATCTTTGCCAACTTCAACAACACAAAGTTGTGTGCCAGCTAGCTGAGCTTCCTCTAAGCCAAAGAGGACCCATCAAATGCATTTACTTGCCTTCCCTTTTGTCCTTGTAAAATACTATCAGAATTTTAATCCATAATTTCAAGTGCAAATCCAGCAACTACATTAAATTAAAAGGCAGAAGTCCAAAATTAGGCAATAGTATCAGGAAAACAAGTTGCCTAAATTGGCAATTAATCACAATTACTCTTGTGTGTACATAATTCCATGCCATGGCCAACAAAATTGATAGTTACTATCGGTAGTTGAGCTGAAAACAACATGCATAAGAGCGAAAAGGCTTACACTGTGTTTGGATGTTGGTATTGAGCCCTAGAATTCGGAATTGGCATTGGTTTGGATTCAATCCCGTTGTTTGGATGCATAAGGAATTCGTTCCAGGAAACGACCTCAATTTCGAACCGTTTTTCGGTAGCATGCGCACCTCTTCAGCCGATTCGGAGCGGTCTGGCTCTGAATTGGGTGGAATTGCCCGATTGCACCTTGACCCTACCCCCTGAGCTCTGGTGCTCCTGACCCTCCCCCTAAGCTCCAACGCCACCAGTCATCCCCCGAGCTCTGGCTCTGAGCTCTGGCGTCCCCGGCTCTCGCCCGACCTCCGATGCCCTCGGCCGCCCTCCGAGCTCCTATGCCCCCGACCCTCATCCGAGCGCTTCCTTCCGCAATTCCAGTAGCGGCTCCCCTCCCTCCTTTACTAGCGCCCTTCCTTTGCCTCGCCGATTTCCGCAACCGAAGAAGAAGAAGAAGAAGAAGAAGAAGAAGAAGAAGAAGAAGAAGAAAGGTGTGAATTCCTAATTCCATCTTGAGTTTCATCCAAACATAAATTGGTATTTGCTCATTAGTTGCATTCTATCCACATCCAAACAATAGAATTGCCATTGGATTCAACATAAAGCCTAGATTAAATTGGAATTGAACTAAATTCAATTCTAAGGCCTCCAATGTCTACATCCAAATGTAGTCTTAAAATCGACTGCATTCACTTGCGCCAAATCAATCCTTTTTTCTGTTTTTTCTTAAGACTCGACAGAACCCAACTCCCCAGAACTGCCTATTGCTTCTAGTTGCATATGAAGAAAAGAAGGATGGTGCAGTGATAAAGTGGTGATCTAGGAGGCTTGAACGATGGTGGATCATGGGGGTGCCGGAGTGCTTTCGTCGCCGGTCCTTGAAGACCGCTCATGTGGTAAGTGCTCTGCTTAGGGATGAGGCGACTGCAGTGCAGTCATTGTCTCTAGATAGTGTCACCAAGGTGAGGCCACCGGAGGCGGAATCTTTGTGTGACCGTTGGTCGGATGGTTTTCTTACTTGCTTCTGGTGTCTCGCGGATGATGAATCATCTATAGAGAAAGATCTACTAAACAGGAGTGATGTAATTAGGCATGCCTCTATCCATGGCTTCTCAGTGAAGAACCTGGTAGAGGTAAACAACAATATCCATAGCCCTTCTTTCAGTGCAAAAGTCGCTAATTCTGGTTCATCTGAATCTAGCAATAGCAAGGTTCATAAGGCGCATCAGGTTTTCTGTACATGTTTGGAGAGCCGGCGAGCTGGCTCTTGGTTAGGACCCTTACCGTAGAGACGACTCACACCATTGCTTTCTCTCGGTGATTGTTTGGCTTCCTATCTTCACAGCAAAATGACATCTCATGAATGTCGACGTCTGAGTGACATCGCCAGAGAACATTGCTCCTTGGGTGGCAAGTAGCTAGAGAAGAGGCAAACCATGATGATTTTCAGATAATAATGTCTACTTTTTGAATTTTGTATCATAGAAGGATGTGAAGATTCACGCGGCCGATTCGATACATCAGTTGCATCATGATGAATCGGACCTCCCTGGTGGACTTGATTGTGTAGCGGATAATTCGCTTGAAATCAAGTTGCACGTGATCGCTTTGTTTGGGCTGACTAAGTTGGGAAACTAGCTCGCCCTGGACGATGGGTCTAGTGCAGGTGTGGTCTACCATATCAGGTGTATAACATTAGGGTTTTGCAGGATTTGTTCTAGGAGGAGTGTTGGTGGCTCGGTTTCGATGAGAAACTTTGTTGCCATCTCAGGCCCTTGCGAGTTTGCGTTTGTATTCGTACATCGACGTTGCTCGTCGAGGGACAGATGGTGGTGATGCTAATGGTGTTGGTGCTGGTGGCAACCATGGTGTTGGCACTGGTGGAAGGGGTGTGGCCGTCATCGAGGAGGCCGGGGAACAGGTCGTGGCGGGGGTCGTGTAGTCACGGCTGGAAGGTTCACTGGTGGTAAAGCATTTGACTTCAATGGATGATTTGCCAGCTCTGGTTTTAACCCTAATTTTGGCCCATTACCACCGAGCTTCATGTCGGTCTGGGGATGGCCAAACCAGAGGGGTTTCTACAGCCATGATGGAGGTCATAATCATGGAAGAGGAAGGTTTCCTAGTGGGCATTTCGTGCTTGCTGGCCTATGTGGGTTGGGTGGGCGCACACAACCGGCTCAACCTAGGTGGGACCATGTCGAGGTGCCAGCGGGTGCACAGTGCACAAACCGTGGTGCCTCGACAACAACCAGTGGTGTTGAAGTCGGTTGTGGCTACAACAAAGATTGGTGCAGCCTCTGTGGTAGGCACCTCGTCCGAATTCAAGGTAGAGAAGAAAGAGCTTCTGACCAAGGTAGTTATAGATTTTGTTGAGGCTGTCGATTCCTTGATAGCTAAGGGGAATTTGAGGATATCGGTAAACCTGACAATGATTTGAAAAATAGGAATTGTTATCGTTGTGGTGATAAGGGGCATTTGAGTATGCATTGTACAACAGAAATTCTATGTGAATTTTGTGAGAATATGGAACATGCTTTGTTTAGATGTCCACTTAATGATGAACCAATGCCGGTGGCTCAATCGGTGGGGCATGCCAATGATGCGCTAGGTGCATATTATGAAGCTCATCCTCCGATTCAACTGACAAAGAAGTGTTCTAGAACAGCTCTTATTATGATGGACGGTGGGTCTCTCTTAGAGTTGGAGCTAATTCGTCATGTGGAAGTTGCCTATAGGGGGTGAATAGGCAATCCCAAAAATTATCTAAAAAACACACTTAATTCAAAATTAAAAGGAACAAAAGAACTGATGAGGACATCACTTCTATGGATGCACATAAAACTCCTCCAATTATAGACTTGCAAGGTCCAATGACTAGAGCTCGTGCACAATGACTTGATTTAGAGGTGAGATCATTCCTATGTTCTTCATTATATGTCACTTTTGAGAATGGTTTGCTACCTAATGATTATATTATGATTAGGAACCATGGAGAGGTCCAGGAGATGATGGGAGAAGGACTTGGGGACGTGGAGGACCTACAAGGATGTGGAAGCCAAAGTGGAGGCCCAACTAAAACCAACTTCGAGTCGGTTTTGGGGCCCAGGACTAGTCCGTACTAAAACGGGCCCCCAGGACGCACACTGACTCGGTGTTGGACGTTCTATATATGCACGGAAAGCGTGACACCCCAACCTAGGATACACTGTGCTTCCATACCAATCCCTAGATTAGTAGTTGATACACACCTACAAATGATACAAAATACAATACAACAATCTTTATTAAGTCCACGCAGGGAGAATAGAGTCATACAAGCCTTAGATTACAAGCCAAAGAGGTGGGTGCTTTATTGAACTTCCACACGCAACTCGAGCATAGGACGTAACCTATTCATCAAACTCCATGGGTGCTTCTTCCTCTTCTCCTTATTCTGAATAATTAATGTAAAGCAAGGGTGAGTACATATGGTACTCTGCAAGCCCTACCTCTAGCAAGGGTATATAAATGCAATTGGGGTAGGAGTCAAGGAGTGGCATTGAGTTTTCAGAGTTTTGCGGAAAGCTTTTATGTAGGGGGCCTACTATGGAACCAAAGGGGTTTTGAGAAAGGAAAATAACTCTACAATATTTGGTTGTTTTGATCTGGGGAAGATTATGATCTATCCCGACAGTTCTCATCTTTTAGTTGAGCCTTCTGACACACAGTCATATTGACTCTGGCACACCTTGCCATCAGCCTTTACCAAAACACGGGTTTCACTACACCTACTCACAAATCAAGGAATTATTGTTGTGGCTAATCATAATATCCCAATGATTTGGTGTGTCATGACCAGTGATAACGAACATTCAAATGATTTGGGTAATAACTCTGTAGAGCTTAGTACGCTGTGCCCATAGGCTATGTGCTCTTAGCCACATAATCACATAACGCGTCCACTTTGCCTGGGCATGCCCACAAGCCCACCACGAATCTCAGGGGTTCAGTGACTATGCCACACGCGTCATATCACCATTCACCATATATTCTTGCCGAGTACTGGACTTATCACCATTTGCATCAAAACCAACCTCTGAGTCCGTTCCACGTTAGTCTTGCCCATACAGGTTCTATGGTCGCACTGGAAATATCACCAAGTTGAGGTCTTGTGAATCGGTCCCTATGCGACACGACGAGCACTCGTCCACGATAGGTGGACCTACATCGAAGATACCATCACCACATACTCTGTACCAATACTACGGAGGCTCGCCCATGGCCAAGTATATCCCACCCAGCTTCATCTTAACACAGTTGATTTAGGACCCACCCGTTTACATGCACACCACAAAACACAATTTCACAGATTTTATAAATCTTAGTCATATAAGAGTATGGTGATATTCATCACAAATCCTAAGCATATACTAGCAAGGATGGCATCATCATGAGCAAAGCTAATGATAACTTCCTAAATTTATCAAGGTAGTGGGTTAACAATTACGGCCAATAAAGGATCTAATGTTCGTATCTTATATCGGCGATAAGTACCCTAGTTTTCACACAATAGGACTCTAACTAAGCACTTACAAAAATAACAAGGAACAATGCATATAAGAAGTAGGCTCTAAGTTGGGTGCATTTTCAGAATATTAGGAGCAATCATGATCAAGGAATAGATAGAGCTTGCCTCGTCACGCATCCTCGAAATCTTCTTCGAAGTATGGGTCCTCGGGCTCCTGCTCCTAGTTCTCTTCATTTGCAGATCGTGAGTTATGCGTAAGCTACCATAAAGTAAGACAAAATAAACCAAAAGCTAAGAAATTCAAATGATGAGAAAACCAGATAAACTGGGACTAGGTGAAGGGCTCCATGGGCTAGGCTTCGAGATAACTATTCCAACGGTTTGAAAATTAGGGCTTTTGTAACGTTTAGGGGACTTTGCGATTTTCAGAATGTCTTGACAATCTTTTTTGTAATTACAGGGAATATCAGGGGCTTGGTTGTAAAATGGTAGGGGCTAAAATATAGTTACAGAAAAGTTGAGGTACTTTGTTGTACAAATATTGGGCTAAAATAGAATTAAACTAAAGCTCAGTGGGCTAGGTGCAAAACTATAAGGTTCTGGTATTAATGGTGGTTTCCTGAAATTATTTTCCTATGAGAAAACCTATAGAATAGGTCTATGAGCTGGTGGACCTGGTGCATCATGATGGTCCACGGGCTAGAGGTGGTAGGCCATTGATCAGTGGATTGATGGCTTGGATTTAAATATCTGAAGGGGTAAGAGATGTTTTAATCTCTATGGTTGGCCGAGATCTAACGGCTAGGGAGTCGATAGCAGCGGCGCGTGATGGCCAGAGGGAAAGGCGACGGCGACGCCATTGCCTCCAACTCCGGCGAGCGCAACGCGAGGCTTAGGGTGGTTAAGCTCGGCTATAAGGGGTTCCAGTGAGTGCGGGGTGACACCGCATCTACTGGGTATGGTCTCTAGGTGCGGGGTGGTCTTGGGTGAGCTCGGGACAAAAGGGGAACTAGCTCGGGAATGGTGGGAGAGAGAGAAGGGGAAAGCTTGGGCTTGCCTTGGCTGGCGATGGGCAGCGCTGAGGTGGTAGCGGGGAGCGGGGCGGCGATTCATAGCCGGCGAGGGTAGTGGCATGCACAGCAGCGGCGTTGGGCTCCCGCTCGGCCACAATGGCCATCGAAGTCGGGCAGGGCAAGCTGGCTGGGCAAGGCAGGCAAGCAGCGTTGGGTCAAGGTGAGGTGACCGCTCGCTGTCATATGAGGTCAATGGCTACGCGGCGGGAATAGCGAGAGGCCAAGTCGTGAGAGCGCATTGTGTGGTCGATGTCAAAGGGTTGTTCGACGGCATCGCGGCATGGATTAAGGCGGTCGGTAGAGGGCAGCTACGCTGTGATCACTGGTGAGGCAGGGCAACATGGACGAGCGTCGCATATCTCCTATGTCGGGTCGAATCGCATGGACCAATGCGACGGTGTTGTGCCCATTGCGACACATGTTAGGGCGAGATGGGCTTGTCCCTGGCTATGTCGCGACGGGGGTGTTAAAGTGATGGCAGCGGCGGTGACTTGCATCAGTGCTATGCTAGTCCCTGGGCAGATAGGAGTGAAGGCGGGTTGGCGGCGATGATGTTGAGCCAGAGCGCGATGACGGCGTCGGGAGGAAGAGGAAGCAAGAGAGCCAAGCGTGGGACTGGGCCAGGTAGCCGAGTGGGCTAGGATGGCTGATCAGGTAAGTGGGCTAGGGAATGGCTGTGCAGGTGAAAGAGAGAGGAAGAGAGGTTCGATCGAGGGAGAGAAAAGGAAGGGGAGGTAGGCCGATAGAAGGGGATGGTCTTTCCTAACTCTGGCTTTCTCTAAACAAGAGTCAAACTAAATCAATTTAAATAAAAGGTTCAATCAAATTCAAACAAGAACCAAAGCAAATCTCAAGAAGGAAAGAAAGAGATCAAACACTTCATCATGTCCCTATTTTAGTGTTTTTGAAAAAAAAGATATTTATTCTATGGTTATTCAAGTTTTATATTTTTCTTCTTATTCCAAAAAGGATTGTTCCTGAATTAAATAGAAATGATTTATGAGGTGAATTTTTAAATGGCCAAAATTTGAGGTTCTCACATACATACCCACTTAGAAATGAGTCTTGTCCTCAAGACTCGCGTTGATCCTCGAATAGGTATGGATATTCTTTTCTGAGATCGTCTTCTCTTTCCCATGTGGCCTCATTCTCTGTGTGATTGTTCCACTGCACTCGACAGAAATTGATGGCCTTTGTTCGAGTCAGTCGAGTGATAATATCCAAGATTTTGACTAGGTACTCTTTGTAGCAGAGATTCGGCTGTAGGTCAATAGTTTCTAGTGGTAACTGACGCTCTGGCATCTTTAAGCACCTTCTTAGTTGAGAGACATGAAACAATGGATGTACCTCTGACAGGGCCTCGGGTAGCTCAAGCTGATAGGCTACCTTGCCTACTTCCTTTAGGATTTTGTATGGCCCTATGTACGGAGGGGCCAGTTTGCCTCATACCTAGAATCTTCGCACTCCTCTCATGGGTGATACCTTCAAATAAACATGGTCTCCAGGTTAAAACTACAGTTCTCTATGGTGTTTGTCTGCATAACTTTTCTATCGGCTCTATGTGGCCCTTAGTGTCTCTCTAACTACAATGACCTTTTCTTTTGCCTCTTTAATGACTGTGGGTCCATAGAAGAATCTTCTCCTGCCTCTAACCACATCAGTGGGGTTCTACACTTTCTACCATAAAGCATCTCAAATGGTGCCATCTTAATGCTGGTCTGGTAGCTATTGTTGTAAGAGAATTATGCGTCATGAGTTTTTAATTATCTAGATGCATAGGCTACGACTCGATCCTCCTACATTAGCACACATCCAAGTCCGTTTTGGGACGCGTCACACTACACTACAAAATCCTTGTGTATGTCTAGTAGGGTGAGTATTGGAGCTTTCGTGAGCCTTTTCTTTAATTCTTGGAAACTACGCTCACATTGTGGGTTCCATTGGAATTTCATATCTTTCCATCATAGGTCTCGCAATCTTTGGAAATCCCTCGATGAATCTCCGGTAGTAGCCTGCTAGTCCTATGAAGCTTCTTATCTCTATGGCGTTCTCAGGTTGTTTCCAACCTTTTATGGCCTCAGCCTTGGCGGGGTCTGTGACGCCCCTTCCTGGAGGATCGAGGTCCCAATGGTGCTGATAGCGTAGACAGTTGATAATACAACAGTGATTCAAATTTGAGTTGAATTATTACATCATTGGTTAGTTAAAGTGCAGCGGAATGTTACAAGTTCATGAAAGTTCAAAAACAACGGAAGAAATACGAATACTAATACGAGCTCTCGACAATATAGCGGTGGTAATGACTCATGCCCAAGAATCATCACCGTAGCAGCACACAACATTACTGCGGCGGCAGCTCAGACTCCCAGTGGACAAGTGCAGCCTTCAAGGACTTGCATGTCCCATGGTAGCACATCAACAGACAATTCTATTTCTAGATGACCTGAAAACAACAGTGGTACAAATCTTGAGTACTAATTACTCAGCAAGGCTTACCCGTCAAAAGACCTACACATGCATTGACTCTAATTGGATGGCTGTTTAAAGGAACTTGCACTAAGCAACTTATTAGTTCTATCAAATTTTAATTAGCCAAGTTAATTGGGTGAAGCAGAAATATAACTCTAGTGAGCAGTACAAGAATAGTAAAGCATAACATGAAATAAATACAATATAAGAACAGTAGCAATAATAATCATCATAAGCAACATAATCCATTTCATAGTATCATTCAATCTACGTGGAGGCACAGTGAACAAGCATAGTAATTTCTGCGAGCGGCAACAATTGTAATTGATTTACACTAGCTGGGAAAACCCGAAGTACATGATGTATACGCACCAATTAAGGTCATATACGACAACCTTTCACAAGAACATCAAAACAACTTGGTCCGGGGTCAGTCTCATCGAGTGGGCATGCCGTCCTGCCAGCAGTACTTCACGGTACGGACTATCCACTCCAGCAACAGAAGGGTCAACGACCAATGTACTGGGTATCGTCCTCATTGCCGTGTTAACGCTACATCAGTTTACTAGTGCACATAAACCATCATGCATTCGGTACTGTCCAATGCTTGATCAAGGGGCCACCGACGAACGGGTCCTAGGTTTGGCAAGACAGGACTACCGTTGTCAATACCCATATATTGCTACAAACCTACATATGCATCATCCCAGCCCGGTCATAACATGAAAGTAAATTTGTTCCATTAAATTCAACTTTAGTGATCAAGTCATTCTCCTAGTTGAGTAGCAACTATCGTTATTACTCTATTACTAAGCATAGCAGTAAAGTACTGAATCCTACCATGGCTTAAATACAGCAGTAACATAGGTCATTTGAGAAACATGCAAAGTGGATTTCCAACCAACTCCTATTAACCTAATACCACAACCATTATGGACTCTAGCATTAATATATTGAAACTTACGAAACATGATAAACTGGCATATGCAAACCGGGGCTTGCCTTGGCCAACACAAGTGTTAGCTACAATAACTTCTTGCTCCTTGGTATTTTGATCCTGCTGCAAAACCGGTTCTGGCTCCTGACTCTCGTTACCTACGTATGAGCAAGGTGTCAACAGTACCGAAATATACCATAACATGTAATAATATAAAAAATGTAAAATGCAAAAGTGTGAAGGTGAATACGTTGTTACTAATATGTTCTTGAAGCCATATGCTTCAATGAAACCAGTTCAGTTTTTATCATTTTATGTGCAAAAGTCATTTTAATAGGCTTAATATAGCTTTGAGAACAAATAATTCATTTAATATAATAAACATGTGTTTCTGTACATGGGTGATTTATCATGTAAACATCATTTTCTTTAATAGGCAGCTCCTGGATATTAATAATTTATTTACTAGAATTTCTATAAGCAAAAGTGCTAAATAAATCCTAGGGCCTAAAATAATGCATATTTTGCGTAATCAAAATTCAGGGTGGTGGATTAACATAGAATAACCGTGCATGCAAAAATCCAGAAACATTCCAAGAATTTATAGTGATTAATTTAGTGTTTTGGAAAAATAAATAACTATTAATTGTACATTTACAGTGGCACCATTTTATCATTTTTGTTCAATAGAGCACATTGAGAGGAGACTAACAAAGTTTATTGGGCTTCATTGAAATTATATTTGATTTAATATGATTTTTCAAAGTTAATTAGCATTTTAGGTATTTTCCTTATTTTTCAGGTTTATTTATTAATGCACCAGCACTGAGTCACGTGCCACATCGGCGCCACGCGGACCACATGGACTGATACGTGGAGTGCCAGTCGGCTGCCAGTCAGCACTTTGTCGGAGCTGCGGCAGGGCTCGCTGGAGTGCTCGTCGCCGGCGGTTTTGTGCGTCGGAAGCTCGCCACAGTTGCGGAAAAATGACATGCACGCCGAGGCAAAGCGTATGATGGAGATTGCGAGGTCGGAATCTCACCGGAGGTGGCCGTCGGCGAGAGGCGGCAGAAGACCGAGGTTCGGCGAGGTCGCGGGGGTGGCTCAGAGCACGTCGGAGGCTGCGGTTTGGTGCTAATGCTTCACGGGAGCGTGTAGAAGGTCGGTGTCATCTTGGTTTGCGTCGAGGGGGACTGGAGCATAGAGCTCATCGGAGTGCTGACGGGAACCGCAGCCGTCGTCCAGGAAGAACGGGGACTGCTTTGATCTCAAGCAAGGAAACAGTGAGGGATAAGTTCCTACGGGCTCGAGCATGGGCATAGCATCTTGTGTCAACGTAACTTAGGAATAGCTCACCGTGGACGGAGAATTTCAAAGGATTGGCAATGGCGGACACCGGGATGTGATCTAATGGGAAACTTGAATTCCTAATAGTTTGCTCATCGATTCACGATAAGACCTTGTCGGCGGTGAAGAGGCTGGGCGTGCGACTATTTGGTGTCTTGGCCTGGCTTGAGGTGTAGCAGAGGAGCAACTCAACAAGTTCGAGTTTGGTCGGCAACGGCGGAGGCAGAGGTGGGGAAATAAATGGGGCCGAGGCAATTTCTTAAATGGCAACAACAGCGCGAGCACGGGCGGTTGAGGCCGGGGCGAGAGCGCACGTCAGTTTCGTCTTCGGTCAAGGCCGAGGCCGTCTCGGGTGCGCGCGGGCAGCAGGCCATTGCTGCGGCAATGGCAGGGCAACATGGGGAGGCGGCAGGGCGCGTGGGTGCGGTAGGGCGTTAACGGGGCAGTGTAGCGGCTCAGCGATGCGATGGGCACGCGTGCGCGAACCAGGGAAGCGAGGGAGACGTCGGGTGATGCGGGCATTAGGGCATCAACGCAATACGCGGCGGCACCATGGCCGGTTTGGCCGGAAGCGGGAGGAGGAAGAAGACAAAAGGGATTTTGCGAAAAAGCCTTCCAAGAACTTAAAAGGTTTGCAACTAAGTCCTCTTTTCTGATTTTTAATCAAAATAATACTTCCCTAGGTCCAAATGAGCTTGGAATTTAAACATGGGCCATAGAGGATATTTTTGAGGCTTTGGTTGGGTCCACCAGGTCAGAAGAATTAGAATTAATTTAGAATAAAAGTTTAATTGAAAAAGGTTTCTAGACTTTATTTAATTAATTAAGGCACTTCCAAAAGTGATAAAATTCCCATTTTTGGTGCAAAATCCTATTTTGTCAATACCAACATGCTCATGAAATTGTTTAGTATGGGTTGCATATAGAAATTTAAAGTTGCTTCACAACTTGATTTGTAGGGTTTTGTTTTGCCTCATAATTTAAATTGAGTTGGTACTTATTATTTCATGTGATGTTTAATTTCACCTTGGCTTAATATACCGCTCATTAGGGTTTAGCATTAATTAATTAAAGATTAAACATGGGGTGTCACAGGGTCCGCAGCTATTCCTCTTGCGGTGATGACATGTCCTAGGAATCCAACATGTTGTAACCAAAATTTACACTTGCTGAATTTGCCGTATAACTGATGTCTTCTGAGGCGTTCTAGTACTGTCCTTAAATGCTACTCATGCTCTTTGGCACTACTCGAGTAGATGAGCATGTTATCTATGAATACTACCACAAATTTGTCTAGTTCTTCCATGAATGTCTTATTTATCAAGTTCATGAAGTAGGCCGGTGCATTTGTCTGTCCGAAAGGCATCATAGTGAATTCAAATTGTCCATATCGTGTCACAAAGGATGTCTAATGTCCTCTTCTCTGATCTTCAGTTTATAGTATCCTGATCTAAGATCGATCTTGGAGAAATACTTAGCTTCTTTAAGTTGATCGAAGGGGTCATCGATCCTGGGCAGTGGGTACTTGTTCTTTATGGTTACTTCGTTCAGTGGGCAGTAATCCACACACATTCTCAAACTTCCATCTTTCTTCTTTACGAATAACACCGGTGCTCCCCATGGGGATGAGCTGGGTTGGATGTGTCCCTTTTGCTGCAATTCGGCATGCTATGCCTTTAGCTCCTCTAGTTCGTTAGCGGCCATTCGGTATGGGCTTTTGGCATTGGGTCTCGCTCTAGGGACTAGATCAATGACAAACTCAACTTCCCTGTCTGGTAGCATCCCTAGTAGTTCTTCAAGAAATATGTCTCGATATTTTTTTTTTACTATGGGTACCATTTCCAAAGATGGGGTTTCTAAGTGGCATATCATACTACTCGTTCCTGCTCGGCGGGGCTGAT
Source organism: Eleusine indica (assembly GCA_030378355.1). NCBI lineage: Eukaryota > Viridiplantae > Streptophyta > Magnoliopsida > Poales > Poaceae > Eleusine > Eleusine indica. The sequence continues at coordinate 19,619,720 of CM059497.1, forward strand.
AGGTCACAAAGATTCCTTGATGGTTGACTGTTGTTACTATGTGGTTTTCACAAGATATGTTTCCCTTGTGCTTGGATAACCAGTTCATTCCCAATATAACGTCCACTCCTTTAGTGTTAGTACTACTAGGTCTGCTCGGAATGATACCCCACGTAAAGTAATTTCTACACCTAGGCAGCCATGTTGGCATTTTATCATGGCGCTCGAAGATCGTGTCATAAGAGGTATCTTAAGCGGTATCATGGGTATGTGATTTTGAATAGCAAAATCCAAGGAAATGAATGAATGTGAACCTCCCGAATCAAACAAAACTGTTGCAATGGTAGAGTTGACTAGGTACTCACCGGGCACTATGTCATTCGCAACCTCTGCTTCTTCGACAGATATGTGGTCACTTTTCCATGATTGTAGCTCTGGGTCTTGTATTGCTGTCCTGAACCTTAGGATGTGTTGTGCGCAACTGATCCTACAGACTTGGTCCCTGCACCGTTGGGGGCTCTAGTTCCCTGGTTCAGGTGGGGACAAGCTGCTATCAGGAGACCATGTTCACCGCATGCAAAGCACGTTCTGCTATTGATGGATGTTTGATTGACAGTAGTGTGGCTCCTTGGTGGTGCATTACCCTGACTTGGGTTCTACCCTGGAGGCGGTGGGTTGGAGCTAGGGGCACGAAACTACATTGTTGAGCGATACTGAGGCTTTTGCATGTACCCAGTGCGTGGTTTCTTCACTCTGTCTTGACATTCCTGGAACTTGTGCTTCAGATCCTTGGTTTTCTAGAGTTAGAGATTCTTCTAGTAGTATCCTCTTGTTCATTAAGGTGTTGAAATCTGAATATGTGTTGGCAATAGTGTTTGTTCTCAGTTTCCCGTACAATCCTTTCTTGAAATGATCTTGCTTTTGTTTGTCTGTGCTTACATCACCGGGGGCGTAACGAGCTAATTTCATGAACTTCTTGATGTATTGGTTTACCATCATGGAGCCTTCTTTTAAGGCTCTGAACTTATCCTTCTTCATGTCCATGATTCCATTGGGGATGTGGTACTCTCTGATGGCTTCTTGGAACTCTGCTCAGCTAATAGTGGTTGGGTCTGTTGTCGCTTTGCAGTAGTTCCCACCATTCGACTGCTTGGCTGGTTAGCTGATGGGATGCCAGTGCGACCTTCTCTTGGTCGCTCGTAGCGACTAGCTTTAGCTTTTTGGCAATCTCGCATAGACAGTCATCAGCTGCCAATGGGTCTTCTAGATTGCCCTCGAAAGTCGGTGGCCTGAGTCTCATGAACTCTAACATCTGAGGGTCCGTGTCCATGACCTCCTCCTGTGGCGGTTTGGAGTAGCTGTAGTTGATAATCATGATATCCATTATGGTTGCCTGCTGTGGTGGCGGAGGCGGCAGCTGTCCATTTCCAGTTCTAATGATGTTGACTTCAACGTTGTTTCCTGAGACGTTCTCACCATGCTGGCTATGTTCGTCCATCTTAGGTCGAGGAGGGTTGACTTTGTTGGAAGGGGAAAGAGTCAGGTCTAATGGCCTTAGTGTTTGGTTATTGATGTTTATTTAACCACACAATTCCACTCAATCAAAGACCCAAATATCAAGCAACACTCAAGCACCATACATTTCTTATTTGACACGATGCTTTTAGGCTTACATGAGACATGATACATGAGGTATGGCGCATGATACAAGATACATTATACATGACACATGGTACATACACATGGAGCATGATACAACACATGGTACATGGTGTATATTACATGATACATGGTACAAATACTTCATACATGATTCATTATTCATGCTACATGGTACATGTGCCTAGTGCTAACGGTCTAGGGTAAGCTTGAAAGATCTATGGTCTACTCCTCGACGATCTCGACAAGGTCCTCCTCTGATCCTTCAAGGGTCTCCATTGGTTCCTCGTTGATTTCTAGGACGGACTCGTCCTCAGAGTGTCTGGTCGAGCAGTCGGAGCTACTGCTAGAGTCTGTCTCCGAATCTGGGTTGAGATCTAAGTAGCCTCCTAGTCCATCGCTAGTGGTCTTGGTGGCCAGCTTGGCTATCTTACGCCTAATAGCAGTACGTAATTCAGCGTTTAAGACTGGTGCCGAGTCTAGGAACATGTAGCGTCCATTAGGTAGTTGTACAAAGGCTTTCTTCCTTGGAGTGAGTCTGGTCCTGCACCCGAGCTAAGACCGTATGTTCTGGAGGGTCCTTGCGGTCTACGAGTCAGTGGCCCCTGAGGCGTGCCAGGAGAACATCGTACCATGCGCTAGTGGAGTGGTGCACGTGCAGGTACCTCCGGATGGTCTGCCCTCCCTGAGTTTTTGAGTCTTGGCCTCTTCAAGTGCCTTCTTCAAGTTCTCTATTTTCTCTAGAGCTACATCTAACTTTGCATGTACAACGTATCTTTGGTGAACAACCTCCTCAATGTCGGAATCTTTCTTCCTGATGATCTCCTCTGTCTAGGTTCGAGCAACATCTAGTTGGATCTTTAAGTCTGTGATCTCCGTCTGAGCTGAAACCTGATCAAGCAGTGCTTGTTGTGCCATGACTTATATCCCTTCAGATAATTGTTGGTTGACAAACCTCACTGCGCAGGTGCGGTCCATCTGCTCGGTCCATCAGTGTAGAAGAGTCTCTGTGAGACGATCCAGAGCCAGTAGGTACTCAGCGGTAGCTGCTAGTGTGGGGTCCGTCACTGTGCGAGTGGGTCCCCCGAGGCAAAGGACACGATGTATCCAGATGGGGTCAATATTTTTTTCTACTAGGAAAAATCGGATGGCCGTATTTCCTGTGACTTCCAGGCCCTTGCTGCGGAGATGAAGCAGGATATCTCGAGCTAAGATTTGGATTGTGTCGGTGAGGGTGGCTCCTGTGTTCCCCATAATAATAAAGTAGGGGTCGGTGATGGTCCTGAAAATCTAACGGGCACGTACATCCATGGCGCACCTAGGATCTCCATTTTGTTTGTTCTCTAGATAGCGGTACTGAGGCATAACGAATCCACCGAATAGCTGAATAACATTTCGTAGCAGCACCGAGAAGCCTCCTTTGTCCGAGGCGTAGGTGTGGATCCATGCATTGTCATCCATCTGTAAGACAAGCATCTCACCCGTGAGAAAAGGATAAGGAGTTTATAGAAGAAATAAATTTTTAGTTATAGAGTATAGGAGAAGTGAGAACTTATGTTTTATGAGAAAAGTTAGGAGAAGTGAGAACTTATGTTTTATGAGAAAAGTATAGTGCAGTGTCAGATGCGTCCTAGTATGTGCTAATTATATAGGTTTCATCCTACCGTCGAGTGTCAGCTCTGATACCATCTATTATACCCCTACCTGGGATACACTGTGATTCTATACCCTAGATCAGTAGTTGGTACACACATACAAATGATACAAAAGATGATACAACAATCTTTATTAAGTCCACCCAGGGACAATAGAGTCATACAAGTCTTAGATTACAAGCCAAAGAGGTGGTCGGGTGTTGGTATTTCTAAAAGTCATCACTAAGTTGCCTTAGCAACGAAGCCTAGAAATGTGTATTGGTAATATTTAACGGAGAATATCGTTGTAGTATTTCATCCGAAAGTATTCAGTGTATCATATTTGTTTTAACCCAAACGAAGACGGGGGATTTTGATCAGAGCAATTACCATGCTCTAAACATTGCATATTGGATTATAAAACAAATTCCTCATAGGGGTAAGGATAATGATAAACATGGTAGTGAACACACATATAGCATACTCATGATAGATAAATATTAGTCTAGTGGAGAAGGACAAAGAAAGAGCTAAGTTCTTATGTTGCTTTTATATAGTTACATAGTCAAAATTATATACTATTATACAGATACATAGACAATGCAAGATAATCAGATCATCACACCCTAGGTATCCGGTTTTCCCTTGCATCCACAGTATGATTCCGGTCAAGAGCCTATTGCATAGCCAAACATGGGGGATTTCAAAAGACAAATAGGCCTGTCACCACCTACTGCCTACCCTAGCAATCCGTAGGCTACATGAAAAATAATGCATTCTATTGATCTAAGCACCACACTTACATCTCTAGAACAATACCCCTAATTTCCTAGCGATGGATCAGAAAAGGAGTAATCACATTTAAGTGAACACTAAGCACTTGGAAATGATCTAAGTCAAACATTCGTCATGCATCATTATAATGATATAAATAAAGACTATAGTAAGGGCTTATGCCTAACATGGTAATATAGTATAACTACATTACTAACATGCAAGCATAATAACCACTTACATGAATGGATCATATAATCAAACAAGAAACACATGACCCAAGCATAACTATATAGAAAGACTAAATATATTAAATAGAATAAAGTCTTACAATAGGAGAAAGATACAAGAGCCATACAACAACTTCAAGGAAGACTTAGGAACTGAAGAAGACACTATTCTAAGCCTAACTCCACTAAAACTAAAGAGTATCACAAAATGACAAAAAGAGTACCGCTTCTTGGTGTGTGTTGAGAAGTGAGCCACATCCTTCATTTTACAGCTGTCCAAAGGAGATTCTGAGGTCGGTAGCTCCCGCCTTAAGGGGCGAAACCGCCTTTAAAAAGTTGGTAGGGAACCACCATAGGAAGATGGGCCCCAGTGGCTGGACTCCTGTTCGGTCGAACAGGGAGTGGGCCCACTGGCGTCCTACCTCTTCTGGCATACTGGTCGGTGGCCCCCTTTGCTTCTCCATGGCTTAGGCCTTCTGTGTGTTGGTTTGGTGCTGCAAGTGAGCTAGTTGATCCATGGGAATCCCCGTTGGCGAACTCTGATTGGTCGACGTTGTGTTTCTTCGCCACATCGGTGTGTTTACTCCTCTCTTATGATATTTCACCCTCATGTGAGTGTTTCTCCAATCAATAGTGCATATTTATTAATTCTAACTACCATGCATAGTGGGAATATACAATCCTTATTTATTTTGAGTAATGTTGATGGTCAGAAATGGTATTTAACGACCATCAACATCAAACATCCTCAAAAATAGGAAAAACAACACACAAGCTTTATTGAACTTCCACAGGTAACTCGAGCATAGGACGCAACCTATCCATCAAAACTCCATGGGTGCTTCTTCCTCTTCTCCTTCTTCTGAATAATTAATGTAACGCAAGGGTGAGTACATATGGCACTCCACAAGCCCTACCTCTAGCAAGGGTATATACGTGCAATTGGGTAGGAGTCAAGGAGTGGGATTCAATTTTCAGAGTTTTGCGAAAAGTGTGTATGCAGGGGGCTTACTACGGAACCAAGAAAGGAATACAATTTTACAATATGTAGTTGTTTGGATCTTGGGAAGATTACGATCTATCCCGACAGTTACCATCTTTTAGTTGAGCCTTCTAACACACAGTCATATTGAGTCTGGCACACCTTGCCATCAGCCTTTACCAAAACACAGGTTTCACTACACTCACTCACATATCAAGGAATTATTGTTGTGGCAAATCGTAAGAGACCAATGATTTGGTGTGTCATGACCAGTGACAATGAACATTCGAATGATTTGGATAATAACTTTTCAGAGCTTAGTATGTTGTATCCACAGGCTATGTGCTCTTAGCCACTGAATCACATAGTGCTTCAACTTCTCCTGGGCACGCCCACAAGCCCACCACAGATCTCAGGGGTTTAGTGACTATGACACACACGTCATATCACAATTCACCATATATTCTTGCCGAGTACTGCACTTATCACCACTTGCACCAGAACCAACCCCTGAGTCTGTTCCTACTTCGCCGGGTGGCACTTCCTTGCTGCGTAACCCAGGTTAAGCATTAGTCCTGCCTATATAGGTTCTGTGGTCACACTGAAAATATCACCAAGTTGAGGTCTTACGAATCGGTCCCTATGCGGCAGGGCGAGCACTCATCCATGATAGGTGGACCTACACCAAAGACATTATCACCACGTACTCTGCACCAGTACTAAAAAGTCCCACCCACGGCCAAGTATATCCCACCTAGCTTCACCTTAACATAGTTGGTTTAACACCCACCCGTTTACACACGCACCACCAAACACAATTTCACTCATTTTATAAATCTTGGTAGTGAAAAAGACTGGTGATATTCATCATATATCCTAAGCATATAAGAGCAAGGATGGCGTCATCACGAGCAAAGCTAATGATAACTTCCTAGGTTTATCAAGGTAGTGGGTTAACAATTATAGCCAATCAAGGATCTAATGTTCGTATCTTATATAGGCGATAAGAATGCTAGTTTTCACACAATGGGGCTCTATTAAGCACTTATGAAAATAACATGGAAGAATGCATATAAGTAGGATCTAAGTTGGGTGCATATTCAGAATATTAGGAGCAATCATGATCAAGGAATAGATAGAGCTTGCCTCCTAATGCATCCTCAAAGTCCTCTTTGAAGTCCGGGTCCTCGGGCTCCTGCTCCCGGTTCTCTTCATCTGCAGATCATGAACTATGCGTAAGCTATCGTGAAGTAAGACAAAATGAACCAACAGCAGAGAAATTCGAATGATGAGAAAACCATATATATTGGAACTAGGTGAAGGGCTCCATGGGCTAGGATTCGAGACAACGATTCCAATGGCGTAAGAATCGCCCGAATTGGAGTTATTGTTCGAAAATTAGGGCTTTTGTAAGGTCTAGGGGTCTTTGTGTAATTTTTAGAATGTCTTGAGGATCCTTTTTGTAATTATAGGGAATATCAGGGGCTTGGTTGTAAAATGGCAAGGGCTAAAATATAATCACATAAAAGTTGAGGTAATTTTCTGTAAAACTTTTGGGCTAAAATAGAATTAAACTAAAGCTCCAGGGGCTAGGTGCAAAACTATAAAGTTCTTGTATTTACTAGGTTTCCTGCAATTATTTTCCTACGAGAAAACCTACAAAATAGGTCTATGAGCTAGTAGACAGGGTGCATGAGGATGGTCCACGGACTAGGGGTAGTGGGCCATTGATCAGTGGATCGACGACTATGATTTAAATACCCGAAGGGACAAGAGATGTTTTAATCTCGGTCGTTGGACGAGATCTGACAGCTGGAGAGTGGGCAGAGGTGGCCGGAGGGAAAGGCAATGACGGCGCCATTGCCTCCAACTTCGGCGAGGGCAACGCGAGACTTAGGGTGGTTAAGCTCGGCTAATAGGGGTTCCAGTGAGTGCGGGGTGACACTGCATCTACTGGGTATGGTCTTAAGGTGAGGGGTGGTCTCGGGTGAGCTCGGGATGAAAGGGGCACTATCTCAGGAATGGTGGGAGAGAGAGAAGGGAAAGGCTTGGGCTTACCTTGGCTAGCGATGGGCAGCAATGAGGTGGTATCGGGGAGCGGGGCGACTGTTCATAGGCAGCGAGGGTAGTGGCGTGCACGGCAACGGTGTTGGCCTCCCGCTCGGCCACGATGGCCATTAAAGTCGGGAGGGTCAGCTGGTTGGGCAAGGCAGGCGAGCAGTGTTGGGTCAAGGTGGGGTGACCGCTCACTATCATATGAGGTCAATGCCTAGGGGATGGGGACGGTTGGTAGAGGGCAGCTACGCTGTGATCCCTAGCGAGGGCAGGGCAATATGGACCAGCGTCGCTTGTCGGCTGTGTCGGGTCGAATCGCAGGGAGCAATGCGGCGGTGCTGTTGTCGTCACGGCGCGTGTTAGGGCAAGATGCGAGCATGATGATGGGGTGGTGTTAAGGAGTCGCGGGGTTAGGGCGAAGTAATGGCAGCGGCGTCGACTTGCATCAGCATTGTGCTCGTCCCTGGGCAAACAGGAGTGAAGGCGGGTTGGTGGCGACGGTGTCGAGCCAGGGCACGGCGATGGCGTCATGAGGAAGAGGTTGCAGGGGAGGCGAGCGTGGGAGTGGGCCGAGTGGCTGAGTGGGCTAGGATGGCCGGGCGGGGTAGTAGGTGGGGGACTAGGCTGTGCGGGTGATAGAGAGAGGGAGAGAGGTTTGTTCGAGGGAGAGAAAAAGAAGGGGAGGTGGCCCGATAGAATGGGATGGTCTGTCCTAATTCTGACTTTCTCCAAACAAGAGTCAAACTAAATCAATTTAAATAAAAGGTTCAAACAAATTCAGACAAGAACCAAAGCAAAGCTCAAGAATGAAAAAAAAGAGATCAAACACTTTGTCATGTCCTCGTTTTAGTGTTTTTTGGAAAAAGATATTTATTCTATGGTTATTCAAATTTTATACTTTTCTTCCTATTTAAAAAACATTTTTCCTGAAATAAATAGAAATGATTTATGAGGTGAATTTTATATGTCCAAAACTTGCGGGTCTCATAGATAGCTAAGGAGAAGGCCTTTCCAATGCCACCAGTCTCATGTCAAAAATCGTCCAGCTCATAATGAATCATCGAAACAAGAGAGGGTCCATAATCTGTCATGGCGTTGCATCGTCTATTTTATGCCATTGGGCTTTGTATCCAGTTGAGCCCATAGGGGCACATCCAGAGGGTCTTGCACGATCCTAGGGTCTTCATAAACAGCTGTCGCCGCTCCATTAGGTTTTGGGTTTTGTTCATATACATTGTCATCGTTCATCGGTTTGTGAGACCCCAACTTTGTGAGTATAATCATACATCTGCAATTTGGTTGCGTTCTTCTTTGTTCTTGCTTGTGTTCTTGATTCGCAAGCAGGGATTAGCCTTCTCGGCAAGGTCAATCATTCTTTAATGGTAGATAACCAGAGGGGACATTGTGCTGTGATTGCGGGGTCTTGAACGTGTTGTTTAGAAACTGGATTGATTTGTTTTTCGCCTCCGCCTAATCAAGATTACCAGAACCTTTCGGAAGATCAGGAACCCTTGTCCACTAAATCAAGATTACCATCTCTAGGCATCAATTTAGACTTTCTCAATTCCGGAAATCTATCTTTTCTCAAGTGCAACCACACTAAATCTCCAACATCAAGCTTTACTTCCTTTCTACCTTTACTACTAGCAATTATATATTTTTCATTCATCTTTTCAATGCTAAGCCTAGACTTTTCATGCATTTACAAAATAAATTCAGCACGCTCTTTAGCATCAATATGAACTCTCTCATTAGTAGGCAAAGGAAGAAGAAGTTGGGTACAAAGTTGTTGTTTTCTATAACTTGTCATCCACAAACAGATGGACAAACTGAGGTTGTGAATCACACTTTGGGTACCTTGTTGAGAGCTATTTTGAAGAAAAATTTAAAGCAGTGGGAAGAATGTTTGCCTCATGTTGAGTTTGCTTATAATCGGGCAACACATTCTACTACCAAAGTAAGTCCTTTTAAGGTATTTTGATCCCCGTACTCCACCTGATATTCTTCCTTTGCCTACTAATGAAAGTTCATATTGATGCTAAAGAGCGTACTGATTTCATTTTTCAAATGCATGAAAAGACTAGGCTTAGCATTGAAAAGATGAATGAAAAATATAAAATTACTGGTAGTAAAGGTAGAAAGGAAGTAAAGCCTGATGTAGGAGATTTAGTGTGGTTGCACTTGAGGAAAGATAGATTTTCAGAACTAAGAAAGTCGAAATTGATGCTAGAGCTGATGGTCCATTCAAAATTATTGAGAAGGTTAATGAGAATGCATACAAACTAGAGTTGCCTCCCAAGTTCGGGGTTATTCCTAGTTTCAACATTTTAGATTTGAAACCATACTTGGGAGAAGAGGGGGGGGGGGGGGATGATGAGAACATCACTTCTATCAATGCACACAACACTCCTCCAATTATAGACTTGCAAGATCCAATGATTAGAGCTCGTGTTCAATGACTTAATTTAGAGGTAAGTTCGTTCCTACGTTCTTCATTATGTTACTTTTGAGAATGGTTTGCTACCTAATGATTATATTATGATTAGGAACCATGAAGAGGACCAGGAGATGATTGGTGAAGGACATGGGGATGTGAAGGACCAGCAAGGATGTGGAAGCCAAGGTGGAGGCCTAACTAAAACCGACTTTGAGCTGTTTCGGGGCCCGAGACCAATCTGCATGAAAATGGACCTGTAGGACGCACACTGACTTAGTTTTGGACGTTCTACATATGCATGGAAAGCTAAGGTGAAGACCTTTAGAATGCCATGGGTCACATTTCAAAACTCATCCACAGTCATCGAGAATCGTCGAAACAAGAGAGGGTCTAGAATTTGTCCTGGTGCTGCATCGCTGGGGATGAAAACGGTCAGGAAAAAACCGCAACCATTTTCATTTTCACATTTATTTTGTCGAATGGAAACAAAAATGGAAAAGCCAGAAATGAAAAATGATCGGGAAAATATCAGGAACGCAAAACGATCGGAAAGAGAGCGGAAATATGTCGGTATCGATCAGAAACCCGTAATTCAAATCGGGAATATCACCCCGCATAACATGTTAAATAAAAATTGACAATACATACATGACACATACAACAAGTATAAATGAGAAATACTAACTGCCACAAATAACAACAACACATGAATAACAAGGTTAACATAATTGAGATAACATAATCCACTTATAATGTCCTTCATGATGGTTCAAATCAAAGTTCGCTTACATGACAGATACAACATACATCACAAATTCACAATAGTAAGTTCGTCCTACTTAATACTTATACATCACAGTAGTTCAAATTTCAACACACATAAGTAATAAGTTGCAACTCTAAATATCACATGCTTGCAACAACTCATACATCATAACTCTGCATAGTCATTCATCACATCAGGATCACTTGGGGTACTATTTTCATTATTCTCACTAGATTTTGTCCCATCTTCCTTATCCTCATGCTTTAGACTAGCAAAAACAGCTTCTAGAACCTCAACATCAGCAATCAATGTCGGAAAATTCTTTGGCTCTAGAATCACAAACAAGAACATTAGTATAAGTGAAACAAATTACAGAATTGTAACTAACAATACACTATAAATATCACCTTTTCTAGATGCAGCAACCCAATCCTTGGTGCATATCAAAGCTTGAACCATCTCTGGATCAAGACGACTACGGTAAGGATCAATGACACGACCACCAGCACTAAAGGCAGACTTAGAGGCAACGGTTGATACTTGTATTGCGAGCACATCTCGAGCAATTTGTGAAAGAATAGGGTATTCATTTGTCTTGCCCCTCCACCAAGATAAAATGTCAAAGTGGCCACTACATTTCAAAAGAGGTTCTGCCATGTATTTATCCAGTTCATTTAAGTCATCAAGCTCATGGCCATTTGTGTCATACAAGAAGCTTTCAAGTTCCTGATCTTGGTTTTCCATCAAGAAATCAGTTGTTGTGCTACTAGTTTCAACTACATTACTCTTTGCGTTTGAAAATGAAGGTGCAGAACTCACATAAAACTGATATAGTTTCTTTATGACACTAAGAAGCTCATCTAGTTCAACTTGAAACAAATCACCATGGAACCTTTTCATATAGAATTCTATCAACCTTTTTTTGTATCTGGGGTCAAAGAAGCATGCTACAGCTAGAGCAATACTAGACTTTTTCCAATATTTTTCAAACTTTCCAGCCATTGAAATTGCCATTTCTCTAATGATAATACTATCATGAAAATGCCATTTATCAAGCAAGTCCTTGATCTCACAGAAACCTTTGTAAAATAAATTTGCAGTGGGGTAAGAGGTACCAGAAAAGAGATTAATGAGATCACAAAATTTCTTCAAGGAATGATAAAGGGTCAAGGCCATATTCCACTCTCACCATTTGGACAGATTGCTTCATACCTACAACAAGTGAAAAAACGTAAGAAATAAGCAAACAGATTGGTAACTAATAATAGTGATAATTGAAACCAACCTTCGACAATCAGATGATTTTAGCCTTAGAAAGGCAGGCTGGTAATACAAGGCATCCCTCAACATCATATAAGTAGAATTTCACCGAGTCGAAACATCGTATGAGAGACCTTTAGTTGTATCTAATCCACATTCAGAGGCACATTTCATGAGTTCCTCCCACTGCAAAGGAGAAGCTTTTACAGCTAGCACTATGGCTTTGATCTTGTCTATTGTGCATGCAATTACAGCCAAGCCATATTTAGCAACCAAGTTCAATATGTGACAAGCACACCTCACATGTAAGAAAATGCCTTCATAAACCAAATTTGCATTACTGTCCTTCAGATCTGTAATAATATCTCTCACTGCTACTTCATTTGAGCTTGCATTACCCAAAGTCAACGAAAGTAGTTTTTTCTCAATGTACCACTTAACTAAAACTTCAGCAAAGGATTGTGATAGCTTTTGCCCTGTATGTCGCCCTTCTTCATGGAAAAAACCTATAATTCTCTTCTGCAAACGCCATTCATCATCTATCAATGGAGGGTGACACACATATATGACTTGTTTTGACATGATGTCCACATATCCCTGGTTGCACTAAACCGGCACTTAACAGTTTTTAGATAGACATACAACTCTTTTCCTTTTCATTCAAATAGATGTGCATTATATCTTTTCTAGCTGTGACACGAGATTTTATTGGGAAGTTGGGATGCAAAGACTTAATGAACTCAACAAAGTACTCATGCTCTACTATGCTGAAAGGGTATTCATACATAATTATTGCCAAATACAACTTTTTCAGACTCACCTCTGGGCCATACTTGTAAGGCTGAATAACAGTTACCCCCTTTTCACAATCTTTTTCAGCTTTGAGACATGCCTGCCCTTTCACTATAGAATGTGTCGGCCTCAAATGATTCCAAAATCCACTTGTTCCTGCATAGCTCTCTGCTCTATAACTGGCCTTGCATTTAGGGAAGTTACAATACCCCCACAAATGAACAAATTTGTTCCCTTCAACCTCCACAACCTTATTTTTCTTAGTAAAATACTGCCATACATCAGATGTGCACTTCTTTGACCTCTTCTTTTGTGAAGTGCCATCATCTATAACAGAGACATCTTCATCTAGAATTGGATTGGCATGGGCATATTCTTGTTCAAAGGTTTGTGTGTGAGTGCTAGTGCCACAAAATCTAGTGTCAGAGCCACCAATCCCGCTGCCATCACCACCAATCCCACTGCCATCACCCCCCCCCCCCGGTTCCACTTGGATCTGTGTCATCGGGAATTGAAATCTTCTCACCCATAGGCCATGAAGATGATCCTGATGCACCAATTGGTACTCTGAGACTACTAGGGGCTCTGGTTGCTTTTCTATTTGACCCTGACAAAGATGAACAACTACTCAATGTATAAATATTATATTATCTACTGCTATTGTGAATCCTAAACTATAAGATGCATATGCAGATGCTTTGGACTTCAATTTTCCAAGCGAAAGTGCTTTATTCCCGAACATCAAGCAGGCTAACGACGAGGGAGAGGGATTCCCTCCTCCTCCTACCGGCGGCGCAATCCTTCCTGGCAGTGATGTTCGGCGTGGTGGCTCCTGCGCCCTGGCTTGTTGTGGCTCCTGCGCCCCGACATGGCCATGCCGCTCGCCTGGTCCGGTGATGATGAAGGCGGCTTAGGCTCCGAGTGGGATGTAGGGGCCGGCGTCCTTCCTGGCAGGCGGCTTGGGCGGGATGTAGGAGCCGGCAGCCGACGTCTTGAATGGGCAGGTGGCAGTAGCTTGTGCGGGCGGGTGGCGACGGCAGCTGGCGGGTGACGGCGCCTGGCTTGGGCGAGTGCGGGGGCGTCGGGGCCTGGGCGACAGGGTGAGTGCGGGGACGTCGGGGGCCTGAGCGAGTGCGGCTGGGAGACACCGAGAGAGACCAGGACTTCTTATGATTTCAATTGGGTTGAGCCTTAGTCGTTGGGCTGGGCTGTGCTTCCCGAATAATAGAAAAACAGGATGCAAAACGGGAAAATGCCGACCTAATATGGTATCCCGATAAAACGATCGGGAAAACACTCCTGCCATTTTTTATCCCATTTTTAGATTATTTTTCCTGTTTTTGTTTTAATCTTGAAAATATGAAAATGGTCGGTAAAAGTTAGTCTAATACGGTGATACGGTTACGGTCAGAACGGGATTTTCCCGTCCCATTTTCATCCTTATGCGTCGCCTATTTTTGGCCTTCGGGCTTTATATCCAGTTGAGCCTAATTAGCGGCACATCCATAGGGTCTTGCACGACCCTAGGTTCTTCATAAACAGTTGCTGTCACTCCATTAGGTTTTATGTTTTGCTTAGATTAATTCTATTCATATATAGTGTCGCCCTTCTGTAAGGACCGAAGGCGTACCGAGAGTGGGGGGGGGGGGGGGTGAATCGGTAAGCCGCTCATGAATCCAAATACTTCAATTCACACTACTAAAACCTAACAATCATTGCAACCTAACAATTCTAGTAGGCCAAGAACCTACACATGCTAGTGTTCATGATGATAACAAGCGCGAAAGCCAAACACACTAGCCTATGCAAGCCACAATTCAACCTAGTTACTAGAGCACACAATTGCAGAATAGTAAAGAGGGGGTCAACAAATGCTCATGATTTTTCCCAAGGTCTTGGAAGGATGGCGCCTTCCCCTACTACTCGTTGGACCACTCCAGCCGGAGTGCTGGTCCCTCCCGCCACCAATATGGAGTTCTCGCCCATGAGCCCGCAATCACTCTCGGAGGAAAGACATGGTGCGCGTCACCGCTGCCACCAAGGCACAAGCTTGCCTCCCTCGAGAACTTGCCGGACTCCGTGAGCTGACATGGGTGCTCACTAGCAATGCCCCTTTCATCGGCGGGCTCAAACCGGGTATAAACGTGTGATAACCTTTACAACCGATAATGATAGGCTCGATCACCGACACCTAACTGGTCTAGGTCTCACCATAGACCAAGAGTAACAACTTAGATCACACCCTCAAAGACACCGTAGCCTTAGATGTGCATCAATGCTCAAGTTACTCTCACTAGCACTGTCAAGATATGCAATATCTCCTCCTAGTGCTCTCCTTTTTGCCGCCTGGCTCTCATCAAATGCTCCAAGCAATTCCACTGGCCAAGAGAGGTCTCCAAGACCCCAACAGCAAAGTTATATAGCCTTCCAACCTCGAACTAGCCGTTGCTCCACAAAATCAGCTTTCTGGGCCAAGTGACCGGACTATACGATCACTGCCTGACCGGACCATCCGGTCACAACAATCCTCAGCACCAACGGCTTTGCCCCTGCTGATCTTCGTACTGACCGGACCATACGGTCAGTTGACTGGACCGTATAGTCCGTTTCTCTCTCCATTCCAGAAACTTTTCCTGTGCAGCTTCCTCTCTGCCCAAGTCTCAACCCTACTGACCAGACTGTCCGATCACTAGACCGTACCGTCCGGTCTCTAGGGCTTCCAGACCTGACAGATTCCTTGCTCCTCGCTAAAAGTCCTAGACAATTCCTCCTAGTGACCGTATAGTCCGGTCACCACTGACCCCTCTATCTGGTCACTATAACCAGAAGCTAAAACTCCCCGTCCTCGCTTGACTTCTTTTCCCGGCTTCTTTGAACAGCTCCTTGGCTTCTCCACTATCACCTAGTGCCTGTGATTTCACTGAGCATCCATGCACATCATCAACTAGTGTGACCTAAGAGACATGACCTAGACCCCCTTGGTAGTCTAGTTTTCCTATGGACTCAAAGCCCTAACGACTAGACAAGTGTTCCAAACACTTGCTCCATAGCTTGTCTTTAGCTTTGATCCATCTTCATCATCTCTTGGACTCCATCAAGCTCACAAGCCTCCATGCTTGTAGTCATTGTCATCCATCTCCAAGGCAACCGTCATCCATATGATTTGTAATAGAGTCTAGAGATGATCCCTGCATAGACAACACTCATGTAGATATTAGCCCAAAATTTCATAGTTTCCATCTATCACCAAAACATTCATACCTTGGGGATCCAATCATCAATGGTCATGAAGCATGCAATATCCCGCTTTTTGGTGATTGATAACAACCACTACTTATCATAATCTTTATCATAAAACAACAAGGCTAAATAGCTACACAACGATCGAGAGAAACCTTAAAAGCATAAGCAATGAAGGAACACAGTCCTACTCAATCACGCATCATCAAGAGCTAAGAGGAATAAGAAAGAAGAGCACACTCTAGATGATACACATGCATGCCATGTGAAGATATTAATTAAAGCTTAAAGACATACAATGCAAGACATGAATGATGATATGCAAACAGGATGACATGGCAATGCATAGGAATTAAGAACAAGCAATCATCATCATAGCATCATACACAGGCAAACAAGATAAATAATGGAAAACAGGGCACTGTGTATGAAAATAAACCAAGTGAGATCAAGATGAGTCAAACTCACACGAATGAAAAAAACATGACTCATCAAATTCCACGAACATCGACCCATCAAAATAAGATCCAAATTTATCTAACTCCCAAAACCAATGTACACATAAGCTCCCCCTAGATACAAGCTACAGACTCTCGATCATACAGGATCATACTCTAACTCCCCCTAGACCTATGACATACTTCTCCCCCTTTGGCAATAAGCACCAAAAAGTGGAAAAAGCAAACATCTATGCGCTGAGGTGCTGCAGCGACACCTTCTGAAGGCTCTGCTCTGGGCTGCTCCTATAATGGGTCCTACTGCTCTCCCTGAGCCTGTGCCGCCTGAACATCCAACTGCTCAAAGAACTCAAGGTCTACAGGCGACTCAGACCCTCTTTCCTGCCCTGCTGGTGGGACTATGGATATCTCCTCGGCAACAGTTGCCTGAAGAAGAGCAAGGTCATCCACATCCTCCTCAGTGAAACCTCGGTGGACCAGATCCTCTGCTACCTCAGGTGTGAATAGAGGTGTGTCTGTAGCTGAAGAGGTGTTGACTTTTGCTAAGCCATATTAATAAATCATTCCCGGCACGGGGCCAGAAACGGTTCACTAATATGTCCCAGAGTCAAGTAGGTAAAATCCGCAAGCGCACGGAGAATACCGCTGTAGCATTTCACCCGGAAGTATTCAGGGTATCGTATTTGTTTATCCCAAAGGAAGGTTATGATCAAGAAGCGTTACTAACATATAAGATCATGTTAACAATTAGCAAGGATATCTAACCAAGACAGGCGGGTAAATGATAATAACCGGGTAGTGTGACACACACAGAAGATTCCTACTAAATAAATAAAGTCTAGTGGAGGAAAGACTAGGCTAAGCTACTCCTACTATACATTCCTATACAGTTGCATAGCCTAAGTAGAATACATACAGACCCACACTCAGGTTCAGCAGTCAATAGTATAGCACTTCAGGCACGGACTTACCCCTGCATCCACAGGCGACTTCCGCCAAGAGCCTACGCACTAGCCTAGCGGGGAGGATTTCAAAGGACGGATAGGGCTGTCACCACCTGCCGCCTACCTCAACGAACCAGTAGACTAACGAATAATTGATGCAAATCAGTCACCCAAGTACCATACTTGCATGACCAAAGAGCACTCTGCCCCTCCGCGATTACTATTAACGAGGCAGAGTTACCGTAAGAATACGATCACCAAACCCATGCTATACTTTATCAGCTAAAACTAAGCATAGAGACTATAACATATAAACTAGACTATAGTGATGGTATATAACTAGCATGACAATAGTAGTATAATAAATATAAACTACTATCACACAAGTAGACTATACTATCACATATATGGATCACAATATCAAACAAGAAACTCATGACCCAAGCACAACTATATAGAAAAGATATATATATTGATAAGAGCAAAGTCTTACAAAAGGGAAAAGATACAAGAGCCATACCAATTCCAAGTGAAGACTTGGGACTAGAGAGCTCTAGACTCAGCCTAACTCCACTAAAACTCCAAGAACTACTACTAGCAAGAGAGAAATGCTTCTTGTGGTGTGTGTTGTGTGTGAAGGCACACCCTCCTATTTATAGCCTCAATAGGTCGGCAAGGGAGCGTAACCGCCACGGAAGGCATCTCAAACCGTCATCAGGAGTCGCGGAGGAGCCAACACGTGGAAGCCCAGGCGGAGAGGGCGCCCGGCTGGGTCGGCCGACCTGACCAGGTCGGCCGACCTGGGGGTGGCTCCTCCTGGCCTGTGCTTTCTCCAGGTGGCTGTCCTGTGGGCCCTGACGTCGGTTTGCGCGGTATTACAGGGAGTTACGTCGGTTAAGTGCTGAAAATGGGCCCTTCAATCCGTGTGACGTCCGTGTGGCACTCTCTGATTGGTCGAAAGTGTGTTTTCTTGCCTTTTGAGGTGTTTCCTTCACATTTCCTCCTGCATGCACAAAGTTCTCCAAGTACAAGTGGAACTATATTATTGTGCTAAAGCATGCGTGTATGAAATGCCAAATTCTCCTTTATTTGAGTATAGTTGACGGTTGAAAATGGTACTTAACAGCCGTCAACAAACTCCCCCAAGCTTACCCTTTGCTCGTCCCGAAGCAAAGATAAACTTAAGTTGTTGATCAGGAGTTGCTACAATGTCCTACTCCTCAATAATACTATGCGCACAACAAAGTACTCTTCCTAGAATTAAATATATTGGCGCATAACTTACCCATTTACCTTGATCCATGGGGCTTTTACACCTCATTGTCTTGGGCGGTTGAGAGATAGAACAATTTCAGGGCACCAATCACTTGCTCTAGATTCCGCTATGTTGTTCCGGAGGTTTTCAAAAGATTTTGAAAATAAAAACCAAGTTCCTCAAATGATTCTCTCGGATCACTCAATATGTGTATGATTCCTCACCAAGGCAAAGTGTTGCCTATAATCACCTACTTCTAAATAAGGCTTTATGTGGAGCTCAAGGTAGGGATATATGAAGCACTCATGTTCACATAATATTGCTATGTCAAAAGACCGGATCCAAGAAAAACATCAATTCAAACAATCTTGATCAAGATGTGAAAGTGTGTGGGAGAACGGAGGAATGGTGGATGGGAAGAAATAACTCCTTTTTGAATTTTCCTTCTCTCTTTTGGAGTTTCTAGGCTATGGCTACCTTTTGCTTGCTCTCTTTTTTGAGCATTTTTTTTTTCTTTTCTTTTTGCATAGCCATAGTCCTAGTTTGCAATGAATACTTTGAGAGAGGAATTTTGCAATGGATATATGGAGTGTTTCTTTGGATGGATGGATGGATAGTGGCTTTCTTCCGGTGTAGAAGAATAGCTCACGGTGGATATGGTGGATATGGTGGATGCTATCTTCTTGATTTAGAAGGATAGCTCATGGCGGTGGATGTGTGTACATGATCTTGATCAAGAAAGCATGAAAAGAGTTCTACTAGGGTCACAACAATTTTGACTAAGCTCAATGTGAAACAAGCAGCATATGTGTAAAGGTTTTCAAATGTAAACACTACATATGGCTGTGGTGGGAATTTCATCATTGAGGAACTTATCAATTTGTCATTTTGAAAAATAAAACTCCGGAATTCAAGCCTTACGTTGAGCAAGATCATAGCAGCCCTATCTATCATATCATACCTCTCAACAACTTAGAACTAGAGAATGCATATGCTACCCACAAGATTCAAGTTCAAGGCAAGATTTACCAACAAACCTAACTCTTGAGAGAGTACTAAGTTGTAAACTAGCTTTAGAGAGGAATAAAGGACAGAGCAACTATTCATCATCTCAACATAGGAAAATTATACACATTCATACCGCGCATGAAAAAGGGAAATATTTTTGTTCTTTTTATGTTTTGCAAATTTTTATGGTTTTTTCAGATTTAGCAAATGCAAGAAATAAAGGGAAGGGGAAAGATACAAGTTACCGTGAGAAGGGGGGTCCTCCCCCAAGCTTGTTCTTGCTCATATCTGCTGGTTCGGTGTTGACTTTTGCTAAGCCATATTAATAAATCATTCCCGGCACGGGGCCAGAAACGGTTCACTAATATGTCCCAGAGTCAAGTAGGTAAAATCCGCAAGCGCACGGAGAATACCGCTGTAGCATTTCACCCGGAAGTATTCAGGGTATCGTATTTGTTTATCCCAGAGGAAGGTTATGATCAAGAAGCGTTACTAACATATAAGATCATGTTGACAATTAGCAAGGATATCTAACCAAGACAGGCGGGTACATGATAATAACTGGGTAGTGTGACACACACAGAAGATTCCTACTAAATAAATAAAGTCTAGTGGAGGAAAGACTAGGCTAAGCTACTCCTACTATACATTCCTATACAGTTGCATAGCCTAAGTAGAATACATACAGACCCACATTCAGGTTCAGCAGTCAATAGTATAGCACTTCAGGCACGGACTTACCCCTGCATCCACAGGCGACTTCCGCCAAGAGCCTACGCACTAGCCTAGCGGGGAGGATTTCAAAGGACGGACAGGGCTGTCACCACCTGCCGCCTACCTCAACGAACCAGTAGACTAACGAATAATTGATGCAAATCAGTCACCCAAGTACCATACTTGCATGACCAAAGAGCACTCTGCCCCTCCGCGATTACTATTAACGAGGCAGAGCTACCGTACGAATACGATCACCAAACCCATGCTATACTTTATCGGCTAAAACTAAGCATAGAGACTATAACATATAAACTAGACTATAGTGACGGTATATAACTGGCATGACAATAGTAGTATAATAAATATAAACTACTATCACACAAGTAGACTATACTATCACATATATGGATCACAATATCAAACAAGAAACTCATGACCCAAGCACAACTATATAGAAAATATATATATATTGATAAGAGCAAAGTCTTACAAAAGGGAAAAGATACAAGAGCCATACCAATTCCAAGTGAAGACTTGGGACTAGAGAGCTCTAGACTCAGCCTAACTCCACTAAAACTCCAAGAACTACTACTAGCAAGAGAGAAATGCTTCTTGTGGTGTGTGTTGAGTGTGAAGGCACACCCTCCTATTTATAGCCTCAATAGGTCGGCAAGGGAGAGTAACCGCCACGGAAGGCATCTCAAACCGTCATCAGGAGTCGCGGAGGAGCCAACACGTGGAAGCCCAGGCGGAGAGGGCGCCCGGCCGGGTCGGCCGACCTGACCAGGTCGGCCGACCTGGGGGCGGCCCCTCCTGGCCTGTGCTTTCTCCAGGTGGCTGTACTGTGGGCCCTGACGTTGGTTTGCGCGGTATTACAGGGAGTTACGTCGGTTAAGTGCTGAAAATGGGCCCTTCAATCCGTGTGACGTCCATGTGGCACTCTCTGATTGGTCGAAAGTGTGTTTTCTTGCCTTTTGAGGTGTTTCCTTCACATTTCCTCCTGCATGCACAAAGTTCTCCAAGTACAAGTGGAACTATATTATTGTGATAAAACATGCGTGTATGAAATGCCAAATTCTCCTTTATTTGAGTATAGTTGACGCTTGAAAATGGTACTTAACAGCCGTCAACACCCACCAGGTCGGCCGACCTGGCAGGTGGGCCTCCTGGCAGCCCCCTTTTTTCCTATGTGTTCCCCAACGGCTACGGGATTTGTCCCCTGCTGCCTTTTTGCTCAAAAAGCTCGACAAAAAAAATCTTTTCAAAATGGAAAGCCCAAAAACCTATTTTCTAAATTTTCAAAAATGCAAATGAGTTTTGAAAAATTCCAAGGTGGCTGGAAAAATTCAAAAATGCAGAAATGCAGTGGTCGGGAAAAATCGAAATGTGGTGGAAAGCAAATATGCAATTAAAAGAGCAAATATGGATAACTACCGGTTTAACCTCCCGGCGAGGACTCACCTTTTAAAGTCCGACGAGCGGGACTTTTCTCCGGCGTTCAGCTCGATGAAGCGTTGTCCGGTCCCGGAGATGAAGACACGGATGATGCTTCTTGTTTCATTCGCCACACCTTCTTGGTCTTTGTTGCGGTCGGTGGCTTCTCGGGCTTCGGAGGCTGCGGTTTTGCAGGCTTCACAGCCTGTTTCTTTGCAGACCTCGGAGGTTGCTGCCTTGTGGACTTCGGAGGCTGTTGCTTAATGTGTGACCTTTGCCTCCTTGCCTTCATTAGTTGTTGCTGTGCAACCTTTTCCTTCTCAAGGGAGTTCTTCATGAATGTGATGAGGCTGTCCTTCTTTGGCGGAGTGACCTCCACTTCCTTGATGTTGCTTGGGTTCGGCCCGTACTTGATACGGATCATGTTGCACTATTCTTTCCTTGGCCGAAAGTCAAACTTCTCCTCCTTGCCATTGATGTGGAAGCGGATTTCTCCGGCTCCTACATCGATGCGAGCATCTGCAGTGCTGAGAAATGGGCGTCCCAGGATGAGCGGTGTGCTCTTCCCGACGTCCATGTCAAGCACTACGAAGTCGACGGGGATGAAGCAATCCCGGATTTTCACCGGAATATCTTCGGCGATCCTCGCCGGATAGCGGACCGTTGAATCGGCCAGCTGCAGCTCCATCGGCGTGGGGGATAGTGTGGTGTAGTTGAGCTTGTCGAAGACATCCTTCGGCATGACGCTCACACTTGCCCCAAGATCACATAAGGCATGGTCGAAGTTCTATGTCCCGATCGAGCAGGTGATCGTGGGACACCCTGGATCTTTCTTCTTCTCAGGAAGCCGGTTGAGTATAGCAGCGCTACACTCTTCCGTCAGCTTGACAATTTCTGTGGTCGGTAGTGGGCGCTTGTTGTTGATAAGATCCTTGAGGTAGCGAGCGTACGTGGGTACTTGTATCGCATCCAGCAAGGGCACGTTGATGTGCAGCTTCTGGATCACCTCAACGAAGCGTGTGAACTGCTCGTCCACGGTGGGCTTCCTTCTTCTTTCGGGAAACGGCATGAGGTTCGTGTCATAGAACTCATGTGGGGCCGTTTTCCTGGGCGGCAGTTCTTCTTCTTCTGCCGGCTTCTCAGCTGATGTGTCCTTTTCTGCATGGTTAGGGTATGGCGGATCCCGAGTGGACTTACCTCCTCTCGTGATAACCGCATTAACATTTTCTAAGGGGGTCTCGGGTTGCCCCGGGATTTTCCCCGACTCAGCAGTAGGAACAGCAGCAGCTAACTGAGCTAATTGGATTTCTATCATTTTATTAAAGCTCAGCTGATTCTTGAGAGCAGAGGAAACACCCTGTATCTTAGTGTGGATGCTCTCAAGAGTCCTATCAGTGGTGGCAAGCTTTTTACTGATGTTATCATTAACCTTAGCTTGACCAAGCACAAGATCTTTCAAGGAGGGCTGATTATAACTGGAATTAAAACCAGAGAAGTTGCCAGAGTTACCTCCTTGGTAGTTGGGACGTGGTGGACCCCAACTTTGACCTCCTTATGGACGATAGCCGTTGTTGTTGTTGTTGCCCATGAACATTACGTCCTCACGGGTCTCAGGGCAGTCATTGCCCGAGTGTCCCGTGTTGCCACAGACCTCGCAAGTCATCCGAGCGTCTAGGGCTTTCACTTCTCCATTGGCTTGGTCGTCCATCTTCTTTATGAGAAGGTCAATCTTGGCGGCGAGCATGTCAACCTCCTTGACGGAGTGCATGCCTCGCTGGCGAGGTTGGAGGCGCTCTTCATTCCAACCTTGGTTGGACACCATCTTCTCGATCAAATCTTTTGCCTTGCTCACAGTGAGCGAGAAGAAGGCTCCAGCAGCAGCAGCGTCGAGGTGGTCGCGGGCCGACGGAGTAAGCCCGTTGTAGAAGTTCTGGATGATCAGCCAATCATCCATCCCGTGGTGGGGACATGCCAGGATGTACTCCTGGAGCCTCTCCCATGCCTCAGGAATTGACTCCTTCGACTCTTGCTGGAAGCTTGAGATCCTTCCGGGGAGGGCATTGGTCTTGCCCAGCGGGAAGAACTTTGCAAGGAACGCAGCTGAACACTTCTCCCAAGTGTTCACAGCTTCAGGGTTTGCGTAGAACCACTGTCTCGCTCTCCCAAGGAGAGAGAACGGGAACAGTCGAAGGCGAACAGCGTCGGGGGTGATGTCCTTCATTTTGAACGTGTTGCAAATCTCCAGGAATTGCTGGAGATGAGCACTAGCGTCCTCATTGGCTTTCCCACAGAATGGGCTAGCCTGCACCATGGTGATGAGACCGGTCTTGATCTCGAAGTTCGCATCTCCCACATTGCCAGCTGGTCCCGTAGGGATGTTGGCAGCGGAGGGAGCGGAGAACTCGCGGAGGGTCTTGTCGGCCATTTGCTCAGAGCTTGATGGTGCGGGAATGACAGGTTCGATTGGCCGAGTCTCCTTATGAGGAGGCGTGAGCCTAGCTCGTGTCCTTCTCAGGAGTGACTCAGGATCTTCAGTGAAGTTTGTCGGCAAGTCGAAACCAGTCATACACTACCCTGTTTTCATACAAAATGCAGAAAACAAAGCAAGGTTAGCCTGCCTAGGAGATAGCCTTAATAATTGCAACACTACTATATACATTAGTAATTTTACTTAAATCATACGCCTTCCCCGGCAACGGCGCCAGAAATGCTTGTTGACTTTTGCTAAGCCATATTAATAAATCATTCCCGGCACGGGGCCAGAAACGGTTCACTAATATGTCCCAGAGTCAAGTAGGTAAAATCCGCAAGCGCACGGAGAATACCGCTGTAGCATTTCACCCGGAAGTATTCAGGGTATCGTATTTGTTTATCCCAAAGGAAGGTTATGATCAAGAAGCGTTACTAACATATAAGATCATGTTAACAATTAGCAAGGATATCTAACCAAGACAGGCGGGTAAATGATAATAACCGGGTAGTGTGACACACACAGAAGATTCCTACTAAATAAATAAAGTCTAGTGGAGGAAAGACTAGGCTAAGCTACTCCTACTATACATTCCTATACAGTTGCATAGCCTAAGTAGAATACATACAGACCCACACTCAGGTTCAGCAGTCAATAGTATAGCACTTCAGGCACGGACTTACCCCTGCATCCACAGGCGACTTCCGCCAAGAGCCTACGCACTAGCCTAGCGGGGAGGATTTCAAAGGACGGACAGGGCTGTCACCACCTGCCGCCTACCTCAACGAACCAGTAGACTAACGAATAATTGATGCAAATCAGTCACCCAAGTACCATACTTGCATGACCAAAGAGCACTCTGCCCCTCCGCGATTACTATTAACGAGGCAGAGTTACCGTAAGAATACGATCACCAAACCCATGCTATACTTTATCAGCTAAAACTAAGCATAGAGACTATAACATATAAACTAGACTATAGTGATGGTATATAACTAGCATGACAATAGTAGTATAATAAATATAAACTACTATCACACAAGTAGACTATACTATCACATATATGGATCACAATATCAAACAAGAAACTCATGACCCAAGCACAACTATATAGAAAAGATATATATATTGATAAGAGCAAAGTCTTACAAAAGGGAAAAGATACAAGAGCCATACCAATTCCAAGTGAAGACTTGGACTAGAGAGCTCTAGACTCAGCCTAACTCCACTAAAACTCCAAGAACTACTACTAGCAAGAGAGAAATGCTTCTTGTGGTGTGTGTTGAGTGTGAAGGCACACCCTCCTATTTATAGCCTCAATAGGTCGGAAAGGGAGCGTAACCACCACGGAAGGCATCTCAAACCGTCATCAGGAGTCGCGGAGGAGCCAACACGTGGAAGCCTAGGCGGAGAGGGCGCCCGGCTGGGTCGGCCGACCTGACCAGGTCGGCCGACCTGGGGGTGGCCCCTCCTGGCCTGTGCTTTCTCCAGGTGGCTGTCCTGTGGGCCCTGACGTCGGTTTGCACGGTATTACAGGGAGTTACGTCGGTTAAGTGCTGAAAATGGGCCCTTCAATCCGTGTGACGTCCGTGTGGCAGTCTCTGATTGGTCAAAAGTGTGTTTTCTTGCCTTTTGAGGTGTTTCCTTCACATTTCCTCCTGCATGCACAAAGTTCTCCAAGTACAAGTGGAACTATATTATTGTGCTAAAGCATGCGTGTATGAAATGCCAAATTCTCCTTTATTTGAGTATAGTTGACGGTTGAAAATGGTACTTAACAGCCGTCAACAAGAGGGTGGAGCTGTAGCTGACTCTAGGGCTGTCTAAGAGTCTGCACAGTGGTGTGCACTGTCGGCACTTCCCAAGTTCCCCTTTTATATGTGAATATTACCCCAATTAGAGGATAATTGATACTAATTTAGGCCATTTACCTGTGATATTGCCTATATATTTGTATATGCATTGTTTTGGAGCTTTATTGCAGAAACAGGTAAAATTGGTGATTAATGCAACGATGGAGAGGACAGGAGTCCAGAACCGATGAAAAGCACTGAAGAATCCCAGTGCGCCGATCGGCATAACCGCCTTATTTTCTAGAAACCGAGTCCTTTATGAGTAGAACCCCTATAAATACTTCTAAACCCTCACCGCAGAAGAGGAGGCGACAGAGGGACACACCAGATCCGTGAGTTAGAGCCACTAGGGCTTGCCCCGTTAGAATAGATCTCTAGTTGAGTTTCAAGAACCATTGGAGTCAAGAGTTGATCCGTCAAGGTAGGCCATCTTGACGGGGATGAATCTTACTCTATGTATCTAAAGGATGATTGAATATGTTGATGATGGTTTTGGTGATTTGTCTATCTTGATTCTATAATCATGCATGTGCTTATTCCAATTGCTTAGTTCTAGGCTAAGTAAGTAGATATTATCTTAATCATGGTGATTAGGATAGTATTCGGACATTGTATTGATTATGGTTGCTTGATGATGCCAGTTGTGTGGTTTAGCGGTGACAGCACTAAGCCTGCGCAGCATTATTGGATAGTTGAGTAGGGTAAGATACTCGCGCGATTAAGGGTTTCCTCCCGGCAGCGATAAATCGGGAGCCGCTCGGAAAGCAGGGTGATCTTAATCATTATAGGTTTTCATTGATCCATGTAATTACCCATTATGATGCTATTCAATGAGACTATCTGGTTACGATCTCACTAGTAGATATCTGGCTACTCGCTTATCAGCATAGGTTTACAAGATCAGGTGTACTTTGGCTTAGATCCACCAGTGTGCCGATCGGCACAACCCCTGCGCCGATTGGCGCCACCACAAATTCACCAGTGTGCCAATCGGCTCAACTCTTGCGCCGATCGGCGCAACCACATATTGGCTCAGTTTCACCAGTGTACCGATCGGCTTGACTCCTGCGCCGATCGGTGCAACGATAGATTTACTGTCTGGTGCACCTTTGCGCTGGCCAGTGTCCCCTTCATGCAACCTGACCTTGACAGTAGTCTTGACTAGATCTTTTACTGTTAACTTTGTTTAATAAATCTCTAAGGTCCCAGTGGATTCAATAAACCTTGGAATACTCAATTCAAGAGAAAAAGTGCTACAGTCGTACACCGTACTCTTGCGGTATAGAAGTGGGTGCATAGATACGACCAACAAGCTTCCTTTTTCTGGCGCCGTTGCCGGGAACCATAGCAGGTTTTTAAACATTGTTTGATGTATTAGTGTTTAGTGATTGTGCTTTACTTGTCTCTTTAGTACATATATTCTGTTAAGTGAAACTAACAGGTATGGACGGTCCTAAGTCAAACAAACCCTCTAATTACGCCGATGATCCAGAAAGACTCTTTCACAAGAAGAGAACAGCGGAGAAGAGAAGCAAGTCACCTGAAGATTTAGAAGCAGTCCGCGCAACACCTCGAGTATTATTCACAATAGAAGACTCAGTTCAAGAGCAAGAAGAAGAAGAGATGGCAGAGGTACCTATGGTTAATCGTCTCAAGCCATAATTGACTAGTATTGTCAAGACAGATTTCCAAGAAGCTCAAGATCAACTTCCATATCAATTGGAGAGATATGTTGGAATAGTGGCGCAACAACCGTTCACAGGTTCACAAGATCCCAATCATCACTTGCAACACTTCCTTGAGGTTTGCAGTACATTCAAGATAGCGGGATTGACAGGAGATCAAGCGCGTGTGCGGCTGTTCCCCTTCTCTCTAGTTGGACGCCCCAAGCAATGGTACAATGGATTGGAAAACACAGTGAAAATGGTGTGGAACACATTAGCAGCTGAATTCTTGGCCAAATACTTCCCCCCCGGTAAGACTCAAGCTTTGAAAAATAAGATGCTTGGATTTAAGCAGAATATTGATGAGAACATTGGAGAAGCTTGGGAAAGATACAATGAGCATATGGATGCATGCCCTCATCATGGTCTGACGGTTGAAGAAGTTGTTGAGAATTTCTACACAGGATTGAATCTTTTGTCACGTCAACATTTGGACTCCTCAGCTGCAGCATCATTCATGTCAAAAACGCCCACCGAAGCTAAGAATTTGATCAAGTTGTTAGTTGAAAATCAATCATGGGATGGTGAGAGAAGCTCAAGGAATTTGCAACCTTCAAAAGGAGTAGCGAAGAGTGTGGTTGAGAAGACTCAGGAAGAATTTATTATAGATCGCCTTGATGCTATTCAAAGAAGGTTGGACAATAATCTTCATATCCCTAAGGAAGAGACACTCAAGCTGGCGGAATCATGCTCAACATGTTGTGAGTGTGGAGAATTTGGTCATGTGTAGAAAGATTGCTCTAAAGAGATGAAGATGTTAGAATATATGAAGAATAGTGGATGGAAGCCCCAATATCAAGAACAAAGGAGTTCTTTCTCTCCTAGTTCATCCATGCAAAACTCTATCCCACTTCGTCTCCAATGTCATGAGTTCTTTCAAGCTTAAGAGAAGATCAACAAGGACAATCAAGCTAGATACAAGGAGATTGGTCGTGTCCTTGAGAGAGTTAATGACAAGGTGATAGAAATTGGGAGCTCCAACGAGTAGATTTTTGCAGCATACCAAGATTTTGGAGCAACAGATGGGACAACTATCGCAAGCCATTCAAGGCAATAAGGGGGCTATTCCTGGCAATATGATGTCTGCAGAACAGTTGAAGGCAATAGCTACGTGATCAGGAAAACAAACGGAAGATCCAGAACACTCTGCGGGAGCAAAGAAGCCCCGCACCGATCGGCGCACACCAGGCGCCGATCAGCGCGACGACCCTGTCGGAGCCGATCGGCTCCCTGAAAGCGCTGATCGGTGCAAGGAGGATGATGACCTCTCTGGTCTGAAGATGGGCGTGGAGACAGAAGAGCATGGCCCTGCCATGTTTCTAGATACTCAACTACTGACGAAGACAGGAAGAGCACGACAACACGACGAGCAGTTTGCAAGATTCATCGATATTATGAAGAAGCTTTACATCAATGTCCCTTTTGTTGACGCTATCCAAGTTCCCACCTATGCCAAGTACATTAAGGACATGATGCAAAACAAGAAGTCTCTAGTTTCTTAGGAGGTTGTGAAAGTCACTAAGGAACTAACGGCGGCAATCAATGATGTTACACTGGAGAAGAAACTCGACCCTGGATCACCAAGCATCAAATGCATGATTGGAACAAGGATATTTGATAAGTGCTTGTGCGATCTTGGAGCAAGCGTAAGTGTTATGCCCCGTCATATATTCACAAATCTCAATTTGCCTGAATTAGAGCCTACGGGTATGTGTTTGGAGTTAGCCGATCAATCGGTATGCTTCCCTGATGGAATTGCTAAGGATGTGCCTGTTCAAATTGGAGATCATATAGTCCCTGTTGATTTTATTATGCTTGATATGGATAAGAGAACGAGGACCCCGTTGATTTTACGCAGACCCTTCTTGAGGACAGCAAAGGCAAGTATTGATGTTGGGAGTGGTGAGATAAGCTTCGATATAAGTGGGACTCCCTACATTTTCAAGTTTCGCCCAAAGGGAGAAGAGTGCCGTGCTATTGATGAAGTGAAGAGATACAAGACACCGTGGCATCGAAAGTAATTAGAGGGGATGTATGGATAGGTCGTACAAGCTATATGAACCATGGAGATAAGATAACCTTGTAGTGTCGCGGCTTCACATTCCGCACCGCGACATTAAAGATTGATTGTTAGCGGGGAGGTCGAGCTCTTTGACCTCTAAATAACTAGAGCACTCTTGGGAGGCAACCCAATGATCGGGGGATTTAGAAGTTATTTAGTACTTATGGGAGGGCAACCCATTTCATTTAGTTAATTACTGCTGGCCGAGAGGGCAACCCGGTGTTTTTAAATTTGCTTGCTTGTGATAAAAATAATCTCCCAAAGAAAATAAAAAAAATTAGAAAAGTGTGTGCTTAATTCTTGTGTGCTCTTGCGTTGTCTGAAAAGACCAAAAATAGGAAGGAATAGAGCTTGCGCCGATCGGCGCACATCTGCGCCGATCAGCTCAGCATAGCCCAAGTCAGGACAGAAGGCCGACGACGCCCAGAATTGAAGGAGTGCTAAACCAGCACAATAACTTTCAGAGACAGAGCTATTTTCAAGAAGGAAGACAACATCTAGCGAAGAAGCGAGGGGCCGGAAGCAAAAACGGACGTCGCGCTGATCGGCGCGATTCAACGCCGATTAGTGCGGTCTCCAGATGAGCCCCGACACATATGCCAATACTACAGGAACATTGGAGAAGTGGAAATTAGGTGAAAGGGATGAACACGAAGCACCAGAATCAGCGCTGGACCTAAAGATGAGGTGCAAGGGACTTGCGCCGTTCGGCGCCCTTCTGCGCCGATCGGCGCGGGTACCCATGATGTTCCCAAATCGGCGACAAAGGCGGCAGGCATTGATTCTGAGGAACAGGTATGATTATTATACAAGTGTGCAGTGCAGAGGGGACACGGAATTGACCAAAAGCTGAAAAGGAGATGGCGCGCCGATCAGCGCGGGCCCGTGCCGATCGGCGCTGCCAACAAGACATCAGGATTCCGTGCTGTTCCCGTACCAACCAACATGATATGCCAGGAAGCGACATGAAGGAGGGGAATCAAGCATCAGAGTGGTCAGAGCATTCAAAATTTGAATTGTGCCGATCGGCGCAGTTCCCTTGCCGATCGGTGCTCTCTCAAATTTTGAAATTTTATGGCGGTTCCTTCTACTAGAAGTTTCCCACACTATAAAAGGGAGGCCAGGCGCCCCCATTCGGCACACCATCCCGGTAATCTCTCCACCTTCCCCACTACCCATGATCTCACACACGTTCCGCATTCCTCGCAGATGGATCGTCTCCGCTCCTCCGTCGGCAAGTTGGGCAAGAGGATGCGTCGGGGGAGCAGTTCCGGCGGCAGCAGCGAGTCGAGCGGTAACTCCTCAGCGAGGGGTGGCTCCGACGCTTATGATGACATGTCGGTGGGTGGTGCATCCACCAGCTCGGCGGCGGTGACATATGAGGTCCGCGCCCGCCACTCCGTCTCCGGCGCGTCCCTACCAACAGGGCGTGCTACGCGGAGCCAAACGGCGGCAAGCCGTGGGGTTCCCACATCATCACTGCCGCTGGCATTCATGCCACGCACGGTGGAGGAGGGCTTCACCCTCCTGAGCGCGGAGGAACAGCGGCACTACCTCGCGGTGAGGGGAAGGTTCGTCCCCAACTTTGACTTAGACGAGACCTTCCTCACCTTGATCAGCATGTGGGAGGACTTAAGGAGGATGCTAGACAACCTCGGCTGGGTGGATTTCCGCCTCCTCCCCATGGACTACAACCTCGACGTCGTCACCGAGGTTTCTTCTACGATGAGGCTTGGCACCGTCGAAGACGGTAGTGAGGCCGTCAACTTCCACGTCCGCGACATCAGCCACACGGTGACCATGAAGGCGGCGGCTCAAGCCTTCGGCTTCGACGCCGACGTAGCCGGCATCTTCGGACGTGGGGAATTGGACTCCTTTTGGAGGCGGCTCTCGTTCGTAAAGGAGATGAAGCACGGAAACATCCGCAACCCGACCATTCAGGTCTTCCATCGGTGGTTGGCGGCGCGCATAGGCGACAAGGTCGACTCCAGCAACGTCACCGATGCGGACTTGCGGTGGCTCTTCAATGCCATCGTGAGTCCGTCTCATTGCAATCCCATGTCGGTGATGGTGCCGGGTTGGCTCGACAAGAGGGGCAAGGCAAGCAAGAAGTTGGTCTTCGGGCCTATCTTCAACGCCTAGCAGCCCTCTTCTGCGACAGTGACGGACCGGGAGGGCGCGATGACAAGTGGGAGTGCGCGACGGAGATCGGCGAGAATATGACTCGTGGCAATATTGTCACGGGAAGTGTTTGCGCCGGCTTCCATGTCGGCGGCACTAATGTAAAGCTCCCATGTGCGGAGCTAAGAGTTTTTCTCTCTCGCAAGCTGGAGGGAGGAAATTTGCTTGAGGAAGGTCTCATGGAGGGGGGCCGAGTTCTCAAGGACCGTCATGGGCGGGTTTGACAGCCGGACACATCTACAGTAGCCGGCTGCGAGTGGGACTCCTGGGGGTCACGCCAGGAGTACCAGCAGTACCAGTCAGGGTGGAGCGACGCAGCGGACGGTTCATAGCCCTCTGCGCCGATCGACGCAGGCAACGCGCCGATCGACGCACCCTACTGCAGCGCGGGCATTGAATACAGGTACGAAGGGTGTGTACCAGTGGTGCCTCCTGTGCCCGGTGTAGACTTTTTCGTGCCCATGCAGGGGTACCTCAAAAACAACATGCACTACATCGAGCGTGTGGAGGACGCCACGTCCCAATGGAGGAACAACCACGATGCGATGGTGGAGGAGTTCGAGCGACTCAAGGCGCGGTGCTATGGCTTCGATCAGCCACCGAGTCCACTTTCGGATGACTAGAGTGCCTAGGAGTTGGCACGAGTATCGATTTCCCGGTTTATGTTTTCTTTTATCTTTTGCAGTCTTTTTCTTTATTTACTTATGTGTGTGTGAGCGGGTTGGGAAACCATGTATGGGGTGTGTTTATTTTCATGCAAGTGTGTAAGTAGTAGTTTTATTTTCATGCAAGTGTGTTAGTAGTGGTTTTATTTTTATGCAAGTGTGTGCAAAAATCATCATCATGTATTCAAGTTTCGATCTTAATATACTAGTGCGGTTATGCTCTATTAGGAGAATTGAATTATTTATTCTTTCTTGAAAAGTGTTGATGAAGATCAAATAGTGTTGAGCATTGAATAAAATTTTGAACTTACACTTAATGAGTATTCGGCAAATATGTCTTATGTGGGCAATTTTGACTACCCATGTGCTTCATTTGTGTTATCGAGTTTGTAATGATAACTTAGTACCAATCTTTACAAAAATAAATTTTCATGTTGTGAACTTTAGAATTTATTGTTTTTCAAGATCCTTACCTACCAATGCCATATTTTGAACAACACTCATGAACCTTTGATATGTAGATAAACATTAAGTTGATGGTTGAGTTCTGTTAGGATTTAATTCTTTTTGGTATGAACTTTACTAAGATGGCAATTCTTTGTGTATATTTTTTTAGCCGTGAATTACTCATGCAAAAATTCAATTCCGCTGAGTATCCCACCATAAACCCAAAATATCTTGTTGAGTATCATTCCTTGACCACATCCTATATTTCTGGCTATATTTAATTCTTGAATAATTGTTGAAGCTACATGAATCAAATACCAACAAATGTTGGTGAATTTGGGTTGAGAGCCAATCGGCGCACCCTGAGCCGATCGGCGCAGCAGAGAGCAAAAAAAAAAGACTCTGCTGTTTGCTAAGGGGCCAGCAAAATTTTAAGTGTAGGGGGATGGTAAATGACATGCTTATTCTCAAAATTCAATATAGCCATGAATCATTCCAACCATTTGCAATTTTCCAAGATCAAAGTTTTGTTACGCACATGTCCACACATCCAAGGTCTGAGTCCTTTCTTAAATTTTTCTTTCTTAATTGCCATCTTGATAAGTTTCTTTAATTCCAATGAAGAATAATCTCCTAGCTTTACAATATTGATGAGGACATCACTCCTATGGATACACACAACACTCCTCCAAATCTGGACTTGCAAGGTCCAATGACTAGAGCTCGTGCACGACGACTAAATTTAGAGGTGAGCTCGTTCCTACGTTCTTCGCTATATGTTACTTTTGAGAATGGTTTGCTACCTAATGATTATTTTATGATTAGAAACCATGGAGAAGACCAGGAGATGATGGGAGAAGGAGCTGGGAACGTGGAGGACCAGCAAGAGCTTGGAAGCCAAAGTGGAGGCCCAATCAAAACCGACTTCGAGTCTGTTTCGGGGCCCAGGACCAGTCTGTACTAAAACAGTTGCACAGGACGCATACGGACTCGGATTTGGACGTTCTACATATGCACGGAAAGATAAGGAGAAGACCTTTCCAATGCCGCTGGCCTCATGTCAAAATTCATCCGGAGTCATCGGGAATCGTCAAAACAAGACAGAGTTCAGAATCTGTGTCGGTGCTGCGTCGCCTATTTTTGGCCTTTGGGCTTTGTATCTAGTTGAGCCCAATTAGGGGCGCGTCCAGAGGGTCTTGCACGACCCTAGGGTCTTTATATACAGCCGCCGCCGCACCATTAGGGTTCGGGTTTTGCTTAGATCAATTCTGTTCATAAACAGTTTTGCCGTTCATCGGTTTGTGAGACCCCAACTTCGAGAGTTTAATCATACATTTGTAATTGTGTTGCAATCTTCGTTGTTCTTGCTTGTGTTCTTGATTCGCAGGCAGGGATCAGCCTTCTTTTCGCTCGGTTGTCCGTTTTGGCTGAAATTTTTACAGGAGATTCTAGACGAAAAGTTGAGCATACCCACACTAGGCTACGCCCTGTGTGCCCTCGTCAAAAAATTCAAAAAAAATCGGGAAGATAAAGAAAAAATTCATTCAAGTTGAAACCCGACGTTTTCTGAAACTTCAAGATTTTCTGTAGGCCACGTCCTATCTCGGTTTGAGCTGAAATTTTTTTGTGGTTTCTTCCTGTTTACTAGTGAGTTGGAAAAAAATATCAAAAAAATAAAATAAAAAAAAAGAAATTTGGGATTCCTACTAGTGCTCCATCTAGCCCCCTGGAATTTCTGAGTTCGGCTGTTTTACACTAAGCCCCCTGTGATCGACTGTGTCCTTTGTCTCTTTGTTTCTTCTTTGCTATCACTACTGTTCTAGGACATAGTTAGACCAGCAACTAGGGACAAGTTATTTGGGCACTTATTCAGCTTTACTATCTGTTTTTGATTTGTGTGCCACTCATATATATATATTTGGCCTTCCTAGCTCTACATACTTCTTCTGGACAGCACATAGGTTATTTGGTAACCCTTGCAATCGTGGAACACTTCTCCCTGGTATCCTTCGCTTTGTTGTTTTCAGAACTTTGTAAGAGCTTTGCAAGAAGCTTACTTTTGCTGTGTTGAGAGGCACCACTGCTTAGTAGTTTTGTAGGGATAACCTTCACTTTTTGTTTCCTGTTTTGGTGTTTCTGATGTCAGGAAGCGATGGAGAGGGTGCTTCGCCCGCAAAATTTGATGAGTGCGTGAGCCAAGATCAGTTACAGAAGGCTTTGCAGGCGGTTCAGAGTGATTTGGGAGAGACGATCACCAGGGCCGTCACCGACGCCGTCACCAAGCTTCACCTGGGAGAAAGCATTGAGCGGTTGGATAAGAGAGTCTCTAAGCTAACCGATCAGGTTGTCGAATTGGAGACCGCTCACAAGACCAACAACAACAACAACAACAACAACAACACCAACACCAACAACGACACCAACAACGACGTTGAAGACGATCATGATGAAGCAACGGTGTATAAGGCTGATGGCACCGTCGATAGGTCAGCTACAAGGACCGCAAGGTTACGACGCCGTTTGCAACGTAACCCTCAAGGTATGGGTGGTTTCCACAACCACAACCGTCGCACACAAGGTAACTATGCTCCAGATGATCCGTATGCTAAAATTAAGTTTTCAATTCCTTCGTTTTCGGGTCAGTACGATGGTGATGCTTACCTTGATTGGGAAATGACGGTAGAACAAAAATTTAATGCCCATCTTGTTCCTGAACAACATAGAGTTAGACAAGCCACTAGTGAGTTTAAGGACTTTGCTATTGTTTGGTGGAGTGGTCTAGCTGCTGAAACCGATTTGCCTACTACTTGGGAAGAACTTAAGGTAGAAATGCGTGATCGTTTTGTTCCTCCTTCTTTTTATAGAGAAATTCGTAATAAACTGCAGCGTTTAGATCAAGGAGATAAAACTGTTCAGGAGTATTTTAGTGAGCTTCAGAAGGGTTTGATTCGTTGTGCTGTGGTTGAAAAAGTAGAGGATCAGATTTGCCGCTTTTATTCTGGTTTGAGAAAAGAAATTCAGGACATCCTTGATTATAAAGAATTTTATACCCTCAACCAGTGTTTCCAGTATGCTATGCTTGCAGAGAAAGAATCACAGGGACTTTTCCAGGCTTTTGAGGAGTACAGCAAGTCCAGGAATTTCTACCCACCACGGCCGACGGGGACTTCGGGGTTGCCCAAGCCATCTTTCCGGCCGCCCCCACCAGCTAGTGTTGTTTCTGCAGCACCAAGATCAGCCCCTACCCCTTCTACGCGCTCAGGTAAAAATTCTGTGCAGGTACCGGCTAGTAGTGCCTCCTCTGTTGCTTCGACGGGACGCACTACAGGGATTCAGTGCCACCGATGCCATGGTCTTGGCCATGTGCAGAAAGACTGCCCAAGTAGGCGAGCATATGTGGCGACAGATGATGGCGGTTACATGAGCACCTCCGATGTGGAGGATGAGGAGGAGGATGTCGCTGCCACCAACGGTGACCTCGTCCTTGGAGGCGGAGATACCACGGGCTACATGAATATTATTGTGCAGCGTGTGCTTAGCACACAAATCCAGCAGCCCGAGATGATGCAGCGACATAACTTGTTCCAGATTTTCTTCGTCATCAAGAACCGTCGGGCACGTGTCATCATTGATGGAGGAAGCTGCAACAATTTGGTGAGTTCTGATGTGGTTAAGAAGCTTGATTTGACCACACGCCCACATCCACATCCATACTACATTCAGTGGTTAAATGACTCTGGAAAAGCTAAGGTAACACAAACTTGCAGAGTTCCTTTTTCCATTGGTTCCTATGTGGATTCTGTTGATTGTGATGTTGTACCCATGCAAGCTTGTTCACTTTTATTGGGTCGACCTTGGGAATTTGATAATGATGCTGTACACCATGGTAAAAGTAATAAGTACACTTTTATGCATAAAGGAACTAAAATTACTTTGTTACCAATGACCCCTGCTGAAATTGTACAAGCTGATTTAGAACGAGCTGCTAGTTTGAAAAATAAAAGCCCTGAAATTCAGCAACCTGTTAATTCTGCTTCTACACCAAGTAATGTTAATGATTCTTCAAGTTCTAAGGGTGCTGCAATTAAATTACAAGGTCGTTCATGTCTTGCCACAAAATCTGAGCTTGCTGAAATTTCTACTGATGATATTTGCTATGCTTTGATATGCAAACAAGCCTTGTTTTTGCTTGGTGATATTGCTTCTAGTGCTTTGCCTCCTGCTGTCACTAACCTTTTGCAGGAGTATGAGGATGTTTTCCCAGCTGAGATACCCTCGGGCTTGCCACCTTTGAGAGGGATTGAGCATCAAATTGATTTGATTCCTGGTGCTACTTTGCCAAACCGTGCTGCTTATAGGACCAACCCTGAGGAGACTAAGGAGATACAACGACAAGTCCAAGACCTTTTGGATCGTGGGTATGTTCGTCAATCACTTAGTCCTTGTGCTGTTCCTGTACTTTTGGTTCCTAAGAAAGATGGTTCTTGGCGTATGTGTGTAGATTGTAGAGCCATTAATAACATTACTATTAGGTATCGTCATCCTATTCCTAGGCTAGACGACATGCTTGATGAGTTATGTGGTGCTATAATTTTCACTAAAATTGATTTGCGTAGTGGCTACCATCAAATTAGAATGAAACTTGGAGATGAATGGAAAACAGCTTTCAAAACCAAATTCGGGTTGTATGAGTGGTTAGTAATGCCTTTTGGGTTAACTAATGCACCCAGTACTTTCATGCGTTTGATGAATGAGGTTTTAAGACCTTTTATTGGCAAATTTGTGGTTGTCTACTTTGATGATATCTTGATTTACAGCAAATCTATGGATGATCATATGATTCATTTGCGTGCTGTTTTCGATGCTTTGCGAGTTGCACGTTTATTTGGTAACCTTGAGAAGTGCACCTTTTGCACGGATCGAGTCTCTTTTCTTGGCTATGTTGTGACTCCACAGGGAATTGAGGTGGATGAGGCGAAGATTGAAGCCATAAAGAGCTGGCCTGTACCAAAAACTATCACACAGGTGAGGAGTTTTCTTGGTCTTGCAGGTTTCTACCGCCGCTTTGTCAAAGATTTCAGCACCATTGCTGCACCATTGCATGAGTTGACAAAGAAGGGCGTTGACTTCCATTTTGGTAAGGTACATCATGAGTCTTTTGATGCTTTGAAGGACAAACTTACACATGCACCATTGCTGCAATTACCCAATTTTGATAAGACTTTTGAGCTTGAATGTGATGCTAGTGGTATAGGCATTGGTGGTGTTTTGATGCAAGATGGTAAACCTGTTGCATACTTTAGTGAGAAAATTACTGGGCCTGTTTTGAATTATTCCACGTATGATAAGGAACTATATGCACTTGTACAAATTACTGGGCCTGTTTTGAATTATTCCACGTATGATAAGGAACTATATGCACTTGTACGTTCTTTAGAGACGTGGCGTCATTATTTGTTGCCCAAAGAATTTGTTATTCATTCTGATCATGAATCACTTAAGTATATTCGTTCTCAATGCAATTTGAACCGTAGACATGCTAAATGGGTTGAGTTTATTGAGTCTTTTCCTTATATTATTAAACATAAGAAAGGGAAGGATAATGTGATTGCTGATGCTTTATCTAGGCGATATACTTTGTTGTCTCAACTTGATTGTAGAATTTTTGGACTTGAGGCAATTAAAGAACAATATGTTGCTGATGTTGATTTTAAAGATGTATTGCTGCACTGTAAAGAAGGTCGTGCTTGGCACAAATTTGTGTTGAATGATGGTTTCTTGTTTAGAGCTAACCGCCTATGCATTCCAGTTGGTTCCGTTCGTCTTTTATTGTTGCAGGAGGCACATGGAGGTGGATTGATGGGTCATTTTGGTGCTAAGAAGACGGAGGATATTTTGGCCACACACTTCTTTTGGCCAAGGATGAGGAAAGATGTTGAGCGTTTTGTTGCTTGCTGCACTACATGTCAAAAAGCTAAGTCTCGATTGAATCCACATGGTTTATACATGCCACTTCCTGTTCCTTCTATTCCTTGGGCGGATATTTCTATGGACTTTATTTTAGGACTGCCTAGGACTAAGAGGGGGAGTGATAGCATTTTTGTTGTTGTGGATCGTTTTTCCAAGATGGCACACTTTATACCATGTCATAAAACTGATGATGCTAGTTACATTGCTGATCTTTTTTTCAAAGAAATTGTACGTTTGCATGGTATGC
This sequence comes from Eleusine indica, assembly GCA_030378355.1. Lineage (NCBI taxonomy): Eukaryota > Viridiplantae > Streptophyta > Magnoliopsida > Poales > Poaceae > Eleusine > Eleusine indica. Next base: position 19,658,963 of record CM059497.1, read on the forward strand.
CTTCTACTATTGTTTCAGATCGTGATGCAAAATTCTTGAGTCATTTTTGGCGCACGCTTTGGAATAAGTTGGGTACAAAGTTGTTATTTTCTACAACTTGTCATCCACAAACTGATGGACAAACTGAGGTTGTGAACTGCACTTTGGGTACTATGTTGCGAGCTATTTTGAAGAAAAATTTGAAGCAATGGGAAGAATGCTTACCTCATGTTGAGTTTGCTTATAATCGGGCAACACATTCTACTACCAAGGTAAGTCCATTCAAGGTAGTGTATGGTTTTGATCCCCGTACTCCACTTGATATACTTCCTCTACCTATTAATGAGAGAGTTCATGTTGATGCTAAGGAGCGTGCTGAATTTATTTTGCAAATGCATGAGACCACTAGACTTAGCATTGAAAAGATGAATGAAAAGTATAAAATTGCTGGCAGTAAGGGTAGAAAGGAAGTAAAGCTTGATGTAGGAGATTTAGTGTGGTTACACTTAAGGAAGGATAGATTTCCAGAATTTAGAAAGTCTAAACTAATGCCTAGAGCTGATGGTCCATTCAAAATAATAGAGAAGATTAATGATAATGCATACAAACTTGAGTTGCCTCCCGAGTTCGGGGTTAGTCCTACTTTTAACATTTCAGATTTGAAACCATACTTGGGAGAAGAGGATGAGCTCGAGTCGAGGACGACTCCACTTCAAGAGGGGGAGGATGATGAGGACATCACTCCTATGGATACACACAACACTCCTCCAAATCTGGACTTGCAAGGTCCAATGACTAGAGCTCGTGCACGACGACTAAATTTAGAGGTGAGCTCGTTCCTACGTTCTTCGCTATATGTTACTTTTGAGAATGGTTTGCTACCTAATGATTATTTTATGATTAGAAACCATGGAGAAGACCAGGAGATGATGGGAGAAGGAGCTGGGAACGTGGAGGACCAGCAAGAGCTTGGAAGCCAAAGTGGAGGCCCAATCAAAACCGACTTCGAGTCTGTTTCGGGGCCCAGGACCAGTCTGTACTAAAACAGTTGCCCAGGACGCATACGAACTCGGATTTGGACGTTCTACATATTCACGGAAAGATAAGGAGAAGACCTTTCCAATGCCGCCGGCCTCATGTCAAAATTCATCCGGAGTCATCGGGAATCGTCAAAACAAGACAGAGTCCAGAATCTGTGTCGGTGCTGCGTCGCCTATTTTTGGCCTTTGGGCTTTGTATCTAGTTGAGCCCAATTAGGGGCGCGTCCAGAGGGTCTTGCACGACCCTAGGGTCTTTATATACAGCCGCCGCCGCACCATTAGGGTTCGGGTTTTGCTTAGATCAATTCTGTTCATAAACAGTTTCGCCGTTCATCGGTTTGTGAGACCCCAACTTCGAGAGTTTAATCATACATCTGCAATTGTGTTGCAATCTTCGTTGTTCTTGCTTGTGTTCTTGATTCGCAGGCAGGGATCAGCCTTCTCGGCGAGGTCAATCATCTTTTGGATGGTTGATAACCAGAGGAGACGTCGTGCTGCGATTGCGGGGTTTAGAACGTGCTGTTCTGAAACCGGATCGATTTGTGTGTCGCCTCCGACCAAATCAACTTACCAAGAACCTTTCGGAAGATCGGGAACCCTTGTCCACATCAAATATATTATTGATTTATGTTTGCAATTCTTGAATTACCTCACCTAGCTACTCATATAAGCCTTACACTAATATTATTTGATCATTATGATGTAGAATATAGCTCGAGTGATTTGAAAGATTAGTTGTTGCCTTGGATTATTTGGAAGATAAATTCTCTATGTTCACAACAATCTTTTAAGCGATTCTCATGTGTGGAAAAGTTATAATTTATGAATTGGACATGATCTTTTGCTTTGGGGAGAACTTTAAGCTTATGCCCATATTTGATCTATTTTGCTGAATACCAATATGAAATACACCACAATAGAACAATGCTCAACATTTGCTGATTTGAGATATCTTTTATGATAGAAAGAGTATGTTTTTCGATTTTTCTTTCTTTTACTTTACTTGGGATTAGCAAAGGTTTAAGTGTGGGGGAACTATTGGCACTTCCCAAGTGCCCCTTTTATATGTGAATATTACCCCAATTAGAGCATAATTGATACTAATTTAGGCCATTTATCTATGACATTGCCTATATATTTGTATATGCGTTGTTTTGGAGCTTTATTGCAGAAACAGGTAAAATTAGAGATTAATGTGATGATGGAGAGGACAGGAGTCTAGAACCGACGAAAAGCACTGAAGAAGCCCAGTGCGCCGGTCGGCGCAAGGGTGTTTTGACCCACAGAAGTGACCGAGGCCCATTCAACATGTTTATGGAAGTTTATCTGTGCAAGACACTTGAAGATATTTGCCTAAGAAGAATTATGGAACTTCAAGAAGATTTATGGAACTACAAGATCTTAACGTGTAGTACAAGACTTTATCTCGAAGGAAAAGGCCTACATGGCAGCTATGGAAGACAGAAGAACCGACTCGGGGAAGAAATCAGAGAAGACACGGTTTGTGCCGATCGGCGCAATCCTGCGCCGATCGGCGCAACCGCCTCATTTGCTAGAAACCGAGTCCTTTACGAGTAGAACCCCTATAAATACTTGTAAACCCTTGCCACAAAAGAGGAGGCGACAGTGGGACACCAGATCCGTGAGTTAGAGCCACCGGGGCTTGCCCGTTAGAATAGATCTCTAGTTGAGTTTCAAGAACCATTGGAGTCAAGAGTTGATCCGTCATGGTAGGCCATCTCGACAGGGATGACTCTTACTCTATGTATATCAAGGATGATTGAATATGTTGATGATGGTTTTGGTGATTTGTCTATCTTGATTCCATAATCATGCATGTGCTTATTCCAATTGCTTAGTTCTAGGCTAAGTAAGTAGATATTATCTTAATCATAGTGATTATGATAGTATTCAGACATTGTAGTGTGGGTTTAGCGGTGACAGCACTAAGCCTGTGCAGCACTATTGGATAGTTGAGTAGGGTAAGATACTCGCGCAATTAAGGGTTTCCTCTCGCTAGCGATAAATCGGGAGCCGCTTGGAAAGCGGGGTAGTCTTACTCATTATAGGTTTTCATTGATCCATGTAATTACCCATTATGATGCTATTCAATTAGACTATCTGGTTATGATCTCACTAGTAGATATCTGGCTACTCACTTATCAGCATAGGTTTACAAGATCTGGTGTACTTTGGCTTAGATCCACCAGTGTGCCGATCGGCTCAACCCCTGCGCCGATCGGAGCCACCACAGATTCATCACTGTGTCGATCGGCTCAACTCCTGCGCCGATCGACGCAACCACATATTGGCTTAGTTTCACCAGTGTGCCGATCGGCTCGACTCCTGCGCCGATCGGCGCAACGACTGATTTACTGTCTGGCGCACCTTTGCGCTAGCCAGTCTCCCCCTCTTGCAACCTGACCTTGACAGTAGCCTTGACTAGATCTTTTACTGTTAACTTTGTTTAATAAATCCCTAAGGTCCTAGTGGATTCAATAAACCTTGGAATACTCAATTCAAGGGGAAAAGTGCTACAATTCGTACACCGTCCTCTTGCGGTATATAAGTGGGTGCGTAGATATGACCAACATGCACTATCTTAGAAAACAGACTCCTTACTGGTAGCTGCTGGGAGGTGGAAGGTCCTGCCATCTGTGAAGTAGAAGAGGGTGTCGGTGAATTAAACAACGCAGACACTGAGAAGGCAAACACGGGGGAGAACTGAGCTGGTGAGTGAGTCTGTCCTACTGCCCCCGTCAGTAACACCCCTAAGTGTGACAACCTGCTGGACTGGGCTGTCATCATGGCGGTGAAGGGGCCTTGCTGTGTCTGCAGCGTCTGAAACTATGGAAGTGCTGAGGGGTCCTGGCTGCTGACTGGCTTGCATCTGAGTCAACTCTGTCATCTGGGTCATCAGTGTCATCAATAGCATCATCTGCTATCTCTGAAGCAATGCTTGACCTCTGATCACCTCCATTATCTGACGTCTATCCTCAGCTGTGCCCCTAGATAAACTCACCCAGGCGTCCTGCAAGTGCTGCTACTGTGAGAGCTTCCTCTCACTGTGTCCCTACAGGCTGGGGAGGTGCTCCTGTACTGGTTGACTCAGGAACCACCGTCTCTGGATGAGCTACCTGCTCGTGAGTGACTGGTGGTGACTCCTGCTCCTCCTCTCCTGTCTGCTGACTGTGATCCCTTGGGGACTCGAGGTGAGTAGCTGGTGGTCACCTCAGGGAACGCGTCGTACTGCTCCTCTGTCACTAGTCCCATCCTCCTAAAAAGATAGCAGATGTATGGACCATAGACTAAGTGACGTCCTCCTACCCTCTCAGAGATAACCTCCTCCATCTCACCAATCAGCAAATCAGCCAAGTCAAACGGCTGTCTCCTTAGAATAGCTGCTACAGCCCACTAGTGCAAAAGTGTAAACACCTCTCTGTATTCAGACCTGGGAATGTGAAGGACTGAGAAGGTGACCAGAAGGTGAGGGGGGTGAATGGGAGCCAATAAAAATTCTTCACAAGAACTTGGCCTATGTCCTAATTACAACCCAAGTCAACCTCTAAACCGATCACCAAGGCCACACCCACCAACTTGTGATGTGCCAACCCTAGGAGTGACCAACAGCAGTAATGGAACATAACGGAAACAAAGAAGAACTGCTAAGACTCGAAATAGTCAAGAACCACACACAGGACAGATCTCTCTGGACTACCACCAATAATGCCGATCATAGCCATCGGTAGTGCCGGTTGGCACCATCAGCAGTGCCAGTCACATCCATCGGTACTGCCGGTGCGGGGTTCTCAAAACTTTGAAAAACTATGGTCAGAGCACATTAGCAGTGCCGGTAGTGGCTATCGGCAGTGCTGGTGCGGGGTTCAGGCTCAAGCCACCGATAGTGCCAGTCACGGCATCGGCAGTGCCGATCCAAGCGCAGACCCACTAGCAATTGTTGGCACTTCCCAAGTGCCCCATTTATATGTGAATATTACCCCAATTAGAGCATAATTGATACTAATTTAGGCCATTTACCTGTGATATTGCCTATATAATTGTATATGTGTTGTTTTGGAGCTTTATTACGGAAACAGGTAAAATTGGTGATTAATGCGATGATGGAGAGGACAGGAGTTCAGAACCGACAAAAAGCACTGAAGAAGCCCAGTGCGCCGATTGGCGCAGCCCATGAGCCGATCGGCGCAAGGGTGTTTTGACCCATAGAAGTGACCGAGGCCCATTCCACATGTTTATGGAAGTTTATCTGCGCAAGACACTTGAAGATATTTGTCTAAGAAGAATTATAGAACTTCAAGAAGATTTATGGAACTCCAAGATCTTAACGTGCAGTACAAGACTTTATCTCGAAGGAAAAGGCCCGCATGGCAGCTGTGGAAGACAAAGGAGCCGACTCGGGCAAGAAATCAGAGAAGACACGGCTTGCGCCGATCGGCGCAACCGCCTTATTTGCTAGAAACCGAGTCCTTTACGAGTATAACCCCTATGAATACCTGTAAACCCTTGCCACAGAAGAGGAGGCGACAGAGGGACACCAGATCCATGAGTTAGAGCCACCGGGGCTTGCCCCGTTAGAATAGATCTCTTGTTGAGTTTCAAGAACCATTGCAGCCAAGAGTTGATCCGTCAAGGTAGGCCATCTCGACGGGGATGAATCTTACTCTATGTATCTCAAGGATGATTGAATATGTTGATGATGGTTTTGGTGATTTGTCTATCTTGATTCTATAATCATGCATGAGCTTATTCGAATTGCTTAGTTCTAGGCTAAGTAGGTAGATATTATCTTAATCATGGTGATTAGGATAGTAATTGGATATTGTATTGATTATGGTTGCTTGATGATGCCAGTAGTGTGGTTTAGCAGTGATAGCACTAAGCCTGCGCAGCACTATTGGATAGTTGAGTAGGGTAAGATACTCGCGCGATTAGGGGTTTCCTCCAAGTAGCGATAAATCGGGAGCCGCTCGGAAAGCAGGGTGGTCTTACTCATTGTAGGTTTTCATTGATCTATGTAATTACCCATTATGATGCTATTCAATTAGACTTTCTGGTTATGATCTCACTAGTAGATATCTGGCTACTCACTTACCAGCATAGGTTTACAAGATCTGGAACACTTTGGCTTAGACTCACTGGTGTGCCGATCGGCTCAACCCTGCACCGATGGACGCAACAACTTTGGCTTAGATTCACTAGTGTGCCGATCGGCTCGACTCCTGCGCCGATTGGCACAACCCCAGATTTAATCGATCTCGCGCACTTTTACTTAGTTTCACTAGTGTGCCGATCAGCTCAATCCCCGCGCCGATCGGCGCAAGGACAGATTTACTGTCTGGCACACCTTTGCGCTGGCCAGTCTCCCTCTCATGCAACCTAACCTTGACAGTAGCCTTGACTAGATCTTTTACTGTTAACTTTGTTTAATAAATCCCTAAGGTCCCAGTGGATTCGATAAACCTTGGAATACTCAATTCAAGGGAAAAAGAACAATCGTACACCGTCCTTTTGCGGTATATAAGTGGGTGCGTAGATACGACCAATAAGCTCTATTTTCTGGCGCCGTTGCCGGGGACCATAGCAGGTTTTTAAACATTGTTTGATGTATTAGTGTTTAGTCATTGTGCTTTACTTGTCTCTCCAGTATATATATTCTGTTAAGTGAAACTAACAGGTATGGACAGTCCTAAGTCAAACAAACTCTCTAATTACGCCGATGATCCATAAAGACTCTTACACAAGAAGAGAACAGCAGAGAAGAGAAGCAAGTCACTTGGAGATTTGGAAGCAGTCTGCGCAACACCTCGAGTATTATTCACTATAGAAGACCCAGTTCAAGAGCAAGAAGAAGAGGAGATGGCAGAGGTGCCTATGGTTAATCGTCTCAAGCCACAATTGACTAGTATTGTCAAGACAGATTTCCAAGAAGCTCAGGATCAACTTCCGAATCAATTGAAGAGATATGTTGGAATAGTGGTGCAACAACCGTTCACAGGTTCAGAAGATCCCAATCATCACTTGCAACACTTCCTTGAAGTTTGCAGCACATTCAAGATAGCGGGATTGACAGGAGATCAAGCGTATGTGAGGCTGTTCCCCTTCTCTCTAGTTGGACGCCCCAAGCAATGGTACAATGGATTGGAAAACACAGTGAAAACGGTGTGGAACACATTAGCAGCTGCATTCTTGGCCAAATACTCCCCCCCCCCCCCCGGTAAGACTCAAGCATTGAAAAATAAGGTTCTTGGATTTACACAGAATATTGATGAGAGCATTGGAGAAGCATGGGAAAGATAGAATGAGCATATAGATACATGCCCTCATCACGGTCTGACGGTTGGAGAAGTTGTTGAGAAGTTCTACATAGGATTGAATCATTTGTCACGTCAACATTTGGACGCCTCAGCTGCAGGATCATTCATGTCAAAAACCCCCACCGAAGCTAAGAATTTGATCAAGTTGTTAGTTGAAAATCAATCATGGGATGGTGAGAGAAGCTCAAGGAATTTGCAACCTTCAAAAGGAGTAGTGAAGAGTGTGATTGAGAAGACTCAGGAACAATTGATTATAGATCGCCTCGATGCTATTCAAAGAAGGTTGGACAATAATCTTCATATCCCTAAGGAAGAGACACTCAAGCTGGCGGAATCACGCTCAACATGTAGTGAGTGTGGAGAATTTGGTCATGTGCAGACAGATTGCCCTGAAGAGATGAAGATGTTAGAATATATGAAGAATAGTGGATGGAAGCCCCAATATCAACAACAAAGGAGTTCTTTCTCTCCTAGTTCATCCATGCAAAACTCTATCCCACTTCGTCTCCAATGTCATGAGTTCTTCCAAGCTCAAGAGAAGATCAACAAGGACAATCAAGCTAAATTCAAGGAGATTGATCGTGTCCTTGAGAGAGTTAATGACAAGGTGATAGAAATTGGGAGCTCCAATGAGCAGATTTTGAAGCATACCAAGATTATGGAGCAACAGATGGGACAGCTATCGCAAGCCATTCAAGGCAATAAGAGGGCTATTCCTGGCAATACGATGTCTACAGAACAGTTTAAGGCAATAGCTACGCGATCAGGAAAACAAACAGAAGATCTAGAACACTCTGCGGGAGCAAAGAAGCCCCGCGCCGATCAGCGCACACCCCGCGCCGATCGGCGCGACGACCCTGTCGGAGCCGATCGGCTCCCTAAAAGCGCCGATCAGTGCAAGGAGGATGATGACCTCTCTGGTCTGAAGATGGGCATGGAGACAGAAGAGCATGACCCGGCCATGTTTCTAGATACTCAACTACTAACGACGACAGAAAGAGCGAGACAACACGACGAGAAGTTTGCAAGATTCGTCGATATTATGAAGAATCTTTACATCGATGTCCCTTTTGTTGACGCTATCCAAGTTCCCACCTATGACAAGTATTAAACATGATGCAAAACAAGAAGTCTCTAGTTTCTTAGGAGGTTGTGAAGGTCACTAAGGAAGTAACGGTGGCAATCAATGATGTTACACTGGAGAAGAAACCCGACCCTGGATCACCAAGCATCAAATGCATGATTGGAACAAGGATATTTGATAGGTGCTTGTGCGATCTTGGAGCAAGCGTAAGTTTTATGCCCCGTCATATATTCACAAATCTCAATTTACCTGAATTAGAGCCTACGGATATGTGTTTGGAGTTAGCCGGTCAATCGGTATGCTTCCCTGATGGAATTGCTGAGGATATGCCTGTTCAAATTGGAGATCATATCATCCTTGTTGATTTTATTATGCTTGATATGGATAAGAGGACGAGGACCCCGTTGATCTTAGGCAGACCCTTCTTGAGGACAGCAAAGGCAAGTATTAATGTTGGGAGTGGTGGGATTAGCTTCGATATAAGTGGGACTCCCTACTGTTTCAAGTTTCGCCCAAAGGGAGAAGAGTGCCATGCTATTGATGAAGTGAAAAGATACAAGACACCGTGGCATCGAGGTGTCGAAAGTAATTGGAGGGGATGTATGGATAGGTTGTCCAAGCTATATGAACCATGGAGATAAGATAACCTTGTAGTGTCGCGGCCTCACATCCCGCACCGCGACACTAAGGATTGATTGGTTGCGGGGAGGTCGAGCTTTTTGACCTTTAAATAACTAGAGCGCTCTTGGGAGGCAACCCAATGATCGGGGGATTGAGAAGTTATTCAGGGCTTATGGGAGGGCAACCCATTTCATTTAGTTAATTAGTGCTGGCCGGGAGGGCAACCCGGTGTTTTTTTAAAATTTGCTTGCTTGTGATAAAAATAATCTCCCAAATAAAAAAAATTAGAAAAGTGTGTGCTTAATTCTTGTGTGCTCTTGCGTTGTCTGTTTATTCGTTCAAAACTATGTATATACATACTGTAGACTCACAATGCAGGAATATAAAAAAAATGACCAAAAACAGGAAGGAACAGAGCTTGCGCCGATCGGCTCAGCATTACCCAAGTCAGGATAGAAGGCCGACGATGCCCAGAATTGAAGGAGTACTAAACCAGCACAATAATTTTTGAAGACAGAGCTATTTTAAAGGAAGACAACATCTAGCAAAGAAGCGAGGGGCCAGAAGCAAAAACAGCGTCGCGCCGATCAGCGCAAGTCAGCGCCTATCGGCCTGGTCACCAGATGAGCCTCGACACGTATGCCAATACTACAGGAACATTGGAAAAATGGAAATTAGGTGAAAGAGATAAACACGAGGCATCAGAATCAGCACTAGACCTAAAGACGAGGTTCAAAGGACTTGCGCCGTTCGGCGCCCTACTGCGCCTATTGGCGCGAGTACCCATGATGTTCCCAATGGGTGACAAAGGCGGCACGCATTGATTTTGAGGAACAGATATGATTATTATGCAGGTGTGCAGTACAGAGTAGACACGGAATTGACCAAAAGCTGAAAAGAAGACGGCGCGCCGATCGGCGCGGGCCCGCGCCGATCGGCGCCGCCAACAAGACATCAGGATTCCGTGCTGTTCCCCTGCCAACCAACATGATGTGCCAGGAAGCGACATGAAGGAGGGAATCAAGCATCAGAGTGGTCAGAGCATTCAAAATTTGATTTGTGCCGATCGGCGCAGCACCAAGCAACCATAATCAATACAATGTCCGAATACTATCCTAATCACCACGATTAAGATAATATCTACTTATTTAGCCTAGAACTAAGCAATTGGAATAAGCACATGCATGATTATAGAATCAAGATAGACAAATCACCAAAATCATTATCAACATATTCAATCATCCTTGAGATACATAGAGTAAGATTCATCCCCGTCGAGATGGCCTACCTTGACGGATCAACTCTTGACTCCAATGGTTCTTGAAACTCAACTAGAGATCTATTCTAACAGGGCAAGCCCCGGTGGCTCTAACTCATGGATCTGGTGGCCCTCTGTCGTCTCCTTCTTCTGCGGCGAGGGTTTACAAGTATTTATAGGGGTTCTACTCGTAAAGGACTCGGTTTCTAGCAAATAAGGCGGTTGCGCCGATCGGCGTAGGATTGCGCCGATTGGTGCAAGCCGTGTCTCTTCTGATTTCTTCCCCGAGTTGGTTCCTCTGTCTTCCACAGCTGCCATGTGGGCCTTTTCCTTCGAGATAAAGTCTTGTACTGCACGTTAAGATCTTGGAGTTCCATAAATCTTCTTGAAGTTCCATAATTCTTCTTAGACAAATATCTTCAAGTGTCTTGCGCAGATAAACTTCCATAAACATGTGGAATGGGCCTTGGTCACTTCTGTGGGTCAAAACACCCTTGCGCCGATCGGCTCATGGGTTGTGCCGATCGACGCACTGGGCTTCTTCAGTGCTTTTCGTTGGTTCTGGACTCCTGTCCTCTCCATCATCGCATTAATCACCAATTTTACCTGTTTCTGCAATAAAGCTCCAACACAACACATATACAAATATATAGGCAATATCACAGGTAAATAGCCTAAATTAGTATCAATTATGCTCTAATTGGGATAATATTCACATATAAAAGGGGCACTTGGGAAGTGTCAACACGCGCTCGTCAACTTTCTCCGCCCTAACACTGACATTTTCACGTGGAGACCCTTGGACATGCCTGGCATACCGACGGAAGTCGTCGAGCACTCCTTGAACATCAGACCGAGCTCCAAGCCGATGAAGCAACGCCCGCGCTGCTTCAACGAGGAGATGCACAGGGCAATCGGAGAGGAGATCGCAAAGCTGCAGGCAGCCGGGTTCATCAAGGAAGTGTATCATCACGAATGGTTAGCTAATCCTGTTCTTATATGAAAAAAGAATTGGAAACAGAGAATGTGTGTTGACTATACAAGCCGGAGTAAGGCATGTCCAAAGGATCCTTTTCCTTTGCCACGCACAGGCCACATAGTTGACTCGACGGCGGGATGCAAGACTCTCTGCTTCCCAGATGCCTACTCGAGGTACCATCAAATCGCGATGAAAGAATCCGACCAACTCGCAACATCTTTCATCATTCCGTTCAGCTCTTACGGGTACGTAACGAAGCCTTTCAGGCTCAAGAACGCCGGTGTGATGTTTTAGCTTTGCATGCAACGCTGCTTCCATCATCTGATCGGCCACATGATGGAAGCCTATGTGGACGACATCGTCGTCAAGTCCAAAAAGGCGGACACCCTCGTAGCTGACCGCGAGCTCATGTTTGCGAAACTACGTGCAAACGACGTCAAACTCAAACCTGAGAAGTGCGTTTTCGGGACCCCGAGCGGCCTGGTCCTCGAGTTCGTCGTGTTCCAACGAGGCATCGAGTCCAATCCCGAGAAAATCTCTGTGATTGAGCGGATAGGGCCGGTCTAGAACCTCAAAGGGCTGCAGCGGATCACGGGCTGTCTAGCGGCGTTGAGCCGTTTCATCTCGCGCCTCGACGAGAGGGTACTCCTGCTGTATAGGTTTGTGAAGAAGTCTGACCAGTTTGAGTAATCCCCCAAGGTGCAGTCCGCCCTCGACGACGTCAAGCGCATTCTGAGCGGCGCAGCCATGCTAACCCCCCCCCCCCCCGATCCAGGGAGAGATGCTGCTGCTATACATAGCGCCGACGACTCAAGTTGTAAGCTCGGCGCTCGTTGTTGAGCGAGAAAGAGAGGGACACACCCTCAAAGTCCAAAACCCCGTCTACTATGTTAGCGAGGTCTTGTCTGACTCGAAGACTAGGTACCCCCAGATCCTCAAGATCTTCTACGTGGTGATGGTGGCAAGGCGCAAGCTCTGGCACTACTTCGACTCCCACCTGATTCATATTTTGAGTTCCTTTCCTCTCTGAGAGATCATACAGAATAGGGACTCAGCAGGCAAGGTGGCCAAGTGGGCGCTCGAGTTGATGGGGCACGACGTCACGTACCAGCCCCAAGCGATCATCAAGTCCAAGGTCCTTGTCGACTTCGTGGTGAAGTGGACCGAGCCGCAACTCCCGCCCGCCCCCGTCGATAGCCGCAACTCCCGCCCGCCCCCGTCGATCAGGAGTATTGGGTCATGTACTTTGACGGATCGCTCATGCAGACAGGGGTAGGCGTCAGCCTTTTCTTCTTCTCTCCACTTCGGGTATGTATGAGATATGCAATTCATTTACATTTCATCGCATCAAACAACAATGCTGAGTACGAAGTGCTTGTCAACGGGCCCAGCAGGCCTAGAGAGAAGTCGTGGCTCTGCTAGACAAGGCCGTCAAACTCCAAGCAGCGAGATCGCAATGGCGCACTGCTCAATCCAGCCAGCAAGTCTCCACATCCAGACGGGTGGGAGAAGGCTGTGTCGGCGGATCGTAGTAGCACTCGGTCCAGCAGCCAGCCCCGACTGGAGGCGCACCTAAGAAAGCCTCAGTTTCATGACCGAGTCGGGCCTCACCGCGACATGCGGCACACTCTCAAGGCACATCACCGTGAGAGGGAGCGTAGGAACCAGCAAAGAGGCCATCAACTGTGTCTTGGAGGCCGGTTCGATGACACCGATGAGGAGCAGAGCCAAAGCCTGAGCCCTCCTGGGCCGCGAGTCTTTAGCTCGCGCATCCTCACTGTCGATTTCCCCCAGCGCTTCCGGGCGCCTGTGACTGTCACCAAGTATGTGGGCGAGATAGATCCCGGCCTTTGGTTCGAGGATTATCGCCTCGCGTGTCAAGCTAGGGGAGCCATCAATGACCTCGCCATCATCTGCAACCTCCCACTCTATCTCCGCGACTCGGTTCGTGCTTGGCTTGAGCACCTCCTAGAGGGTCAAATCTACGACTAGAGCGACTTGCGGGACATCATCATTGGAAACTTCCAGGGGACCAACGTCCGGCTGGGCAACCCCTGGGACCTCAAGAACTGCTGGCAGAAAGTTGGCGAGTCCCTCCGAGACTACATCGAACGCTTCATCAAGAAGTGCAATGAGCTACCCAACATAGGTGACGCGGACATTGTTGGAGCCTTAATCTCAGGCACAACATCAGAACAGCTCATCCATGAGCTGGGCTGAAGGGGTCCACGCACGGCCCGCGAGCTCCTAGACATTGCCCCAAGCTTCGCCTCCGGTGAAGAGTGTGTGGGAGCGGTCCTCCAACGTACGTTGGGGAGCAGGGGCAAGGGCAAGCGGGAAGAAGGAGCCAGTGACGGCACCTCCGACCACCCGAGGAAGAAGAAGAACAAGCTACGAGCAAGCCTCCGAGGCCGGTAGCAAGGGAGGCGCCAAACCACTTCGAAAAGAAGTGCAACGGTCCATGCCCTAACCACGGGTTACCTGTCAAGCACCTCCTCAAGGACTGCTCCATGATGAAGAAATTCATCCGGGAGGAGCCGAAGAAGGGGGACCCAGGGAAGACGTCGGAACCAGGGGTCCAGGACCCCACGGACTGAGACGACGAGCCGGAGGGGCCATCGTTCCCCAACCCCAAGGCCTGCCATATGATTTTCATGGGGCCCGAGTCCCGAGGGAGTCGACGCACCGCCAAGAGCAAGCGCCGCATGGTTTTCACGGTAGAACCTGCCATGCCAGCTTTCCTCAAGTGGTTGGATTTGCCGATCACATTTGATCAGTCGAATCATCCCACACACGTCTCACGACTGGGTTGATACCCGCTCGTGGTCGACCCCATCCTCGTCGAGGTCCGCCTGACCAAGGTGATGATGGACGGGGCAGCTGTATCAACATTCTGTATGCTGACACACTCGACCTGCTCGGGGTCGACCGATCGCACCTTCAGACGGCTGGCGCACCCTTCCACAAAATCTTCTCGGGGTGACAGGCCATGCCCCTCGGGCGGATTAGTCTGCCCGTCACATTTGGTACCCATCCAACTTCCGGACCACAACCCTTGTCTTCGAGGTTGTCGACATCCCGGGGGCGTATCACGCTCTCCTGGGATGTCCGTGTTACACCAAATTCATGGTTGTACCCAACTGCACCTACCTGAAGCTTAAGATGCCAGGCCCTAAAGGGGTCATCACCGTCAGCGCGTCCCTTTAGCACGCCTTCCAATGCGAGATAGAGAACGACGATCTCGCGGCGGTGGCGGTGGCCTCCATCGGGGAGCTCGAGGCTATCCGCGCCCACCTTGAGGAGGAGGTCCCTGGCGCCAGTCCCAAGAACACCTCATTCAAACCAGCGGAGGACACCAGGAAGTGCAGATCGACCCCGGGGCGACAAGGAGAAGATGGTGAGAGTGGGGGCGTCCCTTACCACCAAAGAGGAAGGCGCGCTCGTCGACTTTCTCCGCCCTAACACTGATCTTTTCGCGTGGAGACCCTCAGACATGCCTGGCATATCGGGGGAAGTCGCTGATTACTCCTTGAATATCAGGCCGGGCTTCAAGCTGGTAAAGCAACGCCTGTGCCGCTTCGACGAGGACAAGCGCAGGGCTCGGAGAGGAGATCGCGAAGCTACAGGCAGCCGGGTTCATCAAGGAAGTGTATCTTCCCGGATGGTTAGCTAATCCTGTTCTTATACGAAAAAAGAATGGGAAATAAAGAATGTGTGTTGACTCTACAAGCCGGAATAAGGCATGTCCAAAGGATCCTTTTCCTTTGCTATGCATAGAGCAGATAGTTGACTTGACAGCAGGATGCAAGACTCTTTACTTCCCAGATGCCTACTCGAGGTACCATCAGATCACGATGAAAGAATCCGAACAACTCGCGACATCTTTCATCACTCCATTCGGCTCTTACTGCTATGTAAAGATGCCTTTCGAGCTCAAGAACGCCGGTGTGACGTTTCAGCGTTGCATGCAACGCTGCTTCCATCATCTGATCGGCCACACGGTAGAAGCCTATTGTTGTCAAGTCCAAAAAGGCGGAGACCCTTGTAGCCGACCTCGAGCTCGTGTTTGCCAAACTGCGTGCAAACAACGTCAAACTCAACCCTGAGAAGTGCATTTTCGGGACCTCGAGCGGCATGCTCCTCGGGTTTGTCGTCTCCCAATGAGGCATCAAGGCCAATCCCAAAAAAACTCTGTGATCGAGCAGATAGGGCCGCTCCAGAACCTCAAAGGGCTACAGCGGCTCACAAGCTGCCTGGCGGCGTTGAGCTGCTTCATCTCGCACCTCGGTGAGAGGGTACTTCTGCTGTATAGGCTTGTGAAGAAGTCTGACTAGTTTGAGTGGACCCCTGAGGAGCAGTCCGCCCACGACGACGTCAAGCGCATTCTGAGCGCCGCACCCGTGCTAACGCCCCTAGTCCAGGGAGAGGTTCTGCTGCTATACATAGCAGCGACAACTCAAGTCGTAAGCTCGACGCTCATCGTCGAGCGAGAAAGAGAGGGACACACCCTCAATGTCCAACACCCTATCTACTATGTCAGCAAGGTCCTGTCCGACTCGAAGACCAGGTACCCCCAGATCCTCAAGATCCTCTATGCGGTGATGGTGGCAAGGCGCAAGCTTTAGCACTACTTCGACTCCCACTCGATTCATATTTTGAGTTCCTTTCCTCTCCGAGAGATCATACAGAATAGGGACTCAGCAGGCAAGGTGGCCAAGTGGGTGCTTGAGTTGATGGGGCACGATGTCACGTACCAGCCCCAAGCGGCCATCAAGTCCATGGTCCTTGCCGAGTTGATGGCAAAGTGGACCGAGGCGCAACTCCCGACCGCCCCCGTCGATCAGGAGTATTAGGTCATGTACTTTGACAGATCGCTCATGCGGACAGGGGCACGCGTCAGCCTCGTCTTCGTCTCTCCACTCGGGATATGTATGAGATATACGATTCATTTACATTTCCCCGCATCAAATAACGTTGTCGAGTATGAAGTGCTTGTCAACAGGCTCAAGATTGCCATCGAGCTCGGAATCCAGCGGCTAGAAATCCGAGGTGACTCCCAACTCATGGTCGACCAGATCATGAAAGAGTCTAGCTGCCGAACCGACGCCATGGCGCTCTACTGCCAGGTGGTCCGCAAGCTTGAGAACAAATTCAATGGGCTGGAGCTCAAGCACATCCCGTGATGCCTCGGCAAGGCGGCCGATACGCTAGCCAAAATGGAGTTTGGTCGCGAGCAGATCCCTCCAGGGGTCTTCGTGAACGACTAGCACCAACCTTCGGTTCGACCCAAGGAACCCATGGGGGCAGGAGGGGTCGAGTGATTCCGTTGAGCCCGACTCCACGGCGGCGGGGGCGGGGGGGGGGGTCTGTGGTCACCACGCCGCACCTCAAACCCTTGTAGGGAACGCCTTTCGTCAAGGCCTCTACTGGCTGACTGCCATGGGCGACGTGACCTGCATAGTCAAAACCTGCAAAGGCTGCCTGTATTACGCTCGACAGACGCATCTACCGGCCCAGACCCTTCAAACAATCCCCATTACGTGGCCTTTCACGGTCTAGGGATTGGACCTGGTGGGCCCACTCAAAAGAGTGCCCGGGGGCTACACCCACTTACTTGTCGCGGTCGACAAGTTCACCAAGTGGATCGAAGCATGCCCCCTGGTCAAGATTTGATCCGAAGAAGTGGTCGAATTCTTCCTCCACACCATCCACTGATTTGGGGTCCCAAAATCCATTATCACGGATAACAGAACGCAGTTCACGAGAAAGAAATTCCTAAAGTTCTGCGACGATTATCACATTCGCGTCGACTGGGCCGCGGTCACTCACCTCGAAATGAACGGTCAGGTCGAGCGAGCGAATGGCATGATACTCCAAGGGTTGAAGCCCTGAATCTTCGACTTGACCATCATTTTCAACTGCCTGAAGCAGTTTAGCGGTCGGTGGGTGGCTGAACTCCACGCCATGCTATGGAGCCTACGTACGACCCAGAGTCGTGCAACGGGCTTCACGCCTTTCTTCATGGTCTATGGGTTGGAGGCTGTCCTTCCCGCCGACTTGGACTATGGCGCGCCACGAGTGCGTGCGTACGATGAGCAAGGCAACAAAGCTATGCTCCAGGATGCGCTAGACCAAATAGATGAGGTGAGAGACGTCGCGCTCCTCCATTCGGCCAAGTATCAACTAGCGCTCTGCCGCTATCACGACCGAAACGTAAGAGAAAGAGGTCTCCATGTGGACGACCTTGTTCTGTGCAGGGTTCAAGACAACAGGGGTCGACACAAGCTCTCGCCACCTTGGGAAGGACCATACATCGTCTCTCGAGTCCTCCGACCCGGCATGTACAAGTTGAAGATGATGGAGGGCGGTGAGCTCAAGAACGCATGGAATATCTCACATCTACATAAATTCTATCGCTAGCTTTCTATTTCCTGCAATCCTCACACGCCTTGCCCGCTCCTAAGTGACACCTGACCCCTCTCAAGGGGTCGAGCGTTGCTTGGGGGTTGGAAGGGCACAACGGGCCCACACGACACGCCACTATTTTGCCTTAACACTTTCTTCGCTTCTTTCACTTTTTTCTTTTTTCTTCTCGGCCTTGAGCCTTTTCATACTGGCAAACATAGTAGGCCACGGGCAAAGGAGTTCGCAATCGAGCCGGTCAGACGGTGCAACATCGTGCTTGCCCCAGCGGCCACGACAACGGCCTCACCGGCAAGACTAAATTTCCGAAGCGCTCGGGGGCTCAAACTTTGCGAGCCAAAACCGAGAAGACAACACGCTGTGCACATGAAATAGCTTAATTAAATTGAAATTAAAAACTGTTTAAGGCCACCACGGGCCACCGAAATTGAACAGATGATAATTCAAACTTAAGTTATCACATGGGCATGATAGCCCACCAAAAAGGCTAAGATACCTAAAGCAGACACTGACTAATTCTCCGCTTCGACCTCAGGGAGCGCCTCCTCCTCGAGCGTGTGAGCCAGGACGTCGGCGTGGGGGCAGTGCGGATGCGGATCGCCTTCATCTGCACGGAGGTGTGCCCTTCAACGTGGCCCGTACTCAGGGCCTTGAACTCAGCTTTGGCCATGTCGAGGTGGGTGGTGAACACGCTAAAGGCTGTACGCACACCGTGATGCACACCCCGCTTGATCCACTAGCGTCCCGCCTCCATCAGCCTCCCGACTTGTTCGATGGGAGCGGCGTCGAGAGAGAGATCCACTCAAAGTGCCCGCGCCGCTCGACCCATCAAAGCGCAAAACACGCCCTTCTCCTCGACCTCCTGACGAAGGGAGTCCTCAACTTCTACCAGCCTCGACTCGAGATCTATCCAACACCAACCAGAAGTCAGCAAACCCAAAAGAGACAACACGCACGATAGAGGGTCATGAAAAGTCTATCTTCTTCCCTCTTGTGAGAAGTCTACAGCTGTGACAGATATCCATCAGTGACCATGGCGAAGTCCTGAGCCGCCTTTTCTTCCTCCTCGCGACGCAGCTTCTCCTGCTGCATTGCGAACCCCAGCCTATCGATCTGTGAGGCGCTGGACGTAGCCTGTGCCATGGCCCAGTCCCATTCCTCTTGAGCGAGGACGATGTTGCACTCCACCGTGACGAGCTGGCACCCAACCTGCTCCAAGGTGGCCTCAATTTTGACCAACCTCGTGCCGAGATCCTCCCCGAGCCGATGGTCCTCCTCCAGCTCCCGACAAGCACCAGCCAGGGCCTGGACGGATGCCACGACTGAGGCCTCGCACTCGAGCTTCAAGGCCCGACACGCAACGAGGCCGAAGCTCGATGCGGCTGCACGAGTCCTCCAATGACGTGAGCCTGCCCTCCAAAAGCGCGCGCTCTTCCACCGACAGAGGTGGGACGCCGTGATCGCCGGCACCCGTGATAGCTCCTGCGCCAACGACAGCGGGGGTCGTGGTCGGTGCGGCGCCCTCCGGAGTGCCGCTTCTGACATCCTCGACCTCAGCAGCAGGCGTAACCACTCTGGAAGCCGCCTCGGCCGTAGCGGCCGCCGCGGTGTCACGCACCCACGTCTCCTTGACCGAGGCGGCCACCGTGACATCGCGCACCCGCGCCCTCTCCTCTGCGGTGCCCACCTTGAGCTGCTTCATGAGAGATAGCTTATGCCGGCGAGGGTCTTGGCCCAAGGCCCATCGCTTCTCGACTGGCGTGTCATCGCTCGCCGGTTCATCTCACGGGCGCTTCTCCACAGCCGCCATGGGAGACGCGGCCTTAGCCGCGACATCAAAAGGTGGCGTCTCGACACGCTCTGGCTCGACCTCTTGCTCCGCCGTCTGGATCACACCCTCGATGGGGGAGCCCTCCGTCGGGGTCCGAGCGCCAGAGTCATTTTCGCTTGGTGCTGGCGAACGAGGCTCCTCCACCGATCTCGACCCGTCTAGGGATGGCAAGATCAGAGACGACCCCATCCCCAGAGTCGGGCACGCGAAAGGTGCGTAGCCAAGGCTCGCTACCAGTCTGATGTCATTGCCGGCACTATCATCGTCGTCATCCTCGCCGTTGTCGGCATCGTTGCTGCTGGCGTCGTCACCGTCGCTGTCGGCGTTGGCGTTGTTGCTGCCGTCATCACTACTACCATCACCGTCCTCGCCGTCGTCATCATCGCCACCAACGCCGTTATCACTAATGGCGTCCTCGAACAAGTTCAGGGCCTCCTCGGAGGAGTCCTCCTCTTCATCCTCCTCCTCCTCCTCCGTCGACTCGGTCGACGGAGTGTTCGGGTTCTCGCCCCTCCGCTCCTTCTCCTCCCACCGCGCCTGCCGCAGCCACGACCTCTTCTCCTTCTCACGCTTGGCCCGGATGGCGGCGTCCTTCCTCTTCCATGACTTCCGCTTGGCACCCCACCGTTCCAGATCCCTGAAGCGGTAGGCGGTCCTCTCGGCCCTCCCCGTTCCATGACTCCCGCTTGGCACCCCACCGTTCCATGACTCCCGCTGGGCCCGGAAGGTGTCTGGATGAGACACACCCATTGGGACTACAAAAAGAAAGGGGAGAAAAGAATCCAACGGCCGAACGCGGTCACAATAACAGAAGTGGGCGCGGGGGATAGTACACTAATAGAGGAACCGAAATCCTTACTACATTGACCGCTCGGGGGTCGGGACGCATCACCGGCCCATTCGGAGCGGGCCAGGCCTGCATGCTAGGCCCTAGGGCCGCCCTCACCCGCTTCACCACCTCGTTGTCGGGCAGCATATCCTTCGCCATCATGTTCCCTAGCACCCCGCGGTTGTTGGCGTAGAGGAGGAACATGGGGAGCAGGTGCTGACACAGCGGCGTGAACCGCTGCTTGTGGTACCACCCGACGACTCCGGCTCCGTTGGGTCCGGACCCCTTGAGGTGAGCGATGGCGCTGAGTGCGCTCTCGATCCATTTCTTCCCGCTCTTCCCCTTCCCCCAGTGCCAGCTCTCCCAGGCCTCGCTAATGTCATGGCCGGTGAACTCGGGAAGGGGATGGCTCTTGTTGTTGCGCAAGTATAACCACCTCTTCTGCCACCCCGAGTAGGTGGTCGGGGTGGGCATCGAGAGGTACTCCCCCGTGCGCTCGCTGCGAAGCCAGATCCCCGCGCACCCGATGGTGCACGAGAAGCTCTCGCCCGCAATCCTGCGCCGGATGCAGGACACGAGGAAGAAGTGGCACCACAGGTCAAAGTTGGGCAAGATCCTAAGGAATCCCTCGCACACGGCCACGAAGGCCGAGATGTGCTGGATCCCATTGGGATTTAGGTGCTGCAACTCCAACTTTTAGTGGTGGAGCAGCGCCCAGAGGAAGTCATGCGCCGGCCGCCCGAGCCTGCGCTTGTGGAAAGGGACAAACGACAACACGTAGCACCTCGGGGGCTCCGGCCGCATCTCGTTCTCCGGCACTGCCCATTCCCTTGCCCCAGTGAGGGGCGCGAGAAGCCCAGCTTCGACGAGTCCCTCCAACTCCTTCTTCGCCACCATGGAGCGAGTAAACACAGACATTGCGGCGGTGAGGCTACGGCAGGGGAGATCGCTGGAGACGAAGGAGAGAAAAGGGCGAGGAAACGAGGAAGGCAAGAGGAAGATCAGAGGAGGCGGCGCCCAAGGCTTAAATAGGAGGACGACCTGCGAGCGCGACCGCAACAGACCGCGGAAAATCTGCCCACAACCTGTCAGGTGATAAGCCTCTCAACCACCACCATGCACGACGCGCAGAATGGGCTTTTCCCATGCCCCTCCATAACTCCACTTTTCCCACTATCCTGAAAATTTTTGGGCTTCTTCAAACGGCTCTGCACACCACGGGCCCGCCTCTACTGTCATCACTGCGAGAAACGTCCCTTCGGCGGCCACGCCAAGAAAGACGGAAACGCCACGCATCGCGCTTGGGGCCACCATGACGGAAAGGTTAGGTAACCGACTCAGTCCCTCTTATTTACTCGGGTAGTGGGAGCTGGCGGTACGGAGCCAATCTAGGCCCCACACCGCGTCTTAAATTCTGAAGCAGGAAATACGCGCGGACCCCACCTGTCAGGCCTCGCCGCAACAGATGCAACCGACCTGGGCGGACTCAGCTGAGGAATAGAACCGAATGGGACAGAGGCGCGAGGCGACTCGCTCGACCCCGGTAAGGAACAAGCGGTGCAGGTAAGACGGGATAAGGAGTAGAAAACTGCCCCGACTGCCCGACGGCATCGAGGTTCTAAGGTGGGCCCCACAAGCGGGTTTAACAGCCGCTTAGAGCGCAAACAGAGCGAGGGGCACGAGCGATGGGCACACTTAGCGGCCAACACCTCGACCCCCGACGGCTCGAGGGCATCGTGGAGTAGCGTTTGAGTCCCACTCTAACTCAACCTTTGGTATCACTCCGAAGAGAGGCAGCTAGCCGTCACGACCTATCGAACGGTCGTGACAACCACTCGAGCCAGAAAGACAGATTTATGAGGTGGACTACCAACTGATTTGCTGGGACCCCGTTGATGGGGAACCGTAGACCTTACTCGAACAAACCCGATAGCAGCTCACCGAGCAACCACGCTTCAGCCACCGAGGCAAAAGTGTGGCCCGACTCTATCCTCCATCTCATGAACGGGACGCGGAAGGAGAAAACAAAAAAGTCGAAACGGCCGCTCGACCGATCCATCTACATCGAGCAGGAATGCGAGGGCTGACGTCGCCAAATGAGACCCAACGATGGGGTTACATTCATTATTCTTTGCCGAGGTTCTAAGCCTGGCCCCACGAGCGGGTCCGATAGCCGCATAGGACATGAACAGAGCAAGGAGCACGAGCAATGGGCACACTTAGCGGCCAATACCCTGACCCTCGAGGGGGTCGAGAGCATCATGGAGTAGCATTTGAGTCCTGCTCCGACTTGATCTATGGTATGTCCCTGAAGAGAGGCAGCTAGCCATCACACCTATCGAACGGTTTTGATAACCAGTCGAGCCGAATAGATGGATCTATGAGGTCGACCACCAGCTGGTTCACTGGGACCCCATCAACGGGGAACCGGAGATCTCACTTGAACAAACCTGATAGTAGCTAATCGAGCAACCATGTTACAGCCACCGAGGCAAAAGCGTGGCCCGGCTCTACCCTCCATCTCACGAACGGGACACGGAAGGAGAAAAACAAAAAAGTCAAAACGGCCGCTTGACCGATCCGTCTGCATCGAGCGGGGACATGACGGCCGGCATCGCCAAATGAGACCCAGCGACGGGGCCACATTCATTATTCTTTGCTTACAAGACCGTTTAGGGCCGACTCTTAGAGACTCCCTCTCTTCTATTTTACAAAGCGAGTATCGATTACTCGAGAAAAATGGGGGAAGAAAGGAAAAGATCGACCCAAGGGGTCGACTACAAGGAAAAAGCAGTACCCGCACCTCGGCGGGTACATGCGAGGCAAAGCGCCTGTAATGCTTCGTCATCAGGGAAAGACGCCCTCATTTGAGGTCGGCCTTTTCTCCCAACGAAGAAGGAGAGCAGCCAGGCCACGCCGTACGGCTGTTGCTGGAGCCGTCGCTTGAGACCAATGACCCCATGCTGGTGGGGTGTCCGGTCCGGCGCCTCTTCTTGACCTCGCTCCTACAGACGCCGTCAAGGACAAACACGAGGGGACCTAGTAAGCCATGGCGACCTTCCATGTGAAGGCCCCTTTATCTCCATCTCACCCCGACAAGGGGAGGACATAATAGAGGTTGAGCCAACCTTCCCACAACTGATAGGGCCGCAACACCAGAGCGTCCGGGGACTTGCTGCCGGCGGGTCTCCTTCCCCGTCCTCATCACCAGGGACATCGTCACACCCAGCAGTCATGAGAACAACGGACCACTAAGCGAAAGTCAGTCTCGTCCCAGGTATCTTAGGGCTTGGGGTGTAAGGCTGGGTGTGGGATGAAGCAGAACATTGTTCGGTTGTGTCCTTAAAGAGCCAAGCTAGGCCCAAGCCTCGGATTCCTTGCGCAGGCGCCAAGCCCGATATGAGTTCATGAGAAACTCTTACACGCCACATGGGAACAAAGACCTGACGCCACTAACGGTGCCACTTGCAGCGCGCCATAAGAAAAAAGAAAGGAACCCGCCTTAATGCAAGGTGCCGGCCTTAGATTCCCCTGACGCGCAACAGGTCTGGGCCCTACCAAAAGATGCCCCTGCATGCTACACCCGAAAAGGAGACAAGAAACCTATCGTGCCGACAGTGCCATGGCGCGCCTTTTCCGGCACACCCTCATCCATGACACCCTGCGCCATCTGCTCAGACCAAGGGACGGAGACTGAAGAACATGGGATCCACGGCACCCCCGTGATCGTTTCAGACATAAACAGCCAAAGAACGAGTCTGTCCGGACTCCTCCTTTGGCTCGGGGAATACATCCGATGGGTGCGCTCGCGCGCACTCCGATGGATGAACGACCCAACCTTCCCACAACATGTTAAGCCGAAGCGCGAGTTTCGACCAAACTCCCCGTCCGGCTCGGGGCTACACCTGTCAGGTGCGCTCGCACGCACCTCTCTCACGTAAACCAGGCAACCCACCTGCGACTTTGTGCCTTCCGCCCGCACCCGCGTCAAAAGCCTCTGAACAACGCTACTGTTGAGGGTAAATATCGGGATGCCACGTGGCACCGGAAGGGCTCACAGGCGTCGGACTCAAAAGGGCCCACAGGATCACCACCAAGGCACCGCTAGCATGGGCCCCCACGGGAAGCATCCCCGTGGCAGTCAGGCCTTAGCCGCAAATGCCACGCCGCTACCTCGACCCCTCAACGGGGATCAAGGATTCGCTACGCCCCAATGGAATCTACGAAAGGGGTAGAGGGCAGATCGCTCCGCCTGATGGAGCGCGGGCACAGCTCGCACATCCAAGAAGATGACTCAGCCATTAGCCTGAGCCTATCCACTCCGGGGCAAGGATGGGTGCCCCGCTGCCACCACTGTCATGATGGCGGTGTGCCCCCCCCCCTCCCCCCGCAATCGATAGTCAAACGCCGCCTCCGTCAACTCCTATCAGTGGGACCCGAGCCCGGACAGGATGGGGTGAAGGAACCCTGGCCAGGCCAGGTGTGGCAGGGTGGAGAAGCTTGATGGCCTCATCCGGACGGTACGGACTCCAACTCCAAGCCGGTTTGGACAGACGCAACCCGACACAACGACCCTCGACGGGGGGGGGGGGGGCTTGAGTGAGCCAACGATCAACAACTGTCAACCACCTAGACTTAAATGCCATGCCCACTATGCTGACAAAGTATCGAGGAGTCAAATCCCTTCAGATACCTTCCCCCTTCATCAGCACCAGCGCCCGCTAACGATGGCAGGCGTGGCAAGGCTTGCTGTGCAGCCATCGTGCGATGGCACGCCTAATGATGAGGATGCAGGACGGCTTGTGGGATGGCTAGATTGAACCTTGCCTGAATGACGTGACAAAGCTCAAGCTGCACCTCCCCACACACGATAGAACACGCCAGCTACAGGAACAAGGAGTGGCTTGACTCGACAACGGAGAACGAGGGCACGCTCGGACGTAGTACCGCCCCTCTGCCACAAGACTAGGGCGATGGGGCCCGTAAAGACCGAAGACCACGCCGCCAGCTAAGGGGTTCGCCTTCTTCGGCATGCCTCCACGAACTCAACACATGTAGAAATCTCTCTCTCTCTCTCTCTCTGTGTGTGTGTGTGTGTGTGTGTGTGTAATTGGGCCGTGCCCCTTGAAGTATAAAAGGGGGAGACCGACTCTCTTCTTCGGGGCGACAAAAGGGGCGGCTTAACTACATAGCATAGCAATCACACACAGACGCGCACCTCTCACCCGAGACTTGGAGCACTCTCCTCTCTCACCACTGTTGTAACCCCTCACCGGAGCAAGTAACACGAGCAGGCCCACGAACTGGACGTAGGGGGCTTCCTCGAACAAGTATAATCCCCCGTGTCCCCTTGCTTAGCCATCACCGAACCCGAAGTGCGCACCCCTGTGAACAAATTCTGCTAGTCAGTGATCTAAACACCAACACACATGATGCAAGTTTATCATTCAGAGAACAAGATTGGGAAATAAGAAGATAGTTACCATTGGAGGACATATATGAATCGTAAATTTTGAGCAATTGTAAGTGAGAACTTAAGTGGGGTAGAGATCACCACCCACTTTATCAACATGGGATACCAAGACATAAGTGTTATACATGGGAGAATACGATTGAAACATATGCGACATCAAGATTTCCTTTGGAGAAGTTGCTATAGCAAACACCATCAAACAATCAAGTGAATAGAGATCAAAGATGAAGGACGGACAACGAGATTACATTTACCTTTTTCTTGCTAGCCACAAAGAATCTCGGGGCGAGACTCCTTTTAAGGGGGGTAATTTTGTCACACCCCAAAATTTTAAATTTTGGTATATGACCTAAATTTCACTAAATTTTAGAACTTTTCATCAGATAGCATAATTTAATTTAATTTATTTAGATAATTACAATTTATATTAGGCAAAAGAACTATTTTTTAAAAGTAATTAAATTAATTTAGGTTATATTATTATTATTATTATTATTATTATTATTATTATTATTATTATTATTATTATTATTTGTTGCATTCATGCTGGTTAAGTGCATTAGGTTTTTGTTGTTTGAAAAGAATTTAAAATCCATTCTAAATTCGAGTTTGTTCTGGTTCAGAAAATAGAAATAGAATAGGAGAGGAAAAAGAAAAGGGAAGAAAACCCCCTCCCTAGGCCGAAACCAGCCTTCTGGCCCACCCAAAACTCCCTCTTTTCTCTTTTCCCGCTGGCTCTGGCCTTGGGCCGAATCCATTTCCCGTGGCCCAGCTCTCGACTCTCTTCTCTCTATCTTTTGGCCTTGGGCCTCTCTTCCTCTCTCTTTCGAGGCCCACCTCATTTCACCTTCCCCTCCCCTCCCCTCCTAGCCTGCCCCGTCTTGGGCCTCCCCCTCCCTGTTCGGCCCAGTCCCGCCTCCCCTCTCCCTTCCCCCCTGGCCTCCTTCGGCCCACTCACGCAGCTCGCACACTCAGCCCACCTGCGCGGCCTAGGGCGCGCCAGCCCACACCCCGAGACCCTAGCCCCTGCCGTCGCCGCCGCCTCCTAGGCATGCGTGCCCAGCCGCCTAGGGGTTTGCGCCCTATAAAAGCAGGACCCGCATGCCCCGCCGCCCTTTGCTCCATCGCGCGCCCGCCTTCCCTCCTTCCTTGCCACTATCGTGAGCTCGAGCCGCCACTCGCCATGGTAGGAGCTCTGCGAGCTCCGCGTCCGCCGCAAGGAAGCCGCTTTGGGCCCGCCGACCCCGTGCCGGTCTTCGTGAGGCCGAACCACCCCAGCTCGACCTCTCCGCATCGAGAATCAACGCCCACACCTCCCCCACGACGCCGCCGAAGAGCCACCGACGCCGACCACTTCTGATCCGCCTTCCCGGCTATCCTCGCCGTGCACGAACAGCACCTGTCAGCTCCTCGCATAGCGCTGGCTTCCTCGCACCCCTCCCCTTCTGTTTCCGTGCCCTGGAGCGCCTTAGAGGCCGGCTGCGGCAAGATCCCTAATGGCGCCACCGTATCCCTCATTGCCGGTGGCCACCACTCTCGCTGGAGCCCCCCTTGCCGCTGGATCTAGATCCCACGATCCATATTAGATCCCCCCGAAGGGGTATCTTCTAGTCCGTGGTGGACCGTGGACCCTGGGTCAACGCCCGGTCCATAGAACTGTAGACCCGGTCCATGGGGGTTTTGGGTTAAAATAATTAATTTAATCCAGGGTAATTGCTAGTTTTGCGCATAGGCTCCTTGACTTTTATAAAATTATATTTTCAACCATAGTTTTATGCAGAACCCTTCCAAATTTGTAGTTAGACCCCTGATCTTATTTCTATTTATTTTTAGCACTATATTTCATAGAAAAGACCCTAGTATTTTCCTAAACAATATTTTAGCCCTGTAGTTTTATAAAAAACAACCCTATACTTATTTTTAATTATATTTTAGTCCTATCTTTTTACACTTAGGTCCCTGAACTTTTTATAAATTATAATTTGGTACCTAAACTTTTCATAAATTATATTTTAATACTTATATTTTATAGTTTAGCCCTTATACTTTTTGAAAATTACTTTTAGGTCCCTAAACTTGTCTATTTTTATATTTTAATCCCTAAAACTTCAAATCTTCATACTTTTCAACCGAATCTCCGATCTAAGAAATTCTTGCCCCAACGCGATTGTAGTAATGAAATATTATCGATTCGTAGTGTTTTGTAGTAGTTTTCTAATTTTACTATTTTAAACCTTCATAACTTTTTACTCGTAACTCGGATTTAGTCGATTCTTGCTCTCACACGATCGTAGCAACGCATACTGTTCTATAGTATTGTTTTCATTGCTGTTTGGTAATGTGTGGTGTGTTGTTCCATAGTTTGTTTGTATGGTTGTATTTTTTGTGTGATGTTGAGTAGACGAATCCTTGTTAGAGAACCTCCAGGATTTACAACGCGAAGACTTTGAGTAGCAGCAAAGGGAAACAGGCAAGTGTCCTTGATGCATTTTGAACCTATGTTTTACATTTCTCTCTATCTCTATGCATGCTTGTTAATATTGAATCCCATATGTCATTATCCTGTTTCATATTATTCCTTGACGCCTGGGTTCTGGTGTAGTTTACTAGTATGGGTACGTCATGCTTAGTTTGCTATGTCAGGAATGGAAGTGTCTAATGTTAATCTTGACTAATGGTTCAATTAAACATAATCATGAGGGGTGGGTAATCCTTTTTGGCAACATGAAACTTGGGTGATCCAAGCAAGAGGATGATGATGATGGTGCGGGTATGCACGTGTACTCGGTATAGTTTTGTGGGATTATGGTGGTACCTGCTTGGAATCATAAGGGTAGGTTCGTGGAACATGTAACCATGAAAATAGCACAAAGCACACGGCTGATATGGGTAGGCTTGGTTGAGTATCAAGATGTCTTCCTAGTTTTGTGGGCAGTCGAGGAATGAGGACGGAATGGTCTACTTTCGGACTCAGGCGATGGATGGTTCACTCCTAACCTGTGGGTAGTGAAACATTAGTGTGGATTGTTTGCAAGCTAGGAAGCTGGTTGAAAGACCTTGTGGTGATCTCCTGGTTTCACACCAAAGGTAGTATGAATTGGACAACATGGAGACTTTAGTCACTGCAAAGTGATGAAATCACAAACCTATGGGTAAAGTTGTGCAACCTCTGCAAAGTGTTAAACTGATATAACAGCCGTACTCACGGTCATGAGCGGCATGGAACTTTCACATGATTAGGGGGTTGATGATGGGTGAACTTGGTGGGTAGCCAAGTTTGGTTTAGGTGGTGTAACCTATGGTTTGCTACAGGCGGTATAACATATAGTGTGTTTCTTATGGGTGGTTTATCCCACAGTTGGCTACAGGCGGTGTAACCTATAGTGTTGAATAGATGAGATAACTTGGGAGAACTTATTCACCTAGTAAATAGGAGTGCTTTTCAAATGGTCTTAGGTGTAGTGCTCATTTATGCAAATGAACCATTGTGTTAGCTTTTCTTCTATCAAGCTTGCATGCCATATTTTCCCGCACTTGCTGAGTACGACATGTGCTCACCCTTGCTATTTTCCTTTGTTGTTGTACTATAAACTGATGCTCAAATGATGGAGAGATGGACTACATTGATGAAGACTACTACTAGGCGAGCGTGCCCCCGGTCGATTGCCTATGGCGTTATGGTGTTTTCCGTTGTTATTTATCGTGAGAGTCGCTTTAGTCTTTAAAGACAATTATTTATGTAATAATGGTACGCATGGTTATACTGTTATTCACTTTACAGACAATATCTGTGAAACTTGTTCCTGGACACACATATAATAAGCACTTGGTTTTGTCCTTAAAATCAGGTGTGACAAAGGGCGAGGGAGAGGTAGGGTAAGAGAGAATCACTCATTATCCGCATCGCTCTCTTCATCTTCATCTTCACTTTCTTGATCATTACTTGGTTCAAATGGGGGTGGAGCACGGGAAGTCGACTCATAAACATGGAAAGGATTTGCAAACACTGGAGGAGCTTATTCTTCACGCTCGGACCCATCGGGTGATACTTCCCTTCCTTGAGCCCTTTGCTCACTCTTGATTCTCCTTGTGAGATTCTTGATCCATCTCTTGTTTTTAGACACCTCCACCGTATTGTGGCAGCAAACGTTGAAGATGCTCTTGAAGAACAAGACAATAGGAGAAGATGGCCTAGGAGGATCTTCTTGTGGAGGAGTAGCAGTGGAAGAAGATGGCTGTGTTGCTGCTACTACTGCTGCTATCTCCTCCATGGGATCTAGCAACGCTGGCCCTCCTAGAAGATGACAATCCATGTGGCTCCGCCATTGCCGGGTGAAGCGCGTGCTGCACTCTTGGCATGGCCATCACCCAATCTGAGTCTTGGAGTATGTATTCTACCTTAAGACGTTCCAAAGAGGAAACAAACAAGTAATGGTGGCAAAAAGTAGCAACTCAAGATCTAGTAGTTACCTCTTTTTCAATATCACCAAGAATATTGTCCAAGGGGTGATCCTTTTGCATACTAGATCGAACTCTTGGGTGAATTCGCCTAGGTGCGTCTTCTTCTTCATGATGTTCATCATTTTGATCATTATCTCCACCATATTAATGTTTCTCTTGGTTGTGGTCTTGATCATGATCATCACCTTGATCTTGCCCACTTCCTTGATCTTCTTCATTCGATGGATCTTATGGAGGCTCTTGATCTTCATTTGAGGAAGATGGTTCTTGTTGATCACTTCTTGATTCTCGAGGTCTTATCTCACTAATGGTCATTCCTCTTATGGCATGACATGGAGCTTCATCACCTACATCACTTGTATTGACATGCTCCACTTGTGAGGCATTAGATTCATCAACCGTCACATCACACATGATCTCAACACAACTAGAGGTTTTGTTGAAAACACGGTATGCATAGACATTTGAACCATACCCAAGCAAGAAACCCTCACTGGACTTTGGAGAAAACATGGAAGATCTAGGCTTCTTGTTAAAAATAAAGCACTTTCTCCCAAAGACACGAAAATAAGAGACATCGGGTATGTTACTCATATGGTGTCTTCTTTAAGAACTTGCACTACAAGGTTTACACCCAAATGCTACGGTGAAAAAGTGTTGCAAAAGGCCCAAAAATGGTAGCAATAGTATTATTCCTACGCTTTTTTTTTGGTCAAAAGGTGTTGTAGTTTTTCTTGTAGCAATAGCATAATGCCACGGTTTGCGTTTTTGTTGCGATACACAACCCCTCTATTGCAACACTTTCAATGCTTCTACAACACACTTTGGGTGTTGTAACACTACCAATTACAACCACTATGGGTGTGGCAATACTACCAATTGCAACGAACTAGGTGTTGCTAGAGATGATGAGCCCATGACTCATCAAGATGTTCATGGGAACATGACTAGTGATAACTCAAATATAGCAGTTGGTAATTCTCAAATATCATCTGGTCTTCAATTTGGAGCTATTTATTTTGATGAGGAATATGGCAAAAATATGGAGAAATTTACTAGCGCTGGTCTATCATCAAATATATTTTTTAGAGGAGTTAACTTTCACAAGAGAAGGGAAGAAAATAGCTTATCATGTGGCTTGGTGCAACCTGGACCTGATGTGAACAAGGGTCCCCGATCTTCCGAAAGGTTCTTGGTAAGTTGATTTGGTCGGAGGCGACACACAAATCGATCCGGCTTCAGAACAGCACGTTCTAAACCCCGCAATCGCAGCACGACGTCTCCTCTGGTTATCAACCGTCCAAAAGACGATTGACCTCGCCGAGAAGGCTAATCCCTGCCTGCGAATCAAGAACACAAACAAGAACAACGAAGAATGCAACACAATTGCAGATGTATGATTAAACTCTCAAAGTTGGGGTCTCACAAATCGATGAACGGCGAAACTGTTTATGAACAGAATTGATCTAAGCAAAACCCGAACCCTAATGGTGTGGCGGCGGCTGTATATAAAGACCCTAGGGTCGTGCAAGACCCTCTGGACGCGCCCCTAATTGGGCTCAACTAGATACAAAGCCCAAAGGCCAAAAATAGGCGACGCAGCACCGACACAGATTCTGGACTCTCTCTTGTTTTGACGATTCACGATGACTCCGTATGAATTTTGACATGAGGCCGGCGGCATTGGAAAGGTCTTCTCCTTATCTTTCCGTGCATATGTAGAACGTCCAATTCCGAGTCTGTATGCGTCCTGGGCGACTGCTTTAGTACAGACTGGTCCTGGGCCTCGAAACAGACTCGAAGTCGGTTTTAATTGGGCCTCCACTTTGGCTTCCAAGCCCTTGCTGGTCCTCCACGTTCCCAACTCCTTCTCCCATCATCTCCTGGTCCTCTCCATGGTTTCTAATCATAAAATAATCATTAGGTAGCAAACCATTCTCAAAAGTAACATATAGCGAAGAACGTAGGAACGAGCTCACCTCTAAATTTAGTCGTCGTGCACGAGCTCTAGTCATTGGACCTTGCAAATCCAGATTTGGAGGAGTGTTGTGTGTATCCATAGGAGTGATATCCTCATCATCCTCCCCCTCTTGAAGTGGAGTCGTCCTCGACTCGAGCACATCCTCTTCTCCCAAGTATGGTTTCAAATCTGAAATATTAAAAGTAGGACTAATCCCGAACTCGGGAGGCAACTCAAGTTTGTATGCATTATCATTAATCTTCTCTATTATTTTGAATGGACCATCAGCTCTAGGAATTAGTTTAGACTTTCTCAATTCTGGAAATCTATCCTTCCTTAAGTGTAACCACACTAAATCTCCTACATCAAGCTTTACTTCCTTTCTTCCCTTACTACCAGCAATTTTATACTTTTCATTCATCTTTTCAATGCTAAGTCTAGTGGTCTCATGCATTTGCAAAATAAATTCAGCACGCTCCTTAGCATCAAAATGAACTCTCTCATTAATAGGTAGAGGAAGTATATCAAGTGGAGTACAGGGATCAAAACCATACACTACCTTGAATGGAGTTACCTTGGTAGTAGAATGTGTTGCCCGATTATAAGCAAACTCAACATGAGGTAAACATTCTTCCCATTGCTTCAAATTTTTCTTCAAAATAGCTCGCAACATAGTACCTAAAGTACGGTTCACAACCTCAGTTTGTCCATCAGTTTGTGGATGACAAGTTGTAGAAAATAACAACTTTGTACCCAACTTATTCCAAAGCGTGCGCCAAAAATGACTCAAGAATTTTGCATCACAATCTGAAACAATAGTAGAAGCCATACCATGCAAACGTACAATTTCTTTGAAAAAAAGATCAGCAATATAACTAGCATCATCAGTTTTATGACATGATATAAAGTGTGCCATCTTGGAAAAACGATCCACGACAACAAAAATGCTATCGCTCCCCCTCTTAGTCCTAGGCAGTCCTAAAATAAAGTCCATAGAAATATCCGCCCAAGGAATAGAAGGAACAGGAAGTGGCATGTATAAACCATGTGGATTCAATCGAGACTTAGCTTTTTGACATGTAGTGCAGCGAGCAACAAAACGCTCAACATCTTTCCTCATCCTTGGCCAAAAGAAGTGTGTGGCCAAAATATCCTCTGTCTTCTTAGCACCAAAATGACCCATCAATCCACCTCCATGCGCCTCCTGCAACAACAAAAGACGAACGGAACCAATTGGAATGCATAGGCGGTTAGCTCTAAACAAGAATCCATCATTCAACACAAATTTGTGCCAAGCATGACCTTCTTTAAGGTGCAGCAATACATCTTTAAAATCAACATCAGCAACATATTGTTCTTTAATTGCCTCAAGTCCAAAAATTCTACAATCAAGTTGAGACAACAAAGTATATCGCCTAGATAAAGCATCAGCAATCACATTATCCTTCCCTTTCTTATGTTTAATAATATAAGGAAAATACTCAATAAACTCAACCCATTTAGCATGTCTACGGTTCAAATTGCATTGAGAACGAATATACTTAAGTGATTCATGATCAGAATGAATAACAAATTCTTTGGGCAACAAATAATGACGCCACGTCTCTAAAGAACGTACAAGTGCATATAGTTCGTTATCATACGTGGAATAATTCAAAACAGGCCCAGTAATTTTCTCACTAAAGTATGCAACAGGTTTGCCATCTTGCATCAAAACACCACCAATGCCTATACCACTAGCATCACATTCAAGCTCAAAAGTCTTATCAAAATTGGGTAATTGCAGCAATGGTGCATGTGTAAGTTTGTCCTTCAAAGCATCAAAAGACTCATGATGTACCTTACCAAAATGGAAGTCAACGCCCTTCTTTGTCAACTCATGCAATGGTGCAGCAATG
Organism: Eleusine indica; assembly: GCA_030378355.1. NCBI lineage: Eukaryota > Viridiplantae > Streptophyta > Magnoliopsida > Poales > Poaceae > Eleusine > Eleusine indica. The sequence goes on from CM059497.1 coordinate 19,693,134, forward strand.
GTGCTGAAATCTTTGACAAAGCGGCGGTGGAAACCTGCAAGACCAAGAAAACTCCTCACCTGTGTGATAGTTTTTGGTACAGACCAGCTCTTTATGGCTTCAATCTTCGCCTCATCCACCTCAATTCCCTGTGGAGTCACAACATAGCCAAGAAAAGAGACTCGATCCGTGCAAAAGGTGCACTTCTCAAGGTTACCAAATAAACGTGTAACTCGCAAAGCATCAAAAACAGCACGCAAATGAATCATATGATCATCCATGGATTTGCTATAAATCAAGATATCATCAAAGTAAACAACCACAAATTTGCCAATAAAAGGTCTTAAAACCTCATTCATCAAACGCATGAAAGTACTGGGTGCATTAGTTAACCCAAAAGGCATTACTAACCACTCATACAACCCGAATTTGGTATTGAAAGCTATTTTCCATTCATCTCCAAGTTTCATTCTAATTTGATGGTAGCCACTACGCAAATCAATTTTAGTGAAAATTATAGCACCACATAACTCATCAAGCATGTCGTCTAACCTAGGAATAGGATGACGATACCTAATAGTAATGTTATTAATGGCTCTACAATCTACACACATACGCCAAGAACCATCTTTCTTAGGAACCAAAAGTACAGGAACGGCACAAGGACTAAGTGATTGACGAACATACCCACGATCCAAAAGGTCTTGGACTTGTCGTTGTATCTCCTTAGTCTCCTCAGGGTTGGTCCTATAAGCAGCACGGTTTGGTAAAGTAGCACCAGGAATCAAATCAATTTGATGCTCAATCCCTCTCAAAGGTGGCAATCCCGGGGGTATCTCAGCTGGGAAAACATCCTCATACTCCTGCAAAAGGTTAGTGACAGCAGGAGGCAAAGCACTAGAAGCAATATCACCAAGCAAAAACAAGGCTTGTTTGCATATCAAAGCATAGCAAATATCATCAGTAGAAATTTCAGCAAGCTCAGATTTTGTGGCAAGACATGAACGACCTTGTAATTTAATTGCAGCACCCTTAGAACTTGAGGAATCATTAACATTACTTGGTGTAGAAGCAAAATTAACAGGTTGCTGAATTTCAGGGCTTTTATTTTTCAAACTAGCAGCTCGTTCTAAATCAGCTTGTACAATTTCAGTAGGGGTCATTGGTAACAAAGTAATTTTAGTTCCTTTATGCATAAAAGTGTACTTATTACTTTTACCATGGTGTACAGCATCATTATCAAGTTCCCAAGGTCTACCCAATAAAAGTGAACAAGCTTGCATGGGTACAACATCACAATCAACAGAATCCACATAGGAACCAATGAAAAAAGGAACTCTGCAAGTTTGTGTTACCTTAGCTTTTCTAGAGTCATTTAATCACTGAATGTAGTATGGATGTGGATGTGGGCGTGTGGTCAAATCAAGCTTCTTAACCACATCAGAACTCACCGAATTGTTGCAGCTTCCTCCATCAATGATGACACGCGCCCGACGGTTCTTGATGACGAAGAAAATCTGGACAAGTTATGTCGCTGCATCATCTCGGGCTGCTGGATTTGTGTGCTAAGCACACGCTGCACAATAATATTCATGTAGCCCGTGGTATCTCCGCCTCCAAGGACGAGGTCACCGCTGGTGGCAGCGACATCCTCCTCCTCATCCTCCACATCGGAGGTGCTCATGTAACCGCCATCATCTGTCGCCACATATGCCCGCCTACTTGGGCAATCTTTCTGCACATGGCCAAGACCATGGCAGCGGTGGCACTGAATCCCTGTAGTGCGTCCCGTCGAAGCAACAGAGGAGGCACTACTAGCTGGTACCTGCACAGAATTTTTACCTGAGCGCACAGAAGGGGCAGGGGCTGATCTTGGTGCTGCAGAAACAACACTAGCTGGTGGGGGCGGCCGGAAAGATGGCTTGGGCAGCCCCGAAGTCCCCATGGCCGTGGTGGGTAGAAATTCCTGGACTTGCTGTACTCCTCAAAAGCCTGGAAAAGTCCCTGTGATTCTTTCTCTGCAAGCATAGCATACTGGAAACACTGGTTGAGGGTATAAAATTCTTTATAATCAAGGATGTCCTGAATTTCTTTTCTCAAACCAGAATAAAAGCGGCAAATGTGATCCTCTACTTTTTCAACCACAGCACAACGAATCAAACCCTTCTGAAGCTCACTAAAATACTCCTGAATAGTTTTATCTCCTTGATCTAAACGCTGCAGTTTATTACGAATTTCTCTATAAAAAGAAGGAGGAACAAAACGATCACGCATTTCTACCTTAAGTTCTTCCCAAGTAGTAGGCAAATCGGTTTCAGCAGCTAGACCACTCCACCAAACAATAGCAAAGTCCTTAAACTCACTAGTGGCTTGTCTAACTCTATGTTGTTCAGGAACAAGGTGGGCATTAAATTTTTGTTCTACCGTCATTTCCTAATCAAGATAAGCATCACCATCGTACTGACCCGAAAACAAAGGAATTGAAAACTTAATTTTAGCATACGGATCATCTGGAGCATGGTTACCTTGTGTGCGACGGTTGTGGTTGTGAAAACCACCCATACCTTGAGGGTTACGTTGCAAACGACGTCGTAACCTTGCGGTCCTTGTAGCTGACCTATCGACGGTGCCATCAGCCTTATACACCGTTGCTTCATCATGATCGTCTTCAACGTCGTTGTTGGTGTTGGTGTTGGTGTTGGTGTTGGTCTTGTGAGCGGTCTCCAATTCGACAACCTGATCGGTTAGCTTAGAGACTCTCTTATCCAACCGCTCAATGCTTTCTCCCAGGTGAAGCTTGGTGACGGCGTCGGTGACGGCCCTGGTGATCGTCTCAGCCAAATCACTCTGAACCGCCTGCAAAGCCTTCTGTAACTGATTTTGGCTGACGCACTCATCCAATGTTGAGGGTGAAGCACCCTCCCCATCGCTTCCTGACATCAGAAACACCAAAACAGGAAACAAAAAGTGAAGGTTATCCCTACAAAACTACTAAGCAGTGGTGCCTCTCGACACAGCAAAAGTAAGCTTCTTGCAAAGCTCTTACAAAGTTCTAAAAATAACAAAGCGAAGGATACCAGAGAGAAGTGTTCCATGATTGCAAGGGTTACAAAATAACCTATGTGTTGTCCAGAAGAAGTATGTAGAGCTAGGAAGGCCAAATATATATATGAGTGGCACACAAATCAAAAACAGATAGTAAAGCTGAATAAGTGCCCAAGTAACTTGTCCCTAGTTGCTGGTCTCACTATGTCCTAGAACAGTAGTGATAGCAAAGGAGAAACAAGGAGACAAAGGGACACAGTCGATAACAGGGGGCTTAGTGTAACACAGCCAAACTCAAAATCCAGGGGGCTAGATGGAGCACTAGTAGGAATCCCAAATTTCTTTTATTTTATTTTAGTTTTTTGATATTTTTTTCTAACTCACTACCAAACAGGAAGAAACCACAAAAAATTTCAGCTCAAACCGAGCTAGGACGTGGCCTACAGAAAATCTTGAAGTTTCAGAAAACGTCGGGTTTCAACTTGAATGAATTTTTTCTTTATCTTCCCGATTTTTTTTGAATTTTTTGACGAGGGCACACAGGGCGTAGCCGAGTGTGGGTATGCTCAACTTTTCGTCAAGAATCTCCTGTAAAAATTTCAGCCAAAACGGACAACCGAGCGAAAAGTTATGCCTGTTTTACCCAAGGGGTGTCGGAATCGGTTATGAAGAACCCGGGGGTTTGAGTGAAATCCGAGTCCGGCTTGGGGTCGGGCAGGGATTTTTTTGGCGAGGTGGATGCAGCGGAAAGTGGAATTTATGAAAATTAGTCCGAGGTGGTGAGGGTGGGTTTAGGATGGGATTAGGGTGGGATTAGGGTGGCCGTGTTGGTCAATCAATCCTAGCACACAAAGCCGACAAAACCGAGGATGGTGAAGGGGATGGCGGTTAGGGTTGCAAGGGAAACACTACTGACGACAAAAACACAAACTAAACCAGCGACTAAACAAGAACTAGGGCACAAACTCAACACTACGGACTCTGAAATTGAAATATGCAAAGGCTAAACACGTGGTTATGGGCGGGGGAAATTTTTTTTTGGTATTTTCTGTGGACGATAGGAAGAACACGAAAATAAAACTAAAGGGTAGTGTGAACCTGACGGTGCACCTGAAGCTCTGATTACCACTTGATGTAAACAAGGGTTCCCGATCTTCCGAAAGGTTCTTGATAAGTTGATTTGGTCGGAGGCAACACACAAATCGATCCGGCTTCAGAACAGCACGTTCTAAACCCCGCAATCGCAGCACGACGTCTCCTCTGGTTATCAACCGTCCAAAAGACGATTGACCTCGCCGAGAAGGCTAACCCTTGCCTGCGAATCAAGAACACAAGCAAGAACAACGAAGAATGCAACACAATTGTAGATGTATGATTAAACTCTCGAAGTTGGGGTCTCACAAACCGATGAACGGCGAAACTGTTTATGAACAGAATTGATCTAAGCAAAACCCGAACCCTAATCGCGCGGTGGCGGCTGTATATAAAGACCCTAGGGTCGTGCAAGACCCTCTGGACGCGCCCCTAATTGGGCTCAACTAGATACAAAGCCCAAAGGCCAAAAATAGGCGACACAGCACCGACACAAATTCTGGACTCTCTCTTGTTTTGATGATTCCCGATGACTCCGGATGAATTTTGACATGAGGCCGGCGGCATTGGAAAGGTCTTCTCCTTATCTTTCCGTGCATATGTAGAACGTCCAAATCCGAGTCCGTATGCGTCCTGGGCAACTGTTTTAGTACAGACTGGTCCTGGGCCCCGAAATAGACTCGAAGTCGGTTTTAATTGGGCCTCCACTTTGGCTTCCAAGCCCTTGCTGGTCCTCCACGTTCCCAACTCCTTCTCCCATCATCTCCTGGTCCTCTCCATGGTTTCTAATCATAAAATAATCATTAGGTAGCAAACCATTCTCAAAAGTAACATATAGCGAAGAACGTAGGAACGAGCTCACCTCTAAATTTAGTCGTCGTGCACGAGCTCTAGTCATTGGACCTTGCAAATCCAGATTTGGAGGAGTGTTGTGTGTATCCATAGGAGTGATGTCCTCTTCAGGACCCAAGAAAATATTTTTGGGTGTCAATTTCTGCAAACAAGTATCTTGCAAACTAACTTTTGAAGAAGGTGAGTTGCAACACGAGCAAAAGAAGTTTACTACATACATTATGGTTGGTTCTATGCGTGTGCTGATCTGATTAACAAAGGTATTAGCACCTGGCCGGAATATTATACTATATTATTTATGCATGCGTCTACAATATGAGTTCTGCTATGGATGGTTATTCCATACCTGATCCTATTATAGTGGAGTGCAAGGTGGATTAAAAGTCTATATGCCTGCGTGCACCATTATTTTGGCCGAGTCGGACCAGGTTGGGTGTTGTGTCCGGTTCCATGTTATTGGCCTGCCTGCCTATATATCTGGGTGCGTTCCCATGTACGAGAGGAGGAGATTAGGTTTTTGTTTCTTCGTGTGTTTCCTGCCGAGACTTGCTCCAGAGAAACAGAGATGGCGATGCCATATGGTATCCTATACTGAAGAAGACGATCCCCATTGGATTGCTTGGAGGACGTGATCAAGCTGCTGCTTGGGTGCGCTCTGGATTTCTATTGAATTCCTTTCCTTCTGGTCGTGGTTGGAAGAAAGCTCTCTAGGGATTGGTTGCAATCATGTAAGCATATCCTTTTATTTATCTATCATACAGATCGTGTTGATTAGTCACGAGTTAATTTAATTCTGGGTTGGATTACTCTCCTGGTTTGTTCTGCCGTGAGATCAATTGCTGCTGGTTGTTTGTCTGACATAAAGTATTAGCTTGAGTCATCATACTGCTGAATAAGGTGTTTGAATCAGCTAACTTATATTTCTCTCGTGAGAATACATTGTAGTTCTGCTCATATTGGTATGGTCTTTGAGGCCATATAAGTCATTATCTCATATAAATTTAGAGAAAGATTATTTTGTTCCTAAGTACCGTGAATGATTGGGACAAATTTTGGACACACGACGTCGTGTTTTTATCATTTGGTATCAGTTTAGCCAGGTTGCTCACGGTAGTCTACATTTTTGTGATGATGGATTACTGTTTTGACATATATCTTGTGTTTGTGCTGATGCTTTATTCAACAAGATCTCGATCTGAGTACTATGAGTGGGAGGATGCTATAATAAACTGTTATATGATTAGTGAATTGCCATTGAAATAGTTGTCAAATTTGGCAAAACAAAGTTTTTCTCCTTCTGTGTCATTATGGTTGTCGAGATTACAGCTGGAACATGGTGATGACTATTGTACTTCATGGTGTGAGATGGAGGTATTACGACGGCGATTTGGTCCTCCTCTTGAGCCGATGAGGACTATATTATCATATCGTGAAGCTTTTATATGGATGATACTGAAATTCCTGGTGTTAAACAATTTAAGAAGAATGCTTCTACTGATAGCACTGTTATAATGGGGTTGTGTGGTGATCATTTTGCAGGCACATCCATTGTTAAAACAAGTGCCCAAGTGTATGCTAGTGTTTCCGATTGTTCTTCTACACTGGAGCAACAAGTTTCTGTGACCTCTTGTGATGAGCCTGTTAAACCATTAACTACAATTCCACTCATCGTTGTCGAATCTTCTATTGATTCTTCTATAGAGCCATTGCTTGATGTTGATATGACAAGTGGCTTATCTCTGATGTCTCATGAAGTGGAATGCGACGGAACAAATTGCATTGGGAAGGGACAACGCTCAAATATTTTCCAGTTAGAGTGCAATATTAAAGACAAGGTATGCAAATTAATTATTGATGGTGGAAGTTTCACTAATGTTATAAGTTCAGATGTGGCGCGTGCATTCTCTTTGTCTACATGGAGGCTCCCCACACCTCGCTATATACAATGGATGAATCAAAGCGGCACGCTGAAAATTACTCACAGGGCTAGAGTAAAATTTTTAGATGGCAATTATGTTGATATAGTGGATTGTGATATTGCTCCATTAAGTGCATGTCATTTGTTATTAGGGAGACCTTGACAATATGACCTTGATGCCACTCATGGAGGCCATTATAATAAATATTCATTTGTGCATAAAGGTGTGCAACATGTTTTAAACCCAATGAAAGAGAGTGATATTAAAGCTGATGTGTTTGCTGGTTTGAGAAAGAAGAAACATGGTGCAACCATTACCTCAAAGCCGAGGACGGCTTTGATTCAAGGGGTGGAGAATGATATGGTCAGCCAGAATACTACAGCTCCATCTATGGATCCTCTACATGCTGCAAGTATAAGTTGTGAAATTTCTAGCAACAAAGATATAGAGAAGGAAAAGATAGATGTGAAGGTCAATGATGAAGCAGCAGGATGCATGAATATAGTAGCAGGTTCCCCTGCTATAAATGAATTACCTCAAATCATATCAAAGCCGAGGACGGCTTTACTTCAGGAGGGAGAGAACGATGTGACTGTAAGTTCTAAAATTATTGCTTATGAGAGTTTAAGCGAGAATGCAAATGCTCACACTTCTGAAGATGTTTCTTGTGGTGTGACAGTTCATGCTCCAATAATTACGACTAGTGTCACTGAGTTTTTGATAATTACCGATGATATCACTAGTAACACTCCAATAGCGACATCAGCTATTTCTAAAACTAAACTTGAGGTAATTGGTACTTATGGGAATTTTGCTAGCAATTATTCTGATGTTTCTGTTTGGACCATTAAAGATGATTTTACTATGCCATCTGATACTACAATCAAAGGTTCTAATGTTGCACCAGAGAGTGAGGCCAAGCTAGAAGATGTTAAATATAAGTCAAAGCCGAGGACGACTTTGTTTTAAGGAAGGGAGGATGATGAGCCCATGACTCATCAAGATGTTCATGGGAACATGACTAGTGATAACTCAAATATAGCAGTTGGTAATTCTCAAATATCATCTGGTCTTCAATTTGGAGCTATTTATTTTGATGAGGAATATGGAAAAAATATGGAGAAATTTACTAGCGCTGGTCTATCATCAAATATATTTTTTAGAGGAGTTATTTTTCACAAGAAAAGAGAGGAAAATAGCTTATCATGTGGCTTGGTCCAACCTGGACCCAAGAAAATATTTTTGGGTGTCAATTTCTGCAAACAAGTATCTTGCAAACTAACTTTTGAAGGAGGTGAGTTGCAACACGAGCAAAAGAAGTTTACTACATAATGTACATTATGGTTGGTTCTATGCGTGTGCTGATCTGATTAACAAAGGTATTAGCACCTGGCCGGAATATTATACTATATTATTTATGCATGAGTCTACAATATGAGTTCTGCTATGGATGGTTATTCCATACATGATCTTATTATAGTGGAGTCCAAGGTGGATTAAAAGTCTATGTGCCTGCGTGCACCATTATTTTGGCCGAGTCGGACCAGGTTGGGTGTTGTGTCCGGTTCCATGCTATTGGCCTGCCTGCCTATATATCTGGGCGCGTTCCCATGTACGAGAGGAGGAGATTAGGTTATTGTTTCTTCGTGTGTTTCCTACCGAGACTTGCTCCAGAAAAACAGAGATGGCGATGCCATCTGGTATCCTATACTGAAGAAGACGATCCCCATTGGATTGCTTGGAGGACGTGATCAAGCTGCTGCTTGGGTGCGCTTTGGATTTCTATTGAATTCCTTTTCTTCTGGTCGTGGTTGGAAGAAAGCTCTCTAGGGATTGGTTGCAATCGTGTAAGTATATCCTTTTATTTATCTATCATACAGATCGTGTTGATTAGTCACAAGGAGTTAATTTAATTCTGCGTTGAATTACCCTCCTGGTTTGATCTGCCGTGAGATCAATTGCTGCTGGTTGTTTGTCTGACATAAAGTATTAGCTTGAGTCATCATACTGCTGAATAAGGTGATTTAATCAGCTAACTTATATTTCTCGCATGAGAATACATTGTAGTTCTGCTCATATTGGTATGGTCTTTGAGGCCATATAAGTCATTATCTCATATAAATTTAGAGAAAGATTATTTTGTTCCTAAGTACCATGAAAGATTGGACAAATTTTGGACACACGACGTCGTGTTCTTATTGATGGTCAAACTAAACTTGGACACACAAACATTGGCAAAACATATAATGTAGCCAGCACACAAATTATTTGAACTCATTCGAATTATATGACCTATGTCTACTGCTGCAGCAAAGGTTGCCTCGATGTTCACCATAGTCCCACCATTCACGTGCTCCTCCTCAAACTAAAGCTTCCTCCTGAAAGAATCATTGACATGCAGGTTAGCCTTCTCACAATACTTTTATATGTTACTAGAGGTAGAAAAAAATATTATTGAGATCTATAGTAACATATTTAATAAGTGATCTAGGTTGTGCTGTTACTAGAGCATGTTTTGGAGTAACACATTTATGTGTTACTGATTGTGAGAAAATGTGAAATAAGAAAATTCTATTATAACACATATATGTGTTAGAATTTATAAGAAAAATGATACAAATAAAGCTAATTGGAACACATATATGTGTTACTATTCAACAAAAATATTACACTTATGGTTCAAAAAATAGCTTAAATATAAAATAGTGTCTTGCACTAGGAAGCGAACTCTGGTGGCATACTTCAAGATTGATGGCAGCACCAGCCAAGCTAGTACACTGTTGTGGTTATGATTTCTAAATATAGAATTTATAATACAAGGAACAACAACTAATATCTATTGTAACACATATCTATTGTAATATATTGTTTATAAAAAATTGAACTCAGGTGTTTAGTTTTCTAACTTGTGACATCTTCACCTAGGCTAACATAGAATTTTGATTAACATAAGCATATAGTCATTTCATAATTATTCAAGAGGATGGAGTTTTATCCCAAGATGAAACCACTAACACATGATTTAGAAAATATTTTATATCCAAAGCTAAAGTTATTACAAGATAAAAAATTGAATGCATTATTAAAGTAGAAGAGAAGAGATTATTAGGCTTCAACCTTGTAACATTTTTATTGCAATACTATTCTGTGTTACAACAAGATTTTCCTTGTAACACTTATATAAAATATGTTACAATAAGTAGTAATATTTATAACACTTTTAATGTAACATTAGTTTTTTGTTACTAAAACTGTTTCTTGCAACGTATTTTTTGAAAATAAAAATTATATGTTATAAAGTTATTTGTAATATATAATTTTGTGTTGCTATAAAATCTATTGTAACACAAATGACTAAGTGTTACAAGCATGAGTTACTATATGTATATTCTGTAATAGTGGGATGACACATGTACATTATCTGTTATCTCACTTTACTGATCGTAAAACTGGACTAAACTAGCTAAAAGCATTTTTCTATTTATAAATGAGCCCACTGGGCAGATTATTTAATTTGATATCAATCAAAGTAATATTACAAATATAGGGCAAATATCATAACTTTGTTTCGGTCAAAAAAAAAATATCATAACTTATGTTTCGGCTGCTAATCTTGGTGATGGCTTATGTGTGGAATTGAAGTTAAGCTTATTAAAAGGTACATTTTGAATTTCCTGCAAGTCTGTTTTTCTATTTAAAGTTCAAACCACATAGGAATATCAAATACTTGAATCCACATTTTCTCAAATTTTTTTTTAGATAAAGGATATATATCATATCCGGCTTCATCTACTAACCGTTCGGATAATGTACATTATCTTGCCTGAAGACTAACATGTTTATAAATTTTCAGATTCATTCAAAGTACTAGAGTTACAAAAAAAGTATCTGTGCATTCCATCTATTGGATAATGCTGCTTTTTTCTTAGCCAAATTATCGATCAGTTCTTTTGTTATAGTAAAAGCAACATTCGAAGTCCCTCCTTTGTTTTGGGTTCTCAAATTTCTTCTAGCAACACGAGTATTAGTGGTACCTGCAGGTGTGGAACAAGGGTGTTGTGTTTGTGGCGGGTTGCTACCTTGGATATCCTACGAATAAATCATTGGTGGTGAAAAGTACGGCTGATATATATATATATATGAAATATCACATGTTAGCATGAAACATTCTTCAATTTTCAAACTACCTACTGATCATTGACCATGTCTTCTCCCTCTGTAGTTGTTACTTTATCTACAACCATGTTTGTTGCATCAGGAACATGCTCAATGTGCCGCGCAACTGTGGAAGCCTACATTTGAATTGGGTTCAAGATGATGATTGCCAGTTCAATAAACTAAAAGATGTTCTTACTATTACCTGTTATACTGAAGGTCGTTGTTGTGCTGCTTGCATCATTGACATAGCTTGCTTAAGTGCTTCTCTATCAGCCTCCCTTTCCTTCTTCATTTTTTCAATCTGACGCCTATGTTCTTCCCTTTCAGCATCTTGAGCTTCAAGTCTTTCTGACAGCTTTTGAAACGCGTCCACGAGTGACGCGTCCTGTTAGACTTTGCGTTGGTATTCCTCAGACAACAACTCCTTTCTAGTTGGGTACCTTGCAAGGTAACCATTAGCATGCATCTTGTATGATTTGCTTCTTGTTTCCTTGTTGGCTGATTGGAAAGTCTGGTTCTGCTCCACATCTGAGATGGCAGTTGCATAAGGCCTTGATTCCCTCTTCGTAATTTTGTTGTTTGCATTGTCCTAACAAAGTGAGGACAATTAGTTAATTTAAAATGAAATTATACACAAGCAGCCTGCGTCACTTAATAAGGTTTGTAAAAACTACTATATACTCACATAGACTTCCCTAGATTCTTCGCTTGTCCATTCTCCATTCTTAGTGTGGGTCATCATAAAGAGCTCCATATCGTTTGGCTCATCACCAGTTACTGGGTCCCTCTAATTAGGTATGAATTTAGCCATATTTCATCATCTAGGGAATCAAGAACATGTGCTTCTGAAGTTTTTACCTTCTCAAAGCTAGTTTGAGAAAAAACCCTTTGATCCTGTGATATGGTGTATCTTTTGATGTTGCCGGTTTAGAGAATTCTTAGTGCTAATCCTCTTAACACAAGCAACAACGATTTGTTTGTTAAAAAAGCCAACAAGCGTGAAACATAACCCTGATGTCAGCAAGTGGAATTGGCAAGAATAAAATAAATGACATCCTACCTGGAATGGTTCGGAGCCAAAATACAACAAGAGATCGTGCCACTCAACAATGTCTAATTCGTCTGGTTTATTTTTCATTCTCTCGTCATAGGTGGTGTATGCCCTGCAGGTAGCACTAAGTTGAGTTCCTATTTTCCTCGTTATCCTCAATGTCCCATTTATTCTGCTCAAAACAACACATAAATACATCACTCCTTAAATAATAATTTTGTAATGAAATTGTGTGTGGAACCAAAAACATATCAGAAGCTTACCATCACATCAGATTATATTGCGAGTTTGACATCTATGTGGATATCTCTCCATGTTCTCACTCTGAAGAGTGGTGCTCTTTTTTTAGTGAACAATGTTACTTCATCAATAAATGTGCATTTATTTGGACCTACAGGTCCTCCAAGCCTAGAGAACTCAACTTGAAGCTTCGGACAGTCCTCCCTGGTTCTCTTGTTTGTTGTTGTCCATCCTTGCAGGGTACCTCGGGGCTTCCTCTTTTGAGAGCCTTGTCCATTAAAACAACACACAATGAAAGAGACTTAACAGAATCTTTCACATAGGAAAAACTGAACTGAACCACATTATAAAGTCAAAATAAACATTACTTACTGTTTGTGAAGGACCGGTAATAATTAGGTGGACACTTTGGAAAAAATGTTATATTACTAATATCATCAAGTTTTCCTTGCACCCTTAGTCATTGTTTGTAAGTCTTTTTTTGTGTCTTCCCTGCAGATATCTTTAAAATCTGCTACAACAAAGCAAATATTAGTACTATTCTTTTGCAATATAATATAATCCAACCATTTTGAATAGGACTACAACATAATACTTACCCGTGCATCGTTCTTGCCTATGCATATCATTAAGCCAGTCCTTGTAAGCATCAATTGACTCATCATCATCAATAGTATCTTTCCTAATTGGTCTCATTCTTGGTAATTTAATGGGTGTTATGTCCACTCGTTCTGTTATTTGATCCCTTGACAATACTAATCTGACCTGCCTTTCGGGCTCATTACATGCTACCATTGCATTTGCCTCGATATCATATTCGATTTTGTTTAGTGTCGCTGCATTACCACACCTCCTCTTGTAGTACAAGTAGTCCCTGGCACTATACCCCAAATTTGATTTCATAGTTAATAAGTTAAGAAACATGATGTGATCTCTATTGATTGAATAATTAGCGGACTCTTGTCCGCCCCATGCCCCCTTGCAGGTGAAAGAGATAGTCCATGTTTGTTCTGAGCTGTCATATAATATAATAATGACAAACGTAAGCACAGATGATGATGCAATAATATTTAAAAAGGAAACCAGAGTATATAGCCGTGTATGGACAGACATCACAATTGACAACTACATAGCCCACTAGATTGATGACTTAGTTCACAACCACACTAGTTCTAACAAAATAAAGAATCGAAATGAGATAGTAAGGGAAAAAGAAAAGACTATCAGTCTCTAAAAATAACCGCATGATTCAGTTCATACACCGTGAGCCATAACAGAGTTTAGTTCATGTAACTACAGTGCATGATTCAGTTCTTGCAAGTTTAGTATTGCAAATACAAAATACACTACTAGAATTATTTCCACTAAAGAGAATGAGTATGACTAATTTACTGTATTAGCACTAGTAATCAGAGAAAATAACAATATACAATGCAAGGAAATAAGAGATTCATGTAACTACTGTACTCATATGCGGCATGAGAAGAATCATTATCACATTGGTTGATCACTAATACTAATCCTTGACATGCATCCAATTTTCTGTGATTAAATATGATTTTCCTAAGCCTACTGGTTCAAAATAAAGGAAAAAAGGCAGATCTCACAGATAGGCCCTTGGAACTAAATCTTTCCCTAAACACTTTTGCAAATAAGCCCTCTGTATTTGTGTTCTTCTCGCAGGAGTCCCTAGAGATCTATACGGCGACCGTGGAGGTGCTGCTGTGGACGGCGGCGGCCGGGGGTGGTACCAAATCGACGAGCGACTCGCCGAGGTTCGGTTTTGTGGATTTTGCGGCTTGCGGTGGCGATGGGAGTGAGGGTATAGGGACGGTGCAGCAAGGGCTGTAGGGGACGGCAGCCATGGCGCGCGTGCTTGCTGCAGCTTGGCTGTGCGCACAAGCAGAATCCTAAACATGAGAACATATGGGTGTTTCCTATCATGGGGCTCAAAGGAACGCTGGCAGCTATCTTGTCCTTGGCTGCCGTCACCTTGATCACCATCGGAAGCACCTGATGCCGTCCCGGACTTGCGTCTTGGCCCAAAAAGCGACATCATCGCCCTTTGTCTGGATGAAGCGGAGGCAGGTGTGTGCGCCGAGGGAGTAGTTGGCGTCGCCGCTCCTGCAGGTGTGCGCATCGACGCCGACTATGTAGGTGTCTCCGTCGATGCAGGTGTCGCCATCTTCTCGTGGTGGAATCCAAGACCCTAACTAGCGTGGCGGCCTGCAAATTTTTGTATTAAAGCATCTCCAACAGTTCCTCAATATTTCATCCTCAATATGAAGCTATTAGGAATGGATAAAAACTGTTTTCTAGATATTGAGGATCTCTGTTCCAGCAGTTTCTCAATATCTCATCCCCAATAAGAAGACGTATATCACGAAAAACATTTTCAGAACAAGAATGTGAACCAAATAGAAATACGCCATTGTTCCCTTCCGTCCTCCTCCCCCTTCTCTCTCCCCCACCGACGGTGACACGATTGGCGAGCTCAGGCATCCCCCCTTCTCTCTCCTCCACCTGCGGCGACACGATTGGCGAGCTCGGGCATGCCTCACCGGGGATGGAGCCCAGCCCCACGTGCGGGCGGCGCCGAGGGCAGGCGAGGATGGGAGCGGGCGACGCAAGAGAAGGGGGGGGGGGGGGGGAGGAGGAGCGAAAGAGCAGGGGGGCAGCCCTGCCTCTCGGGCATGCTCCCATGAGCACAGCCACCCACGTCGGGGCTTCGAGCTTGACGACGGAGAGGAGGGGTGTCGGAGTCGGTGTTCATCGAATCGAGTAGCAAGGGGAGGAAAAGCAGGGGCGGTGCTCCTCCACCGACATCGAGGAAGAAGACCTGGATTCGGCGAGGCGGCGGCGTTGACCCTGGGCGACGGCGAGAGCTGCGACGAGCGGGAAGGGGAAAGGATCGGAGAAGCAACTCGCGCCAGAAAAAACGACCGCCGAGAGTAAAATATTGGTGGGACCCAGCTATTGGGGATGGGTGGGAGATCCCCTCTATAGTGGGGATGGAGAGGTGCTTTTTTAGGGATGGAGAATTATTAGGAATGTGATTGGGAAACTGCTGGAGCAGTTTTTTCACCCTCCCATCCCCAATGTGATAGTTTTTTTTGCTATTGGGGATGGGATTGGGGAACTGCTGGAGATGCTCTTAGGAAGGGAGTTGAGAAGTTGCGAAAAATAAGGGGGTTGGGGGCCGGGGGAACGATGCATGCCTTCGTTGGCGTGGGACGACGGGAGGTTGCGGAGGTTTGGCACGCCGCGTACAATCTGCACCATATCAAAGTAATAACCTAAGCGAGATGAACAATGTTACTATGACTATGTCGGATGAGGAGACGCTCATAATAAAAGTTTTCTATTTTCAAAATTTAAGAAACTTTGTATGTACCACATTTCAGTTTGAAATCATATACTCGTGGAAAAACAAAAGTTTGACTTTTTGAAATTTGAATTCCAAATTTCTTAAACAACCTTGGATTGTGAAAGTCCTAAAATAAAAGTTATGTAACATTTCAAGGTGAACAACTTTCATTTTGATCATTTCTTCACTTGTCAAAGCCATAGGTACATTGTTCACTACATGTATATCTGCCGTATAGTTTCATGAGTTTTGAAGAGGAATGTATAGGATTGGTGAATAATGTTACTATAACTATGTGGGATGAGGAGACGCCCAAAATAAAAGTTTTATATCTTTAAATGTTAAGAAACTTGATATTTAACCACTTCACATAAAGATTATGCTACCATCTATTGCATCACGCGAAGAGAGGAAAAAAAATTGAGCCATCCCGCCAACAGGTCCGCCAGATTGAGAAGTCCCGGAAAATCCCAACAGACAAACACATCCTCCACTAGTTCCCCTCCGCAGCAGTTCTGATCGCTAGAACAGGGAAATTTCTAGAGGCGGCAGCAGCCCTTAGCTCTTGTCAGGGCCAGCACCTTCTTCCCTGCGTCCATCTGCCCATCCCCGTCAACCCTGGTGGCTAGCACGGCCCTGATTTCTCTGGTCCATCAACTCCTCCTCTGCAACGTCATCAACTCCCCGCTGCCCCTATTACAATCCCCTTAATCACGATGGGCAGTTCATCCTGATACAGGTGTGTGTAGCCAGTCACTTTGATTTTATTTGTGTGTTAGTAATTTAGTTTCACGTGATTCCTTCTCCAGTTCTCCTTCTCTCCAGCCATCTTCCCCACTTCCCCTGCTTCGATCGGTTCAACAACGAAGTGCAGTTCGTCCTGGTAAAGGTGTGCAACAATTCCCTTTCTATTTTCAAATGTATCTGTTTGATAGCAATTAGGTTTGCCTGTTAGTAATTGAATAACCTATAATCTCTGTAGATGCAAATTTCAGTAAACTTTTATCAAGTGAATGATAGAAAAATCTAATTTTGACATCAAATCTACCGGTATAGGTTAGTTCATAATAAACCTTGAATACATTTATGGCACCAAGTAAGGCATGGATGGATCTAGTTGATGATCGTCTTAGTGTTGAATGTTTGGATGGTCTGACATCAAAGAAAGATATTTATTTGGATGGGGTAAACAAGTTCTTGGAGTATGCATTTAGTAGGACCGGTCATGGGGATAAAATTAGGTGTCCCTGTGTCAAGTGCTGCAATACATATAACATGTCTCGCAGCGAAGTGCTTTCGCACCTGAGAGTCTATGAAATCATAAAAAACTATGCCTTCTGGATTCTATTAGGTCACAAAATGATTCTTTTATAAAAAAGTACTATGTAAAGCAGTATACTAGTAATGCTGGGCCGTTATTTTATTATTTCTCTTACAAATTTACAACCTAAATTTCCCCAATCCCTGCATTGTCATATATTCTACTCCTTGAGTACTGCATTTTACTAAGTTGTGCCAAAGTGCCAAATGAAAAACTGACAACTCCAAGTATAAATGAATTATAAGTACCAATTAATTATTAGCATTTACATATGATTGAAAGTGCATATATATATGCAGTTTGGACTTCCAGAGAAGGAGGTAATACTAGCTTGAGTTGATCTATTTAGTAAATAAACATTAATCTCAAGTTATGACCTAGGTAATTTACTAAGTTATTATATTATGATACATATATTTATGGAACCTAATAAATCTGCATATATATATACTTTTATTTGTATTATTTGATAGAATTATTGTCATTCGATTTTGTTTCATGTGATCATCATAAAACAGATGTCAGGTGGTGGTAGGAGCTGGATGCGCTTGCCTCGGTCTTCAACCGAGTGGCAGAACAAATTCATTCAATTTATGGACAGCAGATATGTTGGCACTTCAAGAGGTGGAACTGCAGCATGTCCATGTCGTAGATGTCTATGCATGTCATACAGAACACGGGGTATGGTTCAGGTTCATGTGCTTTCATCAGGGTTTGCTGAAAGCTTTATCATGGAAGAGGAAGGTTCAGATTTGGGATTACAAAACGAAGACACAGCACCTAGTTATGTACAGGTACAGAATGGCCCACCAGCAGCTGCAGCAGATGTAGAAGATGACAACCATGAAGCTGAACCACTTGAATTTGGAGTAGAAAATGAAGAAGATACAACGAGTAAAGATCATGGTGCCACCAATTTGATAAGATCCCTAATTAGAGGTCAAATACGAAGTGAGATCAGTGATGATGACCAGCCGAATGATCAAGCCAAGGTCTTCTTCAAGTTATTACAGGAGGCAAAAAAGGAATTATATCCGGGTTGCGAAGATGCTACCAAGGTATCTTTTATTGTGGAACTTTTCCAGCTTAAGTGCATGTATGGTATTAGTAACAGAGGATTGGAGGGGGTGTTCTTTCTGTTCTCAAAGTTTCTCCATAAAGGTCATTGTGTTCCAGACACAATGGAGAAAGTGCAAAGGGTGGTTCGAGATCTAGGATTGGACTATATCAAGATACATGCATGTCAGAATCATTGTGTGCTATTTTGGAAGGAAAATGAAAATCTGGATATATGTCCCAAATGTAAAGCGTTTAGGTGGAAAATAGAAGACCATGCTGCTGATAGTAGAGGAAATGTTAGTGTTGGTGCTGATAGTGGCCATGTGAGCGATGGTCAACATGGTGTTGATACAACAAATAAAAAGCTTCGTCGTGTGCCATGTAAAATTCTACTGTACTTCCCTCTTGTACCTCGGTTGTGCAGATTGTACATGATAGAGAGCACATCATCACAAATGCGTTGGCATAAGGATGAGTTGGTCAAGGATGGCAAATTGCATCACCCTGCTGACTCCAAGGCACTGAAGCACGTGGACAAGAAGTATCCATGTTTTTCAAATAAAGCTCGCAACATTTGCTGGGTCTTGCTTCTGATGGCTTCAACCCATTTGGCATGCAAAATGTTACTTACAACACATGGCTTGTTATCCTAATGCCTTACAATTTGCCTCCTTGGTTGTATGAGAAACAACCTTATTGGATGATGTCGATGTTGATACCTGGTAAAAGATCTCCTGGAATGAATATTGATATTTACTTGAGGCCCCTCATTGATGAGTTGAAGGATCTTTGGGTAAAAGGTGTTGACACTTGGGATGCTAAGGTAAAGAAAAACTTTACACTACGTGCTATTCTGCTTTGGACAATCAATGACTTTCCTGCATCTGCGATGCTTTCTGGTTGGAGTACAAAAGGAAAATTTGCATTTCCTTATTGCCACAAGGATAAAGAATATTTGTGGTTAAAACATGGGAAGAAGCATTGCTACATGGGACATCGTCGATTTTTGCTGTCAAACCATCCTTGGCGCGTGAACAAGATCAGCTTCAACAATGAGGTGGAAACTAGGGAGCCTCCAGTTCCATTGTCTGGTCAAGATGATTTATACCAATATGCATGTTTTGATCAAGTGAGCTTTGGAAAGGAAATAACAAAAAAGAGGAAGTATGATGAGGACAAAAAATGGCACAATTGGAGGAAGAAGAGTATTTTTTTGAGCTCCCTACTGGTCTTGTTTGCTCATAAGGCACAATTTGGAAGTGATGCGCATTGAGAAAAACATATACGAGAGCATATTAGGTACTTTGCTTGAAATTAAAGGTAAATGTAAGGACAGTGAGAATGCCCGGCTTGACATGGAACATCTTGGGACAAGGCAAGATCAGCATCCTGTGATTGACAACAAAAATTATACCTTGCCAGCAACCTTGTACTCTCTAGATAAGAGTGACAAGAGAATTTTATGCCAATTTCTTCAAGGAGTGAAGATGCCTGATGGGTTTTGCTTCAATTTAAGGAGATGTGTTGACGCAAATTCATGTAAGGTGTCTGGACTCAAAACTCATTACTACCATATTATTCTACAAAAATTGTTGCCCTTGGTCATTAGAAAAATTTTGCCAGAAGAGGTTGCCATTCCATTGATTCAGCTCAGTAGGTTCTTTACTGCAATTTGTTCAAATGAGTTGGTGGCAGCAGATCTTGACAACTACGTAGTTCAATTAAAGAGACTATTTGTCGGCTTGTGATGGTTCTCCCACCTGCATTTTTTTGACATCATGATTCATTTGCCGGTTCATCTAGCTGAAGAGGCCAAACTTGGAGGGCCCATGTGTTATAGATGGATGTATCCAGTTCTGAGGTATCTAAGTACTGTTAAGGGATATGTGAGGAACAAGGCACACCCAGAAGGTTCAATGACCGAGGCATACAAAGTTGAGGAGTGGCTTACATTTTGCTCTCGATTCTTCGACGTTGGCACCAAGCTGAATCAAGCTGATCGTCATGAAAGTACAACTGTGAATGAGCCACCATCTTGTCTAAGCATATTTGGTGTAATTGATTACAAGAGGAGAGGACATAAAAAAAAGATGTTTCAAACATCTGATCTTCTAAAGATGAGGCACTACATAATTACTAATTGCGATGAAGCCAGACCATGGGTAGAGTAAGTTGGAGTATTTATATGAACATTTGTTATCTACTATATATTTGTTTGTGGCATCCACTGATTATTTGTTGTACTTCAATGTAGGCAGCATATGGAAGAACTGAAAAGATATAGTATAAGGACCATAAAAAAAACAACACGAGGAGCACTTTGTAAGATGGTTTGAAATCAAGGTTAGTAGTATTTCATAATTTTTTTCTATTTGATGATCACAACAATGTAGTAATTAACAGGTACATGATGTACTATATATTTGAGTTTGAAATTGCAGATAGCCAAACTATACGAGAAAGGGGAAGCAAGTGAACTGATGTGTGCCCTTTCTCAAGGACCTAACCCTCGAGCTCGTGTGTTGAGTAGAGGCCACATCAATAATTGGCTATTTCGGACAGCTGCCACTAAGAACAACCTCGTCACACAAAATTCTGGTATGCTTGTGAAGGGTGACTAGTACTAGTAACATGACCTGGTATGGAGTGATTAGAAACATAATCTCACTGGAATTCCCAAAAGAAAAGTAAGTTATATTGTTTCAGTGTGATTGGTATGATGTGCCGACTAGCAGTACTAACTGAGGCAGAGGGTACACTAGGGATAACTTTGGTATTATTGATATTGATACTTCCAGGTTCAGATATTCAAATGTGTTGTACCGATGTTTTTTGTCCCTATGGTGAACAAGCCGCGATGGTCCACTGTTGTATTGGTGAGACCAAGAAATTTGTTTTCCATGCCAGACACTGGAAATGATGCCGATGCACTTGATGTGGGAATCCAAGAAATGAATGAATTAGACCATGGTCAAAATTTGTCAAACTGGACAAGACTAGACAGGAAAGGCACAACTGGTTCTGCCTCCATTATTAATCAGGTGCGTACCAAAGCAATTCCCGAACCAGATGATGATGATATTGGTGATGATGATGAGAACGAATATGACACCTACATTGATGATGGAGTTGTTGCAACAATCGTGGAAGAAAGTATAGAAGATGATTTCTTTGTTTAAAGACTTATTATATTTTCCTAAAATATGATGATATTCTGGATGGTTTTTTCATCTAGTACTAAATAATTGTCGTTATCAATGAATTGATGTTGCTGTATGCAAGATATGATTATGCTTATGTGCAAGATATTTTCTATTTTTCCCCGTCAATGAATTTGCATTGTAGTGTGATATATTGTGCATGTAAAATGCAATTGTACTAATACAGGTTTCCCAATAAGTTATAGTATCCCATTACACTTCCAGGTGCAATTTTTTTTGTTGTTGATAGGAGACATCTCAATTATTTTCGTTATATTTTTTCCCTATGTTCTCAATTTATATTTGCAGTTCAGGCAATCTATATATTTGGCCAATCAAAGCAGAGCACAGCTTTATAATGCACTATCAAAAAAATTTGGCCAATCAATTATTTATATCAAATAAACAAGAATGAGAGCACTAATGCATACATAGGCAACTAAACAGTTAGGATTTATTTTCGAAAAAAATTTCCCTAACTGAAGTTATCATTCATTGATCCAAACTGCCGACACACGTTCCAGGCCCATATGCAAACACGCTGCTAGAAAGGCTCATCTAATTACATATGCGTTTTGCAACGCCAAAATAATGTAGCGATAGTAACACGCTACAGCATCCACGTAGAGTTCTCGTTGCAATAAGAAGGGGCAGTTGCAACGCTACTAAGGTATATTACACCTCCAAAAAAGCGTTGCAGTTGAAAACCACTTTTTCTTTGGCTGTCAGAGTTTTCGTTGCATTAAGCATCTAGCAATTGCAACACACGTGAAAATTGTAGCAACCCAGAAAAACCATAGCAATAGTCACAACCAAATGCAACTAAGACAACTGTAGTTGCAATAACACCACACAATTTCAACAAATATCAATACTACTGCAACTCTGTTTCACCATTGTAATAGCAGCCACCAATTGCAACAAAATTTTGCAACGTCTTAAAACCATTGTATTATAGGCACATATTGCTACCATATTCAAGTATTGTTGTAATACAACCCTCTCTAGCAACCAAATTTTTGATGTAGCCATTCACAAGCGTTGCATTTGATACAAAACCTTGTAGTGTTGTGAAGGTACAACCAGTTGGTAGCATGAAATGCCATGTTCATGGCTTTGGCCCAAAAGGTTTCAGGCATCCTGTACTCATCAAGAATGGTTCTTGTCATCTCAATAAGTGAGCGGTTCTGTTGGCACTGGAATTTGGACCAGTCCCAGTGGTCAGAGGCATGGAGCTGGAATCAGCCAGGGCTAAAGAGTTCAACAGCCAAAAGGAATAAAGTGGGCCCGACAGGGTTATTTTATCTCTTCCTATTTTAGTTTAGATTTTGTTTAGGAATAAAAATAGTCGGTTTGTTTGTTTGGAAACCAAAGAGTCCTTGCCAAATTGGGTCAGAACCCCTTGCACGAGGCGATAAATATGTAATAGGGTCTATACGAGAAAAACAACACTTTCATTCAATACAATTCGGTGCATCGCCAAACCTTTTCTCGACGACATCCTCGTCTCGTGTGGGCTACATCGGCTCCGATCTCGGCAAGAGACTTGAATTAGTCAACCTCGGTAATTCTATCGACTTCAACTAGTACTTTCTCATTGATTTGATATTCTAGTTGTTATCTTTGGAATTGCTAGTTATTCGGTAATTAGATCTTAATTATGTTTATACTATTTGTCGGTGTTTAGATCACCGGCAAGTAGTATTTGTTCCAGGAGTGCGCGTTTTGGTTTCAGTGATGGCTATGCAAGAGGACACAAGGATTATACTGGTTTGGGGATAAGCCCCTATGTCTAGTTCTTAGCTCTGCTCGTGTTACTTGAACCGGGGTATACAATGGTGGTGAGAGAGGAGGAGTCTCCTAGTCTCTGGTAGTCGTGAGTGCAAATGTGTGTGAATGTGTTCGGTTGCTTCTGGTCGCTCTCTAGAGAAGAGATAGGCCTTTCCTTTTATAATTCAAGGGAGTCGGCCCCATTTACAGAGAGAGAGAGAGGGAGAGTTTTCTACACATGTGGAGTGGGTGAAGTCATGCTGGTGAGGGTAAAGACTTTGGTCGGTGGCATGGCCCTCAGTCCTTGCGGGCCCCGTCGTCCTAGTCTTGCGTCAGGGGGCATAGTTTTCGGCGTGTGCCCCCGTTTTCTGCCGTCATGTTGAGTCCTCCGTTGTTCCTATGGATGGCATGCCCCGCCATATGAGAGGTGGTGCAGCACGGACATTGTCATGTTGTTCAGGCTAGGTTCCATCGGCCTGTCCATCGGACTGTCCGGTGCCATCACCATTGGGGGGTGTCATCAGAAGATGGCAGCGCAGTGAGCTTTGCCATGCTTGCCATCGTCGGTGGATGCTACTGATGATGATAGGGGCAGGTATGGGAGTGATTTGACTCCCTAATACTGTGCGCCAGGGTTGGATTCGACAGTTAAGGCGGGGCAGTTGGTAGTTGTTGACCGTCGTTCCGCTTGACCCTTTCACTGGGGGTCGATGCGTCGGGTTGAGCTTGTCTGACTCTGCTAAGGGTGGAGAGCTATCCCGTCTCAGCAGGGCGATCGAGTTCTTTCACCCGTTACTTCCGGCTTAGTTAGTGATTCACCGAACCATCCCGTCTGGAGGTGGGCCCCATTGATGGGAGTTGACGGGGGCTGAGCTCATCTGGTGGTCCCAATCCCTATTTCGGTTGCTACGATCAAGGTAGCGACGTCCCGTTTTTCCCGTATCCGAGAGGCGATAAGATGGGGCAAGTGGCGGAGTCACCCAGCTGGGACGAGCGACCCGTATCGGGGCCTTACGATCGGACCCGTCTCGCCTCGACCCCCTGGGGGTTGGGCGAACTGTAGCGGGCCCTCGACCCCCGATGGTGTCAAGCAGGTTCCTAGAGGATTGAGCGAGTCAGGAGAGACGTGACACTCACTTTTGAGATTCGGCTGGAGTGAGGGATTCCCTTTGCGGGCCCTCGCGGAAGATGTTCTGGCGAGGCTTTGGTGGGTCCGCTGTCTCGGGTATCGACAGGCCTCTGAGTGGTGCCACGTGGCACCCCTGGTTCCTACCCCCGACAGTAGCCCCTGAGGCCCCGAGCAAATCAGAGAATCGTTCGGGGGGTCTTGGTACCGATGTTTCTGGTCAGTATGAAGTTGGTTTTTGTCGTCTAAGCCCCCCAAGAGGTGCGCGTGAGCACACCCGATGGGTGTAGCCCTCGAGCCAGAGGACGAGCCAGGATGGACTTGTTCCTTGGCTTTATTCACTTGGAGCGGTCACGCGAACGCTGTCGCGCCTGAGTCCCTCGGGTTTTGCACCCTAGGCGGAGTGGACACCTCTCATGTTGGTTTTTGTCGTCTAAGCCCCCCAAGAGGTGCGCGTGAGCGCACCCGATGGGTGTAGCCCCCGAGCCAGAGGACGAGCCAGGATGGACTTGTTCCTTGGCTTTATTCACTTGGAGCGGTCACGCGAACGCTGTCGCGCCTGAGTCCCTCGGGTTTTGCACCCTAGGCGGAGTGGACACCTCTGAGTGGACACCCTAGTCGAGCAACCATTTTGGCATGATCGCGTTCCCCTTTCGCGCCTCGTTCGTGAAGCGGAGTGTAGTGCCGGGCCATGTTTTAGCCTCGATGGGTGAAACGTGATGCTCGGTGAGCTGCTATTGGGTTCGTTCGAGTGAAGCCCCTGATTCCCTGTCGGTAGGTGTTGGTCATATCTACGCACCCACTTATATACCGCAAGAGGACGGTGTACGATTGTAGCACTTTTTCCCTTGAATTGAGTATTCCAAGGTTTATCAAATCCACTAGGACCTTAGGGATTTATTAAACAAAGTTAACAGTAAAAGATCTAGTCAAGGCTACTATCAAAGTCAGGTTGCATGAGGGGAAGACTGGCCAGCGCAAAGGTGCGCCAGATAGTAAATCTATGGTTGCGTCGATCGGTGCAGGAATTGAGCCGATCGGCACACTAGAGAAACTAAGTCAAAGTTGTTGCGCCGATCGGTGCAGGAGTTGAGCCGATCGGCACACCAGTGAATCTGAGCCAAAGTGTGCCAGATCTTGTAAATCTATGCTGTTAAGTGAGTAGCCAGATATCTACTAGTGAGATCGTAACCAGAAAGTCTAATTGAATAGCATCATAACGGGTAATTATATAGATCAATGAAAACCTATAATGAGTAAGACCACCCTGCTTTCTGAGCGGCTCCCGATTTATCGCTGCCGAGAGGAAACCCTTAATCGCGCGAGTATCTTACCCTACTCAACTATCCAATAGTGCTGCGCAGGCTTAGTGCTGTCACCG
The DNA here is from genome assembly GCA_030378355.1 of Eleusine indica. Classification (NCBI taxonomy): domain Eukaryota; kingdom Viridiplantae; phylum Streptophyta; class Magnoliopsida; order Poales; family Poaceae; genus Eleusine; species Eleusine indica. The sequence continues at coordinate 19,718,694 of CM059497.1, forward strand.
CTAAACCACACTACTAGCATCATCAAGCTACCATAATCAATACAATGTCCAACACTATCCTAATCACCACGATTAAGATAATATCTTCCTACTTAGCCTAGAACTAAGCAATTGGAATAAGCACATGCATGATTATAGAATCAAGATAGACAAATCACCAAAACCATCATCAACATATTCAATCATCCTTGAGATACATAGAGTAAGATTCATCCCCGTCGAGATGGCCTACCTTGGCGGATCAACTCTTAACACCAAAGGTTCTTGAAACTCAACTAGAGATCTATTCTAACGGGGCAAGCCCTGGTGGTTCTAACTCATGGATTTGGTGTCCCTCTGTCGCCCCCTCTCTCTACGGCAAGGGTTTACAAATATTTATAGGGGTTCTACTCGTAAAGGACTCGGTTTCTAGCAAATAAGGCAGTTGCGCCGATCGGCGCAGGATTGCGTCGATCGGCGCAAGCCGTGTCTTCTCTGATTTCTTCCCCGAGTCGGTTCCTCTGTCTTCCACAGCTGCCATGTAGGCCTTTTCCTGCGAGATAAAGTCTTGTACTACACGTTAAGATCTTGGAGTTCCATAAATCTTCTTGAAGTTCCATAATTCTTCTTAGACAAATATCTTCAAGTGTCTTACGTAGATAAACTTCCATAAACATGTGGAATGGGCCTCGGTCACTTCTGTGGGTCAAAACACCCTTGCGCCGATCGGCTCATGGGCTGCGCCGATCGGCGCACTAGGCTTCTTCAGTGCTTTTCGTCAGTTCTGGACTCCTGTCCTCTCCATCATCGCATTAATCACCAATTTTACCTGTTTCTGCAATAAAGCTCCAAAACAACGCATATACAAATATATAGACAATATCACAGGTAAATGGCCTAAATTAGTATCAATTATGCTCTAATTGGGGTAATATTCACATATAAAAGGGGCACTTGGGAAGTGCCAATAGCAGGGTCCCAGCGAACCAACTGGTGGTTGGCTTCAAAAATCCGTCTTTCCGACCCAACTGGTTACCCCGATCGTTCGATGGGTCGTGGCGGCTAGCTGCCTCTCTTCGGGGAGATACCAACGGATGGGTCGAAACAGACTCAAACGTGACTCCGCGATACCCTCGACCTTTGGGGGTCAGGGTGTTGGCCGCTAGGTGTGCCATCGCCCGTGCCCCACGCTCTTGTTCTGTGCACTGGCAACTGTCGAACCCATCCGTGAGGCCGCCCCTAGTACCGTAGTGCTGCAGGGCCATCAAAGCAGTTTTCAGCTTCTTATCCCATCTTACCTACAACCTTAGGCCTCGTGTCGGTTGGTCGAGTTAGGGTTTGTCTTTCCTATGCCTGGGTCAACGCTGATCGAACCTCATGGGGTCGACCAAGCCGTTGCTGCAAGACACGGTTAGTTGAGGTCCACTCTGATCTCCCCGCCCCCGGTCCGCGAACGAGGGGGCTTTTGGGGAGGAGATTTTTTCTGAGTGAAAATGGAGGGCTTCGGGCGGATGGTCCTGCTTCTTCAAGTCTAGAGGGGATAAAAGCGGGTGATGGATTTCGGTTGATTCTGAACCGTCCTATCACTACCCGAGTCAAGGGTGGCGTGTTTACCTCGCGCGTGCATCGTGGGGCCCCGGTTGCTATGTCGCGTCGCCTCTCCTCTCATATCGTGGCGATCGTGGGCGGGTTTTCTCTGCCTGGATAATAGGAGTAGTGGGGCCGCCATGCCAGGGTGCCGTGGAGTGGAATGGAAACCAAAGAATCATGGGGTAGATGGAGAGAAAGGTGGAGGACGCGGCGAGATTTTAGCCGCGGGTAACAAGGCAGGGAGTTTAACTCCTTACCTTGGGTAAGTCATGGCTGGGCCCTGTGGTCAAATTGGAACGTAGTTTTGGTGCACGCCACTTATTTAAGTCCGGCCTGGGCTGTATCCCTCCCTTCTTCTTCTTCTAGCCTTCACGTCTTCCTGCTTGTAGCCTCTCTCAGCGCTCATCTTCATTTCATCGTGGTTGCCTTTTCGTCACCCATGTCTATGTTTACCCGATCCACGGTGATAAAGAAGGAGCTGGAGGCGCTCCTCCATGCCGAGATCCTAGTGCCCCTCACCGAGGCGAGGGAATGGTTGGTGCCGGGGAACGAGATCTGATTGGAGCCCCTCGAGGCTATGTGGTGTTGTTCGTCCCCTTCCCTGAGCGTGGGCTCGGGAGGTGGGCCCATGAGTTCCTCCGCGCGCTGCTGTTCCACTACCGTGCGGAGCTACAACATCTGAACCCCAACGGGATCTTGCAGATCTCGTCCTTCGTGGCCTTGTGCGAGGGGTTCTTGGAGATAGCGCCTAACTTTGACTTGTGGTGCCACTTCTTCCTCGCCTCCGGCATCCGGCACAAGATCGGGGTCGAGTCCTTCCCTTGCACCATCGGGTGTGTCTGCATCCAGCTCCGTGGGGCACGTGTGGGGGAAAAACTCCAGATGCCCATCCAGACCAATCATGGGGGGTGGCACAAGAGGTGGCTCTACTTGCGCAACGACGAGCTCCATCCTCTCCTCGAGTATACTGGCTGGGACATCCCCACACCCAAGGATAGCTGGCATTGGGGGAAATGGAAGGACGGTGGGCGGAGGATTGAAACGCCCTCGACACGATCGCACATCTCAACCTGTGCGGTCTCGACGGTGCCAGGGTCGTCGGGTGGTTCCACAAGCGGCGGTTCGTGCCGCTATCGGCCCGTCGAGTCCCCATGTTCCTAGTCAACGATACCGACCGCACCGTGCTAGACAACGTGATGGCGATGGAGCTGCTGCCTGACGACGAGGTCGCGAAGTGGGTGAACGCAGCGCTGTGGTCTTCTGCTCGGCCCTGGCCCATTCCGGACAGGCCGGTGATGCGTCCGAGCCCCCAGGCAGTCGACGTGGTAAGTGGCCTTGTTTTTTTTGTATTTTTTTCTCTTGCATTTGTTGGCCCTCCAGTTATCATGGCTTCTGGTCTCATCCTAGTGTCTATGTCCCCAGTCCCTGCGGACGCGTTTCATCCAGACCCCTTACCTCCGGTTGTCGGAGGACCAGCCCCTACAGATCGCTAACCGTTTCAGGAACGTGGAGCAGCGGGAGGCCAAGAGGGAGGCGCGGAAGAAGAAGGACGCTGACATCCTAGCAAGGCAGGCAAAGGCGGAGAGGTCGCGCCATCAATAGGCGCTCAGGGAGTAGAAGGAGTTTTGAGGGGAGAACCCAGACACCTTGTCGACCGTCTCGACGGAGGAGGATGAAGATGAGGATGACGATGTGTCTGATAGTGGGGAGGCCGTTAGTGGATGCAGGAACGGCGGCGACGGCCTTGGTGGCGACGGTGACAACGATGACGACGATGACCTCGGCGGTGATTTCAGACTGGCGGCCGGGCTCGGCTACGTGCCATTCGCGCGTCCGATGCTGGGGGTGTGATCATCTTTGATCTCGCCGCCCCCCGGATCAGGCTCCTCCTTGGGTCCACGTCTAGTCGAAGAGCCGGTGATGGGTCTGTCGGTCTCGGTGGAGGGTCCCCGCTCGCTGATGCTGGCCGCGACCCATGCCGGGGAGCAGCTCTCATCGGTGAGGTCCCCCATCTAGGGTGTGGTCGAGTCTGCGGCGCGGATGCAGGAGGTCGAGCCGGCGCGGATTGAGGCGCCACCCGCCACCGATGCGGCCGAGGACATGCTCTCCGTGGCGGTCGTGGAGAAGCGCCCACGTAACAAGGCGGCGAGCGGCGATGCGTCGCTCGAGGAGTAGCAGGCGGTTGCCTAGAGGCCCCGTCGACCATGGTTCACTGTGGCGAAGACGCTTAACAGGGCGACGGCACGCGATGCCGCTGCGACCGTGACCGGCTTTGGTGCGCGCGTGTTGGCAATAGAGGGTGAAGACGTTTGTGGTGGTGCTCTTGATGGCGGCGCACCGGGGCTTACCGAACCCGGCGTGCTTGACGGGGCTACTGGTGCCACAGCTACCGAGGCTGTCGTTGCAGCGCCCACTGCGGGCGACAGGGCTGGGGACGCCGCGGCTGCTATGGTTGTTGGTGCTACACCCGGCGTAGTTTCAACAAGGAGCTTGAGATGATGAAGCGCTCATGCGATCCCATCGGACTTCAAGTCCTCGCCGCGTGCCGGGCGCTGAGGTTTGAGTGTGAGGCTTCGTTCGTCTCAGGGCTACGAGCCTTGGCCACCGCTCGGCAGGAGCTGGAGGAGGAACGTCGCCGCGCCGTGGAGCAGGGTACGAGGCTCGTTGAGCTGGAGGCCTTCATGGAGCAGGTTGCCGACCAGCTAAGCCAGGCGGAGGGCGGCCTCACCACTTCCAGGAAGGAGCGGGACGATGCCAATGCGAGGGCTCTATCCCCCGCCACGGATGTCGACAGGCTCGACCTCGCGTTGTAGCAAGAGAAACTGCGTCACAAAGAGGCGGACAAAGCGGCCAAGAGTTCTGCTGAAGCAACGGCTGGTTACCTAGAGCAGCTGCAAAGCTCCCACCAGAGGGAGGAGGATAAGCTTTTCTTTCCTTATCATTGTTCCTTTTGGTTCGCCGACTCAGTTGGGTGTCGCGCATATCTAGGGTTGAAGCTGGCAGTGGTCGAGGGCTCCCTTCGCTAGGAGGTCGAAGAGAAGGAGGCGCTCAGTGCCGTGATGGATCAAGCAGCACGAGAGCTTTAGGTGGACCTACCTTCCGGCATCGCTCCCATGGAGCATGTCGGGAGGCTGATGGAGGCTGGTCGCACCTGGATCAGGCGAGGAGTGCATTTCGGCATGCGCACCACCTTCAGCATTTTCGCCACTCACTTCGACTTGGTCAACACCGAGTTCGAGGCCGTGAGCGCAGGCCATGTTGAAGGGCACACTCCCGAGCAGCTGGAGGCGATCCGCACTCGCACCGCTCCTCATGCCGACGTCCTGGCTCATGCGCACGAGGAGGAGGCGCTCCCTAAGGTTGTGGGACATTCCACGCAATATTGAATTCTTCGCCTTCCATGGTCTTGAGCTTGTAGGTGCCGGGCGGATTACTCGAGAGATGATGTACGGTCCTTCCCAGGGCGGTAAGAGCTTGTGTCGACCCCTGCTGTCCTGAACCCTGCTCAAACCGAGGTCGCCAATGAGGAGACCCCTTTCTCTTACATTTCGATCATGGTAGCGGCGGAGTGCCTGTTGGTATTTGGCCGAATGCAGGAGTGGAACGTCTTGCGCCTTGTCTATCTGGTCCAGCGCATCTTGGAGCACTGCTTCGTTGCCTTGCTCATTGTACGCACGCACTCATGGCACGCTGTAGTCCAGATCCATGGGCAGGATCACTTCAGACCTGTAAACCATGAAGAAGGGCGTGAAGCCTGTCGCGCGACTCAAGGTCGTGCGAAGGCTCCAGAGCACAACATGGAGTTCGGCCACCCCTCGCCCACTGAATTGCTTCGGGCCGTTGAAGATGATGGTCAGCTAAAAAATCCGAGGTTTTAATCCTTGGAGTATCATGCCATTCGCCCGCTCGACCTGGCCATTCGTCTCAGGGTGAGCGACGGCGGCCCAGTCAACACGAATGTGGTAATCATCATAGAATTTTAGGAATTTTCTCCTTGTGAACTGTGTTCCATTGTCCGTGATTATGATCGGCAGGTGTGACCATTTGAGGAAAGATGATGTGGCGGGCTCCACCACGAAGACCTCACGACCCTCGACCTTGGCCGTGTGTTGACTTCCTCGGGACTTGGGCCCCGTGAAGATCATATGGCAGGCTTTGGTGTTGGGGAACACCGCCCCCCCCCTGCTCGTCCTCGCCGTCGGCGTGGTCTTCGGTCCTCGGCTCTAACACTTTTTCTGGGCCCCCCTTTTCTGCCTCCTCTCGGATGAACTTCTTCATCATTAAGCAGTCCTTATGGAGGTGCTTGATAGGGAATCCATGGTTTGGGCACAGACCATTCCACTTCTTCTCTAAGTGGTTTGGCTCCTCCCCTATTGCAAGCCTCGGCGGTTTTCGCTCGGTGGCAGCCACTATAGGGCCACGCCCGGCCTGTGACTTGTTCTTTGTCTTCTTTGGACGGTCGGTGGGACCGTCGCCAGCCCCTTTGTCTCGGTTGCCTTTGCCGTTGCTCTCCGGAGCGCGCTGGAGGACCGCCCCCATGCACTCTTCGTCGGAGGCAAAGCTCGTGGTGATGTTGAGGAGCTCACGGGCAGTGCGCGGACCCTTTCGGCCTGGGTCGTGGATGAGCCACTCCGAAGTTGTGCCGGAGATAAAGGCTCCGACTATATTCGCGTTGCCCACATTGGGCAGCTCATTGCACTTCTTGCTAAAGCGTCGGATGTAATCCTAAAGGGACTCGCTAGTTTTCTGCCGGTGGTTCTTCAGGTCCCAGGGGTTGCCCAGTCGGACGTAGGTGTTAATGGTCCCTCAAATCACCCCAGTTGTAGATCTGGCCCTCGGGGAGGTGCTCAAGCCATGTCCAAGCCGAGGCGATGAGGTACTGTTGACGGCTGTTAAGTACCATTTTCAACCGTCAACTATACTCAAATAAAGGAGAATTTGGCATTTCATACACGCATGCTTTATCACAATAATATAGTTCCACTTGTACTTGGAGAACTTTGTGCATGCAGGAGGAAATGTGAAGGAAACACCTCAAAAGGCAAGAAAACACACTTTCGACCAATCAGAGAGTGCCACATGGACGTCACACGGATTGAAGGGCCCATTTTCAGCTCTTAACCGACGTAACTCCCTGTAATACCGCGGGAACCGACCTCAGGACCCACCTGCCAGCCTCCCCAAGAAAGCACAGGCCAGGAGGGGCCACCCCCAGGTCGGCCGACCTGGTCAGGTCGGCCGACCCAGCCGGGCGCCCTCTCCGCCTGGGCTTCCACGTGTTGGCTCCTCCGCGACTCCTGATGACGGTTTGAGATGCCTTCCGTGGCGGTTACGCTCCCTTGCCGACCTATTGAGGCTATAAATAGGAGGGTGTGCCTTCACATTCAACACACACCACAAGAAGCATTTCTCTCTTGCTAGTAGTAGTTCTTGGAGTTTTAGTGGAGTTAGGCTGAGTCTAGAGCTCTCTAGTCCCAAGTCTTCACTTGGAATTGGTATGGCTCTTGTATCTTTTCCCTTTTGTAAGACTTTGCTCTTATCAATATATATATCTTTTCTATATAGTTGTGCTTGGGTCATGAGTTTCTTGTTTGATTTTGTGATCCATATATGTGATAGTATAGTCTACTTGTGTGATAGTAGTTTATATTTATTATACTACTATTGTCATGCTAGTTATATACCGTCACTATAGTCTAGTTTATATGTTATAGTCTCTATGCTTAGTTTTAGCTGATAAAGTATAGCATGGGTTTGGTGATCGTATTCGTACGGTAACTCTGCCTCGTTAATAGTAATCGCGGAGGGGCAGAGTGCTCTTTGGTCATGCAAGTATGGTACTTGGGTGACTGATTTGCATCAATTATTCGTTAGTCTACTGGTTCGTTGAGGTAGGCGGCAGGTGGTGACAGCCCTGTCCGTCCTTTGAAATCCTCCCCGCTAGGCTAGTGCGTAGGCTCTTGGCGGAAGTCGCCTGTGGATGCAGGGGTAAGTCCGTGCCTGAAGTGCTATACTATTGACTGCTGAACCTGAGTGTGGGTCTGTATGTATTCTACTTAGGCTATGCAACTGTATAGGAATGTATAGTAGGAGTAGCTTAGCCTAGTCTTTCCTCCACTAGACTTTATTTATTTAGTAGGAATCTTCTGTGTGTGTCACACTACCCCGTTATTATCATGTACCCGCCTGTCTTGGTTAGATATCCTTGCTAATTGTTAACATGATCTTATATGTTAGTAACGCTTCTTGATCATAACCTTCCTTTGGGATAAACAAATACGATACCCTGAATACTTCCGGGTGAAATGCTACAGCGGTATTCTCCGTGCGCTTGCGGATTTTACCTACTTGACTCTGGGACATATTAGTGAACCGTTTCTGGCCCCGTGCCGGGAATGATTTATTAATATGGCTTAGCAAAAGTCAACAAGCATTTCTGGCGCCGTTGCCGGGGAAGGCGTATGATTAAGAAAAATTACTAATGTATATAGTAGTGTTGCAATTATTAAGGCTATCTCCTAGGCAGGCTAACCTTGCTTTGTTTTCTGCATTTTGTATGAAAACAGGGTAGTGTATGACTGGTTTCGACTTGCCGACAAACTTCACTGAAGATCCTGAATCACTCCTGAGAAGGACACGAGCCAGGCTCACCCCTCCTCGTAAGGAGACTCGGCCAATCGAACCTGTCATTCCCGCACCATCAAGCTCTGAGCAAATGGCCGACAAGACCCTCCGCGAGTTCTCCGCTCCCTCCGCTGCCAACATCCCTATGGGACCAGCTGGCAATATGGGAGATGCGAACTTCGAGATCAAGACCGGTCTCATCACCATGGTGCAGGCTAGCCCATTCTGTGGGAAAGCCAATGAGGACGCTAGTGCTCATCTCCAGCAATTCCTGGAGATTTGCAACACGTTCAAAATGAAGGACGTCACCCCCGACGCTGTTCGCCTTCGACTGTTCCCGTTCTCTCTCCTTGGGAGAGCGAGACAGTGGTTCTACGCAAACCCTGAAGCTGTGAACACTTGGGAGAAGTGTTCAGCTGCGTTCCTTGCAAAGTTCTTCCCGCTGGGCAAGACCAATGCCCTCCGCGGAAGGATCTCAAGCTTCCAGCAGGAGTCGAAGGAGTCGATTCCTGAGGCATGGGAGAGGCTCCAGGAGTACATCCTGGCATGTCCCCACCACGGGATGGATGATTGGCTGATCATCCAGAACTTCTACAACGGGCTTACTCCGTCGGCCCGCGACCACCTCGACGCTGCTGCTGGTGGAGCCTTCTTCTCGCTCACTGTAAGCAAGGCAAAAGCTTTGATCGAGAAGATGGTGTCCAACCAAGGTTGGAATGAAGAGCGCCTCCAACCTCGCCAGCGAGGCATGCACTCCGTCAAGGAGGTTGACATGCTCGCCGCCAAGATTGACCTTCTCATGAAGAAGATGGACGACCAAGCCAATGGAGAAGTGAAAGCCCTAGATGCTCGGATGACTTGCGAGGTCTGTGGCAACACGGGACACTCGGGCAATGACTGCCCTGAGACCCGTGAGGACGTAATGTTCATGGGCAACAACAACAACAACGGCTACCGTCCACAAGGAGGTCAAAGGTTGGGTCCACCACGCCCCAACTACCAAGGAGGTAACTCTGGCAACTTCTCTGGTTTTAATTCCGGTTATAATCAGCCCTCCTTGAAAGATCTTGTGCTTGGTCAAGCTAAGGTTAATGATAACATTAGTAAAAAGCTTGCCACCACTGATAGGACTCTTGAGAGCATCCACACTAAGATAGAGGGTGTTTCCTCTGCTCTCAAGAATCAGCTGAGCTTTAATAAAATGATAGAAACCCAATTAGCTCAGTTAGCTGCTGCTGTTCCTACTGCTGAGTCGGGGAAAATCCCGGGGCAACCCGAGACCCCCTTAGAAAATGTTAATGCGGTTACCACGAGAGGAGGTAAGTCCACTCGGGATCCGCCATACCCTAACCATGCAGGAAAGAACACATCAGCTGAGAAGCCGGCAGAAGAAGAAGAACTGCCGCCCAGGAAAACGGCCCCACATGAGTTCTATGACACGAGCCTCATGCCGTTTCCTGAAAGAAGAAGGAAGCCCACTGTGGACGAGCAGTTCACACGCTTCGTTGAGGTAATCCAGAAGCTGCACATCAACGTGCCCTTGCTGGATGCGATACAAGTACCCACGTACGCTCGCTACCTCAAGGATCTTATCAGCAACAAGCGCCCACTACCGACCACACAAATTGTCAAGCTGACGGAAGAGTGTAGCGCTGCTATACTCAACCGGCTTCCTGAGAAGAAAAAAGATCCAGGGTGTCCCACGATCACCTGCTCGATCGGGACACAGAACTTCGACCATGCCTTATGTGATCTTGGGGCAAGTGTGAGCGTCATGCCGAAGGATGTCTTCGACAAGCTCAACTACACCACACTATCCCCCACGCCGATGCAGCTGCAGCTGGCTGATTCAACGGTCCGCTATCCGGCAGGGATCGCCGAAGATATTCCGGTGAAAATCCGGGATTGCTTCATCCCCGTCGACTTCGTAGTGCTTGATATGGACGTCGGGAAGAGCACACTGCTCATCCTGGGACGCCCATTTCTCAGCACTGCAGATGCTCGCATCGATGTAGGAGCCGGAGAAATCCGCTTCCACATCAATGGCAAGGAGGAGAAGTTTGACTTTCGGCCAAGGAAAGAACAGTGCAACATGATCCGTATCAAGTACGGGCCGAACCCAAGCAACATCAAGGAAGTGGAGGTCACTCCGCCAAAGAAGGACAGCCTCATCACATTCATGAAGAACTTCCTTGAGAAGGAAAAGGTTGCACAGCAACAACTAATGAAGGCAAGGAGGCAAAGGTCACACATTAAGCAACAGCCTCCGAAGTCCACAAGGCAGCAACCTCCGAGGACTGCAAAGAAACAGGCTACGAAGCCTGCAAAACCGCAGCCTCCAAAGCCCGAGAAGCCACCGACCACAACAAAGACCAAGAAGGTGTGGCGAATGAAACAAGAAGCATCATCCGTGTCTTCATCTCCGGGACCGGACAACGCTTCATCGAGCTGAACGCCGGAGAACAGTCCCGCTCGTCGGACTTTAAAAGGTGAGTCCTCGCCGGGAGGTTAAACCGGTAGTTATCCATATTTGCTCTTTTAATTGCATATTTGCTTTCCACCACATTTTGATTTTTCCCGACCACTGCATTTCTGCATTTTTGAATTTTTCCAGCCACCTTGGAATTTTTCAAAACTCATTTGCATTTTTGAAAATTTAGAAAATAGGTTTTTGGGCTTTCCATTTTGAAAAGATTTTTTGTCGAGCTTTTTGAGCAAAAAGGCAGCAGGGGACAAATCCCCTAGCCGTTGGGGAACACATAGGAAAAAGGGGGCTGCCAGGAGGCCCACCTGCCAGGTCGGCCGACCTGGTGGGGTCGGCCGACCCCCTGGCCCCACCTTTTCCTGTGCTCCTTTCTCCCAACGGCTATATGGCCGTTGCTCTGTCCCTTTCTAACGGCCATCTTGCTTCCTTGGCTATAAAACCGCCCAGGAGGAGGAGTTTCACCATTCCAAGCCCATCTTTCACCCCCCTCCTTTGCTCACTTGTTGCTCTCCCAAAATTTCGTGTTCTTCAACTTTACTACAGCCCCAAAAACCCAAAAAAATATTTCCCCTCTGTTTTAGTGCATTTGCCAGTTGTTGTGAGAAGAAAACCAATTTCGGAGAAGCTCGGGTTTGTCGTTTTCACTAACGCTCACCCGAACACTTGTTCGATCTTGTTTTTGTTCTTGTCTTGTGTTTGTTCTTGTGTGCAGCCATGTTCAACCAAATGAATCAAGTCGCCGGAATCAAGCGGAGAAAAAGCACTCGTGCAAGCACGAGCCAAGCATCCTCCGTCGAGCTCACACCAAGTCCGGGGCATGGTGACCCCGAAGCTGAAATTCCGGAGGAAAGGCCGGCCTTGCTCATCACCGAGGAGCATCTCGACATCAAGGACGACCGCGAGGGCCAAGCCATCGCGCTCATGAGAGAACGGCCATTCGCCCACACCCGACGCTTCGATCCGGACTTCCTCGAGAAAATAGGTATGAGAGAAGAATTTGCCTCTATTTTTCGCACTATGGGTTGGCTAAATTTCGTAGAAGTAGATGAGCCGGGTTCTCGTTTGCTTACTATGCAGTTTTTATGCACCCTTAGAAAGTATGATAAAGGCATTTCTTTTTGCTTGTTTGGGCAAGAGCGCTTGGTCACATGGGGTGATCTTCATGCTATGCTAGGTCTAAATCCTAAATGTAGGCTAGACTTAGATAAAGCACTAAAGGGGTTCCATAAAGAAGGTTTTTGGAAAAAGATTTCCAGAAACGAGTGGGGTCCCAAGCCTAGAACAAGTGCCATCCATAATCCTACACTTAGATTTATGCATGTGTGGTTGGCTATGACCTTGTTTCCTCGAGGTGACATTAGGGTTGTCCGGCAAGATGAATTAAAAAATACTTTATGCCATGGTTAAGAAAATTAGGGTGTCACCCGCGGAATGCATGATTGATCAATGGTTAGACAATATAAAGTTGACAGGACCAATTGAGTGCACCTCTTTAGTTACTCGCATTGCGCAGAAGTGTGGTCTGCTTGAGAATGTTCATGTTGAATATTTGACGGTAGATAGAGAATTTCTAGGCGAGGACTATTTTGTGCAAGGACATACTTTGAAACATGGTCCAGATAATACCTTGATCTATCACTTCCCCGGGTATACAAATGAATTCCCGTTACCTAACCCGGGTCTTCGTTTGTATCACTGTCGGGCACTAACCCTCCCACTTGAGCCAGTGGGAGAAGTTCGCAGGCATAGTGTTTCAGGGCGACCGACACGTTCCCGTAGGCATATGGAGCCTACACCGGAGTTTCACACTCCGACCGGAGATCCGGTATGGGAGCAGCCCCCGCCACAGGACGAGGCGGGTGCATCAACATGGCAGGCCGGAGCATGGGAATCTCAGTACAATTACCCCATGCAGACGTCATCAAGTTCAAGCGGACCGCCATCCTTTGCCACTCGGTCATTCTCATCCCGTGGGTTCCGTGAACTCAACTATGGGATGGCCGAGTTGACAAGGAGGGTGAACGACATTGATTTGCGCACCGAGAGCATGCAACAAACTCTCACGCAACATGTCACCGACACCCAGCAATGGCAGAATTTCAGCGACAACCAATTCCGCCAGCTGAACGCGATGATGGCTCAGAATCAGAACAATTGGGATGCCTTCTTCCGCTCCCAAGGCTACGACCCGAACCAGCAGATATGAGCAAGAACAAGCTTGGGGGAGGACCCCCCTTCTCACGGTAACTTGTATCTTTCCCCTTCCCTTTATTTCTTGCATTTGCTAAATCTGAAAATCCATAAAAATTTGCAAAATATAAAAAGAACAAAAATATTTCCCTTTTTCATGCGCGGTATGAATGTGTATAATTTTCCTATGTTGAGATGATGAATAGTTGCTCTGTCCTTTATTCCTCTCTAAAGCTAGTTTACAACTTAGTACTCTCTCAAGAGTTAGGTTTGTTGGTAAATCTTGCCTTGAACTTGAATCTTGTGGGTAGCATATGCATTCTCTAGTTCTAAGTTGTTGAGAGGTATGATATGATAGATAGGGCTGCTATGATCTTGCTCAACGTAAAGCTTGAATTCCGGAGTTTTATTTTTCAAAATGACAAATTGATAAGTTCCTCAATGATGAAATTCCCACCACAGCCATATGTAGTGTTTACATTTGAAAACCTTTACACATATGCTGCTTGTTTCACATTGAGCTTAGTCAAAATTGTTGTGACCCTAGTAGAACTCTTTTCATGCTTTCTTGATCAAGATCATATACACACATCCACCGCCATGAGCTATCCTTCTAAATCAAGAAGATAGCATCCACCATATCCACCATATCCACCGTGAGCTATTCTTCTACACCGGAAGAAAGCCACTATCCATCCATCCATCCAAAGAAACACTCCATATATCCATTGCAAAATTCCTCTCTCAAAGTATTCATTGCAAACTAGGACTATGGCTATGCAAAAAGAAAAGAAAAAAATGCTCAAAAAAAAGAGAGCAAGCAAAAGATAGCCATAGCCTAGAAACTCCAAAAGAGAGAAGGAAAATTCAAAAAGGAGTTATTTCTTCCCAATCCACCATTCCTCCGTTCTCCCACACACTTGCACATCTTGATCAAGATTGTTTGAATTGATGTTTTTCTTGGATCCGGTCTTTTGACATAGCAATATTATGTGAACATGAGTGCCTCATATATCCCTACCTTGAGCTCCACATAAAGCCTTATTTAGAAGTAGGTGATTATAGGCAACACTTTGCCTTGGTGAGGAATCATACACATATTGAGTGATCTGAGAGAATCATTTGAGGAACTTGGTTTTTTATTTTCAAAATCTTTTGAAAACCTCCGGAATAACATAGCGGAATCTAGAGCAAGTGATTGGTGCCCTGCAATTGTTCTATCTCTCAACTGCCCAAGACAATGAGGTGTAAAAGCCCCATGGATCGAGGTAAATGGGTAAGTTATGTGCCAACATATTTAATTCTAGGAAGAGTACTTTGTTGTGCGCATAGTATTATTGAGGAGTAGGACATTGTAGCAACTCCTGATCAACAACTTAAGTTTATCTTTGCTTCAGGACGAGCAAAGGGTAAGCTTGGGGGAGTTTGTTGACGGCTGCTAAGTACCATTTTCAACCGTCAACTATACTCAAATAAAGGAGAATTTGGCATTTCATACACGCATGCTTTATCACAATAATATAGTTCCACTTGTACTTGGAGAACTTTGTGCATGCAGGAGGAAATGTGAAGGAAACACCTCAAAAGGCAAGAAAACACACTTTCAACCAATCAGAGAGTGCCACATGGACGTCACACGGATTGAAGGGCCCATTTTCAGCACTTAACCGACGTAACTCCCTGTAATACCGCGCAAACCGACGTCAGGGCCCACAGGACAGCCACCTGGAGAAAGCACAGGCCAGGAGGGGCCACCCCCAGGTCGGCCGACCTGGTCAGGTCGGGCGACCTGGTCTGGCGCCCTCTCCGCCTGGGCTTCCACGTGTTGGCTCCTCCGCGACTCCTGATGGCGGTTTGAGGTGCCTTCCGTGGCGGTTACTCTCCCTTGCCGACCTATTGAGGCTATAAATAGAGGGTGAGGGCCTTCACATTCAACACACACCACAAGAAGCATTTCTCTCTTGCTAGTAGTAGTTCTTGGAGTTTTAGTGGAGTTAGGCTGAGTCTAGAGCTCTCTAGTCCCAAGTCTTCACTTGGAATTGGTATGGCTCTTGTATCTTTTCCCTTTTGTAAGACTTTGCTCTTATCAATATATATATCTTTTCTATATAGTTGTGCTTGGGTCATGAGTTTCTTGTTTGATTTTGTGATCCATATATGTGATAGTATAGTCTACTTGTGTGATAGTAGTTTATATTTATTATACTACTATTGTCATGCTAGTTATATACCGTCACTATAGTCTAGTTTATATGTTATAGTCTCTATGCTTAGTTTTAGCTGATAAAGTATAGCATGGGTTTGGTGATCGTATTCGTACGGTAACTCTGCCTCGTTAATAGTAATCGCGGAGGGGCAGAGTGCTCTTTGGTCATGCAAGTATGGTACTTGGGTGACTGATTTGCATCAATTATTCGTTAGTCTACTGGTTCGTTGAGGTAGGCGGCAGGTGGTGACAGCCCTGTCCGTCCTTTGAAATCCTCCCCGCTAGGCTAGTGCGTAGGCTCTTGGCGGAAGTCGCCTGTGGATGCAGGGGTAAGTCCGTGCCTGAAGTGCTATACTATTGACTGCTGAACCTGAGTGTGGGTCTGTATGTATTCTACTTAGGCTATGCAACTGTATAGGAATGTATAGTAGGAGTAGCTTAGCCTAGTCTTTCCTCCACTAGACTTTATTTATTTAGTAGGAATCTTCTGTGTGTGTCACACTACCCCGTTATTATCATGTACCCGCCTGTCTTGGTTAGATATCCTTGCTAATTGTTAACATGATCTTATATGTTAGTAACGCTTCTTGATCATAACCTTCCTTTGGGATAAACAAATACGATACCCTGAATACTTCCGGGTGAAATGCTACAGCGGTATTCTCCGTGCGCTTGCGGATTTTACCTACTTGACTCTGGGACATATTAGTGAACCGTTTCTGGCCCCGTGCCGGGAATGATTTATTAATATGGCTTAGCAAAAGTCAACAGGTACAGAGGGAGATTGCAGATGATAGCCAGGTCGTCGATCGCGCCCCCCGCCTGGCATGTGAGACGGTAATCCTCGAGCTAGAGTCCGGGATCCGTCTCGCTCGCGTACTTGGTAACTGTCAGAGGCGCTCGAAAGCGCTGCGGAACTTAGCGCTGCGGATATGCAAACTGAAGACCCGTGGCCCAGGAGGGCTTGGGCTCTGTCTCTACTCCTCGTCATTGTCCTCGTACCGGTTGATGACCCCTTTCCATGTCAGTCGCTCTTTTTCGTGTCGGTGTGCTCTAAGGGTGTGGCATGCGTTGCGATGAGCACCGACCCGGTCATGAACCGAGGCGTTCTTGGGCATACCTCTGGCCTGGAGGGGTTGCCGAACCGAGTGCTACTGTGACCCGACGACGCTGCCTCCTCCGGTGCACCTAGACATGGAGATCTGTTGGCTGGACTGAGCGGCGCGCCGTTGCGAGCTCTCCGCTTGGAGCGCGGCGGCCTTCGCAAGGAGAGCCGCGGCTTCTCATTGAGCTAGCTGGGCTTCCTGCATCGTGGGTTCGGGGAGAGTCTTGAGCAACGTGACAGCTGCTGCTATGTTTTGTCCCACACGAGCAAACTGTGGGGACCCTTGGTTGTCGGCGAGGATGCGCTGATGGACATCACGAGCAGTGGTCCGAGCGCGTCCGCCCGCGCCGGAGTGGGCCAGCTCACGGTCTATCTCTTACTTCTTGTGCTCAAGCTAGCGCCGTGTTTTCTTCTAGCTCTGGCCTTCTGGACCTCAGCCGCTGCTGGAGGTCCTCTAGGCGAGGTGTGGGTTGTGGCTGGCCGACCGTGGCGACGGGGATGCCAACGAGCGTCTCCTCGACCCCGCACCCGTCGCCGAGTTCCCTAAAGCAAGGGTTCCGGGGTTTGCCATTGCCCTGGCTACTGAGGCTCCAGCACCCACCATAGCCGGCATGGGTGTGAGCTCTAGCATGTGGCATTCGCGCGGGAGATCATCGCTTCCCGTGCAGCTTCCTGAGTTTTTCAGACCACGCGGGTAACCATCTAGGGGGGCTTCAGTGAGCCTATCCAGGTGGAGAGGCTCGCCCCCGAGGAACTGTCCATGGACGTTCGCAAGCATGAACGTGAACTACCGGAGGTCATCTTGGTCGGGCGCGGGGCCCAAATAACGCTCCAGGCAGAACCACAGCTCGTCGCGATAGTCGGTTGGCGGCATGGGCCAGCTGGCAGCCCGTGGCCTGGCTGGCTCAAGCCGGACCGTGCTCATTGCCTCATTGGCAATAGTGGTGGCCTCCATGATGGGGTCTGATAGTGTCTCGCTGACGAACTCCAATGCCCCGTCTATCGCAATGACGAAGTCGAGGGTGTGACCTAAGTCCTTCAGCCACCACTAGCGCGCCGTCGCGAGGATGGGTGCCGGGGCTGGAGGTGGCAAGGATGCTAGGATGCTGACGCACAACAATTTCTGGTCGCCCGTGGCAACAAACTCCAGGCTCCCGAAGAAAATGCTGGCGCCAGGAGCCCAAAACATGGAGGAAGTGGCCATCCGAAATGAAAGGTGAGTACGGATTGAAACGCGCAGAAGCCCCTATCTGGCGCGCCAACTGGCAGTGTTTAGATCACCAGCAAGTAGTATTTGTTCCAGGGGCATGTGTTTCAGTTTTGGTGATGGCTATGCAAGAGGACACAAGGATTATATTTGTTCGGGGATAATCCCATACATCCAGTTCTCAGCTCTGCTCGTGTTACTTGCACCGGGGTATACAGTGGTGATGAGTCTGTGCATGATTATGTGTAGAGGTTCAGAGAAGTGCGCAACTAGTGTTTTAGTCTACAATTAATACATAATCAGATGATGGAGATTGCTTTTAATGGTTTAGTTGCACCTCTAAGGGACAAGTTTCCCTCCGCCGAATTTGAGAGTCTGTCCCAGCTAGTGCAGAAGGTGTCGATCCAGGAGAACCTGACTCGGGGGGCAAGGTCTAGGCCGGTTCAAGTCAACTATAATTATTATGATTCTGAATCTGGGGAAGAAACTGAAGATATGGATATGGCTGAGTGGACTAGGAGTAAGAGCATTTTGTCGTGTCCTTGGGTAAAGTAGAACGGGCTAGAAGAAAAATACTTCTACATTACCTAGGAAGATAAGATATTTGACATGCTGTAATAGGAGAAAAATATTCAGTTCCCGCCTAATCATGTGATTCCACCTGCTGAAGAATTGAAGAAGAAGAGATACTGCAAGTGGCATAATTCACCGTCTCATAATATCAACGATTGCATGGTTTTCAGGAGACAGATTCAAATAGCGATTGAACAGGGCAAGATAAAGTTGACTAAAGGTGCTTTGAAGATCGATGGGCATCCTTTCCCAGCAAATGTCAACATGGCTGGTATCGACAATGTGGAAGCCTTTATTCATCGGTATTAAAAGAAGAGAGACAGGGAGATGAAGGAATCACGAGTGGATCCGCACTAGGAATGCTCGTTCTTTCAATATTGTTGGGACGACCACATGAAGCTTCCTTTGATCAACAATTGTCCTATTTGCAGCAGGCGT
Source organism: Eleusine indica (assembly GCA_030378355.1). Lineage (NCBI taxonomy): Eukaryota > Viridiplantae > Streptophyta > Magnoliopsida > Poales > Poaceae > Eleusine > Eleusine indica. The sequence goes on from CM059497.1 coordinate 19,737,091, forward strand.
GTGAACCAGATGTACAGAGAGACTCCCAAGGACCATCAGCACCAGAATCGACAAAGCAACATTAAAGAGTCAATGAAGGGAGAAGTCGATTGGCAAGACAAAGTGTCAGCTTTTGATCGAACTGGGGCAAAAGAGACTAAATAAAAGGCTAAGTTCGATAAAGAAGTCAATAAAGAATTGCAGGAGGAACAAGAACAAAGTGACCAATGGTGTCCATTTGGTATATTTTCTAGGAGCCAGAAATGAAAAGTTCATAGGATGCGATGTCGACAGATAAGTGCTGGCAAATATTATTATGATGAAGATGATGACCAGCCGCCTGGTTTGGAGGCCAAAAGTGAAGTCACAGGTATAGGTACCTAGTGCTACAGTGGGCATGGTGATGATGCTTCAACAAGAGTTCATGGCCTCAGAAGAAGAATTGTTTGCTGATGACGATGAAGTACCTCAGTTAGTGTTTGACATCTAGCAAGCGGTGTTTGATAAATCAGACAAAACTAAACATCGGCACTTGAAGGCTTTATATTTGAAAGGATTTGTCAACGCGATGCCGATGGGGAAAATGCTAGTTGATGGAGGTGCTTTAGTCAATATCATGCCAATCACTACTGCCAAAAAGTTGGGTAAGACTGACAATTATTTAATCGATACTAGTATGATTTTGCGGGATTATGGTGGTCATACTACAGCAGCCAAGGAAGTCTTGAATGTAGAGCTCATAATCGGCAGCAAAACTTTGTCGGTTATATTTTTTTGTTATTGATGGAAAGGGAACCTACAACCTTCTGCTGGGTCGTGATTGGATATATGCAAATTGTTGTGTACCATTGACACTACACCAGTCTCTGGTCCAATGGATCGGTGATCAAGTAGAGGTGGTCCCGGCCGATTAAACTGTTAATGTTGCATCGACCGATTTAGCGCCGTGGCACGCGGGTGATATGGAGTGTCTGTCTGGCAAGATTTGGGATGGAGATTACATCAAGATTAGTACTCAGGGTCTTGAGGTGGTGGGCCAGTCAAATTCAAAGTTGTTTCTCTGATAGGCGCCCCAATGGAATTCGTAGAAGATGGCAAGCTAGGGAAAGGATTTATGTCGGGCCATGAGTTACAAGAAGTCGATATAGGCGATGTGATAAGCCAAGGCAAACATTTATCATTAAGAAATTGGATGAGGATTTTAAAGTTGTTAATAAAATTGTTGAAAGAGTATCGGGATTGTTTTGCTTGGGATTATTCTGAAATGTCCAGTCTTTGCCGATCTATTGTTGAACATCGGCTGCCCATCAAACCTGGATATCGACCTTACAAGAAACCGCCACAAAGGATTGATCCTAAGATTTATGATGACCTCAAGGCTGAGATTAACAGATTATATGATGCTATATTCATTAGGCCTTGCCGATATCCAAAGTGGGTTTCAAATATTGTGCCTGTTTTCGAGAAGTGTGGGAAGTTTAGAGTTTGTATCGACTTTCGACTGTTGAACAGGGCTACGCCAAAAGATGATTACCCAATGCCGATGGCAGATCTTCTGGTTGATGCAACAACAGGGCATAACATTGTTAGTTTTGTGGATGGTAATGTTGGACACAATCAGATTTTTTATAGCAGAAGAAGATATACTGAAGACTACTTTCGGGTGTCTAGGGTCTATTGGAGTATATGAATGGGTTGTTATGATGTTTCGGCTAAAAAATGCTGGAGCCACATATCAGAGAACCATGAATTATATTTTTCATGGTCGGATTGGCAGGTTAGTAGAAATTTATATTGATGATGTAGTGGTTAAATCCAGACAAATGGAAGATCATATAGCCCATTTGTGGGAGGTACTTGAGAGAACAAGAAAGTATGCTTTGAAGATGAATCCAAAAAAGTGTGCTTTCGGTGTATCGGCCCATGTAGTGGTTTTTATTATGCATGAAAGAGGAATCAAAATTGGTCCAAAGAGTATCAAAGTTGTAAATGATACCGAGCCTCCTGTTAACAAGACCGAGTTGCAGTCCTTGATCAACAAAGTTAATTTCATTCGGAGGTTTATCTCAAATCTATCAAGGAAACTCGATGTGTTTACTCCTTTGTTGAAACTAAAGGCCAGTCAGAAGTTTGTGTGGGAACCTGAGCATCAAAAAGCACTATATGATATCAAGAAGTATCTGATCTCGCCTCCAATATTGGTACCGCCCAGAGACGGGTTGCCCTTTAAGAATTATCTTGAGGCTGATAAGAAGTCAATCGGATCGACTTTGATTCAAGAACAAGATGGCAAAGAGAGGGTTGTGTTTCATTTAATCTGAAGATTGATTGATACCAAAACCAAGTACACTAAGATTGAACAATTATGTTTATGTCTATATTTTTCATGTGTGAAGTTAAGGCATTATTTGCTATTGAACGAGTGTGTGGTGGTATGCAAAGCCGATGTCATCAAGTATATGTTATCGGCTCCAATTTTGAAAGGTAGGATTGGAAACTAGTTGCTCGCACTGGCCGAATATGACTTAACGTACGAATCTGCTAAAGCTGTTAAAGGTCAAGATCTAGCTGATCCAGTTGTCGAGCATTGTGGTTCAAAGGTCTTGATGGTGGATCTGGTGCCATGGTTATTGTTTTTCGATGGTTCTGGGTGCAAGATTGGGTGTGGCATCGAGCTCGTGATTATATTGCCTGCCAGAAGAAGAATGTGATATATTAAGGTTATTTTATGACAAGTGTCAAGATGTGATCCGAGGCTTTGAAGCGGTCAAATCTGAGCATGTCCCAAGAGAGCAGAATATAGAAGCGAATGATTTAGCACAAAAGGCATCGGGCTATCAATTGAATACCAATGGAGTCATTATCGATATAGCCGATGTCGATGAAGAAGACTTCAGGTCCATGATCGTTCAATATATCAGAGATCCGACTCAACATACTCTTTCGAACATTCGATATATGGCGTCGAGGTATGTTTTATTAGAAGAGAAGTTTTATTATCGGACGATTGATGTGTACTTTTAAGATGTTTAAATCAAGAAGAAGCCAAAGTTGTTATGTGCGAAGTCCATGAAGGAATTTGTGGTACGCATCAATCGGCCCATAATATGAGATGGTTGTTGATGTGAACAAGGGTTCCCGATCTTCCGAAAGGTTCTTGGTAAGTTGATTTGGTCGGAGGCGACACACAAATCGATCCGGCTTCAGAACAGCACGTTCTAAACCCCGCAATCGCAGCACGACGTCTCCTCTGGTTATCAACCGGCCAAAAGACGATTGACCTCACCGAGAAGGCTAATCCCTGCCTGCGAATCAAGAACACAAGCAAGAACAACGAAGAATGCAACACAATTGCAGATGTATGATTAAACTCTCGAAGTTGGGGTCTCACAAACCGATGAACGGCAAAACTGTTTATGAACAGAATTGATCTAAGCAAAACCCGAACCCTAATGGTGCGGTGGCGGCTGTATATAAAGACCCTAGGGTCATGCAAGACCCTCTGGACACGCCCCTAATTGGGCTCAACTAGATACAAAGCCCAAAGGCCAAAAATAGGCGACGCAACACCGACACAGATTCTGGACTCTGTCTTGTTTTGACGATTCCCGATGACTCCGGATGAATTTTGACATGAGGCCGGCGGCATTGGAAAGGTCTTCTCCTTATCTTTCCGTGCATATGTAGAACGTCCAAATCCGAGTCCGTATGCGTCCTGGGCGACTGTTTTAGTACAGACTGGTCCTGGGCCCCGAAACAGACTCGAAGTCGGTTTTGATTGGGCCTCCACTTTGGCTTCCAAGCCCTTGCTGGTCCTCCACGTTTCCAACTCCTTCTCCCATCATCTCCTGGTCTTCTCCATGGTTTCTAATCATAAAATAATCATTAGGTAGCAAACCATTCTCAAAAATAACATATAGCGAAGAACGTAAGAACGAGCTCACCTCTAAATTTAGTCGTCGTGCACGAGCTCTAGTCATTGGACCTTGCAAGTCCAGATTTGGAGGAGTGTTGTGTGTATCCATAGGAGTGATGTCCTCATCATCCTCCCCCTCTTGAAGTGGTGTCGTCCTCGACTCGAGCTCATCCTCTTCTCCTAAGTATGGTTTCAAATCTGAAATGTTAAAAGTAGGACTAACCCCGAACTCGGGAGGCAACTCAAGTTTGTATGCATTATCATTAATCTTCTCTATTATTTTGAATGGACCATCAGCTCTAGGCATTAGTTTAGACTTTCTCAATTCTAGAAATCTATCCTTCCTTAAGTGTAACCACACTAAATCTCCTACATCAAGCTTTACTTCCTTTCTACCCTTACTGCCAGCAATTTTATACTTTTCATTCATCTTTTCAATGCTAAGTCTAGTGGTCTCATGCATTTGCAAAATAAATTCAGCACGCTCCTCAGCATCAACATGAACTCTCTCATTAATAGGTAGAGGAAGTATATCAAGTGGAGTACGGGGATCAAAACCATACACTACCTTGAATGGACTTACCTTGGTAGTAGAATGTGTTGCCCGATTATAAGCAAACTCAACATGAGGTAAGCATTCTTCCCATTGCTTCAAATTTTTCTTCAAAATAGCTCGCAACATAGTACCCAAAGTGCGGTTCACAACCTCAGTTTGTCCATCAGTTTGTGGATGACAAGTTGTAGAAAATAACAACTTTGTACCCAACTTATTCCAAAGTGTGCGCCAAAAATGACTCAAGAATTTTGCATCACGATCTGAAACAATAGTAGAAGGCATACCATGCAAACGTACAATTTCTTTGAAAAAAAGATCAGCAATGTAACTAGCATCATCAGTTTTATGACATGGTATAAAGTGTGCCATCTTGGAAAAACGATCCACAACAACAAAAATGCTATCGCTCCCCCTCTTAGTCCTAGGCAGTCCTAAAATAAAGTCCATAGAAATATCCGCCCAAGGAATAGAAGGAACAGGAAGTGGCATGTATAAACCATGTGGATTCAATCGAGACTTAGCTTTTTGACATGTAGTGCAGCGAGCAACAAAACGCTCAACATCTTTCCTCATCCTTGGCCAAAAGAAGTGTGTGGCCAAAATATCCTCTGTCTTCTTAGCACCAAAATGACCCATCAATCCACCTCCATGCGCCTCCTGCAACAACAAAAGACGAACGGAACCAACTGGAATGCATAGGCGGTTAGCTCTAAACAAGAATCCATCATTCAACACAAATTTGTGCCAAGCACGACCTTCTTTACAGTGCAGGAATACATCTTTAAAATCAACATCAGCAACATATTGTTCCATTGCCTCAAGTCCAAAAATTCTACAATCAAGTTGAGACAACAAAGTATATCGCCTAGATAAAGCATCAGCAATCACATTATCCTTCCCTTTCTTATGTTTAATAATATAAGGAAAAGACTCAATAAACTCAACCCATTTAGCATGTCTACGGTTCAAATTGCATTGAGAACGAATATACTTAAGTGATTCATGATCAGAATGAATAACAAATTCTTTGGGCAACAAATAATGACGCCACGTCTCTAAAGAACGTACAAGTGCATATAGTTCCTTATCATACGTGGAATAATTCAAAACAGGCCCAGTAATTTTCTCACTAAAGTATGCAACAGGTTTACCATCTTGCATCAAAACACCACCAATGCCTATACCACTAGCATCACATTCAAGCTCAAAAGTCTTATCAAAATTGGGTAATTGCAGCAATGGTGCATATGTAAGTTTGTCCTTCAAAGCATCAAAAGACTCATGATGTACCTTACCAAAATGGAAGTTAACGCCCTTCTTTGTCAACTCATGCAATGGTGCAGCAATGGTGCTGAAATCTTTGACAAAGCGGCGGTAGAAACCAGCAAGACCAAGAAAACTCCTCACCTGTGTGATAGTTTTTGGTACAGGCCAGCTCTTTATGGCTTCAATCTTTGCCTCATCCACCTCAATTCCCTGTGGAGTCACAACATAGCCAAGAAAAGAGACTCGATCCGTGCAAAAGGTGCATTTCTCAAGGTTACCAAATAAACGTGCAACTCGCAAAGCATCAAAAATAGCACGCAAATGAATCATATGATCATCCATGGATTTGCTATAAATCAAGATATCATCAAAGTAAACAACCACAAATTTGCCAATAAAAGGTCTTAAAACCTCATTCATCAAACGCAAAAAAGTACTGGGTGCATTAGTTAACCCAAAAGGCATTACTAACCACTCATACAACCCGAATTTGGTTTTGAAAGTTGTTTTCCATTCATCTCCAAGTTTCATTCTAATTTGATGGTAGCCACTACGCAAATCAATTTTAGTGAAAATTATAGCACCACATAACTCATCAAGCATGTCGTCTAGCCTAGGAATAGGATGACGATACCTAATAGTAATGTTATTAATGGCTCTACAATCTACACACATACGCCAAGAACCATCTTTCTTAGGAACCAAAAGTACAGGAACAGCACAAGGACTAAGTGATTGACGAACATACCCACGATCCAAAAGGTCTTGGACTTGTCGTTGTATCTCCTTAGTCTCCTCAGGGTTGGTCCTATAAGCAGCACGGTTTGGCAAAGTAGCACCAGGAATCAAATCAATTTGATGCTCAATCCCTCTCAAAGGTGGCAATCCCGGGGGTATCTCAGCTGGGAAAACATCCTCATACTCCTGCAAAAGGTTAGTGACAGCAGGAGGCAAAGCACTAGAAGCAATATCACCAAGCAAAAACAAGGCTTGTTTGCATATCAAAGCATAGCAAATATCATCAGTAGAAATTTCAGCAAGCTCAGATTTTGTGGCAAGACATGAACGACCTTGTAATTTAATTGCAGCACCCTTAGAACTTGAAGAATCATTAACATTACTTGGTGTAGAAGCAGAATTAACAGGTTGCTGAATTTCAGGGCTTTTATTTTTCAAACTAGCAGCTCGTTCTAAATTAGCTTGTACAATTTCAGCAGGGGTCATTGGTAACAAAGTAATTTTAGTTCCTTTATGCATAAAAGTGTACTTATTACTTTTACCATGGTGTACAGCATCATTATCAAATTCCCAAGGTCTACCCAATAAAAGTGAACAAGCTTGCATGGGTACAACATCACAATCAACAGAATCCACATAGGAACCAATGGAAAAAGGAACTCTGCAAGTTTGTGTTACCTTAGCTTTTCCAGAGTCATTTAACCACTGAATGTAGTATGGATGTGGATGTGGGCATGTGGTCAAATCAAGCTTCTTAACCACATCAGAACTCACCAAATTGTTGCAGCTTCCTCCATCAATGATGACACGTGCCCGACGGTTCTTGATGACGAAGAAAATCTGGAACAAGTTATGTCGCTGCATCATCTCGGGCTGCTGGATTTGTGTGCTAAGCACACGCTGCACAATAATATTCATGTAGCCCGTGGTATCTCCGCCTCCAAGGACGAGGTCACCACTGGTGGCAGCGACATCCTCCTCCTCATCCTCCACATCGGAGGTGCTCATGTAACCGCCATCATCTGTCGCCACATATGCTCGCCTACTTGGGCAATCTTTCTGCACATGGCCAAGACCATGGCATCGGTGGCACTGAATCCCTGTAGTGCGTCCCGTCGAAGCAACAGAGGAGGCACTACTAGCCGGTACCTGCACAGAATTTTTACCTGAGCGCGTAGAAGGGGCAGGGGCTGATCTTGGTGCTGCAGAAACAACACTAGCTGGTGGGGGCGGCCGGAAAGATAGCTTGGGCAGCCCCGAAGTCCCCGTCTGCCGTGGTGGGTAGAAATTCCTGGACTTGCTGTACTCCTCAAAAGCCTGGAAAAGTCCCTGTGATTCTTTCTCTGCAAGCATAGCATACTGGAAACACTGGTTGAGGGTATAAAATTCTTTATAGTCAAGGATGTCCTGAATTTCTTTTCTCAAACCAGAATAAAAGCGGCAAATCTGATCCTCTACTTTTTCAACCACAGCACAACGAATCAAACCCTTCTGAAGCTCACTAAAATACTCCTGAACAGTTTTATCTCCTTGATCTAAACGCTGCAGTTTATTACGAATTTCTCTATAAAAAGAAGGAGGAACAAAACGATCACGCATTTCTACCTTAAGTTCTTCCCAAGTAGTAGGCAAATCGGTTTCAGCAGCTAGACCACTCCACCAAACAATAGCAAAGTCCTTAAACTCACTAGTGGCTTGTCTAACTCTATGTTGTTCAGGAACAAGGTGGGCATTAAATTTTTGTTCTACCGTCATTTCCCAATCAAGGCAAGCATCACCATCGTACTGACCCGAAAATGAAGGAATTGAAAACTTAATTTTAGCATACGGATCATCTGGAGCATAGTTACCTTGTGTGCGACGGTTGTGGTTGTGGAAACCACCCATACCTTGAGGGTTACGTTGCAAACGGCGTCGTAACCTTGCGGTCCTTGTAGCTGACCTATCGACGGTGCCATCAGCCTTATACACCGTTGCTTCATCATGATCGTCTTCAACGTCGTTGTTGGTGTCGTTGTTGGTGTTGTTGTTGTTGTTGTTGTTGTTGTTGTTGTTGGTCTTGTGAGCGGTCTCCAATTCGACAACCTGATCGGTTAGCTTAGAGACTCTCTTATCCAACCGCTCAATGCTTTCTCCCAGGTGAAGCTTGGTAACGGCGTCGGTGACGGCCCTGGTGATCGTCTCTGCCAAATCACTCTGAACCGCCTGCAAAGCCTTCTGTAACTGATTTTGGCTCACGCACTCATCCAATTTGGAGGGTGAAGCACCCTCCCCATCGCTTCCTGACATCAGAAACACCAAAACAGGAAACAAAAAGTGAAGGTTATCCCTACAAAACTACTAAGCAGTGGTGCCTCTCAACACAGCAAAAAAGTAAGCTTCTTGCAAAGCTCTTACAAAGTTCTGAAAACAACAAAGCGAAGGATACCAGGGAGAAGTGTTCCACGATTGCAAGGGTTACCAAATAACCTATGTGCTGTCTAGAAGAAGTATGTAGAGCTAGGAAGGCCAAATATATATATATGAGTGGCACACAAATCAAAAACAGATAGTAAAGCTGAATAAGTGCCCAAATAACTTGTCCCTAGTTGCTGGTCTAACTAGGTCCTAGAACAGTAGTGATAGCAAAGAAGAAACAAAGAGACAAAGGGACACAGTCGATAACAGGGGGCTTAGTGTAAAACAGCCAAACTCAGTAATTCCAGGGGGCTAGATGGAGCACTAGTAGGAATCCCAAATTTCGTTTTTTTGATTATATTTTTTTGATATTTGTTTTTCAACTCACTAGCAATGGGGGAGAAACCACAAAAAATTTCAGCTCAAACAGAGCTAGGACGTGGCCTACAGAAAATCTTGAAGTTTCAGAAAACGTCGGGTTTCAACTTGAATGAATTTTTTCTTTATCTTCCCGATTTTTTTTGAATTTGTTGAATTTTCTTTATCTTCCCAGAACTTTTCGTCAAGAATCTCCTGTAAAAATTTCAGCCAAAACGGACAACTGAGCGAAAAGTTATGGCTGTTTTACCGAAGAGGTGTCGGAATCGGTTTTGAAGAACCCGGGGGTTTGAGTGAAATCCGAGTCGGGCCTGGGGTCGGGTAGGGATTTTTTTGGCGAGGTGGATGCAGCGGAAAGTGGAATTTATGAAAATTGGTCCGAGGTGGTGAGGGTAGGTTTAGGGTGGGATTAGGGTGGGCGTGTTGATCAATCAACCCTAGCACACAAAGCCGACAAAACCGAGGATGGTGAAGGGGATGGCGGCTAGGGTTGCAAGAGAAACACTACTGACGACAAAAACACAAACTAAACCAGCGACTAAACAAGAACTAGGGCACAAACTCAACACTACGGACTCTGAAATTGAAATATGCAAAGGCTAAACACGTGGTTATGGGAGGGGGAAATTTTTTTTTTGGTATTTTCAGTGGACGATAGGAAGAACACGAAAACAAAACTAAAGGGTAGTGTGAACCTGACGGTGCACCTGAAGCTCTGATTACCACTTGATGTGAACAAGGGTTCCCGATCTTCCGAAAGGTTCTTGGTAAGTTGATTTGGTCGGAGGCGACACTCAAATCGATCCGGCTTCAGAACAGCACGTTCTAAACCCCACAATCGCAGCACGACGTCTCCTCTGGTTATCAACCGTCCAAAAGACGATTGACCTCGCCGAGAAGGCTAATCCCTGCCTGCGAATCAAGAACACAAGCAAGAACAACGAAGAATGCAACACAATTGCAGATGTATGATTAAACTCTCGAAGTTGGGGTCTCACAAACCGATGAACGGCGAAACTGTTTATGAACAGAATTGATCTAAGCAAAACCCGAACCCTAATGGTGCGGTGGCGGCTGTATATAAAGACCCTAGGGTCGTGCAAGACCCTCTAGAAGCGCCCCTAATTGGGCTCAACTAGATACAAAGCCCAAAGGCCAAAAATAGGCGACGCAGCACCAACACAGATTCTGGACTCTGTCTTGTTTTGACGATTCCCGATGACTCCGGATGAATTTTGACATGAGGCCGGCGGCATTGGAAAGGTCTTCTACTTATCTTTCCGTGCATATGTAGAACGTCCAAATCCGAGTCCGTATGCGTCCTGGGCGACTGTTTTAGTACAGACTGGTCCTGGGCCCCGAAACAGACTCGAAGTCGGTTTTGATTGGGCCTCCACTTTGGCTTCCAAGCCCTTGCTGGTCCTCCACGTTCCCAACTCCTTCTTGCATCATCTCCTGGTCTTCTCCATGGTTTCTAATCATAAAATAATCATTAGGTAGCAAACCATTCTCAAAAGTAACATATAGCGAAGAACGTAGGAACGAGCTCACCTCTAAATTTAGTCGTCGTGCACGAGCTCTAGTCATTGGACCTTGCAAGTCCAGATTTGGAGGAGTGTTGTGTGTATCCATAGGAGTGATGTCCTCATCAGTTGTTAAAGAGAACTAGGTACTATTGGCCTACTATGCTAGAAGATTGTTTCAAATATTACAAGAGGTGTCAAGATTGTCATAAGTTTGGAGCAATACAGAGAGCACCGGCATCGGTTGTGAATCCAATTATTAAGTCGTGGTCGTTTAGAGGATGGGGCCTGGATATGATTCTCCAGATTCATCCAGCATCAAGAAAAGGTCACAAGTATATTCTGGCAGCCACAGATTACTTCACAAAGTGGGTCGAAGTAGTGCCGATGAAGAATGTTACAACTCATGATGTGATCAACTTTGTGAAGGAGCATATTATATACAGGTTTGGTGTGCCACAGACTATTACTACTAACCAAGGTTCTGTTTTTACTTCGGAAGAGTTTCAAATCTTTGCCGATAGTGTGGGGATCAAGGTATTGAATTCATCTCCGTATTATGCTCAAGCGAATGGTGAAGCAGAAGCATCGAACAAGAGTTTGATCAAGTTAATTAAGAGAAAGATAGATGAACAACCAAAGAAGTGCCATACAACATTGGCTGGATCATTATGGGCATACAGAATGGCTTGTCATGGGTCGATAAAGGTGCCACCGTATCAGCTAGTATATGGACATGAAGCAGTTTTGCCTTGGGAAACGAATCTAAGATCTAGGAGGACATACTTACAAGATCAAATATCAGTCGATGATTACAGGCAGGTTATGTTTAATGAATTAGAAGATGTAGTACAACATCGGATGAGGGCCTTAGAAAGGATTCAAGAGAACCTCGTGTGTCCAGATTTTACAATAAAAGGGTGGTGCCTAAAGTTTTTTAGAAGGTAGTCTTGTCTGGAAGTTTGTTATGCCTATCGGCTCCAAAGATCATCGATTTGGAAAGTGGTCTCCAACTTGGGAGGGGCCATTTAAAATGTGTCGATGTGCACCAGGCAATGCATATTTTCTACAAGGATTTGATGAAGAAGAGTTTGGGAGTGCAATTAATGGTAAATATTTGAAAAAAAATATTATCCAAGAGTTTGGGTTGGCTCATGATCTTGGGTGTTTGATCAGGACCGATCAGAGAATTATCGCCCTTAGCAAAAAAATAATAATAAAGAAACCTAAAGGAAAATATTTATAGCCAATGAACAATCATCGACTTCAGATGGCTGATATCAGGGATATCACCGTTAGTCCAAAAATATTACAAAACAAGATATTGTGTTACGCATGCTTTATGGGTCGCAACAACCTACATCTATTCTTGGGGGTAGTAGAAGTCGATAATGTCGATGGCGTGGAAGCGAAGCTGATCGACTTCTATGATGATGAGGGCGTCTGCTTCGGTCGATCCAAGAGTGCTCGAAGCTTTGTTCCACAGGTTGGTGGCTTGCATATATGTCGATATGGCAAAACTATCTTGCACCATAGTCTCTTCTGGTGCTCGGACAAGGGCTGCTTTCACATCGTCTTTTTCTTTATTCCTCGCCTCCAGTGCTGCTTGGATTTCTTCGCGCTATTTCTGCAAGCTTTCCGGTTTGGTCTCGAGGTCAGCCAGCTTGGAAACCAAAGAGAAGTACTTGTTTTTCTCTTTGGCTGCCTTTGTATCAGCTGCTTTTGCCTGGCCTCTCTGTTCTTATCATTGTTCGATTCGAGCCTAGGACTCGAGCACTTCAAGCTGATGGAATTTGATGAAGGTGACTGGATGCAGAACTGAGACAAGACCAGGTGACAAGAAGTCTTTGGTTTCCAAGTAACATGCCCTGATCGTGCTGGCATCCAGAACCAAGCATTCGATCGGTATGTCCAAGCGACGGTGGATGTCTTGAAGGGCAGCCCAGATCTCTGGAGGAAAATGCAAAGATGAAGTGCGCCTAGCGAAGTGAGCCTGCAGAAGAAATAGAGGTGATAAGAGAGTGAATAAATGAAGCTATAAGAAAGTGAATTTATATCGCTGGTTCAGGAGGAGAAGCAGGTCTTGCAGCATCGGCTGGCGTGGTGTCGATAGGAGTATGAGATTGAATGGTTGATGATAAGAATGCCTAGGAAATCCAAAAAGTTAAGGTGCAAAATAATTGTATATTGTTGACGGCTGTTAAGTACCATTTTCAACCGTCAACTATACTCAAATAAAGGAGAATTTGGCATTTCATACACACATGCTTTATCACAATAATATAGTTCCACTTGTACTTGGAGAACTTTGTGCATGCAGGAGGAAATGTGAAGGAAACACCTCAAAAGGCAAGAAAACACACTTTCGGCCAATCAGGAGCAAGCACACGGATTAAGGAGCCCACCTTCAGCACTTAACTGACGTAACTCCCTCTAATACCGCGCAAACCGACGTCAGGGCCCACAGGACAGCCACCTGGAGAAAGCACAGGCCAGGAGGGGCCACCCCCAGGTCGGCCGACCCGGTCAGGTCGGGCGACCTGGCCTGGCGCCCTCTCCGCCTGGCCTTCCACGTGTAGGCTCCAGAGGACTCCCTGATGGCGGTTTGGGGGGATTCCGTGGCGGTTACTCCTCTGAAACCGACGTTAGGAGGCTATAAATAGAGGGTGAGGGCCTTCACTCCAACACACACCACAAGAAGCATTTCTCTCTTGCTAGTAGTAGTTCTTGAAGTTTTAGTGGAGTTAGGCTGAGTCTAGAGCTCTCTAGTCCCAAGTCTTCACTTGGAATTGGTATGGCTCTTGTATATTTTCCCTTTTGTAAGACTTTGCTCTTATCAATATATATAATTTTTCTATATAGTTGTGCTTGGGTCATGAGTTTCTTGTTTGATATTGTGATCCATATATGTGATAGTATAGTCTACTTGTGTGATAGTAGTTTATATTTATTATACTACTATTGTCATGCTAGTTATATACCGTCACTATAGTCTAGTTTATATGTTATAGTCTCTATGCTTAGTTTTAGCTGATAAAGTATAGCATGGGTTTGGTGATCGTATTCGTACGGTAGCTCTGCCTCGTTAATAGTAATCGCGGAGGGGCAGAGTGCTCTTTGGTCATGCAAGTATGGTACTTGGGTGACTGATTTGCATCAATTATTCGTTAGTCTACTGGTTCGTTGAGGTAGGCGGCAGGTGGTGACAGCCCTGTCCGTCCTTTGAAATCCTCCCCGCTAGGCTAGTGCGTAGGCTCTTGGCGGAAGTCGCCTGTGGATGCAGGGGTAAGTCCGTGCCTGAAGTGCTATACTATTGACTGATGAACCTGAGTGTGGGTCTGTATGTATTCTACTTAGGCTATGCAACTGTAAAGGAATGTATAGTAGGAGTAGCTTAGCCTAGTCTTTCCTCCACTAGACTTTATTTATTTAGTAGGAATCTTCTGTGTGTGTCACACTACCCGGTTATTATCATGTACCCGCCTGTCTTGGTTAGATATCCTTGCTAATTGTTAACATGATCTTATATGTTAGTAAGGCTTCTTGATCATAACCTTCCTTTGGGATAAACAAATACGATACCCTGAATACTTCCGGGTGAAATGCTACAGCGGTATTCTCCGTGCGCTTGCGGATTTTACCTACTTGACTCTGGGACATATTAGTGAACCGTTTCTGGCCCCGTGCCGGGAATGATTTATTAATATGGCTTAGCAAAAGTCAACATATATTAAAATAATTGAAGATAGTACCTATGGGTCCACCCAAGGGACGATATGATGAGGACATCACTCCTATGGATACACACAACACTCCTCCAATTCTGGACTTGCAAGGTCCAATGACTAGAGCTCGTGCACGACGACTAAATTTAGAGGTGAGCTCGTTCCTACGTTCTTCGCTATATGTTACTTTTGAGAATGGTTTGCTACCTAATGATTATTTTATGATTAGAAACCATGGAGAGGACCAGGAGATGATGGGAGATGGAGTTGGGAACATGGAGGACCAGCAAGGGCTTGGAAGCCAAAGTGGAGGCCCAATCAAAACCGACTTCGAGTCTGTTTCGGGGCCCAGGACCAGTCTGCACTAAAACAGTTTCCCAGGACGCATACGGACTCGGATTTGGACGTTCTACATATGCACAGAAAGATAAGGAGAAGACCTTTCCAATGCCGCCGGCCTCATGTCAAAATTCATCCGGAGTCATCGGAAATCGTCAAAACAAAAGAGAGCCCATAATCTGTGTCGGTGCTGCGTCGCCTATTTTTGGCCTTTGGGCTTTGTATCTAGTTGAGCCCAATTAGGGGCGCGTCCAGAGGGTCTGGCATGACCCTAGGGTCTTTATATATAGCCGCTGCCACACCATTATGGTTCGGGTTTTGCTTAGATCAATTCTGTTCATAAACAGTTTTGCCGTTCATCGGTTTGTGAGACCCCAACTTCGAGAGTTTAATCATACATCTGCAATTGTGTTGCATTCTTCATTGTTCTTGCTTGTGTTCTTGATTCGCAGGCAGAGATTAGCCTTCTTGGCGAGCTCAATCGTCTTTTGGATGGTTGATAACCAGAGGAGACGTCGTGCTGTGATTGCGGGGTTTAGAACGTGCTGTTCTGAAGCCGGATCGATTTGTGTGTCGCCTCCGACCAAATCAACTTACCAAGAACCTTTCGGAAGATCGGGAACCCTTGTTCACATCAAGTGGTAATCAGAGCTTCAGGTGCACCGTCAGGTTCGCACTACCCTTTAGTTTTGTTTTCGTGTTCTTCCTATCGTCCACAGAAAATACCAAAAAAAAGTTTTCCCCGCCCATAACCACGTGTTTAGCCTTTGCATATTTCAATTTCAGAGTCCGTAGTGTTGAGTTTGTGCCCTAGTTCTTGTTTAGTCGCTGGTTTAGTTTGTGTTTTTATTGTCAGTAGTGTTTCCCTTGCAACCCTAGCCGCCATCCCCTTCACCATCCTCGGTTTTGTCAGCTTTGTGTGCTAGGGTTGATTGATGAACACGCCCACCCTAATCCCACCCTAAACCTACCCTCAACACCTCGGACCAATTTTCACATATTCCACTTTCTGCTGCATCCATCTCGCAAAAAAAAAAATCCCTACCCGACCCCAAGCCGACTCGGGTTTCACTCAAACCCCGGGTTTCTTCATAACCGATTCCGACACCCCTTCGGTAAAACGGCCATAACTTTTCGCTCGGTTGTCCGTTTTGGCTGTAATTTTTACACGAGATTCTTGACAAAAAGTTGAGCATACCCACACTCGTCTATGCCCTGTGTTCCTTCGTCAAAAAATTCAAAAAAAAAAATCGGGAAGATAAAGAAAAAATTTATTCAAGTTGAAACCCGACGTTTTCTAAAACTTCAAGATTTTCTGTAGGCCAAGTCCTAGCTCGGTTTGAGCTGAATTTTTTTGTGGTTTCTCCTTGTTTGCTAGTAAGTTGGAAAAAAATATCAAAAAAATAAAATAAAAAAAAAGAAATTTGGGATTCCTACTAGTGCTCCATCTAGCCCCGTGGAATTTCTGAGTGTGGCTGTTTTACACTAAGCCCCCTGTTATCGACTGTGTCCCTTTGTCTCCTTATTTCTTCTTTGCTATCACTACTGTTCTAGGACATAGTTAGACTAGCAACTAGGGACAAGTTACTTGGGCACTTATTCAGCTTTACTATCTATTTTTGATTTGTGTGCCACTCACATATATATATTTGGCCTTCCTAGCTCTACATACTTCTTCTGGACAGCACATAGGTTATTTTGTAAACCCTGCAATCGTGGAACACTTCTCCCTGGTATCCTTCGCTTTGTTGTTTTCAGAACTTTGTAAGAGCTTTGCAAAAAGCTTCTTTTTGCTGTGTTGAGAGGCACGACTGCTTAGTAGTTTTGTAGGGATAACCTTCACTTTTTGTTTCCTGTTTTGGTGTCTCTGATGTCAGGAAGCGATGGAGAGGGTGCTTCACCGTCAAAATTGGACGAGTGCGTGAGCCAAAGTCAGTTATAGAAGCCTTTGCAGGAGGTTCAAAGTAATTTGGCAGAGACGATCACCAGGGCCGTCACCGACATCGTCACCAAGCTTCACCTGGGAGAAAGCATTGAGCGGTTGGATAAGAGAGTCTCTAAGCTAACCAATCAGGTTGTTGAATTGGAGACCGCTCACAAGACCAACAACAACAACAACACCAACACCAACAACGACGTTGAAGACGATCATGATGAAGCAACGGTGTATAAGGCTGATGGCACCATCGATAGGTCAGCTACAAGGACCGCAAGGTTACGATGTCGTTTGCAACGTAACCCTCAAGGTATGGGTGGTTTTCACAACCACAACCGTCGCACACAAGGTAACCATGCTCCAGATGATCCGTATGCTAAAATTAAGTTTTCAATTCCTTCGTTTTCGGGTCAGTACGATGGTGATGCTTATCTTGATTAGGAAATGATGGTAGAACAAAAATTTAATGCCCACCTTGTTCGTGAACAACATAGAGTTAGACAAGCCACTAGTGAGTTTAAGGACTTTGCTATTGTTTGGTGGAGTGGTCTAGCTGCTGAAACCGATTTGCCTACTACTTGGGAAGAACATAAGGTAGAAATGCGTGATCGTTTTGTTCCTCCTTCTTTTTATAGAGAAATTCGTAATAAACTGCAGCGTTTAGATCAAGGAGATAAAACTATTCAGGAGTATTTTAGTGAGCTTCAGAAGGGTTTGATTCGTTGTGCTGTGGTTGAAAAAGTAGAGGATCAGATTTGCCGCTTTTATTCTGGTTTGAGAAAAGAAATTCAGGACATCCTTGATTATAAAGAATTTTATACCCTCAACCAGTGTTTCCAGTATGCTATGCTTGCAGAGAAAGAATCACAGGGACTTTTCCAGGCTTTTGAGGAGTACAGCAAGTCCAGGAATTTCTACCCACCACGGCCGACGGGGACTTCGGGGCTGCCCAAACCATCTTTCCGGCCACCCCCACCAGCTAGTGTTGTTTCTACAGCACCAAAATCAGCCCCTGCCCCTTCTACGCGCTCAGGTAAAAATTCTGTGCAGGTACCGGCTAGTAGCGCCTCCTCTGTTGCTTCGACGGGTGTTGACGGCTGTTAAGTACCATTTTCAACCGTCAACTATACTCAAATAAAGGAGAATTTGGTATTTCATACACGCATGCTTTATCACAATAATATAGTTCCACTTGTACTTGGAGAACTTTGTGCATGCAGGAGGAAATGTGAAGGAAACACCTCAAAAGGCAAGAAAACACACTTTCGGCCAATCAGGAGCAAGCACACGGATTAAGGAGCCCACCTTCAGCACTTAACCGACGTAACTCCCTGTAATACCGCGCAAACCGACGTCAGGACCCACAGGACAGCCACCTGGAGAAAGCACTGGCCAGGAGGGGCCACCCCCAGGTCGGCCGACCCGGTCAGGTCGGGCGACCTGGCCTGGCGCCCTCTCCGCCTGGCCTTCCACGTGTAGGCTCCAGAGGACTCCCTGATGGCGGTTTGGGGGGGTTCCGTGGCGGTTACTCCTCTGAAACCGATGTTAGGAGGCTATAAATAGAGGGTGAGGGCCTTCACTCCAATACACACCACAAGAAGCATTTCTCTCTTGCTAGTAGTAGTTCTTGGAGTTTTAGTGGAGTTAGGCTGAGTCTAGAGCTCTCTAGTCCCAAGTCTTCACTCTGAATTGGTATGGCTCTTGTATCTTTTCCCTTTTGTAAGACTTTGCTCTTATCAATATATATATTTTTTCTATATAGTTGTGCTTGGGTCATGAGTTTCTTGCTTGATATTGTGATCCATATATGTGATAGTATAGTCTACTTGTGTGATAGTAGTTTATATTTATTATACTACTATTGTCATGCTAGTTATATACCGTCACTATAGTCTAGTTTATATGTTATAGTCTCTATGCTTAGTTTTAGCTGATAAAGTATAGCATGGGTTTGGTGATCGTATTCGTACGGTAGCTCTGCCTCGTTAATAGTAATCGCGGAGGGGCAGAGTGCTCTTTGGTCATGCAAGTATGGTACTTGGGTGATTGATTTGCATCAATTATTCGTTAGTCTACTGGTTCGTTGAGGTAGGCGGCAGGTGGTGACAGCCCTGTCCGTCCTTTGAAATCCTCCCCGCTAGGCTAGTGCGTAGGCTATTGGCGGAAGTCGCCTGTGGATGCAGGGGTAAGTCCGTGCCTGAAGTGCTATACTATTGACTGCTGAACCTGAGTGTGGGTCTGTATGTATTCTACTTAGGCTATGCAACTGTATAGGAATGTATAGTAGGAGTAGCTTAGCCTAGTCTTTCCTCCACTAGACTTTATTTATTTAGTAGGAATCTTCTGTGTGTGTCACACTACCCGGTTATTATCATGTACCCGCCTGTCTTGGTTAGATATCCTTGCTAATTGTTAACATGATCTTATATGTTAGTAACGCTTCTTGATCATAACCTTCCTTTGGGATAAACAAATACGATACCCTGAATACTTCCGGGTGAAATGCTACAGCGGTATTCTCCGTGCGCTTGCGGATTTTACCTACTTGACTCTGGGACATATTAGTGAACCGTTTCTGGCCCCGTGCCGGGAATGATTTATTAATATGGCTTAGCAAAAGTCAACAAGCATTTCTGGCGCCGTTGCCGGGGAAGGCGTATGATTTAAGAAAAATTACTAATGTATATAGTAGTGTTGCAATTATTAAGGCTATCTCCTAAGCAGGTTAACCTTGCTTTGTTTTCTGCATTTTGTATGAAAACAGGGTAGTGTATGACTGGTTTCGACTTGCCGACAAACTTCACTGAAGATCCTGAGTCACTCCTGAGAAGGACACGAGCTAGGCTCACCCCTCCTCGTAAGGAGACTCGGCCAATCGAACCTGTCATTCCCGCACCATCAAGCTCTGAGCAAATGGCCGACAAGACCCTCCGCGAGTTCTCCGCTCCCTCCGCTGCCAACATCCCTACGGGACCAGCTGGCAATGTGGGAGATGCGAACTTCGAGATCAAGACCGGTCTCATCACCATGGTGCAGGCTAGCCCATTCTGTGGGAAAGCCAATGAGGACGCTAGTGCTCATCTCCAGCAATTCCTGGAGATTTGCAACACGTTCAAAATGAAGGACGTCACCCCCGACGCTGTTCGCCTTCGACTGTTCTCGTTCTCTCTCCTTGGGAGAGCGAGACAGTGGTTCTACGCAAACCCTGAAGCTGTGAACACTTGGGAGAAGTGTTCAGCTGCGTTCCTTGCAAAGTTCTTCCCGCTGGGCAAGACCAATGCCCTCCGCGGAAGGATCTCAAGCTTCCAGCAGGAGTCGAAGGAGTCGATTCCTGAGGCATGGGAGAGGCTCCAGGAGTACATCCTGGCATGTCCCCACCACGGGATGGATGATTGGCTGATCATCCAGAACTTCTACAACGGGCTTACTCCGTCGGCCCGCGACCACCTCGACGCTGCTGCTGGTGGAGCCTTCTTCTCGCTCACTCTGAGCAAGGCAAAAGATTTGATCGAGAAGATGGTGTCCAACCAAGGTTGGAATGAAGAGCGCCTCCAACCTCGCCAGCGAGGCATGCACTCCGTCAAGGAGGTTGACATGCTCGCCGCCAAGATTGACCTTCTCAAGAAGAAGATGGACGACCAAGCCAATGGAGAAGTAAAAGCCCTAGACGCTCGTATGACTTGCGAGGTCTGTGGCAACATGGGACACTCGGGCAATGACTGCCCTGAGACCCGTGAGGACGCAATGTTCATGGGCAACAACAACAACAACGGCTACCGTCCACAAGGAGGTCAAAGTTGGGGTCCACCACGTCCCAACTACCAAGGAGGTAACTCTGGCAACTTCTCTGGTTTTAATTCCGGTTATAATCAGCCCTCCTTGAAAGATCTTGTGCTTGGTCAAGCTAAGGTTAATGATAACATCAGTAAAAAGCTTGCCACCACTGATAGGACTCTTGAGAGCATGCACACTAAGATAGAGGGTGTTTCCTCTGCTCTCAAGAATCAGCTGAGCTTTAATAAAATGATAGAAACCCAATTAGCTCAGTTAGCTGCTGCTGTTCCTGCTGCTGAGTTGGGGAAAATCCCGGGGCAACCCGAGACCCCCTTAGAAAATGTTAATGCGGTTACCACGAGAGGAGGTAAGTCCACTCGGGATCCGCTCGCTACCTCAACGTGCCCTTGCTGGATGCGATACAAGTACCCACGTACGCTCGCTACCTCAAGGATCTTATCAGCAACAAGCGCCCACTACCGACCACAGAAATTATCAAGCTGACGGAAGAGTGTAGCGCTGCTATACTCAACCGGCTTCCTGAGAAGAAGAAAGATCCGGGGTGTCCCACGATCACCTGCTCGATCGGGACACAGAACTTTGACCATGCCTTATGTGATCTTGGGGCAAGTGTGAGCGTCATGCCGAAGGATGTCTTCGACAAGCTCAACTACACCACACTATCCCCCACGCCGATGCAGCTGCAGCTGGCCGATTCAACGGTCCGCTATCCGGCGGGGATCGCCGAAGATATTCCGGTGAAAATCCAGGATTGCTTCATCCCCGTCGACTTCGTAGTGCTTGACATGGACGTCGGGAAGAGCACACCGCTCATCCTGGGACGCCCATTTCTCAGCACTGCGGATGCTCGCATCGATGTAGGAGCCGGAGAAATCCGCTTCCACATCAATGGCAAGGAGGAGAAGTTTGACTTTCAGCCACGGAAAGAACAGTGCAACTTGATCCGTATCAAGTACGGGCCAAACCCAAGCAACATCAAGGAAGTGGAGGTCACTCCGCCAAAGAAGGACAGCCTCATCACATTCATGAAGAACTTCCTTGAGAAGGAAAAGGTTGCACAGCAACAACTGATGAAGGCAAGGAGGCAAAGGCCACACATTAAGCAACAGCCTCCGAAGTCCACAAGGCAGCAACCTCCGAGGTCTGCAAAGAAACAGGCTGTGAAGCTTGCAAAACTGCAGCCTCCGAAGCCCGAGAAGCCACCGACCGCAACAAAGACCAAGAAGGTGTGGCGAGTGAAACAAGAAGCATCATCCGTGTCTTCATCTCCGGGACTAGACAACGCTTCATCGAGCTGAACGCCGGAGAAAAGTCCCGCTCGTCGGACCTTAAAAGGTGAGTCCTCGCCGGGAGGTTAAACCGGTAGTTATCCATATTTGCTCTTTTAATTGCATATTTGCTTTCCACCACATTTTGATTTTTCCCGACCACTGCATTTCTGCATTTTTGAATTTTTCCAGCCACCTTGGAATTTTTCAAAACTCATTTGCATTTTTGAAAATTTAGAAAATAGGTTTTTGGGCTTTCCATTTTGAAAAGATTTTTGTCGAGCTTTTTGAGCAAAAAGGCAGCAGGGGACAAATCCCCTAGCCGTTGGGGAACACATAGGAAAAAGGGGGCTGCCAGGAGGCCCACCTGCCAGGTCGGCCGACCTGGTGGGGTCGGCCGACCCCCTGGCCCCACCTTTTCCTGTGCTCCTTTCTCCCAACGGCTATATGGCCGTTGCTCTGTCCCTTTCTAACGGCCATCTTGCTTCCTTGGCTATAAAAACCGCCCAGGAGGAGGAGCTTCACCATTCCAAGCTCATCTTTCACTCCCCTCCTTTGCTCACTTGTTGCTCTCCCAAAATTTCGTGTTCTTCAACTTTACTACAGCCCCAAAAACCCAAAAAAAAAAATATATTTCCCCTCTGTTTTAGTGCATTTGCAAGTTGTTGTGAGAAGAAAACCAATTTCGGAGAAGCTCGGGTTTGTCGTTTTCACTAACGCTCACCCGAACACTTGTTCGATCTTGTTTTTGTTCTTGTCTTGTGTTTGTTCTTGTGTGCAGCCATGATCAACCGAATGAAGCAAGTCGTCGGAATCAAGCGGAGAAAAAGCACTCGTGCAAACACGAGTCAAGCATCCTCCGTCGAGCTCACACCAAGTCCGGGGCATGGTGACCCCAAAGCTGAAATTCCGGAGGAAAGGCCGGCCTTGCTCATCACCGAGGAGCATCTCGACATCAAGGACGACCGCGAGGGCCAAGCCGTCGCGCTCATGAGAGAACGACCATTCGCCCACACCCGACGCTTCGATCCGGACTTCCTCGAGAAAATAGGTATGAGAGAAGAATTTGCCTCTATTTTTCGCACTATGGGTTGGCTAAATTTCGTAGAAGTAGATGAGCCGGGTTCTCGGTTGCGTACTATGTAGTTTTTATGCACCCTTAGAAAGTATGATGAAGGCATTTCTTTTCGCTTGTTTGGGCAAGAGCGCTTGGTCACATGGGGTGATCTTCATGCTATGCTAGGTCTAAATCCTAAATGTAGGCTAGACTTAGATAAAGCGCTAAAGGGGTTCCATAAAGAAAGTTTTTGGAAAAAGATTTCCGGAAACGAGTGGGGTCCCAAGCCTAGAACAAGTGCCATCCATAATCCTACACTTAGGTTTATGCATGTGTGGTTGGCTATGACCTTGTTTCCTCGAGGTGACATTAGGGTTGTCCGGCAAGATGAATTGAAAATACTTTATGTCATGGTTAAGAAAATTAGGGTGTCACCCGCGGAATGCATGATTGATCAATGGTTAGACAATATAAAGTTGACAGGACCAATTGAGTGCACCTCTTTAGTTACTCGCATTGCGCAGAAGTGTGGTCTGCTTGAGAATGTTCATGTTGAATATTTGACGGTAGATAGAGAATTTCTAGGCAAGGACTATTTTGTGCAAGGACATACTTTGAAACATGGTCCAGATAATACCTTGATCTATCACTTCCCCGGGTATACAAATGAATTCCCGTTACCTAACCCGGGTCTTCGTTTGTATCACTGTCGGGCACTAACCCTCCCACTTGAGCCAGTGGGAGAAGTTCGTAGGCATAGTGTTTCAGGACGACCGACACGTTCCCGTAGGCATATGGAGCCTACACCGGAGTTTCACACTCCGACCGGAGATCCGGTATGGGAGCAGCCCCCGCCACAGGACGAGGCGGGTGCATCAACATGGCAGGCCGGAGCATGGGAATCTCAGTACGATTACCCCATGCAGACGTCATCAAGTTCAAGCGGACCGCCATCCTTTGCCACTCGGTCATTCTCATCCCGTGGGTTCCGTGAACTCAACTATGGGATGGCCGAGTTGACAAGGAGGGTGAACGACATTGATTTGCGCACCGAGAGCATGCAACAAACTCTCACGCAACATGTCGCCAACACCCAGCAATGGCAGAATTTCAGCGACAACCAATTCCGCCAGCTGAACGCGATGATGGCTCAGAATTAGAGCAATTGGGATGCCTTCTTCCGCTCCCAAGGCTACGAAGGGGATTCCGTGGCGGTTACTCCTCTGAAACCGACGTTAGGAGGCTATAAATAGAGGGTGAGGGCCTTCACTCCAATACACACCACAAGAAGCATTTCTTTCTTGCTAGTAGTAGTTCTTGGAGTTTTAGTGGAGTTAGGCTGAGTCTAGAGCTCTCTAGTCCCAAGTATTCACTTGGAATTGGTATGGCTCTTGTATCTTTTCCCTTTTGTAAGACTTTGCTCTTATCAATATATATATTTTTTCTATATAGTTGTGCTTGGGTCATGAGTTTCTTGTTTGATATTGTGATCCATATATGTGATAGTATAGTCTACTTGTGTGATAGTAGTTTATATTTATTATACTACTATTGTCATGCTAGTTATATACCGTCACTATAGTCTAGTTTATATGTTATAGTCTCTATGCTTAGTTTTAGCTGATAAAGTATAGCATGGGTTTGGTGATCGTATTCGTACGGTAGCTCTGCCTCGTTAATAGTAATCGCGGAGGGGCAGAGTGCTCTTTGGTCATGCAAGTATGGTACTTGGGTGATTGATTTGCATCAATTATTCGTTAGTCTACTGGTTCGTTGAGGTAGGCGGCAGGTGGTGACAGCCCTGTCCGTCCTTTGAAATCCTCCCCGCTAGGCTAGTGCGTAGGCTCTTGGCGGAAGTCGCCTGTGGATGCAGGGGTAAGTCCGTGCCTGAAGTGCTATACTATTGACTGCTGAACCTGAGTGTGGGTCTGTATGTATTCTACTTAGGCTATGCAACTGTATAGGAATGTATAGTAGGAGTAGCTTAGCCTAGTCTTTCCTCCACTAGACTTTATTTATTTAGTAGGAATCTTCTGTGTGTGTCACACTACCCGGTTATTATCATGTACCCGCCTGTCTTGGTTAAGATATCCTTGCTAATTGTTAACATGATCTTATATGTTAGTAACGCTTCTTGATCATAACCTTCCTTTGGGATAAACAAATACGATACCCTGAATACTTCCGGGTGAAATGCTACAGGCGGTATTCTCCGTGCGCTTGCGGATTTTACCTACTTGACTCTGGGACATATTAGTGAACCGTTTCTTGCCCCGTGCCGGGAATGATTTATTAATATGGCTTAGCAAAAGTCAACAGATACAACGACAAGTCCAAGACCTTTTGGATCGTGGGTATGTTCGTCAATCACTTAGTCCTTGTGCTGTTCCTGTACTTTTGATTTCTAAGAAAGATGGTTCTTGGCGTATGTGTGTAGATTGTAGAGCCATTAATAACATTACTATTAGGTATCGTCATCCTATTCCTAGGCTAGACGACATGCTTGATGAGTTATGTGGTGCTATAATTTTCACTAAAATTGATTTGCGTAGTGGCTACCATCAAATTAGAATGAAACTTGGAGATGAATGGAAAACAACTTTCAAAACAAAATTCGGGTTATATGAGTGGTTAGTAATGCCTTTTGGGTTGACTAATGCACCCAGTACTTTCATGCGTTTGATGAATGCGGTTTTAAGACCTTTTATTGGCAAATTTGTGGTTGTTTACTTTGATAATATCTTGATTTATAGCAAATCCATGGATGATCATATGATTCATTTGCGTGCTGTTTTTGATGCTTTGCGAGTTGCACGTTTATTTGGTAACCTTGAGAAGTGCACCTTTTGCACGGATCGAGTCTCTTTTCTTGGCTATGTTGTGACTCCACAGGGAATTGAGGTGGATGAGGCGAAGATTGAAGCCATAAAGAGCTGGCCTGTACCTAAAACTATCACACAGGTGAGGAGTTTTCTTGGTCTTGCAGGTTTCTACCGCCGCTTTGTCAAACATTTCAGCACCATTGCTGCACCATTGCATGAGTTGACAAAGAAGGGCGTTGACTTCTATTTTGGTAAGGTACATCATGAGTCTTTTGATGCTTTGTAGAACAAACTTACACATGCACCATTGCTGCAATTACCCAATTTTGATAAGACTTTTGAGCTTGAATGTGATGCTAGTGGTATAGGCATTGGTGGTGTTTTGATGCAAGATGGTAAACCTGTTGCATACTTTAGTGAGAAAATTACTGGGCCTGTTTTGAATTATTCCACGTATGATAAGGAACTATATGCACTTGTACGTTCTTTAGAGACGTGGCGTCATTATTTGTTGCCCAAAGAATTTGTTATTCATTCTGATCATGAATCACTTAAGTATAATCGTTCTCAATGCAATTTGAATCGTAGACATGCTAAATGGGTTGAGTTTATTGAGTCTTTTCCTTATATTATTAAACATAAGAAAGGGAAGGATAATGTGATTGCTGATGCTTTATCTAGGCGATATACTTTGTTGTCTCAACTTGATTGTAGAATTTTTGGACTTGAGGCAATTAAAGAACAATATGTTGGTGATGTTGATTTTAAAGTTGTATTGCTGCACTGTAAAGAAGGTCGTGCGTGGCACAAATTTGTGTTGAATGATGGGTTCTTGTTTAGAGCTAACCGCCTATGCATTCCAGTTGGTTCCGTTCGTCTTTTGTTGTTGCAGGAAGCGCATGCAGGTGGATTGATGGGTCATTTTGGTGCTAAGAAGACAGAGGATATTTTGGCCACACACTTCTTTTGGCCAAGGATGAGGAAAGATGTTGAGCGTTTTGTTGCTCGCTGCACTACATGTCAAAAAGCTAAGTCTCGATTGAATCCACATGGTTTATACATGCCACTTCCTGTTCCTTCTATTCCTTGGGCGGATATTTCTATGGACTTTATTTTAGGACTGCCTAGGACTAAGAGGGGGAGCGATAGCATTTTTGTTGTTGTGGATCGTTTTTCCAAGATGGCACACTTTATACCATGTCACAAAAATGATGATGCTAGTTATATTGCTGATCTTTTTTTCAAAGAAATTGTACGTTTGCATGGTATGCCTTCTACTATTGTTTCAGATCGTGATGCAAAATTCTTGAGTCATTTTTGGCGCACACTTTGGAATAAGTTGGGTACAAAGTTGCTATTTTCTACAACTTGTCATCCATAAACTGATGGACAAACTGAGGTTGTGAACCGCACTTTGGGTACTATGTTGCGAGCTATTTTGAAGAAAAATTTGAAGCAATGGGAAGAATGCTTGCCTCATGTTGAGTTTGCTTATAATCGGGCAACACATTCTACTACCAAGGTATGTCCGATCAAGGTAGTGTATGGT
Organism: Eleusine indica; assembly: GCA_030378355.1. Taxonomy (NCBI): domain Eukaryota; kingdom Viridiplantae; phylum Streptophyta; class Magnoliopsida; order Poales; family Poaceae; genus Eleusine; species Eleusine indica. The sequence goes on from CM059497.1 coordinate 19,764,335, forward strand.
TTTGATCCCCGTACTCCACTTGATATACTTCCTCTACCTATTAATGAGAGAGTTCATGTTGATGCTAAGGAGCATGCTGAATTTATTTTGCGAATGCATGAGACCACTAGACTTAGCATTGAAAAGATGAATGAAAAGTATAAAATTGCTGGTAGTGAGGGTAGAAGGGAAGTAAAGCTTGATGTAGGAGATTTAGTGTGGTTACACTTAAGGAAGGATAGATTTCCAGAATTGAGAAAGTCTAAACTAATGCCTAGAGCTGATGGTCCATTCAAAATAATGGAGAAGATTAATGATAATGCATACAAACTTGAGTTGCCTCCCGAGTTCGGGGTTAGTCCTACTTTTAACATTTCAGATTTGAAACCATACTTGGGAGAAGAGGATGAGCTCGAGTCGAGGACGACTCCACTTCAAGAGGGGGAGGATGATGAGGACATCACTCCTATGGATACACACAACACTCCTCCAATTCTGGACTTGCAAGGTCCAATGACTAGAGCTCGTGCACGACGACTAAATTTAGAGGTGAGCTCGTTCCTACGTTCTTTGCTATATGTTACTTTTGAGAATGGTTTGCTACCTAATGATTATTTTATGATTAGAAACCATGGAGAGGACCAGGAGATGATGGGAGAAGGAGTTGGGAATGTGGAGGACCAGCAAGGGCTTGGAAGCCAAAGTGGAGGCCCAATCAAAACCGACTTCGAGTCTGTTTCAGGGCCCAGGACCAGTCTGCACTAAAACAGTTGCCCAGGACGCATACGGACTCGGATTTGGACGTTCTACGGCTTGGAAGCCAAAGTGGAGGCCCAATCAAAACCGACTTCGAGTCTGTTTCGGGGCCCAGGACCAGTCTGCACTAAAATAGTTGCCCAGGACGCATACGGACTCGGATTTGGACGTTCTACAAATGCGCGGAAAGATAAGGAGAAGACTTTTCCAATGCCGCTCGCCTCATGTCAAAATTCATCCGGAGTCATCGGGAATCGTGAAAACAAGAGAGAGTCCAGAATCTGTGTCGGTGCCGCGTCGCCTATTTTTGGCCTTTGGGCTTTGTATCTAGTTGAGCCCAATTAGGGGCGCGTCTAGAGGGTCTTGCACGAACCTAGGGTCTTTATATACAGCCGCCGCCGCACCATTAGGGTTCGGGTTTTGCTTAGATCAATTCTGTTCATAAACAGTTTCGTCGTTCATCGGTTTGTGAGACCCCAACTTCGAGAGTTTAATCATACATCTGCAATTGTGTTGCATTCTTCATTGTTCTTGTTTGTGTTCTTGATTCGCAGGCAGGGATTAGCCTTCTCGGCGAGGTCAATCATCTTTTGGACGGTTGATAACCAGAGGAGACGTCATGCTGCGATTGCGGGGTTTAGAACGTGCTGTTTAGAAGCCGGATCGATTTGTGTGTCGCCTCCGACCAAATCAACTTACCAAGAACCTTTCGGAAGATTGGGAACCCTTGTTCACATCACGATAGCCCAAGTCGATGATGTTGTCATGGTGGAAATGGTTTCCTCTGCCGCTCTCTCACAACTGGCAGTATCAACATTACCAAAGTCGATGGAGACGGTGTGCACCGAGAAATTGTCTGACAAAGCGGCGCTGCTAGATCGACTCTCAGAGCTTGGTACAATTTCCTAGGGAAAACCAGAAGGGTAAGCTATATGTTGCAAGAAAAAAAGAGTTTAAGGTAAAAGAATATTCTTACCGTGGCTACTGAAAATGAAGGTAGCTCCATTGGCTCAGGTGAATGCATTGGTTCTTCTGTTAATAACTCAGTTTCCTCAGCCGATGGAGTAGTTGTCGATGGAATGGCAGAAGTCAATGGCAGAAGTCAATGGCAGCATCTGAAAAAACTATAAAGTCAGAATTAGGAGGAGATGAGAGTAATATGAGTGCTGATATATTACTTGAGCAGCATGAGCAAGCCCGACGATGATTTCTTGGGCTACTTCTTGCATGGTGGCCGGAGTCGATGAGGCGAGCTGATGCTTGAAAAAGAATTGAGAATATCAAATAAAGTTGCGAATAATTTAAAAGATGGAAGAAATTGTTACTTGAGCCGGTGGTGTAGAAATGGTTTGAGTCGATGAAGATGTTGCAATCCTAGTATGCTTCTGCTGCTTAGATGCTTGAGTCAATTGGATTGCAGGGCCAGCTTTCCTTTTCTGCGGTACTTTCGTAACAGTTTTTCGAAGGCCTCGGCCACTCAAAATTTGGGTAGGAGTTGGGTCATTACAATCTATGATTGGGTTGTTAGCCGTTCAACAATATCTGATTGGCTTCCCGCTGTTGCTTATGGTTGGAGGAGTTATGGTCGGGTCCTGCATTATGAAGAAGTTTGTTGGTGAGAGTCAATGAGAAGATAAGGTGGATACAGTGGTGAAAGGACCGAGTGACCAAGAGGGGGGGGGGTGAATCAGGAACACAAACTATGAACCTAATTCGCCAATTCCTAAAATCGACCACTTAAACAACTCCTACACAATTCTAGTGGTGATCACACTAACAAGATAATCCTATGAAAGAAAAGACAACCTAAGCATACCAGTGGATCACACACGAGGCACACAACTCCTATGCAAGCTAGTAATCAAAGAACACGCGGAAGCACACCACAAACTAGCAAAGGAGCCTATTCATGCAAAGCTACTAGATCATCAAGAACATGGAAGGCACACAAGCATGAGTAGCATGATACATACTAGAGTGATCAATCAGTCAAAAGCAACTCCTATACATGCTAGTGATCAAGTGTAAGCTAAGCACAACTAGCAAGTAGAGAAGCCTATTCATGCAAGTCTACAAGTAATCAACTAGAGCATGGTAAGCATACAAGCATGAATAGCACGATATGTAAATGTGAAAAGTAATGCATCAACGTAAGGAATAGAGTAAGAGATGACTCATGATTTTTTCCTGAGGTCACGGAAGGATGGCGCCTTCCCCTACTCCTCATTGGACCACTCCTGTCGAAGTCCCGGTCCCTCCCGCCACCAATGTGAGTTCTCGCCCACGAGCCCGCAATCACTCCCGGAGTGAAGACACGGTGGGTGTCACCGCTGCCACCAAGGCAAAAGCTCGGCTCCCTCGAGAACTTACCGGACTCCCGACCCGACACGGACGCTCACTAGCGATGCCCCTTTCACCAGCGGGCTCAAACCGTGTACAAACATGTGATGGCCTGTTGACGGTCCTTAAGTGCTAAATATGACCGTCATTTGCTTGCATAAAAACTACAAAATAAATAACCAACTAGTGGTAGGAGTTTATTACTAACAAATTCCACAAGTTTTGGAGATTATGTGTATGCAAGTAATTTACCACGGAGTATTAATAAAACACAAGTAATTAAGGGAGAAAACACACCTTCAGCCAATCAGGAGAGAGCACATGGATTGAAGGGCCCATTTTCAGTACTACACTGAAGAAACACACAAAACGACCCCGACATCTGGGATGAGAACCCACCTGGCAGCCACCCTGAGGCACAAGCCAGGAGGGCCCAACCACAGGTCGGCCGACCCCCCTAGGTCGGCCGACCCAGGCCTGCGCCCTTTTGTCCTGGGCTTGCACGTGGAGGCTCCTGGTTGATCCCTGAAGGCGGTGGGCAGGGTCGTTCGTAATTAAATGCTTTAGTCTTTGATCAGGATTAGAGTAGTAATTCCTAGCATAGGCGTGGTGTCTAGGCTATATATTACCTTTGATTGCCGCGTGCTCCATGGATTGAAGAGGTAGACGGCAGGTGGTGACAGTCCTGTCCGTCCATAGTAACCCTCCATGTTCGGGTATGTCGTAGAGCTGTAGGCCGGAACGTCCTGGCAGACCAGGGGGAAGTCGGCGCCCGAAGTAAGCATTAGAGTTCGACCTTACCTTGTCCTTGGTCCAATCCATCCCAGAATCCTCTCTACCCTCACCTACCATATTCTGGTTGTCCCTGGACGAGCCCAATTCTTTGATAGTCCACACATGTTCCCCATGGATTTCGATACCCTTAGAATACTTCTGGGTGAAAGCTACTTCGACAGCCGTACGCTTGCGGTTTATTACCATGAGTGACCGCTGGAGTCAACAAGCTTTCTGGTGCCATTGCCGGGGAACTGTAGCTGAATTATCTTTGAACCTAGTTCGTCCTTGTATATCTTTTTTATTTTATTTTATTTTGTTCCCATTTCCAACTTCTACGAAGGAGCCACAACCTATATACCAATTCTCTGCTATGAAGGGCGAGTTTAGTGAGCCACCTCCCTCTGCAAACCCAATTCATGCATCTGGCTATGAACTCCAACCTGGCTTTATAGCCATGGTTCGGGAGCAATCCTTCTCCAGGCTTGACCATGAAAACCCATACCACCATCTACGGGAGTTTGAGCAATTGAGCTCGTGTCTGATGATTTTGGGCATGACACAAGAAACCATAAAGTGGAAATTGTTTCCTTTTGCTCTCACAGAGAAAGAAAAACAATGGTACACTCATACCGTAGGAAGTGTGAACAGTGATTGGATAGAACTAAGAGACAAATTTTGTCTTGCTTTCTTTCCTTTATCCCGTATCGCATCTCTACGAAGGGAAATCCTCTGCTTTCAGCAGCATGAGAAAGAATCCATAGGTGCAGCCTGGGCCCGATTTTTTATCTTAATTCAGTTCGGCCTGGAATTGTCTATACCCGACCAGGTGTTTTTACAAAACTTTTGTCTGGGTCTTAACAAGGAGTCTATCCTATATCTTGATATCTCCGTTGGAGGTTCGTTTGCACACAAGACCACAATAGAATGTAAGGACCTTCTAGATCGTATTCTAGAAAACACTTCTTTCATTGAGGACCTTCCTGAACCACCAAAGGATGATGTTAAGACTAGCTGCGAGGAAACCTCTTTAGCCGAACCCAAGCCTTCACCTTGTTTATCCCAAGCTTCAGCTATTGAGCCCTTGCCCGAACCACGAACACCAAGGGAGGAAGAAATTCCACCTTTGGAGTTCACTTTTGAATTCGAGGATAATCTATTTGATGACTATGGGAATACCTCGAATTACTGCTGTGAGAAGAAGCCTTCGATACCTTCTTCCCTCCCCGATCCCCTCAAAGAACACTTCCTAATGGAGAGGGTGAAGGAGTTAACCTCCATTCTAAGTGATGAATGTTGAGGGAAGTTGAGAATTCTCCTAATATCCTTCGGATTAGTTCACCCCCTTCAGCTATTCGTCTTCAAATAAGGAGGACCGATGTAGATTCTCTTTATAATCGCACGGTCGGAGCAAACATAATGCCCGATTCCCTTGCTTTCACCCTGCTAGGCGATGAACCTTTAACCCCGACCAATAAATGCTTCAAGAGCCAGTCTGGTGCTATCCTATAAGGATATGGGATTATACAAAATGTGACCGTTAGGGACGGAGATGTCGAGGCCATCTTAGATTTCCATGTTTACGAAGTCTATGACTTTGATCTTTTGATCGAACATCCTTCAGAGAAACTTCTCTTAGATGTTCCTCCACTAGGAAACCTCGACATAAAACTCGGGAGAGACACCCTTTCAGTTCCTTTTGTTCGAGCAAAAAATTCTTTAGTGGAACCTCATCCTGAGTGTGAGCCAGTTGAAGAAGTGATGTCCATTCTCCCCTTTGACTCTCCTGATTCTATCCTTGAGCAAGGCGTGGAGAATTTTGTAGAGGAGGAGGATGAAATGCAAGAAATCTTTGAACTCCCCAAAGAAAGCTTACCATCACGGCCTGCAATTGAGCTTAAACCTTTGCCCCTAGGCCTATGCTACGCTTTTCTAAATGACGACATAGAGGCCCCTGTTATCATAATTGACATCGAGCTTAGAAAAGCATCGCTCTATCCTTGACTACTCACTCCAAGACCTTAAAGAGATTAGTCCCGCTCTTTGCACCCATCGCATTCCCCTTGACCCTGAATGCTTGCCTTCTAGGAAGCCCCAAAGGAGGCTAAACAACGCAATGCGAGAGGTAGTAAAGAAGGAGGTCTGAAACTCCTTCAAGCCGGGATTATTTATCCTGTGCCATATAGTGAGTGGGTTTGCCCCGTTTAGGTAGTGCCTAAGAAGGGAGGCATGATGGTAGTTAGGAACAACAAAAATGAGTTGATTCCACAACAAACCGTCACAGGATGGAGGATGTGCATTGATTATAGGAAACTCAACACGGCAACAAAGAAGGATCATTTTCCGCTCCTCTTCATTGATGAAATGTTGGAGCGGCTTGCTAATCGTTCCTTCTTTTGTTGCCTTGATGTGTATTCTGGCTATCATCAAAGACCCATCCATCCTGATGATCAAAGTAAGACCACCTTTACCTGTCCTTATGGAACTTACACGTATCGGTGTATGTGTTTTGGGTTATGCAATGCACCCGCATCATTCCAAAGGTGCATGATGTCCATTTTCTCTGACATGATCGAGGAAATTATGGAAGTTTTCATGGACGACTTTTTTGTCTATGGAAAAACTTTTGATCACTGTCTCAAGAATTTGGACAAGGTCTTACAAAGGTGCCAAGAGAAGGACCTAGTGCTTAACTAGGAGAAGTGCCACTTCTTGGTCCGAGAGGGCATCGTTCTAGGAGACCTTATGTCCGAGAGGGGGATAGAGGTGGATAAGGCAAAGATAGAAGTTATAGAACAGTTGCCACCTGCAGCTAACGTTAAGGGGATCCGAAGCTTTCTTGGTCATGCAGGGTTCTATAGGCGCTTTATAAAGGATTTTTCTCAAATCTCTAGACCCCTCATGAGCCTATTAGCTAAGGATATTCCCTTTGATTTTGATGATGAGTGCCTTAAAGCTTTTAATACCCTTAAGAAGGCGCTCATCTCAGCTCAAATCATCCAACCCCCTGATTGGACGCTGCCATTCGAAATCATGTGTGATGCTAGTGATTATGCCGTTGGGGCCGTCCTGGGCCAAACCAAGGATAAGAAGCATCACGCAATAGCCTACGCTAGCAAAACCTTGTCAGGAGCTCAACTTAATTATACAACAACTAAAAAAGAGCTCCTTGCTATTGTTTTTGCTATCGATAAGTTCAGATCTTATTTAGTTAGAGCAAAGGTTATTGTGTACTCTAACCATGCTGCATTAAAAATACTTGCTCACTAAAAAAGATGCTAAACCAAGGCTAATTAGATGGATTCTTCTACTCCAAGAATTTGACCTTTAGATCAGAGATAAGACAGGAGTAGAAATTTCTGTAGCAGATCATTTGTCTCGTATGCAAGTCACTAACATGTAGGAGTTACCCATAAACGACTTCCTCCGAGACGACATGCTGCTGAAAGTGATAGACTCCAACCCCTGGTATGCAAACATTGTGAACTTCATGGTTTCAGGGTATGTACCACAAGGGGAGAACAAGAAGAAGCTCATCTACGAGAGTAGATTGCATTTATGGGATGATCCGTACCTCTACAGGGTCTGTGCAGACGGACTATCCAGAAGATGTGTGCCAACAACTGAAGCAACCAAGATCATTGAGAAGTGTCATGCAAGTCCATATGGCGGGCAGTATGGTGCATTCCGTATACAAGCAAAAATCTGGCAGAGTGGGTTCTTTTGGCCAACCATGTATAAAGACATAAGAGAATTCATTCGAAGATGCTAGAAGCATGGAGGCATCACTGCTCGAGATGCAATGCCACTAACATACAAACTTCAAGTGGAACTATTTGATGTCTGGGGCATTGACTTCATGGGACCCTTCCCAAAGTCCTACGACAGTGAGTACATCTTGGTGGCTGTTGACTATGTGTCCAAATGGGTAGAAGCTATGCCTTGTCGAGCGGCTGACGCCAAGCACGCCCACAGGATGTTCCACGAGGTTATCTTCCCTCGTTTTGGAACACCTAGGATGGTGATAAGTGACGGAGGGTCTCATTTCATTGATAAGACCTTCCGAAGCTTTTTGAAGGAGCTTGGAGCCTAGCACAATATTGTAACACCATACCATCCTCAGACAAGTGGCCAAGCAGAAATGTCCAACAAGCAAATCAGGAATATTCTGCAGAAGACGGTCCAAGAGATGGGGAAAGGTTGGAAATTGAAGTTACCTGATGCACTTTGGGCATATAGGACTGCATATAAAATGCCAATTGGCATGTCACCTTATCAGCTTGTCTATGGGAAAACATGCCACTTGTCAGTTGAGTTGGAGCATCGAGCACACTGGGCCATCCGAAAGTGGAACATAAACCTAGATGAAGCCGGACGGCACAGAAAAATGCAGAATTCTGAGCTAGAAGAATGGAGAAGCAAAGCCTATCATAGTGCCAAGACATATAAAGAAAAGACTAAGAGATGGCATGACAAGAAGATCAAGATAAAAGAATTCAAGCAAGGTGATAAGGTGTTGCTCTTCAATTCTAGAGTGAAGCTTTTCGGGCATGGGAAGCTTAGAAGTAAATGGGAAGGGCCTTTCACCATCGTTGACGCTGCCTCACACAGAGCAGTCACAATCAAGAATGATGATGGCAACCACTTTAAGATCCAGGTCAAGGAACAAGTGTGGGGGAGGCTTTCGGGAACATCAACGCACAAACAGAGAAAAGCACCTCAACAACGGGCAACAAGAGGCAACAAAGACCGAGACGTCAAAGAGCGAGGCCATTTGGCCTAGAAGCAAGTCGACTGACCCCATGGTCGGGCGACCCAATCCTGGCACCTCTCAGCCTCCCCTTTCTTTAGAGCACTGGTTTGCACGTCCTATCCCTCATCCGTCCTGATTTTTGAGTTGAATTTACGTTAGCATAATTATTAAAAAAAATGAATCTTGTGTATCTCCATGATCATGTTTCAATTTGGTTGAGTTGCATGCTCCTTATTCCTAATTCATATACCTGTTGTTCAGGAAAAATATATTAGGAAAGCATGTCACCTAGGTTGTTGACTTATGAGATATGGTTTGACAAATGAAATCTTGCTCTTATGCTTATGTACTTGGGGATTTTGTAAAAAGATGCCTACTCCTCAATGGCATAATTTTCCTACCAAAGCCATATGATGATTTTCTTGAGAAACCTTATACATATGTTGCTTGTAATTTCATTGAACTTTGTCAAATTGTTGTGACCCTAGTATGAAACTAGTTATGTTTTATTGATTAAGATCATGTGCACACCCACCATCATATTGCTAAACTTCCACAATGGGAGATAGCACTATCATCTTCCACTGCTATTTCAGAAACCACTCTATTTTTTTCATGATCTCTCTAAATATTTATGCAAAAGAGACATGGCCTAAAAAAAAAGAGATAGCCATGTTCTCTACAGTGAATCAACCAAAAGAGAGAGAGGTCATTTCAAATAGGAGTATCCATTATCCATCTTCCATAACATCCATAGGTATGTGCACATGTTTGGTCATAATTCATAACTTGATTTTTCTGTGGATCCTGTCTTTGACTTAGTAATATATGAGACTCCAGTATGCCTTCTTTTATCCCTTACCCTGAGCTCCACATAAGCCAAAATAAATTAGAGGTAGGATGAAAAAGGCAAAGTCAAGTGCCTTGGTCAGGAAAATACACATTGAGTGCCTTGAGAGAATCATTTGAGGAGTATGACTATGCTTTATTTGAAAAAAATCTTTTCAAAAACCCAAGTTACATAGCAGAAGGAGGCAAGTAATCTGAAGTCAAGACTGTTCCACTCGTCAACCCGCCAAGGTAACATGATAGACACCTACATATTCATGGATACATGTATGATATGGAATAATTTGCATGCTAGTATCATACCATAGGAAGTTATGATTATACTTGGTCTTTTGTTCTTTACTCGGAGACGAGCAAAGGCTAAGTGTGGGGGAGCTTGTTGACGGTCCTTAATTGCTAAATATGACTGTCATTTACTTGCATAAAAACTACAAAATAAATAACCAACTTGTGGTAGGAGTTTATTACAAAAACATTCCATAAGTTTTGGTGATTATGTGTATGTAGGTGATTTACCACAGAGTATTAATAAAACACAAGTAATTAAGGGAGAAAACACACCCTCAGCCAATCAGGAGAGAGCACATGGATTGAAGGGCCCATTTTTAGTACTACACTGAAGAAACACACAAAACGACCCCGACATCTGGGATGAGAACCCACCTGGCAGCCACCCTGAGGCACAAGCCAGGAGGGCCCAACCACAGGTCGGCCGACCCCCCTAGGTCGGCCGACCCAGGCCTGCGCCCTTTTGTCCTGGGCTTGCACGTGGAGGCTCCTGGTTGATCCCTGAAGGCGGTGGGCAGGGTCTTTCTTGGCGGTTACTCCCCTTTGCCAACTTATAGAGGTTATAAATAGGAGGGTGTGGCTTCACACTCACACTCATAAGAAGAGAAACACTTGAGCTCCACTCAAAAAGGCGAAGCATTACCTCCTTAGTGCTTAGAGAATAGGGAGAGAGTGAGGGGTAGTTCGGGGAAGTGCCGACCTGTCGGCACTCTTCCCTAATCTTGTACCTCGACGGAGTCTTGCCAGTTCAAGTAAGTCTTTAGGATTCTTCTATGGTATTATTCCTTTGATTCAATAAGATGTGCTCTTTACATGCTTACGGGTTCATCAATCATAATTGAATGCTTTAGTCTTTGATCAAGATTAGAGTAGTAATTCATAGCATAGGCGTGGTGTCTAGGCTATATATTACCTTTGATTGTCACGTGCTTCACGGATTAAAGAGGTAGACGGCAGGTGGTGACAACCCTATCCATCCTTAGTAACCCTCCACGTTCGGGTAAGTCCTAGAGCTGAAGGCCAGAATGTCATGGCAGACCAGGGGGAAGCCAGCGCTCGAAGTAAGCATTAGTGTTCGACCTTACCTTGTCCTTGGTCCAATCCGTCCTAGAATCCTCTCTACCCTCGCCTACCATATTCTTGTTGTCCCTGGACGAGCCTGATTCTTTGACAGTCCACACACGTTCCCCGTGGATTTCGATACCCTTGGAATACTCCTGGGTGAAAGCTACTTCGACAGCCGTACGCTTGCGTTTTATTACCATGAGTGACCGCTGGAGTCAACATGGCCTTCAACCAATCACGATAGGCTTGATCACCGACACCTAACCGATCTAGGTCTCACCATAGACCAAGAGTAACAACCTAGATCACACCCTCAAGGACACCTAGCCTTAGATGTGCAAGATCACTCCATGTTACTCTCACTAGCACTCTCAAGATATGCAATATCTCCTCCTAGTGCTCTCCTCTTTTCCTTTTGGACCTTACCAAATGCTCAGGTATTCCGCTGGCTAAGAGAGATCTCCAAGACCCCAGCAACAAAGTTGTATAGGCTTTCAACCTCAAACTAGCCGTTGCTCCATGAAATCAGCTTTTTGGGCCTTACTGACCGGACTGTCCGGTCATTGCAATCCTGAGCACCAACAGCTCTGCCCTACTGAAATCCTGTACTGACCGGACCGTACGGTCAGTAGACCGGACCGTCCGATTTCTCTGTTGTTTGGACAAGTCCGACGCGTCGAGCATCCTCGTCGGACTCCAGAGAGTTGCTTCCTCTCTGCTCTATGTTTCACCCATACTGACCGGACCATCCGGTTAGTAGACCGAACCGTCCGGTCTCTATAGTCCCTTGCACAGACAGATACCTCGCTATGTCTTCTCTCTGGATTTTCTGTCCTCCTAGTGACCGTACAGTCCAGTCACCACTGACCCCTCTGTCCGGTCACTACGTCCAGAATCTAAAACTCCTCGTCCTCGCTTGACTTCGTTTCTTGGCTTCTCCGAACAGCTCCTTGGCTTCTCCACTGTCACCTAGTGCCTGTGATTTCACTGAGCCTCCATGCACACCACCAACTAGTGTGACCTAAGGGACATGACCTAGTCCGGTAATTACTATGGACTCAAAGCCCTAACAACTAGACAAGTGTTCCCAACACTTGCTCCATAGCTTGTCCTTCGCTTTGATCCATCTCCATCAACCCTTGGACTCCATCAAGCTCACAAGCCTCCATGCTTGTGGTCATTGTCATCAATTGCCAAGGCCGCTGTCTACAATCATCATAGAGTAGAAGAGGTTTCCTACACGAACAACACTCGTGTAGACATTACTCACATTTCATGTTTGTCATTCATCACCAAAACATCATACCTTGGGGTGACCTCAATGGTCATGATCCTTACAAGAGGATTGAAAGACTTACTCCATCTTCAACACCGATGAGGTGGCTGGTCTAGTGGTTTCATAAGAGATGTTTCTTCCATTCTCTCCACTAAGTTTTAAACAAAGCAGAGTAGGAAGGAAGCAGATCAGTGAGGTTGCCCATCGGGATCTCTGTAGCCATGTCATATATCTTCTTATACTCCAGGTGGCTCTTGAGTTTCTGTCTGGCTCAAAGTCAATTGATGTAGGACGAGCCAGTTGGAAGGAGTCCGAACCCGAGTTGATAAGATATTACTGCTAGGTTATAAAACTCGTATAAAGGACTTCTGCGCTGACCACCATGGAAATCAATGGGAAGAATGCCGGATCTAATGCAGGCCTCTAAGATAAGTGCTGATTCTCTGTCTTGCAAAGGATTGTTAGGGCAGAATCTTGAAGGATTCTCAAGCTCCAAAACTTTATAAGGGACCCAAACTTGCTTTGCTGTTTGGATGCCATTGTAAAGGAGAGTGAAATAGATATTGAAGTCCTCCCTAGTCATCCAGCCTGCAGGGACCACTATGGCAGCTTCACCTAGTGATGTGCAGCGTCGTTCTGGGATCTCCTCATCTTCTGCTGCATTTGTGGAGGGCAATGTGTTCTCTAAGAAAGGGGCCAGCTCCATGGCCTGAGAATAGTAGATATTGAGACACACTTGTATAAACCACCATTGGCCCCCTGCTGTGATAGTCTGGTTCAATTGGAGAATTATGGTGGTGTGATACAGAACCTGGTACACAGAACCCAGAAGAAATCTTCCCAGGGGAAATTTGTTACCATCTACTAAGAGATCAGTCATGCCTTGAAAATTGGTGGTAGGCATGCAAGAAGACCCACAAAAGACGAAGTGTTCCAGCCAGAGCTTCAAGAAGGCGGTGAGTTGTCAATGGGTAACAGTGCTGGTTTTCTAGTTTGTAGAAATGTATTTAGGCCAATTGTTTGCACCTTTGGTGTCAAACTTGCGTCATTTCTTTGTGTTCTGGATAAGGAAAGGTTCATAGTATTGGTTGATGTTCAGCCCAGTCAACATAATTACATCCATAAGGGAGGGGGCCATAGGTCCTTGGTTGAATAGAAAGGCATTCAGAGCATGAGACCAAGTAAGAAGCAGCAGCAAGCAATGGTTTGTTCTTTGCCATATCAACTAGGGACAAAGGCAGCACCTCATCTATTTGAGCATCCAGAAGAGTTGCGGCCCGGGAATTGGTAACCCTTCGGTACCAGTTTCTCCAACCCTTGATTTTCGATGGTCAAGATCTAGAAACTATTTTCCAAGGATCAGGAGTGGCCAGGAAGGATTTAAAAGGGATCCTGTTTGTTTCAAAGTTGATAACTTCTGTGGGATTAGGATCATTGTAGGGGCCTAAGCAAAAATGCTTTGCTGCAACAGCGAAGGGATGCAAATTTGATTTTTAAGTTCCTAAGGAAGAAGCAGAGAACTAGTATCACAAAGAGATTAATTAATATTCGACAAAAGTGCAAACATAATCTGAATGCTAGTTCGTGAAGCTGCTACAGTATGCGTGAAGGATGGACAGTGAGCAAAACATGGCAGATTTAAATCTATGGCTAGGTCCTAAAAGGTAAGGAAAGTGGAAAAGGAAATTACATCAGGGACTTCATGCGTGGGTCGCCATCGCCAAGGAAAAGGTCTTCGGAGCTCGTCGGTGCTTGAGATTAGGGTCGTACGGGAAAAAAAGTGCGCTAGTGGAGCAAGAGAGAGAAGAGGGTGAAAAGGCTTGAGCTCGGGTGAAAATGGAAGGAGGAAGAAGATGCATTTATAAGGATGAGACACCGGTAGGTTGCGGTAAAGGCACACGGTAAAAGAGGAGATAAAATTCGGCGCATGAAGATTTCATACCCCGGATTCGGGGGGCATGTGTTGGCACTGGAATTTGGACCGGTCCCAGAGGTCAGAGGCATGAAGCTAGAATCAGCCAGGGCGAAGGAGTTCAACGGCCGAAAGTAATAAAGTGTGCCTGATAGGGTTATTTTATCTCTTCCTATTTCACTTTAGATTTTGTTTAGGAATAAATATAGTCGGTTTGTTTGTTTGGAAATCGAAGAGTCCTGACCAAATTCAGTCAGCACCCCTTGCATGGGGCTATAAATCTGTAATACGGTATGTACGAGAAAAACAACACTTTCATTGAATACAATTCGGCGCATCACCAAACCTTTTCTCGACGACATCCTCGTCTTGCGTGGGCTACATCGGCTCCGATCTCGGCGAGAGACTTGAATTAGTCAACCTAGGTAATTCTATCGACTTCAACTAGTACTTTCTTATTTATTTGATATTCTAGTTGTTATCTTTGGAATTGCTAGTTATCCGGTAATTAGTTATTAATTACATTTAAACTATCGACTTCAAGTTGCAATATTGTCTCGGTTAGGTCCAATCTATTGTATTTTTAGGAGGTTTTATAAGTTTAATATTGATCTATTATTCGAGTCACTCTATCAATTTTACCTATAATTGGAGCGTATTTAGTTATATTTGCTTTGTTTGGGCACTGTCTTGATTAAGTTCGATCTGCTCGAGCCAGCGAGACTGCATCGATTTTGACCTGTCGCTGAGTCGATAGGGTTCTATTGGGACGTTTAGCTGATAGGTTATCATGGTTCGATCGACTTCTCAGTGTGTTTTTTTTGTTTATCATTGCATTCATAGAAGTCGATTGCCCCTTTATTTGATAAGATTAGATCTATGATTTCGAGGCATATTTGCAATACTGGCTATCAGATCTATCAACTTAACACTATCGACGCGGAGAGTCTTTGCACGATTACTGTACTTCTATCGACTCTGGCCTGCCGCTTTTCTAGCATCAACCGAGCAAGTCTAGCACATTTATCTTAGATCTCTCGACTTAATTCTTATTGGTAGTATTTATGCAGTATTCAATACTTGTTTAATGATTTGCCATTGAGCCGATACAAATTAGCCGATTTGTTTATTTCCAATATTATTTGTTGTTTGCAGTCATCTCCAAGTTTTCACGAATATTGACTATCGACTTTCTTCATCGGCCTGTCCTGGGCCAGTGACCCATGGAATTTGACCATTTGTTTTCTGATGAGCCCATGGCTCATCGAGTCATTAAAACTATGTATTCTGAAAATAAGCATGATTTTACACATATTGCAGAACATGTTGTGTCAAAATACTCCAACATTCAGCTTGGATCTTTGACAAATATTATGAATAATGAAGAGCAAAGTGAGGATTTGCCAGCCAGTTATTCTATGCCATGCAATGTTTTCATTAGGACTAATCTGAAGGTTGAGGAAAAGAAAGGAGAAACGAAGAAATATGTTATAGGATTGGTGGGAGGATGATATAGAATCTTTCTATAGGATTGGTGAATTGCTACTAAACCAATTAGTAAATTTGGCAAAGCAAACATTCTCCTTCGCTGTTTTGCTATGGTGGAGGCAATTGCAACAAAATCTTGGATACCAAGGTGATGACTATTGCACATCTTGGGCAGCGATGAAGTCAGAATTACGACACCGATTTGATCCCCCACTTGAGTCAAAGAAGAAGATTGTTGAACTTGAGTCCTTCGATGTTCCAAAGCTAGATTATGATACAATTCATCATTGTGTCAAGGAGGCTCTTAGTGCTGTTTTGTCCAAACCCAAGCAAGCTGAGGTGTGTTCGAGTATGCACAAATCAAATGTAGAGTTGGAAGTTCTTGAGTCTTCTTGTGCTGATCAGGTCGAACCATTAATTGAAGCTGCAGATGATCATATGGGTTTATCTTTGATGTCTCAGGAAGTAAATTTAGATGGCGTCATTGCAGATGCCAAGGGGCCGCGCTGTAATATTTTTCATTCAGAGTGCAAGATTAAAAAGAAGGTATGCAATTTAATTGTTGATGGTGGAAGTTTCAATAATGTGATTAGTTCAGATTTGGTACATGCATTATCTTTATCTACATGGCGGCTTCCTACACCTCATTACATGCAATGGATGAATAAAAGTGGCATGCTGAAAATTACCCACAGGGCCAGAGTAAAATTTTCAGTAGGAGATTATGTCGACACTATGGATTGTGATGTGGCACTGATGAGTGCGTGCAATTTGTTGTTAGGAAGACCATGGCAGTTTGATCTTGATGCAACACATGGTGGTCGTTCAAACAATTATTCTTTCATGCATAAAGGTGTTCGTCACGTTCTAAAGCCAATGAAGGAATGTGATATTAAGGCTGAGGTTTTTGTTGCTGCAACAAAGAAGAAACATGGTGCCGATATTACCTCAAAGCCGAGGATGGCTTTGTTTCAAGGGGGAGAGAATGATGTGGTAGTTCTTGCTATAACAAGTGCACCTAGTATTTCTGAAATTCTTTCAGTTGTTGCTCCTGAACATTGTACCATTCATTGTGATTTGGTCAAAGTTGAATTACATGAAGGGAAAAATAATAGTGATGCAACGAATTGTCTAAACAGCGCTATTGGTGTTGATCTAAACAGGAAAGGAGCTCGTCAAATTATGTCAAAGCCAAGGACGGCTTTGATTCAAGGAATGGAGGATGATGAGCCCATGGCTCATCGAGTCATTAAAACTATGTATTCTGAAAATAAGCATGATTTTACACATATTGCAGAACATGATGTGTCAAAATACTCCAACATTCAGTTTGGATCTTTGACAAATATTATGAATAATGAAGAGCAAAGTGAGGATTTGCCAGCCAGTTATTCTATGCCATGCAATATTTTCATTGGGACCAATCTGAAGGTTGAGGAAAAGAAAGGAGAAACGAAGGAATATGTGTAACACACTGTTTTTTTTATTTTGAGTATTTTTAAAATTTTACTAGAATTAAATTAAGTTGTAGTTTTATTACAAAAAGAAGAAAAGAGAAAACCCTACCCCGACTCTGGGCCGAAATACCCCTCACCTCGGCCCAACTCTCCCCTCTCTTTCTTCTCCCCCCTCTCTCCTCTGGCCTGGGCCGGATCCCTCCCCTGCGGCCCACTCCTCCCCTTCCCTCCTCTCCCCTTCTGCCAGCCCACCTCCCCCGCGCGGCCCAGCCACCCCGGCCTTCCCGGCCTACTCCCGCGCGCCGCGTCCCAACCCTAGCCGCCGCCACCGAGCCCAGCGCCGCCGCCGTCGTCGCCTTGGCATGCGCGCCAAGGCGAGCCTAGGGCACCGCGCCCTATAAAAGGGCGGGCCCCGCATGTCCCGCGCCCCTTCTCCGCCATCGCCGCCGCTTTTCGCGCTTCGACCGCTGCCACCGCCTTGCTCCCGTGCCTCGGCGTCGCCGCCACTCCCCGGAAGCCGCCGCCGCCGCCTCGGCCCCCCTCCGCCTACCACGTGACCCCGATGACCTCCCTAGCCCTTGCCGCCTCCCCCGCTCCCCTCCTCATCGGCCACCGCGCGCCGGAGCGCGTCCTCGGCAAGCTCCGGTCAGCTCCAATGGCCGCCGGTCCACCGTGGACCGGTGTGCCTCCGTGGTCCACAGACCCTGTGGACCGAGTCCTCGAGAGTTAGGGTTTAATTTAATTAGTTAAATCCGGGATTAATGCCAGTTTTGTGTTTAGGCCCTTGCACTTTATTAAAATTATATTTTAATCCTGAATATTTTCTAGAACTTTTATATAATTATATTTAGGACCCTGACTTTTTATATAATTATTTTTGAGGACTGTATTTTTACACAAAAGCCCCTAGACTTTTTCTCAATGATATTTTAGTCCTGTAATTTTACAAAAACACCCCTATACATATTTTTTATTATATTTTACTCCTGTACTTTTACAGAAACAATTATATTTTAGTCCTTTCATTTTACATTTTAGTCCATAGATTTTCCATAAATTATATTTTCACCCTAATATTTACAATCTAGTCCCTGTACTTTTTTTAAATAACATTTTTGGTCCCTAAAAATTTCCATAAGTTATATTTTATATGTACATTTTAGAGTTTCACCCTTGTATTCTTCAAAAATTACTTTTAGGTCCTTTAACTTGCCTGTTTTTATTTTTTAACCCCTAAAACTTCAAATAGCCATAACTTTTCAACCGTAGCTCAGAACTGAGAAATTCTCGCACCAGAGTGATCGTAGTGTTTAATGTTCTTTATTCATACGGTCTTACAGTATTTTGCTGATTTTACTATTTTAACCCTAGACCATTAAACCTTCGTAACTTTTTACTCGTAACTCGGATTGAGGCGATTCTTACGCTCACGCAATCGTAGTAATGCGTACTTTCTCATAGTATTGTTTTTATTGTTGCTTGTTACTATGTGGTGTATTGTTTCTTATTTTGGTTGTATGCTTGTCTTTCTAGTGTGACGTTAGTAGATGACCAGCAGTTGGAGAACTTTCAGGACCTCCAGCTAGAAGACTTTGAGCAGCAGCAAGGGGAACCTATGTGTTACATTTCTCTCTAGTCTCTATGCATGCTTGTTAATACTGAATCCAATGTGTCATCATCCTGTTCCATATTATTCCTTGTCGTTGTCGCAACCCTATACCGAAGTATAGAGTGTGCCGTACAAGATCGCCTCGGGAGATGATTAACGAAGTAACCATACATAGCGTTCACACAGGAACATTCATCATTTATAGAGATACATCATTAAGTGTATAATATTACAAGGTCAAGAGTCATAGCGGAAGCAAATTTGGTTACATTATCATACATATGTTCTTGGTTCATATTACATAAATATGCGGAGGCGAAAGATACGACAAACACTACACAGAACCTAAGTAAGCCACGCCGGCCCTAGGGCAATGGCTCACTCTTCTTGATTAGGGGAGCTGGGGACCCATTCAATGGTCCAGTTTTGGGGCTCCTCACCTTCCCACACAATTTTGTTACAGCAATCGTAATAAGTTGCTTGAGGCAAACCTGAAAACCACATAATCGCAAAGCCTGAGTATCTAGCATACTCCGCAAGACACCCGTCTAAAAGGTTTACTAAAATCGACTCCTAGTATGCAGGGGGCCGACCGGGTTTATTTGATATTTGCATAAAGCACCTATTAATTCTATGCTGTGATGCTTATTCCTTAACCAAGATTTTTAATTGCTTGTTGCAGAAGAGGGACTGTAGTTGAACCTAGCTAGCTGCTAAGACTTGTACATTTATAAAGAGCAATACAACGTAGCAATATGTATCCATAGAGTAAATAAATTTCAGCATCATAAACAAACTTCTCTACTGAAAGTATCATTGCCACTGCTCGAAACAAGAGGTACTCATAACCGCGAGGGACGGCAATTCGAATTGATTTACATCCTGTAGGAGAATAACCCAAATGCATGACATACGCATCATTTAAGAACACGTATGGCCACCGTTCACGAGGTTGCGATAAAGTCGATCCGGGGCCATCGATCCCGAGTACACGTACTCCCCGCGATACAGTACTTCGTATCCGAGGCTTAACCCGTGCACTCTCCAGCGGTCCTCGACCCGTGCGTCCACCATGCCATTCACATCACCTCTGGATCGATGAGTAATACCGTCCAACAATACGGCGCCCAAGTTACTAGGTTTACCAATTCCCATATAGAGGTATGCACTTGGTACTGTTCAATACTTGTCCGCGGAGTTGCAACGATAGGTTCTCAAATTTTAACCAATTTCATTCTTCACGTGAATCATGGTTGAATCAAGTGGTCCCATAGCCTACCGTTGACTCCACTAATTTAAGCCTAGCAGTTGCTAACGAAAGGCTTACTAACGTAAACTAAGTATAGGTCATAGTTTGTTTATGCAAGTGGGTTTCCATCCAAGCCCTGTACCTAATGCACAATACAATATCCCTCTATGGTGACAAAATAAAAAGGACTCGTAAATCAGTAGGTGTGCACCGGGGCTTGCCTTGGGAGTGATCGTAGTTAAAGTTCTCGGCGGGGTTTAGCTCAACTTCGGGCTCCTGAGGGTTGCTTGCCACGTCCTTGCTCCCAGTCTCGCTCCCTAGTCAATGCAGTGCAATGCACGGTCAGGAGTTGGACGATGATGCATGACACTTCCTCAATAAATAGAATTTGATGGAATGATGCTCATGCATGAGATGACATATTTGCACCACACTCTGGCAATTACTAAATTTAAGGGGACAAACTTCTAATTAGGGAAGTGGGAGGCATGGTAATCAATGAGCATATCACCTATATTCCAAATACAAGTATACCCTTGGTGCTAAGAACTTAGCAGGGCATTTTCCCTTGGTATGCCAAGGCCTACCTAGCAAATATGCAAAGCTCCTTAACTACACCCTTACCCAGGGTGCATTCACCAATTATAATGCCCATGCAAGAGAACATAGAAACCTTATATTGCAAGTTTAATTATAACCTCCTCGAATTCGACATGCTCACTTTTAATTATAACCCTGCACCAACCTAGCTAGATAAGCTAATTAGGAAACATGAGCATACCAAAAGAAAATAATAAACTTTACTGCAAGTCAAGATTAACATGTTGCATGAGCTGTCCCAAGAGGGATTTATCACCCATGACAACTATATGCATATACAAGGCAATATTTAATTTGAAACTCTTAAGCTAATTATGAATGAGTAACTTTAATAGAAAAAAAATCATACTGATGGTGCCCAAAATTTTTCATGGAGATTTTATAGTTAGGTAGAAATGCCCAAAGGGCAGGAATGCAAAATTTCAGAATTAAAATTAACTAACATTCCTGGAACAGAGGTGCTGTTCTCTGCACTTAGGGAATTTTTAGGGGGATTAAACATTTACCAAAAATTCCAGTAAATTCCCCAAAATTCTTCTTGACATGCCCCACTAGAATATGCAAAAATATGGGCACACTTCCATTGAGTTTTGCCAAGTTTTTGAAAAGCTAATACTTGGCCAATTAGTGGAATTACTAATTAAATTGTTTCCCTTTTTTCTTTGGCACTTTAATTATTTGAAATTTGAATTAGTCAGCAATTAACATTGTGTTAGCTTAAACAACTATTTGTGACTTGGGATGTCACAGCACTGCCCCCTTAAACGAAATCTCGCCCCGAGATTTGTAATTGCTTGAACATCAGAGAGAGAGCGTGGGGTTTACCGGATTTGCGAGGTCAGGAACTCGGGAAAGTTGGTTTTCAGAAACTCCTCTTGCTCCCAGGTGGCTTCATCCTTGGTATGATTGCTCCATTGCACCTTGTAGAAGGTGGTGGTGCAATGGCGTGTTACCCGGTCCTTTTGATCAATGATTCGGACGGGGTATTCGGGGTAGGAGAGGTCTTCTTCCAATTGTTCGGTGTCAACAATGACCACGTTGACTGGAGGCTTCAAACACTTCTTTAGTTGGGATACGTGGAAAACGTTGTGCACCCGCTCAAGAGTTTCCGGTAGTTGCAATCGATAAGCAACGACGCTATGCTTCTCCATGATCGGAAAGGGTCCGATGTAGCGGGGTGCTAATTTACCCTTGATTCCAAAACGAGATACGCCTTTGTTGGGAGAAACTCGAAGATAGACATGATCTCCCTTCTCGAACTCCAATGGGCGTCTCCTTTTGTTGGCATAGCTTATTTGACGGGATTGTGCTGCCTTCATGTTAGCTTGAATTTGCCGCACCTTTTCTTCGGCTTGTATGACGAGCTCGGGACCAAAATTAGTTCTTTCTCCTGATTCGGACCAATTCAGCGGCGTTCGGCATGAGTGGCCGTACAAGGCCTCGAATGGTGACATTCGCAAACTCTCCTGATAGCTATTGTTGTATGAGAATTCGGCGAACGGAAGGCAATCTTCCCAATTCTCCCGATTGTCCAGAACACAGGCTCTCAGTACGTCTTCCAAATATTGATTCAGCCTCTCGGTTTGACCATCAGTTTGCGGGTGATAAGCAGAACTTCGGATAAGGGTGGTGCCAAGACAAGAATGCAGCTACTCCCAAAAACGAGCAATAAACTGGGGACCTCGATCAGAGATAATAGTCTTGGGCACACCGTGCAAGCATAGGATTCTTGCGATGTAGAGTTCGGCATACTTCTTGGTAGAGTAGGTTGTATGGACAGGAATAAAATGAGCGGATTTGGTCAACCTATCCACGACAACCCATATGGAATCATGTTTCTTGGGGGTGAGGGGTAACCCGACAATAAAATCCATTGCAATATCCTCCCATTTCCAAGCGGGGATTTTTAATGGGTGTAAAAGACCTGCTTTCTTCAGATGGTCGGCCTTCACACGCTGGCAAGTATCACATTCGGAAACATAACGAGCGACTTCCCTTTTCATGCGCGTCCACCAAAACTTTTCCTTTAACCCACGGTACATCTTGTTGCTGTCGGGGTGTATGGAGTATTTGGACAAGTGAGCCTCATCCATAATTTTCTTCCTTAACTCCTCCTTCTTTGGAACAACCAGGCGATTGTTGAACCATAGCACACCATCTTCGTCCTGTCGAAAACATGTAGCTTCATCGTTGAGTATCTTTTGTCGAATGTGTTCCATTCCCTTGTCTCCCTTCTGGGCCTCGACAATTTCGTCGCGAAGGGTAGGAATGAGAGCTAGATTATACAAGGACCCAAATGGAATGATACGAAGACTTGGTTCGCTTGAATCTGAATTTGGGCAAACTCCCACGGAACAAACAACTGCGTGGTCCCGACGACTTAAGGCGTCGGCAACCACGTTGGCCTTCCCGGGGTGATAATGAATCTCCAATTCATAATCCTTGATTAATTCTAACCATCTACGTTGCCTCATATTCAGTTCATGCTGCATAAATATATACTTGAGACTTTTGTGGTCGGTGTAGAGGTTGACAAGGTTACCAAGAAGGTAATGGCGCCAGATCTTTAAGGCTAGGACGACGGATGCCAGCTCCAAATCGTTTGTGGGATAATTTCGCTCATGCTTTCGGAGCTGTCGAGAGGCATAGGCAATGACACGGCCTTCTTGCATAAGCACACAACCCAATCCCGTGCCGGAGGCATCACAGTAAACATCGAACAGTTTGGTAATATCAGGTTGAGCCAAAACCGGGGCAGTTGTCAAATGCTTCTTGAGTGATTGAAAGGCTTCTTCACAGGCACTGCTCCACTTAAACATAGCATCCTTTTCCAGTAACTTGGTCATCGGCTTGGCAATGCTTGAGAAGTTGGGAATAAATTTCCGGTAATATCCAGCAAGGCCAAGGAAGCTGCGAATTTGCCTGACCGATCTCGGAGCTTTCCAATTCAACACATCTTCTACCTTGGTAGGATCAACGGCTACCCCTTCCGCGGAGATGATATGACCCAAGAATGGAACTTGCTTTAGCCAAAATTCACACTTGCTAAATTTGGCGTAAAGCTGGTGATCTCGGAGTCGTTGCAGAACAGTGCGGAGGTGTTCGGCGTGTTCTTCCTCGGACTTGGAGTAGATGAGGATGTCGTCTATGAACACGACTACGAACTTATCCAACTCCGGCATGAACACGGAGTTCATCAAATACATGAAGTGGGCTGGAGCATTAGTGAGACCAAAGGACATGACAAGGTATTCGAAGAGGCCATATCGCATGGAGAAGGCAGTTTTTGGAATGTCTTCGGCGTGGATCTTTATATGGTGGTAACCGGATCGGAGGTCAATCTTGGAGAAGACTTTAGCACCAATAAGTTGATCAAAGAGAATATCGATTTGAGGTAGAGGGTACTTGTTCTTAATGGTTACGGCATTCAGAGGCCTGTAGTCAACACATAGACGTAGGGTCTTGTCTTTCTTCTTTACAAAGAGGGCGGGACATCCCCAGGGAGATGAACTCAGTCGGATGTAGCCCTTGTCCATAAGCTCCTGTAATTGTTCTTTTAATTCTGCTAACTCATTAGGAGCCATTAGGTACGGCCTATGAGAGATAGGCGCCGTACCGGGTAGGAGTTCAATCTTAAACTCGACGTCTCTGTCCGGAGGCATTCCTGGTAACTCATCTGGGAACACGTCGGAGAAGTCACGTACCACTGGAATATCCTCCAGCTTTTTCCCTTCAGCATGACACACTTGAGGAGTGGACAATCTAGGACTCGGCAATCGGAGAATAGACGGACCATGGAGAGGTGAGTTCAAGTGGACTTCCCGGGATTCAATGTGTAAGACGACTCTATGTTTAGTCATCCACCTCATACCAAGAATTATGTCAATACCCTGACCATCTAAAATGATTAACGAAGCGGGGTACACGTTGCCTGCTAACTTAAGTGGCACTTTTCTCAACTCAAGGTGAGTCCTTATTTTCCCACCGGGGGATGTGATGATGTACGGGGTTCCCGTAGTGGTGGGGGTGATTTTCAGATGATTCACACATGCTTGAATAATAAAATCATGCGTTGCTCCTGAATCAAAGAGAACCATAGCAGCGTGTTGGTTGATCGAGAACGTACCCGCGAGAACGGGCTCTTCGACTTGAATCTCATTGACTGTGGTATAATTGACTCGGCCATTCTTGTGGGCAAGGGCAGAAGGCTGGGGACGACTCCCATTGTTGCCGTGGTTGTTACCGCTGCTGGGGTGGTTGTTGTTGTTCCCGGAGGGGTTGGAGTTGTTGTTGTTCCCCTGGTTGCGCTTTGGAAAGCGGCACTCCTTGGCAAAGTGACCGGTTCGGCCACAGTTGTAGCATGACTACGAGGAGTTGTGCTTCACAACTTGATTAGTCTGCTGCGGAGGGCGGGGACCGGAGGAGGGCTGCTGGTTGCCTCCATGGGACTGGAAGTGCTGCTGTGAGTAAGTCGCACGAGATCCTCCCACTGACGGTACCGCAGCTCGGAACTTCTGTCCGGTCGGGGTGGTGATTGCTAGCCTGTACTTGGGCGGTGCGGAGCCGGACGAGCTTCCCATAGCATGCTTCCTCTTCTTGTCCTCCTGGTTAGCACGGATGGCATCTTCTTGCACAATAGCGGCACTCATTAGGTCGTTGAACGTTCCTGCGGTAACTTGTGCCAGACGGTCCTGTAGCTTCGGGGTAAGGCCCGAACGGAAACAATCCTTCTTCTTCTCGTCCGTATCGGCGTGATACAAAGAATACTGAGTCAAGTAGTTGAACTTCCGTGCGTACTCTTGCACGGTTCCCGCGCCTTGCTTCAGGTTGAGAAATTCCTGTAGCTTGCGCTTCATAAGACCGGCAGGAATGTGGTGTGCACGAAAGGCGGTGCAGAATTCCGACCAAGTGACTTGGTGGCCAGGGGCAAGAGCAGTGGTGTAGCTCGGCCACCAAGCACTTGCGGAACCACGGAGTTGCTGCGCTGCGAAGAGGGGCTTCTGGTGGTCGGTGCAGTGGAGCAGAGCAAACTTCGACTCCAGAGTGCGAATGAAATTATCCGCTTCTAGCGGATCACCAGCTTCGTCGAATGTGGGCGGATGACTTGCCCAAAAGTCGCTATAGGACGATTCACGGAGCTGCTGCGGTGGTGGTCCGGGAGCTCCTTGGCGATTCATGTTCTCCATGAACATGCGGAACATCTCGTTCTGATTGTGGATGAGCTGCTCCATCGGCGTCATGGGCAGAGCATTGGGTGGCGGCTGGTTTCTACCTGTGTTGGAGGCACCGGGAGCATCACCGAGGTTCTCTTCACCATGGCGAGTTTGCACCATCTGTCACAGGAGTAAAGCATGTTAGCCCGATCATCGCCTGAGACATTATGGTAATATGTCTATAATATAGTGACAACAAAAGAATTTTAGATTGCTCATAACGGAAATGTTGACCTGGAACGGTGCAGATTACGGGCGATAACTTGGATTCCACAGGTTCCAACACCGTAGGCAACATACTTGCTAGTGTGCAGTTTGTCCTTGAGGGCCACGATCTCAGCGTTGCGAGCGGCGAGCCGGGCGTCTCGGGCAGCAAGTGCGGACTGCAGCGCCTCACGCTCTTGTTCCAACTCGAGAATGCGTGCGGAAAGGCGCTCGGGGTTCTTCGGGAGCTTGTCATCAACCATCTGTCGGAATAAGTTTTGCAAGGATGAGTCAAAACTTAATATCCCCCTAAGCACACATGCCCAAAGTAGCATAAGGATTGATGGATAAGGGAAAAAGATGCAAAGTGCCCAATCGGTTGGACGGAAAACTATGCAGTTCTACGATTGACAGGGTAACTTGCAGGGATGAGCAAAAACACGTCGCTTCTGGACAATTTAACCTCTTGACCCTTTTATGATAATTGTAGAGGAGTTCATTATCTTCCCAACGCATGCTCCCACATTTCTAACCGATAACATCTCCGAGAGTTATGATCATCCAAAAGCAGAGGACAGAAATGGGACTACTGCTGAACCTCCCGAAAAGCTTGTTGTTTTTGCAAAATTCGACCCATTTACAGATTTTTCTGAGACAAACCCACTATACCAAACTTGTAGGGAAAAACATTAGCTTTCCAACGAGTACTCATTCGCCTTCGTCGGATTAAAATTGAGGAAGTTACGTTCATTTTAGCGGAACTGACTTTTCTGGCAGAGTCTGATTTCTTCCTAATTAAGTTCGACTTTCGTTTTAAGTGCCATAGGGGTTCAAATTCGCCCGGGGTCCGATTATTTCCCTTGTTTGTGATACTCGGTAAAGAGGAATGCATGTATTATGCATGAATACCAAATGCTCAATATGCCGATTTCCTACGTCCTCACAAAGGAAAACTTTGACCGAATATATAGATCGATCCATCCGATGGCACGCACACTTCTCGCACGTTTCTAAGCGAACTACCCGTGGTTAGTATACCTGCAATAGATCCATTTCAGAAACAATACATCAAATCCAAAAGAAACAAGCCAAAACAACAATGACAGTTATGTCCAGGTATTTGCACACCCGGAAGGCAGCTGATATTTAAGCGTAATCGGTCCGCGCATCATACAAAGTCCAGGTCTTTGCCCACCCGGAAGGCGTTCGGTGTTTATTGCGCAACCGATCCGCGCACAGGCACATACCTTCAGGGAAGAATCCGTAGATGCAAGTAATTTAACAAACATAACCCAGGGTTAGCGTTGCCATCTACTAATAAGTCCTTATATGGGCACTACTAGTTCGTACCTCACCGTACGGCGTAAAACGGGTTGTTTAAGTCTTTTAAAATGTTCATCGGTGTGACAATTATCCCGAGTCGGCTCTGATACCAGCTGTCGCAACCCTATACCGAAGTATAGAGTGTGCCGTACAGGATCGCCTTGGGAGATGGTTAACGAAGTAACCATACATAGCGTTCACACAGGAACATCCATCATTTACAGAGATACATCATTAAGTGTATAATATTACAAGTTCAAGAGTCATAGCGGAAGCAAATTTGGTTATATTATCATACATATGTTCTTGGTTCATATTACATTAATATGCGGAGGCGAAAGATATGACAAACACTACGCAGAACCTAAGTAAGCCACGCCGGCCCTAGGGCAATGCCTCACTCTTCTTGATTAGGGGAGCTGGGGACCCATTCAATGGTCCAGTTCCGGGGCTCCTCACCTTCCCACACAATTTTGTTACAGCAATCGCAATAAGTTGCTTGAGGCAAACCTGAAAACCACATAATCGCAAAGCCTGAGTATCTAGCATACTCCGCAAGACTTACCCGTCCAAAAGGTTTACTAAAACCGACTCCTAGTATGCAGGGGGCCGACCGGGTTTATTTGATATTTGCATAAAGCGCCTATTAATTCTATGCTGTGATGCTTATTCCTTAACCAAGATTTTTAATTGCTTGTTGCAGAAGAGGGACTGTAGTTGAACCTAGCTAGCTGCTAAGACTTGTACATTTATAAAGAGCAAGACAACATAGCAATATGTATCCATAGAGTAAATAAATTTCAGCATCATAAACAAACTTCTCTACTTAAAGTATCATTGCCACTGCTCGAAACAAGAGGTACTCATAACCGTGAGGGACGGAAATTCGAATTGATTTACATCCTGGAGGAGAATAACCCAAATGCACGACATACGCATCATTTAAGAACACGTATGGCCACCGTTCACGAGGTTGCGATAAAGTCGATCCGGGGCCATCGATCCCGAGTACACGTCCTCCCCGTGATACAGTACTTCGTATCCGAGGCTTAACCCGTGCACTCTCCAGTGGTCCTCGACCCGTGCGTCCACCATGCCATTCACATCACCTCTGGATCGATGAGTAATACCGTCCAACAATACGGCGCCCAAGTTACTAGGTTTACCAATTCCCATATACTTGGTACTGTTCAATACTTGTCCGCGGAGTTGCAACGATAGGTTCTCAAATTTTAGCCAATTTCATTCTTCACGTGAATCATGATTGAATCAAGTGGTCCCATAGCCTACTGTTGACTCCACTAATTTAAGCCTAGCAGTTGCTAACGAAAGGCTTACTAACGTAAACTAAGTATAGGTCATAGTTTGTTTATGCAAGTGGGTTTCCATCCAAGCCCTGTACCTAATGCACAATACAATATCCCTCTATGGTGACAAAATAAAAAGGACTCGTAAATCAGTAGGTGTGCACCGGGGCTTACCTTGGGAGTGATCGTAGTTAAAGTTCTCGGCGGGGTTTAGCTCAAGTTCGGGCTCCTCAGGGTTGCTTGCCACGTCCTTGCTCCCAGTCTCGCTCTCTAGTCAATGCAGTGCAATGCACGGTCAGGAGTTGGATGATGATGCATTGTTGACTTTTGCTAAGCCATATTAATAAATCATTCCCGGCACGGGGCCAGAAACGGTTCACTAATATGTCCCAGAGTCAAGTAGGTAAAATCCGCAAGCGCACGGAGAATACCGCTGTAGCATTTCACCCGGAAGTATTCAGGGTATCGTATTTGTTTATCCCAAAGGAAGGTTATGATCAAGAAGCGTTACTAACATATAAGATCATGTTAACAATTAGCAAGGATATCTAACCAAGACAGGCGGGTACATGATAATAACCGGGTAGTGTGACACACACAGAAGATTCCTACTAAATAAATAAAGTCTAGTGGAGGAAAGACTAGGCTAAGCTACTCCTACTATACATTCCTATACAGTTGCATAGCCTAAGTAGAATACATACAGACTCACACTCAGGTTCAGCAGTCAATAGTATAGCACTTCAGGCACGGACTTACCCCTGCATCCACAGGCGACTTCCGCCAAGAGCCTACGCACTAGCCTAGCGGGGAGGATTTCAAAGGACGGACAGGGCTGTCACCACCTGCCGCCTACCTCAACGAACCAGTAGACTAACGAATAATTGATGCAAATCAGTCACCCAAGTACCATACTTGCATGACCAAAGAGCACTCTGCCCCTCCGCGATTACTATTAACGAGGCAGAGCTACCGTACGAATACGATCACCAAACCCATGCTATACTTTATCAGCTAAAACTAAGCATAGAGACTATAACATATAAACTAGACTATAGTCACGGTATATAACTAGCATGACAATAGTAGTATAATAAATATAAACTACTATCACACAAGTAGACTATACTATCACATATATGGATCACAATATCAAACAAGAAACTCATGACCCAAGCACAACTATATAGAAAAGATATATATATTGATAAGAGCAAAGTCTTACAAAAGGGAAAAGATACAAGAGCCATACCAATTCCAAGTGAAGACTTGGGACTAGAGAGCTCTAGACTCAGCCTAACTCCACTAAAACTCCAAGAACTACTACTAGCAAGAGAGAAATGCTTCTTGTGGTGTGTGTTGAGTGTGAAGGCACACCCTCCTATTTATAGCCTCAATAGGTCGGCAAGGGAGCGTAACCGCCACGGAAGGCATCTCAAACCGTCATCAGGAGTCGCGGAGGAGCCAACACGTGGAAGCCCAGGCGGAGAGGGCGCCCGGCTGGGTCGGCCGACCTGACCAGGTCGGCCGACCTGGGGGTGGCCCCTCCTGGCCTGTGCTTTCTCCAGGTGGCTGTCCTGTGGGCCCTGACGTCGGTTTGCGCGGTATTACAGGGAGTTACGTCGGTTAAGTGCTGAAAATGGGCCCTTCAATCCGTGTGACGTCCGTGTGGCACTCTCTGATTGGTCGAAAGTGTGTTTTCTTGCCTTTTGAGGTGTTTCCTTCACATTTCCTCCTGCATGCACAAAGTTCTCCAAGTACAAGTGGAACTATATTATTGTGCTAAAGCATGCGTGTATGAAATGCCAAATTCTCCTTTATTTGAGTATAGTTGACGGTTAAAAATGGTACTTAACAGCCGTCAACAAACTCCCCCAAGCTTACCCTTTGCTCATCCCGAAGCAAAGATAAACTTAAGTTGTTGATCAGGAGTTGCTACAATGTCCTACTCCTCAATAATACTATGCGCACAACAAAGTACTCTTCCTAGAATTAAATATATTGGCGCATAACTTACCCATTTACCTCGATCCATGGGGCTTTTACACCTCATTGTCTTGGGCGGTTGAGAGATAGAACAATTGCAGGGCACCAATCACTTGCCCTAGATTCCGCTATGTTGTTCCGGAGGTTTTCAAAAGATTTTGAAAATAAAAACCAAGTTCCTCAAATGATTCTCTCGGATCACTCAATATGTGTATGATTCCTCACCAAGGCAAAGTGTTGCCTTAATCACCTACTTCTAAATAAGGCTTTATGTGGAGCTCAAGGTAGGGATATATGAAGCACTCATGTTCACATAATATTGCTATGTCAAAAGACCGGATCCAAGAAAAACATCAATTCAAACAATCTTGATCAAGATGTGCAAGTGTGTGGGAGAACGGAGGAATGGTGGATGGGAAGAAATAACTCCTTTTTGAATTTTCCTTCTCTCTTTTGGAGTTTCTAGGCTATGGCTACCTTTTGCTTGCTCTCTTTTTTGAGCATTTTTTTTTTCTTTTCTTTTTGCATAGCCATAGTCCTAGTTTGCAATGAATACTTTGAGAGAGGAATTTTGCAATGGATATATGGAGTGTTTCTTTGGATGGATGGATGGATAGTGGCTTTCTTCCGGTGTAGAAGAATAGCTCACGGTGGATATGGTGGATATGGTGGATGCTATCTTCTTGATTTAGAAGGATAGCTCATGGCGGTGGATGTGTGTACATGATCTTGATCAAGAAAGCATGAAAAGAGTTCTACTAGGGTCACAACAATTTTGACTAAGCTCAATGTGAAACAAGCAGCATATGTGTAAAGGTTTTCAAATGTAAACACTACATATGACTGTGGTGGGAATTTCATCATTGAGGAACTTATCAATTTTGTCATTTTGAAAAATAAAACTCCGGAATTCAAGCTTTACGTTGAGCAAGATCATAGCAGCCCTATCTATCATATCATACCTCTCAACAACTTAGAACTAGAGAATGCATATGCTACCCACAAGATTCAAGTTCAAGGCAAGATTTACCAACAAACCTAACTCTTGAGAGAGTACTAAGTTGTAAACTAGCTTTAGAGAGGAATAAAGGACAGAGCAACTATTCATCATCTCAACATAGGAAAATTATACACATTCATACCGCGCATGAAAAAGGGAAATATTTTTGTTCTTTTTATGTTTTGCAAATTTTTATGGTTTTTTCAGATTTAGCAAATGCAAGAAATAAAGGGAAGGGGAAAGATACAAGTTATCGTGAGAAGGGGGGTCCTCCCCCAAGCTTGTTCTTGCTCATATCTGCTGGTTCGGGTCGTAGCCTTGGGAGCGGAAGAAGGCATCCCAATTGCTCTGATTCTGAGCCATCATCGCGTTCAGCTGGCGGAATTGGTTGTCGCTGAAATTCTGCCATTGCTGGGTGTCGGTGACATGTTGCGTGAGAGTTTGTTGCATGCTCTCGGTGCGCAAATCAATGTCGTTCACCCTCCTTGTCAACTCGGCCATCCCATAGTTGAGTTCACGGAACCCACGGGATGAGAATGACCGAGTGGCAAAGGATGGCGGTCCGCTTGAACTTGATGACGTCTGCATGGGGTAATCGTACTGAGATTCCCATGCTCCGGCCTGCCATGTTGATACACCCGCCTCGTCCTGTGGCGGGGGCTGCTCCCATACCGGATCTCCGGTCGGAGTGTGAAACTCCGGTGTAGGCTCCATATGCCTACGGGAACGTGTCGGTCGCCCTGAAACACTATGCCTGCGAACTTCTCCCACTGGCTCAAGTGGGAGGGTTAGTGCCCGACAGTGATACAAACGAAGACCCGGGTTAGGTAACGGGAATTCGTTTGTATACCCGGGAAAGTGATAGATCAAGATATTATTTGGACCATGTTTCAAAGTATGTCCTTGCACAAAATAGTCCTCGCCTAGAAATTCTCTATCTACCGTCAAATATTCAACATGAACATTCTCAAGCAGACCACACTTCTGCGCAATGCGAGTAACTAAAGAGGTGCACTCAATTGGTCCTGTCAACTTTATATTGTCTAACCATTGATCAATCATGCATTCCGCGGGTGACACCCTAATTTTCTTAACCATGGCATAAAGTATTTTCAATTCATCTTGCCGGACAACCCTAATGTCACCTCGAGGAAACAAGGTCATAGCCAACCACACATGCATAAATCTAAGTGTAGGATTATGGATGGCACTTGTTCTAGGCTTGGGACCCCACTCGTTTCCGGAAATCTTTTTCCAAAAACTTTCTTTATGGAACCCCTTTAGCGCTTTATCTAAGTCTAGCCTACATTTAGGATTTAGACCTAGCATAGCATGAAGATCACCCCATGTGACCAAGCGCTCTTGCCCAAACAAGCGAAAAGAAATGCCTTCATCATACTTTCTAAGGGTGCATAAAAACTGCATAATAAGCAAACGAGAACCCGGCTCATCTACTTCTACGAAATTTAGCCAACCCATAGTGCGGAAAATAGAGGCAAATTCTTCTCTCATACCTATTTTCTCGAGGAAGTCCGGATCGAAGCGTCGGGTGTGGGCGAATGGCCGTTCTCTCATGAGCGCGATGGCTTGGCCCTCGCGGTCGTCCTTGATGTCGAGATGCTCCTCGGTGATGAGCAAGGCCGGCCTTTCCTCCGGAATTTCAGCTTCGGGGTCACCATGCCCCGGACTTGGTGTGAGCTCGACGGAGGATGCTTGACTCGTGCTTGCACGAGTGCTTTTTCTCCGCTTGATTCCGGCGACTTGCTTCATTCGTTTGAACATGGCTGCACACAAGAACAAACACAAGACAAGAACAAAAACAAGATCGAACAAGTGTTCGGGTGAGCGTTAGTGAAAATGACAAACCCGAGCTTCTCCGAAATTGGTTTTCTTCTCACAACAACTTGCAAATGCACTAAAACAGAGGGGAAATATTTTTTTGGGTTTTTGGGGCTGTAGTAAAGTTGAAGAACACGAAATTTTGGGAGAGCAACAAGTGAGCAAAGGAGGGGAGTGAAAGATGAGCTTGGAATGGTGAAGCTCCTCCTCCTGGGCGGTTTTTATAGCAAGATGGCCGTTAGAAAGGGACAGAGCAATGGCCATATAGCCGTTGGGAGAAAGGAGCACAGGAAAAGGTGGGGCCAGGGGGTCGGCCGACCTCACCAGGTCGGCCGACCTGGCAGGTGGGCCTCCTGGCAGCCCCCTTTTTCCTATGTGTTCCCCAACGGCTAGGGGATTTGTCCCCTGCTGCTGTTTTGCTCAAAAAGCTCGACAAAAAATCTTTTCAAAATGGAAAGCCCAAAAACCTATTTTCTAAATTTTCAGAAATGCAAATGAGTTTTGAAAAATTCCAAGGTGGCTGGAAAAATTCAAAAATGCAGAAATGCAGTGGTCGGAAAAAATCAAAATGTGGTGGAAAGCAAATATGCAGTGAAAAGAGCAAATATGGATAACTACCGGTTTAACCTCCCGGCGAGGACTCACCTTTTAAAGTCCGACGAGCGGGACTTTTCTCCGGCGTTCAGCTCGATGAAGCGTTGTCCGGTCCCGGAGATGAAGACACGGATGATGCTTCTTGTTTCACTCGCCACACCTTCTTGGTCTTTGTTGCGGTCGGTGGCTTCTCGGGCTTCGGAGGCTGCGGTTTTGCAGGCTTCACAGCCTGTTTCTTTGCAGACCTCGGAGGTTGCTGCCTTGTGGACTTCGGAGGCTGTTGCTTAATGTGTGACCTTTGCCCCCTTGCCTTCATCAGTTGTTGCTGTGCAACCTTTTCCTTCTCAAGGAAGTTCTTCATGAATGTGATGAGGCTGTCCTTCTTTTTTTTTTGAACGTGTTGCAAATCTCCAGGAATTGCTGGAGATGAGCACTAGCGTCCTCATTGGCTTTCCCACAGAATGGGCTAGCCTGCACCATGGTGATGAGACCGGTCTTGATCTCGAAGTTCGCATCTCCCACATTGCCAGCTGGTCCCGTAGGGATGTTGGCAGCGGAGGGAGCGGAGAACTCGCGGAGGGTCTTGTCGGCCATTTGCTCAGAGCTTGATGGTGCGGGAATGACAGGTTCGATTGGCCGAATCTCCTTACGAGGAGGGGTGAGCCTAGCTCGTGTCCTTCTCAGGAGTGACTCAGGATCTTCAGTGAAGTTTGTCGGCAAGTCGAAACCAGTCATACACTACCCTGTTTTCATACAAAATGCAGAAAACAAAGCAAGGTTAGCCTGCCTAGGAGATAGCCTTAATAATTGCAACACTACTATATACATTAGTAATTTTTCTTGAATCATACGCCTTCCCCGGCAACGGCGCCAGAAATGCTTGTTGACTTTTGCTAAGCCATATTAATAAATCATTCCCGGCACGGGGCCAGAAACGGTTCACTAATATGTCCCAGAGTCAAGTAGGTAAAATCCGCAAGCGCACGGAGAATACCGCTGTAGCATTTCACCCGGAAGTATTCAGGGTATCGTATTTGTTTATCCCAAAGGAAGGTTATGATCAAGAAGCGTTACTAACATATAAGATCATGTTAACAATTAGCAAGGATATCTAACCAAGACAGGCGGGTACATGATAATAACCGGGTAGTGTGACACACACAGAAGATTCCTACTAAATAAATAAAGTCTAGTGGAGGAAAGACTAGGCTAAGCTACTCCTACTATACATTCCTATACAGTTGCATAGCCTAAGTAGAATACATACAGACCCACACTCAGGTTCAGCAGTCAATAGTATAGCACTTCAGGCACGGACTTACCCCTGCATCCACAGGTGACTTCCGCCAAGAGCCTACGCACTAGCCTAGCGGGGAGGATTTCAAAGGACGGACAGGGCTGTCACCACCTGCCGCCTACCTCAACGAACCAGTAGACTAACGAATAATTGATGCAAATCAGTCACCCAAGTACCATACTTGCATGACCAAAGAGCACTCTGCCCCTCCGCGATTACTATTAACGAGGCAGAGCTACCGTACGAATACGATCACCAAACCCATGCTATACTTTATCAGCTAAAACTAAGCATAGAGACTATAACATATAAACTAGACTGTAGTCACGGTATATAACTAGCATGACAATAGTAGTATAATAAATATAAACTACTATCACACAAGTAGACTATACTATCACATATATGGATCACAATATCAAACAAGAAACTCATGACCCAAGCACAACTATATAGAAAAGATATATATATTGATAAGAGCAAAGTCTTACAAAAGGGAAAAGATACAAGAGCCATACCAATTCCAAGTGAAGACTTGGGACTAGAGAGCTCTAGACTCAGCCTAACTCCACTAAAACTCCAAGAACTACTACTAGCAAGAGAGAAATGCTTCTTGTGGTGTGTGTTGAGTGTGAAGGCACACCCTCCTATTTATAGCCTCAATAGGTCGGCAAGGGAGCGTAACCGCCACGGAAGGCATCTCAAACCGTCATCAGGAGTCGCGGAGGAGCCAACACGTGGAAGCCCAGGCGGAGAGGGCGCCCGGCTGGGTCGGCCGACCTGATTAGGTCGGCCGACCTGGGGGTGGCCCCTCCTGGCCTGTGCTTTCTCCAGGTGGCTGTCCTGTGGGCCCTGACATCGGTTTGCGCGGTATTACAGGGAGTTACGTCGGTTAAGTGCTGAAAATGGGCCCTTCAATCCGTGTGACGTCCGTGTGGCACTCTCTGATTCCTCCTGCATGCACAAAGTTCTCCAAGTACAAGTGGAACTATATTATTGTGCTAAAGCATGCGTGTATGAAATGCCAAATTCTCCTTTATTTGAGTATAGTTGACGGTTAAAAATGGTACTTAACAGCAGTCAACATGCATGACACTTCCTCAATAAATAGAATTTGATGGAATGATGCTCATGCATGAGATGACATGTTTGCACCACACTTTGGCAATTACTAAATTTATGGGGACAAACTTCTAATTAGGGAAGTGGGAGGCCTGGTAATCAATGAGCATATCACCTATATTCCAAATACAAGTATACCCTTGGTGCTAAGAACTTAGCAGGGCATTTTCCCTCGGTATGCCAAGGCCTACCTAGCAAATATGCAAAGCTCCTTAACTACACCCTTACCCAGGGTGCATTCACCAATTATAATGCCCATGCAAGAGAACATAGAAACCTTATATTGCAAGTTTAATTATAACCTCCTCGAATTTGACATGCTCACTTTTAATTATAACCCTGCACCAACCTAGCTAGATAAGCTAATTAGGAAACATGAGCATAACAAAAGAAAATAATAAACTTTACTGCAAGTCAAGATTAACATATTGCATGAGCTGTCCCAAGAGGGATTTATCACCCATGATAACTATATGCATATACAAGGCAATATTTAATTTGAAACTCTTAAGCTAATTATGAATGAGTAACTTTAATAGAAAAAAAAGCATACTGATGGTGCCCAAAATTTTTCATGGAGATTTTATAGTTATGTAGAAATGCCCAAAGGGCAGGAATGCAAAATTTCAGAATTAAAATCCTATCCAAGAATTTATAGAAATTCATTTACTAAAAAGGGGGATTATGCAATAACACTAAACATTTGCATGAAAGATGGAAATGTGCTTTAGCAGAAAGTTTAGGAATGACATGGAGTGCTTACTGACCAAATCCCATGATTTTATCAGTTATAAGTTTTGAATTATGAATTTAATACTCTTAGCAAGGTTCTAACTTTGGGGATTTAATTTTACTAACCTACTGCATAACCCTGGCTCTCATCTTATTTTTCTGGTAGAGGAGGATTTTAGGAATCCAACAAAATTGGTTTCATTTTCATTGGACTTTTATTTTTCGAGTTATGAATTTTTGAAGATTTTAGCAAACTTAGGGGTAATTTACAGAAATGCCATTCGGTATTTTCAAACACCCGCAGGCGCGCGCGCGGGGTGGCCGGCGCCGGCGAGCGCGGGCCAGCGGCCGATCGGCAGCGCGGCTCGGCCAACGCCGTGTGCACACGTGCTCAGCACCCCACGGCGACCTCGTGGGTCCGGTGGGTGCCCTGGGGAAAGCGCCGGAGATGGCCGGCGACGAGCGGCGGAGCAGGGGGGGTGTACGGCGGCGTTAGAGGGTACTTGTTCTTAATGGTTACGGCATTCAGAGGCCTGTAGTCAACACATAGACGTAGGGTCTTGTGTTTCTTCTTTACAAAGAGGGCGGGACATCCCCAGGGAGATGAACTCGGTCGGATGTAGCCCTTGTCCATAAGCTCTTGTAATTGTTCTTTTAATTCTGCTAACTCATTAGGAGCCATTTTGTACGGCTTACGAGAGATAGGCGCCGTACCGGGTAGGAGTTCAATCTTAAACTCGACGTCTCTGTCCGGAGGCATTCCTGGTAACTCATCTGGGAACACGTCGGAGAAGTCACGTACCACTGGAATATCCTCCAGCTTTTTCCCTTCAGCATGACACACTTGAGGAGTGGACAATCTGGGACTCGGCAATCGGAGAATAGACGGACCATGGAGAGGTGAGTTCAAGTGGACTTCCCGGGATTCAATGTGTAAGACGGCTCTATGTTTAGTCATCCACCTCATACCAAGAATTATGTCAATACCCTGACCATCTAAGATGATTAACGAAGCGGGGTACACGTTGCCTGCTAACTTAAGTGGCACTTTTCTCAACTCAAGGTGAGTCCTTATTTTCCCACCGGGGGATGCGATGATGTACGGGGTTCCCGTAGTGGTGGGGGTGATTTTCAGATGATTCACACATGCTTGACTAATAAAAGCATGCGCTGCTCCTGAATCAAAGAGAACCATAGCAGCGTGTTGGTTGATCGAGAACGTACCCGCGAGAACGGGCTCTCTGACTTGAATCTCATCGACTGTGGTATAATTGACTCGGCCATTCTTGTGGGCAAGGGTAGAAGGCTGGGGACGACTCCCATTGTTGCCGTGGTTGTTACCGCTGCTGGGGTGGTTGTTGTTGTTCCCGGAGGGATTGGAGTTGTTGTTGTTCCCCTGGTTGCGCTTTGGAAAGCGGCACTCCTTGGCAAAGTGACCGGTTCGGCCACAGTTGTAGCATGACTGCGAGGAGTTGTGCTTCACAACTTGATTAGTCTGCTGCGGAGGGCGGGGACCGGAGGAGGGCTGCTGGTTGCCTCCATGGGAATGGAAGTGCTGCTGTGAGTAGGTCGCACGAGATCCTCCCACTGACGGTACCGTAACTCGGAACTTCTGTCTGGTCGGGGTGGTGATTGCCAGCCTGTACTTGGGCGGTGCGGAGCCGGACGAGCTTCCCATAGCACGCTTCCTCTTCTTGTCCTCCTGGTTAGCACGGATGGCATCTTCTTGCACAATAGCGGCACTCATTAGGTCGTTGAACGTTCCTGCGGTAACTTGTGCCAGACGGTCCTGTAGCTTCGGGGTAAGGCCCGAATGGAAACAATCCTTCTTCTTCTCGTCCGTATCGGCGTGATACGAAGCATACTGAGTCAAGTAGTTGAACTTCCGTGCGTACTCTTGCACGGTTCCCGCGCCTTGCTTCAGGTTGAGAAATTCCTGCAGCTTGCGCTTCATAAGACCAGCAGGAATGTGGTGTGCACGAAAGGCGGTGCAGAATTCCGGCCAAGTGACTTGGTGGCCAGGGGCAAGAGCAGTGGTGTAGCTCGGCCACCAAGCACTTGCGGAACCACGGAGTTGCTGCGCTGCGAAGAGGGGCTTCTGCTGGTCGGTGCAGTGGAGCAGAGCAAACTTCGACTCCAGAGTGCGAATGAAATTATCCGCTTCCAGCGGATCACCAGCTTCGCCGAATGTGGGCGGATGAGTTGCCCAAAAGTCGCTGTAGGACGATTCACGGGGCTGCTGCGGTGGTGGTCCGGGAGCTCCTTGGCGATTCATCTTCTCCATGAACATGCGGAACATCTCGTTCTGATTGTGGATGAGCTGCTCCATCGGCGTCATGGGCGGAGCATTGGGTGGCGGCTGGTTTCTACCTGTGTTGGAGGCACCGGGAGCATCACCGAGGTTCTCTTCACCATGGCGAGTTTGCACCATCCGTCACAGGAGTAAAGCATGTTAGCCTCAATAAATAGAATTTGATGGAATGATGCTCATGCATGAGATGACATGTTTGCACCACACTCTGGCAATTACTAAATTTATGGGGACAAACTTCTAATTAGGGAAGTGGGGGGCATGGTAATCAATGAGCATATCACCTATATTCCAAATACAAGTATACCCTTGGTGCTAAGAACTTAGCAGGGCATTTTCCCTCGGTATGCCAAGGCCTACCTAGCAAATATGCAAAGCTCCTTAACTACACCCTTACCCAGGGTGCATTCACCAATTATAATGCCCATGCAAGAGAACATAGAAACCTTATATTGCAAGTTTAATTATAACCTCCTCGAATTCGACATGCTCACTTTTAATTATAACCCTGCACCAACCTAGCTAGATAAGCTAATTAGGAAACATGAGCATACCAAAAGAAAATAATAAACTTTACTGCAAGTCAAGATTAACATGTTGCATGAGCTGTCCCAAGAGGGATTTATCACCCATGACAACTATATGCATATACAAGGCAATATTTAATTTGAAATTCTTAAGCTAATTATGAATGAGTAACTTTAATAGAAAAAAAAGCATACTGATGGTGCCCAAAATTTTTCATGGAGATTTTATGGTTATGTAGAAATGCCCAAAGGGCAGGAATGCAAAATTTCAGAATTAAAATCCTATCCAAGAATTTATAGAAATTCATTTACTAAAAAGGGGGATTATGCAATAACACTAAAAATTTGCATGAAAGATGGAAATGTGCTTTAGCAGAAAGTTTAGGAATGACATAGAGTGCTTACTGACCAAATCCCATGATTTTATCAGTTATAAGTTTTGAATTATGAATTTAATACTCTTAGCAAGGTTCTAACTTTGGGGATTTAATTTTACTAACCTACTGCGTAACCCTGGATCTCATCTTGTTTTTCTGGTAGAAGAGAATTTTAGGAATCCAACAAAATTGGTTTCATGTTCATTGGACTTTTATTTTTCGAGTTATGAATTTTTGAAGATTTTAGCAAAGTGGGGGTAATTTACAGAAATGCCTTTCGGCATTTTCAAACACCCGCGGGCGCGCGCGCGCGTTTGCCGGCACCGGCGAGCGCGGGCCAGCGGCCAATCGGCAGCGCGGCTCATCCAACGCCGTGTGCACACGTGCCCAGCACCCCACGGCGACCTCGTGGATCCGGTGGGTGCCCTGGGGAAAGCGCCGGAGATGGCCGGCGACGAGCGGCGGAGCTGGGGGGTGTACGATGGCGTTGCGTGGCGAGCACGGCGAGCGAGAAGGGTCGGGGAGTGGAGGGAGAGCATCACCTCAGTGCGGAGATCGACGGCGTGGAGGAGCTAGGCGACGGGGAGGGCCGGAAGGGGGGTCTCGTCGGCGGGGTGGGGGAGAACCCGACGGCAGCGGCTCCTCTCTTCGTCGATTCCGGCGAGGTCTCTGCGGCAGAGGGGGAACGGTTCAGGGAACTGCCAGGGAAGACCCTTGCGCAACAATTTGAGGAAGGAGGGGGGAACGGAGAGCTACCTAGGTGGAGCTTGACGTGACGGCGGCCATGGCGGGGGAAAAACAGGGGCGACGTCCGATCCTGGCGGAGGAAGGGGAAGGAGGCCAGGGCAGGGGCGTCTGGTCTCGTCGAGGGCCTGGGGATCGTGTGGCGCGCGCGCGAAAGCAGAGAGGAGAGGAGGGGAGGGGAGCTCGTGGTGGCAGCGGGCTTAAGTATCGCGCGGCAGTGCGCGAGCAGAGGGAGCGAGGAGGCGAGCTGGCCGCTGAGGGTTGGCTCATTGGCGGAGCTTCAATGCGACCGGTGGCATAGGAAGGAGCGGGCGGAGCAGTGGCCAGGATGGGAAAAAGCGAGAGGCGACGATCGGTGGCCGGCGGGGAGGGTACGGTGGTGTCGACTGGTGAGTGGACCAGAGAAGAAAATGGTTGACCCCCCCCCCTTGACTGGAACAGTGCTGTACTTTTGCTGATTTCTCCACTTATGAAGCTTCAAATCCTTAGCAAATGTTTGTGTAGGTTCAGCAAATCCTACTTGCCAACTTTGTTTTTGGGGCCACGTCAAAATTCCTTCTGGAAAATTAACTAAAATTCGTGGAACAGAGGTGCTGTTCTCTGCACTTAGGGAATTTTTAGGGGGATTAAATCTTTACCAAAAATTCCAGTAAATTCCCCACAATTCTTTCTTGACATGCCCCACTGGAATATGCAAAAATATGGGCACACTTCCATTGAGTTTTGCCAAGTTTTTGAAAAGCTAATACTTGGCCAATTAGTGGAATTACTAATTAAATTGTTTCCCCTTTTTCTTTGGCACTTTAATTATTTGAAATTTGAATTAGTCAGCAATTAACATTGTGTTAGCTTAAACAACTATTTGTGACTTGGGATGTCACAGTCGCCTGGGTTCTGGTGTGCTTATTAGTATGGGTACGTCA
The DNA here is from genome assembly GCA_030378355.1 of Eleusine indica. Taxonomy (NCBI): domain Eukaryota; kingdom Viridiplantae; phylum Streptophyta; class Magnoliopsida; order Poales; family Poaceae; genus Eleusine; species Eleusine indica. The sequence goes on from CM059497.1 coordinate 19,806,229, forward strand.
TGCTTAGTTGCTATGTCGAGTTTGGAAGTGTCTAATGTTAATCTTGAGTAATGGCTCACTTGAACTTAATGATCATGAGGGATGGGTAATCCTTTTTAGCAACATGGAACCTAGGTGATCCAAGCAGGAGGATGACAAGGATGGTGCGGGTATGCACGTGTACTCGGTACAGTACTGTGGGATTGTGGTGGTACCTGCTTGGGATCACAAGAGTAGTTTGTGGAGCGGCCACCCAGAAAAACAGCGCAAAGCACAGGTCTGATATGTGTAGGCTTGGTGGAGTATCATGATGTCTTTTCAGTTTTGCGGGCAGTCGAGGGATGAGGACGGGACGGTTTACTCTCGGACTCAGGCGATGGACGGTCCACTCCTAGCCACGGCGCCAGAGGGGGCTTCTGTAGGAACGGTTTAATTCCGCAGCTGTGAAACCTTAGCGTGGATTGTTTGCAAGCTGGAAAGCTCTTTGGAAGACCTTGTGCTGATCTCTTGGCCTCACACCTACAGTAGTGTGACTTGGGCAACATGGAGACTCTCTAGTCACTGCATAGTGATGAAATCACCAACCTGTGGGTAAAGTTGTGCAACCTCTGCATGAGTGTCAAACTGTTATAACAGCCATGCTCACGGTCATGAGCAGCCTGGATCCTCACACAGTTAGGATGGTTGTTTATGGGTGAACTTGGTGGGTAGCCAAGTTGGGTTTGGGCGGTGTAACCCTTAGTTTGCTACAGGCGGTGTAACCTGTAGTGCGGTTTCTTATGGGCGGTTTAACCCATGGTTGGCTATAGGCGGTGTAACCTACAGTGTTGGTTTGATAAGATAATTTGGGATAACTTTTCACTTAGTAACTAGGAGTGCTATTCAAAAGGTCTTAGGTGTAGTGCTCATTTAGGCAAATGAACCATTATGTTAGCCTTTCTTCTATTAAGCCTGCATGTCATATTTTCCCCCACTTGCTGAGTACGGCATGTGCTCACCCTTGCTATTTCCCTTTGTTGCTATATACAATAAACTGCTGCTCAGAAGATGGAGAGATGGACTAGGCGAGCGTGCCCCCGGTCGATTGCCTGTGGTGTTATGGTGTTTTTCGCTGCTATTTAGTTTGAGAGTCGTTTCAGTCTTTAAAGACTGTCTTTTATGTAATAATCGCACATTGTAATAATGACATTGGTTATACTGTTATGCACTTATTGTCGCTATGTGTGAAACTTGTTCCTGGGCACACATATGAATAGCACTTGGTTTTGTCCTTAAAACCGGGTGCGACAATATGTTATGATTGGATCAATGGTTGTGCCACTTGTGAAAACTAAGGAACATATATTGGTCTTATAGACCTTCTCAAAGGTATGCAATACTTTAATTTCAAAGTCTACACGGTCTCAAGTGCACCCAGTCACGAAATCAGAAGATATGGAAACTCGAAATCAGTTCAGACTCGGTTTAGGATCAGCTAGACAGGTGAGGAGTAAAAGTAGCATAACTGGACCATACGGAGTCAGATTGGGCTAAGTAAATACTCATTGGAAAGATAATTAGATAACCTTTCCAACGGATCTGGCCCCAGAGTCAAATAAATTCCCTTGCGGTCGCAATAATCAAAACAGTGCTGGGTTGTGTTGAGTCCGAGTCTGTTTTTAGATGTGTTCGAGTCGAACCGGGTTTTTGGCTGGCTTGCGTGCCATATAGCCTAGGGCCAGCGCCCTTGTAAGATAGGACGTCATTGTATTGTGTTTTTGGTCGTGGTGTCCTCCAAGAAACCCTAGAAGTGTTGCCCTCCTCTACCGGTTGCTGTCGCGGATCTCTGCTGGTTGCTGAAGTACGTGATTAAGTGATTCTTCTCTTCGGTGCGTGCTGGAACTTGTGGTTCCCCATCTCTAGATCGTGCTTATCTAAGTAACGGGTTGGAGAGTTTATCTCTACTGGTTTGCATCTACATCTTTTTCTTGTAACCCGGTATTTTCCTATCGTGTTCTAGCTGGTTTATGATTGCTATTGGACAACAAATCTGTGGTGTCTATTTTATTGTGATTGCTGGATCATTGAGCTTGAGATTGTTGTTCTATCTATTCATAGTTGAGATAACAAGTTTCAATACCCATATATACTTGCTAGTACTTGCTGTACCATGAAAGATTGGGACAAAATCCGGACACCGTCGCCGTGCCCTTATCTTTTTTTTTTGTCGATTTCCAGGGAAAATCGACTGGCACGCTTTGGTTTCTGTATTGAGCATGCACTAGAGTTAAGCAAATCTCTTAGGTCACGCGTGGTGATTTTCGCATCAACAGAATCTTTCTTTCGGCAACACCATTTTGTTATGCAGTGTATGGTGCTAAAAACTCATGCTTGATTCCTTCCTCATCAAGGTACTCCTCAACTTGAGTGTTCTTAAATTCAGTGCCATTGTCACTCTGGATCTTCTTGATCTTCACTTCATATTCATTTTGTGCTCTTCTCAAGAAGCTTTTGAGTACACCTTGAGTTTCAATTTTATCTTGCAAAAAGAATGCCCAAGTGAAGCAAGAATAATCATCAACAATAGCCAATCCATATTTGTCACCACCAATGCTAATGGATGTGACCTGTCCAAAGAGATCCATGTGCAATATTTCGAAAGGTTCATCATCACCGTCTTGGATGGATGGATAGCTCCAACTTGCTTCCCCGCTTGGCATGAGTTACAAACTTTGTCCATCTCAAAAGAGACATCATTTAGTACAATGACGTGGCCACCCTTTAGAAGCTTGAGGAGATTCCTCATCCCAATATGAGATAGCCGGCGATGGCATAGCCAACTGTTGACGGTCATTAAATACCAATTCTGATCATCAATAGCCAAAAGTATGGGAGTACTTAGCATTTCATACATGCATGTTCCAAAGGAATAATAAGATTCCACTTGTCCTTAAAGATTTGTGTGCATGCAAAGAATATATACAAAAGGAGTGGAGAAATGGAGCAAGATCCGGGAGAATACCATTCCAGCCAATGGGACGATGACAACTGTACATCACACGGATCAAATACGTGGTTGCAAGGGATTCCTTCACAAAGCATAGACTTAAAACACAAGAGGACCCACATACCAGCCACCTCGAGGAAGCTTAGGGCCAAAGGCCCCACTTCCAGGTCGGCCGACCAAGGGGGGAGGTCGACCGACCAAGTCTTGAAGTGGTTTGCTCCCCCCTTCCACATGTCACTCCCTCGGCTCTTTGGCAATGTCGGTGGTCCGAGGTTTCATGGCGGTTACGCTCCGTTACTGATCTTTGGAGGCTATAAAATGAGGGGAGTTCCTCCTACTTAAACACACACCAAGAAGAGTCTATTCTTTAGCATTGTACTTAGTCTTCAGGTTCTAGTGGAGTTTAGGATAGAGGAGAGCTGTCTTGAGGTCCTTGACCTAGTCTTGGAGTCTTGGGTATAGTTCCACACTATACCTCTCTAGTAAGACTTATTCCTTTTATTAATATAATTATCTTCTTTACTCTAAGCTTTATTTATACTAGTGTGATAGTCATGTGCCTTTTATATGATTGTTGCCTAGCCATGTTTGGTTGCTTTATGCTTCACATACTCATACTAGTTAGTCTATGCTCTTGCACTCGTTCAATGCATATTGTGGTTAAACATGCTTTAGTCCATAACTTGATAATCCATAGGGTTAATGTTATGCGTGCTATAGTCATTAGCTTGTTGATCCATAGGGTTCGAGTTATGCATGTCTTAGCCATTGACTCGTTGATCTGTAGGGTCAGAGTTATCCATTCTCCAGTACTTGACTTGATTATCCGTTGGGTCAGAGTTAGGTGTACTCTGGTCCGAAGGGCCAAAGTTCCATGGGAATCAAGAGTATTATTTAGCAATGTAAGCATGGTGCTTAGGTCGGTAAATATCTTTGAGTGTTTGGTTGCCCCATGAACAGGAATAGGTGTGGTGGTAAGGACTTAATTGCCTTCTGTCACGTGTCCTAGTATAGGATTGCCAGCAGGTGGTGATAGCCCTGTTGTGCTTATTAATCCTCCTTGTCTCGGCTTGGCATAGGACATAGGCTTGTATGTTTTTCATGTATCTAACCTATAGATAGGAATATAGAGGTATATAGGGACCTAGCTTAACTATTGCTAACCCACTTAACCGAGACTTTGGACTAATGTTTGATTGGATTGTTCTGTGTGTCACCACCCCCTCTATTATTTATTATCCTTACCCTTATCTATGACTTTGGTATATTTCTGGTTATATGGTTATGAACATGCTATCTCTTGCCCGCTGCCTTCCCTTGGGAGAACTATAAATGACAGCCATTGGGGCAATCTAGTGGTGAAATGCTACAACGGGGTGTCTGTACGCTTTCGGATTTAACTTGCCCACACTAACCATCTTTTGAGTTCTACCAATAAGTAGTTACGGCGCCTTGCCCAGGTCTATTTATTTGGTGTGACTTAGCAGATGTCAACAAGCATTTCTGGTGCCGTTGCCGGGGATAGTAATATTTCTGGTGCGACGTTAAGAAATGTCAACACCAACCCAATGTGGTTTTGGCTACCAAACAAGTATTTGGAATGTATCTATTGTCAGTGAAATCAATGATATAGATTTTGTCCTCCAAATACACTTCGAACACAATTGAAAATCACCCTTTCTAAAGACGGCCACGTCCTCATCGATGAACAAACAACCAATTTCCACAGCACAAACTTGTGACACGGACATTAAGTTGTAGCTCTATCCTTCCATAAGATAAACATTACTGATTGAAAGGTCACGAGTGGCATAAATCCTACCAGGACCAATTACCTTTTCCTTATCATCGTTGCCAAATGAGATGCCTCCACTTGGTAGATTTTCATGATCAAGCATGGAGAACATCAACCTACCTTTGGTCATATGATTTTAGCATCTTCTATCAAGCACCCATGTTCCACCACTGAAGGAGTATTCCCAGTAGAGAAATCAAGTTTGTGTTTTAGGCACCAGAATTTGTTTGGGTTCGTCAACACTAGCAACAAGAACTTTTGGCACCCACACACAAGGCTTCCACCTTGCACTCTGTGGCCCAAAAAACTTTGACACAACTCTTCCATGAAAGTTGTGCATTACCATATAAGATGCATCAAAATCATAAAAGGATATAGTCTTGATTTTAGATGCTTGTTGAGCTCAAGGGTTGAGGCATCAAAATCCCAATTAAAGTTACCCGCAAGAGTCAAAACTTGCCTAAAAAAACTGTGAAAATACTCGGTTAAGAAAAAATTGTTTTTCAATGAAAGGCTTGTTTTGGAATTGCTAGCCCAACCTCTTTAACGCTATAATTGAACTTAAAAGAGATCGCTTTATCAGGGAGACAATTCATTTGGGCAAATTATGCCCCTATCCCAACTTATGAAAAGTTAGACCGGATCTTGGTGATTACAGATTGGGAATTAAAATTCCCACTAATGTCCGTTCAAGCTTTAACTAGGGATATTTCTAACCATACTCCTCTTTTGATATCTTTGAGACAACAAACGCATAGGTGTAATACTAGGAACTTCAAATTTGAGCTTGGTTGGTTTCTTAAGGACGGTTTTCATGAGATGGTTGCTTCCATTTGGACGAGGGAGAACAAAGGTTCTAACCCATTAACCAGATGGCAAAATAAAATTCGGAGAGTGCGATGATACCTCAGAGGTTGGGCAAGAAACATGGTGTCTCAAAGTAGGTCTAAGAAATGTGAAGTACTAGCCGAACAAGGCAGAGGTCTTGGTGCTCTCTACACCTCAAACTGAAGAAAGAAATCTGCCTAAAACATCATCTCACAAAACGTTTACGAGAGGAGGAGATTTATTGGCTGCAACGTTCTAAAGCAACTAAGGTTTTGCAAGAGGACGACAATACTAAATATTTCCAACTCCTGGCTAACGACAGGCGTAGGAAAACACAAATTCAGCAGTTAGAGCAAGAGGAAGGGATTACAGTTGGTAACCAAAATCTTAAACTATGTATTACTAATGTTTATAAATATTTGTTTGGCCCGTATTCAGAAAATTGATGAGGAGTTGGTGGCCAACATTTCTGTGAAGGAACAGGAGAATGAGTTTCTCATTGCCCCTTTAACGGAGGAGATTAGAGAGATTGTATTTGATATAGAACATAATAAAGCACTAGGACCTGATGGTTTTCCAGCTGAGTTCTATCAAGTTTTTTGGGATGTGATTAAGTGGGATTTGATTGATATGTTCAAAGCCTTTCACTCTGGTCATCTGCCTATTCACAGTCTTAATTTTGCGGTGATTACACTTCTACCTAACAAGGCGGTTGTTGTGTGCATTCAACAATATCGTCCCATTTGTCTGCTGAACATTAGATTCAAATTCTTCACTAAAATTCTAAATAATAGAATTTTAATTGTGCCAAATATGCTTATTTCACCAGCTCAATCCGCCTTCCTACCAAGATGATTTATCTTAGATGGTGTTCTGACTCTTCATCAAAACATTCATGAGTTGAATAAAAGGAAAAGTAGTGCGGCAGTTTTGAAACTAGATTTTGAAAATGCTTATAATAAGGTTAAATGGCCATTCTTGCAAAAGGCTCTTAGGATAAAAGGATTCTCACAGTTAACCGAGACTTTGGACTAATGTTAGATTGGATTGTTCTGTGTGTCACCACCCCCTCTATTATTTATTATCCTTACCTTATCTATGACTTTGGTATATTAGTGGTTATATGGTTATGAACATGCTATCTCTTGACCGCCACCTTCCCTTGGGAGAACTATAAATGACAGCCATTGGGGCAATCTAGTGGTGAAATGCTACAACGGGGTGTCTGTACGCTTGCGGATTTAACTTCCCCACACTAACCATCTATTGAGTTCTACCAACAAGTAGTTATGACGCCTTGCCCAGGTCTATTTATTTGGTGTGACTTAGCAGATGTCAACAAGCATTTCTGGTGCCGTTGCCGGGGATAGTAATATTTCTGGTGCGACGTTAAGAAATGTCAACACCAACCCAATGTGGCTTTGGCTACCAAACAAGTATTTGGAATGTATCTATTGTCAGTGAAATCAATGATATAGATTTTGTCCTCCAAATACACTTCGAACACAATTGAAAATCACCCTTTCTAAAGACGGCCACGTCCTCATCGATGAACAAACAACCAATTTCCATAGCACAAAGTTGTGACACGGACATTAAGTTGTAGCTCTATCCTTCTATAAGATAAACATTATTGATTGAAAGGTCACGGGTGGCATAAATCCTACCAGGACCAATTACCTTTTCTTATCATCACTGCCAAATGAGATGCCTCCACTTGGTAGATTTTCATGATCAAGCATGGAGAACATCAACCTACCTTTGGTCATATGATTTGAGCATCCGCTATCAAGCACCCATGTTCCACCACCGAAGGAGTATTCCCAGTAGAGAAATCAAGTTTGTGTTTTAGGCACCAGAATTTGTTTAGGTTCCTCAACACTAGCAACAAGAACTTTTGACACCCACACACAAGGCTTCGACCTTGCACTCTGTGGCTCAAAAAACTTTGAAACAACTCTTCCATGAAAGTTGTGCATTACCATATAAGATGCATCAAAATGATAAAAGGATATAGTCTTGCTCTTTTGATGCTTGTTGAGCTCAAGGGTTGAGGCATCTCCCACAACCCTTGCTTGATGAATCCTGAGAGGACATAGCTTCTTTGTCGATTTGGAATGTGATCTTTCTTGATTCTTCAATCTCTTTTTCAAGAGAAGCTTGCTTCATCTTCAATGAATCACACATTACTGGGAGAGTTGTGTTTGAGAAGTGGAGGCTTGTGCTTGATTCATCACTCTTTTCTTGATTCTTGATCAAGCTCTCATTCTTCTTCATTACCTCCTCCAGTAACTTCTTGAGCTTAAAATTTTTCTCTTTCTCTAGAATAAGTAAACTTTGTGGTTTCTCAAGAGTTTCTTCTTGGCTCTCAATCACCTCTTGTTGCTTTTCTAGCATTCTAATCATTTCATGCAGAGAGGGGACAAATTCCTCCTCTTCATCATCATTAGAAGAATTGAAATGAGATTTAGAAGCTACCTTGTTTTCTTTCACCATGAAGCTATGAGGAGCATTATCTTCATAATCGGAGAAATTGGCGTAGAGGGACGTTTTGGCCGGAGAGAGGCCATAAGCAAGGTTGGAATGCCTCCTTCTTCTTCCTCTTCTTCATTGTCCAAGACATATATTCTTGTCCGATGCGAGTTTTTCTTCTTGTTTGTCTTTTTGGGATACCTGTCCTTCTTTTCTCCCTTCCTATTCAATCTTGGACAATCCGCAATGAAGTGCCCTTCCTCATGATATTCATAACATGTCTTCGTCTTGGTTCTTCTTGCTTTGGCTTTGTAAAATGTTTTCTTGGTGAAGCCATTTTTCATCATATATTTGCCAAACTTCTTTACGAAGAGAGAAAATTCCTCATTGTCTCATCTTCACTATCATCATCTTCATCTTCTTTCTTGGCTTTGAGGGCCACATCCCTCTTGCCTGTTCTCTCATCACCAATGAGAACATTCACCCTATTACCCTCATCATCATGATTCTTCTGGGCAAGAATTTTTCTAGTCACTTCATTGGTGCTAAAGTGTTCAAATCCTTCCTTCTCTTCAATGATTGTGCAAAGTGTGGGATTCCACATTCGAAGAGACATAAGGAGGTTATAGTTAACTTCTTCATCATTGACCTTGTCCCCATATTATTTTCTCTTATTTACAATTTCCATGAGCCTATCATGTGTATCTTGAGGCTCTTCATCTTTCTTCATCACAAAGAAGTTAAATTGATTCTTGAGAACTTGTAATCTTGACTTCTTCACAACATCAACTCCTTCATGGGCACCAACAAGCTTGGCCCATATCTTTTGAGCACTTTCGAGTCTGGAGACTTTAGAGTACCCTTTTGGATTCAAGGAGGAGAGGACGACCGAGACTGCTTGAGCATTGTGATGTTTGTTGAGGATGTCCATGGTGGTGGGGCTTCTTTCATTCTCAAGAGTATAACCGGTCTCGACAATGTTTCAATTGGGAGGGCCGATTGACAACAAGTACATCTTCATACGACGCTTGTACCAACTAAAATCCTTGCCTTCAAAATAAGGCAATCTTCCACTTTTGTTACCATTGATGTTGGCAACATCATTGTAGTTGAATTTGCATGCATCAAAAGTGGCATGTCTTGTACATGAGGCACCGGCGTTATCATCAAAATTTGGACCATTTTCTGTCATCGTCTTTGCTTCTCAAGATATTAGGCTCTTGATGAGAAGGTCTGCTCTGATACCAATTGAAAGTTGTCTGGCTGATAGTAGTTTTTTATGGACAAGGGTTCCCGATCTTCCAATAGGTTCTGATAATCTTGATTAAGGCGGAGGTGATACACAAATCGATCCGGCTTCCGAACGATACGTTCTGAACCCCGTAATCATACCACAACATCTCCTCTGGTTATCAATCGTTCAAAAACGATTGACCTCGCTGAGAAGGCTTGTCCTTGCCTACTAATCAAGAACACAAGCAACAACAAAGAAAAATGCAACCAAATTTGCAAGTATACGATGTATCTCACAAGTTGGAGTCTCACAAACCGATATGACGGTGAAACTGTTATTAACAGAATAATCTAAGAAAAACACAAACCCTAATAAAGAGGCAGCAGCTGTATATGAGGACCCTAGGTCATGCAAGACCCCCTGGACGCAGCCCTAAGTGGGCTCAACTCGATACATGGCCCAAAGACCGATTACGGTGTTGCAACACCAGAACAGATTCTGGAAGTCGAATTGTTTCGGCGATAGCTGATGGCTGGGGACGTATTTTGACTTGGGACCAGTGGGGTTGGAAAGGTCTTTTTGTTATCTTTCCAGGCATATATCGAACATCCAAATCCGAGTCTATATGTGTCCTGGGCTTCCGTTTTAGTCTAGACTGATCCTGGGCTGTGAAACAGACTCGAAGTCGGTTTTGATTGGGCCTCCACCTTGGCTTGGACGTCCTTGCTGGCCCATCACGCCTCCAATCACCTCCCCAGCTATCTCATCATCATCTCCATGGTTTCTAACAATAATTAATTCATTAGGTAGCAATCTATTCTCAAAACCACAAAATAAAAATATTAGAAATGATCTCACCTGTAAATTCAGGTGATGCACATGAACTTTCATCTTAGTTGGAGGAGTGTTGTGTGTGTCCATAGGTGTGATGTACTCATCATTCTCCCCCTTTTGAATTAGAGTCATCATCAACTCGATCTCATCCCTTTCTCCCAATAGTGGTCTCAAATCTGAAATATAAAATATAGAACTATTCCCAAACTTGGGATGCAACTCATATTTATATGTATTATGAAATTTATCATCACAATGTGATACTACAGTAGAAGGCATGCCACGCAAATTAATGACCTCTTTGAAAACTTGCTCAACAATATGAACATCATTTTCCCTCTTATGACAAGGAGGATTCATGTTTGAGCAAATATATAACTTTGTGCACCATAAATACACCTCTATAATCATAGTTTCCTATAGCATAAAAATTGTTTCTTGTTAGTAAAGGCAATTCAGTTTGAGAAAAGATTTGCTTCTCTACGGTATTTAGATCACAAAGAACATCAAATTCAATATAACCTAAAGTATTTAGAGAAGACAATAATTACTGCTCATCCTTTTCACGTGTTATTAAAATCAAATGTTTCATTTCAGCACTAGTAGGTGAATCATAAGCAAAAACATCAAGTTCATTCATCTGTTGTGGCAAAGGTATAAGTGAAGCAGTGGCACGCAACTTCTCTTTATTAAAAGGATTAGTAGATAAATCAACTTGTGGCAATGAAAAATCAAGACAAGGTTCCAATACAACAAGATTGTTGGAACAATTCAGTTCTTACTTGAAACAACAATTTGTTCTTTATCTTTCTCACTATCCTCTTCTTTGTGTAGAAGCTGAAATGTACTAGTCGCAACAAGAGGCAAGGAAATATGTTCATCCTCTGGTACTTCAGATTTTAATGAAAGTGTTGCAACATTTGAAATAGCCGATTCTATCCTAAATGGTTCGTTCTTTCTTCTCTCAAGTCTTTGTTGATCCTCTTTTAAAATTTCAGCAGCAGACATAGGTTTAAGAGTAACTCTTCTATCATTGTATTTAAATGAATAGCTATTAGCAATGGTATTGTGCAAAGCATTATTTGTAGAAATCCAAGGCTTACTCAATAACAAATGACGCGCTTGCTTAGGCACTATATCAAAACCTGCACAATCCTTATAAGAACCAATAAAAAAATTTAATACGTGCAATTTTATCTACCTTTATCTTACCACAAGAATTTACGCATTGGATGTAGTATGGACATAGGTGTGGCTGTGTGGTCAAGCCGAGCTTCTCATCCAATTCCAAGCTTGTGATGTTGTGGCTACTCTCTTCATCAATGATGACATGACAACGTCGATCCTTCACAACAATGTGAGTCTGAAACAAGTTATTCATTTGATTTTGCTCTACCTTCTCCATTTGAGAACTAAGAACTCGTTGTGCTACAACACTTGTATCAACCTCATTCGACACCATCGACTCATCACCATCGGTGTTGTAACCTGTCATTGTTAATAGAACACAAGAAAACACACAAGAGTATATTTTCCTATCACTACTGTTTGATCACGGTGGAAACTCTCAACAAGCAAATGGCAGCACCTAACTGAGTTCTTACAAGATTCTTAATAGCAAAACAGAGGATACCTTGGAGAGTGTGATCCGACGATTGCGAGGGTCCAAAGTTCTGTGCCTATTCAGAAGGATATATATGGAGCTAGGTAGGCAATTTATAGTAGCAAGGATTAGCAAAATTTCAATTCAGAAATTGCAAAACTGAATAATAGTCCTGAGCTAGTCTATGCCACCGGCCTAAACTTGTCTCGGACCTAGTTCAAGCAAGCAAGCAAATGGCTCAACAAAGGACACAAAGGCTGCAAACAATTCTAAATTTTTTTCTCTTCTCCTTTCGTTTTTTTTCTTTTGTTATAGGTGCGGCTTTTTCTTCTTATTTTTTTTCAGCACCTCTTTGCCTTTTACTTCTTTCATGATTTTTTTGACACAGAACTGCAGCAAGAGTTGCGAACTTTATAGCACAAAGGAAAAACCTAAACTTTCTTTCTTGCACTCTTTACGTAAGGAATAGATGTACATGTAGAAATAAACCGACAATTCTCATATGCAACAACGTGCAGCAATCTCTTGACTCAAGGAACAACGTGCAATAGAAAACACTCTAAGTTTTTTTTGCACACAAAAAGTAAAAGGCTAGATGTTAAATAAATATTTAGTGCAAACAATTCTAGCAGTACTGTTCTCTCAACGTGTGCAACAATCTGATTTTTTTTTCTTGATTGTCTATCAACAAGGACACACACGACTCAAACAAGACTAAAGAACAAGCACTAGACCAACAACACAATGACCTTGTAGGGACTAAAATTCAGAGAAGCAAACTAAACTGAAAATTGCAAGGCACAAGGGGGGTGTAGGACAGCGGCAACACGTCGAACAAATATTTTTGTTGGGCAATTTTCTGGACTCTAGGATTGAACAAAATAACGAGGATAAGGGCGAACCACACGGTGTACCACAAGCTCTGATACCACTTGATGTGGATAAGGGTTTCCGATCTTCCGATAGGTTCTGATAATCTTGATTAAGGCAGAGGTGATACACAAATCGATCCGGCTTCCGAACCACACGTTCTGAACCCCGCAATCACAGCACAACGTCTCTTCTGGTTATCAACCGTTCGAGAACAATTGACCTCGCCGAGAAGGCTTATACTTGCCTGCAAATCAAGAATACAAGCAAGAACAAAGAAGAATGCAACCAAATTTGTAAGTATACGATGAATCTCACAAGTTGGAATCTCACAAACCGATATGACGGCAAAACTGTTATGAACAGAATAATCTAAGGAAAACCCAAACCCTAATGATGAGAAGGTGGCTGTATATGAGGACCCTAGGAACGTGCAAGACCCCTGGATGCAGCCCTAAGTGGGCTCAACTCGATACATGGCCCAAAGACCGATTACAGTGTCGCAGCACCAGGACAAATTCTGGAAGTCAATTTGTTTTGGTGATTGCTGATGGCTCGGGACGAATTTTGACATGGGACGGTTTGGATTGGAAAGGTCTTTTCGGTATCTTTCCAGGCATATATAGAACGTCCAAATCCGAGTCTGTATGCGTCCTTGGCGTCCATTTTAGTGCAGACTGGTCCTGGGCTCCGAAACAGACTCGAAGTCGGTTTTGATTGGGCCTTCACCTTGGCTTGGACGTCCTTGCTGGCCCATCACGCCTCCAATCACCTCCCCAGCAATCTCATCATCATCTCCATGGTTTCTAACAATAATTAATTCATTAGGTAGCAATCTATTCTCAAAACCACATAATAAAAATATTAGAAATGATCTCACCTGTAAATTCAGGTGATGCACATGAACTTTCATCTTAGTTGGTGATGAAGACATCACTCCTATGGATACACACAACACTCTTCCAATTCTGGACTTGCAAGGTCCAATGACTAGAGCTCGTGCACGGCGACTAAATTTAGAGGTGACCTCGTGCCTACGTTCTTCGCTATATGTTACTTTTGAGAATGGTTTGCTACCTAATGATTATTTAATGATTAGGAACCATGGAAAGGACCAGGAGATGATGGGAGAAGGAGTTGGGAACATGGAGGACCAGCAAGGGCTTGGAAGCCAAAGTGGAGGCCCAATCAAAACAGACTTCGAGTCTGTTTCGGGACTCAGGACCAGTCTGCAATAAAATGATCCCACAGGATGCATACGGACTCGGATTTGGACGTTTTACATATGCACGGAAAGATAAGGAGAAGACCTTTCCAATGCCACCGGCCGGATGTCAAAATGCATCAGGAGTCATCGGGAATCGTCAAAACAAGAGAGGGTCCAGAATCTGTGTCGGTGCTGTGTTGCCTTTTTTTAGCCTTTGGGCTCTGTATCTACTTGAGCCCAATTAGGGGCGCATCCAGAGGATCTTGCACGATCCTAGGGTCTTCATATACAGCCGCCCCCACACCATTAGAGTTGGAGTTTTGCTTAGATCAATTCTGTTCATAAACAGTGTCGTCGTTTGTCGGTTTGTGAGATCCCAACTTCGAGAGTTTAATCATACATCTGCAATTGTGTTGCATTCTTCGTTGTTCTTGCTTGTGTTCTTGATTTGTAGGCAGAGATTAGCCTTCTCGGCGAGGTCAATCGTCTTTGGACGGTTGATAACCAGAGGAGACGTCGTGCTGTGATTGCGGGGTTTAGAACGTGTTGTTCTGAAGCCGGATCGATTTGTGTGTCGCCTCCGACCAAATCAACTTACCAAGAACCTTTCGAAAGATCGGGAACCCTTGTTCACATCAGTTGGAGTGTTGTGTGTGTCCATGGGTGTGAGGTACTCATCACAGTTCCCTCGTTTGGGAGATTAAAGCTTAATGAAATGCGGAATAAGACAAGTTTGAAATAATCTACTTGAGTAGAAGTGTTGTTGGCATGATGTAGAGCTCAAATCCTGCAGGAGATTGCAAGCAACTAAACACACAAGGAGATCGGGCACCATATTGTATAAATGAAAGAAATAAGCTCTTGAACAATAACAAGCACAAGAATAACAAGAGAGACACAGTGATTTTTACCTAGGTTCCACAACCTCACTAAGTAGCTCCTACTTCCTCGTTAAGGAGCCACACAAAGTAGTCGGGTCTCTCTCAACCCTTGTTCCCACCAAGCGACCACTAAGATCATGCTTGGATTCTTCCTTCACTTGATTCTTTTCCTTTCAAAGGTGAATCACACCTTCACAAATGTCCCATGGATCACCATAATCTTTGGGAGCTCTAGGGCGTCGCCTAGCCATCTAGGAGATTAAATCTCCAAGAGTAACAAGCAATCCAAGTCTTGTTCGCAAGGGAATGACTGTGCTGAAGCTTTGGGTTCGTTTGATGCAATATTTTATTGGTCGGATCTCTCTCACAAATGTTGGGAATCAGAAGAATGAATGGAGAGTGAGAGGGGAAAGCTGAAGCTTGAAGATGAATGAAATCTGAAAGTATCCAACCCCTCCCAACGGGTATGGGAAGGGGTATATAAAGACAAACCTAAAAATCTAGCCGTTTGAGTGTTAAATCGACCCAGATGGAACTTTCGTCAGTTCAAAAATAATGAAGTGTGGGCTAGGGTTCCAAGAAGAGCTTTTTGGAGTCAATCTTTTTCTTATTGTTTGAGGGATCAATCGTCTTGCCTTGTGGGTAGACAAACTTTTGATATCCTGTTCATAATCAAATAAACCCATTAAATCATCTAACCTTTTGTCATAAATCACCAAAACTCACTAGGCGGTGACCTAGGTGCATCTTCACCTTCTGATAATGTTGGTACGCTCAAACTTCAACTGGGAAATAAAGGAGGACAAGGAGAATGTCGACAAAGTTATCTTTCCTAGTAGAACTGAACTCCTTTGATCTACTTATTTAGTGAGTGCTAAGCTCCCACATGGAACATATTTAAAGATTGAGGAATTCAAAGAGGAAGAGGAGTATTATGGGCATTTGTTGCCTAATGTTTGGACGCGTGTCCTCAATCTTTCAAAGATTTTGAAGAAATATAGAATTATTTGGGCAGTGGGCACCATGTTTGGTGTCACCCAAAAAGTTGATATGAGAATGACAAAGAATAACACCTTTCGGAGGTTTTGTGTTGCTGTATTAAACTCGGAGATGATTTCTACTAAGACCGATGTTATAATTGTGAACTGGTATTTCCAATTAAAATTTGAAGTGGAGCCATTTCCCCGTTATAGGGGCATTTTTACTCAGGCCAAAATTGAGAATGATGAGAAAGATGATGGAGAAAACAAAACTGATCGTGGCTTAGTGATGGAGGATGCTGCAATTCAGGAGCATGGTAAGGTAGTAGATAAGTATTTATCTCAGTTGGAACTAGGTAAATCGAATAATAATCAATCTCAGCATGATGATGTGGGGGAAGAAACTTTTAACTGGGACCAAGACGACCTTTTAGATGATGAAGAGGATCTGGCTATGAAAGTTTTTGTTAATGTTCAGCCGCATTAAAAAATTAGTGTCTCCAAAATTGCCTCTTTTGCATCAAATCTGGGACCATCTCTATTGTTGCCCGCTTATGTGGTGCAATCATATGATGGTTCATCTAAGGGAGCACTAGCTGCTAAGGTGGATGCGCAGGTAAACGTGTACGGCGTCGACCCTCGCACCAACAAAGATGTGGTGCCTCAATCATGGTGGAAAATCCAGACCAAAGCAGAACTCCATGGTTATGGTGCATGCAGGTACATCCTCCAAGGCAGCATCGATGCAAAGTAAGGCAAATGAGACCGTGGCGGCAATTGACAATCGGTCATCCGTTGGCCTGAAAGTGAAAAGTGTGCTTGGTGCAATGAAGGGTGTGCAGCAGCGCGCAGCGGTGACTGTATCCTCCCTGTCGGAATCGGCACCGGCACTAGGCGGAGCTGGCTCAGGGAGCGTGCAGTGTCCCCTAGGTGACTTGGTGGACACCCTGCTAAAGGCGGGTGTAGCAGCCAGATGGCTCACAAGGCGAGGATCTAGGGAGCGAGAACATGGTGGCCCTTCTTTTTTCTGAGTTATTGCTGGGTACGACCTGTTCGTCAAAGCAACCGAGGAGCACCATCGGCTGATGAAGACTTGGAGATGAAAGCGATGAAGCGGGCATCAACTAAGAACCTCGACGGGGAAGGTCAGTTTACATCGATCTCATCTCTTCCTCTTTCTGTAATTAAAAGTAATCTCACTTTCGTGGGCATTAGTGTGGTGAGAAACGAGAATGATGTTGTTGCCTGCCTTTCCCGTATTAATCAAGTAGCTAATGGTAAAGGTTTTTTAGCTTCTGTTCCACAAGATAGTGAGTCAGAATCTGTGTTAGATGGAGATGACAATAGAAATTTATTTTCACCTTTCAATTGACTTTGTGGCAATTTAACGGATGACATGGTGGTAGGGGCGAGGACATAAGTGATTCTCTTATTGACTTCCCAATTAAAGTAACCCGCAAGAGTCAAAACTTGCTTAAAAAAACTGTGAAACTACTCGGTTAAGAAAAAATTGTTATTCAATGAAAGGCTTGTTTTGGGATAGCCGGCACAACCTCTTTAACGCTATAATTGATACTTTGAACTTAAAAGAGATCGCTTTATCATGGAGACAATTTACTTGGGCAAATTATGCCCCTATCCCAACTTATGAAAAGCTAGACCGAATCTTGGTGAGTATAGATTGGGAATTAAAATTCCCACTAATGTCCGTTCAAGCTTTAACTTGGGATATTTCTAACCATACTCCTCTTTTGATATCTTTGAGGTAATACTAGGAACTTCAAATTTGAGCTTGGTTGGTTTCTTAAGGACGGTTTTCATGTGATGGTTGCTTCCATTTGGACGGGGGAGAACAAAGGTTCTAACCCGTTAACCAGATGGCAAAATAAAATTCGGAGAGTGCGACGATACCTCAGAGGTTGGGCAAGAAACATGGTGTCTCAAAGTAGGTCTAAGAAACGTGAATTACTAGCCAAACAAGGCAGAGGTCTTGGTGCTCTATGCACTACAAACTGAAGAAAGAAATCTCACTAAAACATCATCTCACAAAACTTTTACGAGAGGAGATTTATTGGCTGCAACATTCTAAAGCAACTAAGGTGTTGCAAGGGGATGACAATACTAAATATTTCCAGTTCCTGGCTAACGGTAGGCATAGGAAAACACAAATTGAGCAGTTAGAGCAAGAGGAAGGGATTACAATTGGTAACCAAAATCTTAAACTATATATTACTAATGTTTATAAATATTTGTTTGGCCTGTATTCAGAAAATAACTTCCAATTTGATGAGAAGTTGGGGGCCGATATTTTGTGACGGAACGGGAGAATGAGTTTCTCATTGCCCCTTTAACAGAGGAGATTAGAGAGGTTGTGTTTGATATGGAACATAATAAAGCATTAGGACCTGATGGTTTTCCAGCTGAGTTCTATCAAGTTTTTTGGGATGTGATTAAGAAGGATTTGATTGCTATGTTTGATGCCATTCACTCTGGTCATCTGCCTATTCACAGTCTTAATTTTGCGGTGATTACACTTCTACCTAAAAAGGCGGCTGTTGTGTGCATTCAACAATATCGTCCCATTTGTCTGCTGAATGTTAGTTTCAAATTCTTCACTAAAATTCTAAATTATAGGATTTTACTTGTGCCAAATAGACTTATTTCACTAGCTCAATCCGCCTTCCTACCAAGACGATTTATCTTAGATGGTGTTCTGACTCTTCATGAAAACATTCATGAGTTGAATAAAAGGAAAAGTAGTGCGGCAGTTTTGAAACTAGATTTTGAAAATGCTTATAATAAGGTTAAATGGCCATTCTTGTAAAAGGCTATTAGGATAAAAGGATTGTCACCTAGGTGGTGTCAATGGAAACATAGAGTAACGTCAAATGGTAGTGTCGCGGTGAAGGTGAATGATGAAATGGGACATTATTTTTAGACTAGAAAAGGGGTGCGCTAGGGCGATCCTCTATCTCTTATTCTGTTTAACTTTCTAGTAGACATGTTATCGATTTTGATTGAATGTGAAAAGAGAGAAGATCATTTTACTCCTAGATCATTTAGTGGAGG
This sequence comes from Eleusine indica, assembly GCA_030378355.1. Lineage (NCBI taxonomy): Eukaryota > Viridiplantae > Streptophyta > Magnoliopsida > Poales > Poaceae > Eleusine > Eleusine indica. Next base: position 19,824,967 of record CM059497.1, read on the forward strand.
ATGGTTTATCCATTCTTCAATACGCGGATGATACGATTTTACTCCTAGATCATAATTTAGAAAATGCCAAAAACTTAAAAGTAGTGTTATGCACATTTGAACAACTCTCTGGTCTGAAAATTAATTTTCATAAGAGTGAGATGTTTTGCTACGGTGAAGCCAAAGATAACTTTCTACAATACTCGTAGATTGCTAGGTGATGTACCATTTCGATATCTAGGTATACCCATGCATCAGAGGCGCTTAGCGAATGCGGAATGGAAACATGTAGAGTAGCACTTTTAGAAACATTTAAGCTCATGGAAAAGTAAACTAATTTCTGTTGGAGGAAGACTCACTTTAATCAACTCGGTGTTGACTAGTCTGCCAAAGCATATGTTCTCGTTTTTTGAAGTCCCAAAAGGGATGCTCGAAAAACTAGACTATTATAGATCTTGATTTTTTTGGCAAAATGAGGGACACAACAAGAAATATCACTTAGCTAAATGGGGAATACTCTATTTACTGAAAAAACGAGGAGATTTAGGTATTTTAAATCTTCAGATTCAAAATAAGTGTCTACTGGGCTTTGCTAAACTCTAAAGGACAATGGCAAATTATTATTCACTGAAAATATTTACAAAATAAGATGTTTTCTCAAGTTCAACATATGGCCAGGGACCAGCTTGCAAATGGATCTCATACTAGGTTCCGGGAAGACTCTTGGGTTGGAAATAATAGTCTAAAAGAGAGATCTCTTGATCTTTATAACATAGTTAGGAGGAAGAATGCAATGGTTCAATCCATTTTCTAACACCTGGATTAAATGTAACATTTAGGAGAGCACTTGTAGGGGCCAATCATAATAGTTGGAGACAAGTTGTTATGCTTGTCATGAACATGTAGGGGCCAATCTTAATAGTTGGAGACAAGTTGTTATGCTTGTCATGAATACAAAGTTGTCTAATGAAAATGATTCTTTCATGTGGGCTCTACATCAGAATGCCTATTTCTCTGTGAAACCATGTATAGAGCACTTCTACTCACGCTTCATTTTCCCTTCACAATGAGAAAATGGAAATTAAAAGTACCACTTAAAATTAAAGTGTGTATGTGGTATTTGTTTAAAGGGGTACTTTAACATAGGATAATCCAGCAACATATAATTGGCGTGGTTGTATAAAATGTTACTTTTGTAATGTAAGTGAGAGCATTCAACATTTATTTTTTGATTGCTATCTAGGTAGATTGATATGGCAAATTTTATTTATTTCTTTTGGAATAGCTCCTCCTAATAAGTTTTAGCATATGTTCACTCATTGATTAGGAGGAATAAATTACCATTTCAAAAAGATAATTTGGAGTGGCTTATGTGCTTTGTGTTGGGCAATATGATTGTATTGTAATGGCATGGTGTTTGAAAAAGATGACACACCATCATTCATGTGGGTCATCTTTAGAGGGACATACTGGGCATGACAGTGGTCTTTGCTTGTTGACGATCATTAAATACCAATTTTGACCGTCAATATTCCTATAAAAGTAGGAAGACTTAGCATTTCATACATGCATGTTACTTAGGAATAATAAGATTCTACTTGTCATTGGAGATTTATGTGCATGCAGGAATTTGATATAAAAAAGTGCAGAAATGGAGCATAATCCGGTGAAACACCATTCTAGCGAATGAGACGGTGCCAACTGGATTTCCCTCAGATTGCATACGTGGCTACACAGGAATCCTCAGGAGAATGCCGCATTAAAACACAAGAGGACACACCTGTCTGCCACCCAGAGAAAGCACAAGGCCAGAGGGCCCAGGGTCAGGTCGACCAACCTCCAAGCTATTCCACTAGCCAAGAGTGGTCTCCAAGACCCCATCAAACGAAGTTATATAGGCTTTGAATCTCAAACTAGTTCTTGCTCCATGAAATCACCTTTCTAGACACCATTGACCGGACTATCCGGTCACTGCCTGACCAGACCGTCCAGTTTCTTCTGGCATGGTTCACAGAGCCGTTGGCTTCGCTATCCAGGCAATCTCCTGTACTGACTAGACCATCCGGTCTCTTCGCGTCCTGTAGATTCCAGAGAGTTTTCTGATGTTGCTTCCTCTCTGTCCTGTGCAAGTCCACACAGACCGGACCGTCCGGTCAGTAGAGCAGACCATCCGGTCTCTATAGACTCCAGCACAGATAGATTCCTCACAAGTCCTCTCTCTGATCTCCTAGTGACCGTACAGTCCGGTCTCCATTGACCCCTCTGTCCGGTCACTACGTCCAGAAGCTGAAACTCCTCGCCCTTACTTGACTTCATTTCCCAGCTTCTCTGAACAGCTTCTTGGCTTCTTCACTGCCACCTAGTGCCTGTGATTTCAATGAGCATCATGCACATCACCGATTAGTCATGACCTAAGAGACATGACCTAGACCCTGTTGATAGTCCAGTTTTTCCTATGGACTCAAAGCCCTAACAACTAGACAAGTGTTCCAAACACTTGCTCCATAGCTTATCCTTAGCCTTGATCCATCTTCATCAACCATTGGACTCTATCAAGCTCATCAAGCCTTCAAGCTTGTGGTCATTGCCAACCATCGCCAAGGCAACCATTATCATCAATAAGACTTGTAGTAGAGTTTGGAGATGATATCTGCATAGACAACACTCGTATAGATATTAGCCTAGAATTTCATAGTTGTCATTAATCACCAAAACATTCATACCTCAGGGATCCAATCAATCAATGGTCATGAAGCTTACAGTATCCATTATCATTAATCTTCTCAATCCTTTCTCAAGTGTAACCACACTAAATCAACATCATCAGTGTATTGTTGTTTAATTGCCTCAAGGACAAAAATTTTAGAATCAAGTTGAGACAACAAAGTATAGCACCTAGATAAAGCATCATCAATCACATTATCCTTCCCTTTCTTATGTTTGATTATATAAGGAAAAGATTCAATAAATTCAACCTATTTAGCATGTCTACAATTCAAATTGCATTATGAATGAATACACTTAAGAGATTCATGATTAGAATAAATAACAAATTCTTTAGGCAACAAATAATGACACCACATCTCTAAGGAACGTGCAAGTGCATATAATTCCTTATCATAAGTTGAGTAATTCAAAACAGGCCCAGTAATTTTCTTGCTAAAGTATGCAACAGGTTTACCATCTTGCATCAAAACACCACCAATGCCTATACCACTAGCATCACATTCAAGCTCAAAAGTCTTATCAAAATTGGATAGTTGCAGTAATGGTGCATGTGTAAGTTTGTCCTTCAAAGCATCAAAGGACTCATGTTGTACCTTACCCTAATGGAACTCAATGCCCTTCTTTGTCAACTCATGTAATGGTGCAGCAATGGTGCTAAAATCTTTGACAAAGCGATGGTAGAAACCTACAAGACCAAGGAAACTCCTCATGTGTGTGATAGTTTTTGGTACATGCCAACTCGTTATGGCTTCAATCTTTGGCTCATCCACCTCAATTTCCTATGGAGTCACAACATAGCCAAGAAAAGAGACTCGATCCGTGACAAAGGTACACTTCTCAAGGTTACCAAATAAACGTGCAGCTCAAAAAGCATAAAAAACAGCACACAAATGATCCAAATGTTCATCTATTGACTTGCTATAAATCAAGATATTATCAAAGTAAACTACCACAAATCTGCTAATGAAAGCTCTTAAAACTTCATTCATCAAACGCATGAAAGTACTAGGTGCATTAGTTAACCCAAAAGGCATTACTAATTACTCATACAACCCAAATTTAGTTTTGAAAGTTGTTTTCCAGTCATCTCCAAGTTTCATTCTAATTTGATGGCAACCACTATGCAAGTCAATTTTAGTGAAAAGCATGTCGTCTAGCCTAGGAATAGGATAATGATACCTAATAGTAATATTATTAATGGCTCTACAAACTACACACATATGCCAAGTACCATCTTTCTTAGGAACCAAAAGTACAGGAACAACACAAGAACTAAGTGATTGATGAACATACCCACGACCCAAGAGGTCTTGGACTTGTCGTTGTGTTTCCTTTGTCTCCTCAGGGTTGGTCCAATAAGGAGCACGGTTTGGTAAAGTAGCTCCCAGAATCAAATCAATTTGATGCTTAATCCCTCTCAAAGGTGGCAATCCCGGGGGTATCTCAGCTAGGAAAATATCCTCATACTCCAGCAAAATGTTAGTGACAGCAGGAGGCAAAGTACTAGCAGCAATATCATCAAGTGAAAATAAAGGTTGTTTGCATATCAAAGCATAGCAAATATCATCATTATCAGAAGTTTTAGCAAGATCAGATTTTGTTGCAAGACATGAACGGCCTTGTAATTTAATTTCAGCATCCTTAGAACTTGAAGAATCATTAGCATTACTAGGTGTAGAATCATAATTAATAGGTTTCTGAATTTTAGAACTTTTATTTTTCAGACTAGCAGCTCTTTCTAAATCAGCTTGTACAATTTCAGCAGAGGTCAATGGTAACAAAGTAATTTTAGTTCCTTTATGCATAAAACTGTACTTATTACTTTTACCATGGTGTATAGCATCATTATAAAATTCTCAAGATTTACCCAATAAAAGTGAACATGATTGCATGGGTACAACATCACAATCAATAGAATCCACATAAGAACTAATAGAAAAAGGAACTCTGCAAGTTTGTGTTAGCTTAGCTTTTGTAGGGTCATTTAACCACTGAATGTAGTATGGATCTGGATGTGGGCGTGTGGTCAAATGAAGCTTCTTGACCATATCAGAACTCACCAAATTGTTGTAGCTCCCTCTATCAATGATGACACGTGCTCAGCAGTTCTTGATGATGAAGAAAATCTGGAACAAGTTGTGACGCTGCATCGTCTCGGGCTGTTGAACTTGTGTGCTAAGGACACACTAAACAATAATGTTCATGTATTATGTGGTGTCTCTGCCTCCAAGGTTGAGGTCGCCGCTAGCAGGAGTGACATCCTCCTCCTCATCCTCCACATCAGAGGTGCTCATGTAACCTCCATCGTCAGTCGCCACGTATGCCCGTCTACTTGGGCAATCTTTCTGCACATGACCAAGTCCATGGCAGTGGTGTCACTGAGTTCCTATAATGCATCCCGTCAAAGCAACAGAGGAGGCACTACCAACTGGCACCTGCATAGAATTTTTACTTGAGCCCGTAGTAGGTGCAGTGGATGATCCTGGTGCTGCAGAAGCACCACTAGGTCTCTTGGCAGTAGCAGCTCTGCTGGTTGGGGCATCCGGAAGGATGGCTTGGGAAGCTCCGAAGTCCCCATCGGCCGTGACCGGAAGAACATACGACCATAGTTTCTGTACGCCTCTGCATGTCCCTGCAATTCTTTCTCTGCAAACATAGCATATTGGAAACACTGGTTGAGAGTATAAAATTCTTTATAATCTCAAATGTTCTGATTATCTTTCCTCAAACTAGAATAAAAGCGATAAATTTGATCCTCTACTTTTTCCACTATAGAACAACGAATCAAACCCTTTTGAAGCTCAGTATAGTACTCCTGAACAGTTTTATTTTCTTGTTCTAAGCACTGCAATCTGTTACGGATCTCTTTATAGAAAGAAGGAGGAACAAAACGATCTCGCATTGCTACCTTAAGTTCTTCCCAAATAGTAGGAAAATCAGTTTTAGAAGCTAGAACACTCCACCAAACAATAGCAAAGTCCTTAAACTCGCTAGTGGCTTGCCTAACTCTATATCGTTCAGGAACAAAGTGGGCATTAAATTTTTGCTCTACAGTCATCTCCCAATCGAGATAAACATCACCATCATATTGCCCTGAAAATGAAGGAATTGAAAACTTTATTTTAGCAGAAGGGTCATCTGGAGCATGGCCATGATTGTTACCTTGTGGGTGACGGTTGTGGTAACCACCCGTACCTTGAGTGTTATGGTACAAATGATGTCGCATTCTTGCATCCCTTGTAGCAGCCCTATCCACAGTGCCATCAGCAGCATATACCATGTATTCCTTTGGGGCATCTTCATTGTTGTTGTTGGCAGTATCATTGGTCTTGTGAGCGATGTCCAACTCGGTAACCTGGTCGGTCAACATAGAGATCCTTCTCTCCAACCGCTCAATGCTATCGCCAAGGTGAAGCTTGTTGATCGCTTTCATTGACTACCTTGTTGATCATCTCTGCCCTATCACTCTTATTTACCTGCAAAGCCTTCTGTAGTTGCTCTTGGCTCACAGACTCATTAAATTTTAAGGGCAAAGCACCATTGCTTCCTGCCATCACAAACACCAAAACAGGAAACAAACAGTGAATGTTATCCTTCTCTCCAACCGCTCAAAGGCCAAAAACAGGCAATGCAACACCAACACATATTCTGGAGCCTCTCTTGTTTTGATGATTCCTGATACCTCCAGACAACTTTTGACATGAGACCGGTGGCATTGGAAACATCTTCTCCTTAGCATTTCGTGCATATGTAGCACATCCAAATCTAAACCCGTATGCGTCCTGAGCGTCCGCTTTAGTGCAGACTGATTCTGAGCCCCGAAACAGACTCGAAGTTGGTTTTGATTGGCCCTCCACCTTGGCTTCCATGGCCTTGCTGGTCCTTCACGTCCCGAAGTCCTTATTCCATCATCTCCTGTTCCTATTCATGATTCCTAATCATAACATAATCATCAGGTAGCAAACCATTCTCAAAAATGACATATAATGAAGAACGTAGGAACGAGCTCACCTCTAAATTTAGTCGTCGTGCACGAGCACTAGTCATTGGACCTTGCAAGTCCAGAATTGGAGGAGTGTTGCATGTATCCATAGGCGTGATGTCCTCTTCAAAATATTGGTATTATTCTCTTCTTAGTAATTCTATTGACACTAATTTTATAGATTCGTTGTGATTGATTCGTGTGTTGGAATTTGGCCCATTCAGGAGAAATTCCAAAGAAATAAGTGGTTGTTTGTTTTAATCCCACCTTGCTAGTCTATGGTGGTTCACACCAACTTAAATTGCAGCACCCCTACCCATGGCTGAATAAAGAAAGCATTGGCAGAAAAAGAGATCATTCCTATGAGTACACACGCACAAACACACGCGCATACAGGGTTTTGCGTGTATTGTCCCGCGTGACTTGTGACTTGTGACCCGTGAGGTGCGACCATGGTGTGGCATATTTATGAGCCTAAGTGATATTTTTTCACTCATATCCTACATGAATTCTAAACCGTTATGTACTAATCAAGAGGATTAATATATGGTTAATGCCATAATTAGACTTAATAGACTAGTCATGCTATTAGCTACTAATTAGTGGGCACAATTAGAGATGAAACGGTTCCTAGAGGGCAGCCGTGCCTATATTAGGCCCCTGGAGACGTCCAGGTTTTGATAACTCGAAAAATCACTACCACTTCTTCTTTGAAGCATTGTCTTGTGGTGCTGAGTTGCTTCCATCTCGCCGACCCTATTCGTCAGCATTCATCGAGAAAAAGGGTGCATGGAATCTCTGGAGCTTTGCCATCATGAAGCCTGCACGAGGGGCGACAATAAAGTTTCTAGGCAGCACATCTGTGTGATCGCTCGAGACTGATCCACGACGATCTGCGCCACCTCATCAACGAACTAGACATCTATGTGGACGGTCAGCTTCATCAACTATTTGCACTAAATTAAGCGTCGACAAACCCTACATGAGTAATGTCTCCCGTGCTTTTAATTGTGTTGTTCTACTTGCCGCTAGAGTTAGTTTGCATCACGAGTTTAAATGATTATGAAATTTTCCTAAAACTAAAATCTGGAATTAGAATAACACGCATACTTCCAACAATCTAGAGAGTTTATCGCTGCGCTTATTCTATTATTCTAGCAATGGCTGGTGCTTCGGATGCAATGAAACCTCAGAGGTTTGGCGATGGTGAAAACTTCTGTCATTGGTAGACTAAATCAGATTATGGCTTATGTCAATGGGACTGTGCCGAGTGATCCACCAAGTGATGGCATTCACGGTTAAGCAGACCACTGTTTTGTCGTTTGGCTGCATCTTGACCCTTTTAGCGGATATTTTGTATGATCTATATATGAATTATTCTGATCCCACTGAGTCGTGGGATGCACCTGAGCGCAAATATGCTGTCTCTGAATCCGGTCGCCTGTTGTACATGTGTGAGCAACTCTTTGACTTCAGCATTGATGCTGCAAAGTTGATAGTGTCTCAAGCTCACGAGTTACAGCTTTTGGCCAGAGAGATTGCAAGTTTCGGATGTCCTTTGCATGATCGAGTTGTAGCAGTGAGCATTATTGCTAAACTACTTGCCTCGTGGAGAGATTTTGCCACGAGCTGGAAACACAAGAGGGAAGATATCTCCACTGAGAATCTGATTATAGCCCTCGATGTGGAAGAAAAGGCAAGGGCTAAAGACGCTCCTAGAACTTCTTCCAAATGTTGTAGTTGAAAAGAAAACTTACTACAACAAAAATAAGGGTAAGGTGCAGGCTAGTGCAAAGCCTAAGAAAACCACTAAATTTAAGACGAACAATGCATAAAAGAACAACAGAACATGCTATGTGTGTGGCAAACCAGGGCATCTTACAAAAGATTGCCGCCACTGCAAAGACAATTCTGATGGACAGCAGAAGAAGGCTGTCAATGTGACCATCGGCAAAAATAACTGAGATGAGACCAATCCATCCGGGTATGGTAATTTACCATTTGTTTTTTCAGTCGTTCAATCTTTTGATTGGTGGGTTGATACAGGTGCCAATGTTCATGTGTGTTATGATTTGTCTATGTTCTCTTCTTACTAGGGGACATGGTCCTCCTCCATCCTGATGGGAAATGGATCCGCTGCTTCTATTCTTGGTGTTGGTACAGTCGAACTGAAGCTCACCTCACGGAAGACTGTCCTTTTGAAGAACATGCAACATGCTCCAACAATAAACAGTAACCTGATTAGTGTTTCCTTATTGTGTCAAGATGGTTATAAGTTAGTGTTTGAGTCAAATAAAGTTGTAACGTTCAAGTTTGGAAACTTTGTTGGCAAAGGCTATGTAAGCAGAGGCTTATTCCACTTCAATACTTTTGATTATTCCTATAATCTAAATGTTGCATCCATGCTTAATAAAAATAGTTGTGAGGCTGATATGTGGCACTCACGTTTTTGTCATATTGGATTTGACACCATTGCTAGAATGTCCAGATTAGAACTTATTCCTAAGTTCAATATCATCAATGGATCAAAGTGCCAATCTTGCATGCACGCAGAACAACCTCAAAAACCATTTAAGAGTTTAGACGAAAAATAAAATTTGGCACCATTAGATCTTATTCATTCTGATTTTGGTGAAATAAATAGATTGTTGACAAGAGGAGGCAAGGGATATTTCATGACTTTGATTGATGATGCTACTCGTTTTTTGCTACATCTACCTGCTAAAAACTAAAGATCAAGCTTTACAATACTTTAAAATTTAGAAGGCCGAGGTTGAGAACCAACTTGAGAGGAAAATCAAACAATTACACGATGTTCGTGGAGGAGAGTGTACCTCAAATGATTTCTCTCAATTTTGTCTTGAACATGGTATTATCCATGAAGTGACACCACAATATTCACCTTAAGCAAATAGGGTGACTAAGAGAAAAAACCGAACTCTAATAGATTTGGTGAATGCCATGTTAGAGAGCGCCGGTATGCCCTATGAATGGTGGAGGGAAGCTATCTTGGCAACTAATTTTATCCTAAGCAGGGTAGTGACTAAAGACAGAGAAGTCACTCCCTATGAAGGATGGAATCAGAGAAAACCCAACATCAATTTTCTTGAGGACTTGGGGCTGTCTGGTGAAGGTTAATTTACCTGAATCGAAGAAGAGAAAGCTCTCTGCCTGACCCCTGATCACGTATATGATTTGACGCCTCTCCTTAGCTAAGTTTTGAATGAAATCACTCAGTCGTCCTGCAAGAGCTGCTATAGAAGTGGCATCCTGAGTGATTTCATTCAGAACTCAGCTGAGGAGAGGCGTCAGATCATATAGGTGTTCAGGGGTCAGGCAGAGAGCTGCTATAGAGGTGGCATCCTGTGAGTGTGCTCCAGTGCTAGCTGACTCAGGAACTATCATCTCTGGATAAGTTGTCTGCTCGTGAGTGACTAGCGGTGACTCCTGCTCCTCCTCTCCTGTCTGCTGACTCGAGGCTGACTGTCATCCCCTGGAGACTCGAGGTGAGTAGCTGGTTGTCACCTCAGGGAACGCCTCGTACTGCTACTCCGTCACAAGCCCTAGTCTCATCAGTAGATAACAAATGTATGGCCCAAAGACTAGGTGTCTCCCTCCAACTCTCTTAGAGATCACCTCCTCCATCTCAGCTATCATCAGATCTGCAAGGTCAAACTACTGTCTTCTCAGAATGGCTGCCACTGCCCACTGGTGAAGAAGTGTGAACTCCTCTCTGTATCTAGACCGAGGGATGATAGTCCTGGTGACTATCGCTTTGACCACCTTCGCCTCTACGGTGAGTCTCATAGGGCCTCTGTCAAAACTTGGGGTGTGTGGTTGTGGAAAGGCGACTGGCACCATCTCATTTGAAGATAGCGTCCCTCCCTGCGGTCTGCGGGGAGGAACGAGTGTTCCATAGATGCTCCTGTATTACTGGAAATCTGAAGCAAGGAGCCCTAGTGCAGCTATGAGGTCCTCCTTGGTCAAGTGATGGGCCTCTCCTCTGTATAGGAACCAGATCTCTAAATGATCTCTGGCTACCCAAAGTGTAGCATAGAACTCCAACACGATATCCTCTATGTATCTGTACAGAGCTGTTCGTGAAAACAGAATGAAGACAAAAATAAAAATAGAACGCGTGCACAAAGTGCGGTGAGGAACCACATATTTCATTAATCATCATATTACAAAATACACGGTTCACAGAGTTTTGTCTTCTTTTGTCTTTTGCGTTATTGTTTAAGGAGAGATCTAACTTAGGTGATTGCGTAGTCCACCAATTTCCAGGGTCTTATAGGGCTCGATCGATTAATTACATCTACAGAGCGAGTCTATAGAACACCTCCGATTAAGCTGCACATAGTAGTCGTATCTTTGTAAATTGTTACTCGTCCATATGCATTGTGTATGGATGGAACGACACGAAGGGATGGCTTCTGCATTGCTGAAACCCAGTCATAGCAGCGTTGTCGCCATGTCGGATCTAAACGGTGATGTTGACGAAGAGATGACTTTTGCCTCATCGGTGCCCAGTCATATATACGCCGGTCTTCATCAACTCGAACTGAAGGGTCGCCTTTGCCTCGTTGGTACCCGGCAACATTGTATTCGGTACCGTTTTTAAAGACGTGTCGGTGAGACGGTGACTTGATTTTGTCATTACTCGGCCGATGATTTGTCTAGCCTCGTTGGTACTAAACAACTGATGATGATTATGTTATTGCCATAAACGATAGCATGCTCATTGCTTGGACAATGCTTGCTATCTGAATATAATATGAAAATCTTGCCCTCATATACATAAGTAGCAAGAATAATTTTTTCAACCCTTTCAGTGTCGTTATTCTTTTGATCAAAGATAAGTGACCATCTTGATTTGCTCTTGAATTATTCTTAGATCTTCGATCTTTGATTGCATCTTGATCTTGTGAATGCACCGACGGGCTCGTCTACCCCTCATGGATAGTAGACGTCCACGGTTAGGCGAAATTTCTAGGATGCCCTCATGTAGTAGATGCCGCCTCTTGATTTTTTGAATGCACCGACGGGCTTGTCTACCCCTCATGGATAGTAGATGTCCATGATCGGGCAGAGTTTCTTGTAGGACGCCCTCATGTAGTAGATGTAACCGCAGCTTACGCCTATATCTTGATTTAGTGAATGCACCGATGGGCTCGTCTACCCCTCACAGATAGTAGACATCCATGATCGGGCGGATTTTCTTGTAGGACACCCTCATGTAGTAGATGCGGCCGCAATTTATTTTCATCTATATCAACGACATCTGCTCACCTTGTGTCATGTGCGCGGGAAGATGACCTATGGAGGCCATCGTAGAGGCGGCGCTTCGACTGATCAGCTTTGGCCTGGAGCATTGGGCGATGCGCGTTATGTATCCCGCAGAAGTCACGGCGAACTGCAGTACTGATCTTCAATCTTCAGCGGGGCACACTTGTACGTACACCTGCGGCGGCGGCGCGTACACGTAGCTGGCGGCAGCGCTTCGACGTGTTGGCTTCTCCGGACCCCCTCCCCCCCCCCCCCCCCCCCCCCCGACCTGGAGGCCTCGGCATGTTTATATAGGTAGGGACAGCGAGGCTTGCATACGGGAGTTTGTTGCGATCTTAACAGAATCACGCAGTTCCCTCCGTCCGTATTCATCCTCTCTATTTTTCTTCTTATCTCCGGTTGGCTTACGCGGTTTCATCTCCAGTAGAATCTTCTTGCATACGCGAGAGCTAACCGACCCATCGTGATTTACCTGGACCCTCTCCTTAGCAGCCATGTTAATTGGGCTAATCAGGCTAATGGCCAGGGCTTATACGTATAGCATGGCCCAGCTGCCGGAGCTTAACGTGAGCATGCAGGGATCTACTTTGATTACATCCCAGATTATAACTCATTGCTCTAGGCAATCGTACATGCTGGTGTTCGAGTATGGTAATATAGCAAAAATATGCATCAAACAAATGCCCCCCGCCGAGTCGAGTTCATGCGCGAAGCAGCAGGGATTTGACTCGGGCAAGTATTTACCTCACGAACACGAATCTGCATGATCATAATCATACATGTGCTTTTGCCAAGTTGAATATTTGTGTATTAGGCACAAAAGCTAGCCCAAGTACTTGTACACGAAATATGGTTTCCGATTCCAACTAAATCACGGTAGTGTAGAAAGCGGACTCCTTTTGTCACGGAGGAGAGGTAACTTGTATTCTATAAATTGTCAGCACTCCCACCCGTAGCTTCCTTCTCAAGAACCCTCAAGGTCCCACCATCACGGCTCACAGCATCCTGCTGAGAATAAATCTGTTCATTGCTGAGCATCAGGTAAAGCATCTGGCCAAACAATACTCCCCTTGCTTGTTCGCCTGAACTAATACGAACGTGGGACCAATCAACGCCATTGTTGCACTGATTCTCTATTTGTTTCAGTATTCTTGCCAAGGATGATGCGCTCACCGAGGAGGTTTGATGCTGAGAAACCCAACAATAACCGGAGAGGAGCTAACAAAGGTGATCCCAAGGTCAACAATGTCAGCTCCAATGTTGGAACTGGCTCTAGATGGCCATCCTGTGTTCGTGATGCCACCATGATAGCTGCCGAGACCAGACAGACGCCGCTTAATGATGTTACTGAATCAAGGGGATATGGACTTTTTTAAAAGGACTGGTATATTTCGCGGAGTGCTAGCCTCCCTTTACCATTACAATGTTGATCCATCATTGGTTGCAGCCTTCTTAACATATTGGAATGTCGATGGGCATACCTTAATTACTAGTCAAGGGGAGATGGGATATCCCCTGCATACGATTTCTGATGCCATGGGCATACCAATTACTGGACGCCTCTATGAAGAGTTCATTCCAATTCCTGATGATGTCGGCACTCATTTAACATCTCTCTACAATATTTATACCAGCTTATGCCCAGCGGAGCTACAACCAGGACCATGCTTAGTAACTCTCTCTACCTGGCTAGATCACTTTTTTGATGATCAAGCTGATTTGTTTGGAACGAGCTTCATGCCTGATGGTTTTGCTGACCCAAAAGATCTTCTACTCCAGAAGTTACGCTTTCGTGTCGAGCTCCAAGGAGACTGTCCCGTTGCTATTTTAGGCGAGGAGAAGTTGCATTATCGCATTGCATATCCTCTAATTGTGTACCAAGCTGCGTTCATAGCAGCATGGCTGAGCACGTACTGTGTTCCAATGGAGGCTGGTCAGTACATCCGTCCTGAGGTATTTGTCATGGCGGCGACCATAGCAGAAGGTGGTTGTCGGGCCATCGGAGTGGCGAGTTTGGCTTTCCTATATCGCTGCCTTGATAAAGTTCATCACAACATAATCAGTGGGACAAAATCAGCAAGCGAGTGTACATCTTTCATTCCGGGCCACTTCATTATGGGCTGGTTTGCTTCCTTTTTGAAAACGGCTCGTGAGTCAATCTCCAAGCGTTGCCCCATCAAAAATCCCCCATTCGTAATAGACTTAGGTGACATTAGTCCAATGAGCATGGCAGAGTCACATCACCTTTTCTGGGATTTCAGTAGTGAAGGGCAAAGACTGCGCTCACTGGACTTCCTAGGTCAATCCTCGTTGCGCTTTCCAGAAGGTTGGCGACCAGTTTGTGTTCAGGATGGACGTCCCAGATGTCACGGCCCGACCTTTGCCATATCAATTTCTGTCATGGAGCTGGTTATGAGCTGTAGTGCAGGTGGCGTCACATATAGGCGAGGCGAACGTTTTGACAATCTGGTGTATTACCCTCATCGGTTTGCTTGGATGTTCAACTGCGATCAAGTTGTCCCACAATTCAATCGTCGAGCAGATAATGAGCAATTTGACTGCTTTAATTTTCGAAGTTATTGTCCCAGCAGCCGATGGGAATCACTTCAAATTTGCACACGGCGTCACCTCTCTCATCTCGACAGACCAGATGGTCACATTTTTTAGGTGCAGCCCTTCCAACAGGCACATGCGTGCTCTTTTGATTATATCCTCTGGTGCAACAAGGCTTGTGGATTTCTTCGAGACCCTGAATTCTTTTGTGACAGAGTTTATATGCCTTGTGCTGTCAACAATGCAGCTGCTCCTAACGCAGGTGACATCTTATATACCTAAGCTCCTTGTGTAGCTATTTCCTGTATGAATAAAACACACATTTTTTTTATATATTCTCAGGAGGAGGAAATATTGGCAAGACTATTGCACAGAGAAAAGCCAAGGTAACATATACTCTTTTATCGGAGACTCCTATCCACAATCAGGAGGTGAAAACTTCCGGCAAGGTACCGTCACATGGACGGGGCAAGGATATCAGTGTGGTACAGAAGCATCTGGAGAAAAAGGTGGCCTCAGCAAGCTCTTCATCCCACTCAACTCTGCCGGTATCATCAGGTCAATCGACCGAATCCAGCAAGGAATCGACCGCAAACACTGAGGTGCATAACTCAGCGCACTCAGCAGGAGGACTAGCGTGTCCTTCGGATGACCTAAGTGACATTGGGCCGTTTCTCTTCACTGGCGCCCCTGCATCTGCAGAAAGTTTATTGGATGGACTCCAAGATAGTATCAGTGGTGAACGGAATTCACTGGATAAAAAATCAGAGGTGGGAGAGTCATCAGCATCAGAGTCAAGAATTGACCGATCTTCAAATGAGGAGATTAGTGCACATGCCCCAGCGGCTGTAGCAGAACCGACACCGATACAGGCAGAGAAGGCGGCGAACATGCGAGTCCAACAGCCAGCTCTGTTGATAACCCCAACCAATGCAGTTATGCAAGGGGCACCGCCATTGGTGCCGCAGTCAAAACCAGCTATTGCAAGCGACGAGGGAGCGACGAGAACGCCAAATAATCAGGCGAATTTACCCGACGAAAAGGAACTTGGCCGGGAGGTAGACGTAGCAATGACTGATGCTTTTAAGCGCAAATCAGATAGCGTTGCTGATTCTGATGTTTCTGAGCCAAAAAGAAAGAAGATGGATGAAACAGGTAACTCAATGACTTTGTATTTGTTAATTAATTAATTTTTCTATTTCGTTATTTGTGTACATGCATGCTTTGACACATCTGTATGTATATTTTCAGCAGTCACTCTGAAGAAGCCCGAGCTAGCCACCGCAGAATCTGAGAAACTATATTCAGAAATTGAGCAACTGGTCAGCATGCTCAAGATAGAAATAAACCCAACTAGTGACCTCAGAGAGGAGCCAGGTTATGGCAAATTTTCCATACAACAACCTGGGCAGATACCAAAGCATATAGACACTGTAGGGCCACGCTATCTTGGTTATCCCCGTGGGGATCTTGCTCAGTTCTAGGAAACCATAAGCGCACGTCCTTTCAATAAACAAGTTGTGATCTCAGAGATAAATGAGAGTATCAAATTGTGGGGTGACTGATTTAAATCCCCGCCGCCAGAGATACGGAAGTTGATGGATGGGTTCGCCACTTTAAGAGAGGCTCTTTCCATGGAACCGGCGTCGTTAGCTTCAAATCTTCTTGCCAAGCGAGATCAAGTAACTCGGAGGATTGATGTAATTAAGGCTTCCCGTGCCTCGGCGGCCTCAAAACATTCCTTGCTGGTCAGAATCAAAGACTTTGACGAGCAACTTAGTTCACATGAGAAAAAGCTGCTGCAATACTCGTCAAATGCTCAAGAATTGCGAGTACAAATAGAAAAACTGACTGCTCAGCTTAGGGAAGCTGAGGCTGGCCATGCCAAGGAGGTCCTTGCAAAAGAAGAAACCATCCGTCACTTGACTCAACACAGTGAGCGATTAACGAATATATCTGCACTAGAATCTGAGTTGGAAGCGTCTTTTACCCAGACAAAAGATCAACTCCATAGTGTGGAAAAGGCTATCGCTAACCTCACTGGGCAGGATGAAGAAGGGCTTACAAACCATGCCTGTTCATTACTCTATTTCTTTGCTGCATGCACCTCTGAGTCATGAACACGTATCTATCAGTCGTACAAGTGTTTTCTGTGCAAAGTTCAGAACCACGTGTACTTCCTCTGAACTTTAATTCATTTACTTCGGATTACCAATATATCATGTGCCTATGATATCCTGGCAATAATTTTTACATACAGTTTTTTGTGCTTATGTATTTGAACTGCTCATCGTACTAACATCCAAAGCTGCTAGCCGATTAGCAAGCAAAGGCCTTTGGCAAGCTATACATCAGTGCCTAGCAAGCTACTATGTTTTTCTTTCTGGAATCCCATAAGCTACACCTTGGGACTCTCAGGCGTGCATATAGACGATAAAGAAAGTGACAGCGTAAGACTGTGCCACACCCTCCATCATATTAACCTGCAGAGGTGATAAATAAATTCATGCCAGTACTTGCATAACCAGCTAGAACACATGACGTTGTCGCGCAAGACCATGCCACAACTGTTATCACCGATTTGTAAAGGGTAATGACAACGATGAGTTTTGACCGGTTTTTGCCTGACCAGCCAAACATGGGATTGCGTAGCATAAAAACCATGCCACAATCATCCCGGAATAACATAGCATAAAAAACCATGCCATAACTATTCCATGATAAAAGCAAAGCTTAGACACCATGAAAGAAATATCGAATAAACATGCCATATCTATTATAGAGAAAACCATATTTATTTTTATTGTGACTAAATATACATAGTGCCAGCCAATAAAAACTCCTTATCAAAGACAGACGCGGTCGTATAACGGTGCCAGCTCTCAATCTCGATATGATAAAATTTAGTTTCATTGTGACTAAATACATTAGTGCCAGCCAATGAGAACTTCTCGTGAAGATAGATGCGACCATATAACGGTGACGGTGCCAGCAATAATTCTTCATGTACTCCACAGATCCACAGTCGTCGCACTGGCCCGCTTCACTGCTTCAAAATAAGGATATGCATGTGCTCGAATTACCATCATGAACATGATAAAAAAACCAGCTTAAGTGGGACTCCTACAATGCGGTGGAGTACTTTATGCGGCACAACAACAAAGAAATTCTTCACATTGGCTCATGTTATTTGGTTCCCTCTCACAAGTGAGAAAGAGTGAGAAAGGTATCATGAATATTTTTTTATTTAGAGAACAACAGCAGTTGTCGCCTCTAAAATTAAGAAGCCCGTTTAAACTGAGAAATATGTATAAGAGTAAAGATTTTTTTTTTTTAAAAATAAAATGTTGGATTTTCCTTTGGTCACCAAGCTAATTAGTAACCATCAGCGAGCATCACTAGAGGACATGTTTCACCTCGCTTTTTTAAATTTTGACATGATTTTCACTTGTGCCTCTGTTTTCTGGTGATATCAGTGCGAAAATGATTAGCACTTCATCAAGACCTCTTGAGGCTAGTAGAACCATCACCAAGCCTCAGCCTCATGCCTTCTACTTCTATCTAGTAGGAGTGTGGGATATGGCTAGGACTTTGAGTAAGGTTTGGGGAATGTGGCCAAGACAAATTTTTTTCATTTCTTTTTGCCGAGGATGGTGAATAACTACCCTTCGCCTTCATATAACATTTGATTGCTTCTTGGATATTCAATGATTATGGTCTACTTCCTTGATGACTGTTTTGACCTTGATTAACACTTCACATTAATTTGCTTGAGAAATTCTTATGAATTTGGAGGGTAGCATCCACCTTTGGTGACTAAAATCCTCACAGGCATATTTGTTTATTGGACCCTTGTTACTACCTCATAGGGTGGCATGTGGCTTCACACTAAGACAAACTTTTGTCTGGTTAGGTAGACCTTTCAAGCTCCTCACACTGTAGTTTTCCCTAGAGGCATAGCATCTCCTTTGGGCTGGACAAAACTAGAGAACTCAATAAACCCACAACTTTCAGAGTCAACTTGGATCAGAATTCCACTATCCCCTTTTGTCACTTGTTGGTGCAGACCACGTGCTTTGCGTTGAGATCACTTCGACACAAGTTAGAATCGGTCAGGACATTCCCTGTCCAGGGTCTTATCCTCCAATGGCACTAACTAACACCCAACTTGGCAACATGTATAGGAAAAAGCTTTTTAATGTGGGACAATGACATGTCCATATTTTGCAAAGCATTTTATTATATTTTTTTAGGAAATAAAAGAAATGCTTTAAAGAAAGAGAAGATAGAGGAAGAATTGCATCAAAACTTGGTTACACAAAATATTTCTTTAGGTATTACCCATTAATAGGAGGCATGGGACGAAATCCTTGTTGGTCGATGAGTTGGTAGGCACCACCGTCATAAACTTGTTCAATAACAAAGGGCCCTTCCCATTTAGGTTCAAATTTCCCTTTTTGTCTTATGTGTGACGACGATGGGACGTCAAAGAACAAGCACGAGTTCACCTTTATGGAAAACGTGTTGTTTAACAAGCTTATCATATGCTCTAACCATGTTTTTGCGGTATAGCTCAAGATTTTGCATAACATGGAGACGTTCTTCTTCCAAGGTATCGAGCTCTTGCAATCGGAGTCGAATTTGTTCATCATTTGTAATTTCCTCATGAATGGTAACCCGTAGTGAGGGTAGCTGCACTTCTAGAGGTAAAACTACTTCACTCCAATAAACAAGGGAATATGGAGTGGCTTGTGTTGGGGTACGCACAGTAACACGGTACGCCCATAATGCTTCCTAGAGGCGATCATGCCAATCTCTTCTATTCTTTGCTACTATCTTCTTGAGAATTTTACCAAGCGTCTTATTGAATGCTTCAACAAGACCATTAGCTTGAGGATAGTATCCAGTGGAGTAGTTCCACGTGATATTGTACTTTGCAATAAATCTTTGCATCTTGTGATATTTGAAAGCCTTGGCATTGTTAGAGGTGATGCGACATGGAACTGCAAAGCGATATATGATATGTCGCTCAAGAAAGTTGATCACATTGTCAGACTTTACTTCTCTTAGTGGTATAGCTTCCGCCCACTTGAAGAAATAGTCAGTGACAGCAAGAATGAAATGATGCCCCCTGGCAGATGGGGGTTCAATGGCACCAACGACATCAATTCCCCATGCACCAAATGGCCATGATGGGACCGTAGGATAGAGGGGCATCGGAGGTATATGCTTAAAATTGTCACGAATTTGGCAATTATGGCAATACCTAGCAAATTTGAGATAATCTTCCATGATTCTTGGCCAATAATAGCCAACCAATTTGATACTATGATACATTTTAGCACCACTTTGATGGCCACCACACACACCATTGTGCACTTCTTGTAATATTTGATCAGCTTCTTTCCTTGATACACACCATGAGAGCATTTTTTGAACAAAAGAACATCGATACAATGCTCTGGCTTTATAAATATATAAGGGCAAACGTTGCTGCAAATGTCTCCTTTCTATAGGATCATCTGGCATAGTGCCATGATTAAAGTAGTCGATAAATGGTTTCCGCTAGTCACCCTCATCAACTGTCATGACCGAGACATGGTCAACTTCATATTCTTCCAGGACTAGCTCCAACACACCTGGTAGGAGCCACCTTTCTTCAATTTTTATTTGAGTGGGCTCGCCATTTAGGAGCACTAGCGCTGCTGCAAGTTTAGCTAAAGCATTAGCAGAAGCAGTTTTACCTCATGGAATGTGCGATATCTGAATATGTCTAAATTTTTTAATGAGCTCTTGAGCAGCTTTGTAATAAGGCATCAACTCAGCTTTACGTACCTCATACACATTATTAACTTGTTGAACAATGAGTTGAGAGTCACTGTATGCTAGCAGATTCCGAATGTCCATGGAAAGCGCAAGCAAAAGGCTAAAGATGAGGGCCTCATACTCGGCTTCACTCCTCCTTGAGAAGGGAGAAAGAATGGTGAATTGTATCGCCTTGAGGGGTCTTGAACACTAGTCCTGCTCTGGCTCTTCTTCTTTGTGTTCCATTAGGATCAGTCTCTGTACGAGACGCTTCATCAAAATAAAGTTCCCATGGTGACTCCACATCGACAGTAAATACATCTTCGTCGGGCAAATCACCCACTAAGTGTGAGTCATCTCGAACAGGATGAGCAGCATGAAAGTCAGCTAAGGCTTGGCCTTTAATGGCCTTTTGGGGGACATAGGTAATGCCAAATTCCATCATAATTACAACCCACTTTCTGAGGCGTCCCATGAGGGTCGGTTGATTGAGCACATACCTTACAGGATCTGCTCTTGCTACAAGTTGAATTTGGTGCACCAACATGTAGTGTCGAAACTTCTTCAAGGCGAAAACAAGGGCCAAGCACAATTTCTCAATTGGAGAGTAATTATGCTGAGCTCCTACCAAAGTGCGACTCAAGTAATAACAAGCCACTTCCTTTCCTTCATCATTATGTTGTGCAAGAAGTGCACCGATTGAAGCGGGTTGCATTGCAATATAGAGAATAAGAGGGCGCCCTTTGACAGGTGCAGCCAATACTAGAGGATTAAGTAAATACCTTTTCAAACTATCAAGAGCATTTTGGCATTGCTCATCCCAATGGAACGACACACCCTTCTTCATCAACCTCGTGAACGGTTGGGTACGTCTAGAGAGATTGGATATAAAACATCATATATATGCCAAGTGGCCCTGCAAAGATTTGGGTCACTTAAGTTTTGAGGAGGAGGCATTTTAAGTATTGCCTTTATTTTCTTTGGCTCTATTCGATGCCTCGATGATGAACAATGAAGCCTAAAAACACACCTAATTTAACAACAAAGGCGCATTTCAAAGGATTCATCTTTAATTGATGCTTTTGATGTCTATTAAAGACAACGCGAAGATCATCTTGATGGTTATGATGTTCTCTTGTCTTCACCACTATGTCATCAATGTAGCATTCCACTGATTGGTGAATAAGATCATCGAGCATGACAATCATTACATGTTGGTAGGTTGCTCTAGCATTCTTGAGCCCGAATGGCATGACCATGTAGTAAAAGTTTCCCTTCGGAGTATGGAATGCCGCATCCATTGCATCTTGCTCATTCATCTTGATTTGGTTGTATCTCAAAGACCCATCCATGAAGGACAAGGCTTCAAAGCCCATTGTAGAGTCGACGACCATCCCAGTGATGGGTATAGGGAAACTGTCTTTAGGACAAGCACGATTTAAGTCGTGAAAGTCAACGCACACTCGTACTTGTCCATTTTTTTTCATTACTGGAACAATGTTAGCTAGCCATTGAGGACATTGAACTTCCTTAATCAAACCAGCAGTAATTAACTTCTCTACTTCAACAATGATGTCATCTTGCAACTCGGGGTGAAAGCGACGTGGCTGCTGCTTTACTGGCCAAAACCTTGGGTCAATAGAATGCTTATGTGTGGCAACAGCAGGGTCGGGCCCCGTCATTTCTTTATATGACCAAGAAAAAAAATCACGGAATTCCATAAGGAACTCATGATAATTTTCTCGCTCTTCGGGTGTAGGGCTTGCACTAAAAGTAGGACGTGGATCTTCCTCCATTCTAGGGTTGATCTCAACAAGTTCATCAATTGTGAGCCGGCCACCATCTTCCAATTGTTGAGGGGTAGGGGCAGCATCAATCACTTCTTCCTGCTCCCCAAGAGTCATAGATTCATAAACTCATGATAAGAGATATTGTTCATCTCTCACTCCATGACGAGCATTTGCTACTGCGTGAAAGGAGCGAGGCTCAAATCAAATCTGGTAAGGAGTAGCGCCCTCATCATCAAATGTCGAATCATTATCATCTTGTTGATTTGAGATGACTGAAGTCATACGACACATCACTCGTTGTGGGTCGTCGAGTTCGTCATCTTCACTTGCAGAGGAGTCATGATGAACATAGCCCAATACATATTTTGGTTGAGCCTTGTTCTTGTATTTCTAGTTCTTGCTTCTTATTACCCTTTCTGCTTCCTCCCACCATTGTTCACAAATGGCCGATGGGCATGGTAACTTGTAATTGCGTTGGAGTTTAATTCTAGATTTTTCTAATAAATTAGCTAACCTTGGGTCAGCTCTAATAGTATTCACTGCCTTGTTGGCATGAATGTCAAATGTAGGTAGCCTAATGACAAAATCACAAGGTAATACCTACAGAGCTTTATAGAAAATTGTAGGATATGCGTAGCTGTTGGGTTCTTGAACTACCCACACTTCTAGTGGTGTAGCCACAGATGTATACATGGATGGGGGCAATCGAGACTTAGCTCCCTGTAATTCTTCAATTCTTGCCACTATTTTTTGAACATTCCCCTCAGGCGGAGTCATGTCCTCTTGGTCGGAGCTTGTACTTGATTGCAATATGATGGGAAGTGGCAGCTCACTCCTGGGCGTGAGGAGCTTAGGAGCTCCCTGGGCGCCTGTAGAATTTAGAAGTGTTAAGTCACCACTTGGAGAAGATGCTAGGATATGTGTCTTAGCATTTTCTGTAGGTTATGTGGTAACAGACCTTAATAAAAGGGGAGCAGAAGGTGGAACTTCTGCTCCTAACAGTAGAAGAGGTGTTGTAGCAGCAGAGGAGGATGTAACTCCTTGATCACTAGGTGGCGTAGTCTGGGACGTTTGCCCTTGGTTCCATCACTATGAAGATACAAATGTCATCATTTAACTTCAAGGCATGTTTCTTCGTTATTGATTCGAAAATGTCATACTCCGCGCTCTTGGGTAGACCATGGATACACAAGTAGCACATAGTCCCCTCGGCGCTGCATCAGTGCTTGAAGTTCCTTGATAATAATGGTGAACAACACCGAATAGCAGCTAATCCAATGCCCTATAGTATTCATGAGTCACATCACGTTGATGCAAAATAATACTACTCAATTAGTGAATCATAAGTTGAGCAAGGGCAAGGGACACCTCCCGCTGATATTATTGTTAGTCCTGGCTCCACTCCATCATCAGAGTTGGATGGCCTCTTTACACCGCACTTGGCATCGACTGCTACTATTCCACAAATGACCACTTTAGTTGTATCAAGGTCATTAGTAGTGAACGCCGCTCGTGTTAGACTTTTGACTGGCAAGATACAGAGCCAGGGTCCATGAGTATACATCACAAATGAGCTGAAGTGATGTTCCCTTCTATGTAGAGTGGGCGATTATGGCTATCATATTCCACCATTTTATCTTCCTCGGAGAACATGATTTGGTTGATATCCAATGAATTACAAAGGAGATTATGCTTCTCCATATCTATCTCATAGACTTAATAACGCAGGTCAGGAACAAGCAAAAGAGAATCATATACACTTAATAACACAGGTATGCGCCTGAGATGTGCGACCACATTGTAGTCGACTTTTGGTGGCACCTCACTATTATTCTTTGGCAGAACTCCTACATCAGCTTGAGGAGGATTCTCTTTTAATTGGGCACCCTTTTCTTTCAAAATTCTTTTGTGGATGGGGCTTTGGCACTTCATTGAAGACCTTGCCGCTGCGTAGATCCATATTAACTTCCTCTTTCTTAGCATTTGCGGAGGAAGCTTCTGCTTGGAAAGTCTCTTTCTCAAGAGGGGTCAACCCTTCGTCAGAGCTGGAGCTAGTATTTCCTTGACCATATTGGAGAACGACATTGCATTCTTCCCTTGTCTCTTCTTTTTCTTGGGTAGGTTGCCCCCAGTTTTGAGGCATGAATTGCGCAAGCATTGGCAGAGTTCGCCCAAGTCATGGGAATTGTTCATCCCCTTCAGATCTTCGTACAAATCTTTCGGGTAGGCGACGATAGCTAGGATTGTAGTGCATGTTTGGCATAAACTTCTTGGAATATGATGGAGCCTGACTAGCTTCATGACATCGAAATTCTATTGGTGGTTGCTTGTAATGCCTAACCATGCGCCATTGGTTAGTATTAGCTTTTGGGATGTTCTCAGAAATCTGTAATTTGGTGAGCTCCTACTCGACTTGCGCTAAGGGAACCCATGCTTCATCTTCTATGATACCGCCAGAATGTGTTCTGATGGTTGTCATGTTTAGGGTGTGATAATCAGGATTAATTACACCAGGTTGAAGTGCCAACCATTTCTCGTCAATATCCTTTTGAAGCCATTCTTTGAAAACAGCACAATCTTCAATAACATGCCCAACATAGCAATGGTACGGGCAGTAAAGAGGATTTTCTGTCATTCCATCTTGATCAGGCCTCCTAGGATCTGGCAACTTTATACGATTATGAGACACCACTTGATTGAAGAAGCCTTTAATCATTACTCTTTTGAATATATATTGTTTCTTGAGCAATTCTTGCATTGAAGGGTGTTGTCTACTCTCAGAAGCTTCACTTCTTGCGCCTAGAATAGGCACATTACTTTGTTGTGTGGAGGGGCCTACCCTCGCTGTGTTTGCCTCGGCTGTCTTCAACTTACTATTATTATTGCTGTTGATCTTCACAGGGGAATTGAATCTCTTTGTGTTGTCAGACATACCAGCATATTTGTAGAGCTCCATGATTTGAGGAGACTGTTGACTTTTGCTAAGCCATATTAATAAATCATTCCCGGCACGGGGCCAGAAACGGTTCACTAATATGTCCCAGAGTCAAGTAGGTAAAATCCGCAAGCGCACGGAGAATACCGTTGTAGCATTTCACCCGGAAGTATTCAGGGTATCGTATTTGTTTATCCTAGAGGAAGGTTATGATCAAGAAGCGTTACTAACATATAAGATCATGTTAACAATTAGCAAGGATATCTAACCAAGACAGGCGGGTACATGATAATAACCGGGTAGTGTGACACACATAGAAGATTCCTACTAAATAAATAAAGTCTAGTGGAGGAAAGACTAGGCTAAGCTACTCCTACTATACATTCCTATACAGTTGCATAGCCTAAGTAGAATACATACAGACCCACACTCAGGTTCAGCAGTCAATAGTATAGCACTTCAGGCACGGACTTACCCCTGCATCCACAGGCGACTTCCGCCAAGAGCCTACGCACTAGCCTAGCGGGGAGGATTTCAAAGGACGGACAGGGCTGTCACCACCTGCCGCCTACCTCAACGAACCAGTAGACTAACGAATAATTGATGCAAATCAGTCACCCAAGTACCATACTTGCATGACCAAAGAGCACTCTGCCCCTCCGCGATTACTATTAACGAGGCAGAGCTACCGTACGAATACGATCACCAAACCCATGCTATACTTTATCAGCTAAAACTAAGCATAGAGACTATAACATATAAACTAGACTATAGTGACGGTATATAACTAGCATGACAATAGTAGTATAATAAATATAAACTACTATCACACAAGTAGACTATACTATCACATATATGGATCACAAAATCAAACAAGAAACTCATGACCCAAGCACAACTATATAGAAAAGATATATATATTGATAAGAGCAAAGTCTTACAAAAGGGAAAAGATACAAGAGCCATACCAATTCCAAGTGAAGACTTGGGACTAGAGAGCTCTAGACTCAGCCTAACTCCACTAAAACTCCAAGAACTACTACTAGCAAGAGAGAAATGCTTCTTGTGGTGTGTGTTGAGTGTGAAGGCACACCCTCCTATTTATAGCCTCAATAGGTCGGCAAGGGAGCGTAACCGCCACGGAAGGCATCTCAAACCGTCATCAGGAGTCGCGGAGGAGCCAACACGTGGAAGCCCAGGCGGAGAGGGCGCCCGGCTGGGTCGGCCGACCTGACCAGGTCGGCCGACCTGGGGGTGGCCCCTCCTGGCCTGTGCTTTCTCCAGGTGGCTGTCCTGTGGGCCCTGACGTTGGTTTGCGCGGTATTGCAGGGAGTTACGTCGGTTAAGTGCTGAAAATGGGCCCTTCAATCCGTGTGACGTCCATGTGGCACTCTCTGATTGGTCGAAAGTGTGTTTTCTTGCCTTTTGAGGTGTTTCCTTCACATTTCCTCCTGCATGCACAAAGTTCTCCAAGTACAAGTGGAACTATATTATTGTGATAAAGCATGCGTGTATGAAATGCCAAATTCTCCTTTATTTGAGTATAGTTGACGGTTAAAAATGGTACTTAACAGTCGTCAACAAACTCCCCCAAGCTTACCCTTTGCTCGTCCCGAAGCAAAGATAAACTTAAGTTGTTGATCAGGAGTTGCTACAATGTCCTACTCCTCAATAATACTATGCGCACAACAAAGTACTCTTCCTAGAATTAAATATATTGGCGCATAACTTACCCATTTACCTTGATCCATGGGGCTTTTACACCTCATTGTCTTGGGCGGTTGAGAGATAGAACAATTTCAGGGCACCAATCACTTGCTCTAGATTCCGCTATGTTGTTCCGGAGGTTTTCAAAAGATTTTGAAAATAAAAACCAAGTTCCTCAAATGATTCTCTCGGATCACTCAATATGTGTATGATTCCTCACCAAGGCAAAGTGTTGCCTATAATCACCTACTTCTAAATAAGGCTTTATGTGGAGCTCAAGGTAGGGATATATGAAGCACTCATGTTCACATAATATTGCTATGTCAAAAGACCGGATCCAAGAAAAAACATCAATTCAAACAATCTTGATCAAGATGTGCAAGTGTGTGGGAGAACGGAGGAATGGTGGATGGGAAGAAATAACTCCTTTTTGAATTTTCCTTCTCTCTTTTGGAGTTTCTAGGCTATGGCTATCTTTTGCTTGCTCTCTTTTTTGAGCATTTTTTTTTCTTTTTTTTTCTTTTCTTTTCTTTTTGCATAGCCATAGTCCTAGTTTGCAATGAATACTTTGAGAGAGGAATTTTGCAATGGATATATGGAGTGTTTCTTTGGATGGATGGATGGATAGTGGCTTTCTTCCGGTGTAGAAGAATAGCTCACGGTGGATATGGTGGATATGGTGGATGCTATCTTCTTGATTTAGAAGGATAGCTCATGGCGGTGGATGTGTGTACATGATCTTGATCAAGAAAGCATGAAAAGAGTTCTACTAGGGTCACAACAATTTTGACTAAGCTCAATGTGAAACAAGCAGCATATGTGTAAAGGTTTTCAAATGTAAACACTACATATGGCTGTGGTGGGAATTTCATCATTGAGGAACTTATCAATTTGTCATTTTGAAAATAAAACTCCGGAATTCAAGCTTTACGTTGAGCAAGATCATAGCAGCCCTATCTATCATATCATACCTCTCAACAACTTAGAACTAGAGAATGCATATGCTACCCACAAGATTCAAGTTCAAGGCAAGATTTACCAACAAACCTAACTCTTGAGAGAGTACTAAGTTGTAAACTAGCATTAGAGAGGAATAAAGGACAGAGCAACTATTCATCATCTCAACATAGGAAAATTATACACATTCATACCGCGCATGAAAAAGGGAAATATTTTTGTTCTTTTTATGTTTTGCAAATTTTTATGGATTTTTAGATTTAGCAAATGCAAGAAATAAAGAGAAGGGGAAAGATACAAGTTACCGTGAGAAGGGAGGTCCTCCCCCAAGCTTGTTCTTGCTCATATCTGCTGGTTCGGGTCGTAGCCTTGGGAGCGGAAGAAGGCATCCCAATTGCTCCGATTCTGAGCCATCATCGCGTTCAGCTGGCGGAATTGGTTGTCGCTGAAATTCTGCCATTGCTGGGTGTCGGCGACATGTTGCGTGAGAGTTTGTTACATGCTCTCGGTGCGCAAATCAATGTCGTTCACCCTCCTTGTCAACTCGGCCATCCCATAGTTGAGTTCACGGAACCCACGGGATGAGAATGACCGAGTGGCAAAGGATGGCGGTCCGCTTGAACTTGATGACGTCTGCATGGGGTAATCGTACTGAGATTCCCATGCTCCGGCCTGCCATGTTGATGCACCCGCCTCGTCCTGTGGCGGGGGCTGCTCCCATACCGGATCTCCGGTCGGAGTGTGAAACTCCGGTGTAGGCTCCATATGCCTACGGGAACGTGTCGGTCGCCCTGAAACACTATGCCTGCGAACTTCTCCCACTGGCTCAAGTGGGAGGGTTAGTGCCCGACAGTGATACAAACGAAGACCCGGGTTAGGTAACGGGAATTCATTTGTATACCCGGGAAAGTGATAGATCAAGGTATTATTTGGACCATGTTTCAAAGTATGTCCTTGCACAAAATAGTCCTCGCCTAGAAATTCTCTATCTACCGTCAAATATTCAACATGAACATTCTCAAGCAGACCACACTTCTGCGCAATGCGAGTAACTAAAGAGGTGCACTCAATTGGTCCTGTCAACTTTATATTGTCTAACCATTGATCAATCATGCATTCCGCGGGTGACACCCTAATTTTCTTAACCATGGCATAAAGTATTTTCAATTCATCTTACCGGACAACCCTAATGTCACCTCGAGGAAACAAGGTCATAGCCAACCACACATGCATAAATCTAAGTGTAGGATTATGGATGGCACTTGTTCTAGGCTTGGGACCCCACTCGTTTCCGGAAATCTTTTTCCAAAAACTTTCTTTATGGAACCCCTTTAGCGCTTTATCTAAGTCTAGCCTACATTTAGGATTTAGACCTAGCATAGCATGAAGATCACCCCATGTGACCAAGCGCTCTTGCCCAAACAAGCGAAAAGAAATGCCTTCATCATACTTTCTAAGGGTGCATAAAAACTGCATAGTAAGCAAACGAGAACCCGGCTCATCTACTTCTACGAAATTTAGCCAACCCATAGTGCGAAAAATAGAGGCAAATTCTTCTCTCATACCTATTTTCTCGAGGAAGTCCGGATCGAAGCGTCGGGTGTGGGCGAATGGCCGTTCTCTCATGAGCGCGATGGCTTGGCCCTCGCGGTCGTCCTTGATGTCGAGATGCTCCTCGGTGATGAGCAAGGCCGGCCTTTCCTCCGGAATTTCAGCTTCGGGGTCACCATGCCCCGGACTTGGTGTGAGCTCGACGGAGGATGCTTAACTCGTGCTTGCACGAGTGCTTTTTCTCCGCTTGATTCCGGCGACTTGCTTCATTCGTTTGAACATGGCTGCACACAAGAACAAACACAAGACAAGAACAAAAACAAGATCGAACAAGTGTTCGGGTGAGCGTTAGTGAAAACGACAAACCCGAGCTTCTCCGAAATTGGTTTTCTTCTCACAACAACTTGCAAATGCACTAAAACAGAGGGGAAATATTTTTTGGGTTTTTGGGGCTGTAGTAAAGTTGAAGAACACGAAATTTTGGGAGAGCAACAAGTGAGCAAAGGAGGGGAGTGAAAGATGAGCTTGGAATGGTGAAGCTCCTCCTCCTGGGCGGTTTTTATAGCAAGATGGCCGTTAGAAAGGGACAGAACAACGGCCATATAGCCGTTGGGAGAAAGGAGCACAGAAAAAGGTGGGGCCAGGGGGTCGGCCGACCCCACCAGGTCGGCCGACCTGGCAGGTGGGCCTCCTGGCAGCCCCCTTTTTCCTATGTGTTCCCCAACGGCTAGGGGATTTGTCCCCTGCTGCCTTTTTGCTCAAAAAGCTCGACAAAAAATCTTTTCAAAATGGAAAGCCCAAAAACCTATTTTCTAAATTTTCAAAAATGCAAATGAGTTTTGAAAAATTCCAAGGTGGCTGGAAAAATTCAAAAATGCAGAAATGCAGTGGTCGGGAAAAATCAAAATGTGATGGAAAGCAAATATGCAATTAAAAGAGCAAATATGGATAACTACCGGTTTAACCTCCCGGCGAGGACTCACCTTTTAAAGTCCGACGAGCGGGACTTTTCTCCGGCGTTCAGCTCGATGAAGCGTTGTCCGGTCCCGGAGATGAAGACACGGATGATGCTTCTTGTTTCATTCGCCACACCTTCTTGGTATTTGTTGCGGTCGGTGGCTTCTCGGGCTTCGGAGGCTGCGGTTTTGCAGGCTTCACAGCCTGTTTCTTTGCAGACCTCAGAGGTTGCTGCCTTGTGGACTTCGGAGGCTGTTGCTTAATGTGTGACCTTTGCCCCCTTGCCTTCATCAGTTGTTGCTGTGCAACCTTTTCCTTCTCAAGGAAGTTCTTCATGAATGTGATGAGGCTGTCCTTCTTTTTGAACGTGTTGCAAATCTCCAGGAATTGCTGGAGATGAGCACTAGCGTCCTCATTGGCTTTCCCACAGAATGGGCTAGCCTGCACCATGGTGATGAGACCGGTCTTGATCTCGAAGTTCGCATCTCCCACATTGCCAGCTGGTCCCGTAGGGATGTTGGCAGCGGAGGGAGCGGAGAACTCGCGGAGGGTCTTGTCGGCCATTTGCTCAGAGCTTGATGGTGCGGGAATGACAGGTTCGATTGGCCGAATCTCCTTACGAGGAGGGGTGAGCCTAGCTCGTGTCCTTCTCAGGAGTGACTCAGGATCTTCAGTGAAGTTTGTCGGCAAGTCGAAACCAGTCATACACTACCCTGTTTTCATACAAAATGCAGAAAACAAAGCAAGGTTAGCCTGCCTAGGAGATAGCCTTAATAATTGCAACACTACTATATACATTAGTAATTTTTCTTAGATCATACGCCTTCCCCGGCAACGGCGCCAGAAATGCTTGTTGACTTTTGCTAAGCCATATTAATAAATCATTCCCGGCACGGGGCCAGAAACGGTTCACTAATATGTCCCAGAGTCAAGTAGGTAAAATCCGCAAGCGCACGGAGAATACCGTTGTAGCATTTCACCCGGAAGTATTCAGGGTATCGTATTTGTTTATCCCAGAGGAAGGTTATGATCAAGAAGCGTTACTAACATATAAGATCATGTTAACAATTAGCAAGGATATCTAACCAAGACAGGCGGGTACATGATAATAACCGGGTAGTGTGACACACACAGAAGATTCCTACTAAATAAATAAAGTCTAGTGGAGGAAAGACTAGGCTAAGCTACTCCTACTATACATTCCTATACAGTTGCATAGCCTAAGTAGAATACATACAGACCCACACTCAGGTTCAGTAGTCAATAGTATAGCACTTCAGGCACGGACTTACCCCTGCATCCACAGGCGACTTCCGCCAAGAGCCTACGCACTAGCCTAGCGGGGAGGATTTCAAAGGACGGACAGGGCTGTCACCACCTGCCGCCTACCTCAACGAACCAGTAGACTAACGAATAATTGATGCAAATCAGTCGCCCAAGTACCATACTTGCATGACCAAAGAGCACTCTGCCCCTCCGCGATTACTATTAACGAGGCAGAGCTACCGTACGAATACGATCACCAAACCCATGCTATACTTTATCAGCTAAAACTAAGCATAGAGACTATAACATATAAACTAGACTATAGTGACGGTATATAACTAGCATGACAATAGTAGTATAATAAATATAAACTACTATCACACAAGTAGACTATACTATCACATATATGGATCACAAAATCAAACAAGAAACTCATGACCCAAGCACAACTATATAGAAAAGATATATATATTGATAAGAGCAAAGTCTTACAAAAGGGAAAAGATACAAGAGCCATACCAATTCCAAGTGAAGACTTGGGACTAGAGAGCTCTAGACTCAGCCTAACTCCACTAAAACTCCAAGAACTACTACTAGCAAGAGAGAAATGCTTCTTGTGGTGTGTGTTGAGTGTGAAGGCACACCCTCCTATTTATAGCCTCAATAGGTCGGCAAGGGAGCGTAACCGCCACGGAAGGCATCTCAAACCGTCATCAGGAGTCGCGGAGGAGCCAACACGTGGAAGCCCAGGCGGAGAGGGCGCCCGGCTGGGTCGGCCGACCTGACCAGGTCGGCCGACCTGGGGGTGGCCCCTCCTGGCCTGTGCTTTCTCCAGGTGGCTGTCCTGTGGGCCCTGACGTTGGTTTGCGCGGTATTGCAGGGAGTTACGTCGGTTAAGTGCTAAAAATGGGCCCTTCAATCCGTGTGACGTCCATGTGGCACTCTCTGATTGGTCGAAAGTGTGTTTTCTTGCCTTTTGAGGTGTTTCCTTCACATTTCCTCCTGCATGCACAAAGTTCTCCAAGTACAAGTGGAACTATATTATTGTGATAAAGCATGCGTGTATGAAATGCCAAATTCTCCTTTATTTGAGTATAGTTGACGGTTAAAAATGGTACTTAACAGCCGTCAACAGAGACTTCTTAAACTCTAGTTTTGTTGCTGGTACGGCCTCGCTAAGAGAGCTAAATCCTTGGGTTCTCGTCGAGATACCTCAAGTGACCAATGTTGTTGCATGCCATGGATGCGCATACTTACAGCCTCCTGAGGGTGCATCTCACGTTCAAGGCGCACGTAGCTGTTGCAGAAGCAAAGTACATAATCATCAATCTTTTCATCATGTTTTTGCTTAACTTGGAGCAACTCAACTACAGAGAAATCCTTCTTCATAGACACAAAGTGGGATTTCAACAACTCTTTCATGGTTTTCCAATCAGGTATGGAGCCAACTGGCAAGCGATTGTACCAATGAAAGGCCGATCCGCTCAATGAGCCTAAAAATTGTCGTAATAAAAGAGAGGGAGTACGGGTTGTATCCCCGCACATGGCCTCAAAGTATGCCAAGTGCTCTCTTGCGTCACCGGTGCCATCAAATAGGCGAAACTTCGGTGGATGCCATCCTGATGGGAAAGGTATTAAATCATGCCATGCTTCATATGGTTTATCAAGCTCACTTTCAGATGTCTGAGGGCTTTGATCCATAGTCATTTGCCTCATCTTTTTATCAACTAGGCTCTCAATAATGTCATGATAACCTTTTAATGTATTTGGAGGAGGCCCAACATTACTAGCGGTTGCATGCTGATTCGAAAAAATTAGGAGGTTAGGAGCTCCCCCTGCTTTGCTCATATTTGCATCATGTTCTAACTCCTCAAACTGAGGGTCCACCTCCTATTGTGGTTTATTAGGGATAGCACCCGTTGTGCTTTTAAGAAAATCAACAAGCTGATCAGGCTGGGTGGTCAGGTTGTTTATTTGCTGTTGTTGTTTGAGTAACTTCTCTTCTAATGGGTCTTTTGCTCGCGATGTTGTAGGGTCAGCATCATTTCGTTTATCCTTTTCAGTTCCATCAATACCCACATGAGCAGGTACATCATTTAAATTCCCTTCATCCATATAATTTTCTGACACTATAGAATGCACAAGATCAGAATAATGAAGGGTGTCAAGATGTTCCTCCAGTGACGCACTCGAATCCCCATCTGACTCTTCGCCTTCGGATCTTTCATCACCGCTATGGAGCGGAGCATTTGTCACCCGTTGTGAACCTATCTTTTTTAAGCGAGTAGCAGCACCTCTAGCCTTTGAATTTTTCGAAGTGATGGGAAGGCATGGAGCAGATGAAGACGCTGGCTTGTCGCCATCAACTTGCTCATTTGGTACTCTAAACCACTCACGGACCCTCCCAAGATTAGGAAGGAGACCTATTTTGGAGAAATTTGCCATGGGATTAGGGACTATTTTCTCGTTAGAAGGATAAGGAAACTCATGCGTAACAGACGGTGGCACCCAATTGGATCCATGGCTTTCTTTGGTGAAGAGTGTTGATAAAGTGCCGCACATGGCAACATCACTATAAGTAGCACTCACATTATTGGCATTCGCATCTTCCATTCTGTCCCCCGCTTGAGGTTTGGGGTGCCTCTTTACTATCTTCTTCATTTTCCAGCGTGAGAATGGAGAGCTAGGCTTTTATTGGCTCATCCTCCTTCATGGGAGTTGGAGAACGTGTATTTTTTGTGACATTTTTCTCAGCAATCTCCATGGCGACTTTCTCTTGTTTAGCAAAGTCAGCCCCACCTTGAGGCATAGCTAGCTGTGTGTTCTGAGGCTTTGGCACAAGGCGTTCCACTAAGTATTCATATCTTTCATTTTCCTTCAGAGTAAGGAAGAGACGCAAGGTAATTTTATCATAAAATGGATGGACCTAGCCTTCTGTTTGCACCCGTACATGCACATTACTGAGTACTAATTCTTGAAGCTCTTGGTACATGGCATGCCGGTTGTTCTTGGCTTGGCGACACCGGACACCATTCTCGACGTGCTCTTGAAACGAAACATGGCGGCGATGACTGCCACCTTGGATCATTAAATGGATTATGTGGAGAATCCCTCCTAGGAGCAAAAGTTCTCCAGACATATTGAGGATGATAGCTCGAGGTGTGATACCTCTGCCTAGCTTGTCTTGATGACTCAGCTTCATGGTTGTAACGGCCTTGTGTTTGGTACGTGGACCTGCCCCCAGCACGTGTATATTGTTCTTGCATATAAGGACAAGCAGTGGACGGATGACTCGACCTGCCCCTAGTGTCTGTGGTTGACTCTCGACCTTGAAGTCGTTGCTCAAGCTCCCTCATTTGAGCTTGAAGCTGTTGGAACTGTCATTGGAGCTGATTCGTATGGGGTGCCGGGATCTCACTAGGAAGTGCGGCGAACTCATTCTCGTCAGTGTTATCTCCGGTTGTGATGTTAGTGACTGAGACTAACACGGCTAGTAGCACATACGGCCTGCAGCCTGGAAAGTAAGTTGGTCGGTTCACGGTGCGCGTCCAAAACTCATTCATTATGGCTTCCCTGATGCGTTTCTTCAAGTCATATGGACGTCTTGCTTTCACGGATAGCTCCTATGGAACTGTGACAGGGTCTGAATACTCAGAGCCCTGAAATTCTTCATTAAGTGATGCGTCTAAAGCGACACAGTCACTCAATGCAGCATGCAGCTTTTTAATTTGGCTTCTCTTTCTTTTGTAGTTGCGCATGGTATTAACCTTGCCTCCAGATCGGGCTATGCGCACCGACAAGGACAACTTCAAAGCAGCATTATGGAGCGCATCAAGCACTTTAGTTTCATCAGTCTTCCTGGCATTTTTCAGAAGTTTACGAGCCTCTGAGACAGCCACTTTTCTCTGATCTCTTGCCTTTGCAGGCTCAGCTTTGAGGGCATCAGGTCGAGAAGGATCTTCAATGCGATGGTAGTACGTCTTGCGTTCACACTCTAGCGCGGCGACAGGCGGATTTGTTCCTAAGTAGAATAGGAGTGGAGCGGTGCAGAACTTCATGGCTTCATCAGCAGAGATGGCGGGGAAGGACTCTCCTGCACGAGGGAATCCTTCAATTAGTACACCGTGTGATCAGGCTTTGTAATCTGCAGTCAAAGCTAAGCGTTCGCAGCATCGAGCAGTGAACAGACACGTAATAAACTTAGACGATGTTCACTGCCCCCAGACATTAATATTATGCTCACGGCAGAAGTTTTAATTGTTTACTCAATAATTATCACGACATGCTATTTTGCTCTAGCCAGTGCACATGATTTATTCATTAATAACGCGGACTAGCCACAGTGATTGTGACAAGAAAAATAATTTGAGACCCATGACTTTGTTGTATCCCAATTACGTCATGCAAGTCAGCGGTTTGGACTTGAACAGCTAGAGAAGTTGCTCTTACTGAACAGCATGTCCAGAGCCATTTTTCATAGCAACGCAGCATGCAAGGTGGCTACCTGTTAAGCACTTTCACCGTGTTTTGGCGAGAAACTGTATTTTCGTAGCAAGCATCGTCCTATGCAACGCAAGGGCGAGCAAACAAACGAAGGGAAGTTTTTGACGACCATTAGAATGCAGCAAAGATGGGAGGAGAATCAGGTCCCACTGGGGGTGCCATTTTGTTCCTAAAAACAAAATGAAGACAAAAATAAAAATACAACGCGCGCGCAAAGTGCGGCGAGGAACCACATATTTCATTAATCTTCATATTACAAAATACATGGTTCAGAGTGCTTTGTCTTCTTTCGTCTTCTGCGTCATTGCTTAAGGAGAGATCTAACATAGGTGATTACGTAGTCCGCTGATTGTCGGGGCCTTATAGGGCTTGATCGGTTAATTACATCTATAGAGCGAGTCTGTAGAACACCTCCGATTAAGCTCCGCGTAGTGGTCGTGTCTTTGTAAATTGTCGATCATCTTGATTTACTCTTGAATTATTCTTGGATCTTTGATCTTTGATTGCATCTTAATCTTGTGAATGCACCAACAGGCTCGTCTACCCCTCACGGATAGTAGACGTCCACGGTCGGGCGAAATTTCTAGGACGCCCTCATGTAGTAGATGCCGCCTCTTGATTTTATGAATGCAACGCGGCCTTGTCTACCCCTGACGGATAGTAGAGGTCCATGATTGGGTAGAGTTTCTTATAGGACACCCTCATGCCGTAGATGCAATGACAGCTTATGCCTGCGTCTTGATTTAGTGAATGCACCGACGGGCTTGTTACCCCTCACGGATAGTAGACGACCACGATCGGTGATTTTTCTTGTAGGACGCCCTCATGTAGTAGATGCATGCACAATTTATTATCATCTACATCAACAACATCTGGTCACCTTGTGTCATGTGTGCGGGGAAGATGACACCTTCGGAGGCCATCATAGAGGCGGAGCTTCGACTGATCTTCTTTGGCCTGGAGCGTTGGGCGATATGCGTGATGTAACCCGCGGACGTCACCGTGAACTGCAGCACTGATCTTCAATCTTCAGCGGGGCACACTTCTATGTATACGTGCGGCGGTGGCGCATACACGTAGCTGGCGGCGGCGCTTCGGCATGTTGGCTTATGCGGACCCCCCCCCCCCCCCCCACCTAGAGGCCTCGACATGTTTATATAGGCAGGGACAGCGTGGTTTGCATACAGGAGTTTGTTGCGATCTGAATAGAATCATGCAGCTCCCTCCGTCCGTATTCATCCTCTCTATTTTTCTTCTTATCTCCTGTTAGCTTACGCGGTTTCATCTCCAGTAGAATCTTTTTTTTTTTAGTGGACCAGTAGAATCTTCTTGCATACGCGAGACCTAACCGACTCATCGTGATTTACCTGGACCCTCTCCTTAGTAGCCACGTTAATTAGGCTAATCAGGCTAATGGCCGGGGCTTATTCGTATAGCATGGCCCAGCTGCCGGAGCTAAATGTGAGCATGCAGGGCTCTACTTTGATTACGTCCCAGATTATAACTCACTACTCTAGGCAGTCGTACATGCTGGTGTACGAGTATGGTAATATAGCAAAAATATTCATCAAAGAGGAGCAGTGACTAAATCTGCTAGTCTAGGCAAGTACGTGAAGTACTGCACCATGTCAGTGCATGTGGCCCTCCTCATGGCCAGGTATGTCATGTATTGAGGTGACATAAACAGTTCAGTCTTGCCCTTCCTGAAAAGGTATCATCTCAGTCCCTCTCCTATCCTCCTCTGGAACCCTGTCCAGTACCTCTCTCCTGCAGCAGGGTTCCTGGGGACTAGAACCCACTGCTCGAAGGAGACAAGACATCTCACCTTAAGGTCCTTAGCAGGAACCATAAGTATATCTCCCTCTTTGGTTGCTGCTACAAGTCTCCACAGCCTCCTGGTGCACACCTCATAGGTGCACCGCGAGTCTCCAGCCCGGTGAGCTGTCCTCTGGGGTACAGTCTGCGCTGTCTGCTCAGTCTCCTCCTCCTCCTCGGACTCCTCCTGCTGCATGGAGGATACCTGCTTTGCAGGTCTTGATGACCTCTCCTGACAAGAAGTCAGAGTACCCTACGACCACGGTGCTGGTACAACTCTTGTAGCCAAAGCCGGTGTCCTCCTCCTGCTACTCCTCCTCGGGCCTTGGGTGTCCTCTGTCTGCTCAATGATTAGTCGTGTCCCTGGTGTCCTGCGGGAAGTGTCCATAGCATCCTAGCGTCTGGCCACCCGTCTGGCTCTCTCTGACTCTAGGTCTAGTCTGGTCCTCTTCTTGCCTCTGGGCTTCTCTATCAGCTTGCCCTTTCCCTTGTCATGTCCTCCTGACATCTCTGATGTTGCCAAGTGTCACTGCACGCATGTAGGTATAGATAGGATAAGCATAGAACCTATATAAATTTACAAGCAAAGCATCGCTAGGTAAGAATGTGTAATAGAAATTCTAGCACTGAATGAAGGACATGATCACTAGACAAATGAAGCAATGTGACAACAGATAATAGGCAACTAAACATGGCTAGTGCGAGTCATCTAGTGTGCAGTCAAATAATAGGCATCTAGTGTGCAGTCAAATAATAGGCAATAAATCTAACTGTAGACTAAATGAGAGATAAACCCTAGAATTGCAATTAATAGACAGGCATGGAATTAATTGCAACATAGGTTGAGCTAATTGCCTAATTAATGCAAGTAAACATGGACAATTAATCCAATTGCGTCAATTAATGAACTTGTTCAAAATTCATGGCATATAATGATGAATTGTAGAATAGCACAATACCTTGGGGAATCCAAAGTCGACAACCGCAACAATCTCATGACCGATCGTCGAAAAACCAAAGCTTTTGGGTTGCCGGTAATGGCGGTGGAGGAAAAGGGGGCAACCTTGCCCTAATTAGAGGTGGAGCTCGGCGAGGTGGCTCTGAACATGTGCGTGCGCGCGGGAGCGAGAGTAGGTAGCGGCGGCGGCGCGTGACGGCGAGCAAGCAAGGTAGCACGGTGGTTTGCTCGGCGGCGGCGCTGGTGCTTGGGGCGGCTGCTGCTAGGGTTCACGAGCATGCGCGGCTAAGCATGAGTGCGCGAAGGCCGACGAGAAGTGGCGCAGCCACGTGGAGGATGCGCGGGCGCGGTGGCAGCTTGACGGGGGCGACGTCGTCGGCGGAGGGAGCGAAGCGGCAGGAGCATGTTCTCGCCGTCGAGGCTCGAACAGAGACGAAGACAAGAGTCTTCTAGATTTTGACCTTGGTCAAAGCAATCGGACGGCCAGGATCGAGTCAAGGAGCGATCAACGATCATGGATTAAACAGACATCGCATTTTCAATCATAGTGTCCAGACAGTCTGGTCTCTAGACCGGACTGTCCAGTCACCTCTGGGTCTGCTGGCTTTCATACAGACCGGACAGTACAGCCTCAAGGACTGTTTTGTCCAGCCTCTATTGACCAGATTCCCCGAGGCACTGTGCACAAGGACTCTGATCGGACTGTACAGTCCCTAGAGCGGACTGTATGGTCACTATGAGAAATTTCATAGAATCAAGGAATTTCTCTATTTTCCAAGTGCCCTCACTTAACACACAAATAAACACCGCACTTGGACCGTAACAATTAAGAACCAAGTGGGTATGTATGAGCCTTAGTCCATAAACCGTGTGAGTGGGTTTAACCTCGGAGTTCATAAGAGCTTGCTCAATGGGCATGAAGCACAATCCTTTCCTTTGGTCACACTTGCGGAGATGTAATCTCATATAGATCATGAGGCACAAATATCTCCAAATGTGACAAGCCTCCTTTGTGTTTCCTATATGATGCATGCAACAAACATTTTACATATGCAATGAAAGTAAACATGTCTTATGAATGCAAGCAATATTACACAAGACATAAAGAAAACCTAACAATGTCAAGTTTGAACCCCTCTCAAGCTTACTGACTATAAGCCATACCCTTGCCTTGAGAGAAGCCAAACCACCATCTCAAGCACTCCCCCTTGCTTATAGCTATCTTGAGTGGGTAAGACATTGACTAATTTTTTTATGTGTTTTTCCTTTAGTTATATACACATGCATGCATGCAAAGCATATTAGTCACAAAGGAGTCCTAATTACCATTTAGTGCAAGAGAAGAAAGAACACACTACAACTACCAAGAACAAACACGGGTACCTCCCTCCTGAGTAGATATATCATTGAGGTCCATGTCACTTGTGGTGGACTTCACTTGATCTTCAAGTAAGCTCTCGGTCCGCCGCCACCACCTTCATATAGGCCTTGTTCTTGGGTACCCACTTGTACTTCGTTAACCTCTCAAGATCAACAATGCACTTAGGCACCCATATGCTCTTGACCTTTCTCTTCTTGTTTGGCGGTGCCAAAGCCTTTGCATTCACCTTGCCATCGTTGTTCCTAAAAAGCTAGAAATGTGTGTTATCATGGAACAAGTTAGTGTTAGGTAACACAATGGAACTTCTCACCGTAGGACAATCCTTGATGGTGTGACCATCCTTGCAACACCTCTCACAATAGTAGTCGTCGGCGAGTAGGGGTTTGATCCATGCGGGGATGGAGTCACTCATCCCTATGATGTTGATGGCGGTGGGATATGAGCCAAGTCCTCGGTGGGAGACATTGTTCACAAGGTTTCTCCCAACGATCTCCTTGTGGGTGGCTCTACCGCGTGTGATCCTCTCGAAGCCGTGCATCACCATCTTCCTTTCTTCCATGATCTTGTGATATTCTTCCAAAACAAATGGCTCCAGAGAAGAAACCTCAACCGAGGTGGTTAGTTCATCACACATACTAGAAGCATCACTCTTAGATGAACTAGAGAAGGGAGAGGCAAGATCATCCATATTGATGGCCTCAAAAGTAAGTTCAAGGGCCTTATACTTCTCACGTAGCTCTACATGATCACCCTTGATTTTGTCATAACTCTTGTTTAGGGCCTCATGAGATGTGACAAGGTCCTTGAGCTCACTCTCAAGCTCACCAACACGGTCGCTGCTCTCATCCTCACTCTTCCCATGTTGGCCCGTGGCCATGAGGCACGTGGGAGGTGGAGGAAGAGCTTTTGAAAGTGTGGTCTTGATCATGGCTAGGTCCGCCACTTCTTCATCATCGCTTGAGGAAGAGGATGTGTCACTTGAGTTGTCACTTGTCCACTCTCCAACAAGGGCCTTGCATGAGGACTTCTTCTTATGGTCTTGAGCTTTGCTTTGCCTTTGCTCTTGTCCTTGTTCTTCTTTTGCTTGGCTTTGGGGTCTTCATTTTCTTCTCCTTCTTCATCACTTGAGTATTGGGACATGAAAGCTTCTTTCTTGGGTTTGGGGCAATCCCGAACAAAGTGGTTCTTGGACCCACAGTTGAAGCACTTGCCCTTGGACTTGGAAGCAAACTTGTTCTTGAAGGTCCTCATCTTCTTCATGAGGAGCCAAGTCCTCACTCAAGTCATCTTCATCATCATCATCATCATCATCATCATCATCATCATCATCATCTTCAATCACTGCCTTCTTCTTGCTCTTGATAGGCTCCTCCTTCTAGGCATGAAGAGCTTGGTTGGATGGTTGAGATCATCCATACCCAACTAATAGCTCTCAAATGCAGTGATCTTGCCATGTACATCATTCATGGTATTGGTCTTGAGGTCGCCTTGCAAGGTGAAGGTGATGATGGACTCATACTTGGGGTCTTTGAATAGCCTCAAGAATCTTATTATCACCTCAACAGGCTTAAGCTTTAAGTCATCCCCAAGAGCATTGATCTCCTCCACTAGTACATGAAAGCGAGAATAAACAATGTTAGCTCTCTCATGTGACAATCTAGTGAAGTTGTCATACTTCTTCTTCAGCACATAGTATCTTTCCTCTTTGACATCACTAGTACCCTCATGGATACTCCGAATCTCAGTCCAGATACCGTACGCTGTCGAACTTGCATCCAATCGAGCAAAGACATCCTTAGAAATGCAAGCAAACAGAGCATTCTTGGCATTAGCGTTGTTCGTAATGAAATCAGACTCAAGCAGGTTCACATTTGCATCAGACTCAAGGGTCACCATCCATATCTCTGGATCAATGGACTCTAGGTAGGCTTGCATGCATTCCTTCCAATACCCGTAGTCCTCCCCATCGAATATAGGAACACTCCCCACCTATCCCGACATCCTTACTCAATGTGGTGAAGCCTCAAAGATGAGCAGTTAGCTCTGATACTACTGGTAAGGACCAAAGGCGTACCGAGAGGAGGGTGAATCGGTAAGCCGACCACAAATCCGAATATTACTAGTTAACACCACTTGAACCTAGTAATCGTTGCAACTTAACAATTCTCGGAGGCAAACACCCTACACATGCTAGTGTTCATGATGAAAGCAAGCGCGGAAGCAAAACACACTAGCCTATGCAAGCCACAAGTCAAACTAGTTACTAGAGCACACTACTGCGGAATAGTAAAGAGGGGGGCGAGGAATGCTCATGATTTTTTCTCGAGTTCTTGGAAGGATGGCGCCTTCCCCTACTCCTCGTTGGACCACTCCGAAGTGTCGGTCCCTCCCGCCACCAATAAGGACTTCTCGCCCACGAGCCCGCAAAATCACTCCCGGAATGAAGACGCGGTGTGCGTCACCACTGCCACCAAGGCACAAGTTCGCCTCCTTCGAGAATTCGGCGGACTTCCCGAGCCGACACGGGCACTCACTAGCAATGTCCCTTTCACCGGTGGGCTCAAACCGGGTACAAACATGTGACGGCCTTCACTACCGATCACGATAGGCTCGATCACTGACACCTAACCGGTTTAGGTCTCACCATAGACAAAGAGTAACAACCTAGATCACACCCCCAAGGACACCCTAGCCTTAGATGTGCATCAATACTCAAGTTACTCTCACTAGCACTCTTAAGATATGCAATATCTCCTCCTAGTGCTCTCCTCTTTTTCTCTTGGCTCTAACCAAATGCTTCTAGCAATTCCACTGGCTAAAAAAGGTCTCCAAGATCCAGTAACGAAGATATATAGGCTTCCAACCTCCAACTAGCCGTTGCTCCACGAAATTAGCTCTCTGGGCCAACTGACCAGACTGTCCGGTCACTGCCTAAACTAACCATCCGGTCAATGCAGAATCAGCTCTAACGGCTTTGCCCATTGCTGATTTTTGTTCTGACCAGACCATATGATCAGCTGACCAGACCGTCCGGTCCATTTCTCTCTCCACTCCAAAAATATTCTAGAGCTTGCTTCCTCTCTGCCCTGAGCTCACTTGTGCAGACCTGACCATCCGGTCTGTAGAACGGACTGTCAGTCTCTACAGGTCTAGCACAGGCAGATTCCTCGCGGAGTCTTCTTCTCTTGATTTCCTGTTCTCCTAGTGACCGTACAGTCCGGTCTCCACTGACCCCTCTATCCAGTTACTATGTCCAGAAGCTGAAACTCCTCGTCCTTGGTTGACTTCGTTTCTTGGCTTCTCTAAACAGCTCCTTGGCTTCTCCATTGTTACCTAGTGCCTGTGATTTCACTGAGTATCCATGCACATCACCGACTAGACATGACCTAAGAGATATGACCTAGACCCCCTTGATAGTCTGGTTTTTCCTATGGACTCAAAGCCCTAAAAACTAGACAAGTGTTCCCAACACTTGCTCCAAAGCTTGTCCTTAGCCTGGATCCATCTTCATCAACACTTGGACTCCATCAAGCTTACAAGCCTCCATACTTTGGTCATTGTCATCCACCACCAAGGCAACCGTCATCATCAATAAGATTTGTAGTAGAGTTTGGAGATAATATCTGCATAGACAACACTCATATAGATATTAGCCTATAATTTCATAGTTATTATTTATCACCAAAACATTCATAACTTGGGGATTCTAATCATCAATGGTCATGAAGCTTACAGTCATGCTATTAACTATAAATTAGTGGGCATAATTAGAGAGAAAATGGCTACTAGAGGGCAGCCATGCCTATATTAGGTCCCTGGAGACATCCAGGTTTCCATAACTCGAAAATTCCCTTCCACTTCATCTTTGGAAAGCTATATTGTGGTGTTGAGTTGCTTCCATCTCACCAGTCCTATTCTTCAACGTGCATCGAGGAAAAATGGTGAGCTGAATCTCTGAACCTTTACTGTCG
Organism: Eleusine indica; assembly: GCA_030378355.1. Classification (NCBI taxonomy): domain Eukaryota; kingdom Viridiplantae; phylum Streptophyta; class Magnoliopsida; order Poales; family Poaceae; genus Eleusine; species Eleusine indica. The sequence continues at coordinate 19,869,093 of CM059497.1, forward strand.
TGAAGCCCGCACGAGGGGCGGCAATAAGGTTTCTGGGTAGCGCATCTGCGAGACCACTCGAGACTAATCCACGCCGATCTGCGTTGCCTCATCGATGAACTACGACGTCTACATCGATAGTCTGTTACATCTACTATTTGCGCTAAATTAAGCGTCGATAAATCCTACGAGAGTAATGTCTCTTGTGCGTTTAATTGTGTTGTTCCACTTGCTACTAGAGTTAGCTTGCCTCACGAGTTTAAACGATTGTCAAAATTAAACTAAAATATGGAATTAGAATAACATGCATATTTTCAACATAATTTATAATACATATTCTTATCGATGCTGACATAGTTACAAAATCTCTTGAGCGAATAACGCGGTGGCAACTCAAAATGACCGGATCTTTTCATTTTTGTTTGTTTATTGGGTTAATTATAAATATCATCTCATAAATCAGTTAGAGTTTGAGTTTCCACACATAAGTTATTTTGTTGTAAATCCCTGCCCACCCATTATGTTTTGTTATAAAAACCAACCAAGTTTACACATATTTAATTCGTTCAACATATTTTTATTTATTTGGAGTAGCCAATGTTGTTCTTATAAAAACTACAAAATTTTGAAAGTATAGTTTTTATGTTTTTATAGAGAATATGTAGCAAAAATATCAATTAATATCTGATTGGTGTTCAACAAAGTTTAAAATTTGGATTCATTCTTTATATAAAAATAATATTAAATAGACCAAAAATCTCTAACAATGTTAAACTTATTTAACTTGGCTTCATTTTAAATTTATATCGATAAAATCATATGAAATCAATTAAATATGTGTCAACTAGAATTGTTTTTGTAACAAAACGTATTAAGTGAGTGAGAATTTATAATAAAATGGTTTATGGATACGAATCTCAAATTCTAACTAATTTATACGGTGACTTTTGCAATTATGGCTTGTTTATTAAAGACGACCAACCCCACTTGCAGCCCGCCGGCACGTCCAGCTTGCTAAACCTTTTGAGGGAACTAGCAACGCACACACACGAAGCATGTACCGGGTTCATCTAGTTATGAAGCATCGCTGCACTGCTGTTTGAAGTGTCACAAAAGAAATCTTGCTTGGCTCATTGTGTATTCTGCACCTACAAAGGTGCATATATGCTTTCTTCTATTTCCCAACTTTAGCGTGAAAACTTCAATGGCGTATACAGGAGAATATCCGACCATTTAGAAATTGAGAAATTTTAGGATGTAAGTAACCAACCAAATTAATACGTAGTTCATGCAAACATTCAGAAATAAATTTTAATGGCTATGACCGAATCTTTTATAAAGTACTTTGGCCAGAGTGCCGTTTACTACTGCGGACACTAAGGGATTGGAAAGGGCTTCTTGATTAGAGCATCTCCATCCCAGTAACTAAATAGAGGCTTCTTGGATTTCAGTCACTTGGAGCAAAAAAACCCCTCCAACCCACTTTCTATCTAAGCCTCTATTTTTCATAGGCTACCAAAATTTGGTCTAAAATCACTAGATTTGTTCACCCACTATATCCCTCCAAACACGGGCCCCACCCATTTTTTTCCTTTCTCTCTCTCTTCTCTCCTATCTGCGGCTCTGCACCCAATTCGCACGGAACTCCCATCGCCGCCGGTCGGATGCCGCCGGAGATCAACCCTCGCCTCTCGCCGTCGTGAGATCTGCCCGCGGTATGGCCGGTAGATCCGCCGTCGACACTGAGCAGGGCTGGCTTCGACGGCGGGCGGGGCGGGCGTAGGCGTCGGTAGTGACAGGAGGCGGGGGTGCGAGCGACGCGGCGGCGGCGCAAGCGGTAGAATGACTCGGTCGTGGGCGTCTGGTCGCGGCGCGCGAGCGAGGGAGGAGGGGAGAGGCGGTGGCGCATGCGCGAAGGGAGGGAGGGCCGGCGGAGTGGGCCAGCGGGGGAGGAGGCCGGTGGCGAGGGTGTCGGGCCAGCGAGGCAGGCATGCTTGAGCGAGGGCGTCGGGAGAGAGAGAGAGAGAACTGTAGTGAGGCCCACTATCAGAGTATATAGGGACTCTGTTTACTTAGTTGGACTCAAACATATAAAAATTTTAGACCTCTATAAAATAAAAATTGGTCCCCAAAATAAAATAGAGTCCTAAATTTAGTCTATGGGCTAGAGTTGCTCTTTAGCATCTAAAACCACGTAGTATGTTGTTGTAACAATCCTAACTAAAAGAGACTTTTGTGATCCACGGCTTGCCCTATCACACAGCCTGAAAGAAATTATTATGTTGTCACAAGGCTAAGGAAAACTTCACCTGTATGTTGCATAGCATCTTCAATCACAAGCAAAACAAACCGAAGCGGCCGTGCAAGCAAAACGAAACGAGTAAAGGGCTTGCGTACCCGAAGCAGGGAGCCCTAATCTAAGACACCGACAAGAAGCTACCGCGAACAGATCAGCTCGAGCCCGAAGCGGCGAGGAAGCCGTCGGTCAAAGTCCACCCCACCACCGGACGCAGTCGGAAGGCAAAGGGCAGGCCACGCGTTTTACGCGTCTACCGAATCCTCCTCCGATACGAGACCACGCACCGCCGCACTCCCTATAATAGAGAGACAAATCCACCCAAAATTCCCCATCCAAACCGTGAGCCGAATCAGCTAACTTTCCCCTTCTTCTCCGATAGACTCTTTGAACTCGCCGGCGATCGATGGCCACCGAGATGCTTCGCGCGCACAATGTCATCCTACGTCATCAGCACAGGATCCGGGCGGGGCACCAGAAGCCTGCTAGCCCTGCCGCCAGGAAGCCCGCTGCAGCCGGTCGGAGACACCAAGGTGGCGGCAGGAAGGCGGCAAGGGGCCCAGCCGCGGCGGATGTGTACGCTGGCCCGGCGTTCTCGACGTCCCCCGAGCCGAGCTCGCTGCCGCTGCCGCAGTTCCCCGTCAAGAAGACCGCCAACGTTGCTTTCGTCGACGACGCTGCGACCCGCGGCCTCAGGCGCATCCTGCGGCTGGAGTAGCAGTGTTCAGCTACAGTAGATAGCAAGCAACCCTGATCGATCGCCTGGGGTTGGGTAAATGGTGGCTTCCAATTAATTGTCTTTTTAGTTCGTGTAATAGGAGTTGGCGTATGATGGAACTGTATGTTAGTTCTAGCTACCCTCGGGGTGAGCAGCGCGGCGCCGCGGCGAGGCCTCCGGTTCAGTTTTGTTGTGTGGCCGGCGGCGAGCCACGCGGTGGCCGTGGATTCCGACCACGACGGCAGGTGTAGAATGACCGCAACGCAGAAAGGGTCACGTGGCGTGTTATGATGTAACAACCACTCTCCCGGTCCGATTGAAAGTGTAGTTTATTATTTATTTATTTTGACTTCACATCTGATTGTTCGTTTTATTCCTAAATATTTTACAAATGTTATTTATTTTTAAAAAATCTATTTTATCAATATTGATATTTTGAATATAGAGTATTTGATTTAATACTTACATAATTTTTTAATACAACAAATGGTCAAAAGGTCAAAGTCAAAAAATGACACTTTTAATAGAACAGAGTAGTAGAAATATATCTGAGATTGTAAAATTACGCGGGTAATATTACTGAGAGAAAGAGATAAGAACTTCTTAATTCTTTTTCTCTAGTCTTGGTTTGGCTGTGGCTGTGAAAAGTTGTGGGCTGTGGGCTGTGAAAAAAGCTACTGTGAGATATGAGCTGATAACTGTAAAATAATATATTATTCATTCATATTTATATGTAATTTAAAAAATTTATCTTAATCTGTTTAAAAATTTCATTCTACTACATATTTTCTAAATTTAAAACGTTTTTAAAATTTTTTAAGTTTTTTAAAAATTTAAAAAGTTTCTACAAAAGTTATTCAAACATTCAAAAAGTTTTACAAATTCAAAAAGTTTTTAATTAAAAAAATAATTGAAAACGTTTTTAATATATATATATATATTATATTAATTATTCATAATATATATATAAATTATAAATAATACATATATAATATATCTCTACAACTTATTAATTGAGGTACGGTCATCCACTTTGTGTCAACAAAGTTAGAGATTGAATCCAAGTCAGTTTTATACCTTCCATATTAAGCACCGACTTTCAAAAATTATAACTCCTGTGTCCAGAGTCCAAATGAAACAAACTCTAACTCTATCTCGTAGCACTCAAAATGTTCTACAACTTCGGTATTCAATGGATTCACAAATTCGGAATTCTTTATGTCCAAATATGCAATGAAAATATATCTATTTCGATTCGGACTCCTCTACTCACATGTCGTTGCGGGCCCTATATCTTATAGCTCTGGAGTCCAAATGATATGATGGATATATGGTCCAGAAAGATCTCGATGAGATCTACAACTTTTGTAGTCACCATTTTCCCATTGGAGCACGTCTTGAAGTGCAAAACCGCGACGCAATACAATGTTATTTCTAGACTGTGTAGATTATTTTTTTTCTTTCGGATAAACCTTCTAGAAATCCTTAGTCATTCTGTCACAATCTTGAGCTTGCATGTTAGGTTTTATGTACATACAGAGGTATCTTGTAGGTATCTTGAGCTTGTGAGAAACCTAGAGTCGGGCTTCATATCGTTACTTCTCATCTTTGAACCCTTTTAGTATTATTTCATCTAATTCTACAACATCTCAAATAACACTACATGTCGAAATCGTAATAGAGATAAAAAAAATAGTTATGATGAGAATATGATAGAAAATAATGAGAAAATAATTTCTTCTGCATATAAAATGGTACACTAAGAAACATCAACAGTAATATAAATATTATTTATGATGAGAATATGATAGAAAAAGATAAGAAAATAATTTCTTCTGCATATAAAATAGTACACTAAGAAGCATCATGTAAAAATATTAATAATACTATATATGTTTAACAAATATATTGTGTAAATAATTTTTTTTATTTAAACCATATAGAGTGTTTTATTTTTCTTAAGTCCGTCACAACGCACGGGCACTTTGCTAGTATAACTTATTAATTGAGGTGTGGTCGTCCACTTCGTATCCATAAAGTTAGAGATTGAATCCAAGTCAATTTTATACCTTCCATATTAAGCATCGACTTTCAAAAATCATAACTCCCGTGTCCGGAGTTCAAATGAAACAAACTCGGATTCTATCTTATAGCTCTTAAAAATTTTTACAACTTTAGTATTCAATAGATTCACAGATTCGGAAGTCTTTGTGTCTAAATATATGATGTAAAAATATCTGTTCTGATTCAAACTCCTCTATGCACGGCTCCTTACGGGGCCTATATCTCATAGTTCCAGAATCCAAATAGTATGATGCATATATGTTTTGGAAATCTCTCGACGAGACCTACAACTTTTGTAGTCACACTTTTCCCATTCGAGCACGTCTTGAAGTCCAAAACCGTGATGTAATACAGTGCTGTTTCTGCACTGCGTAAAGTATTTTTTTTTCCTTTCGGATAAACCTTCTAAAAATCCTTAGTCATTGGGTCACAACCTTGAGCTTACTTGTTAGATTTTATGTATGTACAGAAATATCTTATAGGTGTCATGCGCTTGTGGGAAACCCAAAGTCGGGATTCATATCGCTACTTCTCATCTTTGAACCTTTTTAGTGTTATTTCACCTAATTCTACAACATCTCAAACAATACTACATGTCAAAATCGTCAATATTAGAGATGAAAAAACATATTTATGATGAGAATATGATGAAAAATGGTGAGAAAATGATTGCTTCTACATATAAAATAGTATACTAAGAAGCACCAACAGTAATATAAATATGATCTTTTATATAAAAATATTAATAATACTACATATGTTTAATAAATATATTATATAAATAATTTTTTTATTTAAACCATATAGAGTGCTTTATTTTTCTTAAGCCCGTCGCAACGCACGGACACTTTGCTAGTTCATACATATATATATATTATATATATATATATAATATTCATATATGTATGTGTATATTATATATATATATATAATATAATATAATATATATATATATATGTGTGTGTGTGTGTGAATATATATTATACATGTATATATATTTTTGTGTGTATGTATATATGTAGGAGAATAATTTCTTTAAACTTGTGAAAGCAAAAGCCCAAAAAAATACCTCCTGACCTGCTTTTAGAAATGAAATAGATAAAAGCTGCTTTTGACTTTGGCTTTTTCTAACAGCCAATCCCTTTGGTTGGCTTTTTGACTTTTCTGAAAAGGTAACGTCAGAAAAAACCCGACCAAACTTGGCTTTTTGACTGTTCATCAATGTTGATTTGAACTCGTCAAAATTATTTCGAGTTTCAGTGTCACGCTCACACCAACCGGCAGGTCACCGGCCGGCTGCCTCTACACGAATCAACAACAAATGCAACCCGGCTGTCAAGTACCAAATTATTCAATCCTACAAATATATTGGCGACACAATGTTTTTCATTTTCTTGGTGAGGCAATATATGACATGTCACTCAACGGAGTGCGTGAATGCCATTTAGAACCAAGCAAAAAATAAAGAAATTTTGGAGGTTGAATTCCTATAGGAATTTTCCTATGAAGCTCTTGAAAAGTCAAAACAAATGATTGTGCACTTATTAAATCCTCCTAAATTCCTACAGAATGCATTGCTCCATAGCAATTTAAAACGAATTCTAGCAAAAAGTTCAACCTATTAGAAAGTTTCTAATGTCATTCCCTCTCTTTAAATTCGTGCATTTCCAACACTCCATAGAAAACTTTCATTCTCAATTACTATCGGAATGTAAGTGTTATGAATTCCAATCCTACCTTTTGAGGATTTTGGCCTAAATTCAAAGAAAATCTAACGTCAAATCTGAGATCATGTAGATTTTCCTATTTAATTATCCATACCTATCTTATCTTGCAAATCTTATATCAGTAACCATAAGTGTCAACTGATTATTTATATTTTCTATTTTTTCTGTGAACAGGTCAGATGTGTCCGGTGTTTGCCCAAAAGGGCCCAACAATCTCCAAAGTTTGAAGTGGGCATCATGACCAATATGGCTCTAAGAACCGGCAACAACTTCAATTTTGAGGTGAGCACAGAGAATCAGTTCATAAAACAAATGTGGCCATAGGTCAAGACGTGACATATTACCACGATGAACTTGTGCCTCGAGACCGGGCATCTACACCTGCCCGGTTTGGGGCAGAGTAGAGCCAACAACACTTGACACCCATGATGCGCCTCAACTCTTTTGGGCATTGAGCTCTCGGGCCATGGTCCGGGTTAGACCAGTGTTGGGGGATCACTCCAGAGCCACCCCTCAAAGCACGTCAAACATGGGCTACCTAGAGGACTGAAACTCATCATTAAGCTCTTTGTTAATCCCATCTTCGAAGTGCAGGTAACCAACGAAGTGTCCAGGAAGTTTGAGCCCATCACCCACGAGGGGAGAAGCGAATTTCGCTTTAAAGATGGGAGTTCCCTTCGAGGCTCTCCGACGGGCCTTCGAAAGATGGAGCAGCGCCTCGACCCAGCCTCTACGCGGTGTTCATCGAGGAGGCACGTGGCTTGAGGAATCGTGGTGCCGTGCCGGACATGGAGGGGCACAAGAGAAGCTCAGATGACCCATTTATCCTTTATGACAGTTTTGTACAGAATATTCAAAGAATATAGTAAGTAATTGGGGATACATTAGTCATTTGCACATAACCTAAGTATAGGTCTATAAATAGAACACCCCAGCTTACTTGTAATGGGATAAATGTTCATGGAATATACAGAGCGAACTCGTTGTTTGCCTTGCACCCTTTCATGATACTCTGCCTTTTCTCTTTTTTTGTTCGTGCCCTCGAAGCTCGTGCTTTGTGACACCAACAGTGGTGCCCACAGTCTTGTGAGCTCGTATTTCAGCTCACGATGATTCAACTCCATGGATCGCTGCCCTCGAGTGCCACCCGCCCCTCCAAAGCAGTGTTCTGGGAGACCCCCAACTGAGTGACGACCAATCGACATCGCACGTAACAGCAGAGCATACCCCCGAAGTGCAGCCGCCGCCTCAGGCAGGTGCACAAGTCGACCCAAAAGGCCCAGTATAGCGTCCCAGTAGTCAGCTAGCACCTAAAGAACCGTCAAGTTGGAACCCTCTGGGAAACAGCACGCCAACATCAATGTCAGCATCACAAAAAATGCAGTCGCTAGCGCAAAGAGCTGAACACCTCGAACAACTCAAGCAACAATTATTGTAAGAGCAAGAACTCAAGAACAGAGCACTGCTAGAGAGAGAGAAGTTTACAAGAGAAAGAATACATAACCCAACTAAGATTGAATAATTTGCAGCTAGCTAAAGAGATTGAGGACCTCTAGAAATGCACCGGCAAAGCAGGCTACCAAGAGCCCAGCCCTACATCAGAGGCTCATCAACACCTTGAACACGAGATACCGCTTATACCAAGCCGCCAGCAGAGAACTCCTTACCCCCCTCAATTCAGAATGGTACCACTCGCCAAGTTTAGAGGCAATTCTGACCCCAGACAATTTCTCATGCGCTACGAAGCAGCCATCATAACTGCAGGCGAAGATGAAACAACCATGGCAAAAAAATTCGTTTGCACCCTCAAAGACTTCGCTCTGAACTGGTACTTCAACCTACCACCTAAGTCATTATACAACTGGGAGAACACTAGGGATAAAGTGATAGCAAACTTTCGAGGGTTCCGAACCATCATGGAGCCATCGCACGAGCTATTGAACATAGCTCAACAAGAAAATGAATTGCTTCATGACTATTATAAAAGATTTCTCACCCTTTGAACATCAGCCCCAAGTGTCACAGATGAAGCTACAATAAGCGTCGTCATTTGAGGCAAGCGGGCATGTCAGTTGTCATCATACTGCGCCCAAAAGCCCCTGCGAACGATGCAACTTCTGTGTAGAAAGTTCGAGGAAAATTGCAGATCAGACGAAGACAACAAAAGCCACAAGCAGAACCAGAGCAAGAATCGCAATCGCTCGCATCACGAAGGTAATCATCAAGAGAGGCTGTACAAGAAGCCTAAACATTCCAATGAGCCCTCACTGATGAGGACATCACTCCTATGGATACACACAACACTCCTCCAATTCTGGACTTGCAAGGTCCAATGACTAGAGCTCGTGCACGACGACTAAATTTAGAGGTGAGCTCGTTCCTACGTTCTTCGCTATATGTTACTTTTGAGAATGCTTTGCTACCTAATAATTATTTTATGAATAAAAATCATGGAGAGGACCAGGAGATGATGGGAGAAGGAGTTGGAAATGTGGAGGACCAGCAAGGGCTTGGAAGCCAAAGTGGAGGCCCAATCAAAACCGACTTCGAGTCTGTTTCGGGGCCCAGGACCAGTCTGCACTGAAACAGTCGCCCAGGACGCATACGGACACGGATTTGAACGTTCTACATATGCACGGAAAGATAAGGAGAAGACCTTTCCAATGCCACCGGCCTCATGTCAAAATGCATCCAGAGTCATCGGGAATCGTTGAAACAAGAGAGAGTCCAGAATCTGTGTCGGTGCTGCGTCGCCTATTTTTGGCCTTTGGGCTTTGTATCTAGTTGAGCCCAATTAGGGGCGCGTCCAGAGGGTCTTGCATGATCCTAGGGTCTTTATATACAGCCACCGCCGTACCATTAGGGTTCGGGTTTTGCTTAGATCAATTCTGTTCATAAACAGTGTCGCCATTCATCAGTTTGTGAGACCCCAACTTCGAGAGTTTAATCATACATCTGCAATTGTGTTGCATTCTTCGTTATTCTTGCTTGTGTTCTTGATTCGCAGGCAGGGATTAGCCTTCTCGGTGAGGTCAATCGTCTTTGAACGGTTGATAACTAGAGGAGACGTCGTGCTGCGATTGCGGGGTTTAGAACGTGCTATTCTGAAGCCGGATCGATTTGTGTGTCGCCTCCGACCAAATCAACTTACCAAGAACCTTTCCAAAGATTGGGAACCCTTGTTCACATTAAGTGGTAATTAGAGCTTCAGGTGCACTGTCAGGTTTGCACTATCCTTTAATTTTGTTTTCGTGTTCTTCCTATCGTCCACAGAAAAGCCAAAAAAAAAATTCCCCCATCCATGACCACGTACTTAGCCTTTGCATATTTCAATTTCAGAGTCCGTAGTGTTGAGTTTGTTCCCTAGTTCTTGTTTAGTCGCTGGTTTAGTTTGTGTTTTTGTTGTCAGTAGTGTTTTCCTTGCAACCCTAGCCGCCATCCCTTCCACCACCCTCGGTTTTGTCGGCTTTGTGTGCTAGGGTTGATTGATCAACACGCCCACCCTAATTCCACCCTAAACCCACCCTCAACACCTCGGACCAATTTTCATAAATTTCACTTTCCACTGCATCTACCACGCCAAAAAAATCCCTACCCGACCCTAAGCCCGACTCGGGTTTCAGTCAAACCTCGGGTTTCTTCATAACCGGTTCTGACACCCTTTTGGTAAAACAGTCATAACTTTTCGCTCGGTTGTCCGTTTTGGCTGAAATTTTTACAGGAGATTCTTGACAAAAAGTTGAGGTGACCCTGTGTGCCCTCGTTAAAAAATTCAAAAAAAATTGGGAAGATAAAGAAAAAATTCATTCAAGTTGAAACCTGACGTTTTCTAAAACTTCAAGATTTTCTGTAGGCCACGTCCTAGCTCTGTTTGAGCTGAAATTTTTTGTGGTTTCTCCCCCATTGCTAGTGAGTTGGAAAACAAATATCAAAAAAATAATAAAAAAAGAAATTTGGGATTCCTACTAGTGCTCCATCTAGCCCCTGGAATTTCTGAGTTTGGCTGTTTTACACTTAGCCCCCTGTTATCGACTGTGTGTCTTGGTCGCCTTGTTTCTTCTTTGCTATCACTACTATTCTAGGACATAGTTAGACCAACAACTAGGGACAAGTTACTCGGGCATTTATTCAGCTTTACTATCTGTTTTTTATTTGTGTGTCACTCATATATATATATTTGGCTTTCCTAGCTCTACATACTTCTTGTGGAAAGCACATAGGTTATTTTATAACCCTTGCAATCGTGGAACACACCTCCCTGGTATCCTTCACTTTGTTGTTTTTAGAACTTTGTAAGAGCTTTGCAAGAAGCTTCCTTTTGCTGTGTTGAGAAGCACCACTGCTTAGTAGTTTTGTAGGGATAACCTTCACTTTTTGTTTCCTGTTTTGATGTTTCTGATGTCAGGAAGCGATGGAGAGGGTGCTTCACCCTCAAAATTTGTAGGCGGTTCAGAGTGATTTGGCAGAGACGATCACTAGGACCGTCACCGACGCCGTCACCAAGCTTCACCTGGGAGAAAGCATTGAGCGTTTGGATAAGAGAGTCTCTAACTTAACCGATCAGGTTGTCGAATTGGAGACCGCTCACAAAACCATCAACACCAATACCAACAACAACACCAACACCAACACTAACACCAACACCAATACCAACACCAACACCAACACCAACACCAACACCAACACCAACAGCGACGTTGAAGACGATCATGATGAAGCAACGGTGTATAAGGCTGATGGCACCATCGATAGGTCAGCTACAAGGACCGCAAAGTTACGACGTTATTTGCAACGTAACCCTCAAGGTATCGGTGGTTTCCACAATCACAACCATCGCACACAAGGTAACCATGCTCCAGATGACCCGTATGCTAAAATTAAGTTTTTAGTTCCTTCGTTTTCGGGTCAGTACGATGGTGATGCTTACCTTGATTGGGAAATAATGGTAGAACAAAAATTTAATGCCTACCTTGTTCCCGAACAACATAGAGTTAGACAAGCCCCTAGTGAGTTTAAGGACTTTGCTATTGTTTGGTGAACAAACATTTAATGCCCACCTTGATTCGTTGTGTTGTGGTTGAAAAAGTAGAGGATCAGATTTGCCGCTTTTATTCTGGTTTGAGAAAAGAAATTCAGGACATCCTTGATTATAAAGAATTTTATACCCTCAACCAATGTTTCCAGTATGCTATGCCTGTAGAGAAAGAATCACAGGGACTTTTCCAGGCTTTTGTGGAGTACAGCAAGTCCAGGAATTTCTACCCACCACGGCCGACGGGGACTTCGAGGCTGCCCAAGCCATCTTTCCGGCTGCCCCCACCAGCTAGTGTTGTTTCTGTAGCACCAAGATCAGCCCCTGCCCCTTCTACGTGCTCAGGTAAAAATTCTGTGCAGGTACCGGCTAGTAGTGCCTCCTCTATTGCTTCGACGGGACGCACTACAGGGATTCAGTGCCACCGCTGCCATGGTCTTGGCCATGTGCAGAAAGATTGTCCAAGTAGGCGGGCATATATGGCCACAGATGATGGCGGTTACATGAGCACCTCCGATGTGGAGGATGAGGAGGAGGATGTCGCTGCCACCAGCGGTGACCTCGTCCTTGGAGGCGAAGATACCATGGGCTACATGAATAGTATTGTGCAACGTGTGCTTAGCACACAAATTCAGCAGCCTGAGATGATGCAGCGACATAACTTGTTCCAGATTTTCTTCGTCCTCAAGAACCGTCGAGCACATGTCATCATTGATGGAGAAAGCTGCAACAATTTGGTGAGTTCTGATGTGGTTAGGAAGCTTGATTTGATCACATGCCCACATCCACATCCATACTACATTCAGTGGTTAAATGACTCTGGAAAAGCTAAGGTAATACAAACTTGCAGAGTTCCTTTTTCCATTGGTTCCTATGTGGATTCTGTTGATTATGAAGTTGTACTCATGCAAGCTTGTTCACTTTTATTGGGTAGACCTTGGGAATTTGATAATGATGCTGTACACCATGGTAACAGTAATAAGTACACTTTTATGCATAAAGGAACTAAAATTACTTTGTTACCAATGACCCCTGCTAAAATTGTACAAGTTGATTTAGAACGAGCTGCTAGTTTGAAAAATAAAAGCCCTGAAATTCAGCAACCTGTTAATTCTGATTCTACACCAAGTAGTGTTAATGATTCTTCAAGTTCTAAGGGTGCTGGAATTAAATTACAAGGTCGTTCATGTCTTGCCACAAAATCTGAGCTTGCTGAAATTTTTGCTGATGATATTTGCTATGCTTTGATATGCAAACAAGCCTTGTTTTCGCTTAGTGATATTGCTTCTAGTGCTTTGCCTCCTGCTGTCACTAACCTTTTGCAGGAGTATGAGGATGTTTTCCCAGCCGAGATACTCTCGGGATTGCCACCTTTGAGAGGGATTGAGCATCAAATTGAATTGATTCTTGGTGCTACTTTGCCAAACCGTGCTGCTTATAGGACCAACCCTGAGGAGACTAAGGAGATACAACGACAAGTCCAAGACCTTTTGGATCGTGGGTATGTTCATCAATCACTTAGTCCTTGTGCTGTTCCTGTACTTTTGGTTCCTAAGAAAGATGGTTCTTGGCGTATGTGTGTAGATTATAGAGCCATTAATAACATTACTATTAGGTATCGTCATCCTATTCCTAGGCTAGACGACATGCTTGATGAGTTATGTGGTGCTATAATTTTCACTAAAATTGATTTGCGTAGTGGCTACCATAAAATTAGAATGAAACTTGGAGATGAATGGAAAACAGCTTTCAAAACCAAGTTCGGGTTGTATGAGTGGTTAGTAATGCCTTTTGGGTTAACTAATGCACCCAGTACTTTCATGCCTTTGATGAATGACGTTTTAAGACCTTTTATTGGCAAATTTGTGGGTGTTTACTTTGATGATATCTTGATTTATAGCAAATCCATGGATGATCATATGATTCATTTGCGTGCTATTTTTGATGCTTTACGAGTTGCACGTTTATTTGGTAACCTTGAGAAGTGCACCTTTTGCACGGATCGAGTCTCTTTTCTTGGCTATGTTGTGACTCCACAGGGAATTGAGGTGGATGAGGCAAAGATTGAAGCCATAAAGAGCTGGTCTGTACCAAAAACTGTCACACAGGTGAGGAGTTTTCTTGGTCTTGCAGGTTTCTACCGCCGCTTTATCAAAGATTTCAGCACCATTGCTGCACCATTGCATGAGATGATAAAGAAGGGCGTTGACTTCCATTTTGGTAAGGTACATCATGAGTCTTTTGATGCTTTGAAGGACAAACTTACACATGCACCATTGCTGCAATTACCCAATTTTGATAAGACTTTTGAGCTTGAAAATTACGGGCTTGTTTTGAATTATTCCACGTATGATAAGGAACTATATGCACTTGTATGTTCTTTAGAGACGTGGCGTCATTATTTGTTGCTCAAAGAATTTGTTATTCATTCTGATCATGAATCACTTAAGTATATTCGTTCTCAATGCAATTTGAACCGTAGACATGCTAAATGGGTTGAGTTTATTGAGTCTTTTCCTTATATTATTAAACATAAGAAAGGGAAGGATAATGTGATTGCTGATGCTTTATCTAGGCGATATACTTTGTTGTCTCAACTTCATTGTAGAATTTTTGGACTTGAGGCAATTAAAGAACAATATGTTGCTGATGTTGATTTTAAAGATGTATTGCCGCACTGTAAAGAAGGTCGTGCTTGAAACAAATTTGTGTTGAATGATGATTTCTTGTTTAGAGCTAACCGCCTATGCATTCTAGTTGGTTCCGTTCGTCTTTTGTTGTTGCAGGAGGCGCATGGAGGTAGATTGATGTGGATTAGATGCATTAGGATTTTATTGTGTGTAAAATAACCTATTTTAAAATTCAATTCAAAATCATTTTAGATTGGTTTATGAATTATATTTAGGAAAATAGGTAAGAATAAGTAAAAGAAGACCCCTTTTAGCTTTTGGGCCAAATTCTTCCTCAGCACACCTTTTTTTCCCATTTTTCTCTCTTTTCCCGCCAGCCTTGTCCTTGGGCCGAATTTCCCCTGTGGCCTAGTTTCCCTGCCCTCCCTTCCCTCTCTCTCTTTCGGCCTTGGGCCTCTCTCTCTCTCGACTGCGACCCAGCTCGCTTTTCCCTTTCCCCTTTCCCTGCCTCGGCCCAGCAGGCCACGCGTGCTACGTGCCAGCACACCCCACCCTGTGCCTGCTTGACCCAACCCGCCCAGCACTACGTGCCCACCCCCAAACCCTATCCCTAGCACGCAGCCACCGGGACTAGCCGCCGCCGCCAGCCTCATCATGTGCACCATGCTCCCTTAGGACACGCACGCTATAAAAAGTGCGCCTCGCCTCACCCTCCCCCCCCCCCCCCCCCCCGCCCATCCAACGCCACTTCGTACACCCAGCTGTAAGGATCGAAGGCGTACCAAGAGGGGGGGGAGTGAATCGGTAAGCCGCTCACAAATCCAAATACTTCAATTTACACTACTAGAGCCTATCAATCATTGCAACCTAACAAGCCCGTAATCATTCCCGGAGTGAAGACACGGTGCGCGTCACTGCTGCCACCAAGGCACAAGCTTGCCTCCCTCGAGAACTTGTCAGACTCCCCGAGCTGACACGGACGCTCACTAGCGATGCCCCTTTCACCGGTGGGCTCAAACCGTGTACAAACGTGTGACGACATTCACAACCGATCATGATAGGCTCGATCACCGAAACCTAACTAGTCTAGGTCTCACCATAGATTAAGAGTAATAACCTAGATCACATCCTCAAGGACACCTAGCCTTAGATGTGCAAGATCACTCCTTGTTAGTCTTACTAGCACACTCAAGATATGCAATATCTCCTCCTAGTGCTCTCTTCTTTTCCCCTTGTATCTCACCAAATGCTCCAAGCAATTCCACTGGTCAAGAGAGGTCCCCAAGACCCAAGCAATGAAGTTATATAGGCTTCCAACCTCCAACTAATTGTTGCTCCACGAAATCAGCTTTCTGGGCCAACTGACCGGACTGTCCGATCACTGCAATCCTCAGCACTAACGGCTCTGTCCCTGCTGATCTCCTATTGACCGGACTGTCCGGTCAGACTTTCTCTCTCCATTCCAGAGAGCTCCCAATTTGCGTCCTCTCTGTCTCGACGCGTCTCCATACAGACTTCTATCCACTTAGTGACCGTACAGTCCGGTCTCCACTGACCCCTCTGTCTGGTCACTTCGTCCAGAAGCTCAAACTCCTCTCATTGCTTGAATTCGTTTCCTGGCTTCTCCGAACAGCTCCTTGGCTTCTCCACTGTCACCTAGTGCCTGTGATTTCACTGAGCAACCTTGCACATCACCGAATAGACATGAATTAAGAGAAATGACCTAAACCCCCTTGATAGTCCATTTTTTTCCTATGGAATCAAAGCCTAACAACTAGACAAGTGTTCCCAACACTTGCTCTGTAGCTTGTCCTTAGCTTTGATCCACCTCTATCAACCCTTTGACTCCATCAAGCTCACAAGCTTCCATGCTTGCGGTCATTGTCATCAATCGCCAAGGCAACCATCATCTATATGATTTGTAGTAGAGTTTAGAGATGATTCCTACAAAGACAACACTCGTGTAGATATTAGCCCTGTCGATGGTCCTTAAATACTAAATCCGACCGTCAAATACCTGCATAATACAAAAATAAATAACCAACATAGTGGTAGGAGTTTATTACTAACAATTTCCACGAGTTTTGGTGAGTATGTGTTTGTAGGTATAAAAGAGCCAAAATATGCAAAAAAAAAAAACATGAAGAAACACCATGTCAGCCGATCACCATTGTGAAACAGCCATTTTCACCGGCCAACAGGGTCGTTTAAGGCTGAAATAAGGACCCGGCCGACATGGTCGTTCACGGCTGAAATCAGGACCCGGCCGATAGGGTCGTTTAAGGCTGAAATCAGCCACCCAGCTGATCGACCGGAATCATTGTCAGAGTGATCATTTGACCCGGCCGATTTTGCAAAACACTTCACCGTTATGCCATTTTCTCCTCCTGGACCAAAAATGATCAAATATGGCTAAGGAAAAGAGGCCAACATGTGGCCTAATCGGGAGAAGTCAAAAGGCACCCCGGAGGGGGTCGGCACTGGCCAAGGTTGTCGCCCAGCCTAGGCCGCCACCCGACCCAGCTTGTCGCCCGACCTGCTTGCCGCTCGGCCCGGCCTGGGTTGGCCACCCAGGGTTGCCAGCCCATGAGCCCCATGAGGCCTACTGCCCGCCAAATGAAGAGTCGGTGGAAACCGACCAAACGACCGACTTTGCGACAAAATCCAAGCCATCCAAGAGAAGTCGATCGTGAACCGACACGATCCAAGGGCCGCCCGGCCTGGGCTGCCTCCCGGTGGTGCATGCCGCCTGACAAGCGGACCGACTTTGGCCTACCGGCTCGCCTTCACCTACAAGTACCCCCCTACCCATTGCCACCAATAAATAGAGGGGGAATTCGTCATGAACAACACAACACAAGAAGAAGATTTAGAGCTCCAATCCAAAGGGCTTTAGCACTGCCAAAGTGCTTAGAAAATAGGGAGAGAGTGAGGGAGAATTCGGTGGATGTCCGGGCTTGTCGGCGCCTTCTCCACACTTGTACCTCGGCGGATGCTTTTCTTTCTTAGTAAGTATTCGTGAACTTCCATTGGTATTTAAGTTTCCTTTTTATGTAAGTTCTTTCCTTAGTTGCTTACGGGATCATCGCTCTATTTAGTTAGAGTATCATAGTCTTCTATAAATGTGACATTGAGACTTTGATAGTAATTAATAGCATAGACGTGGTGTCTAGGCTAGAGGTTACCTTTGTTTGCCGCATGTCCCACGGTTTGTAGAGGTAGTTGGTAGGTGGTGACATCCCTATCGGGCCTTAGTAATCCTCCACGTTGGGGTACGTCGTAGAGCTATTGGCCGGAGTCACCTGTGCATGCTGGGGTAAGCCGGTGCCCGAAGTAAGCATTTATAGACTGAACCTATCTTATTTTTGGATCCTTGACCATAGGAATCCTCTCTACGCTCTGACTACCATATTCTTGTTGTCCTTGGATGGATTAGGATAGGTAATCAGATACACATGTTCCCTGTGAATTTGATACCTTGGAATACTCTTAGGTGAAGTGCTATAGCGGTATCCGTGCACTTGCGGATTTGTCTGTGATCGTAAGAAATACCAACAAGCATTTCTAACGCCATTGTCAGGGAACGGTTGTTGTATCATCTTCGAACCTTGTTCGTCTTCGTATCTTTTCCTTTTTACCTTATTTTTTTTTTATTTTATTTTTCCACCATGGAGCAAACTTCTATCCTATCCTTTTCCGCTCCGAAGGGCGAGTTCTTTGAGCCACCGCTATCTGTGGACCCAATTCGCACATCTGGCTATGAACTTCACTCTGGCTTTATAGCCATGGTTCAAGAGCAATCCTTCTCTGGTTTGGATTTTAAAAATCCTTACCACCATTTGCGAGAATTTGAGTATTTGTGTTGATGTTTGTTCATCGACGACATGACACATGAAACTATAAAGTGGAAATTGTTCCCTTCTCCCTCACAGTGAGGGTGAAGCAATGGTACACTCATACTGTTGGGAGTGTACATGGTGATTGGGAGAAGTTGCGGGATAAATTTTGTCTAGTGTTTTTCTCTCAATCTCGTGTTGTCTCCCTTCGTATGGAAATTCTTGGCTTTTGCCAAAGTGAGAAGGAATCTATTGGAGCAGCTTGGGCCAGGATCTCTTTGCTACTACATTCCGGCCCAGACTTGTTGATACCTGATGAAATGTTGCTTCAAAACTTTTATCCAGGTCTAAACAAGGAATCTGCCCAATTCCTCGACACTGCCACTGGAGGATCGTTCAACCACAAGACTGCAATAGAAGGAAGAGCAATCCTAGACCGTACCTTTGAAAACTCATCCTTCTTAGCCGACCTTAGTGAGCCCCTCCAGGAGGAAGCTACGACGAGCCGCATGGACACCTCAATAGCCAAATCTGAGCTCATACCTTGCCTATCCCAGGATTTGACTTTTGAGCCATCCCCCGAATCGCGAACACTAGAGGAAGAAGAAATTCAACATCCAGATTTCTCTTTTGAATTTGAGGAAGGTCTTTTTAAAGACTTTGGAAACGCCTTGAATTACTGTTCCAAAAAGAACCCACCAGTTCCCATCCGCCCTCCTGATTCTCGAGAGGATGGAAAACCATCCCACGAGGATCCCTCAATGGCTAAATTCAAACCCATAGCTCTCTCATCTCTTGATTTTACTGTTGTTACCTCTCAGAAGGAAGAAGAAATTCTACCTCCAGGGTTGGAAGTCAAATTTGAGGAAAGCTTACTTGATGATCATAGAAAAACCTCAAATTATATCTGGCAAAACAAGCCTACAATATCTGCTTTGCCTCCTGGTACTTTCCAAGAAGGAATTCCAAAGGAGGCCATGCAGAAGCAGCAGTTGAAGGAAGAAAAGCATTATTTCAAAGCTATCCAAATCCATTCACATTCCACAACCATTCCTTGTCTTATACGAGGAAATGCCGTAGAGACCCTTCACGATCCCACCATAGGACTTAATATCATCTCCGAATACATAGCTTTACAGCTTGTGGATGATATACATCTAGAGCCAACCGATTCTCTCTTCAAGGATTCCTTGGGAGTATCCCACACATGTTGGGGGATCGCACAGGCTATACCAATCAAGATAGGAAAAATTGAGCTTCACTTAGACTTCCATGTCTTTCGTATCATAGATTTTGATCTCCTCCTTGGCTACCCACTAGAAAAACTCCACATACTAGGTGCATCTCAAGGGAGCCAGACTAAAAAGCTTAGGGAGACTGCTTTCGCCACCAGGAACTTTTTCTCAGAATATCCTTTGGTGAGGTCTCATCTTGAGCACTCCCCGGTCGAGAAAGTAATGTTTGTTTCCCAACTCATATTGCCAAAGCCTATTCTTTATGGGAACACAAAGCTTTTCACCCAAGAAGATGACAATAAGGAAAAAGCTCAAATCACTTTGAATACAAACCGTCATCTTTCTTGCCTAAGCCTTTTTCCTCCGAGTCTCAAGTCTCCATTCTCGACAGTGATCATGAACCAACTGTGACATTTATCGATGAATTTCCTGAGAAGGAGAAACTTTGGGCCACTAGATTGGTTGAGCCATTGACTGTAGAAATAGGAGAAGATTCAATAGGTGAGCATGAGAGCTTCATTCTTGAAAACCCACAGAATACATGCTCATTCATTGAATCTTCAGAGTCAATCAATTTTAGTACCAATCACACCTATGAGGACTACAACCACCTCAAGAGCCTCATCAGCAAAATATTTGTTAGGATGGTTGGAGATGCTTTTGTTTACCATAAATATTGCAAATCTCGTAGTTGTACTTTGGCACTAACCTTGCAGCTAGAGCTTTAGTAACACATCGAAAATTGGCAGTGGACTGGGAACTACATCGTCAATAGCAGCTGCAATAGGAAGTCCCCGTGGTCAAGCTTCTGACCATAAACAAAGCACTGCCAGGAAATGGCCTAGATTATCATTTCCCTTTTGCCTAAATAAAAGCAAGAATATGTTTGAAGGTTATGTTTGCCTTCGCGTATTTTTGGTCGCTAACCATTTCAGGTTGAGATTAAAAGGAACGATGGTTAGTCTGTACCTATCAACATAGGAGCTGCATCAACTTTAACACCATGGTATTTTTGGCGAGGGAACCCACTACAAGAAGGCTACAACACTACACAGTTGATTTTTAGCATCTCATGATACAAAAATTTAAGTGTGGGGGGAGTTCTGTAAGTATCTCGTAGCAAGTTTCATTCTTACCAATTTTATCTCAGTTAAGAGGTGTTGCTAGTTCCTGCTTTCATGCCTTGGTAAAAAAGAAAAAAAATATTAAAAGGTGCTTTAGTTTATTTTTTCCTTTTTATTTCCTTTCAATTCAATCTTATAGTGTGCCTAGAAAAGAAAAAATAATAAATAAATTTGTGACTCTATCAGGGCCATAAAGCCGATAGAGTCCCATTTGCTTTTCACCCTTTTTGTTTTTGTTGAAATAAAGCATCTAGGTACAAGATCAAGTGTGGGGGAGGCCTCCATGATTTTCAACGAACAAACAACACAAGGCCTCCCACTGACACATTGCACATCGTCGCTTAAGCCAACATGTCAAAGGTCGAGGTGATCGGGCTCCAAGTGACATCGACCAACCTACAAGGACAGTCGACACAAGCATGGTGCTCCTAAGCTTCCACATCTTCCACAGTGATGGTTTGCATAGTCTATCCCTTTCCTCCTAGTTTCCAAGTTAAATCAAATTTATCCTGAGTCAATCAATAAATTTAACTTCAAAACTAAAACCAATTCTTGTGAACCCTCATTATCATGCTTCTATTTGATTGACTTGCATGCTCCTTATTCCTAGTTCATTTACTTGCTGCTTATGAACTATATCTTTAGGGAAGCATGTCACCTATGTAGTTGACTTATGAGATATGGTGTGATGAAAGAAATTTTGCTCGTATGCTTGTAGTGCTTGGGAATTTCTCTTTAAAAATAAAAATGAATGTCCCTCTCCTCAATGATGTGAATGTTCTACCAAAGCCATATGATAGTTATACTGAAAACCTTATGCTTATGCTGCTTGTTGTTTCATTGAACTTTGTATAATTCTTGTGACCCTAGTGAGATGCATGTTTATGTTTTGTTGATCAGATCATGTGCACATTTCCCTTCATATGCTAATCTTCCATATTGGAAGGTAGCATTTTTCGTATCCATCCACCAAAAGAAATACTCCTTAATCATCCTGTCATGACTCTCTCTCGATTGTTTCAATAGAAGGCATGGCTATAAAAAAAACAATATCTCCTCTTTGAGCAAGATGAAAAAAAAGAGAAAAGAAATAGTCATGCCCAATATGATTTTAAAGAAAGAAGGAGAGTGTACACATAAAGGAGTATTCATCCACCTCCATCATCCACCATCATCCAGATGCTAATTCTTCTACACCAGAAGATAGCATCATCCATATTCATCCATCCACAAAAATAAAGTGCTCCACCATGCTTTGAGAAACTCCCTCTCCAATTATGCTTGCAGAAAGAGACATGGGCTGTCAAGTATTTAATAAAAAATAATAAAAAAATAAAATATAGAAAAAAAAGAAAGAGAGATAGCCCATGTTCTCAAATACAAGAGAGGGAGGATTCCAAAAGGGGCATCCATCATTCGCCTTTCCATCGATCCCATCCATTTATGTGCACATGCTTGATCACAATTCATAACTTGTTTTCTCTGTGGATCCGGTTTTTGACTTAGTAATATATGAGGCACAAGTATGCCTTCTTTATTCCCCTACCCTGAGCTCTACATAAACCATATTTAGAGGTAGGATGAAAATAGGCAAAGTCAAATGCCTTGGTGAGGAACCACACACATAGTAAGTGACATGAGAGAATCATTTGAGGAGAATGGCCATGATTTGTTTTTGAAAATCTTGTAAAAACCCAAGTTACTCAACAGAAGGAGTAAAGAGGACTAGAGTCAACGCTGTTCCATTTTTCAACCACCCAAGGGGATGTGATAGACACTTCAAAGTTCATGGGTACAAGTATGATTTGTAATAATTTGCATGGTAGTCTTGCATCAAAAGAAGTTATGATTCACCTTAGCCTCTATTCCTTTACTCGAGGATGAGCACAGGCTAAGTGTGGGGGTGTTGTTGACGGTCCTTAAATCCTAAATCTGACCATCAATTTCCTGCATAATACATATAAAATAAATAACCAACATAGTGGTAGGAGTTTATTACTAACAATTTCCACGAGTTTTGGTGAGTATGTGTTTGAAGGTATAAAAGAGCCAAAATATGAAAAAAAAAATATGAAGAAACACCCTGTCAGCCAATCACAACTGTGAAACAGCCATTTTCACTGGCCGAAAGGGTCGTTTAAGGCTGAAATAAGGACCCGGATGAGAGGGTCATTTACGGCTGAAATCAGGACCCGCCCGACAGGGTCGTTTAAGGCTGAAATTAGCCACCCGGCTGATCGACCGGAATCATTGTCGGACTGATCATTCGACCCGGCTAATTTTGCAAAACACTTCACCATGATGTTGTTTTCTCCTCCTGGACCAAAAGTCATCAAATTTGGCTAAGGAAAAGAAGCCAACATGTGGTCTAACCAGGAGAAGTCAAGAGGCGCCCCGGAGGGGGTCGGCACCCAGCCAAGGCTGCCACCCGGCCCGGCTTGCCGCCCGGTATGGCTTGCCGCTCGGCCTGGGTTGGCCACCTAGGATTGCCAGCCGATGAGGCCCATGAGGCCTACTGCCCGCCAAATGAAAAGTCGGTGGAAACCGACCAAATGACCGACTTCGGGACAAAATCCAAGCAATCCAAGAGAAGTCGGTCACGAATCGACATGATCCAAGGGCCGCCCGGTGGACCGACTTTGGTTTACTGACTCACGTTCACCTACAAGTAACCCCCTACCTATTGCCTCCTATAAATAGAGGGGGAATTTGGCATGAACAACACAACACAAGAAGAAGATTTAGAGCTCCAATCCAAAGGGGTTTAGCACTGCGAAAGTGCTTAGAAAATAGGGAGAGAGTGAGGGAGAGTTAGGAGGAGGTCTGGGCTTGTCGGCGCCTTCTCCACACTTATACCTCGGCAGATGCTTTTCTTTCTTAGTAAGTATTCGTGATCTTCCATTGCTATTTAAGTTTCCTTTTTAAGTAAGTTCTTTCCTTAGTTTCTTACGGGATCATCGCTCTATTTAGTTAGAGTATCATAGTCTTCTATAAATGTGACGTCAAGACTTTGATAGTAATTAATAGCATAGGCGTGGTGTCTAGGCTAGAGGTTACCTTTGTTTGCTGCATGCCCCATGGTTTGTAGAGGTTGTCGGTAGGTGGTGATAGCCCTATCCGGCCTTAGTAATGCTCCATGTTCGGGTACGTCATAGAGCTATTGGCCGGAGTCGCCTGTGGATGCCGGGATAAGCTGGTGCCCAGAGTTAGCATTTATAGACTGAAACTATCTTATTTTAGGATCCTTGACCATAGGAATCCTCTTTACCCTCTTCCTACCATATTCTTGTTGTCCTTGGATGGATTAGGATAGGTGATCAGATACACACGTTTCCTGTGAATTCGATACCTTGGAATACTCTTAGGTGAAGTGCTACAGCGGTATCCGTGCGCTTGCGGATTTGTCTGTGATCGTAAGAAATGCCAACAAGCCTACAATTTCATAGTGGTCATCTATCACCCAAACAACCATACCTTGGGGATCCAGTTGTCAATGGTCATGAAGCTTATAATCTCCCTTTTTTAGTCACTGATGACAACCACTACTTGTCATAATCTTATCATAAAACAACAGGGCTAAAATGCTACACAACGATCAAGAGGAACCACTAAAGCATATGAGAAAAACGTACAAGGTCCTACTCATTCAAGCATCATCAAGAGCTAAGTGGAATAAGAAAGAAGAGCACACTCTATATGATAATGCATGCATGTCATGCGAAGATATTAATTAAAGAATAAAGATATGCAAAGCAAGACATGAATGTTGAGATGCAACAGGATAGGCATGAACATGCAAGGAATTGAAGAATGAGCACTCATTATCATGGCATCATACACAGGCAAACAGGATAAAGAAGAAAAACAAGCACTACATATGAAAATAAACCAAGTGAGATCAAGATGAGTCAAACAGAAGCGAATGAAAAACCATGACCCATCAAAATCCACAAACATCGAATAACTCCATCAAAATAAGATCTGAATGTATCTAACTCCCAAAACCAATGCACACGTATGCTCCCCCTAGATTGAAGCTACTCTCGATCGCACTGGATCACACTACCACTCCCCCTAGACCTATGACTACCTCTCCCCCTTTGGCAACAAGCACCAAAAAGCGGGAAAAAGTGAACATCTAAGCACTCGTGGTCGAAGGAAGTTGTGTAGCAACATCCTCCGAAGGCTCTGCTCCTGGCTGCTCCTGTGTTGGATCCTGCTATGCTTCCTGAGCCTGTGCCGCTTGAACATCCAACTGCTCAAAGAACTCAAGGGCTACAGGCGACTTAGACCCTCTGTCCTGCCCTGCTAGTAGGACTGTGGGTGTCTTGATGTGGACAAGGGTTCCCGATCTTCCGAACGATAATCTTGATTTAGGCGGAGGCGATACACAAATCGATCCGGCTTTTGAATGACACGTTCTGAACCCCGCAATCGCACCACAACGTTTCCTCTGGTTATCAACCATTGAAGAATGATTGATCTCGCTGAGAAGGCTTACCCTTGCCTACAAATCAAGAACACAAGCAAGAACAAAGAAGAATGCAACAAAATTTGCAAGTATACAATGAATCTCACAAGTTGGAGTCTCACAAACCGATATGACGGCAAAACTATTATGAACAGAATCATCTAAGCAAAATCCAAAGCCTAGTGAAGAGGCGGCGACTGTATATGAGGATACTAGGTCGTACAAGGCCCCTTGGACACAGCCCTAAGTGGGCTCAACTTGATACATGGCCCAAAGACCGATTACGGTGTCGCAGCACTAGGACAGATTCTGGAAGTTGATTCTTTTTAGTGATTGCGGACAGCTCGAGACAAATTTGAACATGGGACCGATTGGGTTGGAAAGGTCTTTTTGTTATCTTTCTAGGCATATGTAGAACATTCAAATCCGAGTCCGTATGCGTCCTGGGCGTTTGTTTTAGTGCACATTGGTCCTGGGCCCCAAAATAGACTCGAAATCTTGATGTGGACAAGGGTTCCCGATCTTCCGAAAGGTTCCGATAAACTTGATTAAGGTGGAGGCGATACACAAATCGATCCGGCTTCCGAACGACACGTTTTGAACCCCACAATCGCAGCATAACGTCTCCTCTGGTTATCAACCATCCAAGAAAGATTGACCTCACCGTGAAGGCTTATCCTTGCCTGCAAATCAAGAACGCAAGCAAGAACAAAGAAGAATAGAACCAAATTTGCACGTATATGATGATCTCACAAGTTGGGGTCTCACAAACCGATATGACGGCAAAATTGTTATGAACAGAATAATCTAAGCAAAACCCAAACCCTAATGAAGAGGTGGTGGTTGTATATGAGGACCCTAGGGTCATGCAAGACCCCCTGGACGCAGCCCTAAGTGGGCTCAACTTGATACATGGCCTAAAGACTGATTACGGTGTCGCAACACCAAGACAGATTCTGTAAGTTGCTTTGTTTTGGCGATTGCCGAGACCTCGTCATGAATTTGGACATGGGATCTATTGGTTTTATAAATGACTTTTCATTATCTTTCTAGACATATGTAGAACGTTCAAATCCGAGTCCGTATGCGTCCTGGGCGTCTGTTTCTCTACAGACTGGTCCTGGGCCCCGAAACAGACTCGAAGTCGGTTTTGATTGGGCCTCCACCATGTCTTGGACGTCCTTACTGGCCCATCACGCCTCCAATCACCTCCCCAGCTATCGCGTCATCATTTCCATAGATGCTAACAACAATTAATTCATTAGATAGCAATCTATTCTCAAAACCACATAATAAAAACATTAGAAACGATCTCACCTGTAAATTCAGGTGATGCACATGAACTTTCATCTTAGTTGGAGGAGTGTTGTGTGTATCCATGGGTGTGACATACTCATCATTCTCCCCCTTTAGAATTAGAGTCATCCTCGACTCGATCCCATCTCTTTCTCTCAATAGTGGTCTCAAATCTGAAATATAAAATATAGAACTATTCCCAGACTTGGGATGCATCTCATGTTTATATGTGTTATGAAAACTATCATCACAATGTGAAACTACAATAGAAGGCATGCCATGCAAATTAATGACCTCTATGAAAACATGCTCAGTAATATGAATGTCATTCTCACTCTTATGACAATATGGAAAATATGTGATCTGAGAAACACTAGAAAAACATGACATGACATGGTAATTGTTATTGCAGTTTTCTAGTTCATCATTTGGTTGTACAACACAAGGAGAATTCATGTTTGAGAAAATATAAACTTTGTGTACCACAAATACACCTCTATGATCATAATTTCCTATAGCATGAAAATTGTTTCTTCTTAATAAAGGCAATTCAGTTTGAGAAAAGATTTGTTTCTCCAAAGTACTTAGATTACAAAGAACATTAAATTCAATATAACCCAAAGCATTTAGAGAAGACAACAATTTCTACTCATCCTTTTGACATGTAATTAAAATCAAATGTTTAATTTCAGCACTAGTGGGTGAATCATAAGCAAAAGCATCAAGCTCATTCATTTGTTGTGGCATAGGTATAAATGAAGCATTGACACACAACTCCTCTTTATAAAACGAACCACTAGGTAAATCAACTTGTGACAAAGGAACATGATCATAAGGTTCCAATATAGCAAGACTATTGGAACAATCCATCACATCAAGAAAGCTCTTACCTAAAGCAACAACCTGTTCTTTATCTTTGCCACTATCATCTTCTTTGTGTATATGCGGAAAAGTATTAGTTGTAACAAGAGGCAAAGAAATATATTCATCCTCTAGCAATTCAGATTTGTTGCAACATTTGAAATAGCCTATTCTATCCTAAATGGTTCATTCTTTCTTCTCTCAAATCTTTGTTGATCCTCTTCTCAAATTTCATCAACAGTCATAGGTTTAAGAGTAACCCTTCTTCCATTGTATTTAAATGAGTAGCTATTATCAAATGTATTGTACAAAACATTATTTGTAGAAATCCAAGGTTTACCCAATAACAAATGTCATGCTTGCATAGGTACTAGATCAAATTCTGCACTATCCTTATAAGAACCAATAAAAAATTCAATGCGTGCAATTTTATCTACCTTTATCTTACCACAAGAATTTACCCATTGGATGTAGTATGGACATGGGTGTGGTTGTGTGGTCAAGCCGAGCTTCTCGACCAATTCCAAGGTTGCGATGTTGTGGCTACTCTCTCCATCAATGATGACACGACAACGTCGATCCTTCACAATAAAGTGAATCTGAAACAAGTTGTTCATTTGATTTTGCTCTACCTTCTCCATTTGAGAACTAAGCACTCGTTGTGCTACAACACTTGTATCAACCTCATTTGACACCATCGAGTCATTACCATCGGTGTTGTAACCTGTCATTGTTAATACAAAACAAGAAAACAAACAAGAGTATATTTTTCTATCGCTACCGTTTGATCACGGTGGAAACCCTCAACAAGCAAATGGCAGCACCAAACTTAGCTCTTACAAGATTCTTAATAGAAAAACAGAGGATACCTTGGAGAGTGTGATCCGATGATTGCGAGAGTCCAAAGTTCTATGGCTATTCAGAAGGATATATATGGAGCTTGGAAGGCAAATTGTAGTAGCAAGGATTAGCAAAATTTTGATTCAGAAATTGCAAAACTAAATAATAGTCCCAAGCTAGTCTATGTCACTGGCCTAAACTTGTCTCCGACCTAGTTCAAGCAAGCAAGCAAATGACTCAACAAAGGACACAAAGGATGCAAGCAATTCTGAATTTGTATCGTTTCTTTTTTTCTACTTCCTTTTTTTTGTGCGGCTTTTTCTCTTGTCCACTTTTGCCTTTTTCTTTTCTTTTGTTTTCTTTTCTTGAAAATTAGAACTACAGCAAGGTATTACAAGTTTTACAACCCAATGGAACCCTAGAATATTTTTTTTCTTACTACAAGTGTACCAAAAAAATTCTTGTAACAGCACAACTAAAACAAACTTCTATAACAAGATCAAGAACTCATTGGTTGGCTTTTTATCACAAGAAGGCAGCAGCAGAGCACTCTAATTTTCTTTTGCATATGAAACTAGAAGGCTAGATGTTAAAGAAATATTTAGTGCACACAATTCCAGCAGTACTATTATCTCAACATGTGCAACATTGATTTTTTCTCCTGTTTGTCTATAACAAGGATATGCACGACTCAAACAAGACCAAAGAACAAGCACTAGACCAGCAACACAATGACTTTATAGGGACTAAAATTCAGAGAAGCAATCTGAAATAAAAATTTGCAAGTAACAATGGGGTATAGGATAGCGGAAACACGATGAACCGATATTTTTGTGGGGCAATTTTCTGGACTATAGGATAGAACAAATAAACGAGGATAAAGGCGAACTTAATGGTATACCTAAAGCTCTGATAACCAACTGATGTAGACAAGGGTTTCTAATCATTCGATAGGTTCTGATAATCTTGATTAAGGCAGAGGCGATACACAAATCGATCCGGCTTCCGAACAACACGTTCTAAACCCCGCAATCGCAGCACAACGTCTCCTCTGGTTATTAACTATTCAAGAATGATTGACCTTGCTGAGAAGTCTTATCCTTGCCTGCAAATCAAGAACACAAGCAAGAACAAAGAAGAATGCAACAAAATTTGCAAGCATACGACAAATCTCACAAGTTGGGGTCTCACAAACTGATATGATGACAAAACTATTATGAATAGAATAATCTAAGAAAAATCCAAACCCTAATGAAGAGGCGACGGCTTTATATGAGGACCTTAGGGTCGTGCAAGAGCCCCTGGATGCAGCCTTAAGTGGGCTCAACTCGATACATGGCCCAAAGACCGATTACGGTGTCGCAGCACTAGGGCAGATTCTGGAAGTCGATTTGTTTTGGTGATTTCTGACAGTTTTGGACGAAATTTGACATGGGGTCACTTGGGTTGGAAAGGTAGTTTCCTTAGCTTTCCGTGCATATATAGAACGTCCAAATCCGAGTCGGTATGCATTCTGGGCGTCCGTTTTAGTGCAGACTGATCCTGGGCCCTGAAACAGACTCGAAGTCGGTTTTGATTAGGCCTCCACCTTGGCTTGGACGTCCTTGCTGCCCCATCACGTCTCCAATCAGCTCCCCAGCTATCTCATCATCATCTCCATGGTTCCTAACAACAATTAATTTATTAGATAGCAATCTATTCTCAAAACCACATAATAAAAACATTAGAAACGATCTCACCTGTAAATTCAGATGATGCACATGAACTTTCATCTTAGTTGGAGGAGTGTTGTGTGTATCAATTGGTTTGATGTACTCATCATATCTCCTCAGCAACAGTCACCTTAAGGAGACCAAGGTCATCGACATCCTCTTGAGTGAAACCTCGGTGGACAAGATCCTCTGCTACCTAAGGTGTGAGCGTGCTGACTGTAGTAGTGGAAGGTGGAGCTGTAGCTAACTCTGCGGCTGTCTAGGAGTCTACACGAGTGGTGTGAACTATCTCTGAGAACAAACTCCTGACTGATAGTTGCTAGGAGGTGGAAGGTCCTGTCATCTACATGCAGACACTGAGAAGGCGGACGTGGGGCAGAATGAAGCTGGTGAGTGAGTCTGTCCTGCTCCCCTTGTTGGTAACACCCTTGAGTGTGACAACCCGCTGGACTGGGCTATCATCATGGCAGTGAAGGGTCCTGGCTGAGTTGGTAGCTGCTGAGACTGTGGAAGTGCTAAAAGTCTTGGCTGCTGACTAGCCGGCCTCTAAGTCATCTCTGCCATCTACGTCATGAGAGTTGTGATCACTACCATCTGTTGTCTCTAAAGCTCTGCCTGTCCTCTGATGATCTCCATCATCTGACGTTTATCCTCAGCTATGCTCTGAATGAACTCACTCATGAGGCGTGCAAGTGTTGTAATAGTGATATCGTCCTCTGATTGTGTCCCTATAGGTTGGGAAGGTGCTCCTGTACTAGCTGACTTAGGAACCACCATCTCTGGATGAGCTTCCTGCTCGTGAGTAACTGGCGGTGACTCCTGCTCCTCCTCTCCCATCTGCTGACTCGAGGCTGACTGCGAGCCCCTGGGGACTTGAGGTGAGTAGCTGGTGATCACCTCAAGGAACACGTCGTACTGCTCCTCCATCACTAATCCCATCCTCCTTTGAAGGTAGCAGATGTAGGGTGCATAGACCAAGTGATGTTCTTCTACTCCCTCTGAGATAAACTCCTCCACCTCACCAATCAGTAAATCAGCCAAGTCAAATGGCTATCTCCTCAGAATAGCTGCTACTGCCCACTTGTGTAGTAAAGTGAACTCCTCTCTGTATCCAGACCTAGGAATGATAGTCCTGTTGACTATCGCTCTAACCACCTTTGCCTCTGCGGTGAGTCTCGCAGGGCCTCTCTCAAAGTCTGGGTGTGCGGTGGTGGAAAGGCAATCAACACCATGTTGTCTGAAGGTAACTTCCCTCCCTATGGTCTGCGGGGTGGAGCAAGGGTTGGGTAGGCACTCCTGTACAGCTGGAAATCTGAAGCAAGGAGTCCAAAACTGGCTATCAGGTCTCCCCTGCTCACACACTATGGCTACCCTCTGAATAAGAACCAGATCTCTAAGCGGTCTCTAGCAACCCACAGTGTCAAGTAGAACTCTAGCACAATATCCTGTCTGTATCTGTAGAGCTCCGTGATCAACTCTGCCAGACCAGGAAGGTAAGTGAAATACCGTTCCATGTCTCCTGTACCTGTGGCTCTTCTCATAGCCTAGTAAGTGGTGTACTACTGCGGCACAAACAACTTATATTTGCCTTTCAGCGAAAGATAGTGTCTCAGACCCTCTTCAATCCTCCTCTGGAGGCCTGTCCAGTACCTCTCTCCTGCAGCGGGGTCCCTGGGGACTAGAACCCACTGCTTGAAGGTGACCAGACATAGTGACTTAAGGTCCTTTACAGAAACCTTAAGAATGTCTGTCACTCCAGCTGCCTGTATCTATCCCTGCAGCCTCCTCGTGCACACTGCACAGGTGCACCTTGGGTCTCCTGACGGTGAGCAGTCCTCTGCTACTATGGCTGTGCTGTCTGCTCAGTCTCCTTAGCTCCTCCAGCTCCTCAGACTCATACTCTAAGCTCTCCTCTGATTCTGACTCCTCCTACTGCCTGGAGGATCCCTCCTCCGTAGGTCTCGATGACCTCTCTTGACAAGAAGTAGGAGTACCCTGTGACCATTGTGGCAACCTAATCCCTGTGTACAGCTCTGGCCCTGTGGTCCTTTGCCTATTGCTCCTCCTTTGCCAAGTACATCCTTCATGGTCTTGGTCTTGAGGTCACCTTGCAAGGTGAAAGTGATGATGGACTCATACTTGGGGTCTTTTGAATAGCCTCAAGAATCTTCTTATCATCTCAACAGGCTTCAGCTTGAAGTCATCCCCAAGAGCATTGATCTCCTCCACTAGAACATGAAAGCGAGAATAAACAGTGTTAGCTCTCTCATGTGGCAATCTAGTGAAGTTATCATACTTGTTCTTCAGCACATAGTATCTTTCCTCTTTGACATCACTGGTACCATCATGGAGACCCTAAATCTTAGTTCAGATACCATGTGCCGTGGAACTACCATCCAATCTAGCAAAGACATTTCTAGATATGCATGCAAACAGAGCATTCTTGGCCTCAGCATTGCACTTAATAAAATCAGGCTCAAGCAGGTTCACATCCGCATCAGACTCGTGAGTGACGATCCTATCTCTGGATCAAGGGATTCCAGGTAGGCTTGCATGTGAGCCTCCCAATACCCGTAGTCCTCCCCATCGAAAATGAGAACACTCCCCACCTGTCCCGGCATCCTTACTCAAGGCGGTGAAGCCTCAAAGATGAGCACTTGGCTCTAATACCACTTGTAAGGACCGAAGGCGTACTGAGAGGGGGGGGGGGTGAATCGGTAAGGCGCTCATGAATCCAAATACTTCAATTTACACTACTAGAGCGTGGAAATCATTGCAACCTAACAAGTCTAATAGGCCAAGACCCTACACATGCTAGTGTTCATGATGATAGCAAGCGCGGAAGCCAAACACACTACCCGACGCAAGCCATAGTTCAACCTAGTTTCTAGAGCACACTAGCTTTAGATGTGCAAGATCACTCCTTGTTACTCTTAATAGCACTCTCAAAATATGCAATATCTCCTCCTAGTGCTCTCCTCTTTTCCTCTTGGATCTCGCCAAATGCTCCAAGCAATTCCACTAGCCAAGAGAGGTCTCCAAGACCCCAACAATGAAGTTATATAGGCTTCATACCTCCAACTAGTTGTTGCTCCACGAAATCAGCACTCTGGGCCAACTGACAAGACAATCCGGTCACTGCCTAACCGGACCGTCCGGTCACTACAATCCCTGGCACCAACGGCTCTGACCCTGCTGATCTCCTACTGACCGGACCGTCCGGTCGGACATTCTCTCTCCATTCCGGAGAGCTCCCAATTTGCGTCCTCTCTGTCTCGGCGCGTCTCCATACAGACCAGACCGTCCGGTCTGCTGGCCGGACCGTCTGGTCACTATTGATACTTGTGCAGACAAATTCCTTGCAACCTGCCCTCTGTCCGCTTAGTGACCGTGCAGTCCAGTCTCCCCTTACCCTTTATCCGGTCACTTCGTCCAGAAGCTAAAACTCCTTGTCCTTGCTTGACTTCGTTTCATGGCTTCTCCGAACAGCTCCTTGGCTTCTCCACTGTCACCTAGTGCCTTTGATTTCACCGAGCAACCTTACACATCACCGACTAGACATGACTTAAGAGAAATGACCTAGACAAGTGTTCCCAATACTTGCTTCATAGCTTGTCCTTAGCTTTTATCCATCTCCATCAACCCTTGGACTCCATCAAGCTCATAAGCCTCCATGCTTGAGTTCATTGTCATCAATTGCCAAGGCAACCATCATCCATATGATTTGTTGTAGAGTTTTCCCCCTCTCCCGCCGCTCCTAGGCCACCGGAGCGCCCTGGCGAGCTCCGATGCAATGTAAATGCTCGCCGCTGCCTCCTCCAATCCATAGAGGACCCATGGACCAGTGCACCTTCCTGGTTCACGCGTCCCCGTGGACCTAGTTCGTGGGATTAGTTTTATACCATTTTATTTCTGTTTAATGACTAGTAAATGCCATTTTTGCGTTTAGGCCCATACATTTTATTTTAATTATATTTTAATCCTGATTTTTCTACAAAATCTTTACAAAATTATGTTTAGGTCCCTGTTTAATTATTTTAGCAGAAAAGATCCTAGATTTTTCCTGAAAAATATTTTAGTCCTGTACTTTTACAAAAACAACCCTAGACTTAATATTAATCACATTTTAGTCCTTCCTTTTTACAATTTAGTCCCTAAACTTTTCCAAAATTATATTTTGGACCTTACATTTTTTAGTTTGACCCTTATACTTTTCTAAAATTACAAACTGGTCTCTGATCTTTCTGTTTTTAATGTTTAACAATAGAACTTCAAACGTTAATAACTTTTTTACTCGTAACTTGGATTGAGGTGATTCTTGCGCTCAAACGATCATAGCAACGCGTACTATCTATATTATGGTTTCCATTTCTGTTTGGTACTATGTGGTGTGTTAATTCTTAGTTTGTTTGTATGCTTGTCTTTTTGGTGTGATATTGAGTAGATGATCCACAGCTAGATTCTAAGATCTCCATCCCAAAGGTTTTGAGCAACAGCAAGGGGAACAAGGCAAGTGTCCTTGATGCATTTTGAACCAATTTTTTAATTGTATTTTTCAAACATGCATGCCATTTAATACTGAATCCTATCTGTCTTTATTACTTGTTCGTTATCATTCCTTGTCGTCCTAGCTTGTGGTTTATGTCATTGGGTAGATCATGCTTAGCATTGTAGTGTCATACATCTTTGTCAATCTTAATCGTGATTAAAGATATACTTCAATTAAATGTTAAATTGGAAATCCTTTTAGCAACATGGAAAGCTAGGATTTGAGCAAGAAGATGGTATGGTGGGTACTATGTGTACACCTTGGTGGTTTATGGTTAGATCTTGCTCGAAACAGCTAAGTACCAGTTCATGGAACATGTAACCATGAAAACAATGCAAAGCATAGGGCTGATATGGGTAGGCTTGGTTGAGTTTCAAGATGTCTTCCCAATTTTGCCAGTGTCGAGGAGTGAGGAAGGAAGTGTTTTACTTTCGTCCTGAAGCGATGGACGGTTTTACTCCTAGCCACGCCATCAGAGGGGCTTCTATGGGAACGGTTTTTAATTCCACAGCGGTGAAACCTTAACATGGATTGTTTGCAAGATGGGAAGCTCTTTGAAACACCTTTTGGTGATCTCCTGGTTTCACACTAAAGGTACTGTGAATTGGACAATATGGAGACTCTAGTCACTGCAAAGTGATGAAATCATCAACCTGTGGGTAAAGTTGTGCAACCTCTGCAGAGTGTCAAACTATTATAACAGCTGTGCTCACGGTTACGAGCGGCATAGACCTTTCACACGATTGGGGAAATGGTTGGGTGAACTTGGTGGGTAGCTAAGTTTGGCTTAGTTGGGTTTGGCTGGTTTCGTAGTGAATATTGTTCTATGTGAACTGTTCAACTCTGTGTGAGTTGGTGGCTCTGGATTCTATGTGAATCATAGTCCTTTATGAGCTATAACTAGTTAAAATTAACAGGGCTTGTTAGTTCAACTCACTTAGTAAATAGGATGGCTTTTGAAATGGTGTAGTGCTCGTTTATGTAAATGAACCATTATGTTAGCCTTTCTTCTACTGAGCTTGGATGTCATACTTCACCCCACTAGTTGAGTATGGCATGTACTCACCCTTGCTATTTTTCTTTGTTGTTATACTATAAACTGCTACTGAGAAAATGATGGAGAGATGGACTACATCGATGAGGACTACTAGTTGGCGTGCGTGCCCCCGATCGGTTGCCTGTGGTGTTATGATATCTCCCGCTGCTATTTTATGAGAGAGTCATCCTTAGTCTTTAAAGATAATTATTTGTGTAATAATCATTTGCTATAAAAATGACATTGGTTATTCTATTATTCACTTTACTGTCGATATGTGTGAAACTTGTTCCTAGGCACACATATGATAAGCACTTGGTTTTGTCATTTAAAATCAGGTGTGACAGTGCAAGGATTCATCAGAATAATATGCGGGGGGTCGTTCTCGAACTTCGAAAACAAAAGAAGAAGAAGAGATGACTTCTGAATGTCATTCGTAGAGGTAGATTTAAACTTCAAGGCACACCTGCATGTCTCTGCATTCATGATCAAAGCCCAGATCCACACTTGGATGGTCTACAAAGTCTTGGTATACCAAGGTAGTCAGGCATACATAGTATTTATCAATGCCTTCGAGCAGATGGGTCTCAACAAAAGATCCTTACATCCTTCGAGTATGAAACTCATAAGCTTCAGAGGCAGAAGAGTTTCACCATTGGGCAAAATCTCCCTCCCCGTGTCATTCAGGAACAGTCAAAACCCTAAGAAAGAGCATATAACATTTGTTCTAGTAGATATCTATCACCCATTCAATGTCATATTTGGGCGAGGCACAATCAATAAGTTCGAGACTGTCATCCACAACGCTTATCTGTGCATGAAGATACCAGCGGTAGGAGGAGTGATCAAAGTTAAAGGAGACCAACAAGCAGCTAGAGACATAGAAAAAGGTTATGCTCTGGGAGAAAGAAACTGCAACACGATACAAGTCTTCAGCTAGGAACAACTAGAAGAGGAAGATAGAGCCAGAAAGGCACATGAGCAGCATAGAGAAAACACAAAAGAAGAAAACTCCTGCTGTTACAACAAAAAAATTGCGGTGCAACCAAACAAAGAAAACAAAAAATTACTCCTCAACGAACAAGTCCATAGACAGTTCTTTATCATTGGCTCTGGTTTGGACTTCTAAGAACGAAAAGAATTGATAGTATTCGTCAGCAAAACTAAGGATGTATTTTCTTAGTCTTGACAGATCTTGAGGGGGTGGACAGAAGCATCATAGCACACAAGTTAGAGATTGATACAAAGGTCAGACCCAAGAAGCAAAGACTTCAAAAGATGTCCGATGAAAAAACCGAGGCAATCAAAGCGGAGGTGCTGAGACTGCTCAAAGCCTCGGTCATTCGTGAAGTCAAGTACCCAAGGTGGGTGACAAACTGTATCATGGTCAGGAAGAAGAATGGCAAATAGAGAATGTGCATAGACTTCGTAGATCTCAACAAAGCTACCCGGAGGATGACTTCCCATTATCACAAATTGACAAAATCATTGATGGGTCCGCTGGCAGCGAGCTGCTATCATTGGTAGATTGCTTCTTTGGCTACCATCAGATTTGGATAAGGAAAGAGGATGAGGAAAAAACAAGTTCCATCACACCCTTCGACACGTACTACTTTGTAAGAATGCTTGAGGGGCTAAAAAATGCTAGCCCAACCTTTTGTCGCATGACTGAGAAGGCCTTCGAGTCATTGTTTGGCTTGCATGTGCACGCCTATGTGGATGATATAATAGTAGCAAGCATGCAAAAAGAGCAACCATATGATGGACCTAGCAGAAACATTCTCAAGCCTTCGAGGAGTAAAGCTGAAACTGAACCTAGAAAACTATGTCTTCCAAATTCACAAGGGAAAGGAACTAGCTTGCCTTGTGTCAGCCAATGGAATCGAGGCCGACCCAGACAAAATCAAGGTAATTTAGAAACCATGTGGATAAGTGCCATGGTTTGCAATATGTGATGAGTAATTGACTTGAGTTGAAATTGTGTTTGAGTTGAAATATGAGAAATTGGGATTACATGGGTTTATGCATTTCTATGGTTATGACTAACTGAAGTTGGTGAAGGAATTGGTGAAGTTGCAAGAGAAGGGAAATGGGGTTTGTTCTGGTGATGATGTAATACGAGTTGATCTGTGGGTTTGCTGTCCCCTCATATTTATATCCCTTGATTTCCAATTAAACTAGGACTCTTTCTCTTATTCGTGGAATTTAACGAGTCTTAAAAAGGCAAGGTCCAAAACTGACTCAAAAACAGAAAGGACTCTGCTGCGCCGATCGGTGCAGGGCTACGCCGATCGGCGCGGTACACTAAATTGCCAAATCAGAAAAAGAAAAACTACTGAAATTAAAATACATACAAGCTTTTGTTTTACGTCATTAAGCTCGACCACACGGGGTACTAAGCGGTGAAATACACATCAAAAGATTTTAATTCAAATGTGTCGGGTTCTAGGTATACCTTTTGACGTTGTCCGTTAACCGTGTACTTGTTTCTCTTGCCATCCATTATGATTACCGTTCCCGAAGGTAACACCGTATTCACAAGATAAAGGTCCCTCCTATTTGCTTCGCAGTTTGCCTTTACCAAATAATCTGAATCGCGAGTTAAATAGGAGCACCCGATCTCCTTCCTTGAATTCCTTCTTCAAAAGCTTCTTATCGTACCACTTCTTTGTTTTCTCCTTGTATATGGCTGCATTTTCATATGCACGCAATCTCATCTCTTCCAATTCACTTATTTGTATCTTCCTTTTCATGTCGGCGGCATCAAGATCCAAATTCATTTCCTTTATAGCCCAATAAGCCTTATGTTCCAATTCCACCGGTAGGTGACACGATTTCCCATAGACGAATTGATATGGTGTCATACCAATTGGTGTCTTGAATGCCGTCCTATATGCCCATAACGCTCCATTAAGCTTCGTGGCCCAATCTTTTCCTTCCTTTGTAACAATCTTCTGCGGAATTCCCTTTAATTGCTTATTTGAAGTTTCTGCTTGTCCATTCGTCTGGAGATGGTAGGCTGTTCCAATTCTATGTTCAACTCCAGATTTGGTTAAAAACCTAGCAAATTCTCCTCCTGTAAAATGGGATCCTCCATCTGTAATTATTATCCTCGGTACTCGGTACCTAAAAAATATATGCTCCTGAAGTATACTCCTTGATTCTCTTCTAGTATTAGCCTTGCATGCCATTGCTTCGACCCACTTGGAGACATAATCAACGACGACCAATATGTACTCGAAACCATGAGAATTCACAAAGGGTCCCATAAAATCCATACCCTAAACATCAAAGATATCGACTTGAAGATTGTACTTAAGAGGCGTTGCATTCCTACTGTTAACATTCCCTATTCGTTGGCATTGAGCACATGTTGCAACATACCTTTTTGCATATTCATGCATAGTAGGCCAATAGAATCCACTCGCCCATACCTTTGTCTGTGTTCTGAAGTAGCCATAGTGTCCCCCATAATCCGAAGAATAACATTTTGCTAAAATGCTTGCTCTTTCTTCTCTGGGTACACATCTCTGTACTGCTCCTTCCTCGCAATACCTATACAAGTATGGGTCGGCCCATATAAATTTTCTCATTTCACTCTTAACTCTTTTCCTTGTGTTCTTGTTCATCAGATCAGTTTGTCCCTTGAAACCCTTGATAATATCCATCATCTAGTTCTCTCTACGATCAAATGCGACAAACAAGTGCTCTTGTTGCATTTCATCTCTTATTGGCTCAGTTGATGGTGATTCAAGATGAGATAAATGATCTGCTACAGAATTTTCTACTCCTTTCTTATCTCTTATCTCCAAATCCAATTCTTGTAGCATCAATACCCATCGCATTAACCGAGGCTTAGACTCCTTCTTTGAAACCAAGTATCTTATAGCAGCATGATCAGTATATACAATCACCTTAGAATTGAGAATGTAGGATCTAAACTTCTCAAAAGCAAATATAACAGCTAACATCTCTTTCTCAGTTGTTGTATAATTAATTTGCGCCTCATTCAAAGTTTTGCTAGCATAATAAATAGCATGCACTTTACCTTCCTTTCGTTGTCCAAGAACAGCTCCAACTGCATAGTCACTTGCATCACACATAATTTCAAAAGGTAAACTCCAATCAGGTGGCTGCATAACGGGTGCAGAGCATAGAGCTTCCTTTAATCTTCTGAAGGCCAAGAGTCTCTCCTCGTCCATAACAAATTCTGTATCTTGCTTTAACAATTCTGTCAGGGGTTTAGCAATCTTCGAATAATCCTTAACAAATCTGCGATAAAAGCTGGCAGTATGATTGAGCCGATCGGCGCAAGGGTCGCGTCGGTCGGCGTTGGCAGTATACTTGTCAGTTCCATGCATGATGTGGTCCAGTGGGTCTCCCATATCCATCCCTATCCTCTCGTCTTCCTCTGGGCAGAAATTCCTGATGGTAAGAAGAGTCTTGATGAGACGGATCATTAAATTGAAATTGCACTTCTTCCTCTCCTAGGTGTAGCGTGATTTGACCTTTCCCAGCATCCAGAATAGCTTGTACTAATCTTAAGAATGGCCTTCCCAGAATGATATCTTCAACCCCAGTTTCTTAATTGTCTGGAACGAAGAGATCTATTGGCATTGTTTTCGAGCTGATCTCAATTTCGACATTCTTGATCACTCCCAGTGGCTTGGTTTTCCTACCATCCGCCATGATCAGCTCAAGTTCAGTCCCCATTAGCCGCTGTTGAGTTCCATAAGGCATGCTCATGAATGCATCATAAGTCATCAAGCTGACATGGGAGCCAAAGTCACATAAGGCTTTCGGAAATTTCTTCCCCGATATCTCATAGGGTATGTACGGTTCTTCTTTTTCCTCTTTAGTGATACCTACAGCACACACACCACATAATCCTTGGTACGGGGATGGCTCAAAGCAATTGTCTAGCAATCTCTTCGCTTGTTTGACCTCTGTTCCATCAAGCTCTATATCATCCTTGTAAAGCTTCCCTAAAACTCTCCCAATAATCTGTTGGTCGAAAACTTCCGACTTGAGGTGATTACTTGAGAAATTATACTAAATTCTGGCTTCGGAGGCATCTTGCGGACTGAAGGATCTTCTCATATTAAGCAATTCTTACGAAAAATCAATGGGAATCTAGTCCATTGGCTCAAATTCGTCAAGTGGTTTAGCATTCGCCAATGTTCTATCCCCCTTCGGTTTAGCAAAATTCCCTTCAAATTCCTTCAGGTGGTTGTCCAGAATCGCAGCTTCTATCCTGGTATATTCCTTGCTACTTGGCGGAGTCGTCAGGGTGATCGGTGCTCCTGTTGTCGCGACTGCGCCGATCGGCTCAGAGACTGCGCCGATTGGCACACACGTCATATCCACAGAGGCGGGTTTGACGGGCTTTATTTCTTTGAATTGCTCCGAATTAATCATTGATCTGCTCTCGGACATCAAGATCAGTTCAGCTGGCGACTCTTCCTTCTTCATAACTTCTGGGCATTGCCGATTTGGTTCTAGATATTCTTCCCAATGCTTGTGCAAAGCTTCATTCTCGGCAATTTTGCCTAACAATTCAATCCCTACCTTGGCTGTCAATCTCAGAAAACTTCCTCCGGCCGATCCGTCTAAATGCATCCTCGATGCCTTGTTTATGGCCATGTAGAAGGTTTGAGTGCACATATTCTCATCAATGCCAAGGTCAGGTCCTTGTTTCAACAATGTTTGAAAACGCGTCCAGGCTTCCGCGAGAGATTCTTCATCTTCTTGTAAGAAGTTCACGACTTCCCTTCTCAACTTCTGTTGGCAATGGAAAATAGTGGAGACAAAAATTTCCAACCAACTCACTCCACTAACCTTTTGCTTCTCGAGATGCTGCCTTGTGCCACTCTTTGGCTTTTCCTCCCAAAGAGAATGGGAAAAGCAGCCACCTGTAAATATCCCGAGGCACTCCTTCATGATGGAATTTTTGGCAAAGTGCCTCCAAATCTTGTAAGTGAGTATACGGGTTCTCCTCTTTCACTCCAAAGAACTTGTTTGCTTCAGCCAT
Organism: Eleusine indica; assembly: GCA_030378355.1. Lineage (NCBI taxonomy): Eukaryota > Viridiplantae > Streptophyta > Magnoliopsida > Poales > Poaceae > Eleusine > Eleusine indica. Next base: position 19,910,530 of record CM059497.1, read on the forward strand.
GCTAATGATGATGGGGTTCAACACATACGAGGAGGCCGTGGCCTTCTCATCTGAGGGTTGAGGCACCAGCACGTCTGGAGATGGTAGAGAAAGTTCCCTGAGCGTCCGAGAAGGTCCTGTCGTACTCATCCTAAAAATTCACATAAAACATAAAAACAAAAACAACTAGAAAAGAGAGGATTAGACGTTAGTAAAATATTAATAGTAAAAGAACTGGCTTGTTCCCCGGCAACAGCGCCAGAAAAAGGGCTTGTTGGTCATAATTACGCACCCACTTATATACCGCAAGAGGACGGTGTACAGTTGTAGCTCTTTTTCCCTCAGAGTATTCCAAGGTTATCGAATCCACAGGGAACCAGCGGAACTAATACTGTTAAAAGGTTACTAACAAATTACAATGGGTTGGTTGGTGTGAATGATAACGGTGAAAAAGTGGAAGGTGTATGTTATTGAAGAGGTAACAGGATGATGAAGGATTCTCTCCTTAGGATTGGTTCACTAGCATGCAACCTTATTCTTGTCAACTCGAGTGATGACTCTAATATTCTACAAGACATGGTGGTTTCGTTCACCCCGGCTGTCACTACAGAGGCTATTAGCTCCCCACTGGTTTCTTGCACTATGTAATAGCCAAAAGTGTATTGGCCGATACACTAATGAAAGGGATAGATAGATGTGCAATAAAGTTCATCACATAGATTATATTCATCGAGAGAGTATCAACAAGTATGAGAGTTACATGACCAGATCCCCGCACCAAAGAAGAGAATATGAGACTACTCACTCATCCTTCCGCTAGACATAGCAGAGGGGTGAGAAATAGTGCTGGAACGCGCACGAGCCGATCGGAGCAAGCGTCGCGCCGATCGGGGCGACCTCCCTTCTGGTGGATCTCGTCAGTGTTGACGAACCTCCGCCGCCAATATCCCAGAACCCTAGTTTTAATAACTGATTCTCGCGATCGCCACCTCTCCTCGGTCGTTCTTGGCTCTTGATAATTATCTTCCTTTTATACTCGATGGGATTAGGTCAACTTCCACCGACTCTAACTCATACTGGGCTGGGCCTTCGTCTTTCCTGGACAGGATCATGTTTTAGTCATCTTTTCCTCCTGCGCCGATCGGCGCATGGGTTGTGCCAATCGGCGCGGCTCCGCATCTGGCCCATCTTCGTTATTCTTCAGCTCCTTATCCATAATTGTCCTGTTTGACACCTGTTTCCTGTGATTACATCCAAAACAGAACCACTACAGATATATGCAAATATGGGAATAATTGTTAGTCCAAACCACCAAATTAAGACGCAAAACATCCCTTTCTGGTAGATAAAATGGGCATCTAGAAACCACCAATAGACTCCGACACAAGCGAGGTACCCTCAACTCTTGATGAGATCTCTTCTAAACTTGATCAATTGCGCGATGTTTTGCTCATGTAAGATGATAAGCTCAGCAGTGCTGTTCGTGAGAGTAGAGAGCTTATGTCTAAGTTAGAGAGTGCTGATTATGAGATTGCTTTGCTTATGTCCAAGCTTGCTAAAAATGCTGTTGATGAGTGTGAGTCTTGTCAAGTAGTCACGAATGATCTCTGTCAGAGGGAAAGCGTGCATGCTCAAGTTGCCAGTCAGCTTGAGAGCGCTCTCAAAGAGCTTGATGAACTCAAGGCTAGACCAACTCTTTTGGGTGCATGTCAAAAGTGCCCCAACACTAATGAAAGTCAAAGAGGTCGAGTCCAAGATGCTAAATGAGACTTGCTCAAAAGTTCTCCCACCACCACGTGTAGTGTGTGGCTCTCTTAAGGATAAGCGTGCAATCACTAGAGAGGAAAAGAAGAACCTAGCTCAAGAAAATGACCACCTCATCTCTCGTCTCAAAAAAACCCTAGTAAGTGAGGAGAAGATTGAGAGTGACTTGGCAGGAGTCAACGAGAGTGCTTGTAGGTTAACCTATAACTTGGGCTTGGGATTTGAGAGGTGTGACCAAGAGAGTGAAAATGTGGGTAAGTTTGTGCCTAGCTCTAGCTACAAGGATGAAGAACAATCCGTCAAACTCACTGAGACATACTATCAACCTAACCAAATCCTTCCTTCAACCCAAAGCAAACAGAGAAGCCAAAACCCAAATCTGCTATGCAAGCTAAGCCTAAACATGAGAATGTCTACATTTGCATGTTTTGTGGTCGTAAAGGTCACTTGGATGAATTCTGTTATAGGCATAAGAGGATTGAGAGGATGCAAGCTGAGTTAAATAGAAATGTGCATCATGATGATTTTGTTGATTTTCAGCCTCGCTCTTTCTCTCATGCCTATCATGGATAGGTGTGGAATACTTACCTTCTGGGTATCCATAGATATGCCTAAGTCGGCAACTGATCGGGTAACTCACCAATAAGGGAACCAACCGAGTCGGCTTTGAGTGCAAGGCAATTAGACATAGACTTTCTATGTAAATACTTGTAGATTACGAGTAGGACTCTTCATGTACCCCCTGCCGACCAGATATATAAGGTGGTAGGGAACCCCCCATTGGCGGCACGAGATTATAAAGCAATACAAACCACATAACATAGTACGTAGGGTTTTTACTCTCATTGAGAGGGCCCAAACCTGTATAACTCGGCGTCTTGTGATGTGAACAAGGGTTTCCGATCTTCCGAAAGGTTCTTGGTAAGTTGATTTGGTCCGAGGCGACACACAAATCGATCCGGCTTAAGAACAACACGTTCTAAACCCCGCAATCGCAGCACGACATCTCCTCTGGTTATCAACCGTCCAAGGATGATTGACCTCACCGAGAAGGCTAATCCCTGCCTGCGAATTAAGAACACAAGCAAGAACAACGAAGAATGCAACACAATTACAGATGTATGATTAAACTCACGAAGTTGGAGTCTCACAAACCGATGAACGGCGACACTGTTTACGAAAAGAATAGATCTAAGCAAAACCTGAACCCTAATGGTGTGGTGACGGCTGGATATGAAGGCCCTAGGGTTGTGCAAGACCCTCTGGATGCCCCCCTAATTGGGCTCAACTAGATACAAAGCCCAAAGGTCAAAAATAGGCGACGCAGCACCGACATAGATTCTGGACCCTCTCTTGTTTTGACGAGTACCGATGACTCTGGATAAATTTTGACATGACGCCAGAGGCATTGGAAAGGTCTTCTCCTTATCTTTCCATTCATATGTAGAACGTACAAAGCTGAGTCTGTATACGTCCTGGGCGACCATTTTAACATAGACTGGTTCTGGGCCCCGAAACAGACTCGAAGTCAGTTTTGATTGGGCCTTCGCCTTGGCTTCCAAGCCCTTGCTGGTCCTCCACGTTCCCAACTCCTTCTCCCATCATCTCCTAGTCCACTCCATGGTTCCTAATCATAAAATAATCATTAGGTAGCAAACCATTCTCAAAACTAACATATAGCAAAGAACATAGCAAAGAGCTCACCTCTAAATTTAGTCGTCGTGGACGAGCTCTAGTCATTGGACCTTGCAAGTCCAGAATTGGAGGAGTGTTGTGTGTATCCATAGTAGTGATGTCCTCATCATCCTTCCCCTCTTGAAGTGGAGTCGTCCTTGACTCAAGCTCATCCTCTTCTCCCAAGTATGGTTTCAAATCTGAAATGTTAAAAGTAGGACTAACCCCGAACTGGGAGGCAACTCAAGTTTGTATGCATTATCATTAATCTTCTCCATTATTTTGAATGGACCATCAGCTCTAGGCATTATTTTAGACTTTCTCAATGCTGGAAATCGATCCTTCCTCAAGTGTAACCACACTAAATCTCCTACATCAAGCTTTACTTCCTTTCTACCTTTACTACCAGCAATTTTATACATTTCATTCATCTTTTCAATGCTAAGTCTAGTGGTCTCATGCAGTTGCAAAATAAATTCAGCACGCCCCTTTTAGCATCAACATGAACTCTCTCATTAATAGGTAGAGAAAGTATATCAAGTGGAGTACGGGGATGAAAACCATACACTACCTTGAAGGGACTTACCTTGGTAGTAGAATGTGTTGCCCGATTATAAGCAAACTCAACATGAGGCAAACATTCTTCCCATTGCTTCAAATTTTTCTTCAAAATAGCTCTCAACATAGTCCCTAAAGTGCAACAAAACGCTCAACATCTTTCCTCATCCTTGGCCAAAAGAAGTGTGCGACCAAAATGACCCATCAATCCACCTCCATGCGCCTCCTGCAACAACAAAAGACGAACAGAACCAACTGGAATGCATAGGCGGTTAGCTCTAAACAAGAATCCATCATTCAACACAAATTTGTGCCAAGCACGACCTTCTTTACAGTGCAGCAATACATCTTTAAAATCAACATCAGCAACATATTATTCTTTAATTGCCTCAAGTCCAAAAATTCTACAATCAAGTTGAGACAACAAAGTATATCGCCTAGATAAAGCATCAGCAATCACATTATCCTTCCCTTTCTTATGTTTAATAATATAAGGAAAAGACTCAATAAACTCAACCCATTTAGCATGTCTACGTTTCAAATTGCATTGAGAACGAATATACTTAAGTGATTCATGATCAGAATGAATAACAAATTCTTTGGGCAACAAATAATGACGCCACGTCTCTAAAGAACGTACAAGTGCATATAGTTCCTTATCATATGTGGAATAATTCAAAACAGGCCCAGTAATTTTCTCACTAAAGTATGCAACAGGTTTACCATCTTGCATCAAAACACCACCAATGCCTATACCACCAGCATCACATTCAAGCTCAAAAGTCTTATCAAAATTGGGTAATTGCAGCAATGGTGTATGTGTAAGTTTGTCCTTCAAAGCTTCAAAAGACTCATGATGTACCTTACCAAAATGGAAGTCAACGCCCTTCTTTGTCAACTCATGCAATGGTGCAGCAATGGTGCTGAAATCTTTGACAAAGCGGCGGTAGAAACCTGCAAGACCAAGAAAACTCCTCACCTGTGTGATAGTTTTTGGTACAGGCCAGCTCTTTATGGCTTCAATCTTCGCCTCATCCACCTCAATTCCCTATGGAGTCACAACATAGCCAAGAAAAGAGACTCGATCCGTGCAAAAGGTGCACTTCTCAAGGTTACCAAATAAACGTGCAACTCGCAAAGCATCAAAAACAGCACGCAAATGAATCATATGATCATCCATGGATTTGCTATAAATCAAGATATCATCAAAGTAAACAACCACAAATTTGCCAATAAAAGGTCTTAAAACCTCATTCATCAAACGCATGAAAGTACTGGGTGCATTAGTTAACCCAAAAGGCATTACTAACCACTCATACAACCCGAATTTGGTTTTGAAAGCTGTTTTCCATTCATCTCCAAGTTTCATTCTAATTTGATGGTAGCCACTACGCAAATCAATTTTAGTGAAAATTATAGCACCACATAACTCATCAAGCATGTTGTCTAGCCTAGGAATAGGATGACGATACCTAATAGTAATGTTATTAATGGCTCTACAATCTACACACATACGCCAAGAACCATCTTTCTTAGGAACCAAAAGTACAGGAACAGCACAAGGACTAAGTGATTGACGAACATACCCACGATCCAAAAGGTCTTGGACTTGTCGTTGTATCTCCTTAGTCTCCTCAGGGTTGGTCCTATAAGCAGCACGGTTTGGCAAAGTAGCACCAGGAATCAAATCAATTTGATGCTCAATCCCTCTCAAAGGTGGCAATCCCGGAGGTATCTCAGCTGGGAAAACATCCTCATACTCCTGCAAAAGGTTAGTGACAGCAGGAGGCAAAGCACTAGAAGCAATATCACCAAGCAAAAACAAGGCTTGTTTGCATATCAAAGCATAGCAAATATCATCAGTAGAAATTTCAGCAAGCTCAGATTTTGTGGCAAGACATGAACGACCTTGTAATTTAATTGCAGCACCCTTAGAACTTGAAGAATCATTAACATTACTTGGTTTAGAAGCAGAATTAACAGGTTGCTGAATTTCAGGGCTTTTATTTTTCAAACTAGCAGCTCGTTCTAAATCAGCTTGTACAATTTCAGCAGGGGCCATTGGTAACAAAGTAATTTTAGTTCCTTTATGCATAAAAGTGTACTTATTACTTTTACCATGGTGTACAGCATCATTATCAAATTCCCAAGGTCTAACCAATAAAAGTGAACAAGCTTGCATGGGTACAACATCACAATCAACAGAATCCACATAGGAACCAATGGAAAAAGGAACTCTGCAAGTTTGTGTTACCTTAGCTTTTCCAGAGTCATTTAACCACTGAATGTAGTATGGATGTGGATGTGAGCATGTGGTCAAATCAAGCTTCTTAACCACATCAGAACTCACCAAATTGTTGCAGCTTCCTCCATCAATGATGACACGTGCCCGATGGTTCTTGATGACGAAGAAAATCTGGAACAAGTTATGTCGCTGCATCATCTCGGGCTGCTGGATTTGTGCGCTAAGCACACGCTGCACAATAATATTCATGTAGCCCGTGGTATCTCTGCCTCCAAGGACGAGGTCACCGCTGGTGGCAGCGACATCCTCCTCCTCATCCTCCACATCGGAGGTGCTCATGTAACCGCCATCATCTGTCGCCACATATGCTCGCCTACTTGGGCAGTCTTTCTGCACATGGCCCAGACCATGGCATCGGTGGCACTGAATCCCTGTAGTGCGTCCCGTCGAAGCAACAGAGGAGGCACTACTAGCCGGTACCTGCACAGAATTTTTACCTGAGCGCGTAGAAGGGGCAGGGGCTGATCTTGGTGCTGCAGAAACAACACTAGCTGGTGGGGGCGGCCGGAAAGATGGCTTGGGCAGCCCCGAAGTCCCCGTCGGCCGTGGTGGGTAGAAATTCCTGGACTTGCTGTACTCCTCAAAAGCCTGGAAAAGTCCCTGTGATTCTTTCTCTGCAAGCATAGCATACTGGAAACACTGGTTGAGGGTATAAAATTCTTTATAATCAAGGATGTCCTGAATTTCTTTTCTCAAACCAGAATAAAAGCGGCAAATCTGATCCTCTACTTTTTCAACCACAGCACAACGAATCAAACCCTTCTGAAGCTCACTAAAATACTCCTGAACAGTTTTATCTCCTTGATCTAAACGCTGCGGTTTATTACGAATTTCTCTATAAAAAGAAGGAGGAACAAAACGATCACGCATTTCTATCTTAAGTTCTTCCCAAGTAGTAGGCAAATCGGTTTCAGCAGCTAGACCACTCCACCAAACAATAGCAAAGTCCTTAAACTCACTAGTGGCTTGTCTAACTCTATTTTGTTCAGGAACAAGGTGGGCATTAAATTTTTGTTCTACCGTCATTTCCCAATCAAGGTACGCATCACCATCGTACTGACCCGAAAACGAAGGAATTGAAAACTTAATTTTAGCATACGGATCATTTGGAGCATAGTTACCTTGTGCGCGACGGTTGTGGTTGTGGAAACCACCCATACCTTGAGGGTTACGTTGCAAACGGCGTCGTAACCTTGCGGTCCTTGTAGCTGACCTATCGACGGTGCCATCAGCCTTATACACCGTTGCTTCATCATGATCGTCTTGAACGTCGTTGTTGGTGTTGGTGTTGTTGTTGGTGTTGTTGTTGTTGGTGGTGTTGGTGTTGTTGTTGGTGGTGTTGGTGTTGTTGTTGGTGGTGTTGTTGGTCTTGTGAGCGGTCTCCAATTCGACAACCTGATCGGTTAGCTTAGAGACTCTTTTATCCAACCGCTCAATGCTTTCTCTCAGGTGAAGCTTGGTGACGGCGTCGGTGATGGCCCTGGTGATCGTCCCTGCCAAATCACTCTGAACCGCCTGCAAAGCCTTCTGTAACTGATTTTGGCTCACGTACTCATCATATTTTGAGGGTGAAGCACCCTCCCCGTCGCTTCCTGACATCAGAAACACCAAAACAGGAAACAAAAAATGAAGGTTATCCCTACAAAACTACTAAGCAGTGGTGCCTCTCAACACAGCAAAAGTAAGCTTCTTGCAAAGCTCTTACAAAGTTCTAAAAACAAGAAAGCGAATGATACCAGGGAGAAGTGTTCCACGATTGCAAGGGTTACAAAATAACCTATGTGCTGTCCAGAAGAAGTATGTAGAGCTAGGAAGGCCAAATATATATATATATGAGTGGCACACAAATCAAAAACAGATAGTAAAGCTGAATAAGTGCCAAGTAACTTGTCCCTAGTTGCTGGTCTAACTATGTCCTAGAACAGTAGTGATAGCAAAGAAGAAACAAGGAGACAAAGGGACAGAGTCGATAACAGGGGGCTTAGTGTGAAACAGCCAAACTCAGAAATTCCAAGGGGCTAGATGGAGCACTAGTAGGAATCCCAAATTTCTTTTTTTATTTTATTTTTTTGATATTTTTTCCAACTCACTAGCAAACAGGAAGAAACCACAAAAAATTTCAGCTCAAACCGAGCTAGGACGTGGCCTACAGAAAATCTTGAAGTTTCAGAAAACGTCGGGTTTCAACTTGAATGAGATTTTTCTTTATCTTCCCGATTTTTTTGATTTTTTTGACGAGGGCACACAAGGCACACAACGCATTTCTACCTTAAGTTCTTCCCATGTCGTAGGCAAATCAGTTTCAGCAGCTAGACCACTCCACCAAACAATAGCAAAGTCCTTAAACTCACTAGTGGCTTGTCTAACTCTATGTTGTTCAGGAACAAGGTGGGCATAAATTTTTGTTCTACAGCCATTTCCCAATCAAGGTAAGCATCACCATCGTACTGGCCCGAAAACGAAGGAATTAAAATCTTATTTTTAGCATACGGGTCATCTGGAGCATGGTTACCTTGTGTGCGATGGTTGTGGTTGTGAAAACCACCAATACCTTGACAGTTATGTTGCAAACGACGTCGTTACCTTGCGGTCCTTGTAGCGGATCTATCAACGGTGCCATCAGCCTTATACACCGTTTCTTCATCATGATCGTCTTCAACGTCGTTGTTGGTGTTGGTGTTGGTATTGATGTTGATGGTCTTGTGAGCGGTCTCCAATTCGATAACCTGATCAGTTAACTTAGAGACTCTCTTATACAACCGCTCAATGCTTTCTCCCAGGAGAAGTTTGGTGATGGCGTCGGTGATGGCCCTGGTGATCGTCTCTGCGAAATCACTCTAAACCTCCAACAAAGCCTTCTATATCTGACTTTGGCTCACGCACTCATCAAATTTTGAGGGCGAAGCACCCTCTCGATCGCTTCCTGACATCAGAAACACCAAAACAGGAAACAAAAAGTGAAGGTTATCCCTACAAAACTACTAAGCAGTGGTGCCTCTCAACACAGCAAAAGGAAGCTTCTTTCAAAGCTCTTACAAAGTTCTAAAAAAAGCAAAGGAACAAAAGTTGACATGTTCAATCGATAATAGCAAACAATTTGAAAAATGACATGTTCAAGGTGTTCTGCCAATCCATTGGAACAAAAGTTGACTTCGCCTCAGTGTATTACGCTCAATCGAACGGAGCCGTCGAACATGCAAACGGCCTCATATTCAAGCCAATAGAAAAATACTCCTCATTGACAAGATAGTAAAAGGGCAGATGAGCTCCCAAGAATCATATGGTCTCACAAAATAATAGAAACAAGAGCAACCAAATACTCACCATTCAGGTTGATGTATAGAGAAGAAGCAGTTAGCCCCGAGGAAATTGCACATCAAAGCCCCGAAACTCATAACACAAACCCTCCACATCTATCGGAAGATGAAACAGAGGACCCCATGGTGATTGACAGGCTCGACGTGACTAATAACCTCGACAGTTTTCAAGAGAAAACACGTCGATGGATGGATTGAAAGGTAATCCCCCGGGCTTACACGGTTGGAGATCTAGTTCTACTCCAAAGCCCAAGAACAAAAAGCAATGGCAACCTAGAACCCAAATGGGATGGCTCATATATAATAGCAAAGGTGAACAAACTTGGAGCATACAAACCCCAGACTTCACAAGGAGAAGAGTTGCAACATTCCTCGAATCAGACAACCTTCAAAAATTCTATGCGTAGAGAACAACATCAAAGCCATTTAAATAGCCAAGCATTGCACGATGCTATAAGTGCTACCTTGAGCTTAGTCAGTGGATTCCTTTTCCTTTTTTCCTTTCTAGTTGTAAAAAAGGACCATACTCTTTTCCTCACAAGGGGAACCCTTCGTAAGGGTGAGGTTTTTAATGAGGCGGCTTCCTTGTAAACCTCAGATGAATCTATAAAGTTGTTTCCCCAATGCAGAGAACATCGTACAGGCGAGCACGTCGAAACAACTCCTGCCATGAAGATGGTAACATTCGACAAGAGCAAAAGCTATATAACATAACTGCCATGGTGGCATAGCCCAAAGAGCTAACGCCACGTAGTCAGCTAGCTAACGCCACGAAGATGGAAACAACTCCTTGTTGCAGCCCAAACCCAAGGTTTTGTTGCAAAACTCCTCGCCCCTAGCACTTCGAGGGGGAGGGTGGCGTAATTCAAAAAAGTTAGCGAAAATTTGCTACGGGGCTCGTTGTAGCCCAAACCCATCAAAGGGTTCATCACAAAAACACCTCGTCCGAAGCTTCATGACCATTGATGATTGGATTCCCCAAGTTATGAATGTTTTGGTGATAGATGACAACTATAAAATTGTGGGTTAATATCTACACGAGTGTTGCCTATGCAGATATCATCTCCAAACTCTATTATAAAGCTTATCGATGATGACGGTTGCCTTGGCGGTGGATGACAATGACCACAAGCATGGAGGCTTGTAAGCTTGATGGAGTCCAAGGGTTGATGAAGATGGATCAAGGCTAAGGATAAGCAATGGAGCTAGTGTTGGGAACACTTGTCTAGTTGTTAAGGCTTTGAGTCCAGAGGAAGAACCGGATTATCAAGGGGGACTAGGTCATATCTCTTAGGTCATGTCGAGTGAGTGATGTGCATGGATACTCAGTGAAATCACAGGCATTAGGTGACAGTGGAGAAGCCAAGGAGCTGTTTGGAGAAGCCAGGAAATGAAGTCAAGCGAGGATGAGGAGTTTCAGCTTCTGGACATAGTGACCGGACAGAGGGGTCAGTGGTGACCGGATAGTACGGTCACTAGGAGAAAAGGAAATCCAGAGAAGAAGACTTAGCGAGGAATCTGCCTGTGCTGGAGCTGTAGAGACCGGACGGTCTGGTCTATACAAGTGAGCTCAAAGCAGAGTGGAAGCAAGCTCTGGAATGTCTCTGGAGTGGAGAGAGAAACGGACCGGACGGTCTGGTCAGTCTTAAGATCAGCAGTGGGTTGTGACCGGACGGTCCGGTCAGGCAGTGACTGGACGGTCCGGTCAGGCAGTTAGCCCAGAGAGCGGATTTCATGGAGCAATGACAAGTTGGAGGTTGGAAGCCATTATAACTTTGTTGCTGGGGTCTTGGAGACCACTCTTGGCCAGTGGAATTGCTGGGAGCATTTGGTGAGAGCCGAGAGGAAAAGAGGACAGCACTAGGAGGAGATATTCCATATCTTGAGAGTGCTAGTGAGAGTAACTTGAGCATTGATGCACATCTAAGGCTAGGGTGTCCTTGAGGGTGTGATCTAAGTTGTTACTCTTGGTCTATGATGAGACCTAGACGAGTTAGGTGTCGGTGATCGAGCCTATCATGATCGGTTTTGAAGGCCATCACACTTTTGTACCCGGTTTGAGCCCACCGGTGATAGGGACATCGCTAGTGAGCGCCCGTATCGGCTCAGGGAGTCCGACAAGTTCTCGAGGGAGGCGAGCTTGTGCCTTGGTGGCAACAGCGATGTGCACCATGTCTTCACTCCGGGAGTGATTGCGGGCTCGTGGGCAAGAACTCCACATTGGTGGCGGGAGAGACCGGCACTCCGGCGGGAGTGGTCCAACGAGGAGTAGGGGAAGGCGCCATCCTTCCGAGAGCTTGGGAAAAATCATGAGAATTTCTTGAAACCCTCTTTAGTATTCCGTAGTTGTGTGCTCTAGTAACTAGGTTGAATAATGGCTTGCATAGCCTAGTGTGTTTTGCTTCCGCGCTTGCTTTCATCATAAACACTAGCCTGTGTAGGGTCTTGGCCTCCTAGAATTGTTAGGTTGCAATAATTGCTAGGTTCAAGTGGTGTTAACTAGTAGTATTCAGATTTGTGGTCGGCTTACCGATTCACCCCCCCCCCCCTCTCGGTATGCCTTCGGTCCTTACAAGTGGTATCAGAGCGAAGTGCTCATCTTTAAGGCTTCACCGCCTTGAGTAAGGATGCCGGGATAAGTGGGGAGTGTTACCCTATTCGATGGGGAGTACTATAGGTATTGAAAGGCTTGTATGCAAGCCTACTTGGAGTCCCTTGATCCAGAGATATGGATGGTGACCCATGAGTCTGATGCGAATGTGAACCTGCTTGAGTCTGATTTCATTAAGAACAACGCTAAGGCCATGAATGTTGTGTTTGCTTGCATTTCTAAGGATGTCTTTGCTCGATTGGATGTGAGTTCGATAGCAGATGGTATCAGGATTGAGATTCATAGTATCCATGAGGGTACTAGTGAGGTCAAAGAGGAAAGATACTATGTGCTGAAGAACAAGTATGATAACTTCACTAGATTGTCACATGAGAGAGCTAACACTATTTATTCTCGCTTTCATGTACTAGTGGAGGATATCAATGCTCTTGGGGATGACTTCAAGCTTAAGCCTATCAAGGTGATAAAAAGATTCTTGAGGCTATTCAAAGACCCCAAGTATGAGTCCATCATCACCTTCACCTTGTAAGGTGACCTCAAGACCAAGACCATGAAGGATGTACTTGGCAAGATCACCACCTTCGAGAGCTTCCAGCTAGGTTTGGATGATCCTCAACCATCCAACCTTGCTCTTCAAGCTCAGAAGCAAGAGTCTAGCAAGAGCAAGAAGAGCAAGAACAAGGTGGTGATTGAAGATGATGATGATGATGATGAAGATGACTTGAGTGAAGACTTGGCTCTTCTCATGAAGAAGATGAGGACTTTCAAGAACAAGTTTGCTTCCAAGTCCAAGGGCAAGTGCTTCAATTGTGGGTTCAAGAACCACGTTGTTCGGGATTGTCCCAAACCCAAGGAAGAGGATTTCAAGTCCCAAGACTCAAGTGATGAAGAAGAAGAAGAAAATGAAGATCCCAAAGCCAAGCAATAGAAGAAGAGGTACTTCAATAAGGATAAAGCAAAGGCAAAGGCAAAGCTCAAGACCACAAGAAGAAGTTCACACACAAGGCCCTTGTTGGAGAGTGGACAAGCGACAACTCAATTGACACATCCTCTTCCTCAAGCGATGATGAAGAAGTGGCTGGCCTAGCCATAATCAAGACCACACTTCTACGAGCTCTTCCTCCACCTCCCACGTGCCTCATGGCCACGAGCCAACTTGGGGAGAGTGAGGATGAGAGCAGCGATGACAGCGATGATGAGGAGCTCTCATGTGCCAAGCTTTGGAGTATGCTTGAGCAAGCCCACGACATCACCGTCAAGATCCAAAATGTTGGATGTGGTAAGAAAAGAATGTAAGTGAGAAACCATGTGGATATGTGCCTGGCTTTGCAATATGTGATGAGTAATTGACTTTGGAAGAATTTGTGTTTGAGTTGAAATGTAGGAATCTTGGGATTGCATGAGTTTGTGCATGTCATGGTTTTTACTAACCAGGGTTGGTAATGGAGTTGGAGAATTTGCTGGAGATGGGAAATGTGTTTGCCTATCTCATGACGTGTAGGTCACTGGTGTCAACTTGGCGGTCAACAGCGAGAGGATCGGGCACAAGTAGGAGACTTGGGGTCGGACGATCGGGAGGCCAGGTGAAGTCAAGGGTAATCCATACCGTACACATGGACAGGCAAGAAGCACGGATGGTTTCACGGTTGAGCCTCAAAACCGTGGGTGGTGATCAAGACGGTGGGGTTGACCAAGTCAAAGGTGATCGGGTGTCGGTACAGGTAGAGGCTTCCAATGGCACCATTGCGGACACTTGCCAACAAAGAGGATCATGGGACGAGGTGACATGCATCAAGATGAAGAAGTCACGCTTTGAGAAGCATGCAAGGCGGTTTCCCGGTTTGGGCCTCAAAACCGGTGGCAGCGATTGGAGGTGCACGTGGCACTATCATGGAGCTTGCGTCGAGGCAAAGCAAAGTCGTGAAGGGCTCGATGGCATTCAGGCGATGAAGAAAAAGTTGGACGGTTATGCCCCTAGTGGTAGGTGGTAGTGTATTGTATGCGAGGGGTAGGATGGTCTTTAGGACAACCCCTAGGCCTCTCTTTCCCTTAGCCTTGCCTTAGGTCTTCATTCAAAGTGCTAGGAGAGGTCTTCAAGTAATAGAGGAGAGGAGTGAGTCTATGAGAGACATCTCTTTCTCTTCCAAATAGTGGGAGGAAGAGGTTGGCTTACTAGCCATGTATCCATGTATCTTGACTTGGTGAATCAATGATATGAGATTCAAATTTGTGCTTAAGTTCTTCCTCTCTCCTTAAATCCTGAATTTTTCTTTTTCTCTATTTTTTGAGATATTTTTGTGGGAATTTTCAATCTCATTTTTGGGTGAGTTTTTGGGTTGGATTTCTTGAGGATCTTGGTGCTATGATGAGCTAGAACAATCCTATATGGATCCTTGACCGAATCAAAAGCTCTAGCACCTTCGATTCCAAAGATTTCTCAAGTTTCCCCTTTTCGATGTTCTTGGCATGAGATCTAAAATGCATGATGATTCCTTGTGCTATTTGAGTGGATCTCTTTAGAATAGAGTCTTGATGTCTTGTGGATGATCTGGTCCAAATATTGTGATTTTTGGAGTTCTTTTGATAGGGTTTTGAGATTTTTCTCTTTGAAACATTGCCACTGATTTGACCCTGAAGGAACTTCTGTCGACGAAGGAAGTTCTGTCGTGACCCTGAAGGAACTTCCGTCGATGAAGGAACTTCCATCGTGACCCTGAATGAACTTTCGTGAACAAAGGAACTTCCGTCAAGGTCCAGAATTGAAATTTCTTGGATATCTCTTGTTTTCCTTTTTGACCCTCTTGAGCTTCCGCTATGTGTCTGTTGACGGCTGTTAAGTACCATTTTCAACCGTCAACTATACTCAAATAAAGGAGAATTTGGCATTTCATACACGCATGCTTTAGCACAATAATATAGTTCCACTTGTACTTGGAGAACTTTGTGCATGCAGGAGGAAATGTGAAGGAAACACCTCAAAAGGCAAGAAAACACACTTTCGACCAATCAGAGAGTGCCACACGGACGTCACACGGATTGAAGGGCCCATTTTCAGCACTTAACCGACGTAACTCCCTGTAATACCGCGCAAACCGACGTCAGGGCCCACAGGACAGCCACCTGGAGAAAGCACAGGCCAGGAGGGGCCACCCCCAGGTCGGCCGACCTGGTCAGGTCGGCCGACCCAGCCGGGCGCCCTCTCCGCCTGGGCTTCCACGTGTTGGCTCCTCCGCGACTCCTGATAACGGTTTGAGATGCCTTCCGTGGCGGTTGCGCTCCCTTGCCGACCTATTGAGGCTATAAATAGGAGGGTGTGCCTTCACACTCAACACACACCACAAGAAGCATTTCTCTCTTGCTAGTAGTAGTTCTTGGAGTTTTAGTGGAGTTAGGCTGAGTCTAGATCTCTCTAGTCCCAAGTCTTCACTTGGAATTGGTATGGCTCTTGTATCTTTTCCCTTTTGTAAGACTTTGCTCTTATCAATATATATATCTTTTCTATATAGTTGTGCTTGGGTCATGAGTTTCTTGTTTGATTTTGTGATCCATATATGTGATAGTATAGTCTACTTGTGTGATAGTAGTTTATATTTATTATACTACTATTGTCATGCTAGTTATATACCGTCACTATAGTCTAGTTTATATGTTATAGTCTCTATGCTTAGTTTTAGCTGATAAAGTATAGCATGGGTTTGGTGATCGTATTCGTACGGTAACTCTGCCTCGTTAATAGTAATCGCGGAGGGGCAGAGTGCTCTTTGGTCATGCAAGTATGGTACTTGGGTGACTGATTTGCATCAATTATTCGTTAGTCTACTGGTTCGTTGAGGTAGGCGGCAGGTGGTGACAGCCCTGTCTGTCCTTTGAAATCCTCCCCGCTAGGCTAGTGCGTAGGCTCTTGGCGGAAGTCGCCTGTGGATGCAGGGGTAAGTCCGTGCCTGAAGTGCTATATTATTGACTGCTGAACCTGAGTGTGGGTCTGTATGTATTCTACTTAGGCTATGCAACTGTATAGGAATGTATAGTAGGAGTAGCTTAGCCTAGTCTTTCCTCCACTAGACTTTATTTATTTAGTAGGAATCTTCTGTGTGTGTCACACTACCCAGTTATTATCATGTACCCGCCTGTCTTGGTTAGATATCCTTGCTAATTGTTAACATGATCTTATATGTTAGTAACGCTTCTTGATCATAACCTTCCTCTGCGATAAACAAATACGATACCCTGAATACTTCCGGGTGAAATGCTACAGCGGTATTCTCCGTGCGCTTGCGGATTTTACCTACTTGACTCTGGGACATATTAGTGAACCGTTTCTGGCCCCGTGCCGGGAATGATTTATTAATATGGCTTAGCAAAGGTCAACAAGCATTTCTGGCGCCGTTGCCGGGGAAGGCGTATGATTCAAGAAAAATTACTAATGTATATAGTAGTGTTGCAATTATTAAGGCTATCTCCTAGGCAGGCTAACCTTGCTTTGTTTTCTGCATTTTGTATGAAAACAAGGTAGTGTATGACTGGTTTCGACTTGCCGACAAACTTCACTGAAGATCCTGAGTCACTCCTGAGAAGGACACGAGCTAGGCTCACCCCTCCTCGTAAGGAGACTCGGCCAATCGAACCTGTCATTCCCGCACCATCAAGCTCTGAGCAAATGGCCGACAAGACCCTCCGCGAGTTCTCCGCTCCCTCCGCTGCCAACATCCCTACGGGACCAGCTGGCAATGTGGGAGATGCGAACTTCGAGATCAAGACCGGTCTCATCACCATAGTGCAGGCTAGCCCATTCTGTGGGAAAGCCAATGAGGACGCTAGTGCTCATCTCCAGCAATTCCTGGAGATTTGCAACACGTTTAAAAAGAAGGACAGCCTCATCACATTCATGAAGAACTTCCTTGAGAAGGAAAAGGTTGCACAGCAACAACTGATGAAGGCAAGGAGGCAAAGGTCGCACATTAAGCAACAGCCTCCGAAGTCCACAAGGCAGCAACCTCCGAGGTCTGCAAGGAAACAGGCTGTGAAGCCTGCAAAACCGCAGCCTCCGAAGCCCGAGAAGCCACCGACCGCAACAAAGACCAAGAAGGTGTGGCGAGTGAAACAAGAAGCATCATCCGTGTCTTCATCTCTGGGACCGGACAACGCTTCATCGAGCTGAACGCCGGAGAAAAGTCCCGCTCGTCGGACTTTAAAAGGTGAGTCCTCGCCGGGAGGTTAAACCGGTAGTTATCCACATTTGCTCTTTTAATTGCATATTTGCTTTCCACCACATTTTGATTTTTCCCGACCACTGCATTTCTGCATTTTTTAATTTTTCCAGCCACCTTGGAATTTTTCAAAACTCATTTGCATTTTTGAAAATTTAGAAAATAGGTTTTTGGGCTTTCCATTTTGAAAAGATTTTTTGTCGAGCTTTTTGAGCAAAAAGGCAGCAGGGGACAAATCCCCTAGCCGTTGGGGAACACATAGGAAAAAGGGGGCTGCCAGGAGGCCCACCTGCCAGGTCGGCCGACCTGGTGGGGTCGGCCGACCCCCTGGCCCCACTTTTTCCTGTGCTCCTTTCTCCCAACGTCTATATGGCCGTTGTTCTGTCCCTTTCTAACGGCCATCTTGCTTTCTTGGCTATAAAAACCGCCCAGGAGGAGGAGCTTCACCATTCCAAGCTCATCTTTCACTCCCCTCCTTTGCTCACTTGTTGCTCTCCCAAAATTTCGTGTTCTTCAACTTTACTACAGCCCCAAAAACCCAAAAAAAATATTTCCCCTCTGTTTTAGTGCATTTGCAAGTTGTTGTGAGAAGAAAACCAATTTCGGAGAAGCTCGGGGTTGTCGTTTTCACTAACGCTCACCCGAACACTTGTTCGATCTTGTTTTTGTTCTTGTCTTGTGTTTGTTCTTGTGTGCAGCCATGTTCAACCGAATGAATCAAGTCGCCGGAATCAAGCGGAGAAAAAGCACTCGTGCAAGCACGAGTCAAGCATCCTCCGTCAAGCTCACACCAAGTCCGGGGCATGGTGACCCCGAAGCAGAAATTCCGGAGGAAAGGCCGGCCTTGCTCATCACCGAGGAGCATCTCGACATCAAGGACGACCGCGAGGGCCAAGGCATCACGCTCATGAGAGAACGGCCATTCGCCCACACCCGACGCTTCGATCCGGACTTCCTCGAGAAAATAGGTATGAGAGAAGAATTTGCCTCTATTTTTCGCACTATGGATTGGCTAAATTTCGTAGAAGTAGATGAGCCGGGTTCTCGTTTGCTTACTATGCAGTTTTTATGCACCCTTAGAAAGTATGATGAAGGCATTTCTTTTCGCTTGTTTGGGCAAGAGCGCTTGGTCACATGGGGTGATCTTCATGCTATGCTAGGTCTAAATCCTAAATGTAGGCTAGACTGAGATAAAGCGCTAAAGGGGTTCCATAAAGAAAGTTTTTGGAAAAAGATTTCCGGAAACGAGTGGGGTCCCAAGCCTAGAACAAGTGCCATCCATAATCCTACACTTAGATTTATGCATGTGTGGTTGGCTATGACCTTGTTTCGTCGAGGTGACATTAGGGTTGTCCGGCAAAGATGAATTGAAAATACTTTATGCCATGGTTAAGAAAATTAGGGTGTCACCCGCGGAATGCATGATTGATCAATGGTTAGACAATATAAAGTTGACAGGACCAATTGAGTGCACCTCTTTAGTTACTCGCATTGTGCAGAAGTGTGGTCTGCTTGAGAATGTTCATGTTGAATATTTGACGGTAGATAGAGAATTTCTAGGCGAGGACTATTTTGTGCAAGGACATACTTTGAAACATGGTCCAAATAATACCTTGATCTATCACTTTCCCGGGTATACAAATGAATTCCCGTTACCTAACCCGGGTCTTCGTTTGTATCACTGTCGGGCACTAACCCTCCCACTTGAGCCAGTGGGAGAAGTTCGCAGGCATAGTGTTTCAGGGCGACCGACACGTTCCCGTAGGCATATGGAGCCTATACCGGAGTTTCGCACTCCGACCGGAGATCCGGTATGGGAGCAGCCCCCGCCACAGGACGAGGCGGGTGCATCAACATGGCAGGCCGGAACATGGGAATCTCAGTACGATTACCCCATGCAGACGTCATCAAGTTCAAGCGGACCGCCATCCTTTGCCACTCGGTCATTCTCATCCCGTGGGTTCCGTGAACTCAACTATGGGATGTCCGAGTTGACAAGGAGGGTGGACAACATTGATTTGCGCACCGAGAGCATGCAACAAACTCTCAGGCAACATGTCGCCGACACCCAGCAATGGCAGAATTTCAGCGACAACCAATTCCGCCAGCTGAACGCGATGATGGCTCAGAATCAGAACAATTGGGATGCCTTCTTCCGCTCCCAAGGCTACGACCCGAACCAGCAGATATGAGCAAGAACAAGCTTGGGGGAGGACCCCCCTTCTCACGGTAACTTGTATCTTTCCCCTTCCCTTTATTTCTTGTATTTGCTAAATCTGAAAATCCATAAAAAATTTGCAAAATATAAAAAGAACAAAAATATTTCCCTTTTTCATGCGCGGTATGAATGTGTATAATTTTCCTATGTTGAGATGATGAATAGTTGCTCTGTACTTTATTCCTCTCTAATGCTAGTTTACAACTTAGTACTCTCTCAAGAGTTAGGTTTGTTGGTAAATCTTGCCTTGAACTTGAATCTTGTGGGTAGCATATGCATTCTCTAGTTCTAAGTTGTTGAGAGGTATGATATGATAGATAGGGCTGCTATGATCTTGCTCAACGTAAAGCTTGAATTCCGGAGTTTTATTTTTCAAAATGACAAATTGATAAGTTCCTCAATGATGAAATTCCCACCACAGCCATATGTAGTGTTTACATTTGAAAACCTTTACACATATGCTGCTTGTTTCACATTGAGCTTAGTCAAAATTGTTGTGACCCTAGTAGAACTCTTTTCATGCTTTCTTGATCAAGATCATGTACACACATCCACCGCCATGAGCTATCCTTCTAAATCAAGAAGATAGCATCCACCATATCCACCATATCCACCGTGAGCTATTCTTCTACACCGGAAGAAAGCCACTATCCATCCATCCATCCAAAGAAACACTCTATATATCCATTGCAAAATTCCTCTCTCAAAGTATTCATTGCAAACTAGGACTATGGCTATGCAAAAAGAAAAGAAAAGAAAAAAAAAATGCTCAAAAAAAAGAGAGCAAGCAAAAGGTAGCCATAGCCTAGAAACTCCAAAAGAGAGAAGGAAAATTCAAAAAGGAGTTATTTCTTCCCATCCACCATTCCTCCGTTCTCCCACACACTTGCACATCTTGATCAAGATTGTTTGAATTGATGTTTTTCTTGGATCCGGTCTTTTGACATAGCAATATTATGTGAACATGAGTGCTTCATATATCCCTACCTTGAGCTCCACATAAAGCCTTATTTAGAAGTAGGTGATTATAGGCAACACTTTGCCTTGGTGAGGAATCATACACATATTGAGTGATCCGAGAGAATCATTTGAGGAACTTGGTTTTTATTTTCAAAATCTTTTGAAAACCTCCAGAACAACATAGCGGAATCTAGAGCAAGTGATTGGTGCCCTGCAATTGTTCTATCTCTCAACCGCCCAAGACAATGAGGTGTAAAAGCCCCATGGATCGAGGTAAATGGGTAAGTTATGCGCCAATATATTTAATTCTAGGAAGAGTACTTTGTTGTGCGCATAGTATTATTGAGGAGTAGGACATTGTAGCAACTCCTGATCAACAAACTTAAGTTTATCTTTGCTTCGGGACGAGCAAAGGGTAAGCTTGGGGGAGTTTGTTGACGGCTGTTAAGTACCATTTTCAACCGTCAACTATACTCAAATAAAGGAGAATTTGGCATTTCATACACGCATGCTTTAGCACAATAATATAGTTCCACTTGTACTTGGAGAACTTTGTGCATGCAGGAGGAAATGTGAAGGAAACACCTCAAAAGGCAAGAAAACACACTTTCGGCCAATCAGGAGCAACCACACGGATTAAGGAGCCCACCTTCAGCACTTAACCGACGTAACTCCCTGTAATACCGCGCAAACCGACGTCAGGGCCCACAGGACAGCCACCTGGAGAAAGCACAGGCCAGGAGGGGCCACCCCCAGGTCGGCCGACCCGGTCAGGTCGGCCGACCTGGCCTGGCGCCCTCTCCGCCTGGCCTTCCACGTGTAGGCTCCAGAGGACTCCCTGATGGCGGTTTGGGGGGATTCCGTGGCGGTTACTCCTCTGAAACCGACGTTAGGAGGCTATAAATAGAGGGTGAGGGCCTTCACTCCAACACACACCACAAGAAGCATTTCTCTCTTGTTAGTAGTAGTTCTTGGAGTTTTAGTGGAGTTAGGCTGAGTCTAGAGCTCTCTAGTCCCAAGTCTTCACTTGGAATTGGTATGGCTCTTGTATCTTTTCCCTTTTGTAAGACTTTGCTCTTATCAATATATATATTTTTTCTATATAGTTGTGCTTGGGTCATGAGTTTCTTGTTTGATATTGTGATCCATATATGTGATAGTATAGTCTACTTGTGTGATAGTAGTTTATATTTATTATAGTACTATTGTCATGCTAGTTATATACCGTCACTATAGTCTAGTTTATATGTTATAGTCTCTATGCTTAGTTTTAGCTGATAAAGTATAGCATGGGTTTGGTGATCGTATTCGTACGGTAGCTCTGCCTCGTTAATAGTAATCGCGGAGGGGCAGAGTGCTCTTTGGTCATGCAAGTATGGTACTTGGGTGACTGATTTGCATCAATTATTCGTTAGTCTACTGGTTCGTTGAGGTAGGCGGCAGGTGGTGACAGCCCTGTCCGTCCTTTGAAATCCTCCCCGCTAGGCTAGTGCGTAGGCTCTTGGCGGAAGTCGCCTGTGGATGCAGGGGTAAGTCCGTGCCTGAAGTGCTATATTATTGACTGCTGAACCTGAGTGTGGGTCTGTATGTATTCTACTTAGGCTATGCAACTGTATAGGAATGTATAGTAGGAGTAGCTTAGCCTAGTCTTTCCTCCACTAGACTTTATTTATTTAGTAGGAATCTTCTGTGTGTGTCACACTACCCAGTTATTATCATGTACCCGCCTGTCTTGGTTAGATATCCTTGCTAATTGTTAACATGATCTTATATGTTAGTAACGCTTCTTGATCATAACCTTCCTCTGGGATAAACAAATACGATACCCTGAATACTTCCGGGTGAAATGCTACAGCGGTATTCTCCGTGCGCTTGCGGATTTTACCTACTTGACTCTGGGACATATTAGTGAACCGTTTCTGGCCCCGTGCCGGGAATGATTTATTAATATGGCTTAGCAAAGGTCAACAGTGTCCTATTGTTTTGAATCACTCCTAGGGTTAGCACATCACAAGTTGGTGTGTGTGACCTTGGTGATTTTCTTAGAGGTTGATTTGGATTGTAATTGGGATATAGGTCAAGTTCTTGAGAAGAATTTTAATTGGCTCCCATTTACCCCCCCCCCTCTGGTCGCCTTCTCGGTCCTTCAATTGGTACCAGAGCCGGTTTGATCACTAGTTGACCTTCATCGGCTTTGTGATCTGAAGGCGACATGGAGAAGCATGCGTTCAAGCTCTGCATGTTTGATGGAGAGGACTTTCCCTACTGGAAGCCATGGACCAAGGCTTATTCTTAATCCAAGGACGTGCAATTTTGGAGAGAGTTGAGCTGCAGGTGCAATTTTGGAGATAGTTGACCTTTGACACGGTCATGCCATACCAGAAGACCTCAACACTGCAGCTACAGGTGATTTATCTAGGTATGAAAACAACTCCAAAGCTGTCAATATTCTACTGTCTGCTCTAGGTAGGAATGAACATGACCGTGTTACTCATCTCGATACTGCACATGCGATTTGGGCAAAGCTTTGCAAGTACCATGAGGGTACAATTCAAGTCAAGTCTATGCGTAAGGATTCTTACAATAGATAGTACCAAACCTTTGCACAAATACCTGGCGAGTTACTAGATGACACTTTTCGTAGGTTTGAATCCATTGTGTTCAACATGCGGACTTGTGGTAACCTTGTGTACAATGATAATGATAGAGCTAAGCAATTGTTGTATTCTCTTGATGAAAATGCTTAGGGGGTTAAGATTGTTGCACTAGAAGAAACTGCTGATTTCAATACCCTAGACTGTGACCAGCTGTATAGCAAGCTAAAATCTCATGAACTGTCTAGGAAATCTTGTCCTAATCTTGCTAATCCTACTTCTAGCATGGCAATGCTTTCAAGCTCTCAAAAGGGTAGTCACAGTGGTTCTTCTTATGGAACTAACCCCTCACTTGACAAGTCTTCTTTGGAGTTTGCTCTTTCTTCTCTTGTTGTAGCTTCCGATGAAC
This sequence comes from Eleusine indica, assembly GCA_030378355.1. Classification (NCBI taxonomy): domain Eukaryota; kingdom Viridiplantae; phylum Streptophyta; class Magnoliopsida; order Poales; family Poaceae; genus Eleusine; species Eleusine indica. The sequence goes on from CM059497.1 coordinate 19,934,126, forward strand.
AGATGGAGTGCATTCCTGACGAGAAGCTGTCCTTGCTCACAAGGAAGTTCAAGAAGTTCTACAAAAACCGCAAGGAGAGAAGAGGAGGTGGTTTAAGAACCTGCGTCGAGTGTGGTGACCCGGGACACTTCATTGCTGACTTCCCTAAGAAGAAGAAGAAGTGTTGACTCCAGCGGTCACTCATGGTAATAAACCGCAAGCATACGGCTGTCGATGTAGCTTTCACCCAGGAGTATTCTAAGGGTATCAAAATCCACGGGGAACGTGTGAGGACTATCAAAGAATCGGGCTCGTCCAGGGACAACAAGATTATGGTAGGCGAGGGTAGAGACGATTCTAGGATGGATTGGACCAAGGACAAAGGTAAGGTCAAATTCTAATGCTTACTTTGGGCGTCGGCTTCCCCTTGGTCTGCCAAGACGTTCCAGCCTACAGCTCTACGATGTACCCGAACATGGAGGGTTACTAAGGATGGACAGGGCTGTCACCACCTGCCATCTACCACTTCAATCCATGGAGCATGCGGCAATCAAAGGTAATATATAGCCTAGACACCACGCCTATGCTACGAATTAATACTCTAATCTTGATCAAAGACTAAAGCATTCAATTATGAATGATGAACCCGTAAGCATGTAAAGAGCAGATCTTATTAAATCAAAGGAACAATACCATAGAAGAATCCTAAAGACTTACTTGAAATGGCAAGACTCCGTCGAGGTACAAGATTAGGGAAGAGTGCCGACAGGTCGGCACTTCCCCGAACTACCCCTCACTCTCTCCCTATTCTCTAAGCACTAAGGAGGTAGTGCTTCGCCTTTTTGAGTGGAGCTCAAGTGTTTCTCTTCTTGTGTGTGTGAGTGTGAAGCCACCACCTCCTATTTATAACCTCTATAAGTCGGCAAAGGGGAGTAACTGCCAAGAAAGACCATGCACACCTCCTTCAGGGATCAACCAGAAGCCTCCACGTGCAAGCCTAGGAGAAAAGGGTACAGGCCTGGGTCGGCCGACCTAGGGGGGTCAGCCGACCTGTGGCTGGGCCCTTCTGGCTTGTGCTTCCTCAGGGTGGCTGCCAGGTGGGTCTTCATCCCAGATGTCGGGGTAGTTTTGTGTGTTTCTTCGGTGTAGTACTGAAAATAGGCCCTTCAATCCATGTGCTCTCTCCTGATTGGCTAAAGGTGTGTTTTCTCCCTTAATTACTTGTGTTTTATTAATACTCCGTGGTAAATCACCTGCATACACATAATCACCCAAACTTTTGGAATTTGTTAGTAATAAACTCCAACCAATAGTTGGTTATTTATTTTGTAGTTTTTATGCAAGCAAATGACGGTCATATTTAGCACTTAAGGACCGTAAACAAGAAGGCTGGGTACCATGACAATAACACTAAAGATTTCAAGCAGAAGAACCGCTTCTACAAGAAAGGCAAGAACTCCAAGAAGTTCGCCAAGGCCATTATACGCGCCTGCGTTGCCGCTTTGAGCGACGTTGACCTCACATCAAGCGAAGGCCTTACAAGCTCGGAGGAGGAGGTTGAGAAGCCACGAGTCAAGAGGAAGGACAACCTCACCGGGCTTTGCTTCATCGCAAAGAATGATCACGACACCCACTCTGGCTCCGACTCTGACACAAGTGAGGTACCTCCCACTCTTGATGATCTCTCTTCTGAACTTGATCATTTGCGTGGTGTTTTGCTCATGCAAGATGATAAGCTTCACGGCGCTATTCGTGAGGGTAGGGAGCTTATGTCTAAGTTAGAGAGTGTTGATTATGAGATTGCTTCACTTATGTCCAAGCTTGCTAAAAATGCTGATGTTGAGTGTGAGTCTTGTCAAGTTGTGATGAATGATCTCAGTCAGAGGGAAAGTGTGCATGCTCAAGTTGCTAGTCAGCTTGAGAGTGCCCTTAAAGAGCTTGATGAATTCAAAGCTAGACCAACACTTTTGGGTGCATGTCAGAAGTGCCCCAAGCTCAATAATGAGTTGGAAGCTCAAACCCTCAAAGTCAAATAGCTGGAGTCCAGGTTGCTAGATGAGACTCTCTCAAAAGTTCTCCCACCACCATGCGTAGTGTGTGGCTCTCTTAAGGATAAGCTTGCAATCACTAGAGAGGAATACAAGGTCCTAACTCAAGAAAATGACTATCTCATCTCTCGTCTCACAAGAACCCTAGTGAGCGAAGAAAAGATTGAGAGTGACTTGTCAAGAGTTAAGGAGAGTCCTAGTAGGTCAACCTACAACTTGGGGTTGGGATATGAGAGGTGTGACAAAGAGAGTGCTAATGTGGGTAAGTTTGTGCCAAGCTCTAGCTTCAAGGATGAGGAACAGTCCATCAAGCCCACTGACACATACTATCCATCAAATCCAAATCCCTCATTCAACCCGAAGCAAGCTGAGAAACCAAAACCCAAACCTCCTATGCAAGCGAAGCCTAAACATGAGGGTGTCTACATTTGCACGTTCTGTGGTCACAAAGGTCACCTGGATGAATTCTGTTATAGGCGTAAGAGAATTCAGAGGATGTAAGCTGAATTAACTAGAAATGTGCATCATGATGATTTTGTTGATTTTTAGTCTCGCACTTTTTCTCGTGCCTATCGTGGACAGGGTCATTCCTCGCATGGCTTTGGTTCACGAAACAGAGGCTTTGCACAGCAGCGCTTTGGCGCCCCATGTTTTCCCCATCATGGTGAGCGTTGCTCGCGTGGATTTGGCTTTCACACAAATGAGTTCTATCCTCACAACCTTAGGTTTGAGTCGAGATGTTTTGACAGGCCACACTTTCCCCATCGTGGTTCTCATCCCATGCGTTCGACTGGTAATGTGCAAAGAACTGTGATAACCCTTGCAGGTCGTGTGATTCAGTGCTGGCTTCCCAAAAGTTTTCTTTCTAACCCCAGCACTGAGTCATCGATCTTTCCTTCTCATTCTTTGTAGGTAGCAGGCGGAGGCTTGGAGAACAAATGGTTGATGGACTCCGGGTGTTCACGCCACTTGACCGGACATGCAAAGTGGTTCTCCAGCCTCACTCCCTTGAAGCGCTGAGAGTATGTGACCTTTGGAGATGACAAGAGAGGGAGAGTGAAGGCAAGGGGTGTGGTAAAGGTAAATGAAAAAATCACTCTCAATGATGTTGGTTTGGTTGAGCATCTCAAGTACAATCTCCTCTCTGTTTCTCAGTTGCCTGATGTTGCTTTGGAAGTGCGCTTTAAGAAAAATGCTTCTTGTGTTCTTGATTCGAATGGCTCTTTGATTTGTGGTATTTCTAGCATTGGTAAAGTTTTTCAAGCTGATTTTGCTGGTTCTCTTGGTTCCCACAAGTGCTTGTTTTCTCAATCCTCTTCTGAGCTCTGGACATGGCGTAGGAGACTAGGTCACATGAGCTTTGACTTGCTTTGTCGCTCCAGTGGTCTAGGTTTGATCCAAGGATTGCCTAAGCTCAAATTTGACAAGAATTTGGTTTGTGCTCCTTGTCGTCTCGAGAAAATAGTTGCCGCTTCTCATCGACCAATTAATTTGGTGATGACTGAATGTCCTGGAGAATTGCTTCACATGGACACTGTTGGTCCTTCTCGAGTTCGTTCGGTGGGTGGGAAGTGGTATGTGCTTGTGATTGTTACCGATTTTTCTTGCTACTCTTAGGATTCTTTCTTGAGAGCATGGATGAAGTGTTTCATCACTTTTGGAGCTTAGCTTTGAGGTTGTTCAACGAACACCCTGGTGCATTACGAGCAATCCACGGTGATAATTCCACCGATTTCAAGAACTCCTCCTTTGATGCTTTCTATCTTGAGCATGGTATGGAGCATCAGTTTTTAGCACCTCGTGTCCCTCAGCAGAATGGTGTGGTCCAAAGAAAGAATAGAACTTTGGTGGAAATGGCTCGGACGAGGCTCGATGAGCATAGGACTCCAAGGCGATTCTGGGCTGAGGCCATTAGCACTGCTTGCTATGTTTTGAATCGGGTTTTCCTGTGCTCAATTCTTAATGTGACTTCCTATGAGCTACGCTTCGGGAGGAAACCATCTATTTCTCATTTACGTGCCTTTGGTTGCAAGTGCTTTATTCTCAAGCATGGCAATCTTGATAAGTTTGAGTCGAGATCTTTTGATGGCATCTTTCTTGGCTACACCCTTCATGGCCATTCCTACAGGGTTTTGAATTTGGAAACTAACACCATCGTAGAATCCTGCAATGTAACCTTTGATGAATCAAACTCTTGTGCAAGCAATATGGTTGAGACTATAGGTAACAGAGAGATGGAGGAGAGCATCTTTGTAGAAGAGGATCTACAGGGCTTGGATGATGATGATGATGATGAATCATTTCATCCCACATCTAAGCTTGTTCCTGCCGCTTCCACCACTCCATGAGAGCGTCCAGAAGCTTCTACATCGACCTCAGCAGCTATTGAGCTAGCTCCAGTTGTTCTTGAGGGGGAGGTACACCCTGAGAGAGGCTCCTCACCACATTCAGCGTCAATATCCACCTCAACAAATGATCGGTAATCTCTATGAGAGGACAACAAGGTCAAGGTCCGCACATCTCGCCTGCTTTGCCAATTCTCTCTTTGTTACCACCTTTGAACCTCAGGATGTTGGACACACAATATCTGATGAACATTGAGTTAATGCCATGCATGAGGAGTTGGAAAACTTTAAGAGAAACAAAGTGTGGACCCTAGTAGAGCCTCCTATTGGTGTCAATGTCATTGGCACCAAGTGGGTGTTCAAAAACAAACATAGGAAAGATGGTGAGGTTGTGAGAAACAAGGCTAGGCTATTTGCTCAGAGTTTTAGCCAAGTTAAGGGCTTAGACTATGGTGAAACCTTTGCTCCTGTTGTACGCATAGAAGCCATTAGGATCTTGCTTGCATTTGCTGCCTCTAAGGGTATTAGACTCTATCAAATGGATGTCAAGAGTGCATTCCTAAATGGCTTCATAAAGGAAGAGGTTTATGTCAGACAGCCCCCTGGCTTTGAGCACCACAAATACCCAAATCGAGTGTACAAGCTTCAGAAGGCTCTGTACGGGCTAAAGCAAGCTCCTAGGACATAGTATGCTAGGCTTAAGACCTTCTTGCTAGAGCGCACGTATGTCATGGGGTGTGTTGACAAAACCTTGTTCACTCTAAAGCATGGCAACGACTTCTTAATGGTTCAGCTATACGTGAATGATATCATCTTTGGAGGTTCATCTCATGCTCTTATGTCCAGATTTCAGGAACCCATGGAAAGTGAATTTCAGATGTCGATGATGGGCGAGCTCACATTCTTTCTTGGACTTCAAATCAAGCAATGCAAGCAAGGCACCTTCATACATCAAGCGAAGTACATGAAGGATCTTCTGAAGAAGTTTGACATGGTCAATGTGAAACCGTTGTCAACACCAATGTCCACTACAATGGCACTTGACCCAGATGAATACTGTGAAGCGATGGACCAAACGGAGTATAGGAGCATGATTGGCTTCCTCTTGTACCTGATGGCGACTAAGGACTGTGTTGGTGAGCTTTAGGGTGAGCTCAAGGACCTTGTCACATCTCATGAGGCCCTAAACAAGAGTTATGACAAACTCAAGGGTGATCATGTAGAGCTACATGAGAAGTACAAGGTCGTTGAACCTACTTTCGAGGCCATCAATGTGGATGATCTTGCCTCTCCCTCCTCTAGATCGTCTAAGAGTGATGCTTCTACTATGTGTGATGAACTAACCACCTCGGTCGATGTTTCATCTCTTGAGACATTTGTTTTGGAGGAATATCATAAGCTCAATGAAGAGAGGAAGATGGTGATGGACGGCTTCGAGAGGCTCACACGTGGTAGAGCCATCCACAAGGAGATCCTTGGGAGAAACCTTGTGAACAATGTCTCCCACCAGGGACTTGGCTCATATCCCGCCGCCATCGACACCATAGGGATGAGTGACTCCATCCCCGTATGGATCAAACCCCTATTCACCGATGACTACTATTACGAGAGGTGTTGCAAGGATGGTCACACCATCAAGGATTGTCCTATGGTGAGAAGTTCCATTGTTTTTCTGAATGCTAACTTCTTCATTGAGGACACACATTTCAAGCTTTTTATGAACAAGAATGGCAAGGTGAATGCAAAGGCTTTGGGACCACCAAACAAGAAGAGAAAGGTCAAGAGCATATGGGTGCCTAAGTGCATTGAAGATCTTGAGAGGTCAATGAAGTACAAGTGGGTACTCGAGAACAAGGCCTAGATGAAGGTGGTGGTGGTGGACCGAGAGCTTACTTGAAGATCAAGTGAAGTCCACCACAAGTGACATGGACCTCAATGATATATCTACCCATGAGGGAGGTACCCGTGTTTGTTCTTGGTAGTTGTAGTGTGTTCTTTCTTCTCTTGCACTGCATGGTCATTAGGACTCCTTTGGGACTAATATGCTTTGCTTCCATGCATGTGTATATAACGAAAAGAAAAACACATAAAAAAATTAGTCAATGTCCGGCCCACTCAAGATAGCTATAAGCAAGGGGGAGTGCTTGAGATGGTGGTTTGGCTTCTCTCAAAGCAAGGGTATGGCTTATAGTGAGTAAGCTTGAGAGGGGTTCAAACTTGACATTGTTAGGTTTCCTTTGTGTCTTGTTTAATATTGCTTGCATTCATATGGCATGTTTACTTTCAATGCATATGTAAAATACTTGTTGCATGCATCATATAGGAAACACAAAGGAGGCTTGTCATATTTGGAGATATATGTGCCTTATAGTCTATAGGAGATTACAACTCTGCATGTGTGACCAAAGTAAAGGATTGTGCTTCATGCCCGTTGAGCAAGGTCTTATGAACTCCGAGGTTGAACCCACTCACTTGGTTCATGGACTAAGGCTCATACATACCCATTTGGTTCTTAATTGCCTTGGTTCTTATTTGCTCGGTTCTTCATTTGGCATTTGTGAAAATTCTAAGGCCATATAGAGCTGCTATTTGAAAATGAGTGTTTGAGAGTTCCCTTCACGCTCCAAGTGTGGTGTTTATTTGTGTGTTAAGTGAGGGCACTTAGAGAATGAAGAAATTTCTTGATTCTACGAAATTTCCCATAGTGACCGTACAGTCCGCTCTAGGGACCGTACAGTCCGGTCAGTGCCCCTGTGCACAGTGCCACGGCGAATCTGGTCAATAGAGACCAGACAGAACAGTCCTTGAGGCTGTACTATCCGGTGTGTATGAAAGCCAGCAGACCCAGAGGTGACCGGACCGTCCGATATAGAGACCGTACTGTCCGGTCACAGTGATTGAAAACACGATGCCTCTTCAATCTATGACCGTTGATCACTCCATGATTTGATCTCGGCCGTCCAATTGCTTTTACATAGGTCAAAATCAAGAAGACTCTTGCCTTCGTCTCTGTTCGACCCACGATGCCGAGAACGTGCTCCCGCTGCCTCACTCCCTTCGCCGATGGCGTCACCCCCGTTGAGCCACCGCCATGCCCGAGCGTCCTCCACCTAGCTGTGCCACCCCTCGTCGGCCTTTACGCACTCGTGCTCAGCCACACGCCCCCGCGAACCCTAGCAGCCGCCACCGCCAAGCACCAGTGCCGCCGCAGAGCTACCGCCGCACCGCCTTGCTTGCTCGCCGTCACACGCCACCGCTGCTACCTACTCTCGCCCCCGCGCGCACGCACACATCTAGAGCCACCTCGCCGAGCTCCACCTCCGATTAGGGCAAGGTTGTCCCTTTTTCCTCCACCTCGATAGTCGGCAACCCAAAAGCATTAGTTTTTCAGCGATTGGTCATGAGATTGCTGCGGTTCTCGACTTCGGATTCCCTAGGGTATTGTGCTATTCTACAATTCACCATTATATGCCCTGAATTTTGAGCAAGTTCCTTAATTGATGCAATTGGATTAATATCCCATGTTTAGTTGCATTAATTAGGTAATTAGCTCAACCTAGGCTGCAATTAATTCTATGCCTATCTGTTAATTGCAATTCTATGGTTTCTCTCTCATTTAGTCTGGAATTAGATTTATTGCCTATTATTCGACTGCACACTAGATGACTCGCACTGGCCAGATAGAGTCGATGATCATTGTTGTCACATTGCTTCATTTGTCTAGTGGTCATTTCCTTCATTCCGTGCTAGGATTTCTATTGCGCATTCTCACCTAGCGATGCTTTGCTTGTATATTTATATAGGTTCTATGCTTATCCTATCTATACCCACGTGCGTGTAGTGACACTTGGCAGCATCAGAGATGGCATGTGGACAGGAGAAGGGAAAGGGCAAGGTGATAGAGAAACCTAGAGGCAAGAAGAGGACCAGGCTAGACCCAAAGTCAGAGAGAGCCAGACGGGTGGCCAGACACTTGGATGCTTGGAGACTTCCCGCTAGACACCAGGGACACGACTGATCATTGAGCAGACAAAGGACACCCAGGGCCTGAGGAGGAGTAGTAGTAGGAGGACACCCGCTTTGGCTATAGGAGCTGTAACAGCACCGTGGTCGCAGGGTACTCCGACTTCTCGATAGGAGAGGTCGTCGAGACCTGCGGAGCAGGGATGCTCTAGGTAGTAGGACGAGTCTGAGGAGGAGGAGAAGAGCTTAGAGTCAGAGTCTCAGAAGTTTGAGGACGAGGAGACTAAGCAGCCAGTGTAGACTGTGTAGTACATATATATACGGGATACTTATCCACTCGGTAATACGGCCGAGTGGGCCGGAGGCTCGGTTATGAAGCATTGGAGATGAAGGACCAGAAGATAACTACTCAGATATTTGTTTAGAGTAGGCTACAAGTTAGGTCAGGAGATATGATGTATAGATAGAATAAAATGTAATCGAATGATAGGTTACCATGTAAACCACTGCCCTTCAGTTATATAAGGAGGACAGGGGGTCCTCAAAGATCATCAGAACTCGTATTGGGAATCAAAACCCAGTGCGAACCCTAGAAATACAAGAACACCAAACATGACATAGGGTTGTTATCCTTCGGGAGGCTCGAACCTATATAAACCCTGTGTGCTGTGTCCATCGGCTTTCATACTCATACGCATACCTAGAATCACTATCGAGATTATCTCTCGACAGTTGGCGCGCCAGGCAGGGGCAGCGTTGAGTTTAACTTCGTTGAAATTGATGGCTTTCTTTGATGTCAAGTTCCACCCAGGAGACAAAATCCGCTTTGACGCCTTCAGCTTCGTTGTTGATGAGAACGGGAGCCTTGTCAAGCAATGCTTGGCGGAACTTCCGGTAGCTGCCATGCCATCAGATCCAGGGGTCGGCAAAGCCCCATCGGCCGACCACGATATCGGTCTGATCTACCGACTCCCGCTCGGCCTCAACAACGCAACGGCGGTTCTCTAGGTGGAAACCCTCCCGGGTTCGTTCTCAGCGTTGCCCATAGTGGACCGATCGGCAAGCCTGGCCGACTCGGATCTGACTGTGGTGGATCTCCCGACTCCTTGCATGGAAGAGTCGGATGAAGATCCCAATTTTTTTCTCGAGTCAAGATTAGAAGCCACAATCGGCGTCAGCCATGAGTCAATCCTGGACTTGATCAAAGAGCCGAGTGATTCTGAAAGCTGCTCATCGGATTACTACAAGGACTTCATGGTAGCACCGGCTGCCCCAGGAGGAGGCGCTGTCAGGGAGACATCCGCGACAGGTGCCGCACAGGGGGCAGCAGCAGATGTAGATCGTCAGGATAAGCAGGAGACCGAGCTTGAAGACGATGACCCAGAAGCTGACACTCCTCCGCTCCGACAACTGGACGCTCGTCAAAATAGATCCCGGGTCGTGCAGAACTTGGACATGTGCGACCTTACCTTACAACTAGACGGTGAGGAGGTCATCAAGACCCCGCAACACAACATCACAGTTGCGGCAGCCCTGCTGAACTCGTTAGAGCCTATGCTCCAAGTAAGCCCAGAGTTGACACCACAGGTCAACACGTTGAAAGCGCACATTAAGGCGGCAGCGGTACTAGAGATGCACAACACGTGTTCTATGCCGAGTAAATCAGCATCAGGCACTGCTAGCTCTGTGCCTAGTCAGGAAAGAAGAGATCGGCAACGAACCGACCGGCAGGCGACCCCACCAACTGAACCACGATGGCGACCTATCGCGGACTACCATGACCGGAACCCACATGCTGATCTTCGTAGCGGCATACCACCACGTGATGCCCGGGTCCGGCTAAATAGTAGGTATCAAGAGCGGGATGAAGCAGCCCGCCGAGAATATGAAGACGAACAATGTCGCCGTGGCTTCGTTGACGAGCGGTACTACGAGCGCAATGATAGAAGAGAGCCGCCTCGAGATGATCGATATTACGATCAACGGAACGATGGATGGCGCGAGGTCAGACATCGCCAAGAAGCTGGTCGCGAACGGGAGCGAACACCCACCTTCAAGGATTACGATGACGAGGCCGACATCAGGGCCTTCACCTGAGAGTTGTGAACTGTCAACTAGCCGACTAGCTTTAAACCAGTCAGCATTGAGAAATACGACGGCAAGATAGACCCGCGTGATTGGCTCCATGTATACACGACGGCCATCTGAGCACTCGGTGGCGACAACTTTGTTATGGCCAATTATTTGCATGTATGTTTGGCCCCAGTAGCCAGAACCTGGCTCACTACTCTGCCTGCCAATTCCATTAGTTCCTGGGTGGAGTTGTGCAAGCAGTTCACGACCAAATTTCAGGCAACGTTCGATAGGCCCAGGAGTCACTGGGAGCTCACCAGGATCAAGCAGCGGGAACGGGAGCCGTTGTAAGAATACATCCAGCGCTTTTGCCGAGTGAAGAAAACCATCCCCAACATCTCAGATGCTCAGGTCATCGCTACCTTCTAGGGTGGGCTTCGTGATGACGACTTAATCAAGAAGATCGGTAGATTGGATGTTGCCAAAAGTCTGACAGTCAAGGAGCTGTTTACCATGGCCGATAAGTACGCAATTGGCAATTTTGCGCTTTTCCAAGTTCGTCAATACGAGGACAAGGTGCCACGAAATTGCGGTTAGACGGTCCCGTCCAATTACAATAAGGACGACGACAGGAAGCGAATGCAGGACAGAATGGTTGCAACCACCGAGCGTCCTAACCGAAAAAGACAAGTCACTCAGCATGACTTCGACAAAATGCTTGAAGGCCCTTGTCTGCTGCATGACGCCGCTCACAAGGTCAAAGAATGCTTTAAGCTGAAGAGTTTTGCACACCATGCTCTGAAGGTCTGCAAAGAGCGCCCCTGGATTCCTAAGGTTGGCAAAAAGGATGCGGACGAGGAAGATGAAGAGAAGGAAGAGTTCCAAGACCCTGAGCGCGAGGTCAACTACATCTATGGAAGATCTACGGCTCACTCGAAGCGCCAGCAGAAGATCCTTTACTGAGAGGTTCACTCAGTATCACCAGCAATCCTGCAATACCTTCGTTGGTCAGAAGTCCCGATAACTTTTGATTGGTCAGACCATCCAGATCAAATCCCTAGACCAGGCAAGTACCCAGTAGTACTGTCGCTGACTGTTAACAGAGTTCGGCTCCATAGAGTACTGGTAGACGGTGGAAGCAGCGTGGACATCCTTTTTGTGAAGACGTTCAAGGAGGTCGACATACCACGATCCCCCTCCGAAAAAGGTGCTGAAGGCCACGGTGCAGGCAGAGATTATGGAGTCAAAAAAGATTCAGCTAGATGATAATGATGTATCCAAGACAACGAATATTAGGGTCAAGCTAGATGCTAAATAGGAAAGTGCGCTCATCCTTTTCCTTCGTAACAATAAAGACATATTTGCATGGAAACCTTCTGACATGCTGGGTGTCCCAATGGAAAAGGCTGAGCACAAACTACATGTTCGACCGAGCGCTAAGCCTGTGCGGCAGCATCTTAGACGATTTTTGTAGGATCATAAGGACACAATTAGGAAAGAAATCAACCAATTACACGCGGCTGGTTTCATCAAAGAAGTATTTCACCCTGACTGGTTAGCTAACCCAGTATTGGTGCAGAAAAAGAATAAGGAGTGGCCAATGTGCGTGGATTACACCGGCCTTAACAAAGCCTGTCCCAAGGATCGATTCACCTTGCCTCGTATCGACCAAGTGATCGACTCAATGGCTGGTTGCACTTTATTGTGCTTCTTAGATGCCTACTCAGGGTACCATCAGATCCCCCTACATGAGTCCGACCAGCTGAAAACATCGTTCATTACACCCTTCGGAGCTTTTGGTTATACAACGACGCCTTTTAGGCTAAAGAACGCGGGCGCCACCTACCAGCGGACAATGCAATGATGCTTGGATAGCCAGATCGGAAGGAACACCGAGGCCTACATAGACGACGTGGTGGTCAAAAGCCGACTCGCTTCCAACTTAATACAAGACCTGGCCGAGACATTTGACAACCTTCAGAAGTACAGCCTGAAGCTGAACCCCGAGAAATGCGTTTTCGGTGTCCCGTCAGGGAAGCTACTCGGTTTCTTGGTCTCACAATGAGGAATTAAGGCAAATCTAGAGAAAATAAACGCCATATTGCGGATGGGACGCCCACATTCTCAGAAAGACATCCAGAAGTTGACCGACTGCATGGCCACACTTAGCGGATTCGTTTCACGACTCGGCGTCCGAGGATTACCTTTCTTACGACTGCTCAAGAAGCAGGATTCATTACTATGGGGGCTTCAAACCAATATCAATCGAGCCATGGGGCACTCGTCGTTCTTGTTAGTTTACGGATCCGAACCTATGTTGCCGACCGAAGTATTGTTTACCTCGTCGTGCATGGTAGCATATGAAGAAAAGACTTCCAACAAACATCGGTGTGATGACCTCCTATTGCTAGAAGAAAAACGTGATGTCACTCTAGTTCGGTCGGCCAAGTATCGGTAAAGCCTACGGCGGTATCACGATAAAAACGTCAAGTCATGGGATATCGCAGTAGGTGATCTGGTTTTAAAAGAAGTTCAGTCTACGTTTGGCAAGCACAAGCAGTCGGATCCATGGGAAGGACCTTGTTGACGGTTCTTAAGTGCTAAATATGACCGTCATTTGCTTGCATAAAAACTACAAAATAAAAAACCAACTAGTGGTAGGAGTTTATTACTAACAAATTCCACAAGTTTTGGTGATTATGTGTATGCAGGTGATTTACCATGGATTATTAATAAAACACAAGTAATTAAGGGAGAAAACACACCTTCAGCCAATCAAGAGAGAGCACATGGATTGAAGGGCCCATTTTCAATACCACACCGAAGAAACACACAAAACGACCCCGACATGTGGGATGAGGACCCGCCTGGCAGCCACCCTGAGGAAGCACAAGCCAGGAGGGCCCAGTCACAGGTCGGCCATCTGGGATGAGGACCCACCTGGCAGCCATCTGACTTCTATGATATTGTTCCTTTGATTCAATAAGATCTGCTCTTTACATGCTTATGGGTTCATTGTTCGTAATTGAATGCTTTAGTCTTTGAACAAGATTAGAGTAGTAATTCGTAGCATAGGCGTGGTGTCTAGGCTATATATTACCTTTGATTGCCGCGTGCTCCACGGATTGAAGAGGTAGACGGCAGGTGGTGACAGCCCTATCCGTCCTTAGTAACCCTCCACGTTCGGATACGTCGTAGAGCTGTAGGCCGGAATGTCCTGGCAGACCAGGGGGAAGCCGGCGCCTGAAGTAAGCATTAGAGTTCGACCTTACCTTGTCCTTGGTCCAATCCATCCTAGAATCCTCTCTACCCTCGCCTACCATATTCTTGTTGTCCCTGGACGAGCCCGATTCTTTGATAGTCCACACACGTTCCCCGTGGATTTCGATACCCTTGGAATACTCCTGGGTGAAACCTACTTCGACAGCCGTACGCTTGTAATTTATTACCATGAGTGACAGTAACATCCTGTTTTTTTTTATTTTAAGTATTTTAAAATTTTACGTGAATTAAATTAAGTTGTAGTTTTATTACAAGAAAAGAAAAGAAAAGAAAAGAAAAGGGCAGAGCCCTGTTGGCAGTTGGGCCAATTCTTCCTCCCCCCTGCCCCCGCGTAGGCCATAGCACGCAACCACCCCGCGCGCGCTCGGCCCATGCCGTGCCCCGCCCCACGCCGTGCCCCAGCCCCAAATCTAACCCTAGCCGCCGCCATCGGGCCTAGCGCCGCCGCCGCCGTCACCTTGACGTGCGCGCCAAGTCGAGCCTAGGGCCTCGTGCCTATATAAAGGCGGGACCGCAGCCACGCGTCGCCTTTTCTTTTTCCCCGACCCCGCCGCCTCCTGCGTACCTCGCCCACCGGCGCCGAGCTCCGCCGCCGACTCCCCACCATCGCCCGACCTCCTCGGCCCTTCCCGGCCGCGCGCGACACCTTCGGTGAGCTCCCCCCCCCCCCCCAATCCCCGCTCTCGTTTGCCCCCTCTCCTGCCGCTCCTAGGCCACCGGAGCGCCTCGCCGGCGAGGCCCCTCCCCTAGCCGTCCGATTTGGACCAGTGGTCCCGATTAGATCGGGCCGAAGGAGTTTGCGCCCGGTCCATGGTGGATCGTGGACCCCTCGGTCAACGCTGGTTCACGACCCCATGGACCTAGTCCACAGGAATTAAATTAAGTTAATTAATTTCTAATATTGATTCTTTATCTGTTAATGCCTAATTTTGCGCTTAGGCCCCTAAAGTTTAATTTAATTATGTTTTAGTCTTGTCTTTTTACACCTAGGCCCCTGAACTTATAAATAATTATATTTAGAGCCCTGACTTTTTATATAAATATTTTTCAGGACTGTATTTTTACAGAAAGGCCGCTAGACATTTTCTAAATATTATTTTAGTCCTGTAATTTTACAAAAAACACCCCTGTACTTATTTTTAATTATATTTTACTCCTGTACTTTTACAGAAACAACCTTGGACTTAGTATTAATTATATTTTAGTCCTTTCATTTTACATTTTAGTCCATAGATTTTCCATAAATTATATGTTCACACTGATATTTTACACTCTAGTCCCTATACTTTTTATAAATTACATTTTGGTCCCTAAAAATTTTCATAAGTTATATTGCATATGTACATTTTACAGTTTAGCCCTTATATTCTTCAAAAATTACTTTTAGGTCCGTTAACTTGCTTGTTTTTACGTTTTAACCCCTAAAATTTCAAATAGCCATAACTTTTCAACCGTGGCTCAGAACTGAGAAATTCTTGCACCAGAGTGATCGTAGTGTTTAATATTACTTATTCATATTGTCTTACAGTATTTTGCTGATTTTACTATTTTAACCCTAGACCTTTAAACCATTGTAACTTTTTAGTTGTTACTCAGATTGAGGCGATTCTTGCGCTCACACAATCATAGTAATGCGTACTTTCTCATAGTATTGTTTTTATTGTTGCTTGTTAATATGTGGTGTGTTGTTTCTTAGTTTGGTTGTATGCTTGTCTTTTCGGTGTGACGTTAGTAGACGACCAACAGTTGGAGAACTTTCAAGACCTCCAGCCAGAAGACTTTGAGCAGCAGCAAGGGGAACCAGGCAAGTGTCCTTGATGCATTTTGAACCTATGTTTTACATTTCCCTCTATTCTCTAAACATGCTTGTTAATATTGAATCCTATGTGTCATCATCGTGTTCCATATTATTTCTTGTCGCCTGGGTTCTAGTGTAGCTTATTAGTATGGGTACGTCATGCTTAGTTGCTATGTCGGGTTTCTAAGTGTCTAATGTTAATCTTGACTAATGGCTGACTTGAACATAATAATCATGAGGGATGGGTAATGCTTTTTAGCAACATGGAACATAGGTGATCCAAGCAGGAGGATGACAAGGATGGTGCGGGTATGCACGTTCGCTCGGTACAGTACTGTGGGATTGTGGTGGTACTTGCTTGGGATCATAAGAGTAGTTTGTGGAGCGGCCACCCAGGAAAACAACGTAAAGCACAGGTATGATATGGGTAGACTTGGTGGAGTATCAAGATGTCTTTCCAGTTTTACGGGCAGTCGAGGGATGAGGATGGGACGGTTTACTCTCGGACTCAGGCGATGGACGGTTCACTCCTAGCCACGGCGATAGAGGGGGCATCTGTAGGAACGGTTTAATTCCGCAATGGTGAAACCATAGCGTGGATTGTTTGCAAGTTGGGAAGCTCTTTGAAAGACCTTGTGGTGGTCTCTTGGCCTCACACCTACGGTAGTGTGATTTGGGCAACATGGAGGCTTTCTAGTCACTACATAGTGATGTAATCACCAACCTGTGGGTAAAGTTGTGCAACCTCTGTAGAGTGTGAAACTGTTAGAACAGCTGTGCTCACTGTCATGAGCGACCTGGATCCTCACACAGTTAGGATGGTTGTTTATGGGTGAACTTGGTGGGTAGCCAAGTTTGGTTTGGGCGGTGTAACCCTTAGTTTGCTACAGGCGGTGTAACCTGTAGTGCGGTTTCTTATGGGCGGTTTAACCCATGGTTGGCTACAGGCGGTGTAACCTGTAGTGTTGGTTTGATGAGATAATTTGGGACAACTTTTCACTTAGTAAATAGGAGTGCTATTCAAAAGGTCTAAGGTGTAGGGCTTACTTATGCAAATGAACCATTATGTTAGCCTTTCTTCTATTAAGCCTGCATGTCATATTTTCCCACACTTGATGAGTACGGCATATGCTCACCCTTGCTATTTCCCTTTGTTGCTATATACAATAAGCTACTGCTCAGAAGATAGAGAGATAAACTACATTGATGAAGGCTACTACTAGGCGAGCGTGTCCCCGATCGATTCCCTGTGGTGTTATGGTGTTTTCTGCTGCTATTTAGTTTGAGAGTCATTTCAGTCTTTAAAGACAATCTTTTATGTAATAATCGCACGTTGTAATAATGACATTGGTTATACTGTTATGCACTTATTGTCGCTATGTGTGAAACTTGTTCCTGGGCACACATATGAATAGCACTTGGTTTTATCCTTAAAATCGGGTGTGACAGAAGTGGTATCAGAGCCATGTCGACCATAGGACGCTAGTTTAGATAGAGTGGTCGTGTTATCCCTTGTTACTTTCACCAATGGAAAAAGGAACTCTGCAAGTTTGTATTACCTTAGCTTTTCTAGAGTCATTTAACCACTGAATGTAGTATGGATGTGGATGTGGGCGTGTGGTCAAATCAAGCTTCTTAACCATATTAGAACTCACCAAATTGTTGCAGCTTCCTCCATCAATGATGACATGTGCTCAGTGGTTCTTAATGACGAAGAAAATCTGGAACAAGTTATGTCGCTGCATCGTCTCGGGTTGCTGGATTTGTGTGCTAAGCACACACTGCATAATAATATTCATGTAGCTTGTGGTATCTCCGCCTCCAAAGACGAGGTCACCGCTGGTGGCAGCGACATCCTCCTCCTCATCCTCCACATCGGAGGTGCTCATGTAACCGTCATCATCTGTCGCCACATATGCCCGCCAACTTGGGCAATCTTCCTGCACATGACCGAGACCATGGCAGCGGTGGCACTGAATCCCTATAGTGTGTCCCGTCGAAGCAACAGAGGAGGCGCTACTAGCCGGTACCTGCACAGAATTTTTACCTGAGCGCGTCGAAGGGGCAGGGGCTGATCTTGGTGCTGCAGAAACAACACTAGCTGGTGGGGGCGGCCAGAAAGATGGCTTGGGTAGCCCGGAGTCCCCGTTGGCCGTGGTGGGTAGAAAGTCCTGGACTTGCTGTACTCCTCAAAAGCCTGGAAAAGTCCTTGTGATTCTTTCTCTGCAAGCATAGCATACTGGAAACCCTTGTTGAGGGTATAAAATTCTTTATAATCAAGGATGTCCTGAATTTCTTTTCTCAAACCAGAATAAAAGCGGCAAATCTGATCGTCTACTTTTTCAACCACAACACAACGAATCAAAGCCTTCTAAAGCTCACTAAAATACTCCTGAAGAGTTTTATCTCCTTGATCTAAATGCTGCAGTTTATTATGAATCTCTTTATAAAAAGAAGGAGGAACAAAACGATCACGCATAGCTACCTTAAGTTCTTCCCAAGTAGTAGGCAAATCAGTTTCAGTAGCTAGACCACTCCACCAAACAATAGCAAAGTCTATAAACTCACTAGTGGCTTGTCTAACTCTATGTTGTTCAAGAACAAGGTGGGCATTAAATTTTTGTTCTATAGTCATTTCCCAATCAAGGTAAGCATCACCATCGTACTGACCTGAAAACGAAGGAATTGAAAACTTAATTTTAGCATACGGGTCATCTAGAGCATGGTTACCTTGTGTGCGACGGTTGTGATTGTGGAAACCACCCATACCTCGAGGGTTATGTTGCAAACGACGGCGTAACCTTACGGTCCTTGTAGCTGACCTATCGACGGTGCCATCAGCCTTAAACACCGTTTCTTCATCATGATCGTCTTCAACATAATTGTTGGTGTTGGTGTTGGTGTTGGTGTTGGTGGTCTTATGAGCGGTCTCCAATTTGACGACCTGATCGGTTAACTTAGAGACTCTTTTATCCAACCTCTCAATGCTTTCTCCCAGGTGAAGCTTGGTGACGGCGTCGGTGACGGCCCTAGTGATCATCTCTGCTAAATCACTCTGAACCGCCTGCAAAGCCTTCTATAGCTAACTTTGGCTCACACACAATTTGGAGGGTGAAGCACCCTCTCCATCGCTTCCTGACATCAAAAACACCAAAAACAGGAAACAAAAAGTGAAGGTTATCCCTACAAAACTACTAAGCAGTGGTGCCTCTCAACACAGCAAAAGGAAGTTTCTTGCAAAGCTCTTACAAAGTTCTGAAAAAAACAAAGCAAAGGATACCAGGGAGGTGTGTTCGACAATTGCAAGGGTTACAAAATAACCTGTGTGCTGTCCAGAAGAAATATGTAGAGCTAGGAAAGCTAAATATATATATGTGAGTGGCACACAAATAAAAAATAGATAGTAAAGCTGAATAAGTGCCCAAGTAACTTGTCCCTAGTTGCTGGTGTAACTATGTCCTAGAAAGTTGTGATAGCAAATAAGAAACAAGGAGACAAAGGCACACAGTCGATAACAGGGGCTAAGTGTAAAACAACCAAACTCAGAAATTCCAGGGGGGCTAGATGGAGCACTAGTAGGAATCCCAAATTTATTTTATTTTATTTTATTTTTTTTGATATTTTTCTCCAAATCACTAACAAAGGGGGAGAAACCACAAAAAAATTCAGCTCAAACAGAGCTAGGAGGTGGCCTACAGAAAATCTTGAAGTTTCAGAAAACGTCGGGTTTCAACTTGAATGAATTTTTTCTTTATCTTCCCAAATTTTTTTCAATTTTTTGACGAGGGCACATAGGGCGTAGCATAGTGTGGGTCATCTCAACTTTTTGTCCAGAATCTCCTATAAACATTTCAGCCAAAACGGACAACCGAGTGAAAAGTTATGGCTGTTTTACCGAAGGGGTGCCGGAATCGGTTATGAAGAAACCCGGGGTTTGAGTGAAACTCGAGTCGGGTTTGGGGTCGGGTAGGAAATTTTTGGCGGGGTGGATGCAGCGGAAAGTGGAATTTATGAGAATTGGTCCGAGGTGTTGAGGGTGGGTTTAAGGTGGAATTAGGGTGGGCGTGTTGATCAATCAACCCTAGCACACAAAGCCGACAAAACGGAGGGTGGTGGAAGGGATGGCGGCTAGAGTTGCAAGGGAAACACTACTGACAACAAAAACACAAACTAAACCAGAGACTAAACAAAAACCAGGGCACAAACTCAACACTACTGATGTGAACAAGGGTTCCCAATCTTCTGATAGGTTCTAATAATCTTGATTAAGACGGAGCCAATACACAAATCGATCCAGCTTCCGAACGACACGTTCTAAATCCCGCAATCGCAGTACAACGTCTCCTCTAGTTATCAACCATTCAAGAATGATTGACCTCGCCGAGAAGGCTTATCCTTGCCTGCAAATCAAGAACACAAGCAAGAACAGAGAAGAATGCAACTAAATTTGCAAGTATACGATGAATCTCACAAGTTGGTGTCTCACAAACCGATCAAACGATAAAACTGTTATCAACAGAATAATCTAAGAAAAACCTAAACCATAATGAAGAGGTGGTGGCTGTATATGACGACCCTAAGGTCATGCAAGACCCCCTGGACGCAGCCCTAAGTGGGCTCAACTCGATACATGGCCCAAAGACCGATTACGGTGTCGCAACATGAGGACAGATTCTGGAAGACGAATTGTTTTGGTGATTGCTGACGGCTCGGGACGAATTTTGACATGGGACTGGTTGGGTTGGAAAGAAGTTTTCGTTATCTTTCCAGGCATATATAGAACGTCCAAATCTGAGTCCGTATGCGTCCTAGGCGTCCGTTTTAGTGCAGACTGGTCCTGGGCTCCGAAACAGACTCAAAGTCGGTTTTGATTGGGCCTCCACCTTGGCTTGGACGTCCTTGCTGGCCCATCACGCCTCCAATCATCTCCCCAACTATCTCATCATCGTCTCCATGGTTCCTAATAATAATTAATTCATTAGGTAGCAATCTATTCTCAAAACCACATAATAAAAACATTAGAAACGATCTCAGCGGTAAATTCAGGTGATGCACATGAACTTTCATCTTAGTTGGAGGAGTGTTGTGTGTATCCATGGGTGTGATGTACTCATCATTCTCCCCCTTTTGAATTAGACGCGTCCTCGACTCCATGTCATCCCTTTCTCCCAATAGTGGTCTCAAATCTGAAACATAAAATATAGAACTATTCCCAAACTTGGGATACAACTCATATTTATATGCATTATAAATTTATCATCACAATGTGAAACTACAGTAGAACGCATGCCATGCAAATTAATGACCTCTTTGAAAACTTGCTCAGCAATATAAACATCATTCTTCCTCTTATGATAAGATAGAAAATGTGTGATCTTAAAAACACTAGAAAAACA
This sequence comes from Eleusine indica, assembly GCA_030378355.1. Lineage (NCBI taxonomy): Eukaryota > Viridiplantae > Streptophyta > Magnoliopsida > Poales > Poaceae > Eleusine > Eleusine indica. The sequence continues at coordinate 19,955,010 of CM059497.1, forward strand.
TGACATGGCATGGTAATTGTTATTGCAGTTTTCTAGTTCATCATTTGGTTGCACAACACAAGGAGGATTCATGTTTGAGCAAATATAAACTTTGTGCACCATAAATACACCTCTATGATCATAGTTTCCTATAGCATAAAAATTGTTTCTTGTTAGTAAAGGCAATTCAGTTTGAGAAAACATTTGCTTCTCTACGGTATTTTGATCACAAAGAACATCAAATTCAATATAACGCAAAGTACTTAGAGAAGACAATAATTTATGCTCATTATTTTCACATGTTATTAAAATCAAATGTTTTATTTCAGCACTAGTAGGTGAATCATAAACAACAACATCAAGCTCATTAATTTGTTGTGGGAAAGGTATAAGTGAAGCAGTGGCACACAACTTCTCTTTACCAAAAGGATTAGTAGATAAATCAACTTGTGGCAATGACAAATCAAGACAAGGTTCCAATGCAACAAGATTGTTGGAACAATTCAGTACATTAGGAAAGTTCTTACTTGAAACAACAATTTGTTCTTTATCTTTCTCATTATCTTCTTCTTTGCGTAGAAGCTGAAATGTATTAGTTGCAATAAGAGGCAAGGAAATATGTTCATCCTCTAGGAATTCAGATTTTAATGAAAGTGTTGCAACATTTGAAACAGCCCATTCTATCTTAAATGGTTCATTCTTTCTTCTCTCAAGTCTTTGTTGATCCTCTTCTAAATTTTAGCAGCAGACATAGGTTTAAGAGTAACTCTTCTACTATTGTATTTAAATGAATAGCTATTAGCAATGGTATTGTGCAAAGAATTATTTGTAGAAATCCAAGGCTTACTCAATAACAAATGACACACTTGCATAGGCACTATATCAAAATCTGCATAATCCTTATAAGAACCAATAAAAAATTCAATGCGTGCAATTTTATCTACCTTTATCTTACCACAAGAATTTACCCATTGGATGTAATATGGACATGGGTATGGCTGTGTGGTCAAGCCGAGCTTCTCGACCAATTCCAAGCTTGCGATGTTGTGGCTACTCTCTCCATCAATGATGACACGACAACGTCGATCCTTCACAACAAAGTGAGTCTGAAACAAGTTGTTCATTTGATTTTGCTCTACCTTCTCCATTTGAGAACTAAGCACTCGTTGTGCTACAACACTTGTATCAACCTCATTTGACACCATCGACTCATCACCATCGGTGTTGTAACCTGTCATTATTAGTAGAAAACAAGAAAACACACAAGAGTATATTTTCCTATCACTACTATTTGATCACAGTGGAAACTCTCAACAAGCAAATGGCAGCACCTAACTGAGTTCTTACAAGATTCTTAATGGCAAAACAGAGGATACCTCGGAGAGTGTGATCCGATGATTGCGAGGGTCTAAAGTTCTGTGCCTATTCAGAAGGATATATATGGAGCTAGGTAGGCAATTTATAGTAGCAAGGATTAGCAAAATTTTAATTCAGAAATTGCAAAACTGAATAATAGTCCCAAGCTAGTCTATGTCACCGGCCTAAACTTGTCTCGGACCTAGTTCAAGCAAGCAAGTAAATGGCTCAACAAAGGACACCAAGGCTGCAAGCAATTCTGATTTTTTTTTTCTTCTCCTTTCATTTTTTTCTTTTGTTATAGGTGCAGCTTTTTCTTCTTATTTTTTTTTTAGCACCTCTTTGCCTTTTACTTCTTTCATGATTTTTTTGACACAGAACTGCAGCAAGAGTTGCGAACTTTATAGCATAAAGGAAAAACCTGAACTTTCTTTTTTGCACTCTTTACATAAGGAATAGATGTACATGTAGAACTAAACCGACAATTCTCATATGCAACAACGTGCAGCAATCTCTTGACTCAAGGAACAACGTGCAACAGAAAACACTCTAAGTTTCTTTTACGCACAAAAAGTAGAAGGCTAGATGTTAAATAAATATTTAGTGCAAACAATTCTAGCAATACTATTCTCTCAACGTGTGCAACAATATGATTTTTTTTCTTGATTGTCTATGAATAAGGACAAACACATTGACCTTGTAGGGACTAACATTCAGAAAAGCGAACTAAACTGAAAATTGCAAGGCACAAGGGGGGTAGGACAGCGGAAACACGACGAACAAATATTTTTGTATGGCAATTTTCTGGACTCTAGGATTGAACAAAATAACAAGGATAAGGGTGAACCTAACAGTCTACCTGAAGCTCTGATTACCACTTGATGTGAACAAGGGTTCCCGATCTTCCGATAGGTTCTGATAATCTTGATTAAGGCAGATGCGATACACAAATTGATCCGGCTTCCGAACGACACGTTCGGAACCCCGCAATCGCAGCACAATGTCTCCTCTGGTTATCAATCATTCAAGAATGATCGACCTCGCCGAGAAGGCTTATCCTTGCCTGCAAATCAAGAACACAAACAAGAACAAAGAAGAATGCAACCAAATTTGCAAGTATACGATGAATCTCACAAGTTGGAGTCTCACAAACCGATCAAACGGCAAAACTGTTATCAATAGAATAATATAAGCAAAACCCAAACCCTAATAAAGAGGTGGCGGTTGTATATGAGGACCCTAGGGTCGTGCAAGACCCCTGGACGCAGCCCTAAGTGGGCTCAACTGGATACATGGCCCAAAGACCGAATACGGTGTCGCAGCACCAGGACAGATTATGAAAGTCGAATTGTTTTGGCGATTGGGCCTCAACTGGATACATGGCCCAAAGACCGATTACGGTCCGTATGCGTCCTGGGCGTCCGTTTTAGTGCAGACTAGTCCTGCGCTCCGAAACAGACTCAAAGTCGGTTTTGATTGGGCCTCCACCTTGGCTTGGACGTCCTTGCTGGCCCATCACGCCTCCAATCACCTCCCCAACTATCTCGTCATCATCTCTATGGTTCCTAACAATAATTAATTCATTAGGTAGCAATCTATTCTCAAAACCACATAATAAAAACATTAGAAACAATCTCACCTGTAAATTAGGGTGATGCACATGAATTTTCATCTTAGTTGGAGGAGTGTTGTGTGTATCCATGGGTGTGATGTACTCATAAACTACGGACTCTGAAATTGAAACATGCAAAGGCTAAACACGTGGTTATGGGCGGGGGAATTTTTTATTTTTGGTTTTTCTGTGGACGATAGGAAGAACACGAAAACAAAACTAAAGGGTAGTGCGAACCTGACGGTGCACCTGAAGCTCTAATTACCACTTGATGTGGACATGGGTTCCCGATCTTCTGAAAGGTTCTTGGTAAGTTGATTTTGTCGGAGGCGACACACAAATCGATCCGGCTTCAGAACAACACGTTCTAAACCCCGCAATTGCAGCACGACGTGTTCTCTGGTTATCAACCGTCCAAGGATGATTGACCACACCGAGAAGGCTAATCCCTGCCTGAAAATCAAGAACACAAGCAAGAACCACAAAGAATGCAACACAATTGCAGATGTATGATTAAACTCACGAAGTTGGGGTCTCACAAACCGATGAACGGCGACACTGTTTATGAACAGAATTGATCTAAGCAAAACCTGAACCCTAATGGTGCAGTGACGGCTGTATTTGAAGACCCTAGGGTCGTGCAAGACCCTCTGGACACGCCCCTAATTGGGCTCAACTAGATACAAAGCCCAAAGGCCAAAAATAGGCGACGCAGCACCAATATAGATTCTGGACCCTCTCTTGTTTTGATGATTTCTGATGACTCCGGATGAATTTTGACATGAGGCCGGCAGCATTGGAAAGGAATTCTCCTTACCTTTCCATGCATATGTAGAACGTCCAAATCTGGGTCCGTATGCGTCCTGGGCGACCATTTTAGTGCAGACTGGCCCTGGCCCCGAAACAGACTAGAACTCGGTTTTGATTAGGCCTCCACTTTGGCTTCCAAGCCCTTGCTGGTCCTCCACGTTCCCAACTCCTTTTCACATCATCTTCTGGTCGTCTCCATGGTTCCTAATTATAAAATAATCATTAGGTTGCAAACCATTCTTAAAAGTAACATATAGCGAAGAACGTAGGAACGAGCTCACCTCTAAATTTAGTCGTCGTGCACGAGCTCTAGTCATTGGACCTTGCAAGTACAGAATTGGAGGAGTGTTGTGTGTATCCATAGGAGTGATGTCCTCATCACACTTTGGGTATATAGAACTGCATATAAAACTCCAATTGGCATGTCACCTTATCAAATTATCTTTGGGAAAACATGCCACTTGCCAGTTGAGTTGGAGCATCGAGCACACTGGGCCATCCGAAAGTGGAACATGAACCTAGATGAAGCCGAACGGCACAGAAAAATGCAGATATCTGAGCTAGAAGAATGTAGAAGCAAGGCCTATCATAGTGCCAAGACATATAAAGAAAAGACTAAGAGATGGCACGATAAGAAGATCAAGATAAAAGAATTCAAGCAAGGTGATAAGGTGCTGCTCTTCAATTCTGGAGTGAAGCTTAAAAGTTTTCTTATAACCCGATAAAATTCTTTAAGGTAAATGGCCAACGCCTAAAAGTTTTCTTAGAACCCGATAAAATTCTAGATGAAGACGTAGATGTTATTGAATTAATTGACTTCAATGCATTACCATAACTCTACTTGTTTCATCTTCGAACTTCCTTAGATATGTGACTCTCTGGCAGTCATACCAGTAGATTTTTTGCTTCCACTTGTTTGTTTGTTTTGAATAAAGATCCAGGTCAAGGAACAAGTGTGGGGGAGGCTTTCGGGAACATCGACGCACAAACAGAGATAAGCACCTCAACAATGTGCAACATGACGCAACAAAGACCAAGACGTCAAAGAGCGATGTCATTTGGCCTAGAAGCAAGTCGACCGACCCCATGGTCGGGCGACCCAATCCTGGCACCTCTCGGCCTCCCCTTTCCTTAGAGCGCTGGTTTGCACGTCCTATCCCTCATCCTCCCTGATTTTTGAGTTGAATTTACGTTAGCATAATTATTAAAATCAACTCAAAATAAAAAAAATTGAATCTTGTGTATCTCCATGATCATGCTTCAATTTGGTTGACTTGCATGATCCTTATTCCTAATTCATATACCTGTTGTTCATGAAAAATATATTAGGAAAGCATGTCACCTAGGTTGTTGACTTATGAGATATGGTTTGACAAATGAAATCTTGCTCTTATGCTTATGTACTTGGGAATTTTGTAAAAAGATGCCTACTCCTCAATGACGTAATTTTCCTACCAAAGCCATATAATGATTTTCTTGAGAAACCTTATACATATGCTGCTTGTAGTTTCATTGAACTTCGTCAAATTGTTGTGACCCCAGTATGAAACTAGTTATGTTTTATTGATTAAGATCATGTGCACACCCACCATCATATGCTAAACTTCCACAATGAGAGATAACACTATCATCTTCCACTGCCATTTCATAAACCACTCTATTTTTTTTTGTGATCTCTCTAAATATTTATGCAAAAGAGACATGGCCCAAAAAAAAATAAAAAAAAGGGGAAGAAGAAAGAAAGAGAAAAAGAGATAGCCATGTTCTCTACAGTGAATCAACCAAAAGAGAGAGAGGTCATTTCAAATAGGAGTGTGCACATGTTTGGTCATAATTCATAAATTGATTTTTCTGTAGATCCGGTCTTTGGCTTAGTAATATATGAGACTCTAGTATGCCTTCTTTTATCCCTTACCCTGAGCTCCACATAACCCAAAATAAATTAGAGGTAGGATGAAAAAGGCAAAGTCAAGTGCCTTGGTTAAGAAAATACACATTGAATGCCTTGAGAGAATCATTTGAGGAGTATGGCTATGCTTTATTTGAAAAAAATCTTTTCAAAAATCCAAGTTACATAGCAGAAGGAGGCAAGTAATCTAAAGTCAGGACTGTTCCATTCGTCAACCCGCCAATGTAACATGATAGACACCTACATATTCATGGATATAGGTATGATATGGAATAATTTGCATGCTAGTATTATACCATGGGAAGTTATGATTATACTTAGTTTTTTGTTCTTTACTCGAGGATGAGCGAAGGCTAAGTGTGGGGGAGCTTGTTGACGGTCCATAAGTGCTAAATATGACCATCATTTGCTTGCATAAAAACTACAAAATTAATAACCCACTAGTGGTAGGAGTTTATTACTAACAAATCCACAAGTTTTGATGATTACGTGTATGCAGGTGATTTACCACGAAGTATTAATAAAACACAAGTAATTAAGGGAGAAAACACACCTTCAGCCAATCAGGAGAGAGCATATGGATTGAAGGGCCCATTTTTAGTACCACACCGAAGAAACACACAAAACGACCCCGACATCTAGGATGAGGACCCACGTGGCAGCCACCCTGAGGAAGCACAAGCCAGGAGGGCCCAGCCACAGGTCGGTCGACCCAGGCCTGCACCCTTTTCTCCTGGGCTTGCACATGGAGGCTCCTGGTTGATCCTTGAAGGCGGTGGGCAGGGTGTTTCTTGGCGGTTACTCCTCTTTGCCAACTTATAGAGGTTATAAATAGGAGGGTGTTGCTTCACACTCGCACACACAAGAAGAGAAATACTTGAGCTCCACTCAAAAAGGCGAAGCACTACCTCCTTAGTGCTTAGAGAATAGGGAGAGAGTGAGGGGTAGTTCGGGGAAGTGCCGGCCCATCGGCACTCTTCCCTAATCTTGTACCTCGACGGAGTCTTGCCGTTTCAAGTAAGTCTTCAAGATTCTTCTGTGGTATTGTTCCTTTGATTCACTAAGATCTGCTCTTTACATGCTTACGGGTTCATTGTTCGTAATTGAATGCTTTAGTCTTTGATCAAGATTAGAGGAGTAATTCGTAGCATAGGTCTGGTGTCTAGGCTATATATTACCTTTGATTGCCGCGTGCTCCACGGATTGAAGAGGTAGACGATAGGTGGTGACAGCCCTGTCCGTTCTTAGTAACCCTCCACGTTCGGGTACGTCGTAGAGCTGTAGGTCAGAACGTCCTGGCAGACTAGGGGGAAGCCGACGCCCGAAGTAAGCATTAGAGTACGACCTTACCTTGTCCTTGGTCCAATCCATCCTAGAATCCTCTCTACCCTCGCCTACCATATTCTTGTTGTCCCTGGACGAGCCTGATTATTTGGTAGTCCACAGACGTTCCCTGTGGATTTCGATACCCTTAGAATACTCCTAGGTGAAAGCTACTTTGACAGCCGTACGCTTGTGTTTTATTACCATGAGTGACCGTTGGAGTCAACAAACCTTTTATCGAAAAGGAGGTCACTCGGCCAGGTGCATACCGGTTGATGCGCGAGGATGGGTCAGACCTTCCTAGTTCTTCGAACATATCTCAGCTACATCATTTTTATGCTTAGCTTTAGCAGTTTGTTTATATTTGTACACATCTAAATTTTCAATAAATACATATAACTTGTGGCCATGATAATTTTTCATACAATTTACGATTTCTGTGAAATAACCTCTTACCTTGTTTAATATAGTCATGACTCAAATTTTGATTCTTGGTATTACCACAACTTGCACATGTTGACCAAGTGGTTCTTAATCCCCAGGGTTCATGTGGTCTGTTGTGGACCGAGTCAATTTTCTAAATTCGCATATGCTTAACCGAGTGGGTTCTTAGTCTCCATGGTTCATATCGGTTATTGGGAACGTTGTTTAGAATGTTGACATGCGTTGTGTATTGGTTGTGAGTGTTTAACACGAGTTCATACAATACATAAACAAAGCAGCATGGCCCAAGAATTTGTCACAATACTGGTGATGGGTCTAGATCCTAAGGGTCTACTGAATTACATTTCATTACATCATTAGTTGTGAAATATTGTCTAACAACAGTAATACACACCATTACACTTTGGGTAATTGTTGACTTTTGCTAAGCCATATTAATAAATCATTCCCGGCACGGGGCCAGAAACGGTTCACTAATATGTCCTAGAGTCAAGTAGGTAAAATCCGCAAGCGCACGGAGAATACCGCTGTAGCATTTCACCCGGAAGTATTCAGGGTATCGTATTTGTTTATCCCAAAGGAAGGTTATGATCAAGAAGCGTTACTAACATATAAGATCATGTTAACAATTAGCAAGGATATCTAACCAAGACAGGCGGGTACATGATAATAACCGGGTAGTGTGACACACACAGAAGATTCCTACTAAATAAATAAAGTCTAGTGGAGGAAAGACTAGGCTAAGCTACTCCTACTATACATTCCTATACAGTTGCATAGCCTAAGTAGAATACATACAGACCCACACTCAGGTTCAGCAGTCAATAGTATAGCACTTCAGGCACGGACTTACCCCTGCATCCACAGGCGACTTCCGCCAAGAGCCTACGCACTAGCCTAGCGGGGAGGATTTCAAAGGACGGACAGGGCTGTCACCACCTGCCGCCTACCTCAACGAACCAGTAGACTAACGAATAATTGATGCAAATCAGTCACCCAAGTACCATACTTGCATGACCAAAGAGCACTCTGCCCCTCCGCGATTACTATTAACGAGGCAGAGGTACCGTACGAATACGATCACCAAACCCATGCTATACTTTATCAGCTAAAACTAAGCATAGAGACTATAACATATAAACTAGACTATAGTGACGGTATATAACTAGCATGACAATAGTAGTATAATAAATATAAACTACTATCACACAAGTAGACTATACTATCACATATATGGATCACAATATCAAACAAGAAACTCATGACCCAAGCACAACTATATAGAAAAAATATATATATTGATAAGAGCAAAGTCTTACAAAAGGGAAAAGATACAAGAGCCATACCAATTCCAAGTGAAGACTTGGGACTAGAGAGCTCTAGACTCAGCCTAACTCCACTAAAACTCCAAGAACTACTACTAACAAGAGAGAAATGCTTCTTGTGGTGTGTGTTGGAGTGAAGGCCCTCACCCTCTATTTATAGCCTCCTAACGTCGGTTTCAGAGGAGTAACCGCCACGGAATCCCCCCAAACCGCCATCAGGGAGTCCTCTGGAGCCTACACGTGGAAGGCCAGGCGGAGAGGGCGCCAGGCCAGGTCGCCCGACCTGACCGGGTCGGCCGACCTGGGGGTGGCCCCTCCTGGCCTGTGCTTTCTCCAGGTGGCTGTCCTGTGGGCCCTGACGTCGGTTTGCGCGGTATTACAGGGAGTTACATCGGTTAAGTGCTGAAGGTGGGCTCCTTAATCCGTGTGGTTGCTCCTGATTGGCCGAAAGTGTGTTTTCTTGCCTTTTGAGGTGTTTCCTTCACATTTCCTCCTGCATGCACAAAGTTCTCCAAGTACAAGTGGAACTATATTATTGTGATAAAGCATGCGTGTATGAAATGCCAAATTCTCCTTTATTTGAGTATAGTTGACGGTTGAAAATGGTACTTAACAGCCGTCAACAAACTCCCCCAAGCTAACCCTTTGCTCGTCCCGAAGCAAAGATAAACTTAAGTTGTTGATGAAGAGTTGCTACAATGTCCTACTCCTCAATAATACTATGCGCACAACAAAGTACTCTTCCTAGAATTAAATATGTTGGCACATAACTTACCCATTTACCTCGATCCATGGGGCTTTTACACCTCATTGTCTTGGGCGGTTGAGAGATAGAACAATTGCAGGGCACCAATCACTTGCTCTAGATTCCGCTATGTTATTCCGGAGGTTTTCAAAAGATTTTGAAAATAAAAACCAAGTTCCTCAAATGATTCTCTCGGATCACTCAATATGTGTATGATTCCTCGCCAAGGCAAAGTGTTGCCTATAATCACCTACTTCTAAATAAGGCTTTATGTGGAGCTCAAGGTAGGGATATATGAGGCACTCATGTTCACATAATATTGCTATGTCAAAAGACCGGATCCAAGAAAAACATCAATTCAAACAATCTTGATCAAGATGTGCAAGTGTGTGGGAGAACGGAGGAATGGTGGATGGGAAGAAATAACTCCTTTTTGAATTTTCCTTCTCTCTTTTGGAGTTTCTAGGCTATGGCTATCTTTTGCTTGCTCTCTTTTTTTTTGAGCATTTTTTTCTTTTCTTTTTGCATAGCCATAGTCCTAGTTTGCAATGAATATTTTGAGAGAGGAATTTTGTAATGGATATATGGAGTGTTTCTTTGGATGGATGGATGGATAGTGGCTTTCTTCCGGTGTAGAAGAATAGCTCACGGTGGATATGGTGGATATGGTGGATGCTATCTTCTTGATTTAGAACGATAGCTCATGGCGGTGGATGTGTGTATATGATCTTGATCAAGAAAGCATGAAAAGAGTTCTACTAGGGTCACAACAATTTTGACTAAGCTCAATGTGAAACAAGCAGCATATGTGTAAAGGTTTTCAAATGTAAACACTACATATGGCTGTGGTGGGAATTTCATCATTGAGGAACTTATCAATTTGTCATTTTGAAAAATAAAACTCCGGAATTCAAGCTTTACGTTGAGCAAGATCATAGCAGCCCTATCTATCATATCATACCTCTCAACAACTTAGAACTAGAGAATGCATATGCTACCCACAAGATTCAAGTTCAAGGCAAGATTTACCAACAAACCTAACTCTTGAGAGAGTACTAAGTTGTAAACTAGCATTAGAGAGGAATAAAGGACAGAGCAACTATTCATCATCTCAACATAGGAAAATTATACACATTCATACCGCGCAAGAAAAAGGGAAATATTTTTGTTCTTTTTATGTTTTGCAAATTTTTATGGTTTTCAGATTTTATAAATTATTTTTTTTTTGGATTTTCAGATTTAGCAAATGCAAGAAATAAAGGGAAGGGGAAAGATACAAGTTACCGTGAGAAGGGGGGTCCTCCCCCAAGCTTGTTCTTGCTCATATCTGCTGGTTCGGGTCGTAGCCTTGGGAGTGGAAGAAGGCATCCCAATTGCTCTGATTCTGAGCCATCATCGCGTTCAGCTGGCGGAATTGGTTGTCGCTGAAATTCTGCCATTGCTGGGTGTCGGCGACATGTTGCGTGAGAGTTTGTTGCATGCTCTCGGTGCGCAAATCAATGTCGTTCACCCTCCTTGTCAACTCGGCCATCCCATAGTTGAGTTCACGGAACCCACGGGATGAGAATGACCGAGTGGCAAAGGATGGCGGTCCGCTTGAACTTGATGACGTCTGCATGGGGTAATCGTACTGAGATTCCCATGCTCCGGCCTGCCATGTTGATGCACCCGCCTCGTCCTGTGGCGGGGGCTGCTCCCATACCGGATCTCCGGTCGGAGTGTGAAACTCCGGTGTAGGCTCCATATGCCTACGGGAACGTGTCGGTCGCCCTGAAACACTATGCCTGCGAACTTCTCCCACTGGCTCAAGTGGGAGGGTTAATGCCCGACAGTGATACAAACGAAGACCCGGGTTAGGTAACGGGAATTCATTTGTATACCCGGGGAAGTGATAGATCAAGGTATTATTTGGACCATGTTTCAAAGTATGTCCTTGCACAAAATAGTCCTCGCCTAGAAATTCTCTATCTACCGTCAAATATTCAACATGAACATTCTCAAGCAGACCACACTTCTGCGCAATGCGAGTAACTAAAGAGGTGCACTCAATTGGTCCTGTCAACTTTATATTGTCTAACCATTGATCAATCATGCATTCCGCGGGTGACACCCTAATTTTCTTAACCCTTGTCGGACAACCCTAATGTCACCTCGAGGAAACAAGGTCATAGCCAACCACACATGCATAAATCTAAGTGTAGGATTATGGATGGCACTTGTTCTAGGCTTGGGACCCCACTCGTTTCCGGAAATCTTTTTCCAAAAACTTTCTTTATGGAACCCCTTTAGCGCTTTATCTAAGTCTAGCCTACATTTAGGATTTAGACCTAGCATAGCATGAAGATCACCCTATGTGACCAAGCGCTCTTGCCCAAACAAGCGAAAAGAAATGCCTTCATCATACTTTCTAAGGGTGCATAAAAACTGCATAGTAAGCAAACGAGAACCCGGCTCATCTACTTCTACGAAATTTAGCCAACCCATAGTGCGAAAAATAGAGGCAAATTCTTCTCTCATACCTATTTTCTCGAGGAAGTCCGGATCGAAGCGTCGGGTGTGGGCGAATGGCCGTTCTCTCTTGAGCGCGATGGCTTGGCCCTCGCGGTCGTCCTTGATGTCGAGATGCTCCTCGGTGATGAGCAAGGCCGGCCTTTCCTCCGGAATTTCAGCTTCGGGGTCACCATGCCCCGGACTTGGTGTGAGCTCGACGGAGGATGCTTGACTCGTGCTTGCACGAGTGCTTTTTCTCCGCTTGATTCCGGCGACTTGCTTCATTCGGTTGAACATGGCTGCACACAAGAACAAACACAAGACAAGAACAAAAACAAGATCGAACAAGTGTTCGGGTGAGTGTTAGTGAAAACGACAAACCCGAGCTTCTCCGAAATTGGTTTTCTTCTCTCAACAACTTGCAAATGCACTAAAACAGAGGGGAAATATTTTTTTTTTGGGTTTTTGGGGCTGTGGTAAAGTTGAAGAACACAAAATTTTGGGAGAGCAACAAGTGAGCAAAGGAGGGGAGTGAAAGATGAGCTTGGAATGGTGAAGCTCCTCCTCATGGGCGGTTTTTATAGCCAAGGAAGCAAGATGGCCGTTCAGAGCAACGGCCATATAGCCGTTGGGAGAAAGGAGCACAGGAAAAGGTGGGGCCAGGGGGTCGGCCGACCCCACCAGGTCGGCCGACCTGGCAGGTGGGCCTCCTGGCAGCCCCCTTTTTCCTATGTGTTCCCCAACGGCTAGGGGATTTGTCCCCAGCTGCCTTTTTGCTCAAAAAGCTCGACAAAAAAAATCTTTTCAAAATGGAAAGCCCAAAAACCTATTTTCTAAATTTTCAAAAATGCAAATGAGTTTTGAAAAATTCCAAGGTGGCTGGAAAAATTCAAAAATGCAGAAATGCAGTGGTCGGGAAAAATCAAAATGTGGTGGAAAGCAAATATGCAATTAAAAGAGCAAATATGGATAACTACCGGTTTAACCTCCCGGCGAGGACTCACATTTTAAAGTCCGACGAGCGGGACTTTTCTCCGGCGTTCAGCTCGATGAAGCGTTGTCCGGTCCCGGAGATGAAGACACGGATGATGCTTCTTGTTTCACTCGCCACACCTTCTTGGTCTTTGTTGCGGTCGGTGGCTTCTCGGGCTTCGGAGGCTGCGGTTTTGCAGGCTTCACAGCCTGTTTCTTTGCAGACCTCGGAGGTTGCTGCCTTGTGGACTTCGGAGGCTGTTGCTTAATGTGTGACCTTTGCCTCCTTGCCTTCATCAGTTGTTGCTGTGCAACCTTTTCCTTCTCAAGGAAGTTTTTCATGAATGTGATGAGGTTGTCCTTCTCTGGCGGAGTGACCTCCACTTCCTTGATGTTGCTTGGGTTCGGCCCGTACTTGATAGGATCATGTTGCACTGTTCTTTCCGTGGCCGAAAGTCAAACTTCTCCTCCTTGCCATTGATGTGGAAGCGGATTTCTCCGGCTCCTACATCGATGCGAGCATCCGCAGTGCTGAGAAATGGGCGTCCCAGGATGAGCGGTGTGCTCTTCCCGACGTCCATGTCAAGCACTACGAAGTCGACGGGGATGAAGCAATCCCGGATTTTCACCGGAATATCTTCGGCGATCCCCGCCGGATAGCGGACCGTTGAATCGGCCAGCTGCAGCTGCATCGGCGTGGGGGATAGTGTGGTGTAGTTGAGCTTGTCGAAGACATCCTTCGGCATGACGCTCACACTTGCCCCAAGATCACATAAGGCATGGTCGAAGTTCTGTGTCCCGATCGAGCAGGTGATCGTGGGACACCCCGGATCTTTCTTCTTCTCAGGAAGCCGGTTGAGTATAGCAGCGCTACATTCTTCCGTCAGCTTGACAATTTCTGTGGTCGGTAGTGGGCGCTTGTTGCTGATAAGATCCTTGAGGTAGCGAGCGTACGTGGGTACTTGTATCGCATCCAGCAAGGGCACGTTGATGTGCAGCTTCTGGATTACCTCAACGAAGCGTGTGAACTGCTCGTCCACGGTGGGCTTCCTTCTTCTTTCAGGAAACGGCATGAGGTTCGTGTCATAGAACTCATGTGGGGCCGTTTTCCTGGGCGGCAGTTCTTCTTCTTCTGCCGGCTTCTCAGCTGATGTGTCCTTTCCTACATGGTTAGGGTATGGTGGATCCCGAGTGGACTTACCTCCTCTCGTGGTAACCGCATTAACATTTTCTAAGGGGGTCTCGGGTTGCCCCGGGATTTTCCCCGACTCAGCAGTAGGAACAGCAGCAGCTAACTGAGCTAATTGGGTTTCTATCATTTTATTAAAGCTCAGCTGATTCTTGAGAGCAGAGGAAACACCCTCTATCTTAGTGTGGATGGTCTCAAGAGTCCTATCAGTGGTGGCAAGCTTTTTACTGATGTTATCATTAACCTTAGCTTGACCAAGCACAAGATCTTTCAAGGAGGGCTGATTATAACCGGAATTAAAACCAGAGAAGTTGCCAGAGTTACCTCCTTGGTAGTTGGGACGTGGTGGACCCCAACTTTGACCTCCTTGTGGACAGTAGCCGTTGTTGTTGTTGTTGCCCATGAACATTGCGTCCTCACGGGTCTCAGGGCAGTCATTGCCCGAGTGTCCCATGTTGCCACAGACCTCGCAAGTCATACGAGCGTCTAGGGCTTTCACTTCTCCATTGGCTTGGTCGTCCATCTTCTTCATGAGAAGGTCAATCTTGGCGGCGAGCATGTCAACCTCCTTGACGGAGTGCATGCCTCGCTGGCGAGGTTGGAGGCGCTCTTCATTCCAACCTTGGTTGGACACCATCTTCTCGATCAAATCTTTTGCCTTGCTCATAGTGAGCGAGAAGAAGGCTCCACCAGCAGCAGCGTCGAGGTGGTCGCGGGCCGACGGAGTAAGCCCGTTGTAGAAGTTCTGGATGATCAGCCAATCATCCATCCCGTGGTGGGGACATGCCAGGATGTACTCCTGGAGCCTCTCCCATGCCTCAGGAATCGACTCCTTCGACTCCTGCTGGAAGCTTGAGATCCTTCCGCGGAGGGCATAGGTCTTGCCCAGCGGGAAGAACTTTGCAAGGAACGCAGCTGAACACTTCTCCCAAGTGTTCACAGCTTCAGGGTTTGCGTAGAACCACTGTCTCGCTCTCCCAAGGAGAGAGAACGGGAACAGTCGAAGGCGAACAGCGTCAGGGGTGACGTCCTTCATTTTGAACGTGTTGCAAATCTCCAGGAATTGCTGGAGATGAGCACTAGCGTCCTCATTGGCTTTCCCACAGAATGGGCTAGCCTGCACCATGGTGATGAGACCGGTCTTGATCTCGAAGTTCGCATCTCCCACATTGCCAGCTGGTCCCGTAGGGATGTTGGCAGCGGAGGGAGCGGAGAACTCGCGGAGGGTCTTGTCGGCCATTTGCTCAGAGCTTGATGGTGCGGGAATGACAGGTTCGATTGGCCGAGTCTCCTTACGAGGAGGGGTGAGCCTAGCTCGTGTCCTTCTCAGGAGTGACTCAGGATCTTCAGTGAAGTTTGTCGGCAAGTCGAAACCAGTCATACACTACCCTGTTTTCATACAAGATGCAGAAAACAAAGCAAGGTTATCCTGCTTAGGAGATAGCCTTAATAATTGCAACACTACTATATACATTAGTAATTTTTCTTAAATCATACGCCTTCCCCGGCAACGGCGCCAGAAATGCTTGTTGACTTTTGCTAAGCCATATTAATAAATCATTCCCGGCACGGGGCCAGAAACGGTTCACTAATATGTCCCAGAGTCAAGTAGGTAAAATCCGCAAGCGCACGGAGAATACCGCTGTAGCATTTCACCCGGAAGTATTCAGGGTATCATATTTGTTTATCCCAAAGGAAGGTTATGATCAAGAAGCGTTACTAACATATAAGATCATGTTAACAATTAGCAAGGATATCTAACCAAGACAGGCGGGTACATGATAATAACCGGGTAGTGTGACACACACAGAAGATTCCTACTAAATAAATAAAGTCTAGTGGAGGAAAGACTAGGCTAAGCTACTCCTACTATACATTCCTATACAGTTGCATAGCCTAAGTAGAATACATACAGACCCACACTCAGGTTCAGCAGTCAATAGTATAGCACTTCAGGCACGGACTTACCCCTGCATCCATAGGCGACATCCGCCAAGAGCCTACGCACTAGCCTAGCGGGGAGGATTTCAAAGGACGGACAGGGCTGTCACCACCTGCCGCCTACCTCAACGAACCAGTAGACTAACGAATAATTGATGCAAATCAGTCACCCAAGTACCATACTTGCATGACCAAAGAGCACTCTGCCCCTCCGCGATTACTATTAACGAGGCAGAGCTACCGTACGAATACGATCACCAAACCCATGCTATACTTTATCAGCTAAAACTAAGCATAGAGACTATAACATATAAACTAGACTATAGTGACGGTATATAACTAGCATGACAATAGTAGTATAATAAATATAAACTACTATCACACAAGTAGACTATACTATCACATATATGGATCACAATATCAAACAAGAAACTCATGACCCAAGCACAACTATATAGAAAAAATATATATATTGGAGCAAAGTCTTACAAAAGGGAAAAGATACAAGAGCCATACCAATTCCAAGTGAAGACTTGGGACTAGAGAGCTCTAGACTCAGCCTAACTCCACTAAAACTCCAAGAACTACTACTAACAAGAGAGAAATGCTTCTTGTGGTGTGTGTTGGAGTGAAGGCCCTCACCCTCTATTTATAGCCTCCTAACGTCGGTTTCAGAGGAGTAACCGCCACGGAATCCCCCCAAACCGCCATCAGGGAGTCCTCTGGAGCCTACACGTGGAAGGCCAGGCGGAGAGGGCGCTAGGCCAGGTCGGCCGACCTGACCGGGTCGGCCGACCTGGGGGTGGCCCCTCCTGGCCTGTGCTTTCTCCAGGTGGCTGTCCTGTGGGCCCTGACGTCGGTTTGCGCGGTATTACAGGGAGTTACGTCGGTTAAGTGCTGAAGGTGGGCTCCTTAATCCGTGTGGTTGCTCCTGATTGGCCGAAAGTGTGTTTTCTTGCCTTTTGAGGTGTTTCCTTCACATTTCCTCCTGCATGCACAAAGTTCTCCAAGTACAAGTGGAACTATATTATTGTGATAAAGCATGCGTGTATGAAATGCCAAATTCTCCTTTATTTGAGTATAGTTGACGGTTGAAAATGGTACTTAACAGCCGTCAACAGTAATGGATCTAGTTCTATGTGGTCAATTAAAATGTTTGTAGTTTCCTGCGCCTCCGTTACTAGAG
Organism: Eleusine indica; assembly: GCA_030378355.1. NCBI lineage: Eukaryota > Viridiplantae > Streptophyta > Magnoliopsida > Poales > Poaceae > Eleusine > Eleusine indica. Next base: position 19,972,291 of record CM059497.1, read on the forward strand.
CTTCACATTGTTCATCAGAAAGGTCTTCATGGAAACCTTCAGCAACCACGTCCAGTTTAATCCCTGAAATATGGGATTTGGCAATAGCCAATACTTGAGCACCTGCCAGTCCTACAATACGCCGAGCATGCTCTTTCACTCGGCTTGGGGCTTCTTGTAGCCGAGTGAGAAGGTCTTGACACCAAGGTGTTTTTTCTTCTGGCATGATGTATTAGGCAACCACCTCCGCATCTTTTTGCAGAGCTACAAGAGACCAGCAAAGATTTTCATCACCTTCAATAAATTTCTTTTGTAACAGCTCATATGCCCTTTTTGACCCTACTGGAACACAATTATTACACATTTCTCCTGCAGGTATGGACTCGGCGGTGCAGGTAATTTAGGCTCAAAAACTTACCTCTCAGACATTTTTTGGCGTCGACCTTTTCTGCTTCAAGAGTGGCCGCCTTTGCCTTGTACTCTTCTTTGAGCTTTTCTACCTCTTTCAAGGTTCTTCTGAATCTATATAATTCATCTATAGCGTTCTTGAATATTGTTTCAGCTTTGGCCAGTCTGGTTTCTAGCTGAGCGTTTCTTTGGCTTTCAATCTTGATTTTTTCATCAGCATCTGTTACACAAGCAGAATGTGTCCGCAGCTGGAGTTTAAGCTATAAGAGCATGCAATATACCTTCAGCCTTCTTTTTCCAATGAGGCCGGGATTCTTCCATGGTTTTGAAGCCGTCGTTTAGTTTTTCAAAATTATTTTTGATTTCATTCAAAGTTTGAAGTTGTTTTTTCAGCTCTTGATTTTGAGTCTTCAAATCGTCGATAACACTAGATGACGATTCCAAAGCTTTCACACGGTCTTTCAACTCAGCAATCATTATTGCCGAGTCAGCCTCATTCTTGTATTTAGAAGCAAGCTCTTGAGATAACTCTGCGACAAGGAAATCTGAATAATGTGGTGCAATAATAGGTCACTCGGTTTATGTCATGAAAATTATTGACAACGTACCTGACAATTCAAATTGAAGTTCGACCATCTTGGATGAAGGCATCTTCAACTCGAGAGATCGATGTCCGACTTCAAGCCTCTCTTTGGCAAGTTGATCTTCGGTCTCCATTGATTTTGCACAAGTCCTCTCCACAAGTTGCAGAAGTTTGCTCTTATTAGCCATGTGTGGTTTCAAGAGCTGCAATAAAATTGTAAGAGAAAGAGGTGTATCATTTCCTTGAGTGATAATAAAAAATAAGCATACATCTAGCTTTTTACCTGGAATGAGTGGTAAGCTTTTTTGGTTAAGCCCTTGAATGTCTTCAGTCCTCTTGTTCATCAGATTCATCAAAGCCCGCAATGGCAAATTTACCAGTATGGTATACCGTCCTAGTGGGGATAGTTTCTTTCGAGATTGCTTCCTTCACCACTCGGTGAATTGGAGTTGGCGTGGCATCTTCATCAGGGCCAATGGGATAATCATATGCTGGCTCTGGCTCCTTTTCAAAAACCAAGGTTGTCTCTGACCTGTTGGTTTTCTTTTATTGTTCGGGGAGATGTTGGAGCAACATTAACATCACTCGGCCTCTTAGCCGAGTGATCACAGGCATCATCCTTGGATGTCCCTGACTTTACTTTTGCTTGATTTTCTTTGGGAACAGTGCTTTGAGGCGTCGCGCTGCCCAAAGAAGTGGTGTCGAATGATCTACAAGACATCTAACCATTAGCAGAGTCGTTTTATAGCAAATTAGAATCATGGCCATTTAACACGCTTAGCTTGGCTGGCGTTTAAACTTCAATCCTGGTAGTTTTGGTGGGGGATTCGATGGCCTAGAATCCTTCGCAGCATCAGGGGTATCTTCAGTTGAGGCATGCTTTGTATTCTTGTCGATCGGGTGCCTCTGCTGTTTTAAAGGCTTGGTTTTTGCTTCTCCTCCAGGTCCTTCCCGAGTAGTTGATGACTCGGTTGCAGCTTTTTTCTTTGCTTCTTCTTGGAGTCTAGAAGATCTTTCCGTCAAAGACACATCTTCTTCAGATTCTTCAATCTGGCCTTTACGACGCTTGTGAACCGGCGGTCAACTTGGTGACTTTTCTCGCGTCACAGGAGGCAGTGGGGGGCTTGAGGAATATATGTCAAGGTTCTGCAATTCATATGACATGTTATTCAGTTTTGATGTTCACCAACATACTAGGAATATCATATTTTGCAATGGTTACTTACTTCATTCCTGGGGATCTTGGAATGATGTCCGGCTTTCACAGACCCCGGGGTCCAATCAAGCAGGGAGGAAAAAATATTCTCAAGTCGGAGTGTTAGTTCCCGTTCTGACAACTCTTCAGGCACTTCCATGGTGGGATCTCTGTTGAGATTGAACTTCCAACCAGGGACATGGCATTTCTTGATGGGTTAGACTCGGCGATATATGAAGCTTGAGGCAACGTCCACTCCACTATATCCCTTTGATTTCAACTCTGCAATCTGCTCTAAGATTGCACTGACCTGAGCCTTTTTATTCGGGGACGCCTTCACAAACCATTCAGGCCGGGGCACAGGAGCTTCAGCAGTGAATTCTGACAAAGGGGGTGCATGGTTTCCATCGTAGAACCAATCTACGTGCCACCCTTTGTTCGTCAAAGGAAGAGGAACTTCGATATATTTTGACTTATTCCTCAATTGAAATCCTGCGCCTACAATCACATTGCTGTTGTTTGATTTTAGAACAAATAATTCCTTGAAAGTATTGAAATGGGGGGCGATCCCTAAGAATACCTCGCACAGATGAATGAAGATAGAAATATGGAGAATTGAGTTTGGATTTAGATTCACAAGGTTCATTCCATAGAAGAACAACAGTCCTTGGAAGAAATCACTACATGGAATCCCAAATCCACGGTAGAAAAAGGATGCGAAAACAGTGATGTGATCTCCTAGGGGTTGCGGGAACTTCGGACCTATTGCTTCATTCCAGTCCTCGGTTTGCTGATCTTGGAGCACTCCATCGATTATGAGCCTGTTGATCTTCTCCACATCCATGCCAAAAAACAAGAACTCCCTGATCCCCACAGGGATGTCGAAGACTGCGTCATTGTCGGTTTTATCAGGGGATGCCTGCTTCTTGGACCGGGATTTGGTGCTTTGGTGAGTGCGCTTGGGCGCCATTGGAATTGGTGTTTGGAGAAATGGAGATGAGCAGAAATCTCTGAGAGGAAATGGGGATCCAAAATCTAGGGTTTGTGCGGGGGCGATGGTGGCGGCTGGAATGCTGAGTGAAGAAGGTGAAGGGGTGCACGCGTATATATATCTATCTATATATATATATATATATATACACTAATAAGTTGACCTAGCGGGCAGGCACGGTTCGCGGGTTCTCGCCCTGATATGATGACACTCTTCATAACATTTATTGCGTACCAAAAATTGGATTCTTGGTGATTTAAAATTGAAATCACTCAAACAGCAGATAAGTCCCATACCTGGGGGCTATAATATCATTGTTTTGTGATTTATCATTAAAATCACTCGGACAACTAATGATTCTAAGCTTCTGGGTTGCAGTACACTTGCTTAGCATTAAGCTCTACTAATCACTCGGAGGGAGTGGTAGCACCAATCTTGGGGGCTACGAATCTTAATTTTTGACATATCACTCGGATGGAGTGGTAGCACCTATCTTGGGGGCTACGGTTCTTAATTGACATATCATTCAGAGGAAATGATAATTTTTAACCCTGGAGGCTGCGGTTTCCTCTTAGTGTTACTTCAGAAGTTATTTTGTTTTAATAACTACATCATTGGGGGTTATAATAGGATAACAAAATCTGATAGATGATTAAGATTGTTAATTTTTAACTCGCAAGGCATTTCAAGAACAGTCTCAATACCTTCTGAGTTGGGGGCTATGCTCATGGAATATGCCTTTCTAATTACCTATAAAGGAAGGGTATTTTTATATATAGCAAGAGAAGAAAGTTTCAATTTGGAAAAGTATCAAGATAAGTTGAAGATTTGTATTCAAAATTGGAAAGTTCTTGGGGGCTACTGTAGTACATACATATACGAGATACTTATCCACTCGATAATATGGCTGAGTGGGCCGGAGGCTTGGTTATGAAGCATTGGAGATTAAGGCCTAGAAGATAACTACCCGGATATTTGTTTAGAGTAGACACTTGATAATACAACAATGATCTGAATTTAAGTTGAATTATTACATCATTAAGGTGATCAAAGTGCAGCGGAATGATACAAGTTCAAGTTTGTTTTGAAAAATAGCGGAAGCAAATAACAATAAGGACTACGAGCTCGACGATACAACATAGTGATGATTCATGCCCGAAGAACCATCACCCTAGCAACACACATAAACACCGCGGCAGCAGGTTAGACTCCTAGTGGGCAGTCTAACCCTCAGGGACCTGCAGGTCCCAAGGCAACACATCTACAGTCAATTCTATCTCTTCAGTACCTGAAAACAACAGATGCACAAAGCCTGAGTACTAATTACTCAGCAAGACTTATTCATCAAAGGGCCTAGACATGTATTGGCTCTAATAGGGTGGCTTGTTTGAAAAGACTCGCACTAAGCAACCTATTAGTTCTATCAAGTTTTATTTAGCCAATTTTGATGGGTTGAGCTGAAATGTAACTTTAATGATACCATGAGATGATAACACAGTACATAAGGTAAGTACAACATAAGAGCTGTAATAATAATAATCAACAATAACCAACATAAGGTAAGTTTCCATAGTATCATGTGCAACTACGTCACGACTCAGTGACCAAGCGGTACTCATTACTACGAGTGACAGCAATTGCAATCGATTTACACCAGCTGGGAAAACCTGAGATACACGACACAGACGCACCAATTAAGGTCGTATATGGCAACCTTTCGCAAGAAAAGAACTTACACCTCAGACCGGGTGTGGTGACATCGAGTGGGCATGCCGTTCTGCCAACAGTACTTCGTGGTATGAACCGCCCACTCTAGCAGCAGAAGGGTCAATAACCAATGCACCTTAACCGATCCTATTGCAAGTAATTTTTAATGCTACATCGGTTTACTAGTGCCCATAAACTAGCATGCATTTGAACTGTTCAAACTTGATCAAGGGGCCGACCACGGACGGGTCCTAGGGTGGGCAAGGCAGGGCTACTGCAGCCAACACCCATGTATTGCTGCAAACCTACACATGCATAATCCCTGCCCGGCCATACATCAAAAGTAAACTTCTTTTATAAGTTCAAATTTAATGATCAAGTCATCCCTTAGTAATAATATTTACCGAGACTATTATTTACTAAGCATAACATTACAGTACCGAGCCTACCAGGGTTCTAATCACAGTAGTATAGGTCATTTGGGGTAACATGCAAGGTGGGTTTCAAACAACTCCTATAACCTAGTGCAACAATAAACTTAGGCACCAGTCAAATCGGTGGGATAGATCTTTTGATTTATTTCTAGTGGAGCCTTACATAGTACTTGGTTAGCAAGAATTTGTCCGGCAGGAGAGCGGACGGTGTAGCATTTATTTATGCTGGCGGTGTGGAGATTATGTTTTTGCACATAAGCTTGGCTAATAAAATTATGCGTAGCACCGGAATCAAAAAGTGCAAGAATAGGCTGACGATAGAGTGAGAGCGTACCGGTTAGCACGGGTTCACCCTGAGGAATGTCTTCAACACTGGTGTAGTTCACTTGGGCACCACGGGACGGTGCATTCTTAGACTTGTTCGGGTTCTGGTGCTGATTACTATTGTTGTTGTTGCGCCTAGGTGCCGTACTGTTCTTAGCAAAGTGGCCGGTGCAACCACAGTTGTAGCACGGATAGTTGCCTCCATGATCAGCGGGCGGTGGAGCGCAAGCATTCTGATTTCCTTGCTGCTGGTAGGGTGCACAATACTGAGTGTTCTGCTGCTGGTACGGCGCACGGGGTGGGAACTTTTGCTGCTGTGGGGGCCTTGAGTAATTCTGAGCGTCAGGGCGCTGAAGTTGCTGTTGTAGTGACGCTCAGAAACGCTGTCCAGTGGGTGAAGTATATATCAGATGGTGCTTAGCCTGTGGGGCAGCAGAGGCACTAGTAGGGGCCTTCCTTTTACGATCTTCTTCTTCAACTTGGCGTATAGGACCTTCCTAGACAATAGCAGCATTGACCAGGTCATTGTATGTGCCAGTCATTTTCCAAGTCAGACGTTCCTTCAGCATGGCATTCATTCCACGCAAGAATGCACATCTTTTCTTTTCCTCACTGATAACATACTCAGTAGCATACTGAGCGAGGTGGTTGAAAGCTTTAGAATATTGGAGGACATTCCTCCCTCCTTGTTTCAGATCCATGAACTCTTGGAACTTCATCTGCATGAGGCCAGCTGGAATGAAATGAGCATGAAATGCAGTCTTTAATTCATTCCACTCAATGCAGTGTCCAGCAGGCACAAAAGCTTCATAATTTGCCCACCAGACACTAGCAGGGCCCTGGAGTTGTTGGGCGACAAATAGCACCTTCTGGTGCTCAGTGCAGTCCAGCAGACCGAATTTAGACACGGTCTAACGCAGCCAGTGATCAGCGTGCAGAGGCTCTCAGGCACGCTCAAATGTTGGCGGATGGGTACCCAGAATGTCTGAGTACGTGCAGTGACGAGGCTGATTGTTGTTGTTGCGGTTGCCTCCATGTCCACCCAAGCGGGACATATTCTCCACCAATTGGCGGAGCATCTCGGTATCACCTTGCTGACGGTTGAGCACAATAGCGATTAAATCAGCCATGTTGGGCTGTTGAGCACCTCCCTGCTATGAGCTCTCAGGCTCCTCCTGATTTTGACTATGCACCATGCTGCAATTTATACAATTGCACATTAGTCGTTTCTCAAAAATAATCCATAAAAGTCATATGTGCAAGAATATAAATTTGCAAGAGGGCACAGGTAAATTTTTACAGAAGTGACATCTATTTTTATTAGTTCGAGACTGATTACATAATGGTTAAAAAGGCAACGCCACATTAATTTCTACATAAATGTGCCAACGCTTAGCTACGGTACTGCGGACACACTATGCAAGACACACGATCCTACGTCCGAACTCGAGATACTTATATTACATGAACACAATACAGGGTGTAGCGACTCATCTACTCCTGGTCTAGTTCTTTCAGCTCTTCTGGTTCTTCCAGTTCCATAGGCTCTTCCGGTTCTTCCAGTTCCATCATTTCTACATCATTATTACCAGCAAGTGCCATCTCTACATCCTCTTGTTCTTCATACTCCAAGGTGATCTCAACCCAATTCCCTTCAATAGGAAGACGGGCAGCTTTGAATGCATCCAAGTCATCTTGAGATCGATCATATCATGCTCAAAGCTCTCTGCATCCTGCAAGGCTTGATCATCTATATTCACATCCATCTCTTCATTCTTTGCTTGAATTTGTTGGTTTAGTTCTGAAATTTCTACATCCTTAGCTTGCTTTTCCGCTTCTGAGAGCCGAACTGCGGCATGATACATGTCCAGCCGCCGGCACAAGTTGGTGCACAAAGCGAAAGTGGAGAGGCCATAATCCTCTATTATGGGCAGCATAGGATTGTGGTGGCGGTGGTTTGGATCAAAGATGAACTCCACACCCCGATTCCATTCAAAATCATTTACATCGTTGATGGGCAGCAATGCGATAGGTGTTCCAGCAACATTATGCTTGCGATCTTCATAGAACCGAGTGAGTGCCTTGAAAGCAGCAACACCCCAAGTGGCAAGCCAATCTGTCCCAATGACGCTAATGGTCCAGGACTCCCATGCTGGAGTAATCGAATAGTTGGTGGGAACCGCCACATGGATGACACAAGAGGTGACTCCATGCTCCTGAAATTCCTTGCCAACATAAGTGGGTAAGATTTCATAACCAAAGCCATAGAGAACATTCCAAAACAGACGTGTCATCCCCGTGAACTCCAGGCCGTCGGTGATCTCCCAACCCGGTGGGGTTTGTTCATTGTTGTCAGCCATCTACAAGGAAATTAATTTTGATTGAGTCAAACCTTCCTTATAGTAAAAATGCATCTCATGTAAAGTGCTATGAAATACAGAGGCAAAGTTTTAGTATACATTTTCCAGCTTCAAGGGGCAATATACAGAAACGGGTTTTAAAACAGATTCTGTCTTGACTGTACAGCAGTCAGAAAAATGAGTATTTCGACCAGCAAATGAAATCTTCAAATCTGGTGCTTGGCACCATGTTACAGTAGACTTTATAGCTTTCCATTTTATACTCCCAAAAATTTCCATGTAAAACTAGACTTATGTATTTTACAAGTTTAGGTTGGCAGATTCTGTTCCTGGGTGACAGGGTCTCACTGTTTCAACTCTACTGGTCAGGGTGTAACTAATAAATTGGTCAAACCTATTGGATACGAAAATAGACTTCTAAGGCTTTCCAGATTGGGTTTAAACACTTAACAATTCGAAGTATAACTCTAGTTATGAAACTTTTAAGTTCAGAGTTATGCTGAAAACAGTGTGTTGGCAGATTGTACTTGCTCTCTGTTTTGGGGTTGTTACTTTTGTGATCGAAATTTAATTTTAACTTCAGGTGACAGAGGGTGTTTAGACCTTTCCAAAAAGTATTTATATGCCTCATTTGGTTGAGTCAATTAATAACTATAAATTTTTAAAATTAACAGCTAAAAACAGGACAGATTCTTGTTAACTTAACAATTGGACTTGTATTTTGAAATTTTTGTACTCAACATTCTTAGAAAATTTTATTCAGAGGTTGGTGAGCAAGAGGAGAACAAAATTTTAGTTCAGTTATATAATGATGCATGATGTAAAATCTAAGTGTTTGGTGATGACCATATCTTGCCGGTACTTAGCAGCACGAAAGTTTGGTGATGACCCGCTCTCATCACTTAAGTCAATCTAAGTGTTGTACTAACGGTGTTAGTGTACCTGCAGAAAACTCATTGCAGAAACAGTACATTAAATTCAAAAGAAACTACAAAAAGAAGCATAATCCTAATTGGTAACGGTTCCTGAAACGAACCTCCTTGCGAAGCCACGGTCCTCGCAAGCGGATGCATGCTCATAAAGCTACCATGATGAGCATCACTAAGAAAAAGTTAGCACGGTTTATGGAAGAAACCGTCTCGCAAAACCATAGCCCTCGCGAGCGAACTCTACGCTCCAATACTTGTTGACGGAGCCAAAAATAAAATATGTTGGTGATGATTTATGAAAGGAATCATTCTGCAAAGCCACAGTCCTTGCGAGCGAAATTTTAAATGACAAATGAAAAGCCAAATGATAAACCAACCCAAGCATAACCCGTTAGCTTGTCACCAACCCTAACTTCTAATAGGGGCAATACTAATATATCCTCACAGGTAAACATCGTAGTTTTTGAAAATACAATTTAATTTGTTGTATTATCATGGACCACGGCTCTGATACCATGCTGAGGCGCCCCTTCCCAGAGGATGGAGGTCCCGAAGGTGCTGATAATGCAGACACTTGATAATACAACAATGGTCTGAATTTAAGTTCAATTATTACATCATTAAGATGATCAAAGTGCAGCGGAATGATAAAAGTTGAAGTTTGTTTTGAAAAATAGCTGAAGCAAATAACAATAAGGACTACGAGCTCGACCATACAGTATAGTGATGATTCATGCCCGAAGAACCATCACCCTAGCAACACACATAAACACTACGGCGGCAGGTCAAACTCCCAGTGGGCAGTCCAACCCTCATGGACCTACATGTCCCAAGGCAACACATCTACGGGCAATTCTATCTCTTCAGTACCTGAAAACCACAGAGGCACACTTACCCGTCATAGGGCCTAGACATGTATTGGTTCTAATAGGGTGGCTTGTTTGAAAAGACTCGCACTAAGCAACCTATTAGTTCTATCAAGTTTTATTTAGCCAATATTAATGGGTTGAGCTGAAATGTAACTTTAGTGATAGCATGAGATAATAACACAGTACATAAGGTAAGTATCATGTGCAACTACGTGACGACTCAGTGACCAAGCGGTACTCATTACTGCGAGTGACAGCAATTGCAATCGATTTACACCATTTAGGAAAACCCGAGATAACGACACATACGCAATAATTAAGGTCGTATGTGGCACCTTTCGCAAGAAAAGAACTTACTACTTAGACCGGGTGTGCTGACATCGAGTGGGCATGCCATTCTGCCAATAGTACTTCGTGGTATGAAACGCCCACTCTAGCAGCAGAAGGGTCAATAACCAATGCACCTTAACCGATCCTACTGCAAGTAATTGTTAATGCTACATCAGTTTACTAGTGCCCATAAACTAGCATGCATTCAGTACTGTTCAAACTTGATCGAGGGGCCGACCACGGACGAGTCCTAGGGTGGGCAAGGCATGGCTACTGCAGCCAACACCCATGTATTGCTGCAAACCTACACATGCATAATCCCTGCCCGGCCATACATCAAAAGTAAACTTCTTTTATAAGTTCAAATTTAATGATCAAGTCATCCCTTAGTAATAATATCTATAGAGACTATTATTTACTAAGCATAGCATTATAGTACCGAGCCTACCAGGGTTCTAATCATAGTAGTATAGGTCATTTGGAGTAACATGCAAGGTGGGTTTCAAACAACTCCTATAACCTAGTGCAACAATAAACTTAGGCACTAGTAATATTACTCGACTCACCCATCGCAAAACACCTTCAATTGCTACTAAAAAACCAGTTTTGAACCATGTGGCAAAAATTGAGAGAAAAGACCATGAGCCATACTTTGCTTCATCGGCCAATACTACAACAATCCTTGAACCACATAGGCCTTGCCATCCTACAGCAATCCTCCCAAATCCCCCAAGGATCCATGTTCTACCAAATGGAGCCACCGCAAGGCTATTATCTACCAATGGAAAAGAGGTACCGAAGCAACTAAAGGATGATCTACAGAAGGAAAACTTTGAACAGGATGAATCCATGAAGCATGAAGGGCAATACAAAGTTTGGTCCATAGAAATTCGTGAGGTTTCAAATTTAGAGTTAAAAGGAAATTCTCCCACCATGCCAAGTAGTCGTACTTTAGAAAATTCACATACTCCTCACTCACACAAAAGTTTTCCCACCACAACAAAGATTTATGATGGTGGTACACAAGAGGCCTACAACCACTCTAGCCCGTTTGGACAGAGTAATTTCAAAGGAGTGGTTGTAGATACTTTTGTTTGTCACAAACATTGCAATTTCTGGTATCCATGTCATATGCCACATTGCCACATTGCCAACCTAAGCTAGAATATGAACTAGTGCTCCCATGGTCAAACTTACGACCTTAAATAAGTACTAACTGGAGGAAACCTATTCTGTTTTCCTTTCCTAGGATTTGTTAGTTTCTCAGTTGAATAAAAAATGCTTTGTTCCTTCTCAACAATAAATTTTACTGGCAATAATAGTGGCACAACTTTCAGCTTGTTCGTTCGGGTATTTTGTTAGCTAACCTTTGCAGGTTAAAGATCAAAAGGAACAAGAGGACAAGGTATGAAAGAACAACAACTATTTCATTATTCTTCGTATCACTTACCCCTTCCTGTTTTCATGTCTTTCTATGAACTGATTTTGTTTGGCAAGCATGATAAATGGCAACTAAAACATAACTTCCTTCTCACTCATGCTTGATATATAAAGATTGTTCATTGCATTCTTTCATCGCCCTTGGGAAATCCTCATTGCGTAGGAAAACCTTGTCTAAATTGTTGGTAGATGTGATATGACCATAGAGAGCATAACCTTTCTTGGAACCAAGTGAACTTCCTTGATTACTAATTTTCAAAAGCTTATAAATAAGAACTCCAGATTCACAATCTTCTCAATGATGATTTTATTCCTACCAAAGCTAAATGATGATCTTAATGAAAACCTATTTCATTTGCTACTTGTATTTTCATTGAACTTTGTCAAATTGTTGTAACCCTTGTGAGATGCTTGCTATGTGTTATTGATCAAGTTCATGTGCACACCCCAACCACTCCATATGTCAAAACTTCTACACTAGAAGTTTGCATCCATCATCCCCATAATCCATTCACTGAATAAAGTGCTCCACCATATATGTCGATCTCTCTCCAAGAATCATTTCAAAAAGAGATGTAGGCTACTCAAAAAGAATAAAAGGAAAAAGAAAGGGAGAATAATCATGAATGATAAAGTAGGCCATGTTCTCAAATATAAATCAAATAGAAGAGAGAGAGATAGATCACTTCAAAAGGAGCATCCACCATCCTTCATCCATCCAATAATATCATAATTGTGCACATGGCTTGCTCATAATTCATGACTTGTTTTCTCCGTGGGGTCTGGTTTTTTGACTTAGTGATTTATGAAATACAAGTATGCGGCCTTAATATTCCCTACCTTGAGCTCCACATAATCCTTAGGATATAGGAAAATTTTAGCCACTGGCCTAAGTGAGGAATCAAAACTACATTGAGCGATTCGAGAGCATTAATTGAGAATAACTTGTTATCTGGAGCTCTGTTTTTATTGAAAAAGAAGCAAACAAAATTAAAGTTCCTTACGAAAAAGAAAGGTAAGACTTCTCTATTTTGTTCCATCTCTCAACTTTTCAAGACAAGGTATTTAGCCACCTAAAACCGTATGGGCATGAGGAGTCATGGAGTAGTCTTTATATATGCAAAGCATGATGAGAATTACCTTAGATCTTGCTCATTCATAGTCCTAATTTCTTACTTTGCTCGGGACGAGCAAAGTCCAAAGCGTGCGTTGGGGGGGGGGGTATTGGTAGTCGTAAATTCCCTTTTTCGACTATCAATTTACAATAAAAAGGTGGATCTTAATTAATAATGTAATAAAAATAATCTTTGTACTCATGAGTTCCATAAGTTTTAGTGAAATATGTGGTTGCAGGTGCTATAGGGTCAAAATATGCAAAAACATGTGAAAAATACCCTATCGGCCGATCAGGGCTGTGAAACAGCCGTTTTCTGACAGCCAATAGGGTTGTTAATAGCAAGAATCAGCACCCGATCAGATCATCACCAAGTAAAATTGTCAACCGGTCGGATCATAAGCTATCATCACCCGGCAGGGTGAATCAAGTGTTCAATCAATTCCTGGTCATACGACAACACGACTTAGGAACACCAACCGATTTAGAACTTCACCCCCTCACCCGGCCGACATGCAAACACCATTGTCATGAAGCCGTTTCCTAATTCCGGTCCAAAATATTTTCAAAGAGACAAAAGAAGGAAGTCAACACATGGACTAATCGGGAGAAGGAAGGACAACTAGGCCACAAGGCCATAGGGCTGCCACCCAAAAATGGGTCGTCGCCTGGCGGACCTTGCCAACCGACGGGTTGTGCCACTCCGAGGACCTTGCCGCCTGGCGGGCTTGCCACCCGGCTTACCGGGCCATTCGACCCATCAAGCTTACCACCCGGCCTGCCACGCCTACCGACATAATACCAAAGGAAAACGGCCAACAACCGCCTTCGTGACGCAATCCTAGCCATCAGGAGAAGGTCGATCAGAAACCGACACGATCCAAGGGACGCCCGGCCTTGCCTGCCGCCCGGCACATGTGGCCACCCGGCCTTGCCCGCCGCCTGGCGGACCAACTTTGGCCCACCGACTCTCCTTAACCTACAAGTACCCGCTTCCAATTGCCACCTATAAATAGAAGGGGAATTCGACAGAAAAGATCAACGATTAAAGAGGAGAACAACAAGCGCCACGCTATAGAAATGTATTAGAATAGGGAGTGAGAGTGAGTGGTAGAAGTTCGGAAGCGAGCCGGGGATGTCGGCTCCTTCTCCACCTTGTGCCTCGGGGATGATTCTCCGCCAAGAGTAGAGTCCCCGTCCTTCGACCGGGTAACATGTCGACATTCTTTTGTTCATTTAATCATTGAAGCTTTCTTTATTTATATCTTGTTTATGATTTCTTAGTCCATGTTAGATAAAGTCTTTTACTTTATTTGACTATGGTTACTCTGCCTTTAGTTAACAAGGTTAGAGTAGTAATTGTAAGTGTATACGTGGTGTATAGACTTAGAATTATCTAAGTTTGCTCCCAACCCAACGGGCTGTGTGGTATGTAGTTAGGTGGTGACAACCTGAGCTATCCCCTTCATTCCACAATGTTCGGGTTGGACTCATAGGCGTTGGTGGTAGTTTTAGCCAAGGACCCTTCTCATCCCTTTCTGTACCTTGGACGACTATGCCCCGAAGTAAACAAGAGTAAATATTGGAGTCTGATGATTATTTGGATATAAGTTGTCACATGAAGCCAAGGCCGGAGGACCCTCTGAACCCGTTGTTATCCTTCTGTTTTGTTCACTAGAATTGGATTAGGATAGAATTTCACTTCTCGTTCCCCGTGGATTCGATACCTTAGAATACTCTCGGGAGAAGGCCACATCGGCATCCATACGCTTTTGGATTTCTCTGTTAGGCATAAAGATCACCAACAGGGGCAAATGGGTGCCAATAAAAATTCTTCTCAAGAATTTCAACCCATGCCGACCTCGAAACAAATCACCAAGGTCACGCACACCAACTTGTGATGTGCTAACCCTAGGAATGACGTGCACCAGCTGAAGAGTATAGAGGAAGCAAAGGAGAACAACAATGACTCAAAACTGTAGAAGAAATGCATTTAAAACAGATAGTTCTATCAAAGCATCAGTAGTGCCGATCAGAGCATCTATAGTGTCGATCGGCAGAGGAGACAGAGCATCGGCAGTGCCGATCGTATTATCGGTAGTGTTGGTCGATGGAACAGACAGAGAAAACTGGTAGTGCCGGTTAGGTCATCGACAGTGCTGCTACGCAGTTCAGGCCCAAGCCACTGGCAGAGCCAGACCAGCCATCGACAGTGCCAATCAGGGGTTCTGACTTGCACACCAGCAGTGCGGACATAGGAATTGGCAGTGTCAATCGACCCTCGATAGAACCAAAATTGTAGCGGAACTTGGCAAGGAAATTGACAAAAACTAATCAAATAAACTCCAAAAATCATGAAACTTGGATAGAAGGTGTCTCAAGGCAGGACGCCCCTTCTCCAAGTGGAGTCACATGAAAAGCTCAAGTAATCATCACAAATTTTGAGTTCTACCAAAAAAGTCTAGGGTTTGGATGAACTTTGGGAAAACTATGAAATCAAAGGTGCTAGAGCCTAGGATTCAGTCAAGGACCCATCAAGGATTGTTCTAGCTCATCATAGCAGCAAGATCCCCTAAGAAATCCATCCCAAAACTCACTCAAAAATGAGATAAAAAATTCCCACGAAAATAGTTCCGAAAATAGGGGAAAAGACATATTTCGGGATTTAGGGAGAGAGGATGAACTTGAGCACGACTTTGAATCTCATATAATTGATTCATCCATTCAAGATACATGGATACATGGCTAGGAAGCCACTCTCTTCCTTCCACAATTTGGAAGAGAAAAGATTCTCTCTCACATACTCTCTTCTATCCACTACAACATGAAGCACACTCCTAGCTCTATCGAATGAAAACCTAACACAAGCCTAATGGGAAGAGGCACCTCTCCCACCAGCCCTACCTCTCCTTATATAGGCCTAGAGATTGTCCTAAACACCACACTACCCTTGACCTACAATACAATACCACCTACCACCAGGGGCAAACTTGTCCAGCTCTTTTCTTGTCGCCCGAACGGCCTCGGGTCCTTCACATCTTTGCTTCGTATCGACGCAAGCTTCATGATGGTGTCACATGCACCTCCAATCGTCGCCACAGATTTTGAGGCCCAAGTAGTGAAACCACCTTGCACACTTCTCAAAGCGCATCTTCCTTGATGTTGACGTGTGTCACCTTGTCCCGCGATCTTGACCACCGGCAAGTCTCACCTGTTCCCGCTCCATTGGGCCCCCCTGTCACTTGTACTGGCATCCCACTCACCTTGACTTGGTCAACACGCCATCTTCATCGCTCCCACGATTTTGAGGCTCAATGGTGAAACAGTCCCTGCGTCTTGCCTTTCCACATGTACGGTGTGGATCACCCTTGACTTCACCCGGCCTCACGATCGTCTGGCCCCAAGTCCCCAACTTATGCCCGATCCTCTCGCCGTTGACTGCCAAGTCAACTCTATTGGCCTACACATCATGAGACAAGCAAGCACATTTTCCTTTTTTTGTAACTTCTCCAACATCTTCACCAACTCCGGTTAGTCAATACCATAATCACGCTCAAACTTATGCAATCCTCAAATTCCCACATTTCAACTAAAACACCAAATTGGCCAATGTCAATTACTTATCACATATTGCAAATCGTGGCACATATCAACATGGTTTCTCAATCTCCACCTTGATAAGTACATTGAAAACACCAAATGCACAAAGACTAGATTTTGAAATGTGAAACTGAACAAACTCATTCAAATGGCTCAAACCCAAATAAAAGGTGAAAAGTAGCCATCTAGCATAAAAAGGATCACAAAACCTAGAATTGACAAAGAAAGCCACTTGAGAACTCAAAGATTGTGAAAAGCGCATGAAAACGCTCGAGCTCATGAAAACACTCAAACTAATGATATGCTGCCCCTCAACTTGTGGTAGATCACATGTAATGCAAAATAAGGTCATCTTAAGTTTCTTAGCATTATTCGTGCATGACCCACTATTTTCTCCCCCTTTGGCAATGAACCCATCAAAGAAGCAAAAGAACAAACATGCAACGAATAAAAGTGCAAACCTAAGGAGCTTCACACATATGCCCACAAGCATTTTAACCTTGCTAATCACAAATATATAGCTATGAAGTGTAAAAAGCAATAGCTCACAATCATACCAAGGCTAAAATAAGATAGCACAACATGAACAACAAGAGCTATACAAGCTAAGCAAAAAGGTTGTCTAGCTTAGATAGAATCAAAATTTGCTCATCATGAGAAAAGCTACCACCACATGCATAAGTACTCCCATACAAGGCAAAACAGGCATCAGGTGAATCAAAAGAAACTAGCCAGTCTCAATCTCAACCAGGGCAACAAGCATTCCAGAAAATGAGCTCTATAAATGCTCACATACGTAACAAAGACTCATTATTATTAATTGATCCTCATGTAGACTACTTATCCATGTGGAGTGTCGCACGACTAGGTATGGCAAACACCCGAAGGCAACAAATCACAATTTTTGTATTTAGCATTTTGAATTAGATCAATTTATCTTTCATATGAAGGTCAAATTACTGAGCATGTTGTAAGCTTCATGACCATTGATGATTGGATCCCCATGGTATGAATGTTTTGGTGATAGATGATAACTATAAAATTATGGGTTAATATCAACACGAGTGTTGTGTATGTAGGAATCATCTCTAAACTCTACTATAAATCATATGGATGATGGTTGCCTTGGCAATTGATGACAATGACCACAAGCATGGAGCTTGATGGAGTCCAAGGGTTGAAGGAGATGGTTCAAGGCTAAGGACAAGCTATGAAGCAAGTGTTTGGATGATGTGTGTGGATGATGATGTGTGTTTGGATTATTAGGGCTTTGAGTCCATAGGAAAAACCAAACTATCAAGGGGGTCTAGGTCATGTCACTTAGGTCATGCTAGTCGGTGATGTGTGTGGATGCTCAGTGAAATCACATGCACTAGGTGACAGTGGAGAAGCCAAGGAGCTATTCGGAGAAGCCGGAAAATGAAGTCAAGCGAGGATGAGGAGTTTCAGCTTCCTGTCTTTGTGGACTTGCACATGACAGAGACGAAGCATCTTTGGGAGCTCTGTGGAATGCATAGGATTCGGAGAAACTGGACGGTCTGGTCTGCCTGGATAGAGCAGCCAACGGTTTTGGTGTCACAACCCCCTTGTACCAAAGTTCCCGAGCTGCTAATTAGCATACAAAAGATAATACAACCATAGACCCAAGTGTGAATTACGTAAAAGATAATTTTATTTTTTATACATCAGAGTTTAAATGTTAGCGCAACGGAAATTTTACAAATTTATATCAAGTTTTGAAAATAGCGGAAGATAGCGTGATCAAACATCTACAATATACAACTCGATGATACAAGCAGTTGTGATAAATCCGAGCCCATATGGATTATCACCTAGCCAAAACACAAGTGAGCAGTGGCTAGTCGTTCTCCCAGTGAGCAGACCAACCCTCTGGGATAGACATATCCTAGGAAAGGACACCCAATGCAAGCTCATATGCATCAGTGTTATTACCTGAAATAAGAAAACAATAACATGACAAAGCCTGAGCTACTAAGCTCAACAAGTCATACCCGACAAGTATTAATTCCGGACATGCATAGGCTCAGATGTGTGTAAAAATAAATTTATTGGTATTAAGTAGAAGCTAAGCATTGGATTACCATCTATAGAATCTATCGATTTAAACTAGTATAGAGCTACAATGATAAAACAAGCAATCTGAAATTTAAGACAAGTATAATAAATAACCATTTCAGATTTACTAAAACAGCAACAACATTCATACAAACATCTATTTAATTATATTTAGTGAGTTTATTAAACTACGATGTGACTCAGTGAACAAGCGGTACTCATAACAATGAGGGACAATGTTTGCAATCATTTTACACCAGCTAGGAAAACCTAAAGTACACGACATACGCATCGTTTAAGAACACGAATGGCAACCTTTCACAAAGACATCATACAAGTCGATCCGGGTCCAAAGTCCCGAGTGGGTAGCCATTCCACAGTAACGTCGGAAACCTATCCACTCCTACTAGATCACATGACCAAGAGTTTGGGTACCATCCAACATGCAAATGGAAATGCTACATCAATTTACTAGTTCTCATAAACTAGCATGTATTCGGTATTGTTCAATAATTGCTCAGTAGGGCCAACAACGAATGGTTCCTAGGTCGACACAAACAGGGCTATAGCCTTGCAAGACATGTCCTTTGAAGGCACATGATATTTGCCCTTTCACCTAAAGAGCATGTCTACGTCTCAAATTTTAGTTATTTGACATAAATGGCCTAGCACCTTACCAGACGAAAACCTTTCATGTCCTTTGCCTTCGCCCTTTCCATTACAGACCCATTTAGTCCAAATTTTGACCTTCTTACTTAACCATGTGATCATCATCATTATTCCTTAAATATTTCAAAGATTATAAAAATCAGGGTTCCCTATAAGTAAGCACAACAGTTTTACTAACGAACTACCTGTACTAGTATACCATGTGTACTCAAAAATAGGATTTATTCAAGAGATGCATTTAATATGGTTATCAAGACATGAAAAGCAATCAAATCATTTAGCAAGAGTAAAACTATACTACTGGACATGAGTGAACTACTGAAGATGAAAATATGCATGACCAATAAGTTTGCCAAGTTTCACTAATATATCATGAGCAAAACAATAATAATGTATTTAACAAGATTTCTGACTAAATAAAATCTAGTAAAATATGTATAGAAGGTAAATTCCTAGAACAATTCATGATGATACAATACATCAAGCATGATTTCTGTGCACAAGTATAAAGTCTAAAAGTTTATAGAAATTATTTAATGCAATTCTAAGCATTTCAAAGATAAATTCGTATATGTTTATATGTCCAGAATTTAGGATCGTCATTATATATTCTGAACCAAGCATGTGGTGAGAAGTTCAAAACAATTAAATTTATCATTTTATTAGCTCTGCAACTAAGTATATGCATTTATTTAGGTTTACACTAATTAAATCATACATCAAAACTTTATATCTAAACCATATGCAACAATATGCTCACTGCATAGACCTCACTTCTAATCTAGTTCGTGATTTTATGAGCTCTCAGATATGAATTATACAAGTTTTAACAATTTTCTGAAATTCATTTTTGAACTTCATGATAATTACAAAACTACCACTAGATCATTTGAATCTCGCGCTCGAGCGCGTGCATGACAGTGCTGTCGCCGGAGCGGATTCGGAGCTCGCCGCTGAAGCTCAACTCCATGCTCACCAAGTTGATGCGCAACGCAAGGCGTATCCACCGGTGGTGTTCTCGAGGCATGGGACTGACCGGAGATATGTGGCAGTGAGGGACGGCAGAAACCGGAGTTCGGCGGCTTCGCGTAAATAACACAGAGCACCAGATCCACTTTCATTTGCTCCTACAGCTTCAAGGAAACTCCGTGAAGGCCGGCATCAAGTTCCTTGTCGACGAAAGGGGCTGGGAAGCAGGGCTCCTCGATGAGGCGCTCAGATGGAGACAACGTTGGAGAAGCAGCCGGGCAAAAGTGGAAATCCAAAAACAAAAAATTCAAGCCACGAAACCAGATGAAAGTTGCTCAGTGGATTGCGTAAAGGAGTTTCACATGCTCTCAAACAAAAAAGAGAAGTCGAGCTCACCAGAGGACCGTCAATTTCTTGGAGGCGTAGCTCAGGTCACCAAAGAGGATGATTTCGCCATTCTTTCAATTACTTACAAACTGATCACCTACTTAAGCTGAGATTTCACAGAGGTGTGGAGAATATATGCGCGCAATTCTGAGTTATCTTGGTTGGGCTGGGGAGACACGAGAGCAGACAGAGCTCAAGCTCAAGCTCTCGGCGACAGTGCCGGTGGAGCAAAGCAGGGAACAAGGAACGGGGCGACACGGTGTGCGGTGGAGCCGAGAAGGGGACCGGAAATGCTGAGAGAGAGGTCGGAGGGGGGAATCAAGGCCGGGTTTTGATCCCCCTGCAATGTCGGTCGGAGTCAACATGCGGCCGCTGCGTGTCTATACGCATGGCTCTCGGTCGCCAGCGAGAGAGAGAAGGAGAGATTAGAGAGACTGACGGTTGGGTCCCACTGCTAGAGTTGAAACAATTTCTAGAATTAACTCGACCACTACTTTAAAAATAGAAATAAAATAGTTCCAAACTCCAAATGGACTGGGAAAAAATTGTACAGAAACCTTGTATTGTGTTGATCACAATGTGATAGTTGTCAAAGTTCAAATCCAAATGGTTTGAACTTGCCATTTATTTAAAAATGGCTAAAATTCAAGATCCCATGAATTAATTAGGGTATTTCCTCTCTGCATAAAATTCTTAGAAAAAACCAAAAATTATTTTATGACATACCCTATCATATATATTTTTTCTAACACCTTGTTGTATAGAAAATTTTGAATTTGCTTCTCCACTCTTCCACACTCTGGTTTAAATTCCAATTAAAATAAATTTGAAATGCATTCAAATTTAAATAATGACTTGTTAAACCAGAAGTAGCTGCAAAAAGGTGATCAAAATTGTAGTGACACTGGGGTGTCACAGCCCTCCCTTCTTAAGAAAATCTCGTCCCGAGATTTAAGATGAACTAGAGCTAGGGTAATAGATAAAGTCTATAACCTAAGAATTGATGAAAAAATTGTGGATAATGGGTATTAAGGAATTCTGTAGATTCCCAAGTTGATTCATCTTCAGAATGGTTATTCCATTTAACTTTATAAAACTTGATGTTTCTCTTCCGAGTTACTTGATCTTTCTCATCTAATATTTTTATCGGATGCACAGAATAAGTCAAATCAGATTGTAGATGTTCATAATCGTCTAAGATAACATCTACGGGTGGCTTAAGACAATTCTTTAACTGAGAAACATGAAAGATATCATGTACACCTTAAAGATTTTCGGCAATTTTAACTTGTATGCCACGGGTCCACACTGTTCAATTAATCAAAAAGGACCAATATAGCGAGGAGCTAATTTTCCTTTGATCCTAAATCGCTGAATACCTTTCATGAATGATACCTATAGATAAACATGGTTGCCTTTCTCAAATACCAAAGGTCGACGTCTCTTATTGGCATAGATCTCTTGTCGTTGTTTTGCTGCCTTTATATTGGCCTTAATAATCCGAACTTTTTCTTCAGCTTGTTGCACAAGATCTAGTCCAAAAATTATTTCTTTCTCTAGACTCCGACCAGTTTCATGGAGTTCTACAGCTGCGGCCATATAATGCTTCAAATGGTGTCATTCCTGCATTCTCTTGATAACTATTGTTATAAAAAAATTCAGCGAGAGGCCTTAACCATCCCAATTTCTACCATATGCTAAAACATAGGCTCAAAGCATATCTTCCAAAATTTGATTCACATGCTCTATTTGTCCATCAGTGACAGGATGGTATGCTGAACTTCTGATTAAATGGGTACCTAAGGAGGCGTGAAGTTGCTCCCAAAATCGTGCCACAAATTGAGAGCCTCGATATGAAATAATGGTCTTTGGTACACCATGTAAGCATAATATTCGAGAGATATATAATTCAGCATACTGACGTACAGTATAACCAGTATTCACCAGGATAAAGTGAGTGGTTTTTATAAGTCGATCAATTATAACCCATATGGAGTCATGTTTACAAAGTGTACGAGGAAGACCGACTATGAAATCCATACTAATATCATCCCATTTCCAAGCAGGAATACTAAGTGGTTGTAAGACGCCGACTTTCTTTAAATGATCAGCCTTGATACATTGCCATGTATCACATTCAACAACATAACGGGCAACTTCTCGTTTCATTTGTGTCTACCAAAAATTTTCTTTTAGCCCTTGGTACATCTTGTTACTACCAGGGTGAACGAGGTACTTAGACTGATTGGCTTCATCTAAAATTTTGCGGTGTAGCTTAAGATTTTTAGTAACCACAAGACGATTATTAAACCATAGTACACCATTCTCATCTTGACCGAAGCAAGTGGCCATTCCATCTTTGATGCTTTCTCGGATATGTGCCATACCTTTATCATTTTTCTGAGCAGCAATTATTTCATCTCTAATAGTAGAATGGATAGCTAGATTATGTGTAGCAACCATAGGTAGAACATGAACACTTGGTTTAGTAAAGGAAACGTCCTTGCTGCTGTCCGAAGTCAATAAATTCAGATTGTTGCAATGTTCCTTTCGACTTAAAGCATCAGCTACTACATTGGCTTTACCGAGGTGATAATGGATCTCCAAGTCATATTATTTAATCAGCTCAAGCCATCTTCGTTGATGCATATTTAGATCTGATTGGGTAAAAATATATTTGAGGCTTTTGTGATCAGTGTAGATAAGCACTAGATTTCCCAACAAATAATCCCGCCAAATCTTGAGTGCAAGAACCACCGCTACTAATTCCAAATCATAAGTCAGATAGTGTACTTCATGCTTCCGTAATTGCCAAGATGCATAAGCAATCACACGACCTTCTTGCATTAGAACACAATCCAATCCTATTCCAGAAGCATTACAATAAACATCAAAAGTTTTAGTGATGTCATGTTATGCTAGAACGGGTGCACTGGTTAGCAACTTCTTCAAGTTTTGAAAAGACTCATCACATTGTGGAGTCCACTTAAAGGTCACATTGTTTTGCAGCAACTTAGTGATGGGTTTAGCAACTTGAGAAAAATTTGGAATGAACCGTCGATAATATCCAGCCAGTCTAAGAAAACTACAAACCTGAGTGACTGTTTTGGGTGGCTTTCAATTCAATACATCTTGGACTTTCTCTGGATAGATAGAGATGCCCTCAACTGAAACCACAAGACCAAGGAATGGTACTAGGTTCAATCAAAATTCACACTTGCTAAACTTAGCATATAACTTATAATCTCGCAGACGTTGAAGCACAATGCGAAGATGTTCAGCATGTTCCTCTTGAGACTTGGAATAAATAAGAATGTCATCAATGAAGACCACCACAAATTTATCTAGCTCCAGCATAAATACTAAATTCATCAAGTACGTAAAATATGCTGGAGCGTTGGTCAATCCGAATGACATAACTAGATATTCATATAATCCATATCTAGTTCAGAAAGCAGTCTTAGGAACATCTTCTTCTCTAATTTTTATTTGATGGTAGCCTGATCGAAGATCAATCTTTGAAAAGACTTTGGGACCAATCTATTGATCAAATAAAATATCAATCCTAGGAAGAGGATATTTATTTTTGATAGTAACTTCATTTAACGGTCTGTAGTCAACCACTAATCTTAAACTCTTGTCTTTCTTCCGTACAAACATGGTGGGACATCCCCAAGGTGATGAACTTGGGCGTATATATCCTTCGTCCAGCAACTCTTTATTTTGTTTCTTGAGTTCCTCTAATTCATTCTTTGCCATTTTATATGGTTGTCAGGAAATTGGAGAAGTTTCTGATTGTAAATCAATTCTGAATTCAACCTCACAATCAAGTGGTAGACCAGGAACATCATCCGGAAAAACATATGGGAACTCACAAACAATTGGAATTTTCACTACAGATTTTTCCTCAAGATATTAGACAGTGATGCAAGTGACTAGAGATAGATGCAAAGGAATTGAGTCAATGCCATGAACTGTAGAATTTACATGGACAATACGAGGTGCAATATCTAACAAGACTTTATGGAATTTCATCCATTGCATACCCAAACTTAAATCTATGCCTTGTTGTTCCAACATAATAAAATCAGCATAATAGACTTTTCTGTTTAGACAAATAGGTGCTTTGGACAGAATTTGATTGGCACGAATTTGTCCACCTAAAGATTTAATAATATAAGGTGTATTTGTAGTATATGTAGATAATTTAAGCCTTTGCACACAGGCTTTACTACCAAAGTTATGTGATGCACCGGAATCAAATAATATGATGACAGGTGAATCATTAAGCGAGAACATGCTTGCAAGTACCGGCTCGCCTTGAGGAATATCATCAAGATTTGTGTAGTTCACATGAACAGATTTATTCCCTTGTGCACGCTGCTGGTTTGCAGTATGATCACGAGCCTGTTTTCTAGCTTCACTTCAGGGATATGTACAATCTTTAGCAAAATGACCAACTCGGCCACAGTTATAGCACGAATATGGATTGTACTGTCCAGCAGGTTGCACATTACGTGCATTCTGATTTTGAGGCTGTGATGCAGCACGTGGCGCTTGGGACTGCTGAGGTGGTGCTGGAACACGAGACTGCTGTGGTGGACAATTATAGTTTTCCTGCCCTGGTCGATAAAATTGCTGCTGTGGGGCCACCCGGAATCGCTGTTTGGTAAGAGAAGTGTATATCAAAATGATGTTTAGGTGGTGGTGCAACAGGGGTACCACTGGGTGGGGCCTCTCCCTTATGTTCATCGGCTTGTACTTCATGTCGTCTATCTTCTTGAACAATGGCAGCGTTGACAAGATCATTGAAAGTTCCAGTCGTCTGCCAAGTTAATCATTCTTTAAGATTGGGATTCATGCTACGAAGGAATGCGGCACGCTTCTTAGCTTCAGTATCAACATATACAGGAGCATACTGTACTAGATGATTAAATTTCTGGGAATACTCTAGCACGGTCCTCCCTCCTTGTTTCAAATCTAGTAACTCTTGAAGTTTTCTTTGCATAATTTCAGCAGGGATAAAATGAGAGTGGAATGCAGTCTTAAATTCTTCCCACTGCACAATATGACCTTCAGGCAATGAAGCAACGCAATTAGCCCACCACACACTAGTTGAGCCCAAAAGTTGTTGTGCAGCATATAACGGCTTTTGTGCATTGGTGCATTGCAATAACCTGAATTTTGATTCAGTGATGCGAATGAAGTTATCAGCATCTAATGGCTCTCTGGCATGCTCAAAAGTTGGTGGGTGCATAGACAAGAAATCCTGATAAGTACTCTGTCGTGGCTGATCGTGACGACATCCACCATTACTAGTCATGTTCTGAGCTATTTGTCTGAGCAACTTAGTGTCCTCTTGACATGACTCAATAAATAGCTATAGCTGGAGCCCACGAATTTGGTGGTGGAGGTGGGAGATCATCATTTTGAGCTCCTTACTGTGAGCTCTCGGGCTCACCTCGATGGGTGGTAACCATTCTGAAATTTCAGATCATTCATTAATTCATCTTGCATACACAAATGGAATAAGCAAGAATAAATTTGACATGAACAATAATAAAATTCAGAACTGATCCAAAAATAAAATAACCACAACCATTCTTCATTCATCCCACAAAATAATAATACATCTCATGATATGTTACAATGGAGATCACAAAGGAAACTACATGGTTACTACTAGATACATAAATTTGTACATCACTTAAAAACTTACTACAACCCTAATAAGATAGACTAATGTACATTGATACTAATACATCACATGAACTAGTAACTCCACAGCTAAAGTGCAGGAGCGCTGCTAACAACATCAGTATCATCGTCCTCATCCATACAGGAGGACGAGTGTCAGAGTCTGCAGTAGAGTTACCTAGAATCAACTCATCAGGTGGAATAATCTGAGGGTGATGCTCTAACTGATGAGCTACTCCAAGCTAGTGTAACTCCTGAAAATCCTCTTGAGCATCCTCTAACTCTAACTATAAGTGATGGTTAGCCTCCTGAGCAAGACCTAGCTGCTCCTGAACTTGAGCTAGCTGCTCATCTCTATCGGCTAATTGCTGCTCAAGCTCAGTGATACGTGCCTCTTTAGTAGTATTCAGTTGAAGCTGCTCCTCAATATGTTCTCGCTCATGCTCAATAACAAACTGAAGGCCCTCTACTTGTAGCTTTACCTCAGCCCCACGGCGCTGCCAACCAGTAAAAAGCTATGTCGTTAGTGACAAGGCACTACCAGATAGGGGTTATAAGTAGAGGCAGACAAATCCTGAACAAGAGACATATGGAGCCGCCATATATGATTACTGGCCACGTCCATCACAGGTAAAAGAGAATACACAGTCCCAGCAATCCCGCCATTGTTCTGAAAGAAGGTGGTGATAGCTTTTAGAGCAGCCATCTCCCAAGTCCCAAATAAATGGGGTACCCCTGCCATCTTGGACCAAGCATCAATGTAGTGAAAAGTGAGCTTAGGGGGAATGCACATGTGTACGGTGCAAGTACCTCCAGGTAAGTCCGAGTACACCCTACCAACATACACCGGTGGCTCGGTATACCCAAAAGCTAGTAACATCCTCTACAAAAATCCAGACAAACCCGGACAGTGGAAAGCCTCGGTGTAAGTCCAGCCATCATGCAAAATGTGTACATCAGGATCCATCTACACACAGAAATTATGATCCCAAATTATTTCTATGATGACAGGGGCATATAAAATGTTTACATAGAAATTGATCTTAAAAAGTAAACACAAATTATTAGTTCTAAATGAATAGAAATTGATTTCAACTGAACAGTCAATAAAAATATTACAGTTCTGGAAATTTTAAAGTCAATTAAAAATTATTCATAGCACCATCTTATAGAGGACTTCATAATCTTTCTATAATGTACTCACACATGTTTACCACATCAATGAAAATAAAGATGTCAAATTCTCAAGTTGATGCTTAAACATGAAGAGTTTGACTGAGCAGGGTTGAAAGTTTGGCATTCTGTAGTCATATGGAAACGATTCAAATTTACAATTGAATTGTAAATTGAATATAACTTTAATATCTTTCGAACCCATACTTACTCAACAATTTAGCCAAAGTAAAAGTGGAGTTATGAATTTTACAATCAGTCCATACTCTTGTCAATCTGAACACTGAGCAGAATAGCAAGTCTAACTTCATTGACTGATCTAACCTAATTTCGTCCAGAATCATGAAAAACCCATAACTACAAAGCTGTAGTTAACCAAAGGATCTTTCCAACGGCTACCCATAGAAAATTTTAAGATACTCAGATCAGGAGATAAGAATGTTTAAATCTGATCTTCCAGATTTTGACTGACAGAG